>OX387239.1:174495718-176977366 GCA_947561735.1 Cenchrus americanus | reverse complement strand
CTTTTCAAAGCTTTCAATTCTCCCTTTTCTCGCATGCATACAATCTGAATTTTTTTTAAATAAATCATGCTAGAGACGAGACGAAACTTTGAAAATAGGTTGTGTTCAAGGAATACGATGTACAAAAGAGATGTATAGGGTTGGGTATGGAATTCAGCGATATTCATGACTTTCGTTGTGAAAGTCATGAACTGAATATATGACGAGGCTAGCAACAAAAGATAAGCACAAGGACATGATCATTGCTCGAAATTAAAACTCACCAAGAGAGAAGGGTCCTAGCCTAACTCATCGTGCTAATCACACTTATGGTGGAGCGAAAAAATAAACTTGGCTTTGGATAGGAATTTTTTCTTACTCTCAACTTGGAAAAAGAGGTTTTGCTAACCTTTATTACAAGGGTTTTAAAATAATTTTCAGAACAGAAATCCTCCAAGTTTTAGCATCGAACATAGCACAACTAGCATGTGAAGCTCAAGATCGAAGTGCGGTATGGGTACTTTAAGTAGTAGCGATTCCACTAAGCACCACGGTAAACGTCTTTCAAACCACATACTTGTGCTCATATATCAAGAATCGAAGATTAAACAAACAAGTAAATAAAGATAAACAATACATAAAACACAAAGATATATATAAAGACTCTTTTTATTTGGTTTTCTTGACTCAACACTAATTTAAGACACTTGCAAAAATTTTAAAACGGACTCAAAAACTAAAGACTCATTAAAACACTAAGACTCTCACACGAAGATTAAACCGAACCTAAACTTGAAGTTCAAAAGCTAAGGCTAGCGAGCTAGCTCTCCCCCACACTTAAAACATACGACGTCCTCGTCGTATCTTACAAAAACCAAAGGGGAAAACTAGATCTAGTGGTACTTCAAGCAAGCTTTGCACCACTTGCCTCTCATGTTTCCAACCATGCCGAAAAGTTTGCGCACGTTGCGGTTAAGGAACTTGTAGTCATCTTCAACTACGCGCTCCAAGTCCTCCATACGCTGCTTCATCGCTTCCATGGCTTGGAAACATTCGTCGGCCGACGTGTAGAGATCCACGATGGATTGACGGCAAACTCGACAGCACACCGGATGCAATCCGAAGGGGTCATCGTCGCCATAATCTCCACCGTTGTCACCACCGTCGTCGCCACCTCCATTGTTGTCGCCTTCGCCACCGCCGTTGCCGTCGCCATTGGGGCCCTCGGGAGTCCTTTCATAGGGCTGCTCGCCCCAATCGTCATCGTCTCTACGGCGGCCGCCCACGAGCTCGGGCTACGATCGTCGGAGTAGTCGCTATCCCCATAATCCTTAGGCTCCGGCGACACCTCCTTGTAATCTTTGCGCTTGATGCCTTGGAGGCGTGCCGACCTTCGAACGGGTGTAGGGACCTTCTCTCCTTTGACGGGGGTTGCGAGATGCAAGAGCTCCGGTCGGGACACGTCCTCCGCAACGGATACATGCGGTCCTCTTGACGGGTAGCTTGACCTCGCATCGCATCGCCTCCTCCATCGATGGCTTCTTGGCTTCTACCTTCAACTCTAAGCTTTTTTGGAGGCTCAATGGTCGCTACAAGGGTGCAACACATTGCTTGAAAGGTTTGATTCTCGAGCTCCCAATTCGGCCAAATATATAGTCCCGAGAGAAAAGCCCCGGGAACCTTATTTTCCTTTTTTACACTTCCCTTAAAATTTTCCGACCAAACAAGGAAGTCAAAAAGGAGCAATTCGGGCGAAATTCGGGGACATCGGGCATCGGGCCACCCCCGGGCCGATCCGATCGGGCCGGCCGGCCCACCCCCGCCTCGGGGGCCGGGCCGGTCCGGTTTTTTTGCACACCGCCCTATTTTTTCTTCCTCAGCCCACGGGAAAAAGTTGGCCCGGTTAATCTTCGCGAAAAACTCCAGGAAAGCTAAAAGAAAAATTATTTACGAAGTTGGTGCCCTGTTTTTCGTCCTAGGCGGGACGTTCGGGCTCTTCCTCCATGGTAAAGACGTCAACATGATGAATGGGCACGACGTCGGGTTCGTAATAAACCTTAAGCCGCTATCCATTCACCACAAATTGATCGCCGTTTATATCCATAATGGTTACCGCTCCGTTGGAGAACACCGAATGCACAACATAAGGTCCGTCCCACTTGCTTTGCAATTTCCCCTTTCCGAAGGTTTTAAATCTCGAATTGTAGAGGAGGACCTTATCTCCTTCTTTAAATTCTTTTTTCTTCAATCTTTTATCATACCACCTTTTGATTCTCTCCTTGTATATGCTTGCGTTTTCATAAGCTTTCAACCTCAACTCCTCTAGCTCGCTTATTTGAATTCTCCGTTTCACCACCGCGGCGTCGAGATCAAGGTTCATCTCTTTAATCGCCCAATAGGCTTTATGTTCTAACTCAACCGGAAGGTGGCAAGCTTTTCCATAGACGAATTGATAAGGGGTCATACCTATCGGTGTTTTAAACGCCGTTCGATAAGCCCATAAAGCTCCGTCTAATTTCTTTGACCAATCCTTGCCTCCCTTCTCTATGGTCTTGTTGAGTATGCTTTTTAATTGCCTATTTGACGTCTCCGCTTGTCCGTTGGTTTGGGGGTGATAGGCCGTGGAGACCCTATGCTCAATTCCCAACTTGGACAAGCACCTTTTGAAGTTCTTCCCGGTGAAATGAGTTCCTCCATCACTTATCAAGATTCTCGGTGTACCGAAACGGGGAAAAATCACGTTCTTGATCATAGTGATTGACTCCTCCGTGGAAGCTTTACGACATGGTATAGCCTCTACCCACTTGGATACATAATCAACCATAACAAGTATATACTCGAATCCAAATGAGTTTTTAAAAGGCCCCATGAAGTCTATGCCCCATACATCGAATATGTCGATTTGCAAGTTGTATTTCAAAGGCATAGAATTTCTTTGAGAGATGTTTCCGGTTCTTTGGCATTCGGGGCATGACGCAACATATCTTTTAGTATCTTCATGCATCTCCGGCCAATAGAATCCGCTCGACCATACTTTGGCTTCGGTTCGAAAATGGCTATAATGCCCACCGTACTCCGCCGAGTGGCACTTCCTTAGAATCTCAAGCCTCTCTTCTCTTGACACACATCTTCTCATCACTCCATCATTGCCAAGCTTGAAGAGGTATGGTGCATCCCAAAAATATTTCTTACTTTCAGAAATTATCTTCCTTTGAGTGTTTTTGTCTAGGTGATCGAGGGGCATCTTTCGAATTGCTCGAATGATGTCGATCATCCAAGTATCTTTATCAAGCACTCTATAGAGGTGGTCGTCTCTCATCTTATCTTCTATGGGCTCTTTATCATCTTGTCCACGATTCATCCTAGACAAATGATCGGCCACGACATTCTCCACCCCATTTTTATCACGAATTTCAACATCAAACTCTTGGAGAAGAAGGATCCAACGAATCAAACGTGGTTTAGCTTCCTTCTTAGCCAAGAGATACTTTATAGCTGCGTGATCGGTGTAAACAATGACTTTCGAGTTCACGATGTAAGATCTGAATTTTTCGAAAGCGAATACTACCGCTAGCAACTCTTTTTCCGTAGTGGCGTAATTTAATTGTGCCCCACTAAGAGTTTTGCTAGCGTAGTAAACGGCGTGAACTCGGCCTTCCTTTCTTTGACCCAAGACCGCGCCTACGGCATAGTCACTTGCGTCACACATGATCTCGAAAGGTTGGCTCCAATCCGGAGGTTGGATGATGGGAGCACTCACCAACGCATTTTTCAAGGTCCGAATGCCGCTATACACTTCTCATCAAAGTCGAAAGCCACATCCTTTTGAAGAAGGTGCGTTAAAGGCTTAGTGATCTTCGAGAAGTCCTTTATAAATCTTCTATAGAATCCGGCATGGCCTAGAAAGCTCCTTAAGGACTTAACATCCATAGGAGGTGGGAGTTGCTCAACCGTCTCTACCTTAGCCTTGTCCACTTCAATTCCTCTCTCGGATATAACATGTCCGAGCACTATGCCTTGCTTAACCATGAAGTGGCATTTTTCCCAATTTAAAACCAAATCTACCTCCGCACACCTTGTAAGGACCTTTTCTAAGTTTGCTAAGCAATCCATGAACGTCTTCCCGTAAACGGAAAAATCATCCATAAACACTTCAACAATTTCTTCGATGAATTCCGAGAACACGGCCATCATGCAACGTTGAAAAGAGGCCGGAGCGTTGCATAGGCCGAAGGGCATCCTCCTATATGCAAACGTTCCGTAAGGACACGTAAACGTTGTCTTATGTTGATCTTCCGGGTGAATGGGAATTTGCATGAACCCCGAGTATCCATCGAGAAAGCAAAAATAAGCATGGTTTGCTAACCTCTCGAGCATCTCGTCTATGAACGGTAGGGGGAAGTGATCTTTCTTCGTCGCTTTGTTAAGCTTACGGTAATCAATACACATCCGCCACCCGGTCACGGTTCTTTGCGGTATCAATTCGTTCTTCTCATTCTTCACCACGGTCAAACCTCCTTTTTTCGGTACACAATGTACCGGGCTCACCCATTCGCTATGTGGAACCGGGTAGATGATTCCGGCATCAAGTAACTTGATAACCTCTTTCTTTACTACCTCTCGCATGGCATGGGTTAGCCTCCTTTGATGGTCCACTACAGGCTTACATTGGTCTTCCATTGGTATACGATGAGTGCAAAAGGCTGGGCTAATACCTTTGAGATCATTAATTGAATATCCAATCACCTTCCTATGTTTTTTTAATAAAATCAGCAACGCTTCATTTTCTTCGGGGCTCAACTCGTCGCTCACAATGACTGGATAAGTTTTGTCTGGGCCCAAAAATTCATATTTTAATCCCTTGGGCAAAGGTTTAAGGTCTACTTCGGGCACTTGTGGCTCCTCGGGTTTGATTTCTCCTATGTCTTCGAACTTCTCTTCCTCCACGCTACCGTCATGCGGCTCTAAGCCTTTTGTCGCTTCCTCTAGTTCTTCATCTTGTTGATTACTAATTTGATTTTCCATCGCTCTTTGCAGCGGGTCTCTAAGGGTCTCAACAAAACAAAGACTATCTATCTCTTCTACTTCTTCATCTTCGGGAGGAAAAGGAGTAAGGTGTTTAGAAGCACGAAGAAAGTTATATGTGTACTTTGTTCCATTAAGGTTCATTGTTACTTTGCCTTCTCCGGCATCTAACACGGCATCGACCAACTTAAGAAAAGGCCTACCTAAGATTATATGATCAGAATTACCATGGTAAGCATCAATAACAAAGAAATCGGTTGGTATATAGTTTCTAGAGATTTTTACTTTCATGTTGCAAGCAATACCTAGAGGTTTGATAGTTCTACCATCTCCCATAATTAATTTCGTTGATGTTGGAGCTAAGTCTAGGTTGTGGTATTGAACTTTATCGTAAATTTTAGAAGATAGAACACTTACTTGGGCTCCGATGTCGCATAAAGCTTTGCATTGAACTCCGTTGATCTCGCAACTCAAGTGCGGCGTCATCTTCTCTTCTTCTTCGGATCCGATCGAATAAATTTCAGCAAGGCGAGCGTATGGTGATGCTTCGGGCTTGATCCCCATGATCCTCTTCACCTCGGCAATATGTTCCGGATCCACCACATCATCTCCAAAGAGCTTTTCAAAAATCTCACCGGTGGTTTCAAGGTCGTATGAATTTTCAGCTTTCTTCTCCGGTGGGAAATCCACTTCCAATGCTCTTGCCATTCCCTTTTGATTAGGGAACGGTCTTCTCTTGTCGAATATTTCTCCGTAATCAATAGGAACCCAATCCATTGGCTCGAACTCCCTTAGTGGCTTCGCGCTTGACATGCTTCTCTTGTTCGTCTCATTTAGTGCGGCGAAGTCGACGTTTGGTGTAGTTCTTGACTTGATGTGTTCTTGTTCAAGCTTCTCCATGATTGGCTCCTCTTTTGTGACTTTCGGGGTTGCCTCTTTAGAAAAATCAGCAAGCTTCTTCTTCCTTGAATTGAATTCCGGCTCTTCCGCAAGTCTTGTTTCCCAATCTCTTCGCATGGCAGCCGCTTTGCTAACTTTTTGTAGAAGTTGGGCGGCTTCCGTGAGTGTTTTCTCCATGAGATCCCCACCTGCACACATTTCGACGTGTCGCATGCAACTAGGGGTTAGGGAAAAGAAAAATGTATGCAAGAGTACGTCACCGGTGAAGCCGAGTTTTGGTCCTTGTTCGATTAATTCATTAAGCCTTTCCCAGGCTTGGTCTATCCCTTCCTCTTCTCCTTGCATGAAATTGATCACTTGCCTCCTTAGATGTTGAACCTTGCTCATTGGAAAGAACTTCTCGCAAAACTTCTTTGTCAACTTGTTCCAATTGCCTTCAACTTCAAAGGACGCAACCGAATACCATGTCTTTGCTTTGCCTAAGCAAGTGAGTAGGGAAAGAGATTCCATTTGAACCATTCATCGGGAACTCCTTCTTGACGCACCGTGTTGCATATTGTCGTGAAATCCCTTATGTGTCTATATGGGTTCTCCGTAACCATCCCTTCAAATGGGTTTTCCGCCACCATCTTCATGATCTTGGATTTAATTTCATACTTGGTCGCTTCGAGCTTCGAATCCGACTCTTGTACCTTTATGTCTTCACATCGAGGGCTAGCGTAATCCCTTAATGATTTCTCCGGTTCTTCCACGGGTTGATTAACGAACTCCATCTAGACAATAAGATAAAAACAAAAACAAAAAAAGAAACAAGTGTTTTTCCGATAATATACGTTAGATATAGCGAAAAAAAGATAAACTAAAATATAAAACTAAGTTAGATGCAAATCAAACGATGTAAACTAACTTGCTCCCCGACAACGGCGCCAGAAAAAGGGGCTTGTTGACGGATAAAAGACGTATCCCTCTACGATCCGCAAGCGTACGGACCCCACACCTTTTTCACCACGGGATTCCCAAGGTTCTTGTCAATCCGCGGAGCAAGGGGATTACAAGCGTTCGATCAACAACGACACACTAGCTACTAAAACCCTAACTATATTATACTAGGAAACACTAAACTACACTAGAGAGAATGATAAACGATCAAGGTAGAAGAAACTCGCCCACGGGTCTACGATACTAGAGCATGCAATCGCTTAAAGACATGAAAACCAATCTAATCTATCGGGGACGTGACCACGGTTTCGCCCTTTCCCTCCTCTCGTACTGTCACTACGCGAAGGTATTCATGACTAGACCTTTGATGGCCACGGTGTATCGAATGGATCCAAGGAAGCATTGGAGCTCGTACTCCCTCTACGGCACGGTTGCAAGCCTTAAGCATTAAAGTATATTCAACACAAGATGATAGATAGATAATCCGACAAAGTGCGATTACATCTCAAGATCGATTACAACCCATGGACGAATGAGAAGATTACCCCATCAAGGTGCTGATCATGGCACCGTTGATCATGGTTTCCCTTCCGCCGTGTCTTCCTCCTTCTCCACGAGAGGGTGCTTCCTTCGAGGTGGTTGATCTCCCGCCGGAGATCCTCCTCCTCTCTCTCTAGCTTGTGGATGGCCTTCGGTGCGAATAACTCCTCCTCTCTCGTGTTGGCGGCGCGTCGGGGGTTTTAGGGTCGAAGATCCTTCGAGGGCAAGGAAGACGGGACCGAACCGGTGCCCGAAGTGGGCCGGGCCGCCCGCCCGGGCCGGCCGGCCCAGTGCCCGGTTCGGCCCGGTTCGGTCGCCCTTTTTGCTCCGTGGGTCCTCGTGCACTTATCTACTTTGCCCCCTCCACTTGCATGATTTTGACGCCGTTATCCTCACGATCAAGATGGAGGCTCTCTTTGCATGAAGTTTGATCTTTTACGCTTCAATCCCCGGGGTGTTCCTCGTAGCACTTCGGTCCTCACCACCATTGGAAGTAATTTCAGCGAGCTCATGAACACGAACAAGACTCCATGAATGCTCCTTTGAACTTATTGCGAATCCGTCCTTTATGTCCATGTTTTCCTACATAAACATAACACTTCCAAATGCATGCACAAAGATGAACTTGTTATATGATTAGTGTGCCTAGTGGCGGGTTAGTTCCATAATCAAATCCAAACCAAAGTGTAATGAACATGCTAGGTGCACCAAAATACACCGTCAACATCTCCCCCACACTTAGCTCTTGCTCGTCCTCGAGCAAGTACTCGTAAAAGAACTTCGTCCAAGGAGTGTAATCGTGTACCACTTATCCTTCTTCACAAGTTAGTCAATCCCTTCATCTTTAATACATAAACACAAAGTAATGATAATCAAACATAAACATGGGCGTTTAGAATTTTTACCACGTCAAGATTTACCCCACAACTCAAACCTTTCACTTGAAGTCTTCAATTTCAGCCATGCTTACTCCTTTGCTTCCATCGGAGGGTTTTTACGGTTTTCAAAACAAAAATCCCTGCAACAAGTATTAGACAAAAACCTTTCTCCAATCTCTCTCAAGTCACTCATATGAAGTGTCTATCCTAACCAAATTTTATAAAACTCTCACCTCCCATTAATCTCTCATATATCATGTAAAAGTGGAGCTATAGGTAGGGCTAGCACAATCAACACAAGTATTGTCAAACTAAGAACTTCCTCTAATGGTTGTCTACCTTTCAAAGCCAATGATCATGAGAATTAACCATATGTAGGGATATCAAGGATGAGAAGATTTAGAATGTTGGACATGTGCAAGGGCAAAAGAAAATTGTGACTTCAAGGCACCAATGATGTCCTCGTTGTCGGATTGCACATGGTTGGAAATAGAGTAAAAGTTTCATCTCACAATCAACGTGACATCCTTCCTTACACTTTATTTTTTTCTTTTCTTTCACTTGATCCATCCCTCTCATATCTTCATTGCTAACTCATCTTTCTCTCTTTTTCTTTTATTCTTTCATTCACATATGATTTTTTTCTTTCTTTCTTTCTTTCTTTTCCATACACATACTTTTTCTCTTTATTTTTCTCTCTCTTGACAACTTTTCAAAGCTTTCAATTCTCCCTTTTCTCGCATGCATACAATCTGAATTTTTTTTAAATAAATCATGCTAGAGACGAGACGAAACTTTGAAAATAGGTTGTGTTCAAGGAATACGATGTACAAAAGAGATGTATAGGGTTGGGTATGGAATTCGGCGATATTCATGACTTTCGTTGTGAAAGTCATGAACCGAATATATGACGAGGCTAGCAACAAAAGATAAGCACAAGGACATGATCATTGCTCGAAATTAAAACTCACCAAGAGAGAAGGGTCCTAGCCTAACTCATCGTGCTAATCACACTTATGGTGGAGCGAAAAAATAAACTTGGCTTTGGATAGGAATTTTTTCTTACTCTCAACTTGGAAAAAGAGGTTTTGCTAACCTTTATTACAAGGGTTTTAAAATAATTTTCAGAACAGAAATCCTCCAAGTTTTAGCATCGAACATAGCACAACTAGCATGTGAAGCTCAAGATCGAAGTGCGGTATGGGTACTTTAAGTAGTAGCGATTCCACTAAGCACCACGGTAAACGTCTTTCAAACCACATACTTGTGCTCATATATCAAGAATCGAAGATTAAACAAACAAGTAAATAAAGATAAACAATACATAAAACACAAAGATATATATAAAGACTCTTTTTATTTGGTTTTCTTGACTCAACACTAATTTAAGACACTTGCAAAAATTTTAAAAACAGACTCAAAAACTAAAGACTCATTAAAACACTAAGACTCTCACACGAAGATTAAACCGAACCTAAACTTGAAGTTCAAAAGCTAAGGCTAGCGAGCTAGCTCTCCCCCACACTTAAAACATACGACGTCCTCGTCGTATCTTACAAAAACCAAAGGGGAAAACTAGATCTAGTGGTACTTCAAGCAAGCTTTGCACCACTTGCCTCTCATGTTTCCAACCATGCCGAAAAGTTTGCGCACGTTGCGGTTAAGGAACTTGTAGTCATCTTCAACTACGCGCTCCAAGTCCTCCATACGCCGCTTCATCGCTTCCATGGCTTGGAAACATTCGTCGGCCGACGTGTAGAGATCCACGATGGATTGACGGCAAACTCGACAGCACACCGGATGCAATCCGAAGGGGTCATCGTCGCCATAATCTCCACCGTTGTCACCACCGTCGTCGCCACCTCCATTGTTGTCGCCTTCGCCACCGCCGTTGCCGTCGCCATTGGGGCCCTCGGGAGTCCTTTCATAGGGCTGCTCGCCCCAATCGTCATCGTCTCTACCGGCAGCCGCCCACGAGCTCGGGCTACGATCGTCGGAGTAGTCGCTATCCCCATAATCCTTAGGCTCCGGCGACACCTCCTTGTAATCTTTGCGCTTGATGCCTTGGAGGCGTGCCGACCTTCGAACGGGTGTAGGGACCTTCTCTCCTTTGACGGGGTTGCGAGATGCAAGAGCTCCGGTCGGGACACGTCCTCCGCAACGGATACATGCGGTCCTCTTGACGGGTAGCTTGACCTCGCATCGCATCGCCTCCTCCATCGATGGCTTCTTGGCTTCTACCTTCAACTCTAAGCTTTTTGGAGGCTCAATGGCCGCTACAAGGGTGCAACACATTGCTTGAAAGGTTTGATTCTCGAGCTCCCAATTCGGCCAAATATATAGTCCCGAGAGAAAAGCCCCGGGAACCTTATTTTCCTTTTTTACACTTCCCTTAAAATTTTCCGACCAAACAAGGAAGTCAAAAAGGAGCAATTCGGGGCGAAATTCGGGGACATCGGGCATCGGGCCACCCCCGGGCCGATCCGACCGGGCCGGCCGGCCCACCCCGCCTCGGGGGCCGGGCCGGTCCGTTTTTTTTGCACACCGCCCTATTTTTTCTTCCTCGGCCCACGAGAAAAAGTTGGCCCGCTTAATCTTCGCGAAAAACTCCGGAAAGCTAAAAAGAAAAATTATTTACAGAAGTTGGTGCCCTGTTTTTCGTCCTAGGCGGGACGTTCGGGCTCTTCCTCCATGGTAAAGACGTCAACATGATGAATGGGCACGACGTCGGGTTCGTAGTAAACCTTAAGCCGCTATCCATTCACCACAAATTGATCGCCGTTTATATCCATAATGGTTACCGCTCCGTTGGAGAACACCGAATGCACAACATAAGGTCCGTCCCACTTGCTTTGCAATTTCCCCTTTCCGAAGGTTTTAAATCTCGAATTGTAGAGGAGGACCTTATCTCCTTCTTTAAATTCTTTTTTCTTCAATCTTTTATCATACCACCTTTTGATTCTCTCCTTGTATATGCTTGCGTTTTCATAAGCTTTCAACCTCAACTCCTCTAGCTCGCTTATTTGAATTCTCCGTTTCACCACCGCGGCGTCGAGATCAAGGTTCATCTCTTTAATCGCCCAATAGGCTTTATGTTCTAACTCAACCGGAAGGTGGCAAGCTTTTCCATAGACGAATTGATAAGGGGTCATACCTATCGGTGTTTTAAACGCCGTTCGATAAGCCCATAAAGCTCCGTCTAATTTCTTTGACCAATCCTTGCCTCCCTTCTCTATGGTCTTGTTGAGTATGCTTTTTAATTGCCTATTTGACGTCTCCGCTTGTCCGTTGGTTTGGGGGTGATAGGCCGTGGAGACCCTATGCTCAATTCCCAACTTGGACAAGCACCTTTTGAAGTTCTTCCGGTGAAATGAGTTCCTCCATCACTTATCAAGATTCTCGGTGTACCGAAACGGGGAAAAATCACGTTCTTGATCATAGTGATTGACTCCTCCGTGGAAGCTTTACGACATGGTATAGCCTCTACCCACTTGGATACATAATCAACCATAACAAGTATATACTCGAATCCAAATGAGTTTTTAAAAGGTCCCATGAAGTCTATGCCCCATACATCGAATATGTCGATTTGCAAGTTGTATTTCAAAGGCATAGAATTTCTTTGAGAGATGTTTCCGGTTCTTTGGCATTCGGGGCATGACGCAACATATCTTTTAGTATCTTCATGCATCTCCGGCCAATAGAATCCGCTCGACCATACTTTGGCTTCGGTTCGAAAATGGCTATAATGCCCACCGTACTCCGCCGAGTGGCACTTCCTTAGAATCTCAAGCCTCTCTTCTCTTGACACACATCTTCTCATCACTCCATCATTGCCAAGCTTGAAGAGGTATGGTGCATCCCAAAAATATTTCTTACTTTCAGAAATTATCTTCCTTTGAGTGTTTTTGTCTAGGTGATCGAGGGGCATCTTTCGAATTGCTCGAATGATGTCGATCATCCAAGTATCTTTATCAAGCACTCTATAGAGGTGGTCGTCTCTCATCTTATCTTCTATGGGCTCTTTATCATCTTGTCCACGATTCATCCTAGACAAATGATCGGCCACGACATTCTCCACCCCATTTTTATCACGAATTTCAACATCAAACTCTTGGAGAAGAAGGATCCAACGAATCAAACGTGGTTTAGCTTCCTTCTTAGCCAAGAGATACTTTATAGCTGCGTGATCGGTGTAAACAATGACTTTCGAGTTCACGATGTAAGATCTGAATTTTTCGAAAGCGAATACTACCGCTAGCAACTCTTTTTCCGTAGTGGCGTAATTTAATTGTGCCCCACTAAGAGTTTTGCTAGCGTAGTAAACGGCGTGAACTCGGCCTTCCTTTCTTTGACCCAAGACCGCGCCTACGGCATAGTCACTTGCGTCACACATGATCTCGAAAGGTTGGCTCCAATCCGGAGGTTGGATGATGGGAGCACTCACCAACGCATTTTTCAAGGTCCGGAATGCCGCTATACACTTCTCATCAAAGTCGAAAGCCACATCCTTTTGAAGAAGGTGCGTTAAAGGCTTAGTGATCTTCGAGAAGTCCTTTATAAATCTTCTATAGAATCCGGCATGGCCTAGAAAGCTCCTTAAGGACTTAACATCCATAGGAGGTGGGAGTTGCTCAACCGTCTCTACCTTAGCCTTGTCCACTTCAATTCCTCTCTCGGATATAACATGTCCGAGCACTATGCCTTGCTTAACCATGAAGTGGCATTTTTCCCAATTTAAAACCAAATCTACCTCCGCACACCTTGTAAGGACCTTTTCTAAGTTTGCTAAGCAATCCATGAACGTCTTCCCGTAAACGGAAAAATCATCCATAAACACTTCAACAATTTCTTCGATGAATTCCGAGAACACGGCCATCATGCAACGTTGAAAAGAGGCCGAGCGTTGCATAGGCCGAAGGGCATCCTCCTATATGCAAACGTTCCGTAAGGACACGTAAACGTTGTCTTATGTTGATCTTCCGGTGAATGGGAATTTGCATGAACCCCGAGTATCCATCGAGAAAGCAAAAATAAGCGTGGTTTGCTAACCTCTCGAGCATCTCGTCTATGAACGGTAGGGGGAAGTGATCTTTCTTCGTCGCTTTGTTAAGCTTACGGTAATCAATACACATCCGCCACCCGGTCACGGTTCTTTGCGGTATCAATTCGTTCTTCTCATTCTTCACCACGGTCAAACCTCCTTTTTTTCGGTACACAATGTACCGGGCTCACCCATTCGCTATGTGGAACCGGGTAGATGATTCCGGCATCAAGTAACTTGATAACCTCTTTCTTTACTACCTCTCGCATGGCATGGGTTAGCCTCCTTTGATGGTCCACTACAGGCTTACATTGGTCTTCCATTGGTATACGATGAGTGCAAAAGGCTGGGCTAATACCTTTGAGATCATTAATTGAATATCCAATCACCTTCCTATGTTTTTTTAATAAAATCAGCAACGCTTCATTTTCTTCGGGGCTCAACTCGTCGCTCACAATGACCGGATAAGTTTTGTCCGGGCCCAAAAATTCATATTTTAATCCCTTGGGCAAAGGTTTAAGGTCTACTTCGGGCACTTGTGGCTCCTCGGGTTTGATTTCTCCTATGTCTTCGAACTTCTCTTCCTCCACGCTACCGTCATGCGGCTCTAAGCCTTTTGTCGCTTCCTCTAGTTCTTCATCTTGTTGATTACTAATTTGATTTTCCATCGCTCTTTGCAGCGGGTCTCTAAGGGTCTCAACAAAACAAAGACTATCTATCTCTTCTACTTCTTCATCTTCGGGAGGAAAAGGAGTAAGGTGTTTAGAAGCACGAAGAAAGTTATATGTGTACTTTGTTCCATTAAGGTTCATTGTTACTTTGCCTTCTCCGGCATCTAACACGGCATCGACCAACTTAAGAAAAGGCCTACCTAAGATTATATGATCAGAATTACCATGGTAAGCATCAATAACAAAGAAATCGGTTGGTATATAGTTTCTAGAGATTTTTACTTTCATGTTGCAAGCAATACCTAGAGGTTTGATAGTTCTACCATCTCCCATAATTAATTTCGTTGATGTTGGAGCTAAGTCTAGGTTGTGGTATTGAACTTTATCGTAAATTTTAGAAGATAGAACACTTACTTGGGCTCCGATGTCGCATAAAGCTTTGCATTGAACTCCGTTGATCTCGCAACTCAAGTGCGGCGTCATCTTCTCTTCTTCTTCGGATCCGATCGAATAAATTTCAGCAAGGCGAGCGTATGGTGATGCTTCGGGCTTGATCCCCATGATCCTCTTCACCTCGGCAATATGTTCCGGATCCACCACATCATCTCCAAAGAGCTTTTCAAAAATCTCACCGGTGGTTTCAAGGTCGTATGAATTTTCAGCTTTCTTCTCCGGTGGGAAATCCACTTCCAATGCTCTTGCCATTCCCTTTTGATTAGGGAACGGTCTTCTCTTGTCGAATATTTCTCCGTAATCAATAGGAACCCAATCCATTGGCTCGAACTCCCTTAGTGGCTTCGCGCTTGACATGCTTCTCTTGTTCGTCTCATTTAGTGCGGCGAAGTCGACGTTTGGTGTAGTTCTTGACTTGATGTGTTCTTGTTCAAGCTTCTCCATGATTGGCTCCTCTTTTGTGACTTTCGGGGTTGCCTCTTTAGAAAAATCAGCAAGCTTCTTCTTCCTTGAATTGAATTCGGCTCTTCCGCAAGTCTTGTTTCCCAATCTCTTCGCATGGCAGCCGCTTTGCTAACTTTTTGTAGAAGTTGGGCGGCTTCCGTGAGTGTTTTCTCCATGAGATCTCCACCGCACACATTTCGACGTGTCGCATGCAACTAGGGGTTAGGGAAAAGAAAAATGTATGCAAGAGTACGTCACCGGTGAAGCCGAGTTTTGGTCCTTGTTCGATTAATTCATTAAGCCTTTCCCGTGCTTGGTCTATCCCTTCCTCTTCTCCTTGCATGAAATTGATCACTTGCCTCCTTAGATGTTGAACCTTGCTCATTGGAAAGAACTTCTCGCAAAACTTCTTTGTCAACTTGTTCCAATTGCCTTCAACTTCAAAGGACGCAACCGAATACCATGTCTTTGCTTTGCCGGCAAGTGAGTAGGGAAAGAGATTCCATTTGAACCATTCATCGGGAACTCCTTCTTGACGCACCGTGTTGCATATTGTCGTGAAATCCCTTATGTGTCTATATGGGTTCTCCGTAACCATCCCTTCAAATGGGTTTTCCGCCACCATCTTCATGATCTTGGATTTAATTTCATACTTGGTCGCTTCGAGCTTCGAATCCGACTCTTGTACCTTTATGTCTTCACATCGAGGGCTAGCGTAATCCCTTAATGATTTCTCCGGTTCTTCCACGGGTTGATTAACGAACTCCATCTAGACAATAAGATAAAAACAAAAACAAAAAAGAAACAAGTGTTTTTCTGATAATATACGTTAGATATAGCGAAAAAAAGATAAACTAAAATATAAAACTAAGTTAGATGCAAATCAAACGATGTAAACTAACTTGCTCCCCGGCAACGGCGCCAAAAAAGGGGCTTGTTGACGGATAAAAGACGTATCCCTCTACGATCCGCAAGCGTACGGACCCCACACCTTTTTCACCACGGGATTCCCAAGGTTCTTGTCAATCCGCGGAGCAAGGGGATTACAAGCGTTCGATCAACAACGACACACTAGCTACTAAAACCCTAACTATATTATACTAGAAAACACTAAACTACACTAGAGAGAATGATAAACGATCAAGGTAGAAGAAACTCGCCCACGGGTCTACGATACTAGAGCATGCAATCGCTTAAAGACATGAAAACCAATCTAATCTATCGGGGACGTGACCACGGTTTCGCCCTTTCCCTCCTCTCGTACTTGTCACTACGCGAAGGTATTCATGACTAGACCTTTGATGGCCACGGTGTATCGAATGGATCCAAGGAAGCATTGGAGCTCGTACTCCCTCTACGGCACGGTTGCAAGCCTTAAGCATTAAAGTATATTCAACACAAGATGATAGATAGATAATCCGACAAAGTGCGATTACATCTCAAGATCGATTACAACCCATGGACGAATGAGAAGATTACCCCATCAAGGTGCTGATCATGGCACCGTTGATCATGGTTTCCCTTCCGCCGGTGTCTTCCTCCTTCTCCACGAGAGGGTGCTTCCTTCGAGGTGGTTGATCTCCCGCCGGAGATCCTCCTCCTCTCTCTCTAGCTTGTGGATGGCCTTCTGGTGCGAATAACTCCTCCTCTCTCTCTGTGTTGGCGGCGCGTCGGGGGTTTTAGGGTCGAAGATCCTTCGAGGGCAAGGAAGACGGGACCGAACCGGTGCCCGAAGTGGGCCGGGCGGCCCGCCCGGGCCGGCCGGCCCAGCCCGATTTCGGCCCGGTTCGGTCGCCCTTTTTGCTCCGTGGGTCCTCGTGCACTTATCTACTTTGCCCCCTCCACTTGCATGATTTTGACGCCGTTATCCTCACGATCAAGATGGAGGCTCTCTTTGCATGAAGTTTGATCTTTTACGCTTCAATCCCCGGGGTGTTCCTCGTAGCACTTCGGTCCTCACCACCATTGGAAGTAATTTCAGCGAGCTCATGAACACGAACAAGACTCCATGAATGCTCCTTTGAACTTATTGCGAATCCGTCCTTTATGTCCATGTTTTCCTACATAAACATAACCCTTCCAAATGCATGCACAAAGATGAACTTGTTATATGATTAGTGTGCCTAGTGGCGGGTTAGTTCCATAATCAAATCCAAACCAAAGTGTAATGAACATGCTAGGTGGACCAAAATACACCGTCAACACACGTGCAGAAGATGGTAGCGGTACCTGCAAAAGAACCTCAGCTCGAAGGCCGGGTCACAGACGACGGCGGGTGCGAGCCGGTGGCGAGGCCACGGCGTGAGCACGACGATGGCACATGGGCGGCCCATCACAACGCCGAGCAGGACCAAGGTTGAGGGGGGTGCTCCGGGTCGAGGTGGTCACCAAGGCTCAGTCTTGGGTTAGCAGGCTCGACGAACACGTGAGCGCTGGTGCGTGGGGTTCGCGGCGGCGGCACGGCAGGACGTCGCACAGGGACGTGGACAGGGATGAAAGGACAACCCAGAGGGCGAGCGCATGCGTCGATGAAGGCAGCGGCTCCTGCATACGAAAGCACGGCTCGAAGGTCGGTGACACAGGTGTCGGCGTTTGCGCGGCGGCGCGGCGCGGAACAGCGGTCCAAGAACAGTACTGACGCAAACATGGGCTTGCCCTCTTCTCTCTGCTCGGCACGAAGGTCAAGCTCCACAGCGAGGGGTGCAACGCGGCACTCACCACAGGTCCAAGGATGCGGTGGCGACGCGGCGGTGAAGAAGAGCAGCGTGGAACGGCCTGGAGCAGGGGAAGCAGAGCGGCGCGGGCTGGGGCCGGTGCGGTGGCGATCTCCCCGGCCTTCGGCGGCCCTCGGCTCTCGCGGCGCGGTCTGTGGCTTCCACGGAGGCGTCTCCCTTGCGCAGCAGCCCCGGCTCCTTGGTGTTCCGGCGACGGCGGCACTCCCTCGGACGGCCTCGTCTTCAAGATTGCTCGGCGGTGCGGTGCTCCGACGGCGCAGGCGACGTCGTCCCCGACCGGTCCAGCTTCCCCCACGGACGGTCTCCTCCTGCGAGCTCCACTCCCTTCTTCCTCCCCCTTCTCTCCCCCTCTGATTTCTGGTGGAGGCGGCGGATTTGGGGAAATCCCCAAGGCGGCGGCGCGGTACAGGGAGGCCGGTGTGGAGGGAATTTATAGGGCGGCACCCTAGGGTTTGGGGGAAGATGCGTGGACGGCGAACGATGTTTTCGGGCGGCATGGCGAGCATCTGAGCGCGCCAGCACACTAGAGGGCGGCGCCATGGCTGGCGTCGGTGCCCTGCCCGCCCCCACGGCTCACATCACAGTAGAGAGCAGAGAGGAAAGGGAAAAGTGTGGGGGAAGATGTGGCTGACCGGCTGGGCCCACGCGATGGTGAAAGAGGTGGGGGTTGGTGGCAGCTGGGCCGGCGGGTTGAGAAAGCTAGATGGGCCGCAGTTTAAGGTGGCCCGATGCAAAGAACAGGGGTGACTGGTAGACTTCGTGGGCTGGGTTGAGGCCTAACAGAGGAAGGAGGTGGTTTGCCTATTTTCCCTATTACCTTATCGCCTAATACACTTTAGATTCAAATTTGAATTTGCATCCAAATTCGAATCCCACACAATAAAATCCAAACAAAAACCAATAAACTCCAAATTTCTCACACTAGCAATTTATATTTCCTAAATTTTATGATTTTGCTCAAATTAAATCTAGGAAATTAGGGAAGGATCAAAGAAGGCAAACTTAAATTTTAATTATGCACTCAATTTCAAATCAAAATTTTGAAATCCACATTTTTGCAATGCTAACATTCCGGAGAAAATTCCAGGATGTTACAATCCGCACCTGTCGGTGTTTAAACCTCTCGACCTCCATGGGAGGTACCCGCAGCAAGGTAGAAGGTGGGGATCGCCATGATCTGGAACCCGAAGGTACGTGCGAGGACACAAGACACGAGATTTATACAGGTTCGGGTAGCCGGAGTAGCTACCCTACGTCCTGTTTAGAGTAGTATTGCGCCCTGCGCTTGGTGTTGTTGATCCCCGGAGGGATTGAGGATGTCCTCCTAGGTACCCGGCCCTCCTTTATATAGTCCAGGGGGCAGGTTCCTAGTCGGTTACAAGGCAGGAGTCCTAGTAGGATTACACGGAACGAGTCCTAGTAGGAGTACAGGGGAATTCTAGAAGGAGTCCGTCTTCTACTCTTCCTCCTTCCTCACATGAGTACCCGAGGAGTATGCCCGACAAGCCCCCGAGCACATTGTAGTCGAGTGTAGTAGTTCGAGTAGTCTTGAAGCCTCTTCGAGTAGTTCTTGAGCATCCTCGAGTACTGCTTGGAGAAGTCTTCAATAGTACTTGAACTGCCACGAGGCTGGAAGGTGGTCCAGCTCATCAGTCTTGAAGTCGAGATTTATATGGAAGTGAGGTTGCAAAATCGCACTCCATATGGATTAGCCCCCGAGCCTTAGGTTGAGTTGTAGACTCTGGCTGAAGGTCAATCTTGATTCTGCATCTTCCGTCTTGAAAAAATTGAACGATGGGTGTAGCATAGTAGCCCCCGAGCCTTGAAATGATTAGGTAATCAATCCAAGAGTCTTCAGTGTTCGTGAAAGCAATCATCCGAGTACTCTTGCAGCGTGTAACCCCCGAGATAAGAGAGTCGTATGAGCCACGTCGAGTAGTTATTGGTGCGGAGCCCCCGAGCTTGAGAAGTAGCTGTGCCGTCAGAGCGGACTTTAGGTGCGACCAAAGTCGACTTTAGATGCCGGCAGAGCGGACTTTAGAATGCGACTTGAAAACCGAAGTCGACTTTGTGTCGTGCGGAGTGGACTTTGAGATGCAACTTAAAAAACCGAAGTCGACTTTGTGCCGCGCGGAGCAGACTTTGAGATGCGACTTAAAAAACCAAAGTCGACTTTGGTTTGCCGCGTAGAGCGGACTTTAAGATGCGACTACAGTAGTCGACTTTGCGCCACACGAGGTGGACTTAAGATGCAAAAAACGAAAAGCACTTTCCGGAAAGCCAAAGCGAATGAAAAATCAGATAAACGAATAGTTTTGCCACCGGAGCAGGCTTAAGATTGCAACCAAAGTCGGCTTGTGCCACCAGAGTGGGCTTGGATGCGACCGTTAGCGTCGACTTGTGCCACCGGAGTGGGCTTGAGTACCTGAGCCATGGATTTCAGACCCAAGGTACGATTGCCGCCAGAGCGGCCTTGAAGGTGTGACCGGAGTCGGCTTGAGGGTGCGACCGGAGTCGGCTTGTGTACCTAGGCCATGGATTTCAGACCCAAGGTATGGTTGCCACCGTAGTGGACTTGAAGGTGCGACCGGAGTCGACTTGTGTACCTGGGCCATGGATTTCAGACCCAAGGTACGGAGCGCGAGTACTTAGGGTACTTGGACCCATGGTACAGAGCGTGAAGACCACGTGCAGCTAGGTTCCATCGTCGCCAGGACCCGAGCGCCGCTTATAGCTAGGTTCCATCGAAGCTTACACATGTAGTATGCCACCGAAGCAGCCGAAGCAGGCGAAGATGCGACCGGAGTCGACTTTAAGTTGTCGCACGGAGCGGACTTTAGAATGCGACTTTAGAAGTCGACTTTAAATTGTCGTACGGAGCGGACTTTAGAAACTGCCTCCTAGGGATAGCCCCCAAGTTGATGAAGTAGACTTGTGGTGACTTGATTGATATACCCCAAGAGTAGTCAGCGGAGTGAAGCTCCCGTGAAAACCCGCCGAGAAGCGTACACAAATGAGTAGTCGGCAAGTAGTCTTACATGATGAGGAGAACAAGCCAAGAGAACAGTAATCATTTAAATGAATGACTTAGCTGTCGTTGCCTGGGCAGACTGATGATGAAGCCGTGGCGGTCGGCGATGGAGCCACGACGGTTGTTGTTAAAGTTGACTAGTCAGAGTTGATTCCGACTAGTTGTTGGGGGCATGACTGTCGTTCTCGACTAGTTTGGAAAACTAGTCGAGATGAATGGTCAATGCAATGAGACCGGAAGACGACGTCGTGGCGGCGTGCGGCGTACTCGAAGTAGAGCCAGTGTTGCCGCGAGACAAGTAGTCACGACGCACGGCGTGGCTGAAGTAGAGCCAGCGTGGCCGCAAGGCGAAGTCGCGGCGCACGGAGTAGTCGACGACGAGTCGCGTGACGAGCCGCGCGACGTGCCGAGGCACCTGGGCGTGCGGCGAAGACAAAGTAGTCAACGATGACGGGCGGCGAAGACAAAGTAGTCGACGACAACGGGCGGCGTGACGAGCCGCATGACGAGCCGCGCGACGTGCGGAGGCACCCGGACGCGCGACGAAGACGAAGTAGTCGACGACAAGCCCGGAGTAGTCGACGACGAGCGGTGCGACGAGCCGCGTAACGAGCCGCGCGACGTGCCGTGGCACCCGGACGCGCGACGAAGACGAAGTAGTCGACGACGAGCCCGGAGTAGTCGATGATGAGCGGCGTGACGAGCCGCGTAACGAGCCGCGCGATGTGCCGAGGCACCCGGCTGCGCGGCGAAGACGAAGTAGTCGACGACGAGCCCGCGCGAGGTGGAGTAGTCGACGACGAGCGGCGCGACGAGCCGCGTGACGAGCCACGCGACGAGCCGAGGCACCCGGACGCGCGGCGGAGGCGAAGTGGTCGACGACGAGCCCGGAGTAGTCGACGACGAGCGGCGCGACGAGCCGCGTAACGAGCCGCGCGACGTGCCGAGGCACCCGGACGCGCGGCGTCGGTGAAGTATATCCGTTGCGGCCGCGAGACAGGTAGTCACGACGCACAACGGAATGACCGGGCACACGGAGTGAGAGCCAGTGCGACCGACTGGCGAGAAGTCGAGCGTGGAGACGGTGCGTCCGGATGCACGGCATAGGCGCAGTAGAGCCGATGCAATCCGGACGACGAGTAGTCGCGCCGCGTGACGCAGTGACCGGACGCACGATGAGAGCCAGTGCGACCGACCGACGAGAAGTCGAGCGGACGACGGTGCATGACATGGTTGAGGTAGAGCCCGTGCAACCGGGAGACGAGTAGTCGCAGCGCACGGCGTAGTTGATGTAGAACCCGTGCGACCGGGAGATGAGTAGTCGCAGCGCACGGAATGGTTGAAGTGGAGCTACTGCTGCAGGCGAAGGTGATGCAGCCGCGGCATCGTTGGAGTAGTCAACAGCAGGTTGATGTAGCCATGGTAGTACTTGTGCACATATGCTGTGTACTTAGAGCGGAAATCTTTGAAGCTTCCAGGTGCCCAAGAAAAAAGTCTTGGAATCTTGTAGGCAGCCTTGTGTGTACGTAGCACAAGTCTACCAAAATTGTTCTGCACGTGTAGTAGTCGAATTACTTGATCTTGGTGCTCTGCTTGGACCAAAAATAGTGTTCGGCGTCATGTGCACATGTAGCACAAATATGAATATATTGCTTTCCACGTGGAGTCAAGTAATCTGTATGGAATTATGAGACTTGATTTTTCCACCCGCGTGAGCTAGCAGCTTGACTTCGGATCGGAGAGGACAGAGGACTTTGGAGTCCTGGACGGATACGACCAACCCAGAAGCTGGAAGCGGTGGCCTTCTCGTGTACGGGATCGACGACTTTGGGATCCGAAACAGGATCAAATTTGATGTTGATTCCGCCGCGGTTGGAACTTGACGACGAGTGCTGATGTGAAGTTGTTGTGGTAGCTTGATTTTGAAGAGTGGTCCTTCGAATTCGCGAGATGATCGTGTCGATCGCCCCACGGTGGGCGCCAGCTGTCGGTGTTTAAACCTCTCAACCTCCATGGGAGGTACCCGCAGCAAGGTAGAAGGTGGGGATCGCCATGATCTGGAACCCGAAGGTACGCGAGAGGACACAAGACACGAGATTTATACAGGTTCGGGTAGCCGGAGTAGCTACCCTACGTCCTGTTTAGAGTAGTATTGCGCCCTGCGCTTGGTGTTGCTGATCCCCGGAGGGATTGAGGATGTCCTCCTAGGTACCCGGCCCTCCTTTATATAGTCCAGGGGGCGGGTTCCTAGTCGGTTAGAAGGCAGGAGTCCTAGTAGGATTACACGGAACGAGTCCTAGTAGGAGTACAGAGGAATTCTAGTAGGAGTCCGTCTTCTACTCTTCCTCCTTCCTCGCATGAGTACCCGGGGAGTATGCCCGACAGCACCAAGCGTTGACCATCATAGTGCTTGTATACCTCAATCATCATCCTGAGCTGAGGCTCATGACCCGACAACCAACCCATCGTTTTTCTCAACCCATCATTCTCATCCCGCAAGCGATCAACATAATGGGCAAGCTCCAAATTCTGAACAACATGCAATTCACAGGTAGAGTAGGAAGTAGTAAAATGAGCTTTCAATTCAACCTCAAGCGAAACAACACTAGAATGAGACTCGGCAAATCATGCAAAACAGGTCAAGAAGTGCAAGCACCTAGTAAAGTAGGCCTAGATTGCAGCTCAGTCAGCTCAACCCTAAGCACATATAGTTCCTCACACTTGAAGGCATGATTTTCCTTAAGAGCAGTCAAATCGGCTAGGAAAATAGAGCAATCACCACAATCAACCTCCTCAGAAACAACAGGAGTAGCCTTAAGCGAATCTATCTCAAGCTTAGCATCAAGGTACTGAGTTTCTAGCTCAGACGCCCTGTTCCTAGCATCTTCAAGTGAGGCACTAAGCTCTCTCCTCATTTTCTTAGCCTCTCTAAGATGTCATCACGGTTATCAAGCAACGAGGTCATTCTCATTCTCATGGCGCAAGAAGGAGAGCTCATCACACACCTCATCCCTGGAGTCTGAGTTGAGGACCTGTGTGGTTCGAGGACCAGTGGATGGTCGCTTCCCAGTGTGATGAGTGATTGACAACGTTGGTGGACTGACTCTTGGCTAAGTATTGCAGGTGCAGGTTGCAGCTTGATTGGTGTCGGTGCAGGTGAAGAACAAGCGCGAAAGGTCCATGTCGATGGGCCTCCAGGCGTGGAGCAGACAAGTAGGCTAGGTTCGAGGGGCCCGGTGGCCAACGGGATCAAGTGCGGACCGCATGGTGGCAAGAACAGCAAGACGAAGCCGTGGACGGTTCCTTGGTTGAGCCTCAAAGCCAAGATCAAGTCAGGACAACGTGGGGGCCAAGTCATGAGTGGAGATTGGCAGGAGGCCACACCAAGTCAAGGCCTGGATGTTGATTTTGTGGTGAACCACTGGAAACCCCGCAGATTTGGTGTGGTCTCCCGCCAATCTCCACTCATGACTTGGCCCTCACATCGTCCTGGCTCGATCTTGGCTTTGATGCTTAACCAAGGAACTGTCCACGACTTCATCTTGTTGTTCTTGTCATCATGCGATCCACATTTGATCCCGTCGGCCACCGGGTCCCTCGAACCAAGCCTACTTGTCTGCCCACCAGTATAGATCTTTCGCGCTTGTTCTTCACTTGCACCGACACCAATCAAGCCGCAACCTACACTTGCAATACTTAGCCAAGAATCAGTCCACCAACATTGCCAATCACTCATCACACCGGGAAGCGGCTGTCCACTAGTCCTCGAACCACACAGGCTCCCACATAGTTCTTTTTATTCTGTAAGTTCATGTAGTTTAATTGATGCATACAACTATTTTGTTCTGTGAGTTTGTATATTTTTCAAATGTGCAAGTCTTGTAGAAATATTTTAACTTGATAAAAATTCAATAAAAAATTATCCAAACATAGTCAAGTGGGATCTTGGTATGAATAATTAATAATTTTGATGCTAGGTGTGAGATTTGTAATTTTTATATTCCAAACTCCTTTCACATTTGGGATGACATCATCAGTACATAGTTGTTATTAAAAGTCTAGAGAAAATATATAGCTGCAGTCTATTGTAATGGCACATCGATGCACACATAGACCATTAGTGCATTTAGGTTACATTTTTTATTTTTTAAAACATATTTGAGCTAAATAAAAAATATTATTTAAATATAACCAATTATAGTAAAATGTGGTCTTGTTTTGAATATTTGATAATATGAAACCCAATGATGCAATCGGAATTTAAATTTAATAATTCATATAAAAGTTATAATTTTGGAAATTTGAATCTTTGTATAACCACATGCAAATAATCATTGCAGTGTTGTCCCTCCCATAATAATGTGCATGTAGCAAACTCCCTCTCACTCATACGTGTGTGTTGCAAACCAACTTGAAGAGCCTAGGTATTTCCTTTTTCATTTTCCTTTCTATTTTTTCTTTACATTCTGTAATGCAAAGTTCTTTTTTTCAATTGTTTGCTTTTGTTGTTTAGGGTCAACTTATATATAAATTTGTACGATAAGTCATTCCTAATAGCCCTTTGACCAAATTATGCTAAAATTGTCGAATGATAAATTGCTTGGAAAGACTTATGTTAAAGTGATGTGAAAGTTATACATAAAATTGTAAGTGTTGTGAAAGGTATGCTAAATCATTATTGTAAAACTCCACTAGTAGAAGTTATGCATAAAAGAATTATCCTATTAGAAATTAACTTAGAAAAATAAACATACAAGTTATGTGTATCATAAAAGTTGCATTAAAATTTTATTTTATGGAGATTTTATGTGAAAAACTATATATAAAAGTTTTGTATGTAAGTTATTGTTTTCAAAAAAAATTAGGAAGTTACAAGATTTTTTTCTATAAATGGAAGCTATAGGAATATATTGGATCAAATTTTGGTTACTTCTACATATGGTCTTAATAGTATGTACTCCTTCTGTTCCAAATTATAAGTAGTTCCAAATTTCTTGGAAAGTCAAACCCTCATTTTATTGTTGACAAAAATTATTAAAAGGGCCACAAAGAGTTCTAGCACCAAATAGATATAATATGAAAATATATTTGAAGAAGAAACTAATTGTACTTATTTGATATCATGAATGTTAGCACTTTATTGTATAAATTTGATCAAACTTTAGATGCTTCGACTCTTCAAAAAAGTTGGAATGGCTTATAATTTGGAATTTAGGGAGTATAAGAGAATCTACAGTCTGAGTAGGGGTGGATATCGAGCCAGCTCGGCTCGTTAGTGGCTCGGCTCGTTTTGGCTGGACTTGTTATAACTCATTAAGGTATCGAGCTAAAAGCTGAGCTCGACTCGGCTTGTTTGAAAGCTCGAGCCAGCTCGTTAACTCGTGACCAGGCCACACAAATATTGACTATTGATCTCATATTTAGATATACTAAATATATATTGGTTTATATTTTATATAATTTCCAACAACAAAAAGAAAAGAAACAAAGCACATATAATATATCCGATCATAAAAGAAACTATCAATGTTAAGTTCATCCAATAGCAAAACACTCCGTGTGATCATGCAACCATGCAGCAGTAGTGCAACACTACATGCCAACATTTGACATTCAAAAATCATCATAAGTTTAGTTCTCCAACAAAAATGAAAAAACACTCCATGCAGCAACACTTGACATTTCATCATAGTATTTCGCTAAGCTGATAAGTAAGGTTGGCTCAATTTGGCTTGCGAGCCAAGTCGAGCTGGCTTGTTATATGACCAAGTTGAAACCTTATCTCAGCTCGTTTAAAAATCCTAACAAGCTGAGCCGACTCGAGTTGAGCCACTAACGAGCGAGTTCGAACGAGTTTGCGAGCCATGAGTTTTCCGTCCAGCCCTAAGTCTAACATCTCTTACTCAATGATATTATTCTGATTTTTGAAGGACTCATGTCACAAACCTTGACTATCTATGGGAAACTTGATGATAATATTTTAAGTGTTTACCATATTTTTCTAATTCCGTAAAACTAAAATTGAAGGAGGGCATTGGGGTTTATGTATCTAAAAGGATGCCTTTGAAGCTCAAATTACATTTTCCAAGTATGAAGATGAAAATTGGTTAAACTATATGGAAGAACTCTTTTGTAAGTACTAGATAATTGGAGTGAGAAATATATTCCTAGCAGAGGGGGTGAAGTGAATATTAAGTTAGGAGCGAAAACGCTATCCACATATTGTATGATAGTGCGAATTTAGTGGAATTAAGCAATCCATTGAATGAATCTTTATGGTAATATATCTAGAAAGTTGGAATGAAGAAAAATATACCTATAAGATTCAAATCCTATATATGTTTAGAACTAGATTATTGAGCTATGTTGGCATTCATGTCGAAAGAAGTTGAAGGCTTGCCGTTGGGCTTTAAGAGATTGAGATTAATCTATCTTTATTAGAAGATTGGGATATGGGCCAAATATAAATAATGTTTCTAACTATTGTGGTTGTTTAGACACGTGCGTGTCGCACGTGCATCATGCAAACTATTTAAAGTGATTTAAAAGACACAATAAATAAATATTTAAATACATTTTAAATGAAGGTACATGGGTATAAAATGGCTTAACCGTCACCAACCAACAATATTTTTTCTCTCACAATAAATCAGCACCAGTCACCTGGCACCAATCACCCAGCCGTATTTTTCCTTCACAACAAATCAATACCAACAAATCGAACAAGGCAAACAACAAAGAAATCTAATATCACATATAACAATAATTTTATTACCATGGACTACAATCCCATCGTCAGGAGCACACGAAGTCCCAACAACAATCTCGCAATGGCGCAACCCACGAAAGAGACAACCTTGTTGTGGTCACCCCCGCCCACTCCTCCCCACGTCTGCGGTTGCTAAGCTGCCACCACTCTACCCCTCTCCCGAGGACACTAATCTTCTCTGATATGGTTGCCCTAACTCTACGCTATCTAACCGGTGACCTCTTCCGCCTTGATCAGCAGTACCCCGTCACCTTGTCCCCCACTTGCATGCCTATCACCGCATGACCGACCTACTATTGACATCCATCTCTAAGTCCAGCAGATTCTTAAGAAAGCCCAACTTTCCAACTTAAGGAGCTAATTGGATATCTACCCTAAAAAGATACTGAACTCCTCTCGATTAAAAATGATATATTACCAAATAAAGTGTAGTTAGCATCCTCCTAGTCATAACCAAGTTACTTACACCCATAGTAAAATGCATGTGTGTGCGGCACGCACGTGACTAACAACACATAAATAAGAATTTATGTCTATAAAATAAAGAAATACGGATATATTGAATAACAAAATTATTCCTACCCTTGATGTTTAAAGAAGAGTCTTACACTCGCATCAATCTCATGTTCGTCCCCGCTCCACCCTCTTCTTGTGCTTCGGCGGCTATTGCTGCCAAATCCAGCCCCTCCCTACAACCCACCCCCACCATGCCACACTGATCTTACCCAGTATCAAAGCCAAATGCTAAATCTAAACCAAAGATGGTTAAACTCAAGAAACCTAAGATTGGTGGATGGAAAACCATAGGACCCAAAACGCGTAGCAAATATCAAAGAGAAAAGGTAAAGTCTAAAACTTCGAGTTAAATCTCAAAGACAAAACAATGTAAAACATGTTCGACACACACCTGTCTAACAACACAAAAATAATAATTTATATTTATATAAAATAAAGGAATATAAATATATTCAATGACAAAATTATACCTACCCTTGATATTCGCATCAATCACATATTCGCTACCATTGATAGAGGGGTAGGATATGTCGATCTCCATGGTGCGCAGCGACGACGACGAGGAGGTGAAGGGGTATGATGCATAATTCTCCATGGCATCCAGTAACGTTGGTGGTGCCGATGCTCTCATTGTGATCACCTCGTTCTTCCTCGTGACTCCCTTGCCCCACACCTCAGGCTCATCACCACCGGCCAACAAGAGGAGCTACTTGAACATGTCTGTCAGGTACTTGACGGTTGATGCATAAGGTGCTTGATGTATTTTTTTGGAAATCCAACATCATGAATTTTTTGGAAATAAAGAAAAGAATAAGCAGCCGCCATAGTCCTGATGATGGGAAAAAATAGTGGGTACGCAAGGGTGGGTAAGTCAGTGTGATATATTTTTAGGAAAGAAATAAGTGCCACCACTTGATGTATTTTTTTGGAAACCAATGTGATGTATGTTTTGGAAAGAAATAAGTACCACGCTACTTGATGTATTTTTTTGGTAACCAGCGCGATGTAGAAATAAGTGCCGCACCACTTAATGTATTTTTTTTGGAAACCAACGTGGTGTATTTTTGGAAGGACGACGAAAGGGGAGCAGTTAACTACCCAAAGAACTCGTTCTTTACAGTATATAGATAGAAGATAGATAGAAATAGGAGTGGTAGGGAGCTATGTGGATGCATGCTATAGATTTTCTTACTACTGTTGTGAAAGATCAAAGCCCTTTAGCATATGTTTGGCTTGCGGGATGAATGCGATTGAGATACATATAAGTGCCATAAATGTATCAAATGTTTGGGAGATATCATTCTAAACACTTTTCTTGTTGTACTACATATTTTATCTAGAATGGTGTACCTTTTATTTATTTTTAAAGTTAATAAAATCATTAGATTGTAAGGGCATGAATCCACTTGTATAAATGCATTTCTAAATAATTGTAATATTTTGACAAAAAACTAAGATATAAGCACACATTTAATGTAGGGGAAATCTCCTTAATTGACATAGCAAACATTATTTGCAAATATAAAAATTTAATAACAAAAATCAATCATTGCCATAAAAAATATTAATATTGAATGTTCATTGGATCCAGATAAGATAGATATGCAAAAACTTTGTATCGAGTATCTTATCAAGGCTTACAATTTATGGAGTAGGAAATACATATTGACTAAGATCCCAAAATTGAGGTATAAAAGACAAGGAATTAATTATTGAGGATTACATGCCTTCAATATGCAGATCAACAATTAGAGATTGTGATTAAGAATATGTTTATTTTTTAGCAGTTTTGTTGATTCACTATGCATGATAGAACATTATGTAGAAAATTATATAGGCAAAGCTCTTATAAGGGGACCAAAAGGGACAACTTATGCAAAAGATAATTCCCAAATCAACGAACCTTAGACACATCAAGATTAATATGAATGTAACTTTCTTTAAAAAATATGGTTGTTAGGATTAGACTCTATTTTCATCTAGACAAATTTGCTTAAATTACATGTATGGAAAAATTGTAATTATTAGCATGTTTGGAAAATTTTCAAATATAATAGTTTGTCCTTTTTGGAGTATATGTGAATAGAACAAATAGGTAAATAGAGTGCTCTAGCAACTCAAATCACATTAAATTTTAATAGAATTATATGAATGGTTTGGATGAGAAGCGGATGAAAACACAAGAATCAGAAGCTAGATAAATACAAATATCTAAGAGGTTAGATCTTGTATCAAAAATCTTTCATACTTTTTATGGAACAATCCATTCGATAGGAATTTAACAGGAATTCTAAATGTTGAATAATTTGTTTCAATAGAATGAATAGACAATATTCATATAAATTCACATCCTAAAAGTTTATTTATTTTCCAATGTTTTGTGCTAAATTATCGTGCTACGTTGGCATTCATGTTGAAAGAAGTTGAAAGTTTGTTGGTGAGTTTTAAGATATTGAGACTAATCTTTTATTAGAAGTTGGGCTAGAGGGTCAAAATAGGTTGTGGGTTTTACTATCAAATAGGGGTGGCAAGGGTATGTGGATGCATGCTAAGTATATTTCTCTGCTAACTTGTGGAAGGGATCACAACCCTGGAGCATATGTTTGGCTGGTGGAATGAATAGGGTTGAGTGACATATGGCTGGCATATATATTATCTCACATATCTACATGTTCCAAAGATATTATTCTAAACACTTTTCTTGTTGTACTATATGTTTTAGGTAGAACGATATAACTTTTATTTTAATAAAAATATGAGATTGCAAGAGCCCGAATCCAATGATATAATTGTATTCCAATAATCTATAATATTTGAAAGAAAACTAAAATATATCCACGCATTTAATGTAGGGAAAAATCTTCTTGTAGGATATAGTAAATATTATTTGACTGACATAATAATTAGATAGCAAAATCAACTATTGCTATAAAAAATTATAGTTATTAATGCATTGGATCAATACGAGATAGTATCATGGCAGGGGCTTCCAAATTTATGGAGTAGGATATATCTGCTGACTAAACTACCAAACTTGAGATAGAAATTAATTGTTGGCGATTACATGCCTTCAATACGGCCTCCACGTCGGCCCCGGCCCCGTCGTTCTGCTCGCGTCGCCTATTTATTCGCCGGCCGCCGCTGGCTCGCCGCGGCCGCGTTCCTCCGCATCTCTCGATCGCAGTAAGTCCAGCCGGTCACCTCGTCGTCCAACACTCTGCCGGCACTCGCGCTCGAGGGCTCGGGTCGTTCGGGCGTTAATAGGCGCCGCGCGATCGGGTCGGGGAGTGCCGAGCTAGGGATCGACGATGGAGAGGGCGCAGTGGCTGAGCGTGGCGGTGGGGTGCGCGGCAGCGGTGACGTGCGCGGTGGCAGCGGCGCTTGTGTCGCGGCGGGCGGCGGCGCGGTGCCGGTGGAACCGGGCCGTGGAGGTGGTGCGCGTGTTCGAGGAGGGGTGCGCCACGCCCACGGAGCGGCTGCAGCGGGTCGTCAACTCCCTGTCCGTCGAGATGTTCGCCGGGCTCGCGTCCGAGGGCGCCAGCAAGGTCAGGATGCTCCTCACCTGCATCGACAAGCTCCCCGATAGGTAAGAAGCGGGTAACGATGGCGCCCACGCGTGCCCTTCGCCACTTCCTTCTGCTTCGTCGGCCGGCCGGCGTGCGGCAATGGGAGCAGTTGGTGGTGTTCATCATGCATGGGCATGGGAGGGTTCCTGCTAGTAGGGTCTAGTCAGATGTTAGTGTGAGCGTTCAAAAATGTGATTTTTAACCATTTGTTCATTGTTTGTTGCAGTTTATTGGCACCGATGTGCCCAAATTTCTTTCTTTTTTTTCTTCACTTTTCAAAGTCATGACCACGAGCAAGCATATTTGGTGCAAATATAATGCTCACGAGTGAACGATAAAACTTTCGGGTCGGTTGTCAGCTTGACATGTTGATTCATGATGTCTTATTACTGCCTGGGAAAATTATCGAACTGCTTACGAAATTGCTCGAAAATTAAACTTGATGTTTTGCTTGTCTTAACTGTAAAAAAAAATTGATGCTACGCAACAATAATATTGGCTGCATATTTTAGCATACGGGTCTTTTGGTTTCGTAATTTTCTGATCCAGATGCAATACCTGATAGGTGAACACGATTTTTCTTAATAATAGTATTAGTCTCTCATCCTCTTACGGCGATTCTTATGTGCATGCGATGGAGCAGGAGCGAGGAGGGCATCTATTATGCCATTGATCTTGGTGGAACAAGCTTTAGAGTGATGAAACTAGAGCTTGGCCCAGGATCTATGGTTATCAATAAAAAGGTTGAACATCGACCTATTCCCGAAGAATTGACCAAGGGTACAAGTGAGGTAATTGCCCGTCATCATTTATTTCATTTCCTTTGAAAGATGTCCAGTTTTTGTTTAGTATTTTTACCCTCTTTATTTGCAGGATTTGTTCAATCTAATCGCCTCGGCACTAAAGAACTTTATTGAAAAAGAGGGTGGGAAAGATGAGGGGAGGGCACTTGGTTTTACATTTTCCTTTCCTGTCAGACAATTTTCCATATCCTCAGGGTCATTAATTAGGTGGACTAAGGAATTCTCCATTGAAGAGGCTGTAAGTTAAAAGTTGTGCCCTCAGTCATTCTGCCTTTTCATCACGCTTGGAACCTTATGTTGCAAGAAATGATTTGACAAAATGGAACTTTAAGGGCTGATAGTATCTTGTTGCTATGTCTCGTGCTGATAATACCCTGTTATGCAATCCCTTAGATGCCAATACTTTCATAGATTTTAAATCTATCTTTCCCTCTTGATAGATGATGGGTAAATATTTATTCACATTATTACTTGGCTGCCTTTGTGGTTAATGTTAATAATTTTATTATACCCACCGGCTTGTTTGAACTTTGGAATGGCAGGTTGGAATGGACGTTGCTCAATGCTTAAATGAAGCTCTTGCTCGGAATGGGCTGAATTTGCAGGTCACTGCATTGGTATGTCCCTGACATAGTTATGCTAGTAAAGTAATTTGTATTTGGGAAATCAATTTGGTTACACTAGTTGGGTTAATTGATTCCACTCTCCATCTCTTCTATGCGTACTCTGTCATAATTAGATAGCATTCTTACCTGATAGTTCATCGTATGCGAACACCACTATTTAAATAGCATTCTTTAGCAGAGAGGCAGTTGTACGATTCCATTTGCAGCAGCATAATGGGAACTATATGTAGCTCTGCTAGCAGATGTTAACATGCAGGCAAATTGTATATGGAATTCTTTGATGTGAGCTAGTTTATTCATATCTGACTGGTGGGTGATATCTCAACGGGTGGCTATACCACCATGCTATAAGCAAATCCATTTTTTAAACTAGAGCTATAACATGAACTAGGTGGCTTTCTGTTATGCAGAAAATAAACACCCATGTTAAGTTGATTATACATGTTCTTGTGTTTTCTAGGTGTGTTCCAACTGAGGAGACTGCTATGATATTATTACATTTAACCTGTATGGATAACCTCTCATCTATATAAGACTGTAACTTGCTTTTAAAATAATGGGAATATATGTCATCACCATACCGTTAAAAATAAATGCCAGTATCGGATCTGGATGTCCACAAGCATGTTTGTGTCAAATTACAACAAGAGTGGGTTGTAAGTTCCTCCTTGATGGATGTCCACATATTGCTTTTCAAAGCTGATGTCTTTAGTTTATTCACTAAAGAATCATACATATATATCATATCTTTTTATTGATTACATGTGCTACTGTAAAATAGGTGAACAATGCTGTGGGTACGCTAGCGATGGGGCATTATTATGATAAGGATACAGTTGCTGCAGTGATTATAGGAGCTGGTACCAATGCTTCCTATATTGAACGCACTTCTACAATCACCAAATGCCAGGGTCTTCTTAGCAATTCTGACATCACGGTATATTGTTTTGCACTTTCCGCTTTATTTGGATCTGGTTGATCATAATTTTCAATGTGAAAATTAATTTGTGATTCTACTTAATTAATGATCTACTCATTAGGTTGTAAATGTAGAATGGGGTAGTTTCCGGCCTCCACAAATACCGTTAACTCCTTATGACATATGTTTTAATGTTGAGGTCGATCGCAATCACTATGACCAGGTAAGAATTTATTACAAGTCCATTGTGGCATTGCTTGCGAAAATTCAAGCTGAAAAAGGCTTGCAGCAACTAATCTGAAAGTCACACCACTTAATGCATATATAGGCTTTTGAGAAAATGATCTCTGGTGTCTATCTTGGGGAAATTGCAAGATTGGTACTCCAAGGAATGGCTCAAGAATCAGATGTATTTGGCTCTTCTGTGGATTTATTATCGACCCCTTTCATATTCAGGTATCATATCATCCTTGTGTCCTTTTCTAGTTATATTGTGATATTACAGATTAATTTTTTTATTTATGGTGATTCTTTGGCTAGTTTCTTATGATACGTGACACTAAATTAATCTTGAAAACTGAACTTTCCATGTTAAGTTTCAAAGTTTCTACTTGCATCTGTATATCTTTACTAACAGTGGATGTTTATCTTTCCTGTAACTTAACAACAGCATCATAATTCGTATACTATTTTTGTAAATGATCGATGGTAAGAGGTATACAAATATTTTCTTCTCAGTTTAAGTCTCAGGGGTTTATTTAATAAGGATTTAACTTTGGAAGCATGAAATGTGGGCTTTTCAAAAAAAAATTCATGTAACATGTATAGTCTGATTTGCACGTTATTTTCAGGAGCTATGGTCTGATTGCCTAAAAAAATGATAACGCTGAGACATAAAAATTTAAGTTGATTATTGTCATGCAGTACACCTTGTCTAGCTGCTATACGTGAAGATGATTCCCCAGATTTGAGGGTAGTCGGTAGGGTGCTTGAAGAACAACTGAAGGTCCGTTCTCACATCTGTTTGGCTTACCTAAAACATTACTTATATGTGTATCCTATATTTTCATGACACATTCATGTCATTTCGCTTGCAGATACCAGACGTTCCACTGAAGACTAGGAGACTTGTTGTGAGAATCTGTGACATTGTCACCCGAAGAGCAGCCCGTCTAGCAGCAGCTGGGATAGTTGCAGTACTGCAGAAAATTGGCCGTGATGGAACCCTTTGTGGCACCTCCTTGGTTAGAAAATTAAGAGGCAAGCCAAAGAGGTCGGTTGTTGCAATTGAAGGTGGCCTCTACCAAGGCTATTCAGTCTTCAGGGAGTATCTGAACGAAGCTGTGGACGAGATCCTGGGGGATGAAATTGGCTCCACAGTTAGTCTGAGGGTAATGGAGGAGGGTTCTGGGATTGGGGCTGCGCTACTTGCCGCATCTTATTCGTCGACTAGACAAAATTCTGCGTAGGTTTGACATAGGTTTATCTCCTGATTTAGTCTTATAGCGCCTCTCAGGGGTAATGGAGGGATCCGAAACTGGAAAAATTCTGCATAGGTTTTATATAGGTTAATTTATCTCCTGCTCAAATGAGGCTTCATATAGGCGTGTTGTACCTGTGGTAAAGTCAGTTCTTGTACTGTTGTATCCCTTCTGGTTCGTCGGAACATGTCTTTTCTCTCATCTATGTAAAGGCACATGCATGCTGGTTGGTGCATCCATGCATAATGGTTACAACAAATGGATCATTCGATGACTTGAGAACTTTTTAGTGACCTACTATGAGCCAATGACATGCACATGCACTGTTGTAATGCTTAATCTTTGTAGTAATATACTCTCCTTACTTTCAAACAATGTTGTGAAACTACAGTCTACAGAATGTCACTGTTGATATGGATACATACAGCTTGTCAATACTCCCTCCGGTTTGGTAAAGGAAGACGTTTAGGACAGCGACACGGTCTCCAAAGTGCAACTTTGACTTCCTATTTTTACAAAAATAATTATTAAAAACTAACATATGTATACTTTTATGAAAGTATTTTACAAGACAAATCTACTCATGTAGTTTTCACATTACCAAACTCAACAACTTAAAAGTTATTCATAATTTATATTCCCAATGTTTGACTCAAATCTTGTCCAAAACGTCTTCTTTTACCAAACCGGAGGGAGTATGATTATTATATGTCAAAGCTTCCGGCAGACTGATAATAGAGAAGTGTAGTTATTCAATCTGCTTTCTGATAGTAATTAATTTGATCAGCATCTTAAATTGCACTAGTCGTGAAAATTAATATAGGGTGTGTTAGGATTCCCTGAGTAGTAAAAATTCATTGTTACGTGATATGCTTTGAATTTCAGTAAAATTTACAATTCTATAAATAAATATGCATATTTTTCATGTGGTGAACATTAACATTTATGGTCTGTTTATATTGTTCAAGTCCGTCACAATGCGCAGTTTGAATTGTTCTAGTGGTTAATTCGATAATATTTATATTGTTCTAGACATCTAGTAGCGAAAAACAATTCCTCCACTGTGGATTTGTATTTAGTCCACCAGTAAAAATGCACTTTTCCTATAATCCTATGTATGTTGTTTTAGTAATAAAAATAATATGTTGTTATTCTTTTTTCTAGTACTCCATCCATCCCTATATGTAAGTGTTTGTAGCATTCAAATTTTTACCCACAATGTAAGCATTTGTAGGTGTTTTGTGGGCCCCACAACACATTGGATCCACCCCGCCGGTACCTCGCATTCTCTCCTCCCTCGCTCCCTCCGCCCCTCCACCGGCGATGGCGCCGATGGCTTCCCTCCCTTCCTGCGCCCCTGCTCCCCGGCCGTGCCTCCTCCTCAGTAGCGCCTCGGCGTCCCTCCTCCCTTGCTCCGTCTGCCCCTCCCTGAGGCTGCCGTCGGGTTCCCTCCACCAGCCGCCCTCCCCTGCCACGGCGGGCAGAGCTCCCATGTGGTTTGTAGGAACATGTGTTTTCTCTCGTCTATGTAAATGCACATGCGTGCTGCTTGGTGCATCGATGCATCATGGTTACAACAAATGGATCATTCGATGACTTGAGAATAATTTTAGTGACCTATGAGCCACATATGACATGTATTGTTGTAATGTTTTATGGTCAAAGTAATATAAGCTCTCCCTACTTTCAAAAAATGTCGTGAAACTACAGTCTAGAATGTCACTGTTGATATGGATACATACAGCTTGTTGATATGATTATTCCTCCCTCCGATTCCCAATTAGAAGTCGTTTTGGATAAGATTTGAGTCAAATATTAGGAATATAAAACCATGAATAACTTTTAAGTTGTTGAGTTTGAAAATGTGAAAATCATATAAATAAATTTATCTTGAAAATCACTAGGCCAGAAACGATATGTCTTGGCACAAGTAAATTAGCGTGCTGGCGGGTGCACTTGGCACCCGTCAGCACAGTGGGGCGCAGGGGCGCCGTGCCAGCATTGAAGAATCAGTGCTGGCGGGCGACATAAGCCACCCGCTAGCACAAATAGTGCCATTTATGTTTATGCTGGCGGGCGGCTTATGTCGACTGCCAGCATAGAAGGATTAGTGGGGGCGGTCTACATAAGCCACCCGCCGGCACAAATGGTCCCATTTATGCTGGCGAGCGGCTTATATCGACCGCCAGCAGGGGTCTTTACTACTAGCGGCTTTCATATGCACCCTCCAATACAGTGAAGCTGAAAATAGCTTGAAATTGATACTTCTGTCACCAATATTTCAATATCGACAGCACCAACAAGTCAAATTGAATCACCCAAAAGTCAAATTCAAACTGAAATATCAACACAAACAGCACCTTAGAAAGGTTTATTTCACACAAACAACATGCATGATCACAAATGTTTCAAAGCAGACTTAACCAACAAAAATTAAAGTACACTACAATAGGGGCCTCACTCACAAGTCAACTACAACTTGCCGCACTCATAGACATGTGACAGAACCACCCAAAATAATTCTGTATTATCGCCTAAGCCTGTCCACGTGGCCATTAAGCAATAATAAAGAATTATTCTGTCGCTTCCGCCGGGTAAAGCCCGGTAAATCACGTACAACAGGATCGGGATATGCGCTAAGCCCACACAAAGGCGGGACCAGAGTGCAACATTACATTACATAAAAGGTTCACAAGTTCAACATTATTACAAACCAGGTTTTCATAATAAAAGTAAAGGTGCTCAGAGTTTAAACAGCGGAAAAAAAAATAAAACTAGCGGAAGATACACATGGGAGGCCATCCATAGAGTATCACTCATCGTCAACCTGCTCCCACTCAAGCTCCCAACCATCTGGAATAGAGCCAAGCCAGATGGGGTCACTTGAAAACCACAAATTAAGCAAGGCTGAGTACTAATACTCAGCAAGACTTACCCGACAAATATAAAGTACAGCTAGACATGCAAGGCTTTTTGGCTTGTGGGTTTGTTTTGCCAAAAGAGACTAAGAGTTGATCCTTACTTTTATGTTTTAGCTCAAGTTCTAGTACGTTAACCATTCTATGTGGGCACCTGCACTAGACAAGCATGTTGTGCAAACAAAATTAAACAGGTAACAATATTAATCCAAACTGTTCCATATATAAACATGAGGTAGCCAGTGGTCAATCCGACTCAGATAACGGCGAGTGACCGACGATCGATCGATTTATATCCTTGCAAGGTAAACTCAAGATACACGGAAGAAGGTAGACCAAGTGCAGTGTCTACCCCAACCAGGCGGTTCCCAACACCCCACAGTTTGGGATCAGACGCTACAAACTCTGGTACACTGTTATCGGAGGGTCTAACCCGACCAGTCCGGACTCACACACTATACCACGGGTAGCTAGCCCGGAGACGCATCCCAAGCGGGTAGCTAGAAATATCCCGCCCAGGTTCAGAAGGTACTAGGCTTACCGGTCCCATTCTCGACAAGCACTTGGTACGTTCAATAGATTAAACCAGCACAATGCTACTCGGTCGAGACCGAACCCATTGCTCTTACCACATGAGCGAGTCATTTTAACCAACTTATGATTCCAACATAAGCATCCTATATCTCGCGAGCAATGAGTCATTACTCGACTTCTACCGTGACCTTAGAGCATGGCACTAGCGTTCCTAACATACTAGTAAAAGAGCATAGGAGTCCTAAGGATCATTCAACTAGGTTTCAAAACAACTCCTGAAACTTAAATGCACAATTTAAATCAATAAAGTGTTGAAAAGTAAAGGACATGATTTTCATTTATAAAATGGGTTAGATGAAACCAGTGCTTGCCTTCCTCAGACTCAGCACCAACACAAGCCTTGGGCTCTTCTGGACTTTGGTCCAGGTCTTGCTGCACAGTAGCTTGATTCAACTCTCCACTAGCTGCTCCCTCCTCCTCCTCGGTGAGCGTGTACGTCCCGTCTGGTAAATCTACACGTATACATTCATATGCATTAATTAAAGTTAATATTGATGGTGACTGTGTACATATAAGCAAATTAAGTTATTTAACTTCACAAAACAGTGAGGGGGTGTGTTTAAATTAATAAAAACAGAAACAAACATGATTTCACAATTTAACACTTTAATTTCCATTTCTTTCTTTAGTTACTCAAAACAAGCCTTTCAACCATAAATCCAAATTAAATAAAAAAACACTTCAAATGAGCCTAATCTTTTGCACACAGCAACATATGCCTAATTTATGCTCTCAAACCAAAATATAGCGTAAGATCATTTATAAATTAATTTATACGAAAAAGACAAATTTCATCCTAATAAATCACCATTAATTCATATAAAAAGATTTAATAAACTTTTTGATCTCATCTTTCTCCTACAGGTCATGTATGCCAAAAATGAGTTTCTGACCAAAGCACGAGTGCATATTCAAATTATTTTTCAGATTTTGAATTTAAACTCCTACACAAAATTAAATCCAAATCACCTATTAAACAATTCCCTAAAATCAAATCCACTCTACCAGAGGTACTACTCAACAAGTAAAAGCCCTAGGGTGCACTTGTGGTTACAGAAAAGTTCATTAAAGGGGCTATAAAAAGCATCAAACTTAATCTAGCATAAAACTTATATAAATCATAACTAAAGATCTACACATCAAAATCATGCAAACTTTTTCCACAGATATAGACATGCCATAAAGAGTAACATATCCAAAATGCAAGTTCATATCATGTGTATGTTTCAAACTACACTAAAAACACTTCAAACTGAGTTTGAATTTTTAATTTAAAAACTGTACAGAAGAACCCTATACATGTTTTCTAGAAAATATGGGTTTCTTCACCAGGAAGCCAACAAAATTGGATTTGCATTTTTTTGATTTTTCTACGATTTTTAACGATTTTTCAAAGGTTCAGCCTCGACACCCTAGATCTGAAAACTGGGTTCTTACAGACAGGTCCCTGGGTTTTGTGTTCTAGCCCCTGAAAAGATTTCAGACCTCACAATGTAACCCCTGGTCGCGGCTAGCGACGGGGATCGCCGGAATCCGGCTAGGGGAAGGTCGTTCTTGACCGGGAAAGTGTGGGGGAGTGATCCTTGATCACCTAGGTTTCGATTTTGGTGCTTGGACGGGTCGGAGGAAGTGCCGGCGATGGGGAATGGCGGAGCCGTGGATCTCCGGCCGTGAACGGCACTGCTCCGACGTGGATGCTCACCGTGGGGGTTGTCTGGTGGCCTGGGGAGCTCCGGTGGGTGTTTGTGGTGGTGGAGTATGGCTCAGGGACCGGTAGCAGTGAGCGGGAGAGGGAGCTCTAGGCAGCGGCGGCCATGGAGATGGCCGGTGGCGTCGATTTTCATTGGACAGGCGGCGAGCACGGCGAGGATGGCGAGGACGATGAGATGAACGATGCGGCGCCCTCGACCTGTCCCTCCTTAAACCCGTGCCCTACCGGGCAGGTCGCGCGCGCAGCGCGCAACACGACGCTGTCGCCCGCCACGGCTCGGTGCGTGGCCGCGCATGCGTGCGGGGTCTTCGTGCGCGCGGTGTACGGGAGGGAGCGAGGCGGAGGGTCCACGGTCCGTCCACGGGTTCACAACGACGTCTACGATGTGTTCGTACACCGGAGTATCGTGAGGGCCACGTGGACGGCGCGGTCCGGAGCGCGCGTGCGCACCTGGGCGCAGCGACTACGTTGTCCGCCTCATTCTCTATTCCACTTAAGCATTTTCGAAATTGCGTAACTCCCGAAAATGTCAACTAAGTCAAAATTCTCCAAAAATAAAAGTTGTATAAGAGGTACAGACCTACAACATTCCCAAAGGGCGACATATGTTTTGATCAACGGTTTGTCTGGGAACGTCGGACGAAGTTGGCAGAATTCTCGGCCCCAATTACTGTTCACAGCACGTTCAACTCGATTTTTGGCCAATTTACACTCAAAATTGGAATGTCCAATAATTACGAAAAATGTGTTCCCGGAAATAACGAACAACTTTCGTATTGGCCGATTTTGAACTTCTATAGTGAAATTTGGAGAACGCGCAAGAAAACCAAATCAGCCTTTTTGAGATCTAGGGTTTTGACCACGATTTGGGATTTTGACCAAGGTCTTTTGTGCAAATGTGTGCCCAATCATGTCAAACATGTTTAGGAGACAATTAAACTTGATTAACACAACTAATTAAGGTATTTATCTTTAATAAACACTTGGGGTGTTACAAGACAGTCCGCCAGTGAGATAACTACCAAGCACTGCACCTATTATCAAGACCACAACAACGAGGATGGTGCCCTGCATGCATAATCCTTTATTTTTCATGGGCTTCTTCTGATAGTCATTCTTCGCCATAAGTTCAGTAAGTTGCCCTCTATGTTCTGCAAGTTCGTACCTCATTTCATTATTCGATATCTTCAAATCACTAAACCCCACCTTCATATCAAAAACGACACACTTTAGCTGATTCAATGGATCTATAATTTTAGAAATGGGTTGCACCTGCCCTTGCGGATACATTACACTAGACGGTTGTGGTGCCGCTTGTGGCGGTGCAACAACACTGGTGAACATCTGATAGTTTGTCGGCACCAAATGTGGGTAATTTGTTCTCAAATGCTAGAGGTATTGACCTTCCCACCAAATTTCCGGACATGAATTAGGGTCCTCCTACCAAAATAATCAACAAATGCAACTATGTTATTAGGGCAGTAACAAATGCAACATAGTTTATAATTATCCATATATGGCAAGATTGATTTTGGTTTGACATCATCTACAAGAACAATCAACAAATGTGGCTTCCATCAATAAATTGGATAATTCTCTAGACATAAACCGAATTAACAGAATCACTAAAATTATATCAATCGAATCACTAATATTATATCAACCGAATCACTAATAATCAACAAATCCTAAGGTGACTACTAATCAACTGAATTAGGGTAGGAGATTATCAAACCACATGGTTGTTCGGGCACTTGTAGATGATGTTATTTACCTTGCTCTTGAACCAAACCACCCGGATCCGGAAATACTTGCATTCCACCAGGGGAGAGGCACGAATTGGCTAAGGTTCGCCGCGGAGCTGCTCGCCATGCGACGGTGATGGTGATCGACGTCCGTCGAGGAACTAGAGGTAGAAGATTGGGTTGACACCTTGCCTTCGAGTTCCTCCTCCACCGCAAGCTGCGACGGCGGCCGCGCACGGGTGCTGCTGGCGCACGCGTTGGCGGGGCTGGGGCGGCGGCTTGAGACGATGGCGCGCGGGTGAAGCCCACGAGTGACTATGGCGGGACACGTGCGGCGCGCGGGCGAAGCTCACGAGCGGCGGTGGCAGGGCAGGGGCGGTTGCGACTACGGCGGTGCTCAAGGCTGCTTGCGGCGGCGGCTAGGGTTGGGAGCGAAGCAAGAGTATGTGAGTGAGTGTTGAGTCAAACGGTTCTGACCGGTCTTATTCTGACCAGTGTGCTGGCGGGTGGCTTAAGAGCCCGCTAGGAGAGAGATTAGTGCTGGCGAGTGGCTTAAGTCGACCGCCAACATAAATGTACACAGTGTTGGCGGTCAACATAAGGCACCGCCAGCACAGAGATTACTAATGGTGGTTGTTTTATGCCACCCTTCAGCACTGTGGCTTATATAAATTTAGAACAGCCCCTTCTTCCCAGCAACTTTCCAATGGCGCTTTGCCCGAGAGGAGCTCGGGAAAAGCTCCAAAAACACCAAATCTAGGGGGGAGGTTTTGCTCTTGATTTTCTTGGAGGAGGTGGCTATATAAGGTGAGTTTGTGCTATTTTAACCTTACTTTTCTCCTTTTATTCATGGTTTGTATGTAGATAGAGATCTAGATCTAGACCTAGAGTTAGCTAGAAGAGAGACGAGAGTGAAGAGAGATATTGATTTAGATATTTATTTTTTAAATTGCTTTAGATTTAAATTATTATTTTGTCAATACAAATTATTTAAATGTTCATAATATAATTATTGCAATTATAGAAGCAAGTTTACATGTTAAATTATTTAAATTATTAGTTTGTCATTTAAATTATTAGCTTCATAAATTAAAATTATAAAATTAAGTTTTGTTTCCATTTGTCACATATTAATTGAAGCAAGTTACAATTGAGTTTGAAATTGTAGAATTCAGTTTTGATTATATGTGAGTTTATAATAGAATTATCTTTTATAGGTTGTTTAAGATGGAACATGGAGCATGGATGTATGGCATATGGAGATATTCGTCTACATTCTTGATAGAGTTAACAAACTTTCTTGAGGTTGCGCAAAAGCATGCCCAGATTTCTAGGACAAAGCAAATGTGTTGTCCATGTTGTGATTGTTGCAACAAACTTCTGTGGGAAGATATTAATGCCATCAAGATGCATGTGATAAAGCGTGGTTTTGTGAAAGGATACAAAACTTGGTTCCACCATGGTGAAGCACAAAGTACTTTCAACAATATAGACATCGGCACCAGGTATGACGAAGTGGGTGATGAAGATGCAGATGAAAATGATCATGTCATGATGGATGATGCTTTTGGCTGCGAAGATCAAAATGATGATCAAATAGATGCACCACAGGTGGACAAGGAATATGATGTTGATATGGAAGAAATGTTGCGCCACATTGAACCGGAGGTGTTGCTAGGGAGTGCTAAAGGGTTAGAAAATTTTGAGACACTAAAGAAGGCAGCAAAGGATTGTATGTATGAGGGTTGTGGGAAGGAGTGGACCGTGTTGCGTTTCATGCTTCATCTTCTGATTGTGAAGGCAAAATTCGGATGGTCGGACAATAGTTTTAACGAACTCCTTACTCTGTTGGCCAATCTACTCCCGAAGTCTAACTTGGTCCCAAGAAACACATATGAAGCAAAGAAGATTATCAACCCATTGAAGATGCGAGTGCAAAGAATACACGCGTGTAGGAACCATTGCATATTGTACCGCGGTGACTATGCAGAACTGGAGAAGTGTTCAAATTGTGATGCTAGTCGTTACAAAAGTAATGTCGATTTTGCTATGGAACGGATCATTGCATCTAAAGGTGCAAAGAGGAAGGTGGGTGGAAAGAAAAGTGCATTTTCTCAAATTGAGGAGGAGTATAGTATTGGTACTGACACTGCTAGTAAACGTAAAGTCCCTGCATTGGTGATGTGGTACTTGCTGGTAGAGGATCATCTGAAGCGATTGTTCTCGAACCTAAAGACCGCTGAACTAATGACTTGGCACGCAGATCACCCAGAGAAGTCTGATGGGAAGCTTCGACATCCTTATGATGCTCAGCAGTGGAGGACCTTTGATTCCAAGCACAAAGAGTTTAGAGAGGAAAAAAGAAATATATGGTTCGCGTTAAGTACAGATGGCATGAATCCATTTGGTGAAAGAAGCAGCATGCACAACACATGGCTAGTGTTGGTAACCATATACAACCTTCCCCCCTGGCTATGTCACAAGAGAAAGTTCCTTTTGCTTACCATTCTAATCAAATGACCGAAGCAACCTGGTATCGACATAGATGTCTTCCTAGAGCCATTGGTGGAAGAAATGGAGAAGTTTTGGAAACATGGGGTCGAGATGTGGGATGAGTACAAAAGGGAGACATTCACATTTAAGGCAATTATCTTTGTTATCATTAATGATTACCCTGCCCTATTTTCTTTGTCTGGTCAGAAAAAGGAAAAATAGGTTGTGTAGTTTGTTTGAATGGTACAATATTTGTGTACATGAAAGGATCTAAGAAGACAGTGTATATGGGGCACCGACGCTGGCTAATAAGGACTCACAAGTACCACAAGATGGCAGACTCTTTTGATGGAAAGATTGAGAAAGACTCTTTTGCCCCACAACCGACCACCGGTAGAACCGTATTTGAAATGTACCAGAAGGTCAAGTTCAAACTTGGTAAGAAGTCAAAAGGTGATGTTGATGATAATTCAAAACGAGGAAGGAAGGAGGCTGAACCTACAGAAAACATTGACGTTCCTTTCAAGATGATGTCTATATTTTTTTAAGTACTTGCCATATTGGGAAGATTTGGCAGTGCGCCATGCCATCGATGGGATGCATCTTCAGAAGAATGTGTTTGAAAGCACAATGGGATTCTTAGGCTTAAAAGGAAAGGTAAAGGACGGACTGAAGTCGCGTAAGGACCTTGTTGACCTAAAAATTAGGCCAAAACTCCACCCACAACCATGTCTTAATGGTAAGTAGTACCTTCCACCTGCTAGCTACAACTTAACACAACATGAGAGGTTGGCTATCTGCAAATGCTTGCGTGGGTTGAAAGTGCCAACCGGATTCTCAGCCAACATCCGATCATTGGTATCGTTGAAGGACATGATGCTTACTGGTTGTAACTCTCATGATTGTCATGTGATGATCATTGTTTTTCTCACGATTGCGATCTGAGCTGCCAAACCAGTATTCCTTAAGATGGTTATCACAAGGATGTGCTACTTTTTCAACGTCATTTCGTAGAAAGTGGTAGATTGTGTAGAGTTAGCAAGGCTTCAGCCGTTTATGCCAGAAACTCAAGCCCAGCTTGAGATGTGCTTCCCTCCGTCATTTTTTGATATCACGGAACATCTAATGATCCACATGGTCGAGCAAATTACTGACCTTTGTATTTTCATCAGATGTGGACGTACGAATGGTTCATGTCGATTCTCTCAATAGATACATGAGAAACAAGGCATTTCCAAAGAGAAGCATGATCGAGAGCTACCATTCAGAAGAGAGTGTTGATTGTTGCATAGACTACATAAAATGTAAGAGAGCGATCAGTTTACCGGAATCTCGACACGAAGGCAGATTGTCAAAGAAAAGGACCATTGGAAGGAAAAGATTCATTGACGAGGACAACCAACACTGGAGAAAGCACATGCTAGTGTTCTACAACAACTTGCAATAGTGGAGCTATTTATCGTGCAATACGAAAATGAGATTTGTGAAGAAAATGGTAATCGGACCAAGGATTGGGTCATCAAAGAGCAAAAGCGTCGTTTCCCATCATGGTTAAAGAAACATGGGCATCTATTTCAAGGAAATTCCATAGATGACACAACGTTGACCGGGTTGGCGGCTGGTCCATCAAGCAATGTGACCTCATGGCAAGCATATGAAATTAATGGGTACACCTACTATACGAAGGCGAAAGACAATAAGAGTGTCACATATCAAAATAGTGGCATTCGCATAGATGTGATTGATAAATCCGGAAACAACATCACTTACTACGGGTTCATAGAGGAAATATGGGAACTTGACTATGGAGAGAATATCAGGTTCCCCATGTTTCGGTGCCAATCGGTCAAACACCCGAATGGCGTCACAGATGACAATTATGGGTTGACACTTGTAGACCTTGCCAATGTAGGTTACAAAGATGATCCATGGGTACTCGCTGAGCGTGTTGCACAAGTTTTCTACATAGCTGATCCTATGAATGTGAAGAAGCACATTGCCGTCTCCGGAAAACAAAGAATTCTAGGAGTAGAAGGTGTAATTGATGTTAAGGATTACAAAAAGTTTGAGGAACTAGTCTTGTTCAAAGATCATGGGAAAAGAACAAAAAAATGAAGGCAGCATTCCTAAATCGAAGAAGCCATGGTTATGTACAGACTGTGAAGGGAGAATTGTTAAAGGATAAACTTGCACTTCTTATTAGTCGGGCTTGATGTATCACTTGTAAGATTGTATATATTTAGTGTTGTTGTAAGACTTTCAATCAATTTAGTAGACTTTTGGATGTTTCGATGTAATGGGACTCTAGGGTCAAGCAACCTATAACTCATTAGGTGCATGACCCTAGAGTCCCATTTGAACTAACCTTTTCAAACTAGGACTTCTTTTACAAGAGACACACCTCCTATACTTAAATTCAAATATTTTATGATACTTTTGGAAGTTTCAATGAAATTTGAATATTTTAAGCTATGGTTTCAAATTTTGAAAATTATGGGAAAACACTATTCTGGCGGGCGTCTTAACTGCTCGCCAGCAGTCCGCTGGCGGTCCAGCACAGTGGTTTGCCAAAATCTGAAATTTTGAAATCCTGGCCTAAAAATTTCCAAATTCATTAAACTTCCAATATTATCATAAAATATTTGAATTTATGTATAGGAGGTGTTTTCTCATAAGAAAAGGTTTGCATTTGAAAAGGTTAGTTCAAATGAGGCCTTTGGGTCCAGCAACCTATAACTCATTAGGTGTATGACCCTAGAGTCCCATTTGAACTAACATTTTCAAACTAAGACTTCTTTTACAAGAGACACACCACCTATACTTAAATTCAAATATTTTATGATACTTTTGGAAGTTTCAATGAAATTTGAACATTTTAAGCCATGGTTTCAAATTTTGCAAATTCTAGAAAAATACTATGTTGGCGGGCGTATTAAGTGCCCGCCAGCGGTTAGACTGACCTCTGGCGGTTGTCATAAGTCAACCGCCAGCACAGTGGTTTGTGAAATATGAAAATTTTGAAATCCTACCTTAAATAGTTTAAAATTCTTTGAAACTTCTGAAATTCTTCGAAAATATATTAATTTAAGTATAGGAGATGTTTTCTCAAAGTTAAATGTTCCTATTTGAAAATTTTAGTTCAAATTCTAGCAAACCATAGTGTTGGCGGGCGCTTAAGATAACCGCTAGCGGGGATGCTCACCACTGGCGGGCGCTTATGTCGCCCGCCTGCGCTAATGTTCACTGCTGGAGGTTGGGTAATGTGGACCGCCAGTGTTGTTTCCCTTTATATATAGCAGCCGCACTCTGAAAATTTTCTAAGTCTTGACGTGAAACGAAACGACGTCGTCGGGCTCCAAAATTTTGCACCGAGCGCCGCCGCTGTCCTCCCTGAGTGCCGCTGCCCCTCCGACCACCCCGCCGACCTCCACGAGCGCCCCGTCGTCGTCCGCGAGGGCCCCACTCCTTCTCCCCGTGAACCACCGCTGTCGTCCGTGAGGGCCCCACCCCTTCTCCCCGTGGACCGCCGTCGTCGTCCGTGGGCGCCCCGCCGACCTCCTCCCAAGCGTTGTCGGCCCTCTTCCCCTAGTAGGATGATGTCGTCCTCCCTGTCGGCCGCTTCCCCAACCACCGCCCACGAACTGCCGCCGCCGACAGCTCCGCCGCCCCCGTTGGCCACCGACGCCTCATCTTCTCGGCGAGCACCATCTCCTCTGCTCGTTTCCTCAGCACGCATCGAGGCTGGGGATGGGGCTGGCGGCGCAGTGACGACCGCCCCCCTCGAGGGAGCTCGGTTTGTTTTTTTATTTTTTTTCTTTTTCAAAATGCAATTACATGTAATTTAGAAAATAGACTATAGATTGTGTATAAATAGGTTTTTAAATATATTGATTATAAATATGGACTATGGATTGTGTATAATTTTTAAATAGATTTATTATATAAAAATGGTCTATGGATTTAATTTAATTAGTTTTTTTATAAATATGGACTATGGATTGTGGATAAATAGATTTGTTTTATAAAAATGGACTATGCATTGTGTATAAGTAGATTTATTATAAGTATGGACTATGGATTGTGTATAAATAGATTTTTTAATAGATTTATTATATAAAAATGGACTATAAATTTAATTTAATTAGTTTTATTGTAAACAACAATTACCTATAATCTATTGTAAAATATATGGAGGAATTGTAAATTATCTATGATCAAATGTTAACAGTGAAGAATCCGGTGAGGAGGATTTTAGTGATAGTGCTATAATTGGAGACTATGAAACTCCATTTGAGTACGAACCAAGCGAACCACGACCTCGTTGGCGTCCCGAAGATGATGATGTTGATTACGAACCAAGCGATAATGAGGTATGCATGCACATTCACTTAAATTAATGTTTGTTTTTCAAATTAAGATATACTTTAAATAATGTTTTATGTGTAGAACAATGAGCGATCCCCGCCACGATGTCGTAGAGCATTTAACATGCTTGACCAAGAGGCAGAAGTCATTTCAGCACCACAACCTTTGGGTACTACTACTTCTAGTAACCTGAAAAGGAAACGTGGTCATAGAAGAAGAAACCAGATCCCTGAAAGAGGACAACTTGTGATAGAATAGTTGGGTGACAAAGGTGAGCCCGTCGAACCTAAGGGGATAGCTGCTATGTTTCAGAACCAATTGGGGTCTTGAATCACAACTAGTAATTGGAAGACTGTGCCTAAGGCTACGAAGAATGTATTATGGGCCAAAGTGAAAGAAAAGTTTGCTTTTCCGGAAGGGACAGAAAATGCAGGTAGAACTTTTGCTGAGGGCCTCTGTGGAAGAGCTCTTAGGAATTGGAGGTCTACACTTAATACTGAATTTGTCCAAAAAGGCAAGGATGCTAGGGATATGTATGGTAACATTCCGCTAGCAGTCTGGGAAGAATTCGTAGAACAGAAGAAGACGGCAGAAGCAGTAGCTCTGAGTGTCCAACAAAAGGAGAAGGCTATGAAAGTTGCTAAGAACCCCCATCACTTGGGTTTGGGAGGATATGATGCCAGAATGACAAAATGGAGGAAGGAGGAAGAAAAAAAGGAGGGTAGCTGGTTTACCAACTTTGTTTGAAGGCATAGATGAGCGTAGTAGGAATTGGATCCTTGCTCGAGTTCCGGCTATATCACCTGACAGCAATGTTTCATTCCATAAGCCCACAACAAAACAAATTTATCAGAAGTTGGAAGGACTTGCGGAAATGCAAAAGAATGGTCTTTTCATGCCCGACAGGGAGAAAGATATGCTAACCGCCGCGATCGAAACGCCTGAGCACTATGGCCGTGTTCGAGGGATTTCTTCTACCTTGCCCTGGGGTAAAACATTTCGTGAACACCGATCTAGTTATAAGAAGTGGGACTGTTATAAGAAGCATCTTGAAGACAAGATGAGAGAAATCGCCAAGCAAGAGTTGATAGGCTTCTTCATACAACAACAAGTTTCTGTTGGGCCTAGTGCAGAGAATGTAATATCTGGTGGTTTTGGATAGGTCCCTCCAAACTTGATGCTTGCCCAGATCGGAGCCATCCGACTCCAAGTAGTGTTGGTTCTATTGCAAACGCCAAGCATCCTGTGGATGACATTGTAGAGGATACACCATGCAAGTTGGTTATTCCATATGGAAGAAAACTAGAAAAGTTTTGAGAAGTTGGGACAGCCATGGCACTAACGGGTCATGTGTTTCCGAATCCACCACCACCAGAATACACATGGGTTCAAGTTGTTTTGGTTTTTGATGAGTCGTGCGAGATTGATATCCCTACTGAGGATCGGATCGAGCTTCTCAGTGATGCGAGGAACCAATACATAATGTGGCATCGTCGAGATATCATACTTAATGCATCACCAAGTCCCTTGCAACCTAGCCAAGAACGAGTACCACCCAAGATTAAGATGCTGCAATGGTTGAGTACACATTGGGTGGGGAGCATGGAGGTAACAATGACAACAACATGACCCTCCAAGATGTTGCAGACGTCGGGAACATAGAACAACCTATGATGGGTGGGGAGCAGGGAATCAACAATAATGACAACAACATTCCACAAGAACCCCTCCAAGAAGATGTCAGGAACGCGGAACAACCTACGATGGGTAAGGAGCAGGGAGGTAACAATGGGAACAAATCACCCGTCTAACGATGAAGGGGCATCATCACCGAAATTTGTTCCAAGACCACCATCTCCTCCGCCATGTCCAGCAACCAAGACGCTAGCAATACACCGGATTATAAACTCATATGAACCAAAGACGAAATCATCTGATGTTGACTTATTCTTGAAAGTACTGAAGAATAAACCTAAACGGGCTCCAGCATCCGGTAAAGAATCATATGATGTTCAAGTACTCAAGGTACCAGATGAAAAATCTTTAACTTGCACCTCTTTTCAAAAACAAAAGGAGGAGCACATAAGTATGTCTTCGTCGGATGAGGTGCCCGACAAGTATGAGCATGGCAAACCATTCTTTTTTTAGGTGGCAGCTGAACGAAGGGCCGTCAGAATTGTTGAGGCTGCATGGATGGATTATGCACGCCACGAAGAAAGGCATTCACACTATCATCGCCAATGTCCAGTAATGGGTGTTCAGTAGATCTTTAGAACGAAAGGTTGCAATTGATTTCCCTGATTTGCGTGCGATGTTCCGTCGTGACAAACTCGACATCAATCTCGTCAGCATTTGGTCCATGTAAGTCAACATCCCTATATGACATCCAAATCTATTCAATTCCATATGTATTGTTATTACCATCCTAAGTAAATTTTTTTGCAGGATGCAAGCATTGGATGAAAGGAAGACAAATGGGAGGTGGAAGGTAGCATATATGGACCCGCAACAAGTAAGCAAGCCAAAACACACGTTCATAATGTCGGATCATCTAAGAAACAAAATAGAGGAACAAGCAAAGACACCACAAGAGAAAGAAGAATTATCAAAGGGTTGCGAGAAAGCTAAACTTTATGAGGTGGTTGTATACATTTTAAGGGTAATGAGCAAAAACCAACATAAGGATTCGATCAAGTGTGCCTACAATTTTGAGTAAGATCCTTTAAATAACTATTTCATCACTTGTCTTCATTTTTTAGTCTATTTATATTAATTATTTTAATTTTATGCAGCGATCATTTCATTTGCTTCCACATGTGTCCGAAGTTGGGAATATGGGGGTCTTCGACTCATTACACGATTCAAAGGCTTCTTACAAGAAAATCATTGAGATTATAAGAAAGTAAGACAACTTAGTGCAATATATAATCACTATTGTGTGTATCGGATATATTTCAAATTCTATTACCAACTTATGTCTTTGTATCCTTAAAGTGCGTATAGGCTATACATAGTCAATGGCGGGCAGCACAAGAAGAAAAAATTGGTGATACGACATGTCAAATGGGTAAGAACACTTCTGTTAATAAGTACCAATCATTTTTATCAGAGTTGTACACTTCTACTAATAAGTACCGATCATTTTTTTTATTTGTTTACAGTGCTACAAACAACCTCCTGGCATTGTGCTATGTGGATATTATGTGTGTGAGGTTTTGAGAAATAATGGGAGGTTCCGGACGAATCCTGAAGACATAAGCCTCTTGTTTGTACACAACTATGTATGGTCCTGATGGTAATGCATAACAATCTTCATTTATTATGTTTACGTGCAGATGCCTACCATTGAGGGATCGTGGGGGCAACTTGGTGACAATCAAATCACCAACATTTGTGCGAACATGGCGAGATTCATCCTACGTGAGATTTGCCACGAGGATGGAGAATTCTTTGATAAAGAAGGACTCTTGACATTAGACGATGCGGAAAGGTTACGTAGATGAGTGTCATAGGGTTTCTAATTATGCACGATGTTTTTTTGTAATGTGCCTTATGTGTACATTTTTATATTTTAGTTTGGATTATGTGTTTGTGAGACATATTTGGATTTGGCAGTTAAAAACAAATTATAATAAATTAAAGTGAATTTGGCCTACAAATGCAAATATGAAAAAAAAATACGGGTGAATATAGCGGCCAAATACAAATTATATACAAATTATATAGCAAATTATATACAAATTATAAAAAATTATGGGGAGTTATATAGCAAATGGGAAAAATGATTTCTCTGGCGGGCGGCTTAAGCAACCGCCAGCACAGATGACATTTGTGCTGGCGGGCTGCCTAAACAACCGCCGGCACCGATGGCATTTGTGCTGGCGGGCTGCTTAAGTGACCGCCAGCAATGATGACATTTGTGTTGGCGGGCGTTTAAGTGAACCGCCAGCACAAATGGCTTTGTGCTGGCGGGCGGGGCACCTGCCAGCACAAATGACCATTTCAAAGTTGCTGGCGGGTGTCACGCCCTCCAACAAAGACCGGTTTTAGCCGCCAGGACAAATCATTTCTGGCCTAGTGAATTACTTTCATAAGAATATACATATGTAACTTTCCAATAAAGATTTGTATAGAAAAGAGAAGTCAAAGTTGTGCTTTGGTGACTGTGTCGCTGTCCTAAACGACTTCTAATATGGAACCGAAGGGAGTATACGTTAAAAGCTTCCGGTAGACTGATAATAGAAAAGTGTGGTTATTCTGTTTTCTGATACTAATTAATTTTATTAGCATCTTAAATCGCACTAGCTGTGAAAGTTAATATATGGTGTGTTATGATTCCCTGAGTAGTGAACATTCATTGTTACGTGATATGTTTTGAATTTCAGTAAATTTACAATTCTATAAATATGCAGATTTTTATTGTGGTGAACATTTACTTTTATGGTCTGTTTGTATTGTTCATGTCCGTCGCAATACGCAGGTTGAATTGTTCTAGTGGTTGATTCGATAATATTCATATTGTTCTAGACATCTAATAGCGAAAAACAATTCCTCCACTGTGGATTTGTATTTGTTCCACTAGTAAAAATGCATTTTTCCTATAATCCTATGTATGTTGTTTTAGCAATAAAAATTATTATGTTGTAATTCTTTTTTTCTAGTAGTGAATATCTATTGACATAATAGTGAAAATTTATCCACACTGTTAGCATGGGCTATCAGGGGGCTATTAGGTCCGGCAGCATGTGCCATGGCGCCCAGGCCTAGGCAGCAAATCCTATATATCTTCCGGTGGGAATTTTTTCCATCTTCCATTGTTTGAAATTCGTGCAGGCAACCACAATCTTTGGATCCAATTACCAAACCCTAGTCTCTCCTTCTCTCTTCTCTCCACCTGCTTCCCGCCGATGCCACCCAGCCAAGAATGTTCTCCACAAGCGTCATATCTAAAGAATCCCACACTGTGATACTTGTGGAGCACCGGAGGAGACAATTACACATGTTTTGCTGGAATGCTCAGTAGCAAGATTATTCTGGAATATTACAAGAGATGCTGCTGGTGTTTCAAGATCCCTAATCTACATGAGTACCAAGATTATTCTGGAATATTACAAGAGATGTTGCTCGTGTTTCAAGATTCATAATCTACATGAGGATACTTGAGCTCGTGATTTGCTATGTGGCTGTGTATGCTCTAAAAAGGATGTTGCAGTTATCTTGTGTGGCATGTGGTCAATCTGGATGCACAGGAATAAATGGCGCTATGGGGAAGATCATTTTCCCATAAGCAAGGCAGTGGAATGGGTAAGAGATACTGCAGCGGATCTTTGGCAGATTATGCATACACAAAAAAAAAAGCATGATATGTTAGCTCTTATGGACCTGTTAGCACTAGATTATAACCAAACCTGATATGATCAATGCAGCTACTGTTTCAAAAAAAAAAGCATGCACGCATAGCTTCCCCCATACCCGCGTCTCCCGATCGACATGCACACCTAGCTACCGGTACACCGTGCACACGTCACGAGTCCCAGCCGGTGGGCACCGGCACGAAGTCATCGCGCAGCATGGCGGCGCGCAGCCACGCGCCCTCCTCCCGCGCACGCTCCATGTCCCGCACCGCCGCCTCGTACTCCGCCTCCACGGCGGGGTCCACCGGGCTGCCGTCGTCCTCGATGACCGCGTCGACGTACATGTCGGGGTCCGGCAGCGGCGGGACGCCGCCGGCGTGCGCGAGCCCGATGCCGCCGTTGATCTCCGCCCAGTAGCGCTTCCTCGCTGCCAGAAGCGCCTCGACGGCGCCCGAGTCGTCCCAGCGCGCGACGCGGCCGCCGGGGCCCTCGGCGTTGAGCCCGGCGCCCGGGTCCGTCACCTTCCGCCACGGCACGCCGCGGGACTCGCAGAAGTCCTTCTCCCACGGCGCCACCGAACGCCGCCGTACCGGCGGCGGCAGTGGCGGGCGACGACGGCAGCGCCACGGGCGCGCCGCCGGAGCTGCGGGCAGGTGGGCGGCGGCCTTGCTGCTGTTGTCGTCGATCACCCGGCAGAGCACCGCCATTGAAGCCGGTATGTCGACTCAGGCAGTCAGGCTCCGATCGGATCGAGAGGAAGTGTGTAGCGAGAGAACGCATTGTGATTCCGCCTGCTGCGTTTATATAGATGGGATGGCGCGGGGTGCATGGTGGCTGGCGCGCCGTGTCGCGCGGGACGAATCTGCGTCGTATCATGCAGCTTCTTCTTCGATATAGAGTCGGTCAAGGAGCCATACCGTAGAGGCTCGTGAATCCGATTGTTCGGGGACATTCAGACATATGCATTGCATGGTGCTACTTTTTGGGTGTCAAATTTGCAGTGCGATCAATTTCTGAATAAAAATAACCTCGGTAATGCTTGGCAAAACAGATTAGGGAGAGCTGGTGGAAGGGCCTCAGTGTGGAAAGGAAAAGGAGGAGGGGGCTCAAGGCAAAACTGCCTTGACTCAGAACAGACGAAGGGGGAAGGGGGCGGCTCCGACCGTGGTGGGCAACGGCCTTCCCTAGCACGGCGGCAGCCAGGAGGTGGGGGGACGGATAGAGGACGCCGAGGGCGACCGGTTCACGTTCTCACCTCAGGTTGGGATGGCTCGTGGGTGGATCAACAGCGGCGGGCGGGCTGCAGGCGGCAGTGGTTAGGAGTGGTGGTGTTGGGGAGTTCGGGAGGTAGAGGGAGACGACCTGGGAGATGGGTGGTAGTGTGAGGAACGGTGCCGACGGCGTCGATCCGGTGGTAGAGCGCCCCGACCGGGGCGCGGCGGCTAAGGATCGAGCAAGCGGCGCTGGTCAATGTAGAGACGTGGGTCGCTGGAGGAGCTCACCGAGCATGGTCCTAGCGCGGGTGGCGGAGCTCGGTGGTGGTGTGAGCACCCACTCCTCTAAGCCAGGAGCGGCGGAGCTCGCCGAGCCCAAGCCACTCGCTCCCCGTGCTCCATCCGCTGATGAGTCGTGCGGCCCGTGCCGCGAGCCCTCCCCTGCTCCACTCGTCGGTGAGCCGCGCGCGCCGACCCCTCCCTGCTCTGCTCACCGGCTGACGAGCCGCATTCTCCACAACGGCGACGAGTGCGCATGGGACCCAGGCCTTCGTCCTCTCCTCCAGGGTGTTGCAATCGCCATATTGAGATGTTGCAATCAGTGTATATTGATGTTGTGATCAACGTTCCTTTTCATGCTAATGATCTAATGTCCCAGAGTTTGAATTTTTAGGATGTTGCAAATGTTTGTCTACAGATGTCGCAATCACTGCCAATCGATGTTGCACATGCGTTCTTGACATATTTCGTAGTCTTTCATGCGATGTTGCACCAGTGTTCTTGGCATGTTGCCATTGGTCGCTTTCATGACGCAATCGTTTGTCTTCATGTTGCAATCAGTGTGAACATGTTGCATATGTGTTCTTACATGTTGCGAGTGGTCCATGTGAATGTTTCAAAATTAAATCTAAATAATTTTGATGTTGCAAACATTATTTTTTGATGTTGCGGATGTTGAATTTTGATATTGTAGACATATGTTGGGTGTTGTGTCGAGGAGGAGGGTCCCTGATGTTGGATGTTGCAAATATTAAATTTTAATGTTGCGTATATTGAGTTTCGATGTTGCAGACATGTGATGTTGGGATTTGTGTCGAGGAGGAGGGGGAAGCTCCTGATGTTGCAACACATGTCGCAACATGGTCGCAATATAGTCGCAACATGGTTGTAACATGGGGGGGACGGAGGAGGCCCACTAATATTTGAATGTTGCATGCAACATGCTCGCAATGGTTCGCAACATTGCTCATTAGACTTTACGATCTGACGGCAACAGACCTGTCCGATGGCTAGCGTCCGAGATGTTCGGGCGCTACCAATTCCGAAATAACCTTCAGTCCTACGTGTGGTCCCCACTACCTGGCTTTCCCTTTTCAACTCCCGCACATGGTCCACACGGCCGCGTGTGCCCAAAAGTTTTGTCTGGTCACCTCTACAGAAAGATCCAAAAAATAAAATAAAAATTGTTAAAATTTTCAAAAAGACAAGTGACAAAAAGTTTTAAACAAAATTAAATTAATAAAATTTAACTTAAAATTTTTTAGTAAATCAGGAAAAAGGTTTCGAACAAAAGCTTAAGGAAAATCTATAAATAAAAACTAGAAAGAATATCAGAACAAAATTTTCTAAACAAAATCACAATAGAAAACTTTAAGGTCTAGAAAAGAATGAGAAAAAGGGTTTTAAGGAAATTGAAAATAAAAAATGAACAAAAAATCTAGAAAGAAACTTAAAATTAAAAGGTTTTGAAGAAAAATAAAAAATCTAGAAAGAAAAATCTGAACAAGAAATTTTTGAAGAAAAATCAAAACAAATTTTTTTGAATAAAAATCTAGAAAGTAACGAACAAAAGGTTTTTAAAGAAAATTCAAAACAAAAAAATTTGAACAAAAAAATGTAAAAAGAAAAATCCGAAAAAAGTTTTTAACAAAAAATCTACAAAGTAAAATCCAAACAAAAACTTTTTGTTTTGAATACTTTTTGTGCAAAAAATCTAGAAAGAAAAATCTAAACAAAAAGCTTTTGAACAAAAAAACCTAGAAAGAAAGAACAAAAAGTGAAAAAACGAAGTCGCCACGTAGCAGGCTCGTTAGGGCCCTACCACAGAGGTCCAGCCTGGAGCACCTTATGGGGGTCCTCTCACGTGTCGGTAGAGCTCGCCTGGCTACTCGTCGTCGGGATCTAGCCTGGAGTAGCCACCGAGGTCCACCGTCGCGTCCCCACCATGGCGGAGCACGCTCATCTCGCAGGGGGTGCTCCTCCAAGCCGGATCTTGGTAGTGGGCCACTACCAAGATCCGGCTTGGAGGAGCACCCCGTGAGAGAGAAGCTCGTTGGGGTTGCTGCACCCGCCACCGCTCCCCACGTCGACAGGCACGCGTCGTCGGCCTGATGGTCGTTGCTCCCCTGCCTTGACACGGAGCCTGTCGTCGCCACGCTCAAGGTTTAGCCTTGTGTGCCATGGATCTAATGGAGAATGAGAAAGGGAATGGGAAAGGAGAGATAGCGTGAGGGATTGAGGGGGAAAGAAGGTGGAGTGGACCCACGTGAGCGTGATGAGAAGGACCGAGTGACCTATAACTCAATATTGCGTACTTTTTTTTTCTTTTGAAACATTGAGAGGAGCACTGTCTTGCATTTAAGAGAGATAGAGGTTTCAGATTACATTATTATAGTAATTTTCTATTACACATAAAAAATATTGACCACTCTAGCTCGCAAAGTACAACATAGTGGTAAACAAAAGGCATCAAGATACATGGAACTCATCTCCTAACAACCGCTTGTCGAGTTATGCCACTTTCCTTTTTTTTCTTTTCTTTTTTCTTTTGCGAGTTGCGACTTGAGATATGCCATGTTGTGTACATCAAGATTGCTGCTATGGATCTTCGTTTTAATACCATGCAGTACGTGGTGCCAAATCAAATTATGTTCCACCATTTTTTAGCTTCAGTTGCATAGCAGCATTGCAAACAAACACGGTGCTACCTAGCAGAGGGCCACAGCCTTGCAAGAGCAATTAAGTATAGTAAGTAGTAAGTCGTAACTGGACGAGTGCCTGGTGTGCCATCGATGTTTAAGGCCCGCTGCAAATGACATAGCAATTGTACCCAGCGAGCAGCGGGCTAAATTATTAGCCATGCTACCAAAGCTCCTCTGGTCTACTTCTTTAGAGGAGCTGAGGTATGGTCATAGACGAGCGATTCCTCATCGGAGCGAATTATGGAGTTGTTTTTAAAAAATTAGCCTCGCTGATGAAATTGAGGTTCGGGGGTTTTCTATAGCCAAAGATGGTTCCTTCTTCTTAATGAAAACCCGTAGGACGGTCTTACCCCACCGGACTTAATTTTAAATTATAGCCATGCTTTAATAGCCGGCTACAGTGCTAACATGCATAGCGCAGCTGCCGGTACATTAATGAATTGTTCCGCTATCTTGTTAAATCGTACACTTAACCGTGAAGTTCTTTTTAGAGGTCCAATCATGAAGGAGGCAAATACACATTCCTCAAGTACACGACATGTACTTGGGCTCTTCTTCTTGCAAAACACAAACATACACGAACATGCACGTAAGCTCACCTCTAGAAATATACGTACCCAAACTCCTACAAGTATGTTCAAACGAATGTTGTGTTCATAAAATTTCTGGTTACATATTTCTATGTATGATTAACTAAATTCTTTCATGTTTCCTGGTAAAACTCCATGAATGAAGATCTTTTTAAAAATCACTAACTGAAAATAGCTACCATTGACAGGAGAAAGTTATCTAAAAAAGTGGGATGGAGAAAGCACCGCGATTATAAATTGCGCACGTGATAATTACAACTGTTGCCCACATGCTTAGCTTCTTCCTCCCCTCGGTTGTTTCTCAAGCACCACTGAGCTTACCGCCGCTGAAGGTTCGGGATTTGGGTTTCAGGACTTCAGGATACCTGGTTTTTCTCCGGTGAGTGCACGGCCATAGAGGAAGTTTTGTTGGGCGGCTGCTAGCCGGTGGTTGCGTCGGGTGTGGGCAGGACGGCGGGATGGTTGAAAATAACCGATACTCCGATAGGTGGAGGCTTCAAGATGGCAGCAACGAAGAGAAAGATAAGGGAGAGTGCCACGGAGGGAAACTTGCCATGTACTCCCTCCGGTGTAGCCACCACCGGCTGGCAGCTGCCTTTACAAAAATATTTATTAAACTAACATATGTACACGACAAATCTATTCATTTAGTTTTCATTTACCAAATCGGAGGCAGTACTCGTAACAGCTGGCCCATAGCTAGATGATAATAAGGCCCGCTTTTCTTTACAATTAAGGTCCATTTGAAAGGTAGGATTTGAGCAGAGTAATTGTGAAAATCATGCTGCTAAATACTATTTTGACTCGATTACCTTTAGGTTCGAAATGACCTGCTTCAGATTCCACGTCATCTCCCAGATTTTACCATGATGCCAAAAATACATGGCGAACAATGTGGAGTAAATAACAAACAATTAGACTCCACCAACGTTGTGCAGTTACAATATGTACACTCGTTTCCAATCGCCAGGCACGCTACATCATCTAGATAATTTATACACAAAAATGCACAGCGCACCCAGAAAAGAACATGATGCCTCTTCTTTCGGCTGATCTGTTTTCTGTAAACCTGACACAGCAGCCATACACTCAACAAAAGAATGCCTTTGCCTATGGAGAAACCAATATCTTTCTCCGTGTTTCTAACATTTGATGATGTTGTCAGTGTTCTGAGCGGAGACCATCATGCCAGCCATGATATCCGTGGATGTCCCACTCCCAAGCAGTTAGTGGTGTTCAAACACCATCAAGCCAACCAAAGATAACTTATCTCGTTTCTGGATCCTGCATATGTGCCAGCCAAGCTGCAACACCACAGCAGTGCCAAGCTGTAATCCTCCCAAATGACCAATCCTTGTGTTTCCATCCTCTCAAAAAATAACAGCATCAAACGGTCAGGGAAGCTGTGAGGGTGATTTGACAGTGGCACCTAGAAACCCCAGACAGGTGCTACTCATCTTTGGTAAAAGACAGCCTTGCTCCAGATGCAACTGCCAACTGATGCAAGATTTGCTCCTCGCCCAATGAACGCACCCATATTTAGCTTCCGATAAGCTTACCAGTAATCATCTGAGTGTCCATACCAACGTGAGCGTGATCCTCTGCTTGACTGCCACTGGCGTGGATTAAAGCCTCTGTTGCTGTAGTTTTGTTCAGGTGACCTATGCATACTCCTCGACTTAGATACTCTCTTACTAGCTTTTCTTAGATCCTCTTCAAAGTCGTACTCTTGACGCTGAAAATTTCAAACGGGACAGGCTTCAAAACTAATCCATTTATCAATAAGTAAACAGCATAAGACTTGGATTGAAACTATAATGAGTTTGAAATAGCGGATATCAATAAGTAAAGTCTAAAATACCCGTGGTCATTTTGTAGACGGTGAGGAAAACCTAGTGATAGAGCATTAGAGCACAAGTTGAGGTACATATGGTCATGGACTCAAATGTATCCATTACGCCTTTTATTTCCATCAGAGTGTTTGCACAACAATTGCTACTCGATAAAATGAGCTTTAAGTTTTTATAATACCAATTTCCTCCAACCATGCATATAAATAATTCAAGACAACATTAGTTGGTAGTTATTACTAACAGCAAAGATTTGACTTTGTAGTTTACCTTGTCCGGGTCCGAAAGAACATTATACGCCTCCCCGATTGCTTTGAACAGATGATCCGCATCTGCATAAACTTCCTTGACAACGTCCCTCCAAAATCCATCGTCAGTATTCTCATTCCTTACTAGCAATTGAGCAGCCTGCAGGTCAAAGTAGTGTTAAAAGAAAGGCTCTATATTGTAAAATCAATATGAAATCATCAAAAGCAATGAGAACCTTGTCTGGGTGATGTCTCAATGCAGCTTTCCGGTATGCTTTCTTGATATCTGCTGCAGAGCAGGATGGCTCCACTCCCCTGATAAGTAAAAGAATAATTAACAATTCAGTTTATCTCCACACAATACCAGCAAAATAGTATCTGCCTATGTCAGGATAAGGCACCAGAAGTAAAGAGTAGTACGATATAGATGAAACAGTATTCACCATATTATAAACCTGAGTACTTCACAACATGAAACAGTTCACAATGGTCATAAAAGGATAAAACATAAATCTTTTAAATATTTGTGAGATACTAGATGAGGTTCTTGGCAACATATACAACCAACAATTATCGATTTTCTCAATCCTAATGCAGTTTCCGCTGCATCTCAATAAACAAATAAATGCAGCTACTAATGTTCCACTATGTCAAACTCTTCAACTATCTTGGAAAATTGGAATACAATTTCTAAAATAAATAATAACCAGCATGACAAATTAATGAACTGCTTTATCCAATTACAAGTTGTTTTAGTTTTGTCCCAAGTCAAAAACTTATCCAACTATGACCAAATTTTATACAATAATATATTAACATCTACAATATCAAATAAATACATAACCAATATACTATATTACATGGTGTGTCTAATGAAAGTAGTTTGCTGTTATAATTATAAATAATTGTGTTTTTCTAAAAACTTGAGGGATTAGCAGTGAACTACTATGTTTGTACCACTCGGGTGCTCCTATTGAAGTACTATGTTTGTACCACTTGTGTGCTCCTATTGAAGTACTCCCTCTGTCCCGCAAAGAGTGTCCCTTTGCTCTTGTCCTAAGCCTAGTCGTCTCATGTTTGACCAAATATATATATAAATATATCAATGTGTTAGAATGTATTGCGTACAGCCTGTACAGCCCATATTGGGCCTGCGGCCCATTGGCCTCGTATATTGTAACCCTAGCCTTCTAGGCTATATAATGAAGGTCACCCCCCCTGATTAGGGTGTGCGGTGTTTCTCCACATGGTATCACGAGTCTAGGGAATCAATCTTGGGTTTCCTCCTCTCTCCTTCCGCTGCCCCACCGCCCCAGGCCGTCGCCGCGTCTCCTTCGAGCCGCCGCCGCCGCCGTACCGCCCGGCCGCCCGTTCGCGCCGCCGTCGCCGCCTCCCCGCAGCGGCGCGCCCGGCCGCCCGATTCGCGCCGCCGTCGCCGCCTCTCTGCGCGCGCGCCGGCCGCCGCCGTCGCCGCCTCCCCGCAGGCACGCCCGGCCATCCGTCCACGCGCGCGCCGCCGCCGGCGTCGCCGCCGCTCGGGAGCCGCGCCCCCCGAGAGTCGCCCGGGGCCGCGCCGTCCCCGCTCGGACCGCGCCGCGTCCGCCGCCATGACGACCTCCGCAAACGACTCCGCCACCTCCGGTGTCCTGGGGTCCCAATCCTCTGGGACCTCCCTCGCTACTGCCTCCTTCGCTGCCTACACGTCAGTCAACGTCAAGCAGCACGTGCCGATCTCCCTCAGCCTCGAGCGCCCCAACTACTCCAAGTGGAAGGCATTCTTCACCGCCCTCTGCGCCAAGTACGGGCTGCTCGGCCACGTCGATGGCACGGAGGATGCACGCCCGACTGACCCCCTGTGGTCTCAGCCTGATGCCTGCATCCGCGGATGGATGTACGGCTCCATCGACGACGCCGTCCTCGACCTCGCCATGGAGCCCAATCAGGATGCCCGTGCCCTGTACGTCTCCATCGAGGCCCTGTTCCAAGCCAACAAGGAGTCTCGCGCGGTCGTCCTTGAACAGGAATTCCACGGCCGCCGTCCCGGGGCGACCTCTCCGTCGACGCCTACGCTCGGCGGATGAAGCGCACCGCCGACGCCCGCGGGAGGTTGGTCACACCGTCTCTCCCGGCGCGAGCCTTGTGCCGAATCTTCGCGCGCGGCCTCAACCCTCGCTTCGCCAACACCGCCGACATCATCGCCAACACGTCGCCACTTCCTGACTTCAAGTCTGCCACCAACATGCTCCGCGTCAAGGAACTCCGCCTCAGCGCTGCAGGCAAGGAGGCCTCGGCCTCAGCTCTCGCTGCTTCCACTGCCCCGTCGGCCTGTCCGTCGTCCTCGTGCCCACCCACCTCCTCCAACAACCGTGGGGGCAGTGGCAAGGGCAAGGGCGGTAAGGGCAAGGGAGGGCGTAGCGATGGCGGCGGTGGCGGTCGCAACCAGCAGCACGATGGTCATCAGCAGCAAGGCGGCGGTTTCGGCGGGCGCCGGACTCCTCGGCCCGTCGGTCCCCCGGGTTTGCTACAACCCTTGGGTCGGCCCGTGGGCTTCCTCGGGCACCCGGTGGTCCCCTCGGCGGTGGGCGCCACCACCACCGCCTCCGCGGCAAGCCCACACCGCCTTCGCGCCGTCACGGCTCTCCGCCGCCGGCCCCGCTCCGAGGTGGCCGGGACGCCGCCGCCCCGATCGCCGCCCTCAACCGGTTGGCGGTGCAAGGGTCTTCACCTTGGGTCATGGACTGCGCGGAGCGACATCCCACATGTCCTCCGACGACGGTATACTTCTCTCCCGTCTCCCGTCACCGCATCTTCCATCATCGTTGGTAACGGCGGTCCATCCCCATTTTTGGTCGTGGCACTTCTTCTTTACGCATAGCTGATCGTCTTTTTCATCTTAATAACGTTCTTGTCGCTCCTCAGCTTACTCGCAACTTGTTATCTGTTCGACAGCTTACTTACTCGCGACAATAACTGTTCTATTGAGTTTGATGCCTCTGGTTTTTCTGTTAAGGATCTCCAGACCAAGATGGTCCTCCTTCGGTGCAATAGCGATGGGGACCTCTACACCGTTCCCCACCACATGCCTACTCGTTGTCATGTCGCTGTCGTCTCTCCGGAGCTTTGGCATTCTCGTCTTGGGCATCCGGCACCGGCGGCCGTTCGTACTCTACATAAACTTTCGGCTATCCAAGTGTAATAAAGCGACTCGCCGCATTTGTCATGCCTTTCAGCTAGGCAAACACGCCAGACTGCCATTTGCTAGTTCGGTCTCTAGTACCTTAGCACCATTTGAACTCCTCCATTGTGATATTTGGACTTCTCCGCTTTGAGTATTTACGGTTACAAATTTTATCTTGTGATAATTGACGATTTTACTCATTACTGTTGGTTTTTTCCCCTGCGCCACAAATCAGATGTTCACGAACACCTTGTTCAGTTCATAGCTTATGCTCACACACAGTTCAGTTCTCCTGTACGCTGTTTTCAGGCCGACAACGGCACGGAGTTCCTCAACAATGCCACCGCTACCTTCCTGGCTGGCCGCGGCATTCTTCTCCGTACTTCGTGTCCTTACACGTCCGCCGAGAACGGCATGGCTGAGCGCATGCTACGCACACTGAACAACACTGTTCGGACACTCATGATACATGCCGCCATGCCTCCCTCCTACTGGGTTGAGGCACTTTCCACCGCCGTGTTTCTTATCAACCGGCGGCCCTCATCGTCCATCGCCAACGGTATTCCCTATCACCGTCTTTATCACAAGATGCCAGACTACTCCCTTCTCCGAGTTTTTGGTTGCCTGTGCTACCCGAATCTTAGTGCCACGACTCCCCACAAACTGTCTCCTCGCTCAGCAGCGTGTGTCTTCCTTGGTTATCCTCCTTCTTAGAAGGGTTACCGATGTCTTCACCTTTCCACTCGCAAGATCATCATCTCGCGCCACGTTGTTTTTGATGAGACTCACTTTCCGTTTGCGGCTTCGAAGCCTCGACCGGACTCGTTTGATTTTCTCGCGGAGACATACCCCCGCGCCCGCCCCCGTCTACTCTAGACGCGCGGCACACGCGGGCTTCCGTTCCACGGTCTCGGACGACGCGAGCGACCCCGTCGGGCCGGGACCCGCCATCTCCGTGGCACGGTGCCGCTTACCGCCGCCACGGGCGACGCCTCGACGCCGCCCGCGCCCTCGGCTGGCCGCACCGCCGGCCCCCGGCGCCGGCATCCCGGGCGCCGGCCCCGGCGCTCGGCCTTCACTACGGCGGGCGTCCGCGCGCGCCGGTTCCCCGGCCGTCGCCGCCGCACCCACCGGTTTCCGAGCCGCCGATCGAGTCGTCCACTTCTCCTCCGGCTCCCCTCGCGCCCCGTGCGGGCGACCCGTTCACGCACGGGCTCCCCGCCACCGCCCATGCGGCGCTACGGCTTCACCGCGGTCACCTCGACGTCTCCACCCGCACCGCCAACACTCGCGCCGCGCTCGCGGATGCGGGTGGCGTGCCGCGATGGCCGATGAGTACAAGGCACTCGTCGACAATGGCACCTGGCGTCTCGTTCCTCGCCCGCCTCGCGCCAACATCATCACCGGCAAGTGGGTCTTCAAGCACAAGTTCCATGCTGACGGCTCCCTGGCACGCCATAAGGCCAGGTGGGTCGTTCGAGGGTTTTCGCAGCGATACGGCATCGACTACGATGAGACGTTCGATCCGGTCGTCAAACCGCCCACCATCCGGCCGTTCTCGGCGTCGCCGTCTCCCGCTCCCCGGCCGATCCATCGGTCGGACGTGAAGAACGCCTTCCTCCACGGTCATCTCCACGAGACGCTCTGCGTCGCCGGCCGCCCGGATTTGTCGACCCGCCGCCCCCGATCACGTCCGTCTCCCGCAAAAGTCCCCGCATGGGCTCAGCGGCGCCCGGCGTGGCACCAGCGCTTCTCTGGCTTCGTGCAGCATACTGGCTTCACTGCTTCGATCTCCGACACATCCCTCTTTGTTTACAAAGAGGGCGCCGACATCGCCTACCTACTGCTCTACGTCGACGACATCATTCTGACAGCCTCGTCGACCCGGCTTCTTCGACGCATCACCGAGTCCCTTCACTCCGAGTTCGCCATGACAGATCTCGGGGATCTTCATCATTTCCTCGGGATTTCTGTCACGCGTTCCTCCGACGGACTCTTCCTCTCCCGGGCGACAGATGTCGCCGACTCGCACCGCCGCGCGCGCATGGCCGAGTGTCACTCTACGGCGACTCCCCGTGGACACTCATGCCAAGGCGCGTCGGGCCGTGGATGGCGCTCCGGTGGCGGATCCCACTCGCTATCGCGGCCTCGCCGGGAGCTCTACAGTATCTCACGCTGACCCGTCCGGACCTCGCCTATGCAGTCCAGCAGGTGTGTCTTTTCATGCACGACCCGCGAGAGCCTCATCTAGCACTTGCTCAAGCGCGTCTGCCGCGTACGTCAAAGGCACCCTCTCCACCGGGCTTCACATCGGCACCGGCGCCATCACCGGTCGACGGCCTACTCCGATGCCGATTGGGCGGTCGGCCCGGATTCTCGGCGCTCTACTTCCGGCACTTGCGTCTTCCTTGGCGACAACTTGGTCTCTTGGTCCTCCAAACGACGGACTACGGTCTCTCGTTCGAGCGCGGAGGCCGAGTATCGTGCGATTGCGCACGCCGTGGCCGAGACCCGTTGGTCGCGTCGCTGCTTCAAGAGCTTCATGCACCCATCTCTTCGGCGACAATTGTTTATCGTGACAATGTCGGCCTGTCGTCTACATGACCGCTAACCCGGTCCATCATCGTCGCACGAAGCATATTGAGATCGACATCCACTTTGTCCGCGAGAAGGTTGCTTTGGGACGAGGTTCGGGTGCTCCATGTTCCCTCGTCTCATCGGTTCGCGGACATTATGACCAAAGGGTTACCTCGTATAGTTGTTTTCGACTTTAGGTCCAGTCTTTGTGTTCGTGACACTCCCGCTTAGACTGAGGGAGGGTGTTAGAATGTATTGCGTACAGCCTGTACAGCCCATATTGGGCCTGCGGCCCATTGGCCTTGTATATTGTAACCCTAGCCTTCTAGGCTATATAATGAAGGTCACCCCCCCTGATTAGGGTGTGCGGTGTTTCTCCACACAATGCTTTTGATGTCTAATAAGTTTCATTACATTCATTGTGAAATATATTTTCATAGCATACAGATTTAGTATTATAAACATTGATACTTATCATTATAAATTTGGTCAACTTCAAACAGTTTGACTGAGAAGAAACCAAAATGCACACTCTTTGTGGGACGGAGGGAGTAAGTCGTAATTGCTGCAAAATTCAGAAACACTACGCCACTATCTCAGGATATCATATTTAATGCACATCCTACCCGTTCCAAATAATGACATTTTTCAGCCAATTTAATTCATTTATTGTGAAACAAATAATTTTGCAAAAAAAAACACAAACATATTCCTCAAAGAGCCACTGAGCAAAGCCCATTTAATACTAGCAGACCATATAGCAAGCTACAATCTTTTATTATCTGGATAAGTGATAGATATTACTAACTACACGTGAAAATCAAAGGCAGGGATAAGCATTAACTGCTTTCAAGGAATACAAAAATTCAGGTTAACCAGGCAGAAGTTAGGGTAAAGAAAATCTTACTAGTAGAGTAATAAAAAGGTAAAACTATTGGAAAACTTACAAGATTAAATACAAATTCAGGGTAGTATCTCTTTTTGCTTCATCCTCTATGGATGAAAGCCGCACACGTGCTTGCTTAAGATCACTGTGCTTGTTAAAAACTTTTGGTGATCCTCCGAACACATTGACTTTCTTCTCAAGAAGAAAGATTAGCTTCCTTACATCATTAGCAGCTTGTCCATAATCCCTTATCATCTCGTATAAGGTGGCTCGCCTTGAAATTGCCTGAACCATATATATTATATAAGGTCTGAGAACAAGATGTCACTCGCAAACAGCCGGCACACATGTCCCAGCATTCCTCATATATACATGCAAAATGACATGCTTCTAAATAGAAAAGGTCCAGAAATATACCTTTGGATAATTCGTATCAAGAACCATGGCAAGTGAACAATCTGCTATTGCATCAGTAACTTGACCAAGTGCTTGGTATGCAGCTGCACGATTGCAAAAACAGACAGCTGAAAACGGACGTGATTCACTATTGCATGCCAAAGCCGCTGAATACTGTTCCACAGCATCTGAATATTTTCCAGCTTGAAATAATTCATTTCCAGCAGCCTAAATGATTAGAAGGTAACAATAGATTAGTGATGCAAGTTCCAACAAAAGGGGAATTGGTTATTTTGGCAATGCAAAGATACACAGTAGTATTTGTCATGCATGGATATGCCATGTGTGAATCATGGGTAGGGAAATTGGTTATTTTGGCAATGCAAAGATACACGTTAGTATTTGTCACGCATGGATATGCCATATTTCAAGATTATTCGGGGGTTTTGTACTAAACATGAAAATAAACACATGTTATCCTTTTTTTCCGTTGTTAAGCAATGTGTGCTGTCTCACACCTGCACATACCAGACTGGAGAAAAGAAGAGTAGCACAAAGCCCAACATATTCCCAGTTCAGAGCCGAACGTAACTGTCAAGGTAACTTGGGAACTTAAAGAGAACAATAGCTTGTAAATCATACATGTCCCGTGAAGTGAAGAGATGCCATATGCTACAGTATTAACTATTTTCGGATCTACCGCATGCTAGTTCTCAATCTCCATAAGAAGGTAATTCTTGGAATACACATGGACGTTAATGAGAGAAAACAACAGCATAAAACTACATGAATGAGAAGTATTAGATATGATGAACACATATCACCAACTTCCTGCTAGTGCTACTCAGTAAGAGGATGAGGATCAACAGAGATACTAAGGCATACCTTGAGGGAAAGTAGTTGTCTTATAGTTGCTGACAATGATGACAAACGTTCTTGATATAAGCTCTCGTCACTGTGTGAGTTGCACCATTCAGAAGTTAAACATCACAATTCAAAGACACCAAAACAAAGGAAATGTAAAGAGAGTATATGACAAATAAACCTTTCTTTGACAGGTGTGACTTGTTCATGTTTCTTTAACAAATCAAGAGCTTCATCAAGCTTTCCCCAATGGAAATAAGCCTTGCAAATAAGGTAGGACCGCCAATGCCTTCCAGAGAATTGTGCCTTTTCAGAGATTCTGGAACTCTTCGGTTCTCCATTAGCATTGAATAAAACTGAATTTCTTTCAGCCGGATTTACAGATTCCTGACATAGTTGAATCACTTCTTCGTATCTTCGTAGCTGTTTGGTGAAGAGATGATATTAGTAACAAGAAATAAATGTATGAGGGCAAAACAAGATATCACCAGAACATTTGGTAGCATATACACACTTAACAATTCATGGAAGAAGCGGAAAGAGAAAAGGAATACAAACCATCAACAGTGCCTTAGCTTTCATCTCCTTGAGGCTATCCCAATGTGGACTTATGTGCAATGCATTGGATATCAATTCTAAGGCTGTTGTTGCTTCAGCAGATGTTCTTTTCTCAAGAAGCCCCTTGCACTGGGATACCCACTCTGTCACTCTCTGCAAAAATAATAAATGCCCGTGAATGTAATAGTAATGATAAAACCTCATTTGTGGAGATTACATTTGAGATTAAATGAACTAGAGACACCAAGGAAACAACAATGGAACATAACACATCTAATAGACTAATATAACCAAGAATAGAATATATTAAGTATTGAGCACAAACAGCTGTGGTCATACTAGATTGATAATTATTTTAAAAAAACTGTGTTGATTTTATGCCTGAAGTGAACTAGTTCGCCTGATTGCACCTAGCAATAGGTTAATACTAGATTGAAACCAAAAGAAGAGAAGTGCATCAAGTCAAGGTACACGATAACTCCATAAGCTGTATAGCGGAAAGAATGACCAGCTTAGATGAGCTTAATATATCACAGCAGTAAAGTTTGTAGTTTTTTTTAAAAAAATGTGTAAATAAACTATGGGTGATTCAGTTAGGATATTTTTGAAAAGATCCAGGTTGAATCAAATGCAAAGGGTAACAGGAAATCCAAGTGCAGCTGCAGTGAATTATGTACAGTAAATTCATGTGTCATGAATGCAACAAAACATACATAGATAACTTGACCATGCAAAATTCAATATCAATCATGCTCCTAAGCCATCCTTAGGCATTACAACAGCATCTTAAACAAATGTAAATAAACCCCAATGATTCTGTTATTGAAACTATTGAGAATATCAAGGCCACATATGCCTTGGTCTCTGGAATTGCATTTTTTGAAAAAATTTGTTGATTAGCCATCAGTGTGCCTGAACCATGACCTCTGTTTCACCCTTTGTTTACCCTTAACACTTCGTGTGTGTGTTTGTTTCGCCTTTCATGGTTTCCTTTGGGTTTCATCTCTAGCCTACCCCAACTTGTTTGGGACAAAAGGCTTTGTTGTTGTTGTTGTTGTTGTTGTTGTTGTTGTTGTTGTGGAATGAACTCTGTTGCTAAAATTTATTGCAGAATATTTAATTTTTACAAATGTGATGAGTAAAGCTTTGTAGCCTGTTACAGGAGCAATAGTTGCCCTTTCTAGTATGCCCGTACAAGGCAGGTACAATGACAGTTATCGGTAAAATTAACTTCCCTGATTAGAGAACTATCAGCATACCTTTTTTTCTCGAACACAGGAGAAATGCGCGTCATTTCTTTAAGGCACTCCCACCGTTCCAAATTATAGTTTGTTTGACTTTTTAACCCCAAGTTTGACGAGTATTCACAAAATTGTGCAAAATATCATATTTTTTGGTGTGGCTTGCTTTATTAATAAAACCTTTTCAAGAATGACTTAAATTTGACTATGTTTGCACAATTTTTTTGAATAAGACGAGTGTCCATGGTCTAGAAAGACCATACCAGGCGCCACTCACACCACATACCATTACATTTGCGCCAAGGAAAAATAGAAGAGACGACCAAAACAGCCCCAGGATTTAGGCCATGAAGGTCGACGACCTAGATACCAACTCCTTGAGTTTGGAGGGCCCTGCCAAGCACCAAAGGCCTCCTTCCATACTCACAGACTTACTTTCCCTAAGTTACATTTATCATATTACTCCTGTTATGAGGAAATGGATGCCAAACTGAGCCAGGAAAGTATGCATGAAAGAAAGATGACACAAGGACTAATAATGCAACAAATCTCATTTGACCATCAACCGTTACGATGTGAAGGGCTAGTCAACTGAGAACATATCCTTTCTATGTAAACTGACATGAAGAATCACATCATACATGAATGTTACCCAATTTTTTACCAAGTCATATTTTATCAAAGTTGAATTCTGATGATAAGATGCAAAGGGTAAATAGCACCACTTTTGCCATCTCAAAAGGACTTTGCTGCAAATCTAATAACCAATGGAAGAATAATCAGCCTACATCACCATAGTACCAGAAGGATTCGAATAAATGCAAACATAAACAAGGTTTCCGTGCATCATTACTAGAGTATAGTAGTCTTTCTTTTTATAACCTACTAGTTGGCTAATTCATTGTTTCATCCTAAAAAGTGCCAAATTAAAGTTCCTTGCACGTTAAGCTCTGCAAGTGTTCTAATACCCTCTTGCATCTGCATCCATTACCTCCAGATAGAACCAAATTGCTAGCAGGTTGTTCAACCTACCAAGTAAGGCAACAGACTACTTCCTCCGATCACAAATACAAGTCCATCAACATTTGTCCTAAGTTAATCTTTTTTACCTTTGACTATATATCTGAATTTAATTTTTAAATAGATTGACAATACATGATTAAAATTTAATAAAAAAGATAGAACAAGAAAAAAAAATGGTGCTTAGATGTATCTGCTATAAACAAAAAGGACAAGATAGAAGATACCTTGACTTTTTCCAAACCATCAGAAGCTTCAGTAAATATTTTGGGGTCAGAACTCGAACTGTTACTGTTCAAACAGGACATGTAGTTCATTGAGGCATCTTCAAGATTGCCTAATGCAAGGTAGCAACTGCATTTATATAGACAAAAAAGGTAAACTTAATAGCCATTTAAGGACGAAAGAAGATGATGCAGAAAATATATGTAACTGAAGTTGCAGAATGCAGAGTCAACAACCCTGCCAATTCCCCAGGTACAATACAAGATATTCCTAATAGAAACATTTTTAGGTACCATACAAGATATTCCTAATAGAAACATTTTTAGGTACAATACAGTTTTGTTCATTTCAAATATAGCATGATCATGTTCAAGCTGAAATTTAAGCACAATGGTGCTGAAACATCTACAATTTTCCAGATAACCATATAGTTGAAAACATTGATGAGCTATCACAGTGCCTTACACATAAAAGCAGCACATTACACTAATTGGAACATAACAGGCTGTTCTCAGACATACTATGCTTGCGATCACTGAAATGGACATACACACAAATTGAAAAGAACACCTATATACGACAAAAAAAAAAAGAAAATGTTGAATTGAGGATAACAAAAGCCTTACTTTGCAGCTCTAACTTTAGCCTTAAGAAAGGTGGGGTCAATTGACATAGCAGTCAAACAATCCTGAAGCGCTTCCCGCATCATGCCAAGTGTCATTCTTGTTGCTGCACGGTTGCTATAACACAACATCAATGGACGGGAGCAGTGTCCAGAAGTGCCATGATGGGGAATAGAGTTTATTCCACGGGTATAATAATCCTCTGCAGTAGCAAAGTGGCCATTTGCATAGGCTTTATTTCCACTGGAACAAGTGAAACAAACAGGCTACGTTACATCAAACCTTGAGCAATCACAAGAACAAATTATATACTACCTCCATTTTTGTATGTTTGATGTTTAGACAGAATGATTAGTTTATTTTAACTAAGTTTGCTGTTCAGACGTCAAATTTAAAACAGGAGGTAGTGTGAGTCATGAACCTTGCGAAATTAAGATAGCATTAAACATGTAAGATAGCATTAAACATGTTCACACAAACCTAGTACGCCAGGTTTCACAGATCTCAAAGGCTGCAGAAGTAGAAGAATCTCTTGTTGATTGCTCTTTTAATGAGTCTTCATTTCTACTCGTTTCACAGAATTGTGAAGATTTTGACTGTACAAAGGAATTGGTAGTTGAAGACTTGCATGCTTGAGTGCCCTTTGTTCTCAACTTCCTTCTTGTGTTACGTCTTTGTGCTGAAGCAGAAATTTGAGGAGATGACGATGCACCAAAACTAAAGTTCAGCCCACTAAAATCTGAAGAGCTTGATAGAAAACCAACAGCTTCACCAAAATTATGCTGAGTTCTGTAGGAACTCTCATCACAGGCTTGCCCATTAACATTGGACCCATAACCATCAGCACAAGCTTCTGTTGTTCCTGTTTTATGTTCTTCATTTAAGCCAATATTGGCGTTAGTGAAAGAATGTTGCCATCCATTACTTAAATCTCCTTCAAAACTAGAAAAGCTACTTCCAAAATTGCTCTCTGATGCATCTACATTCGGTACTATACCTTCATTTCCAAACACCGGAGGGTCAGCATCAATAACCAAGTGCTCAGTTGCAGAAGTTATATCATCTGCACAGCTGGAGTTCCAGTTAGAGAAACCACTATCACCTATGTGAACTGACTGATCCGAAGCCACATATGCCTCTGTTGATACATGTTCAGTTTCTGCCGGATAAGGAGAACAATCCATTGGTGAATATTCACCGGCTAAATCTCCATTGGTACAAGGTTCCTTAGAGGCAGCATGATGGACTTGAGCATGTTGCTTTAGCCTAGTTGGTCTTTTATTTTTCCTTTTGTTTTTATGTACTTCTCTTTTGTCCCTGTATGCAGACTTTATACTGTCTAAACCAAATAAGGTCTCTCTGGAACACCCAGGTAAATCCTGTTTGACAACAGAAGGATCATCAGGAGCAGTTTCACTTTCTGCATTCATGGATCCAAAACCGAAGGCAGGCACTGTATTCTCAGAAGTAGAGAAACTAGCTGAACAATTCAAATTTGCAAATGGGTGGGACTGTTGGGGAACAGCGCCATAGCTTGTAGTAGCCTCTGCTTTGCTTTGAAACAAAAATTCAGGAGCTGCAGAATCATTCAATTTAGTACATCCTAGTGGAGGCCCTTCCCTGTTGATGTTCAATTTCTTAATTTCATCATGTAGAGCATATTGTGCCACTCCATCAGAAGGAGCGGTAGCATTGCTGCCTCTACCAAAAACAAAGTTACTTGCCCCGCATCCTTGATTAATGTTTGCCTCAGTATATGTAGAGTTACAAATATTCTCATCAATAAAGTTTCTTCCCTCCTTTGGTTGAGAGGATAAATTAGTTTGAAAACTAGGGAATGGTGTGCTTGCAGCCTGGGCAGAAGAAAAGCTAGAAATACTTCCAAATACAAATACTTCTGGTGGTCGAGTAGCAGTTTCATCTTGCCTGCTCTGAGATGGAATTCCAGATCCTATATTTAACTTTGCCATCTTCTCCGGAATGTTAGTATTTGCATCATTGACAAACTTACTTACATCATCTGTGGCTATGCTAGCAGAGTGTGAAACAGAGCTCCGAGTTCCATTTTTTCCGAGTAACACCTCTGGTGGAGCGCTATCACTTTCCATGCTCTGCGACATGACTCCACCTCCTGCACTCAAATCTGATGTCTTCTCTGGAGGCAAACTGTCAGTGGCATTAGCTGAACTAGAAGCATTGCTATTTGCTGTAGAGAGAAAATCACTGCTTGAACTAGAACCATTGCTGTTTGCAGAGAAGAATTCGCTGCTCCTATCTGAAGTGCTGCTTGTTTCCTTCCCAAAAACAGCACCTGGGGCTCCTCCACTTCCAAATGTAAACACTTCAGGTTGATGACTACCACCAGCACTTCTCATGTTGTGCAAGGGCATGTCACTTCCTAGGTTCAACCGTGTTATCTCCTCCTGAAGCACACCTTCATCATCCAAACCATTAACAGCAGTGGATGAACTCATATTGGCATCAGATGCAACATTGTTTGTACTATCCAGATGGATGCTTGCTGCAGTGCTTCCAGATGTGAAAGCAGTTGGTGTCGCATTATTATGTCTGATCCCCCTTTCCCCGGAAGGTGCTTGATCACCTATATTGAACATTGTCGACTTCTCAGGCATACCTTTGGCATCGGAAGCTTGAACTGAGGTAGGAGCATATGAATGTGCACCAGGGGCAGCAGTGTTCCTACTACTATCAGCAAAATTCCCAGCATCATTGCCTCCAAACACAAATGATTTTGGCACACCATTAGCAATGTCACCCTTCTCACTCTGAAAGGGTGTTCCACAGCCTAAATTTAATTGTGTGAGCTTCTCCGGGAGCACATTAACTCCGCTGTTAGAAACCAAACGAGACATGTCAACACCAAATACAGAACTCCCATCCTTTTGATCCTTCCCCTGACCAAAACCAATGCCAACCTCCCCCGGTGGGCGCAGGTTCAGCTTCTCCATCTTATCGGGCAGCTTTGACGAAGCAGGCAATCCCTCCTCAAAACGTGGCAGGCTCTCCCTCACGCTCCCAAACACAAAAGGAGCCTCACTGGGTAGAGCTGCCGGCTCCGGAGGTTGCTGGCTCACAGTCGGAGCAGCACCGAACACAAACCCGCCGGTCCGACCATTCCCCAATCTCACACTACCTCCTCCGCCGAGCCCGCCAATCCCGTCCTGCCTCGAGCCATCTGCACCGCCGCCGCCGCCGCCGCCGCCAAACGGGTTCCACGTCCCCGCGGGGGCCTGCGGGGGGCGGGAGCGGGAGGAGGCGGGCGGGTGGCGCCGTTTTGCCAGGCGCGGCGCGCGCCGCGAGGGCGGCGGCGCCCTGGCGAAGGGCTCCGCGCCTGGCGGCGCGAGGCCGAGCCCTAGGCCCGGGTTCGCCATGTGGGCCGCCGCCGCCAGCTCGGGCCCGCTAGGGTTTTGGCGCGGCGGGTCGGGCGCTACCGCCGGCGGCATCCCCGCGGCGGCGGGGCAGCGACCGGCGGCGGCGGGGGCTCTTTGGAAGGGGTGGGGGAATGGGGGGCGCGGGGGGTGGGGCGGGCGGTCGGCCGGACGGGCGTGTCTGAGCGATTGATTCGCGAGCGCCTAGCAGAGGGAGGGAGAGGAGGACTGGAGGAAAAGCGAGGGGAGGAGAGCGGAGGTTGGTTCGACAAGGCGGTTTGGTTGGGCGAATTCGGAATGAGTAGGCCTTCTGCCTTTCTGGTTTGAATTTGAATGGCGTATATCCGTTTGCGGTTTCCCTGTATTTCCGTTCATAGATGGAGAAAAATTTGAAATTTAACTCCAAGTTGGCATGTCTCACTTCAAATGACTTTATTCACGAGTTTTTTAAAATATAACCCTATGCACGGGAATTCAATTCGGGGTTTTCACCTTTTCTAAGATTTCATGGTTTTCTTTTATATTTTGCTTCTCCAAACCAACTGAATGTGTGTATTTGCCCATGACCTTATCTCTTCTCTCTCTTCTCTTCCCCTGGTTGTCCGCGTCAGGAGGGGCGTCATCGTGGAGGGCTCATATGGCGTGACCGTCGTCTGCCTCCTCTTAGCTGACGTCGTCGGCCTACTCCGCCATCGCGGACGTCCCATGGCACGACCGCGTGGTCTCATGGCGCCGCCGTCAGGAGGGACGCTGCCGGCCTTATGGCGCGGCCACCGGTGAGCAGCACCTCTGTCCATAGGTTGAAGATGATCCAACATATGGGTCCCACATCAGTGGTGGAGGGACAGGATAAGGGTAGGGGCACAATCATTCGTCCGCATGGTTTTCAAAAGAAAAAACTTGAAATCCAATAAAAGGGCTGAAAACCCCCAAATCAAAAGAGTTTGCATGCGGAGAGTTATATTTCGAAAGGCTTGCAAATTGAATTTTTATCATGCGAGACGTGTGAACTTATGGTCAAATTTCGAAATTTCTCTCGTAGATGAGGCGGGTGACTATATGTCACCAAAGTGATTGTTTCGCAAACTGTCACGTCACATATCCGCAAAAGGATCAATCCACTCCGTAGTCTATTTTCATCTATGTGTGGGAACTTAGATATTCTTTTGTTATTTTATTGTTTTCGTCCGGTGCATGCAAATAAAACAAAATTATTGACATCTTCTACATGAAAAACAAATTGAACCTTAAAAATATTATAAATCATAAACCAAGCATCAAAATTAAATTTTGATTTCACCATTGGATTTCTGACAATAAAAGCTTTAAAACAAGATCCAACTTGACTATATTTTGAAAAAAATTATACATATTTTTTGTTAAGGTTTATGTTTTATGAGCTGCAATATTTGTGGAACAAAATATACAAAACCGCAAAGCAAAAATTGTATTTCGAACAAATTATAGAAACAAACGAACAATTATTTGTTTGTTTCTATAGTTTATTGTATGTACAATTTTTTTGCTATGTCGTTTAGTAGAATTTATTCCATAGGTATGTGTTGCCCATAAATTGCTGATGCAATCCACGTGCAAAATGAATTGGAACTTAAAAAGTTATAGATCATAAACTGAGAATCAAAATATTTTGACTGCACCTTTTGATTTTTGACAATAAAAACTTCACAACAAGATCTCACTAGACTATACTTTGATGAATTTTTTATTCACATTATTAACTTAGGTTTGTATTTCTATCACATATACATGTAGAACCAAAAACCACTAAGGCGGAACAATTATTAACTAAAGGGAACAAATATTTACTGAGGTAGAACAAATATTCATTAAGTAGAAACAAATTTTCACCGACGTGGAACAATTCAATGAGAGCAAACAAATATTCACAAAATGAGAACAAATGTTATTTAAGTGATAACAATTTTTTACTAATATGGAATAAATATTCAATAAGGAGGGACAAATATTCGATGAAAGAGAACAAATATTCATTAAGATGGAACAAAAGTGGAAAAAATATTCACGGAGATGAACAAATGTTCAGAGATAGCAAATAAAATTTAATTGAAAAAACATATATTCACTAAGGTAAAACAAATAATAATTGTACAAAGAACAAATATTCAGTCAAAGTGAACAAATATTCGAGGAACTAAAATAAAAAAGAAAAAATATTTTCATACATGTATAACAATAAAAAAACTAGTGCATACCTTACATACCAGAAAAACTAGAAAATAAAATAAACAACTAGTATATAGTGAAGTCAACTAAAAATAATAAAAAAGAAATAATGAAATAAGAAAAAGGAAATCATACTTCATAACATCCAAAACAAGAGATGATGGGAATGAAAGGAAAAACACCAAAGAAAAACCAATGTTATGAGGAAAACTCTTAAATGAATAGATGGAAAAATGTTGAAAACATAAGAGGAAAGAGAAAGAAAAATATTGAGAAAAAAGAATATTTGTACAAAGGTAGAGATGGAAAATTTTAAAACATAGAGAGAAGTTGACATTTGTGACCTAACATGTAACATAAAATAACAAAAAATAAAATAGAAAAGAACCAAAACAGTGAGAAAAGGAAATTAAAAAATAAAATAATAAAGAAGGAAAAAGGTTAAGGTGAGGGAATGAATTTTTGGGAAAAGAAAATAAGAAAAAAAATGAACAAAAGGTTAAATAAAAGAAAAAAGACCAATCTACCAGCCCTGCACACTATGCGAGACAGCCCACGTGCGCGAGTGCTCCTCGTTTCACAACTGAACACTCTGCTAAGGAGAATTATTTTATATATTTTTTAATTATTTTGCAAAATTATACGACCATTCAAAATTTATGATTTAACCACCAAACATCGTGGCGCCCGGCGGCTGTCGTGGGCCATGGTGGTCGAAGGTCCAACCATCGTAGCCCACAGCGGTTGGCCTTACCGCCATGGCCCACAGCGGTTGGAGACGGCGGTTGCAGGACCCGGAAGGTGGCAGACAGCGGCCATGCAGCCGCCGTGAGCCACGACAGTTTGACCAAGGGTCGCGGGCACAACGGGTGGGAAGGCCAGCCGCCGTGGGCCTCGGCGGTAGCTTGTGCACCCGCCATGGCCCACGGCGGCAGGTCGCCTGCCCTCTATAAGAGCCGAAAATTAGCCCGGAAATGTCATAATAATTCGGAAAAAAAAGAAAGAGAGGGTTGGGGAGAAGAGAGTGAGGGGGCGGAGCAGCGAAGCTCTGCCGATTCTTCGCTTCATTACTGGTATTTCGTTGATTTCAATTATTTAAGTTATTTAACTTAGATATAATTACTATTTCAGTTCACTGTAGATTTATGTATGGTATAGATTTCTGGAGTATAGATCTGTAGTTGTAGCTCATATTACATAACATATTTCATGTTAAGTGTGTATATTGCGGCAGATTAGTTTGCAATGTTAGTTTAAATATTAGTTTATTTGTTTCTTAGTCCCTGGATGTAGTATTTGATAGCAGTTATTGCTTTTTATTATGAATCAGACATGTCGGAGACAGTCGCCATCAAATTATTTTATGGAATTGGAGAAATTATATATGGCCCACAAGGAGTTGACTTGTCAAATTTTAGTGCAATTGAGAAAAATGTTAAAAGAGCAGTAGAAAGAACTTGGGAGGGTATAACCAACTGGTTGGTCAAGGCATTTGTAGTAGATTTAGAGCACCAATATTTGTCGGTGATGGCATTAATTAATAGAAGTGAACATTTGTATTGGGAGCTCGTGCCACATGAAGGGACTCCACAATGGAGGAGTTTTATCAGAAATGCATGTCTAGTTGGTTTGCTTGTGATTTTGTTTATACAAGTTTTCCAGAAGGGTAGTTCTAGCAGTCAAGTGCATGAGGAAGCTGAGGATGTGGACGAGGGGCGAGGGGGTGAAGAAGGGGAAGGTGCTGAAGAAGGGGATTCTGAGGGTGAGCAGACATCTAGAGGTTATGATGTCACTGGTTCTATTGATGAGGGACAAGAAAACCCAAAGGTGATGAGACATTACCAGAGAGAGTTAATTAGAAGCTGATGAATTGGAAGAGGACTCTTTAGATGATGATGATCAGTGTGAGGATCATGTGCCCTGGGATTGGCAAAACTACGATTTCTCACAGTATACTGTTAATAGTGGCGAGAATGTGCCCTGGGAATACACGGAGAATGAGGTTATAGTAGGCGTTATGTACCCTAGTACTGCACATGTGAAGGATGCAGTGGAGTGGTGGTCCACCTTGACTCTACACAGGGAGTTCAGGGTAGTGAAGAGCTCTCCGAGGATATATGATGGGTGTTGCAAGAAGGAGGATTGTTCTTTTCGAGTCTATGCATATAAGGGGAAGTGGGATAATTACTTAGAAGTGAAAGAAGTGAGGGTCACACTTGTACCCTTGATCGTATTGATGCAAGGCACCGAAACATTTCAGTCAATTTGTTGCAAGCCACATGTACCCTACCATTGTGAAATGTACTTCTTATGAGTCGAAGGTAATTATCGGTGCAATTGGGGAAAATTCAGGTACACCATCAGTTACGGCAAGACATGCTAAGCAAAGAAGAAGGCATTGGAGCATAGTTGGGGTACTTATGAAGCATCTTACCACAATTTGCCTAACTTGCTGCACACAATAGTTCAGATGAATCCTTGCAGCGTCTATGATATAAAGGACTATCCTTGTGAGGAGAAACCAAGTAAGCTTGTGCTTCAGTAGTCATTCTTGGCATTGGGTGCCTGCATTGAGGCTTTCAAACTGTGTCGATCGGTCATTTGCATAGATGATAGTTTTCTCACAGTCAAATACAAAGGAACAATCCTGACAGTTGTGGCAACTGATAGTAACAATCAGTTGCTTCCTTTGGCCATTGCATTTGCGGAGGGGGAGAACGGTGATAGTTGGTATTGGTTCCTTGAGAGGTTGAAGAACATGGTGGTGCAGGATGTGCCGGATGTGTGTGTCATACACGATAGGCACAAAGGTATTTTGCAAGCAATGAATGACATGAAAGAGGGCAGCCAAGAGCGATACAGAGTTCCGTTGTGGTCAGATGTACGTTAAGAGCAGCTGGTGCATTAGGCACACGAAAAGCAAACTTCCATAGCCAGTTCAAGAACAAGACCCTGTCTAAATTGTTTGAGCGGTTGTGTGAGCAGACTCAGCAGAAGAAATTCTATGCCATCTGGAAGAAATTAGATGACCTAACAAAGAAGGCATCCGAGGAGATAGCAAAGAGGCCAGTGAATCCCGAACCTGGAGAGTAGCCAATTTCTCTCGAGGATGTGGGATTAGATAGCCCTCAAGTTAGGCACAGAAGAGGGCATGCTGTGAAGACCTTCAGTCAGTGGATTCAGAATGAGCCTAACGAAAAGTGGTGTCTCATGTTTGACGAGGGCGGAGCAAGGCATTGGATAAGGACCACTAATTTTGTTGAGGTCTACGACTGTGTGCTTCGCGGTTCAAGATCTCTACCTCTAGTTGGCATCATTGAGTTCTTTATGTATCGTACAGTGCAATATTTTTACCAGAGGAGCAAGCTAGTGCATGAGGTTCTGAGAAACATTCAAATGGTATACTGCACCAGAATGACTGAGTATTTGGATAAGGCTCAGGGAAAATCACTTCTTCACATGGTTACAACGTAGCCTTTGCACCAGTCTGCTGAGAATAAACTTCTATGGAGATATGAGGTTGAGTGCAAAGGGAAAATGCGCTTAGGCCCATCACATGAAAAGACGCAACAAGTTGTTGAACTTGGCAACAAAATATGCAGTTGTTAATGTCGAAAGCCGTAGCTACTACACATCCCCTGCTCACATGTGATCGTCGTCTGCTATGAACTTCAATAATTCAACTACCGTAGGTACGTGCCATGGTACAACGACAAGGAAACTGTTTGAAACACTTGGAATCGAACAATTCAGGGCTACCTCGTGAATGATACTTTTACTGAGAACCCCAAAGAAAATGTTGTGCACATACTGTGACGCCCGAGGTTTTTAATTAGCACTAATGACCTAGTCAAACCCCATTGAATTTGGTCAAACCTTGGTCAACCTGGAACGTCACCTCGAAAACCTGGCCAACAAACACCCATGATCATCTTAAGCAAGTCAACACACATGGGCTTGGTCAAACCCTAGTCAAAGTTGGTCAAACCCCTCAATGTCCACACCTTGCCCTAGAACTTTTGCCACATTCTCCAACTTTTGTTTAAACACTAAAAAATCGACCAATATAAAAGTTGTGCAGAATTTCATGGGACACATTTCATCTTTAGGGTGGCATTTCAAATTGGAAGAGGAAATAGTTCAAAAATCCAAGTCAAACTCAGTTTCACTATTCACTAGCGCCATGAAAGATAGCAACTTTGCATGCAGTTCATGCTCAAACCATTGCTCAAAACCTAGGTCGACCTGCACAAAATTTATTCTCCTATAGCCCCTCTACAACTTTGCTTTTTGGCGGTTTCAAAGTTTCATTCAAAAAAATGGAGTTTGAACTGGTCAAACTCGGGCAAACAAAATTTGAATCGGGCACTATCACGCCGAGTTGCGCTCTCGCGCCAAGCGCGCCACGCCCGCGCACGCCACACAGAAACCGGCGTACGCCACCAGGGCCTCGGTGTCTGGACCCCTTGCCGAGCCGCGGCCGCCCGAGGCACACCATCATCACGCCCCCGCGCCGCCCGAGCAAAACCCACCCGGGACGTGCTCCTCCGCGCGTGGCCGCCTCGCCAACACCCTGGCCGGACCCCCTGCCGCGCTTGACGGGCACCTCGCCTGCTGCGCCGCTCTCTCTTCCCTCTCCTCTCTTTCTTTGAGGCGAAGCTCCTCAGCTCCTAAATATGCTACTCAACATATTTATAAGGTCATTAAGTGAGCAAGGTGATTTATCCCAATTAAACCTATTATGAAGCTTATTTGGACACCAAAGCCTTTAATTACAAAATAAATTATAAAAACACTGGGAGGGGCATTGCAGGTACTAATTACCTAAACAAAGCCACTGATCAAAGATTCACATTTAATTTAAGCCATAAAACAATTTTACCAAAAATGGCATTTATTAGCTACCAAAAATATGAGAAAAGCATAAATAAATAAAGCACTTCCGGAGCCAAACCAACACCTACATCATCTCTGTCCTAAAACAAGCCTAGAAAACTAACAAGCACATCAAAAGCTATTTTAAAATTCGAACTAGGCATTTAAATGTAAATCTAAGCATAAAGCAAGAATAAATATTTCTGACAGAGATAAAATCATGGTAAATACAGGAAAAGTGAATCTACTCATTTTATGATCATATCCAGAAGTTGAGCACAAAAATCTATTTACATTTTGCTACAAAAATCATTAAGATAGAAATAGCATAAATGCAAAGTAAATCATATTAAAAGATTTGTTCATCAACTTTGTGCAAATTTTGGTCCAGTGTCTATACATGACATGTCTAGAAACATATCCAAAATTCAGCTCCATAGCTTCTCTATATTTTGAACTACAGCAAATGTGTGTCAAACTGAGTTTGAATTTTCATTCAAAATCTACAGGTCAAATGTATGGTCGTGCTTTGTAGAAGTTGTAGATCAAGTCTCACTGAAACCAACAAAATTGGGTTTGCATTTTTCCGAATTTTCTATGAATTTCTATAATTCTTCTAAGGTGCTGGACCTAGTTGCAAGAAAACTAAGACTAAGATCATCGCAGGCAAGTCCTTGGTTCACAATAGGTCCCTAGGAATTCACAATCGTGCCCTCCGGCTGCGAGGCGAGCTCGTACGGTGGCGAAGCACGGCCAGAGGAGGTGACAAATGGCGGGTGTGTGCGATTGGGCTCACCACGAGTCGATCGGTGGTGGTGGCGTGGCCGGGGGTGGCTCTGGCGAGCGGCGTCGTCGAGGCCGCGGCGATGCAGCCGCCTCGGCTCGAATTCCGGCGAGGGGAGCGACAATGCGGGGCAACAAGTGACGGAGGAAGCTTGAGTGGCACCTAGGGGAGAGGTTCGGGGACTTGGCCGAGTTTGATCAGTTCTGTAACAGCCCAAAATGTAATTTCAATGTTAGTCTTGTATCATGAGCATAATGGTTTTGCTAAGATAAAATTCTTAGGTTTGTTTAAATGACCTTGTATTTTTTTAATTAATTTATTGAATAAAGTGAATATGCATCCTTGGGAAGCAACTTAGATTTTGATCATAGAACCTATGTTGTGTGATGACTTGATTAATTAGTACTTCTTCCAACATGAATTTAGGCATCTCTTTCTGAATTTTTAGAGATCATCTTAATGTCAAACAGCTTACCCGAAATCTCAAAAGTATCATTCTGGGAAGAATTTTCTTTTCAATTCTACAATAGCTATGATTCCAATTTCAAGAAAAATGGGTTGCCCATGATCTCTTCTATTAACACAAATTTTTGTGGAATTTTTGGAGGCTTGGAAGATCAAGTTTAGGATTTAGAGAAAGGAGAGATGTTTCTGTCCGGAACGGACGGACGGTCCGTACCTCCCTCGCGGACGGTCCGTGCGTGCCGCTGCCTGCGTGCCGTGCACGCAGAGAAGCCGCGCCACGCGCCCCCGTTGGGTCCCACCGACCCTCCACCTCACCCAGTGCCCTCCCCCTCTCCTTCCCCTCCCCAGACACACCAGAAGCTCCCCCTCTCTTTCTTCTTCTCCAACTCAACCATGGAGGAGAAACTCATCTTTCCCATCAAATCCACCACACCCTTTCCGGAGTTCGTCCGAGGATCACCGGAGGATGTCTCCGGTGAGCTTCTCCACCATCTCCTCCACCTCTTCCTCGCCAGAGATCAAGGAGAAGGCCATCCCCAAGCTTCTTCATCTTCTTCCCCAAGCATCCATGGAGGAATTCAGCTCGATCTACTCCAACGACGCCCTACGCCAACAAGCGGCCCATTGCTCATGCTCTACACGTTATCGGTGAGCTTTCCTCACCAATCCCGCTCTCCCTTTTGCTCTCAAACAAGCCCCACAAATATCCTTCGAGCCTTTAGGGTCTCATCACCATTGATGACCTAGAACTCCGAAGGTCCCATGCATGTTAAATCTATTGCTTGGAATGATATCTATACACTCCTAGGAACCCATAGAAACAAACCCCACCCAAAACCGAGGTCGGAGCCGCCGCCGGCGAGCTCGACGATGAGCCACGGCTCAGTTGCGGACAGTCCGAATGTCCATGTCGGATAGTCCGTAATAAAAATTAAAACATACAGAAACGTTGTTGGTTCTTCGAGGTCCCACGGACAGTCCGTCCCTTCAGTTCAGACAGTCTGGAACCTCCGGGCGGACGGTCCGCCATTTCATCGCGGACGGTCCGCGGTTACTATTCATCTCTCGCATACCATCTTGTATAATTCATATAAAATTGTATGTAGCTCAGAAAAATGTGAAATAAATTTTGTTGGTTTTCTAATGATGTCAAGGACCTATTAAAAATGAGTTTGACTCCAAATTAAATAAGTAATTATCTGAATTAATTATGTGAGTGTTTATCTTGTTAATTGCATAGTTAATTATCTATTAGTCCAAAAAGTATGAAACCAATTTTGCTAGTTCACTTATGGTGTGTGTGATCTAATGTAGGTACTTAATTTAATTAATTGTGTGTAGATTGGTACAGGTTTAAATATCTTTGAACCTAGTTAATTAGTAAATGCATAATAATATTCGTATGTGCTTCTAAACTTATGAACTAACCTGTTAGCTTCCTTTGACCAAGTTATGTTGTTCTAGTTGTCATTTATGATATCATTGTATAAGTATACAACTTTAATTATATGCTTGTTCTAGGGCTAGCTGTAACACCCGCGTTTTTAGCTCTAAGTAAATCACCTAATAAATCGTGCGTGTTTTCGAAACTGTCCAGCTGAGCTCAATGATTCCCTCCCAAAACCCTAGTCACCGTCCCCCTCTCTCACCATAATCCCGCCGGCACCGCCTGCGCTCGGGCCGTCGCCCGTCGCGTGCCGCCCCGGGCCGCCGCGGTCGGCCACCGTGCCGGGAATCCCGCGCACGCCGCGGTCCCGCCGGCCGGTCTGCCTCGCCATCACCACCGTCCCGAAAATCACGCCGACGCCCGAAAATCGTAAAACCCCGCAAAAACCCTTCCCCCTAATTTCCTAACCATTTTTCTAATTTTCTAAACCTTTTCCCTATTTCTTTTCCTTTCTTTTCCTATTTTTCTTTTCTTTTCTTTCCTTTCCTTTCTTTTCTTTTCCTTCCTTTTTTCCTTTCTTCCTTTCTTTTTTTGCTCTTTCCTTTCTTCCTTCTCCTTTCCTCCCTTCTCCTTTCTCCTTCCTCCCGCAACCGGCTGCGCCTGCGCCTGGCGCCGTTGACCGCCCGCCGCCGGCCAGCCGGCGGCAAGACGCCCCCGCCCCCACCGCCCCCGGCTCCGCACCGGGCGGGCGGCGCACGCCAACCGGCCGAGCCGCCCGCGGGGGCCCCCGCCCGAGCACGGCCGGGCGAGCCGGCGACCGCCATTAAAGGCGAGCTCGCCGGACACGCCGCCGTGTCGCCCATTCCTCCTTCGCGAGCACCTGCACGACACATCCAATCACACAGCACCACAGCCCCACTGCGGATTCCGGCCGCAACAGGGTCAACGGCGGGATATTTCCTCCTCCCCACCATTGTTGAACCTCGAAGCTTCCCGAGCTCGAAAAATCCCCGGCCGAACCGCCTTCCGCCGCCTATAAAGGGGGTCGGCCGCTTCCCGGGCCGCCGCACCTCACCACAGCCACCCCCCTTCCCTTGCCTGAGCACTAGAGCACCGCCGCCACCAAGCACCACCACCACCGGTCCGCCGCCGGCCGTGGAGCCCTCTCCTCGCGCCGCCTCGACCCAAGGTGAGTGAGGGAGAAGAATCCCCTCGTCGTCCTCTCCCTTTCCCCCCTCTCGGCGGCCGCGGTAGTGGCCGGGAGGCCGGCGGGCCGCCGCTGCCCGAGCCTCCCCTGCCTCTGGACGGCTGCGAACCAGGGAGGAAGAAGAAGGCCTTTTGGCCAAAAACCCCCTCCCCATTTCCTTTTCCCCAAAGCCCCTACCACTATTTCCTCTCTCTCCCTTTTCCTTTCATTTAGCCCCCCCACTCTTTAGGCAAACCCCACCAAAACCTCTGCCCTTTTACAAATAAACCCCGAGGCTATTTTAGCTAAACCCCCACCCTACATAAATATTATATTTAGGTCCTTTCATTTTAAAATAAATTACTAACCAAACCTAGTTAATTCTAAACACCTCGTTAACCCGACATTTCATGCGCGATTTTAATCCAAATCGCGCCCAGCCTTCCCCACACCCGTGTCGGGTATACCGCCACCCATCCGTCACCCAAGCCCTTGCATAATATTTATTCCCCTACTTTATTTAATTATTTTCCGCGAGCTCGGCCGGAGAAGGTGTGTATGCTTATAGTGATTGCTGCTTGCCTGTGTGTGCGCTATAGCCGACGGAGTAGACGGAGGAAGGTACCCCGAGCCGGAGATCGAAGCCGACTACTGCGAGCAGGAGCCCGAGGTCCCGAACGCCGAGCCGGCACTTCCCGAAGACTTCGAAGACGGCAAGTTCAATCTCATCCTTTGATGCATGCTTTTGTCCTAGTTTTATAAATATAACCCTGTACCCGTTTTATAAATTGCATATTGTTTACTGCAAAACATGGTAGGATAGCCACCCTTGATTGCTATGATTGAACCTTGTTTTGGCCTAAATAAGTGCTTTAAAAATGTGTGAGTGCTTTCAAAATGTGTGAGTGCTTTTAAAATGAAAATGGGATATGTTTGGAAAATGAGTAAAGAACTGGGTAGACGGGATGGACGTGTGTGTCAGGAGTATGGGTGAGCTCGTACCTGTGTGGTTGAGCGTGTTGGGAGTTGTCCATCTTGTCGGTTAAGGACCGGGTTGCGTGACATCTCACCTGACCCAAATCATCGTACAACCACTCGACCGTTGTATGTGGCAACGGCTTAGCATAAACCCCACTAGTTAATCTACTTGCCATCTGGTGTGCGGGTGAGCGGCGGGAGACCAAGGAGTAGGGGTACGCTCTATGTGAGGTATGCCCTGGTTATGTGGGATAACCCCTTGGTTGCTTCCGTGGTGGCTCGTAGTGTTAGCTAAGGTGGGTAATGGCTTTGATAGGATCCGCGTCGACGCTAAGGTGTTCGTGTGGCGGTACCCTACTTGTGGGTAAAGATGTACAACCTCTGCAGAGTGTCAAACGTATTCGAATAGCCGTGTCCACGGTATTGGACGAGTCACGGTGTGGTCACAAAAACTAGTGTTTGGGATGGGATGTTTTCTGGCGTGAGTTGTTTTTAGGGTAAAGTGTGTGGCTGTGTGCCTGGGCTACGACGGACGGGAAGTCCGGTAGTTCCGCAGTGGTTTTCCTGAATCAATTGAGTCATTTTGGTTATGAAAATGATTTGCGAAAACCCTTTTTGAAATGAACCCCTGCATGAGTGAGTTTGCAAAATGAACCTTAACCTGATCCTTGTTGTACCCTATGCATGATTATGCTTAAGCCCCTCCGTGGGTGGGGTTGGATTTGCTGAGTACGTATGTGCTCACCCTTGTTTTACTAACTATTTTTCAGAGGAGGATCCCGATTACATTCCCGAAGACGTCGAGTAGGTCGCTGCCCTACACCCAACCGTGTCTGTGTACCCAGGGCCTCCACAGAAAGCTTCCATGGTGTGGTACTCTGATGAGGCTATGAAAGCCTTTGCTATCGTAGTGTGGTCGTTAGCGTTCGTGTTGTTCCTTGTAGCGTTGGCACTTCTGTGCCCTCTGTGTCGCCGTGATGTAAAAGACTGATACACCTGTTGTAATAAATGTGTTACCAGCCTCCTGGGACTGGTATTTGTGTCACATTTAGTCACCTCTGATGAGGGGACGCTTCAGGTGGTATCAGAGCCGTAGGTTGGCCGTAGAACGCGACCCCTAGGATACGAGACCTCCTCTGGCCCTCTCTAACCTTTCCTTTGCTAAGCTCATGTTTTCCCAAATCCTTACCTTGATCCTTGCCTGATTTCAGATGGCTAACCCCGAATGGAACGGAGGAGTCTGCCCCGTCCAGCCTGGTCTCCCTAACCTACTGCGGCTCAGCTTAGAGCGCGTCGGAGTAAGGGATCCGCCGGAGTTCGTCTATCGGGAGTACGAACGCTACGGCACCCTTTGGTGTAAGCTGCTGATCCTTGTGGGAAGAAGCACACTTTACCCCGACATAGAACCTTAGTTCGTCTCCGCCACTGGATTTCGCTTCGCCGACACCTACCCCAAGGCTGCTCGGAAGGCCCTGCGACAGCTACGAGTGGTTTATAGACACCACCTCCGAAGGACTCCAATGGGATTCTTTCCACCCTCCAGAGGAAGAGGACGCTCGTGGATTGATCGCATGAGAGGACTAGAACGAGAGGAAGAAGACTTAGAAGAGGAAGTTTCCCACCTATCCATCTACCTCAATGGCCTAGACCGCCTCTACCAGGAGCAAGCCCAGCAACTGAAGCAACGGATTGACAGAGAGCAAAGAGCGGAGCAGAAGATAGAGCTGGAAAGGATTAAGACAACCATGGCGGAAGTTGAGCTACGCAACATGGAGCAAGACTACCTTAGGGAAAGAGAACGTTCAGAGATGTTCCACAAAAAGCTATGGGATGAGCTCCACAGGGAACGTAGAAGGAGAGGAGAAGAAGCTTACTTGGATGAGGAAGAACTTGAAGAAACTCACTGGGACAAAGGGACCCAGACCGAGGATGAGATACTGGAGCAAGACCTCCCACTGAAGGAGCGCCACATCCAGCTAGAGGAAGAATCACCATGAGGATAAGACTAGGGTGTTTAGGCTAGAAGCTGAGTTCTAGTAATAATAAGTGTATCCCGAAGAATGTACCCCAACCTTGCTACTAAATAAAGTTATCCACCTCTTGTACCCCACCACAACCTGTTCAACTCTACCTTTGTTTTCAGATGGCGGAAGATGGATGGACCCAAGGCGTGTGCCAGGAGGAGCCTGGTTTTGCTCGCCTTCTTATCAACTCCCTGGAGCGCCTCGGTATCACTGAGCGCCCTAGGTACTACAGCAGAGAGTACGAGCAACTCGGCACTCTTCACTGTAGGGTGGTCCTCTCCGTCGCTAGAAGCAACCGCCACACCAACATCGAGCCGTGGCGCGTAACCGCCACAGGGTTTCGGCACCGAGACACCTACCCTTTGGCCCTCAGGAATGCCCTCCGCTACCTGTGCCAGATCTACGAGGAACACCTTGTCCCCACACCAATGAGGTACTTCCCTCCCGCCATCAGAACCCCAGTTTGGCAGGCCCGCATGAGAAACCTGGAACGACGCCGCCACCAAGAAGACCTGCTGTACCACGTAGTCGCCTACCTTGTCTCCCTGGATAAGCTCTTCGATGACCAAGCCAGGCACTTGAGGGAACAAATCAGTCGGGCCGAGCAAGCTGAAGTCACAGTAAGGATGCACCAAGTCCGAGTGGCTCAAGCTGAAGCAAGGACCGCAGCCGCCGTAAGCATTGAAGCCGTTGCCCAGGAAAGCCTCAGGCGAATCCAGGACCAACGCATGCAAGAATGGACCAACGGCGGAACACTCGTTCCAGCCATTAGAGAAGCTCAAGTCCTGCTGGGAACACCCCTCGTAGGATGGGGAGGAACTATCGAAGTCCCGCCAGCACCACCAGCAGTCACTGAACCCCCAACGACGACCGCCGAAGCCGCAACACAACCTCAGGAAAATGGAAACCCCGAAGGCGAGAATGATGACGAGCTGCTCATTCCGCTGGAAGAGCACTCGACCCGGAAGGTGGCTCTCCTCGCGAGTAGCGTGCCCCAGTGACCCTGACCCAGGGAATGAAGCCGTACTGGTCCAAGTCGCACCCTTAGTCCTTAGTCGTGTAGTGTGTCCGCGTAGTCGGGATGTATCCTCCTCGCTGGTTTGCAATAAAAACTTGTTTGTGCTTGCTTGTTTGCTATGTTCTTGTTGTGTGCTTACCGGCAGGAGTAGACCCTGCCTTTTCAAAAAGAAATCCGATATAACCCACTTAAACATCACATAAAAGCTAGATCTCTTAGAAAACCCGCTTCTTTACATATGGTTTCCAGGCGCCCTGTCAGGACCCACCAAGGCCCCGGCCGATCGGACGCAGAAGGATCGCAAGCCGACCGGAGGGAGCGTCTTCACGACCAGGAGGTTAACCAAAATGAAGACAGGGGAGAGAACGTGGTCCTGCCGCCGCCACCCCCTCCCATTGACTTGGCACAAGTTTTAGCCAACCAGACTGTCCTGATGGAGGCCATTTTCAACGCCGTCAACCGCCCAAGACCCCGAGTTCTGGGCATGAACGAGAAGCTGATAGAGTTCCTCAGGACGAAGCCGCCCACCTTTGGCGGGTCGGTGAATCCTTTGGATGCGACGACCGGCCGAGAGCCATTCGAGGGAACTAGAGCCCTTCAACTGTGAGGACCGCGACAAGGTTCTCCTGGCAGCTCACCAGCTCACCGGGACAGCCCTAGCCTGGTGGGAAAACTACTGCGCAGCAGACAAGGATCCCTCTGCCATCACCTGTGATGAATTCGTGGAAGAGTTCCACCGCTACCACATCCCAGAAGCCACACTGAAGCGGAAGGCGGATGAGTTCCGTGAACTCCGCCAAGGCAACATGTCCGTGGAAGAGTACACGTACCAGTTCATAGAGCTGGCTCGCTATGCCCCCGAGGAAGTGGACAAAGATTCCAAGAAGCAGGAAATGTTCAAGAAGGGACCGACTCGAACCGAGGACCACCGCTTTACTCCTCGAATCTACCCGGACTTCAACACCCTCATGAACATGGCAATACTCACAGAAAGAGCGAGGGCTGAAGAGAAGAAGGAAAATAAGCGCAAGTTTATGGAGCACAAGGCCAAGCAGCAAGAGCGGTCCCAGAGGCCGAGAAACTTTGGACACCCCATGCCCAGGTTCCAAGCTCCCATGCAGTACAGAACCCAATCCCAAGCCATGGGCTCGCAAGGCCCCAGAACCCAGTTCAAGCCCTACAACAACTAGAGTGCCATGAAGCCCCCACAGAACAACGTCAGCCAGATCACTACCAACAACAACAACAGCTCCCGAGTGTGTTTCAACTGCCGAGAAACCGGACACTTCATCGCCAACTGCCCGTATGCCAAGAAGCCAACCACTACCACCTACTCCAACTCGGTGAACGGGTCGAGGCCACTTGTGTCTGGAGCCAACCGCATGCCAGTGCGCAGCAACAATAACTTCGGCAACAACATCAGCAACCAGCAGATGAGGCAGCCCCAGCAGTCATTTGGACGAGCCCGAGTCAACCACATCAATGCGCAGGAGGCGCAGGAAGCACAAGGCGTAGTGCTCGGTGAGTTCCTGGTCAGCTCAGTCTTGGCTACCATATTGTTCGATTCGGGAGCATCGCACTCATTCATATCCTCAAGCTTTGTAGAAAAGCATAGCATACCCACAGTACTACTAAAAGCACCCCTATTAACTCGAACGCCCGGAGGTGACATTAAGTGTCAACTGGGATGCCCCCGGGTAAGGATCATTTTAAGTGGGGTAGAGTTCCTAGCAGACCTGGTAGTACTGTAGTCCAAAGGGATAGATGTGATCCTTGGGATGGATTGGTTAAGCCAACACCATGGCCTTATAAGTTGCGCCGATAAAGTAGTGCACCTAACCAACCCAGACGGGATACAAGTGACCTGCCACACCCGAGGACACAGGCCGGACATAGTGGTTTTCAACATAGAAGCCAAGTCCATAGAATATGTCCCAGTAGTGCGAGAATACCCAGATGTGTTCCCCGAAGAACTCCCTGGAATGCCACCAGACAGGGATGTAGAGTTCGTAATCGACCTTATCCCTGGAACCTCTCCCATAGCCAAGAGACCCTATAGGATGGCAGCCCCTGAGTTGGCAGAATTGAATAAGCAGTTAGCAGAGCTCCAACGCAGTGGGTTCATCAGACCGAGCTCATCACCATGGGGAGCCCCAGTGCTTTTCGTGGAAAAGAAGGATAAGAGCATGAGGATGTGTGTGGACTATCGCTCGCTGAACGAGGTCACTATCAAAAACAAGTACCCTCTCCCCAGGATAGATGATTTGTTTGACCAGGAGCCAAGTATTTTTCGAAGGTGGATCTAAGGTCAGGGTACCACCAGCTCAAGATTAGGGAAAGTGACATCCCCAAGACTGCCTTTGTCACTCGCTACGGGTAGTATGAATTCACAGTGATGTCCTTTGGACTAACCAATGCACCAGCGTACTTTATGAACCTCATGAATAAGGTGTTTATGGAAGAGCTGGACAAGTTTGTCGTAGTCTTTATTGACGACATACTTGTCTACTCCGAGAGCGTGGAGGAACACGAGCAGCATCTTCGAGTGGTACTGGGGAAATTGAGGGCACACCAGCTGTACGCCAAGTTCAGCAAGTGTGAATTTTGGCTGGAGAAAATATCATTCCTTGGGCATATTCTCGACCGGAGGGAGTAGCTGCGTAGACCCCGGAAAGTTGAAACGAGCTCTCCAACGGGCAAGAACCGACAAACGTGAGCGAGATCAGAAGTTTCCTTGGTTTAGCAGGGTACTACCGGAGGTTTATCGAAGGATTCTCCAAGATTGCCCGGCCCATGACAGAGTTGCTCAAGAAGGAGAAGAAGTTCAACTAGACTGAGTCATGCGAGAAAAGTTTCCAAGAGTTGAAGAAGAGGTTGACCACAGCCCCAGTGCTGACCCTGCCAGACATTCAACAAGACTTTGTCGTGTATTGCGACGCTTCCCGACAAGGGTTGGGATGTGTTCTCATGCAAGATGGGAAGGTAGTGGCATATACTTCCCGTCAGGTCAAACCCCATGAGCAGAATTATCCCACCCATGATCTGGAGTTTGCAGCCGTGGTGCATGCCCTGAAGATCTGGAGACACTACCTGATTGGGAACAAGTGTGAAATCTACACAGACCACAAGAGTCTAAAATACATCTTCACCCAGCCCGACCTGAACCTAAGGCAAAGAAGGTGGCTAGAGTTAGTTAAAGACTATAACCTAGAGATTCACTATCACCCAGGGAAGGCCAATGTAGTAGCAGATGCCCTGAGACGGAAATCCTACGAGAAGGCAGCACCCAAGAGTGCCCAGTTGCAAAAGGAGATGGCGCAACTCAATGTGCACATTGTCCCCCAAGGCTACGTCCGCCAGCTGAGTGTTCAGCCTACCCTAGAGGAGAAGATCCGGAAGGCCCAAGAAACCGATGAAAATTTGATGAAGATCCGCAAGCATACAGGAGAGAACAAGGCCCCTAATTTTAGAGTGGATGACCAAGGCACCCTGTGGTATAAAAATAGGATATGCGTGCCTGAAGGCGGAGATTTCCAACAGACCATCATGGATGAGGCACACAACTCAGCATACTCCATTCACCCGGGATCCACCAAGATGTACATGGATCTAAAACAGAAGTATTGGTGGAATGGGATGAAAGCGGATATTGCACGGTTCGTCGCCCACTGTGACACTTGTCAGAGGGTCAAAGCCGAACACCAGAAGCCCGCAGGACTGTTGCAGCCTTTACCAATCCCGGTATGGAAATGGGACGAGATAGGCATGGACTTCGTAGTAGGGTTGCCAAGAACTCCAAAGGGACATGACTCCATATGGGTGATCGTGGACCGACTCACTAAAGTTGCTCACTTTCTACCCGTACGGACCACTTATGGTGGAGAGAAGTTGGCAAAACTCTACATAGAGAATATAGTAAAGCTGCATGGAGTGCCTAGCAGAATAGTCTCAGATCGAGGGTCCCAGTTCACCTCTAGGTTCTGGAAAAGCCTGCATGAAGCCATGGGTACCAAGCTGGATTTCAGCTCAGCGTACCACCCGCAGACAGACGGACAGATCGAAAGGGTGAATCAAATTTTGGAAGATATGTTGAGAGCATGCGTCCTCACCTATGGCAAAGATTGGGAGCAGAGTCTGCCATATGCAAAATTTTCCTACAACAACGGCTACCAAGCAAGTCTGGGAATGTCACCCTTCGAAGCACTATACGAGAGGAAATGTAGGACACCCCTGATGTGGTCAGAAGTAGGAGAGCGTGCCCTGGTTGGGCCCGCACTTATAAAGGAAGCCGAAGAGCGAGTAGCCGACATCCGAGAAAAGTTGAAAGCCGCCCAATCCCAACAGAAGAGCTATGTGTTAACACCAAAATTTGGTAAGGAGTCTGGCTCGTGGGTCCAACTCGGTGAGAAATCCGTCCGGCGGAAGTAAGGTTTCTTCAGATGCATTCGGCAGAAAAATCCGCGGTCGGCTATCTGCTTCCGTTCGGCAAGGAAACTGTTGAGCTAATTTTGCGGGATTATATGATGACGTGGCCCGAGTGGGAAGGACGAATGGATGGATAAGCGATCGAGCTTAGAGATAAATTAGGTATCAAATCCATTCGAGGTCGTGCTTGGCAGGGTATAAATATGAACCCTGAATGTATGTAACAGATATACAAAATCATTCTCAATACAAACCGGCTTTACGCCAAACCCTAGAGTCCATTTGTCGTGTCGTCGAGTTCTTCGAGAGGGTTCATCGATCCGTCGACCTCCCGTGAGTACCGGCAACCTTGTATCATATCTAGTATCATGCGGTGGATTTAGATCTGATGCAAGTAGTCTTGTTACCATGCTTAGTATCATGCGGTAGATTCAAACTTGGTTCAAGAAGGTTTCTTGTTAGGTCATGAGCCATGCGGTAGGCTAAGATATAGCTTGAAGCTAGTTATCGGCTCTATTGAATTTTGGCAAGATTCAATATATTCATTAAGTTACCCTGTGTTGCTTTGAGTTTTTGCTTTATGTTTAAATTCATGTAACACCTTTTGCCCAATCTAGATGGGTTTGGATCGGCTCTATCCCTTTTGACGATCCTTGTGTGAATCAAGTTCGTGCCTTTGGTTAAATTAACACGTGGATCACATGCTCTTTGATAGCCGAAATCAAGTCGATCTAGGTTGTTACATGTTGCGGGTTCAAGCTTGCCAAAGCTTGTATAAATCTTGAAAGAACTGGGTATCACGCGGTAGATACAGGTTTTTGGGTTGTTTTGAAGCTGATCATCCGGTGGATTAGATTTCAAATCAATCTGATAGATTTATCTTACTTGGTAATGTTCGTTCCTTCTTCATGGACCCCGAATCGGCTGTTCAACCGTGTTCGGTTATGTTCTTCATGAGTAAAACACGTGCATAATTCATGCTTTAAATATTGCATGCTTTTAGCTTTCCATATTTAGATCGTATCATGCGGTGGATAGATCTGTTTGTGGAAGGTGGCACGATCCCAAGCAAGTTGTATCATGCAGTGGATAGATTCGCTTGGTGTCGTACCCGACGGGTTTTAAAGTACCTAGACATGCGGTAGACTAGTGCTTTGGATATATGCATGCTTGTTTATTACATATTTATGCTCGCGCTTTTACTTCATTTATTATTTAATGTTGATCACCATGGGGATCGGTCACGGTCTTGCGTACGTGCATCTTTGTCCAGATAAAGACCGATTCGTCGTCATGCTTGCGTCATCTATTCGGCTATGTTACTTTTCCCTTTTAAAGCTCCTGAATAGTTTTCAGTTTGCTGGCAGATGGCTTTCTACAGCTATATGTCATCTCATTTGGCTCTATAGCCGTAAATATGTCACGCCCCTAGCGGCTATGGCTGAACAGCGATCACAGAGACTGGGCGCTAAACCGCATCAGGCTAACTACTCGACGCCTTACGACCGAAACAAGAGCATGACACATGACATTTACATCTATATTCATATTTGTATTTGTCATTTGTAGATTCAATTTCTACAAAAATGCTACATAATGTATGCATCTCTACTTTCAGGTCAAGCTCCGGTGACGACTTCGCTCCGCGTACCTCCACCGGCGCGGCTAGTTCCCGAACTCGGGGGCTACGCACCAAATCACTACTCGACAACAACTCGAGTAGTCTCTGCTAGCTCTCTAGCTCGGGGGCTCAGCACCAACAACTACTCGACGTGGCTCCTACGGCTCTCTTGGCGACGAGCTCGGGGGCTGAACGCTACAAGAGTACTCAGATAATGGCTTTCGCGAACACTGAAGACCCTTGGATTGATTGCCTAATCATTTCAAGGCTTGGGGGCTGCTATGCTACACCCATCATTCAAATTTTTCAAGACGGAAGATTTGGAATCAAGATTGACCCTCAGCTAGAGTTTGCAACTCAACCTAAGGCTCGAGGGATACTCCATATGGAGTGCGATTGTGCAACCGCACTTCCATATAATCTCGACTTCAAGACTGATGAGCTGGACCACCTTCCAGCCTCGCGACAGTTCAAGTACTATTGAAGACTTCTCCAAGCAGTACTCGAGGACGCTCAAGAACTACTCGAAGAGGCTTCAAGACTACTCGAACTACTACTCTCGACTCCAACGTGCTCGGGGGCTTGTCGGGCATACACCCCGGGTACTCATGCAAGGAAGGAGGAAGAGTAGAAGACGATTCCTACTAGAATTCCCTTGTACTCCTACTAGGACTCGCTCTGTGTAATCCTATTAGGACTCCTGCCTTGTAACCGACTAGGAACCCGCCCCCTGGACTGTATAAAGGAGGGCCGGGTACCTAGGAGGACATCCACAATCCCTCCGGGGAATAACACCAAGCGCAGGGCGCAATACTACCCCAAACAGGACGTAAGGTAGCTACTACGGCTACCCGAACCTGTATAAATCTTGTGTCTTGTGTCCTCGCGCAGACCTTCGGGTTCCAGATCATGGCGATCCTCACCTTCTACCTTGCTGCGGGTACCTCCCATGGAGGTCGAAAGGTTTAAACACCGACACTGTCTGGTACCACCCGACAAGTTTCAAGCTTTGGAATTTAACTACTTCGTCTTTTGTTAATTCTCAGGGAAAATTGACTGGCACGTTTTGTGATCTCTTCGCGTGTGAAGCCAGCTTGTTCGGCTTGCTGTGTGCTTGGCGCTAGGTGCAGATTTTGCGTCAACACACTTTTTGGCACGCCCAGTGGGACTACAGCCGAAAACCAAGATGCCTGACATCGGGGATATCATGGATGTCAACGTCGAAGACCTCTCTCCGGAACAGCGGCAACAACTGCAGGATGCCGTGGATCAATTCCAACAGAAGTGTTTGCTGTCATTCAAGAAGAGCAGGAGCGGCGTCCCATACTTAAAAAATGAGATGCCCAGGGTGTTGCTGCCAGGAGAGAGTGACGCTACAACCCAGCAGGAGAGGGAGGAATGCATGCAAGCGTTCCGAGATACCGCGGACCACGTCTTAAGCAGGCACCATAGAGCTTTCCTGGGTGCGTTCAAACAAATGATTGTGGCTGTCTTCGGTCTAGGCATGGAGCAAGTGTTCAATCGAACACCCTTCCAAGGGGGCACCGTGGAGATGGGTGAGTCCAGTTCTCAACCGCCATTGCGAGCCGGCCCAGCCCGGCTTCCTCCCGCAGCGCCGGGGAGCCAAGCCTTCCCGGCCCTCCTCCACAAGGTGCTAGAGGTCGGCCCGGTTCGGCCCCCACTACGGGCCGCGGAGGGTGACCGGTCCGGCCACCACCGCGGGCGGCGCGGGTCAACTCCGTGCAACGGCCGAACCCGTACCACCCCACGTACGGGGGGAGCCGGCATTCGGCTCGCCTGGAGCCCCACTTGCTTCCAGCTACAGGATTGCCCCAGCCAGCAACAGACTGCAGAGGAATTTGTACGGCGGAGGCTACCACGAGGTGGCGAACTACGGAGCCATCGATGCTCTCCCGAATCCGGGCTACGGACCAGCTACGGGCGCGTAGGAGGATGATACCCTGGCGCAGAAGATGGCCAACTTGATGCAGAATCAATTCGGCCTCAAACCAAAAATGCAAGGACCTACCTACACGCCTCCGTTCCCGGAGTGGTATTATAACGTGATCCTGCCGCCAAGAGTAAAGCCTGCGATGGAATTTACAAAGTTTTCCGAGCAGGATGACACGAGCACGATGGAGCATATTGCTCGCTACCTGATGCAGCTTGGAGAGTGCTCATCTGAAGAAGCGTTCAGAGTCAGATACTTCCCCATGTCACTGACGGGCACGGCGTTCCAATGGTTTTCATCTTTGCCCCCTCAATCAGTTGGCACATGGAAGGAGGTGGAACGGAAATTCCATGCCCACTATTTCAGCGGCAGCGCGGAAAAGAAGCTGATCGACCTCGCTACCCTGAAGCAGAGACACAGTGAGACGCCCTTGGAGTTCCTCAGGAGGTTCAGGGAAGTCAAGGGCATGTGTTTTTCGCTAAATCTTCCAGATGACCAGTTGGCCGACATGGCCGTTGCCGGATGCGCGCCGCCGTGCGTGAAAAGTCGTTCGGCATGGAATTCGACAACCTGGGTCAACTGTCCCAAAGCTGTCGTTGATGAGCAACCAAGCCTACGGTTTCAAGAAAGATGCTAGGTTCGGCAAACAGCACGACGTGGCGGACATCTACAATCAGTTCCTGGAAAAAGCCGACCAAACGGAGGACTCTGATGATGACCAAGATGTGGCTGCGGCCGAAATCATGTGGGGGAAGGAACCATTGACCATGAATCAGCGCTGGGTCAAACAGACAAAAGGCACCTACGATTTCGACGTCACTAAAACTGATAAGCTGTTTGAGTTCCTGGTAAAAGAAAGCCGAATCAAGTTGCCTGAAGGGCATTCAATGCTTCGGCCCGATGGAGTAAAAGAGAAACGTTACTGCGGCTTCCATGACAGGAATTCTCACTCCATCAATGATTGCAGGGTCTTCAGGATGAGGATCCAGAGAGCTATCCAGGAGGGGCATCTCAAGTTCGATAACAAGATGAAACTGGACGGCCACCCTTTTCCCCGGAACATGATAGGCTTTTCCGTCAACATGGTGACGGCCGAGGAGAAGGGCAAGGTCCAAGTCTTGACTTCGACCGGGGCAAGGCGGGGATGGAGCAGTAGACCCAGAACGTCAAGTGACCTTGGAGCAGGTGCATGGTGAAGCCCCCCGCGTTCTCAAGAGCCATGTCGAGATCGGGGAATCGTCCAGGGCCAAACCCAGGGTGACCACGCGCATCCTCCTCAATAAGTGGCAGCGCCAGCTGGAGAAAGAGCGCTACCAGAAACGAAAGCACAAGGAGGAGAGGCGCAGGGCCGAAGAGGAAGAACACAGGAGAGATCTAGAGCAATATACGCGCGAGCAGGAGCGCGCGCACTGGGGGTGTGCATTCTTCAGGCACTGCTGGAACGAAGGGTTGAAGCTTCCCACGCTGAGAAATTGCCCTGAATGCAGCGATATGTATTTTGAGTATAGGCAGGAGACTGCCAATCGCCAATCCGTCCATGAAAGAATTGGAAGGATACATCCTAGCGAGGATCGGCGTCAAAAAATTGAAATCATTGATCATCCCAGAAAGAGACAAGCTGATTTGAGGTGGGCTGATCAGGAGGAAGACGAGGACGAGTACATCTGGCAAAAGGGGCAATGGTGCCCGCCTGGCCTAAGAAAGAGTCAGAAAAGGAGGGTTCAACGCTTGAGGAACCGCGAACTGAGGCAGGCAGGGGTCCAGACAAGACAGGTGTGGCGTCCAAAGGATAAACCTGAAGGGTCAAACCGTTCGGCTCCAGCGTGTATGGTATATTTTCTGCCGAATGAATTTATGGCTCCTGCTAATCAGGTTGTGCAGGAAGAGGCGTCCCTGGACGATGAACAGCTTGAGGGACTGATGGCGCAGCTAGTACTAGCCAAGCAAGCCGTCTTCGACAAACCGGCCAAAAATCGACACATGAGGCCGCTATACTTGAAGGGATATGTCAATGGCAAGCCATTGACCAAGATGTTTGTCGACGGTGGAGCTGCGGTCAATGTAATGCTGTACACCACTTTCAGAAAACTTGGCATGGGCCCTGGCGATTTGACACCTACAAGCATAATACTGAACGATTTCGCCGGGAATCCTTCAGACACCAAGGGATGCGCCCACGTGGATCTGATGATCGGGTCCAAAACACTGCTCACAACCTTCTTTGTCATCGAAGGTAAAGGAGCCTACAACCTATTGCTTGGACGGGGCCCGGATTCACGCCAAGCGCCGCGTCCCATCTACCATGCATCAGCAGCTCATCCAATGGGTAGATGACGATATTGAGGTGGTCCAAGCAGATGACTCCGTGAGCGTTGCAAATGTGGAACCAGCTTTCCGGGAATATCAAGGCATTGACTGTTTCTCAGGAAAAGACTGGGGAGAAGGTCCTGTTGAGCCTGTCAGCAGCGATCAACAGTCGATTCAAGCAGTCGGCTCTTATAGCAATTTTTAATGGATAACCCCGTCGATGGTACTGATGGCAAATTGAGGCGAGGATTCATGTCGGCCGATAAATTATAGGAAGTTGACATTGGAAGCGGTGACAAACCAAGGCCGACATTCATCAGCGCAAACTTGCAATCAGACTTCAGGGAGGAGTTAATCAAGTTGCTTAAGGAATATTAAGATTGCTTCGCCTGGGATTATTCGGAGATGCCTGGACTGGACCGTTCCATTGTTGAGCATCGGTTGCCAATCAAATCTGGTTTTAAACCATACAAGCAACCTCCTCGGAAAATCTACAAAGACGAGGTATTGGCCGATGTGAAGAAAGAAGTTGAAAGATTACTTGATGCAAACTTCGTTCGACCATGCAGATACGCGGAGTGGATCTCTAATATTGTCCCTGTCTACAAGAAGAATGGAAAGATGAGGATCTGCATAGATTTCAGGGATTTGAACAGAGCTACTCCGATAGATGGTTACCCCATGCCTATCGCCGATTTGTTGATTGACGCCGCTGCTGGGCACAAAGTTATCAGTTTCAAGGATGGTAATGCGGGATACAACCAAATTTTTATGGCAATAGAAGATATATCAAAGACGGCCTTCAGATGTCCTGGTCATATAGGCCTGTTTGAATGGATAGTCATGACATTTGGGTTGAAAAATGCCGGTGCGACTTATCAGCGAGCCATGAATTACATTTTTCACGAGTTGATCGGCAAAGTTGTTGAAATTTACATTGATGATGTCGTGATCAAGTCCCTAAGTCATGACACACATTTGGAAGACGTGAAGAGAACCTTGGAGTGCACCCGAAAGCATGGTTTGAAGATGAATCCAAACAAATGCGCTTTTGGGGTATCAGCTGGAGAGTTCTTGGGATTCTTGGTCCACGAAGGGGGGATTGAGGTTGGCAAGAAAAGCATGAAGGCCATTGATGAAGTTATCCCTCCAACTAATCTCAAGGAATTACAATCTTTGCTCGGCAAGATCAATTTCGTAAGGAGATTCATCTCAAATCTGTCACAAAAGGTTTTGCCGTTTTCTCCATTGCTGAAGCTTAAGAGAGATCAGAAGTTCACGTGGGGTGACGAACAACAAAAGGCTTTTGACGAGATCAAGCAATACATGAAGGAGCCACCAATACTGGTCCCTCCTCAGCTGGATAAGCCTTTCAAGTTGTACGTGGCGGCCGATACCCAAACCATTGGATCGACCCTTATTCAAGAATTTGAAGGAAAGGAGCGGATAGTAGCGTACCTTAGCCGAAAGTTACTTGATCCTGAGACCAGGTATTCGGCTGTAGAGAAACTGTGCCTATGCGTGTACTACTCGTGTACAAAATTTCGGCACTACTTGTTGAATGCCGAATGCGTTGTATACTCCAAGTTTGATGTAATAAAACATATGTTATCTATGCCAATTTTGAATGGCAGGATTGGCAAGTGGATCTTGGCTCTATCGGAGTTTGAATTGAAGTTCGAATCGGCAAAGGCTATAAAAGGTCAGATCATTGCCGATTTTATAACTGAACATCGTGATCCATCAATTGATTTGCTTGAAATTACTCCTTGGGCTTTGTTTTTTGATGGATCATCGTGTGGCAAAGGTGGAGGAGTAGGGATTTTATTAATTTCACCCAGAGGTGAGATGTTTGAATTTTCCATCCCTATACAGCCCACTGTTACAAACAATCAGGCTGAGTACGAGGCATTGCTTCGAGGGCTTCAATATTTGAGAGAAGCCGGGGCCGTATCGGTTGAAGTTTACGGAGATTCAGAATTGGTAATAAAGCAATTGAACGGCTAGTACGAATGTAAAAGTGAAGCACTGAGGAGTTACCACGAAGAATGCAGGGAAATCTTGAAGAGCTTTCCGTTGGTGACTCTACAGCATATTCTTAGGGAACATAACGAAGAGGCAAACAGGCTGGCTCAAAGCGCCTCGGGTTATAAAGAGAGTCAAGAGGTGTTCGCTACAGACATATGCGCGCTGGGAATGGATCTTGCGGGAGATGATTGGAGAAAAGAGATCGTTGACTATTTGAAAGATCCATCCCGAAAGGTCTCTAGGAAGCTCAGGTACAAGGCCATAAAATTCGTTCTTCTGGATAATAATTTGTTTTACAAATCATTAGATGGGGTATTGTTATGATGCCTGGGTCCAGAGGAAGCTAAAAGGATGATGAGTGAAGTGCATGATGGGATATGTGGAGCACACCAATCGGCCTACCGCATGAAATGGGTTATCAGGCAAGCTGGGTGCTTTGGGCCGACAATATTGGAGGACTGCTTTGAGTATTACAAGGGATGTCAAGACTGCCAGAGGTTTGGAAATATTCAAAGGGTTCCCGCATCGGCATTAAATCCCATTATCAAGCCATGGCCATTCGGAGGTTTGGGGTATAGACCGATCGGCCGCATTAATCCACCATCCAGCAAGGGGCATAAGTTTGTGCTTTTGGCTACAGATTATTTTACTAAATGGGTTGAGGCGATTCCACTAAAGAAGGTGATGTCGGAAAACATGGTTGAATTTGTCAAGGAACACATCATCTATCGGTTTGGAATCCCTCAGACAATCACAACTGATCAAGGAGCCCAATTCGTGTCCTTGGAGTTCATAGAATTTGCCGAAAGCATGGGAATCAAATTGTTTAATTCTTCTCCTTATTATGCCCAAGCTAATGGTCAGGCAGAGGCTTCTAATAAGATCATGATCAAGCTGATACAAAAGAAGATCGACCAGAAGCCAAGGAGGTGGCATTCGGTACTCAGTGAAGCACTATGGGCTTACCGAATGGCCCCTCATGGATCTACAAAAACATCTCCTTATGAATTGGTTTATGGACACCATGCGGTTCTACCTTGGGAAATACAATCAGATTCCAGGAGAGTTGTTTTACAGAAAGATTTAAGCTCCAAAGATTACAGTGGCTTAATGATGGATGAGCTAGAAGATTTGCACATGATCCATCTTAGGGCCCTAGAAAACATCGAAAAGAACAAGCTGCGGGTTGCCAAGTATTATAACAAGAAAGTAAAAGTTAGGCAATTCGTAGAAGGAGATTTGGTTTGGAAAGCGTTACTGCCGATTGGAACCAAATACAGTGAATTCGGCAAATGGTCCCCTAACTGGGAACGACCCTTTCGCGTGGTCAGATGCGTCCCTGGTAATGCATACATGTTGAAAACTTTACTAGGAGAAGAATTTTCCACTGCAATAAATGGGAGATATTTGAAGAAATATTATCCTAGTATCGAAATCAATCAGTGATCACCAGCAGTGGGATTACATGCATTTGATACAGGAATAGTCGGTGCTCAAGAACGAGGCCGCCTTTAGAACAAAAATTCCCAAACAGAAGGAACGGCCAGTGCCTAGATGCATTGCCTTTAGCACAAAATTACATTACAACTGCTCCTTGCAGGTTTACATCCAACAACCCTGGCAATCAGGACTTCGAGGAGGCGGGAAGCAGAAGGCCTGGAGTAAGAAGCGAAAGTATGATTCAATCTTTTCTTTGATTCTTCGGCTGCTCCCTCTTCAGTTGCTCCAGGACCACCGTGACGGCAACTTGGAATGCATGGGGCTGACCATGATTTGCTGCCTCCACCAAGCTGTCCCAAGCCGCTTTCAGGTTATTGTACCTATCAGAGACATCTGAGACAAAGGAGTGGTCATTAGGGGCAAAGATCCAGACGTGAACGCAGAGTCAAGAAGGAGCCAGAGACATTTACCTCCCACTAGTGCCTCCAAAGCCATGCGACGCTCGCACTCGGCCTGGCAACGAGCTGTGATGTCCCTGAGGTCATGCTCCAGGTGCCGAACGCGACGGCGCAGTTGATGGCTGGTTCTCTGCTCGGGCGTGGCATCCTCTGCTTCAAGGGAAGAATCAGAGGAGATGTACTCAGGCATGTCTTCGGTCCCGATGATTTCCTCAGAAAGCAGATCAAGGCTGAAAGAGGAAAGGTGGGGAGGAGGTAAAACGTGAGATTACATGAAGAAACAAGGAGCAAATCAAGGGAAAACTCACTCTCGAATCGTGCGCTTCTTCGGGGTGCTGCCCTCCTGGGGCTGCTTGCCTTTGTCCATGGCCTTGGGGTTTTTTCCTCTGAGGACAGAGGGGGAGATGAGAAGTGATGGATGAGTGTGCGAGTGGATTTGCAGGGCATCTCGTCAGACTATTTTATTGGCTGAGGGAGTGCGTTGGGAGTGATGACTGGCCGGCGTGCACTGTTGGAATACTAAGCGGCAGGGTTTTCTTCCCGAATGCGAAGGGTTTTCGTTTGAACAGTACTTACGGATAGCCGATTTGAGGATCTTCTGCGGATTTTGCGCCAAGGGGCATCTGTTGTCGCGTGTTTGGCTCAAGCGAGTTCTCGAATACGTTTAAGGAGAAGCAAGATCCACGGATGCAAACACAGAAAAATCATCGCAGTACAAGCACGGAAATTAAAAGTTCTTTATTGCCGATATCAAACATCCCTAATACAATCTAGTTGAAGAGCCTGTTTAACACAGACTGGGGATGGGTGAGTTCGGCAATGGTGTCGCCGTGGCCATCGAGGCGCTCCAAGATGATCTCGATCTCCTCGATGTCTTCTGGTGCGCCGCCCTGGAAGCCGCGCGGCCTGGTGGAGTAGTCGACGTCGGTGTGCGTCGCCATGGCGGCCAGGCCCAAAGTGGTGCCCAAGCGGATGCCGTGGGTGGCCACTTCGTCCACGCGGTGCTCCACCGCGGCAAGGCGCTCCGCCGGCGTGTCTCCGCGGGCGTTCACCTTGTCGGCCAATTGCTCCACCGCATTTTCAGTGGTTGAGCTCGGCGTCACGGCCGCAAAATACAAGATAAAGGTGATCGGTATCAAAAGCCGGATTGGATTAAGGAGCGGTTTCGCAGCCGTACCGTCGATGGTCGCCGGCGGCCGCTTGCGCCGGGTCTTCCCACTCCACTTCGGCTATGCCGGCCTTTTTGGAGACATCTTCCGGCTCGCGCCGGGCCACCTCCGGCTCCGCCTTGAAGCGGAGAGCGTCAAGTTCCCCGTAGGGCACGGGGGAGTAATGGTCGGACTCGAGGAGTCATCCCACAGGGCCGACCGGCGGTGCAGAGGATGGATTCCATTGAATCAACCTGAAACGAAGGTGATCGTCAAAAACAAAAGGGATCAAAGTCGAATTGTAAAAGGAAAAGTTGACGATTATTGCCTCCGGCAGGTACTGGCGCGACTCCCCTCCGCTTCGTCAGCGGCGCAGCGCCGGTTGTTGCTGCTCGCCATGCTTCTGGGATTTGCGCTGGTTGGAAAAAGAAGACTTGAGATTGGCGAAGATTTGAGAGCTAAAGGCTTGGTGGAGAGCTGGGGGCACCTACGGTTTTCATTTATAGGCCTGGCAAGACAGATCGTGGCCTCAGGTCGTGGCTCTGGATCGTGGCGCATATCTCAAGAAAATTGGAAGGTGGAGAGGTTTCCTTGACCAATCCGCCGTCGGGTCGTTTGGAGTTCAAGGCTGAGTCATATTCGGTTGATTGGCTCGGCTGAAGGGAGTCAAAGTGCCGTTCGGGTATTGGCACTTCTTTACCGAATGGGTTGTTCAACGTTGCAGTTAAGGACGTGCAGAGGAAAAGAGAAATAAAATTTCAAGAGCAAATGTTACAAGAGCGACCAGTTCGGTTACACATCGATCGAAACATCTAGATGTTCAAATATTTCGCAATTACATTGGAGGCATTCGATGTCGCTTGGTGAATGTTCTCCATCCGTTCTTGATAATCTTTCTGGGCGTCAGATAGGATGGTGAGTTCTTCATTACATTGATTCACCTCAGCTATGGCCGATGTTGCTTCCTCTTGGATCTTCTCTATCAATCCAGGGAGTTCGGCTATTTTCTTGTCATCGGCTTCTATTTCAGCTGACAGACTTCTCAGTTCTGCCTCCAATGCGGCTTTTCTGGCGATCTTCAATTCACGAGCAGCTTGCAGATTGGCCAATGTCTCTTTGTGACTCTCAGTCTGAGATTGTGCTCCCTTCACGGCTTGTTCAGCTTTGGCCCTCTTCTGTTCAACAGCTGGGCGGGAAGACACCTTTCTCAGAGCTCGTCTTATGGCCACGTAATGAATATCCATACCGGAGATGGATTCAAGTGAGGCATTGATGTCCTCAGGGAGTTCTCGGCTGATGGGTCCAAGCATTTCTTCAAAGTGATCAAGCTCTTTGAATTGATCTCATGCATCTCTTTGCTGCCAGGCGAAAATTTCCTTGAGTTTTTCTTGCACTATCTCTGACAAAGTTTGAGGCACTCCTTCCCTTGTCTCGGCAACTGGATTGTTCCCCATTGATGGGTTTGATGATGATGGAGCTTGATTCTGAGAGAGTAACATTGCCGAGTCAGGAGTATTGGAAGTAAAGGATAACAAGATTAGGTGCAAATGTTTACCTCATGCCTGACTTCCTGAACCGGAGCAGGATTTTGTTCAGGGGCGACCCCTGGAATCACTGGTGAAGGGGATGTTCCAGGCAAAGCTGAAGCTTCTGTGTGAGAGGGTGCCGATGCGGTTCGGCAACTCGGGAGCTTCGGGCCGGAGAGGAAATGGGTTCACCTCTGCTAAGGTTGATGTTTCTGCCTGGCCAATGGGTGATTGAGCCCTTGGAGGACTTGATGGCTCCGGTTGGATGGAGAAATTTACCTCTGGAGAGGTTGGTGTTTCTGTCTGAGCAGGGGGTGATTGAGTCCCTGATGAAGATAAGATCTCTACTTGGGCAGATGGTTCAGCCCTGGGTGGACTTGCATGCTGAAAGACGGGGACATCCACAAGTTGATCCTCTATTGTTTCCTCTGCAAATGCCAGATTAAGAATGAATGCCAGTGTTTATCCTTAAGGAAAGGACAGTAAAGGTCATACCAGTGGGTGGAGCATTGGCAGGTTCTGAAATTGAAGGCTGTTGAGTTCTAGTCTGAAATCACACAGGACGAGATTTATCAGAAAAGAGTAATCCTGTGATCAAGAAAGAGAGAATTTTACCTCAATAAGGACTTTCTTGATGGTTCTTCTCCTCTTGGCATTTGGAGGTGCAATCAGAGACAAGCCTTGCCTCCTGTCAGCAGTAATGCTGGACAAAGTTTGATCTGTTGTAGCATACCTAGCCATTAATTGAGACAGGGTTGGCGACCTAAATCACAATGCTGAGATTGGGCCCACTGCATTGTAAGCAATCTCCCTGGCTAGAGGGGCGAGACCGTGTTCGTGGGCAAAAAATTAAAATCATGATTGGAGGAAGAAATGTCTGATTTGAGGAAAGGGATAATCATGTTACCTCTGAAGTTGGCTGAAAATCAGGCATCAGCTCTATACAAAATAAGTGTACAGGCTCACTGAAAATGTGATCATGGAATTCTTGCCACCAGGAGTTGAAGGTGGGGTGAGCTACTGTTGTAGGTGTGAAGGGCCAGGTGTAAACAGTTGAACTGCATACATACTGAAAAATCCTGCTGGTTTGAGTAAGTTCTTTGATTTCCTCTCTAGGCTTGAGAAATTCATGCAAAAATAGCCTTGGGGGCATCTGGCCACATCCAAGTTGTCGAGCCATCATGTTGGGATGATAGTATTCATAAGTGCTGTGGGTTAGCCCCCCTCCACTAAATTCAGCTGGCAGAATGCATGGATGGATGAGGATATTGAGGATTTCCAGAAATCTTCCATCATGGTGTCCAGCTTCAAAGGAGAACTCACAGGGGAGAGTTAAATTATCATTGTCCAAATAAGGGAGCTAGAGAGGATTTGGGAAACCTTTGAAGAAGAGCTCGAAGAGCTGGCTGACATTCTGCTTGATGAGAATAGTTGAAGCAGCTTCTCCATAGGTGTGGCATCCTCTGGTGACTTGGGGTTCCCCTTCATGATAATTGGATGAAGGGAAGAGCCGGGTGTTCAGGTCAACACCAACAATCTGGTGCATGTGCAGTTGCAGCCACATTTGTACAAACCACCAAGGACCATTGACACATGCTATCCTCTGGCTGGTGTACATTTGGGTGACAGTTTGATGAAGCATGTGGTACACACTGCCCAGGAGGTATTTCCCAAGGGTAAGGCGATTACCATTGGCTAAGTGTGAAGCCATTACAATGTGATTCAGAGTGGGTTCATTGGCTTTACCACAGAAGATGAACCTGCACAACCACATGTTCAAGAACGCCCTGTATTCAACTTCACCAAGGGGACCATCTTTCATATGATTCTGGATATAATTTTTGTATCCGCTCCCTGGTTTCACCCCTGTTTGTCTTGTGGAACCTTTGAAATCCCAGGGATGAACAGATCCTGTAATGTCAAGGCCGGTGATCATGTATACATCGGCCAGAGTTGGGGACATTGGGCCGTGACCAAAAAGGAAGGCGTTGACGCCATTTGACCAGAAGTGGCAAGTTGCTATCAAGAGGTCTTCGTTTTTGGGGGTCTCGGCCAAAGACAGCTCCAAGCATTGAGCAATGCGGAGGGTATCCCAGTTTTGGGTCCTTGCACTCTTATCCGCAAGGACTCTTTGGTACTAATTCTTCCAGCCTGCGATTAGGGGCAAGGGCCAGTTCTTAAAAGCATCCTGCCACAGGGGAGGCTTAGTTAAAGCCGCTTTGAAGGGGATCCTTTGGGATTCAGCTACGATAAATTCGCGGGGATCAGAAACTCCCACAGGACCAAGGAAGTAGGATCTTGAATTGGCCTCAGTGCGAATCAAAAGCTCGGTGGAAAGCTCCTGAGGGAAAGCGGAGAAGAAATTTCAGGTAAAAATTGAAAATCTGAATGCCGAATGAAGCTTATGGTGGAGGAATTTACCTGAGCAGCTTGATTTTGAGCCGCCATTGGGGATTTGAGCTCAGAAGAGGTGATCTAGGGTTTGGATCTAGACGAAGACTCCGGCGGATTGCGAAGAGAGAGAACGGGTGTTGAACAGATTTGATTTGAAGACGTTGGTAGCTGAAGTCAATTCCGGAATAAAATCATTTTTATCCCGTAATTGAAGGGGCAAGTGTTAACACCAAAATTTGGTAAGGAGTCTGGCTCGTGGGTCCAACTCGGTGAGAAATCCGTCCGGCGGAAGGAAGGTTTCTTCAGATGCATTCGGCAGAAAAATCCGCGGTCGGCTATCTGCTTCCGTTCAGCAAGGAAACTGTTGAGCTGATTTTGCGGGATTATATGATGACGTGGCCCGAGCGGGAAGGACGAATGGATGGATAAGCGATCGAGCTTAGAGATAAATTAGGTATCAAATCCATTCGAGGTCGTGCTTGGCAGGGTATAAATATGAACCCTGAATGTATGTAACAGATATACGAAATCATTCTCAATACAAACCGGCTTTACGCCAAACCCTAGAGTCCATTTGTCGTGTCGTCGAGTTCTTCGAGAGGGTTCATCGATCCGTCGACCTCCGTGAGTACCGAAGCAACCTTGTATCATATCTAGTATCATGCGGTGGATTTAGATCTCGATGCAAGTAGTCTTGTTACCATGCTTAGTGTCATGCGGTAGATTCAAGCTTGGTTCAAGAAGGTTTCTTGTTAGGTCATGAGTCATGCGGTAGGCTAAGATCTAGCTTGAAGCTAGTTATCGGCTCTATTGAATTTTGGCAAGATTCAATAGATTCATTAAGTTACCCTGTGTTGCTTTGAGTTTTTGCTTTATGTTTAAATTCATGTAACACCTTTTGCCCAATCTAGATGGGTTTGGATCGGCTTTATCCCTTTTGACGATCCTTGTGTGAATCAAGTTCGTGCCTTTGGTTAAATTAACACGTGGATCACATGCTCTTTGATAGCCGAAACCGAGTCGATCGAGGTTGTTACATGTTGCGGGTTCAAGCTTGCCAAAGCTTGTATAAATCTTGAAAGAACTGGGTATCACGCGGTAGATACAGGTTTTTGGGTTGTTTTGAAGCTGATCATCCGGTGGATTAGATTTCAAATCAATCTGATAGATTTATCTTACTTGGTAATGTTCGTTCCTTCTTCATGGACCCCGAATCGGCTGTTCAACCGTGTTCGGTTATGTTCTTCATGAGTAAAACACATGCATAATTCATGCTTTAAATATTGTATGCTTTTAGCTTTCCATATTTAGATCGTATCATGCGGTGGATAGATCTGTTTGTGGAAGGTGGCACGATCCCAAGCAAGTTGTATCATGCGGTGGATAGATTCGCATGGTGTCGTACCCGACGGGTTTTAAAGTACCTAGACATGCGGTAGACTAGTGCTTTGGATCTATGCATGCTTGTTTATTACATATTTATGCTCGCGCTTTTACTTCATTTATTATTTAATGTTGATCACCATGGGGATCGGTCACGGTCTTGCATACGTGCATCTTTGTCCAGATAAAGACCGATTCGTCGTCATGCTTGCGTCATCTATTCGGCTATGTTACTTTTCCCTTTTAAAGCTCCCGAATAGTTTTCAGTTTGTTGGCAGATGGCTTTCTATAGCTATATGTCATCTCATTTGGTTCTATAGCCGTAAATATGGAACTGTCTGGTACCACCCGGCAAGTTCCAAGCTTTGGAATTTAACTACTTTGTCTTTTGTTAATTTTCAGGGAAAATTGACTGGCACGTCTTGTGATCTCTTCGCGTGTGAAGCCAGCTTGTTCGGCTTGCTGTGTGCTTGGCGCTAGGTGCAGATTTTGCGTCAACACTACGCAGACAAGAAGAGGCGTGAAGCAAGCTTCAATCCAGGGGATTTCGCCTACCTCAAGGTTTCACCTATCCGAGTGACTCGGAGATTTCAAGTGCACGGAAAGTTGGCCCCTCGGTACATCGGACCGTATAAAGTACTAAAGAGGGTCGGAGTAGTAGCATACCGGTTGGAGCTACCCGAAGAAATGTCAGATATACACCCAGTGTTTCATATCTCCCAGCTACGTAGATGTTTGTAGGTTCTCGAAGAAAAGCGAGTACCGGTAGAAACCATCGATCTACAGCCAGACCTTAGGTACCAGGAAGTGCCCGTCAAGATTTTAGACACGGTGGTCAAAAGGACGAGAACATCAGAAGTACAGGTGTGCAGAGTCCAATGGAGCAGACACGGAGTGGAAGAAGCCACGTGGGAACGAGAAGACGCGTTGAAGAAAGAATTTCCTCACCTGTTCGAAACCTAGCCGAATCTCGAGGATGAGAATCATTTTAAGTGGGGTAGGTTTGTAACGCCCGCGTTTTTAGCTCTAAGTAAATCACCTAATAAATCGTGCGTGTTTTCGAAACTGTCCAGCTGAGCTCAATGATTCCCTCCCAAAACCCTAGTCACCGCCCCCTCTCTCACCATCGGCGCGCGTGCCGCGAATCCCGCCGGCACGCCGCGCCGGCCGTCGCCCGTCGCGTGCCGCCCCCGCGTGCCGCGGTCGGCCACCGTGTCGGGAATCCCCGCGCACGCCGCGGTCCCGCCGGCCGGTCTGCCTCGCCATCACCACCGTCCCGAAAATCACGCCGACGCCCGAAAATCGTAAAACCCCGCAAAAACCCTTCCCCCTAATTTCCTAACCATTTTTCTAATTTTCTAAACCTTTTCCCTATTTCTTTTCCTATTTTTCTTTTCTTTTCTTTCCTTTCCTTTCTTTTCTTTTCCTTCCTTTTTTCCTTTCTTCCTTTCTTTTTTTTCCTCTTTCCTTTCTTCCTTCTCTTTTCCTCCCTTCTCCTTTCTCCTTCCTCCCGCAACCGGCTGCGCCTGCGCCTGGCGCCGTTGACCGGCCGCCCGCCGGCCGGGCGGCAGCACGCCCCCCGCCCCCACCGCCCCCGGCCCGCACCGAGGCCGGCGCACGCCAACCGGCCGAGCCGCCCGCGGGGGGCCCCCGCCCGAGCACGGCCGGGCGAGCCGGCGACCGCCATTAAAGGCGAGCTCACCGGACACGCCGTCATGTCGCCCATTCCTCCTTTGCGAGCACCTGCACAACACATCCAATCACACAGCACCACAGCCCCACTGCGGATTCCGGCCGCAACAGGGTCAACGGCGGGATATTTCCTCCTCCCCACCATTGTTGAACCTCGAAGCTTCCCGAGCTCGAAAAATCCCTGGCCGAACCGCCTTCCGCCGCCTATAAAGGGGGTCGACCGCTTCCTGGGCCGCCACACCTCACCACAGCCACCCCCTTCCCTTGCCTGAGCACTAGAGCACCGCCGCTACCAAGCACCACCACCACCGGTCCGCCACCGCCCGTGGATCCCTCTCCTCGCACCGCCTCGACCCAAGGTGAGTGAGTGAGAAGAATCCCCTCGTCGTCCTCTCCCTTTTCCCCCTCTCGCCGGCCGCGGTAGTGGCCGGGAGGCCGGCGGGCCGCCGCCGCCCGAGCCTCCCCTGCCTCTGGACGTCTGCAAACCAGGGAGGAAGAAGAAGGCCTTTTGGCCAAAAACCCCCTCCCCATTTCCTTTTTCCCAAAGCCCCTACCACTATTTCCTCTCTCTCCCTTTTCCTTTCATTTAGCCCCCCCACTCTTTAGGCAAACCCCACCAAAACCTCTGCCCTTTTACAAATAAACCCCAAGGCTATTTTAGCTAAACCCCCACCCTACATAAATATTATATTTAGGTCCTTTCATTTTAAAATAAATTACTAACCAACCCTAGTTAATTCTAAACACCTCGTTAACCCGACATTTCATGCGCGATTTTAATCCAAATCGCGCCCAGCCTTCCCCACACCCGTGTCGGGTATACCGCCACCCATCCGTCACCCAAGCCCTTGCATAATATTTATTCCCCTACTTTATTTAATTATTTTCCGCGAGCTCAGCCGGAGAAGGTGTGTATGCTTATAGTGATTGTTGCTTGCCTGTTTGTGCGCTATAGCCGACGGAGTAGATGGAGGAAGGTACCCCGAGCCGGAGATCGAAGCCGACTACTGCGAGCAGGAGCCCGAGGTCCCGAACGCCGAGCCGGCACTTCCCGAAGACTTCGAAGACGGCAAGTTCAATCTCATCCTTTGATGCATGCTTTTGTCCTAGTTTTATAAATATAACCCTATACCCATTTTATAAATTGCATATTGTTTACTGCAAAACATGGTAGGATAGCCACCCTTGATTGCTATGATTGAACCTTGTTTTGGCCTAAATGAGTGCTTTAAAAATGTGTGAGTGCTTTCAAAATGTGTGAGTGCTTTTAAAATGAAAATGAGATTTGTTTGGAAAATGAGTAAAGAACTGGGTAGACGGGATGGACGTGTGTGTTAGGAGTATGGGTGAGCTCGTACCTGTGTGGTTGAGCGTGTTGGGAGTTGTCCATCTTGTCGGTTAAGGACCGGGTTGCGTGACATCTCATCTGACCCAAATCATCGTACAACCACTAGACCGTTGTATGTGGCAACGGCTTAGCATAAACCCCACTAGTTAATCTACTTGCCATCTGGTGTGCGGGTGAGCGGCGGGAGACCAAGGAGTAGGGGTACGCTCTGTGTGAGGTACGCCCTGGTTACGTGGGATAACCCCTTGATTGCTTCCGTGGTGGCTCGTAGTGTTATCTAAGGTGGGTAATGGCTTTGATAGGATCCGCGCCGACACTAAGGTGTTCGTGTGGCGGTACCCTACTTGTGGGTAAAGATGTACAACCTCCCGCGAGTGTCAAACCTATTCGAATAGCCGTGTCCACGGTATTGGACGAGTCACGGTGTGGTCACAAAAACTAGTGTTTGGGATGGGATGTTTTCTGGCGTGAGTTGTTTTCAGGGTAAAGTGTGTGGCTGTGTGCCTGGGCTACGACGGACGGGAAGTCCGGTAGTTCCGCAGTGGTTTTCCTGAATCAATTGAGTCATTTTGGTTATGAAAATGATTTGCGAAAACCCTTTTTGAAATGAACCCCTGCATGAGTGAGTTTGCAAAATGAACCTTAACCTGATCCTTGTTGTACCCTATGCATGATTATGCTTAAGCCCCTCCGTGGGTGGGGTTGGATTTGCTGAGTACGTATGTGCTCACCCTTGTTTTACTAACTATTTTTCGCAGGAGGATCCCGATTACATTCCCGAAGACGTCGAGTAGATCGCTCGCCCTACACCCAACGGTGCTCGTGTACCCAGGGCCTCCACAGAAAGCTTCCATGGTGTGGTACTCTGATGAGGCTATGGAAGCCTTTGCTATCGTAGTGTGGTCGTTAGCGTTCGTGTTGTTCCTTGTAGCGTTGGCACTTCCGTGCCCTCTGTGTCGCCGTGATGTAAAAGACTGATCCACCTGTTGTAGTAAATGTGTTACCAGCCTCCTGGGACGGGTATTTGTGTCACATTTAGTCACCTCTGATGAGGGGACGCTTCACTAGCTTGCTTGTAAAATACCTAGTAAATCGATTATACGCATGGGACCTATAATCTTCCCTTGCTAAATTAAAATAAATGTGATATGCTTCTTATGTTTAGCAACCACCGTGGTATAACTTAGAATAATGATGTTTGTCCTAGTTTATCATATATATCGTTTCTAGCTATCTCTAAATTAGATAATAAACCTACTAATCTTAATTAAGATGTGATGTGCTAGTTCCCCATTAATTATTAAATTGACTAATGATGATCAATTGGAGTTACTAGCTAACTTACTTGAGCATGATCACCTATTTAATATTGATAACCATAGATGCTTTGTAATGTAAGAATCTAACTATGTGATAGCTCATATGAAACTAGATAGGACAACTAATGTTGATTGCCTTCTCATGTTATAATTTGATTTAGAATGCTATGTACACTTGTGTGACTAATTAATTATTTGCACACGTTCACCTAAGCAATTGATTGTGCACCTTAATTCCAAATCTTTGATTGCTTGCTTGATGACCTTGAACCATGTTATCTTTTAATTCTCATAAGTCATTGCATCTCATATGCATATACATTCATGTAATCCTTTCTAATTCATGCATTCATCTAATCTCGTAGATGACGTTCCAAAGTGTTACGTTCTTGGAGCACCGATCTCAGGTAGGCACCGAAATATCTCACTCTATTTTCTGAATGTGAATTGCTACTACTTATCAATGGTTGTGCATGGGCTTAGCTCTATCTAGACATATGCAATGTGTAGAACCTATTAGACATGACAACTCTTGGAATTAGCTCAACTTATTTAGTGAAAGTATGTATGTTAGAAATATCATTATAATTGCTTAGTCATGTTTAGTTGTCGGTAGAAGTCGAGAGGTGGCAAGGTCACCACCACTCGCGAGTTATAGTATGCTTTCTTAATTAATATTTGAGTAGTCATGAATGGATTAAAAATTTGAACTCCTTGAATGATGATACGAGACTTGAGCAAGAATAGTAGGGTCATGTGGAGATTGGAGCTCACTTGACATAGTCTTGGTTGAGTCGGTTAAGGCCCGAGTCTTGGAAGTTGAGTTCTTGAGCACTAATCCGTATAGACCACATGCTCATAATGGGTCGGTAAGCCAAGTAGCATAAGTCGCACCGTGCCTTGACCGGATTCGGCACGGGGTGGGATGAGGTGTGATCGGCCGTGTCCGGTACATCTATACACTTCCGGCCGTTCGCTCATAGTAGGGTGCAGGTATGTGAAAGGTCGAGGGCATGAATTAACACTTATCCTAGGCTGAGGATATGGTCGTTGGTCTTGCGTCTCGTGTGGGAAAAGTTGTACACCCCTGCATGGTTATAATCTATTGCAATAGCCTTGCTCCCGGGTCAAGGAGCACGCTCATGAAATTTGCGTCCAATGTTAGAGTTTTCGGATGGAGTTCTCGAAAGATTGAGCTCGTGATTATGATATCACTTTACTTATTGCGACTACTTGATGTTTGACTTAGAGATTTTAGAATATCATGTCTTTTGCTTATTCACTTGAGAAATTATGCTCGCATTTTATTATCAAATGTTAAAACTTGCCAAGCCTCATGCATCCACCAAATATATAGTATTGTGGATAAGTCCTGCAAGTACGCAATGTACTTACGGTGCTGCCGTTAAGTTGTTTTGCAGGTTTCCTTCTTGTGAGTGATTGCCACGTTCATCCCGCCGGAGCCGGCAATGTGGATGTATGGTGGAAGTTTCTCCAAGCTAGTGCAGGTGGTGTCTTATGGGCAAGGACATAATCGTTGCACCATATATCTTTATTTCTTTCCCGCTGCGATTTAAATCTCAACCTAGGAAGAACATGTTAGGATATTCACCTAGACTTAGCCTACATCTAAGATTGTTAATCATTTTCTTACAAATAATGAAACTCTGGCCTTCCAGGTGCTTATATGTTATAGTTATAATTTCTAAATTTTTGTAATATGATCAAGACTTATAAACTAAATTTTAAAATTTTGCTCTCACGTGTATCCTTGTGATGGTTGCCATGATGTAAATACGGTATGCGTGTTGTTCCTGGGCGATGCTTGAGACGCGTACCGGGGACTACCGGGGTTATCTCGATTAAGCCGGGTAGATCATTGGATGATAACTCAGTTTAGTCGAGGTAATTTGGGTGATTCCTTACAAGTTCAAACTCCATTGTTTAATGAAACTTTGAAACCGCCAAAAAGTAAAGTTGTAGAGGGGCTATAGGAGAATAAGTTTTGTGCAGGTCGACCTAGGTTTTGAGCAATGGTTTGAGCATGAACTGCAGGCGAAGTTGCTATCTTTCATGGCGCCAGTGAATAGTGAAACTGAGTTTGACTTGGATTTTTGAACTATTTCCTCTTCCAAAATGCCACCCTGAAGATGAAATGTGTCCCACGAAATTTTGCACAACTTTTATATTGGTCGATTTTTAGTGTTTAAACAAAATTTGGAAAACGTGGCAAATGTTCTAGGGTAGGGTGTGGACATTAAGGGGTTTGACCACTTTGACTAGGGTTTGACGAAGCCCATGTGTGTTGACTTGCTTAAGATGATCATGGGTGTTTGTTGGCTAGGTTTTAGATGTGATGTCCCATGTTGACCAAGGTTTGACCAAAGTCAATGGGGTTGGACTGGGTCATTAGTGCTAATTAAAAACCTAGGGCGTCACACATACCCAAATCCTGAGTTGTGCCAAGGTGTTGGAAGACGGAAGAAGAAGAGGATTATGAACAACATGGACGAAGCAGAAGCTAGACTTGCAGTAGTGATGTGCTACAAGTGCCACAACACGGGCCACACGTACAAGAGGTACACAACTCCAAATTATGCTTGAAACGCACCAACTTCGGCCAGTGTGGGCTCATCAGCAACTTGAGAGCCATCCCAACCCCCATCCGGACGCGGACATGGGCCTAGGACCAATGCAGAATTTAGATGATCATAGTTGCTTGTAACGTTAGGACTTTTAATTTTGGAATTTGTAATATTTGCAAAGTTAAGCGTGCTTGACCTGGAGCGATGGGTGACCGACTGGGAAGTCCCGGGTGCGCATGAGTGAGGACAAAGTGCACAGGAAAGACATGTGTTGGTCTGTTGGGATATTCTTGGGGTCCTAGAGAGCTGCCAGGCGTAGGCAAGGCCAGGCCTCTGGGAGGCGGTCTTCGTGCGCGACAACTATGCGCACAACCCCGATCCAGCCATTCGTCCGCAAAGCCAAAGTAAAGACTTACTACATTTATCGATTATTCATTTTGTCGGTGCGGAAAGTAGTCCCGACACTAACTAGTAATGAGCACTGAGATCTGCCTCTCGATGGTCAGTGCTAAGCAACTAAGGACACTTGGTTTATCCTGGTTCCGGCCGGGGCCGTACGTCCAGCAGGGGCGTGCTTGAGGCATCTTATTGCTTCGCACCGGGGTGCCTGTAGAGGGGTGGCTACAAGCGAGGCGGGAGAGGAGGCGTGGCCTCCAAGTCCCAAGAGATGTGATTGAGGCGAGTGCCAATATCGTGGGGAAAACGGAGAGCGTGTGAGCGTTTCTGTCCGTTGTCCCGTGTCTGTCCCCTGCGGCTGGGGGGCTGCCCCTCCTTTTATAGGCCAAGGAGGGAGCAGGTTACATGCATGCCGCACTATTTCTACGCGTGTAGCGGTATGGCGAACAGTGCCGTAGAGTTGACGGCCGTCCTGGCGAATCTTGCTCCAGTCACAGCATCGCGGCGTGTCCTGTGCTTGAACAGGGGCGACTTCGAGGGTGGGGGCGTGGTGGTTGACCGGGGCGTCTTCAAGTGGGCTCGAGGGAGCTGTTGACAACGATCCGTACGAGGTGCAGTAGCAGGCGTGGCGGCGTCTCGTCCCCGCGTGCTCAATAGCGTCGGAGCAGTTGTAGCAGTGCGCGGCGTGGCGCAGCAGGGGTGGGGATGGCCGCACAGGATTGACAGCGATGGGGATGGCGCTCCCGCCGGCCTGACGTCACGGTTTGACCCTGCGGAGTCACGAGAAGAGGGCTCGAGGGTGCGGCCGGCCCCCCTTCGAGGGCGCGGCGCGTTAGCCGTAAAAGGGTGGGCGGCACAGTGTCACGGAGCTGACACCGGCCTCGTCTCATAGTTCCCCACAGTGGTGGGGATGGGCTCCCCCTAGGGAGTTGGCGGAACAGCACCGGGGTGTGATTCCCAGGCGCGTAGTGGCGCGGCTCTGCTGTGTCAGAGCATTAGATGCCCGTACACGCGTGCGGGAGCAGGTGCGCTCGTGGGGAAACCTCGAGCGAGGTGGACCCCGCTCAAGGGAGGCGGGGACCCTCGAGCGAGGCGGACCCTGCTCGAGGGCGGCGTGAGCCCTCGAGCGAGGCAGACCTCATTCGAGGGCGTTTGAGTCCCCGAGCGAGGCGGACCTCGCTCGAGGGGGCGCTTTGCCGGGCCCCTTCGGTGGGCCGCGAGGGCCACCACGGCGTGGGTCGTGTTGTGTGTATATTTTGTGTTTTTTACAGGTTTTAAGCAGGATTCCCCCCGGTTTTTTAGGGGACCCTCATGACTGTCCCCAACAGTAGCCTCCGAGCATCTGCGGGTGTTCCGGTTAGGTTCCCGCAGATGCTGGAGCCTACTGATAGGACGCTCTTCCCTCCTGGTTGCAAATGCCTTTCCGTGGGGCCGCGTCAGCGGACCTACGGGTCTAGCCCGCGAAGCCCTGCAGGAGCGTGAGCGCTCCTGCAGGGGTTTTCTCGCGGAATTTTATCCGCGGGCGTGGTACATGTCTCAACCGGCATCGGCAGTGTTTCAGCCGGCTTCGGTGACGCACGCGCGACTGGTACCTTTCGCGTTCGGTGCATCCCAAGAGGTGTAGCCGTGCGTCGAGCCCCCGAGCCTGGGCCCATTCAAGGCGATCGGGGTGAGCTCTTCGTCTTGTTTTAAACGCGCCCTCGCCGCCCCTCCACGGGACGGAGGGTGAGGTCTCCGCAACCCCCATCGATCGGGTCGCGGATTGCGAATTCCTCGTCGAGCTGTTAGCAGGTGGTTCAAGTGGACGCACATGCCCCGTTCGATAAGGGTAGGCTCGTGGTCCGGAGACTTGTCCATTAAAGCGCTTGCGCGGGTTTGCTAGGTGGGGCTCGGTCCCGTTCGCTAGGGACCGAGGGCGCGGAAGCTCTCCCTCGGTGGGATCCCCCCGGCTAGCTGCCCTCGCTGGCTCTTGAACATGACATTTGGGGCGCCCTCGAGCCGGCGGGCTCGAGGAAAGGCTCGAATGCGCGCGCCCTCATCGCCCCTGACTCTGGTGATCTGGGGCACCTGTTCGAACCCTTCGGGGGTCAGGTTTCGAACCCCTGATCAGTAGGGCCGTGCGGGGTAGTAGCTGAGTGCTCTCGTCTTTTCTTATCTGCAGGTTTCGAGGGTTCTCAGCCGTGCCGGCCCTCGAACCGTTGATCAGTAAATTTTGTAGATCGAGGGCACCTGTGGCGCCTGTTTACTTTGAACAGGCTTCGAGGCCACTGGTCGGTAATCGCACCCTTCGAGGGTCGGTTTTGTCTGAGCCTGGGGCTCAGGCCGCTCGAGGGTCTTCCTTACTTGGTAAGGGATTGGGCCATTTAATGCCGCGGTCGCGGCGCGCGTTAGGGCACCGCGGGCGTGCCTTTTCGAGCGCGCGGCGCGCGCGCGTAGTGGGCGGGGTGGGCGGGCGGACGTGACGGCTGCGCGGCCCCCCCGACCGCGCGCCGTAATGATAGTGTGCATGCGGACGTGCGGCTGCCGTGGTCGTGGTGGGTCCTGCTCATCAGCGGGAGAAATTTTTACCTGCAGTTAATGCGCGCAGGGCGTGCGCTCTGGAGAGCACGGCCCGTGGGGCTATAAACGCAATGGGGGGAGGAGAAGCAGATTTTTGCCTTCACACTTAGTGTTTGCCACCTTCGCTCCTTGGGCTTCTGCTCCAGAGCCGCGCTCGCTCTTTCGCCGTCGCGCCATTCTTGCTTCGCGTTCCTCGCTCCTTCGCCCATTCGCATGGCTCCCCCGGCGTCCATCACCGTCATTGACCCGCTGGCATGGCCGCGCTCGACGGCGACGAGGCTGTCCCTGAACTTGTTGGTGAACGGCGGCCAGCTGGCGGCGAACGTGGACGGGCAACCCGCGGAGTGGATCGAGCCGCCGGCGAGGGACCAAGTGCCCAACCCACCGTTCGGCTACGCCATCAGCTTCATCCACTTCCACGAGCGCAGCTTCGCGTCGCCGGCGAGCCGCTTCATGCGGGCGCTGTGCTACCACTACGGCGTGGAGCTGCACAACTTCACGCCGAACGCGATCTCGCAGGCGGCCACATTCGTCGGCGTCTGCGAAGGCTTCCTGGGGATCCCAGTGAACTGGGATCTTTGGGTCCACCTCTTCCGCGCGGAGCTGTACATGTTGGCTACGTCGGAGTCGAGGATTCGCCACGCGGCGCGCGCCGGTGGCCTATCGATTGCGTTGCGGAGCTCGCGCAGGGAGCAGTACATCCCCTGCACGATGACCTCCAACAACGCGGAGTGGGAGCGGGGGTGGTTCTACCTCCGCAACTCCGGCGCCGGCCTCCCCCCTACACCGGCAAGGTGCTGAAGGAGAAGGCCGACTCCTGGCACCACGGGGTGTCCCCGCCCTCGCACCAGGCGCGGCTGGACTCGCTCCTGGCCGCGTTAAAGCACATGGCGGATCACGGGTTGACCGCGGGGTGCGTCCTCGCCAACCTCCACCACCGGCGGATCGTCCCCCTGATGGAGAGGCGGCTCCACATCTTCGAGCTGGACGAGAACGCGAACCCCATCGCATTGGCGGAGTCGCGGCTGCTGCCGGACCTCTTCTCGTGGGACTACGCGGCCACCCGGGCGCGACGCGCCATCGACCTCAGGGCGGGGCGTAGCAACGACACGGCCCTGTGGGCGTTTTCCATGCTCCCGGTCGGCCAATTGGTGAGTAAATTTTTTCCTTTCTTGTTCTACTGGTTTTTGGGACGTCGGCGTGTTTTGAGGCTTCGCCTGATCCCCGCAGATGGTGCGCGTGAATGCCGCACGGTCCGACCCGCCCACGCCCCGGTCTCGTGCGCACGCGCGCATGGCGCAACGGCGAGAGCAGGAGCGGGTGGCGCGTAGGAGAGAGCGGAACATGCGGCGGCGGGAGCGCCGGGAGCGGAGGAGCGAGGAGTTCCGGCTGCATGAGAAGCAGGGGCTTTCCTCGCCTGGGACAGAGGAGTACTCATCGTCAGGTGAGGAAGAGGAGGAAGAAGAAGGGGAAGATGATAGGGGGCAGGTTCTCCCCGACAGGTGGGAGCCCGCACCCCCATCACCGGAGCCGACTCCAGTGGCAAGAGAACCATCGCCCCGTGGCGGGCGCGAGCGCCCGCCGCCGGCGGTCTACGGCGGAGGCACGGGCCGCGGAGGTGCCGACGCGCGCCACGGAGGCGCCCGTGGAGGCGGCTGTGCCGGCCGTGCCCGCGATGTCGGCAGGGACCTCGAGGAAGAGGAAGCGGGCCTTCTCCTCCTTGAGGTAAGGAGTTGCCTTTCGAGGGGCCGTGTGCTTGATAGGCGGGAATTTGACACTTAGTTCTTGTGTTCACAGGGTGACGCCAACTGTGCCCCCCCTTGCACCTGCCAAGATGTTGAGGGGGGACGCGTCCGTCACCACCAGGCGGCGCTTGTCGAGGGCGACGCGGGTGGCCGTAAGCACGGCGGCGACGGCGAGCGGGGGGCTCGCAAGACGCGGGCCGAGGCCTCGAGGCCGCGGCGGTGGACGTCAACCACGGAGCCGCGGCGAGGCGATCGCGAGGGCACGACGCGCGCCGCCACGGCGGAGGCGCGGCCAATGGCGGAGGCACAACCGAAGGCGCCGGTCGCGGCGGCCGCGGCCGGCGACGTCGGCCGCGGAGGCGCATCCATCGCCCGCGGCCGCCGAGGCGCGCCGGAGGCGTCCGTCGCGGTGGCGCGCAGAGGAGCCCGCAACCACGGTGGTGCGGCCCGCAGGCGGCCGTCGTGGAGCGACGAGGGGCTCGCCCGCGCCGCGCGGCTCCCGTGCGACGGCGGTGGAGATCCCCGACGACGACGTCCCGCCGCCCGGGTGGGATCAGTGGGCAAGCCTCCCACTCTAGCCCCCGAGCCCCAGGCGGGGGCGCTCGTGAGAAGGTGGGATGGCCACATGGTGGCCGAGGGCTCGAGGCATGGTGCCGAGGCCTCTTCGTCCCGCGCCGGCCGCCCCGCTTCGAGCGACCCAGCGGTGAGCCTGGGGCAGGGGCAGGAGCGGGTCGACGCGCCGCCCCCCACTTCGCTGACGCCCAAGAGGAGCAACAGCTATGGGAGGAGCTCCGCAGCCACGGCGCCTCGCTCAACCGGGCGCTGAACAAGGCGCTGCGGATCCATGGCGGCCCAGCGTGGCGTGTCTTTCAGATGCGTCGACGTTCATTAGCTTGTAGCTTTTTTCCTTGCTCTGTCGTTTTCGCGTTTGTCCTCTCGGCGCGACGCTCATTAGTCTTTGTCTGCTGGCGGCAGGAGCTGGAGCTCCGCGCCCGCGACAGGTACGGCGCATTCGACCAGATGAGCGCTGAGCTCCGCCAGCTCCGGGAGCAGCGCGACGACCTCGACGCCCACGCCGAGGCCCTGAGGACCCGGGACGGCTGGTTGGCGTACCGGGCAGAGGCTCTGCGCAACCACCTCTTGGAGCTGGAGGGGCGGTTCATGGGGCGCGCCTCCACCGTCGAGCGAGTTCGCACGGCCCTCATCGACCGGGACGAGGCGCTGCAGCAGGCGAGGGAGGACCTGGAGAGGGTGCGCTCCGTGGCGGTTGACTAGGAGGCGGAGGTGGTCTCCGTCCGGGCTCAGCGCCGGCGGGACCGCACGGAGCTTGAGGAGGCGCGGTCCCAGCGAAGCCAGGCCGAGGAGAGGGCGAGGGAGGCCGAGGGGAGGGCCAAGGAGGCCAAGGAGTTGAAGGCCGCCCTCGCCGCCAAGGCCGCCGCTGTCGTCGCAACGGAGGAGCAGCTCCGGCAGGAGCGTGTCGCCCACCAGGAGGCCGAGGGTCAGCTCCAGCAGGAGCGGGCCGCCCTCGTCGAGGCTCGGACGGCGCTCGAGTGGGAGCATGTTGCGCTCGAGGGGGCGCAGGCGTCTGAAGAAGCGAGAGGATGAGGTCTCGGAGCTCGACGGGGAGCTGATCACCCTCAGCATCTCGAACGAGGATCAGCGCCGGACCCTCGAGGAGCATAGCACCACGGTCGTCAGCCTGCAGCAGGCGGTCGAGGGTGGGCGCCAAGCTCTCGAGGTGGAGAGGAAGCAGGTTGAAGGTGGGTTGCCGTTTCGTTGCTTCGTTTTGTTGACCTTCCCCTCGGGGTTCGTTCCCTTCTTGATTTTCTTTGCTCGTGGTATCCAGGCCTGCGAACCGTGCTGGGGCATGCGACTGATCAGGCCGAGATGTTGCACGCGGCCTACGACTCCTCGGAGCGGGAGCTGGTGGAGCTGCGTGCTGCTGCTCTCGAGACCTGCCAGGCAGTCGAGGAGGGCGAGGCGCAAGCTGAGAGTTTGCTGGCAAGCCGCCTGCGCGCCCTTGGGGGGCATTTCTCGAGGCGCATGCGCCACGCGCTTCACTTGGGTGTCCAGAAGGCCCTTGGCGTGGTGCGATCCCACTACGAAGTGAACTTCGATGCTGTGGCGTCAGGCTACGTCGTTCCGAAGGGCGTTGAGGACGAAGTGGCGATGGAGCACGTAGACGCGCTTGCTGCTGATGCCGCCGAGATGCTCACCGAGGACTTCATGGAGTTCCTGTTCCCTGACGTTCCTGACTCCGGCGCGCCCCAAGCCTGAAGACCTTTGGGCACTTGGCCCTTTTTTTGTTTGAATGTTAGTATCCGCGTCGCGTGGCCGTGTAAATAAACAAGTATTTTGTTTAGATGTTTAAACACTTGTGGATGTGAATGGTGTTTTTGGTTTCGCTTGTCGCGCTGTTCTGTTTTTCCTTTGCCTGGGTGAACTCGGGTTGGGGGAGTTCGATCTCATGAGTAGCCTGCTGGGCCGGAAGCAAGAGAGAAGGGTCGTATCCTCGTGGAGGCGTAGGCTATCTCTGGCTCACGCGTCCTTTCCGCTTGGCCACCCGCGCCCCGCCCGAACTCGTTCGAGGCGAAGGTTGAATCATACTTGGCGCGCTTTGCGAATTTTTGCGAAAAACTGGGACCATTTTTTTTGGGGGGGGGGGATGCCCCCCGCAGTAGCCCCCGAGGGTGACTTGGTTTTCTAGGGAAAGCCAAGTTGCCCTTTAACTTTTTTGACTTGCTGTTATTTACATTTGTGCTGCCAACTGGGGTGTTGGGCATGTAATTTACAACAAAAAACTTGGACATCCTAGCTAGGGGTAGAAGTGACGTAGCTGCTGGGTGTTCCAAGAGTTGGTGAGTTCTTCGCCGTCCTCGTTGGCCAGCTTGTACGTGCCGGGCTTGAGCACCTTCACCACGACATAGGGTCCTTCCCACGGGGGCGACAACTTGTGGCGGCCTCGGTTGTCTTGTCGCAGCCTTAGGACCAAGTCCCCTTCGCTAAAGTCTTATCGCCGCACCTTCCGGGCTTGATAGAGCCTTAGGGACTGCTGGTACCTCGTGGAGTGCATCAGGGCTACGGTACGGGCTACGGTACGTGCCTCATCCAATTGGTCCAGCGAGTCCTCGCGGGCTCGCTGGTTGGCACCTTCGTCGTAGCCCTGGACTCTGGGCGACCCGTATTCCAAGTCCGTGGGGAGGACGACCTCCTCGCCATGGACCAGGAAGAATGGGGTGAACCCGGTGGCCCTGCTTGGGGTGGTCCTGAGGCTCCACACAACCGCCGGCAGCTCCTGGAGCCATTTCCGACCAAACTTGTTCAGCTGGTCGAAAATCCTGGGCTTGAGGCCTTGTAGAATCATGCCGTTGGCACGCTCCACTTGACCGTTGGTCTGTGGGTGCGCCACAGCTGCCCAGTCCACGCGGATGTGGAACTTGTCGCAGAATTCCAGGAACTTCCTTCCTGTGAATTGGGACCCGTTGTCGGTGATGATGGAGTTGGGCACTCCGAAGCGGTAGACGATGTCGGTGAAGAACGTCACCGCCTGCTCCTCCCTGAGATTCGTAATGGGGCGTACCTCCACCCACTTGGAGAACTTGTCGATTGCGACCAACATGTGGGTGTAGCCCCCGGGCGCCTTTCGCAAGGGCCCAACGATGTCCAGCCCCCACACGGCAAAAGGCCACGTGACGGGGATGGTCTGCAGGACGTGCGCGAGGAGATTGGACTTGCGGGCGTAGAACTGGCACCCTTCGCAGGTGCGCATGATCTCGCTGGCGTCCGCGACCGCGGTGGGCCAGTAGAAGCCCTGGCGGAACGCATTGCCCACGAGGGTGCGGGGTGCGGCGTGGTGGCCGCATATGCCCGCGTGTATATCCCGGAAGAGCTCGCGCCCCTGGGAGATGGACACGCATCGCTGCAGGATGCCGAAGGCGGCACTCTTGTACAGCTCGCCGTCGACGAGAGTGAAGGATTTGGCCATCCTGGCGATGCGCCTGGCCTCGGACCGGTCCGAGGGGAGTTCCCCTCGGTCTATCCAGGCGATATACTTGTCGCGCCAGTCCACCTCACTGGGGGCTGGTTCGACGTCCATGGCATCGGCCTCGTCGGAGCCGTACACTTCGAGCAGGGAGAGCACGTACGCCTCGCTCGAGGGGTCCTCGTCCATGGGCTCCGCGCCTGTTGGACTCGAGGGAGCCCCCGAGGGTTCCTCACAGTTCGAGGGGTGTGGTTCGAGGTTGACGGGCGGCTGGGCGATGTCCTGAGCGAAGACATTCGGGGGGACGGTGATCCGCCCCAACGCGATCTTGGCGAGCTCATCCGTCTCCTCGTTGTACCGGTGGGGCACGTGGTTGAGCTCGATGCCATAGAACTTGTCCTCGATGGCTCGCACGGCCTTGCAGTACGCCTCCATCTTATCGTCGTGGCAGCTCGCATTTTTCATGACCTGGTCGATCACGAGCTACGAGTCCCCCCGCACGTCGAGGCGTTTGATGCCTATGTTGATGGCGATTTTGAGGCTCCAAAGTAGGGCCTCGTACTCAGCCATATTGTTTGACGCGGGGAAGTGGAGGCGAACGGAGTATCGCATGTGCTCCCCGAGGGGTGAGACGAAAAGCAGGCCCGCGCCCGCGCCTGTCTTCATCACTGAGCCGTCGAAGTACAGAGTCCAGCATTCAGCCTGGATCTGTGGCGGCGGCAATTGCGTGTCCGTCCACTCGACAACGAAATCTGCCAAGATTTGGGACTTGATGGCCTTGCGCGGGGCGTAGGCGAGCGTTTCACCCATCAGCTCCACCGATGTTGACGGTGAAAATCCGTCAACCTAGCCATGAGTTTACCTTCGGTGTTGGCATGACTTTTTTATCTTATTCATTGGTACTAACCCCCGTGGTATAACAAGTTCACTTGTGCATGTCGGTTTTGGAGTTAAGTGTTTACGCAGGGTTTTAACGTTGAAAGCAAGACTTCCGGGATAAGTTCATTAAGCACCTCATGACAAGACCTTGAAGCCCGATACAAGTCAAGCAATGAAGTGAACATGACTCCAAGAGCCCAAGGACCAAGCCCGAGAAGACGATAAACTCCGAGGACTGAACCAGAAAAGTGCTCGAATCTTGCAAGACAAGGAGTTAAGTCCACTTCGGAGAGAAACCGACGTCAAGGGCCCACATGCAAAAGGGGAGAACATCTAGAAGACGCGGGAAGCAACACCGGCGAAGCAGCCACGAGATGAACCGAATTGGGCCCGGGCCGGCCGGCCCGGCCCCTCTTTCGGGGCCCAATCGGCCTCCCCTTTGACCTAATTGCTTCTCAGGATATAAATAGCCCCCTGACCGAGAGCCACGGAGGAATCAAGTCGTAATCCGCCGCCGAGGAGCAGAGAAGCTTGAGGGACACCATCTCGGAGATGAGGGTCGTGCTAGTTGTCTAGGGTTTCCCTAGCCGACGTGGGAACCTTGCATGGAAGACCATGTCGGAGCTCCGGAGCGAGGATCAAGATCGAGGGAGGGCCCCGGTGGTGATCTTGTTCATGTAATCATTCATGGTGAAGTTTGTAAGTGAATCCGATTTCTAGCGATTAAGTGCCTTCTCGATGATTTTGTTTTCTTCTTGGTTTTGCTTCTTCTACGATCTAGTCTATAGCTAGATTACATAGGGTGCTCTTGTAGCCGCGGTGGCTAGAGGTGCATACCGACCGGCCAAGTGATTTCAACTTGTTCTATCGAACTCGCCCTAGACTACCCGCATGAGTAGGGATACGTTGTGACAGAACGGGGGTTCCGAAAGGCGGGCGTTTTCGGAGTCGGATGGGAAGGCCACGATTTAAAGATGCTTTTAATGAGATTCACTTTTCTATCTTCATCTATCTTGTTTGGAGCTACAACATAAGCATGATCTAGATTCTCTAGATTGGTTATCTCTTGCTTTCTCTTGCTACCTCTTTAGTAGATTAGATTAGATTCGTTTTCTTTATGAGTTAGTAGATTAGATGCAACATGTCTTCATTAGATAGCTTTACCTTGCTTTACTAGATTGAATCCTTGCGTTGCACATTGTTCCACGGATTTGATACCTTGGGTTCACCACTCGAGGGAAGAAGGGTCCCTTGACTACGACGGGAGACTTGTCCGCTTACAAGTCATAAACGAACTTTGATACAACTATTAACCGTCAACAAGCCCCTTTTTCTGGCGCCGTTGCCGGGGAACAAGCAATCAAGATCCGATCTAGTATCACTTATCTTTCAGTTTTTCTTTTGATTTTCTTTTGCATCTCTTATGTTTGATCATCCTCAAAAAGAAACAAAGAGTCAATCTAATATAGTTTTGATTAACCCTAATTTTTCTTTTCTTTTTAGATTTTTGTTTTATTGCTAACCCTAACCGGATATGGTTGGCTACCTCTCCGAGAAACCCAAACTTTTTGTGGATGATCCAGGAAAACTTTACAGGCAAACGAGACGTGCAACACAAGCTAAAGAGTTGGAAATTCAAAAGTTGAAGTCGAAGGACCGTCGAAATCTCCAAGGGAATCACCACCTCCAAGTCCAAAGGGAGATCAACCTCAACCACGGGAGCGCTACGCACCCCGGACATCGTTGATCTACCTATCATAAACCTTCAAGACACCGGGAGGCCGTTCAAGATCAAGGTCTCAACTATCCGCATGACGATTGCGAGAGCTGAATGCATACGAGCCAGATTCCTTGAGTGGCATATCGGTTTACTTAAGAGGAGGATGGAGAAGATGGAGATGGAGAAAGAAGCTCAACACCTAAAGGCCGCCGAAGCAAGATCCACATGCAAGGAGTGTGTGGAGTACGACCATGTCCAAGGTAACCCCGATTCAATGCAAGTTAGTCGATTCAAGATTTGGTTCCTCTTTGTGCACAATTCAAGGACTTGATGGACGAGCAAGCTAAGATCAACAAGGACGCCGTCACTAAGTTCGAGGCTATGGAGAAAATATTAAAGAATTTAGATGGCAAGGTGACGGAGGTCGGAAGCTCTATACGTGAAGTGTTCATCGTGATGAAGATGCTAGACGCAAGTGGGACAACTTGCCGGGCGCCCGATGGGTAAGAAAGAAGAATATCCGAGACAACTCCAAGGTCCCAAGACGGCAAAGGCTACTCAAGCTCACTCGGGAGAGATGAAGGATCACACTAGAGACCATGACGATCACGACCGAAGGACTGGAGTTCGAGATGCCGAGCCACAAGGAAGTTGTTGCATCCGTCAAGACCAAAGGACAAAGCCAGCCTGTGAAGACCAAAAAAAATAACTAAGCCGAAGTGGGTACCCAAGATTGCAACGCCCGCAAAGAGCGTTGATCCGGAGTAATCAAGTGAAGAAGTCTAGCCATGGACTATAAACGAAGCGCTAGGCGGGAGGCAACCCGTTTCGTCGAGTCAAGAATAAGCTACCGGGAGGACAACCCGATTCCAGGTTTTTCAAGTCTTTTTAAATATAATTCAGTTTTGAATTTTACTACGCAAAACCTTAGACTTAGAATGGTTGAACAATATTAGAGATATAATTCTTGGTTGAATATTTTGCTTGATCATAAACCCTTTACATGAACCATCCTATGTGATTGTTTGCTTCTTTTTCGAGAAACCACAACCAAAAAAAATTCAGAACCTAACTCAACCCTTCACCCTCATTATGGTGCTGTGGTTGACTTGTTTTTCATGCTACAAACACTCGAGTAGAGCCACGACTTGTATCTAGATGTTATTTAAATTTCAGCATGTGGTAGGACTCGCGTGAACCTAGAAACTTGATTTTTGGTTGGTTTAAAAATCCATATCCTTGGTTTCTCTAAGATTAGAATTTTTCTAAGCCTCACTTAATTTTATTTCATTCAAAATCTCTCTCATCTAATCAAAATTAGGACCTAAACCTATGCCCCCATGATCAAGCCGGGAAAAGCTTGCTCTCAACTAATGAAGGCAAACAATACCGGTGAGACTGATATAAACGTAGTCGGAAAATATTTTCGACTCACATTTGTTTTTAATGGTTTAAAAACTTCTCTAAATTTATGCTGAGCTCTTGCATGGCTCTGAAAAATATTTTTAAATTTCGAAATTAGAGTAGTGCTTAGCCTTAAAACATGCTTAGAGGGAGGCAATCAAGTTAACTTGACCATACATGCACCATGATACATCACGGGATGCCCCTCCAACATCTTTTATCAAACCACATGCAAAGTACAAGCATGGGGGGCAGCCAAGGCCTTGTTTTGTAGGAATATCATGGAGGCATGTGAGGCAAGGGAGTATGGAAGTGAATCAAGCGAAAACATCAAGTGGAAGGAGCAATAATGCAAGCGAAGGAGTGGACGGGAACGTTTGGAAGGTGTACGCGGTCACGAAGCAACAAGCATGAATGCACTAGAGAAGAACCGAGCCAAGAGGAGGAGAGAGGTAAGTCTTTCATCCAATTCTTTGTTCGTGTGCTCTAGTTTGTAGGCCGTAATCACCTTAGACTTAGCCATCCACCGCGTTTGTTTCGTGCAACAAATCACATCCTTAATCCACTCAAAGTCCAGACTCCAAAATAATATTTGTGTACCTTGTTACCGGGTGAAAAACCCCGGATATATATTTGTGAGGGAGAGTGCTGCAATCATGGAAGAAAACTACAAGCCTTTTCACCGAAGAAAAAGGGATCATCGTCGTCTAAGCCATCAACCCCTTCGAGGAGGCACTCGGTTTCCGAGTTTCGTCGGAGTATGGAGGAGGACACGGCACCGCCGAGGAGGAACCACACTCTTCTCCTCGGTGGCATGAGGGCCACACGAAACTCGTTTATTAGGTTTACCAAACTTCAATAACATATGGAGGAGCCGCCTGTCCAACCTCACCACTTGACACGATCATCCGCTCCACCTCCATGTGCTCCGTGGTATTCCAATGGGTTTATCATTACGACGGAGGAGGAGGAGAAGAAGCTAGCTCGCCTTGAGTAGAGGCTGAACGTCGACATCGACGACCAAGCTCTCCACATATTGGGTTTCATACGGGACACCGGTGCAATTCTCTAACGGAGTGTCGGCAAACACCCACAAGGAATTCGCCTAGGAAATTTTCATGACCATGGCGCATACCCTTGATGAAGGAGTGCTGAGTCTCTCATTCCGTTGGAGGGAGCCCACAAGTGGAGAAGAAGGAAGACACCGTCGGAAGGGTAACCTTGATCAATGATGCTATTTCTAGCACCTTGATGGGGTAATCTCCTTTCATCCATGGGTTGCAATCGATCTTGAGATGTAATCATACTTTGTTGGATTATCTGTCTATCGTCTTTTGTTGGAAATACTTTAATGCTTAAGGTTAGCTACCATGCCGTAAAGGGAGTAAGGTCTCAATGCTTCCTTGGATCCATTCAACACAATCCCCGATAGATTAGATTGGTTTTCATGTTCGAGATGATTGCATGTTCTAGTATCGTAGACCCATGGGCGAGTGTCTCCTATTTTCAAAAGGGAGCTCCGGAACAAGTGGATGTGCATGAAGGCACATGGGAAGGTTTTTGGAGTATGATCACGAGAAGAGACCATCAACGAAGAAATACTATCCGGAACCCCATCATCCAAGTGTGTCACTTTTGTGCAAGTGGATTTTTGGGAGAATAAGAGAGACAAAGATAACCAACACGGAGTTGAATTGGCTTTACTCGGCTTTGATTGCCAAGTGGCCAATAAACCCACTCACCTATGATCAACCGGTGGTGTTGTTAAGCAACATCGAGTTCGGAAGATATTGGTTCGGGGTATTGTCTCTCCATATTGGCTATCTCTTTAAAACCGGGTATTACAAGGAACCCAAATCATCTCCTACCCGGGACTTCCCTAGGAATATATGAAGAAAGGAAAATATAAGAGTGAAGATGAGAGAGGAGGCTTCCAAGTGGCCTAGGTAAATTTGCCCCTTCCGGACTGAAGATTAAGACTTTTCTTGAGGGGAAGAAGATCGGTTAGAGGAAGGACTTCTTGTGCCGGTGAAGAAAAAAAATAATAGAGAAGGATTAGGAGAAGGTTTTTCCACGACCCAAGAAGGAGGTGCACAACAAAATTATGTCCCACCATTGGGAGGAACCCCGGCGCCACCGAGTTACTACGGTGGTGTACCAATGCAAGCATGGGGGAGTGGTGCAGCCATACCCCCACCATTTTTGCGGTGCCCAACGTAGCCTTTGCGGAGCCATTTGCACACCTTACTCAACCACAACAAAATGTGGCCACCATTGGAGGATACGCTGCAAGGAACGTGCAAATTATTGCAGCCATCCTAACCAATGCAAACCAAATGGGTGAAGGAAATGCAAACGTCGCTTATGTGCTTCGACACCTTCACCTAGCACCGACGGACAATTCATAGGAGGAGTGGCGCATTCCTATTACAAGTAAGGGTACAACAACCAAGACTATCAATATCAACCACCGGCGAAGATTAGAGAGAGGAGGAGCCTTAGCTATCTTTCCTTTACCCCTCTTTTCTTTAATTTTCAGCTTGTTTGCGCCTATGTATGCGTAGTATTTTCAGTTTTACTTTAATTTTTAGTGTTAGTTTAATTTTTCAGTGTGTGTCTTAGTGTTTATTTTCATCATGAATAATGTCGCCACCAAGTTTTTACCTCTGGTAAAGTTACAAAGTTTGTGCCATGATGATATATGATTATAATTTCCGCTTTGTTTATCTTTGTAATTGATTTATGCATGTTTAACCTAGTGCTCTCTTAAAAATACAAATCTGAAATTATCTAAATGCTAGCTTAATCTTCAGCGGAGGTTATGATTAAAATAAGGACCCATAGTGTTTTATGTGCTCTCAAGTTATGAATAGATTAAAGATGTCTTTTATGCTCAAAAATATTGCTAACCTTGTCATAAATATCACTTGTGTGTTGCTCAACCTATCCAAAGCCTAATATATATTTGAGTGCATAAACCTTAGTGTACAAGATTTATTTTTGAGTGAGTTATTGCGGGCCATGATTTCTCTGGCCCGAGACTAAGAAGATGGTCATTCCGTTTTTGCGTATCTATCTTTTTGCTAGCCTTTTATCCGTGCATTGTGTATCCCCGCATTGGAGATCTCACAAACTTCGCCGGATATCCACCCTTAAACCAAATATCATCTTTTGTGATTACCTCCTTGACCACAACCTATCGTTGAGAATGGATCATCAATTCAAGGAAGATCGCAAGACGGTGCCGACATTGAAGATTTCAAGTATCTCTCCAAGGAAAAATATTTCCGGTACCTACCTTATTTTTCGCCTCTTTGCTCGAGGACGAGCAACGTCTAAGCATGGGGGAGGAGGTAGGTACGGTGCAATTTTAGAGTTCAAAGGGGAGTATTTTTTTAAAAAAATGATGAATGAAAAAAAATTCGGCGATGTACGTGACTTCCAAGGTGAAGGTCTCACAAGAAGAAATATATATATATATATAATGAATGAAAGAAAGAATGAAAGAAAAGAATGAGAAATATGAGAAAGAGAAAAAAATATATGCGTAAAGTGAACTCCCCGGTTCTCTAAGAGTGCATTCAAGGCTTCAAGTTAAAAAATCCATTCTCATTTTCCAACCATGTGCAATCCGATAACGAGGACTTCCTTTGTGCCTCGGGATCACTCTTTGCCATTTGCACATGTCCACTCATCTAAAAGTGTGTGTATTTTTCTCTTTCCCCTCCTTGATTGAACATTATTTTCCAATGACCTTTTTGACGAGTCTCGGTAAGACCATGAGAAGCTTGTCTTGTTTTGACAACACCTCATTTATAAAATCTTGTTAGGACTAAACTTTCCCAAAGCTCCATATAAAGCCTACCACACATATATGTTATGAGAGGGAAAGGAGTAGAATATATAGGCTTGAGAGACAAGCGAGATGAGAGTTCATGAGCAATATGCAAGGTGATTTAAATTTGTGAATTTGGTTTAGCTCTTTTCTTTATCTCGTTCTTTATTTCAAAAATTCTGAGATCTATTTAAACTTTGTGAGCATGTTAATACTTGTGGGATAAGCTTAATACGAATCTACCCTCCGTAGAGGTGAAGGCTAGTACATTATGGAACTTTAACGAATTAAACTTTTGAGAGCATTATGTTTTTTTTCATGTATGATCAAGTGCAAGGTTTAAACATTGATGGGCAACGATGATATCCATCGAAGGCTTACTCGAGGACGAGCAAGGTTTAAGCATGGGGGAGATGTTGACGGTGAAAATCCGTCAACCTAGCCATGAATTTACCTTCGGTGTTGGCATGACTTTTGTATCTTATTCATTGGTACTAACCCCCGTGGTATAACAAGTTCACTTGTGCATGTCAGTTTTGGAGTTAAGTGTTTGCGCAGGGTTTTAATGTTGAAAGCAAGACTTCCGGGATAAGTTCATTAAGCACCTCATGACAAGACCTTGAAGCCCGATACAAGTCAAGCAATGAAGTGAACATGACTCCAAGAGCCCAAGGACCAAGCCCGAGAAGACGATAAACTCCGAGGACCGAACCAGAAAAGTGCTGAATCTTGCAAGACAAGGAGTTGAGTCCAATTCGGAGAGAAACCGACGTCAAGGGCCCACATGCAAAAGGGGAGAACATCTAGAAGACGCGGGAAGCAACACCGGGCGAAGCAGGCCACGAGATGAACCGAATTGGGCCCAGGCCGGTCGGCCCAGCCCTTTTCGGGGCCCAATCGGCCTCCCCTTTGACCTAATTGCTTCTCAGGATATAAATAGCCCCCTGACCGAGAGCCACGGAGGAATCAAGTCGTAATCCGCCGCCGAGGAGCAGAGAAGCTTGAGGGACACCATCTCGGAGATGAGGGTCGTGCTAGTTGTCTAGGGTTTCCCTAGCCGACGTGGGAACCTTGCATGGAAGACCACGTCGGAGCTCCGGAGCGAGGATCAAGATCGAGGGAGGGCCCGGTGGTGATCTTGTTCATGTAATCATTCATGGTGAAGTTTGTAAGTGAATCCGATTTCTAGCGATTAAGTGCCTTCTCGATGATTTTGTTTTCTTCTTGGTTTTGCTTCTTCTACGATCTAGTCTATAGCTAGATTACATAGGGTGCTCTTGTAGCCGCGGTGGCTAGAGGTGCATACCGGACCGGCCAAGTGATTTCAACTTGTTCTATCGAACTCGCCCTAGACTACCCGCATGAGTAGGGATACGTTGTGACAGAACGGGGGTTCCGAAAGGCGGGCGTTTTCGGAGTCGGATGGGAAGGCCACGATTTAAAGATGCTTTTAATGAGATTCACTTTTCTATCTTCATCTATCTTGTTTGGAGCTACAACATAAGCATGATCTAGATTCTCTAGATTGGTTATCTCTTGCCTTCTCTTGCTACCTCTTTAGTAGATTAGATTAGATTCGTTTTCTTTATGAGTTACTAGATTAGATGCAACATGTCTTCATTAGATAGCTTTACCTTGCTTTACTAGATTGAATCCTTGCGTTGCACATTGTTCCACGGATTCGATACCTTGGGTTCACCACTCGAGGGAAGAGGGGTCCCTTGACTACGACGGGAGACTTGTCCGCTTGCAAGTCATAAACGAACTTTGATACAACTATTAACCGTCAACAACCGACCACTTGGCAATCCTGCCTGCTGCGTCCGGGTTCCGAATGATTTCTCCTAACGGGAAGGAGGAAACCACCGTGACCGGATGAGCCTCGAAGTAGTGGCGGAGCTTGCGTCGCGTGAGTACTACTGCGTAAAGCAGCTTCTAGACTTGTGGGTAGCGCGCCTTGGTTTCGAACAAGACTTCGCTGATGTAGTACACCAGCCGCTGGACTGGCAGGGCGTGCCCCTCCTCCGTGCGCTCTACTACGATGACGGCGCTGACCACTTGGGTGGTCGCGGCCACGTAGAGGTATAGAGGTTCGTTGTCTTGCGGCGGTGTGAGGATTGGGGCGTAGGTAAGGGACGCCTTCAGCTTATCAAGTGCCTCCTGGGCCTCGACGGTCCAGGAAAACCGCTCGTGCTTCTTCAGGAGCCGGTAGAAGGGCAAGCCTTTCTCGCCGAGCCGCGAAATGAAGCGGCTCAAGGTGGCAAGGCACCCCAACACCTTCTGATCCCCCTTGAGGTCCCGAATCAGGCCCATTCGTTCGAGGGCTGCAACCTTTTTGGGGTTGGCCTCGATGCCTCGCTGGGAGACAATGTATCCTAGCAGCATGCCCCGCGGCACACCAAAGACACATTTTTCGGGGTTTAACTTCACCCCGTTGGCCCGTAGGCAGCCGAACGCGATGCGAAGGTCGCTAACCAGGTCGTCTGCCTTCCTGGTTTTTACGACTATATCATCTATGTATGCTTCAACGGTTCGCCCGATGTGGTCTCCGAAGACGTGATGCATACATTGCTGGTATGTTGCGCCCGCGTTTCGGAGACCGAACGACATCGTTATATAGCAGTACATCCCGAACGGCGTGATGAACGAAGTCGCGAGCTGGTCGGACTCTTTCATCTTTATTTGGTGGTACCCGAAATAGGCATCAAGGAAACATAGCAGTTCGCACCCAGCGGTCGAATCAACGATTTGATCGATACGCGGCAAAGGAAAAGGAACTTTAGGACATGCTTTATTAAGACTAGTGTAGTCTACACACATCCTCCACTTCCCATTCTTTTTCTTTACTAATACAGGATTAGCTAGCCAAGTGGGGTGGAACACTTCCTTGATGAACCCAGCTTCGAGGAGCTTCCGCAGCTCCACTCCGATTGCTCGGCGCCGCTCCTCGTCGAAGCGGCGCAGCCGTTGCTGCACGGCGCGGGAGTGAGGTAGGATGTCAAGGGAGTGCTTGGCGACCTCCCTCGGGATGCCGGGCATGTACGAGGGGCTCCACGCGAAGATGTCGGCGTTGGCGCGGAGAAAGTCGATGAGCACCACTTCCTATTTCGGGTCGAGGGTAGAACTGACCCTCAACGCCTGGCCCCTTGCGGCAGCAGGGTCGAGGGGCACCTCCTTGGTCTGCTCGGCAGCCTCGAAGCTGCCGGCGTGCTTGGCGGCGGAGTTGAGGTACTCGTTGACCATCTTCTCCAGGTTGGCCACGAGCGCGTCGTCCAGCGCCAGGGCCTCGGCGTGTTCCACGCACTCGACGTCGCAGTCGAATGCATGCTCGATGGACGAGCCCACGGTGATGACGCCGTTGGGCCCCGGCATCTTCATCTTGAGGTAGGTGTAGTTGGGGACCGCCATGAACTTGGCGTAGCAGGGCCGCCCAAGTATGGCGTGGTACGCGCCCCTGAACCCCACCACCTTGAAGGTGAGTGTCTCCTTGCGGTAGTTGTCCGGCGTGCCGAACCAGACTGGCAGGTCGATCTGCCCGAGGGGCTGGACGCGCTTGCCCGGCGCGACGCCATGGAACGGCGTCGTGCTGGGCCGCAGCTGGTCCAACCCGATCCCCAGTAGGCGCAGCGTGTGCGCGTAGAGGATGTTGAGGCTGCTGCCTCCGTCCATCAGGACCTTCGAGAACCGCGCGTTCCCGATGACTGGGTCAACCACCAGCGGGTACTGACCCGGGTTGGGGATGCGGTTCGGGTGATCCTCGCGGCTGAACGTGATGGCGTCCTCCGACCAGTCGAGGAAGGAGGGAGGCGCCTTCTCTGCGGCGAGGACCTCGTGCCTCTCCCGCTTACGTTGGTGGCTGGACATGTTGACGGTCGGCCCTCCGAAGATGAGGAAGACATTCTCCACATCGGGGAAGCCGTCGGCGTCGCCGTCACCCCCGTCCTTCTTGGCCTCGCCGTCCTTCGCGGCGGTGCGGCCGAAGAACCGCTTGAGCATGTCGCACTGCTCAAGGGTGTGGTTGACTGGCATTTTGTGGTAGGGACATGGCTTCTTTATCATGTTGTCGAAACCCCCCGGGCCTCGAGGGGCCAATCGAGGGCCCCGTCGAGCCGGGTCAACAACAAGGGCTTCGTCGCCACCGTCGTCGTGCCCCTGCTCGCATGCCTCGCGGAGCGGCTTCTTTCCCTTCTTGCCTCGCTTGCCCTTCTGATGGGGCTCCTTGGACTTGCTGCCCTCTGCGGGCGCGTCGTCCATGCGCTTGCCCTTCTTGCCGTCGAAGATCGCCCCCACTGCCTCTTCGCCTGAGGCAAAGCTGGTGGCGATGTCGAACAGCTCGTTCGAGTCAACCGGTGGGCTGCGCCTGAGCTCGCGCACAAGATCCCGGCATGTGGTGCCCTCGAGGAAGGCGTGCACGATTTCGGACCGCGTCACGCTTGGGAGCTCCGTACAGCGCTTGGAGAAGCGCCGTATGAAGTCTCGGAGCGACTCGACGGGCTTCTGGGTGCAAGAGCGCAGGTCCCAGGAGTTCCCAGGGCGCACGTACGTGCCCTGGAAATTTCCCACGAACGTGCGGACCAGGTCGTCCCAGTTGTTGATCTGGCTGGCCGGCAGGTGCTCGAGCCACGTCCGCGCCGAGTCAGCGAGGTGCAGGGGGAGGTTACGGATGATAACCTTGTCGTTGGTGGCCCTGCCCAGCTAACACGCCAGACGGTAGTCGTTGAGCCACACGCGGGGGTCCGTCTCCCCGTTGTACTTGACGATCGTCGTGGGCTGGCAGAAGCGCTGGGGGAAGCTCGCCGTGCGGATCTCCCGGCTGAACACGCGGGTTCCCGGTGGTTCCGGCGTGGGTGAGCGATCTTCCCAGTTGTCGTAGCGCCCGCCCCGTCGGGGGTGGTAGCCCGCCGCCGCGCATGCCTCCGCGTTGTTCGTCCGCCAAGCGTTGATGACGTTGCGGGCGTCGCCGTCCCGGGCTTGCCCGTGCGTGTCGCGGAGCCGCTCCTTGGCCGGCGTGTGCCCCCGGTTGGCGGGACGCCCCCGCCGCACCGCCCGTGTGCACTGAGGGCTCCGGACCCCCCGCGCCCTCGTCGTCCCGCGCACTTTCCTGCTGGCGGATGTGAGACGCCGAACTTTCGGCCTGTTGGACGGCCGCTTGTTCAATGAGTGCCTGCGCTTCGCGGTACAGGTTCCGTGCCTCGGGCGTCGAGGGGGGCAAGCATGGCCCGCAGCAACGTCGTGGCAGCTACGAGCTTCTGGCTCGCTCGCGGGGGCGTGCTTGGATCGTCGATGTTGAAGTCGGCGTTGATGCGGTCGCGGGCTTGCTTGCCCAACTCACGCGTGCGTTCGCCGCGCGCGGAGGCTTCTCCCGCGATGGAGGCGCGGAGCAACCGCACCGTGCGGTATTCTTCTGCCAGCTTGGCCTCGAGCTCACGTGCTTGAGCTAACTGTGCGTTGATGTCGGCCCCCCTCGGCGGTGAGGGGGGAGGGGCGCTTGGCCCCGCAGCCATGCGCAGTCCAGTCCCCAGACCGATGGGAACCTCTCCGTCGCCGGCTTCTGCCGCGTCGGCGGCGTTCGCCTGGTTGCTGGCGATCACCACGCAGCACTCCCGCGCGGGATCGTAGCTCCCGACGCTGGAGTCATCGTAATAGCCGAACCAGTAGTCCGTGGCGTAAAGGAATCGCCGGAACATCACCGGTCGGGTACGCCGGAAAAATCCCACTCCGCGTATCCGTGCGAGGTGGCGGGTGGCAGCTCGTCGACGGAGCCTTGGGATGACTCACCGCCGGAGGAGGCGCTGGGGTCCCTGGCAACCAGGACATGGCGGTCAGGGGGAACCCTGCGCATCGCTGCATTGGCGTTGGCGGAGGCGACGTACGCCGTCGTGGCGCCGCGCAGTTCGATGGGGAAGCGCAGTCTTGAGACCGAGCGCTCCCCCGTCGGGGTGGCTGTTGTCTCGCCGGTGAGTGTGTCGCGTTGCGAGGCGACGCGCGCAGCATGCCGGCGCTCCGATCGCGCCCGGCGTGAGCGCCGGCCGGAGCGACGACGATGTCGTGGCGCCGAAGGACCCGCAACATCCGTGGCCGGCGGGCGCGCGTGTCGCGGTGACGCGTGCGGCGGCGACTGGGACGGACCCGGCTTGGCGCTGCGCACGAAGCTCCTCACGGTTGGTGAGGCGCATGAGATAGCTGTTCCCCGTGGCCTGGAAGTTCAGGCTACCGAACCGGATTTCGAATCCGGCCGGAAGGGGGTCCGAGCTGCCCATGGAGTACCTCTGGCCGCGATACTCGGTGTGGATCACCATCGAGAAGGCTTGTGACGAGCCGATCTTCAGCGCGAAGCCCCTACCTGGCGCGCCAACTGTCAGTGCGGAAAGTAGTCCCAACACTAACTAGTAATGAGCGCTGAGATCTGCCTCTCGATGGTCGGTGCTAAGCAACTAAGGACACTTGGTTTATCCTGGTTCCGGCCGGGGCCGTACGTCCAGCAGGGGCGTGCTCGAGGCACTGTATTGCTTCGCACCGGGGTGCCTGTAGAGGGGTGGCTACAAGCGAGGCGGGAGAGGAGGCGTGACCTCCAAGTCCCAAGAGATGTGATTGAGGCGAGTGCCAATATCGTGGTGAAAACAGAGAGCGTGTGAGCATTTCTGTCCGTTGTCCCGTGTCTGTCCCCTGTGGCTGGGAGGCTGCCCCTCCTTTTATAGGCCAAGGAGGGAGCAGGTTACATGCATGCCGCACTATTTCTACGCGAGTAGCAGTATGGCGAACAGTGCCGTAGAGTTGACGGCCGTCCTGGCGAATCTTGCTCCAGTCGCGGCGTCGCGGCGTGTCTTGTGGTTGAACAGGGGCGACTTCGAGGGTGGGGGCGTGGTGGTTGACCGGGGTGTCTTCAGGCAGACTCGAGAGAGCTGTTGATAGCGATCCGTACGAGGTGCAGTAGCAGGCGTGGAGGCGTCCCGTCCCCGCGTGCTCAATAGCGTCGGAGCAGTTGTAGCAGTGCGCGGCGTGGCGCAGCAGGGGTGGGGATGGCCGCACAGGATTGACAGCGACGGGGATGGCGCTCCCACCGGCCTGACGTCACGGTTTGACCCTACGGAGTCACGAGAAGAGGGCTCGAGGGTGCAGCCGGCCCCCTTCGAGGGCGCGGCGCGTTAGCCGTACAAGGGTGGGCGGCACAGTGTCACGGAGCTGACACCGACCTCGTCGCATAGTTCCCCACAGTGGTGGGGATGGGCTCCCCCTAGGGAGTTGGCAGAACAGCGCTGGGGTGTGATTCCCAGGCGCGTAGTGGCGCGGCTCTGCTGTGTCAGAGCATTAGATGCCCGTACACGCGTGCGGGAGAAGGTGCGCTCATGGGGAAACCTCGAGCGAGGCGGACCCCGCTCGAGGGAGGCGGGGACCCTCGAGCGAGGCGGACCCTGCTCGAGGGCAGCGTGAGCCCTCGAGCGAGGCGGACCTCATTCGAGGGGGTTTGAGTCTCCGAGCGAGGCGGACCTCGCTCGAGGGGGCGCTTTGCCGGGCCGCTTTGGTGGGCCGCGGGGGCCACCACGGCGTGGGTCGTGTTGTGTGTATATTTTGTGTTTTTTTGCAGGTTTTAAGCAGGATTCCCCCTGGTTTTTTAGGGGACCCTCATGACTGTCCCCGACACATTTTTTATTTGTGTTTTATTATTTGCTAACATGTCTTTGGAAAAAGACTCCACCTCCTCTTTGTGATTTCATACAATGGCTAGATACCGAGTAGTCCGACTTCGACAAGAGCTACGTCGAGGGAGAAGCCCATGATGCAAGGGACAGGTGATTCCGCATGGTTGAGTGGGAAAAGAGAGAGGAAAAAAGAGGAGCAAAAGGAAATGCGACATCACCAGGAGATGAGAGAACGTGAAGCGGCCCAGGCCCGTGATGCTAATAGAGAGAGAAAGAGGGAGAGGGCTCGCCGGGCCAAGGAAGATGGGCTGGATGCCATCAGGAAGTGGAAATACCCCCGTTGTACTCAGTAGACCTATAGTATTAGTCGGACTGTATCAAATAATTTCAGATTTAATGACATCGTTAACTAGGGTCCTCAGTTTGTATCCTTAAGTATTTTAACCGAACTGCATTAGAGTGTGTTTTCTTCATTACGTGTGTTTCGTTAGAGTGGCTGTCATATGAAGAATCGTCGTATTTCCTTCGAGTCACTAACGCGTTCCCCTCCCACGGATCGACTGGCCCGCAATGTAATAGTGCCATAATATTAAGGTGTGTTTTCTCCGAGTCACTACTTCATTTCCCTTCCCACGGATCGAAGGGCCCAGTACCCAGCCAGCCTCCTTCTTCCTATATGTACCACCATTCACTCCATTGCCTTCTTCTCACAGCACTCAACAATGTCTTCATGGAGTGGGGATGAACACGGTTTCGGTCCTGAGTTGTGGCATCAACAATCAAAAGATTTCAGAGCCAATTTCCCACTGAAAGACAAGAGTGACTATAGATCGATGCGTGATGTTAGAAGTTACGCACCGAAGCAAATGATGTTGTGGCCTAGTGTTCACACGGTGAGTTTGCGTGATACAAGTGTACTAGGGATGGAACAACTCCGGTCGTCACTTCTAGAACTGCCCATATGCATGGGTAAGCAATGTCCACAAATTTGTTCATCATGTTTCTTTGGTTTGCTAACGTTTTCTTGCCTTTTGCAGTACTCGACCCAACCAGAGAACTGCGGTTTCTCGCAATGGGTGGATCCACCAGCTATTGATCCCTATCAACAGTACATCGACTACCTCAAGGATGTCGTCATCTACAACCTGAAGCGGGAGCTGTCGGAGGCACTGGCTTCTCCAGATCCATAGTCTAGTGCAGGATACAACCGATGCTGCAAATGTTTGACCTGCACTTGTGAATGCCATAGGAAGAACAACTCCCCTCCGAAAGATTGGTGCCCTGCACCTTCACCACCTCCACCCCCACCTGGGTACTACTACATGCCGTCGCAACACTCCGACGGGTCTATACTCTCCGGGCAGTTCTCGTACAACTAGATTAATTAGGAATGTTGTGATGAAATTTCTAAATTCCCTAGGGTATGTTATCAGTACGTTAGACACTTTGATTAAGGTGGTACAAGCGCCGTACATGCCATTATAAATGTGTGTTTCTCTTCTAAATATTTAAAAAACAACCGTTGTGGCCCACGGTGGCTGCATGACCGCTGCCTGCCGCCTTCCGGGTCCTGCAACCGCCGTCTCCAACCGGCGTGGGCCACGGTGGTAAGGCCAACTGTCGTGCGCCACGACGTTTGGTGGTTAAATCTGATAAATTTTGAAACGATAGCATAATTTTGTAAAATGATTAAAAATATATAAAAAAATATTCTGCTAACGAAAGTGGACCGTTGCAAGCATAAATGGCCCAAAACTTCGTGTCATCCTTCATTACGACCCAAACGCTTCGACGACATATAACACCCGACAGGAGGGGGAGGGAGGTGTGTGTGTTGGGTATGGGAGGCGATTCATCACAGCTTGTGGCATTTTCATTTTGTCGTTGCTCATTATAGTCTTTGCTTTTGTCTTCATTTTCCAGTGGAGTGGTTCGATTGAATATTTCAATTCAATCGATTGTATCAAGTTGGTTACCTGCATTGACATTGCAATCTAACCGAGTAAGTCTTATGTTTATTTTTATTTTCCTATCTCTTTTCTGCCTATGGCAGTTTGTAATTTTTCTTACAATACAACTAGTAAGGTGCACATGCGACACGCACGTGTTCGTAAAATAACATATTGAAATGTGGTGAAATACGGGAATAAACAAACTTATAACCAAATGTATTAAGGAGAACCAACACATTCTTTGCGTAATGGCTTAACAACATTTACATGTCTACCCGTTGCAAGTGCATAAAAAGAAATCAGGGTCTTTGACAACCATTATACTGGATAATCCTGAATTCAAGCCTTATTCATAACTCTTGCACTCCGCCATTTGAGATGTCAACAATTTTATCTATAATTGGTGAAATCAATTTAGAAGATACATATTCATGGCCAACTTGATCTCCCAGGAGCCCTTTAAACCCTAGCATACTCGTGCTAGCCGCTCTCTACTCATGTAATGAACTTGCAAGCAACACATAGAGAATGACATGGAATTTCTCAAAATCACATTTATATCCCACAAATTGTAACTTTGAATTTGAGGAGACATAAAAAATACACCAAATTTTCTAGAATTTAGTCATGACCTGCTAGTTGCAGTGTGCTCCCAGTTCAGAGGAGGGCAGCGATGACGATAATTTCTAAAAATCGAAGTCTTCCTGCAAATCTAGATGGTTTGCATTTTAGTATGCACTAATATCTACATGTTGCACCTTTTAAATATAATTGACACAAAAATTATATCACGGTTTATTATGAAAAATAGCGATATCATAATTCATTATGTAATTGTCAATTGCTTTGTTCTAAAATGATAAGTCTTATAGGATATTGTAGAAAACACACAATGGAAATAATAAAGAAAAGTCCTGAGATCCTCCCTGCAAGCATAAAAATTATATATGTAGCAATGCACAAAAATTAATTACACAAAAAACAGAGATTGTAAATAGCTCCAAAAGAATTTCATTAGCTACATGCCAAATCGGAAAGCTCAGAATAATAACTCTCTTAACATTGAACTGTAAAAAGATGAGAATAATTTTCCTTTTGTGATCTAACAAACCTAATGCAGAAAAAATAGATAACATAAGAGTATTCTGGGAAAAAGCTTGAGTAGCCAGATGCATTTTTGCCAATTCCTTTAGGCATACCTCTCTAGCAAAGTGGTGATATGTCCATTGACCTAGGTAACAATAGTTTGGTGGCAAATGTGGCACAATATCATTCAACAGAAACAAGTTCCACAAAAGGAAAGAAAAAGGAGAAAGTGTACAAGTTCGAACTGACCTCCATACCCTTTGACCTCCATACTCTTTGCTCTACAGAAAGCGAGCCATCTGTTTAGGTCATGCATTTGGCTTCTCCACACCTGCAAGATGCAACAGAACATTAAATATTTCATTTGGGGGAAAAGAAATATCCTTTCACAATGTTTATATAACTTCATCAAACAAACATACAAAGTTAAGTGCAATGCTAATGTCCAAAGAAAGGGAAAGAATAATTGTATAGGAAATAAATGATGGTACAATATTGCAAATTAAGTGCATATATATATTAATAGAAACTTAGAAAGGAATGCAGAAGGAGAATTAGTATTTTTGGTGAAACCTGATAAAGCCTTAGAGGGGCTTGATATAACTACAATCTAGAAAACGGAAACCATGTTAGTATACGTATCCAGACATTATTACTAAAATGTAATTTTAATATTATCTAGTTTAATGTATTCAGGGTACTCATCAGGCGTTCGGTGTATGACAGTGTTGAGTATCCCCGGCGATCCCAAGTTCTCGATCCAGGGAAGGTATCTGAAGGCAAAAGGTCTGATGCAATGCAGTGAAACAATGTTCGGAGCATAAACCAAGAAGCCGCTGGGGACTTGGCAGCTGATCATGGTCAGATGCTTCAGCATGGTGGACCAAATCTTGGTGATCTCCGATATTTGACAATCCTTGAGCTTCGGTTCTTCCAGATAAGTGCACCTAGAGCAGAGCTGTGTGAGGGTGGTGCCATCCAGACGGACATGAGCAAGCTTCAAGATCTTGAGGTGATTCTTGGCGAGGCCGTCTCCATCAACAATGAATCTCACGTACTCCAGCGACGGGTTCTCAAAGTGATGCTCCCTAGAGAGCTCGATTTCCTCAGCGCTGTGCCTGACGGCGTAAGCGATTCAGAACTTTTGGCACCAGCAGAGGCGGAGCGAGTCCAGAGGCGCTAGTGGTCGTCGCCTGAGCAGTAGGTTCCTGATGAACCCGGCGGAGGTCGCGGCAGGTCCACGAGTGGTGGATGTCGAGGCAGCTCACGGATGCCCACAGGGCTGTGCCACCGCGTGGAGTGCGCGCCGCATGTGTGCACCGACCCGCACCTTCCCCGTTCCGGCGGCCTCTACGAGGCGGAGGAGAAGGGGTACTGTCGTATGGACCTCCCTGGGCCCACTACCTCGATGGGTATCAGGACCGACTACTCGGTGGGCCCCTGGGACTACCTGGCTTGCGCTGCACGGTACCCGATGGCGTGAAGCACAAGGACTACAGAGGAGAAGTACTCGGTTAGGAAGCTGTACATGTCCCGCACTGTATGGAAGACTCCTAGACGTACTCGACTAGTACTCTCTCCCTAATCCGACTTGTAACCCTGCCTCCCGGACTATATATGACGAGGCAGGGACCCCTCTCTCATGATCTCATCTCACGGTGTAAGATTGCATCATCTTGTAATCGTACCCAATCAATCCAGAGCTACGCAGCATACAGGACGTAGGGTATTACGCACCTCGCGGCCCAAACCTGTCTAAATTGTGTGCCACGTGTCTCTTCCTTCGAGTTACTGATCTCGGCGAGGCCACATTCATCTACTTCGGGTACTCCCCTTAGTAGGTTGCCGGTCTAAAACACCGACAGGTACTGCTGGCGCCGTCATAGGGACCCCACCCTCTCTCTGTCGGCCCGGAGCTCGATTTGGAGGCGGAGTTCAATGTCGGCGTTTTGGGCGTGGAGGGGGAGGGTAGGAAAGGAAGTGGTGGACTGGACGCATTGATGGGGCGAGGAGGCGTGTTGAGCAGGAGCTGCGACGTGATTGGCGCAGACTCGATTCAACATCGGGTCCTATCTGGCAGCGCGATGACAGTGGACCCGGTGGGTAAAGGGGGTGGGTACACAAGCCACGGGTGAGAAAAATAATTTGTTTTTGGCAGAAGCACTCCTCAAATTGCGGTTTTTATAGTCATTCCACCTTTTTGGTCATCACGCAACCTGACGGGTGCGTCCAGCGTGAGGGGTAAGACGGGTCCGAATTGGGTGAGAAATGTTTTCAATTGTCTTTGCTCCTTATAGTATAGATGAAACTTTCGCACATACTCCCTTTGTCCTTAAATAAGTGTCATTTGCACTTCCCAATAAACAACTTTGTCTATTATATATCAAAATATATTAATATCTGTAATACATATAATCAGTACATTAGAAAGAAATACATACTTTTTACAAAAATCAAGTCAAACTTACACGCACACAAACAGCCACGGAAGCGCAACACGCTGATGTCCGACGACGCAAAACGCGCGGCACAGTTCTTCCAATCCCTGCGTGTTCGCTTCCAATCAAGTATAACTTGGGCTGCTCTAGCTTAGCTTAGCGTTATATCCACGAAATCTTGGCCCAGCATAATATACCGCGAAAACGAAAAAGTCCATTTCACAACCCTCATATATAGGCGTTGTCTGGGTTTCAACACCCAACCACAAAACTAGGTATTCAGCACCCACAAACTATGGAAATCGTCTGATTTACACCCCTTGATGGTTTCTGAGGTGGTTTTCGCATACGTGGCACAATGGGGCCCACATGTCGGAATCCACGTCACAATTTTTACCACGCGTCGCGCCGGTCCCCCGCAGCGTCGGAGCTCATCTGCACCGAAGAGAGAGGGACGGGCGGGGAGCTCAAAGCACTATGGCCCGCAACGTCGGAATGTCGGATCCGGCCTCCCCCGCAGTGCCTGGTCTTGGTCCTCTCCTGGCACCTTCCGGTTCATCAGCTTGTTGCGGGAGCTCCGCGCACGCCGCCGACGCCACTGCGGAGGTCTAGGGAGCCGAGGTCATCATACCAGTTGATCACACACACTGAGCACTCGTCCTTCATGGCGATGGCGTGGAGCACGCACTTGTCATCGAGCGACATGGCGGTGCCGGCGTCGGACCAGGACCAGGCCACGTCCCTGGCCTAGAAGTCTAGCAGGAGATGAAATAGTTGCCGACCTTGGGGAAAAGCGTGGCCACCATGAGCGCGTTGGTGGCGTCCAGCCACTGGAGCTTGTCAGCGTCGCCCAATGCGCAACCTAGGGGCTCATAGAAGAAGTCGGCCTGCTCGCCGATGACATGGTCCTAGACGCTTATGACGTACTCGTTGAGCCGGCCCTTTGCAGCTGGCGAAGATGCTCGAGTCCTGATCGAACGCTAGCGCGCCGGCGGTGAAGGACTTGGCCTGCAGGTCATGCGCGACGCGGAAGCAGTGGCGGAGCTCGCCGGAGGTAGGGGAGAACGCGACCATGCCACCATCGCACTGGCCCAACCGCTTGTCACACCTGTTTTTCCAAAGAAAACCAAGTGCATAACTATATGCATGCCAGAATCAAGTTTCATGCATATAGTGACATATAAGTGAATACAACAACAATATCACACAAGAAAAAGGAAGATTATCAGAGATTTATGCTTTATCCTAGAAACGAAGGCTCCAAACACACATGCAATCGACTGGGGGTTGCGTACGCCTAGAACCAACAACATCTTCACAAGACTTCAAAGCAGCTTCCTCTTTCTAAGCAACATTGTTTATAGCAAGTGTGAGCACTTGTCGTACTCAGCAAGTGTGGGGAAAGATATGAATGCAAAGGCTTTATAGTGGACTGGGCTATAAGCATTTAGCATTTTAGTTGGTCATGTTTTATTGCCACCTGATTACTAACAAAGTATAAGTTTATACCAACCCACATTAAGCATAAGGTAAGATGCACCATAAGAATATGGTAAGCATAACCAGAGAGCACGATTTAAGTCCATCTTCAAGTTCAATTATCATGTGAGGGTCCAGACCACTCTTGACCGTGAGCACGGATAATCGATTAGTTTTACACTCTGCAGAGGTTGTACACTTGAAGGCATCTAGGCCCCTAATTCGTATTTTGGTAATTAATGACTATCATTATGGACTAACATTTTTATTTGAGTTATATGAATAGGTTAGTCCTGTTTGAATGAGAAAGTCTTGTATGGCTTGTGTTGGAAAGAGCTCAAGGCAAAGCTAAAAGATAGGGTTTTATTTTTGCCGATCATAAGGTGATTAGAGGATGTTAAATGACCAGGTTGATAGGATAGATAGCTGTACTATCAAGAGGGGTCAATTTCATTGGCTTGACTTTCCATAGTGCCACTTGGATAAAAAATTTGCATGCATTGCATTTAGATGAGCGACGATTTCTCTTGGTAAAAGGGTTTTATTAAAAATCTTAAGAATAATCAGTTTTCAGGTGTTGGGCGGACAGTCCAGGCCCTTGGGGCGGACGGTCCGCGGGTTTTTGATATTTATTTAATATCTAAGATTTTTGGCAAACGTTTTCGAGAAAATGTGCTTCCAGGCGGACAGTCTGCGGGCCTCTTGCGGACGGTCCATTATTCCCTTCAGAACCGAACAGAACAGGGCGCAACTCGGTGGACCGGGCGGATGGTCTGTGGCATGCCCGCGGACAGTCCGCGAGGCCCAGGCGGACGGTCCGTGGGGTCTTGGCAGACTGTCCGCCCGACCCAACGACCAGTCCTGCCAGCCGTTGACTTAGCGTTTTTACCGTTGGAATTCAAATGTGGACAGTCCGCGAGGGCATCGCAGACAGTCCGCGAGGTACGTGTTTTGCCCATAACGGGTAGTAACGGGAAGGAGGAGTATATATACTCCAAGCCCGGGGTTGGAGAGCCTCTCTTGGCACTTTGAAATGTCCATACTCCCATGTAGAGCTTTCCCTCTCCTCTCTCTCTCACTCACTTGGCTTAGTGGTTGCATTCTTTGTGAGATTGAGAGCTTCTAGTGCATTGCATCAAAGTTTTGATCTTTGTGGCACTAGGGAATCATCAAGCTAGTGGTTGATTTGTTACTCTTGGAAGTTGCCGCTTCCTAGACGACTTGGTGGTGGAAGAATCCATTGAGGCTCACAAGAAGATTGTGTGTGGCTCCGAATTTTGTGTTGTGAGAGGTATTGTGCTCACCTCACCAGAGCGGTAAAGAGAAACTCTAGTGGAATCGAGGTGTGGAGTGGTTCTTTGGTTCTAACCGGCTCAAGATCAAGCGGTGTCTTGATAGAGGATCGGTTGAACATTGAATCTACCTCAACGTGGATTAGGGGTGACCGGCAAGTCATCGATACCGCGGGATAAAATTCGTCTCTTGTGCTTGGTTATTTCTTTGCTCAATTTCCTTTCAAGTACTTTACTTTGAGCATTTAATTTCTAGAGATTGAATTCTATCTTTTCACCCTAGGCTGCAAACTCCCAACATAGGAATAGAATAGGTAGAGATTTACTTCTCCTTGTGGTTCTAATTAAATTTCTCTAGTGTTGTGCTTTTAGATTTTAAACCGCCTATTCACCCCCCCCTCTAGTCGGTATCCCAGATCCTACAAGTGGTATCAGAGCCAAGGACTCCTTATTTGAGAGATTTAACCATCTCGGAGTAGGATAACTGGCTGAGGAAGATAAGTTTCATGTTGGGAAGCCACCGGCCTTTGATGGGAACAATTATGACTATTGGAAGAAAAGAATGGAGGTTCACTTCAAGGCCTTCGGAAGAGAATTATGGAGAATTGTAATGGAAGGGTATGTTATTTTGGATCCTAAGAATAAGTCGGATCAAGATGATAAAATTGAAAAACTCAATGATAGAGCCTTGAGTGTACTTTACAATGCTCTTGCTCTTAGTGACTTCAATAGAGTGAAGGGACTTGAGAAGGCAAATGAGATACGGGAGAAGCTTATGGAAATCTATGAGGGAACATCCACCGTTAAAGAAGCAAAGCTCTATATGTACAAGGGAAAGTTCAATGAGTTCACCATGAAGAAGGATGAAGATGTTTCAACCATGTTCAACCGGTTGAATGATATAGTGAATGAACTCAAGTGTCTTGATTTTGATGTCTCAAACAAAGACTTCTCTCACAAGTTCCTTAGATGCCTTCCGGAAAAATATGAGACAATTGTGACTTTGCTTGTGAGGAGTGACTTGAGTAAGATGACTCCTATGGAGGTGCTTGGTGAAGTGCAAACTCATGACTTATTCAAGCAATCACAAAAGGAAGTTCAAGGCCAATCAATGAATGAAGAGAAGAAAAATATTACTCTCAAGGCCAAGGCTACTCAAGAAGAAAATGATGATGAGAACCAAGACAATGATTCCGATGAGGAAATGGCTCTTATTGTAAAAGGTCTTAAAAGAATTATGAAGAAGAAGAAGTTTGGCAAGATGGGGCAATCTTCAAAGAAGAATCCTTTTGAAGGCAAAGATTGCTTCAATTGTGGTGAAATTGGACATATCTCAATTAATTGTCCAAATAAGAAAGAAGATAAATATGGCAAGAAGAAAGACAAGAAGAGTGTACATAAGAGGAAGAAATATTACAAGAAGGAGAAAAATGGCCAAGCCTACTTTGTTGAGTGGGATTCCGATGCAAGCTTTGATGAAGATGATGATGACAAGCCTTCAAGAGGTCTTGCCGGGGTTGCTATCAAGGAAGCTCCTTCACTCTTCTCCAAGCCATATTGTCTCATGGCAAAAGGTGAATCAAAGGTAATAAACGACGACGATGATGATGATGATGATGATGATGATGATTGTGATAGTGATAATGATGATAATGTCTTATCATATGATGGTCTTCTTGCCATGGTCATTAAGTCCGATGACAAATTGCACATGGAGAGATCAAAGTTGAGGGACTTGGAGTTGAAAAATGTTTCACTTCAAAATTCCTTTGAGGAGCTAAAGACTACTCATTAAAATCTAAGGACTTCCCATGAAACACTCAACACTTCTTGGGAAATGTTGACGGTGAAATTCCGTCAACCTAGCCATGAGTTTACCTTCGGTGTTGGCATAAGTTTTATACCTTATCCATTGGTACTAACCCCCGTGGTATAACAAGTTCACTTGTGCATGTCGGTTTTGGAGTTTAGTGTTTGTGCAGGGTTTTAGCGTTGAAAGCAAGACTTCCGGGATAAGTTCATTAAGCACCTCATGACAAGACCTTGAAGCCCGGTACAAGTCAAGCAATGAAGTGAACATGACTCCAAGAGCCCAAGGACCAAGCCCGAGTAGATGGAAAACTCCGAGGACCTAGCCAGAAAAGTGCTGAATCTTGCAAGACAAGGAGCTTCGTCCAATTCGGAGAGAAACCGACGACAAGGGCCCACATGCAAAAGGGGAGAGGATCTAGAAGACTCGGGAAGCAATACCAGACGAAGGAGGACATGGACTGGGCTGAGATGGGCCCAGGCCGGCCGGCCCAGCCCATTTCGGGGCCCAGTCGGCCTCCCCTTTGACCTAGTTGCATCTCGGGCTATTTATAGCCCCCTGACCGAGAGCCACGCATCAACCAATTCGTCATCCGCCGCCGAGGAGCAGAGAAGCTTGAGGGACACCATCTCGGAGATGAGGGTCGTGCACGTTGTCTAGGGTCTCCCTAGCCGACGTGGGAACCTTGCATGGAAGACCACGTCGGAGCTCCGGAGCAAGGATCAAGATCGAGGTAGGATCCCGGTGGTGATCTTGTTCATGTAATCATTCATGGTGAAGTCTTTAAGTGGATCCGATTTCTAGCGATCAAGTTCCTTCTCGATGATTTTGTTTTCTTCTTGGTTTCGCTTCTTCTACGATCTAGTCTATAGCTAGATTACATAGGGTGCTCTTGTAGCCGCGGTGGCTAGAGGTGCATACCGGACCGGCCAAGTGATTTCTGTTGACGCAAAATCTGCACCTAGCGCCAAGCACACAGCAAGCCGAACAAGATGGCTTCACACGTGAAGAGATCACAAGACGTGCCAGTCAATTTTCCCTGAAAATTAACAAAAGACAAAGTAGTTAAATTCCAAAGCTTGGAACTTGCCGGGTGGTACCAGACAGTTCCATATTTGCGGCTATAGAGCCGAATGAGATGACATATAGCTATAGAAAGCTATCTGCCAGCAAACAGAAACTATTCGGGAGCTTTAAAAAGGAAAAGTAACATAGCCGAATAGATGACGTGAGCATGACGACGATCGGTCTTTATCTGGACAAAGATGCACGTGTGCAAGACCGTGACCGATCCCCGTGGTGATCAACATTAAATAATAAATGAAGTAAAAGCGCGAGCATAAATATGTAATAAACAAGCATGCATAGGCCCAAAGCACTAGTCTACCGCATGTCTAGGTACTTTAAAACCCGTCGGGTACGACACCAAGCGAATCTATCCACCGCATGATACAACTTGCTTAGGATCGTGCCACCTTCCACAAATAGATCTATCCACCGCATGATACGATCTAAATATAGAAAGCTAAAAGCATACAATATTTAAAGCATAAATTATGCACGTGTTTCACTCATGAAGAACATAACCGAACACAGCTGAACAGCCAATTCGGGGTCCATGAAGAAGGAACAAACATTACCAAGCAAGATAAATCTATCAGATTGATTTGAAATCTAATCCACCGGATGATCAGCTCCAAAACAACCCAAAAACCTGCATCTACCGCGTGATACCCAGTTCTTTCAAGATTTATATAAGCTTTGGCAAGCTTGAACCCGCAACATGTGACAACCTAGATCGATTCGGCTTCGGCTATCAAAGAGCACGTGATCCACGTGTTAAATTAACCAAAGGCACAAACTTGACTCGCATAAGGATCATCAAAAGGGATAAAGCCGATCCAAACCCATCTAGATTGGGCAAGAAGGTGTTACATGAATTTAAACATAAAGCAAAAACTCAAAGCAACACGGGGTAACTTAATGAATCTATTGAATCTTGCCAAAATTCAATAGAGCCGATAACTAGCTTCAAGCTAGATCTTATCCTACCGCATGGCTCATGACCTAACAAGAAACCTTCTTGAACCAAGCTTGAATCTACCGCATGACACTAAGCATGGTAACAAGACTACTTGCATCAGATCTAAATCCACCGCATGATACTAGATATGATACAAGGTTGCCGGTACTCACGGAGGTCGACGGATCGATGAACCCTCTCGAAGAACTCGACGACACGACAAATGGACTCTAGGGTTTGGCGTAAAGCCGGTTTGTATTGAGAATGATTTCGTCTCTCTGTTACATACATTCAGGGTTCATATTTATACCATGCCAAGCACGACCTCTGATGGATTTGATACCTAATTTATCTCTAAGCTCGATCGCTTATCTATCCATTCGTCCTTTCCGCTTGAGCCACGTCACCGTACAATCCCGCAAAATCAGCTCAACAGTTCCCTTGCCGAACGGAAGCAGATAGCCGACCGCGGATTTTTCTGCCGAATGCGTCCGAAGAAACCTTCCTTCCGTCGGACGGATTTCTCACCGAGTTGGACCCACAAGTCAGACTCCTTACCAAATTTTGGTGTTAACAATTTCAACTTATTCTTATCGAACTCGCCCTAGACTACCCGCATGAGTAGGGATACGTTGTGACAGAACGGGGGTCCGAAAGGCGGGCGTTTTCGGAGTCGGATGGGAGGCCACGATTTAAAGATGCTTTTAATGAGATTCGCTTTTCTATCTTCATCTATCTTGTTTGGAGCTACAACATAAGCATGATCTACACTCTCTAGATCAGTTATCTCTTGCTTTCTCTTGCTACCTCTTTAGTAGATTAGATTAGATGTGTTTCCTTTATGAGTTAGTAGATTAGATGCAACTTTTCTTCATAAGATAGCTTACCTTGCTTTACTAGATTGAATCCTTGCGTTGCACATTGTTCCACGGATTCGATACCTTGGGTTCACCACTCGAGGGAAGAAGGGTCCCTTGACTACGATGGGAGACTTGTCCGCTTGCAAGTCTAAACGAACTTTGATACAACTATTAACCGTCAATAGGAAACTCTTAAAGAAAAGCATGAGGAGCTTAAGGAAGCTCACAACTCTCTCCTTGCACAAGAATTCAAAGGAAAAGTAAGCATGGGTGTTGAATGTAATATATTGAATACTTCTCCATGTTCATCTAACCCATCTTGTAGCACAAGCACTAGCTCTTGCATTAGTGAGGATATGTCTTATGACTCTCTATTATTGGAAAATGAATCTTTGAAGAAGGAGATTGGGTGCTTGTCTAAGGATCTTGCATGGTATTTTGGAAGTCATGTCTGGTTTAATCATATTTGGACAAATCAAAAATTCACCTTAGATAAAGATGCACTTGGTTACTTTCCCAAGAAAGGAAAAGAGGCCTTCATTCCTAAGGAAAGTTTCTTTGTAAATTCAAATGTTTCCTTTGAGGAAGAAGAAAAATGAAGATGTGTCATAAGTGCAAGACAAAGGTTGATGTGAATCACTAATGCAAGAGCAAGAAGACCGTATCCTTGGATCCTTCCTATATTCTTAAGAAAGATTCTAAGGGTGTTGTTTGTGCTTAATATGTTGGTTGCTCTCTTGGTAGTAGTAAAAAGAAATCTATTCGGGTGCATAAAATTTTGGTCACTAACATTGAAGGACCCAAGAAAATTTGGGTACCTGAAACAAAGTAATTTCTTTTGTAGGTGAACTATAAAGCCGGAGGAAGACATTGGGTAATTGATAGTGGTTGTACAAACCACATGACCGGCGAAAGAAAAATATTCTCTCATCTTGATGAAGACATTTCCGATTTTGATAACATCACTTTTGGAGATGATAGCAAGGGAGGTGTAAAAGGCATTGGTGAAGTACCCATCTCTAAAGATTATAATCTCTCTAATGTCTTGCTAGTTGATTCTCTCAATTTCAATTTGCTATATATTGCTCAACTTTGTGACAATGGTTATAAATGTACATTCACTAGCAATGATTTTGAGGTTACCTCACTTGATGGGAAAGATTCTATTTTTAAGGGCTTTCGTCATAAGAGCTTATATCTAGTGGATTTCTCATCTAAAAAGGCAAATTTGACTACTTGCTTATTCTCAAAGGCCTCTATGGGTTGGTTATGGCATAGAAGACTTGGTCATGTTGGTATGAAACAACTCAACCGATTGGTGAAGCATGACTTAGTTCTTGGCTTGAAAGATGTAAAATTTGAGAAAGATAAATTGTGTAGTGCTTGTCAAGTCGGAAGGCAAGTTGCCAACTCACATCCTAACAAGAGTACTATGTCAACCACAAGACCATTGGAATTACTACATATGGATTTATTTGGTCCCACTACCTATAGAAGCATTGGTGGAAATAACTATTGTCTTGTAATTGTGGATGATTATTCAAGATACACATGGGTATTCTTTCTTCATGACAAAGCTATTACTTGTGATATTTTCAAGTCATTTGTGAGAAGAGCCGAAAATGAATTTGAGGTAAAGTTGAAGAAAGTGAGAAGTGATAATGGTAGTGAATTCAAGAATACAAATGTTGAAGAATTTTGTGATGAGAAAGGAATCAGGCATGAGTTCTCAACTACATATACAACGGAGCAAAATGGTGTAGTTGAGAGGAAAAATAGGACCTTGATTGAGATGGCAAGATCAATGCTAGATGAGTGCAAAGTTTCGGATTCTTTTTGGGCCGAAGCTATCAACACCGCTTGTCATGCCTCTAATAGGCTATATTGTCATAGATTCTTCAACAAAACACCATATGAACTTCTAAATGGAAGGAAGCCAAATATTTCATATTTTCGGGTTTTTGGTTGCAAGTGCTATATTTTGAGGAAAGGCTCTCGGTTGTCTAAATTTCAAAGCAAGTGTGATGAGGGATTTCTTCTTGGATATTCTTCAAATTCCAAAGCTTATAGAGTATACAACAAGTCCAAGGGATTTGTTGAGGAAGCTTATGATGTGCAATTTGATGAAACAATGGGCTCTCAAGATGAGAAAGAAAATTTAGATGACGTGAGAGGTGAAGAATTGAGTAAAGCAATGAAGACCATGGCTATCGGGGATATCATGCCTAGAGAAGAAGATGATGATGAAGGTCCATCAATCTCTATTCAAGCAAATCCATCTACTTCCACAACAAATGATCATAATCAACAAGAGATTAAGTGAAGCAACGATGACTCACCTCAAGAAGATTATCAAATGGCCTTTATGATAACACCTACTACATCGACTCAAGAACCGATTGATCAACCAAGAATTCATCATCAAGTCACCAAAGATCACCCCATTGACCAAATCATGGGTGACATTAGTAAGGGTGTTCAAACTCGATCTCGTGTTGCTTCCTTTTGTCAACATTATTCTTTTGTATCCTTTCATGAGCCTAAGCGTGTAAATGAAGCACTTAATGATCCGGATTGGGTTATTTCCATGCAAGAAGAATTAAATAATTTTACTAGAAATGAAGTTTGGGAGTTGGTTGAAAGACCCAAGAATCACAATGTCATTGGTACTAAATGGGTTTTCCGAAACAAAGAAAATGAAGATGGTATTGTTGTGAAGAACAAGTCTAGATTAGTTGCTCAGGGTTATACTCAAGTGGAGGGATTGGATTTTGATGAAACCTTTGCTCTCGTAGCTAGACTTGAAGCCATAAGGATCTTGCTTGCTTATGCTTGTTCTCGCAATATCAAGTTATATCAAATGGATGTCAAAAGTGCTTTTTTGAATGGGAAAATTAGTGAACTGGTATATGTTGAGCAACCTCCCGGTTTTGAAGATCCCACAAGGCCTAATCATGTGTACAAGCTCTCTAAGGCCTTATATGGGTTGAAACAAGCTCCTCGTGCTTGGTATGAAAGGCTTAGGGACTTTCTTCTTTCAAAGGGCTTAAAAATCGGAAAGGTTGATACTACATTGTTCACCAAGAAAATTGGAAATGACATCTTTATTTGTCAAATTTATGTTGATGATATCATCTTTGGTTCAACAAATGAAGACTTTTGTAAAGAATTTGGAGAAATGATGTCTAGGGAATTTGAAATGTCTATGACTGATGAATTGAGTTTCTTCCTTGGTCTTCAAATCAAACAATTGAAGGAAGGCACTTTTGTTTGCCAATCTAAGTATGTGAGGGACATCTTGAAGAAATTTGGCATGGAAAATGCAAAACCCATCAAAACTCCTATGGCTACTAATGGACATCTTGATCTTGATGAGGAAGGTAAACCGGTTGACCTTAGCTTTATAGGTCTATGATTGGTAGTTTGCTTTATCTTACCGCATCTAGGCCCGATATCATGTTTAGTGTGTGCATGTGTGATAGATTTCAAGCCGCATCTAAAGAGTGCCATTTGACCGCCGTAAAGAGGATTATGAGATATTTGAAGTATTCTCCTAACATTGGTCTTTGGTATCCAAAGGGTGCTCAATTTGAGTTAGTAGGATTCTTGGACTCGGATTATGCCGGTTGCAAGGTTGATAGGAAGAGCACTTCCGGAGGTTGTCAATTGCTTGGGCGGTCACTTGTTTCTTGGTCATCTAAGAAGCAAAATTCAGTGGCTCTTTTTACCGCCGAAGCGGAATATATCTCGGCGGGAAGTTGTTGTGCTCAATTGCTAGGGATGAAGCAAACACTTCTTGATTATGGTGTGAAATTCAAGGAAATTCCTCTCTTATGTGACAATGAAAGTGCCATCAAAATTGCCAACAATCCAGTTCAACATTCTAGAACTAAGCATATTGATATTAGGCACCATTTTCTTAGAGATCATGTGAGCAAAGGAGATATCAAGATTGATGGAGTAAACACGGATGACCAATTAGCAAATATATTTACCAAGCCTTTGGATGAGTCTCGGTTTTGCAAATTGAGAAATGAGCTTAATGTCATTGACATCTCAAATGTGGCTTGAGAGCTAGCACATGTGTTTATGCATATGCATTTGTTTATCTCTCTTATCTATTTCTAGCTTATCTCTTGTTTTCTGTTCTCTAATTTTTGTGAAGCTTGCTTTTGCATAATTTCCTAGCATTAATTGGTATATTGCATCATATGTCAAGTTTCCTTCATAATTCTTGAGCAATGATTCCAAAAGATACTTTTTCAAATCTTTATCTCAGAATATATTAAGCTGGAAAAGAAAAGGACGGTCGGACGGTCCGCGACGGTGGGCCGGACTGTCCGTCCACTCCTGGCGGACCGTCCGCCAGGGCGACGCAGACTTTCCGCGCGGCTCGAGGGGGAGAGGGGTAGTTCTGGATGTTCTGGAGCGAATAACGGACCGTCCGCGTCGGGGCGCCGGACCGTCGGCCGCACCTCGCGGACGCTCCGCCGGGGCGTCGCGGACTGTCCGCGTGTGTCGCGCGCTGGTGGGTCCCAGGACACGAAGTGATAAGCCAGTTGCCTCCTTCCTCCTTCCCAAACCGCAAGAGGTCATCTCCTTTCTCTCTTTCTTGCTCCCTCTCAAAGAAAAGGCCTCCCTCTTGGGGATTTCGTTTGGCGCACTCTCCGGACCGTCCGAGCACATCCCCGGACTCTCCGCAAGATTCTCCACCATGTCATCCGGGTATTTTTTTTCGAAAATCTCATTCTCTCTCTCGGATTTTGAGGAAGAAGATGATTAGGGTTTGGTGATGTGATCTAAATTTCGTCCATGGATTCAAGTTTTTGGATTGGTGAATAAGTTTGGGATACTAATGTGGTGTTGTGGCAAAAATTTGGTAAAGAAATACTGGATTTTGGTCAAGTTATGAGGATGGGAAAAATTGGACCTACTGTTCACAGGCGCCAGCCGGCCCGGACCGGCGGACGTGTCGCCGCCTCTGCGCGGACGGTCCGTGCGGCCCCGGCAGCGGCACCTGTGCCCAGTAGCTTCTAGTTTGGGATTTCATTCTCACTTATAATTGCTTCCAATTGTTAATACTCATTCAAATATATGATCCTTGACAGTGCTCGCAAGGATCTCGCTTCGCTCACCAAAAATGTGACCAAAAAGGTCACTTCCAAGAAGAAGAGCAAGGATGTTGGGACATCTAAGAGGCGTAGAAAAGATGATACCTCTAAGGAAGAAGAGGAGCCCGACAATCCTAATGACAGTGACTTTGCTCCGGCCGATGAAGCGGCCAGTGTCGGTGTTTTAGACCGGCAACCTACTACGGGGAGTACCCGAAGTAGATGAATGTGACTCGCCGAGATCGGTAACTCGAAGGAAGAGACACGTGGCACACAATTTAGACAGGTTCGGGCCGCGAGGTGCGTAATACCCTACGTCCCGTATGCCGCGTAGCTCGGATTGATAGGGCACGATTACAAGATGGTGCAATAATGCGCCGTGGGTTGTATGAGATGAGATTGGATGAGGGGATCGGTCCCCGCCGCCTTATATAGTCCGGGAGGCGGGGTTACAAGTCGGAGTAGGAAGAGAGTACTAGTCGAGTACGTCTAGGAGTCCTCTCCGTACGGTGCGGAACACGCACGGCTTCCTAACCGAGTACTACTCCCGTGTAGTCCTTGTGCTCCACGCCTTCAGATGCCGTGTAGCGCAAGCCGGGTAGTCCCAGGGGCCTACCGAGTAGTCGGTCCTGGTACCCACCGAGGTGGTGGGCCCAGGGAGGTCCATACGACAAGCCCCCGAGTACTTTGTAGTCGAGAAGGATAGCTTCAAGTAGTCTTGACGGCCTTAACGAGTAGTCCTCAAGCGTCCCCGAGCGCTACAAGTCAAAAGCCCTCAAGAGTAGTCGAAGCATCCCGAGGCTGGAATGTACTCCAGCTGATGTTTGAGCAATCTTGAAGTCTTCTTGAGTAGTCCCAAGCGTCCTTGAAATCTGCCTTCGAAGGTCTTCAAGAAATGTCAGTCTTGTCTTGAAGCCGGAGCCGTCATGGAGGTGCGACTTGCAAAACCGCACTCCACCTGAAGTAGCCCCCGAGCCTCGAGTCGCGGGCTCTGGCTCAGGGTCCACCTGGAATCTTGGCAAGATAATCCCGAAAAATCCGGAGAGAAAAAACCGAAGGACACGTGGCACGGAGCCCCCGAGCCTTGAGTCGAGTACTTCCTCTCGAATTGAAGGGTCTTCTTGAAGAATGTGTCCTGAGATGCTCTTGAGACTAGCCGCGTCCCAGGTAGTCGAGTAGAAGTAGCCGAGCCCCCGAGGTGAGGCGCGTCGACTAGTAGAATACGAAGAGTCACGCGCGCGCCCGCCGCCGAGTCGGCCGCGCGTGGACTTATCCGGCCGCACTGTTACGGAGGCGATTTGGCTTATAAATAAGAGCCAAAACCCTTAGGGTTTTTCACCCATTCGAGCCGCAGTCATTTCCGTTTGAATCTTGAGGTAGATCCACTCCAGCGCCTGCTGCCGTCGCAGTAGATCCGAGCGCATCGCCACCCGAAGCCTTTAGGGTATCCCCCGAGCGGATGCGAGTGAAAACTCCTTGCACTTGGAGGATGAAGCCGTCGCCGTCGAAGACGTCGAAGACCGGCGGGAAGAAGAGGGGCCGTGCAGAGGCCGCTGCGGCCGCCACCAGTGCGGCGCCGCCTCTGTCTCCACTGCGCGCTGATCCAAGCCGCGAGTGGAAAAAATCGAAGGTCAAGACGGAGGACCTGCTGACCCTATTGAACAGCGGGTTCATCAGGGAGAAGGAGATCGACATGTGGAGATCCGCCGCAGGAGATCCCTATCCGATGGAGAAGGCCGAAGACGAGATCCCGATGTTCTCGCGCTTCGTGGAACGCGGGCTTGCGCTCCCTGTAAGCGACTTCTTCAAGGGGCTGCTCAGGTACTACGGCATCGAGTACCTAAACCTGAACCCCAACTGCATCTTCCATACTTCTGTATTCGTCCACTTCTGCGAAGCCTTCCTGGGGATCAAGCCGCACTGGGTGCTCTTCCGGAAGTTCTTCCGCGTCAAGCCGCAGCCCAGCGCCTCCAACCCTAGAGTAGTCGGAGGGGCCGGAATCCAGCTGAGGGAGGACACCGCGGAGCGATGCACGGCGTACAAGCTCGTGGACTCCAACACCGACTGGAAGACGAGATGGTTCTACATCACGAACCACCATCCTGAGCTACCGAAGCCGAGCGAACGGCAGCCCAGGCACCAAGAGTGGTGGAACACGGAGCCCACCATGCAAGAGGGGATCCAGCTCCCCGAGCTGCTGGCACGCATCAAGACTCTCAGGGATGCGGGACTGAGGGCCGAGCACGTGGCCTTCAGTTTCATGAAGCGCAGGATCCAGCCGCTGATGGCGCGGGATACGATGGGCTTCGAGTACACCGACGACGATGACACGTCGCGGATGCCGGGGGGCGAGCTGGACGACAACGACATCGTCGAGAGGTTGTCGAGGATCTTCAAGGACATGCCGTCGTACACGGCATGTCCGGTTGAGGAGTACTCCGCCGCGCGCCCGCCCAACGAGGTGAGTAGTCGTACCCCCTCGTCGAGTAGTGAGTACTCGTAGTGAAGTTGCTGACGCTTTGTGTCTTTGCGCAGGATGATGTGAAGCGGTTCGTCTCCGAGCCGCAGCCGCCACCGAGCGGGATCGAGATCCCGGCGGTGGGGAAGGTGAAGGAGCGCCGCGAAGTCGGAGAAGGCGACGACACCGTCATCGTGGAGGATACCTCCGATGACGACGACGAAGACGAAGACACGCTGCAGGACCGCTTCCAGCTGCGGTCGAGGTTTAGCCGTCCGGGCTTGCCTCATGTGCCACTTGTACAAGACCCTCCGGCTAGCCTGGAGGCTAGCCTTGCTGCGCCTCCAAGGAAGCCGCGCAACCCCGCCAAGAAGCGGGTGGCGAAGAAAATGAAGGTCTCAGAGACCACGCCTCCGGAGGTAAGTCATCTTGAGCAGAGTTGTCGAGTACCCGGCAGTCGAGTACATTACTGACGAGTAGTATTCCTTTGTGTGCAGGAGGTGCCGCCAGCGGAGCCCGTCGAGGAGGGCGACGAGGGCGTGTGGCCCACGGTGGGGGAACCGGCTGGAAGTCGAAGTTCAGCCCCCACTGTCGAAGAACTTCGCGGTGGAGCGCCGAGCGCCCCCCCGCTCCCGAGGAGAGCGAGTACCCGCGGCCGCCGCCGTTGGAGAGATGGAAGCCGCAGGGACGCAGGAGACGTCTGCGCCGGCCGCCACCACCGTGGAGGAGGCAGTAGCCGAAGAGGCGGGAGAAGAGGCGCCCGCCGAGGGTGGACTGGTTGACATTGCCAGCATCCTCGGTGCTCCGGCCGTGACTATCGTCCGGTCGAACTTGTAAGTACCACGTCTTCATGAGTAGTACTCGTTGCAGTAGTCGATTTGTCTGACGACCCTCTCGTGGATACTTCGCGAGAAAATCCACGGATCCGAGCCGGGACGGGGAAGAGCCCTCGACGAGCGGAGGCGGAGGAAGCCGCGCCGTCCGTCGTGGAGGCCACTCCCCGAAGCCCGGCCGCGACCGAGCCCCCCGCCACCGAAGCGCCGTCGCCGCGGAGGCGGTCGTAGTCGAAGGTGAGTTCTCGTCTTGAAGCCGTAGGACTCCGGGATGAGTAGTCGTGGGCACTGATGCGTGTTGTTTGTTGGCGAGGTGCTTCGAAGGGGGTGACATCCCTGCAGGGGTGCCCATGCAGGAGTTGACGCCAGAGGCCCCGGAGGCTGCGGGAGGAGCCCCTGAGCCCGAGGGGGAAGTCGTCGAGAAGTCCGCCGGGGGAGAAGCGGCTACCACGTCGCCAGGGGTTGCCCTGGAGGTGGCTATCCGATCCCCCGAGATCCAAGACGCGGAGCCTATCCGCTCGGCGCTGATGACAGAGGCTACGTCGAGTAGCCGCGGCGGGATTGAACTTCTGGCCGACGACCTCGTTGAGCCGGCGATGTTGGCGCAGCACCTGGAGGCGATGCGGCGAGCCGAACAGTGGATGAAGGTACGTAGCCGTAGCCTCCCGAGTAGTCAATCCTTGGCGTTGAGTACTCTGCTTGACTTGAGCTTGTCTTGTGCAGGACGTCGCGGAGCGATCCCGCGAGAAGTCGAATCTGCTGCAAGGTTACGGCGACACCGTGCTCCGAGCCGAGGCCCTGGAGGAGCAGCTCATGAAGTCGCGGAAGCACGCGGCCGCGATGCAGTCGAAGCTCGACGCCGCCTTCGCCAAGTACCACAACGACGTGATCGAGTTGCAGGCGAAGGGCGACGAGTTGGTGCGGAAGAACAAAGGCCTCCGCAACAAGAATAAAGGTATGTCTCTTGACTTGTCGGGTACTTGCTGGAAGTCGTCAAGCCTCTGACCCGTTCTTTGTGTTTGCGAACTCGAGGGCCGGTGGAGCAGTGAAGGCCTCGGAGGTCAGCATGAAGAACCTCTTCTACCGGGAGCAGGAGGCCCGCCAGGTACTTGAGCTCGACTACAAGGAGCTCGCCTTCGAGTGCGAGAAGCACATGGAGCTGCGGATTGCCTCTGACAGAGATCTCGTCAACTGCTACAAATCTTTGCAGAAGTTGAATGAAGATTGCGAGGCGCTCCGGGCCCAGCTGAAGGACCTTGAAGATGCTGCTCTCCCGATCGCGAGGCTTCTGGTGCCACACCCGGGCGGCCCCAAGATCGCCCCTCTGGCGGATCGACTTCGAGAAGCGCCAAGCCGGCTGGCCGCCTACGTCAAGCACATGGCCAAGTCGATCCCGAAGCAAGTCCTGGCCTTCATGAAGTCGTACTTCCCGAAGGCTCCAGTGGAGGTAGTCGCCGGCGGGGTAGCCGCCAACTGCTCGGATGAGCGAGACGCGCAGCCGGCCGGAGCAGGATGGCTCCCATCGCGGAGCAGGTAGCCGAGAAGCTGAACCTCCAGTAGCCCTGCATAGATAGCTAGTAGCCGTAGTTGTACAGGAAACAGTTGTAATGAACTATTCATGTATCAATGAAATGAGATTTTCCATTAATGAGTACTCGTAACCGCGATCTCAGAGTGCGGAGTGCCCATCGTGGAGTAGGTGCGAGTAGTAGTACTCGGCTTTGTAGTCCCGTCGTAGGGAGCAGAACAGTAAACAAGTTGATGAACAATCAAGCTTTATTACTGAAGAAGTACACCTGGGTGGCCAGGGCCGTAGTTACAAGTAGTTGCCTGGACCCGCAGGCCGCTTACAGCTGAGTAGCGCTGGAGCGGGTAGCCACTTGCAGCGAGTGATCCGTAGGTAGCCGTGTAGGCTGGATCGCAGATCCGTAGGTAGCCGAACAGGCTGGATCTTGGAGTGTGGTCTCTTGGTAGACCGCTGCTAGAGTCCTTGACGCTCGTCGCAGCCCGTGGGTCCGTAGGTAGCCGCACGGGGCCGGACTCGGAGGAGAGTAGTCCGGAGACTTGGAGCCAGGACCCGGAGCGTCGCTTGCGGCAAGGGGGTGTTGATGTAGTCGTGTAGACTTGAACCCCAGAGTAGTCGTGTAGACTAAGCGTAGAATCGACAGAGTTGGTCGACGTTCCACGAGTTGTTGACTTCTTCGCCTTCAAGTGTTTGGAGGCGGTAGGAGCCTGGCCCGGTCACCTTAGCCACGGTGAAGGGGCCTTCCCAGGGGGAGCTGAGCTTGTGGAGTCCTTCCGTGTTCTGGATACGGCGGAGGACAAGATCTCCAACGTTGAAGGAACGTTCCTTGACATTGCGATCGTGGTAGCGTCGGATACCCTCCAGGTACCTTGCTGATTGGACGAGGGCGGCGCATCGAGCTTCTTCGAGGCTGTCGATATCAACTCGTCTGCTGTCTTCTGAGACGCCTTCGTCGTAGTGCTCCACTGCTGGCGAGTTCCATATGACGTCGGCAGGGAGGATAGCTTCGGAGCCGTAGACCAGGAAGTAGGGGGATTGCCCCGTGGGCTTGGATGGTTGAGTCCGCAGCCCCCAGAGTGCGTTGGGTAGTTCCTTGATCCACTTGCCCCCTTTGGAGTTCGCGGCGTCGTGTAGCCGCTTCTTGAGGGCGTCGAGCACCATCCCATTGGCGCCCTCGACTTGTCCGTTGGCCCGTGGATGGGCAACTGAGACGTATCTGACGTCGATTCCGCTGTTCTCGCAGTACTCCCAGAACTGGTGGTTGTTGAAGTTGGACCCCAGGTCTGTGATGATGCGGTGGGGTAGCCCATAGCGGTGTACGAGTTCATCCAGGAAGTCGAGTACTCTGTCAGCCTTGGGGCATGTGACCGGCTTGACCTTGATCCACTTGGTGAACTTGTCGATAGCCACCAGTACCCTGTTGAATCCTCCTGGCGCAGTTGGCAGTGGCCCAATCATGTTGAGCCCCCAGCAGGCAAAGGGCCAGGTTGGCGGTATGGTGACTAGCTTGTAGGCTGGGACATGTTGCTGCTTGGCGAAGAACTGACATCCTTGGCACCTTCTGACGAGTTCTTCGGCATTGCCCATGGCCGTGGGCCGGTAGAAGGCTCGCCGAAGGCCTTGTCGACTAGCGTGCGTGAAGACGCGTGGTTGCCGCGGAGTGCCCTTGTGGATCTCCTCCAAGATGTCCTTGCCTTCTTCGCGAGGAACGCACTTCATGAGTACTCCAGAAGATGCGCCCCGCTTGTAGAGTTTGTCTCCGACGAGGACGTAAGACTTGGCGCGGCGGACGAGTTGTTCGGCTGCGTTTTTATCGGAGGGGACCTTCTGCTCGCTGAGGTAGTCGATGAAGGGTTGCCTCCAGTCCACGTCGATCATCATGACCTCCTGCCCAGCTAGTGGATGGGCTGGTACAGTGGTCGGTGGCGCCGGCTCCGGGATGGATGGCGCGTGAAGCTCATGGACGAAGACGCCCACGGGTACTTGGGCGCGGGTGGATCCGAGCTTCGAGAGGACGTCCGCTGCAACGTTGTTGTCGCGGACGATGTGATGGAACTCGAGACCATAGAATTTGTTCTCGAGCTTGCGGACTTCTAGGCGTAGGCGTCCATGTTCTCCTTGTTGCGGTCCCGGGACTTGTTGACTTGGTTGATGACCACCGCGGAGTCGCCGTAGACTAGTAGCCGCTTGATGCCAAGTGAAGCCGCGAGGCGGAGCCCATGTAGAAGATCCGCAGGACGTACTTGAGTTGTTCGTCCGTTGGAGAGATCGGGAGTACCCCCGCGCTGCGCCCTCGAGGTTGAGTGAGCCATCAAAGTACATCACCCAATGCTCGGTCACACGGTGGGAGTAGGTAGGCGGTTCTCCCGCCACTCGCCATGAAGTCGACTAGTGCTTGCGACTTGATGGCCGTGCGTGGCTTGAAGTCGATGGTGAGGGCGCCGAGCTCGACAGCCCACTTGGAGATTCTTCCGGTGGCGTCTTGGTTCCTCAGGATGTCGCCGAGCGGGTAGTCGGTGACGACGGAGACCGAGTACTCCTGGAAGTAGTGTCGTAGCTTCCGCGAGGTGATGAGTAGAGCATACAGGAGCTTCTGCACGGGCTGATAGCGAGCCTTGGACTCTGATAGAACGTCGCTGATGAAGTAGACTGGGCGCTGGACCGGATAAGCGTGGCCGTCTTCCTGCCGCTCGACGACGATGGCAGTACTGACCACGTGAGTAGTCGCAGCTAGGTAGAGCAGTAGCTGCTCGCCCTTGTGATGAGCCATGAGGATGGGCGGCTTCGACAAGAAGTCCTTGAGCTGGGCAAGGGCTTGATCCACCTCTGGAGTCCAAACGAACTTCTCGTGGTGCTTGAGTAGTTTGAAGAAGGGGAGGCCCCGTTCTCCTAGCCTCGAGATGAATCTGTTCAGCGCCGCCATGCACCCCGTCAGCTTCTGGACGTCCTTGATGCTCGAGGGAGCTTTCATGCTGGTGATGGCGGAGATCTTCTCGGGGTTGGCTTCAATGCCGCGCTGGCTGATGATGAAGCCGAGTAGTTTGCCCGAAGGGACGCCAAAGACGCACTTGTTCGGGTTGAGCTTCCAGCGGTACTCGCGTAGCGATGCGAAGGTCTCTTCAAGGTCGTCGATGAGGGTACTGGAGTCCCTAGTTTTGACAACCACGTCATCCACGTAGGCTTCGACGTTCTTGTTGAGTTACCGCTTGAAGCAGGCCTGGATGGCCCGTTGGTATGTAGCGCCGGCGTTCTTCAACCCGAATGACATGGTCGTGTAGCAGTACGCGCCAAACGGGGTGATGAACGCGGTCTTCTCCTGGTCTTCTTCCTTGATTGCGATCTGGTGGTACCGGAGTAGCGCTCGAGGAAACAGAGCGAGTCGCAGCCCGCCGTGGAGTCGATGACTTGATCAATCCGCGGCAACCCGAAGGGGTCCTTGGGGCAGTGCTTGTTGAGGTCGGTGTAGTCGACGCACATCCTCCACTCGTTCGAGTTCTTCTTGCGGACGAGGACGGGGTTGGCGAGCCACTCAGGATGGAAGACTTCTCGAATGAAGCCGGCCGCTAGGAGCTTGGCGAGCTCCTTCTTGATGGCGTCCCGTCTGTCGTCGGCAAAGCGTCGGAGGTGTTGTCGCTTGGGGGTGGCCTTTGGATCGACGTTGAGGCAGTGCTCAATCAGCTCCCCGGGGCACTCCCGGCATGTCCGTCGGCTTCCACGCGAAGATGTCGCGGTTAGCCCGAAGGAAGCTGATGAGCGCGTCTTCCTATTTGGGGTCGAGGCCGGCCCCGATGGTGGTGGTCTTGCTTGGGGTCGCCCGTTCCGAGGTCGACCGTCCTGACGAGTACCTCCTCAGGTGGCTGAGGCTTGTTGGTGCTGTCAGACTTCTCTGGGATGTCGAGTTCGCTCGTAGCGAGCTTCTTCGACGCGGCGTAGACCTCCATCATTGCATTGGGTACTTGGTTCGTGGAGGCGATCACCACGGCTTCTGTATCGCAGTCGTGGGAGATCTTCAAGTCCCCCTGGAGGGAGAGTACGCCAGCTGGACTTGGCATTTTGAGTACCAAGTAGGTGTAGTGGGGCACCGCCATGAACTTGGCGATGGCCGGTCTGCCGAGGATGGCATGGTAAGAAGTCTCGAAATCCGCAACCTCGAACTTGATGTACTCGGTGCGGTAGTTATCGCGAGACGCCCCGAAGGTAACTGGTAGTACCACTGAGCCCAGTGGGATAGCCACGTTGCCTGGGACGATGCCGTAGAAGGGCGTGCTGCTCTTGGTGAGCATGGGGGTGACGTCGAGGTTCATCTTCTTCAAGGTCTTGGTGAAGAGGACGTTGAGCCCGCTTCCACCGTCGATGAGCACCTTGTTGAGCTTGGAACCCGCCACCGTTGGCTTCGGGACGAGGGGGAACCGTCCCGGTTCGGAGAAGTTGGTCCATTGGTCCGCGCGGGAGAAGGTGATGGGTACCTCCGACCACCTCGAGAGGGGTCGGTACCGCCGGTTCAATGGACATCACTTCACGACGGGTAGCCTTCGCTCCCGCCTGCCGGGCGCGTCCGCCGAAGAGGACGTTGACGGTCTTCTCGGGTTCTTGGAAGTCGTTGTCGTCGCCGTCCTTCTTCTTGCCCTTTTGGTCGTGAGGGTGCGGTGGCTCCGGCGTATCCTTGAGTGCGTGCCTGAGCTGGTAGCACTGCTCGGTAGTGTGGTTGCCGTTTGGATGCCACGGGCACTTCTCCTTCAGCAGGTCCTTGAACCCGCCAGAATTCTTCTTTGAGTTCCCTTTTGGAGGGCGCTGGATAGCCGCGACGGTGTTGTCTGGCTTGCGCTTGCGGTTGGAACCCGAGTAGTTGTTGCTGTTGTTGTTGTTGTTGTTGTTGTTGTTGCGGCCGCCTTGGTTTGCATTGCTACCGCTGCCGCCGCCCTGGTTCTGCTTGGACTTGCCGCGGATGGCGTCGTACTTGGCGTTGGCCTTGTCCTCTTCATCTGCCCAAGACGTGATCATGTCCTTGAGGTGGGGAATGGACCTGGGGCGGCGACGACCAAAGTCCTCGAAGGTGCGGCGATGGTAGAGGCCGTCCTGGAAGAGGTCGATGACCTCCTTGTCGGTGACGTCGACGACGGTAGCGCGCTTGTCGAAGAAGCGGCGCATGTACTTGCGGAGGGTCTCGCCTTGTTCCTGCTTGATCATGGCAAGGTCCATGCGAGTACCCGAGCGGCCCATGGCGCCCGCGAAGTTGCTCGTGAACTGCTCCTTCAGCTGGTCCCACTTGTCGATCGAGTGCTTGTCCAGCGACTCGAGCCATGTGAGTGGGGCTTGGTCCAGGCAGAAGGGGAAGTAGAGGCACTTGGTGTCGCTGTTGCCGCCAGCGTTCTCGATGGAGAGGGCGTAGCATCGGAGCCACTGGATGGGATCCTGCTTCGCGTCGTACTTGGTGATCCCCAAAGGCTTGAACTTGTCGTTGCGAAGCCGGGGTGAGAAGGCGGGGAAGCCGTCGCCTTCAGCAGCGGTGGTCGACTTCTTCTGCCGCAACTCCTCGATCCTCCGGCGAGCATCGTACCCGCCATGAGAGGCACCGGAGGCGTGGCTATGCGCGTGGCCACGGCCGCCGCGCGGCCGCCGCCTCCCGGCTTTCCTCCGTTGGCCCCGTGGTTGGAGCCGCCGCCGTCCACCGCCGCCGCCGTCGGGTCGTCGTTGCCGCCGCCACCGGCCGGAGCACGGTGGGGAACGACTTCTCGGTTGCCTTGGTCTTGTCGTGAAGGTCCGCCGGCGTTGGAGCGGCGGCGGTTTGGATCAGCCGGGAGGTCAGCTCGAGTACGGTTGGGACCAGGATCGGCGCTGCGACTAGTAGCTTCGTTGTCGCGGGGTTTAGCTGGGAGAGGTTGGCTGACTCTGTTGTCGACCCGCATGAAGTAGGCTTCTTCGGCGAGCTTGGCGATGACCTCTCCCGGCGCGTATGCCCCCGAGCTCCGGCGTGCGATCGCTCGTGATCGACATGAGGCAATCGCTCGGGGGTGGTGTGTACTCTGCTCTCGACCGCCTCGAGAGCTTCCGCAAGGTTGCGGATGGGAAGGTTGTCTCCGAGCCGCCGGCGCCGTTCGCTACGCTTCCTCGTTGCGTTCGCGTCGGGCGTCCCCCGTTGGCGACGGTCTCGTCCGCGAGTGCGTCGGCGGACGGCCTCGTCCGCGGAGATGTCCTCCGGTACCCGTCTTCGGCCGGTGCCTCGAGGGTCCTGGGGTGTTGTCGCCGGCCGCCATGAAGACTTGGCGATCGGGGGTGCCCAATCTGGACTCAGAGGGTGCCACCTCAGTTGGTGTGTTTGAGTCAGCCTGGGCTAGTGGTGTTCCCTCCTGGAACGGTAATGAATCGATGTAGGCGACGTAGCGTGAGTCCTCCTTTGTCAGTTCAGCAGGCTTGCGGTCTGGCCAGTAGACGTATCTTCCGGCCGGCGTCGATCTTATAACCGGCCCCCGCAGGCCGGCCCCGACAAGGGAAGCTCAGCGGAGTCATCTTCGGACTCGGGCTCCTCAGGGTCCGACCCGAAGTCGAACTCGTAATCCGGGTTTGAGTAGAACTCAGAGAGAGGGCTGGAGTCTGAGGTGTGGTCGGGGACGGCGTCGGAGTCCGAGTTGCACTCGGATACGGGCTCCTTGCCGGCCCGGCGTGGAATAGGAGCCTCCGTGCGGGCCTGGCTAAGCGCGCGGGGGCCACGCGCGGAGCGCTGGCGTGGTGAAGGGACCGCCTGCGATGGCTGAGCAGCCGGCTCGCATGCGATGGCCCATGGCGACGTCGGGTTCGAGTTGGAGACGGACTCGAGCTCGAAGTCGCCGTGGTGGTCGAAGAGCGAAATTTCGCCGAACTTGCGGGCGAGTTCGCCCGTGACGACCTCGGGAAGCGTCACGAGGCCCGTCCTCGGGTCGGGCCGCATGGTCGGCGGCGCCGGAAGGAGCCCGCGCCATCGCCGGTGCGGACCCGTGCGCCGAAGACGAAGGTGTCGCCGCGGTTGAAGGCGACGGTTGGCTTGATGTGAACGGAAGCCGTCGAGTTCGCCATGTGATCTCGAGCGAGAGCCCCTACCCGGCGCGCCGGTACCGTCGGTGTTTTAGACCGGCAACCTACTACGGGGAGTACCCGAAGTAGATGAATGTGACTCGCCGAGATCGGTAACTCGAAGGAAGAGACACGTGGCACACAATTTAGACAGGTTCGGGCCGCGAGGTGCGTAATACCCTACGTCCTGTATGCTGCGTAGCTCTGGATTGATAGGGCACGATTACAAGATGGTGCAATAATGCGCCGTGGGTTGTATGAGATGAGATTGGATGAGGGGATCGATCCCTGCCTCACCTTATATAGTCCGGGAGGCAGGGTTACAAGTCGGAGTAGGAAGAGAGTACTAGTCGAGTACGTCTAGGAGTCCTCTGTACAGTGCGGAACACGCACAGCTTCCTAACCGAGTACTACTCCTGTGTAGTCCTTGTGCTCCACGCCTTCAGATGCCGTGTAGCGCAAGCCGGGTAGTCCCAGGGGCCTACCGAGTAGTCGGTCCTGGTACCCACCGAGGTGGTGGGCCCAGGGAGGTCCATACGACAGCCAGTGCCTCATTCATGGTGGATGAAGATGAGATAAATCAAGGGGGGGTAATAATGCTAACATCATTGATGTGATTAATTACACAGCTCCTAGAAGGCAGTGGACACAAAGAGAGTTTGCTATTGCTAGAAATGACAATGCTTATAATCACCCCGTGACACCCACAATTTGTATTTCCACACCACTGTGCAAGAACAAGCCTTTTTTAGTAGTTTGATGGAGTGCACAGTTTTTACTCATCAAAGGGTTGATTTTGACTATCTTGAGTCTAAACCTGTCCTAACTGGGGTGGCAACAAAACTTGAAAATTTAGGCTTGAAACCGTTTCTTTAGCATAGATGTGTTTGGAATGACACCATAGTTAGACAATTCTATGAAACATATGAAATGGATTTTATAGGCAAGAAAATGAGGTGGATGACTGGTAATAGTGAGTATGAGGCCACTTTTGCAGAATTTGCAGCTGCCAATCTTCTTAATTATGAGTATTTTAGTGATGGTGTTGATGTTTATAATGAGGATATTCTTGAAAACATTGCTGTCTTCTATGAGCCTAGATTATTGACAACATCATCAGACATACCTTTATGCCAAAGAGTGGAAATAAGGATAAGGTCCGAGAACATTATTGGAATGTGATTAATCATGTCATGAATGAAACTAGATTTAATGTTGTGAAGCTCATCCTTGATCAAATGATGTGCAAGAAGCGTCTTGTCAGAGATAACATTTATTTTGCTCCTTATATTATGTCTTTGATCAAGACCAAGACGGGGTTCAATGGTCTATGTGATGTGAAGCATGAACTTTATCGTCCATTTTACAATGCTAAAGCTTTTCTCAACAAGCCATTGGCACCTTATGGGCAGGCTGCAGAGGCTCAAAATGTTGCTAAAAATGTTGAGGTTCATGCTAGTGATGATGAAAATGCAAATGTTGGTAACATGGGTTATGCTAATGTTGATGAGGGTGCTTATGCTATGCCACCTCCTCCTCCTCCTCCAGTTCATCCCATGCAGCCACAGTTGGAGCCTCCTGCTGGTTACTTTGACTTATTTTGCTAATATTCAGCAGTCCATGAACTCTCAGTTTCAGCAGATGCAATCCGGGTTCAACTCCCACTTCGAGACATATGGGCAACAAATGAATGATACTTTTCAGACTATGCAGCAGGGTTTTCAGCAGCAGATTGACACTAGTCTGAATAATTTTGGTCATCATGTCTATAACACTATGCATGACCCCATGATGCAAAGGTTGGGTGATATGCAGACAGATCTTTAGAATGACCTCAGTGCCTTGAATGACAGATTATCTCAGATGTCCACTTCAGAGCAATATCAGCAACTATATGATCAGCAGACTCAGCTTCAGAACAATGTCTATGCTCTGAACACACCCTTTAGAGATTTCAAAGATCATTTTTATCATTACTATCCTGCTCCGGCTCCACCACCACAGTTCTGTCCCTCTCCGCCATTCTATCCTCCTCCGTCGCCGCCTCAGGATGACTAGACCTTTTGGTACTTGATGCCAAAGGGGGAGAGATTTGGAGGAGTGATGTATGATCTTTAGGGGGAGCTCACTTCTTTGCATGCTTTTGGAACTCTTGCATTGCACTTGCATGTTTCATTTTGGTAATGCATGAACTTTCGTTGGCTTGTAATAATTTGTGAGACTTATGTTATGGTGTGTGATGTGGTTGAGAACTAGAACTTGTGGTTATCTTGTGATGATCTATGGTTGTGATCTCATTTTGCTTATCTTATGACTTGTTCTAGTTCCCGTAGTGATTTTGAGGCTAACCCTTGCTTAATCTTTTCGGATATATATATGTGGTTGTTGCCTTGATCTCTATTTTGTAGGGGAAACTCCGTCAAAATTACTATATTTATGCATATGTGTGAAAATCAAATGAAAATTATATGCACATATGTAGGGGGAGTTCTCTCTATATTCTTGTTTTGGAGACATTCACTCTATCTATTTATTGAATTTATTTGAGAAGAGTAAGTGATTCCAAAACACAAAACCTTTCTTATATCACTCCTTTAAATGGTTGTCATCAATTACCAAAAAGGGGGAGATTGAAGGCGTCTAGGCCCCTAATTCGTGTTTTGGTAATTAATGACAATCATTATGGACTAACTTTTTTATTTGAGTTATAAGAATAGGTTAGTCTTGTTGAACGAGAAAGTCTTGTATGGCTTGTGTTGGAAAGAGCTCAAGGCAAAGGTAAAAGATAGGGTTTTATTTTTGCCGGTCATAAGGTGATTAGAGGATGTTAAATGACCGGGTTGATAGGATAGATAGTCGTACTATCAAGAGGGATCAATTTCATTGGCTTGACTTTCCATAGTGCCACTTGGATCAAAAATTTGCATGCATTGCATTTAGATGAGTGGCGATTTCTCTTGGTAAAAGGGTTTCATTGAAAATCTTAAGAAAAATCAGTTTTCAGGTGTTGGGCGGACGGTCCGCGGGTTTTTGATATTTATTTAATATCTGAGATTTTTGGCAAAAGTTTTCGAGAAAATGCGCTTCCAGGCGGACAGTCTGCGGGCCTCTTGCGGACGGTCCGTTATTCCCTTCAGAACCGAACATAACAGGGTGCAGCTCGGTGGACCGGGCGGACGGTCCGCGGCCTGCCCGCGGACAATCCGCGGGGCCCTGGCGGACGATCTGCGGGGTCCTAGCGGACGGTCCACCCGACCCAACGGCCAGTCCTGCCAGCCGTTGACTTCACGTTTTTACCGTTGGAATTCAAACGCGGACAATCCGCGAGGGCATCACGGACAGTCCGCGAGGTACGCGTTTTTCCCATAACGGGTAGTAACGGGAAGGGGGAGTATATATACTCCAAGCCCGGGGTTGGAGAGCCTCTCTTGGCACTTTGAAAGGTCCATACTCCCATGTAGAGCTCTCCCTCTCCTCTCTTTCACTCACTTGGCTTAGTGGTTGCATTCTTTGTGAGATTGAGAGCTTCTAGTGCATTGCATCAAGGTTTTGACCTTTGTGGCACTAGGGAATCATCAAGCTAGTGGTTGATTTGTTACTCTTGGAAGTTGCCGCTTCCTAGACGGCTTGGTGGTGGAAGAATCCGTTGAAGCTCGCAAGAAGATTGTGCGTGGCTCCGGATTTCGTGTTGTGAGAGGTATTGTGCTCACCTCACCGGAGCGGTAAAGAGCAACTCTAGTGGAATCGAGGTGTGGAGTGGTTCTTTGGTTCTAACCGGCTCAAGATCAAGCGGTGTCTTGATAGAGGAGCGGTTGAACATTGAATCCACCTCAACGTGGATTAGGGGTGACCGGTAATTCATCGATACCATGGGATAAAATTCTTCTCTTGTGCTTGGTTATTTCTTTGCTCAATTTCCTTCCAAGTACTTTACTTTGAGCATTTAATTTCTAGAGATTGAATTTTATCTTGTCACCCTAGGCTGCAAAACCCCAACATAGGAATATAATAGGTAGAGATTTAATTCTCCTTGTGGTTCTAATTAAATTTCTATAGTGTTGTGCTTTTAGATTTTAAACCGCCTATTCACCTCCTCTAGTCGGTATCCTAGATCCTGCAACACTTTCACCACAAGTCGCGTAAAAACTCCAAAGAGTTTTAGACCCAACCATGCGATGCTGGACAAGCATCATACCACACTACCGATGTGTGATTGCATAGGGACGCTACGAGGCCTTTACAAAGATTCCCCAATGTTCAACAACCCACTAGGTTTCAGGACGAAGCGGGGCATAAAGTCCCCTAGTAGGTACCGTGTCTTAGAAAAGCCCAACTCCCTACTAGAGCGAGTCTATACTCCGTCAACGCCTCCCCATTTGTCCCTTTCAGGTACGGTTGCTACAACACTAAAGTCTCTAGTTATTCAGCCAAGGCAGAGCCATGTGCCTTGTGGTTGTACGGTTTTCCTGGGTGGTTCTCCATGTTCCGATTAAGCATATGGTCTTGTAATTAAGCAAGCAAAGATATAACATAAAGGTAAAGCATGTTCATTTTTAATCTTCATATTAACCACCATAACCCAAGTAGAGCAACTAAGCATAGCTACCCAACATAAAGAAAAACCCAGTTGACAAGGAATGATGACAAAGAATAGGACCTATCAATATTAATGCAAGGCATATGCAAAGTGATTAAATATAGTTATTAGGACAAAAGCACAAGGACACACTTGCCTTTAACCAGAGTAATGTTGTTGCTCAGAATATCTTCACCTTCAAGCTCTTCAAAGCTCCTCGGACAACGTTCACTCTACTCGCATCAATCATCGACACAAGCATACAAAGCAAACAAACAAGCATACTAAGAACAAAGCACCAATCAAAAGAGAAGCTTTAAAAGAACGCACTAAAGGATAGGCTTGACTAGCTTTAAGGAGATGGTTGTGGAAGATTGAGCAAGGACCAGAAAGATCACACTGAGATAGGGCTTGGTAAAGAACGTCTATCGAATGATTTGCATCTATGAACATAAAAGACTTTAGGTTTGTTTTAATTAGCAAAACATATGTATAGGGTATCTTCATAAAGAAAAGTACCTAAGTTAACATTAAAGCAAATTAAACTTTATTTGCAAAACCGTAGAAGAAAGAACCTAGTCAAGTTTAATTCATAAATGTTTATGTATAAATTATACCAATTAAACATTTAACTTAGAAAAGATAAACTATATGAATAATCTAAACGTAACTTTGTGAGTAGATCATGTTATTATTAAAAACAGCGGTACATTGGTATTAATCAAAATTAACATTTATTTATAAAGCGAGAGTAAAAGCCTAATCAACTTTTAATTATAAAAATTAATTAATCATTAAGCAAATTAATATTTGACTTATGGAAAACCGAGTAAATATCTAATTAGATTCTATTTACAAAAGCATGTGAAATAAACATTAATCAAATTAAATTTAATTATGAAAAATGGTGTATAGCTCCATATAGATTTTATTTAGAAAAGACATGTTTAATAAGCATTAATCAAAATTGATATTAAATTTATTTTCAGAATACAAACACGATGAAAACACTCCACTAATACGTGCTTTACATTATTATGAACCTTACGCAACTTGAACGGATTAAAACGGAGCTAAAACATGAAAGATATAGATTTTTAGAAGAAAGGATAGCTGATTGAACAATATGTAAGGATGATGTCACCATGAATATGGATAAATGATTATTTAACAGATTAAAAATAATGAAGGCTAAAAAACTTATGGAGTTCCGTGGGCACAAGATTTTTGAAGCAAAACAAGCATCTTAATTATTTTGCTAGAAGAGAAAAGTGATAATTACACTGCTGCATAGCTAGAACGTGAACAAGTATTAGCTTATGCATGTATAGATGCTCTGAGCCCGACTCTTGCCTGCATGTACATGCACTGCTTGTTGGCACGAGGTGGCACATACAGCTCTCAGGAGCAATAGCACGAACTAGAGAGAGGAGACAGGCATGCAGATCAAGGTCCTCACCAAGCTGACAGAGATGGCTGAAATCTTGCCCGGCGGCGGACGGTGGAACCGGCAGCGCTCGGCCTTCTTGACCTCGGTAGCTCGTCAGAGACGGAACATGCTGCCTGCGCTGGGTTCGGCTGGTAGATAGCAGCAACCGCACATAACAGAGGATAAGTTAGAAAACGTTCATGGTCGGCGGCACGATTGGAAATTAGGGAGATGCGCCTTAGATGGAAAAAAAGATTGAACAAGGAATGGGATGACATGCTCACGTACTGGCTACCGCCAATGGTGCGACGAAACGGCGATGGACGAAGATCGATCTGGACGAGGAGGGCTATCCATCGCGTGGACATGCTGCGATCTAGCAGCAGATCGTGACGGCGGCAAGCAGATACAGAACTTGACGACGACGACGGAGCTGCTCGTGCGGATGAGATCGCCGGCCGGCGCCAGAATGCATCTTGATCTGGATGGCACGCATGCTACGGGCCTAGGGCATGAGGGGGCTTTGCGATTAGATGCAGAAAAGAGGGCCCACGCGATCGATACGGCTTGCTGAGATTTTAGAGGGCGCGTCAGGCTCGATCGACTTGTTGGCGTCCGTCGTCTGGACTCCGGAGTCCTAGCTAGTTCGACTTCATCTCACGTTCCGCTACAACAAGAAAAAATGAGACGCTTCGATCAGAGGCCAGGTAGCTTGTCACCAGGCGCAAGGATAAACCAAGAAAAAGAACAGGATAAGTGCGTCTTCCGTTAAGGTGCTGGGCAACAGCAGCTTGACAAGATAAAAAGAGATAAAAAGATAGAAAGGGAAAGCGAAAGATATCTATATTGCAAGTAGATTTGGATAGCTGCAGATATTGTTGTATAGAATATTTGAAAAGTAATGAACCTAGCTAAATGCTCAGATGGTATAGATGATATTTTAAACTAAAGTTTGATGGAGGAGTTCAAATAAAATATTTGAAGCTCGCGAGGAAGATTGCAGAGGCTTCTGGTAAAATGGATTTAGCTCAAGGGAAAAAAGAATAAATTTCCAAAAAAAGCTACAAATTTCTCAGAAGGTCTTGGTCAGCATCTAACGGCTTTTAAAAATGTTTTGCACTCACAAAACACCAAATGCATCGGCATGAATGCAACACACATAACCATTTATTTAATTCAGAAAAACAAACAAAGGATTTTTCCGTACTAGATTTTCTGTAAAAAAATAAATGTTGGAAAATTTTTAAATTATGAGAAAATCATTGTTTAATTGTCCTCTCTATTCACATCCTGAAATTTCCAATTTCTGGGTGTGACACCGCTCGCGCGCCGCGATCAGGAGCATGCCCGCATCAAGGTAGGTGACGTCGTTGACCTGCGAGTGGTCGAGCGAGATCGGGCGGCACTCGTCGAGCATCTAGTTTGACACGCGCACCGCGCCGCCGTGCAAGACGTAGCACCCGCCGTCGGGCACGGCGCGGATGGTCGTGCCGTCCCCGGGCGCGCCCGAGCACGAGAGGCCGCGAGGTGGAGGCGGTCCCCGTCGAACGCACCCACTGCGCGACGCGGACGTGGTCGAGGAGGCCGTAGTAGAGCGCCTCGCGGTAGGGGAGCTTCTTCGGGAGGTGCGGCGGCACGTGGAGGCTACCCGTGCAGAGCAGGTCCAGAAGCACTGCGAAGCACGCCGGGTTGCGGTCGATGAAGTACTCGGCCACCCCGCCGCCACCGTTCGAGCGGGAGACGTTCCAGGAGGAGTCGAGCAGCGCCCCGAGCATGGAGTCCCGGCCGGCGCTAGCGAGCGTGGTGGTCGTCGTCTCGAACACCTGCCGCCCCATGTTGAACCGCACGCGACCACCACACTCTATTAAGCGAGAGGCAACGAGCGAGCGGGCGAGCGGGTGCGGTGCTGTAGCGGCGGCGGCGGGGGTGGTGGGTGAAGGAGGTTAGGGTTTAGGTTCGGGTAGGGGAGGCGCGATGCGGTGACGGTCGGGAAGGCGCGACAGTGAGGTTGGGGGAGGAAGGAGGCAGGCTAATAAGGCTGGTGAAGTGGATTCCGACATGTGGGCCCTATTGTGCCACGTATGTGAAAACCACCCCAGAAACATCGAGGGGTGTAAATCAGACGGTTTTCATAGTTTGTGGGTATTTGAATACCTGATTTAGCGGTTGGGGGTTGAAACCCACACAACACATATAGATGAGGGTTGTGGAATGGACCTTTTCCCCGCGAAAATGCATTGATGGCCCAAATCTCGACTAACAACAGCAACTTGGCCCGGTGGCCCACGACCCACGCGCGGCTTGAGGCAGACAGACACAGCCTCCCCTGCCGCCGGCCGCCGTGTCAGCCGGTCGCCGTCGCCGGCCACCCGGGCCCTTCTTCTTCTCTGCTCCACCTCCCCGCTTCTTACTTTGAATGCCCGAGCTTAAACAGCCGACGAAGACGTGGCGGACGCAGCGGTGTTCCGTCGGACACCCGGTAAGCTCCCCTCCGCCGCCCATTGTTCCCTTCTGCGGCGCACGATCGCGCGGATGGCCTCTTGTCCTTGCTGCACTTGGGCGTTGCGATGTCCGGGAGATGCTATCGTAGGGGGCGGTTCCTCAGGTGAACAGGCAGGGATCGGAAGAACTGTGCCGCGCGTTTTGCGTCGTCGGACATCAGCGTGTTGCGCTTCGAAGCGCAACGCCGCGAAAATTACGCGGAGGGAATCGCAACTGTTGTCACTTGCATCCCGTTGAATCTATCGGAACACCATGTTGGTCGGGCAGTGCCGGGCCATTGACTGTTTGTGGTTGCTTGGTCGTCGTCAGTTAAGCAGGTAGTGCATCAGATAAAGAAAGATCTTCAGTTCTGATCACGGAACTTTAACTATTTGTAGTTGCTTCAGTGTTATGCATTATTGCTTCCAATGGCAAGATGGACGGACTTAAACTACTCTCATTTATAGTGGTGACATTTACCTTGCTTGATCTGACCTGAGCACTATCTGTTAGGTTCTGACAGTCAGGTATATTTGCAGTTTTCCATGTGCACTAGACAACTAATTCAAATGGTACAACAACAATTGCAATATAATGACTGTAACGCTAGTGCAAGAGTTTGACATAGCCTTGTTTAGTTCGTTGGTGAAAAACTTTGCGATGTCACATTAGATGTTTCATGAGGTCTCGGAAGTGGTGAATAAAAAACTAATTTCAGAATTCGCCTGGGAATCGCGAGATTAATTTTTTAAGCCTAATTAATCCGTCATTAGCACATGTTTATTGTAGCACGAAATTATCAAATCATGAACTAATTAGGCTTAATAGATCCGTCTCGCAAAGTTATTGCAATCTGTGCAATTAGTTTTTTTGTTTACATTTAATACTCCAGGCATGTGTTAAAATATTTGATGTAGCGGATGAACAGCTCTTTTTAATGGAAGTAAACAAGGAAAATTATTGTTGATATCTAAGTGGGTACAATGATTTTTTTTTTGATAATTAAGTGGGTACAATGATTGTTTCTCGTGGAGTTAGATCACATGCAGTCATACAGGCACACTGCAGAGCACTGATATGACAGACTACTTTTTTTATGACTTCGTCTGTCTAGATAAGCCACAATCGAACGCATTTCAAAACACTCATGACATATAGTCATCAGCATGCGTGATTACAGTACCCCTTTTATGTTTATTGCCCCCTTTAGCTGCTGCTGACAAGGATAAGGTGAATCAGGCCTTCCATTGGCCAGTTCAATGCTGTCAATCACCAATAGTATTTATGGCCCCGGGCTACCTTTTTGGTACCCCATCAATTTTAGGTTTCTTGACAAGGACTGGTTTTTGCCAATTGATGTCATGTTCTGGAAGGACCACTTCCTCCTTTATGATACATTGTAGTACATAGTAAGAAAACAAAAATGTAATGCTATTTCCGGTTTTGTGCTTAGTTCAGACTTTTTCTGCAAAGTTGAGAGTTAATATATCGTTAATGTTACATACTTGTTGCAACTCTGGTACTATCCATAAGGAATGCTGATGGTAAGAGCTAAGAAGTTGTCAGAGAATGAAGATAACCATGCTAGTACCTTTTTCCTTCTGATTAGTTACCTTATGATCGCCATGAAGGTGTTTATCCACAGGGCGCATACAATGTGGTAAAAGCAAGCATGCATTTATAAGTAGGTTCAGTAAGATGATTTGTTGATATTACAGTTTTAGCTCAACAGAGCTTTTTCTTGATCTGAACATAATTTCTTTAATGCCTATGGTATATTATTTAGAGCCAGAAGATTTTACAAGCACATTCACAAGATTTTGTAAAGAGTTCTGGAAATGGGAGTGGCAAAAAGGGTGGGAATTTAAATAAAGAGCATTCCAATGCCCTTTATTTTATTTGAAGAGATAAGTGAGACCCAACCATAGCTTCCAGTTTATTTGTTTTTTAAGTTGCATCTTGAATGCTTCATCTATTGGATTGATTGTGCGGTCAAATCCTGCTAATGGGCATTTTTATGGTTTTTTTTTTGAAAATGCAGGAGGGCTGCATTTCACTGTATTAGAGAGACAAAAATAGCCCCCTTACAACTCTCATCTCTCATATGGGGACCAAATACGAGAATTGGGTGCAAACAAATTATGGTACGAGAATTGGGTGCAAAGAAATTATGGTACCTCTTGTGCTGTTACTTCCTGGTTAATTTGTATTTTGAATCCTAAGATTCAAAATGTGCTTAGGTTTGAGATTTGTAGATCTAGCTGGTGGTTTTTTAGATGCTCATCCAATTGTCTTTGGTCTCTCTTTCTCATTATCTGTTTCTAACTGCTACCTATTTAATTAGTTCTGTATACTCTATTTTTATGTTTTATAGCTGTTCTGTGAGAAGGTGATGCATGTGCTTCTGTATGTTCTTCATGAGCATGTTTACCTTTTGGTTAAATTGGATATTGCTTATCCATATACTAGAATATTTCAAGTCATCAGTTTTAATCCCTTCAGTAAGCCTGATCGTGTAGTGTTGACACAGTTGTTTCTGGTCAAATGGACTCATTAATGTAGTGAGTTTTCAATAATTGTTCACAGGCAAAATATTTTTTTGAGTGAAAGCACAGGCAAAATATCAGTCTTAAAAGAAAAATACTGTAGAATGGATTAATATACGTGAGTGGCAAATGATAGTTTAGCGAGAAAAACATCAAGATTCATATATTACTTGTTAAGTGCTGACTCTTTTGCACAAATGTAGGGTATTTTCCTTGATGAAATATGATTCATAGCATGTAGGTGTAATTTAAATCTTGAACAGCTTTATTGCCCCCCATCATTACAAATAGTTGCAGCCTTTTTCTATTATCATCAGTTAACACAGTACTCAGCATGTATCATACTTGATAGTGCTCAGTTTACCATTCTTCTTTGCACAGGGTATTTTTGGTGTAACAACTGGTGGAACTGATATTATCATCAAATGATTACTTTCAGAGAGCATCAAAGATAGGGTAACTCCTCTATTTTCTTGTGCTTCATACATTGCAAAAGAATTTCTACCTATGGTTCTGTACACATGTGTTCCACAGAAACTACAGTAGATACAATCATGAAGACAACGGCAGTGATGCCTTTTGAAATATTCCCTGTCCTGGGGCTAGGATGGCCAATGGGTCGTAGGCATTTTTCCTTCGTAGAAATGTCTCCCACCTTGCCTCAAAATGGGCCTTCCACTCCTGTTCAGTGTTGTAGTTTGGCAGATATTGCTTCACCCCAATACCTGCCTTGTCAGATAATTCTATTATCTGGCTGTTGAGGTTCAATGCATGCTCCACGCTGTGGGGGCCTGACGAAGATGGTACTGAGGATAGGAATCCCACTAGGTAGAAAACTTCCTCATCTGGTATGACTACTGACGTTCTGTTGTCCCATCTGCATGAAATGGAAATAGTCAGTCAATCAAACTAAGGAAGTTGCATCACCATTAGGTTTCTGGTCTCACATATCGTCTAATTACCTAAATTTTATCAGCAGCTAATTATTACCTGAATTTGTTTACTGGGTAGAGCAGTATGGGACCATTGTTGCTGTCTTTCAGAATTTTCCCAAAGACCTCCCTTGCGAATGTGTGTATCCAACTTTTTGGAATCATGAGATTTAGCCATGGGTGTGGGACTTCCCACATCCCCTTAGCTCTCAGTTTGACCTCAGAGGAATGCACACGATCCAGGAACTCGATGTAGGTGACATCTGTGTGGAATAGGGACTGAGGTTTGTATCTAAGTTGATACAGTAGGTTGTTGACCTCCTGCGGAGTGGAGACATACTTTGATCACTCTCAACTTGATTTGATATTAGTCACAAGTCATAACCATATATAGTAGCATCTCACCTGTTCCATGTTGTCTGCCTCTTCAGGATTGTAGTTCTTTGTCATCTCGAGGCAGAAGAGAACTCTTCCATCCGATTCGAACTGGCTAGCCCACGCTGGATCCTGTGGGTTAAACGATGATCTCCAGTTGTTCAGGACGCCTGCCCTGTTGATGATGACGAAACCCTCTATGTAATCAAAGGTCCTTTCTGCTGAAATAAGCATCTCCTGATCCTCTGTGAAGCTTGTGAAGTCTGAGTAGAGAACTCTTATCCACCTTACCTATTGCATATTCAAATGATTAGCAAGTGGCTACTAGAAGTTGCTAACATTAAGTTGGTATGAATGATTTTTTATTTTTCTTGTACCATTTTTGGTGCTGGCTCAAGGGCAATCCTGGCTCTAGTGATGATACCGAACTGACCTAGGCCACCAAGAGAAGCATGGAAGAGATCAGAGTTCTGATCAGGTGAGCAAGTGACAATATCTCCTCTTCCTGCATTTGACAGTCATGATATGGTACCCATTTTGTTACTTTGGAAACTTTTAAATCATTATATTATTAAGGTTTGTCTATACCTGTCACAATCTCCAGCTCTTTGACATTGCTGATTTGTGGGCCATGTCGGAATGTCTGCCCACTGACCCCTGCATTCGACAGCGTGCCTCCAATTGTGAGGTGGAGATAATCAGTCCATGACTTTGGCGCCAGGCCATACTTAAATGTCTCATGAAGGACATTTATCCAGAGTTCTCCTCCTGAGGCATCAACATAGGGCGATGCACCAGAGTGCACCTGCATTCTGGCAGTCGGTAGAGATTCCATTTTGATGACAATCCCTCCAGCAGCCTGGCACTGCCCTCGGAGTGAGTGTCCATGCCCACGAGCCGCCACAGTGAGCATAGAGTGCTCACCCTTCAAGAAAACATGCCTGACTGTAATGGCAATGTCTTCTACTGAGCCTGGATGAAGCACAGCAGCTGGCATGGAGCTAGAGAGATTTCCAAAGTCCCCCGCAGCGGTAGACACGTCGTGGAAGCTGAAATGGCCATCAAGGGGTAGTTTACGGAGGGATTCAAGCACATCTTGGTCAGGCACGTGGGCGATAGTAACTCCACCAAAAGAAAATAAAAGGAAAAGCTTCAGGTATTGCAAAACTGAAGGCTTCATGGCTCTATCTACACTCCTACAGGGTACAGCTCAAGAACCAACTAGTTAGGGAGTTCAAGTTTTGAGGAGAAAGACGAAAGGTGCAGTAGGATAGTGTGGTTCAGTTGAGGAGCAGAGGGATGGGAATGGAGATGTAGGGATGGAAGGAGATTTAAAGGGGGCACTCGGAGGGTTTGCATGTGGACTAGTGTAGGAGGTGGTGTCGTCAAACCAGACTTTGGGAACCATTTGGTAGACTAGGATCAGTATGAGAACAGGCTTGACTACAAAATATGGATGCAGACATATTGTGCATTTTCTCTGGTAATCCTAGATGGAAAAATAAATATAAAAAAATCTAGAAAGGCAGATCCTACATAGAGTTTCTTGCTTGGTTGCTTCTGTTTGAAGGGTGGCACAACATGTGTCAGGAAATGAATGGAGGAAGGATGAAGAGATGTAGTCCGTTCATTAGACTGTCTATCATGGTTCATATCATTTGCTACACCAAGCCCATGAGAACAGTGATGTTATGTGTGACACATTTCTCAGCAGGATTAAACTTATGGTCGAGCCAGACAGTGGTAACATAACACATATGCAAGTGGCAGACCTGAAGGGTCCACTTGTGCTTCAAATCTGATTTCATGTTCAGAATTTCCTTTCAGTCTTAAACACGATCTGCTGTAGATGTGCTATTTTTGTGCCTTTGGACTTCTAGGTGGCAAACATCCTCTTGAACATATCAAATAAAGTTCCTTCCAGGATGCTTGTATTTGTACAGACACTGCATGCATATCTATTTCTGCAGAACATACATGATGGTAAGAATCATTCTGTCTAGACAATTTTGGAATGTTGATACATCGCTAAGAAAAATGTTTTTTCAATTTTTGTTCTTAGCTGAATCTTATGGACATGGAATGCCTAAGGATCCTTTTCCTTTGTGGTGGCCAAGAGCTTTCACATGATAATGCAGAATCCCTTTGCCCACATGGTGTCAATTGTCACCCTAAGCTACTTATCCAGTTATTGCTTCTAAGGTTTCTCCAGAAGAGACGCCATGTTCTTGTAGAACCTTTTTTTTTCCAAGTTATTGTTAGAGTTTACATAATTTATCTAATAGATTCTTAGATCCTCATTCTTTCTGGTATCTAATCCTATCTGTTTGAAACAACACAAGCAAATCTGTCATCAAACTGGATGTTCTTTCAAATACCATCTCTTTACACCTATTGAGATTAGGAGACAGCTATGCCATACAAAGTAGAAAATGAAGATGAGCCATACTTTGTGATGCTAATTAGAGAAGAGGTGGCAAATATTTACTACTCGGATAAAATTCATCCATCTTTGGTGCATGATGCCTTGGTGAATTTTCTGTTTCTAAGAGCATCTTCAAGAGTTTGCTATTTTTAACTTGGCAAATCTTTGGTTGAATGGGTACTGCTGATGCAACCAGTGATACTCCCTCCAGTTCCTTCTATAAGCCACTTTAGACTTCTAAGCTTTTTTCTTGATTCAAGTCATCTAGAACTTATAAGCATTTCAGATCCTTTCCCCCCTCTTGCTAAATGAATGATGTCCGTCTAATGGTGCGAATGAACCATTATTCCTGACCTAGGATAATTGAAGGGAAACAAAGTCTTTTCATCAACTTCCTTAATGCATGCACACAAAATCTAGGATGATCTATAATTGTAACCAGTCACCAGATCTGTCATCATCAAGGAATGACTTCGTGTAGTGGGTTTTTGTTTTCCGCTCTATCTTGGCAGCAAATGCAGGGAGTTGCGAGAGACTAATATCTTTTTCATGAAAATGAAAAGCAATTTTTTATGGTTGAAGTTATCTGCAAATGTTTTTTCTATGAAATAGATCAGCATCTGAGCCACTTTTTTCATTCAAAAATCCACTTCCTTAATCCATGCACGCAATATCTATGGTGATCTATAATTGTAACCAGAGATACCTATCTGTCATCATCAAGGAATGACTTCGTGTAGTGGGCTTTCCCTTTCGTTTTCTGCTCTATCTTGACAACAAATGCAGGGAGTTGCAAGAGGCTAATACCTTTTCATGAAAATGAAAGGCAATTTTTATGGTAGAAGTTATCTGAAAAAAAAAATCACTATGAAGATCAGCATTTGATCCACTTTTTTCATTCAAAAAGCATTTACTTGCTTTAGTTTTGGCCCTTCATTTATGAACAGATGTGGACATCATGCTTACATTGCTACGCACCCTGGTGATAGACGAATTATTATGCATCGTTTGCACTAACCCAAGAAAATAATAGCTTAGCCTCTCATAGCTGGAGTCTTATACGTATTGTCACAGGTCGAGGAGGTGTTATTATTTACACGTGGGGTTCAACATAAGTGTTACTTTGGACATTGGCATATTAATGAAAACCTAACAACAACCACTAGTTACTATCATTATATATTTGTAAATCTAGAAAAACTTACAAGTGTGAATGGTGTTACACATCCTTTCTTACCACAAGGATCGCACATTGCGAAGGTATTGTTTTAATCAAAATTTGAACCATACAATCCTAGAATGATGCTAATTCTAATGGAGAAAACTTTATGAAGTAATAAATGTCTTCAAATCAGTATGGTTTTTTTTCTTTGACAGGGAAAGGAAAAAGGAAATGGGGATGCCTCCATCTCTGTAAAGGAGGCAACCACTGGTTCCCCACTTGGTAGGTTGACTCTAGAGGACAGGATGGAGATTAGATTCCCTAATCCATGACATGCATCGCAATCGCATTTCACAAAGGTGACATTGATTTGCATCTGCATGCTTTCAGGAGTTGTTCCTTCGTTGTTTCAGTCCGCGCTGTCGATGGCCAGGAGGCTCGGCACCCAGTCCCAGCAGGAGTCCCCTACACACTGCTACAAGATCAGTGGATGGAGCCACCATTGCCAATATTAGTGGATGGCAGTTGGGCAGGTTGGCTACACTCCTTTGGTGGCAATGGCCACCTTTAGTATGCTAGATTTGACAGCCAAGAACCAGTTCTTCTTCATCTGAGGGGCACTGTTCTCCGGATTACTTTCAAATGAGCTAGATGTCTGCTTGGCAACCCAAAATTGATAAATATCACTCTGATATGCTTGAACTCTGAAAGGTGTATTTGGCATGCTGAAGTAAAGCAATCTCAGAATGTAGGAATTTCATACTAGGATTTATGTAAGAACTGTGTTTTTACTGCTTCTCAACCTGTCATGTTTTTAGTCATTTTTGGCATTGCACTTTCTCAACCTTCTATTCTGGTTATTTGTTGCCATTGCACTTTTAAATGGCTTCCATTATGGATATAAGGTTGAGAATCTTCTATCTTAAGCATACAAGGGAAAAAAACATTGAGCAGAGCACATGCCCGGCAGCTGGTCTATTCATTGTTGACAAATAATAGCTTGCCTTAGATTTAGGGCATATATATATATATACACACTAAACCCAAGTCATGTAGCACTCGTCTTTGTACGACTGCTCAGATAAGATGGCATTTTTTTGGATAGGAACGGTACTTGATGGCACATGCACAAGCTGACAAGCATATTCAAAATTTGAAATCAATCAACTGCGTAAAACATCCCTAAATGTGAGGATGTTAGAAGCGAATCTGCCTGTTGCGTAAGTAAAAATGGTAAAATTGGAGTGATGTCCAAATGTCTCTTGCAAAACATTGGTTGGGGGACTTGGGGAGCACAGGGAGGGAGGGTGTGGGAGAGCTTGCCGCCGGCCTGAATGTGTGATGGATGGGCCCAACAGGGAAGGTACGGAGGAGGCCGTGGGAGAGCTTGCCGCCGGCCGGGCCCTGCCCTAGAATTCCATGTAAGTGGACTGGAATGGGCCCACGGTTCACGAGGGCCGTTTGAAATTTCGTCCGTCCGTGGCACTTGGGCCCACCGCTGTCGTGTCGATTTTCTGGAAACAGAAACATAATCCGCAACTTTAGGGGTAGGAAAAGTGTGAAGAGACTGACTGGTACGGGCAACTTTGTCGTCGGTCGTAGCTCTTCATCATAGAATCCAGCAAAAATTCAAAGAGCAAAAGGAAACAATTATTCACCTGGAATCTTTTCCTACATCTTCTATTCCACAAATCTTAGTTCCAAACTGCGCGCCCTGTTCGTTTGACTTATCACCCACCAGCCAGTAGTACTTTTCTCTCAGGACAAATCAGTCACCAGCAACCAGCCAACAGTGCTTTTTCTCTCAAAACAAATCAGCACCAGCCACCAGCCAAACGAACAGGCTGACCAAAGTGTAGTTTTCATCTCTCAAGTATCGAGAAAGTATAACATTCATCCTTCATTTGATGTAAATCAGCCCCTTAACTAACCATATTGGTGCATTTTCATCCCAATCTTAATTTAGCAATAGTTTAGTGTCATCCAATGGTGATTGTGCCACATAATCATCTGATAGTGATGCAATATGTTGAGTTGGATATATAAACCCTACAAAGATTTTTACTAAACCATCTAAATTTTTCATTCGTAATAATTTTATCTGAAAAATAAAGGAACCAATTCACATTGACTTAACAATTGTCGTGACTAAACAATGATTATAAAGATGATTACATAGCCTAAATTGATGTTATATGGCATTAAATCATTGTTAAACCAATTAGGGGACGAAAATGCACTGGTTTAGTTAGTTAAAAGGTTGATTTGCACCAAATGAAACATGAGTGATTAATGATACACTTTTGCAATACTTGAGGGGTGAAAAAAAACTGGATATAGTGTATGTGTAAATGTATAATATTGAATCTCAAAAAAACAAAATGACCTACAATTTAGAGTGGAGAAGTAATACTTTTTTTTCGCAATCTTTGATCATAAAACATTAGATCATTATCGTCATCTACCTCTCCATTTAATTTATTATAGAAAAGGTTTTGCTAGCAAAATATATAATTTTAGAAAATTTCGGTTCATATCACATCAAGAGTTAGCAATGAATTGATGATGACCAAGAACGCCTTTGGCGAGAAACTAGAGGCACCACTCGCCGTAGTGATAGAGAGTTGCGAGGTCCGGTGGTGACGACGCCACTAGCAAATGCCGGGCGTGGCAGAGATGCCAGCTATTCTTTTAGCATGTCTAGTAGGTGAAGCTTTTGATCCTATACATAAAATGACTTGAAATCCAAGAAAACAGGCATCTTTCTGTGCTACATGTAGAAAAGGCTCAAATGAGCAAAATAGGCCTGGCTCAGCCCGACAGCCTGGTACGAGCTTGACGGGCTAAATCCCATCCGACACCAACTGCTGGGCGAGGCATTGATTTTCATGGCCCGAAAAAATGGGCAGCTCAAGCTCCGCTGGAATAATAAAATGAATTAAATTTATATAAATGATGGTCGACTCGAGGTTTGCTTAGATTTAGCTCAAATCAGCTTGAAAGTACACATTTGTTGATTCAAATCAAATGGTTGCCTAGTGTACATGCACAGCAACCTGCCAAAACATGGAAGAGCCAAACCAAACCGAAGAGTGGTCATGTAGAGATTTTTTACGATTTTGCAGAAATAATAATTTGTCACAAAAATATGCAAAACAAACCGCCAAATGAATTCGCGAGAAAATGTCGTCGCCTTGGGTCGACGGCCAAACCGCCGTATGAAACGGCAGTAAGGTATCAGCACCTGGGCTGGGCCTGACCTAGGCACCGTAGTTTGAAATGGCGGTTTTAAAAAACACGCCATTTGAAAGACATGTGGAAATGTGGCTAGCAATCTTTCAAACTCAAAAGAATCCGCCATTTGAAATGGGGTTTTTTACATGCGACAACCCACCTAGGAAAATATTGTACTACCGCCTAAACCAATCCACCTTGTCATTAAGCGATAATAAAGTATCATCCTGTCGTTAGTTGTCAGGTTGACGCCCGGTGAAATCACTTATATAGCAACAAGGATCGACATATAAGCATTAAAACTCACACGAACGCGAGTTCAGAGTACAAACACAAATTAAATTCAAATCTACCCCGAAGAGTTTAATTATTACAAACCATTGTTCATGACAAGAAATAAAGGTTCAAAGTTAAAAAAACAACGAAATAAAATAAACTAGCGAAACGAAGGTCGTCCATGATGCCATCATTCGTCGTCATCCACCCATTCCAGCTCCCGGCCGGGTGGAATCTCACCGGGTTAAACAACACCTGCAACCACATTTTAAAGTAAGTTTGAGTATACTAATACTCAATAAGACTTAATCGTCCGATTATAACTACATCACCAACTCTAGACATGAGAGGCTTTTTGGCTTGTGGAGTTCTTTTGCTGAAAAGCAACAAAAAGTATGTCTTTACTTTCAAGATTTTAGCATAAATTCTAGTTAATTAGTATTTCTAAGTGTGCCAACTATTACAATCAAGAATTGTACAATACAATTAAGTCAAGTAGTAAACTTCACCAAGTACCATCATTAAGGGATATCATGGCCAGTTGATTAAGCAGTCTCAGATAGCGGTGAGAGGCCGACAATCGATTGATTTAAACCTTGCAAGGTAAACCTAAACACAAAGAGGGTGCCCCCACATGGACAACCACCAGGCGGTCCCCAAAAATCCTCGGCTGGGGATCAAAGCTTACAGTCATGGGTACACGGCTATCTGGCGTGCCCCACAAGGCACCCAGCTTCACACATGTACCCCTCCCCCGGTAGCTAGCCGAGTAGGTGATTACTCAAGATTACTCAAGATCTACACGAGGATGCAAATGCAAGATTTAATTGATGGTTTTTAGATTTAAATAATTACAAACAACAATTTACAACCATGCGGTGCATGGTTGACCATATTAACCTAGATAACAATTACATTCAGCATACTCTTCCAAAAGGAACAATAAGCGGTTCTTTATTAATTACTCTTTATGATAGTGACTGTGTACATATTTATGTAAATAAATTAATTAAATTTCACAAAGAGCAAGGGGTTGGTCTTAAGCCTTTTAAAATGATTTACTTCACACACATACGTCATTAGTTGAGGTGTTGGTGATTTTCCCAATTAATTTAATATTAAGCTTAAATGGGCTCCCATTGCTTTTATTCACAAAATAAATTCATAAAATTCAGTGAGGTGTTTTTGAAGCACTACGAACCTATACAAAGCCACTGCACACACATGCACACTTAGGAGTGCTATGAAATTAAATACACCGAAAAATAACAAAAGCTAGCTACTAAAGCAAGATAAATGCATACAAAAATGAATAAGCATCAAAAGGATCCCAACTTTCTCACACAAGACCTTTGGTCTAAAACTAAGCTAGGAATGCAACAAATACACCTAGAGCTATCATGGATCTTGAGCTATGCATTTACAAATAAAATTAGGCATAAAACAAAATTAATTATTTCTAACAGATATAAAATTATGATTAATTCACCAGAGGTGCGTTTAAGCATAAAAAGATCACTTGCAGAAGTTGAGCACAAAAATCTAGTTAGTTTTAGCTACAAAAATCATTTGGACAGATTAAGCATAAATAGAAAACAATTCATAATAAAGAATATATAGCATAACTTTATGCAATTTTTCGTACAGGAGCTAGAAATGGAATAACAGACAACATATCCAAAATTCAGCTCAATAATGCTTGCAGAATTTGAGATACAATAGATCTAGGTTTATCAGTTTTCTATTTTTCATGCAACAATTATCAGGCAAGACTATGGTCATGCTTTACAAAAGTTGTAGTGTTCTTTACAAGGAATCCAACAAAATTAAGTTTGCATTTTTCTAACTTTTCTACGATTTTCTATGTATTTTACAAGAATCAGCAATTATCCTACACTATTGAAGATCTTGCTTTACACCGAGGTCCCTGGAAAGTTTTCAAACTTCACAGATGTGCCCTTGCTTTACACTGCGGCCCTAGAAAGATTCCCAGCTTCGCAATGTGGTCCTCGGGCAACCGGCGGCGCGACCGGCAGGAATTCTGGCGGCTCCAGCGACAGGGTCAGCCGTGTATGGGGTGGAGGAGGGCTAGGGGCTCACCTTGGTTCTCCTCGTGGTCGGAGTTGGGGTGGAAGCGACTCCGGTGAGCTCGCTCAGCGGCGCAAGGCGGCGGTGGCCGCTGCGGCGCACTCCGGCGAAGGGCAAGCTCGTCCGGGGCAACAAGCGACACGGGAAGGTTCTGTGCGGGCGTACGAAGCTGTTGGGAGTCTCAGGTGGAGCAGTGTGGCTCGGGTGGTGAAGCTCGGCGAGCGGCCTCTAATGGCGACCAGTGGCGGAGCAAGGCGAGGGCGCGCCGGCGTGCAGGCGGGTGAGGAGGAGCGGGCGTTTTGTAGGCGCGACGGGCAGCTTCCCTCGTGGCCACGACTTGAGCAGAGGGGGTCCGGGCGTGCGCGCAGCAGCGCGGTGCGAGTAGGGGCCGTCGCGGGTGGGTGTAACGCCCGCGTTTTTAGCTCCTAATAAACCGCCTAATAAATCACGCGTGTTTTCAAAACTTTCCAGCTGAGCTCATTTACCCACTTTCGAAACCCCGGTCGATTCTTTTCCCCTCGGCGCGCGTGCCACGAATCCCGCCGGCACCGCTCGCGCCGGCCATCGCCCGTCGCGTGTCGCCCCAAAACCGCGGTCGGCCACTACGCCGGAATCCCGCGCACGCCGCGGTCCCGCCGGCCGGTCCGCCTCGCCATCACCGCCGTCCCGAAATTGACGCCGGTATCCGAGAAACCCAGAAAAATCCGCAAAAACCCTTCTCCTAATTTCCTAGAAATTGTCCTAATTTTCTAAATCCCTTTTTTTCTTCCCTTATTTTTCTTTTTCTATTTTCCTTTTTCTATTTTCCTTTTTCTTTTCTTCCTTTTCTTTTCTGTTTTCTCCTTTTTCTTTTTCCCTTCTTTTTCCTCCCCTTTCTTCCTCCTTCGGTCGGCTCCAGGCCGCGACCCAGCGCGACCTCCCTGCCAGGACCGGCGCCCCCCACCTCCCTCTCCTCCGGCCGAGCCCGGCCGGCGGAGCTCACCGCGCGGCACGCCAAGGCCGGCCCCCGTAGCCCGCCGGCCGTGTCGCCCCTCCCCCTCCATTGCTCTGACAGGCGACGACTAACTGTCACCTCCACCATTACTTCTCCCCTCCGGCCGGTCTCCTCCCCCACAGCCACAGCGGCCGCCTGCACGAAGAGTCTCATCCACAGCGCCTCGCCACCCGGAAGCTCTCCGGCCCAAGGTGTGACGCCCCAGGTTTTTAATTACCGTCATTAACGCTAATGACCGGATCAGCCGAGTCAAACCGGTCAAACACCAGTCAAACCTAGGTTAACCTGGGTCATCACCTTGAAAACCTCGCCAATGAACCCCAATAGACCCCTTGACCAAGTCTACGCACACCCGTGGTCAGCCCTTGGTCAAATACACGGTCAAAACCGGCGTAACCGTTGACGTCAGCGAATGTCGTCCGAAACTTTTGCCGCGTTCTCCAAAATTCACCTAAGCACTTCAAAATCTACCTTTATGAAAGTTGTCCATCTTGTTGAGGGACACAACTTTCATGTAGATTGGCATTTCAAATTTTGAGTGGAAATTGGTGAAAAACTCGATCAACTGACAGTACCTCCTGTTTTCCAAAACAGGCCGGCATTCAAAGTTGGCACGATGTTCCTGCAAAATCCGTTGAGAAAAACACTAGACGGACTTTGCGAAAGTTGTAGAGGGTAGTTGGATCTACAACTTTCCTATTCACCACATATTGCACTTCTATTAAAAAATTTGGAGGAAATCTATTTCGAACAGGGCCAGTTTGAAATCAGGTAGGCCACCGCGCGCCAGGCCGCGTCGCCGCGCGTCGCCGCGCGCCGCGCGCCGCCCGCGCCCGCCCTCCGCCGTCTCGACGACCGTGCCGGCTCGCGCCTTCCCAACGCCGCTCCCGCCCCGAGACGCCCGGAACGCCGCGCCCCGCCACGTGCCGCGCCCCGAACGCGCGCCCGCCGTACGCCGCCCGCCCGCTCGCCGCCGCACCGGCCGTCCTCGCCCGCCCGCGCCGCCCCTCTCCCCGCCACCGCCCGCGCGTCGCCTATAAGAGCCACCGCTCCTTCCCCGACGCGCCAACCCCCCGCCGCACCGAGCCGCCGGCGAGCAGCCATGGCGTGCCGCCGCTCCATGGACGCCGCCGTCGAGCTCGGTCCTTGCTAGCTCTCGCGGTCAGCGCCAGCCCCAACCGCCCCTCTAGCGTCCCCGAGAGCCGCCACCACCGCCGGCTGTTGCCGCGCATTGGCCGCGCCCTCACCGGGAACAGCCGCCGCCGCGGCCACACTCCCCCGGCCGCCGCCGAGCCGCTCGCCGGAGCCGCTCCGCCCCTGTCCAACACCCCAAACTGAGTCCCTAGTAACCCTAGACCCTCCCCCCGTCCTCTCCCGGCCAAGAACGCCGGCGAGCTCGCCGAATTCCGGCGAACCGCACCGCTGCTCGCGCCCCAGGGACTACATTGCAAAAGAAAAGATCTTTCCGAGGGCCTCCCTGCAAAAGGTAACTCAAATAGTATTTGTGATTTGGTTGATTCTTGTAAATTGCGTAGAAACTCGTAAGAAAATCAGAAAAATGCGAAACCAATTTTGTTGGATTCGTGGTGAAATACCTACAACTTTTGTTATTCTGGCCTGAGCTAATTCCTGTTATTTTCGCATGAAAAATACAAATGTGAAAAACCTAGATCTGCAATATATCAAAATATATAAGTCCTCTGTGTCCAATTTCTGGATATGTTGTGTGTTAGGTCATTACTAGCTCCTATGCCAAAAATTGCACAAATTTATGATGTAAATATGTTTATAAAAATGTTTTCCCAATTCTGCCAGATCTGCATAAATAATTTTTGTAGCTAAAACTAATTAGTTTTTTGCAACCAACTTTTGCACTGTCTTTTAATTCCAAAACACCCCTCTGGTGAATTAATCACAATTTTAGAATTACCAGAAGTATTTATTCTTGAATTATGCTTGTTTTTCTTTAAAATTTCATAACTCTAGTTTCATAATAGTTCTAGGTGTATATGCTGCACCACTAGGCTAGTTTTGGACCATATAACATGTGTGAGAAAGTTAGGATCATTTTGTTGAGTATTTATTTTTGTGTGCATTTACCATGTCCATCTAGCTAGCTTTTGTCTTTTTCGAAAATAATTAATTTCTAGCTATCCAAAGCACGCATGTGTGTCCAGTTGCTTGTTATAGGTATTTAAAGTGTAATACACCTTTCCAATGAATTTTATTAATTAATTTCATGAATTAAAGCATTGAAAGTAATTAAGGCTTAATAGTCGTTAAATGGGAAATATCACCAAACCACCCTTGCTAATCTTGTGTGTGGTTGCAAATCATGTTAAAAGTTAAACGTAACCACCCACTACTGTTTGTGAATTTAAATTAAATTATTTACATATATATGTACATAGTCACCATCAAAAAGAATATTTAATAAAGAGTTGCAAATTGTTCCTTTTGGAAGAGTATGCTAAATGTATTCTTATCTAGGTGAATGTGTCCAACAAATACACCCCTTGATTGTCAATATGGTTTGTAAGTGATTAAAGTAAAAACCGTCGAATAAATCTTGCATTTGCATCTTCGTGTAGATCTTTCCGCCAGTAGACGTACGCTCGTGCCGGAAGGAGGAAACGAAGGTGCCGACAAAGAGCTACCGTGCGTGGACGTAGCTCAAGACCTGGACCCAAGTCCAGAAGGGCCCAAGGACAACCTTGCCGGCGAAGGCAAGCCCCGGATCATTAACCCCGTCTTTTAAAATTATACAAATATGTTTGCTACGATTGTGCATTTACGTTTCAGGAGTTGAATTGAAACCCTAGATGCATGATCCTTAGGTACCTATGCTCTATCACTAGTATGCTAGGTCGATAGCTGCTATGCTATAGGACCCGATAGAAGTCGAGTGATGTTCGTCACTCGCGAGAATAGGTTCCTAGATAGGAATCATAAGATATCCTTAAATGGATTGCTCATGTGGTAAGAGCATGGGATTGGGCTCCGGTCCAGTGGCTTTCGTGGGCTAAGCTTTTGAACGTACTAAACATTCGCCGGGAATGGGACCGGTAAGCCTAGTACCTTAATGAGGCGGCGAGGGATCCTACTATTACTACTCTTGAGAAATCTCCTAACTGGCTAGCTACCGGGAAGGGTGGTGTATGGTGACTCCGGGTATCTCGCGGGGTATGCCGGATAGCCTGCACCAAGGACTGTAAGATTCGATCCCAACCCGAGGATTTTTGGAAACGGCCTGGGAAAGTTGTCCTTTCGGGGGCAGCCTACCGTGTGTTTGGGTTTACCTTGCAAGGTTTAAATCAATCGATTGTCGGCCTCTCACCGTTATCCGAGACTGCTTAATCAACTGGCCATGATATCCCATAAAGATGGAACTCGAGGAATATGGTTGTATGAATTAATTCCTTGTCCAATTCTTGATTGAATTAGATGGCACATTTAGAAATGGTAATCAACTAGAACTTGTGCTAAAAGGTTGAAAGTAAGGATCTACTTTTAGTAGTCAATTCAAAGAAAAGAAACTCCACCGGCCAAAAGCCTTTCATGTCTAGAGTTTGGTGATGTAGTTATCACCCGACGGTTAAGTCTTGCTGAGTATTAGTATACTCAGCCTTGCTTTAAAATTGTTGTTGCAGGTGTGATTGACCGGATGGGTGACGACAAGTGATGACATCGCGGATGGCCTCCTGTGATGTCCACTGTTGCTCTAGTTTAATCTATTTCTGCTGTTTTTCGAACTCTGAATCTTTACTCCATGTCCGGAACAATGGTTTGTAATAAAATGTTTAATTCATGTTGTACTCTGGACTCGCCTTCGCGTGAGTTTTAATGCATGTGTCGATCCTCTGTTCGATGTCCAAGTGATTTACCGGGCGTTAACCCGGCAACTAACGACAGGATGATACTTTACTATTGCTTAATGACCAAAGTGGATCGGTCTTAGGCGATAGTACGGTATTTTTCTGGGCGGGTTGTCACAGCTGGTATCAGAGCGATCGCATGCACCAGAGCTTAATTAACAACCTTAATCACATGATTTTGGAATAAAAACTGCCAATATTGTTTGATTTGCAAAACACGTTAGTCCGTTAAGGATAAACTAGACCGAGAGGCCCTAGAGAGAATTTTTGGTTTCTTTCAGGTGGCTTATTAACCTATGGTTTATTTTGCTAACTTCCAGCACATTACTTTATGTCAGACTTACTTTCTTGCACAACCAAACTAGATGAGCCACGTGTTTTATACGTGTGTTGTTCCGCATCACGGGAATTGCGAGGGTTGATGGAGTGATCCATTCCACGGATCCCATCTTCGCGTCTGTTTATGAGTTGTGTGTCGCCACGTGTTTCATACGTGTGCATTCCGCATGTCGCTCATGCGAGGCAAGGATATACTCCATTCAAACGGAGGATGTCCGAGGTTGGACGCTGTCCATGCAGCGGCTTAACGCATGGATGCCGTTTCTATAGTGAACGGTAATGTATGGGAACGCTTTCATGAGTGCTGGCATGAAAGGTTCGTTGTGTTCTGTGATCTTCTGCAGGTACACTAACCTCGTTTCGTAAGTCGCTAAGTAAGCATCGACTAGATCTCGACTAGTTATTATAGGGAGATACGTGTATATGCCGTGCCACCGGCGCTAACTCCGAGTTTGGCTTGGATGCCTTGTGAGGACGAATAGGACGTCTTGCATCATGCTAAAAGTCGTGGAAGAACCTAAATTGAACTCACGTCCGTTCCGTGCTCTCTAAAGTAAAATAGTGATAGCGTGTTTTGTCCTGTATAGCCTCTTTAGGTGTAGATGTGTTGTCATGCTTAAATTTATTAGAGTTGTTGCTTAGATTGTTGTTCTTGTCCAAGAATCTTTCGTCTAGGTGATCTTAGCCTAGGTTGTTCCGATCTAATCTAGTTTCTACTCGCCCAAACTCACGATCATAATTTAGGTTTACCGCAAATTATGCTCGGTCAGTCAACCCTTGCCTTGCCATCTTCCGAGAACCTTTTGATATCTTGCCTAGATAGCACCTTTCCTAATCTTCTAGAAACCTTGCATACCAACTTGAGTCTCCTAACCTTGCTAGGTTGCTACGCAGAATGGAGAAGTGTTGGACTCTGGTTCAAGTTAGGAAGTTCGGTTTCCGTTACCAGAACCCTGTACCATTTGGTATGCCTGCTCGTTCGAGTTCAGCATACGTTGGATCTTAGTATGCATAATTACCCCATACCTTAACCCTATCCGTATTCATGGATCGAGTTACCTTTGTACACTCGCACCCGACTGACTCTCAAGTTTGTCGTTATGTCCAGATGGACAACGCTGGCTCTACGTCGGCTGATGTGGAATCATGGACTCTCGTGAACTACCTCGAGGAGGGTGGATTTCCTGCACTTCTGTGGGACACCCTGAAGGACTTTGGGTACACCACTTACCCAGAGTACTCGACACGTGAGGTCATGACCACAGGCCAACTCCTTTGTTGTGAAGTGAAGGTGAAGATTTCAGTGTGCCCGACCAATCCTGCTTGGGAAGAGTGGGAGTGTATGGCACACGGAAGAAACTTGTCCGACACGGTGCAGAAGGCTGCTCTTGAGGCACTCACAACTTTCTGTGGGAAGCACCCTGCCGAGATAGTCAACTCTTCAGCCAAAGTAATTCCGGTACCCGAGCGACACATTGCCCCGGGTGGTGAACGAGAAACTATCCTTCCAGCCCAGAGCAACCCTCACTATAGTCCTGATCTTGTCACCTCAGTCCGTTTTTCAGAAGCCATGTACGACACCTACCGCGGGATGGTGGGAGAAAGTGTATTCTATAGACACCAAATCTATAGGTGCCGAGTTAAAGAAACAGAGTGTACAGCTCAAGCGTTGAAGGAAGCCCGAGCCATGATAGCTACTCTCAAGAAGGAAAGACGCAAGGACAAGGCAAAGATACAAGAATTAAGTGAAGTTATCCATGAGCAGAATTTCTTGTTACAACATAATGATCAGTATATGCTTGAACTAGAAAATCAACTGGAAGCTCTAGCCGTTCCACCATCCCGCACCGGCACTAAGGTGTTCGTGTGGAGGTACCCTACTTGTGGGTAAAGATGTACAACCTCTGCAGTGTCAAACCTATTCGAATAGCCGTGTCCACGGTATTGGACGAGTCACAGTGTGGTCACAAAAACTAGTGTTTGGGTTTGGGATGTTTTCTGGTGTGAGTTGTTTTCCGGGTGAAGTGTGTGGTTGTGTGCCTGGGCTACTGCGGACGGGGAGTTCGGTAGTTCCACAGTGGTTTTCTTAAAACAACTGAGTCACCTTGGTTATAAAATTGGTTTGCGAAAAACCTTTTCGAAAATGAACCCCTGCATGAGTAAATGAGTTTGCAAATAAACCTTAACCTGTTCCTTGTTATATATATCATGTGCATGATCTGCTTATAAGCCCCTCCGTGGGTGGGGTTGGACTTGTTGAGTACGTATGTGCTCACCCTTGTTTAACTAACTATTTTTCAGAGGAGGATCCCGATTTTGTTCCCGAAGACGTCGAGTAGGTCGCTGCCCTACACCCAACCGTGCCTGTGTACCCAGGGCCTCCACAGAGAGCTTCCATGGTGTGGTACTCTGATGAGGCTTGGGAAGCCTTTGCTATCGTAGTGTGGTCATTAGCGTTTGTGTTGTTCCTTGTGGCGTTGGCACTTCCGTGCCCTCTGTGTCGCCGTGATGTAAAAGACTGATCCACCTGTTGTAATAAATGTGTTACCAGCCTCCTGGGACTGGTATTTGTGTCACATTTAGTTACCTCTGATGAGGGGACGCTTCAGGTGGTATCAGAGCCGTAGGTTGGCCGTTGGACGCGACCCCTAGGATACGAAACCTCCTCTGGCCCCTCTCTCACCTTTTCTTTGTTGAGATCATCTTTTCCAAAATCCTTACCTTGATCCTTGCCTGATTCCAGATGGTTAACCTGGAATGGAACCGAGGAGTGTACCCCAACCTTGTTGCTAAATAAAGCTATCTATATTTTGTACCCTACCACAACCTGTTCAACTCTACCCTTGTTTTCAGATGGCGGAAGATGGATGGACCCAAGGCGTGTGCCAGGAGGAGCCTAGTTTTGCTCGCCTTCTTATCAACTCCCTGGAGCGCCTCGGTATCACTGAGTGTCCTAGGTACTACAGCAGAGAGTACGAGCAACTCGGCACTCTTCGCTGTAGGGTGGTCCTCTCCGTCGCTAGAAGCAACCGCCACACCAACATCGAGCCATGGCGTGTGACCGCCACAGGGTTTTGACACTGAGACACCTATCCTTTGGCCCTCAGAAAAGCCCTCCGCTACCTGTGCCGGATCTACGAGGAACACCTCGTCCCCACACCGATGAGGTATTTTCCTCCCGCCATCAGAACCCTAGTTTGGCAGGCCCGCATGAGAAACCTGGAACGACGCCACCACCAAGAAGACCTGCTGTACGACATAGTTGCCTACCTCGTCTCCCTGGACAAACTCTTCTATGACCAAGCCAAGCTCTTGAGGGAGCAAATCAGCCGGGCCGAGCAAGCAGAAGTCACAGTAAGGATGCACCAAGTCCGAGTGGCTCAAGCTGAAGCAAGGACCACAGCCGCCATAAGCAGTGAAGCTGTTGCCCATGAAAGCCTCAGGCGGATCCAAGACCAACGCATGCAAGAATAGACCAACAGCGGAACACCCGTTCCGGCCATTGGAGAAGCACAAGTCCTGCTTGGAACACCCCTTGTAGGATGGGGAGGAACTATTGAAGCCCCGCCAACACCACCGGTAGTCACCGAACCACCGGCAGCAAACGCGGAAGTTGCAGCTCAGCCCCAAGGGAATGGAAACCCCAAGGGCGAGGACGACGACGAGCTGCTCATTCCGCTGGAAGTGCACTCAACCCCGGAAGAAGGCTCTCCCCGCGAGTAGCATACCCCTGTTGCCTTGACCCAGTGTTTGAAGCCGTGACTGGTCCAAGTTTAGAGTCGTACCCTTAGCTCTTGTCATACTAAGTCGTGTAGTGTGTCCGCGTAGTGTCAGTCGCGTAGTCGGGATGTATCCTACTCACTTGTTTGTAATAAAAACTTGTCTATGCTTGCTTGTTTGCTATGTGCTTGTTGTGTGCTTGCCGGCAAGAGTAGACCCTGTCTTTTTCAAAAAGAAATCCGATATAATCCACTTAAACATCACATAAAAGCTAGATCTCTTAGAAAACTCACTCCTTTACAGATGGTTTCCAGGCGCCCTGTTAGGACCCACCAAGGCTCCGGTCGGGTGGACACTGAAGGATCACAAGCCGATCGAAGGGAGTGTCTTAACGATCAGGAAGTAAACCAAGGCGAAGATGGAGGAGAGAACGTTGTCCTGCCACCGCCACCCCCTCCCATTGAACTGGCACAAGTTTTGGCCAATCAGACTGTACTGATGGAGGCCATTTTCAACGCCATCAACCGCCCAAGGCCCCGAGTTCTGGGCATGAATGAGAAGCTGATAGAGTTCCTCAGGACGAAGCCGCCCACTTTTGGCGGGTCGGTGAATCCCTTGGATGCTGATGACTGGCTGAGAGCCATTCTGAGGGAACTGGAGCCCTTCAACTGTGAGGACCGAGACAAGGTTCTCCTGGCAGCTCACCAGCTCACCGGGACAGCCCTAGCCTGGTGGGAGAACTACTGTGCAGCAGCCAAGGATCCCTCCGCCATCACCTGGGATGAGTTCGTGGAAGAGTTTCGCCGCTACCACATCCTAGAAGCCACACTGAAGTGAAAGGCAGATGAGTTCTGTGAACTCCGCCAGGGCAACCTGTCCGTGGAGGAGTACACTTACCAGTTCATAGAGCTGGCTCGTTATGCCCCAGAAGAAGTGGACAAGGACTCCAAGAAATAGGAGATGTTCAAGAAGGGATTGACTCCAGAGCTGAGGACCCTGCTTACCCCTCAGATCTACCCGGATTTCAACACCCTCATGAACATGGCCATACTCACAGAGAGAGCGAGGGCAGAAGAAAAGAAAGAGAACAAGCGCAAGTTCATGGAGCACAAGGCCAAACAGCAAGAGCGCTCCCGCAGGCGAGAGAAGCTTCGGACACCCCGTGTCCGCATTCCAAGCTCCCATGCGCATGTAACCCGCCTCCCAAGCCACGGGCTCGCAAGGCCCCAGAACCCAGTTCAAACCCTACAACAACCAGAACACCATGAAGCCCCCACAGAGCAACACCAGCCAGGTCACCGCCAACAACAACAACTCCCGGGTGTGTTTCAACTGCCGCGAGACCGGACACTTCATTGCCAACTTCCCATATGCCAAGAAGCCAACCGCTTCCACCTACTCCAACTCGGTGAACGGGCCAAGGCCACTCGTGTCTGGAGCCAACCGCATGCCGGTGTGCAGCAACAACAACTTCGGCAACAACAACAGCAACCAACAGATGAGGCAGCCCCAGCAGTCTTATGGACGAGTCCGCGTCAACCACATCAACACACAGGAGGCTCAAGAAGCACAAGGCGTAGTGCTCGATGAGTTCCTGGTCTGCTCAGTCTTGGCAACCATATTATTTGATTCGGGAGCATCGCACTCATTCATATCCTCAAGTTTTGTGGAAAAGCATAGCATACCTACAGTACTACTAAAAGCACCCCTATTAACTCGAACGCCCGGAGGTGACATCAAGTGTCAACTGGGATGCCCCCGGGTAAGGATCATTTTAAGTGGGGTAGAGTTCATAGCAGACCTGGTAGTACTGAAGTCCAAGGGAATAGATATGATCCTTGGGATGGATTGGTTAAGCCAACACCATGGCCTTATAAGTTGCGCCGATAAAGTAGTGCATCTAACCAACCCAGACGGGATACAAGTGACCTGCCACACCTGAGGACACAGGCCAGACATAATGGTTTTCAACATGGAAGCCAAGTCCATAGAGGATGTCCCAGTAGTGCGAGAATACCCAGATGTGCTCCCCGAAGAACTCCCCGGAATGCCACCAGATAGGGATATAGAGTTCGTCATCGACCTTATTCCCGGAACCTCTCCCATAGCCAAGAGACCCTATAGGATGGCAACCCCTGAGTTGGCAGAATTGAAGAAGCAGCTAGGAGAACTCTAGCGAAGCGGGTTCATCAGACCAAGCTCATCACCATGGGGAGCCCCAGTGCTTTTCGTGGAAAAGAAGGATAAGAGCATGAGGATGTGCGTGGACTATCGCTCGCTGAACGAAGTCACTATCAAAAACAAGTATCCTCTCCCCAGAATAGATGATCTATTCGACCAGCTGAAAGGAGCCAAGTATTTTTCGAAGGTGGATTTAAGGTCAGGGTACCACCAACTCAAGATTAGGGAAAGTGACATTCCCAAGACCGCCTTTGTCACCCGTTACGGGCAGTATGAGTTCACAGTGATGTCCTTTGGACTCACCAATGCACCGACGTATTTTATGAACCTCATGAATAAGGTGTTTGTGGAAGAGCTGGACAAGTTTGTCGTAGTCTTCATTGACGACATACTTGTTTACTCCAAGAGTGTGGAGGAACATGAGTAGCATCTTCGAGTAGTGCTGGGAAATTGAGGGCACACAAGCTGTATGCTAAGTTCAGCAAGTGTGAGTTCTGGCTGGAGAAAATATCCTTCCTTGGGCATATTCAGACTGCGGAAGGAGTAACAATAGACCCCGGGAAGGTCGAAACAGTCTCCAACTGGCAAGAACTGACCAATGTGAGTGAGATCAGAAGCTTTCTTGGTTTAGCAGGGTACTACCGGAGGTTTATTGAAGGATTCTCCAAGATTGCCCGGCCCATGACAGAGTTGCTCAAGAATGATAAGAAGTTCAACTAGACCGAGTCGTGCGAGAAAAGTTTCCAGGAGTTGAAGAGAAGATTGACCACGGCCCCAGTGCTGACCCTGCTAGACATTCAACGGGATTTTGTCATATATTGCGACGCGTCCCGACAAGGGTTGGGATGTGTTCTCATGCAAGATGGGAAAATAGTGGCATATGCTTCCCGCCAGCTCAAACCCCACGAGCAGAATTACCCCACTCATGATTTGGAGTTTGCAGCCGTAGTGCACGCCCTTAAGATTTGGAGACACTACCTGATTGGGAATAAGTGTGAGATCTATACCGACCACAAGAGCCTAAAGTACATCTTCACCCAGCCCGACCTGAACCTAAGGCAAAGAAGGTGGCTAGAGTTAGTCAAAGACTATAACCTAGAGATTCACTACCACCCGGGGAAAGCCAATGTAGTAGCAGATGCCCTAAGCCGGAAATCCTACGAGAAGGCAGCACCCAAGAGTACCCAGTTGCAAGAGGAAATGGTGCGACTCAACGTGCACATTGTCCCCCAAGGCTACGTCCGCCAACTGAGTATTCAGCCTACCCTAGAGGAAAATATCAGGAAGGCCCAGGAGACCGATGAGAATCTGATGAAGATCTGCAAGCATACAGGAGAGAATAAGGCCCCAGACTTTAGAGTGGATGATCAGGGCACACTGTGGTATAAGAATAGGTTATGCGTGCCTGAAGGCGGAGATTTCCGACAGACCATCATGGATGTGGCCCACAACTCGGCATATTCCATTCACCCGGGATCCACCAAGATGTACATGGACTTAAAACAGAAGTATTGGTGGAATGGAATGAAAGTAGACATTGCCCAGTTCGTCGCCCACTGTGATACTTGTCAAAGGATTAAAGCTGAGCACTAGAAACCCGTAGGACTGTTGCAGCCCTTACCAATCCCGGTATGGAAATGGGACGAAATAGGCATGGACTTTGTAGTAGGTTTGCCGAGGACTCAGAAAGGACATGATTCCACATGGGTGATAGTGGACCGACTCACTAAGGTCGCTCACTTTCTACCCGTACGGACCACTTATGGTGGAGAGGAGTTGGCAAAACTCTACATAGAGAACATAGTGAAGTTTCATGGAGTGCCTAGAAGGATAGTCTCAGATAGAGGGACCCAGTTCACCTCTAGATTTTGGAAAAGCTTGCATAAAGCCATGGGCACCAAGCTGGATTTCAGCTCAGCGTATCACCCGCAGACAGATGGACAGACCGAGAGGGTAAACCAAATTCTAGAAGACATGTTGAGAGCATGCGTCCTCACATATGGCAAAGACTGGGAACAGAGCCTACCGTATGCGGAATTCTCCTACAACAACGGCTACCAAGCAAGCCTAGGAATGTCACCGTTTGAAGCCTTATACGGGAGGAAATGTAGGACACCCTTGATGTGGTCAGAAGTAGGAGAACGTGCCCTGGTTGGGCCCGCACTTATAAAGGAAGCCGAAGAGCGAGTAGCCGACATTCGAGAAAAGTTGAAAGCCGCCCAATCCCGACAAAAGAGCTACGCAGACAAGAAGAGGCGAGCAGCAAGCTTCAATCCTGGAGATTTCGCTTACCTCAAGGTTTTACCTATCCGAGGGACTCGAAGGTTTCAAGTACACGGAAAGTTGGCCCCTCAGTACATTGGACCGTATAGAGTACTGAAGAGGGTCGGAGTAGTAGCATACCGGTTGGAGCTACCAGAAGAGATGTCAAACATACACCCAGTGTTTCATGTCTCCCAGCTACGCAGATGTTTGAAGGTCCTCAAAGAAAAGCGAGTACCGGTAGAGACCATCGATCTACAGCCAGACCTTAGGTACCAGGAAGTGCCCATCAAGATTTTGGACACAGTGGTCAAAAGAACAAGAACATCAGAAGTACGGGTGTGCAGAGTTCAATGGAGCAGACACGGAGTAGAAGAAGCCACGTGGGAACGAGAGGACGCGTTGAAGAAAGAGTTTCCCCACCTGTTCGAAACCTAGCCGAATCTCGAGGGTGAGATTCATTTTAAGTGGGGTAGGTTTGTAACGCCCGCGTTTTTAGCTCCTAATAAACCACCTAATAAATCACGCGTGTTTTCAAAACTTTCCAACTAAGATCATTTACCCCCTTTCGAAACCCCGGTCGATTCTTTTCTCCTCGGCGCGCGTGCCGCAAATCTCGTCGGCACCGCCTGCGCTCGGGCCGTCGCCCGTCGCGTGTCGCCCCGGCCGCGCGGTCGGCCACCACGCCGGGAATCCCGCGCACGCCGCGGTCCCGCCGGCCGGTCCGCCTCGCCATCACCGCCGTCCCGGAAATGACGCCGGTATCCGAGAAACCCAGAAAATCCGCAAAAACCCTTCTCCTAATTTTCCTAGAAATTCTCCTAATTTTCTAAATCCATTTCCTTTTTCCCCTTATTTTCATTTTTCTATTTTCCTTTTTGTTTCTTTGTTTTCTTTTCTCTTTTATCCTTTTTCTTTTTCCCTTCTTTTTCCTCCCCTTTCTTCCTCCTTCGGTCGGCTCCAGGCCGCGACCCAGCGCGACCCCGACCCCTCACGCGACCTCCCTGCCAGGACCGGCGCCCCCCACCTCCCTTTCCTCTGGCCGAGCCTGGACAGCAGGCTCGCCGGCGCGGCACACTAAGGCCGGCCCCGCAGCCTACCAGGCCGTGTCGCCCCTCCCCCTCCATTGCTCTGACAGGCGATGACCAACGGTCACCTCCACCATTACTTCTCCCCTCCGGCCGGTCTCCTCCCCCACAGCCACAGCAGTCGCCTGCACGAAGAGTCCCATCCACAGCGCCTCACCGCCCGGAAGCTCGCCGGCCCAAGGTCAATGCCAGGATATTTTTCTCCCCACAGCCATTGACGGCCATCGAAGCTCCTGGAGCTCAAATATCTTCACCGAACCGACCTTCCCGCGCCTATAAAAGGGCCGGACCGGCTCTCCACCTCGTCTCGCACCTCCACGACCAATTCCCCCTCCTCCCCGAGCTCTCCATCGCCACCACCAGCGCCGCCCGTGCCGTTCCGGGTTGCAGACCGCCCGCCGCCGTCGATCTCCCTCCACAGTCCGTCCCCGACCAAGGTGAGGAGCGGAATGAGTTGCCCTCGACCTCCTCTTCGTTTTGCCCCACTTCCCGGCCGTCGCCGTGCACCAGGTCGCCGGCGCCCCTCCCCCTCCACCGGCTAGCCATACTGTCTCCTGTGTTCTGTATCGTGAGGGAGGTAGGAAGAAGATGGTTGTTTTGCCCATACCCCCCCCCTTCCCTTTTTCCACTTCTCCAAAACCGACCCCCCCTCTATTCTCTCTTTCCTTTCTTTCAAATCAGACCCTAACCCTTAGGATATTTCACCAAAACAACCCTGTCCTTTTTAATTAAACCCCTATACTATTATAATTAAACCCCCGCTAGGTTTAAATATTATAATTAGGTCCTTTTCTTTTATAATAAAATACTAACAGGCCCCTAATTAACCCTAAACACCCCCTTTAACCTGTCATTTCATGCGTGATTTTAACCCAAATCGCGCCCAAACTTCCTCACACCCATACCGGGTATACCGCCACCCATCCTTCACCCAAAACCCCCTGCATGATATTTATTTCCCTATTTTATTTAATTACCTTCCTCGAGCTCAGCCGGAGAAATTGTGTGTGCTTATATTGATTGCATGCTTTCCTGTGTGTGCGCTATAGCCGACGAAGTAAACGAAGAAAGGTACCCCGAGCCGGAGTTTGGAGCCGACTACTGCGAGCAGGAGCCCGAGATCCCGAACGCCGAGTCGGAACTCCCCGAAGACTTCGAAGACGTCAAGTTCAATCTCATCCTTTGATGTAGGCTTTGGTCCTAGTTTTATAAACACAACCCTATACCCGTTTTATAAATTGCATATTGTTTTACTGCAAAAACATGGTAGGATAGCCACCCTTGATTGCTATGATTGAACCTTGGTTTGGCCTAAATGATTGCTTCAAAAATGTGTGGGTGCTTAAAAAATGGGAATGGGATATTTTGGAAAATGAGTAAAGAACTGGGTAGACGGGATGGACGTGTGTGTCAGGAGTATGGGTGAGCTCGTACCTGTGTGGTTGAGCGTGTTGGGAGTTGTCCATCTTGTCAATTAAGGACCGGGTTGCGTGACATCTCACCTGACCCAAATCATCGTACAACCACTCGACCGTTGTATGTGGCAACAGCTTAGCATAAACCCCACTAGTTAATCTACTTGCCATCTGGTGTGCGGGTGAGCGGCGGTAGACCAAGGAGTAGGGGTACGCTCTGTGTAGTACGCCCTGGTTATGTGGGATAACCCCTTGGTTGCTCCCGTGATGGCTCGTAGGGTTAGCTAAGGTGGGTAATGGCTTTGATAGGATCCGCACCGGCACTAAGGTGTTCATGTGGCGGTACCCTACTTGTGGGTAAAGATGTACAACCTCTGCAGTGTCAAACCTATTCGAATAGTCGTGTCCACGGTATTGGACGAGTCACAGTGTGGTCACGAAAACTAGTGTTTGGGTTTGGGATGTTTTCTGGTGTGAGTTGTTTTCCGGATGAAGTGTGTGGCTGTGTGGCTGGGCTACTGCGGACGGGGAGTCCGGTAGTTCCACAGTGGTTTTCTTAAAACAACTGAGTCACCTTGGTTATAAAATTGGTTTGCGAAAAACCTTTTCGAAAATGAACCCCTGCATGAGTAAATGAGTTCGCAAATAAACCTTAACATGTTCCTTGTTATATATATCATGTGCATGATCTGCTTATAAGCCCCTCCGTGGGTGGGGTTGGACTTGTTGAGTACGTATGTGCTCACCCTTGTTTAACTAACTATTTTTCAGAGGAGGATCCCGATTTTGTTCCCGAAGACGTCGAGTAGGTCGCTGCCCTACACCCAACCGTGCCTGTGTACCCAGGGCCTCCACAGAGAGCTTCCATGGTGTGTTACTCTGATGAGGCTTCGGAAGCCTTTGCTATCGTAGTGTGGTCGTTAACGTTTGTGTTGTTTCTTGTGGCGTTGGCACTTCCGTGCCCTCTGTGTCGCCGTGATGTAAAAGACTGATTCACCTGTTGTAATAAATGTGTTACCAGCCTCCTGGAACTAGTATATGTGTCACATTTAGCCACCTCTGATGATGGGACGCTTCAGTGGGGTCTGGCGTAGGCACGTGGCCATGCGCACGGATGCGCATGCGCGGTGTCGCGCGGAGGCGCACGCTCCAGAGCGCGGGAAGAGCACAACCGTCCGGTCAACGCGCGGTTGACTGTCTTACTCTCCAAAAATTTGAACTGAACAACATTTTCTCCAAATACGAAAGTTGTAGTGTGAAGTACCCTCTACAACTTTTACAAAGGGTGATAGGATGTTTGGTGAAGGGTTTAGCGGGGAACGTGTGTTGAAAAACAGGATTTGCTCGGCTCCAATTACTATTCAAAACGCCTTTGACCAAGTTTTTGACCCATCTCAACTCAAAATCTCAAATGCTGCCAATTACGAAAGGTGTGTCCCTCGAAGAGACGAATAACTTTTATATCGATCGATTTTGAAGTGTTTCAGTGGATTTGGAGAACACAGCAAAAGTTCTGGCAGGGCTCCAAGACAACAGGGGTTTTGACCCTAACTTTGATCAAAGTTTGACTACCAAGGTCTGTTGAATTGATTAAGAGGGCCATTAGTGATTGTTGACCAGGTTTTCAAGGTGACGACTCAGGTTGACCAAGGTTTGACCAATGTCAACAGGTTTGACCTTGCTATTAGCATTAATGACGTTAATTAAAAACCTGGGCGTCACATTAACCCTATTGTCGTATGAGCCGGCGATTAGGATCCCCACATAAAAGGTCATAAATTGGTCAGAAATGTCATAAAAATAAAAAAAGAATGAGAGGTTAGAGAGATGGAAGGGAGGAGAGTGGAGGGGTTGGATGAAGCAGCAAAGCTCTACCAGAACTCCGTTTTGCTTCATGTATTATGCGAACTATGTACCTCATATCCTATGTGTTTATGACAAGATGAACATAGATGTAGTGATACTAGATGACACTAGATGTAGTGGTATTAGATGACAATAGATATGGTGGTGCATGATTATAATTTTAGGTCACACTTTAAGAATAGTTATAAAATAGTCATGGTTGTGGTGTGTGTTGTCAGACATGTTAGAGATTGTGAGTGTTATAAGTCTTTTATGGATTAGGGGAAGTTTGATATGGTCCAGAAGGAGTGGATTTGTCAGAATTTAGTTCATCAATAAACAAGTACCCAGAAGAAGAGAGAGAACTTGAGGGTCCATAACCAAGTGGCTATATAACTCATTCGGACTTGATGCAAAGCAACATGACTTAACGGTAATGGCAATATTGAATAGAAGTGACACACTATTTTGGGAGCTTACGCGGCTTGAATGGACTCAAAATCGGAGGAGATATGTGACAATGGCATGCCAATGTGGTTATTCAATTCTTTTGCTTGTACGAGCTTTCCGCAAGGGTGGGTATAGTGGTAAGTGCATGAGGAAACTGAAGGTGATGAAGATGCAGCCAATGATGAAGTTGAGGGATCCATGAGGAAGCAGAGGGTGTTGAAGGTGATGAGAAAGAAGTGGTCAAAGGAGATGTTGACGAAGATGATAACACACCCTTTGAACATATGAGCGAGTTTGATAAAGGGGAATTGAACTCTGAAATACTTAGGAAGTATGAGAGGGAGGTCCTATACGACCAACGTGCAATGGAAGAGAACTCAGATGATGAGGAAGATGTTCATGTGTCAATGGATTGGCCAGCCTATCATTTCTTACGATTGACTATTAATGTATGTGAGAATGTCCCATAGGAGTACAAAGAAATTAGGTTTGTCTCGGTGCCTTGTAGGCTAGTGTTGTAGATCTAAAGGAAGCAATAAAACAATGGACTACTTAAATTTTGCAAAGGTAGTTCAGGGTAGTGAAGAGTACCCCCATCAGTATATGATGTATGTTGTGTCATAGAAAGGTGCTGACATCCGCTTTTGTGGCTAACTTCATGTATGCTCAAATTGTGGGTAATAATCCATAATTTGAGCCCAAGTCCATTACCTGTGCAGTCAAGGAGAAATTCAAGTACAAGATTAGTTACAACAAGATATACAGAGCAAAGCATAAGCCATTTAAGATGATGTAGGGTACTTATGAAACATCATTACAGAATATCCCTTCACAGCTTCACACCATATGTTAGAGAAATCCTTGTAGCTACTATGACTTGAAGATTTATCCCTGTGTAGCAGCGGTCATTCCTAGCATTACCCCCATGCATGGAGGCAATCTAGCATTAATGGTCAGCCATTTGCACACATGGCACCTTCCTGACAGAAAAATACAAATGCATAATCCTAACTGCTTTTGTAGGAGATGGTATCAATCAATTGGTGTCGTTAGCTTTTGTGTTTGCGGAGAAAAAGAGTGGAGATATTTGTGACGTCACAGGTTTTTAATTAACCCAATTGCTGGTCAAGCAGTTGACTGTGGTCAAATCATGGTCAACCTGGGCCATCACCTTGAAAACCTCCCTAACACCACTAACACCCACCCTTGAGCACCTTAGGCAAGTCAACATTAGCTACTTTGGTCAAAACCCTAGCTAAGTGGGGTCAAACCCCTTGATGTTAATATATCACTCTAGAACTTTGGCCACGTTCTCCTATTTTTGTCTAAACACTCAATTCTGCCAATATAAAAGTTGTGTATAATTGTGAGGGATGCATTTCATCTTCAGGTTGGCAGTTGAAATTCGGAGGAAAATAGTCCGAAAATTCAAGTCAAACCTTCTGACTACTGTTCTTCAGGGCCGAGTTTTCTTCCATCTTGGCATCAAGTTTTCTCCCTCAATTTGAATTCTTTTCGAGCTCTACTGGTGTCCATTGTGTAGAGCCATGAGCCATCTACAAAAACCCTATCAATAGTTTTTGGAGTTTCAATGGAAATTTTTTTGTTTTAAGCGTTCAAAGTTGGACAATTTAAATTTGAAATCGGGGACGTCGTGCTCTAGCTGCGCCTGCGCCGCCACGCGGCGGTTGGTGTACGCCGCTGTCCCTCGGCGTCCGGACCCCCCCTCCGCCCGACGCGCGCGCCCGAGGACACCATCATCGCTCCCGCGCGCCGCCGAGCAGAAGCCGCCTAGGGAAGCACCCCGCCATGCGTGGCACCACGCGTCCGCGCCGTGCCGGACCCCGCGCCGTGCCGCCGCCGCCGCGCCTTGACTACCGCCCCTCGCGCCCATAACTCCCCTCCCTCGCCTCGAGGAGGAGCTCCCTAGCACCCCCACGGCCTCATCCATCTATTTAAATGGTCCCTCTCCTCCCCTCGCGCGCACCCGCCTTCCGCCAGTCCGCCATGAACGCCGCCGCGGCAAGCCCGAGCTCTCACTAGATCTCGTCGCCGGTCGACCCTTCCAAGTTCCAACACCTTCCCTAGGTTCTAGTAGAGCTCCCAAGGCTGCTTGTTCACCTAAATTGCACCTCCCTTCGCCGGAATCCGAGCCGGGGAGGGAGCGCCGCCGCGGTCTCGCCGCCGCCGCTCGCCGGCATCATCTCCGCCTGCGCCACCACCCTCAATCGATCTGTGGTGAGTCCAATCGACCTCTCGTGCCGCTTGTTCACATGCTCCAGCCACCGTTCGCCGCCTCCGGCGAGCTCGCCCCACCGCCGGAGGGCACAGTTGTGAATTCCTAGGGGCATATGTGTAAACTACGGACCTATCTGTGATAATCTTTAACTTAGTTTTCTTGCAACTAGATCCAACTCCTTAGAAAAATCCTAGAAATTCGTAGAAAAATCAGAGAAATGCAAAACCAATTCTGTTGGTTTCAGTGAGACTAGACCTACAACTTTTGCAAAGCATGACCATAGTTTTTATTATAGATTTTGAATGAAAATTCAAATTCAGTTTGACATCATTTTGTTGTAGTTATATCATTTGTAGGGTCTAGGCAAAAAGTTGCACAAAGTTCCTGTGTAGAAATTTTTATATGAATGACTTTGTATTTATGCCTATCATGTCTTAATGATTTTTGTAGCAAAATGTAAATTGATTTTGTGCTCAACTTGTGGCTATGTTCATGTTATACCTAGATTCAACTTTCCTGAATTTATCATGATTTTATCTCTATTAGAAATAGTTCATCTTGATTTATGCTTAGATTTACATTTAAATGCATAGCTCAAATTTCAAATGTGTTTGTGATGAACATGCTGGTTTCCTAGACTTGTTTTAGGCCAGAGATGTTGTAGGAAAAAGTTAGGGTGCATGAGCACTTTGTTTATTTGTTTATATTTTTCTCATATTATGTATAGCTAGGAAATGCCATTTTTGGATGTATAGGTTTTGTATCTCCTTAAATTGTGAACCTTGGACCGGTATGTTTGGGTCGTTAGGACCAACAATGTACCCGTAGCTCTATTTTTCTAATTTATTTTGTTGCGGAGAGTTGAAATTCAATTAAGCCTTCTATTAAGTTTAATTAGAAAAATCACCTTTTACTTCCTTAATAAATTTTTATTAAATGGTTGTGTAGCTTAATTAGGGTCCATGAATTCACCCTTGCTATTTTGTGAATTTAAATTAAATTATTTGCATAGATTGTACAAAATCACTATTAGAAAGATTAAATTAACAAACCTTCACCTATAATGACCTTAATGAAAAGAATTATTAATTAATTGTTTGTCAAGGTGAATATGGCCAACAAGAGTTGGATAAAATAATTGAACTCTCACTCCACCTAAACCCTGCATTGCATTCCGTGTAGAATTTCCTGACGGTATCTACGCCCTCGTGCCGAAAGCCGAGAAAGGAGGAGCTGACGCGTAGCTGCAGTACGTGGAAGTGAGCAAGGAAACCGAGGACCCTTAGGCTAACTGTGCTAACGAAGGCAAGCTCCGGTGCATTAACCTAAGTGTTTTGAAATCTTATGCAACTATCTATCGATGATTGTGCATTTACGTTCAGGAGTTGAATTGAAACCCTAACTGCATGATCCCTAGGTACCTATGTCTTTACTAGCATGATAGGTCGATAGCTGCTATGCTATAGGGCCATTACAAGTCGAGTGATGCTTGTCACTCGCGAGATTAGGTTCTTATGTTGGAATCATAAGACTTTTTAAATGGATTGCTCATGTGGTAAGAGCATGAGATGTGGGCTCTGGTCCAATGGCTTTCATGGGTTAAGTGTTTGAACGTATTAAGCACTTGTCGGGAATGGAACCGGTAAGCCTAGTACCTTAATGAGGTGGTAAGGGATTTTACCGTCACTAATCTCGGGATGTTGTTGACGGTGTATATTCGTATCAAAGTTCATATGGATTTGCAAGCAGACAAATCCCCCGTCGTAGTCAAGGGACCCTTCTTCCCTCGAGTGGTGAACCCAAGGTATCGAATCCGTGGAACAATGTGCAACGCAAGGATTCAATCTAGTAAAGCAAGGAAAGCTATCTTTTGAAGAACCAAGTTGCATCTAATCTAAGAGATCACCTAGAAAACACATCTAATCTAATCTACTAAAGAGGTAGCAAGAGAAAGCAAGAGATAACCGATCTAGAGAGTATAGATCATGCTTATGTTGTAGCTCCAAACAAGATAGATGAAGATAGAAAAGTGAATCTCATTAAAAGCATCTTTAAACCCTGGCCTCCGGTCCGATTCCGAAAACGCCCGCCTTTCAGAGCCACCGTTCTGTCACAACGCACCCCATGCGGGTAGTCTAGGGCGAGTTTGATAAGAACAAGTTGAAATCACTTGGTTGGTTCGGTATGCACCTCTAGCCACCGCGGCTACAAGAGCACCCTATGCAATCTATCTTAATTATAGATGGGGAAGAAGCAAAACCAAGGGAGAACAAAATCATCGAGAAAGCACTTGATCGCTAGAAATCGGATTCACTATAAAAACTTCACCATGAATGATTACATGAACAAGATCACCACCGGGATCCTACCTCGATCTTGATCCTTGCTCTGGAGCTCCGACGTGGTCTTCCATGCAAGGTTCCCACATCAGCTAGGGAGACCCTAGACAACTAGCACGACCCTCATCTCCGAGATGGTGTCCCTCAAGCTTCTCTGCTCCTCGGCGGTAGATGACGAATTGGTTGATGCGTGGCTCTCGGTCAGGGGGCCCATTTCGACCTGGGCCCATTTCGGCCTAGTTCGTGGCCTCCTTCGCCCGGCGTTGGTTCCCGAGTCTTCTAGATCCTTCCCCCTTCTGCATGTGAGCCCTTGTCGTCAGTCTCTCCGAGTTGGACAAAGCTCCTTGTCTCGCAAGATTCGGCACTTTTCTGGCTAGGTCCTCGGAGTTTGTCATCTTCTCGGGTTTGGTCCCTAGGCTTCTTGGAGTCATGTTTGCTTCATTGCATGACTTGTATCGGGCTTCAAGGTCTTGTCACAAGGTGCTTGATGAACTTATCCCGGAAGTCTTGCTTTCAACGCTAAAACCCTACATAAACACTAAACTCCAAAACTGACATGCACGAACGAACTTGTTATACCAAGGGGGTTAGTACCAATGGATAAGATATAAAAGTCATGCCAACACCGAAGGTAAACTCGTGGCTAGGTTGACGGAATTTCACCTTCAACAGATGCGTCTCACGGCTAGCTACCAATGGTGCACGTGTGACTCTGGGTGCCTCGCGGGGTATGCCAAATAGCCAGTACCAAAGACTGTGGCCTTTTATCTTGAATTGAAGATTTTTGGGAACCGCTTGGTGGTTGTCCTCACGGGGGCACCCTACCGTGTGTTTAGGTCTACCTTGCAAGGTTTTAAATCAACTGGTTGTCGGCCTCTCACTGTTATCTGAGACTACTTACCCTACTGGCCATGAGATCCCTAATGATGGAAGTTGATGAATATTTATGCTTGATTAATATTATTGCACAACTTATGCTTGTAATATCTTGCTAATTTAGAAAAGAGTAATCAACTAGAACTTGTGCTAAAATCTTGAAAGTAAGGACATACTCTTTGTTGCTTTTCAGCAAAAGAAACTCCAATGGCCAAAAAGCCTCTCATGTCTAGAGTTGGTAATGTAGTTATCACCGACGGGTAAGTCTTGCTGAGTATTAGTATACTCAGCCTTGCTATAATCTGTTGTTCCAGGAAGTGCCTTTGCTGATGTGTGGCCTGGAGAGATCCTGCCTGGCTGGGAGCTGGAGTGGGTGGAAGACGATGAATGAAGGCATCATGGTAGGCCTCCTGTGATGCTCCTCGCCCGATTAGTTTGATTCCGCTATTTTCAAAACTCTGAACTTTGTTGTCATGTCAAAGACTTTGGTTTGTAATAATTAAACCTTTCAGGGTAGATTTGAATGTTAATCATGTATTGTACTCTGGACTCTCCTTCGTGTGAGTTTTAATGCATATATGTCGATCCTTGTTGCTATGTAAAGTGATTTCACCGGGTGTTAACCCGACAACTAACGACAGGATGATACTTTATTATTGCTTAATGACCAAAGTGGATTGGTTTAGGTGATAGTACGGTATTTTCCTGGGCGGGTTGTCACAATACTTGATATTGGTTTATAGAGAGATTAAAGAGTATGATCGTGATAGCTGTGCAAGATGTGTGTGTCATACATGATAGGCACAAAGGTATTTTGCAGGCAATGACTAATATAAAAGATGGTATCCAAGAACATCACAAGGAATGAATAATGACCCATTGTTATGAGCAGGTGGTTGTGACAACCCGCCCAGAAAAATACTGTACTATCGCCTAAACCAATCCACTTTGGTCATCAAGCAATAGTAAAGTAGCGTCCTGTCGTTAGTTGTCGGGTTAACACCTGGTAAATCACTTGGAATTTCAAACAGAGGATCGACATATGCATTAAAACTCACGTGAAGGCGAGTCCAGAGTTACCACACGAATTAAATACAATTTATTACAAGCCATTGTTCAAGACATGAAGTAAAGGTTCACAGTTCGAAAAGCAGCGGAATAAAATAAACTAGTGCAACAGAAAACATCATAGGAGGTCATCCGTGATGCCTTCACTTGTCGTCACCCACCCGGTCAACAACACCTGTAACAACAGTTTTAAAGCAAGGTTGAGTATACTAATACTCAGCAAGACTTAACCGTCGGGTGATAACTACATCACCAAACTCTAGACATGAAAGGCTTTATGGCTGGTGGATTTCCTTTGCTGAAAGCATCAAAGAGTATGTCCTTACTTTCAATATTTTATCACAAGTTCTAGTTGATTACCATTTCTAAGTGTGCCAACTAATTCAATCAAGAATTGTACAAGTGATTAATTCATACAACAATATTCACCAAATTCCAACATTACGAGATATCATGGCCAGTTGATTAAGCAGTCTCGGATAACGGTGAGAGGCTGACAATCAATTGATTTGAACCTTGCAAGGTAAACCTAAGAACATGGTAGGGTGCCCCCGCGAGGACAACCATCCAGGTGGTTCCCAAAAATCCTCGGGTTGGGATCAAATCTTACAGTCCTAGGTACAAGGCTAACTGGCACACCCCGCGAGGCATCCAGTGTCACACATGCACCCCTAGCTAGTCGGGTAGGTGATTCCTCAAGAGTAGTAATAGTAATTCCCGCACCGTCTCATTAAGGTACTAGGCTTACCGGTCCCATTCCCGACAAGTGCTTAGTACGTTCAAAAGCTTAGCCCACAAAAGCCAATGGACCAGACCCAAAATCCCATGCTCTTACAACATGAGCAATCCATTTATAAAGATCTTATGATTCCAACATAAGAACCTATTTCGCGAGTGACGAACATCACTCGACTTCTACCGGGTCCTACAGCATAGCAGCTATCGACCTACCATACTAGTGATAGAGCATAGGCACCTAGGGATCATGCATCTAGGGTTTCAAAACAACTCCTGAAACGTAAATGCACAATCATATCATAGAACAATTGCATAATTTTTAAAAGACGGGGTTAATGATCCGAGGCTTGCCTTCGCTGGCAAGGTTGGCCTTGGGCCCTTCTGGATTTGGGTCTAGATCTTGAGCTACGAACACGTGCTGCAGCTCTTTGTCAGCACCTTCGTCTCCTCCTTCCGGCACGAGCGTATATCTACCGTCAGGATCTACACGAAGATGCAAAGATGCGATTTATTTGACGATTTTTAATTTAATTAATTAAAACAATAAATGACAACCACGGGGTGCATGGTTGACCACATTCACTTAGATAAGAAATACATTCAGCATACTCTTCCAAAAGGAACATTATGCAGCTCTTTATTATTATTATTTTTGATAGTGACCGTGTACATATATATAGAAATAATTTAATTTAAATTCACAAACAGCAATGAGTTGGTAACATTTAGCCTTTTAATAAGATTTTACCCACACACGAGGTCATCAAAGGTGGGTTGATGATTTTCCCCTTTAATTGACTTATTAAGCCTTAAATGGCTTCCATAGCTTTTATCCATAAAATAAATTATTAAAAATTTCGTGAGGGATGTTATTAAGCACTATGAATCAAAACAAAGTCACCGCACACATCAGCACACTTAGGAGAGCTACGAATTTTATTATGTCAAAAATAACAAAAGCTAGCTAGTAGAACAAGGTAAATGCACACAAAAATAAATACTCATCAAAATGATCCTAACTTTCTCACACCTGAACTCTGGTTCAAAACTAGGCTAGGGATGCAGCATATACACCTGGAACTATTATGAATCTTGATTTATGCAATTACAAAGAAAAACAAGCATATTTCAAGAATAAATATTTCTGAGGATTATAAAATTGTGATTAATTCAGTAGAGGTGCATTTTGGCATACAAAGACAACATGCAGAAGTTAGTCACAAAAATCTAATTATTTTTAGCTACAAAAAGCATTTGGACAGATTCTGCATAAATAGAAAACAATTCATATAAAAAGATTTACAATGTAACTTTGTGCAAGTTTTGGTACAGAAGCTAATAATAGCATAACACACAACATTTCCAAAAATTAGCTAAAGAGCATTTATGGATTTTGAGACATCACAGATCTAGGTTTTTCACATTTCTATTTTTTATGCAAAACTTATCAAGAAATAGCCTAGACAAGTTTAACAAAAGTTGTAGAGGTTTTCACCAGGAATCCAACAAAATTGAGTTTGCATTTTTGTTATTTTCCTGCGATTTTCTATGGATTTTACAAGAATCAGCAAAACTGCTTTACTATTGAAGTTTCTAGTTTTCAACCAGGCCCCTGAAAGTTTCCCTGTCCTCACACATATGCCCTTGATTTGCACTTAATACCCTGGAAAGAAAGGGCGCTAATCAATTGGGTCATTGGGCCATGGGGGCGGCGGTTCCGGCCAAAATTCCGGCGACCCGCCGGCGTTCCAGGCCGGGGAAGTGGAGGGAGAGGGTGTGGGGCTCCCCAGGGTTCGATTTGCGTGCTTGGTTGGGGTAGAGGGGCTGCCGGTGGGGGTGGACGGCGGCACCAGGCGGCGGCGGCCGCTGGAGTGGCTGCTCCGGCGAGTAGAGCGGCGCCGGCTGCGTGCTGGTACGCTGAAGGGCTCACGTGTGATAGTAGAGAGGGGGTGGTGAGCTCGAAAGATAGTGGAGAGGGGCGTGGGGCGAAGCTCAGCGACGGCCTCCAATGGAGCACCGCGGCGACATGGGCTCGGCTCGGGACAGGAGCTCCAGACGCTTTTATATGCCTGGCGGTTTTTCCCCTTCGTGGCTATGACTCGAGGAGAGGGGGGAGAAGTCCTGACCGCGGACAGCAGCGATGTACACAGCGCAGGTAGCGCGGGCAGGGTGGCAGGGCCGGTGCGAACGGGGACGCGGCACATGGCGAGCGCAAGCCTCAAGATACCTCGGTGCATGCGCAGCCTCGGGAGGCGCGCCGGCTTGGGAAGGCGCGGGCCGGACGCCGAGGCAGGCGGGCGCCACGCGGCGTGGTGCACGCGCTCGGGCGCGCCGGCGTGCCGGCCGGCGCGACGTCGCGGCGCGGTGCCGATTCCATTCGGTTTACACTGGTTTGACTGAGTTTATCTCAAAAATTCTCAACTAAAGTGCACGAAGAGATGAATAGCAAAGTTGTAGATCTCACTACCCTCTACAACTTTTACAAAGGCTCTATAGTGTTTTTCTCAACGGATTTTACATAAATTGCAGCCAAACTTTGAATGCCACTCAGTTTCAGTAAACAGGAGTTGCTGGCAGTTGACCAAGGTTTTCACCCTTTTCCACTCAAAATTTGAAATGTCATTCAACATGAAAGTTGTGTCCCTCGAAAAACTGGACAACTTTCGTATTGGGAGATTTTGAAGTGTTAGTGAATTTTGGAGAACGCGGCGAAAGTTCCGGAGGACATTCAACGACATCAGGGTTTTAATGGGGTTTGACCGTGTCTTTGACCAAGGGTTGACCACAAGTGTGTGTTGACTTGGTCAAGGGGTCAATAGGGGTTGTCGGCTCGTTTTTCGAGGTGATGACCCAGGTTGACCTAGGTTTGACCACTGTCAGCAGGTTTGACTCGGCTGATTTGGTCATTAGTGTTAATGACGCTAATTAAAAACCTGGGGCGTCACAGTGGTGTATGCAGCATATGGAGGGCAAACTTTTAGATCCTGTTCATGAACAAGACACATATGACATTGTTCAAGAACTTATGTATTTAGAATCAGGATAGGAAGTTCAATAAGATTTGGAAGAAACTAGATAAGCTCATGGAGAAACAAACAACAAAGCTAAAGAAGAAGACAGTCAATCCCAAAGCTGGCCCCATAGTTTCTCTTGAGGACGTGAGGTTAGACACCCCTAACATTTGAAGGAGAAGGGGTTGTATTGTTAAGACATTTAGCTAGTGGATTGAGAATGAACCAAAGGAAAAATGGATAGTAATGTTTGATGAGGGAGGGGCTCGGCATGGCAGAATGACTACAAACACAATAGTTGACATCATTGAGTTCTTCTTATACCGCACAATGAAGTACTTTCCAAATCAAACTATTGCGGCAGACCAAGCAATGCCAGACAATCAGAAGGTCTACAGGGGCAAAATGATTGAGTATATGGACCAAGCGCAAAAAAGACTCTTCTTCACTGTGCCAGTCTGCAGCACCATGTCAGCGTCGAAGTTGAGCACCAGGTTGAGTTTCAATGAAGGAGCAAAGGTCGGCAGGGATCAGGCGCAAAAGACATGTCCAAGAGTACGTACTCTTACCAATGACATGTGCATTTTCTCTTGTTAGAAGCCCAAGCTGCTACACAAACCCTACACACATGTGATAGCTGCATGTTAGGTAGTTGGAGGACTTTGCCCCAGTAGGTGTGTCCCTAGATACTACCTGAAGGAAATCATTTAGGCTACTTGGAATCATGACCTTTATGTTTACCACATGGTTGGTTGGTTTGCCAATAACCGTATGGGGTATGCAACATACATATCTTGTCCAGATCCAGAAATGTGTTAAGGTGTTGAGCGACCCAAGAAGAACGGATTAGAATAAAAAACATGGATGAAGCCAAAACTGGTCCTAAAGTACACATCTGGTCTACGTGCCACCAGCCTGGGCACACGTACAAGAAATGCACATCAACATCTTATGTTGGTAACACAGCAGTACCAGGTTCATCAAACATGGCACCTACTCCCGCACCACGAGAACGTGGGCATCATGGTCGTGGAAACAACGATGGACTCATATGATCGTAGATGTCATGTTGTAATAATCAAACTTTTTTGAATTTCCTATTGTAATGTTAATGTCTAAGAACTCTTTAATGCTATCCTTTTGTAATGTTATTTTCTAAGAACTCTTTAATGCTATTTTGTTGTAACATAATTGCATATGAATGATTCAATATTATTGTGTCTTGATATTATTTTTTATACATGGTACTATTATCATTGACCTAAAATTCAATTTTGCAGATCTCAATAGCTTCCTCATGTCTAGATCTTGACTTAGACTTGCTTCGTATGATCAAGGTGGAAGCTCTAGTGCCAAAAGGGATCTATGTCCTTATATGCCCGCAGAGACAATTGCAAGCTTGTGCAATACAAGGTTGTTGGGTATCATTACGACATGAGGTTCTTCATGTGCGTCAATTACGCACATGATCCAATCAAGACATGCAGCAAAAGTAGACCAAAAGTATGAAAACACTACCCTTTTCATTAATTGCTTTTTATGAGTGGACAGAACTCATTCCAGTAGACAAGACTGTTGTAACCAGCTATCTAAATTCCCTAAGGCGTGTTAAGACTAGCAACGATGCATATTTAGGTTAGGAAGTTGTGTCCCACATGCTATTGCAAAAACCGTGTGCCCCTTTCGCGCCTCAACGGTGTAATTTATAATCGTCGTGTAACTTTAGTGATGTTCAAAGCTGGTATATCAATTGCCTGTAACGTAACAGTCGTTTAAACATGCAAAGAAAAAATTAGTTTCACAAGCAAAAAGAATTCTTATCTTTTCATAGAAAATGAAACCAAAGTAAAATGTACATAAATTAAAATTAAAATGTATCTAACGGAAACAATACCAAAACTTTGGCAGAAAAAAACTTATAACAATCAGTGGTATGATGAGTGGAACTAACCATTTAGAGATTCTCTAGTAATGACTCATCTACCACAGACAACAGTCAGCAGCCACCCTTTCAAACAACGACTATACATGGCCAAACATGCCACCCGACCCGGCACTGGCACAGTCAGGCACGGCCCTATGCGGCCCGACTCTGTGGGGCACGGTGGTCCACCATGTCGTGCCATCTCGGGCCACTGTGCCTATCTCTAGGCCCAAGCACGACTATGGCTCATCAGTCGTGTCGTGAAGTGCTCACGGGCACGGTAGCCTGCCATGGATGAGGTGGAGGACCGAAGGTCGAAGGGGCACGATGCAAAGTCAAGGCGGAGGGGTCGAGGGAGCCGGTGCTGCCGCGCCGCCGCTGTAGGGCCACCCGTCTCCCGGAGAAGACGAGTCGGAGGCGTCGAGGTGGAGGGACCCACGCCGCTGCTACAGGGCCACCCGCCATGCCAAAGAAGGCGGTCGACGTGTGGAGGCGGTGGTGCCGCGTAGCCGGCAACACGAGTGGGCTGTGGAGGCCGAGGTGCCATGGGGGCGGCGGCAGCAGGTGGGGTGGGTGGGTGGGGAATGGGAGGGGGTATTAGGGTTTAAGGGGTTCATTTTATACCAAAGCAGTCCATGGACCTTTAGTAGGCCATGTTAACGGGCCATCATCATGCCAACCCATTAATCGTGTCGCGCTTGTGCCGGTACTACAGCCGAAGTGGCGGCCCAAGCACTAACACTACAGTGCAAACCATGCGAGGCAGTGGCACTATCGTCATTGTGTCGTGCCGTGTGAGGTTCGTGCTTTTTCAGGCTGTGCTAGTGCCAGCCCATCGTGTTAATGCCAAATGGATCGTGTTAATGCCAAATGGCCACAACAACGGCTGTCGGGTTACTAGTTTGCAATTTTTTTGAAATTTTTAGTGGTAAATAATTATTTCTGTAAAATCATACAAAATTAAAACGATCCCCCGTGGCGCTGACCATCTAGGCATCGGTCCAACTCTGCAATATTGGTGTTTGATTGGGCTGTGCCCTTCGTCGAATTCCCTCATGCAATATTGGTGTTTGATTGGGCTGTGCCCTTCGTCGAATTCCCTCATGCCTGTTCTCTCTGTGAGTGTTCGGTCCCCTGTGACATGCATGTTGAAAACTCTCTCTCTGTTTTCGAGAGGGGACAAAAGAGAGAATTGTGTTTTTCAAGTGATTCGAATCAACCACATGAAAATATCTGAAACAATAACATGCACAATCAGTAAAAAGAAGCTTTATCAGGTACCACCGCACGAACGTCATAACAAGACATGCAATGCGGTCATCAGTGTACCAACACCATGACTCGAGTTCAAACATACCACGACCTCAGTTCAGGAAAATAGAAACACAGCTGCATCTGCAATGCAGCTGCTTTAACCACACAACGTAACCAAGCGAACTAGCGTCTGCCTCGCTCGAAATTTATTTATCACACTACTGAAACTGACTCGTTATTAAGAAGACACTAGTAGATTATACTAATAAAACTCTCCTCAGGGAGCATCATCAGAAGGCACCATCCGTATCTGCTGCGTAGTAGCATCATCAGAGTCCAAGCTCGAATCAACAGAGCAGCACACCATCTCCAAACCACCAATGTCACGGAGCTTACAGATTCTAGTTGCTTAGACCTTCCCTCTAGCAGCTCCTCCTGTAAGTATGCAAGCATCAGACACATGAATCAATAGACATAAAAACAAACAAACAAAAAAAGAATCACAAATGTGACCAGTAAATGCAACAGTACTGACCATGGTTTCCTTGCACCGATCGGCTGGATGTTTCAGGGTCGTCCTGTCTCGGCGCGGCCCGGGCCAGCACAGGCTCCTCCCGGACCGTGTTCCTTTGGGTTTCGGCTGATTGCTATTCGTAGTCTTCGTCATACTCCCCGTCAGACAAGTCATCACCTTCCTGGAAGGCGTTGACATCAGCTGGGTAGCGGAGGATCCCGCCGATCCCACCAAATCCCCGGCAGAACTGAGAACCTTCCTGGGACTTGTTCGTGACGAACTCCAGCGTGCAGCCAAACTGATGGTAGTTCTCAGCGAACCACTCTAGCAGCAGGGTGTTGTCGATGACCTCTAGATCTCCAGATGTTGCTTCGTCAGTGAAGTTGCTCTTGTCAGCCTCCTGAGCTGGGTTCAGATACTTCACAACATTTTCCCCTGTGGTACTGTTCTTGAGCTCATACCTCCTCACATCAAGGTTTTCCCACACAATCAGAGTTTCGACCGCTCCCATTTCCAGGGCTGTCATGGTGTCCTGCACACCAAGGACGTACTTCCCCGTGTCTTGGCTTATCTCCTCAAAGTACTTCCCGATCAGCTTCTTTTCTTGGACAAACTTGACATCAGATAAAACCTCAGCAGACATCTCAATAGCTTGGTTGAAGCCACTATCCCCTCCATAGGACACATCAATCATCTTGATTACCTTAGCCTGCAGGCGTGGATCAAACATCTCAGATTTTCCCAGCTCGGTCTTGAAGTCAGCAGAGCCAGCAAGAATGAGCCCCACAATGTTTGGCTGGTTGGTGGCTGGATTGATGAAGTACTGTGCTGCAAGCTCAGCAACTTTGCGGAGGTAATTGTGTCGCCTCTCCATGCGCAGGCGGGCAAAACGGACTGCAGATTGCCCACCTCGGCCATGCTTCTTTGGGAGATCAACACTGAACTTGTAAAGAACCTCCCTGCTGTTGCCACTCAGCGTGCCATACAGTGTCCCATTACCGTCCATAATTATGAAACCAAATTTTTCATCAGATGCCAGAAGCTCATTCAGTGCCTCAGTGTGGAACTTGTTGTCACAGAGATACAAAGAAGCATTAATGGGCCTAAATGGCTCGAAGTCAAAGGTGACCTTCTTCTCTTTGCCATCATCGGTGATAATGGTACCAGTATAGAGCACCAAACCATTGGGGGGAACTCGACTGTAAAGCTTCAACCTCTGTTGAGCTGAGGTTATGGCAGCCAACACAGACTGACGGTTGACTCTGCTCTTGATGTTTGAGGCCGTTCCATACTCATCACCCAACATCTTAGTGACACGTGAAATCTGATCACGAGGCGGCATGATGAGAGAAATCATGCTCGTGCCATTGCCTCTAGCAGCATCAAGAGCCTTGATTAACTTCTTGACCCTCCAGATCTCAATGTTCTTGTCGGCTTCGTTTCCCTCACCCATCTTGAAGTCTTGATCAGCCTTCACCTACAGGACATTGTTTAAGGTCAAAAACAAACCCTTCAAGCTACTATAGAGGATAACTTCCTATGTAGTAAAAGTAAAATCACATCAAATGCAAAATCTATGACTACTGCACACACATTTTTTTAGTATCAATCATGGTTAGATTACAAATATTTTGGACCAGAGTTGCACAAAAGGAATAACAAGACCAGCTTTAGATCACTGGAGAAAAACTAGCACAAGTTTTGATCTGTAGCATGTTCAGTTTTCAATATAGTGCGTTTTAGTATCAATCATGGTTAGATTACATAGATTTTGGACCAGAGTTGCACAAAAGGAATAACAAGACCTTAGATCACTGGAGAAAAGCTAGCACAAGTTTTGATCTGTAGCATGTTCTATTGAACCAGTTTTCAATATAGTGCTTTTCATCTTGAAAAGCACAATAGTTTGAAAGAACAACAGACAAAATACTTCATAGTTTCGACATTACTTCAGGATGCCTTTCATGTTTTGACTTAAGAATGATAAATCTAAAACTGATTCAGCATGAGAACAAACCACCCATTATATTCCTGAATAAATAATATTTAGTACACCAGAGTTAGAGAAAAGGTAATTCAATCCAGCCAGCACGAGCAACAATGGTCAATCCAGCCAACATAAGCCTCGAAAAACACAAACTAGTGAAATAAATACAAAGCATTAATGAATTTACAGGAGCACTGATATGTTTTAATTCAATGTTGGGGTTCTGCCTGAAAGCAGAGGTGAATGGAACCAAGCATTAATTCAATGTCAGGGTTCTGCCTAAAAGCAGAGGTGAATGAAACCAAGCAAATTTTTAACATCAATACATGCATTCCATACCAAGCAATAGAGTACATACTAAAATCATAAATACTGCTGCACATTAGAACAAATGGTTTGTATACCAAAGTAGTTGACACTTCTATACAAATTGGAGAACATGCTAGAGTCCCATCATAGACAAATCTAAAAAAACCACAGCAGAAATTAAAAGCACAATATTTTCCATTCCAAGAATATAATCCCAGATCTCATCTTAAGCATCCATCCTAGCGGAAATTGCAGGGCCCTGTTTCACTAAACAGGTCTGGTGAACTAGACTGAGATATATTAACAAATAATCCTACAGAACTACACATGTTTGAGAATTAAAAACGAGATTAAGACATCCACATCCTGTATTTTTTATCTAAAAAATCTCAACAAACTTGATGCATATATAAATAAAAGCATCTGCTAATAGGATGCAATCGTCACACCATCATCACAACATGATCAGGCAAATACGCATGTTTGTGCATCATCAATGGCCCCCAAAACACATGTGTATCTGACAACAGAAAATTCGGTAGTAAAAAAAAGGAACAATATGATACATCACGAGACGATCAATTGCAGATAACTTTGCATCAGCTGGAAAAAAAAACTAAATACACATGCAGACCCTATCTGTATTTTCCCTAAACTAAATAAACTATGGTACTATCTGCAGGGCCCAGAGCCCTCATATTTCAACGATCTACCAATCGAATCAAGCAACCTAATGCAACAAAACACACGATACGCACATCAATCCAGGTGAAAACCACAACAAACCCATGCTGATCCGCGCATCACGAAACCAGATCGAAGAAACCCCACCCCGATTGCTACGCCGGATCCCCCAACCAGGCATGAGAAACCCCTGATTAACCTACCAAATCACTGCAACAGCAAAGAAGAAGAAGAAGAAGAAGAAGAAGAAGAAGAAGAAGAAGAAGAAGAAGAAGGCACCGCACCTGCGTGGGATGGGCGTGAGCGCCGCGCGGGCGCCCGGCGGCGGCCTACGCAACCGATGGAGCGGCGGGCGAATCCGCAGTCCTCTGCTCTCCCCCCGATCGCTCAGCCTCGCTCGGCGTTCGGTCCGGCGCGTGGCGTTGTGGCTTTGGCCTGTTTGTTTGCGAGAAGCGGCGGAGATGCTTTATATTCCGTGGGACGGAACGGCGAGGCCGTGGCCGAGATGGTTGCGAACTCTTTGCGAACGCGCACGAAGCATAGCTTTCGGGGAGCGGGCTCCGCGTCCACGGGTGCGTACACCGCTGGGTACAACGGCACGTACGATCGGGATCGAACGGTTGCAAACAATAGTGCGTTTCTTTTTTCCTTGCGAACCAAGAAAGTGTGTTTTTCCTTGCCAACCAAGGAAGTGTTTGCTTCCAACCGAAATGTAAACTAAGGTTGTGAGGACATGGACAACCATATTTGGCCCAAAAAATGCATCTCATATTTTGGCATATACCTGTTTCGTATTAGTTTTTATATTTTTGTAAAACATTTTTTGTTATACATCTATATATATATATATATATATATATATATATATATATATATATATATATATATATATATATATATATATATACACTCTAGATGCATAGCAAAATGAATATTCTAAAAAAATCAAAATGACTACTCCCTTTGTATTAATTTATAAAGCGCATGGTGATTTTTCAGTTTGCTAATTTTATCAGGCGGGGAAAATTAAGGATTTGCATGCATGTCTGATTGGTTAACTCCCTCTCCTTTTTCCTCTCATGTCGCATGCAGCCATGCAAATATACTATAATCAATGCAACATTTACTTGTGTGATGTGTGCATCTTGTTCGGTAATTTGCGACGGAGTGAGTAGAAAGTGAAACTAGTTTTAAGTTTTAAATACTTGTTGAGACCCAGAGGCGGAGCCAGAAAGTTGCATTCTTGAATGTTAGGGGGACCAAGCTTGTTAAATTTTCAAAATTTATTCAAATTTCAAAAAAGTCCGTGGTAATTTGACATTCATAGGGGCCAGGCCCCTGCCAGCCCCCTGCCTCCGCCCTTGTTGAGACCATGTTTAGATTATATGTGTATTGCATTATTATTAGTCCCCTTTGGTAGAGCTTCTCTACCAATTTTTTTGGAAAGTCTACCAAAGGAGTAATTTATAGGCAACTCCATCACCGAGTCAAGAAGAGCCGCAAAGGCTTACACTACAGGAAGAGAAAAAAAAGTGACTTCACATGCTTCTCCCTCTCAAAGCATTAAGTGACCAAAGTTAATCATATTGCCATTGAGAAGCCATTTTACTAAATGTATTTCCAAAATAGCTTAAGCTGCACTAGAGAAGCCACTTCATTAGACAAATCAGAACCGAAGGTCTACCAAAATGGACCTTTAATACCTTATATTCAAAATAAGGTGAATTCACTAATGTCATTTTATTGGCCACCCCATACAACATTTCAAACTAAGTAGGCAAAGCACATAAATATCACTCTTTTGGTTACCTATAGCAATGCATATGTCATCCGGTGCATAGTAGATTGTGTATACAAATTATCACCATTAATTAAATACTATAACAATACATATTTCATAAAATTAATTTTTGTAAAATGTTACTCACTTCGATCTCAAATATTTATCACCATTAATTTTTCTCTCACAACGTGGACAATTCATTAATTCAAAAACTTATTATAGATGTACGAGAAAGATAAATCACTCAGATTATTTTAAATGATAACATATGTTACAAATGAAATAAAAATAAATGGTGTTTACATATTTCTTAATAAAGAACGGTCAGATGTGTTCTTAAGATTAAATATATTTAGTATACTTTAACAGAATAGTAATACTAACTCACATGCGCAGTTACCTTGTCGAAATGGTTTATTAGATGGACATAAAGCACGAATGAGCCAGCATGTGTGCGCGTAGCCGGCGGGAGTACGAGGGAGCCAGCTCGCCCCTATCTTTTTGGGTTTCACTTTATTCTATTCACCAACTCAGCCTGCCTGCTCGTGTCGTGCCGCCACCCGCCAGGAGCCAGCCAGTTCCGGGGGTCCGCGACGAGCGTCTCGACACGTGCCGCGCCTCCAGAGCGCAACAAATCAACGCGCAGCATCTGGGCGCGGCGCGCCGCGACGTAACGGAACGGGATGGTTCGATTCGGTCGCCGGACGTTTTGGTCTTGTTTTCAACGTTTCGCATATCGTATCACCTTTCGTTTGCTTGGGATAAATATTATCCTACCATGATCTAACTACTCCCTCCGTCACTTAATGTTGGCATTTCTAGAGTTCAAAATTTTGCTCACAATGTAACATTCCTATGAATAAGGATAAAAATAAAGGAGTTGGTGGGTGGGTGAAGAGTTGGTGGATAGTGCAAAATGAGGGGTCTAGATGTCTTTTACCAGCTCCGTTATTTCTTGAGTTTGAATGCTAGGAATGCTTATATTTAGAGACAGAGGGAGTAACTTCAAAAGATTCGTGTCGCAAAGTACATCAAAACTGTGTAATTAATTATTTTTTACCTATATTTAATACTCCGAACATATGTCTTTTGGTGTATTTATTGTGATGTGATGGAGAAAGAGTGAAAAAAATGTTAGAATTTCTAGCAAACTAGACAAGAACCGACCCGACGCGCCGCCGAGATATTTCCCCGCTGGCCGCTGACATACGAGGCGAGCATGTTGTGGGACCCGATAGCAGGCAGGGTCGAGGTGAACGCCACAGCCTTGAACGTGAAGAGCGGGTTCTGGAAGCCACAGCAGTGGCAAAAGTACGCGAGGTGGATGGACAAAAATCTCTCACACATTATCATCGATCTCTCAAACAAACTACTTAGTGATTAGGCCAAAATATGCCAGCCGAACAGACTCAAGTTTTGCTTAAGTGATTATAGATATTTTTAAGTATAAGCATTTTCTTAACACAGTTGTGAAATTTACAAAATTATTACGATAGTAGGATCTGGTTGTCTTAATACACTGGAATCCAAACATACAACCATGGTACTACCGGATATGGATTCAGTACCAGCAAGCCACCGTAGGCTTGCCGGTGGGTATTTAGGCCCCGTTTTCGTGGTTGAATAAAATTGTTGTCCTCTTACGAGGTCTATTAGGAACATTGAATAGACTAGTTACAAAAATAATTACATGAATGAATCGGAAATTGTAAGACGAATCCATTAAGTGTAATTGATTCGTCATTAGAGATTGATTACTGTAGCACGACATTGTCTAATCATGACATAATTAGGCTCGTTAGATTCATCTCGAAAATTAAGGTAGGGTTGTGGAATAAGTTTTGTCATTAATTCACATTTAGTACTTCTAATTAGTGTCCGGAGATTGATGTGATACGTAGTTGGTGAAAATTTTGGGATCCCATAAGTGAATTGAGTAGTATGGGGGTGATTGGCAGGTGCACAACTCCTCTCTGGACCTTCTTAAAAAAAAAAACTCCTCTCTAGACTTGTGTAATGCAGTTCACTAGTGATTGATATGCTGCATAGGTGCTTAGCCAGGCTTAGGTTATGCAAATAAGGGGCTCCAGCCTGCACAATGGGAAACACATTTCATCCCCCGTTTCCAGTTGTGTAGGCTTGCACAAGCAACAGCATGCTTCCCTTCACCTTCTATATGTCGAAGTCGGGCCGATAGTGAGGGAGCATTCGCCCTACGCAGTGGTGTAGCCGCTGGGTATGCCGGTTGGGCCATGGCATACCCTATGGGCAGGGGCGGACCTAGAGCATAATTTGAGTGGGGGTACTGTTCACGTTTCTTAACGACATTACTAAAGGCGCCTGTTGGCGTGAGCGTCAAGATGTCTGGGTACATCGACGGGTACGAACGATTCCGCAAGCGCACAGATATACTGTTGTAGCACTTCCCCAGGGAACGAGTATTCCAAGGGTTTATCGAATCCACGGGACGGATGAGCTCTGTCTCCTAGCCCAGCTAATGGTCTAAGGACACAACCTCTAAGGATAGGATAGGTAGAAAGGATCTGCTTGATAGGGTACAGAGTCTAGCACGGTCTCTCTGGTATGAACACTCGCATCGGGTTCCAGACCTCCTGGCTTTAAAAGGTCCGAGGACGTTCCGGCCTCAATGCCCTACTCGGTGCCCAGACGCGAAGGGTTTTCGAAGGGTACAACTACTATCACTACCGCGGTTTACCTCTATTGTTACACGAGAGCATGTGGCATTCAAAGGACAACCTGTAATTTAGACACCACGTCTACACCACCGATTATTACTATACGTTGACCCTGTTTGACCTCCCAGAAGCCCTACTATAGCACTCCGTATAAATACGGAACTACAAATCCGTGAGGGAGGTACTGGCACTAGCTCAAGATAACCACTATCACTTATGCGTGATCACTGACGCACTTTGGTCTAATTGGAGCAATGCAGGAGCATCAACTTTATTCTAATAGACAAGATATCACACAAACGAAATACAAACTTATGATCCCGTTCTACAAGATCGAAGGGGTTGTGTTCGAAGAACACAAGCCTCTAAATCAAGAATGAATAAAGAACACAAGAACAATTCACGTATGCATGCATGAAAGGACCTTGTGATGCCTAGAGGGGGGTGAATAGGATCACTTCAAATTTCTGAAACAAAAGCAGTGATTACAACAACTATCGGTACTACCGACGTTGTGCCGGAACTACCGAGGGGCTCGGTACTTCCGGTACAGGGTCGGTACTACTGACAGTACAGAGTTCTCTAAAATGAAATTTGAAATGCGAGACGATTCTAGAAATTCTACTTGAATCAAGAGTTTAGTTTAGAAGCTGAGAAGCTCCTGCAACCAAAGATATGAATTGGAAGACAACCAATAGATAGATCGGGCGCAAACAAGTTCTAGGGTTAGAGAAAAGCAAAGAATACAAGCAAGCAAAGGAGACACAAAATTTAATCTGAAGTTCACTCCCATAAAGGAAGCTACGTCTTCGTTGAGAATCCCACAAAGGGAGGGCTATCACCAAGAGCCTATTTGCCTCACCCAATCTCCACAAAGGAAGATTGGTGTTCACTAAGAATTCTCCACCTAGGAGAGGGTAATATAAACAATCTCGGGTGCTCCACACCAAGAGGGCACTCAACGGGAGACGCCTAACTGTCAGGAAGCAAGCTTCAAGAGTAACAAACACGAATCGATGCCCGAAAATGCTTCAAGTGCTCTTGAGATGAGGGAATTCGAAGGGGCTCTCAAAGCTTCTATTTCTCACTAGGAATCACTCCTCCAACGAAACCTTAGCTCAAAGGAATCAAGTCTTGGCTCTAGGAGGGAGGGGAGAAGTGGTGTGAATGCTCAAGTGAGTGTTTGTCCCGTGGTTGGTCAGCACTGAGTGAGGAAGAAGAAAGGGGTATTTATACCAAGCCCTGAAAACTAGCCGTTATTGTGCACTCACGGCATTTCTCGGTACCTTCGACCCCGGGTCGGAACTACCGAGGGGTGCCGGAAAACTCGCAGTAAAGCCATATCGTTATTACGACCCAGGGTCGGTACTACCGAGGTCCTGGCTAAAACTTGCCAGTGAAGCCATATTGGTATGACCGACCCAGGGTCGGTACTACCGACAATGACTAAGATTTGAGGGAAAGAAAAGCAAACGTGCACGTGTCGACTCGGGTTTCTTCTCACTCACTTAGGTCATCTCCTTAAGCACTTTTAGCATCTCTTGGCGGTCAAGTTGCATCCCCCTTTATAGTACGGTGTTTCAAAATCAAAATAAATTATGCCTTGACTTGAGTTGAAAACGTCGAATTGGAGTTGGGGGGCCTTCTTTTGGTCAAAACCATGATTTTCAATAAAATAAATCATGCACGCATCTTATTCAATGATCAAATACAACAAACTGTATTTGTCACCATCACTAAAACAATTAGGGGCCAAGATACACTTTCAATGCATACAACTTTAGTCTAAATAGAAAAGGTTGAAATACTCACTTTACTCTAAATGAAGAACAGAGCCACCCACTGAGGATCGTTCTTGAGGAAGATGTCATGAACATGACATGGCCCCAAACATTCCCCCTCACTCTCTAACACTAATCCTATACAAAGAGCTCTCCTCTCCTAAAAAGAGACACCACCAAGCCAAAATCAAGGAGGGGGAGGAGAAGTGTGTAGAAATGAAGCCCCTCCCCTTCTATGTATAGGAAAGGGAGTGTGCGATCTCGAGCACCAAAGGTCACCAAAACACCCTGAAATGCAGCAAGTGACCAATCAGGAAGTGACACGTGTGAGGACCATGTGTGGTTCGAGGATCGGTGGATGGTCGCTTCCTTGTGTGATGAGTGATTGACAACGTTGTGTGGACTGATTCTTGGCTAAGTATTGCAGGTGCAGGTTGCGGCTTGACTGGTGTTGGTGCAGGTGAAGAACAAGCGCGAAAGGTAATCGCCGGTGAGGTCTCCAGGTGTGGAGAAGACAAGTAGGCTTCGTTCGAGGGACCCGGTGGCCAGCGGGGTCAAGTGCGGGCCGCATGGTGGCATGAACAGCAAGATGAAGTCATGGACGGTTTCTTGGTTGAGCCTCAAAACCAAGGTCGAGCCGGCACTACGTGGGAGCCGAGTCATGAGTGGCGATTGGCGGAGGCTACACCGAGTTTGCGGGGTTTCCGGTGGTTCACCAGAAAACCACTGGGTTCCTTGGTTGATCCACAAAGCCAAGACCGAAGAACCGAAGACGGTGCTGCAGCAGTGCCAGACCGGTCTGACCGGTGGGTCTGACCGGTCTGACCGGTGAGGAGCACCGGTCTGACCGGTGTGCAACGACGCGGTTCGGAATTTTCGAAGCGGAGGACACGCGTCGGGATCGCAAGGCTTGCGTCGAGGCTAAGCAGGTTGCGGTCGCCGGGCATCCGTCCGATGGAGAAAGCTTGAAGACTTCCAAAATCGCCCTTGAGGGGCTTGTATCCCTAGTTGTTAGGAAAGGGTATTTTAGACTTTCGGTTGCCTCCATATAACCCATGAGGTGAGAGGATGGCAGCCAACTTTTTGGAACCCTAGTTCATTTGCTTTCCTATTTTCCCTTCCTATTTTCTAAGGATTTCCATAGGACTAGCTTGAGAGCTTCATGGTGAGATCTTGTGAGAGGGTTGGATGATCAGGCGACAAGCTATACCTTGTATGAACCTTTGTGGCATGTATAGATGATTCGGCGTGGTTCCTTAATGCCTTGTTGTGTTGTTCCCGGTTGTTCTTGGTGGTGATTTTCGGAGCCCTTTCTTGGTGGTTTTCTTGGGGTGTTTTTGGAACCTTACTCTTGGGGATTTGATGGGGGAAATTTGTGGGAACCCTTTGTGGTTCTTTGGGTTGTGATTCCCCTCCCAAATCCGTGAGTAAAGGGGCTTGATTTTGGGGTTTTCCGAGTTCTAGGGTTAGAGGTGTTCTTGGCGGGATTTCTTCGATTCCTCCTTTTTGGACAAGTTTTGGTGGGATTAAACTTGGCTATGGACTCCTCATGAGGTGTTCCTATTATCCCCAAAGTCTTGTTCAAGTCCGTGGAGCGATTCGGGAGATCGAAGTTTGGATTTGGGGGAGTCGACCCGCGGGTGCTGTTCATCCCGAGCTGCCCAGGCTACACCGGTCTGACCGATGCTCTTGACCGGTCTGACCGGTGCAACCCTTGGTGGGTTTTTGCTCGGGTGAACGTCTAGGTGAGTTTGCTGTTGTTCTGTGTTGGAGATGTTTCGAGTTTAGGTCAGTTTGGAAGTCGGTTGGCCCGTTTGGCAATTTGGGGGCTTTCAGGCTTAGACCGGTCTAACAGGTGTGTCGCACCGGCCTGACCGGTGTGGAGCCACTTAGTCGAAGTCGCCAAGTTTCACCAGCAGGGATCGGTCTGACCGGTGTTGCTCACCGGTCTGACCGGTGTTGGTCAGTGGACTCGAGGTTTGGTGTTCCGCTGCGTTCTCGGGTCGGAAGGTTGTGTGTTGGTTCCTAGGTTCAGTGGCACTCCAGTGTCTACGTGGGCTTGGCCAACTTGGGTAGTAAGTCGGAGACGTGTGTAGGAAGTCGTGTTCATCTTGTTGGAGTTTCCATCTCCTTCAAGAAGAATTTTTATCGGCTGCCATTCACTCCCCCTCTTTGGTTCGCCGTATCGGTCCTTCAAGTGGTATCAGAGCCGGTTCGTGTCTTTGTTGACTCTAACCAGTCAAAGATCCAAGGATGGCATACCAGGAACGGGGTTCGGGTCCTCCACACTTCGATGGCAAGAACTACCAGATGTGGAGTAAGCGGATGGTTGCGTTTCTCAGAGGAAAGGGTCAGACTCTTTGGGATGTCACGGTGGACACAGGCTATGTCCAGCCGATGATCTTCCTTGCTCTAGGATCGAGGGACATGTTTGACGCCAACAATAAGGCGGTCGACTACTTGTTTCGTGCTTTGTGTCAGCCGGAGTTCGATCGGGTGCACACCGAGCACTTGGCTTGTAGAATCTGGTTGGTGTTGAAGGAGGCTCATGTTGGGAATGCCCAGGTTCATGCACGGATGTATGCGACCTACCGGAGAGAGTACGAGAACTTCACTCATCTCCCCGGTGAGTCCATCGATGCCTTGTTTTAGAGGTTCACGGTGGTTGTGAACAACATGAGGGCCAATGTGGACGTGCTCCTATACGATGATCATGATAGAGCTGTCAAGCTCTTACACTCTTTGGATCGTACGATTTGGGGCGGAAAGTTCGAGGCCATTGTGGAGTCGGAGAAGTATGACACTCTGACGGTGAACGAGCTGTTCTTGAAGCTCAAGTCAGCTGAGGTGGATAGGGGCATGACTGCCAAGCTCGAGGGCCCGACTGACTCCCATGGTCTTTCCCTCATTGGTGGTTCGAAAGGAAAGGCTAACGCTAACCCATCCACCAGGATGTTCTCTTTGTCCTCTTTGATGTCTATGCCAGATGAGGAGTTCGACGTGCTTGGAGAGGACGAGCTGGCATTGCTGACGAGGAGGTTCGAGAGGCCGCACGAGAACTGGGTGAACATGCGGAGGAACACGAGGACATGCTTCCAGTGCGGCAAGCCGGGACACTTCGTTGCCGACTGCCCGGAGAAGGTCGAGAACAAGGATGGCTACAAGCACAAGTCGAGGATGGATGGCAAGTACCGGTCGAGGCGTGACCACAAGAGCAAGCACAAGAACAAGCACAAGGATGAGCGACAATCGAGGAAGAAGGAGAGCCGAGGCAAGGCCCGAGCGATGGTGGAAGCGAGCGACGTCGGCTCCAGTTCCGCGTATTCCACCTCGAGCTCAAGCAGCAGTGAAGACGAAGGCGATCGTCGCAAGAGCAGGAAGTTGTCCAAGAACCTGAGCGGGCTGAGCTGCTTCGCTAGAGACGGCTTCTACACCATGGCGCTGAGCTCCGGCAGCAAGAAGAGCACACAGAGCGACTCGGACTCTGATTCCGACGACGAGGTGTGTGATGAACTTCCCTTCTTGCGCCAGGAGAATGAGAGGCTTGGCTCATTGCTTGATAACCGTGATGACATGTTTAGAGAGGCCAAGAAAATGAGAAAAGAGCTTAGGGTTTCACTCGAGGATGCTAGGACTAGAGTGGCTGAGCTAGAAACACAGGTTCTAGATAGCAAGCTTGAGATTGATTCCCTTAAGGCTAGCCCTGTTGTTTCGGATGAGGTTGATTGTGCTGATTGCTCCATTTTTCTTGCTGATCTTGCTTTGTTCAAGGAGAAGCATGCCTCCAAGTGTGAGGAACTAGATGTGCTTAGCGTTGAAGTGGCCGAGCTTAAATCTAGACCTGCTTTGCTAGGTGCTTGCAGTTTTTGCCCTGTTTTGCATGCTAAGATTGATGAGATGCATGTTTACACTGCTTTTCTTGAGGCTAATTAAGTTGAAAGAACCAATTCCTACATCTTGCTCTACCTGTGAAATGCATGCTTTGAAGAATTTGGAACTTGCGCATTATGTTGATCGCTTGCAGGATGAGAATGATGAGCTGAGAAAGTTGATGGGGTGGCTGTCTGGTCATGAGCCTCAGTTGAGGATGATGATCGAGGCATTCAAGAGGCAGGATGGTGAGGGACTTGGGGCAAAAAAGGTTAGTGATGGAAGTGGAGAGAAAATCCCAGAGCCACCAAAAACCCACCACAAAAATGATTTCCCTCCTAAACCTAACCATCTTAGGAACCGACTAGACACAACCCCAGCTCCACCCGTGTTTCCTACACCAACAAATGATCTCCAAAAGCCTATCAAGTTTGTGAGCACTTCGAGGAAAGTGTTCTTTGGGAAAGAAAGTGAGAAGGCTAGTGAGGAGAAACCGGTGGAGAAGTTGAGTGGAGAGAAACCAAGTGAGCAGCCACAGCTCAAGCCTAAGCCTAAGCTTGTAAGGTTCCATTGTGGCTATTGTGGGAGAGATGGCCATAAGGATTGAGTTTTGCTTCAAGAAGAAGCGAGAGGAGAGAATGGCGAAGGAGTGGGCTAACAAGGACAAGTACCACCCTTTCGATGGTGTACTTGAGCCTGGTGTGCAGATGCCCAGGGCCAAGGCAAGTGTGAGGACAGTTCGGGCTTGGGGAGAGCGGAAGGCTGTTGGAGGTGCTGCTGCCCAGGCTACACCGGTCAGACCGGTGTGGGGCACTGGTCAGACCGGTGCAGGCATGGACAGGAAGCAGTTTGGGTTTCATGCTCGTACAGGTGTGAGGGTTGTTTCTGGAGGTCGTGGTTCTGGTGGTTGGGCTTGAGAGTTTGCAGGAGGTCTGGTTGCTAGGCATTCTCCCCCTCGAGTTCACTACGGGGATGGGAGGAGTCGTAGCTTTGAGAAGGAGAGGAGGGATGATCTGTCGGTGTTTAAACCTTTCGACCTCCATGGGAGGTACCCGCAGCAAGGTAGAAGGTGAGGATCGCCATGATCTGGAACCCGAAGGTACGCGCGAGGACACAAGACACAAGATTTATACAGGTTCGGGTAGCCAGAGTAGCTACCCTACGTCCTGTTTGGAGTAGTATTGCGCCCTGCGCTTGGTGTTGTTCCCCGGAGGGATTGGAGATGTCCTCCTAGGTACCCGGCCCTCATTTATATAGTCCAGGGGGTGGGTTCCTAGTCGGTTACAAGGCAGGAGTCCTAGTAGGATTACACAGAGCGAGTCCTAGTAGGAGTACAGGGGAATTCTACTAGGAGTCCGTCTTCTACTATTCTTCCTTCCTTTCACGAGTACCCGGGAGTATGCCCGACCAGCCCCCGAACACGTTGGAGTCGAGAGAAGTAGTTCGAGTAGTCTTGAAGCCTCTTCGAGTAGTTCTTGAGTGTCCTCGAGTACTGCTTGGAGAAGTCTTCAATAGTACTTGAACTGCCGCGAGGCTGGAAGGTGGTCCAGATCATCAGTCTTGAAGTCCAGATTATATGGAAGTGCGGTTGCAAAATCGCACTCCATATGGAGTAGCCCCCGAGCCTTAGGTTGAGTCACAGACTCTAGCTGAGGGTCGGTCTTGATTCTGAATCTTCCGTCTTGAAAAATTGAATGATGGGTGTAGCATAGCAGCCCCCGAGCCTTGAAATGATTAGGTAATCAATCCAAGGGTCTTCAGTGTTCGCGAAAGCCATCATCCGAGTACTCTTGCAGCGTGTAGCCCCCGAGATAAGAGAGCCATATGAGCCACGTCGAGTAGTGATTGGTGAGAAGCCCCCAAGCTTGAGAGCGAGCGAAGCATGCTGAAGTTATCTTCGAGTAGTATGTCGAGTGCAGCCCCCGAGCTGGAGAGATTCCAAGTAGCAGTTTGGCGTCGAGCCGTGGAGCTTGAGAAGTAGTCGTGCCGTCAGAGCGGATTTTAGTTGCGACCGAAGTCGACTTTAGATGCCGGCAGAGCGGACTTTAGAATGCGACTTGAAAACCGAAGTCGACTTTGTGCCGCGCGGAGCGGACTTTGAGATGCAACTTAAAAACCGAAGTCGACTTTGTGATGCCGCGTGGAGCGGACTTTGAGTTGCGACTTGAAAACCGAAGTCGACTTTAGGATGCCGCACAGAGCGGACTTTAAGATGCGACTACAGTAGTCGACTTTGCGCCACACGAGGTGGACTTAAGATGCAAAAAACGAAAAACACTTTCCGGAAAGCCAAAGCGAATGAAAAATCAGAGAAAACGAATAGTTTTACCGCCGGAGTGGGCTTAAGATTGCGACCGGAGTCGGCTTGTGCCACCGGAGTGGGCTTGGGTGCGACCGTTAGCGTCGACTTGTGCCACCGGAGTGGGCTTGGGTGCGACCGTTAGCGTCGACTTGTGCCACCGGAGTGGGCTTGAGTACCTGAGCCATGGATTTCGCACCCAAGGTGCGCTTGCCGCCGAGCGGGCTTGAGTGCGACCGTTAGCGTCGACTTGTGCCACCGGAGTGGGCTTGAGTACCTGAGCCATGGATTTCAGACCCAAGGTACAGTTGCCGCCGGAGCGGGCTTGTGCCACCGAAGTGGGCTTAAGTACCTGAGCCATGGATTTCAGACCCAAGGTACGGTTGCCACCGTAGTGGACTTGAAGGTGCGACCGGAGTCAACTTGCATACCTGGGCCATGGATTTCAGACCCAAGGTACAGAGCGGGAGTACTTAGGGTACTTGGACCCATGGTACAGAGCATGAAGACCACGTGCAGCTAGGTTCCATCGTCGCCAGGACCCGAGGGCCGCTTACAGCTAGGTTCCATCAGATCTTACACACGTAGTATGCCATCGAAGCAGGCGAAGATGCGACCGGAGTCGACTTTAAGTTGCCGCACGAAGCGGACTTTAGAATGCGACTTTAGAAGTCGACTTTAAATTGCTACGCGTAGCGGACTTTAGAAACTGCCTCCTAGGGATAGCCCCCGAGTTGATGAAGTAGACTCGTGGCGACGTGATTGATATACCCCAAGAGTAGTCAGCAGAGTGTAGCTCCCGTGAAAACCCGCCGAGAAGCATACACAAATGAGTAGTCGGCAAGTAGTCCTACATGATGAGGAGAACAAACCAAGAAAACAACAATCATTTAGATAAATGACTTAACTGTTGCTGCCTGGGCAGACTGATGATGAACTCGTGGCGATCGGCGAGGGAGCCGCGACCGTTGTTGTTGAAGTCGACTAGTCAGAGTTGATTCCGACTAGTTGTTGGGGGCGTGACTGCCGTTCTCGACTAGTTTGGAAAACTAGTCGAGATGAATGGTCAACGCGATGCGACCAGAAGACGACGTCATGGCGGCGTGCGGCGTACTCGAAGTAGAGCCCGTGTTGCCGCGAGGCAAGTAGTCACCACGTACGGTGTGGCTGAAGTAAATCCAGTGTGGCCGCAAGACGAAGTCGCGGCGCACGGAGTAGTCGATGATGAGCCGTGTGACGGGCTGCGCGACGTGCCGAGGCACCCGGACACGCAGCGTAGGCGGAGTACTCGACGATGAGCCTGCGTGAGGCGAAGTAGTCGACGACGAGCGGCGCAACAAGCCGCGTGGCGAGCCGCGCGACGTGCCGAAGCACCCGGACGCGCGACGAAGGCGAAGTAGTCGACGACGAGCCGGGGCGAGGCGCAGTAGTCGACGAGCGGCGCGCGCAAGCCGCGTGACGAACCGCGCGACGTGCCGAGGCACCCGGACGAGCGGCGGAGACGAAGTACTCGACGACGAGCGGCACGACGAGCCGCGTGACGAGCCGCGCGATGTGCCGAGGCACCCCGGACGCGCGGCGAAGACGAAGTAGTCGACGACGAGTAGTCGACGACGAGCGGCGCGACAAGCCGCGTGATGAGCCGCGCGACGTGCCGAGGCACCCGGACGCACGGTGGAGGCGAAGTTGTCGACGACGAGCCCGCGCGAGGCGGAGTAGTCGACGAGCGGCGCGGCGAGCCACGTGACGAGCCGCGCGACGTGCCGACGCACCCCGGGACGCGCGGCGGAGACGAAGTAGTCGACGAAGAGCCGCCGCGCGGCGGAGCGGGGGCCGACGAGCGGTGTGGCGAGCCGCGTGACGAGCCGCGCGACGTGCCGAAGCACCCGGGACGCGCGACGAAGGCGAAGTAGTCGACGACGACTAGTCGACAACGAGCGGCGCGACAAGCCGCGTGACGAGCCGCGCGACGTGCCGAGGCACTCCCGGACGCGCGGTGCACGCGCGAGGCTGACGAGAGCGCGTGCGGCCGGGAGACGAGTAGTCGCGCGCACGCGCGAGGTCGACGAGAGCGCGTGCGGCCGAAGACGAGTAGTCGCGCGCGCACGGCGGGGTCGACGTAGAGCGCGTACGGCCGGAGACGAGTAGTCGTGGTGCACGGCGAGGTCGACGAGAGCGCGTGCGGCCGGAGACGAGTAGTCGCGGTGCACGGCGGGGGTCGACGAGAGCGCGTGCGGCCGGAGACGAGTAGTCGCGGTGCACGGCGCGGGGTCGACGAGAGCGCGTGCGGCCGAAGACGAGTAGTCGCGTGCACGGCGAGGTCGACGAGAGCGCGTGCGGCCGGAGACGAGCAGCCGCGCGCACGGTGGGATCGACGAGAGCGCGTGCGGCCGAGACGAGTAGTCGCGCGCGCACGGCGGGGTCGACGTAGATCGCGTGCGGCCGGAGACGAGTAGTCGCGGGGCACGCGCGAGGTCGACGTAGAGCGCGTGCGGCCGGAGACGAGTAGTCGCGGGGCACGCCGCGAGGTCGACGTAGAGCGCGTGCGGCCGGAGACGAGTAGTCGCGCGCACGGCGGGGTCGACGTAGAGCGCGTGCGGACGGAGACGAGTAGTCGCGGTGCACCGCGCGGCCGACGAGAGCGCGTGCGGCCGGAGACGAGTAGTCACGGTGCACGGCGAGGTCGACGTAGAGCGCGTGCGGCCGGAGACGAGTAGTCGCGGCGCACGGCGGGGTCGACGTAGAGTCGCTTGTTCGTGTGCGGCCGGAGACGAGTAGTCGCTGTAGAGCCGAGGCGACCGGAAAGCACTGCAACAGTGCTCACGTACATCTCCTGTGTGATCCAAGCAAACCTCCTGATAGCCTGCATATGTGCTCGAAAAATAATGCCCAACGGCACGGTAACAGGCATGTGGCTTGGCTTCAATCTTGTTGTTTTGCTGAATTAAATTTCCAGCAGTGAATGAATAGCTTGTTGCCTCCGTGAGGGAGCTTGAATGCTTTTTTTATCCCGTGAATAGCGGCAGGTTTTGATGAGTGGCGTAGCAGTTCAGTCTTCCGTGCAGGCGTGCTCGATTGGTCACACCAATACGGAGGCAGTCGTGCCATGTTCTGTTGCGGGCTTGTCTAGACGTCGATGCCTTCCGTCACCGATGGACGATGGTGGTGGCATGGGCCTGGCAGCCCCGACTCGGAGTCAAGTGTTTAAACCTTTCAACCTCCATGGGAGGTACCCGCAGCAAGGTAGAAGGTGAGGATCGCCATGATCTGGAACCCGAAGGTACGCGCGAGGACACAAGACATAAGATTTATACAGGTTCGGGTAGCCAGAGTAGCTACCCTACGTCCTGTTTGGAGTAGTATTGCGCCCTGCGCTTGGTGTTGTTCCCCGGAGGGATTGGAGATGTCCTCCTAGGTACCCGGCCCTCCTTTATATAGTCCAGGGGGTGGGTTCCTAGTCGGTTACAAGGCAGGAGTCCTAGTAGGATTACACAGAGCGAGTCCTAGTAGGAGTACAGGGGAATTCTACTAGGAGTCCGTCTTCTACTATTCTTCCTTCCTTGCACGAGTACCCGGGAGTATGCCCGACATGATCCACGGGCTTTCTTTCGTGGTTTTGGTCCTCCTCCAGGCAGAGAGGTTGGTTCCCTCAGGATGGTTACCGTGGTGGTGTTCGTGGAGGTAGCTTTGGTAGGAGAGATGGTTTGGTTTGTGCTAACCCCACTTTCGAGCAAATGGCTCGACATTGGTTTTGCTCTTTTGGTACTAACCCCAGTGCTGAGTCGTTTATTCGCTCACGTGCTCTTTTTGAATTTCAGGTGGGAGACTTGAAGAACATTTGGTTGATTGACTCCGGTTGCTCGAGGCATATGACCGGAGACAAGGGGTGGTTCTCAAGTCTCGTCCCGGTGGTGACAAGGAGGTACATCACTTTTGGGGACAATGGGCGTGGGCGTGTGCTTTCAGAAGGTGAAATTAAGGTGGGTGACAAGATCAGTCTCAGGCGTGTTGCTCTTGTTCAATCGTTAGGGTACAATTTGCTTTCTGTGTCCCAGCTGTTGGATGAGGGTTTTGAAGTGTTGTTTCGGCCTGGTGGTTCTCGGATTTTGGACTCTCGAGGGGACCTTGTCTGTATGGTCGTTCCCGAGGGTCAGGTGTTTCGTGCTGATTTTTCTCAATCTTCGGGTGTGGAGCGTTGTTTCTTGGCTGGTTCTTCGAGTGAGTTGTGGAAGTGGCATAGGAAGTTGGGTCACTTGAGCTTTGACCTTTTGTCTCGCTTGAGTAAACTCAGTTTGGTCCGAGGATTGCCACGGTCGAGGCTTGAGAAAGAGTTGGTTTGTGTGACCCGCCTCTCACCGATGTGATGACTGAGTGTCCATGCGAGCTGCTCCATATGGACCTTGTTGGCCCAGCTCGTGTGCGATCTGCGGGTGGGAAGTGGTATGTCCTTGTTGTGGTGGACGACTATTCTCGGTATGTGTGGGTGTTCTTTCTCGAGGATAAGGGGGAGACGTTTGGTTTTGTTCGAGATCTAGTCTTGAGGTTAAGGAACGAGAGGCACGGAGATGCCATACGAGCAATCCGCAGTGACAATGGCTCAGAATTCAGAAACTCTCGTTTTGAAACCTTTTGCCATGACTTGGGTCTTGAACACCAGTTTTCGAGTCCGTATACGCCTCCCCAGAATGGTGTTGTGGAAAGGAAGAACAGGACCTTGTGCGAGATGGATCGGACGATGCTTGATGAGCATAGGACTCCGAGAAGGTACTGGGCTGAGGCGGTGAATACCGCGTGCTATGTGTCGAACAGGATCTACCTAAGAGTGCATAAGAAGAAAACATGGTACGAGTTGATACACGGTCGCACCCCCAAGGTGAGTCACTTCCATGTCTTTGGTTGCAAATGCTTTATTCTGAAGAAAGGGAAGAAGTTGGATAAGTTTGAGGCTAGGTCTGTCGATGGTATTTTCTTTGGTTATGCATCTCATTCTAGAGCATATCGTGTGCTCAATCTTGAAACTAAACAAATCATGGAGACTTGCGAGGTAACCTCGATGAGACACAGCCATGTAGTCAGCTTGTCTTTGAGTGTGCAGGTGATGATGAGCTTGGCGAGGAGATCTTTCAAGAGGAGGAGCATGAACTGGGTGACGATGAAGATGGCGGTGTGGTGCCCCCGGCTGAACATGTACCCACTACTTCGACTACAGTGGTGGACGGACCCTCTCCTACACCTACGACAACAAATCAAGATCGAGGAGAAGTTGTTGTTGAGGGGGAGGTAGCATTGAGGCGAGAACCTCCCCGGCGAGTACAAGTGGATCACCCAGCTTCGAGGATCATCGGTGACATGAATGAACGCACTACACGGTTGAGGGTTCGGAACAATTCTCATTTCGCTCATGCTGCATTTGTTGCTACTTTTGATCCCAAAGACATTGGACACACACTATCTGATCACAATTGGGTTAATTCTATGCATGAGGAGTTGAAGAACTTTGAGAGGAATCAGGTTTGGGAGTTGGTTGACCCTCCCACAGGGTGTAAGCTGATTGGTACAAAGTGCGTGTGGAAGAACAAAGAGGGAGAGAAAGGTGAAGTTGTGAGAAACAAGTCAAGGCTTGTTGCCCAGGGGTTCAGTCAGAAGGAGGGGATCGACTACGAGGGGACCTTTGCTCCCGTATCCCGTTTGGAGGCAATAAGGATCCTTCTAGCCTTTTCCGTGGCTAAAGGGTTCAAGTTGCACCAAATGGATGTGAAGAGTGCTTTCCTGAATGGTGTGTTGGAGGAAGAAGTGTATGTGAGGCAACCACCTGGGTTTGAGAGTGAGAAGTACCCCCACCGGGTGTACAAGTTGAGGAAGGCGCTGTATGGGTTGAAGCAGGTGCCTAGAGCTTGGTATGGTAGGTTGAGGGGGTTCTTGTTTGGGAGAGGTTTTGAGATGGGGAAGGTCGATCAGACCTTGTTTTTACTGAGGCAGGGCAGAGATATCCTGATTGTGCAGGTGTACGTGGATGATATTGTCTTTGGTGGCTCGTCTAACTCTCTTGTTGCAAGGTTTGCAGAGGATATGAGCAGGGAATTTGAGATGAGCATGATGGGCGAGTTGCAGTTCTTCCCCGGGCTACAAATCAAGCAATCAAAGTAAGGAACATTTGTGCACCAAGCTAAGTACACCAAGGACATTGTGCGGAAGTTCAAGATGGGGGATTCTAAGGCTATGACGACGCCGATGAGTACGACTACAACTCTTGATGCGGACGAGGAAGGTGAACATGTGGACCAGAAGGAGTACCGAAGCATGATCGGGTCACTCCTCTACTTGACGGCGACGAGGCCGGACATCTAGTTCTCGGTATGTCTGTGCGCTCGTTTTCAAGCGTCTTCGAGGACTTCGCATCGGCAAGCGGTGAAGAGAATTTTCAGGTACTTGCGTCACACTCCCGACTTCGGCCTTTGGTACTCCGCGTCCTCTTCTTTGGCGCTTCATGGTTTTTCAGACGCGGATTTTGCCGGGTGTCGGTTGGATAGGAAGTCCACCTCTGGGACTTGCCAGTTTTTGGGTTCTTCTTTGGTGTCTTGGTCTTCCCGCAAACAGTCGAGTGTTGCACAATCCACTACCGAGGCCAAGTACGTTGCCGCTGCTAGTTGTTGCTCTCAGCTCCTTTGGATTTCATACACCATGAGTGACTTTGGTGAGGAGTATACCCATGTCCCACTTCATTGTGATAGCACCAGTGCCATAAGCGTTGCAAAGAACCCAGTGCTCCATTCCAAAACCAAGCACATAGAAGTGAGGTATCATTTTCTGAGAGACAACGTAGAGAAAGGAAAGATAGCTTTGATCCATGTACCCACACATCACCAACTAGCCGATATTTTCACCAAACCCCTAGATCAAGCAACTTTCACTCGTTTGCGGGGGGAGCTTGGTGTGTGTTTGATTTCTTGAGTTGAGTGTGTGGGAGCTCTTTTGTAGCATATGTATAGCTTTCCTTTGTGCATTTCTTGCATTTGGCATAGTATATGTAACATGATGTATAGGCATCCTTGTATCTTAGATTGCATGCATTTTGTATCATATGCATTGGATAGGAAAAGCTTATCCTATATACATTGTTCACCCTGGAATGCTATTTATGTCTTTGTGAGCTTGTTTGGTATGCTATGGTTAGTTTGGCTTAGCTCTTGATGATCTTGATGAATAATCCATGGTTGATAGCTATGTTTTTGAAAATGTCACATGTATGCTCTCTCATGTGTAAATCCCTTTATATGATCTTGACATGTTTTAGTGGCTTGGTTATGCTTAATTTGTGGTTGGATAGCTAGTTTATTGATCATATGGGGCCAAAGGTCCATTTGCCATCATGAATGTTTAGCCCTCTTGCCTTATCTTGTGGAGGGGCATAAGTTCCTTTTTGTCGCAAAGACATTTCATGTACCAAATATGAATCTGAAAATGAAATGTAAAATCCTTGGAAAATGTGCTCCCATGTCATATGTGCTGAATTTAATTTGCTTTGGGTGCTAAACCGTTGCATGATGCCTACCAGTGAGAAGTCTCATACATAGAAGTAGGCACATGGCTCGGTGGCTTTGACATGACATGAGGTGCTTGTGGGTGTTTGTGATGGTCTTATGATTAGAATGGCTTTCCTAGCATGAAGTTTGTGTGGCTTTGCCATTTTGATATGCTTTGATCATGTTTAGGACTTTACTCATGAGAGGCAAGTTTTTCGCAAAATTGCCCAAATCCATCTTAGCTTCGTCCAATGGTTGTGAAACTTGGTGATCATGTAGTTGAGATCAATACGAAGCTATAGAGTATCTAACTTGCTCATTTGGACATGTGTAGCATCCTTTGTTGAATTTTGTCTATTTGAGAAGCTCTAGGTTGAAAGTTTTGCATTTTTGGCTTGATTCGTGCATTGTCAACAAGGGGGAGAAGTTTGAGCTTGAAATGGCTTGCTGGATGCATTTAGAAGGTTTTCAGGTGGTTTCGAGCCATTTCTGGGCTCTGTTGTGCACCGGTCTGACCGGTCGAGGTCACCGGTCTGACCGGTCAGAGTGCTGGTCCTGTGCACATGTTGGGCACCGGTCTGACCGGTGGTGGTGACCGGTCTGACCGGTGTGAGCTGAAGTTGTTGCAGCTACCCTGTTTTCAAGTAGATTGCATGCATTCGTCCAGGGGGAGGTGCATTGGTTCAGGGGGAGCTTGCATGTGTACAGGGGGAGCTCTTTGTGGTTTTTCGAGCTTTGTTTCTGTGGTTTGCGCTCTTTGCTTGAGCTTTGTTTTGTCTCGGATGTGTCGAGCCGTTGCCCTTGCCTAAGGGGTCCGAGACTTATCTTCTTCAAGTGATCTTGCTCTTTGCCTCTGTTTGGCTTTCGATCGCTTGTTGGAGTTTCTTTTTGTTTGTTTCTTTTCTTTTTCTTTTCTCTCTTGTTACTTTGTGTGGGTGTTGTCAATGCACTCATCAAGGGGGATATTGAGGACCATGTGTGGTTCGAGGACCGGTGGATGGTCGCTTCCTTGTGTGATGATTGATTGACAACGTTGTGTGGACTGATTCTTGGCTAAGTATTGCAGGTGCAGGTTGCGGCCTGACTGGTGTTGGTGCAGGTGAAGAATAAGCGCGAAAGGTCGTCGCCGGTGAGGTCTCCAGGTGTGGAGAAGACAAGTCGGCTTCGTTCGAGGGACCCCGTGGCCAGCGGGGTCAAGTGCGGGCCGCATGGTGGCATGAACAGCAAGATGAAGTCATGGGCGGTTTCTTGGTTGAGCCTCAAAACCAAGGTCGAGCCGGGACTACGTGGGAGCCGAGTCATGAGTGGCGATTGGCGGAGGCTACACCGAGTTCGCGGGGTTTCTGGTGGTTCACCAGAAAACCACTGGGTTCCTTGGTTGATCCACAAAGCTAAGACCGAAGAACCGAAGACGGTGCAGCAGCAGTGCCAGACCGGTCTGACCGGTGAGGAGCACCGGTCTGACCGGTGTGCAGCGACGCAGTCCGGAATCTTCGAAGCAGAGGACACGCGTCGGGATCGCAAGGCTTGCATCGAGGCTAAGCAGGTTGCGGTCGCCGGGCATCCGTCCGATGGAGAAAGCTTGAAGACTTCCAAAACCGCCCTTGAGGGGCTTGTATCCCTAGTTGTTAGGAAAGGGTATTTTAGACTTTCGGTTACCTCCATATAACCCATGAGGTGAGAGGATGGCAGCCAACCACTTGGAACCCTAGTTCATTTGCTTTCCTATTTTCCCTTCCTATTTTCTAAGGATTTCCATAGGACTAGCTTGAGTGCTTCATGGTGAGATCTTGTGAGAGGGTTGGATGATCGGGCGGCAAGCTAGACCTTGTATGAACCTTTGTGGCATGTATAGATGATTCGGCGTGGTTCCTCAAGGCCTTGTTGTGTTGTTCCCGGTTGTTCTTGGTGGTGATTTTCGGAGCCCTCTCTTGGTGGTTTTCTTGGGTGTTTTCGGGACCTTGCTCTTGGGGATTTGATGGAGGAAATTTGTGGGAACAGGGCGAGACCCTCCGCAAGTACATGCGCCGCTTTTTCGACAAGCGCGCTACCGTCGTCGACGTCATCGACAAGGAGGTCATCGACCTCTTCCAGGACGGCCTCTACCATCGCCGCACCTTCGAAGACTTCGGTCGTCGCCGCCCTAGGTCCATCCCCCACCTCAAGGACATGATCACGTCCTGGGCGGATGAAGAGGACAAGGCCAACGCCAAGTACGACGCCATCCGCGGCAAGTCCAAGCAAAACCAGGGCGGCGGCAGCGGCGGCAATGCAAACCAAGGCGGCCGCAACAACAACAACAACAGCAGCAACTACTCGGGTCCCAACCGCAAGCGCAAGCCAGACAACACCGTCGCGGCTATCCAGCGCCCTGCGAAAGGGAACTCGAAGAAGAACTCTGGCGGTTTCAAAGACCTGCCGAAGGAGAAGTGCCCGTGGCATCCAAACGGCAACCACACTACCGAGCAAGGTGCTACCGGCTGCATGCACTCAAGGATACACCGAGCCACCGCACCCTCACGACCAAAAGGGCAAGAAGAAGGACGGCGACAACAACGACTTCCAAGAACCCGAGAAGACCGTCAACGTCCTCTTCGGCGGATCGCCGCAAAGGCGGGAGCGAAGGCTACCCGTCGTGAAGTGATGTCCATTGAGCCGCCGGTCCCGACCCCTCTCGGTGGTCGGAGGTACCCATCACCTTCTCCCGCGCGGACCAATGGACCGGCTTCTCCGAACCAGACGGTTCCCCCTTGTCCCGAAGCCAACGGTGGCGGGCTCCAAGCTCAACAAGGTGCTCATCGACGGTGGAAGCGGGCTCAACGTCCTCTTCACCAAAACCTTGAAGAAAATGAAGCTCGACGTCACCCCCATGCTCACCAAGAGCAGCACGCCCTTCTACGGCATCGTCCCGAGCAACGCGGCTATCCCACCGGGCTCGGTGGTACCGCCGCTACCTTCGGGCGTCTCGGGACAACTACCGCACCGAGTACATCAAGTTCGAGGTCGCGGATTTCGAGACCTCTTACCACGCCATCCTCGGCAGACCGGCCATCACCAAGTTCATGGCGGTGCCCCACTACACCTACTTGGTACTCAAGATGCCAAGTCCAGCCGGTGTACTCTCCCTCCAAGGGGACTTGAAGATCCTCCACGACTGCGACACAGAAGCCGTGGCGATCGCTTCCACAAACCAAGTACCCAACGCGATGATGGAGGTCTACGCCGCGTCGAAGGAGCTTGCTACAAGCGAACTCGACATCCCAGAGAAGTCTGACAGCGCCAACAAGCCTCATCCACCTGAGGAGGTACTCGTCAAGACGGTCGACCTCGGAACGGGCGACCCCAGCAAGACCACCACCATCGGGGCTGGCCTCGACCCCACATAGGAAGACGCGCTCATCAGCTTTCTTCGGGCTAACCGCGACATCTTCGCGTGGAAGCCAGCGGACATGCCAGGAGTGCCCAGCGAGCTGATTGAGCACTGCCTCAACGTCGATCCAAAGGCCACCCCCAAACGACAACACCTCTTACGTTTTGCCGACGACAGACGGGACGCCATCAAGAAGGAGCTCGCCAAGCTACTCGCAGCCGGCTTCATCAGAGAAGTCTTCCATCCTGAGTGGCTCGCCAACCCCGTCCTCGTCCGCAAGAAGAACTCGAACGAGTGGAGGATGTGCGTCGACTACACCGACCTCAACAAGCACTGCCCCAAGGACCCCTTCGGGTTGCCGCGGATTGATCAAGTCATCGACTCCACGGCGGGTTGCGACCGCTTTGCTTCCTCGATCGCTACTCCGGTACCACCGGATCGCAATCAAGGAGGAAGACCAGGAAAGACCGCGTTCATCACCCCGTTTGGCGCGTACTGCTACACAACCATGTCATTCGGGTTGAAGAACGCCGGCGCTACCTATCAATGGGCCATCCAGGCCTGCTTCAAGCGGCAACTCAACAAGAACGTCGAGGCTTACGTGGATGACGTGGTTGTCAAAACCAGGAACTCCAGTACCCTCATCGACGACCTTGAAGAGACCTTCGCATCGCTACGCGAGTACCGCTGGAAGCTCAACCCGAACAAGTGTGTCTTCGGCGTCCCTTCGGACAAACTACTCGGCTTCATCGCCCCGGCGCGGCATTGAAGCCAACCCCGAGAAGATCTCCGCCATCACCGGCATGAAAGCTCCCACGAGCATCAAAGACGCTCCGTAAGCCGACGGGGTGCATGGCGGCGTTGAACGCATTCATCTCGAGGCTAGGAGAACGGGGCCTCCCCCTTCTTCAAACTACTCAAGCATCACGAGAAGTTCGTGTGGACTCCGAGAGGCGGATCAAGCCCTTGCCCGGCTCAAGGCCTTCCCGTCAAAGCCACCAATCCTCACGGCTCCTCACAAGGGCGAGCGCCATCTTGCTCTACCTAGGCCGCGACTACTCACGTGGTCGCATCGCCATCGTTGTCGAGCGGCGAGGAAGACGGCCACGCCTACCCGGTCCGGCGCCCCGCCTACTTCGTCGGCCGAGGTTCTATCGAGTCCAAGGCTCGCTATCGCCCGTGCGAAGCTCCCGTACGCTCTACTCATCACCTCGCGGAAGCTACGACACTACTTCCGGGAGTACTCGGTCTCCGTCGTCACCGACTACCCGCTCGGCGACATCCCGAGGAACCAAGACGCCACCGAAGAATCTCCAAGTGGGCTATCGAGCTCGGCGCCCTCACCATCGACTTCAAGCCACGCACGGCCATCAAGTCGCGAGCACTAGTCGATTTCATGGCGAGTGGCGGGAGAACCGACCGCCTACTCCCACCATGCGACCGCAGCATTGGGTGATGTACTTTGATGGCTCACTCAACCTCGAGGGCGCAGGGCGCGGGGGTACTCCCCGATCTCTCCAACGGGCGAACAACTCAAGTACGTCCCGCATCTTCCGGAAGGTCTCAAACAACGAAGCCGAGTACGAAGCTCTCCTACACGGGCTCCGCCCTCGCGGCTTCACCGGGCATCAAGCGGCTACTAGTCTACGCGCGACTCCGCAGTGGTCATCAACCAAGTCAACAAGTCCTGGGACCGCAACAAGGAGAACATGGACGCCTACTGCCTAGAAGTCCGCAAGCTCGAGAACAAATTCTATGGTCTCGAGTTCCATCACATCGTCCGCGACAACAACGTTGCAGCGGACGTCCTCTCGAAGCTTGGATCCACCCGCGCTCAAGTACCAGCAGGCGTCTTCGTCCATGAGCTTCACGCGCCATCCATCCCGGAGCTGGCGCCACCGACCACTATCCCAGCCCATCAACCAGCTGGGCAGGCGGTCATGATGATCGACGTGGACTGGAGGCAACCCTTCATCGACTACCTCAGCGAGCAGAAGGTCCCCTCCGACAAGAACGCAGCCGAACAACTCGTCCGCCGCGCCAAGTCTTACGTCCTCGTCGGAGACAAGCTTTACAAGCGGGGCGCATCCTCTCGGAGTACTCATGAAGTGCGTCCCTCGTGAAGAAGGCAAGGACATCTTGGAGGAGATCCACAAGGGCGTCTCGCGGCAACCACGCGTCTTCACGCACGCCGGTCGCCAAGGCCTTCCGCGAGCATTCCTACGGCCCACGGCCCCGGGCGATGCCGAAGAACTCGTCGAAGGTGCCAAGGATGTTAGTACTTCGCCAAGCAAGAACACGTCCCGGCCTACAAGCTAGTCACCATACCGCCAACCCGGCCCTTTGCCCGCCGGGGGCTCGACATGATTGGGCCACCGCCAACCGCGCCGGGGAGGATTCAATAGGGTACCGGTGGCTATCGACAAGTTCACCAAGTGGATCGAGGTCAAGCCGGTCACATGCCCCAAGGCCGACGAGTACTCGACTTCCCGGATGAACTCGTACACCGCTATGGGCTACCCCACCGCATCATCACGGACACCGGGGTCCAACTTCAACAACCACCGGTTGCGGGAGTACCGCGAGAACAACCGGGATTGACGTCCGATACATCTCGCCGCCCATCCACGGGCCAACGGACAAGTCGAGCGCGCCAATGGGATGGTGCTCGACGCCCTCAAGAAGCGGCTACACGACGCCGCTAACTCCAAAGGGGGCAAGTGGATCAAGGAACTACCCAACGCACTCGGGGGCCGCGGACTCAACCATCCAAGCCAACGGGGCAATCCCCCTACTTCCCCGGTCTACGGCTCGAAGCCATCCTCCCTGCCGACGTCATATGGAACTCGCCAGCAGTGGAGCACTACGACGAAGGCGTCTCAGAAGACAACAGACGAGTTGACATCGATAGCCTCGAAGAAGCTCGCTGCGCTGCCCTCGTCCAATCAGCAAGGTACCTGGAGGGTATCCGACGCTACCATGATCGCAACGTCAAGGAACGCTCCTTCAACGTTGGAGATCTTGTCCTCCGCCGTATCCAGAACACGGAAGGACTTCACAAGCTCGCCCCCCGCGGGAAGGCCCCTTCACCGTGGCTAAGGTGACCGGCCGGCTCCTACCGCCTCCAAACACTTGAAGGCGAAGACGTCAACAACTCGTGGAATGTCGACCAACTCTGTCGATTCTACGCCTAGTCTACACGACTACTCCGGGGTTCAAGTCTAATCGACTACACCAACGCCCCCTGGCCGTAAGCGACCCTCCGGGTCCTGGCTCCAGTCTCCGGACTTCTCCTCTCCAGGATCCAGCCCGCGCGGCTACCTACGGACCCTGGGCTGCCACGAGCGTCAAGGACTCTAGCAGCGGTCTACCAAGAGACCACACTCCAAGATCCAGCCTGCACGGCTACTTACGGATCTACGATCCAGCCTACACGGCTACCTACGGATCACCTGCTGTAAGCGGCTACCCGCTCCAGCGCTACTCAGCTGTAAGCGGCCTCCGGGTCCAGGCGACCACTTTGTAACTACGGCTCTGGCCACCCAGGTGTACTTCTTCAGTAATAAAGATTGATCGTTCATCAACTTATTTACTGCCTACTCCCTACAACGGGACTACTAAAGTCGAGTACTACTCGCACCCACTCCACGATGGGCACTCCGCACTCTGAGATCGCGACTACGAGTACTCATTGCTGGAAAATTTTCTTTCATTGATACTTGAACAATTCATTACAATTGTTTTCTTGTACAACTATGGCTACTAGCTACTTATTACAGGGCTACTGGAGGTTCAGCTTCTCGGCTACCTGCTCCGCGATGGGAGCCATCTCGCTCCAAGGCCAGGCTCCGCATACTGCTCATCGGAGCAGTTGGCGGCTACCCCGCCGGCGACTACCTCCACTAGGGCCTTCGGGAAGTACGACTTCATGAAGGCCAAGACCTGTCTTGGGATCGACTTGGCCATATGCTTCACATAGGCGGCCAGCCGGCTTGGAGCTTCACGGAGGCGATCCACCAGAGGAGCGATCTTGGGGCCGCCCGGGTGCGGCACCAGGAGCCTTGCGATCGGAAGAGCGGCTTCCTCCAACTCCTTCAACTGGGCCCGCAATGCCTCGCGAGCTTCGTTCAATTTCTCGCAAAGATTTGTAGCAGCTTGACAAGATCTCTGTCGAGGCAATCCGCGCCTCCATATGCTTCTCGCACTCGAAGGCGAGTTCCTTGTAGTCGAGCTCGAGTACCGGCGGGCTTCTTGCTCCCGTAGAAGAGGTTCTTCATGCTCATCTCCGAGGCCTTCAGCTGCTCCACCTGGCCCTCAAGCTCTGCAACACAGAAATGCAACAGCGGGTCAGATGCTTCTCGACTTCCAACAAGTACTCGACAAGTCGAAGGATATACCTTTATTCTTGTTGTGGAGGCCCTTGTTCTTCCGCACCAGGTCGTCGCCCTTCGCCTGCAACTCCTGGACGTCGTTGTGGTACTTGGCGAAGGTGGCGTCGAGCTTTCATTGCATGGCAGCCGCGTGCTTCCGCGACTTCACGAGCTGCTCCTCTAGGGCCTCGGCTCGGAGCACGGTGTCACCATAACCCTGCAGCAGGTTCGACTTGTCGCGGGACCGCTCCGCAACGTCCTGCACAAGACAACTCAAGTCATGACGAGTACTCAACGGCAAAAGGATTGACTACTCGAAAGGCTACGGCTACTTACCTTCATCCATTGCTCGGCTCGACGGATCGCCTCCAGGTGCTTGGCTACCGTCCCCGGCTCGACGAGATCGTCCGCAAGAAGCTCTATCCCGCCGCGGCTACTCGAGGTGGCCACCGTCATCGGCGCAGAACGGATGGGTTCTGCGTCTTGGATCTCAGGGGAGCGGATAGCCACCTCCAGAGCAATCTCTGGCGACGTGGTGACCGCCTCTCCCCCGACGGTCTTCTCGACGACCTCCACCATAGGCTCGGGGGCTCCTTCTGCAGCCTCCGGGGCTTCTGGTGTCAACTTCTGCATTGGCACCCCCGCAGGGATGTCACCACCTTCAGCGCCTGTCAATAAAACATGTGCATCAGTGCCTACGACTACTCCTCCTGGAGCTCCGCAGCTTCACGAAGGGTACTCACCTTCGACTACACTGGCCTCCGGCAGCGGCGCTTCGGTAGCCAGTGGCTCGGTCACGGCTTGGGCAGCGGGAGTGGTCTCTTCGGCGGGCGGCGCAACTTCTTCCGCCACCGCTGATGAGGGCTCGTCCCCATCCCAGGTCAGATCCGTGGATTTTCTGCAGAAATACTCACGGAGGGTCGTCAGACAAGATCGACTACTGCAGCAAGTACTACTCGTGAGGATATGGTACTTACAAGTTCGACCGGACAATGGTCACAGCCGGAGCACCGAGGATGCTGGCAATATCAACCAGTCCACCCTCGGCGGGCGCCTCTTTCTCCGCCCCTGCGGCTACTGCCTCCTCCACGGTGGCGGCGGCCGGCACAGACGTCTCCTGCGCTCCTGAGGCCACCACCTCTCCAACGGCGGCGGCCACGGGTCCTGTGCTCTCTTCTGGAGCAGGAGGCTGGCGCTCCAGTTGCGCCAGGAGTTCTTCAACAGTGGGAGCTGGACTACGACTTCCAGCCGGTTCCCCCACCGTATCCCACACGCCCTCGTCGCCCTCTTCGACGGGCTCCGTTGGCGGCACCTCCTGCATACAAAGGAAGACTACTCGTCAGCAACGTACTCGAACAACGGGTACTCGACTACTCTGCTCAAGACAACTTACCTCCCCGAGGCGTGGTCTCCGAGACCTTCAGTTTCTTCGTCACCCGCTTCCTGGCGGGGTTGCGCGGCTTCCGTGGCGGCGCAGCAAGGCTAGCCTCCAGGCTAGCCGGAGGGTCTTGTACCAGCCGAACATGAGGCAAGCCCGGGCGGCTAAACCTCGACCGCAGCTGGAAGCGGTCCTGCAGCATCTCTTCGTCTTCGTCGTCGTCGTCGGAGGTATCTTCCAAGACGACGGTGTCGTCGCCTTCACCGACCTCGCGGCGCTCCTTCGCCTTTCCCTCCATCGGGACCTCGATCCCGCTCGGTGGTGGCTGCGGCTCGGAGATGAACCGCTTCACATTATCCTGCGCAAGACACAAGACGTCAGCAACTCTACTACAAGTAATCACTACTCGACCAAGGGAGTACGACTACTCACCTCCTTGGGCGGGCGCGCGGCGGAGTACTCCTCGACTGGGCAAGCCGTGTACGGCGGCATGTCCTTGAAGATCCGCGACAACCTATCGACGATGTCGTTGTCATCCAGCTCGCCTCCCGGCATCCGCGACGAGTCGTCATCGCCGGTGTACTCGAAGCCCAGGGTCTCCCGAGCCATCAGCGGCTGGATCCTGCGCTTCATGAAACTGAAGGCCACGTGCTCGGCCCTCGCTCCCGCCTCCCCGAGCACTTTGATGCGTGCTAGCGGCCTCGGGAGCTGGATTCCTTCTTGCATGGTGGGCTCCGTGTTCCACCACTCACAGTGCCTGGGCTGCCGTCCGCTCGGCTTCGGCAGGCCAGGGTGGTGGTTCGTGATGTAGAACCACCTGGTCTTCCAGTCCGTGTTGGAGTCGACAAGTTTGTACGCCAAGTACTGCTCCGCGGCGTCCTCCTCCGACTACCCTGGGATTGGTAGCACTTGGTTGCGGCTTGACGCGGAAGAACTTCCGGAAAAGCACCCAGTGCGGCTTGATTCCGAGGAAGGCTTCGCATAAGTGGACGAAGACCGACGTGTGGAAGATGCCGTTGGGGTTCAGGTTCAGGTACTCGATCCCGTAGTACCCGAGCAGCCCCTTGAAGAAGTCGCTGGCTGGGAGCGCAAGACCACGCTCCACGAACCGCGAGAACATCGGGATCTCATCTTCGGCCTTCTCCATCGGATATGGATCTCCAGCGGCGGATCTCCACATGTCAACTTCCTTCTCCCTGATGAACCCACTGTTCAGGAGGGTCAGCAGGTCCTCCGTCTTCACTTTGGATTTCTTCCACTCGCGGCTCGGATCAGCCCGCGGTGGAGACATGGGCGGCGCCGCTCCGGTGGCAGCGGCGGCGGCCTCTTCGCGGCCCCTCTTCTTCCCCGCGGCCTTGGACGTCTTGGACGGCGACGGCTTCATCCTCCAAGTGCAAGGCGTCTTCACTCTCATCCGCTCGGGGGCTACCCTAAAGGCTTCGGGTGGCGGCGCGCTTGGATCTACTACGGCGGCAGCAGGCGCTGGGAGTGGATTCGCTTCAAGATGAAAACGGAATGGCTGCGGCTCGAATGGGTGAAAAACCCTAAGGGTTTTGGCTTCTATTTATAAGCCAAATCGGCTCCGCAACAGGCGGCTGGATAAGTCCACGCGCGGCTGACTCAGCGGCTGCGCGTAACTCTTCGTATTCTACTAGTCGACGCGCCTCACCTCGGGGGTTCGGCTACTTCTACACGACTACCTGGGAAGCGGCTAGTCTCAAGAGCATCTCAGGACACATTCTCCAAGAAGACCCTTCAATTCGAGAGGAAGTACTCGACTCAAGGCTCGGGGGCTCCGTGCCACGTGTCCTTCGGTTTTTCTCTCCGAATTTTTCGGGATTTTCTTGCTGAGATTTCAAATGGACCCTCAGCTAGAGCCCGCGGATCAAGGCTCGGGGGCTACTCCATGTGGAGTGCGGTTTTGCAAATTGCACCTCCATACCAGCTTCGGCTTCAAGACAAGACAGGCAGTGTTTGAAGACCTTCGAAGGCAGTTTTCGAGGACGCTTGGGACTACTCGAGAAGACTTCAAGATTGCTCAAACATCAGCTGGAGTACATTCCAGCCTCGGGATGCTTCGACTACTCTTGAGGATTTTTGACTTGTAGCACTCAGGGACGCTTGAGGACTACTCGTTAAGGCCGTCAAGACTACTTGAAGCTATCCTTCTCGACTACAAAGTACTCGGGGGCTTGTCGTATGTACCTCCCTGGGCCCACTACCTCGGTGGGTACCACGACCGACTACTCGGTGGGCCCCTGGGACTACCCGGCTTGCGCTACACGGCACCTGAAGGCGTGGAGCACAGGGACTATACAGGAGTAGTACTCGGTTAGGGAGCTGTACATGTTCCGCACTGTATAGAGGACTCCTAGACGTACTCGACTAGTACTCTCTCCCTACTCCGACTTGTAACCCTGCCTCCCGGACTATATAAGGTGAGGCAGGGACCGATCTCTAGCATCCAATCTCCTCTCATACAACTCACGGCGCACCATTGCACCATCTTGTAATTGTGCCCTATCAATCCAGAGCTACGCAACATACAGGACGTAGGGTATTACGCACCTCGCGGCCCGAACCTGTCTAAATTGTGTGCCACGTGTCTCTTCCTTCGAGTTACCAGTCTCGGCGAGTCACAATCATCTACTTCGGGTACTCCCCGTAGTAGGTTGCCGGTCTAAAACACCGACAAGTGGCACTCCAGTGGCTACGTGGGCTTGGCCAACTTGGGTAGTAAGTCGGAGACGTGTGTAGGAAGTTGTGTTTATCTTGTTGGAGTTTACATCTCCTTCGAGAAGAATTTTTATCGGCTCCCATTCACTACCCCCTCTCTGGTTCGCCGTATCGGTCCTTCAACGTGGAAGGCCACGATGAGGCGCCGCAATGGCGGTTTGGCCGATCCCCTCGGGCGGCCTCTCATGGTGTGTTTTCTCCAGGTGGATGACATGTGGGCCCCATGATCTCTCCCCAGTGCATGGCAAGTTTTGTGGCGGTTTGGGTCCCTGGTGGGCCCATGAATCCATGTGCTGTTAACATGGCAGCGTGTGATTCACCATGAGTATTTCACGGGGATTGGTGACGTCATTGATCCAGGGGAATCCTATGTGGCAACCTCTCATTGGCTGAGCTTGAAGTACTTGGATCAAAGACTTGTGCTTTTGCTCTCATTTCTAGTGCTAATCACCTGCTTTTGAATAATCACCAACACTTGTGGAAATGATTAGTTTAAGCCCTATTATAGTGTTGATGATCATTTTACATTCATTTATGCAGGAGTTGACGGCATAAAAGTAGTACTTAATAGCCATCAACAGGCACATCTTAAAAAATAGATAAATTCATGAAATTTTATATGGTGACATTTTGCTACTTAGCTTGGTTTGTAGAATTTGAGTGAGGGCACATGCCCTCACTCAACCCAACGTAGATCTGCCCTACCTGTGGGCTGGCCTAGCACAACACTAAATATACCCATTGTTCCGATAGTTTTACTCATAGACCTGCAGGCTGCAGTAATGCTGCAGTGCTAGTATAATTGTTCACATGGTAGCAGGGCTCTAGCTAGTCGACTGCTCTAGGCAAAGTGGCTAGTGCAACGTAGGTAGTATTTGTATTTAGTTTATACAGTTAATTAATATGTAAAGAAGACGACTACTACTTCATTTTTTATTTGGATGCAATCATGATATTTGTATTTAGTTCATGTATGTTATTTTTATTCTTGTATTCCAAATTTCTTGATTAATTCGAAATTATTTAGCCAATTGTACATCTTTTGTGTATATTATACTGAATTATATATGAAAATTTGATGCGACATACCCTACTATAAAATCCTAACTATGCCACTGGACCTAGGTGCTATCAATGAATACCTACTGTTGTCGGTTGTAACTAGCAGCAAATGTATTTTCTGTCAGTTCCACCACCGACCTTTGGTTCCTACTCAAGCTTCTACGTGCGAGTTTCTCCCTCCTATTATTAATTAGCCTATGATTGTTGACTCATATTTTTTTCATGTGCTTCAAATTATCTTTCGAGATAGTGTAAATGTGCATGTGTGTGCACGCACGTGTGTGTGCATGAGAGAGGGAGGGGGGGCGGTAAGTACTGGGTGGGACTGTGGGAGAGTGGTTGACATACATACGAAACTAGGATCAATGGTAAAAACCCCCATACAATCAAATATAAGAAATAATAAACAGCCTGTTCGTTTGGCTGGTGGCTGATGGTTGGTGCTGATTTGTTCTGAGAGAAAAGTACCTTCTTTGGCCGATTCTTGCCGGTGGCGGTTTGTTCGAGAGAAAAGTACTGCTGGCTGGTGGCTGATAAGCCGAACGAACAGGCTGAAAATTATTAGTTTAATCATGATTATCGTTTTTGTGCTGGAAAAATCATAAAAATAAATACTATTCTTTTTAAGGTGGAAATCCTCTGGTGCTGTATAAAAATGTGCACATGTGACAAGTGGAAACAATATCCTATGAGGAAAATTATATGTGTCTAATATATTCTCTTTATATCTACAAAATTATCAAACTTTTCACTACATGGGTGAGTAAAAAAATCTTTATATATCATTTAATTTGAATTTATATCACAATGATTTATAATACCGTAAAAAAAAATTGTGTGTACTACATAAAAAAACTTTGATTTTGTGTATTACCACAATGAGTACAAATTAAAAAAATGATATTAGTATTTTGAAAAAGTATGAAACATGCATGTAAAATTATATATTTGCTAGCTAGAAAAATTCAAACTATATGACTTATACTTTCAACCTTCATATAAGGAATTTACAATAGAATATTCAAACCTTAGAATTCCTAGTTTGAATTGTACATGTTTATAAACTCATGTTCACATTTGTAAAAAATATTAATCACGTGTACAAACTTTGTATTTGTAGTTAAAAAAATAAACTGAATGTCGAAAAGTATATATATAGGTTTTTGACTTTAAAGTTTTATAAACACGGATTTATTAAAAAAATGAAAAACATTTAACTTCTATATACAAAACTTTATAAAATTTGCAGCTCGGAAAGTACAAATTCATTATAATTAGAATACATAATTTTTTTACTTGTATATACAGAACTTTGTAGAATCCATAACTTCACATGTACATATTCAAAAACTTTGGATTCCTATTTGCAAAAAAAAATTAACGACATGTACAAAACTTTCTAGTTGAAGTTAAAAATTTCAAATATATAATTAACCTTCAAGTTCTATACATGATGCTTCATAGTATAATATATAAAAATATTTTGACTCACATATACAAAACTTAATAGGATCTGAAACTTTGAACGTACATATAAAATTTGTCATTTATGAATCATGTGTATAAAATTTACATTTTACAGTAAAAAATTTCCAATTATATAATTTAAATTATTTACATACCCTTGCCTTTCACCTTTTGTACACAAGACTTTTTATAATAGAATATAAAAGTTTTTGGACTAGTATGTGCAAAACTTTGAAGAATCCTAATCTTTGAATATACATATTCTTATTTGCAAAAAAAACATGAGCAAAATGTTCTGACTTTACAAGACAATGTCATCTTACTATTTGGTTTAAAGAACTAATGGATGCAAGCATATTTTACATACCACATATATTTCTGATTTTAGCTTTCCTACCAACTGTTGACGCTCCTTAGCCTCACCACTAAGTGTGCACGTACGGCGACAACGCCAGGAATGCTTGTTGGCACTCGCTGGCGTCGTTACCGGGTTCACACCTCTAGTAACAGGGCTAGGGAATGTCAGGGGTAAAACACACGATCACAGAAAGGTCCGCAAGTGCACAGATTACCGTTGTAGCACTTCACCCGGTGGTATTCGGGTTATTGTATTTATATTTTCCCAAGGGAGGCACTATGGCAAAGATGATCGAATAAACAGTGGAGAAAGACAAGACTTGGTAAAGAGCTATAGCGGGGGATAACGAATAAGGATATTCGGGGATAACTTGACACACATAAGGATATCTTGATAAAAGACCAGAGAGGATTTAGTGAGCTGGGAGGACAACAAGACGAGAAAGGATCCCAACACAATCTGTCTATTATTGTCAACTCCAGGCAAAGAACTAAGGCAAAGGATAACCAAGGCAAACTAAACTTGACAAGCTCTTCTAGTGTTGCAGGGGCATGTAAAGTCATGCCCTCAGACTGGGATGAGAAGGGAGGACGACGACACGCTGGATCATACCGGCCCGAACTAACGTGGTGGACTACAGAGGTCATCCGGAGCCATCACCTCCTTAGGGTACCACAACTATTCCGTTGAACGGGACACCAATCTAAGACTAAGGTAAGCTCTGAGCACTGCGCTCACAACGAACCAAAGAACCTTTCCCCGAGTACCGCGAAGGAAGGTCTCTCTCTCCCTGAAACACCGGAGATCAAGCGAAGAACGACCACAACACTTTAGAGTTCAAGAGAGCTATGCTAACTGAAGATAAACTAACTTTATTCTAAACCAAGAATAAAGCTTCTAGAGCAAAGTAAAAGCTGAATGTAATTGACTCGGAAGGTAAGATAGAAAGATAACTTGAATTGTACTTGAGTCTAAACAAAGAAAGGATACAAGAGTAGTACCGGAACTCTGAAGAAGACTCCTCTGGAACCCCGAGAATAGCTCGACCCGACTCTAACTCCCAAGCTACATTAATCCTACTCTAAGTGAACAAAAGAGAGGAAATGAGATGCTCCAGCGTTGTGTGTGTATTCCAGCGAGTGTGAGGTACCTTTTATAGGCAAGGGAGGTCGGTTGAGCGCGTGGGCCCAATATCACAGGTGCGGCCAGATCAAGGGGTGCGGCCGGCCTTGTGATCCGCCGCCTCTCGCCTTGGATGCTCCTGTTCACTGCTCCTGAGGCGGTTGAGGGTCGGTTCCTTGGGTCGGTTTCGCCCAGTATGACGGTTGGGAGGTGCGGTCGCCCATACTCCGTGCCGTGTGATGAACCGCCTTCGCTCAGGGATGCCTAGGATTGCCTGGGAATGACAGTTGTGGTGGTTGATCGGCCGGACAAGTGGACCCATTGATCCAAGTGATCCTAACCTCATCCATTCGATCAAACTGGCGTTTCCTTGGTCGATCTCGATCATCCAAGTTGTGCCTGTGGAGAGGAGGTGCATTGGACCAGGCACGAGCCACAGGGCAGGTGTGGCCGCACCTGCCAGGGTGGCCGCACCTGGTAGTGCGGCCGTGCCTAGCCCGTGTGGCATGTTGGTTCCAATTTTTCCCAAAATGTGTACCTACCCATGAAAATCACAACACAACTCGTTGAACTTTATTAGTACTAAAAACGTGCATGAAACTTGTCATATACTTCTCTCGAACCCGAGGTTTTGATGGTTGAATCTTTGTTGTAAGGACCGTCAACAAACTCCCCCAAGCTAAACGTTTGCTTGTCCTCGAGCAAAGTCTAAACTCGGCCTCGGCGGATCATAAGTTGCATGATGTTATCACTCGACAAGTATCTGCGCACAAACTCCATGCTCTTCTTGCAAATTTGAAAAGGTTGGTACGGGAGAAGCTTAGCCTTACTTTACCTGTGGGGCTTGTGGCTTTCCACCTTGCTTCGAAGGTTGAAAAGTAGAATGGTTTTTGACTTTGCATCTCTTACTCTTCTTCTTTTTCCGGATCCTATCTCGGAGTTTCTGAAAATTTTGCAAAGAAAGACAAGGTTCATCGGATGGTTCCCTCGATTGCTCAAGTGGTATTGCTACCTCACCAAAGGCTTTAAGCGAGCCTCAACTTCCTAATTCTATGTCTTGTATGTGGAGCTTTGGGTAGGATAAGAGAGACTCACTTGTGCCACATGATGTTGTTGAGCCAAAGACCGGAGCCAAGAAGAAACTAGTCATGCAACTTGATCGCGATGTGCAAGTGTGTGGAATATTTTTGTTTGCTTTTCTAAACACTCCTTGCTTTGAGGTTATCCTCTTGCTTTTATTTTGGAGGAGGTCGTGCTTTCTTTCTCTCTTTTTTCTATGCTCTTTGATTGGAGCACATTTTTTTCAATGCTTTTTGAGCATATACTTTTTTCCAATGACCCCTCTCTCATTTTGCAAGAATACAAGAAGAGAAATCTCTTCGGACTTTGGAGTATTTATTTTTGGTGGATGGATGGCATGTTTTGCGTAACTCCTGGTGTAGGAGTTAGCATGTATATGTGGGTGTACGTGATCTCGATCATGGAAGCATGAAAAGATTCTACCAAGGGTCACAACAATTTGGCAAAACTCAATGGGTCACAAGAAAGCATATGTAGAAGGTTTGAACATTGATATCGACATATGGATTTTGTAGGTAATATGACCATTGAGGAACTTGCCTTGTTTGATTTTTAAAAAGAACTCATCCGAGATTTCACCATACTTTGAGATAGAGCTGATCAACATTGTCGCACCATATCATACTAGTCAACAACCTAGATTTGGTCATAAGCATTTGCTTCCCACAAGGTTTCATTTCAGGCTCTTATCTCAAAATATACCAACAAATTAAAAAAGGCATAGAGCACAAAGATATGCATTAGGTTTTTACAAAGTTTTAACATATCAACCATTCATCATTTCCAAAGTGAGGGTATAGACAAGATTCCAAGCACATGGTTGAAGCAAATATTTTTGTTGTTTTTCTTTTATTCAAAAGAGATAAACAAGATGGTGAAAAGTAGTTTGGATGGACATACCTTCCTTGATTAAAAATGGGGTCTCCCCCAAGCTAATTTTTGGCTCCATGGTTGGCCTGTCTTCATTTTGGTGATGAGTTGAGCACCTGGACGCTTGTAGTGATTGTCTTGATGGATTTGTGAAAAATCATAGGTACGGTCGTATCACTTGATACGGCTGATATGGCCTGCCCTACTATATTTTAACCAGGCACTCGTGTCCCCTCCTGTAAACATCCTGCACAAAAATTTTGTTGAGGGGAGGTACGACCATACCTCTAGGTTCGACCGTATCACCAAAAATCTCCAAAACTGCTTTTCTAAGTCTTGTTTATTTACTTAATGCAATGGTGAAAACAAATTTGAAATCTAAACATGCTTGATGCACGAAATAAAAGGTTGAAAGGGAAATATGAGACAAATGTCAGTTTACCTCTTGGTGAGGGCTCGTAGTTTAGAGTCCGTGAGCGGGACTCCTCCGGTTGCTCAATTAATCTTGGGTTCGTCCTGTCCCGGAGTGGAAAACTCGGACGATACTCTCTTCACACGCCACACCTTCTTTGTTGTCTTTGGTGGCGATGAAGTCGGTGAGGCTTTAGCGGGGGTGTTCTTGATTTCCGTCTTCTTTTCCCCCTTAGCCTTGTTGATTGGCTTCGACTTCTTGGGTTGGTGGCGCCCGTTGAATGTTTTGTCTTGCTCCCAATGCTTCCTCATTGTTGTAATGAGGTTGTCCACCTTGGGCTTGGCCGGGGCTGCCTTTTCTTTCTTGTATTGGGGCCGTGACTTCCTCCACCCCCTAGCTTCCTCGTCTTGCACTAGATAGCATTGCTCTTCTTTCACTTGCAATTTGAATATCATGTTCCTTCGCCCTATGCGGAATTGGATCTTTCCGGCTCCGACATCAATCCTTGCATTGACATCTCTTAGGAATGGTCGCCCGAGAATAAGTAGAATTTCTTCTTGTGTGTCAAGGACCACAAAATCCATGAAGACATATGAGCCTCTGACATTCACCAAGAGATTTTCTACTATGCCCTCTGGATATTTGATTGATGAGTCAGCAAGTTGGACTGTCATCGTTGTCGGAGAGATAGCCGGATATCCTAACTCCTCAAACATGGCTTTGGGCATGAGGTTGACACTTACTCCAAGGTCACAAAGATCATTCTTGATCTTTTGATAGTAGATTGCGCATGTGATGCCCGGATATCTATTGTCTTTCTTGTGCAAGACTGCTGATTCATCCCATGGGTCTTGGATATGATGTATAAGCTTACCTACATGGTTAGGTGCATATATCCCCCTAGATGGCTGAGGACCATGTGTGGTTCGAGGACCGGTGGATGGTCGCTTCCTTGTGTGATGGGTGATTGACAACGTTGTGTGGACTGATTCTTGGCTAAGTATTGCAGGTGCAGGTTGCGACTTGACTCGTGTTGGTGCAGGTGAAGAAAAAGCACGAAAGGTCGTCGCCGGTGAGGCCTCCAGGTGTGGAGAAGACAAGTAGGCTTCGTTCGAGGAGCCCGGTGGCCAGCGGGGTCAAGTGCGGGCTGCATGGTGGCCTGAGCAGCAAGATGAAGTCGTGGACGGTTTCTTGGTAGAGCCTCAAAACCAAGATCGAGCCGGGACTAAGTGGGAGCCAAGTCATGAGTGGAGATTGGCGGAGGCTACACCGAGTTCACAGGGTTTGCAGTGGTTCACCAAAAAACCACTGGGTTACTCGGTTGAGCCACAAAACCGAGGCCGAAGACTCGATGAGGAGGTATGGCCACCCAGGCCGGTTCAACCGCCTAGGAGGGGCGGTCAGACCGCCTGGGCCGGTCAGATCGCCCGGGCCGATCTAACCGCCCAGGGGGTGGTCTGACCGCCCTAGTCGCTGGCGCCGAGATGCTTCGAAGCGGAGGACACGCGTCGGGATCGCATGGCTTGCGTCGAGGCTAAGCAGGTTGCGGTCGCGCGGGCATCCGTCCGATGAAGAAAATCCGAAGACTTACAGATTCACCCTTGAGGGGCTTGTATCCCTAGTTATTAAGTAAGGGTAGTTTAGTCTTTTGGGTGCCTCCATATATACTCTTTGAGGGGATGGATGGCAGCCAACTCTTGGAACCCTAGCTCATTTATTTTTCCATTTTTCGTTCTCATTTCTTCTAGTTTTTCCTAGGACTAGCTTGAGAGCTTCATGTGAGATCAAGAGAGAGGGGTGGATGTATGGGTGGCAAGCTAGACCTTGTACGAACCTTCATGGTATGTATAGATGATTCGGCGTTGTTCCTCAAGGTGGTGAAGTGTTTTTCCCGTCCTTCTTTGTGGTGATTTTTGGAGCTCTTTGTTGGTGGAGTTTTGAGGATGATTTCTTGGGGGTTTTGGTGGGTGTCACGTATGAGGATCTTGTGCCTCTTTGGCTGGTGACTTTGCCCCCAAATATCTCTTGAATCGGACTCGGTTTGGTGGTTTTTCTAGTTGGGCGAGTTCTTGACCTAGAGAGGCGATTTCTTCGATTCCTCTTGATTGTGAGCGATTCGGGTTGATTCCTTTGAGGTAGAGGTTGCCCAGGAGGTAACCTAGCTATTCCCGATGTTTCGCTGCAATCCGTGGAGTGATTCGGGAGATCGGGCGTTGGGAAGTTGAGGTTTGACCCGCGGGTAGGTTTTCTGGAAGGGGCGGTCTAACCGCCTGGTGGGGGCGGTCTAATCGCCCTGGGCCTTCCAGGTCGAAGTTTTTATTTCACTGGATTTCCTCTGTGAGTTTGTTCGCCTTGATCAGAGGAGCGTTTGGGTGAAATTTCGGGTCGTTTTCGTGCCGTTTGCTAGGAGTTCTTGCTTGGAGTTCTTTGCTGGGTACAGGAGGTTAGACCGCCCGTGGTAGCCGGTCTAACCGCCCATAGGCCCCTAGGTGAAGTTTTGGTTTTCGCCAAGATTTTCTGGTAACTAGCATGGCCTTGACCAGAGATCTTTGTTGGTGAAATCGTGGTGCGTTTTGGTGCTCGGAAGAGGTGTTTCGGAGGTTTTCTTGGTTGCCTGGTGGAGGCGGTCTAACCACCCCCCTCTGGACAGTCGGCTTCCGAGTTGTTTCCGTTGTCGTGGGTGCATAGGAGTTGAGGTTGCTGGTAGTGTTTGTTCCCAGGACCAGTAGCACTCCAGTGGCTACGTGGTTTTGGCAAACGGAAGGTAGAAGTGCGGAGTGTGTGATTTTGGGGGTCCGACCGAGCGAGTTCATCTTGTTGGAGTTTCAATCTCCTTCGAGAAGAATTTTTATCGGCTCCCATTCACTCCCCCCCTCTCTAGTCGCCTAATCGATCCTTCAATGACTTACCCCCTCTGGTGGATATAGCGCTAACATGCTCTCGGGTAGGCTCGGGTTGCCCCGGGATTCCACCCGACTCAGAAGAAGGTAAAGAAGCAGCAAGCTGAGCAAGTTGAGTTTCTATCATTTTATTAAAGCTTAGATTCTTCATAGCAGTGGTGAAGGATTCTATGGTGGAGTTAAGATTTTCAAGAACTTTCTCATTGGCGGCTAGATTCTTGTTTAAACTTTCATTAATTGTAGCTTGGCCAAAGACAAGATCTTCAATGGAAGGCTGATTATTGAAAGTGTTAGAATAGTTAACTCCATTTTGATTGTTGAACGGCAAGTTGGGCCTCGAGTTCCACCCTTGATTGTTGAAGTTGTTGTTGCAGAACCCGTTGTTGTTGCCATTGTTGATGAAGCTGGCTTCTTCCCTTGTCTTGAGACAATCACTACCCGAATGACCCACATTGCCGCAAACCTTGCACGTCATGTGCGCGTCCATGATCTTGACTGTTTCCTTGTTGCTCGATGCCTCCAATTTCTTCATGAGGAGGTCCATCTTAGCGGCGATCATGTCGATTTCATCGACTTGGTGTACACCGCGGGTACGGGGTTGGAGACGCTCTCCATCCCAACCTTGATTTGCCACCATCTTCTCGATTAATTCCTTAGCGGTTGGTACTTGTAGCGAGAAGAAGGCTCCTCCAGCAGCTGCATCTAGGTTCTCACGGGAAGCACGCTTGAGCCCATGATAGAAGGTTTGAATTAAGAACCACCAGTGCATGCCATGGTGCGGGCACGCGGTGATGTACTCCTGGAAGCGTTCCCATGCTTCCGGGATGCTCTCATCATTCTGCTACTGGAAACCCGAAATTCTTGTGCGGAGGGCATTGGTTTTGCCCACCGGGAAGAACTTTGCGAGAAATGCCTTTGAGTACTTATCCCATGTGTTAATGGCATCTCACTCTGCATAAAACCATTGTTCCGCCTTCCCGAGCAATGAGAACGAGAATAGGCGAAGATGGATTGCATCATCTGTCACTCCACGGATAGTGAAAGTCCTACACACCTCCAGAAAATGTTGGAGATGTGCATTGGCATCTTCATTAGGCTTGCCGGAGAACAGATTTGCTTGCACCATGTTGATCAACATCGGCTTGAGTTCAAAGTTTCTGTCTCCCACCGTTGTGGTTGGTCTGGTAGGGACATTGGTGTTGGAGGGGGCGGAAAACTCACAGATCTTCATCTCGACCATTGGTGCTGACGAGGTGTTGTCTACGGGATCGACGGTGTTCGTCTCTTGAGTCGAGATAAACTTTTGAGGGATGAGGACTCGGGGTCGCACTCTCCTCATAAGTGACTCCGGATTGTCGTTAAAGTTGGATGGTAGGTCAAAAACCGTCATGCACTACTCTGCGTACACGAAAGTAGAGCAAGGGTAAACCCGCTTAAATAGCGGTTCAGCGAACCTTGATAATTCTACCACTATGTTTAAATGATATCTTATGCCTATTGCCTCCCCGACAACAACGCTAGAAATGCTTTTTGACGCTCCTTAGCCTCACCCCTAAGTGTGCACATACGGCGACGGCGCTAGGATTGCTTGTTGGCACTCGCTAGCGTCGCTACCGGGTTCGCACCTCTAGTAACGGGGCTAGGGAACGTCAAGGGTAAAACACACGATCACAGAAAGGTCCGCAAGCACACGGATTACCGTTGTAGCACTTCACCCGGTGGTATTCGAGTTATCGTATTTATATTTTCCCAAGGGAGGCACTACGACAAAGATCGAATAAACGGTGGAGAAAGACAAGACTTGGTAAAGAGTTATAGTGGGGGATAACGAATAAAGATATTCGGGGATAACTTGACACACGCAAATAGATCTTGATAAAAGACTAGAGGGGATCTAGTGAGCTGGGAAGACAACGAGACAAGAAAGGATCCTAACACAATCTATCTATTCTTGTCAACTCTAGGCAAAGAACTAAGACAAAGGATAACCAAGACAAGCTAAACTCGACAAGCTCTTCTAGTGTTGCAGGGGCATGCAGAGTCGTGCCTCAGATTGGGATGAGAAGGGAGGACGACGACGCGCTGAATCCTACCGGCCCAAACTAACGTGGTGGACTACAGAGCCCGTCCGGAGTTGTCACCTCCTTAGGGTACCACAACTATTCCGTTGAACGGCACACCAATCTAAGACTAAGGTAAGCTCTGAGCACTGCGCTCACAATGAACCAAAGAACCTTTCCCCGAGTACCGCTAAGGAAGGTCTCTCTCTCCCGTGAAACACCGGAGATCAAGCGAAGAACGACCACAACACTATAGGGTTCAAGAGAGCTATGCTAACCGAAGCTAAACTAACTTTATTCTAAACCAAGAATAAAGCTTCTAGAGCAAAGTAAAAGCTGAATGTAATTGACTCGGAAGGTAAGATAGAAATATAACTTGAATTGTACTTGAGTCTAAACAAAGATAGGATACAAGAGTAGTACCGGAACTCTGAAGAAGACTCCTCTGGAACCCCGAGACTAGCTCGACTCGACTCTAACTCCCAATCTACAATAATCCTACTCTAAGTGAACAAAAGAGAGGAAATGAGATGCTCCAGCGTTGTGTGTGTATTCCAGTCAGTGTGAGGTGCCTTTTATAGAAAAGGGAGGTTGGTTGAGCGCGTGGGCCGAATACCACATGTGCGGCCGGATTAAGAGGTGTGGACGACCCTGTGATCCACCGCCTCTCGCCTTGGACGCTCCTGATCATCGCTCCTGAGTCGGTTCCTTGGGTCGGTTTCGCCCGGTATGACGGTTGGGAGGTGCGGACGGCCCTACTTCGTGTCGTGTGATGAACCACCTTCGCTCAGGGATGCCTAGAATTGCCTTGGAATGACGGTTGTGGCGGTTGATCAGCCGGACAAGTGGACCCATTGATCCAAGTGATCCTAACATCATCCATTCGATCAAACCGACATTTCCTTGGTCGATCTCGATCATCCAAGTTGTGACCGCGTGAGAGGAGGTGCATTGGACCAGGCACGAGCCACGGGGCAGGTGCGACCGCACCTGGTAGGGCTGGCTGTGCCTGGTGGTGCGGCCGTGCCTAGCCCGTGTGGCACGTTAGTTCCAATTTCTCCCAAAATGTGTATCTGCCCATGAAAATCACAACACAACTCGTGGAACTTTATTAGTACTAAAAATATGCATGAAACTTGTCATATACTCTTCTCAAACCCAATGTTTTGACGGTCGAATCTTTGTTGTAAGGACCGTCAATACCAACCCACTTAGCAAGAAGCAATAAACGAAATACCATGTGCATGGATGGATTGCATGAACTCACATGCACAAAAAGGCACTACTTCCCTTCTAGGACTTTGCTCATGCCAAAGAGATCATGCGAATCCATAGTACTGTCAGAGTATATACACACCTTCTTTATAAATCCTTGTACTGTCAGATATAAGGCTTCTTATGTTTATACTCAAACTCTGTGATATGATTTAAAACATGAATGATGTGACTATAGCAAATATATTCACATCTTAGTATGTAATGCCTTATATTGTGTAGGATACATATTTATATCTAGACAATAAGTCTTGTAGAATATTTTTTCTTGAATGCAGAAAAATATTGAGTTCAAATACAACCTGCAATTTTAGAGTCATGCGCACATACGCAAATGTACAATTCTTTCACTTAGATTCTCGTAGAGTTATTTTTAACTATTTGATCATTAGCATCCTTTTTACATTATCGAGTAGCACATGAAACTAAAGTATGTGTTATTTGAATCTAATCATCTATTTCTTGTTCCATCTCAAGGTTCTTCATCATAGGAGTAAAAAATGTTACGATAATGCTGCTAATGTCAACTTGATAATAAACAAGCATTTTTGTTCTTAATACAAAGCTACAAACTTCCACACCTTAATTGTATCAGGATTGAAACTACATATTCACGTGACACTTACAAAGCTACAAATATGTAATCAATCTCATTGATACTTTGATAGAAAGAAGTTTTTAATGTTGACCAACTATAACACTAAAACCAAGCTCAAACCCCATTCACATCTCAATCATAGAAAATCCACATATAGCTCTGTTTGTATACGCTTCTTCCAACCATGCTTAGATTATAATCTAAGCCAAGATTTTCTCGCTTTTCATTTCTCATAATTCAAATTTCTGAAGCGTATTACCACATAAGCGAGAATCAATGGAAACAAACAAAGCGTTTGGCAGGATTCTCGCTTATTTCCATCGATAAGCAAAAAATATGCAGAAACAAACACGTCTATACATTGACCATAGAAGATCTCCCTTGAGAGTTTTTCGAATTAAAAAATAACTCTACCTCACGCTTAAAATGAAACAACACTGAATAGAAGAGATCAAAACACATGAGCTCCAATAGAATTCTGAACTACTCCCTTCGTCCCAAATTACTGATTGTTATGCATCTAGATATATACTTTTGTCTATATATATAATAAAAAGAATGTACATAGAAAAACAAAACGACTAGTAATTTCGGAATGAGGGAGTACCTAGAAAAACATAAAAAAATGTATCAAATTTTGTTTAAAAATTCATTTCATTTCAAAATCACATCAAATTTTAAAAATCCAAGACAAACGTTCAAACCGGACAGCCAACGCCCTCCATTAGTCAGACACATCTACTCACGGGCTCGGACAAAAGGCGAGGCAACCATCACCGCCTCCCTCTTCTCCAACTGAAATCACATCAAATTTCAAAACCCAACACAAACATTCAAACAATGTCCTCCACTACTCAGACACGTCTGCTCACGAGTTCGGATAAAAGGCGAGGCGACCATCATTGCCTCCCTTCTCTTATCCAATTGAAATCGCATCAAATTTCAAAATCTAACACAAACGTTCAAACCGGACAACCAACATCCGCTACTAGTCAGACACGTCTGCTCACGGATAAAAGGATAAAAGGCGAGGCGGCAATCACTGCCTCCCTCCTCTTCCCCAAATGAAATCACATCAAATTTCAAAACTCAACACAAACGTTCAAACGGAATAGTCAACACATTCCACTAGTCAGACACGTCTGCTTGCGGGCTTGGACAAAAGGCGAGGCGGCCATCACTGCCTCCCTCTTCCTCAACTGAAATCACAGCAAATTTCAAAAATCAACGCAAACATTCAAACTCGACAGCCAACGCATTCCACTCAGACACGTTTGCTGACGAGCTCGGAGCCTCGGACAAAAGGCTAGGCGGCCATCACTGCCTCCCACCTCTTCCCTCCCCGACTCGGCTCGACCATCTCTCTCAGACTCTCACCACCACCCCACCCGTGCGCGGCGGCGGCGGGCAGCAGCAGCGCGTGCGCCGAGGCCCGGACCCTAGCCTGCTCAGCATCGCCGGAGTGACGGCAATGGCTGCGGGTGGCGATGCGTGAGGGCGCGCGGCATGGGGAAGGAGGAGGGCGGGGGGCAGCAGCCGACGCCAGCGGAGGGAGGGCCAGGAGGAAGCGGCGGCGGCGGAGGAAGAGGAAGAGGAAGAGGAGGGCGGTATAGCAGCGGGTGCCGCGGGGCCGTGCGCCCGCAATGCGTGGCCGCGCTGCTGTTCGGCGCCGCCGTGGCGCTCTCCGTGCTCTTCCTGCTCCCACCTTTCGCGGGGCGCAGCGGCGGCGGCGGCGACGCTGCGCCGGATCCGGGCGGCGCTTTCTCAGGTCAGACCCACATTGCGGGATCTCGCGCGCCTTTCTTCCATCTTCCTCAGCGGTTTTTTAAAAAATCTCTTTCGTCGTACGGACTCCACGGGCAGTGACTTAGCGATTGACATGCTTAGCGTCCAGCTCAGTAGTTCGTACGGATTGGCGAGCTGTGACCGATTGTTCTTGGGTTCTTCATCTGCAACAAAGCTTCCAAGTTCGTTTCGTTAGATGGAAACTTGATCAAATCCGACAATTTTCCAGTTGCGTCTCTTGTTTCCTTTCCGGAGCAACTTGGCCACTTTCCGTGCTCTATATATATGTCACTTTCTTACATAAGCTGTTATTAGTATTAGTGTGTGCCTGTTAGATTCTAGCCCAACATTTAGCTAGCAAAGCCAGGGACTCGCGTGTGTTGATATGATCCATGCTAATGTGTGTGCAAGTTCAAGTGCCCTTCTTAGTGGACAGGATAGGAAATACAGGGCCAGCCTATGTTTGCGCCTAGTGGATAAAATGGGTCTGTTCCCCAGATGGTTGCTGTGTTCCAAATTCGGTAAAAAACGTATCAGCATTTCCGTTTGCGGTGCTGGTCTGGAGGTTTTTAAGTGGATTGTCAGTTTGGATTGTGCCATTGTGTTCTGTTTTCAGGTGGTGTCAGTGGTGTGTATGTAGCTTTCGGCCGCCTGTTGTGAGCATTTACTAATAAGAACTTCAAGGGTTTAACTGTTATCAAACTGAATGATTATTTTTATGTGGTGAGCGGTGGCTTGTTCTCTCACCGGATTTTCTCTAGAAGTTTAGAACTTGAGTGGAGATATCGTTTCTTCTGTGCTCGGAAAGAGAAATAAGTTTTTTATTCAGTGCCGCTGATGGAAACATTTAATTTCCTTACGTTATCTTTTGGATATGTTGGACTTAGAACATCCCGATAAAAACTGCCGCACAAAGGTTATGTTTTACAAAATATTTACTCCAGACTGACAATCCAAAATAGAAGCGGTAACACCTCTATTGACTGGTGATGTTAGAAGGTCTCGACAAAAATTGCCGCTGTAGAGGACAATACTTTGTTGAATAGCGATTTAGTCAGAAGATCCCGACAAATTTTGCCGTGATAGAGGAGTCACTGCATACGGAATGCTGATGTTGGAAGAATGCTGACATCGTGATAGTAGTGTAGCACTTCAAATGGTGATGTAACAAGTTGGCAAAAATGTTTTGGGAGAGAAAAATCATATTCCATCTAATAATCCAACAATGATAAGCAACATATACTACTCGCAGTGGATATTTGAATACTAGGAGAGAGGTTTTCCATTTGATTTTTTTACATAAATTAAAGTGTGACTAATGCTTAGAAGAATATGAGTTTAGGGGGCCACTACAAGTTGCAAATTCATTCTACATACAGCTTTAGCCTTATGTTAGATAGTAATAGTACATTCAAAAAAGTAAATTACTGGTGTCTACCATCTAGAACACCAAATTGGTAATCTATCTGTATTAGATTGTCCCGGCTGTTTATAATCGTCAACCACAGTATTCAATACACAACAGGGTCCTAACTGTTAATTGTGATATTGAATGCTGTATGAGTAGGGATGCACTTGGGTGTCTAATGAGTAGTTCTGTTTCACTGGCATAGATAATTTTTGCTCCCTTTTTTTTGCTTTGAAAACTGCAATAGTTCATCTGGATGTGTTTTTTTAAAAAAATGATTTTTGAAAAGTGAATTTGGATGAGTTTTAGGTTGACCCAATGATCCAGAGACACAAAAACTTGCATCCCTATGCATGGGATTTTCCAAAATAGCTATGATAATAAACAATGCTTACTATTTTCTTTATTAGATGTGGGGTGGTGGTTTTGATGCTTGACTTGAATGAACACTAACGATCATGAATGTGGACAAGACATCTGTCTTTCACATGTATATGAAGCTATGAGTTGTGTACTTGTGTTCAAACATTAATTCGTGTAGTTCCAGGGTGCAAGACACTATTCTGGTTTCTCTTTTAGCCTGGGCCGCATCTGTTTCTCAGAATGGACAATAACATATCTAGTGCTCCGAGCGGGTTAGGCGCTGCTGTGATCCCGATGCATGGTTGCATCTATAGAAGTACAAGGAAAATTTCAACCAAAACTTTATGATGTTGGCATGTGCATCTAGACTTCTGCAAAATTTCAAATTAAAACTCAGCCTACACACCGACTAACAAAAAGGAGAGATCAATTGTGAATTACTCTACTTATCCACAGCTCCTTATTGCACAGCGATTTCTCATTCTTTTGTTTAAGTTGAGCACTTGAGGTGTAGATGCACATCATGCCTTTATGCCAACATCATAAAATTTTGGTTGGATTTTTTCATGCACTTTCAGAGGTTCAATGGTGTGTCGTTTTCACGGAGGCATCTAACTCATTGGCTGCACTAGGTATATGAAATTCTTGAATATAACTACAAAAATTAGATTGACATAGATGCTAAATGTGCCTTTTAGTTTCATCTATTGATAAACGATGGCATTTATTGAACTTATGCTGCTTTTGCAGCTGATATTGTGGCAAGCTTTATGCTACAAAAGGCAGTTTCTGAGCTGAGTGGAAGTACATCTAGGCTTGAATTTGACATCTATGCGGAAGTTGGCATTCCTAACTCAACTGTAAGTCAAATTTTGTACATTATCATGTTCTTCTTCTCATGTACAGTGTGTCCAATGTTCTATCATGCTGATTCCCAATTGATTGTACAGGTGGCTATAAACTTTTTACAACCATTTGGTGCATCAAACTGGACATATGTGATCTTCGGCATTGTTCCTTATCCAATATTCTCAACTATATCATCAACTGGGTTGAGCATCCTTAGGTCTTCTTTTATGTCCTTGGTGGTAGAGCAGTCAACACTCCACCTGACACAGTCTCTATTTGGAAGCTCATCAAACTTTGAGGTGTTTAAGTTCCCTGGAGGAATTACAATTATCCCTCCACAGGCGGCATTTCTTCTTCAGAAACCTTATGCATCTTTCAACTTCACTCTGAATTTCCCAATCTACAAAGTACAAGAGAAAACAAATGAGTTGAAAGAACAAATGAAGTCAGGACTACGTCTCAATCCCTATGAGGTTAGTATCAGTTAGGTTAAATTTCTATTTTACTTATTTTTACTACATGTCTACATAACAATTATCCGCAATATTAAACTATTGATGCCGTATTCATCTTGTTGCCCCCAAATTGTTATTGAACTATACTTGCATGGTTTGGCTGCTTGATTGTTTGTTTTTATTGGGTTCCTGACTTTGCATGTGTACATGCACCATATGTTTAACTTCGATCACGTGGACCTGGTGGGCATGCAATTGTTATAAGCATGCATGAGTGCATGTTCCTTGTACTTTTGAGTAACTGGCACTTGATGGAGTATATCTTGCCTCATTTTGTCCTTCGTGAACCAGGTGTAGCCTCCATAGCATAAATAGCTGCCAAGTCATGGTCTATGTGGGAGTACTTGTGCATATATAATAGCACAGGAGAACATAGATATCTGGACTACAGGATGTTACTGTAGAACTTGCACTTTTCCGAAAGTTGTGATGTTCTAAAAATGGGTTTGTAGGTGTCATATACAAGAAACAGGTGGCAATACTTGTTATCATATAATTGTTGGTTAGGGCACTTTCGTACTGGTTATCTCGTATAGTCAATAACTCAATAATATGCTGTTTACTGAGTTGATACTTGTTACCATTTTTTAAGAAGCAAACATTCAGAAAAGAACAATGAAAGATCATATTTCTCTATATATTACAAATGTTCTAGCAAGTCACTGGTGGTAGTGTAGCACATGAGGAATGAGGAGAGATCATTGCTATTTAGTTTTCGGTGTTCACATTCACTACTTGCCTTAGGGCTAATGATTAATGACTCTTGTTTGTTGGATATAAGAAAATTTGGGATGAGGGAAATGACGTGTTGCAAAAGCCGCACCAGTTTAATGTGCACTAAAAGATTTTGTTGTTCAATCAAGTCTCCTTTCATGTACTTTGCAGAACCTCTACATCAAATTGACAAATTCAAAAGGTTCAACGGTTGCTCCTCCAACAATTGTTGAGGCCTCCATTGTTCTTGAAGTTGGGAATCACCAACCATCCGTTCCAAGGATGAAGCAGTTGGCCCAAACAATTGCTAATTCATCCTCAGGAAACTTGGGACTGAATCACACTGTGTTTGGCAGAGTAAAGCAGATAAGCCTGTCTTCTTATCTTAACCATTCTTTGCACAGTGGGGGTGGTATTGATGCGCCTAGTCCAGCACCTATGCCTTATCAAGATAATCTTCACCATCACCATCACCACCGCCACCATGAACACCACCACCATCACCGCCACCATCACAAAAGTCATGAGGAAAAGAAGCATTTTGCTCCATCTCCTGCTCCTGTACATTCTCCTTTCCAACAGCCCAAATATAGATCTCCATCCCCATCTTGTCCATATGGATACACCAATAAGCCAAAGAATAAAGCTCCTGTAGCCCCAGCTGCTGAGCCAGAAGCTAGTAACCACCATTATGCTTCACGGGCAACCACACCTCGTCCAGTGCCATCACCATCCATCAGTCCATTGCCTTCCGTTCATCACTCTCCTAATAATCCGAGATACAGTAGCACCCCTGTTCCTTCTCCAGCACTTGCGAAGCCCCACTTGCATGCCGCGCCCCTCATTCATGGACATCTTGCTCGAACGCCAGCTGCAGCCCCTGCTCATTCATGTGAGTTGCTTCTCCCATGGTCGGTTGGTCCTTGTCTGAATGGCCTCAACTACCATGTGCTGTTATTTTAAAACATCTTTGGTCAAAAGAAATTGAAGAATATCAAATCTGTGAAACTTTTCTACTTTTACGCTACTCCCTCCGTTGTGAAATATAATCATTCTTCGATTTCCGTGGTGCACGCTTGAGCATTCGTCTTATTCAAAAAATCTGTGAAAATATAAAAACAATTATGATATACTTAAAATATATATGATAATAAAACATGTCGTAACAAAATAAATAATATTTTCATTGTTTTTGAATAAGACGAATGACAAAAGTCAACAAATGCTTATATTCTGGAACGGAGGTAGTGGTAATTTGCTACCAACAATAGGTCACACATATTGAATGGAACTACAGTAGTGCAAAGTGTCTAGTTCGCGGATGTCTCACGTCAGCCTCGCCAGTTGCCACCATGCTAGTTCCCCAAACTTTGAGTTACAGCCATGCGGGGCTCATCACATTTGGGCCCACGTGGCAAATGACTCAAAGTTAGAGGATCTCGTTCAGCTGGATACAAGTGCTACTAGCTCGTATCTCCTTTTCAAAATGCTATGGACATTTCCTCTCTTGCTACTAACTAACTATCCATTGTTTGTGCAGTTGCAGCGTATGCCACCCAAAGGCATTCTTGCCAATGGCAATTGGCCCTCGCACTGCTCATGTGCACGCTAATGGGTCTGCCATGACGAGGGCGGTCGATCTAAGCTAAATATAGTCCAGAACAGGCACAAGAATTGCTGTTCTGAGACGGCGGTTAGGCGCAGAATAAGATACCCTAGCTGGAGGTGATGGTGTATACTTGGATAGCGTGTGAATATGGGTCGGGTCGGGGATGTAAAGCAGCGGCTATTCGGCATCTGTGCGCATGTGTGTAGTGGCCAAAGCCAGATGCGGTAGGATCTTCTGTTGTGTGCAGCACATGTGTTTTGCCCTGCGTTTGCTTTGTAATTGTAACGGTGCTCGAAACGCAAAGAAAATGGTGGGATCCGGTATAGACGACGCTTATACAGTTTCTGCACGAAGGCGTGCAAGTGTTGCCTCCAGTTTTCTGAGTCTCGGATTTTTTTTTGCTTTGGCTCATACAAGCTCTGCAAACTTTGAAAATGAGATCCCTTCCAGAGTCTTTCTACAACTAGATAAGCCAAAACTCTGGATGTACCTAAACCGGGGCAGTGCCAAATTCAGAGCAAGGAAAATTCTTCCCCAAGCAAGGTTCCAAGCCGGAAGTAAAAAAAACAAAAATGTGTTCACATGAAATGGTTCATGAGAGGAGGAATAAAAAAGAAAAATTGAATGAATTAATGTCTGATGATGTACAAGGGGTCTGATGGTACAAGTGCTACAACTAGGCTGCGACGAAAAATACACAATGTGACAGTTTACAAGAATGTGAATTGAACAAAGATACAAGGGCCACCACCGACAACAGTGTGGTGGGAGGCCAGATGAAACAATGTGACGATCAATTATGACACATATGTACCGATTTTCCTGATCGTGTGAGCGTACACCAGAATTGCTTTGTCAGAAGGGTTTACTGTGCTTGCTGTTGTCTCGCTTGAGTTGTACTTTCAATTTTTTACCACCTAATTGGAATCCATTCATCATATTGATGGCCGTTTGTGCAGAAGCTGGAGAATCATAGCTCACAAAACCTGTACAGATTCAGGAATAAGTTAGCAAAACATGTTTCTCAGACGACTTATCTTCCAAATTCAAGCTAGGAAGAATTTAGTTACCAAAGCATTTACTAACACCAGTCGCCTTGTCTACAAAAACTTTAGCACTCAAAACTCTACCAAAACTGTGAAATGCACTTGCGAGATCATGGTCACCAAATTCCTGTGGTATGTGGTATATGAACAAGTTGGCTCCAGGAGGACCTGTATATGTGCCAACAATTTCTGAAACATAAATCTTCAAATAATGATGCATCTTAACAAATGTAAGACCTTTTCTGTTACAGACAACGTTAAGAACTTCAAGAAATAAAATAAGTAATCTCATGAGTTTATAAGACAGCAAACCTTCTATCTGGGGACCAGGATTGCTGCTGGCACCCGAAGATGTCGGTGAATTAGAATTTGAATTTTGAACTTTGATTGAATTGTGAGAGTTTGCAAAAGGACGATTGTTAATAGCACCACCAGGATACGCTGCAGGATACTGCATACCAGGCAGCGGTGAATAGGGGCTTCCTAACTGCGTTGAATTGAATGATCTAGGAACTGAATTAGGGGAAAGTTCAGAATTAGCTCCACGGATTGAGCTGCCTTGACTAACAGGCTGAACCATGTTCTGGAACGCAGCTTGATTTTGCATAGGAGATAGAGGAGGGTACTGCATAAGTCCGTAGGTACCTTGTGGCTGCACAGAACAATATAAGTAGAACTATTATCCACTGCCAAATAAGTCAAATACAGGAAGTACTGTAGTGGCACTTTACATGCATAACTTTGTTTTTTCAGTCATTGTATACATTTTATAAATCCTTACACTTTGGTTATATACTGATAGTGCACGGACATAAGGATGAAGCAACAAACTTAGCAATTCAAAAGAATGTTCACTTTTGTTGAGCATGGGAGCAACATATGAAAGATTGGCATGGCGCTATCTTAAGAACAAGTTGGTACTACTACATGTCTCAAATAGCTGCTTGATGTATCATGCACTAACCAACCTCAAGATCTTCATGCATAATTTACCTGATAGCCAAATCCATTGTATGGAGGTACATATCCCATCTGTAAAGCTCCAAACAATGAGGTCTGCTGCATGGCATTTGCATTCAACATGTTAGAGGACTGGAATTGCGCTTTTTGTGCTTTTCGAGCCTGTCTTTCCTTTTCGGTGTCAGCCCATTTCACAACCAAGGGAACACTTGAACCCTAACAAAAATGAACAGGCCATGTTAGCTTTACGTAACTGCTCACAAACTTTTAGAAGCTATCCAAAAAATGACAATGCCAAAATTAAGACAAAATTCCATGAAGGAAATATCTTTTAAAAAATAACTGCATGCAAAAGCTACTATAGAATGCTGGAATCCAGTGTGCAAAACTTGAATCTGTCAGATTTTGTTTAAGTAATGAACGAAGTTGAATCCATAATTGCTGGCTCTAAATATTTAGGAAAATAGGACAGTAGTCACAAGTCAATACCATCAGAAGATCTATTAAATTGAAAATATCAACCAACGTGTGGTGCCAGGGGTTATATCTTAGCAACACATCAAAATTTTGAACAAGGCGATGTTAAATTTAGCAAGGTGCGTGCTGCTTATTTGAGCATCTTCTGTCTGATACTTTGGGAATGCAATGGCAGTGAGTACAATATTCACTTAATACAAATGCAAGATTTGGGCTAACTCTGTTAAAACAATTAGATCCTTGTGGCGCTGCGGCAGTAGTCTTATGATTTAAGAAAACTGGTTTGCATAACCCAGTTTAGAGTAGGTGGGGTTATGTGATGTTTTCAGGAGAAGTGGAGTTAATTGCCACCACAAACAGGAAAAGAAAAAATGGATCCTTAGTTCTGACAAACCTCTATCTTGTGCTTTCCATTTAGAGCTTCTATTGCAGCCACAGCTTGCTCCTTGGTTTCGTATTTCAGAAAGGCACAGCCAGCTGCAGCATCCACAGATGATAAAATTAAATGTACAGAAAAGTTTAATAAATGTGAATAAGCAATCGATCTTCCATCCCTATCTACTGTCACTACTAGATAAATATACCTTTGCTTGCTTGCTGGGAACCTCTCAAAATCTGCAAATCTTTGATATTCCCATATTGTGAAAATAAATCAGTCATTTCAGCATCTGTTACATTTTTTGGGAGCATTCCAACAAAAAGCTTGTGCTCTGGAAGTAACAGCACAAAACATGTCAGTGAAAATGCTAAATAAATGAGCCATGATCAACACACATATTTGTTATAATAAGCGATATAATTGTGAGATCCTCATACCCAATCTTTCCAACTCTCCATCAGCATATTTTACTTGCAATGGACTTGATGCCTGGTTTAAAACAGAGAAAAGATAAGAAAAAGAAACATTTAAAGCATCAGGGAGAAATAAAAGATGTTTCACAATATATAATAACTTAATAATTGTGTTAGGAATTTGAAATAATTCCTAAATGATTGGGGACTCCTAAAACCTTCTTTGAAGCATTTAAAAAATTTCCCATCCTTAAAATCATGTTAATATATCACTGTCAGAGAGTACATCGGCAATGTCAAGTTTTGTTTTGATTAATTCAGATTCAACATTGCACTTCTACCATTGACTGCTCATATATTTCAGGATTTAGTCTCCATTAGGTAATTCATGTATGGAAACATCAGTTCAAACTAGGCACCAAACAACAGTATGGGAATGCGAGGGTTGAGTTCAGAAAATATAAGCAGTTGATTAGTTTTGGAGATAGAATTGAACACAGGCAGTATCAGATTAGCAAAATATGTTAGGCAAATTTCAAAACATTGCAATCATTCTGGACCCCAAAGAAGATAACCTACAGAGGATCAAATATAGAGGTGAAACAAGCAGGGTTGGTAACCTATAAAGGGATATAGTTGAAACAAGCAGCGTTATGACTGCATACCCCAGTTAGTGTGCACTTGTTGTGATATGCAGTCACCGCCTTGTCTGCCTCCTCCCTTGATGGGCAGATCAGGAAGCAGCAACCTGCAAAGTTCCAGTACACTTAGATGAAAGATCAAATTAAGGGTAAAAAAGGTAGGAGGCTAGCAGTTTGCCATCTTTAGATTACATATCCACAATATTTAATATAGCATCAAATTTTCTAATTTATGCCAATGGCATCCCAGTTAAATTTTGCACATGAACAACATTGACCATCATTTCACATATAACTCCTTTAGTGGAGAATACAAACGCATCCACACATTCAGACCAACCAAAGTATGACTCCGATCCCCTGTTGTACTGGAAAAAACAGAATTGTACTAAAGTACAGCCAATGAAGTTTGGACATGTGTGCAATTTGGTTGTCCCTATATTTTACCAAAAGATATGTACGGAAAATGTAGCTTTGTTAGTTCCCAGTTAGTCTGTGCCACCAAAGACAGCCTATATTCAGCGGGCCAAGTGAAACCAACCAGCTCGAATCAAAGCTCAACTCCATCTAAATCGCAAGGATTCAACACATTATCAAATCTTAAGTTTGCACCACAAGGTAAAAACAAAAGTGGAGGAAACCCACAGTACTGGTGGAACCGAAACTGGAAACTCTGATCTAGCCCTACGACAAATAAATAGAAAGGTGAGCATTGCATATAAGCACTTGTGTGCCAGCTTTGGCTCAAGCACCAGTAATTCAAGCAAATAAACATCAAAACGGGGAGTTTCAAGCAAACGCAGCAACTCCTTACATATCCACAACCACAAGACTACAAAATTTACTTGGCGCGCGCTGGATCAGGAATTTGACAAAGTTCTCCACGGCGTTCTTGCAACCACATGGAGCTCACGTCATGGCGTCGCATCCCTCCAGCGCCAACAGAGAACACGAGGTACCACGAATTCAGCGGCAAAGGTAGCAGAATCCACAGAAAGCGTGAAATTCCCCCAGCGCATTGCACATGAACGGCCAGCCAAGCAAGCAACCGAATTCCCCAGCAAAGCACGGGACCTTTTCGGCCCCGCCGGAGCATCCGCAAATCGGGTCGGCGCCAACTCGAGCTCGGCGGCGGCATTGCCCCGGACCAAGCTCAGAGCCTAGCTAAGAGCACCCCCGAGAGCAACGAAATCCTCCCCACCCAAAAACAAAAAGGCGACGTACGGACGACGGAGCCCCGAAGCTCCGTCTCCCCCGCAGCGACCGGCGGCCCAGATCCCGCGCCGAGGGAAGCCGCCCCACCCCGCGCGGGAGTCGCATTGGCGGAGCGTGCGAAGGGGGGAGGGGGGGGGGGAGTCCCCGAGCGGAGGTGGGGTGACTGGTGAGGCGTACGGATCCGTTACCTCGCGAGACCCTGGTGGCCCTGTCGCGGATGACGGTGACCTCGTCGACGAGCGCCACGCGGCTGAACATGGCGGCGAGCTCGGACTCGGTCATCTGCTTGGGCACCTGCCCCACGAACAGCTTCACGCTCTCCCTGCCGCGCGCCTCCCCCGGCGCCACCCCGGCGCCGGCGCCCCCCGCAGCCGCCTGCTGCTGCTGCTGCTGCTGCTGGTGGTCCCTGTCGCCACCGTCCTCCGCCATTGGCCGGGCGCTGGCTGGCTGGCTGGGCTAGGGTTTGCGCGCGGGGGCTGGCTGGTTGGTTGGTCGCCTCAGGGCGGAGGAGAGGGGAAGGAAAGGAAGGAAGGAAGGGCGGGGACGGAGACGGAGCCGGGGATTAATAGTTGGTAAATAAATAACTGGCGATTTTAAATTAGCGTGGCGTGGTGACGATGATGATGGGGAGGGTGGGGGTGGTGACGAGGACGACGAAGAGGGGAGGGAAGCGGAGGACAAGCTGGTGCTCGTGGTGGTGTGCGGTTGCCGCCTGCGAAATGTGATCTCGCTCTGCGGCCCAAGCGGCCGAAGCCCCCCCAACGGTTTCCTTGCCCTCTCCCCTTTGTCGTCTTCTTCTGTCAGGGCTTTTGTCCCGGTCCTGGGGGCTGCGAAAACTATTGTATGTCCGGTTAAAATTGGGGTCCGGGAGTCTTGCCATTTAAACTAAATCTCCTGACAATTCTATAGTATATCGAATGCTAGGAGTTATCCGGAACGTTGCACCATCACGGAGGTGCCTCGAATGATAGCGACAGTGTCCGTAGTAAGATGGAGAAATCATGTGAAAAATAAGAAGCTTAATAAGAAGTTAGCTGGTTCAGTACGTGCAGAGCTTAATAAGAAGTTAGCCTATAGGTTTGGGTGGAAGGTGTGGTCGCGCATCATAATTCATAACCACTTATATTTGAATCCTCTGCGGCACAAATTTGGCGAAAGTTCAGCTCGATCCAGACATCCGTTTTTATCATTATCACACAAATGTTTTTTTAAAATGATTATAGCACACAAATGAGTCTGAATTTAGCTCATGTAAATAATTAAGGAGAAATGAACCAAAATGGCATGCTGTACGTAATTAGTTAGCTAAAAGCACCATTTGATACCTGCCCGCGTGCTCAATGTGAATGGTGACAGCTGACAGTGCAAAGAAAGTATAGTAGTCGTCGTAGATTGCTAACCGTGGGACGGGTTCTCCACCAATCGTGCTAGTATGGAAAGGGACAGATGAGCTACGCATTGCAGAAACAATTCGAAGGCTTCAAACTCTCCCTCTCAAACCTCCTGTCCGATAGCTGGCATGCCACTCTAAAACTGCTAGGTGTACCAAAATTATGGAGCAGTGGTACGTGTTACTCCCTTTTTCTCATAGGGCGTACGTATATTAAATAAATATTGCAACATGACATCTATTTGTACAAATTGACAATAATATTGTAGTAATTGAAATTTATGTTAAGCTTCTAATCAGGAAGAGTGCATATAAGGTTGGTGGTGAAAACAAAATTATTCCTAGGGAATACCTGCGCAAAAGATACACATATTATTTTTTGCTTAGATATGATCTCAACAACGATTCATGGAGCAATACCTTTGTCCACTTTTTGTAATTAATTTACATGTGGATTAGCTCAAGGAAAAGTTTGGATTCTCAAGTCCTAGCGATCAATATGAATAATGCTAACAAATCAAGTGTTATTCAGGATGGGCTGGCAAGGGGCAAGAATAGTGGTGTAACGTTGGACACCACCTCTTATGAGATTAGCTAGGGGGGAATGTATTGTTTACAATGAGAAGGTGTCTTGTAATAAATACTAAATTTGTATTATGATGAATGAATTTTCTAGTGCTTAAATAAATGGTACTACCTCCATTCCAAATATTATGTCGTTTTAGCCTTTTTTTGGATTCATAAGTGTTACTATGCATTTAGAGATGCATCATATTTATGTGCATAGGAAAACTATGCACCTAGAAAAGTCACAAGGATCTGCAATTTTGGAACGGAAGGAGTGTTAAGAAAGCATGGGATTATATACCAACTGAATCTGCCAATGCGGAAATGGAAAACCGTATCAAAATTAAACAAATGGTGCCAAATTTTTTTTTAAAAAAAGAAGGAATAGAAAGGGGAATAATACACATGGTGCACCTAGCAGTCCACATGAGTGTGCCGTTGCTTTGGCATAGTACGTTAAGGAAGAAAAAGGGAAAGATAGTGATGTCTAAATAGGATACGCAGAGAGTTAATTTTGTCTCAAAATGATTCAAGGCACTACTAACCAAAAGTTGTCCTCCGCATTGTCCACTTAGACTTCCTAAACAGCAATTTTCCTCCACTATTTTCCATAATATTAGGAGTGTTCAATAAAAAAAATTGTGCGGAAAAAGTCTGGTGACGCGAAAACTCTCGCGGGGGATAAAAATAGCCATAATGTAATGACCACAAGAGCAATATCTGACAATGTTAGTATGTTACCTAGGGACCAGGGCAAATGAGTTTCAGAAAAAGAAAAGGTCAACAACAGACACCCGGAAACAAACAGAGAAATTCCCCGCAGATTATAAACTGGCGGCGTCGGCGGGCACGGCAGCTGGGTGCCGCCTCCAGCGAATTCGGGTTGTGCGGAAGAGAAGAGGGACCAAAAGATACGAGTGGAGTGGGGGGCAGACAGAGGAGCTCTGCGTCTGCCAGGGAGGAGGGAGGGAAGGAGGCGCGGCGGGCATGTCGCGCGCTCACCCGGTGATTGTGAGCGAGCTCCAGGCTAACATGCCCAACAGCTCTAGGCAGTCTAGGCTGGCCTCCAGGCTAACACGCACATGCCCCGTGCCCCCAGCCAGCCGTTGGGCCCATCATGGAGCTAGGCTGCGGTCAACTCATAACCACCACCAAAGAAACCCCTCCCTTTTTTATATCACCAGACGAGGAGTGCAAGGGCTCAAAACATGAGAAGAACATGCAAGCACGGGATGATACGAAGTTACGTTGGCGTGGTACTTGGCAGAATTTACAGCGACGCGTTCAACCTTGGAGGATAAATGTAGTTCAGTACCTACTGCTGGAAACTAGGGCGCAGATTAAACTGGCCTTGAGCAGGCAGAGCAGAAACTGTATGAACAAGAGTAGTACGCTACCACAGGGCACCAGCGGAATCTACACTTGGACCAGCGCAGCACGTAGAGCGCCTCAGATCACTGCTGTGGAGGGTAGATGGGCGCGGAAGCCTGCTGCTGCTGCTGTTGCTGCGGCTTGATCCCCCGGGTGCGCATGTACTGCAGGAACTGGCCGGGCAGCTCCTCCAGGAGAGATTGCACGACCGAGATCTGGCCACCTGTGCACAAGTACATAAGATAGTTGGGGGATGATATTGCATCAGCAACGTTATTATTCTGCGGCTGTCACTTGGTTGATGGTAACTGGTAACATGTGCGGATGTGATGGGTGCAGGTCGCTGCTAACCTTGGACTTCCCTCATGGGGACAAACTGGACGATGTCACGTGTCGCGATCCTCCCAGTGGAGCTCTCCAGTCGCTTGCCGTTGTCAGCGTCCAGGATCTGCAGTGGAGGATTGTTAAGCACTTAAGCAGACATAAAAGAAGATCGCAGGACATTGTATTGCAATCCAACAGCATTTGTTTTGAGTATCAGACAAAGTAAAAAAAAACATTCTGGTAGATGCAAAGTAAGGTGTGCCTGTAGATTCATCGAATGCATGATACTACAGGTGTAATTAAAAAGGTGCAGAGCCGTGCTGCAATAAACCGCCAGGCTAAACTATGGACAGGTACAGCATGCAACAGCTCAGCTTGCAAAACCCAACATCGTTAGGTGTTGGATCCTTTCTGTCTATAGAATGATTTCGCTTACAGCATAAAGGAAATGTGCATACTGTTTGATCAGGGTCAAGATGACAGGGAAATATTCAGAATATTTTATTTGATCAGGGTAAAGATGAAGATTTTCGCCTTACCTCCATTTGTTGGAAATCAGCATTTCCAACGCCGACAATGAGAATCGACAATGGTAAGTCTGATGCCCTTACAATGCAATCTTTTGTTTCTTGAATATCAGTAAGAACTCCATCCTGCAAAAGTGCTCAGGTAAATAACACAGACCAATAGAGGTCATGTGCAGAAATCTCATTGCCTACCGTGATAATGAGCAGGACGAAATATTTGTTGTTTGAGTATTGAAGGGACTGGCTCGCAATATCTGCAGCTCTGTTAATCACAGGCCCAAACATAGTTGGCCCAGCAAGAGAAACAGTGTAAAGGGAAGAGGTGTATGCTGACATGATGCCTTCAACTCCAACAACCTGCGTTCATAAATAAAACATTAACATCAATGATGATCTGTCAATTATAAACACCATCATTAGGGCAATAAACAAAGATAGCATCAATATAAGCAATGTGAATGCTGTCAGTAATGGTTTGTGTGCTGCCCAGATTGTCGAATGTTCAGCAAGATATCAGGAGCAAAAACACACATGATTGGCAACACCATAACTGTGCTAACAGACATAGTGACAACCAATTCCAAATCCAGAGACTATACTATCATTCACATGATAGCCCATGATTATAGGTTTGAAGGAAATATAACATAAAAAGGGTGTTTAGCATGGTTGGAAGATATGCTATGAACCTCACCTCAGAGTCATTTGTTGCTGTATTCAAGTTAAAACAGTGTGATACATGACCCTGTGTCCTTGCTCCAAAACCCCACGCAGGAAATCGCCTATCATTGTCATAGAACTGCAGAACTTCACCCACCCCAAGTATTGCCTGGTGAATGAACCAATTAGCAAGGTCTATCAGCCTTAAAAAAAGGAAATCAGCCGAATCCTAACCTGTTGGTACGAATTAGGTCTGCCAGAGGGGTCAATGTAGTGTAAGGACTGAGGCATGCGGGGGTCACCATTTGAAGCTGAAATGGAAAGAAAAATCACAAAAACTTTAACAGACAGAGCTACAATATAGATCATAAGATAAAAAAACCGAACTAACCAGTAAAATCCACAGCCACCATAAAATTGAGCTCAAATCCACTGGAAATATAGTCCAAGAAAGTATGCTGGACTTTTTCCTGCAACTGATCCACAAACAATTGTCCTTTCATCTGAAACCAGTTTAGACAAATCAAGAAGTTAGTTTAAGTGATTTTTTTCGTTCAGTATACCAGAACATATAGGAAAACTCAAACCTTTCTTTGTCCCTTATGGCTGTAAAAATTTGCTCCAGACTTTGAGGCATATAGATTTTCAAGTTGCTTGATTGTTGTCTGGAAGGCCCTGTGATCATACAACCAAGGTATACTTTATCTTTAGAAACAACGGCAGAAGACACAAAATACTTCAGTAGTCATTTATGTACCCTATCAGTTCATGGTTACCACTGGACTCAAAATCAAAACACTCGACTAGCAGTGGGTTATCCTGAAATGCACAAGAGAAGGGCAACATTGAATTATGCATTTGCTAAGCCATGCTGGCAGAAATATCTTCATATCAGTGAAACTGCACTTACCTTGCTTCCATATTGCTGTGATGTTAAAGTGATTGGCCTCCAAACAGGGTTTAAATTGTTCATAACGACTTCTGTTTTGCAGATAGGAATGGGACCAGCAGTCTCTACCAGTTTCGAGATTCTCAAGAAGGGATCCTGTGTAAACAAGACTTGAGAATTGTAACTAATAAGCTCATAACATTACTTTAGAAGTGAAGAAAAATTTATCCATACACTTTTGGAGAGCATATCTTTGTTTTCCAAGTTCAAGCAATGCAGCGTCATCTCAACTGCCATTCTTGAGGAGTCACTTTCTTCAGCATGTACAGTTATTGTTCCATGAAGCCCATGCCCACAATCACTTCGAAGATTCAATGTCAGGCTATGGTTAAATTTTGTGACAATCTGTAAAAGAAGACAAAAAATCAGACAAGACATTAATGTAACATTTCATATTTTGCAAATAATAAGATAGACCTTGTATAAAACAGAAAAATCTGCAAAAAAGTATTCAGGTATTGCGATCATCAATGCAATTGATGTTTTACCAACCTCTGATAAATTGCAGCAAGCTTCCCCTAAAAAGTCCTGTTGATCCAACTTCAACGACTGCATAAATCAACAAATGCAGATTTTATAGGTTATATAGAAAATTATTTATTATATCAAATCAAATCAACATTGTTCTCAGGAGCCCTCTTAAATATTGCTTGATGAAACTTTCTTCACAAAATAATGCACTCAAGTTATTGAGGTAGAAGGGAACTTCTACTCTAGGTTATTTTTACTTACTTTTGAATAGAGAATTATTCTGCCAGCTAATTGTACATCTTTTGAAGCAAATATTTACTGTTCATATGTAGAATAAATGGTGATATATATTTGCAAATGTGAATATTGTAAATAAAGGCTGATTCAAGCCAACATCCAGTAAGTAACTAAGTATTTGTCTATTCAATTTGAGTAGAGGCACAGAAGAAAAACTAAATAACAAACTAAAGGTACATGATACTGATACGGTAATACCTTCACTGAAGTGTGATGGTACTTTGTGTCAACATCATATATCCTGAATCTACAATGATATAAAAAACTAAGTTAGTAGGACTGCAGGAGCTTAGTTCAAGTAATATCTACATATCTTTAATAAGAAACTTACATGAGTGGTTGGACAAGCTCAAATTGGTAGGACATTGTAACCTTTGTGATCCATGATGGCTCCAGAGAATTTAATATAACTTCAGTACGACCAATCTCCTCTAGCTTTCCCTTTATGCTAGTGTAGACTACTAACATAGGATCACTCTGGAACAGACATACAAAATGTTAACTTTTGAAGGGAAAAAAAATCGGATGCGAAGCAATCAAGCAGAATTGCAATTTGAAGCATCGTAATAATTTTGTGTGGGTTAGGCGTAAGAAAAGTGAAGGTTGTATATCACACTTGTCGGTAAAAGACAGGCATATTGATATGGAATATAATAATAATAATAATAAAACTATAAACAATTACCAACTTATATCATGTTCATTTCCCACAACATAACCTATCAGACACCCATTTCCAGGACTGATTTATTTTAACTTTATTACAAGGAAACTGTATTATGCAACAAGACTTGTACTACCAAGATGGGAATATACTGAGATTAAAGTACTTAAGGAATATAATACTATTTTGCACCTTGGAAAAAGCATCCGTGTTCCGCAGCTTTGTCGCTGAGAATGACAGCTGGAATTAGAGGAAGAAAACATCATATCAGCACATGAAATCCTCAGACTGACATCCGCAATCAACTTGGCAACATGTATAGAATGCTATGTAGAATGTATTGTTGACACGGCATAATAGGTAGAACACCATCCCCAGAAATTGAAGGCATCAAGATCACTAAGAAAAACTTCAAACCAAACAACTAACAATTAAAGAATAGCCGTACAGTTCACATATGTCCAACTATCATGGTGCATTCACTGTGCACAAAGGGATCGTGGTAGCAAGGAACGAGGGATGTGTAGAATTAAGAAAAGTAATGCATGAGTCCACAACCCAGATATCTTCTTATGAGAAGAAATAGCAAACTTAAATTATTAGAATTGTTTCAAATTTTAGCAGAGAAGTGGAAAGTCTACAAAATAACCCATTTGTCATCCACACAGGTTGTCAAAATAGCAAATCACGTTTGGAGGGAGTCCTATAATCACAATTTTTAAAAGGGAAGGAAGTGTTGTTTGGAGTCACTAGGTATACGTCGAAAGAAAAGTTTCCAGTCCCCCCACCCCCAATCCAGCATTCCAGCTCCTCCACCACCCACTCCAACTTAAAATGTATTAGTCCTTTCCTAATCCCTTTTAGAAGTGCTGGTATGGAAGTCAAATCAATTACAGATTTACACAACCAAAATTTGAGAATCCATGAATGTAAACTGAATATGTACTAGTATACGTGCAGTTCGTGCACAGGCAGAAAACCCCACTTCAAACCGCAAGTACTTTAAGGTAGCAATCCAAACTTATTTTCAATGCATTTGCAGAGTAGCCCAGTCAGTGTAGCACATTTCGAAAATCATGGTCACATTTCAGCCGAGGATCCTGATTCCAATCTCCAATACCGCCCAACCGTCTACGAAGCAACAAAACCCCAATTCCTCCCCAAAGCCCACAAAATTACGAAGCAACAAAACCCCAATTCCTCCCCCAAAAAACCAAAACCGCAACCAACCGAATCCCCTCCTCTCCCAAGTCCCAACCACTCCAACCACCGGAGAACAGATGCATGTGGCCGCGCGCATTTTTCCTCTCACCTCGATGGGGGTGTAGAGCCCGCGGAGGCCGCGCGCCTGGAAGAAGTGGTCGACCGCGTCGTTGGACCCGCCCTGCTGCGCCGCCGCACCCCCGTGGCTCCTCCCGCCGCCGCCCCCGCCGACGGCCTCCATGCCGCCACGGACGTCGCCGGCAACCGAGAAGCACCCGCCCATCCTCTCTCTCTCTCTCTCTCTCTCTCTCTCTCTCTCGCTGTCTCGCCCCTCGAACGTTACGAAATTGAGGAGTCGACGGCCGGTACCGCCAGAAACTCTCTGAAAGCGATGGACCGATGCGAAGAGACCAGAGCACTTTGATGCTTGACCTTCGCCCTGCCGTGGCGGCGTAGCCCCCCCGATATTTATATATGAAATACTCCGTACTTATAGTATACCGGGAAGACCTCTAGGCAGGCACCAGGAAAATCGATGGAGTGGTTCCTTCCGTATCTTTTCCGATGAAGAACGATCGTTGCCTTTTATCTGCTCAAAAAAACTTGCCTTTTATTTCTGCTCGACGCGGTATTTTTTATTGCTCATGTCATGCGGGAGAAGCAGATTTGTCCCTACGCGTTTTCGCCTGATTTATCAGTGTGTAAAGTCAATGCGGTTTGTTTGGCTGCCCAAAATAGGAAAGGTGAATTGATCTTAGAAGAAACCAAGAAGGCTCTCACCCATACGAGAGAGGGTTAGAGTGCATGTAGCGTTAAAACTTATTATGCGTGTAAAATCGTGGAGTTCACGCCGTTCTTTTATATCATCTTTATGTAGAGTATATTGGTTTCGCTGATGGCTGCTTGCTAGTGTTGGTTTGTTCTGAGAGAAATGTACGACTGGTTAGTGACTGATTTGTTTTGAGAAAACGATATCGTTGGTTAGTGGCTGATAAGCCAGACGATCGGAACGATAATTACTTGATTTCTGAGTTGTAGAGCCCACACGTCCTTCAATTCTTGTTTTAATTAAAATTTACTTACACCAAAATAGGTGATATACTTTTTTAACATTAAAGAAAGGAAATGAAAGATCTACCGCTTACCCTCATGTAAACCGTGTGTAACGGCATCTTTGGTAGAACTTTGGGTCACCGGCTCTAGGTGGAGGTATAAAAGCTTTTTTTTAGCTTCTTCGTATAAAATGGCTCCAGATCCTCTAGTGTTTCGGGGTGGAGTCATTTTCGACCAACCTATTTGTTACGGCTTCACCTGAAACCAATGTAGAAGCTAGAACTGGAAGCCTACAAAAGGTTAATGTGTGCATGTAGTACAAATTTTACACAAGCGTGATTAAATAGCAGAGGCGACAAATTCTCGAGCTAGAAATTATTGGAAAATTGACGTAATAAGTTCCCGTAAGATTGCAAGGGTTTTGAATATAGACCAAACTGATCATGAGCACTTGAGCAGCCTGGCATATTACTTATTAGTGGGGGCATGTGTGGTCTCGCACCACCACGGTTAGCTCACCCACATAGTGCATGTTTTGAGTGCACAATGTTGTGCAGCTCACGCGGTTTTCCTCTGCTTTGCAGCCACATAGGAAGCCACGTGAATGAATAATAACATGGAGAATTCCAAATCGGCTCGAAGTGGCACAGAGGGGCAGGGTGTGCTGACGAGAAGATTTTGGAACAGGAATCGTCCGAGCCAGCAATCGAGACCAAAGTTCGTCATTGTACTTGCTGGGTTTGTTCCCGGAACGAGGCGCTGCACATCTGGGAAGGGAACGGGGAAGAAGCGCAGGGAGAGCTTGCGCGCACGTCTCCGGAGTCCCGGCCTCCCGGGACAGAGAAACGCGTACTTCGACTGGGGAACAGGTGAGGAATCACGACCGGTAACGCGTTGTGCGCGCTCAGGCTCGCACACCATCAGCTGAAATCAGCAGTACGGCAAAAACAAGACTCAGAAAATTTGTAGCTTCATCGACAAATTATGGACTTACAGCCATTAAAATTAAAAACAGTCTAGAAGAACAAAACAAACTGTCAAGCTGATCGAGTTGAATAGCTAAATGCCTAAAACAAGCTGAAAACCACATTTTCAGCTGTATAAAAGCTGAAACCACAATCCAAATGCAAATCACTAAGAAAACACAAAACAAATTAAATAAAAGGATAACTAGACAACTCCCCACAGATGCGTTTAGCAGTGCACAAAAGGGCAAACATAGGTATTAACAAGAGGGTTCCTAAACAACAGACACATAGCACACCGCCAGCAGAACTTAAAAGTTCACACGATACCAATCATGATAACCAGACAAAACTTACACGATACTGAAAAGGTATCTAGGTATCACAAAAGCAGGCACAGGATTAACCACCAGGAACATCATTTCTTCTTGGCAGCAGCCTTGGTAACCTTGGCACCGGTCGGGTCCTTCTTCTCAACGCTCTTGATGACTCCCACAGCAACCGTCTGCCTCATGTCACGGACAGCAAAACGACCTAGAGGAGGGTACTCAGAGAAGGTCTCCACCACCATGGGCTTCGTGGGAATCATCTTCACCATACCAGCATCACCATTCTTCAGGAACTTGGGCTCCTTCTCAAGCTCCTTACCGGATCGTCTGTCGATCTTGGTAATGAGTTCAGCAAACTTGACAGCAATGTGGGAGGTGTGGCAGTCAAGCACTGGGGCATAGCCGTTGCCAATCTGCCCAGGGTGGTTCATGATGATGACCTGCGAGGTAAAGCTGGCAGCCTCCTTGGCAGGGTCATCCTTGGAGTTGGAGGCCACATACCCACGCTTGAGATCCTTCACAGCAACATTCTTCACATTGAAACCAACATTGTCACCAGGAAGGGCCTCCTGGAGAGCCTCATGGTGCATCTCAACAGACTTCACCTCAGTAGTCAGGCCAGTTGGACCGAAGGTGACAACCATACCAGGCTTGATGACACCGGTCTCAACACGGCCAACAGGGACAGTTCCAATACCACCGATCTTGTACACATCCTGAAGGGGGAGACGCAAGGGCTTGTCTGAAGGCCTCTTGGGCTCGTTGATCTGGTCCAGAGCCTCAAGCAGGGTTGGGCCCTTGTACCAGTCAAGATTGGTTGACCTCTCAATCATGTTGTCACCCTCAAAACCAGAGATAGGAACAAAGGCAATCTTGTCAGGGTTGTAACCAACCTTCTTGAGGTATGAGGAAACTTCCTTAACAATCTCATCATAACGGGCCTTGGAGTACTTGGGAGTGGTGGCATCCATCTACAAACAGAATAACAATAAAACATCATTAATTAGCTTAACAGAAGAGATCGCATGAACAGCAAACTGTACACAAGAATATCATCATCAATTAATGTTAAATTGTACACAGCACTAGTTTAGGGAATAAACTTGGTCGAATCTCAACTGTAACAACCATATATAAATAGGTAGATCATCATATATCACATGTGTACCCACCCAAGTTAGCTAGTGCAGGATATAAAAAATATGGAGCAAGTACAAATACAGACCTCACCAGTTATGTCATCCTATTACTAAATTGTAACACAGCACATTAAGTAACAATACCAATTAGTTAAATGATGCAACATGTGCCTGCATTCTGTATGCTTTCCAAGTATTCATATAGCTTCAGAATATTACTCAAAAAAGTTGAACAAGAAACTTGAGACAAAGTTATTGGAGAAAAAAATTCTGACAGCACATATATCAGATAATGCAATTCAATGAGAGTAAACTGCTACTATCGAAAATAAAAATAAACTTCCAACAGAAACCATAGGTACTTATTGCACTGTCAAATTTGGTATACAAGTCACACTACTATACTAGCATTGCAATTGAACTATCCACAACACAAGGAAAGAAATAGGCCACAAATTTGAGTGCAAAACAAATAAAGCTGGACTATATACATGTGAGCATATCAGGTCATGAAACAAAGTTGGGAATTTCTGAATTATACCTTGTTGCAGCAGCAGATCATCTGCTTGACTCCAAGAGTGAAAGCAAGGAGAGCATGCTCACGGGTCTGGCCATCCTTGGAGATACCAGCCTCAAAACCACCAGTGGTGGAGTCAATGATAAGGACAGCACAGTCAGCCTGTGAGGTACCGGTGATCATATTCTTGATAAAGTCACGGTGTCCAGGGGCGTCAATGACGGTGCAGTAGTACTTGGTGGTCTCGAACTTCCACAGGGCAATATCAATGGTGATACCTCTCTCACGCTCAGCTTTGAGCTTGTCAAGCACCCACGCGTACTTGAAGGACCGCTTGTTCATCTCAGCAGCCTCCTTCTCAAACCTCTCGATCACACGCTTGTCAATACCTCCAAGCTTGTAGATCAGGTGTCCAGTGGTGGTCGACTTGCCAGAGTCGACATGGCCAATGACCACGATGTTGATGTGGGACTTCTCCTTACCCATGGTCGCAGGTGAACCTTAAGCCGCTGCATCAGAAGAGTCAATTGTTAGAAACACTAAGCAGAACTAACAAGCAAATATCTAAGCAGAATTGAAATCCAGCATAATATAAACACTTAGGCCCTGCTTGGTTCTCTAGTGTTGGTGTTAGTGCTAGTTTTAGTCTTTTACACCCCCAACTAACACCTAACAAACTAACACCTTGGACGCTTGAATGCATGTGTTACTCTTGCATGTAATGTTACTTTTGCAATCATTGGAGGATCTAGAGGGAGAGAGAAAAGGAGTAAAAGGGGTGGGATCCACCAGAACTAACATCAATTACCACCTCTTGGGGATGTGAGTTTTTTGGGGTGTTACTTGGAACTAACACCAAACTAACACATATGCTTGGATTTTTGGTGTTAGTTTAGTGTTAGTTTGCTGCAAACTAACACTAACACCTTCAACCAAGCATGCCCTTGGAAAGACATGAACAAAAAAATTTCACAGTTCAGATCAGAGACCAGATCAAACAACACCATCAACAATAAAGCAGCAGCCACTCAAAATTAACAGATCATCCGAAGTAATTTGCAACAGGCTTTACCTCTAAGAATTCGATCTACAAGGATTAGGACAATTAGCAAATCAACCTACAGAATCTAAGAAATTATCCGGATCTAGATGAACCATGCATGTTGAATCCTCAAAGCAACAAAACCCAAAAATCCTACAGAATTGGAGATGCGAGTATCAACGAACAAATGATACTACCAGAAAGGCCAAATTGCTACTAGCACGAGGAGGCACAAACCAGCAAGTATATCAGCAAAGAATTCGGAAGCCAGTAATATAAAAACTTTTACAAGGCAGTAACAACACAATTGTACAGCCACATCAGAAACTAAATCAAACAAGGATGTTGCAACTATGTAAAAATAAGCTGTGCAGTAGAATACACAGCAGCAGGCTCTAAAAAATAAAGGAATTACAACAGCTACATCTAAACATCCGATCCACAAGTATAACTAACAAAGCAAGCTACAGTATCCAAGCACATATCCAGATCCTGATGATAGTGAACCCATCCATAATCAAGGAAGACACAAAACCAAGCACTACGGAATCGGAGATGCAAGTATCAACACCCCAGACACTAACATACTACCAAATCGTTACTCCCCCGAGCAATTAAATCCTCGAATCAAGCGATTACGCAAAATCTAGAAACCCTACGGGATCGGATATGAGTATCGGCAGCCCAATCACTACCAGACTGCCAAATCGCTACTCGCACGAGCAATTAATTCCCCAAACCAAGCAATCACGCAAAATCCGCAAACCCAGCGGCCGAATCACTAGGAGGCGACATAGGAGTACAGACAACATCGATCCCATCGCAACAGCATCGAACAGTACAGATCGAGGAAGGAGGAGCCACAAGGAAACGACACCTGAGGAAGCGGCGTCGAGAAGCGGAGGCGGAGGTGACGGTGCGCTGGCGACTCGCCTCTCGTGTGCTTGCCTCGCGTCGCTCGTGTGCTCCCGGTCTGCGGCGGCCGACGGCGTCTGGAGCTAGGTTTTAAGGGGGTATACGATAGGGCGCCACGTTGGGCTATTTGGGCCAGAATGGCATGTGATGACTGCTGGGTTAAAATTTAGCATATCTGGCCTTGTTTAGTTGCAGTTATAGTGTTTTACTATTTAAGTGCCCGTGTGTTGCTACGGGGCACATAGTATTATAGTGTTTTACTAGTTAAGTGCCCGTGCGTTGCTACGAGACATAGTACTATAATGACATATGTATAAGCACAAGAAACATTTAAATATGAAACACCAACTTCATTTATATCATAATTTAAGAACATATACTACAACCGTGATTATTGAAACATTAATATAATATTACATAAATCTCAAATAAAGATAAATAGTTACAACGCCATAATATAAGAACATATATAATCATTTAATGTTTCCGATGCACGAAAAACAATATTACAAACAAGCCTAGCACTGTTGTAGATTGGAACAAATCAAAAGAAGGCATGATATTAAACAAGTATAGAATTCAGATAATTTATACAAGCATTGTGTATGAATTTGTACATGCACTTAGAAATATTATAATCAACAGGTTACACTAATATATATTATGTACATCCAATGAATAACATATGAACAAACATAACTACTTGTCTCTAGTTTGATTTCCGACTTTCTCTATTACCTGAAATTCAGATGGAAACAACAAACGTTAATAACAAAGGACACAAACGTAAGGATGTAATAGTTGTGCAAAACATAAGATAATACCTTGTCATCAAGTGAGGACCTCTCTGTAGACAATATTTTTAGTATAAGTTGGATTAACTGTTGTCTTTTTTCTCTTATCTTTCTTATCACAGGGTGGGATAGCAAGGATCTTAATGTTTGATCTAGCAGTGGCCCTAGATAGCGCAACATATAGCTGGCCATGGGAGAACCCCGGTTCAGGCAAATACACACCAACATTGGGGATAGTCTGCCCTTGAGCCTTGTTTATTGTCATGGCAAAACTGAGTCTAATAGGGAACTGTTTTCTCTTGAACTTGAACGGGAATATATCGTCATCCGATGGACATAATGGAATCCGTGGTAGGAAGATTCGTTTTCCGGCATGGTCTCCAACCATAATTTCGGCATCGATGATATTTCTTTGGAACCTTCTAACCACCAGCCTGGTTCCATTACATAGTCCAGTCGCAGGGTCGATGTTCCTTAGCAATATGACTGGGCACCCAACCTTGAGCTTTAACACATGTGGCGGGAGACCGCTAGGGTTTAAAGTGCTGAGGAACTCAGATGGGTAGTAGTTGTGTGGATCATCCACCGCACTGTCAAAGCTGTGGTACACCACCTCATCCCATTGGAAACGGCTTACCATCTTCATGTTAATCTTACCAGCCGAGTCATTCCACTACAAGGTTTTGTATCAAATTCAACGCCTCTGTATTGCAACGCTGAAAATTTGGTTGGTATAGATGGTTGTTTTGCAACCATTCTTAGAATCTGTAGCTATACATGTTGTTAATACAACGGTTTTGCAAGCGTTGCAAAGCTTTGTTGCAATTGGGTGTCGATATTGCAATGGTGCCAAATGGTTACACTAGAATTGAATGTGGTTGCAATTGTGTTGTAGTACTGCAACCACATTTGTGTTAGTTGCATTTAGATGTGAATATTGCTACGCTGGTGTGGTGTTGCATAAATTTTCAGGAGCATTGCAAATTGTTGATGGTTAATGCAACGTGAAATCTTTTAGGCGAAGCAAAAGTGAGATTCAAATGCAACCTATGTTTATAGTTGCAATTAAAATCCTTGTTGTTGCAAATGCTAAACTTTGTTGCAACAAGATGTTTGGTCCCGAAGCGAAAATTGTGTTCAAGTGCAACGCCTAATTATGGTGGCAATATGTACTTGGAGTGTTGCAACAACTAAGCCGAGTCTGATTTGGATTGGGCCTTATCACCAGGCAGGGGGCGATCAAGGGTATTTTGACGAGAGTCCCACGACGCCGCGCACGGGAGGAGGGCGACGACGGGCGCCGCCCGACGACGCTCCCACACATCGCCGGTTGTCGCGCAAGGCGGTCGGGGGGGCGTGCGCCGCCGCCGCTCGGCATCTCGACTCTTCGAGGCCTTGGACGTCGGCCTGCCGCGCACACTCCGCCGGCTCGACATCCGCCCTCCTCCGACGGGTTGCTGCACGGGGGGTGATTTCGCCCCCGTCGGCCGGGCGCGCACGCCCTCCATCATCCACGTCGATTGATCGATCAGACTAGACATCCTCGAGTCGCGTCGAAATTAAAGGTACGAGCGAGATCATCATGCGAAGCACATATATTTGAATTATATGTATGTAAATACGCCGTTTTAAATTGGGGATCGTTCATGTTCGTCACGCAGATGTCGAGCGATGATAGGAGTTGGATGCGCTTGCCTCGTGGTTCATCCGAGTGGAAGAAGAAATTCCCGGAGTTTATGGACGGGACATTCGGTGGCACATCGAGTGGTGGAACTGCCGCATGTCCGTGCACTAGATGTACGTGCAATGCACACAAAACCCGGCTTTGCTTCGAGTCATGTCCTTTTAAGAGGGTTTGCTTTGAATCTTTTATCAAGGAAGGGGGAGGTTCGGGTGATGTGGTATTTCACAATGATGATGCAGGACCTAGTGATGTTCAAGTACACAACGACGACGACCCAGCAGGTGTAGATGTACAAGTACAGAACGATGATGAAGGGGCACCACATGATTCTGGAGTAGTCAGTGAAGAAGGCGACGCACCGAGTGAAGATGATGGGGCCAGTCATTTGATTAAAGCGCTAATCAGAGGTGAAATACGAGGAGAGATCAGTGATGAAGATGAGGCAACGAACGACCAAGCCAAGGTCTTCTTCAAGTTACTACAGGAGGCTAAAAAGGAATTATATCCAGGTTGCGAAGATGGTACGAAGATATCTTTTATTGTGGAACTTTTCCGACTGAAGTGCATGTATGGGATAAGTAACAAAGCATTGGAGGGGGGTACGTTTTCGATATCAAAGTTTCTCCCTAAAGGTCATTGTGTGCCAAACACAATGGAGAAAGTGCAAAGGGTGGTTCGTGATCCGGGCTTGGACTATATCAAGATAGATGCATGCGAGAATCATTGTGTGTTATTTTGGAAGGAATACGAGAAGTCGGATATATGCCCCAAATGTAAAGCCTCTAGGTGGAAAACGGATGATCGGGATAAGAACCATGGTGGTGGCCATTTGGAGGATGGTCGGGATAAGAACCGTCGTCGTGTTCTTGCCAAAATCCTTCGGTATTTCCCTCTCACACCTCGGTACAACGCGGATTGTACATGTCGGAGAGGACATCTTCGAAATGCGTTGGCATGAGGAGGGAAGAATAAAAGATGGGAAACTACGTCATCCTGCCGACTCCGGTGCATGGAAGCATGTGGACAATACTTTTCCGAATTTAAACAAATACGTAACGTTCGGTGGGTCTTGCTTCGATGGCTTCAACCCATTCGGTATGCAAAATGTTACTTACGAGTTGTTGGCCTTGTTATCCTAATACCTTATAATTTGCCGCCTTGGTTGTATGAGAAACAATCTTATTGGATCATGTCGATGTTGATACCTGGCAAGAAAAGTCCTGGAATGAATATTGATGTTTTCCTGAGGCCCCTCATTGAAGAGTTGAAGGAGTTGTGGAATACTGGGGTTGATTGTAGGGATGTAAAGGAGAAAGAAAATTTTACACTACGTGCTATGCTGCTTTGGACGATCATGACTTCCCTGCATATGCGATGCTGTCTGGTTGGAGCACAAAAGGAAAATTTCCATGTCCTTATTGTCACAAGGATACAGATTATTTATGGTTGAAACATGGGAAGAAGTACTGCTACATGGGACATCGTCGGTTTTTGCCCTTAGACCATCCATGGCGAATGAACAAGATGAGTTTCAACAATGAGGAGGAAACCGGGAGGCTCCGGTTCCACATGCGGTCAAGTCGTATTAGACCATTATGCAACTTTTGATCAAGCGAAATTTGGAAAGGACATATCGAAAAAGAGGAAGCGTGATGAAGATGCAAGATGGCACAATTGGAGGAAGAAGAGTATTTTTTTGAGCTCCCCTACTGGTCTTCTTTGCTCATAAGGCATAATTTGGACGTGATGCATATTGAGAAAAACATATGCGAGAGCATATTAGGGACTTTGCTTCAAATTGAAGGGAAATGTAAGGACAGCGAGAATGCACGCCTTGACATGGAACATCTTGGGATCAGGGAAGATCAACATCCTGTGATTGAAGATGACAAGTACACCTTGCCGGCGGCGTTGTACTCTCTAGACCCGATGACAAGAGGATTTTATGCCAATTTCTTCAAGGCGTGAAGATGCCCGATGGGTTCTGCTCCAATTTGAAGAGATGTGTGGATGATAAAACATGTAAGGTGTCCGGACTCAAAACTCATGACTACCATATTATTCTACAAAAATTGTTGCCCTTGGTCATTAGAAGGATTTTGCCGAGAAGATGTTGTCGGGCCATTGATTGAGCTCGGTAGGTTCTTCGGTGCACTTTGTTCAAATGAGTTGGTGCCATCCGATCTTGACAAACTAAGCGGTTCAATTAAAGAGACTATTTGTCGGCTTGAGATGGTTTTTCCACCCCATTTTTTGATATAATGATTCATTTGCCGGTCCACCTAGTCGAAGAGGCTAAACTAGGAGGGCCCGTGTGTTACGGATGGATGTATCCAGTAGAGAGGTATCTACGTACTGTTAAAGGATATGTCCGAAACAAGGCACAACCAGAAGGGTCAATAGCCGAGGCATACATAGCTGAGGAGTGTCTTATATTTTGCTCTCGATTCTTCGACATTGACACCAAGCTGAGTCGAGTTGATCGTCATGAAAATACAGTTGTGAACGAGCCTCGTAATGGGCTAAGCATATTTAGTGAAATTGATTACAAGAGGAGAGGAAATAAGATTAAGAATTTGGAGAATCCTGAACTTCATAATATGAGGCACTACATAATTACTAATTGCGATGAAGCCAACAAATGGGTAGAGTAAGTCGCAATTTGTACCACTAAATTTATCTATTATGTCCTTTTTTGTTGTGCCAACTACTAATTAATTTGGTTGACTATCATGCAGGGAGCACAAGGAAGAACTAAAAAGGGTTAGTCAAGTTAACCTTAAAAAACGACACAAGGATCATTTGGTCGGATGGTTTGAAATCGAGGTATGGAGTAATATTTCATTTTTTAATATTCCACTTTATGATCGGACCGAGATGTAGTAATTAATTACACGGTAGTTGTCTAAGTATATTACAAAATTGCGGATAGCAAAACTATACGAGAAAGGGGAAGTATGCAAGGCGATGCATGGACTTTCTCAAGGACCGGACCCTCGAGCTTGTGTGTTGAATAGAGTGCACATCAATAATTGGCTATTTCGGACATCCGCACGAGAGAAAAGTCTCGTCACACAAAACTCTGGTGTGCTTGTGAAGTCTGAGAATAGCGACATGACCTGGTATGGAGTCATTAGAAATATAATATCACTGGAAGTCCCTGCCTGAGCCACCTTACTAAACAGGCAAAGCTCTCATTGTCAACACCTCATATACATGATGCATCCTCCTTCGCGTGTCTAGATAGGTACCGGTGCATGTAGCTTGGCACCTGTGCCCGGGCAACGGTGTCAACCTAGGCTAGTAACACCATATGTGTGCGTGTGTACCTTAATTTGCCTGTCCACATGCTTTTTAGCTAGCTAGGTAACGATGCATGAGCTCATCCACGAATCTCGCTCTACTTGTCGTGTCCCACATTTAAATTGCACAATGATATTCGACACGCTAACATATTTTGTAATTTTGCGAAAAAGTTCATGAAACTTTATAGTTCATCTTGTACATAAACCAAGTCTGGCTTTCCTTGTTTTTTTCCCAGCCCGCTATGCATCGAATAGATGCCCCCAAAATTTGGCGCCCTACCGCGTAACACCCACGTACCGCGCGGAGTTGTGGGCCTATTTTTTTTGGCTCTACCCTAATATGCTACCTGTTTGAACACCACTTTCTGTTAACATGAACCTATTCAATCTACACGTGCGCCCACCCCTCCCCCCACGCCGCCAAAAAAGTTTCCAAAAAATTTCCTCCCCCCATGTCGCCCTTTTTCTCGTAACTTTCTCATCTACACGCGCTACTGAACTAGCCCACGCCGCCGGCTCCTGTCTCCAAGAATTAGGGTTTCTCGGTTTCCACCTTGGAGAACTAGACCATGGCGACTTCTTCTCCAACGAGTGGAACACCACTCACGGCGTCTATGCGCACACCTTCAAGAACCGGGACGCCAACAACTCCCGGCGGCGGCGGCGCCGCAACTTCATCGAGACCCAACATCACCATGTCTCTTTTCGGGGCAACACGCTCCGGGTCGACGGAGCCGGGGACGCCATCAACTCCGGCGGCGGCGGCATCCACGCCGGCAAGTTCATCCGGCCCATCTCGACCATGTCGGGGCGACGGGAGTTGCTGCTGCTCGACAACAAAGCTCCCTGCGAATCGACGACACTACTGAGCGGTAACAGTTCTTGGCTTCGTATCTTTGCCTTCATCATCTCGGCTTTAGGGTTCTAGTAAAGATGACTGCTTCGTATTTTTTTATTCATCACATCAGTGCGCCATGGGACAAATGATACGTATGCTACCTATATTATTGGATTCATCACACCATCTCAGGTTTAGGGTTCTAGCAAAAATGATATGCTGTGTGAATTTCTCTACTCTAACGAGCGGATCAATCGTTTTAATTAGTTCTTTAGGCGATTAGTGTAGTAATAATCGATAAAGATCTACTCCAAATATTTAGTGACAATGGGATGGTGTGTGCGGTTTTCTGAAATTTCAATCAATCTTTTGCATAGTGAGACAATTGGTCCTGAAATTATGCACACTATTGTAGTAATAATCAGTAAAGGAAAAATATTTGCTGCTTTACCTTAAATTCAGGGTTTACGTATAGGCGAGTTAAAATAAGTGGCACTAAGTTTTAATTACTTTCACTATCTGTACACAACTATATGTACACTCTTTTCCTTTTAACTAAATTGATTTATCATCACTAGTGCTTAAGTTTGATACTATTGTAATATTTGACAGCGAGGATGATACGTGGACTCTCTACTTCACTTGCGAGGGGGCGTCGGGGGGATGCAAGAATCTTCCACCATTAGAATCAGTAGGTCTGAGCTCACCATGAGCAACTTGATTGCAATGAAGTTACAAATGGGGTATAGGGTAAGGGACTATTTGTACTACAAGAGGAGATGCGGTAATGCAGCAACACTACAAGAACTCGAAGAAGAAGACCATGTACATGCTATGATAGCGTGTAACGAGGTGGAGAAAGAGGTAAGACTATTGCTGTCCAAGGACCAAAAAATAGACCAAAATGTTAGCATAACACCCTTGAAAGTACATAGAAGCGGACCCATTAGGGATATGAATTTAGATGAAGATGAGGAGCCAATTGATGCTTACAAGGACCTGGTGGCCAACATGCATAGGCAAAACCGATTCACTGGTAAGTGTTATGTTCTAATATTTTCTATATATTCGAGAAGCCTTTGTACTAATATTTGCTTGATTAACCCAGATTTGAAAGATATCGAGAGGGATGACACCACCAAAACTTACAAAGAATGGTTAAGGGTGGAACGAATACTTTGGATGATATTAGTAATTTAACATCTCTCCCTATTTGTCTATTACTTAGTCATCCTTCACAATCATATTATATCTGACACAAGTGATTTATATTTTACGCAGTGGCATATGCAAACAGGTACTCGGCCTACGAAGTTGAACTTTCAAGTCAAGATAGCACCCCCACACCACCGATGTAAGCGAGACCATCCCATGCGCGGCGTTTCATTCCACGGGGAGAGGGAACTAGTAGTAAGTACTTCGAATATTTTCTTTTTTTAGTGAGATTCAAGTAATTTTGTACTACGTGACCACTTTCTTAATTCTATTGTTCCGTATATATTTCTTTTTCATGGACAAGACTCCAACAAGAGGAAGCCAAGAGGTAACTTGAAAGGATGGACGAAGCAACAAAGAAGAGAACCGGGAGGCATCTCGGAAGCTTAGCATCCGAGTTCTCCGGGCTTGGAGGACTCTGTAGGTGCAAACAAACGAACATTTATTGATGAAATAACACTGTTCACAAGGAAAAGAGCACCTCTCATTGGAGTAAGAACGTGGAGAGATATCCATGTGGACGTCAAAATTGCAATAGCAAATGATGTCTTGGTAAGCTTATGTTGTCCATGTGTTTTTCAAATTTGCACTATTAAAAAAATGTATAAGAAGTAATTTATTTGTGATTTAATTTGAGCGAGGCTAAGTGGGACCTTGAGGATAATGAGGCTAACGAGAATCAAGATTTGGACCGTGGCTAATGACCGTTACAAAGGATGGCGATCTACATTGAGCGCTACCTACAAGGCGTACACCACCTATGATGAGAGAATGAGACATAGGCCAGAAGAATTAGACATTGTTGAGTGGCACTATATGGTGTTGTATTTTGGCACCGAAGAATTCCGGGTTGGTTGCCAATTTTTAAAAATACTTGCCAAATCCACTTGCATCAATGTTTATGTAAAGTGCACTTGCTGATTTTGTAAAAATAATATCTTTGCTTGATTGTGTGCGAGAAAATTAGCAATAAGAATTCTCGAGAATCGGCTGAATCGAAAGATGCACCATAATACGGATCAAAGGGTTTTTCTCAAGTGAGCTATGAGAAGGTAACAAATTATGCAACAAGGTTTACGTTCGAGGCAAATTTTATGGTTTGTTCTTCCGCCCCCCAATGACTATGACATGATATGGTTGCAACCTCTATATGCTTTGTATTTGATAGACATATATAATTAGCCCAACGCCCACTAAAGCAATATAGATTTTCCATCTGCTAAACAGATAGCTGAAAACTACCCAAACTAATTAAGTGTTCAAAAAATAAAACATTGGATTCCTTTAGTTATTCAATAGCAATAAATATTTCTGTTTACCTTTTCTTTTCCTGGTGAATATCTTTCTCATATTTACAGTGAACAAAAACTTGTACATTACCCTACATTATGAAATATGGCTAATTTGTTTACATTCTTGCCTAATTAGAGGGACCAACTAACTGGTGAAGAACCAAATGATATGGAGCTTTTTATGATCACCCACCAACAAAATGGAGAATGGACAAGCGAGGAATCTAAGGAAATCTATGTGAGTATTTCTTTTGTACAACCCTTATTAAGTGATGCAACTGTCCTCGCTTAGAATTACATATATAATTAACTAAATGTATGTACTTTGTTAGGACAATACAAACGGGAAGATTATGGAGTTGGAGTCAAGGCTCGACGCAAATGTCGTATTAGACTTGGAGCGGAACCGGATTTTCCAATCGACCTACAAGGAAACGAGGAAATCCAAGTCAAACAAGATGTATGCCAATGGATACCTAGCAAGGTACCCAACTAGGAAGGAGCTACCGTACGAGGACTACCGGCGCGAGAGTCCAACGGGAGGAGGCACTCATTGAATCGTTTAGACGCACTGCAAGATAGACTAGACGCTCAAGATGATGAAAGGGAAGCGAGAGAGGCAAGAACATAAGCGTCGGCTTGAACGGATCAACAAGGAAAGGGAGGCCGATAGAGAAGCACTTAGGCAAGCAACGTTCTTTGTTGCAAGCGGCCCAAAAACAAGGCTTCGGTACAAACGGTAATATTAACAACATCTATTTTTTAATAGTTCATTTGCTGAAAATCATGATCTTCAACCCAATTCAAAAATGCGGAGCTACTGCTGGCCGCTGCTGCGGTGGTTGTGGAATCACCCCGGAAATGTTGTTCTTCTTCGCAACAATTGAGGGGTCACAAAATCCGACTACAGAGGGTGAACAAATGATGCATAATGAGCAGGTAGTGGCATGATAATTAAAGGATGTTAAATTTTAACATACATGTCATATTCTTATCAACGTGTGTAATTTTATCCACTAACCATTTTTTCCAGGTTAACCAAGACGTAAGCCTACCAGAACAGCAACCCACTAATCCTGCAGCTGAAGAACGTCCTACAGGGCGCGCGACTAGAAGTAATTCAGTAGCCCAAAACAAAGGAGCGAATTCGGGTGCTGTTTACACTACAACAAAGCAATTGAAGGAAGCTGCAGCTAGGAAAAGATCAATGTCCAAAAAGAATGCACAGGTACTATGTCAAACCTTTTATCTCTCTTTGCATTGAAATGGAACATGTAGTCCTTTTGGAGAAGGTTCATATTTGCCTTTTGCATATAACTGATTTTTATTTCTACAATTTTTGTTTAACTAATGCATGTCAATGATTTTTTTCAGGAGGATTCTTGAGCTTAAGAAGGAGCATGCGAATGGTGGGAAGATGGCCAACATATATATCAATGGAACCGTCGCTGCTACAACATTAGTCTTTTTGTTACAATATGTTCAAACAATTGTGTGTGGTGGACGCATTATTATGTGTTAAGCTATGGACTTGTGTTCTCATTTATCTTGACACTCGATGTCTTTGGTTTGATTATGTATGAACGAATGATATTTCGGTTTAATGGATGTTGATGCCTCATTCATTATGTTTTTGTGGTTTTGTGATTAATTTTTCAATAGAACAAACAAAGCAACGTATTTTATTCTTAATATATATGAATCGTGGGTTGCAATATAACATGGACATCAAACCATATTGGGTTGCAATAGACTCACATATAACAACCACATTAAGCTGTGGAAATAGGTACAATTATCGTGGCAATACACATACATTCTCTTGCAACAAAAACAATGCGACGGTTGCAATAGAGAACCCACTTATAGCAACCATTAAATATCATGGCAATAGATAACCTAAGCTGTCGCAACTAACCTAATGACTGTGGCAATAGCATATGTCTCCTATAGCAACCATTCGCAAATGTGGTAATAGAGGACCTCTCTGTAGCAACCAACCACCCATAACGTTGCAATATCCAAAGACAGCTATAGCAACCATTTAGGTGATGTGGTAATAGAGAACCTCTATTGCAATGATTTCTATGCGTAGCAAAAATATCTATTGCAACACCTATGTTCAGTTGCGACTGCATTTTCTTGCTACACAACCAACGTGTCGCAATATGTATCACTAGCAACGTCTCGTTCGTTGCAATTGGTTCCATTGCAACACCCATAGTGGTTGCAATGTCGTATGTTACAACGCTCCCAACATGTTGCAAAAGCGTCAAAACTGTTGCAATAGATGGGTTCTGTATCGCTACTAAAACGTAAACTGTTGCATTACGCTATTGCTACGGTTACAAGTGCAACGACTTTTAACCAAAAAAAAGGTAGCAAAAGTACTATTACTACCATTTTTGGGTCTATTGCAACACTTTTTCGGTGTTGATTTTGATACAAAACCTTGTAGTGTTCTTTGGCGATAATATCGCTCGTGAGGTGATATAGCTCTTGTTTGACATATTGTCATTGAGGGCAGGGAATATGGAATCAATTAGCATATCAAGATCACTGTCTTCCCCGGTCTGCGGTATGCATATTTCTTTAGGAAGGAGGATTTGACCATCAGCATTAGCCTCCTCAGTGCCTCCCCCGATACGTAGTAAGTATGCCGCAAACCATGGGTCGGCCTTTGCCCTCATGTTGCGCACCAATCTTAGATGTCGCATTGAACTCCAAAGGTGCGACATCCGTAGAGAGGCACCGACTACTTGTGCCCTTGATCTTTTCCGAACAACCGGGAGAACTTGCCCGAAGTCTCCACCAAACACAATAGTCTTTCCCCCAAACGGCACATCCCAACGGTCCATGAGATCACGAAGGCTGTAGTCTAGTGCCTCGTGTGACAACCCCACCCGGGATAATTCTGTACTATCGCCTAAACCACTCCATTTGGTCATTAAGCGATAATAAAGAAGCATCTCGTTGAGTGTTGCCGGGTTTACACCCGGAAAATCACTTGGAAACACAGAGAGGATCAAACGAATGCATTAAAACTCCCACGAAGGAGAGTCCAGAGTGCCTTACAAATTATCCATCACATCCCTGTAGGGGTCATTATTACAAACATAGTTTTTTGACATGAAAGTAAATGGTTCAGAGTTTATTGTAATCAGTGGAAGATAACTAAACGGTGTAATCACATCATAGGAGGCCGGTCCATGATGCAATCACTCCTCCTCGTCCACCCATTCCAGCTCCCAGCCGGGTGGAAGTTCTCCGGGCCACACATCAGATGCATTACCCGGAAACAACATTTATACAGCAAGACTGAGTATACTAATACTCAGCAAGACTTACCCGTCTAAAAGAAAGACTTTACCTCTAGCTATGCAAGGCTTTTGGCTTGTGGGTTTGTTTCCCGAAAAGCTACTAAGTAGTGAATCCTTACTTTCCATGTTTTAGCTCATGTTCTAGTAGAAGTGATCATTACTAGATAAGCAACTATTGCAACCAAAGTTGTACAAACAATTAACCAAAGTAATAATGTTCACAAAGTTCCATCATAAAGGGATATCATGGCCAGCTGGTGGCCAGCTGGTTAAGCAGTCTCGGATAACGGTGAGAGGCCGACAATCGATTGATTCATAACCTTGCAAGGTGGACCTAAACACACGGGAGGTGCCCTTACTAAGAGTTCACCAACCAGGCGGTTCCCGTCATTCTTAGGTTTGGGGATAATAGCTCACAGTCTTAAGTACAAGGATTATCTGGGCTACGCCACTAAGGTCACCCAGCCTCACGCATGTACTCGGGTGGTGAGCCCGGGGCCGCAACCCTAAGAGTAGTGATAGTAAAACCCCGTACCGCCTCATTTAGGTACTAGGCTTACCGTACCCATTTCCGACAAGTGTTTAGTACTTTCAAACACTTAGCCCACGAAGCCATTGGACCGGAGCCCAAATCCCATGCCCTTACCACATGAGCAATCCATTTAAACATATGGTGATTCCATAAAGGAGATCCTATTCTCGCGATTGACGAACATCACTCGACTTGTACCGGGTCCTTAAGCATAGCAACTAGCGACCTAACATGCTAGTAAAAGATCATAGGTACTTATGGATCATGCAATTAGGGTTTCATTTCAACTCCTGAACATAAATGCACATACAATAACAAGAAGTAAATTTAGAAGTTTTAAAGAAACACAGGGGTTAATGAATAAACCGGGGCTTGCCTTCGTCAGCACAAGCAGACACACAAACTTCCGGACTTTGGCCCGGGTCTTGCTCTACGGTCACGTAGTGCACGTCTCCTCCTGCTCCCTCGTCTTCGTCAACCGGCACAAGCGTATAGCTACCGTCGGGGACTTCTACATGGGGAATGCAATGCAGGGATTAGGAGTGTGATTATTTTAATTTAATTCATAAACAGCAGCAAACAACTGCAAGGATTATATGGTTGGCCATCTTCACCTTAACAAAAGTATTTACACATTTTTCCTTTTAAAAGAAAAATCGAAGGCCTATTTAGTCTACCCTTTTAAGGTGACTGTGTGCACATCTATTTAAGGAATATTTTATTTACAACAAACAACAAGGAATTACTATCATGGCACCAATTTACTTTTCCAAACACTTCTCCTTTAGTTATGCACTAGAGAGCGATTTTCCTTATTTTCCCTTTTCTAGATTATTCTTGTTTGAGCTCTTTCGCATAACCAAAACATAACCAGCTGATCCAACAGCACTCATTGGCCCTATTGACCAAGAAAGCATACTCCTGGACAGCAAGCAAAAGGTTTCCTCACCATCGAATAAAAGACACCAGAATGGGAGCATTCCTATTTAGCATAAAGAGGAAAATGCATAACAAAATAAATAAGACATAATTGATTCCCATCTTTCTCCTACACTTACTTTAGTCCAAAACAAGCTTAAAGAACTAACAAACACACCTATAGCCTTTATGAAACATGCTACTCATATTTACGATTAAAGACATGCATAAATGAGTAAATAGTATTTCTAACAGAGATAAAATCATGGTAAATTCTCCCAAGGTGCCTTTTAACCTAACAAGACTATAGCCAGAAGTTGGGCTCAAAAATAATTATGTAACCAGCTACAAAAATCATCTAGGTAGATTTACCAATATCACAAAATAATTTATTCAGGAAGATCCTTTCAGCAACTTTGTGCAAATTTTGGCACAGAGGCTAGGCATACTGGTTACCACAATATATCCAAAATCCAGCTCAAGAGCAGGCTTTCAAGAGCCACCACATTCCCAAGGGACTGATGGAAGAAAGATGGTAGCTTGAGGATGCGCGTAGATTACCGACCTCTCAATGCAGTCACCATCAAAAACAAATACCCGCTTCCCCGAATCGATGTTCTTTTTGATCAATTGGCTGGTGCCAAAGTCTTCTCTAAAATCGACCTTCGTTCTGGCTACCACCAAATCAAGATTCGACCTTACGACATTCCCAAAACTGCTTTTTCCACTCGTTATGGTCTTTACGAGTTCTTGGTAATGTCTTTCAGACTCACTAATGCCCCCGCCTACTTCATGTACCTCATGAACTCCGTGTTCATGACGGAGCTTGATAAATTCGTCGTGGTCTTTATCGATGACATTCTCATCTATTCCAAAAGCGAGAAAGGACACGCCAAACATCTCCGAGTTGTCCTTCAGCGTTTGCGAGATCATAAGCTTTATGCTAAGTTCTCCAAATGCGAATTCTGGTTGAAAAGTGTGAAATTCTTAGGGCACACCATTTCCCACGATGGTATCTCCGTAGATCCTAGCAAAGTTCAAGAGGCGATGGATTGGAAACCAGCCAAGTCCGTACATCAAATCCGCAGTTTCCTAGGATTGGCGGGATACTACCGTCGATTCATTCCTGACTTTTCTAGAATAGCAAAACCCATGACCGAATTACTCAAGAAAGGAGTGAAATTCATGTGGAGTGAAGCATGTGAGAATGCTTTCCACACCCTAAGGCAACATCTAACTTCAGCCCCAGTATTAGTGCAACCGGATAATTCCAATCCATTTGAAGTTTTCTGTGACGCATCAGGCACGTGTCTCGGTTGTGTCCTTATGCAAGAGGGCCGAGTCATTGCCTATGCTTCACGGGCACTTCGACCCCATGAGCTCAACTATCCTACCCATGATCTTGAGTTAGCTGCTGTTGTCCATGCCCTCAAGATATGGAGGCATTATCTAATGGGTAATCGTTGCAATATCTTCACCGATCACAAGAGCCTCAAATACATCTTCACCCAGTCAGAATTGAATATGAGACAGAGAAGGTGGCTTGAGTTGATTAAGGATTATGATCTAGAAGTGCACTACCACCCCGACAAAGCAAATGTTGTTGCGGATGCTCTTAGCCGCAAAAATCATTGCAACCACCTAGAGTTGGAGCCAGTTAGTGAACCATTGTGTGAAGAAATGAGAAGGCTCAACTTAGAAGTGGTACTGCAGGGAATTCTTTATGCCTTGACGACAGAGTCTGATCTTTATGACAGAATTGTCACTGCCCAACGCAACGATAAAGATATCCAAACCATCAAGCAGAAGCTAGCAGAGGGAGACCCCAAGTACACTTGTTTCCAGAAGGATCACCAGGATGTGGTCTGGTTTGGGAAACGTCTAGTGGTCCCCGTTGACCCGGAAATCAAGAAAATCATTCTAGAGGAAGCTCACATGTCCAAATTCTCTATTCATCCCGGTAGTACCAAGATGTATCAAGATCTGAAACAGAACTTTTGGTGGTCCAATATGAAGGTGGATGTAGCCAAGTATGTAGCCAAGTGCGATACTTGCCACCGAATGAAAGCAAGTCATTTGAAATCGGCAGGTGTACTTCAACCCCTGTCGATACCTATGTGGAAGTGGGACGATATTAGTATGGATTTCATTGTGGGTTTACCCCTAACAGCTAGAAAGAAAGACTCTATTTGGGTAATTGTGGACAAACTCACCAAGACCGCTCACTTCATTGTCGTGCACACCACTTACTCCGTCCAACAATATGCAGAATTGTACATGGATCACATAGTTCATTTGCATGGAATCCCAAAGACTATAATCTCTGATAGAGGGACTCAGTTTGTAGCTCGTTTTTGGGAACAATTGCATGAGTGTTTGGGAACCCGACCGATCCGCCGCTTCCAGTTATCATCCGCAGACCCATGGTCAGACGGAGAGAATAAATCAGATTTTGGAAGATATGTTGAGAGCAAGCATCTTGCACTTTGACAAGAGTTGGGACAAGTGCTTGTCCTTGGCAGAGTTCTCCTACAATAACAGCTATCAAGCCAGTTTGAAAATGGCACTGTTCGATGCTCTTTACGGACGTAGATGCCGCACTCCGCTGAATTGGTCAGAGGCCGATGAGAGAACACTCTTTGGACCAGAATTAGTTAAAGAGGCCGAAGAAAGGGTGCAAGTGATAAGAGAGAATTTGAAGATGGCACAGATGAGGCAAAAGAGTTACCATGACAAGGGAACCACACCTCGACACTTTGAAGTGGGAGATTATGTATATTTGAAAGTATCCCCCACCAAAGGTGTGCAAAGGTTCGGAGTCAAGGGAAAGTTAGCCCCGCGCTACATTGGACCATATGAGGTTATAGAAGTATGTGGACCCATGGCTTACCGTATCCAATTGCCAGAACGGTTTTCCGCAGTTCACAATGTGTTTCATGTAACTCAGTTGAAGAAGGGAATGCCTGTGCCGGAGAATGAGATCATCACAGAAGCTAATGCTTGGATTGAGCCGGATTTCTCGCTCATCGAGCACCCATTGAAAGTACTAGACCAAAAAGAGTGAAAGACCCGAAGGCAGACCGTGCGAATGTACAAGATCCAATGGAGTCATCACACGGAGGAAGAAACAACGTGGGAGACAGAGGACTATCTTAATACTAAGTATCCGGGCTTCCTACAATCTCAAAATCGTGAGTTCTTCTCCCCATCTCATCGTTATCAAATCGAATCTCGGGACGAGATTCCGTTTAAGGGGGTAGGCTGTGACGCCCCAGGTTTTTAATTAGACATAATAGCCGGTAAATGGTCAACAGTGGTCAAACCTCGGTCAACCTGGGCCCTCACCTCGAAAAACTCACTAACCTACCCTAGTGACCCTATTTGACTAGTAAACACACTTGTGGTGCCAACCCATGGTCAAAGGATGGTCAAGCCCCCTTGCCACTCTAGTGTCTACCGGTGTCTGCCGAAACTTTTGCCGCGTTCTCCAAGTTTCACCTAAACACTTAAAATTCTACCTTTATGAAAGTTGTCCATCTTGATGAGGGACACAACTTTCATGTAGATTGGCATTTTAAATTTTGAGGGGAAAAGCTTGGAAAATAAGTTGCAAGGCAGATTTTACTGTCTGCCAAAACAGGCTGACATTCACTTTTGGCATTCAAATAACTTCAAATCTGGGCAGAAAAACCCTATATAGCCTTTGTAGAAAATGTTAAGGGTAACTAGATCTACAACTTTGGTATTCATCACTTGGTCGACTTCTGTACAAAAATTTTGAGTTTTGCAATTTCCAAAACGGTCCCCAAAGAAAACTAAAACGGGCGAACGCCGCGCGCGCGCGACGTCGCGCGCCCACGCGCCGCCCGCCGCCGCCGGCGCCGCCCCCGCGTCCGCGCCCACGCTTCCCGAGGCCAAGCGCCGCCGAGGCACGCGCCGCTCGAGGTCCCGCGCCCCGACGCACCCCCACCCGAGGCACCTCGAGTCCGCGCCGCCGCACGCGCGCGCGCGCGCGCGGACCGCCGGTCCGTCGGCCGCGCGCGCCGCCGTACGCGCGCGCGCCCCGAGTGCCGTAGCACGGCAGGGCATCTTCGCCGTCACCCCCCTCGTCACCCCGGACGCGCCAAGCCTCATATAAAAGTGCCCCATCGCCCCTCCGCGCGCCGGCCCCCGAGCCGCCCGCCGCCATTGCCGCCGCCGCCCGGTGCCGGAGCTCACCGCCCGTGCTCGCCGCCGTCCGGTACCGCCCCCCGTTAGCTCCCCTAGGCCCTAGTGAAGCTCACGCGTTCGCTTGTTGCCACCCATGTCGCCCCCTTGCCGGAATTCCCCGAGCCGCCGCGGCCACCGCCGCCACCGCCGCCGAACCCCCGTCGCCGGCCACCTCTCCGCCCAAACCCGGCACCTCACGACCCCTAGGTGAGCATGTGGTCGTGCCGAGCCGCTTGCCCGGCCGGCGGCCGCCGCCGGCCTCGCCGGCGGTGGCCGTGCCCGCGCCGCCCGGCCGGCCAAGGGCCATATTGCTTCGATTTAAATATTTCTAGGGTGTTTCGCGTAAAAGTCCAGGGCCTAGTTGTTAAGAACCCTATCTAAGTTTCTTTACAGTTCAGTCCAGCGCCTTATAAAATTCCTAAAAAATCATAGAAAAATCAGAAAAATACCAAACCAATTTTGTGGGGTTCAGGAAGAGAAATCCCACCACTTTTATTATTTGCACATGGCTGGATTCTAAATAGTTTTAGCTTGAAAAATACAAATGTGAAAAACCTAGATCTGGTATAACTTTAAATCCATAACTCCTCTGTATCCCAATTTTGGATATGTTGTGTGTTAGGTCATGACTAGATGCTGTGCCAAAAGTTGCACAAAGTTATGTTGTAGATCTTGTTAAATAAATTCTTTTCCTTTCCTGCAAAAATTGCCTAGAGGATTTTTCTTGCTAAATATATTTATGTTTTTGAGCTCAACTTGTGCACACTGTCTTGTAATGTCAAAATACACATCTTGTGAATTAATCATGATTTTTGGCTTACCATAAATAAATATTCTCTATTTATGCATGAATTCCTTTGTAAATTAATAAGCTAAGATGAGTGGAGTTCCTAGGTGTATATGCTAGTTCTTTAGGCTTGTTTAGGACCAGAGAGCATCATGAGAAAGTTTGGGTCATTTTGATGCTTATTTATTTTTGAATGCATTTAAATGGAATCACTAGCTAGCCTTTGTTATTTTCAATAGTATTTAATTTTCTAACATCCAACACTTACATGTGGGTCCAATGGACCAGGATAGGTGCTAATATGGTTAAGAAACACTTCTTTAATTTTTTGTAATTTAATTGCTTAATAAAAAGCTTAACAACCCTTTTTAATATTATAGAGAAGTTAAATAAAGAAAAGCCCTTATTTAATTCTTTTTCCTTTTTGAAAGTATTATTTAATATAATTAAAAGATAATTAATTATCATTGCTGATAAGAAATTAATTCATGGATAAAAATATTATTTATACCTTTGCTTGTGAAAGTAAAAGGACTACCCATTCACATGAAATGACAAGTAAGTACTTGTTTCCTTTCTCCTTTAATATAGTTGCGTTTTGCCGGGGGGCTTTGCCCCACGGTTTTTGGTTCAAAAAAAGTACACTAAGAATCTTTATTCAAATGTACAATAAAAGAATAACCCATGTACAACCAATAACCTTCCTAAAAGAGAAACACTATCTAGATGATTGTTAAGGTGAATATGACCAACCAAGAGTTGGATAAGACAACAAACTATCACATCACCTAAACTTGCATTGCATTCCGTGTAGATCTTCCGGACGGAGATTACTCCCTTGTCCCGAAAACCGAGGAAGGAGGAGCGGAAGCTTCGCTGCAGTACGTGGAAGTGCTCGACACCGAGGGTGCCCAGGCTAACCTAGTTGACGAAGGCAAGCTCCGGTGCATCTAACCCAGTTTTAAAATTCTTTATTCAATTATCTATGAATGATTGTGCATTTACGTTCAGGAGTTGAATGAAACCCTAGATGCATGATCCATAGGTACCTTTGTCCTTACTAGTATGATAGGTCGATAGCTGCTAAGCTATAGGACCGTTACAAGTCGAGTGATGACCTCACTCGCGAGAATAGGTTCCTAGATAGGAATCATAATATATCCTAAATGGATTGCTCACGTGGTAAGAGCATGGGATCTGGGCTCCGGTCCAGTGGTTATGTGGGTAAAGTTTTTGAACGTACTAAGCACATGTCGGGTATGGGACCGGTAAGCCTAGTACCTTAATGAGGCGGCGAGGGATCCTACCATTACTACTCTTGGGATTTGCTCTCACGGCTAGCTACCGGTGGTGTATGATGACTCTAGGTATCTCGCGGGGTATGCCGGATAGCCTGCACCAAAGACTTTAAGATTTGATCCCGACCCGAGGATTTTTGGAAACGGCCTGGGAAAGTTGTCCTTTCGGGGGCAGCCTACCGTGTGTTTGGGTTTACCTTGCAAGGTTTAAATCAATCGATTGTCGGCCTCTCACCGTTATCCGAGACTACTTACTCCACTAGTCATGAGATCCCTAATGATGGAAGTGATGAACTTTATGCTTGATTAATTGTATTGTACAACTTTGTTTGTACTAGTTGACTTATGTAGTAAAGATCAAACTACTAGAACTTGCGCTAAAATCTTGAAAGTAAGGACCCACTCTTTGTTACTTTTTAGCAAAAGGAACCCCGTGGCCAAAAAGACTTTCATGGTCTAGATTTGGTGAAGTAGTTATCACCGACGGGTAAGTCTTGCTGAGTATTAGTATACTCAGCCTTGCTATAATGTGTTGATCCAGGTAATGCCTTCAGTGATGTGTGGCCCGGAGAGATCCCGCCCGACTGGGAGCTGGAGTGGGTGGAGGACGACTACTGAAAGTATCATGGATGGCCTCCCGTGGTGTCTTCGCTTTCGTTAGTTTATTTCCACTGCTTTCGAAAACTCTGAACTATTTCTTCATGGCAGAAACTATGGTTTGTAATAATTAAACCCTTCGGGGTACGAATTTGGATATTAATGTGGTTGTATCTCTTGACTCACCTTCGAGTGAGTTTTAATGCATATATTCGATCCTTGTTGCTTTTCAAGTGATTTACCGGGCGTTAACCCTGTCGGTGCGGAATATGGTCCCGACACTAACCAGTAGATAACGCCTAGGTCTATCCCTCAATGGTCGATGCTAAACAACTAATGACACAAGATTTTATCCTGGTTCCGGCCGAGGGGGCCGTACGTCCAGCAGGGGCGTGCTCGTGGCACTATATTGCTCAGCACCGGGGGTGCTTGTAGTGGGGCAAATACAAGCAAGGCGGGAGAGGAATCGTGGCTTCCAAGTCCCCGGGTGAGTGGCCGGAGATGTTGTGGGAGAATAAGAGAGCGAGTGCACGGTGCGCCGTGTTCCTCTCGAATTCGTCCCCCGCGGGCGGGGGCTCGCCTCCCCTTTTATAGGCCAAGGGGGCGGCGAGTTACATGCACGCCGCGCTACCTAGCTACGTGTGGGAGCACGTCGTGCTACGATGTAGAGTGGGCGGCCGTCCGGTCGATCTTCGCCGTGATCCGGCCATGATGGCCTACCTCGTGCCCGAACGGTGGCGGTTCGAGGGTAGGAGGCGGCGGATGGCGAGGGCGTCCCCCGATAGGCTTCGAGGGGAGGTGCGATGATGGGCGGTACGGGGTACGGGGAGCGGGCGAACGGCGTTCCTTCCCAATGAGCTCGCGGTGGTGGAGTGGTTGCCGCAGTGTTCGGGCGTGCGCCTCGCGGAGTCGGGCGTGCGCCCGCACGCGTGGGTACGGCGGCCGCGCGCGACGGTGGCGGGATGGCCACCCACCGGCCAAGCGCCCCTTACCTAACCTGCAGGATCACGGGAAAGTGGAGTCGAGGGGTGCGCCCGGCCCCCTTTCGAGGGTCGGGCGCGTTAGCCGTACAGTAGCGTGCGCGCGGTGTCACGGGACTGACACCGGCCGTACGCACGGTCCATCCCACGGTGCGGGGATGGGCTCCTCCCTCGGGGAGTTGGTGCGGCGGCACCGGGGCGTGAGCCCCGGCGCATGATGGCGCCGTCCCCGCGGCGTCGGGGCGTTAAATGCCCAAGTACGGGGCCGGCGCACGCGTGCGGGGCGCCCGTGAGCGTGGCGGGCCCCGGCCGAGGGCGGAGCGGACCCTCGAGCGAGACGGGACTCGCTCGAGGGGGAGCGCGCCCTCGAGCGGGGCGGAACCGCTCGAGCGAAGGGTTGCCCCTCGAACGGAGCGGAGCTCGTTCGAGGAGGGGGTTGCCCCTCGAACGGGGCGGAACCCGTTCGAGGAGGAGCGTGCCCTCGGGCGAGGCGGAGCCTGCTCGAGGGGTCTTCCAGACGGGCCGTCTTGGTGGGCCTCCGGAGTCCTGCATGGTTAGTTTTCCTGCATGGTTAGGCTCAGCTCATTTCGATGCGGGGATTTAAGTGAGGGTTCCCCCATTGTTTAAGGGGACCCCTAGGGCGGTCCCCGACAGTAGCCCCCGAGCATCTGCGGGTTTGCCATTGAGGCTCCCGTAGATGCTGGAACCTACTGATAGGACGTTCTTCCCTCCTTGTTTGCGAACGCTTTCCGTGGGGCCGCGTCAGCGGACCCGCGGGTCTAGCCCCGAAGCCTCGCAGAGTGTGTGTTCTCTGCGGGGGGTTAACCGCGAGCAATTCGGTCGAAAGGCGTGGCACATAGGCCAACCGGCATCGGCGGTGTTTCGGCCGGCATCGGGGGGTGCACGCTCCCCTCGTCCTTGTCTCCCGGCGGGTGCAATTTCAAGGAGGTGTAGCCGTGCGTCAAGCCCCCGAGCCTTGGCTCGTTCGAGGCGATCGGGTCGAGCCTGACGACTTGTTTTTTATCGCGCCCTCGCCGTCCCTCCGCGGGTCGGAGGGTGAGGTTTCCACGACTCCCATCGAGCGGGTCGCGAATCGCGGATTCCTCTTCGAGCTGCTAGCGGGTGGTTCAAGTGGACGTCCATGCCCCGTTCGATAAGGGTAGGCCGCGCGGTCCGGAGACACGTCCATGGAAGCGCTTGCGTGGGTTTGCTAGGTGGGGCTCGGTCCCGTTCGCTAGGGACCGAGGGCGCGGAAGCTCTCCCTCGGTGGGATCCCCCGGCTAGGCGCCCTCGCCGGCTCTCGAACACGACATGTGGGGCACCCTCGAGCCAACGGGCTCGAGGAACGGCTCGAATGCGCGTACCCTCGTCGTCCCTAACTCGCGATCCGGGGCGCTGTTCGAACCCGTCGAGGGTCGGGCTTCGAACCTCTCGATCGCAAGGCCGTGCGGGGCCGTGCCTTGGCCGCCCCCGTCTTTTCTCGTTTGCGGCCGTCGAGGGGCCTGGACGTGCCAGCCCTCGAGGTGCTGGTTGGTGGCATGGCGCGGTATGAGTGCTTTCGGTGTCGCTCTATTTCAAGCGTGACCTGGGCGATCCTCTTACGCGCGTGCCTTCTTTTAGAGGGTTGACATCGTCTCGAGTTGGGGGTCATGCCGCTCGAGGGTCCTACGTGGCATGGGTGCCCGTGGTGGTCCGCTCTACGTCGAGCGGGTCCCGACGACCTTCTCACGCTGATATCCCGTCGAGGGTCGCCTCTGTTTCGAGTCGAGGGTCACGCCACTCGAGGGCCTCACGTGGCATGGGTGCCGCGGTCCCTCGCTCTACATCGAGCAGGTCCCGGCGACCTTCTCACGCTCGTCATCCCATCGAGGGTCGCCTTTGTCTCGAGCCGAGGATTCGCCTCGCTCGAGGGCTCTCCTTGCTTGGCAAGGGGGCCGGGCATTTAATTGCCTTGCGGTCGTGGCCGCGGTTTTGCGCCGCGGGCGCGCCTTTTTAGGCGCCGCGCGCGCGCGCGCGTAGTGGGCGACGTGGCCGTCGGACGTGACGGTTTTGCCTCGGTCGCCGCCGGTCTTGCCGCAATGATGACCCGCCTGCAGTGTTAGAGCCGCTGCGGCCGTGGTGGGGCCCACTCGTCGACGCGACGGAAAGATTCCGCAGTTAATGCTGGCGGGGCGTCCGCTCCGGAGAACTCGCCCGTTGCCTATAAAACTGCGGTGAGGAAGGGACGGCGGTTTTTTACCTTGGCTCCTCACCGTTTTCAGTCCTCCGTCCCTTCGCCTTCGCCTCACTCTTGCCGTCGCGCGGGCTCGCTGCTTAGAGCTTTTTCCTCGCTTCCTTGTCCTCCGCCTTTGCACTCGTTCGTCCCCCCCCATGGCGCCGCCTCAGCTTCCGATTAGGGTCCTGGAGCCGTACGCCTGGGAGAGGTCTACGGTGACCCAGCTCGCCTTGGGCGAGCTGGTCGCTGCCGGCCTGTTGGCGGCCAACGAAGATGGGCGCCCGGCGGAATGGATCGTGCGCGCCGCCGCGGACCGCGAGCCCAACCCGCCGGAGGGGCTACGTGGTGAGCTTCCTCCGCTACCACGAGCGTGGCTTCAACGCGCCGGCGAGCACATTCATGCGGGCAATGTGCCACTACTACGGGGTGGAGTTGCACAACTTCGCCCCCAATGCAATCTCGCGGCGGCCACGTTCGTGGGCGTCCGCGAAGGGTACCCGGGGATCCCGCTCAACCGGGAACTCGGGTACACCTCTTCCGCGGGGGAGCTCTTTACGCGGCCCTACGACGGAGCCAAGGACCCGCGCGCGCGGTGCGCGCCGGCGGGATGTCGCTTGCCCCGCGGGGGGCAATTCAAGAACGTCTACATCCCCCCGCACCATGACGACGAACAACGCCGGGCCGGGAGCGGGGATGGTTTTATCTGCGCAACGCCGAGCCCGGCCTTCCCCCCTACACCGGCCGGGTGTTCAAGGAGAGGCCTAGCTCCTGGGGCTACGGGGTGTCCACGCCCCAGCACCGAGCGCGGCAGGAGTCGGTGCTGGGCGCACTGGAGCGGCTGAGGAAGCACGGGGTGACCGCGATGGGCGTCCTCGCCCTCCTTCACCATCGGCGGGTCATGCCCCTGATGGAGAGGCCGCTCTGCATCTTCGAGATGACGGAGGCGGCCAACCCCATCGACCTGGCGAGGTCGCGGATGCTCCCGACGCCCCTTGAACGGCCGTATGCGCTCACCCGGGCGCGGAGTGCCGTCGACACCGGACGCCGCCGCTGCCCGAGGGCCGGACTCCGTGGGACGTCGAGATGCTTCCCTTCGGCCCGCGGGTGAGTTGGGTTCCTGATCTCGTTTTAGTTCTTGGTCTTGCTTTCGTCTCCTGATCCGCCATTGTCACTCTTGTGCGCGGTACCGGTGGAGTTCAACATCGCCAAGTCCGTTCCGCCCACCCCCGACTCCCCGTGCGCTTGGCCGGGCGGCGCGGCGGGAGCAGCGAGGAGCGAGCGGCGCGCAAGAGGGAGCACGCCGGGCGTCGCCAAGCGCGCCGCGACGCACGGTCCGCGGAGTGCCGGCGGCGGGAGGAGCCGGGGCTCTCCTCCCGGACATCGAGGAGCCCCTCGTCCTCGGAGCAGACGAGGAGGAAGAGGTCCGAGGGGGAGGGCCCCTCGCACGGGTGGCGGCTCGCGCCCCCGTCGCCGGAACCCGCGCCGGCGTCGGGGGGCGCCTTTGCTCGGGGTGGGCGCACCGGCGCCCGTCGCCAGCAATCATCGTCGGGGCGGCACGCGCCGCGGAGGTGCCGGCGCGCGCCGCGGAGGCGCGCGCGGCGGACGTGCTCGCGCGCGCGTCAAGCGTGCCCGCGCGCGCGCGGGGAGCGCGTCCGCGCGCGCGGCGTCATCGTCAAGGGGCGCGTCGGCCAGGCGTGCCGCGCGCGGGCGAGCGTGCCCGCGCGCGGTGGCGTCATCGGGGGGGTACGGCATCGGGCGTGTCCACGCGTGAGGCGGGCGTGTCCGCGCGCGCGGTGGCGCCGTCGGGGAGGGCGCCGCGGCGGCGCGACCCCCGCGCCGACCTCGTCAGAGGCCTCGAGGAAAAGGAAGCGGGCCTTTTCCTCCGCGAGGTAAGGAACCTGTTCTTCCTTTGCTTGGCTTTAGTTTGCTGGTTATTAGATGATCTAACCCTCCATTCGTGCTCGCGCAGGGTGGTGCCAACCGTCCCTCCTCTTGCACCGGCCAAGGTGCTGAGGACGGACGCGTCGATCCCCACCCGACGGCGTTCGTCGAGGGGGTCGCGCCCAGGGACAGGCGCGGCGGCGGGCACGAGCTCGCAAGGCCGGGCCGGGGCCTCGAGGCCCGGCCGGCGGATCGGCCCGCCGCGGCGCGGCCCGCAGGTCGCCGGGGGGCGGCCGGCGCCGGTCGCCACGGAGGCGCGGCCGCGGCGGTGGCAACGGTGGAGGTGCCGCCCGCGGTGGCGGCCACCGCGGAGGAGGCGGAGCGGGCGCAACCCGCGGGAGCGCCCGCGGATGCGGCGGCACGGACGGAGGTGGCGGCGACGGCGCCACGACGGGCGTCGGTGGCCGCGGAGGCGCGGTGGAGGCGCCGGCGGAGGCGGAGCAGGCGGCTCCTCCCGCCGGCGGTCTTCAGGCGGAGGTGGTGGAGCTCTCGGATGACTCCCCGCCGCCTGGGTGGAACCGGTGGGCCGGGCCCGGCCCGCGAACTCCCCCGAGCCCCAGGAGGGGGCCCTCGTGAGGCGGCACGAGGGTTACATGATAGTGGGGGGCCGAGGGCACGATGCCGAGGCCTCGTCCTCCCACGCCGGCCGCCCCCGCCCGGGGGGGGGGGGGGCGAGGAGGATCCCCCCGGCGTTTGCGACGCCCGGAGGGGGAGCAGGAGCTGCGGGGCGAGCTTCGAAGCCACGGCGCCACGCTCAACCGTGCGTTGAACGAGGCGGCCGCAAGTTCACGGCGGCCCGGCCTGGCTTGTCTTCCAGGTGAGCCACGGTTGCTCGTCCCTCTTCTTCTTTCATTTCCTTGTGCTGCATTCAAGCCTTGACACTTACGAAATCCGATGTGTGGATGCCAGGAGCTCGAGCGCCGTGCTCGTGAAAAGTACAGCGCGTTCGACCAAGTGAACGCCGAGGCCCGCCAGCTCCGGGAGCGATGCAGCGCTTTCGACGCGCTTGCGGAAGCTCTCAGGACGCCGGACAGCTGGCTGGTGTACCGGGCGATGGCGTGGTGCGACGTGCTCCCCGAGAGCTCTGGGCAAGGCACAGCGCGTCACGCGAGCCTCGAGCGGATCCGCGTAGCCCTCGTCGATCGCGACGAGGCGCTGTGGAACGCGCGTGAGGACACGGACAAGACGCGGACGGCCGGCCGCCACCCGGGAGGCGGAGGTGGCCACCGCTCGCGCCGAGACCGGGAGCTCCGCACGTCGGCCCGGAGGGGGCGCGGGCGCGGCGGCCGCCGGCCGAGGAGCGGGCGCGCGGGCCGGAGCGCCGCGCCAAGGAGGCCGATGACCCGAAGGCCGCCCTCGATGCCAAGGCCGCGGCCCTCGTCGTCGGCCGAGGAGCGGCTTCGGCGGGAGCGCGTTGCCCGCCGGGGGGCGAGGGCGGCTCCGGCAAGAAGAGTGGGCTGCCCTCGGCGACGCCCGAACGGCGCCGGGAGAGGGAGCGCGTTGCTCGCGAAACGGCGGAGAGAAGTCGGCTGGAGGAGCGGAACGCCGCATTCTCCAAGGTTGAGGATGAGGCGCTCACGCTCGGCATCGACAATGCCGCCCAGAGCCGGCCCTCCGTGAGCAAGGCGAGGCCGTCCAGCGTCTCGAGTCGGAGCTCGAGTCCGCACGCCGCGACCTCGGTTTGGAGAAGAAGCAAGTCGAGGGTGAGACTTTTCGACTCTGTTTGTTGGTTTTTTGCTTTAGAGGGTTCGCTTCCCCTTTCTGATTTCTTGTCATCTTGTTGATTCCAGGCTTGCGCACTGCCCTGGGACACGCTGCTGGGCGGGCCGAGGCCCTGCAGGCCTCCTACAACTCCTCTGAGCAGGAGCGCCGGGGAGCCGCGGGACGCGGCCCTCGAGACCCGTCACGTCGTCGAGGAAGGCGATGCCCGGCCGCGGCGGCTCGGCCGCCGGCCGCCTACGCGCCCTCGGCGGCCATGTCACGGAGCGGATGCGCCGGGCGTTGCACCTAGGCGTGCAGAAGGCCCTCGGAGTGGTGCGATCCCACTACGAGGTCAATCTCGAGGCGGTGGCGGAGGGCTACGTCGTGCCCGAGGGCGTCGAGGATGAGGTGGCCATGGAGCGTGCGGACGCGCTTGTTGCTGACGCCGCCGGGTCGCTCGCCGAGGCCTTCGAAGAATTCCTCTTCCCGGACGCCGCCGATGCTGCTGCTCCACCCGCCTGAAAGTGTCTGGGCACTAGGCCCATTTTTTTTTTGTTTATGTGTATCAGAATTCTGGCCTCGTGGCCTCTTGTAAATAAACAAGTCATCTCATGAATCATGGACAGTTGCTTGTAAGTGAAATCGTTTGCCTATTACGCTTTTTTGTTTCTCCTTCTTCCTGAGTAGATTCTAGTTAGGGGAGTTCGTTTTTCGCAGGGGGCCCGCTGGGTTGGAGGCGAGAGAGACGGGCCATAGCCACGCGGCGTAGGCGTGTCTCGGCTCGCGCGCTCCTTCCGCCGTGCCGCCTACGCCCGTTCGAATCGTGGCTCGTGGTTGAAGTAGGAAACAAACTTAGCGCGTGTGAGTCGTTTTTTATTTTTGCGCAAAAAGTGGGACCATTTTGGGGGGGGGGGGGCCCCCCGCAGTAGCCCCCGAGGGTAACTTGGGTTTCAGGGGAAAGCCGAGTTGCCCTTTTATTGTACTTGGAGTATTTACATAGGTGACACCAACTGGGGCGTTGGCCGTGCATTTTTACAATAGAAAATGCTTGGAAATCCTAGCTAAGGGTAGAAACGACGTAGCTGTTGGATGTTCCAAGCGTTGGTGAGTTCTTCGCCGTCCTCGTTGGCCAGCTTGTACGTGCCCGGTTTGAGCACCTTCACCACGACGTAGGGTCCCTCCCATGGGGGCGATAGCTTGTGGCGTCCTCGGTTGTCTTGGCGTAGCCTTAGGACCAAATCCCCCTCGCTGAAATCCCTCCGACGTATCTTGCGTGCTTGGTAGCGTCGTAGGGACTGTTGATACCTCGCGGAGTGCATCAACGCCACGAGGCGTACTTCGTCTAGCTGATCCAGCGAGTCCTCGCGGGCTCGCTGGTTAGCATCCTCGTTGTAGCCTCGAACCTTGGGCGACCCGTATTCCAAATCCGTGGGGAGGACGGCCTCCGCGCCATGAACTAGGAAAAACGGGGTGAACCCGTGGCCCCGCTTGGGGTGGTCCTTAGGCTCCACACGACCGCCGGCGCGTTCTTGGAGCCATTTCCGGCCGTATTTGTTGAGCCGGTCAAAAATTCGGGGCTTGAGGCCCCGTAGAATCATGCCGTTGGCGCGCTCCACTTGGCCGTTGGTCCGCGGGTGCGCCACGGCCGCCCAATCCACTCGGATGTGGAACTTGTCGCGAGAACTCCAAGAACTTCCGGCCCGTGAACCGGGACCCGTTGTACGTGATGATGGAGTTTGGCACTCCAAAGCGGTAGACGATGTCCGTGAAGAACGTGACCGCCCGCTCGGCCCTTAAATTCGTAATGGGGCGCACCTCCACCCACTTGGAGAACTTGTCGATCGCGACAAGCGGTGGGTGAAGCCCCCCGGCGCCTTCCGCGGGGGCCCGACGATGTCCAACCCCCACACGGCGAACGGCCATGTTACGGGGATCGTTTGCGAGCATGAGCCGGCAAGTTGGTCTTGCGGGCGTAGAACCGGCACCCTTCGCAGTGCGCATGATTTCGTTGGCGTCCGCGACCGCGGTAGGCCAATAGAAGCCCCGGCGGAACGCGTTGCCAACGAGGGTGCGTGGCGCGGCGTGGTGGCCGCATCCCCGCGTGGATGTCCCGTAGGAGCTCGCGCCCCTCGGGAATGGGTATACACCGCTGGAGGATGCCTGACGCGGCGCGCTTGTACAGCTGGCCGTCGATGAGGGTGAATGACTTGGCCATCCTGGCGATGCGCCCGGGCGTGGCCCCGGTCCGTGGGGAGTTCCCCTCGAGCAATCCAGGCGGTGTACTTTTCATGCCAATCCGCTTGGCGGGAGCCGGCTCGATGTCCATTGCGACGACCTCGTGGGAGCCGTACCCCTCGAGAAGGGGAGAGCACGTACGCCTCGTTCGAGGGATCCTCTTCCATGGGTTCCGCACCCGATGGGTTCGAGGGAGCCCCCGAGGGTCCGCCGTCGCTCGAGGGGTAAGGCTCGAAGGTGACCGAGGGCTGCGCGATGTCGCGCGCGAAAACGTTCGGGGGAACGGTGATCCGCCCGGACGCTATTTTTGCCAGCTCTCGTGCGCTTCCTCGTTGTACCGGCGGGGTACATGATTAAGCTCGATGCCGTAGAATTTGTCTTCGAGGGCCCGCACGGCTTTGCAGTAGGCCTCCATCTTGTCGTCGTGGCAGCTCGCGTTCTTCATGACTTGATCGATCACGAGCTGCGAATCCCCTCGCACGTCGAGGCGCTTGATGCCCAACTCAATGGCGATTTTGAGGCCGCAGAGAAGGGCCTCGTATTCCGCCATATTGTTAGACGCGGGGAAGTGGAGACGCACTGCGTAGCGCATGTGCTCCCCGAGGGGTGACACGAAGAGCAGGCCCGCGCCCGCTCCCCGTCTTCATCACCGAGCCGTCGAAGAACGGAGTCCAGACTCGCTGAATCCGAGGGGGGCGGCGCTGCGTGTCCGTCCACTCGGCCGACGAAATCGGCTAGGATTTGCGATTTGATGGCCTTGCGCGGAGCGTAGGCGAGCGTCTCGCCCATCAACTCCACGGACCACTTGGCAATTCCGCCCCGCCGCGTCGGGGTTGCTAATGATCTCTCCTAACGGGAAGGAAGAGACCACCGTAACCCGGGTGGGCCTCGAAGTAGTGGCGGAGCTTGCGCCGCGCGAGGACTACCGCATACAACAGCCGGATCCGGGGGTAGCGCGTCTTCGTGTCCGACAGACTTCGCCGATGTAGTAGACCGGCCTGCGCACGGCAAGGCATGTCCTTCCTCCGTGCGCTCCACAACGATCACGGCGCTGACCACCTGGGTGGTTGCGGCCACGTAGAGTTGGAGGGGTTCGCCGTCTCGCGGCGGCGTAAGGATTGGGGCGTGTGTCAGAGACGCCTTCAGCTTGTCGAGCGCTTCCTGGGCCTCGGTGGTCCAAGAGAAGCGTTCGTGCTTCTTGAGCAGCCGGTAGAGAGGCAGACCCTTCTCACCGAGCCTCGAGACGAAGCGGCTCAAGGCGGCAAGGCACCCCAACACCTTCTGTACCCCTTTGAGGTCTCGAATTGGACCCATTCGCTCGAGGGCCGCGACCTTTTCAGGGTTGGCCTCGATTCCCCGCTGGGAGACGATGTATCCTAGGAGCATGCCCCGCGGCACTCCGAAGACACATTTTTCGGGGTTGAGCTTGACCCCGTTGGCCCGCAGGCAGCTGAACGCGATGCCAAGATCGCCAACCAGGTCGTCCGCCTTCCTGGTCTTGACGACGATGTCGTCCACGTAAGCCTCGACCGTCCGCCCGATATGGTCCCCAAAAACGTGCTGCATGCAGCGCTGATATGTTGCGCCCGCGTTTCTGAGGCCAAAAGGCATCGTGACGTAACAGAACGTCCCGAACGGTGTGATGAACGAAGTCGCGAGCTGGTCGGACTCCTTCATTTTTATTTGATGATATCCCGAATAGGCATCAAGGAAACGAGTAGTTCACACCCTAAAGCGGTGGAATCAACGATCTGATCTATGCGTGGCAAAGGAAAAGGAACTTTTGGACATGCTTTATTGAGACTGGTGTAGTCAATACACATCCTCCACTTCCCATTTTTCTTTTTTACAAGCACAGGATTAGCTAGCCATGTAGGGTGGAACACTTCCTTGATGAATCCGGCCTCGAGGAGCTTCCGCGGCTCCGCTCCGATCGCCCGTCGCCGTTCCTCGTCGAAGCGGCGCGCGCCCGCTGCCGAACAGCCGCGAGCGTTAGGCGAGGATATCAAGGGAGTGCTCGGCGACCTCCCTCGGGATGCCTGGCATGTCCGAGGGGCTCCACGCGAAGACGTCGGCGTTGGCGCGGAGGAAGTCGACGAGCACTGCTTCCTATTTAGGATCGAGGGTCGAGCTGACCCTCAACACCTTGCCCTCGGGGGCTGTCGGGTCGAGGGGGACCCCTTTGGTTTGCTCGGCGGCCTCGAAGGTGCCGATGTGTTTGGCGGCGGAGCTGAGGTCGTCGTTGACCATCTTCTCCAGTGTGTTCACCAGCGCTTCATCCAGCGCTAGCGCCTCTGCATGTTCCACGCATTCGACATCGCAGTCGAATGCATGCTCGATCGATGACCCGACGGTGATGACGCCGTTTGGACCTGGCATCTTCATCTTCAGGTACGTGTAGTTGGGGACCGCCATGAACTTGGCATAGCATGGTCGCCCAAGGATGGCATGGTAGGCCCCTTTGAATCCCACCACCTCGAAGGTGAGGGTTTCCTTGCGGAAATTCTTGGGGGTCCCGAACCAGACGGGCGGATCGATCCGCCCGAGGGGTTGAACCTCGTTTGCCGGCGCGATGCCGTGAAACGGCTTCGTGCCGGGCCGCGGCGGGTCCAGGCCCAATCCCCATCGGGCGCAATGTATGCGCGAAGAGGATATTGAGGCTACGCCTCCGTCCATAAGGACCTTCGAAAACCGGCGTTGCCAATGATGGGATCGACCACCGGTGGCATCGGCCCGGTTCGGGATGCGATTTGGGTGATCATCCCGGCTAAAGGTGATGGCATCCTTCGACCGCCTTGAGAAAGGCCGGAGGTGCCCTCTCGCGGCGAGGACTTCGTGCCGCTCCTTCTTGCGCCGCCGGTCGACATGTCGACGGAGGGTCCCCCAAAGATGAGGAACACATTTTCGACGGCGGGAAAACCACCCGCGTCGCCATCGCCCCCATCCTTCTTGGCCTCTCGCCTCTTTCGCGGCGGCACGGCCATAGAACTTCTTGAGCATGTCGCATTGCTCAAGAGTGTGGTTTACGGGGGTCTTGTGGTAGGGGCATGGCTTCTTCATCATGTCGTCGAACACCCCGGGCCTCGAGGAGCCGGTCGAGGGCCCCGTCGGGCCGGGTCAACGCCGAGGGCCTCGGCGTTGCCGCCGTTGCGCCCCTCGCTCGCGCGCCTCGCGGCGCGGCTTCTTCCCCCTTCTTGCCCCGCTTGTCGTTGCGGCGCGGCTCCTTGGACCCGCCGCCCTCCGCGGGCGTGTCCTCGAGCGCTTGCCCTTCTTGCCGTCGAAGATTGCCCCCACGGCCTCCTCTCCCGAGGCGAAGCTAGTGGCAATGTCGAACGCCTCGTTCGAGTCCGTGGGCGGGGCTGCGCTCCCGGCTCGCGCACAAGGTCCCGCACGTGGTGCCCTCGAGGAACGCGTGCACGATCTCGGATTGTGCCACGCCGGGGAGCTCCGTGCGCGCTTGGAGAAGCGCCGTATGAAGTCCCGCGGCCGACTCTCCCCGGCTTCTCGCGTGCAAGAGCGCGGATCCCGGGAGTTCCCGTGGCGCACGTACGTGCCCCCGGAAGTTGCCCACGAAGGTGTGGACCAGATCGTCCCAGCTATGGATCTGGCTGGCGGGCAAGTGCTCGAGCCATGTCCGGGCCGCGTCGCCCAGATGCAGGGGCAAGTTGCGGATGATTACTTCGTCGTTGGTGGCCCCGCCCAGCTGACAGGCCAGGCGATAATCGTTGAGCCAGACACGAGGGTCCGTCTCCCCGTTGTATTTGACGATCGTCGAGGGTTGACGGAAGCGCTGGGGGAACGCTGCCGTGCGGATTTCCCGGCTGAACACGCGGGTGCCCGGGGGCTCCGGCGTCGGGGAGCGATCCTCACCGCTGTCGTAGCGCCCACCCCTTCGAGGGTGGTAGCCCCTAGCCGCCCGCGCGTCCGCCTTGGCCGGTGCGCCCGGCGTTGATGACGTTGCGGGCATCGCCATCCGGCGCCCGCGCGTGTCAAGGAGCCGTTCCTTGGCGGCGTGCGTCCCCTCGGTCGCAGGTTGACCTACGTGCACCGAGGGTTCGCCTCCCGGTGCAGGATCCTCGCCTCGTGCGTCCCCCTGTTGGCGGATGCGCGAGGCTGAGCTCTCGGCCTGCTGGACGGCCGCTTGCTCAAGGAGAGTCTGCACCTCGCGGTGCATGTCCCGAGCCTCGGGGGTTGAGGGTGCCGGCATGGCGCGTAACAACGTCGCGGCGGCGATGAGCTTTTAGCTCGCCCTTGGTGGCGTATCCGCGTTGTCGACGTTGGGGACGGGGTTGAGGCGGTCACGGACCTGTCGGCCCAGCTCCCGCGCGCGTTCGCCGCGCGCAGAGGCCTCCCCCGCCATCGAGGCGCGGAGTAGCCGCACCGTCCGTACTCCTCTCGCCGGCTTGGCCTCGAGCTCGCGAGCTTGGGCCGCCCGCGCGTCGACGTCGGCCCCGGCGGAGCGCTCGGCCCCCGCGGCCGGGCGCGTGGCGATCCCCGGGGCGGGTGTGACTTCCCCGTCTCCCCGCGCCGCCGCACCGGCGGCGTTGGCCGGGTCGTTAGTGATGACGGCGCGGCACTCCGCGTGGGGTCGTAGCTCCCGGTCCGGGAGTCGTCGGAGCGGCCCAAACCGCAGTCCGTGGCGTCGAGGAAGCGCCCGAACGCGACCGGGGTCCCGGCACGCGGGAGAAGTCCCACTCCGCGTACCCGTGTCGGTTGGCGGGTGGCATCGTGTCGACGGAGCCCGAGGGACGACTCGTCCGTGGCCGAAGTGCCGGGATCCCCGGCGACGAAGACGTGCCGACCGGCGGAACCCTCGCGCATCGTCGTGTTGACGTTGGCGTTGTGGGCCGTAGTGGCGCCACGCGGCCCGATGGGGATGCGTGGTCCGAGACCGCACGCGGTCCCGCCGGGGCGGTGGCGGCCGTCGTGACGGTGGGTGCACCGCGTTGGGCGGCGGCGCGCTCGGCCGCCGCCGCTCGGACCGCGCCCGACGCGAGCGTAGCCCGGAGCGACGACGGCGTCGCGGCGTCGACGGGCCCGCAGCATCCGTGCCTGCAGGTGCCCGCGCCGGTCGTGCCCGCGGCGGAGACCGGAGCGGACTCGGCCTCGCGCTGCGCGCGGAGCTCCTCACGGTTGGTGAGGCGCATGAGATAGCCGTTCCCCGTGGCCTGGAAGTTCAAGTCCCCGAAGCGGATCTCGAACCCGGCCGGAAGAGGGTCCGAGCTACCCATGTTGTAGCGGGTGCTACGGTACTCAGTGCGAATCACCATGGAGGGAGTTAGCGAAATGACCTTAGGCGCTCGTTTGCCCCACGGTGGGCGCCAACTGTCGGTGCGGAATATGGTCCCGACACTAACCGAGATAACGCCTAGGTCTATCCCTCAATGGTCGATGCTAAGCAACTAATGACACAAGATTTTATCTCGGTTCCCGCCGAGGGGGCCGTACGTCCGACGAGGGGCGTGCTCGTGGCACTATATTGCTCGGCACCGGGGGTGCTTGTAGTGGGGCAAATACAAGCAAGGCGGGAGAGGAATCGTGGCTTCCAAGTCCCCGGGTGAGTGGCCGGAGATGTTGTGGGAGAATAAGAGAGTGAGTGCACGCGTGCGCCGCGTTCCTCCCGAATTCGTCCCCCCCCCGCGGGCGGGGGCTCGCTTCCCCTTTTATAGGCCAAGGGGGCGGCGAGTTACATGCACGCCGCGCTACCTAGCTACGTGTGGGAGCACGTCGTGCTACGATGTAGAGTGGGCGGCCGTCCGGTCGATCTTCGCTGTGATCCGGCCATGATGGCCTACCTCGTACCCGAACAGTGGCGGTTCGAGGGTAGGAGGCGGCAGATGGCGAGGGCGTCCCCTGATAGGCTTCGAGGGAGGTGCTGATGATGGCTGGTACGGGGTACAGGAGCGGGCAGAACGGCGTTCCTTCCCAATGAGCTCGCGGTGGTGGAGTGGTTGCCGCAGGTGTTCGGGGCGTGCGCCTGCGGAGTCAGGCGTGCGCCCGCACGCGTGGGTACGGCGGCCGCGCCGTTACAGTGGCCGGGATGGCCACCCACCGGCCAAGCGCCCCTCACCTAACCCTGCGGGATCACGGGAAAGTGGAGTCGAGGGTGCGCCCCGGCCCCCTTTCGAGGGTCGGGCGCGTTAGCCGTACAGCAGCGTGCGCGCGGTGTCACGGGACTGACACCGGCCGTACCGCACAGTCCATCCCACGCAGCGGGGATGGGCTCCTCCCCCGGGGAGTTGGTGCGGCGGCACGGGGCGTGAGCCCCGGCGCATGATGGCGCCGTCCGCGCGGCGTCGGGGCATTAAATGCCCAAGTACGGGGCCGGCGCACGCGTGCGGGGCGCCCGTGAGCGTGGCGGGCCCCGGCCGAGGGCGGAGCGGACCCTCGAGCGAGACGGGACTCGCTCGAGGGGGAGCGCGCCCTCGAGCGGGGCGGAACCGCTCGAGCGAGAGGGTTGCCCCTCGAACGGAGCGGAGCTCGTTCGAGGAGGGGGTTGCCCCTCGAACCGGGCGGAACCCGTTCGAGGAGGGAGCGTGCCCTCGGGCGAGGCGGAGCCCGCTCGAGGGGTCTTCCGGACGGGCCGTCTTGGTGGGCCTCCCGGAGTCTCCGCCGCATAGGCCAAGTCCTGCATGGTTAGTTTTCCTGCATGGTTAGGCTCAGCTCATTTCGATGCGGGGATTTAAGTGAGGGTTCCCCCATTGTTTAAGGGGACCCCTAGGGCGGTCCCCGACAAACCCGGCAACTAACGACAGGATGATACTTTATTATTGCTTAATGACCAAAGTGGATTGGTCTTAGGTGATAGTACGGTATTTTCCTGGGCGGGTTGTCACACTCGGCCACGCAAGCATGCTAGGGGGATCATCAATTAGGCTCACCTGCGACCATTTGGTGGCGGTGGATCGACCAGTGAGGACTCCAGCGAGCGGCGGCGGCGGAGCAGCGGCGGCGCGCCCGCGGGAAGCTTGATGGCGGTGAGGGAAGGGCCTGGGCTCAATCACGTGCCGCACGGGGAGCTTCCATGTGACCCAGAGAAGGTACCAGGCAGGTCACAGGGCTTGCAGAATCGGCGGAGGAGTGAGCTCGACGGTGGCGGTCCGGTGACGGCCGCGGAGGCTCGGGCTCCGGCGAAAGGGTGGCTCAGCTTGATCAACACGTAGCTCGGGGAGGTATTGTGGTCCACAGGGAAGGGCTTGAGCTCTTGGGTGCGCGAGGGAATCTACTGGAACACGGTGCTCACCGAGCGGCGGCAATGGCGGACGGCGGCGGCTCGGCAGGAACGCGTGCGCGCGAGGGACGGCGAGGACTGGCTTATAAGCGCACGGGAAGGTCAGTTGGGGTAGGTAGGAACATTCCGGTGCCACTAGGCCGCGTAGGGAGGTCGAGGGCATGGTCGGCGACGTGCGCCGCTCCGGCGGCCAATGGCACGCCACGGACGGTGCGGCCGGCCGGCGGATCCGCGCCACCCGGCCCCGCCACTTGCCACGGACGGCACACACGGGTGCTCGCCGGCACCGCGCGGTGACCGGCGGTCACACCGGCGCCTCTGCGTGTGCGCCCGAAGCGGGTACGACGCGTACGGCGGTGGCCGACGTGGCCGCGCACGACGTCGTGCCCTGGACGCGCTCCGGCACTCTCGGTGCAAATGTATTTCATGATTCTGTTTTCAAAATTGTTTTTCTCCAATTTTCCAAACTAAACTGTACCTTAGCGTCTGAAGCAAAGTTGGAGATTAGGGATCCCTCTACAACTTTCGCAAAGGCTTGTAGGGGTTTTGTCCAAGAAATGAAGCAGGAACGCCATGCCAACGTGGCTAGAAACTCGGCGCCTGTGAATAGGAACAGGGCACCTTCCAATGCCTGTTTCACCAAGAATTCCTCAAAATTTCAAATGCCACTCAACAACAAAGTTGTGTGCCTCAACATCCTGCACATTTTTCTCTTTGGGTGGTTTTGAAGTGTTTAGGGAAATTTTGGAGAACGTGCCAAAGTTCCAGAATGGCATCAAGGGGTTAAGGGAATCAAAGGGGTTTTGAGTTAAGGCTTTGACCAATGGTTGACCTAGGGTCCTCAAGGTTAGTTATAGGAGTGATTAAGTGGGTCATTAGCACAATTTGTCACTGAGCAAAAACACGGGGTGTTATAGCTTGCCCCCCTTAACGAGAATCTCGTCCCGAGATTCGAATCAATAGCACGTGAGGAGAGTTCACTTACGAGCTTGACTCGGAAGAAAGTCGGGGTACTTGGCGTTGAGAAACTGCTCGGTCTCCCATGTAGCTTCTTCTTCTGTGTGGTGGCTCCATTGTATCTTGTACATTTTTACCTTTTGTCTTCGAGTCTGCCTTTCTTTATGGTCCAATACCCTCATTGGATACTCTGCTAGCGATAGATCCGGTTCTATTTCCGCATTGGTCTGTTCAATTATTTGCGTCTCCGGAACTTGCTCACACTTCTTCAATTGCGAAATGTGAAACACGTCGTGCACTGCAGATAATTGGTCGGGAAGTCTAATACGATAGGCAGTCGTACCAAACTTCTCGGTGACTTCATAAGGTCCAATATAGCGTGGAGCTAATTTCCCTTTTACTCCAAAGCATTGCACGCCCTTGGTTGGAGATACCTTTAGGTATACGTAATTACCAACTTCAAACTCTCGGGGAGCTCTAGCCTTATCATGGTAGCTCTTTTGCCTCATCTGAGCTGCCCTCAGATTCTCTCTAATAACACTCACTTTTTCTTCGGCTTCTTGCACTAGCTTAGGGCCAAACAAGGTTCGTTCACCCGCTTGTGACCAATTCAAAGGGGTATGACACCTTCTTCCATACAAGGCTTCAAACGGGGCCATCTTCAGACTAGCCTGATAGCTATTGTTGTAACCAAACTCTACCAGAGCTAGGCACTTGTCCCATGATTTGTCAAAATGAATGACACAAGCCCTTAACATATCTTCTACTACTTGATTTACTCTTTCCGTCTGACCGTCAGTCTGGGGATGATAACTGGAGCTATGGATTAACTTGGTTCCCAAGGACTCGTGCACCTGTGCCCAGAAGCGAGCAACGAACTGAGTGCCATGATCTGACAAGATAGTCTTGGGAACACCATGTAAGCGCACTATGAGATCAATATAGATTTCCGCGTATCGCTCAGCTGAATAGGTGGTGTGGATGGGAATAAAGTGAGCAGTCTTGGTAAGTCGGTCCACTATGACCCAAATGGAATCATGTTTCCGAGGCGTGAGAGGTAAACCGACAATGAAATCCATACTGCTATCGTCCCACTTCCATGCAGGGATGGTTAATGGTTGCATTTGACCCGCGGTCTTTAGATGACTAGCCTTGATTCTTTGGCATGTGTCACAACTGGACACATACTCGGCTATTTCACCCTTCATTTTTGACCACCAAAAATTTTCCCTAAGATCTCGGTACATTTTGGTACTTCCGGGGTGAATGGTGAATTTAGAGAGATGAGCCTCATCTAAAATCTCCTTCTTTAAATCTTGATTCCGTGGTACTACTAACCTTTGTCTGAACCGAACAACTCCCTTGTCATCCTTTCGGAAACAATCATACTTGGGGTCTCCTTCTATTTTTTGGTTGATTTTGTGAATCTCTTCATCGCTGAGTTGAGCTACAACAATTCTCTCATGGAGAGGGGATTCGATAGAAACAGCATGAAGCTTGTCGTGCTTGACCACCTCCAAGCTAAGCTTTCCCATTTCTTCGCATAGAGCTTCATTCCTTGGCTCTAACATCACATAGTTGCAATACTTGCGGCTAAGCGCATCGGCAACCACGTTAGCCTTGCCGGGATGATAATGGATTTCTAAGTCATAATCCTTGATTAATTCCAACCATCTTCATTGCCTCATATTCAAGTCAGATTGAGTGAAAATGTACTTGAGACTCTTGTGGTCGATGTAGATATTGCAGTGATTGCCCATCAAGTAGTGCCGCCAAAGCTTCAAGGCATGGACAACTGCTGCTAACTCAAGATCATGAGTCGGATAGTTCTTCTCATGAGGTCGAAGTGCCCGTGAGGCATAGGCAATGACTCGGTTTTCTTGCATGAGCACGCAACCAAGACCAGTGCCCGAAGCGTCACAAAACACCTCAAACGGTTTGGACATATCCGGTTGAGTCAATACGGGAGCTGAGGTTAAGTGTTTCCTCAAGGTGTGAAAAGCTTGGTCACACTCCTCGCTCCACACAAACTTGACACCCTTCTTCAGAAGTTCAGTCATGGGTTTGGCTATTCTAGAGAAATCTGGAATAAACCGACGATAATAGCCTGCTAGACCCAGGAAGCTACGGATTTGGTGTACTGATTTGGGTGGCTTCCAATCCATGACCTCCTTCACTTTGCTAGGATCCACGGAGATACCATCCTTGGAAATAGTATGACCCAAAAACTTCACACTATCCAACCAAAATTCACATTTGGAGAATTTGGCATAGAGTTTGTGATCTCTCAATCGCTGCAAAACAATACGAAGATGCTTCGCATGCTCGGCTTCGCTTTTGGAATATATGAGAATATCATCAATAAAGACCACTACGAACTTGTCCGGTTCATTCATGAAAACTGAAATAGGCAGGTGCATTGGTGAGACCAAAGGACATCACTAGGAATTCATAGAGACCGTATCTGGTGGAAAAGGCTGTCTTTGGTACGTCACTCGCTCGAATTTTGATTTGATGATAGCCAGATCGAAGATCAATCTTGGAAAAGACTTTGTCACCAGCCAATTGATCAAAGAGAACGTCAATGCGGGGCAACGAGTATTTCTTCTTAATTGTCACCACATTGAGGGGACGATAGTCAACGCACATCCGCAAACTACCATCTTTCTTTTTCACAAACAGAGCGGGACTTCCCCAAGGAGACGAACTCGGGCGGATATATCCCTTATCAAGCAATTCTTGCAACTGAACCTTCAACTCTGCCAGTTCTTTGGGTGGCATTCGGTAGGGCCTTTTAGATATTGGTGCGGTACCTGGTTGAAGTTCTATGACAAATTCGACGTCCCTGTCTGGTGGCATACCAGGCAAGTCGTCGGGGAACACGTCGGGATACTCACACACCACTGGAATATCTTCTAGTTGGGTGGCTACGGCAGCATAGGAACACAGATGGGTGTTTTCCACCTGGGGTAGGTACAAGATAGTATGACCACTGGTAGGGGAATGGATTTCTATCGTTCTGGTGGCGATATCCAAAACCATGATGCTGGGTCAATCAATTCATTCCTAGAATTATGTCTAGGCCTCCTAATCCCAAATGAATTAGGTTGGTTAAGAAAGTTTTACTGCCGAGCTGCAAGGGAACGTCTTTGCTTATAGTGTTGGAGAGGATTCTTCCCCCCGCCGTGGCTACGATGAAAGAGTCTTTGGTATGACAAGAATGTAAGCCTAACTTGCTCACTAGGCTTTCACTGATGAAACTATGAGTCGCTCCGAATCAAACAATATCCTAATAGGGTGATCACGGACGGAGAATGTACCGTCAAGACCTGCCGCCTCCCTCCGGAACGTCGGCCCGCAGTGAAGTTGAGTTTACCCCCGCTTGACTTGCACCACTGGCTTCTTGACTTGGTTCCCCTGACGGAAGCCTGAGCTTTCACCCTGCTTGTTCTGCCTGGGCTTAGGGCACTCATTGGCATAGTGTCCTGGTTGCCCACAATTATAGCAGCGGCGATCCTTGGTAGCACTGTTGTTGTTGTTAGCCGGGGGTGCATTAGGCTTGAATGGCTGCTACTGTGCCTTTCGGAACTAAAAGTTCCCAGATGGCTTGTTCTGAGACGGGGTCACCCTCCAGTGTCCAGTTGAAGATGACTGGGGAGGACCCTGAGTACCTTTCTTGATGAAACGGAATTTCTTGCCCGACCCACCTGTAGTGGTGAATCCGGCCTGCCTCTTTCTATCCCTCTGGGCTTTGGACATGGCATCCTCTTGAGAAATGGCCTTGTTCACAAGGTCCTGATAGCTGTGAGGCTCATAAAGGTTAAGCCTCTCATAGAGATCCCCGTGTAGACCATCGCGGAAACGCTCTATCTTCTTGGCATCGTTGTCAACATGATGCCCACCATACTGACACAAGGCATTGAATTTCTTTGCATACTCATACACCGTGTCAGATCCTTGCTTTAAGGCAAGCAACTCCTTCATCTTCCTATCCATGAGACCCTTAGGAATGTGATGTTCCTTGAAGACCTGCTTGAATTCAGCCCATGTGATCTGGTGTCCGGCAGGAATCGTGGTCCTGAAGTTCTCCCACCATATCAATGCTGCACCATGAAGCTGGAGAGCAGCAAAGTTGTCCTTTCGCTCCTCGGAGCAGGGCAAGGTGAACACCGAGAACTTGGCTTTGATAGCCTTGATCCACGCATCGGCAACCAGTGGCTCCTTGGCCTCTTCAAAAGTCGGGGGCTTCATGGCATAGAAATGCTCATATTTGGTGACTCGAGGCTGGCCGTCGATGTTTTCCCCACGAGGGTTATTCTGCAGCTGCTGAGCAAGCTGCTGCTGCGTCTGCAAGAGCTGCCTCATCACCTCGGTTTGGGTGACCATAAACTGCTCTTGGATGGTCATGTTGGGAGGAGGAGGCGGAGCGTCACTCCCGCTTGCACCAAAACCATTGGGAGAAGCACGAGTTTGTCCCACCATCTGAAATCCATGAGATGTTCATTAGTCACATATTCACAAGCTTGTTCATGTTATCCACAAGAAGAATATGCCGAATGAAACTCATAGCACCAATTGGTGAAAAAAACTTGACAGCACAACGGAGCTATTAGAAAATTCATAACTCTCTGCCCGCAGTGGCAAAAACTCCCATTTTTGGTCAGCAAGTGCAAAATTTCCTGAGCCCCAACATTAGTATTCAACCCGAGGTCTAAATCCAATGTTAACAAGCCCGAAAAATTTCAATACCGAGGTTACGCCTAGCTGTTTTTGCTGTAGGCTGATCTGAAAAATTTTGCTATAATTCCCGGTACGCTTATGCAATGGTGGTGAATTTCGGTGAGCATGATCTCCTCAACATAACACACAAGGTTGGTATTCAACACAAGGCGAGATTTTGGTCACAACAACCCTGAATTATTCATTAAACATGACAACACCGAGATGTCCATCTACGCATTACATGATGCGGAGTCCTGGAACCGCTTACACACTTATGTACAACAAAAGGTCATCTGATATACTCTATGAGCAGCCTCTACCCTTACACAAAAGCTAGCTGAGGAGGCTAAACTAAGAGTACACGATCATCCTCTAAAGACAACTGCTAAGGCTACTAGTAACCTGCAGCGGAGCCAGTACTAGTGTCCAGAGAGTCAGGTGGTGGACCACCGGTACTGTCCTCGCTCAAGCCTGAAACTCCCTGTAACTCGTCTGGGGCGGCAGGTGCGGCCGGTGGTGCGATCGGCGGCCGCCGACCCCCGCCGGGCCATCGCCTGCCACACCTCCACCTCAATCTCCATCTCTGCTACCTGGTTCTGCATCTCCATCACGTTCTGCACCAAGGCAAAACGCTGAGCCTCAGTGTGAGCGAGCTGCACCCGAGTCATCTCAAGAGCGTGCTCTCGGGCAAACAACTGCTCTGTGAGCTCAGCACGCTCCTGGTGCCACTGAATGCGCTCGTCCTGAAGCGTAACGATCTCCTGCTGGAGGTGAGTGACAGTCTGGCGCTCGTACTGAAGGTCAAGGGTAAGGATATCCCTCATCGCTGTGGAGTCCATCAACACAACGGAGAGCATACCCTGAGTGGAAAGACGAAACACCTGCATGTTGTACACCGCCTCAAAGAACCTCAGAAGCTGACGCACAACAACCGCTGGAGGGTCTGCCGTGAGTAACACGTCGGTGAGCGAGAGACGCTCACGCCAAGCTGGGTCGAGTGGGTCCATGGCCGGAAACAAACGCAGCGCAGTAAGCATCACCTCGTCCGGGTGCTGCTCACAGAAAGTGTGAAGAATCCGCATGGGCGCGGACTCAACCGACTCAACACCGCGGTGAGCAAAGAACACCATGCTCAAGTCCGCCCACTCCGGGTGCTCGGGGTGAGGAAGCACCGTAGCGGTCGTGCGGGCGTAGGGAACACCCTGGTCCCAAAAAGAGACCACCTCGTACAGCGGCGGCGTAACGTAGCCCACCTCACTTAGAGTCTCCCACAAGATACGGGGAAAACCCTCCCAGTGAAGGGCATCAGTACGAATCGTACCGTCCGCGTCGATCTCGTAGATCGGTGGCTGCACCATCTGTACAACTATTAGGAACTACACGTTAGATATCAATCGACATCAACGAGCATCAGGGTAAAAATCTGGTAGGTATGAACAAAAATTCATATAAAAAAACCAGGGCCCCAAAAATTCCCAATTTTCCACAGACACTTAATGACATGGTTATGCACATTTTTGGTATTCAAGGGTAAATCTAATTTGAATTGGAACACGCTCCAAAAATTTCTTTTGCGACAGGGTGTTGTTCTGAAAAACAGCAGAACAGAGACTCGCTAAACTGAGCATAACTCTCTACAGAAAATTCCTAAAATTCTGGAAAACTCACAGTGGATGCTCAACTCCATAAGAAACAACTTTCCTAAAGGATGCCTATTCAGATTCCTTACAGATTTGTCTGCAAAAATTGAGAAATGACAGAGACAGAATCTGCCAAAATTTTCCTAAATTCAAAAGAGAGGAAAGCCTTATCTAAGATCAAGCAATTCACCCTAGAAAAATGATTCAAGCAATTGGGAACCAATTTCAAGTTTATCAAGATTTTAATTATGCATGCACACGCCTTGTACGACTTTACAACTAGATCCAAAAGACGTAGTTAGTGCCAGTGGCAAGCTTATAATCGGCTCTCCTTATAATAACTAATCGGAGCTAATCGATTCGCACTTAACGACTTACGCACGTTGTTAGTGTACCTGCAGAAAACGAACCTTTCGTGCCAGCACGTCACGAAAGCGTCCACATACATTATCGTTCACTTATAGAAACGGTAGCCATGCGTAAGGCCGCTGCATGGACAGCGTCCAACCTCGGAAACCCTCCGTTTGAATGGAGTGTATCCTTGCCTCGCATGATCGACATGCGGAATGCACACGTATGAGACACGTGGCGACACCACAACTCATATCTAGACGCGAAGATGGGATCCATGGAAGGGATCACTCCATCAACCCTCGCAATTCCCGTGATGCGGAACAACGCACGTAAGAAACACGTGGCTCATCTAGTTTGGTTGTGCAATAAAGTAAGTCTGACATAAAGCAAAGTGCTGGAAGTTAGCAAAATAAACCATAGATTCTTATGCCACCTTAACGAACCCAAAAATTCCCTCTAGGGCCTCTCGATCTAGATCATTCCTTAACGATCCAACGGATTTTCGAAATCTAATCAATCTTGGCAAGTTTTATTGTAAATCATGTGATTAGTATTAAGCTAATCACTCTGGTGCATTCGATCCCTCTGATACCAGCTGTGACAACCCCACCCGGGATAATTCCGTACTATCGCCTAAACCACTCCATTTGGTCATTAAGCGATAATAAAGAAGCATCTCGTTGAGTGTTGCCGGGTTTACACCCGGAAAATCACTTGGAAACACATAGAGGATCGAACGAATGCATTAAAACTCCCACGAAGGAGAGTCCAGAGTGCCTTACAAATTATCCATGACATCCCCGTCGGGGTCATTATTACAAACATAGTTCTTTGACATGAAAGTAAATGGTTCAGAGTTTATTGTAATCAGCGGAAGATAACTAAACGGTGTAATCACATCATAGGAGGCCGGTCCATGATGCAATCACTCCTCGTCGTCCACCCATTCCAGCTCCCAGCCGGGTGGAAGTTCTCCGGGCCACACATCAGATGCATTACCTGGAAACAACATTTATACAGCAAGGCTGAGTATACTAATACTCAGCAAGACTTACTCATCTAAAAGAAAGACTTTACCTCTAGTTATGCAAGGCTTTTGGCTTGTGGGTTTGTTTGCCGAAAAGCTACTAAGTAGTGAATCCTTACTTTCCATATTTTAGATCATGTTCTAGTAGAAGTGATCATTACTAGATAAGCAACTATTGCAACCAAAGTTGTACAAACAATTAACCAAAGTAATAATCTTCACAAAGTTCCATCATAAAGGGATATCATGGCCAGCTGGTTAAGCAGTCTCGGATAACGGTGAGAGGCCGACAATCGATTGATTCATAACCTTGCAAGGTGGACCTAAACACATGGGAGGTGCCCTCACTAAGAGTTCACCAACCAGGCGGTTCCCGTCATTCTTCGGTTTGGAGATAATAGCTCACAGTCTTAAGTATAAGGATTATCTGGGCTACGCCACTAAGGTCACCCAGCCTCACGCATGTACTCGGGTGGCGAGCCCGGGGCCGCAACCCTAGGAGTAGTGATAGTAAAACCCCGTACCGCCTCATTTAGGTACTAGGCTTACCGTACCCATTTCCGACAAGTGTTTAGTACTTTCAAACACTTAGCCCACGAAGCCATTGGACCGGAGCCCAAATCCCATGCCCTTACCACATGAGCAATCCATTTAAACATATGGTGATTCCATAAAGGAGATCCTATTCTCACGAGTGACGAACATCACTCGACTTGTACCGGGTCCTTAAGCATAGCAACTAGCGACCTAACATGCTAGTAAAAGATCATAGGTACTTATGGATCATGCAACTAGGGTTTCATTTCAACTCCTGAACGTAAATGCACATACAATAACAAGAAGTAAATTCAGAAGTTTTAAAGAAACACAGGGGTTAATGAATAAACCGGGGCTTGCCTTCGTCAGCACAAGCAGACACACAAACTTCCGGACTTTGGCCCGGGTCTTGCTCTACGGTCACGTAGTGCACGTCTCCTCCTGCTCCCTCGTCTTCGTCAGCCGGCACAAGCGTATAGCTACCGTCGGGGACTTCTACACGGGGAATGCAATGCAGGGATTAGGAGTGTGATTATTTTAATTTAATTCATAAACAGTAGCAAAGAGCTGCAAGGATTATATGGTTGGCCATCTTCACCTTAACAAAAGTATTTACACATTTTTCCTTTTAAAAGAAAAATCGAAGGCCTATTTAGTCTACCCTTTTAAGGTGACTGTGTGCACATCTATTTAAGGAATATTCTATTTACAAAAAACAGAAAGGAATTACTATCATGGCACCAATTTACTTTTCCAAACACTTCTCCTTTAGTTATGCACTAGAGAGAGCGATTTTCCTTATTTTCCCTTTTCTAGATTATTCTAGTTTGAGCTCTTTCGCATAACCAAAACATAACCAGCTGATCCAGCAGCACTCATTGGCCCTATTGACCAAGAAAGCGTACTCCTGGACAGCAAGCAAAAGGTTTCCTCACCATCGAATAAAAGACACCAAAATGGGAGCATTCCTATTTAGCATAAAGAGGAAAAATGCATAACAAAATAAATAAGACAGAATTGATTCCCATCTTTCTCCTACACTTACTTTAGTCCAAAACAAGCTTAAAGAACTAACAAACACACCTATAGCCTTTATGAAACATGCTACTCATATTTACGATTAAAGACATGCATAAATGAGTAAATACTATTTATAGCAGAGATAAAATCATGGTAAATTCACCCAAGGTGTCTTTTAACCTAGCAAGACTACAGCCAGAAGTTGGGCTCAAAAATAATTATGTAACCAGCTACAAAAATCATCTAGGCAGATTTACCAATATCACAAAATAATTTATTCAGGAAGATCCTTTGAGCAACTTTGTGCAAATTTTGGCACAGAGTCTAGGCATACTGGTTACCACAACATATCCAAAATCCAGCTCAAGAGCTTGGGTGGATTTTGCAGAAACACCAATCTAAGTATTTCACATTCCTATTTTTCAAGCAAAAACTAAAACTCAAAAGTATATACATATTTGGACAAAGTTGTAGTTCTTGTCACACTGAGCACAACAAAATTGGTTTTGCTATTTTTGGATTTTTGTATGATTTTTAATCGATTTTACAAGGTGCTGGACTAATTCACAAAACAAGGAAGAATCTTTTCGCGCAGGGGACCCTGAAACTTTTGAAATCTTCACAAATCTACCCTCGGTTCTTCCCCCTCGGGCCCGACGGCGGGAACCGGCTCGCCGGCGGTGAGGTAGGGCTCGGCCACGCAAACATGCTAGGGGGATCGTCGATTAGGCTCACCTGCGACCGTTTGGTGGCGGTGGATCGACCAGTGAGGACTCTGGCAAGCGGCGGCGGCAGAGCAGCGGCGGCGCGCCCGCGGGGAGCTCGACGACGGTGAGGGAAGGGCCTGGGCTCAATCACGTGCTGCACGGGGAGCTTCCATGTGACCCAGAGAAGGTACCAGGCAGGTCACAGGGCTTGCAGAAGTGGCAGAGGAGCGAGCTCGACGGCGGCGGTCCGGCGGCGGCCGCGGAGGCTCGGGCTCCGGCGAAAGGGTGGCTCAGCTTGATCAACACGTAGCTCGGGGAGGTATTGTGGTTCTGTAACACCCTAATTTTATTGAAATTTTGGCATTACAAAAATTTGCTAGCAACCATTTATTTGCCTAAGGAATATATGGTTGTTTATTTATTTTTAGGCATTTAAAACTTTTCTAAAATAAAGTTAATAAATTATAGGAATTAATTGTGGCATTCATGCTGGTGCATTATTTTTGGTTGCTGGAATTCAAATTCAAATTTGAATTCTATTGTTTGAAACCCCTTTTACCAAAAATGCTAAACCCCTTTCTCCTTTTTCCTTAACCCCTTTCCCCCCTTCTAGCCCATCAGCCAACTCTCGCGCCCCGGCTCGCCGGCCAGCAGGCTCGCGCGGCCCGGCCCGCGCGGCGGCCCCGCGACCCGGCCTTTTGGCCCGAAGAACCCCCGCGCGGCAGCCGCGGCCCGGCGGGCCGCCGGCCCAACCGGTCGGCCGCGTGGCCCAACCGCGCCGGCCCGTCTTCCTCCCGCCCGCACCGCGCCGCCGAGGCCGACGACCGGGACCCACCGGTCCTCCCCTACCCGCACCGTTTCCGCCCCCGACTCCGCCGCCGCCGCGCGAGTCCGAGCTCCGCACGCGCCCGTGCGTAGCGCGCACGCCAAGGAGCCCTCGCCCGGGCTATTTAAGGCACGCCGCCGCCTCGGACTTCCCACCCGAGCCGCCCGAGCCAAGCCGCCGTCTTGCGCCCGCCGGAAACCCTAGCCCGCGCGGCCGCTTTCGGTTTTCGCCGCCGCCGTCGCCTCATCGTCGAGGAGCAGACACGGAGACGCGCAAGGAGGTGAGGAAGTCGACCGCGCCGCTTGTGGACGTCCTCGTGCTTTGCACCGCCCGCGCTTGCTCGCCGGAGTTCGCGCCCGCGCCGCCGCGCCGACCGCTCGCGTCGCCGCCCCTCCGTCATAGCCGCCGCCCTAGATCGGTTCGCCGTGTTGCGCACATCGCGTAGGTGCCCTCCGCGTCCTAGCCCGTGGCCGAAACCCTAGATCGGGGTCCCCGCCGGCGAGTCCGCCGCCGCCCGCCGCCGCTCGCCGCCGCCGCCTGTGTTCCCCGCCGCCCGCCGCTTGCCTGTGTCCTCGGTCGCCGGATCGAGATCCAATGGATCGATCTAAGCCGCGCCGCCCGCAAACAGCCGCAGCCGCTAGATCTAGATCCAACGGATCTAGATCAACCCGACCCGGTCAACTAGGTCAAACCCACCGCCAGCCCTGGCAATTTTGCAGAAAAGCCCCTGTGTTTCTTATATTTACAAAAATACCCTTCCACCTTAGAAGTTTTCTTACAGTTTAGTCCTTTTTCTTTATTTTAGCCCAAAACCTTTTCGAATCTTTACAGATTAGTCCCTACACCTTCCCTAAGCCATAACTTAGTCGTTTTAGCTCCGATTTTAGCGTTCTTTATGTCCACGCGTTCGTCTCGAAGCGTAGATTAGTTTTATGCTACTGTTTAGATCTGTTTGATCTGTTTGGTGACTGTTTCTTATTTATTCCTATTGTATGCTTGTATGTCATGATTGTGGACCGTAGAGAGCGATTCGTTCGAGGGATTTGAAGATCAAGTCGTGCAAGAGTTTGAGCAGCAAGGCTTTGTTGAAGGCAAGTATTCCTTGATGCATGCCCTCTTGTCCTACATAACATGCATCTAAATTCACTGTTTTTACCTTTTCGCTTGCATTAATTTGATGGGAACCTATTAAGGATCATGCCTAGCTTTTTACTACCTTTACCTTGATACCGGGAATTAAATTAATCTTGTGGTAGTTATTGCTTAGCATGCTCAACTGGGAATTGGTATTAATCTACTTGGTTATCTTCTTTGTTATTCTATGTTCCGTTTATGATCTTTTACTTTGCAAGACCACTTTAATATGTAATCGGAACATGGAGAACCACCCAGGAAAACAGTACAACCACAAGAACTAATGGGCAATGGTCTTGGCTGAATAATTAGGAACTTTAGCTTGGGATGATCTTACCTGATAAGGACAAGGGATCGGCGGTACTGTGGGGTATGGACTCACTCTAGCAGGGGGTTGGGTGAGTTATTCATTTTATGGTGGGGTATCGACCTGCTAGGGGACTTTATACCTTGCTAACTGATCCGGACCTTGTGGGTCATAACTTGCTAGGGAACCTTTGTAAAGGCCATGTAGCGTCCCTATGCAATCACACCTCGGAAGTGTGATATGGTGTCTTGCAAACACCGCATGGTTGGGTCCAAAGTTCTTCGAGCTTTTACGCCGCTTGTGGGTAAAGATGTACAACCTCTGCAGAGTGTTAAACTAATCGATTAGCCGTGCTCACGGTCAAGAGCGGCCTGGACACTCACATGATTAAATTATGGAACTTTAATGTTTAAATTGTTGTTTTATTCTTTATTTATGATGCTTATATCTTATTAATTGGGTTGGTATGAACTTACACTCTTTAGTAATCAGGTTGCTAATAAAACTTGATCAACTAAAATGCTAAAGTGCTTGAACCTTAGCCATCCACCATATGGCCTTGCATGTTATGTTGTTTTCCCTTGCTGAGTACGATATGTGCTCACGCTTGTTTATTCTCTTGCATCTACAATACCCGGATTTGCTTTGCTCGGGACCGGGATAACTTTGAAGATATTCCGGGAGATTTTCGGGAGTTCTAGGTGTGCGTAGTCTTCGGTCGGTTCTTCGTGGAGGCATTTTGTCCGCGCGAGAACTCGTTTGTTTAAGATTCGTTTAAGACTATGGTTTGTAATAACTCTTAATTCGTGTGGCACTGATTTTGGTATTCATAATGTCTAAGCGTGTGTGTAACTTGATCCTGGCGCACACGTGATCAATGCATTCGGTTTTGCCTTTAAAACTGGGTGTGACAGGTTCCCAGGGAAGGGCTGGAGCTCTGGGTGCGCGAGGGAATCGACTGGAACACGGTGCTCACCTAGCGGCGGCAATGGCGGACGGCGGCGGCTCGGCAGGAACGCGTGCGCGCGAGGGACGGCGAGGACTGGCTTATAAGCGCACGGGAAGGTCGATTGGGGTAGGTAAGAACGTGCCAGTGCCACTAGGCCGCGTAGGGAGGTCGAGGGCATGGCCGGCGACGTGCGCCGCTCCGGCGGCCAATGGCACGCCGCGGACGGTGCGCCGGCCGGCGGATCCGCGCCACCCGGCCCCGCCACTTGCCACGGACCGCACGCACGGGTGCTCGCCGGCCCTGCGTAGTGACCGGCGGTCACACCGGTGCCTCGGCGTGCGCGCCCGAAGCGGGTACGGCGCGTACGGCGGTGGCCGACGTGGCCGCGCGCGACGTCGCGCCCTGGACGCGCTCCGACGCTCTCGGTGCAAATGTATTTCATGATTCTGTTTTCAAAATTGTTTTTCTCCAATTTTCCAAACTAAACTGTACCTTTGCGTCTGAAGCAAAGTTGGAGATTAGGGATCCCTCTACAACTTTCACAAAGGCTTGTAGGGGTTTTGTCCAAGAAATGAAGCAGGAACGCCATGCCAACATGGCTAGAAACTCGGCGCCTGTGAATAGGAACAAGGCACCTTCCAAGGCCTGTTTCACCAAGAATTTCTCAAAATTTCAAATGCCACTCAACAGCAAAGTTGTGTGCCTCAACATCCAGCACATTTTTCTCTTTGGGTGGTTTTGAAGTGTTTAGGGAAATTTTGGAGAACGTGCCAAAGTTCCAGAATGGCATCAAGGGGTTAAGGGAATCAAAGGGGTTTTGAGTTAAGGCTTTGACCAAGGGTTGACCTAGGGTCCTCAAGGTTAGTTATAGGAGTGATTAAGTGGGTCATTAGCACAATTTGTCACTGAGCAAAAACACGGGGTGTTACACCTCGACACCTTGCCTCCTCATCATCGTCACCTCATCCCAAATAATAAGGGATGCAATATGAAGCAGCTCACCGGTACCACTCTGTTTTGTGAAAGAACAACGGTCCCCATCTTCGAGGCTGAGAGGAACCCCAAAGCGCGAGTGGGAAGTTCTGCCACCAGGCATTATTGAGGCCGCAAGACCAGAAGTTGCTGTTGCCACTGCAATTTTATTCTGACCATGTATAGTAGCGAGCAGGGCTCTATATAGATAAGTATTTCCAGTGCTGCCAGGTCCATCCACAAAGAACACACCACCACACTCACTATCAACAGCAGACATAATCTCATTGTAGGCAACGTGTTGCTCCTCGTTAAGGGTTTTTGATAGTTCCAAGTCTTCAATGCTCGCCTCAATGTTAGCCTCTTCAAAGATCTCTCTAGGAATATTGCCAGACAAATCATATGTGTCATCGATTTTAGGAAGTGAAAACTTTGTTATTTCCTTCCCCATGGATTCTAACTTCTTCCGAATTTCTATGAGGACCATCTGCTCCACTTTTAAGCTAGACTGGTTGTTGCGCCTATAGTCCTCTCCCATTGCATCCTTGTGCTTTTCCCAGAGATCAAACACATTACTTGGCTCACAAAATACCAAGATACTTGTAAAGAGCGTTCGTAGTTCAAATGGCATCATCCAATGAGTACCTTCAGTAAGACAATCATGCAATGTTTTGTCCGCTTCAATAAGGCCCCTCTTTTAACGGCTTCGCGAAAAGTCGGCAGGAGTGTGCCATAAACCGTCCTTAGATCAGTGAAGGAGGTTGCACCAGCCACATTGTGTAGAAGAACACGGAGGTAATAACGCTCCCCTTCAGCTGGATTGGCACCTACAACTCTTCCGACCTGTCTTAAAGCCTTTTGTGCCCTCCAAATCCATATTTTGCCCTGTGAGTCCCACCTATAGTACTCAGGAAAGTCTAGATACAATATACCACGAGCATGTTCAGATGTCCTGTTCTTTTCAAAGTAGGCTTTAAGCATCGACATTTCAACACCTGGACGATTAAGCACATGTCAAATACCCTCGCGCTGGCAAAATGACACCATGTGCATGCCAGGAAGATGGAGCTGCAAGGCCAACACCGAAGGGGACCTATCACTTAAATCAAAACCATATATCCTCCACAAGGCTTCTGGAGGAGTTATCCATCTAGCATCCCTATATAGTTTGATCTCATCAATGTTTCCTTCATTACCCTCCTTGGCAGCCTCTCTCACAACAACAGATGCACGGTCATGACCCTTGTGAATGTACTTAAATAAACACTTGACGGACTTGATGCTCCCACATGCCTCAACATTTATGTGGCAATTGAACAGACGGAGGAGGTATGGGTTGTAAGGCACAACCCATCTGCTGTCAAGGTCATGCCCACGAACCTTCTCTTTTCTACCATCGTCACACCGTCTGTAAACCGGGTATGAATCCTTGCCCTATAATGTGGCATCACAGAAAGGTCATGGGTAATGGTTCTTGCATTCTTTACGGCCCTTTGTGCATGGGCAGTTGCGATTAAGTGATCCACAAGGCCCATGCATCATATGCTTTGTAACCATTTTATACAGTTCTAGATATTTCTTCTTGTTTGGGAGCTCAGCTGAGATTAGAAGATCATACCGCTCTGGGCACTTGAGTTTATAGTTTCTTTCCATGATTAGCAAAAAATGTGCGTGTGGTACTCCCCTCTTCTGAAACTCAACAACATACACATGTGCGCGAACCTTTCCAAGAATGTCCTTTTTTAGCAACTTGTCCTTAAGCTCTTCCAGTTTTTCCATAAAGACCCGATCAATAAGGTCCGGACGGTCCTGTGTTGTTTGTCCAGGGTACAGCTCACGCGTGATCTCCTCCCACTTTGGATTACATGTCATGGGTAGGAAGATGTCTGGTTTCCCAAACCTTCGCACCAGTGCCATCGCATCCAAGTACTTACGTCTCATGTCCCTCGGACCTCCAATAAATGACGAAGGCATCACTGTACGCTTTCCAACCATTTCAGTTCTCCCCTCACCAGCATGCAGGCTATCAACCAATCCTTGGTAGAGGTCGGCCCTGATCTCTTTTTGATGATTGCGTATGTAATCCAACCGAGAACTCTCAATTTTGATGTACGTGTCCACAGCAAATTGTTGGAAAAGGCGCTGGCCATAAATGATGGGATTGAAGTGTGACGCCCCAGGTTTTTAATTATCCTTAATAGCCGGTCAAATAGTCAACAGTGGTCAAACCACGGTCAACCTAGGCCCTCACCTCGAAAAACTCACTAACACACCCTAGTGACCCCAATTGGCTAGTCAACACACTTGTGGGGCCAACCCATGGTCAAAGGTTTGGTCAAAACCCTTGCCACCCTTAGTGTCCACAGGTGTCTACCGAAACTTTTGCCGCGTTCTCCAAAATTCACCTAAACACTTAAAATTCTACCTTTATGAAAGTTGTCCATCTTGATGAGGGACACAACTTTCATGTTGATTGGCATTTCAAATTTTGAGGGGAAAAGCTTGGAAAATGGGTTGCAAGGCAGTTTTTACTGTTTGCCAAGACTGGCTGACATTCACTTTTGGCATTCAAATAACTCCAATTCTATGCAGAAAAACTCTATATAGCCTTTGTAGAAATTGTTAAGGGTAACTAGATCTACAACTTTGGTATTCATCCCTTGGTTGACTTCTATACAAAAATTTAGAGTTTTTCAATTTCAAAGTTGGCACCAGTGAAAGAATTTGAGCCAGAGTGCCGCGTGCCGCGACGTCGCGCGCCCCGCGCGCCGCCCGTCGCCGGCCGCGCGCGCGCCGGCTCCGGCCCGCGCCCGCGCCTCCCGAGGCCAAGCGCCGCCCGAGGCACGCGCCGCCCGAGGTCCCGCGCCCCGACGCACCCCCACCCGAGGCACCTCAAGTCCACGCCACCGTACGCGCGCGCACGCGCGCGGACCGCCGGTCCGTCGGCCGCGTCGCCGCCGTACGCGCGCCGCCCGAGTGCCGTAGCACGGCGGGGCATCTTCGCCGTCACCCCCTCGTCACCCACGGACGCGCCAAGCCACGTATAAAGGCCCCTTGCCCCCCTCCGCGCGCCGGCTGAGCCGCCCGCCGCCATTGCCGCCGCCGCCGCGTGCTAGAGCTCACCGCCCGTGCTCGCCGCCGTCCAACCGCCCCGTTGGCTTCCCTAGCTCCTAGTGTAGCTCGCGCGTTCGCTTGTTGCCCAACATTTCACCTCCTCGCCGGTTTTCCCCGAGCCGCCGCGGCCACCGCCGTTGGCCGCCGCGGCCACCGCCGTTGGCCGCCGCCGAACCCCCGTCGCCGGCCACCTCTCCGCCTCCACTCCGGCCACCTACGGCCCCTAGGTGAGCTTGTGGTCGAGCGGGGCCGCTTGCCGGCCGGCAGCGCCGCCAGCTCGCCGGCGTTGGCCATGCCCGCGCCGCCTGGCCCGACCAAGGGCCGAATTGCTTGGATTGAAATGTTTCTAGGGTGCTTCGTGTAAAATCCAGGGCCTAGTTGTAAAGAACTCTATCTAGGTTTCCTTGCAGATCAGTCCAGCGCCTTGGAAAATTCCTAGAAATTCGTAGAGAAATCAGAAAAATTCCAAACCAATTTTGTTGGGTTCAGGAAGGGAAATCCCACCACTTTTGTTATTTGCACATGGCTGGATTCTAAATAGTTTTAGCATGAAAAATACAAATGTGAAAAACCTAGATCTGGAATAACTTTAAATCCATAACTCAAATGTATCCCAATTTTGGATATGTTGTGTGTTAGGTCATCACTAGCTGCTGTGCCAAAAATTGCACAAAGTTATGCAGTAGATCTTGTTAAATAAATTGTTTTCCATTCCTGCAGAAACTGCCTAGATGATTTTTCTTGCTAAATATATTTATGTTTTTGAGCTCAACTTGTGCACACTGTCTTGCGATGTCAAAATACACATATTGTGAATTAATCATGATTTTTGGACTACCAGAAATATTTATTCTTGATTTGTGCATGTTTTCCTTTGAAAAATGATGAACTAAGATTAGTAGAGTTCCTAGGTGAATATGCTGGTTCTTTAGGCTTGTTTAGGACTAGAGAGCATGCATGAGAAAATTTGGATCATTTTGATTCTTATTTATTTTTGCATGCATTTAATTTGAATCACTAGCTAGCCTTTGTTATTTCCAATAGTATTTAATTTCCTAGCATCCAACACTTACATGTGGGTCCAGTGGACCAGGATAGGTGCTAATATGCTTAAGAAACACTACTTTAATTTTTGGTAATTTAATTGCTTAATAAAAGCTTAAAAGCCCCTTTTAATATTAAAGAGAAATAAATAAAGGAAAGCCCCTAATTAATTCTTTTTTTCCTTTTTGAAAGTATTATCCAATTTAATTAAAAGATAATTAAATATCCTTGCTGATAAGGAATTAATTCATGAATAAAAAAATATTAATTATACCTTTGCTTGTGAAGGAAAAGGACTACACATTCACATGAAATGAAAAGTACAATAAAGGCCTTTAGTCAAATGTACAATAAAGGAATAACCCATGTACAAACCATAACCTTCCTAAAAGAGAAACACTAGCTAGATGCTTGTTAAGGTGAATATGACCAACCAAGAGCTGGATAAGACAACAAACTATCACATCACCTAAACTTGCATTCCATTCCGTATAGATCTTCTGGACGAAGATTACTCCCTCGTCCCGGAAACCGAGGAAGGAGGAGCGGAAGCTTCGCTGCAGTACGTGGAAGTGCTCGACACCGAGGGTGCCCATGCTAACCTAGCTGACGAAGGCAAGCTCCGATGCATCTAACCCAGTTTTTAAATTCTTTATTCAATTACCTATGAATGATTGTGCATTTACGTTCAAGAGTTGAATGAAACCCTAGATGCATGATCCCTAGGTACCTTGTCCTTACTAGTATGATAGGTCGATAGATGCTAAGCCATAGGATCGATACAAGTCGAGTGATGACCTTACTCGCGAGAATAGGTTCCTAGATTAGAATCATAATATATCCTAAATGGATTGCTCACATGGTAAGAGCATGGGATCTGGGCTCCGGTCCAGTGGTTATGTGGGTTAAGTTTTTGAACGTACTAAGCACATGTCGGGTATGGGACCGGTAAGCCTAGTACCTTAATGAGGCGGCGAGGGATCCTACCATTACTACTCTTGGGATTCGCTCTCACGGCTAGCTACGGTGGTGTATGGTGACTCCGGGTATCTCGCGGGGTATGCCGATAGCCCGCACCAAAGACTCGTAAGATTCGATCCCGACCCGAGGATTTTTGGAAACGACACGGGACAGCTGTACCTTTGTGGGCAGCCTACCGTGTGTTTGGGTTTACCTTGCAAGGTTTAAATCAATCGATTGTCGGCCTCTCACTGTTATCCGAGACTACTTACTCCACTAGTCATGAGATCCCTAATGATGGAAGTTGATGAATATTATGTTTGATTAATTGTATTGTACAACTTTGCTTGTACTAGTTGGCTAATGTAGTAAAGATTAAACCTACTAGAACTTGTGCTAAATTCTTGAAAGTAAGGACCTACTCTTTGTTACTTTTTAGCAAAAGCAACCCAGTAGCCAAAAAGCCTTTCATGGTCTAGAGTTGGTGAAGTAGTTATCACCGACGGGTAAGTCTTGCTGAGTATTAGTATACTCAGCCTTGCTGTAATGTGTTGATCCAGGTAATGCATTCAGTGATGTGTGGCCCGGAGAGATCCCGCCTGGCTGGGAGCTGGAGTGGGTGGAGGACGACTGCTGAAAGCATCATGGATGGCCTCCCGTGGTATCTTCGCTTCCGTTAGTTTTTTTCCGCTGCTTTCGAAAACTCTGAACTATTTCATCATGGCAAAAACTATGGTTTGTAATAAATAAACCCCTCGGCGTACGAATTTGGATATTAATGTTGTTGTATCTCTGGACTCGCCTTCGAGTGAGTTTTAATGCATATATTGGATCCTTGTTGCTTTTCAAGTGATTTACCGGGCGTTAACCCGGCAACTAACGACAGGATGATACTTTAGTATTGCTTAATGACCAAAGTGGATCGGTCTTAGGCGATAGTACAGTATTTTCCTGGGCGGGTTGTCACAATTCCCGGCCGTATCTTAAACTTATAATAGTAGTAGTCACGCACAAAAACACATAAGTTTCCTGGAGATTCTACAAAAGTAACATGTTATTAGAGTTATTTCTATGACAACGTGGTTTCGTATACATGAATAGTATAAGGAGACAAATAAACCTATTTCTTCTTCCTCAGTATTACTACGAGCCTTACGCAGGGCACGAGCCGTGTTGACGTCCTCCATAGTAACACCTTTCTTTGGGATATCCATATGCCATCCAAGCTCACCCTTAGGGAAGAATAATGGATATGAAAGAGCATCGTAGCACCCATGGTATGATCGGATGCCACGCCTGCTCCTATCTTTTCCATGGAGAACAACACTATTTTGAAATTGGCCCAGGAGTTCACTACCCTCGATCCAAACAGCAGCCACCTCCTTAGCGATCGGCTCATTGTATGTCCTTTGGTCCAATCGTTGATCAAGATTAAGTTCGAGACAATAGTCATCCAGTCGTCCAGCCTGCCCCATACTTCTCAAATGTTGTGAGTACAGGTTGTGACGAAGGATGGCCACCTATCTGTCTGTAACTTCTTTATCTTTTTGGTACTTCTCTTCACGACACCTTCGTGTCACACCTAGTTTTAAAGGCAAAACCGAATGCATTGATCACGTGTGCGCCAGGATCAAGTTACGCACATGCTTAGACATAATGAATACCAAAAACAGTGCCACACAAATAAAGAGTTATTACAAACCATAGTCTTAAACAAATCTTAAATAACGAGTTCTCGCAGCGGACAAAATGCCTCCACAGGCAGCTGACTGAAGACTACGCACACCTAGAACTCCTGGAAATCTCCTGGAATATCTTCAAAGTTCTCCCAGTCTGAGCAACAAATCCGGGTATTGTAGATGCAAGAGAATAAACAAGCGCGAGCACATGACGTACTCAACAAGAGAGAACAACATAACATGCAAGGCCATATGGTGGATGGCTAAGGTTCAAGCAGTTAAGCATTTTAGTGGATCAAGTTTTATTAGCGACCTGATTACTAAAAAGTGTAAGTTCATACCAACCCAATTAATAAGATATAAGCATCATAAAATAAAGAATAAAACAGAAATTAAACATTAAAGTTCCATAATTTAATCATGTGAGTGTCCAGGCCGCTCTTGACCGTGAGCACGGCTAATCGATTAGTTTAACACTCTGCAGAGGTTGTACATCTTTACCCACAAGTAGCGTAAAAGCTCCAAAGAACTTTAGACCCAACCATGCGGTGTTTGCAAGGCACCATACCACACTACCGAGGTGTGATTGCATAGGGACGCTACATGGCGTACAAAGGTTCCCTAGCAAGTTATGACCCACACATGGCCTTTACAAAGGTTCCCTAGCAAGTTATGACCCACAAGGTCCAGATCAGTTAGCAAGGTATAAAGTCCCCTAGCAGGTCGATATCCCACCATAAAAAGAATAACTCACCCAACCCCCTGCTAGAACGAATCTATACCCCACAGTACCACCGATCCCTGGTCCTTATCAGGTAAGACCATCCCAAGCTAAAGTTCCTAATTATTCAGCCAAGACCATTGCCCATTAGTTCTTGTGGTTGTACTATTTTCCTGGGTGGTTCTCCATGTTCCGATTAACATATTAAAGTGGTCTTGTAAAGTAAAGATCATAAACGGAACATAGAATAATAACAGTAACCAAGTTTGATTAATACCAATTCCCAGTTGAGCATGCTAAGCAATAGCTACCACAAGATTAATTTAATTCCCGGTATCAAGGTAAAGGTAGTAAAAGACTAGGCATGATCCTTAATAGGTTCCCATCAAATTAATGCAAGCGGAAAAGTAAAGACAGTGAATTTTAAATGCATGTTATGTAGGACAAGCGGGTATGCATCAAGCAATACTTGCCTTCAACAAAGCCTTGCTGCTCAAACTCTTGCACGACTTGATCTTCAAATCCCTCGAACGAATCGCTCTCGGTCCACAATCATCACATACAAGCGTACAACAAGAATAAATAAGAAACAGTCACCAAACAGATCAAACAGATCTAAACAGTAGCATAAAACTAATCTACGCTTCGAGACGAACGCGTGGACATAAAGAACGCTAAAATCGGAGCTAAAACGACTAAGTTACGGCTTAGGGAAGGTGTAGGGACTAATCTGTAAAGATCTGAAAAGGTTCTGGGCTAAAATAAAGAAAAAGGACTGAACTGTAAGAAAAACTCCTAAGGTGGAAGGGTATATCTGTGAATATCAGAAAACTTGGGGGGTTTTCTGCAAAACTGCCGGGCCGGCTAGGTTTGACCTGGCTTGACTCGGGTTGACCAGATCTAGATCCGTCAGATCTAGATCTGAAGGCTGCGGTTGCTCGCGGGCGGTGGGATTGGACAGGGGCGTCGGATCTTAATCCGACGGCCGAGATCGCGTGCAAGCGGCGGGCGGCGGTGCAAAGCCGGCGGTGAGCGGGCTGCGGCGGCGCGCGGCGACGACCTCGCCGGCGCTAGGCCAAATCGAGCTAGAGCGCTCGGTTCGCCTCGCGGACTGCGTCTACGAGAAGCGCGTGAAGCGGCGAGACATCCTAGGGCGGCGGTCGCGGTGGAGACACGGCTGTGCGGGCGGGCATCGCGGCAGCGCAACACGGGAACTCCGGTGACGGCTCCAAGGCGACGGGATGCACGGGGATGACGACGAGCGACGCGGGTGCATAGCTCACCTCCAGGCGCAGCTCTAGGGTAGCTCCTCGGCAGCGATGCAGCGGCGACGACGGAAATCGACGGCGGCGGCGGCGAGCTCGAGTTAGGGTTCCGGCGGTGCTCGGGCTTGGCGGCTAAGGCTCGGGTGGAGGACCCTAGGGGCGGCGGGCAACTTAAATAGCCCGGGCGGACCGCCTTGGCGTGCGGGCCACGCGGAGGCGGTGTGTGGAGCTCGGACTTGGACTCGGGGGCGAGTCCGGCTGGGACACGGGAGGTCGGGGATGACAGGTGGGGTCCACATGTCATAGGCTGCGCGAGGGGGAGGCGGCAAGGCAGGCTGGCGGCGGTGGTTAGCTAGGCCAATAGGCCAACTGGGCCGGTGCACGCGAGCTGGCGGCTGGGCTCGCTAGCGCAAGCGTGAGTGCTGGGCTGTGTGGCCTGATGGGTTGGATAGGGAAAAGGGATAGGGTAGGGAGAGGAGAAGGGTTTAGGAATTTTTGGCTTTGGGTTTGAAAAGGATTCAAACAATGGAATTCAAATTTGAATTTGAATTCCAGCAACCAAAAATAATGCTCCAGCATGAATGCAACAATTAACTCCTATATTTCATTAACTTTATTTTATAAAAGTTTTTAATGCCTAAAAATAAATAAAGCAACCTTATATTCCTTAAGCAAATAAAGGTTTCTAGCAAATTTTTATAAAGCCAAATTTGTAGCAAAATTAGGGTGTTACACTTCGGCAACGATACTCAAGGCTCGGATCATCATCATATAAGTAAAGCTCAAGATGCCTAGGCTCCAAGCCCTCCTCTCTCCCAAATGACCTTATGTTGTGATACATTATGCCATGTGCACGGAAGGTATATATGCCGGTGTTCCTCATGTTAGCAGTAGCACCATCTAGACGACAATAGAGGGAAGTGAAAGAGAAGATTCCTTTTTTCAAAAAGAAAATGGAAGGAAATATAAACATTGTGTTTCTAAAAAATGATCAATGCTTGTGTTGCTGGCCTAGCCTGCAAACGGTCCACAAAGCTATAACGGGCCTATCGACGGCATGTAGAGCAGTCAAGGCCACACGGAGCTCCACGTCGATGTGTCTGCTCACTTTTCTCATCATAGCTCGTCACCAACTCATCCATTTCCCAAACATCTATTCTCGAACCTACCGATGTGGTCTCCGGCCACAGCCGCCACACTAGTCTTTGGCTGCCTTTCTCAGGACCCTCACGCCTTAAGGAGCATCTATTGTCTTGGTCTCCCTCTTAGAGCAAGAACACAACCTATGTCCCAAAATTACTTCCAACGAGATCCACACGAACCTGCCATGATCACATATTTACAATGGACCTACTGACGCTATGAGCAATGAGGACCAGGAGCGTCCTGGTGGTCGATGGATGACCGCTCCTCAGTGATGAGTGATTGACAACGGGTGTTGGACTGACTCTTGGCTCAGTGCGCAGGTGTAGGCTGCGGCCTAGTTCATGTTGTTGCAGGTGAAGAACGGGCGCAAAAGGTCTTCAGCCTTGAGTGGCCTCCGGGAGATGGAGAGACAAGTAGGCTCGGTTCGAGGGACCCGATGGACAGCGGGACTAGGTGCGGGCCACATGGTGGCGATACGAGCAAGACGAAGTCATGGACAATCGAGCCGGTGCACGGTGGCGGTCGAGCCAAGTGTTTGGCGGGAGGCCGGACCGAGCACGCGGGGTTTAGTGGTTTGCCCACAAAATCATCGGAGGACGGATTCTTGGTTTGGGCCTCAAAACCAAGTCCGAGGGCCCAACACGACGGAGACGGGATCCGGGCGTGTCGGGAAGCTTCAAAGCGGAGGACACGCGACGGGATCGCATGGCTTGCGTCGGGAGGACGCGGGGTGCGGCAAAGGCGTGCCCATCCGATGGCAAGACCCACAAACATTACCTAAATGCCCCTACGTGGGTTGTATCGCCAGTAGTTAAGTTAGGGGTAGTCGAGTCATTTACCACTCCGGCGGGACCTGATATATAAGCCATGAGTGTGTGTGGATGGCTCTATCTCTCCGCGACTTAGGGTTTCATTTCCCCCCTCCCATTTCTCATTTTCGTAGCTATTTTCTTCTCCATTTTCTCTAGGCTAGCATGAGAGCTTCATGTGAGATTTGTTGAGAGTGATGGATGCTAGGGCGGCATGCTAGACCTTGTGAATCTTTCCTGGTTTGTATAGAAGATTCGGAGTTGTGTTTTTCGTGGTCTTTCTGTGCTTGTTTTCGTGCCTTTGTTCTCGGTGTGATTCTGCGGATTTGAGTTGGTTTCTCCCCGGATTTCTTTGAGGAAAACATGGATGGATGCCTTGTGCACATTTGTGATTGATCTTGTGCCCTCAAACGCCGGGAAACCACTTCGATTCAAGGATTTTCGTTCGGTGCTCTAGCTTTTGGTGGTGTTCATAGGATTCGCGATTCCCGGTGATTTAGGGAGTTAGGAGGCAAGATTTTTGGGATATAGCATCCTTGTGTGACGCTTTTCAAGTCCCCAAACCCTTGTCTCCACAGCTTCTATCGTTTGGGAAATCTGATGATGATTTGGGGGAGTTGACCTTCGGGGTCGGGCTGTTTTTCTGTTCTGTCCGTAAGGGGCGGACAGTCCGCGTGGGGACGGCGGACGGTCCGCGAGGAGCAAGTTCTTCTCGTGTTTTTTCGTGTTCTTGCTTGGCTTCGCTTTCGATCCGTCGTGGCTTTGAGTTTTCATTGGGCGAGGTTTCGGACAGTCCGCAGCAGTGGGCGGACGGTCCGCGGGTGCCTGGCGGACAGTCCGCGCGCTCCCCGCGGACGGTCCGTTATTCGGGGTCGTCTCTAGTGGTTCGGTTAGCTTTTTCGGACGGTCCGCGGCGTAGGGCCGGACAGTCCGTGGTGTGGGTGCGGACAGTCCACCAGAGCCTGTGTGCTTTGCTTCTTGGTTCGATTCCTCCCTTCCTTTCTCGTGCTTCCGCGTGTGCTTCAAGGAATCGTTCCTAAGACTGGAAGTTGATCCATAACCTCGTTGTCTTGGCGATTGGTGTGTGATTCGATCCATCGCTTGTGTGTGACCGGGATTTGACTAGGGTATAGGCCGGGTTCTTTGAGAAGAACTTTTACCGGCTCCTATTCACTCCCCCCCTCTCTAGTCGCCATCTGATCCTTCAATTGGTATCAGAGCTCGGTGCCAGATTCTTTGCGACTTTGATAAGTCTTGAATCCTAAGATGGCGTACGTTGAGCGGGGCGGTCCGCCGCACTTCGATGGCAAGGGTTACCACAAGTGGGCGGCTCGTATGATGATCTTTCTTCGTGGCAAATTGTTTGGGGTGCTAAGGTTGAGGCCATCAAGGAGTCTGGGCAGTATTTGACTATTGAGTTGGATGACCTCTTTTCTAAGCTCAAGTCGGCTGAGGTTGACAGGAAGTTGCAATCCAAGCATGAGGGCTCGACTGACCATAGTCTTGCTCTTGTGGGCGGATCAAAGGGCAAATCTAACCCTTCCTGTCGACAGTTTTCCTTGTCTTCTCTTATGTCTATTCCAGATGAGGAGTTTGATGTGCTGGGCGAGGAGGAACTGGCCTTGCTCTCAAGGAGGTTTGATCGACTACATGAGAGCCGGAGGAATGCAAGGCGGAGCTCGGGGACATGCTACAAGTGTGGCAAGTGTGGACACTTCATCGCCGAGTGCCCAGAAGCGGAGGAGAACAAGTACAAGATGAGCGAGTACAAGGCGCACTCGAGGCGTGAAGACAAGTACTCCTCCAAGGGCAAGCACTTCAGCAAGTCCAAGAGCAAGGACAAGAAAAAGCGGCGACCGAGCAACGGCGGCTACAAGAAGGACAAGGCAAGAGCCATGGTGGCCGGTGCAAGCGACGTCGACTCAAGCTCAAGCGACGCGCAGTCAAGCTCAAGCAGTGAAGATGAAGATGCCGGGAGGCGCAAGGGCAAGAAGAGTGCAAGCCGAAACCTTAGTGGATTGAGCTGTGTAGCACTTGAAGGCTTTTGTGGCATGGCCCATAGCTCGAGCAGTAAGAAGAGCGACAAGGAAGACAGCGACTCCGACTCAGAGGATGAGGTAAATCGTGACCCCGACTCTTTGCTTGCTGAGATCACTAGGTTGAATGGCTTGATTGACAACCGTGATAGTGTGTTGAGAGATGCTAAGAAGATGAGAAAAGATCTTAGGGCTCAACTTGAGAATGCTAGTGAGAAAGTAGGAGAGTTAGAGTCCAAATTGCTTGAATTGAAACTTGAGAATGACTCTTTGAAACTTGCTCCTACTACTCCTGATGATGTTGAATGTCTTGAGTGTGATGCATGGTTGAATGAGATCAAGTTGCTTAATGAGAAGAATGCTTCCACTTTGGCTAAACTAGATGCTCTTAGGACTGAGTATGATGAGCTTAAGGCTAGACCCACTTTACTTGGTGCTTGTAAATCATGTCCTACTATGCATGCTAAGCTTGTTGATGCTCGTTCTACTATTAACACTTTGGAAGCTTCTTTGAAATCTCCTGTTGTCAATGCATGCTCTAGCTGTGATGAAGTTACTTTGCGCAATCTTGAACTTACCTCCCGTTTGGATGTCATCTATGAGGAGAATGACTATTTGAGGAAGGTGTTGGGTTGGTTGTCTGGGCAGGAACCTCAATTGAAAATCATGATTGAGGAGTTCAAGAGAGCTGATGGTCGTGGTTTGGGTTTTGAGAAGTTGGGTGAGAAAGTGGGAGAGAACAGTGGGGAGAGTGTGTATGAGAAGTGTGTTGAGTCTAACCCCAAGTTTGAGGTGATCGGAGACATCCAAGTCCCACTTCCAAAAGCACCCAAGAACTCTTTCACACCAAAGCCCAACCACCTTTGCAACAAGCTTGACACAACCCAAGATCCATCCAAATTCCCACCTAAGACAAATGACTTCCATAAACCGGTGAAGTTTGTGAGTAAGAAGGGTGAGAAGCCTAGAGAGAAGCTAGAGCCAAAACCAAAACCCATCCCCTTCAGGTGTGAGTATTGTGGCAAGGAGAGGCACCTAGTAGAGTTTTGCTACAAGAGGAAGAGGGATGAGAGGATTGCTAGGGAGCAAGCAAACCAGGACAGGTATCGCCAGTCCCATGGTATTCCTGAGCCTAGAGTGCCACTTCCACGGGGTGTGGGAAGTGTGAAGAGTGTTGGTAGAGTTGGAGCTCAGGGTGGTAGGTTCCCACAGAGAGGTGGTGGTGAGAGCTTTGTTAGGAGAGATGATGGTGTGCGTGCTGGTGAGAGGTTTGGTCGCGCTCGTGGTGGTTTTGCTGGACGTCCCCCTACTCGTCCTCAATACGGGTTTAGGGGAGATGATCGCAGCTTTGGGTTCCAGAGGAACTACGGACCACGTTTTCCCCCTCGTGGTGCTCGTACTCCTTCCATGGGACATGGGAAGTTTGGTGGCAAGGGAATGATGTTTGCTAACCCCTCTTTTGAGCAGATGGCTTGACACTGGTTCAACTTTCTGTGTGCTAACCCCAGTGTCGAGTCGCTAGCTCATTCTCGTTCTTGTTTCTGACTACAGGCAGGAGGCTTGGAGAACATTTGGTTGATCGATTCCGGATGTTCCCGACACATGACCGGAGATAAGAAGTGGTTCTCCAGCCTCACTCCAGTGAAGGAAAAGATGTACATCACATTTGGGGACAATGGACGAGGAAGGGTGATTTCTGAGGGTGTTGTGCATGTGAGTGACAAGGTAACGTTGAAGAGAGTTGCTCTTGTGAAGTCTTTGGGTTTCAATTTGCTTTCGGTTTCTCAGTTGCTTGATGAGGGTTTTGAGGTGCGTTTCAAGTCTGGCGAGTCTCGTTTGCTGGATTCTCGAGGTGATCTTGTCTGTATGATCATCCCCGAGGGTCAGATTTTCAGGGCTGATTTCTCTCGTTCTTTGGGTCCTGCTCGCTGTTTGATGGCTGGTCCTTCTTCTGATTTGTGGAAATGGCATAGGCGGTTGGGACACTTGAGCTTTGATTTGGTTTCCCGCTTGAGTGGTCTTGACCTTGTCCGAGGATTGCCGAGGTTGAAGCTTGAGAAGGATTTGGTTTGTGCTCCGTGTAGGCATGGCAATATGTTAGCCACTCCCCATCCACCCTTGACCGATGTTATGACTGAGCGTCCGACAGAGCTGTTGCATATGGACCTTGTTGGCCAGCTCGAGTTCGCTCGGTGGGTGGGAAGTGGTATGTCCTTGTTATGGTGGACGATTACTCTCGCTATGCTTGGGTGTTTTTCTTGGAAGACAAGAGTGAGACATTTGGCTTTGTTCGAGATCTGATCGCGAGGTTGAAAAACGAGAGGCATGGGAATGCTATTCGAGCTATCCGCAGTGATAATGGCTCAGAGTTCAAGAACTCTCGTTTTGATGCCTTTTGTCGTGATCTAGGTCTTGAACATCAGTATTCGACCCCTTATGTGCGCCCTCAAAATGGAGTCGTGGAAAGGAAAAATCGGACTCTTTGTGAGATGGCTAGGACGATGCTCGATGAGCACAGGACTCCTAGGAGGTATTGGGCTAAGGCGGTCAATACAGCTTGTCATGTCTCTAACAGGATTTTATTGCGAACTTTCAAGAAGAAGACCTGTTATGAGCTTATGCATGGTCGGGCACCCAAGGTGAGTCATTTCCGAGTCTTTGGCTGCAAGTGCTTTATTCTGAAGAAGGGAAAACTCGACAAGTTTGAGGCTAGGTCTAGTGATGGTATTTTCTTTGGATATGCTAACCACTCTAGAGCCTATAGGGTGCTTAACCTTGAGACTAACAAAATCATGGAGACTTGCGAGGTAACCTTCGACGAGACAATGCCGTGTACCTCTCTTGGCTTTGAATGTGCAGGTGAAGAAGAGATGTCCGAGGACCTCTTTGAAGAGGAGAAGGATGAAGCTGGAGATGATGATGGAGAGAACCATGCACCTGACGCTGAGTGCGTACCCACTACTTCCCCTACGACCACTACGGAGCGTGGACCGTCTACTTCGTGGACAACGACGGTGCGACAAGAGGACCAGGCGAGAGAAGCTGAAGTTGAGGGGGAGGTGGTCTCGAGGCGTGAGGCTCCCCGGAGAATTCAAGAAGTGCATCCCCTATAGAAGATCATTGGGGACATCGATGAACGCACTACACGGTCAAGGTCTAGGAATTCCTCTCATTTCGCTCATGCTGCTTTTGTTGCCACCTTTGAGCCCAAGGACATTGGACATGCTTTATCTGATGCAAACTGGGTCAATTCTATGCATGAGGAGTTGGAAAACTTTGAGAGGAACCAGGTGTGGGAGTTAGTTGAACCACCTCCAAATTGCCATCCTATAGGAACCAAGTGGGTTTGGAAGAACAAAGAGGGAGAGAATGGGATGGTTGTGAGGAACAAGTCCAGACTTGTTACTCAAGGGTTTAGTCAGAAGGAAGGGATCGACTATGAGGAGAACTTTGCTCCTGTGGCCTGTCTTGAGGCAATTCGGATCCTTCTAGCCTTTGCCGTGGCTAAAGGGTTCAAGTTGTTTCAGATGGATGTGAAGAGTGCTTTTTGAATGGGGTCATAGAGGAGGAGGTGTATGTGAAGCAGCCACCTGGGTTTGAGAGTGTGTTGTACCCACACAGGGTGTACAGGTTGAAAAGGGCTCTGTATGGGTTGAAACAGACGCCCCGTGCTTGGTATGGGAGATTGAGAGGTTTTCTGTTGAGCAGAGGGTTTGTGATGGGTACCGTGGATAGGACCTTGTTTCTCCTCAAGCATGGAAATGACTTGTTGTTTGTTCAGATATACGTGGATGATATTGTCTTTGGTGGCTCGTCACATAACCTTGTTGCCAAGTTTGCGGATGAGATGAGCGGGGAGTTCGAGATGAGCATGATGGGCGAGTTGCGGTATTTTCTCGGGGCTGCGATCAAGCAAGTGAAGGATGGAACATTTGTGCACCGGACCAAGTACACGAAAGACATGCCGAGGAAGTTCCGGATGCAAGATGTGAAGCCGATGTCGACTCCCATGGGGAGTACGACCACTTTGGATGCGGACGAGGACGGAGAACCGGTGGACCGGCGGGAGTACAGGAGCATGATCGGCTCCCTCCTCTACTTGACGGCGACGAGGCCAGACATACAGTTCAGTGTGTGTCTGTGCACTCGTTTTCAGGCTTCGCCGAGGACATCACATCGACAGGCCGTCAAGAGGATTTTCAGGTACCTACAGTCTGCCCTTGGTCTTGGCCTTTGGTATTCTTCCTCCTCGACTCTTTCTCTTCATTGTTTTTCCGATGCGGATTTTGCTGGTTGTCGAGTCGAGAGGAAGTCTACTTCTGGTACTTGCCAGTTTCTTGGGTCTTCGTTGGTTTCATGGTCTTCCCGCAAGCAGTCTAGTGTAGCTCAGTCTACCACCGAGGCGGAGTATGTTGCTTTGCCGCGAGTTGTTGTTCCCAGTTTGTTGTGGATTTCATACACTTTGAGAGACTTTGGTGAGGAGTGCACCCAGATCCCACTTCTTTGTGATAGCACCAATGCCATAAGCGTAGCTAAAAACCCAGTGCTTCACTCCAGAACCAAACACATAGAAGTGAGGTAGCATTTCTTGAGGGACAATGTGGAAAAAGGAACCATTGTGTTGAGTCATGTCCCTACCCAAGATCAGCTAGCCGACATCTTTACAAAGCCTCTCGACCAAGCTACATTTGTGCGCTTGCGGGGGGAACTTGGGGTTTGTTGCCCTTTCTAGTTGATTCTTGTGGGTTTCTTCTTGTACCATATGTATAATACCATGTTTTACTTTGATGTATATACATGCTTTGCATGATGTACAAACCATGGTAGGATAGCCATCTTGTCATATATCATGTTGCATTTGTCTCATATTGCATTTTAGGATGATGAGCTTCTTTCATATGCCTTATTTAAGTCTCTTTGGCTATTTGTGAGATTTTGGTCATATGTGTGGAGAAATGGTGATGTGAGGCTATGCTCTTGGAATATTTGAGATATATGTGTGGTGAGATAGCCCTTTTTGAAATAAATGCTAATCTTGACTAATTTTTGGTGAAATGTGCTCCACTCATGTGTAGTAGTGTATCCATGTCACGTTTTGGTCTAAATGTGTTTTTCATGCTTAGATTGTGCTTGGATATCTTTTGCTTGCAATTGGGCCAAAGGCCGATATCATTGTGAATGTTTAGCCTATGTTGCATTTATGGAGGAGCATAAGCTTATTTTTGCCGCAAAGGCACTTCATGTACCATGAAATGAATTAATCTTGAAAAGAAGTGTGTATGCTTGCAAAATGCTCCATCCATCATGTCTATGCTTAAATATCTTATCTTTCACATATGGGTGCAAAACATGTTGCATGATGTTCACCAGTGGAGAAGTCTCCCCGAAGTGGACACATGGCTCATGAGCTTTGACATGACATGCTTTGCTTTATGGGTGTTTGCCATGATCTTTTGCTGAGAATTTGATACCCTTGTATGATCTTTGAATGGTATGCATGTTTGTGGCTCAAGTGTGACATGGATAGGCTTTTACATGTGCAGCGAGCCTTCTTTTGGTAAAATTGCTTAAATCTGAAAATTTTGCTTTGTCACATGCTTGTATTTTCATATATTACTTGTGGCACTGCTTTGACTATGCTATGATTCATATGTGTGATCTTTGTCTCATTTTTAGCCTTTGACACTAGATTTGGTCTATTTGAGAAGCTCATGTAGATGTTTATATGCTTTGTTTTGCATTTCTGCATTTTCACCTTGATTCATACATTGTCAACAAGGGGGAGAAGAGGTGAGCTTAATGCAAATTCAGAAGAAGTGAGCTGAAATTTGAAAGTTTGCATCCTCCTGTTCAGGGGGAGCTGAAATTTGAAAGTTTGCATCCTCATGTTCAGGGGGAGCTTGCATTTGTTCAGGGGGAGCTTTCTTGCTGTTTTCAGTGTGGAGTTTGTGCTTTGCTCGGCTTTTGACCTTTCTTTGCCTTTCCTTGGTTTTGGTCATGAGTTGAGCTTCTTTGTTTTTCTTTCTTCTTCCTTCCTTTCTTTCTCTGAATTTCATTTCGCATTGTGTGTTGTCAATGCACTCATCAAGGGGGAGATTGAGGACCAGGAGCGTCCCGGTGGTCGATGGATGACCGCTCCTCAGTGATGAGTGATTGACAACGGGTGTTGAACTGACTCTTGGCTCAATGCGTAGGTGTAGGCTGCGGCCTAGTTCGTGTTGTTGCAGGTGAAGAACGGGTGCGAAAGGTCTTCAGCCTTGAGGGGCCTCCGGGAGATGGAGAGACAAGTAGGCTCGGTTCGAGGGACCCGGTGGACAGCGGGACTAGGTGCGGGCCACATGGTGGCGATACGAGCAAGACGAAGTCATGGACAATCGAGCCGGTGCACGGTGGCGGTCGAGTCAAGTGTTTGGCGGGAGGTCGGACCGAGCATGCGGGGTTTGGTGGTTTGCCCAAAAAATCATCGGAGGACGGTTTCTTGGTTTGGACCTCAAAACCAAGTTCGAGGGCCCAACACGACGGAGACGGGATCCGGGCGTGTCGGGAAGCTTCGAAGCGGAGGACACGCGGCGGGATCGCATGGCTTGCGTCGGGAGGACGCGGGGTGCGGCAAAGGCGTGCCCGTCCGATGGCAAGACCCACAAACATTACCTAAATGCCCCTACGTGGGTTGTATCGCCAGTAGTTAAGTTAGGGGTAGTCGAGTCATTTACCACTCCGGCGGGACCTGATATATAAGCCATGAGTGTGTGTGGATGGCTCTCTCTCTCTCCGCGACTTAGGGTTTCATTCCCCCCTCACATTTCTCATTTTCGTAGCTATTTTCTTCTCCATTTTCTCTAGGCTAGCATGAGAGCTTCATGTGAGATTTGTTGAGAGTGATGGATGCTAGGGCGGCATGCTAGACCTTGTGAATCTTTCCTGGTTTGTATAGAAGATTCGGAGTTGTGTTTTTCGTGGTCTTTCTGTGCTTGTTTTCGTGCCTTTGTTCTCGGTGTGATTCCGCGGATTTGAGTTGGTTTCTCCCCGGATTTCTTTGAGGAAAACATGGATGGATGCCTTGTGCACCTTTGTGATTGATCTTGTGCCCTCAAACGCCGGGAAACCACTTCGATTCAAGGATTTTCGTTCGGTGCTCTAGCTTTTGGTGGTGTTCAAAGGATTCGCGATTCCCGGTGATTTAGGGAGTTAGGAGGCAAGATTTTTGGGCTATAGCATCCTTGTGTGACGCTTTTCAAGTCCCCAAACCCTTGTCTCCATAGCTTCTACCGTTTGGGAAATCCGATGATGATTTGGGGGAGTTGACCTTCGGGGTCGGACTGTTTTTCTGTTCTGTCCGTAAGGGGCGGACAGTCCGCGTGGGGACGGCGGATGGTCCACGAGGAGCAAGTTCTTCCCGTGCTCTTCGTGTTCTTGCTCGGCTTCGCTTTCGATCCGTCGTGGCTTTGAGTTTTCGTTGGGCGAGGTTTCGGACAGTCCGCAGCAGCGGGCGGACGGTCCGCGGGTGCCTGGCGGACAGTCCGCGTGCTCCCCGCGGACGGTCCGTTATTCGGGGTCGTCTCTGGTGGTTCGGTTAGCTTTTTCGGACGGTCCGTGGCGTAGGGTCGGACAGTCCGCGGTGTGGGTGCGGACGGTCCGCAGCAGCAGGCCAGACGGTCCGCGTGGCCAGTGCGGACGGTCCGCCAGAGCCTGTGTGCTTTGCTTCTTGGTTCGATTCCTCCCTTCCTTTCTCGTGCTTCCGCGTGTGCTTCAAGGAATCGTTCCTAAGACTGGAGGTTGGTCCATAACCTCGTTGTCTTGGCGATTGGTGTGTGATTCGATCCATCGCTTGTGTGTGACCGGGATTTGACTAGGGTATAGGCCGGGTTCTTTGAGAAGAACTTTTACCGGCTCCTATTCACTCCCCCCCTCTCTAGTCGCCATCTGATCCTTCAAGCAATCCCTAAACTTCACCACAAAAGCAATTGATCCAAAAACACAGTGGAAATAGAAAATCCGAACAAACTCGATACCACCAAGATGAGAACTCAGTACCACAAAGATTCAAAGCCAGACTAGAAAATCTTGGTACCACCGAGATTCAAAAGCCACAACAGTAAATCTCGGTACACCCAGATTCAAAGCCACACCAGAAAATCTCGGTACCACCGAGACAAGAACTTGGTACCACAGAGACTCAAAGCCACAACAGTAAATCCCGGTACCACTGAGATGGAAACTCAGTATCATCTAGATTCAAAGCTACAACAACAAATCTTGGTACCACTGAGATGGAAACTTAGTATCGCCGAGATTTCCAGAGACACCTTGGGGGAAACTCTAAAACTAAAGTAAACAAAGTCGAAACTTGATGAAATTTGAGCCTCAAGTTCCTCTACCCACAAAGAATATGCTCACAAAAGGTTTCCCCAAAAATCACACTTAACCAATCTTGGTACCACCAAAAATACAACTCAATACCATTGAGATCTCCAGGAACACTTTGAGTTCCTAGGAAAAATCCAAAACTAGAGTAAACAAAGTCAAAACATGATGAAATTTGAACCCCAAGTTTATCTAACCATCAAGAAAATGTCCACAGAAAATATCCCTAAAATTTCACCGTGACCAACTCAGTACCACCGAGATGGAATATCAATACCACCAAAAATTCCTGGGCAGCTCAGGGAAAACTTCTATCAAATCGATCTCTTGACTCATGCAACCTCTGGAGTTGAGAATTGGGGAGGAGTAGATATACCCCTTGAACAAGTGACTCCCAAGAGGTCAAGTTCCCAAACCAAACATCTCATGCAGAATCAAAGATTCTGTGCAAAGGGTCAAGAACAAGATGTAGAGAGGAAGAACTTCAAATCTGAGCTGATTTGTGAGTTTTGTGGGTGCAAGATCACTAGGAGAAAGGTCACACAAGACCTATGTGTGATTTCCACAAAGAAAACCCCACCAAAATGCTCTCAAATCCGACAAATGGAAAATCATCCAAAAAGACTCTGGAAATCCATAAAAAGAAATATGCATGAGATTAAAGGATTTGACACAAGATTAAGAGGAAGTATTCACTATGAATCACTTAGCCATATCCGATTACAAGCCACTCACAAGAATCACATATCTTGGATGGCAAGAAGCTCAAACAAAGAGCCAACTCTCTCCTCTCTTCCTCTCACCAAGAGCACCTCAAAATGAAAGAGTACTCCCCCCTGCAAGCCAAAGAGATGGCTGCCCAACCAGCCACTCCTCCTATATGTAGAGCCCTTACACTAGGAGTTACAACACAAGCCCACATAGGGGCGTTTTGGTCAATACATCATTAAGCTCATCTAACGGACACAAATCCATTGTGCCTTCGTCACCTCCGACGCAAGCTCCTCAATCACGATGTGTGCAGTGGCGTACCTCGGATTTTGAAGACGGTATGCTGCGACAAATTTTTCACATATAAAATTCCGTATAATCCATATATAAACAGTGTGATACATATATAATTCAATAAGCAACTTCAAATTTCAAGACTTCAACTAACAATAATTAAAATAACTTAGACAGTCATTGAAAGATTAAGTGCAAAAGTTAAATAACTTACAATACTAAAAGGTCAACCATCAAAAATATAAATAAAAGGATATTACATGGCATGTAAATATTTTTCTGGCCTATGCTTGCTAATTATGTCATCTTCATCCACTTCCAAGAAAATATCACGTTCAATGAATGTGACTAGACAATCATCCAAAATATCATCACCCAACTTATTTCTTTTCTTATTTTTAACTGAAGCCAAAGCAGAAAATACCCTTTCAACACTTGCAGTCGCCGCGGGTAGTAGCAATAACAATTTTAGAAGCAAATAAACCATATAATGCACTTTATGCCTCTTTGTTTCAACTAGCTTCACTGAGAGGTCAACAAGATTATCTGGACCTTTGAAACTATCATCTTGTCTCACGTCATCAATATAATTATCAAGTTGCAATTCAAGATTTAGCAAATCATTGCCCTTGATATCATCAGGGTAGAACTCAGCTAGTCTATGTACCTTTTGTGCATTAAAAGCAGAAAATGAATTAGAAGGATTGAAGGCCGACATACAAGAAAGCAACTCCATGTTTATCTCATCAAACCGATGATCAAGCTCTTGGCTTATTTGATCATTCACACCAATATAGACTTCTCTTCTAAAGTGATCATCATTTGTTTGGTTCTGAGCATGACGTGCTGATTTTCCATAAGGCACATAATTATCCTCCATAGAAGGAACATGGACACCATGTTTATTGCAAAACAATGTGACCTTTTGAAGGAATTGGTCCTAACCATTAGACTTCAATTGCTGCATTCTGTTCTTTGCCACATTAACCAAAGAGATTGCATTAAGAATATCTTGCTCCCTTCTTTGCAAACACTAGGATAATTCATTTGTATATCCAAGAATAATAACATTAAGTGTGCAATGAAAACAAACTCAAAGGACTCAAATGCTCCTTCCATAAAGTGTATTTTTGTCCAATCAGCCCTATGTGAAGTATCATTTCCAAGAGTGGAAAGTACATCTTGAATTGAAGGATACATAGAAATGATGTTGCATACAGTTTTGTAATGAGAGCCCCACTGAGTATCACCAGGCCTAGGCAACCCCATCTCTTGATTTAGTCATGTTCCAGTTTCAAGTTCACCACAATCAAGTGCCTTTGTGATATGCTCAAGTCTAGCATTTCAAAGCACTCCATGGCGCTTACAAGAAACTCCAACAATGTTCAGCAACAGAGACAATTGATCAAAAAATGCCTTACAATCAGTATTCCCTTCTCAACAACACTAAGTACTAATTGGAGTTGATGTGCAAAACAATAGATATAATAAGCAGAAGGTAACTCTTGCATTATCAATGTTTTCAGCCCTCTTATTCCACCTTTCACGTTGCTAGCACCATCATAACCTTGCCCACGAATTTGACTTATAGGCAAACCATGACTAACAAGCAAAGATTCAATTGCTTCCTTAAGTGATAAAGAGCTAGTGTCATCTACATGAACAACTCCAATAAAGTGCTCACATGGTCTTCCCAGTCCATCAACATAACGCAAGCAAAGGGCTAATTGTTCTTTATGTGATATGTCACTAGACTCATCCGCAACAACTGCATAGGGCCCATCACCAAGTTCTTCAATATTTGTTTCTAGTCTAAATGGCACAACATTGAATAACTTGTGCTTGTCTCTTTGGGCTGGTCAAGGAACAATTACCTGGAACATTATTCTGAACATATTTGTCCACTTCTTCATTGTTAGCTGCAAGAAATTTCAAAAGCTCGATGAACTTGCCTCTATTGCTAGACTCTTCACTTTCATCATGTCCACGAAATGCCAATCCTTGACGCAAAAGAAACTTCACACATCTTATTGTATAAGTCAATCTGATCTTTTAAAGATGACGATCCTCATCACTCCACTTCTCAATTTTATTATCAATTGATGCATGGATTCATAAAGCCAATGTATTTCTCCTCAGATGCCTTGTGTGCTTCAGAACCAAAATGTTGCAAAAGTGATGGTTGTCCAATATTCTAGTTTCTCCAACCTTTTACAATAAATGCAATTGTCCCCTTACCCTTGTTTTGTGGGTCTTTGAATAAGTAGCATGAAAAGCAAAAGATAGCATCCTTCTTGATACTATATTCAGTCCAATTATGATTGTACAGCCACACAGGATTTCATGAATGATCTCTATTTCTAATTTTCCTTTTCAAAAATTGATGTCCAATAGGTTTGAATGGACCTTTCAGAATATATGCTCTGCTAATTGCATCTTGATCATTAACAGGATAACTGGCAATGGGTGCTCTTTCACCAGGATCATATGGAAGATGATTTATATCATAAAATGGTAGCGACACTAGTGGCATTGGTTGTGTTGGCAAGACATCTTCAACTTCAATCACAGGACTAGGATTTACAATTTCTTCAGTACCTCTGTCTTGTTCTTGTGCCTCCTCTAGTCCTCTTGCACTACTGTTGCGGTCAGAGCTGGTGAAGGAGATGCTGTCACAACAACCTTCTTTGTTGCTCGATCTGTTGCTCTCTGAAAGAGAACTGCAATATCCTCGTTCCTCTTCATAGTTCTAAAAAAAAGCAAATGCATCAACCATAAATTATCTAGCAACGAATTCATGATTCGGTATTTCCTATCCCAGTAGGCAAAAAAGTTTAATAACAGTATAGTAGCACGATTAGCGAGCTAGGGTTTTACAGATTGGACATCGAAGGTTTGGAGCTTTTCAATTTTCATACCTTGCGTCAAGCCGCCAATGCAGAGTGGAGGACGGAGGGTTCAAACGTCGAAGTTCGGAAGTCGAGAGGCGAGAGGTGGCGGTCGTCGCCCTTGCAGTCTCGCACCCGTGCGCAGTGCCGCTTCGTGAGTCGCACGCTTCACGCGTCGCTTCGCGAGTCGAGCTGCTGCCTGCTACGTGCGCTGGGCGGTGGGCGCTGGCATGCTGGTTTGCGGGCTATGGTTAATGACTTTGGCTCTAAATTTAGGTATGTCTTTGGAGAGAAAACAGAGAAGGAAGAGTATAAAATAAGTTTGGTATTTATTACACGAAGAAACTCCCATTGTGTAGAATAGTTTCTACATATGATTTTTTGCTTAGGTGGCTTTCTTGGACTTCACACATGATTTCTACCATAGGGACAACACTTAGCAGCTATGGTTAATTGAAGGACCGATACGGCGAACCAGAGAGGGGGGGAGTGAATGGGAGCCGATAAAAATTCTTCTCGAAGGAGATGAAAACTCCAACAAGACGAACGCGGCTTCCAACACACGTCTCCGACTCACTACCAAGGTTGGTCAAGCCCACGTAGCCACTGGAGTGCCACTGGACCTAGGAACCAACACGCAACCTTCCGACCCGAGAAACGCAGCGGAAAAACCAAACCTCGAGTCTACAGACCCACACCGGTCAGACCGGTGAGCACCACCGGTCAGACCGGTCCCTGCTGGTGAAACTGAGCAACTTCCACTAAGTGGCTCTACACCGGTCAAACCGGTGAGACGCACCGGTCAGACCGATGGCAGCCAGAAAGCCCCCAAGACACCAAACAGGCCAACCGACCACCAAACGGACCCAAACTCGAAACAACAGCAACACGGGACAACAACGAACTCACCAAGACGTTCACCCGAGCAAAAACCCACAAGGGCTCGCACCGGTCAGACCGGTCAAGAGCACCGGTCAGACCGGTGTAGCCTGGGCAGCTCGGGATGAAAAGCACCCGCGGGTCAACTCCCCCAAATCCAAATCTCGATCTCCCGAATCGCTCCACGGACTTGAACAAGACTTTGAGGATATCATGAACACCTCATGAGGAGTTCATAGCCAAGTTTAATCCCACCAAAACTCGTCCAAAAAGGAGGAATCGAAGAAATCCCGCCGAAAGCACTTCCAACCCAAGAACTTAAGAAACCCCGAAATCGAGCACTTTTCCTCACGGATTTGGGAGGGGAATCACAGCCCAAAGAACCACGAAGGGTTCCCACAAATTTCCCCCATCAAATCCCCAAGAGAAAAGCCCCGAAAACACCCCAAAGAAATCACCGAGAGAGAGCTCCGAAAATCACCACCAAGAACAACCGGGAAAACACATCCAAACCTTGAGGAACCACGCCGAATCATCTATACATGAAACAAAGGTTCGTACAAGGTCTAGCAAGCCGCCCGATCATCCATCCCTCTCTACAAGATCTCTCCGTGAAGCTCTCTTGCTAGTCCTAAGGAAAACCTAGAGAAAATAGGTGGAAAATAGGAAAACTAATGAGCTAGGGTTCCAAGAGTTGGCTGCCATCCTCTCACCTCTTGGGTTATATGGAGGCAACCGAATGTCTAAAATGCCCTTCTCTACTAACTAGGGATACAAGCCCCTCAAGGGCGGATTTGGAATTCTTGATGTCTTCACCATCGGACGGATGCCCGGCGACCGCACCCCGCGTAGCCTCGACGCAAGCCATGCGATCCCGACGCGTGTCCTCCGCTTCGAAGATTCCGGACTGCGTCGTCGCACACCGGTCAGACCGGTGCTCCTCACCGGTCAGACCGGTCCCCACCGGTCAGACCGGTCAGACCCACCGGTCAGACCGGTCTGGTGCTGCTGCACCTCCGTCTTCGGTTCTCCGGTCTTGGCTTTGTGGATCAACCAAGGAACCCAGTGGTTTTCTGGTGAACCACCGGAACCCCGCGAACTCGGTGTAGCCTCCGCCAATCTCCACTCATGACTTGGCTCCCACGTAGTCCCGGCTCGACCTTGGTTTTGAGGCTCAACCAAGAAACCGTCCACGACTTCATCTTGCTTGTTCATGCCACCATGCGGCCCGCACTTGACCCCGCCGGCCACCGGGTCCCTCGAACAAAGCCTACTTGTCTTCTCCACACCCGGAGGCCTCACCGGCGACGACCTTTCGCGCTTGTTCTTCACCTCGCACCAACACGAGTCAAGCCGCAACCTGCACCTGCAATACTTAGCCAAGAATCAGTCCACACAACGTTGTCAATCACTCATCACACAAGGAAGCGACCATCCACCGGTCCTTGAACCACACATGGTCCTCAATCTCCCCCTTGATGAGTGCATTGACAACACCCACACGAAAGTAACAAGAGAGAAAAGAAAAAGAAAAGAAACGAACAAAAAGAAACTCCAACAAGCGATCGAAAGCCAAACAAAGGCAAAGAGCAAGATCACTTGAAGAAGACAAGTCTCGGACCCCTTAGGCAAGGGCAACGGCTCGACACATCCGAGACAAAGCAAAGCTCAAGCAAAGAGCGCAAACCACCGAAACAAAGCTCGAACAACCACAAAGAGCTCCCCCTGCACACATGCAAACTCCCCCTGAACCAATGCAACTCCCCCTGGACGAATGCATGCAAGAAACCACATGAAACAGGACAGCTGCAGCACTTTCAGCTCACACCGGTCAGACCGGTCATCACCACCGGTCAGACCGGTGCCTAACATATGTACAGGACCAGCACTCACACCGGTCAGACCGGTGCTCTTCACCGGTCAGACCGGTGTACAACAGAGCCCAGAAATGGCTCGAAACCACCTGAAAACCTTCTAAATGCGCCCGGTAAGCCATTTCAAGCTCAAACTTCTCCCCCTTGTTGGCAATGCATGAATCAAGCCAAAAATGCAAAACTTTCAACCTAGAGCTTCTCAAATATACAAAATTCAACATAGGATGCTACACACGTCCAAATGAGCAAGTTAGATACTCTACGGCTTCGTATCGATCTCAACTACATGATCACCAAGTTTCACAACCATTGGACGAAGCTAAGATGGATTTTGGCAATTTTGCGAAAACTTGCCTCTCATGAGCAAAGTCCTAAACATGATCAAAGCATATCAAAATGGCAAAGCCACACAAACTTCATGCTAGGACAGCCATTCTAATCATAAGACCATCACAAACACCCACAAGCACCTCATGTCATGTCAAAGCCACCGAGCCATGTGCCTACTTCTATTTATGAGACTTCTCATTGGTAGGCATCATGCAACGGTTTAGCACCCAAGGCAAATTAAATTCAGCACATATGACATGGGAGCATATTTTCCAAGCATTTTTCATTTCATTTTCAGATTTGTAAATGGTACATGAAATGTCTTTGCGACAAAAAGGAACTTATGCTCCTCCACAAGATAAATCAAGAGGGCTAAACATTCATGATGGCAAATGAGCCTTTGGCCCCATATGATCAATAAACTAGCTGTCCAACCACAAATTAAGCATAGCAAGGCCACACAAACATGTAAAGAGCATGTAAAGGCATTTACACATGAGAGAGCATACATGTGACATTTTTCAAAAGCATAGCTATCAACCATGGATTATTCATCAAGATCATCAAGAGCTAAGCCAAACTAACCGTAGCATACCAAACAAGCTCACAAAGACATATATCTCATTCCATGGTGAACAATGTATATGAGAGAAGCTTTTCCTAACCAATGCATATGATACAAAATGCATGCAATCTAAGATACAGGGATGCCTATACATCATGTTACATATGCCATGCCAAATGCAAGAAATGCACAAAGGAAAGCTATACATATGCTACAAAGGAACTCCCACACACAAAGCTCACAAACCACCGGCTCCTCGAGGGGAGGCAAAACGGGCTCGACACCACCGCAAAAGAGAGCTCCCACACACCCAACTCAAGAAATCAAACACACACCAAGTTCCCCCCGCAAACGAGTGAAAGTTGCTTGATCTAGGGGTTTGGTGAAAATATCGGCTAGTTGGTCATGTGTGGGTACATGGATCAAAGCTATCTTTCCTTTCTCAACATTGTCTCTCAGAAAATGATACCTCACTTCTATGTGCTTGGTTTTGGAATGGAGCACTGGGTTCTTTGCAACGCTTATGGCACTAGTGCTATCACATTGAAGTGGGACATGGGTATACTCCTCACCAAAGTTACTCATGGTGTAGGTGATCCAAAGGAGCTGAGAGCAACAACTAGCAGCGGCAACATACTCGGCCTCGGTCGTGGATTGAGCAACACTCGACTGCTTGCGGGAAGACCAAGACACCAAAGAAGAACCCAAAAACTGGCAAGTCCCAGAAGTGGACTTCCTATCCAACCGACACCCGGCAAAATCCGCGTCTGAAAAGCCATGAAGCGCCAAAGAAGAGGACGCGGAGTACCAAAGGCCGAAGTCGGGAGTGTGACGCAAGTACCTGAAAATTCGCTTCACTGCTTGCCGATGCGAAGTCCTCGGAGACGCTTGAAAACGAGTGCACAGACACACCGAGAACTGTATGTCCGGCCTCGTCGCCGTCAAGTAGAGGAGTGACCCGATCATGCTCCGGTACTCCTTCTGGTCCACGTGTTCACCTTCCTCGTCCGCATCAAGAGCTGTAGTCGTACTCATCGGCGTCGTCATAGCCTTGGAGTCCTCCATCTTGAACTTCCGCACAATGTCCTTGGTGTACTTAGCCTGGTGCACAAATGTTCCTTCCTTTGATTGCTTGATTTGTAGCCCGAGGAAGAACTGCAACTCACCCATCATGCTCATCTCAAACTCCCTGCTCATATCATCTGCAAACCTCGCAACAAGAGAGTTAGACGAGCCACCAAAGACAATATCATCCACGTACACCTGCACAATCGGGATATCTCCGCCCCCGCCTCGGCAAAAACAAGGTCCGATCGACCTTCCCCATCTCAAAACCTCTCTCAAACAAGAACCCCCTCAACTTTGCCATACCAAGCTCTAGGCGCCCGCTTCAACCCATACGGCGCCTTCCTCAACTTGTACACCCGGTGGGGGTACTTCTCACTCTCAAACCCCGGAGGCTGCCTCACATACACTTCTTCCTCCAAAGACACCATTCGGAAAAGCATTCTTCACATCCATTTGGTGCAACTTGAACCCTTTAGCCACGAAAAAGGCTAGAAGGATCCTAATCGCCTCCAAACGGGCTACGGGAGCAAAGGTCTCCTCGTAGTCGATCCCCTCCTTCCGACTGAACTCCTGAGCAACAAGTCTCGACTTGTTCCTCACAACCTCACCCTTCTCTCCCTCTTTGTTTTTCCACACCCACTTTGTACCAATCGGCTTACACCCTGGAGGAGGGTCAACCAACTCCCACACCTGATTCCTCTCAAAGTTCTCCAACTCCTCATGCATCGAGTTAACCCAATTGTGATCAGATAGTGCGTGTCCAATGTCTTTGGGCTCGAAAGAAGCAACAAACGCAGCATGAGCAAAATGGGAATTGTTTCGAACCCTCGACCGTGTAGTGCGTTCATTGATGTCGCCGATGATCCTCGAAGCTGGGTGATCCACTTGAACTCGTCAGGGAGGTTCTCGCCTCGAAGCTACCTCCCCCTCAACATCAGCTTCTCCTCGTTCTTGATTTGTCGTCGTAGGTGTAGCAGAGGGTCCATCCATCATCGTAGTCGAAGTAGTGGGTACACGTTCAGCCGGGGGCACCGCACCTCCATCCTCATCATCTCCATGTTCATGCTCCTCCTCCTGAAAGATCTCCTCGCCAAGCTCATCATCACCTGCACACTCAAAGACAAGCTGACTACGTGGCTCTGTCTCGTCGAAGGTTACCTCGCAAGTCTCCACGATTTGGTTAGTTTCAAGATTGAGCACACGATATGCTCTAGAATGAGATGCATAACCAAAGAAAATACCATCGACGAGACCTAGCCTCAAACTTATCCAACTTCCCGCCTTTCTTCGAATGAAACACTTGCGGCCAAAGACATGGAAGTGACTCACCTTGGGTGTGCGGCCATGCATCAACTCATAGCATGTCTTCTTCTTGTGCACTCGAGGTATATCCTCGTTCGACACATAGCATGCGGTATTCACCGCCTCGGCCCAATACCTCCTCGGAGTCCTATGCTCATCAAGCATCGTCCGAGCCATATCGCACAAGGTCCTATTCTTCCTTTCCACAACACCATTCCCGGGGAGGCGTATACGGACTCGAAAACGGTGCTCAAGACCCAAGTCATGACAAAAGGTTTCAAAACGAGAGTTCCCGAATTCGAGCCATTATCACTGCGGATAGCTCGTATGGCATCTCCGTGCCTCTCGTTCCTCAACCTCAAGACTAGATCTCGAACAAAACCAAACGTCTCCCCCTTATCCTCGAGAAAGAACACCCACGCATACCGAGAATAGTCGTCCACCACAACAAGGACATACCACTTCCCACCCGCAGATCGCACACGAGCTGGGCCAAAAAGGTCCATATGGAGCAGCTCGCATGGACGCTCAGTCATCACATCGGTGAGAGGCGGGTGAGAAGAGGCCACCATCTTGGCATGCCTACACGGAGCACAAACCAACTCTTTCTCAAGCCTCAACCGTGGCAATCCTCGGACCAAATTGAGTTTACTCAAGCGAGACAAAAGGTCAAAGCTCAAGTGACCCAACTTCCTATGCCACTTCCACAACTCACTCGAAGAACCAGCCAAGAAACAACGCTCCACACCCGAAGACTGAGAAAAATCAGCACGAAACACTTGACCCTCGGGAACGACCATACAGACAAGGTCCCCTCGAGAGTCCACAATCCGAGAACCACCAGGCCGAAACAACACCTCAAAGCCCTCATCCAACAACTGGGACACGAAAAAGCAAATTGTACCCCGGCGATTGAACAAGAGCAACACGCCTCAGAGTGATCTTGTCACTCACTCTTATCTCACCTTCGAAAGCACACGCCCACGCCCATTGTCCCCAAAGGTGATGTACCTCTTCGTCACCACGGACGAGACTTGAGAACCACCCCCTGTCTCCGGTCATATGCCTCGAGCAACCGAGTCAATCAACCAAATGTTCTTCAAGTCTCCCACCCGAAATTCAAAAATAGGCACGTGAGCGAACAAACGACTCAAGATCGGGGTTAGTACCAAAGGAGGAAAACCGATGCCGAGCCATTTGCTCGAAAGTGGGGTTAGCACCAACCAAAGCATCTCTCCTACCAAAACTACCTCCACGAACACCACCACGGTAACCACCCCGAGGGAACCACCCCTCTCTCGCCCGGAGGAGGACCAAAACCACGCAAGAAAGCCCGTGGAACATCCTTCCTCTCCAACTCAACGCCACGACTCCTCCAATCCCCGTATTGAGCACGAGGAGGAGAACGCCTAGCAAACCGACCACCCGCACCCTTTCCGGCCCAACCACCGAACCACGACCACCGAAACAACCCTCGCACTCGTACGAGCTCGAAACCCGAACATTGTTTGTCCGTGGCCTGCACCGGTCTGACCGGTGCTCCACACCGTCCGACCGGTGTGACCAGGGCAACAACACCTCCTGCAGCCTTCTTCTCTCCCCAAGCCCGGACTGTCCTCACAATCGCCTTGCCCCTGGGCATCTGCATACGAGGCTCAAGTACACCATCGGAAGGGTGGTACTTGTCCTTGTTAGCCCACTCCTTCTCCATTCTCTCCTCTCGCTTCCTCTTGAAGCAAAACTCCTCCTTATGGCCATCTCTCCCACAATAGCCACAATGGAACCTCACAAGCTTAGGCTTTGGCTTGGGATGTGGTCGCTCACTCGGTTTCTCTCCACTCAAACCCTCCACCGGTTTCTCACCACTTGCCTTCTCACTCTCCTTCCCAAAGAACACTTTCCCCGAAGTGCTCACAAACTTGATAGGCTTTTGTAGGTCATTTGTGGGTGTAGGAAACACGGGTGGAGCTGGGGTTGTGTCTAGTTGATTCCTTAGATGGTTAGGTTTTGGAGGGAAATCATTTTTGTGGTAGGTTTTTGGTGGCTCCGGGATATTTTCTCCACTTCCCTCACCAACCTTGTTTGCCCCAAGCCCCTCACCATCTTGCCTCTTAAAGGCCTCGATCATCATCCTCAACTGAGGCTCATGACCGGACAACCAACCCATCAACTTCCTCAAATCATCATTCTCATCCTGCAAACGATCAACATAATGTGCAAGCTCCAAATTTTTCAATGCATGCATTTCACGGGTAGAGCAAGATGTAGGCATGGGTTCCTTCAATTTAGCCTCGAGCGAACTAGTGTAAGCATGCATCTCATCAATCTTAGCATGCAAAACGGGGCAAGAAGTGCAAGCACCTAGCAAAGCAGGTCTAGACTTAAGCTCGGCCACTTCAACCCTAAGCACATCTAGTTCCTCACACTTGGAGGCATGCTTCTCCTTAAACAAAGAAAGATCGGCAAGGAATATGGAGCAATCAAGCACAATCATTCTCATCGAAACAACGGGGCTAGCCTTAAGCGAATCAATCTCAAGCTTGCTATCAAGCACCTCGTGTCTCTAGCTCGCCCACTCTAGTCCTAGCATCCTCGAGTGAAGCCCTAAGCTCTTTCCTCATTTTCTTGGCCTCTCTAAGCATGTCATCACGGTTATCAAGCAAAGAACCAAGCCTCTCATTCTTCCGGCGCAAGAAGGGAAGCTCATCACGCACCTCGTCGTCGGACTCGCAGTCCGAGTCGCTCCGTGTGCTCTTCTTGCTTCTGCCGGAGCTCAACGCCATGGTGCGAAGCCATCTCTCGCGAAGCAGCTCAGCCCGCTCAGGTTCTTGGACGACTTCTTGTTCTTGCGGCGATCTCCCTCGTCTTCGCTGCTGCTCGAGCTCGAGGTGGAGTACGCGGAACTGGAGTCGACGTCACTCGCTCCAACCATCGCTCGGGCCTTGCCTCGGCCCTCCTTCTTCCTCGATCGTCGCTCGTCCTTGTACTTGTTCTTGTGCTTGCTCTTGTGGTCGCGCCTCGAACGGTACTTGCCATCGTTCATCCTCGGCTTGTGCTTGTAGCTGTCCTTGTTCTCGGCCTTCTCCGGGCAGTCGGCGACGAAGTGTCCCGGCTTGCCGCACTGGAAGCAAGTCCTCGTGTTCCTCCTCATGTTCACGCGGTTCTCGTGCAGCCTCTCGAACCGCCTCGTCAACAGCGCCAGCTCGTCCTCTCCAAGGTCATCAAACTCCTCATCTGGCATAGACATCAAAGAGGAAAATGAGAACATCCTGGTGGATGGGTTAGAGTTAGTCTTTCCTTTGGAACCACCAACGAGGGCAAGACTATGGGAATCGATCGGTCCCTCGAGCTTGGCGGTCATGCCCCTATCCACCTCGGCCGACTTGAGCTTCGAGAACGGCTCGTTCACCGTCGCAGTATCATACCTCTCCGACTCGACTATGGCCTCGAACTTTCCGCCCCATATCGTACGATCCAAAGAGTGTAAGAGCTTGACCGCTCTATCATGATCATCGTACGGGAGCACGTCCACATTGGCCCTCATGTTGTTCACCACCACCGTGAACCTCGAAACAAGGCATCGATGGACTCACCGGGGAGATGAGTGAAGTTCTCGTACTCTCTCCGTAGGTCGCATACAACCGTGCCCGAACCCGGGCGTTCCCAACATGAGCCTCCTTCAACACCGCCCAAATCCTACAAGCCAAGTGCTCGGTGTGCACCCGATCGAACTCGGTGACACAAAGCACGAAACAAGTAGTCGACCGCCTTATTGTTGGCGTCGAATCGTCCCTCGACCCCGGAGCAAGGAAATCCATCGGTGGACATAGCCCGTGTCCACCGTGACATCCCAAAGCAGCCGACCCTTTCCGCGGAGGAACGCACCCATCCGCTTGCTCCACATCTGGTAGTTCTTGCCATCGAAGTGTGGAGGACCCGAACCCTGTTCCTGGTACGCCATCCTTGGATCTTAGACTGGTTAGAGTCAACAAAGACCCGAACCGGCTCTGATACCACTTGAAGGACCGATACGGCGAACTAGAGAGGGGGGGAGTGAATGGGAGCCGATAAAAATTCTTCTCGAAGGAGATGAAAACTCCAACAAGACGAACGCGGCTTCCAACACACGTCTCCGACTCACTACCAAGGTTGGTCAAGCCCACGTAGCCACTGGAGTGCCACTGGACCTAGGAACCAACACGCAACCTTCCGACCCGAGAAACGCAACGGAAAAACCAAACCTCGAGTCTACAGACCCACACCGGTCAGACCGGTGAGCACCACCGGTCAGACCGGTCCCTGCTGGTGAAACTGAGCAACTTCCACTAAGTGGCTCTACACCGGTCAAACCGGTGAGACGCTCCGGTCAGACCGATGGCAGCCAGAAAGCCCCCAAGGCACCAAACAGGCCAACCGACCACCAAACGGACCCAAACTCGAAACAACAGCAACACGGGACAACAACGAACTCACCAAGACGTTCACCCGAGCAAAAACCCACAAGGGCTCGCACCGGTCAGACCAGTCAAGAGCACCGGTCAGACCGGTGTAGCCTGGGCAGCTCGGGATGAAAAGCACCCGCGGGTCAACTCCCCCAAATCCAAATCTCGATCTCCCGAATCGCTCCACGGACTTGAACAAGACTTTGAGGATATCATGAACACCTCATGAGGAGTTCATAGCCAAGTTTAATCCCACCAAAACTCGTCCAAAAAGGAGGAATCGAAGAAATCCCGCCGAAAGCACTTCCAACCCAAGAACTCAAGAAACCCCGAAATCGAGCACTTTTCCTCACGGATTTGGGAGGGGAATCACAGCCCAAAGAACCACGAAGGGTTCCCACAAATTTCCCCCATCAAATCCCCAAGAGAAAAGCCCCGAAAACACCCCAAAGAAATCACCGAGAGAGAGCTCCGAAAATCACCACCAAGAACAACCGGGGAAAACACATCCAAACCTTGAGGAACCACGCCGAATCATCTATACATGAAACAAAGGTTCGTACAAGGTCTAGCAAGCCGCCCGATCATCCATCCCTCTCTACAAGATCTCTCCGTGAAGCTCTCTTGCTAGTCCTAAGGAAAACCTAGAGAAAATAGGTGGAAAATAGGAAAACTAATGAGCTAGGGTTCCAAGAGTTGGCTGCCATCCTCTCACCTCTTGGGTTATATGGAGGCAACCGAATGTCTAAAATGCCCTTCTCTACTAACTAGGGATACAAGCCCCTCAAGGGCGGATTTGGAATTCTTGATGTCTTCACCATCGGACGGATGCCCGGCGACCGCACCCTCGCGTAGCCTCGACGCAAGCCATGCGATCCCGACGCGTGTCCTCCGCTTCGAAGATTCCGGACTGCGTCGTCGCACACCGGTCGACCGGTGCTCCTCACCGGTCGACCGGTCCCCACCGGTCGGACCGGTCGGACCCACCGGTCGAGCCCGGTCCGTGCTGCCGCACCTCCGTCTTCGGTTCTCCGGTCTTGGCTTTGTGGATCAACCAAGGAACCCGGTGGTTTTCTCGGTGAACCACCGGAAACCCCGCGAACTCGGTGTAGCCTCCGCCAATCTCCACTCATGACTTGGCTCCCACGTAGTCCCGGCTCGACCTTGGTTTTGAGGCTCAACCAAGAAACCGTCCACGACTTCATCTTGCTTGTTCATGCCACCATGCGGCCCGCACTTGACCCCCGCCGGCCACCGGGTCCCTCGAACAAAGCCTACTTGTCTTCTCCACACCCCGGAGGCCTCACCGGCGACGACCTTTCGCGCTTGTTCTTCACCCGCACCAACACGAGTCAAGCCGCAACCTGCACCTGCAATACTTAGCCAAGAATCAGTCCACACAACGTTGTCAATCACTCATCACACAAGGAAGCGACCATCCACCGGTCCTTGAACCACACATGGTCCTCAATCTCCCCTTGATGAGTGCATTTACAACACCCACACGAAAGTAACAAGAGAGAAAAGAAAAAGAAAAGAAACGAACAAAAAGAAACTCCAACAAGCGATCGAAAGCCAAACAAAGGCAAAGAGCAAGATCACTTGAAGAAGACAAGTCTCGGACCCCTTAGGCAAGGGCAACGGCTCGACACATCCGAGACAAAGCAAAGCTCAAGCAAAGAGCGCAAACCACCGAATCAAAGCTCGAACAACCACAAAGAGCTCCCCCTGCACACATGCAAACTCCCACTGAACCAATGCAACTCCCCCTGGACGAATGCATGCAAGAAACCACATGAAACAGGACAGCTGCAACACTTTCAGCTCACACCGGTCAGACCGGTCATCACCACCGGTCAGACCGGTGCCTAACATATGTACAGGACCAGCACTCACACCGGTCAGACCGGTGCTCTTCACCGGTCAGACCGGTGTACAACAGAGCCCAGAAATGGCTCGAAACCACCTGAAAACCTTCTAAATGCGCCCGGTAAGCCATTTCAAGCTCAAACTTCTCCCCCTTGTTGGCAATGCATGAATCAAGCCAAAAATGCAAAACTTTCAACCTAGAGCTTCTCAAATATACAAAATTCAACATAGGATGCTACACACGTCCAAATGAGCAAGTTAGATACTCTACGGCTTCGTATCGATCTCAACTACATGATCACCAAGTTTCACAACCATTGGACGAAGCTAAGATGGATTTTGGCAATTTTGCGAAAACTTGCCTCTCATGAGCAAAGTCCTAAACATGATCAAAGCATATCAAAATGGCAAAGCCACACAAACTTCATGCTAGGACAGCCATTCTAATCATAAGACCATCACAAACATCCACAAGCACCTCATGTCATGTCAAAGCCACCGAGCCATGTGCCTACTTCTATTTATGAGACTTCTCATTGGTAGGCATCATGCAACGGTTTAGCACCCAAGGCAAATTAAATTCAGCACATATGACATGGGAGCATATTTTCCAAGTATTTTTCATTTAATTTTCAGATTTGTAAATGGTACATGAAATGTCTTTGCGACAAAAAGGAACTTATGCTCCTCCACAAGATAAATCAAGAGGGCTAAACATTCATGATGACAAATGAGCCTTTGGCCCCATATGATCAATAAACTAGCTGTCCAACCACAAATTAAGCATAGCAAGGCCACACAAACATGTCAAGAGCATGTAAAGGCATTTACACATGAGAGAGCATACATGTGACATTTTTCAAAAGCATAGCTATCAACCATGGATTATTCATCAAGATCATCAAGAGCTAAGCCAAACTAACCGTAGCATACCAAACAAGCTCACAAAGACATATATCTCATTCCATGGTGAACAATGTATATGAGAGAAGCTTTTCCTAACCAATGCATATGATACAAAATGCATGCAATCTAAGATACAGGGATGCCTATACATCATGTTACATATGCCATGCCAAATGCAAGAAATGCACAAAGGAAAGCTATACATATGCTACAAAGGAACTCCCACACACAAAGCTCACAAACCACCGGCTCCTCGAGGGGAGGCAAAACGGGCTCGACACCACCGGCAAAAGAGAGCTCCCACACACCCAACTCAAGAAATCAAACACACACCAAGTTCCCCCCGCAAACGAGTGAAAGTTGCTTGATCTAGGGGTTTGGTGAAAATATCGACTAGTTGGTCATGTGTGGGTACATGGATCAAAGCTATCATTCCTTTCTCAACGTTGTCTCTCAGAAAATGATACCTCACTTCTATGTGCTTGGTTTTGGAATGGAGCACCGGGTTCTTTGCAAGGCTTATGGCACTAGTGCTATCACATTGAAGTGGGACATGGGTATACTCCTCACCAAAGTCACTCATGGTGTAGGTGATCCAAAGGAGCCGAGAGCAACAACTAGCGAGCGGCAACATACTCGGCCTCGGTCGTGGATTGAGCAACACTCGACCGCTTGCGGGAAGACCAAGACACCAAAGAAGAACCCAAAAACGGCAAGTCCCGAAGTGGACTTCCTATCCAACCGACACCGGCAAAATCCGCGTCCGAAAAGCCATGAAGCGCCAAAGAAGAGGACGCGGAGTACCAAAGGCCGAAGTCGGGAGTGTGACGCAAGTACCTGAAAATTCGCTTCACTGCTTGCCGATGCGAAGTCCTCGGAGACGCTTGAAAACGAGTGCACAGACACACCGAGAACTGTATGTCCGGCCTCGTCGCCGTCAAGTAGAGGAGTGACCCGATCATGCTCCAGTACTCCTTCTGGTCCACGTGTTCACCTTCCTTGTCCGCATCAAGAGCTGTAGTCGTACTCATCGGCGTCGTCATAGCCTTGGAGTCCTCCATCTTGAACTTCCGTCGGGCGGCAGATCCCTCCCGTGCCCATGCTCCCTTGTGGTGATTGTGGTGGCAAAGATCTAGGGGTCGACATCTGTTCGCACCCGAAATTGGCACTAAGCCGATCAGGCTGACGCCACCGGTCAGACCGGTGTCCCTGGGCGGTCTGACCGGTCAGGCGTCCTGTAGCTAATCTGGCAACGGCCACACCAGTCTGACCGGTGGGCCTGACCGGTCCGACTGGTGGTCCCCGAGTCCAAGTAGAATTGAGGAATCCTAGCGAATATCGACTTGTAAAGGGTTTCCTTGCGGAGCAAGACCTCCCCACCCTATAAATATAAAGGGCCATGGCCGTTTGAGGTGGAATCACCCAATCGATAATTACTTTTTACAACTTTTATCTCTCAAACCCTAGCTTTTCCAACCTCATGCTTTCCTTGTTTGTCTCGACGATGATTAGAGACAATCTGAGTGGCCTTGCCCACCTCAGAGCAACCCTAGGCGCGCCACCTCCGACAGGGTCCCTCCCGAGGCTGCGATCTTAGGCTTTCACCATGAGTCTGCAGCCACCAGTCAGGCCGGTGCCCCTAACCGGTCAGACCGGTCCAGACAGGAGCCTGGCGAGTTCAGCGTTTCAACGTTCCGTGCGATCTAGCGCTTTTGTGTGTTGACCAGAAAAGCATCAACATACTTTTGGCGACTCCGCTGGGGAAGAAAGATCAAGTTGATAAAACCGTTCAATCTAACCTCAGTCAGATGGGTGCTCTGTGCGATCTCGACATGAACAACATTGTCATCGTGTCCCTAGAAGATCTCTCTCCAGAAGAGCAGTAGAAGTTCAAGGCGCTACAAGAGTACACGCAAGTTCAATTCCTAGCTGGCGTCAAGAAGGATCGATCCGATAAGGTGGCAAGATCGAAAGAGTTTGAGCTGCCGGCGATCAGGCTAAACAACAACAACGTTGAGGTAATTCCCACTGTAAGTAAGAAACCCCCGCCTGAACCTTCGAAATCTACAGTGGAAAGTGATGAATTGCTTGCTTCGTATATTGCTCGTTTAGAGGATCTTGAAAAAGATAGGAGTCTAGGTTTTAATAATAATGAAACTAATAGTGGTACTCCTAAAGCTAATCCTCAAGGGTCCTATCCTAGCTTAGCACCTTTGCCTGTAAATAATGCTATAATGCTAATTATGCATATAGTTTGACACCAAATCCAACATCAGGTCAGTACCCTTAGTTTCAACCGCACGGGCCAAATATGGCCGCACCGGTTGAACCGGTGCAGAGTACCGGCCAGACTGGTGCCATGGAGATGGTGCCAGGTCAGCCTTTGCCACTTTCTGTCGTGCCAAATCAAATGGTTCCTGATTTTCCTAATACAATTAGTAATGTTGTACCTCATTATAGTACGACAATGAATACATCGGCCCCTAAAACTATGATTCTGGATGATGTATTTGAAAGTTACATGCTATCTCAAGCTAAGACAACTCCCTATCTAAATAAGACGAATTTGGAGAATCCTCAGCCACAACATCCAAATAATCCTAATTGGGTGAAATTTAATAGATTTAAGGAAGAGTTAGCAAATGTGGTAAAAACCAAACTTAGTGTTGATATTGGTAATACTAATTTGTATCAAAAGCCATATGATCCCGAGTTTGATAGATTTCCTCTCCCACATGGTTGGCGTATGCCTGATTTGACTAAATTTAGTGGTGGTGATGACCGAACCACATGGGAGCATATTAGTCAATACACTGCACAACTAGGTGAAGCTGGTGTCTATAATGCTTTGAAAGTACGCTTGTTTTATTTATCTTTGACTGGCACCGCTTTTGCTTGATTTTCTTCAATTGCTCCTGGTTCTATTATATCTTGGCATATGTTAGAACGTAAATTTCATGATCACTTTTATAGTGGGAGCATGTAATTAAAATTGACATATTTAACATCGGTTAGGCAAGGAAGAGATGAGATTGTCTCTGCTTACATTAAAAGGTTTAAAGAAACTAAAAACTAGTGCTTTAATTTGTCAATCACTGATATGGACCTAGCAGACATTTGTCTGAAAGGTTTAAGGTCATCTATTAAGGATAAAATAGAGGGCACCAATTTTTTCGGTTGCACAAGTTCAAGTAAGAGCTTTAGTTGTTGAAAACCGAATGAATAAAGAAAAGGACAATTTTAAATCACATCGCTCTAATGTTCATATTATTGATTATGATTCTGATAGTTCGGACGATAGTGGTAAAGAAATTTATGCCGCTGAATTTGTTTGCCCCTCTAAAGAAAAAGCTTATACTTGTTCATCCCTTAAGCCGGTTAGTAAAGGTCGGCAAGAAGAAATTAAGTTTACTTTTGATGTTTCCAAGTGTGATCGTATATTTGATGAATTGCTTAAATCTGGAAATACCAAATTAACTCATGTTATTCCTCCACTTGATGAATTAAAAAGGTGTGCATATTGCAAGTATCATAATTCATTTTCTCATGCCACTAATGATTGCAACGTGTTTCGTCGATAGGTTCAATTGGCCATAAACGAAGGTCGTTTGACTTTTCATGAAATGCAAGTGGATAACACTCCTTTTCCAATTAACACCATGAATTTACAACAGCCTAAGGTACTGGTTCGGCCACATCAAGCTGAAGCAACTAAGGGCAAGAATGTGGTAATCGGGGGAGGCTAAGCCCAATTTGAGAGGAAAGGAGCTAGTTCATAAAGTTGAGTATGAGAAGACCCTTGATGGCAAAGAGACCTTCAAGGTTACTGTGAGTGCCTCTGTACATGGGGGGCAAGGGTCGTCCACACCCGCCGAACAACGACCGTCTGAGCCGTCTCTGGCCAGACCGGTTAGACCAGTGGAGGTGACCAGTCAGACCGGTGCACCCCAGGCCGTCTGAGGATGATCAAGTCAAGCCGTTCGGAGATTGGAAACTGGAAGCTGTCGGTGTTTTAGACCGGCAACCTACTAAGGGGAGTACCCGAAGTAGATGAATGTGGCCTCGCCGAGATCGGTAACTCGAAGGAAGAGACACGTGGAACACAATTTAGATAGGTTCGGGCCGCGAGGTGCATAATACCCTACGTCCTGTATGCTGCGTAGCTCTGTATTGATTGGGTACGATTACAAGATGATGCAATTGTACGCCGTGAGATGAGATGATGAGATAGGGGTCCCTGCCTCGCCTTATATAGCCCGGGAGGCAGGGTTACAAGTCGGAGTAAGGAGAGAGTACTAGTCGAGTACGTCTAGGAGTCTTCCATACAGTGCGGGACATGTACAGCTTCCTAACCGAGTACTTCTCCTCCGTAGTCCTTGTGCTTCACGCCATCAGGTGCCGTGCAGCGCAAGCCGGGTAGTCCCAGGGGCCCACCGAGTAGTCGGTCCTGGTACCCACTGAGGACCAGGAGCGTCCCAGTGGTCGATGGATGACCGCTCCTCAGTGATGAGTGATTGACAACGGGTGTAGGACTGACTCTTGTCTTAGTGCGCAGGTGTAGGCTGCGGCCTAGTTCGTGTTGTTGCAGGTGAAGAACGGGTGCGAAAGGTCTTCAGCCTTGAGGGCCCTCCGGGAGAAGGAGAGACAAGTAGGCTTGGTTCGAGGGACCCGGTGGACAGCGGGACTAGGTGCGGGCCACATGGTGGTGATACAAGCAAGATGAAGTCATGGACAATCAAGCCGGTGCACGGTGGCGGTCGAGTCAAGTGGTTTGGCGGGAGGCCGGACCGAGCACGCGGGGTTTGGTGGTTTGCCCACAAAACCATCGGTGGACGGTTTCTTGGTTTGGGCCTCAAAACCAAGTCCGAGGGCCCAACATGACGGAGACGGGATCCGGGCGTGTCGGAAAGCTTCGAGGCGGAGGACACGCGGCGGGATCGCATGGCTTGCGTCGGGAGGATGCGGGGTGCGGCAAAGGCGTGGCCGTCCGATGGAAAGACCCACTAACATTACTTAAATGCCCCTACGTGGGTTGTATCGCCAGTAGTTAAGTTAGGGGTAGTCGAGTCATTTACACTCCGGCGGGACCTGATATATAAGCCATGAGTGTGTGTGGATGGCTCTCTCCCTCCGCGACTTAGGGTTTCATTTCCTCCCTCCCATTTCTCATTTTCGTAGCTATTTTCTTCTCTATTTTCTCTAGGCTAGCATGAGAGCTTCATGAGAGATTTGTTGAGAGGGATGGATGCTAGGGCGGCATGCTACACCTTGTGAATATTTCCTTGTTTGTATAGAAGATTCGGAGTTGTATTTTTCGTGGTCTTTTTGTGCTTGTTTTCGTGCCTTTGTTCTCGGTGTGATTCCGCGGATTTGAGTGGGTTTCTCCCCGGATTTCTTTGAGGGAAACATGGATAGATGTCTCGTGCATCTTTGTGATTGATCTCGTGCCCTCAAACGTCGGGAAACCACTTCGATTCAAGGATTTTCGTTCGGTGCTCTAGCTTTTGGTGGTGCTCAAAGGATTCGTGATTCCCGGTGATTTAGGGAGTTAGGAGGCAAGATTTTTGGGCTATAGCATCCTTGTGTGACGCTTTTCAAGTCCCCAAACCCTTGTCTCCACAGCTTCAACCGTTTGGGAAATCCGATGATGATTTGGGGGAGTTGACCTTCGAGGTCGAGCAGTTTTCTGCTCTGTCCGTGCGGCGCGGACGGTCCGCGGGGAGGTCGCGGACGGTCCGCGGGTTGCGTGTTCGTCGCGTGTTCGTCGTGTTCTTGCGCGTCTTTGCTTTCGATCCGGTTTGGTTTTAGGTTTTCGTTGCAGCTGGTTCGCGGACGGTCCGAGCTTCAGTAGCGGACGGTCCGGGACCCACGCGGACAGTCCGCCCAGTCTTCGCGGACGGTCCGTTTTTCTCGGGTCGGTTCTGGTGGTTCCCAGGCTAGACCTACTTTGCTTGGTGCTTGTAAATCATGTCCTACTATGCATGCTAAGCTTGTTGATGCCCGTTCTACCATTAGTTCTTTGGAAGCATCTTTGAAATCTCCTGTTGCAAATGCATGCTCTAGCTGTGATGAAGTTTCATTGCGCAATCTTGAACTTACTTCCCGTTTGGATGTCATCTATGAGGAGAATGACTATTTGAGGAAGGTGTTGGGTTGGTTGTACGGGCGGGAACCTCAATTGAAAATCATGATTGAGGAGTTCAAGAGAGCGGATGGTCGTGGTTTGGGTTTTGAGAAGTTGGGTGAGAAAGTGGGAGAAAACAGTGGGGAGAGTGTGTATGAGAAGTGTGTTGAGTCTAACCCCGAGTTTGAGGTGATCGGAGACATCCAAGTCCCACTTCCAAAAGCACCCAAGCACTCTTTCACACCAAAGCCTAACCACCTTTGCAACAAGCTTGACACAACCCAAGATCCACCAAAATTTCCACCCAAAACAAATGACTTCCAGAAACCCGTGAAGTTTGTGAGTGAGAAGGGTGAGAAGCCTAGAGAGAAGCCAGAGCCAAAACTAAAACCCATCCCCTTCAAGTGTGAGTATTGTGGCAAGGAGAGGCATCTTGCAGAGTTTTGCTACAAGAGGAAGAGGGATGAGAGGCTTGCTAGGGAGAAAGCAAACCAGGACAGGTATCGCCAGTCTCATGGTATTCCTGAGCCTAGAGTGCCACTTCCACGTGGTGTGGGAAGTGTGAAGAGTGTTGGTAGAGTTGGAGCTCAGGGTGGTAGGTTTGTTAGGAGAGATGATGGTGTGCGTGCTGGTGAGAGGTTTGGTCGCGCTCGTGGTGGTTTTGCTGGACGTCCCCCTACTCGTCCTCAATACGGGTTTAGGGGAGATGATCGCAGCTTTGGGTTCCAGAGGAACCACGGACCACGTTTTCCCCCTCGTGGTGCTCGTACTCCTCCCATGGGACATTGGAAGTTTGGTGGCGAGGGAATGATGTTTGCTAACCCCTCTTTTGAGCAGATGGCTTGACACTGGTTTAACTTTTTTTGTGCTAACCCCAGTGTCGAGTCGTTAGCTCACTCTCGTTCTTGTTTCTGACTACAGGCAGGAGGCTTGGAGAACATTTGGCTGATCGACTCCGGATGTTCCCGACACATGACCGGAGATAAGAAGTGGTTCTCCAGCCTCACCCCAGTGAAAGAAAAGATGTACATCACATTTGGGGACAATGGACGAGGAAGGGTGATTTCTGAGGGTGTTGTGCATGTGAGTGACAAGGTAACGTTGAAGAGAGTTGCTCTTGTGAAGTCTTTGGGTTTCAATTTGCTTTCGGTTTCTCAGTTGCTTGATGAGGGTTTTGAGGTGCGTTTCAAGTCTGGCGAGTCTCGTTTGCTGGATTCTCGAGGTGATCTTGTTTGTATGATCATCCCCGAGGGTCAGATTTTCAGGGCTGATTTCTCTCGTTCTTTGGGTCCTGCTCGCTGTTTGATGGTTGGTCCTTCTTCTGATTTGTGGAAATAGCATAGGCGGTTGGGACACTTGAGCTTTGATTTGGTTTCCCGCTTGAGTGGTCTTGACCTTGTTCGAGGATTGCCGAGGTTGAAGCTTGAGAAGGATTTGGTTTGTGCTCCGTGTAGGCATGGCAAGATGGTAGCCACTCCCCATCCACCCCTGACCGATGTCATGACCGAGCGTCCGACAGAGCTGTCGCATATGGACCTTGTTGGGCCAGCTCGAGTACGCTCGGTGGGTGGGAAGTGGTATGTTCTTGTTGTGGTGGACAATTACTCTCGCTATGCCTAGGTGTTTTTCTTGGAGGATAAGAGTGAGACATTTGTCTTTGTTCGAGATCTGATCGTGAGGTTGAAAAACGAGAAGCATGGGAATGCTATTCGAGCTATCCGTAGTGATAATGGCTCAGAGTTCAAGAACTCTCGTTTTGATGCCTTTTGTCGTGATCTAGGTCTTGAACATCAGTATTCGACTCCTTATGTGCCCCCTCAAAATGGAGTTGTGGAAAGGAAAAATCAGACTCTTTGTGAGATGGCTAGGACGATGCTCGATGAGCACAGGACTCCTAGGAGGTATTGGGCTGAGGCGGTCAATACGGCTTGTCATGTTTCCAACAGGATTTTATTGCGAACTTTCAAGAAGAAGACCTGTTATGAGCTTATGCATGGTCGGGCACCCAAGGTGAGTCATTTCCGAGTTTTTGGCTGCAAGTGCTTTATTCTTAAGAAGGGAAAACTCGACAAGTTTGAGGCTAGGTCTAGTGATGGTATTTTCTTTGGATATGCTAACCATTCTAGAGCCTATAGGGTGCTTAACCTTGAGACTAACAAAATCATGGAGACTTGCGAGGTAACCTTCGACGAGACAATGCCATGTACCGCTCTTGGCTTTGAACGTGCAGGTGATGAGGAGATGGCCGAGGACCTCTTTGAAGAGGAGAAGGACGAAGCTGGAGATGATAATGGAGAGAACCATGCGCCTGAAGCTGAGTGTGTACCCACTACTTCCTCTACGACCACTACGGAGCGTGGACCGTCTACTTCATTGACAACGACGGTGCGACAAGAGGACCAGGCGAGAGAAGCTGAAGTTGAGGGGGAGGTAGTCTCGAGGCGTGAGGCTCCCCGGCGGATTCAAGAAGTGCATCCCCTGTCGAAGATCATTGGGGACATCGACGAACGTACTACACGGTCAAGGTCCGGGAATTCCTCTCATTTTGCTCATGCTTTCTTCGTTGCCACCTTTGAGCCCAAGGACATTGGACACGCTTTATCCGATGCAAACTGGGTCAATTCTATGCATGAGGAGTTGGAAAACTTTGAGAGGAACCAGGTGTGGGAGTTAGTTGAACCACCTCCAAATTGCCATCCCATAGGAACCAAGTGGGTTTGGAAGAACAAAGAGGGAGAGAATGGGATGGTTGTGAGGAACAAGTCCAGACTTGTTACTCAGGGGTTTAGTCAGAAGGAAGGGATCGACTATGAGGAGAACTTTGCTCCTGTGGCCCGTCTTGAGGCAATTCGGATCCTTCTAGCCTTTGTCGTGGCTAAAGGGTTCAAGTTGTTTCAGATGGATGTGAAGAGTGCCTTTCTGAATGGGGTCATAGAGGAGGAGGTGTATGTGAAGCAGCCACCTGGGTTTGAGAGTGTGTTGTACCCACATGTCACACCCGGATTTAAGGACAAACCCGAATGCAAGAATACATGTGCGCCAGGATCAAGTTACACACATGCATCGACGCAGTGAATACCAAAACACAGTGTAAAAGCGTAAAGAGAGTATTAAACAGTTATTACATGACCGAATGTCTCAACTAAACAATCGTTCGAGTAGCTAACAGCGGAAAAGAAACACACGTAGAAGTCCTCCACGAGCGGTCGACGGAGAACGGACGCCTAGAACCCATCAAACTCATCATTGTAGTCTTCAAAACGCCCATCCGAGCAACGGCCGGGTAGTGTAGATGCAATACATAAACAACAAGCGTGAGCACATGTCGTACTCAAGCAAGGAAAAAGTTCTATAACAACATGCAAGGCTTTATGGTGGAAGTCGTTGGCTCATAAGCAAGTCGGCATTTTAGTTGGTCAAGTTTTATTAAGTAACGATTACTAGCAAGTGTAAGTATATACCAAACCCGGATAATAAAATGCAACGGATCCATGAAATGTAATGCACAAGTTTAAAAGTTCCATCTTCCATAGAATTAATCATGTGAGGGTCCGGGCCGCTCTTGACCGTGAGCACGGCTAACTAGTTAGTTTTACACTCTGCAGAGGTTGTACATCTTTACCCACAAGTCGCGTAAAAACCCAAAAGAGTTTTGGACCCAACCATGCGGTGTTTGCAAGGCACCATACCACACTTCCGAGGTGTGATTGCATAGGGACGCTACGAGGCCGTTACAAAGATCCCCAGATGAAGGTCGCCCGCTAGGTTACCTCGGTCGGTGCAACGTATAAAGCTCCCGGACGAGTACCGTGTCTTAGCTAAGCCCACACCCCGCGCCCGAGCGGTCCATACGTCACTACCCGCCGGCCCCCAACCCTTATCAGGTAAAGCATACCTAACATCTAGTTCACTAATTAATAAGCCAAGACGAGCCATATGTCTTGTGGTAGTACTGTTTTCCTGGGTGGTCGCTCCATGTTCCGATTAACAAGTATAAAGTGTTCTTGCATTACATGAAATGATAACGTAAATAAAGCCATATTAACAAGTGTTCATTAAACCATCCAAAACCACGTAAAGCGCTAGCATGTGCTACCCAACAAAAAGTAAACCCGGTTGATCAAGGCATAGGATAACAAAGCTAGTCGAACCTTAGCAATAGGACCCATCAATTTAATGCATAGCAAAAGTAAACAACGGTGTAATTAAAATGCATGTTGTAATAGGAATTTAACGGGAATGCAGCAAGGACTTGCCTTCTACCAAGCACGGAAACTGCTCGGGGTCTTGATACTCTTCAACAAAGCGAAGTCCCCCGAATTGCTCGTACGCTACGCTCCACACATCACATACAAGCAAGCAATGGAAATAAATAAGAAACAGTACACCAATCATCTCAAACAGTAACAAAAGCGACAGGAAGCTATTCTACTCGTCGAGACGATCGCGTGGACATAAAGAACGCTGAAAACGGAGTTAAAACGACAAAGTTATGATTAAAACAAGTTTTAGGACTTATTTGCAAAGAATTTTAGGGCTAAGGGTTAAAACAGAAGAAAACAGGACTAATCTGTGAAAGTTTTACGAGGTGGAAGGGCCGGGTTGCAATTTTAGTAAAACTTAAGGATTCTTAAGCAAAAATGCCACGGTCAGGCGGGGTTTGACCGGCGGGGACGAATCCGGCCGTGGGATCGCGATCCGGCGGCTGGGAAACAAGCGGGCGCGGGGGCCAGGTTGACCGGTACGTCGCCGGTTTGACCGGCGGCGTGGCGCGAGCGGTGGCCGCCGGATGAGGATCCGACGGCCCGGAGATGCGCAAGCGAGGCGGGCGCGCGAGGCGGCCGGCGGCGCGCGCGCGCGCGCGCGCGCGCGGCGGCGCGGCGGCGCAAGGCGAAACGACCGGGGGGCACCACTTGCTGCGGGAATTGCACCGAGACGAAGAGCGCGCGCGTGCGAACCCAACCGGGGTGTCCCGAAGCGGCGACGGCGAGGGACGGCGGCGCACGGCGAGGCGCGGCGGAGCTCAATCACCGGCGACGACGAGCCGGCGGAGCGGGGCACGGCGTTGAAGACGAACCGCACCGCCGTGCCTCCTTACCACGCGGCGGATCCCCCGAGAGCAGAACACGGCGACCGAGCGGCGGCGGGACGGCGCGAGCTCGAGGCGACGGCGGACCGAGGCGGCGGCGGAGGCGCGCCGCGGCTAGGTTTAGGGTTTGGCGCACGGGGCTCGGGGATTCGGTTGAGGCGGCGCGGCGAGGGTGGCGGCGCAATAAATAGGGCCGCAAGCCGCCCGGCGTGCGGGCCCGAGGCGGCGGCGGCGTCGGGTCGGACTCGGACCCGAGGCCGAGCCGAGACGGCGGGGGCGCGGGGAGGGAGATGCCGACAAGGCGGGACCCGCGCCCTGTCGGCGAGGGCAAAGGCGGCGGGGCCGCGGCGAGCGAAGCCGGGCCGCACCGGGCCGTAAGGATTAGGTGGGCCGGCCGGCTGCCGATTCCTGCGGTTGCTTCCTTTCTCTTTTTTTTTCCTTTTCCTTTTTCAAATCCAAATCTTTTCCAAACCAAATAAACTACAAACAACCATTGAATTCAAACCAGGATTTGAATCCAACAACCAAAAACAATGCACCAGCATGCATGCAACAGTAAACTCCTATATTTCATTAATTAATTAATAAAAACAATTAAATGCCTATAAAAGCACAACAACCTTATATTCCTTAAGCGAGATCGAAATGTTGCTAAGCCAATTTTAATTAAATTCAGAAGTTGAAATTTAGGGTGTTACAAATCCTACCCCCCTTAAGATGAATCTCGTCCTCGAGATTCGGATGGATCAAAGAGATGTGGATATTCTGCTTTCAACTCCTCTTCTCTCTCCCAAGTTGCCTCATCCTCTGCATGATTACTCCACTGCACCTTGCACATTATAAAAGTCCGGTTTCTTGTAACCCGTGTCAATCTGTCCAGAATCTTAATAGGCCGTTCAGTGATGGTGAGATCCTCCTTCACATCCAACCCATCCATAGGCAACGGTTCCTTATCATGAGGCTTGAGACCTCTCTTTAACTGCGAGATATGGAACACATCATGCACATCTGCAAGCTGCGCTGGCAACTCAAGTCGGTACGCTACCTCTCCCACTCGTTTCAAGATCTGGAAAGGTCCGATGTAGCGAGGAGACAACTTGCCCTTCACCTTAAACCTGCGCAAACCTCTGATAGGTGACACCTTCAGATACACATAATCGCCCTCTTGGAAAGATACATCTCTCCTCTTCCCGTCTGCATAACTTTTCTGCCTGGACTGAGCAACTCTCAAGTTCTCTCTGATGATCTGAACCTGCCTCTCTGCCTCCTTGATGATGTCTGCCCCAAACAACTGACTCTCGCCTGTCTGACTCCAGTACAACGGTGTTCTGCACTTTCTCCCATACAAGGCCTCGAAGGGTGCCATCTTCAGACTGGCTTGGTAGCTGTTGTTGTAAGAGAACTCAGCATACGGCAAGCTCTTGTCCCAGCTACCACCATGCTTAAGAGCACACGCTCTCAACATATCCTCCAGAATCTGGTTCGTCCTCTCAGTCTGACCATCTGTCTGCGGATGATAGGCTGAACTGAAATGCAACTTCGTATCCATGGACTCATGAAGTTTCTCCCAGAAACGCGATGTGAACTGAGTACCCCTGTCAGATACAATCCTCTTAGGCACACCATGTAAGCACACAATACGAGACATGTACAACTCTCGCCAACCTCGCTCTCGAATGAGTAGTCTTAACCGGAATGAAGTGAGCTACCTTAGTCAAGCGATCCACTATAACCCATATCGAATCATACCCAGCTGGTGTCCGTGGTAACCCAACTATAAAGTCCATACCAATTTCTTCCCACTTCCATTCAGGCACCTTCAACGGCTGCAACAATCCTGCTGGCTTCTGATGTTCAGCCTTAACGCGATGACACGTGTCACACAATGCGACGTGAGCGGCTACATCCCTCTTCATCCCATACCACCAATACCTTTGCTTCAGATCCTGATACATCTTTGTACTGCCTGGATGAATGGAATAGGCTGAATCATGAGCCTCTCTCAAGATCGTCTTCCGGAGATCTCCCACATCAGGCACACAGATCCGATTCTTGAACCATATCGTTCCCTGATCATCCTCAGTGAAATCCGGGGCCTTGCCCCTCTCCATGGTGTCCCTGATCTCCTTGATCTCCTCATCCTCCAGCTGTCCTTCACGAATCTGCTGCTCCAGAGTAGATTCTACCTCCAAAGTGACTCCCTCAGTGTGAGCAGCCATTCCCAGATTGAGTCTCTCGAACTCCTTCATCAGCTCGTCAGGCAGCTGGAACGCCAAAGCTGCATTGGCCTGTCCCTTCCGACTCAAAGCATCTGCAACCAGATTAGCCTTCCCAGGATGATACTGTATATCCAGATCGTAATCCTTGATCAGCTCCAACCATCGGCGTTGTCTCAGATTAAGATCCTTCTGAGTAAAGATGTACTTTAAGCTCTTGTGGTCTGTGTAGATCTGGCACTTGGTCCCCATAATGTAGTGTCTCCAAATCTTTAAAGCATGAACCACAGCTGCCAGTTCCAGATCATGCGTAGGATAGTTCTGCTCATGCTTCCTCAACTGCCTTGATGCGTAAGCTATGACGTGTCCCTCCTGCATAAGAACACAACCCAAACCTTGCCTCGATGCATCACAGTAGATATCAAAGCCCTTCTGCAAGTCTGGCATCACAAGCACTGGAGCGGTCGTCAATCTCTGCTTCAACTCCTCAAAACTCTGCGACAGGCATCAGTCCACTTGAACTCTCTATCCTTCTCCAGCAAGGTGGTGAGAGGCTTCACAATCTTGGAGAACCCCTCGATGAACCGTCGATAGTACCCTGCAAGTCCAAGGAAACTCCTGATCTCCTTTACTGTCCTCGGCGGTTCCCACTTCAACACGTCTTCTACCTTAGCCGGATCAACTCGCGATACCTCCATCCGTGATGATATGCCCCGAAAAGAGACTTCCTTCGACCCGAAAATCACATTTGCCGAACTTGGCATACAAGCTGCTTTGCTCTCTCAACTTCTGCAAAACAAGCCTCAAATGGTCCTCATGATCCTCCTCGGTCTTAGAGTAAACCAGAATATCATCAATAAACACCACAACGAACTTATCCAAGTACTCCATAAACACCTTGTTCATCAGATACATAAAGTAGGCAGGTGCATTTGTCAACCCAAAGGACATAACAGTATACTCATACAGTCCGTACCTGGTGGTGAATGCAGTTTTAGGAATATCCGACCATCTGATCTTCATCTGATGATAACCAGAACGCAAATCAATCTTAGAGAACACCTTAGCACCTCTCATCTGATCAAACAAGTCTTCAATGCGAGGCAATGGATACTTATTCTTGATAGTGACCTCATTAAGCAATCGATAATCCACACACATCCTCTGAGTACCATCCTTCTTCTCAACAAAGATAACCTTAGGTGCTCCCCAAGGTGATGAACTAGGACGGATAAACCCCTTTTCCAACAATTCATTAATCTGTTTCTTAAGTTCTATCAATTGTGTACTAGACATTCTATATGGACGTTTAGAAATAGGAGCGATACCCGGTAATAGATCAATAACAAATTCAACATCTCGGTCGGGTGGCATACACCGGCAACTCCCCTCCGGAAACACGTCCGGTACTCATTAACCACCCCGATATCCTCCAAAGCTCGCCATCCGAGTGCCGCTCGTACGAACCTCCTCGCATCCGACGGTGGATCAGCCACAAGTTCAATCTTTTCCCCGCTAGGACCAGTGAGAAGAACGATCACCGCTTAGCACACCTTGTATTGTCGCATCATGAGTGCCCAACCAATCCATACCCGGTATAACATCAAGATCCTTCGATTCCAGCACTATCAAGTTTGCCCAAAAATCTGCTCCCATGATCTTTAATCTAACATTAGGACACATGTATAAAGACCTCATATCCCCCCCCGGTGATCTAACTAGCATGGTTTGTTTCATGGGACACATGGGTATGCTATGCTTTGCCACAAACCGAGCAGATATAAATGAATGGGACGCTCCCGAGAATCAAATAATACCGATGCGGGGATAGAGTTGACAAAGAACATACCAAGCACCACGTGTGGATTCTCCCCGAGCGGTCTCGGTACTCACGTGATTCACCCCCGCCGCGTGCCCCGATTCTGCGGCCTCTTGTTGCTCTGCGGAGTCTGGTTCCCGCTCCTCAACTGCTGCATCTGCTGGTTCTGCACGGGGGTGCCTGGGGGTGCCTCTTAGGACAGGCATTAGCATAATGCCCGACCTCTCCACACTTGAAACAAGTGTTGCCTGCGGGAGTGTGTGGGGCGCCTGGCCTCACGGGTGTACCAATAGGAGTCATCGGACGATGCTGCGGGTAAGCAGGGCGTGGAGTCTGCGGTCCTGGGCGCGGAAACTGCTGCGGAGTGCGCTGGAACTGCTGGAACTGCTGCGGCTGGCCATAACCTCCTGACGGGCCTCCTGGACGGAACGGGGCTCCCAGCGGTGAAGTAAAACGGGGACGAGTGTGGCTCCCGGACTGCCCTGGAGTAGTAGCCTTCCTCTTCAACTCCCCCAACTCTCTGCGCATGGATTCCAGAACAATAGCCTTGTCGAGCAGCTGCTGGAAAGTCTGGAAGGTGTGTGACGTCAGCTGGTAACGAAGCGGTCCAGCCAAACCCTCCAAGAAGCGCTCCTGCTTCTTCGGATCATCCGCTACCTCCTCCGGTGCATAGCGAGACAACTCAATGAACCTGTCCCGATACTCAGCCACTGACATCCCTCCCTGCTTGAGAGAGAGGAACTCCTTCTTCTTAAGCCTCATGACCCCAGCAGGAATATGATGGTTCCGGAAGCTCTCGGTGAACTCCTGCCAAGTGATGGTGTTGGGTGCAGCATGGGCGGTGGTGTAAGCATCCCACCACGCTCCTGCAGATCCCTGGAGTCGACCGGCAGCAAACAGAACCTTCTCTCTGTCATCGCACTGAGCCGTGGTGAGCATCTTGCCCACAGTCTTCAGCCCAATCATCAGCGTCAAGTGGATCTGCAGCATGTGTGAAGACCGGTGGACGATGGCTCATGAACTCCCGGTGCCTGTTCATAGGCGCCGGCTGCTGTGGCGGTGGTGGTGGCGGATTATTAGCTTGAGCCTGCAGATTGGCCACAGTGTCCGTCAAGTTCTGCAGCAGCTGCAGCTGATTCTGAAAGAACTGCTGCATAGGATCCATGGGTGGCGGTGGAGGTGGAGGTGCACTGCTCGAACTGTTGCCTCGACCTTGACGAACCACTGGAGGCTGATCAACCCCTGATCCGGACCTGGTGTTTACCATCTGAGCGTTAGAAACACTGATTTAGATGATGATAACAATTGAAAAGCTGAAAAGATAATAATGCTGAATTCCAGAATAAGACAGATTCTGATAGCTGTAAAGAAACCAAGATATCTCTCTGTTCCATTAACCAAAATTCACGAATTTTTCTGGAGATATGGTGTATAAAATTACTGAACTAACCCAACTGGTTTTGCCTCAATCGGAGGTCTACAACTCGAGATATAAAATAATGAAGACAGGTATGTCAGCAGGAATTGACAGATTTCTGTTAGCTCAATGTTTCGTCCATAACTCCCAGAATATTAATTGGATATAGCTGAATTTTTGACAGAAAATCAGATATGAAATTTGTGAACTAACCCCACTGGTTTTACTTAATTTGGAGTTCTGTAGCTCGAGATAAAATTAAAACAGTACTGCTGTGTCAGGAAGTAACGCGAACAGATTCAGCACTACAATACTCCTTAAGATAGATAAAATATGATAGATAAAGAATTACGAAATTATAAGATAAAAGATAGGTGGGACAGAACTTAAACCCACTAATCAAACTCTATTACTAAACCAATGTCATTGTGGCATTAATCCACAACACACTGCAATCAACCAAAAATCCAAATCACAGATGTTCACAAACCAAGCACTCAAGCACACCACTATCTAACTCATCGTTCCAACGTGTCGTTTCTAACGTTTACAGACTCGATAACAGAAAGATAAAGACTTCTAACACCTAACTCCTATGGCCAAATAATCCTAGTGCGGGATCCAAGTGACCCATAGCTTGTCCTTGCAGGCCTTGGTGACATGGCAGCCAATCCTCTCCATCAGCCTGCACCTCATCTTCATCCTCGCCTGCGATCACTTTGAGCCTCTTGATCTCTCTCGCGGTCTTCATCTTGCTGGTCACGGAGATCTTGAAGCTCCATGAGAGTGTCATCCAAGTTGGTATTGAGAGCGGCTACATGACCCACTTGCATGGCATAGCGTGCTCCCGCAGTTTCATTGGCCATTGGAATTTCACGCCCACAGCTCCAGAGCGACGGCGGGGTAGATCTCCCCACACAGAGTTGGTGAGATGATGAGCTTCCTCGTAGCACCAAGCGGATAGAGCCCTCCTAGCTGCATCATCTCTTCCGGCTGCAAAGGTAGCTCTGGTAGCTAGAGCTTGATGGACAACAACCTCGTACACCCCCCCATCCAACGGGTTATCTTCCAGGATGCGCACAGACACATCCCACTGGGTCGGGTAGCGAGGGTGAGTCCTCTTCAGTCCCACGTAGTCGATCGTCACGTTCAGCTGAAGACGCTGGAAGAGCCTCCTCAACTTAGACGGAAAGCGTGCATGCCCTCCATCGTGATGACAAATGACCACCTTCCACTTCTCTGGCGCAGGGTGATCCTCGCATCTCCATCTTCTCGGGTCGAGTCCTCGTGTCCGAGGGGTCATCCGGATCATCTCCTTGCTCGGCTCCTCGACCGACTCCTCCTCGTGCTCTTGCTCTTCCTCCGACTCTTCGAGCTCATCATCCGATATCTCAATTACGGCGGGCGGAGGAGCTTGCTCGAAGCGCAGCTTGCTCCACTTCCCTCTCCCGAAGCTTCCCGATGCTCCTCACCGCCGCCTGAGTAGCAGTAGAAGTCCCGGTCCTCCGTGTACCTAGGAAAGCGGTAGGCACCCGAACGCGTGGTCTTCACCGACGAACCATCTAAGATAGATGAGACAAGCAGATTACTAAAAGAGACAAGATCAAGCTTAGATAACAAAAGCAAACAAGGATAAGATTAAACCAAGATTAGATGTAATAAAATAGAATAAAGCAAGCTAATCTATGTGTGGCTTCTAATGTTATAAAATCCTTAATTTCCGACCAGCTTCTAACTAGGCTAACGTCCTACATCCAACACGGCTCGATACCACTTTGTCACACCCGGATTTAAGGACAAACCCGAATGCAAGAATACATGTGCGCCGGATCAAGTTACACACATGCATCGACGCAGTGAATACCAAAACACGGTGTAAAAGCGTAAAGAGAGTATTAAACGCTTATTACATGACCGAATGTCTCAACTAAACAATCGTTCGAGTAGCTAACGGCGGAAAAGAAACACACGTAGAAGTCCTCCACGGGACCGACCGGAGAACGGACGCCTAGAACCCATCAAACTCATCATTGTAGTCTTCAAAACGCCCATCCGAGCAAGGCGGTAGTGTAGATGCAATACATAAACAACAAGCGTGAGCACATGTCGTACTCAGCAAGGAAAAAGTTCTATAACAACATGCAAGGCTTTATGGTGGAAGCTGTTGGCTCATAAGCAAGTCAGCATTTTAGTTGGTCAAGTTTTATTAAGTAACAGTTACTAGCAAGTGTAAGTATATACCAAACCCAGATAATAAAATGCAACAGATCCATGAAATGTAATGCACAAGTTTAAAAGTTCCATCTTCCATAGAATTAATCATGTGAGGGTCCAGGCCGCTCTTGACCGTGAGCACGGCTAACTAGTTAGTTTTACACTCTGCAGAGGTTGTACATCTTTACCCACAAGTCGCGTAAAAACCCAAAAGAGTTTTGGACCCAACCATGCGGTGTTTGCAAGGCACCATACCACACTTCCGAGGTGTGATTGCATAGGGACGCTACGAGGCCGTTACAAAGATCCCCAGATGAAGGCTGCCCGCTAGGTTACCCGGTCGGTGCAACGTATAAAGCTCCCGGACGAGTACCGTGTCTTAGCTAAGCCCACACCCGCCCGAGCAGTCCATACGTCACTACCCGCCGCCCCCAACCCTTATCAGGTAAAGCATACCTAACATCTAGTTCACTAATTAATAAGCCAAGACAGAGCCATATGTCTTGTGGTAGTACTGTTTTCCTGGGTGGTCGCTCCATGTTCCGATTAACAAGTATAAAGTGTTCTTGCATTACATGAAATGATAACGTAAATAAAGCCATATTAACAAGTGTTCATTAAACCATCCAAAACCACGTAAAGCGCTAGCATGTGCTACCCAACAAAAAGTAAACTCGGTTGATCAAGGCATAGGATAACAAAGCTAGTCGAACCTTAGCAATAGGACCCATCAATTTAATGCATAGCAAAAGTAAACAACGGTGTAATTAAAATGCATGTTGTAATAGGAATTTAACGGGAATGCAGCAAGGACTTGCCTTCTACCAGCACCGGAAACTGCTCAGGGTCTTGATACTCTTCAACAACGGCAGTCAAGTCCCCGAATTGCTCGTACGCTACGCTCCACACATCACATACAAGCAAGCAATGGAAATAAATAAGAAACAGTACACCAATCATCTCAAACAGTAACAAAAGCGACAGGAAGCTATTCTACTCGTCGAGACGATCGCGTGGACATAAAGAACGCTGAAAACGGAGTTAAAACGACAAAGTTATGATTAAAACAAGTTTTAGGACTTATTTGCAAAGAATTTTAGGGCTAAGGGTTAAAACAGAAGAAAACAGGACTAATCTGTGAAAGTTTTACGAGGTGGAAGGGCCGGGTTGCAATTTTAGAAAAACTTAAGGATTCTTAAGCAAAAATGCCACGGTCAGGCGGGGTTTGACCGGCGGGGACGAATCTGGCCGTGGGATCGCGATCCGGCGGCTGGGAAACAAGCAGGCGAGGGGGCCAGGTTGACCGGTACGTCGCCGGTTTGACCGGCGGCGTGGCGCGAGCGGTGGCCGCCGGATGAGGATCCGACGGCCCAGGAGATGCGCAAGCGAGGCGGGCGGCGCGAGGCGGCCGGGCGGCGAGCGCGCGCGCGCGCGCGCGCGGCGGCGAGCGGCGCGCAAGGCGAAACAAAGACCGGGGGGCACCACTTGCCGCGGGAATTGCACCGAGACGAAGAGCGCGCGCGCGTGCGAACCCAACCGGGGTGTCCCGAAGCGGCGACGGCGAGGGGGACGGCGCGCGCACGGCGAGGCGCGGCGGAGCTCAATCACCGGCGACGACGAGCCGGCGGAGCGGGGCACCGCGCGTTGAAGACGAACCGCACCGGCCGTCTCCTTACCACGCGGCGGATCCCCGAGCAGAACACGGCGACCGAGCGGCGGCGGGACGGCGCGAGCTCGAGGCGACGGCGGACCGAGGCGGCGGCGGAGGCGCCGGCCGCGGCTAGGTTTAGGGTTTGGCGCACGGGGCTCGGGGATTCGGTTGAGGCGGCGCGACAGGGGTGGCGGCGCAATAAATAGGGCCGCAAGCCGCCCGGCGTGCGGGCCCGAGGCGGCGGCGTCGGGTCGGACTCGGACCCGAGGCCGAGCCGAGACGGCGGGGGCGCGGGGAGGGAGATGCTGACAAGGCGGGACCCGCCTGTCGGCGAGGGCAGGCGGCGCGGGGCTGCGGCGAGCGAAGCTGGGCCGCACTGGGCTGTAAGGATTAGGTGGGCCGGCTGCAGTTGCTGCGGTTGCTTCCTTTCTCTTTTTTTTTCCTTATTCTTTTTCAAATCCAAATCTTTTTCCAAACCAATTTAAACTACAAACAACCATTGAATTCAAACCAGGATTTGAATCCAACAACCAAAAACAATGCACCAGCATGCATGCAACAGTAGACTCCTATATTTCATTAATTAATTAATAAAAACAATTAAATGCCTATAAAAGCACAACAACCTTATATTCCTTAAGCGAGATCGAAATGTTGCTAAGCCAATTTTAATTAAATTCAGAAGTTGAAATTTAGGGTGTTACACCACACAGGGTGTACAGGTTGAAAAGGGCTCTGTATGGGTTGAAACAGGCGCCCCGTGCTTGGTATGGGAGATTGAGAGGTTTTCTGTTGAGCAGAGGGTTTGTGATGGGTACCGTGGATAGGACCTTGTTTCTCCTCAAGCATGGAAATGACTTGTTGTTTGTTCAGATATACGTGGATGATATTGTCTTTGGTGGCTCGTCACATAACCTTGTTGCCAAGTTTGCAGATGAGATGAGCAGGGAGTTCGAGATGAGCATGATGGGCGAGTTGCAGTATTTTCTCGGGGACACGCAGATCAAGCAAGTGAAGGATGAAACATTTGTGCACCAGACCAAGTACACGAAAGACATGCTGAGGAAGTTCCAGATGCAAGATGTGAAGCCGATGTCGACTCCCATGGGGAGTACGGCCACTTTGGATGCGGACGAGGACGGAGAACCAGTGGACCAGCGGGAGTACAGGAGCATGATCGGCTCCCTCCTCTACTTGACGACGACGAGGCCAGACATGCAGTTCAGTGTGTGTCTGTGCACTCGTTTTCAGGCTTCGCCGAGGACATCACATTGACAGGCCGTCAACAGGATTTTCAGGTACCTACAGTCTGCCCCTGGTCTTGGCCTTTGGTATTCTTCCTCCTCGACTCTTTCTCTTCATGGTTTTTCCGATGCGGATTTTGCTGGTTGTCGAGTCGAGAGGAAGTCTACTTCGGTACTTGCCGCTTTCTTGGGTCTTCGTTGGTTTCATGGTCTTCCCGCAAGCGGTCTAGTGTAGCTCGCCTCTACCACCGAGGCGGAGTATGTTGCCGCCGCGAGTTGTTGTTCCCGTACCGTTGTGGATTTCATACACTTTGAGAGACTTTGGTGAGGAGTGCACCCGGATCCCACTTCTTTGTAATAGCACCGGTGCCATAAGCGTAGCTAAAAACCCGAAGTGCTTCACTCCAGAACCAAACACATAGAAGTGAGGTACCATTTCTTGAGGGACAATGTGGAAAAAGGAACCATTGTGTTGAGTCATGTCCCTACCCAAGATCAGCTAGCCGACATCTTTACAAAGCCTCTCGACCAAGCTACATTTGTGCGCTTGCGGGGGAACTTGGGGTTTGTTGCCCTTACTAGTTGATTCTTGGGGAGTTTTCTTTTTGTACCATATGTATCATACCATGTTTACTTTGATGTATATACATGTTTTGCTTGTTGTACAAACCATGGTAGGATTGCCATCTTGTCATATATCATGTTGCATTTGTATCATATTGCATTTTAGGATGATGAGCTTCTTTCATATTCCTTATTTGAGTCTCTTTGGCTATTTGTGAGATATTGGTCATATGTGTGGAGAAATGGTGATGTGAGGCTATGCTCTTGGAATATTTGAGATATATGTGTGGTGAGATAGCCCTTTTTGAAATAAATGCTAATCTTGACTAATTTTTGGTGAAATGTGCTCCACTCGTGTGTAGTAGTGTATCCATGTCACAGTTTGGTCTAAATGTGCTTTTCATGCTTAGATTGTGCTTGGATGTCTTTTTCTTGCATTTAGGCCAAAGGCCGAATATCATTGTGAATGTTTAGCCTATGTTGCATTCATGGGGGAGCATAAGCTTCTTTTTGCCGCAAAGGCACTTCATGTACCATGAAATGATTTAATCTTGAAAAGAAGTGTATAATGCTTGAAAAATGCTCCATCCATCATGTCTATGCTTAAAATGTCGTATCTTTCACATATGGGTGCAAAACATGTTGCATGATGTTCACCAGTGGAGAAGTCTCCCCGAAGTGGACACATGGCTCATGAGCTTTGACATGACATGCTTTGCTTTATAGGTGTTTACAATGATCTTTTGTTGAGAATTTGATATCCTTGTATGATCTCTGAGTGGTATGCATGTTTGTGGCTCGAGTGTGACATGGATAGGCTTTTACAAGTGAAGCGAGCCTTCTTTTGGTAAAACTGCTTAAATCTGAAAATTTTGCTTTGTCACATGCTTGTATTTTCATATATTACTTGTGGCAACGCTTTGACTATGCTATGATTCATATGTGTGATCTTTGTCTCATTTTTAGCCATTGACACTAGATTTGGCCTATTTGAGAAGCTCATGTAGATGTTTATATGCTTTGTTTTGCATTTCTGCATTTTCACCTTGATTCATACATTGTCAACAAATGGGAGAAGAGGTGAGCTTAATGAAAATTCAAAAGAGGTGAGCTAAACTTTGGAAGTTTGCATCCACATGTTCAGGGGGAGCTTGCATTTGTTCAAGGGGAGCTTTCTTGCTGATTTCAGTGTGGAGTTTGTGCTTTGCTTGGCTTGTGACCTTTCTTTGCCTTTCCTTGGTTTTGGTCATGAGTTGAGCTTCTTTGCTTTTCTTTCTTCTTCCTTTCTTTCTTTCTCTGAATTTCATTTCGCATTGTGTGTTGTCAATGCACTCATCAAGGGGGAGATTGAGGACCAGGAGCGTCCCAGTGGTCGATGGATGACCGCTCCTCAGTGATGAGTGATTGACAACGGGTGTTGGACTGACTCTTGGCTTAGTGCGCGTGTGTAGGCTCGCGGCCTAGTTCGTGTTGTTGCGGTGGTGAAGAACGGGCGCGAAAGGTCTTCAGCCTTGAGGGGCCTCCGGGAGATGGAGAGACAAGTAGGCTCGGTTCGAGGGACCCGGTGGACAGCGGGACTAGGTGCGGGCCACATGGTGGCGATACAAGCAAGACGAAGTCATGGACAATCAAGCCGGTGCATGGTGGCGGTCGAGTCAAGTGGTTTGGCGGGAGGCCGGACCGAGCACGCGGGGTTTGGTGGTTTGCCCACAAAACCATCGGTGGACGGTTTCTTGGTTTGGGCCTCAAAACCAAGTCCGAGGGCCCAACACGACGGAGACGGGATCCGGGCGTGTCGGGAAGCTTCGAGGCGGAGGACACGCGGCGAGATCGCATGGCTTCGTCGGGAGGACGCGGGGTGCGGCAAAGGCGTGGCCGTCCGATGGCAAGACCCACAAACATTACCTAAATACCCCTACGTGGGTTGTATCACCAGTAGTTAAGTTAGGGGCAGTCGAGTCATTTACCACTCCGGCGGGACCTGATATATAAGCCATGAGTGTGTGTGGATGGCTCTCTCTCTCCGCGACTTAGGGTTTCATTTCCTCCCTCCCATTTCTCATTTTCGTAGCTATTTTCTTCTCTATTTTCTCTAGGCTAGCATGAGAGCTTCATGAGAGATTTGTTGAGAGGGATGGATGCTAGGGCGGCATGCTAGACCTTGTGAATCTTTCCTTGTTTGTATAGAAGATTCGGAGTTGTGTTTTTCATGGTCTTTTTGTGCTTGTTTTCGTGCCTTTGTTCTCGGTGTGATTCCGCGGATTTGAGTTGGTTTCTCCCCGGATTTCTTTGAGGAAAACATGGATGGATGCCTTGTGCACCTTTGTGATTGATCTTGTGCCCTCAAACGCCGGGAAACCACTTCGATTCAAGGATTTTTGTTCGGTGCTCTAGCTTTTGGTGGTGTTCAAAGGATTCGCGATTCCCGGTGATTTAGGGAGTTAGGAGGCAAGATTTTTGGGCTATAGCATCCTTGTGTGACGCTTTTCAAGTCCCCAAACCCTTGTCTCCACAGCTTCAACCATTTGGGAAATCCGATGATGATTTGGGGGAGTTGACCTTCGAGGTCGAGCAGTTTTCTGCTCTGTCCGTGCGGCGCGGACGGTCCGCGGGGAGGTCGCGGACGGTCCGCGGGTTGCGTGTTCATTGCGTGTTCGTCGTGTTCTTGTGTGTCTTTGCTTTCGATCCGGTTTGGTTTTAGGTTTTCATTGCAGCTGGTTCGCGGATGGTCCGAGCTTCAGTAGCGGACGGTTCGGGACCCACGCGGACGGTCCGCCCGGTCTTCGCGGACGATCCGTTTTTCTCGGGTCGGTTCTGGTGGTTCTGTTGTCTTTAACGGACGGTCCGTGGCCCCCGGCCGGATGGTCCGCGTGTCCCTTGCGAATTGTCCGCGGAACCTGGCCGGACTGTCCGCGCGGCCTTTGCGGACAGTCCGCCCTGCCTGGCCGGACAGTCCGCCCGAGGCTGACAGCGTGGTTCTTTGATTCGATTCCTTTGCCCCCTCTTTCGTGCTTCCGCGTGTGCTTCAAGGAATCGTTCCTAAGACTTGAGGTTGATCCATAACCTTGTTGTCTTGGCGGTTGGGGTGTGATTCGATCCATCGCTTGTGTGTGACCGGGAATTGTCTAGGGTATAGGCCGGGTTCTTTGAGAAGAATTTTTACCGGCTCCTATTCACTCCACCCCTCTCTAGTCGCCATCCGATCCTTCACCCACCGAGGTAGTGGGCCCAGGGAGGTCCGTACGACAAGCCCCCGCGTACTTTGTAGTCGAGAAGGATAGCTTCAAGTAGTCTTGACGGCCTTAACGAGTAGTCCTCAAGCGTCCCCGAGTACTACAAGTCAAAAGTCCTCAAGAGTAGTCGAAGCATCCCGAGGCTGGAATGTACTCCAGCTGATGTTTGATCAATCTTGAAGTCTTCTCGAGTAGTCCCAAGTGTCCTCGAGTGCTGCCCTCGAAGGTCTTCAAAAACGCCCGCATTGTCTTGAAGCCGAAGCTGATATGGGAGTGCGATTGCAAAATCGCACTCCATATGGAGTAGCCCCGGAGCCTTAGGTTGAGTCGTAGGCTCTGGCTGAGGGTCCATCTGAAGTTTTGGCAAGAATATCCCGAAAAATCCGGAGAAAAAACCGAAGGACACGTGGCACGGAGCCCCCGAGCCTTGAGTCGAGTACTTCCTCTCGAATTGAAGGGTCATCTTGTAGAATGTGTCCTGAGATGCTCCTGAGTCTTGTCGCTTCCTAGGTAGTCGAGTGGAGGTAGCCGAGCCCCCGAGGTGAGGCGCGTCGACTAGTTGAAGTTGAAGAGTCGCGCGCGGCCGCTGAGTCAGCCAAGCGCAAGACTTATCCATCCGGCCGTTGGAGGGCAGCGTTGACTTATAAATAGAAGCCAAATCCCTTAGAGTTTTTCACCCTACGCAGCTGTAGCCATTTTGAATAGACCTTGGCCAGAATCGCCGCCAGCGCACGCCGCCGCCGCTGTAGATCTGAAAGTTCTACCACCCAGAGCCACCAGAGTAGCCCCCGAGCGAATGCGCGTGAAGACGCCGCGCACTTGGAGGATGAAGCCGTCGCCGTCCAAGACCACAAAGGCCACCAGCGGGAAGAAGAGGGGCCGCGACGAAGCCGCCGGATCTGCTGCAGGGGCAGCACCGCCGATGTCTCCACCGCGGCCAGATCCGAACCGCGAGTGGAAGAAGTCAAAGACGAAGACCGAAGATTTGCTAGCCCTCCTCAACAGCGAATTCATCCGTGAGAAGGAGGTGGACATGTGGAGGGCTGCCGCCGGGGATCCGTACCCGATGGAGAAGAGCGAAGACGAGATACCGATGTTCGCGCGCTTCGCGGAGCGCGGACTTGCACTCCCGGCGAGCGACTTCTTCAAGGGGCTCATGGGGTACTACGGCATCGAGTACCTCAACCTCAACCCCAACGGTATTTTCCACACCGCCGTCTTCGTCCACTTCTGTGAAACGTTTCTGGGGATCAAGCCCCACTGGATCTTGTTCCGGAAGTTCTTCCGGGTGAAGCCGCAACCTAGCGCCAGCAACCCGCGGGTAGTCGGAGGAGCGGGGATCCAGATGCGGGAGGACGCCGCCGAGCAGTACCTCTCGTACAAGCTCATCAACTCCAACCAGGACTGGAAGGCGAAATGGTTCTACATCACGAACCACCACCCCGGGTTGCCGAAGCCGAGCGGGAAGCAGCCCAAACATCGCCCGTGGTGGAACACGGAGCCAACGATGCAGGAGGGGATCCAGCTCCCCGAGTTGTTGGCGCGGATCAAGGCGCTGAGGGAAGTCGGGCTGAGGGCCGAGCACGTGGCCTTCAGCTTCATGAAGCGCAGGGTGCAACCACTGATTGCTCGCGACACCCTAGGATTCAAGTACACCGGCAACGGCGACACGTCGCGGATGCCTGGAGACGAAGTCGACGACGACGACATAGTTGACAGGCTGGCGCGGATCTTCAAGGACATGCCACCGTACACGGCGTGCCCCGTCCCGGAGTACTCCGCCGCGCGCCCGCCAAAGGAGGTAAGTAGCCGTAGCTCGTGTCGAGTACCTAGTCTTTCTGAGTAGTCGCGCTGATGAGTTGTGTCTTGCAGGACGACTTGAAGAAGTTTGTCTCCGAGCCGCCGCTGCCCCCTCAGGAAGTCGAGACCCGGAGGAGGGAAAGACCAAGGCAAGGGAGCGGCGGGAGGTCGGCGAAGGAGACGACACTGTTGTCTTGGAGGACACGTCCGACGAGGATGATGACGAGGAGACGCTGCAGGACCGCTTTCAGCTGCGGTCGAGGTTCAGCCGTCCTGGCTTGCCTCACGTTCCCCTCGTGCAGGACCCACCGACTAGCCTAGAGGCTATCCTGGTTGCACCGCCACGAAAGCCGCGCAATGCGTCCCGCAAGCGCGTGTCGAAGAAGTTGAAGGTCACCGAGACCACGTCCCTAGAGGTGAGCCATCTTGAGTAGTGTAGTTGAGTACTCGTGTCTCGAGTCCACTTGCTGACGATGAACTTTCCTTGCTTGTAGGAGGTCCCGCCCATGGAGCCCACTGATCAGGGCGACGAAGGCGAGTGTGACACGGTGGGGGAAGCCACTGGGAGTCGTAGCCCAGCCCCCACTGTTGAAGAGCTCCTGGCGCAGATGGAGCGCCAGCCCCCTGCTCGTCAAGAGAGCACGGAGCCCGCGACCGGCGCCGCAGAAGAAGTCGTGGCCGCGGAGGCACGGGAGAGTGCGCACCCGCGGGCCGTCATTGCGAGAAGATGAGGCGCAAGAGGAGGCGCCCGCCGAGGGTGGACTGGTGGACATTGCCAGCATCCTTGGCGCCCCGACCGTGACGGTAGTCCGGTCAAGCTTGTAAGTGTTGGATCTTCCTGAGTAGTAGCTGATGTAGTAGTCGAACTTCATTGACAACCAACTTGTGTAGTCTGCAGGAAATCAACCGATCTGTCCTGGGAGGGGGATGAACCCTCTGCAGTGGTGGCGAAAGAAGAAGCCGCGCCACCCGCTGAGGAGTCCGCTCCCGCCCCTCAGGCGGAGCCCGAAGCGCCGGCTGCTGAGGCTGCGTTGCCCGAAGCCCGCGTGGTCGAAGGTGAGTACTCTGCTGAGGCTGTAGTACCCCGAAGAGTAGTCGTAGTCGTCGAATGACGCTGATGCACTTGTCTTCTTGTTGACAGGCGCTGAGGCCGAAGGGAGCGAAATTCCCGCGGCGGTGCCCATGGAGAGGTTGACACCAGAAGTACAGGAGGCTGCTGGAGGAGCCCCCGAGCTGATGGAGGTAGCCGTCGGAGAGGCCGCCACAGCGACCGGAGGAGAGGAGGCCACCGCGCAACCAGAACCCGCTCTGGAGGTGGTCGTCCGTTCCCCGGAGATCCAAGACGCGGAGCCCATCCGCTCTGCGCGGATGACCGAAGCCGCCACGAGTAGTCGCGGCGGAGTAGAGCTGCTGGCGGATGACTTGGTCGATCCGTCAACGGTGGCTCGGCATCTGGAGGCAGTCCGCCAAGCCGAGCAGTGGATGAAGGTGGGTAGTCGTAACTCCTGAGTAGTCAATCCTGTAGCGTTGAGTACCCATTTGATGTGTATTGCCTGTGCAGGACGTCGTGGAGAGGTCCCGCGAGAAGTCCAATATGCTTCAAGGCTTCGGCGACGCGGTGCTTCGGGCAGAGGCGCTGGAGGACCAACTCGTGAAGTCCCGGAAGCACGCGGCCGCCATGCAGTCCAAGCTTGATACCGCCTTCGCCAAGTACCACAACGACATCCAGGAGATGCAGGCGAAGAGCGACGACTTGGTGCGGAAGAACAAGTCGCTCCGCAACAAGAACAAAGGTACACCACTTGTCTTGTTGAGTAGTTGTTGGAGGTCGAGAGGTAGTCTAACCCGCTGCGCCTTGTTGTTTGCAGAGCTTGAGACCCGGGTTAAGCAGTTGAAGACTTCAGAGACGGATCTGAAGAACCTCTTCTACCGGGAGTAGGAGGCCCGCCAGGTACTCGAGCTAGACTATAAGGAGTTTGCCTTCGAGTGCGACAAGCACATGGAGCTTCGTATTGCCTCCGATCGTGACCTCGTCAACTGCTACAAATCGTTGCAGAAGCTGAACGAGGACTGCGAGGTGCTGCGGGCCCAGCTGAAGGAGCTTGAAGAAGCCGCGCATCCCATCGCAAGACTCTTGATGCCTCATCCTGGCGGCCCCAAGATAGCACCGCTCGTGGATTGACTGAAGGAAGCCCCCAGCCGGCTGGCGGCCTACGTGAAGCATCTGGCGAAGTCGATCCCGAACCAGGTGCTGGCCTTCATGAAGTCCTACTTCCCGAAGGTGCCTGTGGATGTAGTCGCTGGCAGGGTAGCCGCCAACTATACGGACGAGCAGTATGCGGAGCTGCTGGAGCAGATGGCGCCCATTGCGGCGCAAGTAGCCGACAAGCTCAATTTCCAGTAGTCCTGTAATAGTTAGCTCGTAGCAATTGATGTACAAAAAACAATTGTAATGAAATTGTTTAAGTATTAATGAAGAGAAGTTCCATCAATGAGTACTCGTAGTCGCGATCTCAGAGTGCGGGGTCCCATCGTGGAGTTGTCGCGAGTAGTGGTACTCGGCGGTAGTCTCGTTGAGGGAAGTAGACAGTAAAGAAGTTGATGAACGATCAAACTTTATTACTGACAAAGTACACCTGGATGGCCAGGGCCGTAGTTACAGAGTAGTCGCCAAGACCCGGAGGCCGCTTACGGCTAAGTGGTGCTAGGGCGAGTAGCCGCTTACAGCAGTAGATCCGTAGGTAGCCGTATAGGCTGGATCTAGAAGTACATGGTCTCTCAGTAGACCGCTGCTAGCGTCCTTTGTCGCTCGTCGCAGCCCAGGATCTGTAGGTAGCCGCATGGGCTGGATTCTGGAGAAGAGTAGTCCAGAGACTAGTGCCTGGACCCAGAGGCCGCTTACAGCGAAGGAGTAGTCCGGAGACTGGAGCTAGGACCCAGAGGCCGCTTACGGCGGAGGGGTCTTGATGTAGTCGTGTAGACTTGAGCCCCCAGGGTAGTCGTGTAGACTTAGGCGTAGAACCGACAGAGCTGGTCGACATTCCACGAGTTGTTGACATCTTCGCCTTCAAGTGTCTGGAGGTGATAGGAGCCCGGCCCGGTCACCTTTGCCACGGTGAAGGGACCTTCCCAGGGGAAGCTGAGCTTGTGTAGTCCTTCCGTGTTCTGTATACGATGGAGGACGAGATCGCCAACGTTGAAGGAGCGTTCCTTGATGTTGCGGTCGTGGTAGCGTCGGATACCCTCCAGGTACCTTGCTGATTGGACGAGGGCAGCGCAGCGAGCTTCTTCGAGTCCATCGATGTCAACTCGTCTATTGTCTTCAGAGACGCCTTCGTCGTAGTGCTCCACTACTGGTGAGTTCCATATGACATCAGCAGGGAGGATTGCTTCGGAGCCGTAGACCAGGAAGTAAGGGGATTGCCCCGTTGGCTTGGAAGGCTGAGTACGCAGCCCCCAGAGTGCATTGGGTAGTTCATTGATCCACTTGCCTCCTTTAGAGTTAGCAGCATCGTGTAGCCGCTTCTTGAGAGCGTCGAGCACCATCCCGTTGGTGTGCTCGACTTGTCCGTTGTCCCTAGGATGGGCGACTGAGACATATCAGACGTCAATCCCGCTGTTCTCGCAGTACTCCCAGAACTGGTGGTTGTTGAAGTTGGAGCCCAGGTCTATGATGATGCGGTGGGGTAGTCCGTAGCGATGCACGAGTTCATCCAGGAAGTCGAGTACTCTGTCAGCCTTGGGGCATGTGACCGGCTTGACCTCGATCCACTTGGTGAACTTGTTGATGGCCACACGTACTCTGTTGAAACCACCTGGCGCAGTGGGTAGTGGCCCAATCATGTCGAGCCCCCAGCAAGCGAAGGGCCAGGTTGGCGGTATGGTGACTAGCTTGTAGGTTGGGACGTGTTGCTGCTTGGCGAAGTATTGGCATCCTTGGCACCTTCTGACGAGTTCTTCGGCATCGCCCAAAGCTGTGGGCCAGTAGAAAGATCGCCGGAAGGCCTTGCTGACCAGCGTGCGAGAAGACGCATGGTTGCCGCAGACTCCCTTGTGGATCTCCTCCAAGATGTCCATGCCTTCTTGCCTGTGGACGCACTTCATGAGTACTCCAGAAGATGCGCCCCGCTTGTAAAGCTTGTCTCCGACGAGGACATAGGACTTGGTGCGGCGGATGAGCTGCTCAGCCAAGTTCTTGTCCGAGGGAACCTTCTGCTCGCTGAGGTAGTCGATGAAGGGTTGCCTCCAGTCCATGTCGATCATCATGACCTCCTGGCCAGCGGGCGGATGCGCTGGGACAGTGGTCGGTGGCGCCAGCTCCGGGATGGATGGAGCGTGGAGCTCGTGGACGAAGACACCCGCTGGTACTTGAGCGCGAGTAGAACCGAGCTTCGACACGACGTCTGCTGCAACGTTGTTTTCGCGGACGATGTGGTGGAACTCGAGACCGTAGAACTTGTTCTCGAGCTTGCGGACTTCTAGGCAGTAGGCATCCATGTTCTCCTTGTTGCGGTCCCAGGACTTGTTGACTTGGTTGATGACCACTGCGGAGTCGCCGTACACTAGTAGCCGCTTGATGCCCAGCGAAGCCGCAAGGCGGAGCCCGTGTAGGAGAGCTTCGTACTCGGCTTCGTTGTTTGAGACCTTCCAGAAGATCTGCAGGACGTATTTGAGTTGTTCGCCTGTTGGAGAGATCAGGAGTACCCCTGCACCTGCACCCTAGAGGTTGAGTGAGCCGTCGAAGTACATCACCCAATGCTCTGGTCGCACGGTTGGAGTAGGTAGCTGATTCTCCCGCCACTCCGCCATGAAGTCGACTAGCGCCTGCGACTTGATGGTTGTGCGTGGTTGAAGTCGATGGTGAGGGCGCCGAGTTCGACTGCCCACTTGGAGATCCTTCCAGTAGCATCTTGGTTCCGCAGGATGTCGCCGAGCGGGTAGTCGGTGACGACGGAGACCGAGTATTCCTGGAAGTAGTGTCATAGCTTCCGCGAGTTGATGAGTATTGCGTACAGAAGCTTCTGCACAGGCTGATAGCATGCCTTGGACTCTGACAGGACCTCGCTGACGAAGTAGACTGGGCGCTGGACTGGGTAGGCGTGGCCGTCTTCCTGCCGCTCGACAACGATGGCAGTACTGACCACATGAGTAGTCGCAGCGAGGTAGAGCAGTAGTTGCTCGCCTTTGCGAGGAGCCGTGAGGACTGGTGGCTTCGATAGGAAGTCCTTGAGCTGAGCAAGGGCTTGGTCCACCTCTGGAGTCCACACGAACTTCTCTTGATGCTTGAGTAGTTTGAAGAAGGGGAGCCTGTCGGTGTTTAAACCTCTCGACCTCCATGGGAGGTACCCGCAGCAAGGTAGAAGGTGGGGATCGCCATGATCTGAGTACTCGAAGGTTCACGCGAGGACACAAGACACGAGATTTATACAGGTTCGGGTAGCCAGAGTAGCTACCCTACGTCCTGTTTAGAGTAGTATTGCGCCCTGCGCTTGGATGTTGATCCCCAGAGGGATTGTGAATGGTCCTCCTAGGTACCCGGCTCTCCTTTATATAGTCCAGGGGGCGGGTTCCTAGTCGGTTACAAGGCAGGAGTCCTAGTAGGATTACACAGAGCGAGTCCTAGTAGGAGTACAGGGGAATTCTACTAGAAGTCTGTCTTCTACTCTTCTTCCTTCCTTGCATGAGTACCCGGGGTGTATGCCCGACAAGCCCCGAGCACGTTGGAGTCGAGAGTAGTAGTTCGAGTAGTCTTCAAGCCTCTTCGAGTAGTTCTTGAGGGTCCTCGAGTACTGCTTGGAGAAGTCTTCGATAGTACTTGAACTGTCGCGAGGCTGGAAGGTGGTCCAGCTCATCAGTCTTGAAGTTGAGATTATATGGAAGTGCGGTTGCAACATCGCACTCCATGTGGAGTAGCCCCGAGCCTTAGGTTGAGTTGCAGACTCTAGCTGAGGGTCAATCTTGATTCTGAATCTTCCGTCTTGAAAAAATTGAATGATGGGTGTAGCATAGCAGCCCCCGAGCCTTGAAATGATTAGGTAATCAATCCAAGGGTCTTCAGTGTTCGCGAAAGCCATCATCTGAGTACTCTTGCAGCGTGTAGCCCCCGAGATAAGAGAGCCATACGAGCCACGTCGAGTAGTTGTTGGTACGGAGCCCCCGAGCTTGAGAGCGAGCGAAGCATGCTGAAGTTATCCTCGAGTAGTATGTTGAGTGCAGCCCCCGAGCTGGAGAGATTCCGAGTAATCGAGCCGTGGAGCTTGAGAAGTAGTCGTGCCGTCAAAACGGACTTTGAATGCGACCGAAGTCGACTTTAGACGCCGGCAGAGCGGACTTTAGATTGCGACTTGAAAGCCGAAGTCGACTTTGTGCCGCGCGGAGCGGACTTTGAGATGCGACTTGAAAACCGAAGTCGACTTTAGTTGCCGCGCGGAGCGGACTTTAATATGCGACTTTAGAAGTCGACTTTAGGATGCCGCGCGGAGCGGACTTTGAGATGCGACTGAAGAAGTCGAGTTTGCGCCGCGCAGAGCGGACTTTTGAAATGCGACTTTGGAAGTCGACTTTAGTTTGCCGCGTGGAGCGGACTTTAATATGAAAAAAACGAAAAGCACTTTCCGGAAAGCCAAAGCGAATGAAAAATCAGAGAAAACGAGTAGTTTTGCCGCCGGAGCGGGCTTAAGATTGCGACCGGAGTCGGCTTGTGCCACCGGAGTGGGCTTGGATGCGACCGCTAGCGTCGACTTGCGCCACCGGAGTGGGCTGAGTACCTGGGCCATGGATTTCAGACCCAAGGTACGATTGCCGACAGAGCGGGCTTTAAGATGCGACCGGAGTCGGCTTGAGGGTGCGACCGGAGTCGACTTGCGTACCTAGGCCATGGATTTCAAACCCAAGGTATGGTTGCCACCGTAGTGGACTTGAAGGTGCGACCGGAGTCGACTTGCGTACCTGGGCCATGGATTTCAGACCTAAGGTACGGAGCACGAGTACTTAGGGTACTTGGACCCATGGTACAGAGCGTGAAGACCACGTGTAGCTAGGTTCCATCGTCGCCAGGACCCGAGGGCCGCTTACAGCTAGGTTCCATCGAAGCTCACACACGTAGTATGCCATCGAAGCAGGCGAAGATGCGACCGGAGTCGACTTTGAGTTGCCGCACGGAGCGGACTTTAGAATGCGACTTTAGAAGTCGACTTTAGATTGCCGCGCGTAGCGGACTTTAGAAACTGCCTCCTAGGGATAGCCCCCGAGTTGATGAAGTAGACTCGTGACGACTTTATTAATATACCCCAAGAGTAGTCAGCAGAGTGTAGCTCCCGTGAAAACCCGCCGAGAAGCATACACAAATGAGTAGTCGGCAAGTTGTCCTACATGATGAGGAGAACAAGCCAAGAAAACAGTAATCATTTAGATAAATGACTTAGCTGTTGCTGCCTGGGCAGACTTGTGATGAACCCGTGGCTATCGGCGATGGAGCCGCGACCGTTGTTGTTGAAGTCGACTAGTCAGAGTTGATTCCGACTAGTTGTTAGGGGCGTGACTGCCGTTCTCGACTAGTTTGGAAAACTAGTCGAGATGAATGGTCAACGCGATGCAACCGGAAGACGACGTCATGGCGGCGCGCGGCGTACTCGAAGTAGAGCCAGTGTTGCCGCGAGACAAGTAGTCACGACGCACGGCGTGGATGAAGTAGAGCCAGCGTGGCCGCAAGACGAAATCGTGGCGCACGGAGTAGTCGACGACAAGCCTGGGCGAGGCGGAGTAGTCGACGACGAGCGGCGCAACGTGCCGAGGCACTCGGACGCGTGGCGGATGCGAAGTAGTCGACGACGAGCCTGCGCGAGGCGGAGTAGTCGACGACGAGCGGCGCGACGAGCCGCATGATGAGCCGCGCGACGTGCCGAGGCACCCGGACACGCGGCGAAGACGAAGTAGTCGCGGCGCACGGCAAGGTTGACGTAGAGTGCGTGCAGCCGGAGACGAGTAGTCGCGGCGCACGACGAGGTTGACGTAGAGTGCGCGCGGCCGAAGACGAGTAGTCGCGGCGCACGGCAAGGTTGAGGTAGAGCACGTGCGGCCGGAGACGAGTAGTCGCGGCGCACGACGAGGTTGACGTAGAGCGCGTGCAGCCGGAGACGAGTAGTCGCAGCGCATGGCATGGTTGATGTAGTCATACTCGCGTGCGTTGCTTGTGTGTATCAAGTGTTGATCTTGGAGCTTCCCTGGTACGTCTTCGTGTGCAGGTAGCAATGATTCACCACCCAATTTTCTTTTCACGTGAAGACGTGAAACTCCTAGAGTCTTTGAACACAAATGCACATAATAATTTTTTTGCTTGACCGTGGCACGCAGCAGCAAAACCAGTACGCAAAACAGAAACTGATTCTTGATGTTCGCAGGCGCAGTCGACCTGGACCGAGGTAGCTTGCTGATGTGCGAGTAGCAAAAAACCCTCCAATTTGCTAGTCACGTGATGCTCTTGGAGTCTTGTGGGAGCCGTTACTGTGTGTACGAATAAACTGAATTTTCTCGCCGCAAGGAGAGGAGGCACTAATTTCTCTTTTCCTGGTGGAATTCTGGAGAACGAGTAAACTTCGGACTCCAGCTTGCTCGCAGAACCAGTGTAGCCTCAAATTGCTTACAGCTTTCGACTTGGATTCGAACTGGCATCGATATATACGTTGTCGAGCAGTAATCCATCAAATACAGGTTTGACTTGTGGTCTTGGATCTTGACGCGGGCGTCAGACGGTTGAGTGTCGCCGAGTAGATTGATCTGGGTAGATGAAGGTCCTTCGAATTCTCCCGGTGATCATGTCGAGGGCCCCACGGTGGGCGCCAGCTGTCGGTGTTTAAACCTCTCGACCTCCATGGGAGGTACCCGCAGCAAGGTAGAAGGTGGGGATCGCCATGATCTGAGTACTCGAAGGTTCACGCGAGGACACAAGACACGAGATTTATACAGGTTCGGGTAGCCAGAGTAGCTACCCTATGTCCTGTTTAGAGTAGTATTGCGCCCTGCGCTTGGATGTTGATCCCCGGAGGGATTGTGGATGGTCCTCCTAGGTACCCGGCCCTCCTTTATATAGTCCAGGGGGCGGGTTCCTCTTCGGTTACAAGGCAGGAGTCCTAGTAGGATTACACAGAGCGAGTCCTAGTAGGAGTACAGGGGAATTCTACTAGAAGTCTGTCTTCTACTCTTCTTCCTTCCTTGCATGAGTACCCGGGGTGTATGCCCGACAGAGCCCCCGTTCTCCAAGCTTCGAGATGAATCTGTTCAGGGCCGCCATGCACCCGGTCAGCTTCTGGACATCTTTGATGGACGTCGGAGCTTTCATGCTGGTGATGGCGGAGATCTTCTTGGGGTTGGCTTCGATGCCGCGTTGGCTGATGATGAAGCCGAGTAGTTTGCCCGAGGGTACGCTGAAGACGCACTTGTTCGGGTTGAGCTTCCAGCGGTACTCGCGTAGAGATGCGAAAGTCTCTTCAAGGTCTTCGATGAGGGTACTGGAGTCTCTGGTCTTGACGACCACGTCATCCACGTAGGCTTCGACATTCTTGTTGAGTTGCCTCTTGAAGCAGGCCTGGATAGCTCGTTGATAGGTGGCGCTGGCGTTCTTCAGCCCGAAGGACATGGTCTTGTAGCAGTACGCGCCAAACGGGGTGATGAACACGGTCTTCTCCTGGTCTTCTTCCTTGATCGCGATCTGGTGGTACCCGGAGTAGCAGTCGAGGAAGTAGAGCAGGTCGCAGCCCGTCGTGGAGTCGATGACTTGATCAATCCGCGGCAACCCGAAGGGGTCCTTGGGGCAGTGCTTGTTGAGATCGGTGTAGTCGACGCACATCCTCCACTCGTTCGAGTTCTTCTTGCGGACGAGGACGGGGTTGGCGAGCCACTCAGGATGGAAGACTTCTCTGATGAAGCCAACCGCGAGTAGTTTGGCGAGTTCCTTCTTGATGGCGTCCCGTCTGTCGTCGGCGAAGCGTCGAAGGTGTTGTCGCTTGGGGGTGGCCTTAGGATCGACGTTGAGGCAGTGCTCAATCAACTCCCTGGGCACTCCTGGCATGTCCGCTGGCTTCCACGCGAAGATGTCGCGGTTAGCCCGGAGGAAGTTGATGAGCGTGTCTTTCTATTTAGTGTTGAGGCCGGCCCCGATGGTGGTAGTCTTGCTGGCGTCGCCTGTCCCGAGGTCGATTGTCTTGACCAGGACCTCCTCAGCTGGTTGAGGCTTGTTGCCTTTGTCAGACTTCTCGGGGATGTCGAGTTCACTTGTAGCAAGCTTCTTCGACGCAGCGTAGACCTCCATCATGGCGTTGGGTACTTGATTTGTAGAGGCGATCTCCACGGCTTCGGTGTCGCAGTCGTGCGAGATCTTCAAGTCCCCTTGGAGAGAGAGCACACCTGCTGGGCTTGGCATCTTGAGACCAAGTAGGTGTAGTGAGGCACCGCCATGAACTTGGCGATGGCCGGTCTGCCGAGGATGGCATGGTAGGATGTTTCGAAGTCCGCGACCTCGAACTTGATGTACTCGGTATGGTAATTGTCCCGAGATTCCCCGAAGGTGACTGGCAGGACCACTGAGCACAGTGGAATAGCCGCGTTGCCGGGGACTATGCCGTAGAAAGGCGTGTTGCTCTTGGTGAGCATGTGGGTGATGTCGAGCTTCATTTTCTTCAAGGTCTTGGTGAAAAGGACGTTGAGCCCGCTTCCACCATCGATGAGGACCTTGTTGAGCTTGGAGCCCGCGACCACTGGCTTCAGGACGAGAGGGAACCGTCCTGGTTCGGAGAAGCTGGTCCATTGATCCGCGCGGGAGAAGGTAATGGGTACCTCCGACCACCTGAGTGGGTCGGAACCGCTGGTTCAATGCTCATGACTTCTCGATGGGTAGCTTTTTGCTCCCGCCTGCTGGGTAGTCCGCCGAAGAGGACGTTGACAGTCTTATCGGGTTCCTGGAAGTCGTTGTTGTCTCCGTCGTTCTTCTTCTTGCCTTTCTTGTCGTGAGGGTGCGGTGGCTCTGGAGTACTCTTGAGTGCACGCCTGAGTTGGTAGCACTGCTCTGTGGTGTGGTTGTCGTTCAGATGCCACGGGCACTTCTCCTTCAGCAAGTCTTTGAAGCCGCCAGAGTTCCTCTTCGAGTTCTCCTTCGCAGGGCGCTGGATAGCCGCGACAGTGTTGTCTGGCTTGCGCTTGCAGTTGGGACCCGAGTAGTTGTTGTTGTTGTTGCGACCGCCTTGGTTCCCGTTGTTGCCGCTGCCGCCGCCCGTGTTCTGCTTGTTCTTGCCACGGATGGCGTCGTACTTGGCGTTGGCCTTGTCTTCTTCATCCGCCCAGGACGTAATCATGTCCTTGAGGTGGGGGATGGACTTGGGGCGGCGACGACCAAAGTCTTCAAAGGTGCGGCGATGGTAGAGGCCATCCTGGAAGAGGTCGATGACCTCCTTGTCGGTGACGTCGACTACGGTAGCGCGCTTGTCGAAGAAGCAGCGCATGTACTTGCGGAGGGTCTCGCCTTGTTCCTGCTTGACCATGGCCAGGTCCATGCAGTACCCGATCGGCCCATGGCACCCGCGAAGTTGCTGGTGAACTGCTCCTTCAACTGGTCCCACTTGTCGATCGAGTGCTTGTCCAGCAACTCGAGCCATGTGAGTGGAGCTTGGTCCAGGCAGAAGGGGATGTAGAGGCACTTGGTGTCGTTGTTGCCGCCAGCATTCTCGATGGAGAGGGCGTAGCACCTGAGTTACTGGATGGGGTCTTGCTTCGCGTCGTACTTGGTGATCCCCAAAGGCTTGAACTTTTCGGGGAGGAGCAAGTTGCGAAGTCGAGGTGAGAAAGCGGGGAAGCCGTCGTTGTCGCCTGCAGTGGCTGACTTCTTCCGCCGCAGCTCCTCAATCTTCTGGCGGGCGTCGTAGAGGCACCAGAGGCGTGGCTGTTCGCATGGTCACGACTGCCGCGATTGCCGCCGCCGCCGTCCCTCCTGTTGGCTCTGTGGTTGGAGCTTCCGTCGTCGCTGCCGCCGCCGCCGGCAGGAGCACGGTCAGGAACGACCTCGCGGTTGCTGTTACCACCCTGTGAGGGTCCGCCGACGTTCGCGCGAGTACTGTTGGGCTGAGCTGGGAGCTCAGCTCGAGTACAGTTGCGACCGAGGTCAGCACTGCGACTTGTAGCTTCGTTGTCGCGGTTATTGGCAGGAGGAGGCTGGTTGACCCTGTTGTCGACCCGCATGAAGTAGGCGTCTTCAGCGAGCTTGGCGATGACTTCTCCGGCGCGTATACCCTGAGCCTGGCGTGCGATCGCTGTGATCGACATGAGGCATTGCTCGGGGGTAGTGTGTACTCGCTCTCGACCGCCGAGAGCTTCCGCAAGGTTGCGGATGGGGGAGGCTGTCTCTGAGCCGCCGGCGCCGTTCGTTGCGCTTCCTGTTACGCTCACGTCGAGCGTCCCTGTTGGCGGGGGTCTCATCTGCAGGTGCGTCGGCAGACAGCTCGTCTGCGGAGATGTCTTCAAGGTACTTGTCAGTAGCCGTCCCGGATGGTCCGAGGGTGTCGCCGGCAGCCATGAAGACTTGGCAATCAGGGGTGCCAAGACTGGACTCGGTGCTCGCCACCTCAGTTGGGGTATTCGAGTTAGCTTGGGCAAGTGGTGTTCCCTCCTGGAACGGGAGCGAGTCGATGTAGACGACGTAGCGTGAGTCTCCACTTATCAGGTCTGCGGGCTTGCGGTCTGACCAGTAGACGAATCTTCCGGCAGGTGTGGAGGTTATAACCAGCCCAGAGGCCGGGCCTGATAAGGGGTGCTCAGTAGAGATGTCCTCGGACTCGGGATCCTCTGGGTCCGACCCGAAGTCGAACTCGTATGCAGAATCCGAGTAGAACCCGGAGAGGGGATTGGAGTCCGAAGCGTGGCCGGGGGTGGTGTCGGAGTCCGAGTTGTACTCGGGTACGGGCTCCTTGCCGGCCCGGCGCGAAGAGGGAGCCCCTGTGCGGGCCCTGCAGGGGTTGCGGGGGCCACGCGTGGAGCGCTTGCGGGATGGGGGGGCCACATGCGATGGTGGAGCAGCCGGCTCGCATGCGATAGCCCATGGAGATGTCGAGTTCGAGTTGGAAGCGGACTCGAGCTTGAAGTCGGCGTGATGGTTGAAGAGCGAAATTTCGCCAAACTTGCCGGCGAGTTCGCTCGTGACAACTTCAGGAAGCGTCACGAAGCCGGTCTTCGGGTTGGGCGGCATGGTGAGGCGGCGCTGGAAAGATCCCGCGCCGTCAGCAGTGCAGACCCAAGCGCCGAACACGAAGGTGTCACCGCGGTTGAAGGCGACGGTTGGCTTGAAGTAGACAGGAGCCGTTGAGTTCGCCATGTGATCTCGGGCGAGAGCCCCTACCTGGCGCGCCAGCTGTCGGTGTTTTAGACCGGCAACCTACTAAGGGGATTACCCGAAGTAGATGAATGTGGCCTCGCCGAGATCGGTAACTCGAAGGAAGAGACACGTGGCACACAATTTAGACAGGTTCGGGCTGCGAGGTGTGTAATACCCTACGTCCTGTATGCTGCGTAGCTCTGGATTGATTGGGTACGATTACAAGATGATGCAATTGTACACCGTGAGATGATATGATGAGAGAGGGGTCCCTGCCTCGCCTTATATAGCCCGGGAGGCAGGGTTACAAGTCGGAGTAAGGAGAGAGTACTAGTCGAGTACGTCTAGGAGTCTTCCATACAGTGCGGGACATGTACAGCTTCCTAACCGAGTACTTCTCCTCCGTAGTCCTTGTGCTTCACGCCATCAAGTGCCGTGCAGCGCAAGTCGGGTAGTCCCAGGGGCCCACCGAGTAGTCGGCCCTGGTACCCACCGAGGTAGTGGGCCCAGGGAGGTCCATACGACAGAAGCTTAATGTAGCAAAGAATCAGGGGAGTGGTCCTAAGCCAAAGGTCACTTTCGACATGCTATTTGACAAGTATTCCAAGCAAAATGTCGTTACAAGTCACCTACACACCAAAGAGGGTCATCTTCACCTCCAAGGGCTGCTACAAGACTCAAGGGTGAATCATCACAACAAGGGCAACACTTTACTCCACCTTGGGTGTTATCAAGTTCAAGTGCACCACGCTCGATTTATGATGACAATGGAGTAATGTGGGTACCTTATCAACAAGTCTTTCATCTTAGACGGGGGGGATAGAGATAAGATTTTGACAAAATCTCCATGCCTATCCAAGACCGATTGGCTCCTCGCCGTTGTGGTCAAGGTCACCAGACCCGACCGGTTAGACCGGTCGCTGGCACCGGTTAGTGGTCAGACCAGTGCGGCGAGGCAAGTCATGCCACCTCCTGTGAAGCAAGTCTACAAGCCAAAGTAGAAGGAGGAGGTGCAGAAAATGGAAATTGATCCAGAGAGTAATACAGGTCAAGATATTATTCAGATTGGATCAATGGACGTTCCCATTGGAGAAAGTGACAAAATACTATTTGTTTCAAACAATAAGGTTGTGACATCTACTCCAGGGGAATTTATTGCTGCTAATGACCATGGGGGCAGTGTGAGTGGTTCCAACTCCAGCTACTTCTTGCCAAGTTGGTATCCTCCCGATTTGACTCGTACACAAAGGAGGAAGCTTCAATGTCTAAGGTTTCAAGAGAAGAGGGAGAAGGAGCTAGAGAAGCAAAGGGATGAAGCTTTCAACCAATACAGGCCCATGGTACCTTAGGGGAAAGAGTGGGAAGTCAAGACCAGCTCCCAGCTAGCACCGGTCAAACTGGTGGTGGGGTCGGTGTTGACGGTGAAAATCCGTCAACCTAGCAATGAGTTTACCTTCGGTGTTGGCATAAGTTTTATATCTTATCCATTGGTACTAACCCCCGTGGTATAACAAGTTCACTTGTGCATGTCGGTTTTGTAGTTTAGTGTTTATGCAGGGTTTTAGCATTGAAAGCAAGACTTCCGGGATAAGTTCATCAAGCACCTTATGACAGGACCTTGAAGCCCCGTCCAAGTTATGCAATGAAGCAAACTTAACTCCAAGAAGCCAGGGACTTAACCCGAGAATATGACAAACTCCGAGGACCTAACCAGAAAAGTGTCGAATCTTGCGGGACAAGGAGCCACGTCCAACTCGGAGAGAAACTGACGACAAGGGCCTACATGCAGAAGGGGGAAGGATCTAGAAGACTCGGGAACCGACACCACACGAAGGAGGCCGGGAACTGGGCCTGCATGGGCCCAGGCCGGTCGGCCCAGGTCGGCCAGCCCAGCCCAGTCCAGGGCCCATTTGCCCCCTCCTTTGACCTAGCCGCCATTCGGGCTATTTATAGCCCCGGGGTCGAGAGCCAAACATCAATCAATTTGTCATCGGCCGCCGAGGAGCAGAGAAGAGAGGGACACCATTCCGGAGAGGAGAGGGTCGAGCTAGTTGACTAGGGTCTCCATAGCCGACGTGGGAACCTTGCAAGGAAGACAACGTCGGAGTTCCCGGAGCTAGAAGCAAGACCAAGGTAGGATCTCGGTGGTGATCTTGTTTATGTATCATTGTATTAGTTGAATTATCAAGTTGAATCTATTTCTAGCGATCAAGTGTTTCTTCGATGATTTCGTTTTTCGATCGGCTTTGCTTATTCTAGATCTATTCTCGAGATAGATCACATAGGGTGTTCTTGTAGCCGCGGTGTCTAGAGGTACACGCCGGATCTTCTGAAAGAACTCGACTTGTCCTTGGACTCGCTCTAGATTACCCGCATGAATAGGAATACGTTGTGACAGAACAGGGGTTCAGAAAGGCGGGCGTTTTCGGAGTCGGACGGGAAACCACGATTTAAAGAGGCTTCTAATAAGATTCGATTTGCTACTTCTTCTCTTGCTTGGAACTTCAACAAAAGGCTTAACCCGATCTCACTAAATCGGTTTATCTACCCTATCTATCTTTGTTACATCTGGTCTTTAGTAGATTAGATTAGTTTTGTGTTCTTTATCTAGATGCATTAGGGTTTCTCTTTACCGAAGATTGAAGTTACTTGGCTTTACTAGATCATCTTTTGCGTCACACATTTGTTCCACGGATTCGATACCTTGGGTTCACTACTCGAGGGAAGAAGGGTCCCTTGACTATGACGGGAGACTTGTCCACTTGCTAGTCTAAACGAACTTTGATACAACTATTAACCATCAACAAGCACCTTTTTCTGGCGTCGCTGCCCTGGAACAAGTGATCAAGATTTGACCTTTTATTGCTTTTTTGTGATTTTCAGTTTTCTTTTAGTTTTTATTTTTGCATCTACTAAACTTTGATCATCCTCAAAACAAATATAATCTAGTTTGTCTAACCCTAGTTTTCATAGATTTATTTTTACTTTCTAGTTTTTGCATATTCTGTTTATTGCTAACCCTAACAGGAGATGGACGGCTACCTCTCCAACAAATCCGATAATTTTGTGGATGATCCAGAAAAACTTTATAGGCTAAGGAGACGCGAAGCACATCAAGCTAAAAAGCTGGATTTGTAGATTCCAAGTTGGAAGACAAAGGATCGAAGGAATCTCCGAAGAATTCACCACCTCAAATTCCTCGGGAGAATCGACTTCCACCGATGGGTGATCAACCGCAAGAGCGCAAGATTGGGGAGCTATGCACCCCGGACATCATCGACCTACCAATCTTGAATCTTGAGGAGATCGGAAGACCGTTCGATATCAAGACCTCAACTATTCGCATGGTGCAACATTCACCCTTCACCGGTAAAGAGGATCCGAACCTTCACCTCCAAGCGTTCATTCAACTATGTCAAACTTTCAACATGGATGGGGTGACTCAAGATCAAATGAGGGCAAGGCTTTTTCCATTCTCGCTTCTCGGGAAGGCTTTGCAATGGTTCCACTCTCAACCGGCGGAGACGGTGCAAAATTGGAACACGTTGATGAAGGCTTTCATGAAGGAATACTACTCGCCGGGTAAAACTCAAAGCTTGCGTAATAAGATTGCCACCTTTGTTCAATATCCTACAAAAACTATCTCGGAGGCATTCGAGCGCTTCAATGAGTACACTCGGGCGGTTCCACATCACAAGTTCCCGAAGGAAGACCTCGTGCAAAAGTTCTATCAAGGACTCACCATGGCGTCAAGGACGATCATCGATGCATCGGCGGGAGGATCTATCATCGAGCTTACACCGACGAAAGCTTTCACTCTATTCAAGAAGGTCGCGGATAATGACACATGGGCGTCATCCGGACGCCTACATCCGGTTCAACCCACGGGAAACGTCAAAGGAGTCTTGCAAGTGAAGAAGGAGAACATACTTGAAGGCAAGATTGATTCACTCATGAGGAGGTTGGAGAAGATGGAGATAGAAAAGAAAGAGGCTCAAGACTTGAATGCCGCCGAAGCAAGATCTACATGCGAAGAATGCGGAGAGTATGGCCATGTCCACAAAGATTGTCCGGAGGAAGCAAAAGTGCTCGACTACATGAGGAAGGGAGAATTGCCGAACTTCCGCTACGGGCAAGGTAGACCTCAATTCAATGCAAGCTCATCCATTCCGAATTCGGTTCTGCTTCGTATACAATTGAAGGAATTCATGGACGAGCAAGCCAAGATCAACAAGGACACCGTCACCAAGTTCAAGGCAATAGATAAGGTGTTGGAGAACATCGATAGCAAAGTGACGGAGGTGGGAAGCTCCAACCATCAAGTGCTCAACATGATGAAGATGCTCGAGACGCAAGTGGGACAACTTGCCGGGCGCCTCAATAGTGATGAAGGGAAGCTTCCGAGACAACCGAAAGGTCCCGAATCGGTGAAGGCCATTCAAACACGTTTGGGAAAGGAGACCAAAGATCCGGAACGTTCCGCGGGAGCAAGGAAGCTTAAACCATCTGCCGAGGCGGAGGGAATTGCTAAGGAGAAGGTTATGGGGATCGTCACCGAAGAGCCCGAATTTGAGATGCCGGAAGAAGACATGAGGATACCACAACTCAAGCCACGCTACTTCCAAGGTAAACTTGACAACCACTTTGAGATGTTTGTGGAGGTTGTGCGTAGACTTAGCATCAACATGTCATTATTAGATGCCCTACAAGTACCTACATATTCTCGTTACTTTAAAGACATACTTGCAAATAAATATGAGATAGCTAATGGGCTAGAGAAGCAAAAGGATCCCGGATGATCATGTCAAGATGTCCGAAGAGTGTAGTGCCGCTATTGCTAATGGGCTAGAGAAGCAAAAGGACCCCGGATGCCCTACGATTCCATGTTCTGTTCATTCATTCAATTTCGAGAAGGCATTATGCGACCTGAGCAAGTGTGAGCGTCATGCCAAGGGATGTGTTCGAGAAGCTACGCCTACCGTTGGAGCCTACAGGTATGTGTTTGGAGTTGGGAGATAACTCCATTCGCTATCCCTTGGGTATTGCCGAAGATGTACCCGTGTAGGTCGGACACCACTTCATCCCCGTCGACTTCGTGGTGCTCGAGATGGGAGAAAGGGAGAAGCCGCCGCTCATCCTTGGGAGGCCTTTCCTCAAGACCGTGGGAGCTACTATTGACATTGGCAAGGGCGAGATCATGTTCGATATTAACGGAGAAAGGAGTTCTTTCAAGTTCCGACCACGACTCGAGGCATGCAATATGATTGAAGTTAAAAATGTTCCATCTCATCGTCGCGTTGTTAAGGAAGAACCAAGGAAGAAGGAAGGGCTGAAAAAGAAGAAAGAGCCGAAGAAGAAGGACGTGAAGAAAGTCAAGGAAGATGTTGCATCCGTCAAGACAAAGGAAGAAAAGTCGCCTGTGAAGACCAAAAAAAATGACTAAGCCGGAAGATAAGCCCGTGCCAAAGATGGTGCGGAAATGCGTACCCAAGATTGCAATGCCCGCAAAGAGTGTTGATCCGAAGTAATCAAGTGAAGAAGTCTAGCTATGGACTATAAATGAAGCGCTAGGTGGGAGGCAACCCGTTTCGTCAAGTCAAGAATAAGCTACCGGGAGGACAACCCGATTCCAGGTTTTTCAAGTCTTTTTAAATAATTCAGTTTTAAATTTTATTACGCAAAGACATTAGACTTAGAAGTGGTTGAACATATTAGAGACATAATTCTTGGTTGAATATTTTGCTTGATCATAAACCCTTTACTTGAACCATCCTATGTGTGTGTTTGTTTCTTTTCGAGGAACCACAACCAAATAAATTCAGAACCTAACTCAGCCATTCATCCTCATTATGATGTTGTGGTTGACTTGATTTTCATGCTAAAAACACACGAGTAGGGCCACGACTTATACTTAGGTGTTAATTAAATTTCAGCACGTGGTAGGACTCGCGTGAACATAGAAACTAAACTTTTGGTTGGTTTAAAAATCTATATCCTTGGTTTCTCTAAGATTAGAATTTTCTAAGCCTCATTTAATTTTATTTCATTCAAAATCTCTCTCTTTTAGCCAAAATTAGAACCTAAACATATGCCCCCATGATCAAGCCGGGGAAAGTTTGCTCTCAACCAATGAAGGCAAACTATACCGGTGAGACCGATATCAACGTAGTCGGAAAATATTTTCAACTTACATTTGTTTTGAATGGTTTAAAAACTTCTCTAAATTTATGTTTGAGCTCTTTCATAGCTCTGAAAATATTTTTAATTTTCGAAATTAGAGGAGTGCTTAGCCTTAAACACACTTAGAGGGAGGCAATCTAGTTAATATAATCATGCATGCACCATTGGATGCCCTTTCATCAACTTTCATTAAGACCACATGCAAAGGACAAGCATGGGTGGGTAGCAAGCATAACTTTGCAGGAAATTCATGGTGACATGTGAAGCAAGTGGAGCAAAGGAGCATGGACATGACTCAAAGCATGAAGCATCAAGTGGAAGGACCAATAATGCAAGAAAAGGAGTGGACGAGAGCGTTTGGGCGGTGCAACTCTTGAAGCACGCGGGCAAGGAGGTCATGGAGGAGAAATGATCATGTTGGAAGAAAGCCAAGGCGGGGAGAGGCACGCTGCCACCCAGGCCGGTCGGCCCAGGCCGGCCGGCCTCCCCTACAAAAGGAGGCCCCCGGCTCCCGTCTTCTGCAGGCAAGCATCTCCCCCTTCCTCAGTTTGTGTGCTCAAGTTTTCGTGCCCAGAACCACCGTAGACATAGCCAACCCTCCCAAGCTTGATAGCTCAAACAATACACACCCTTAATCCACTCGAAGTCCACATTCCGAAGTAAGATTTAAGTGCCTAGTTACCGGTTGCAACCCGGAATTTTAGTGGAGAGAAGAGTGCTGCAATCATGTGGAAGAAAACCACAAGTCTCTTCACCAAGAAGAAGGAGTCATCGTCATCCAAGCCGTCTTCGACGATGTCTTCGAGGAGGCACTCGGTTTCGGAGTCTCCTCGGAGCATGGAGGAGGACACGACACCACCAAGGAGGAACGACACTCTCCTCCTCGGTGGCATGAGGGCAATAAGGAGCACGTCCATGAGGTTTACCGAACCTCAAGGGCGTACGGAGGAGCCGCCCGTCCCACCTCGACGATCGACCCGTTCATCCACGCCACCTCCATACACTCCGCGGTACTCCACATATGGCTTCATCATATTGTCGGAGGAGGAGGAGAAGAAACTCTCTCGTCTTGAGAAGAGGCTTGTGGCAAACATCGACTTCGACGATCAAGCACTCAACTATTTGGGTTTCGTCATGGATATATATTATATGTTGGGGCACCTTGGATGGGTGCAATTCTCCAACGGGGTGTCGGCAAACACCCACAAGGAGTTTGCCTTGTAAATCTTGATGACCATTGCGCCTATCCTTGATGAGGGGGTGCAAAGTTTATCATTCCGTTTGGAGGGAATCCAACAAGTGGTTCCCTACGAGTATGTTAGGGAGCTACTTGGGTTCCAAAAGGGAGCTCCGGAGAAAGTTGACGTGTCGGATGGCATGTTAGATGGATTTTGGAATTTCATCTCCGGAGAAGCCCACCAACAACTCAATTGCATCCGTAACCCCATTATCCAAGTATTCCACTCTTGGATGAGCAAGAGGATTCTGGGGAGGATGAGGGAGACGAAGGTGACCGACACAGAGTTGAATTGGCTCTACTAGGCTTTAATTGTCAAGCAGCCGATAGACCTCTCATACCTTATGATCAACCGATGGTGTTGCGAGGCAACATCGGGATCGGGAGATATTGGTTCGAGGTGCTACCTCTCTATGTTGGCCATCTCCTTAAAGCCGAGGATCACAAGAAACCCCGAACATCTTTTACGTGGGACCTCACTCAGTCTTGAGCATTTGAAATAAGGAAAATATATTAGTGGAGATGAGAGAGGATGCTTTCATGTGGCCAAGGTGAACCTACCCCTTTCGGACGCAAGGCTTAGGCTTTTCATTCAAGGGATGGAAGATTGGTTGGAAGAGGGACTCCTTGTCCCAGCAAAGAAAAATAAAAGAGGAAGAATTGTAGAGGAGGGATCCTCCTCCGCACAAGCGGGTGGTGCACAACCTAACTATGTGCCACCATTCGGCGGGATCCCTACTCTGCCAAGTTATTACGGAGGGCCACAAATGCAAGCATTGGGGGTGGTGCACCGGTACCCCCACCAAATTATGTGGTGCCCAACGTAACCTTCGCGGAGCCCTACGCACAATATCCCCAACCACAACAAAGCATGGCCATAATTGGAGGGTATGTTGCGAGAAACATGCAAAACATCGCAGCCATCTAATCCAGCGCGGCTCAACGTGGTGAGGGCAATGCAAATATTGCCTATGAGCTTGGACGCCTTCACCTAGTGCAGCCGGATCAATTCGTTGGAGGGGATGTCCAACCCTACTACGAGCAAGGGTACAACTACCAAGATTATCAACACCAACCACCGGCGAAGGATTAGGAAGAAAAAGGAACTTTAGTTTTCTTTTCTTTTCCCTTTCTCTGTAATTTTCAGCTTTTGTTTGCTTGTGTTTGCGTAATGTTTCAGTTTTCATTTAAATTTTAGCAAGTGTGTTAGTTTATCAGCATGTATTTCAGTTTGTTTTCATCATTAATAAAGACACCACCTTGTTTACATCATTGGAAAAGTTGCAAAATTTGTGCCATGATGATATATGATTATAATTGTCGCTTTGTTTATCTTTGTAATTGATTTATGCATGTTAAAGCTAGTGCTCTCTTAAAAATACGAATCTAAATTTATCTAAATGCTAGCTTAATCTTTAGCGGAGGATATGATTAAAATAAAGACCCATTGTGTTTTATGTGCTCTCAAGTTATAGATAGATTAAAGATGGTTTTTATGCCCAAAAATATCACTAACCTTATCATGAATATCGCTTGTGTGTTGCTCAACCTATCCAGAGCCTTATATATATTTGAGTGCATAAACCTTAGTGTACAAGATTTATTTTTGAGTGAGTTATTGCAGGCCATGATTTCTCTGGCCCGAGGCTAAGAAGCTGGTCATTCCGTTTTTGCGTATCTATCTTTTTGCTAGACTTTTATCCGTGCATTGTGTATACCCACATTGGAGATCTCACAAACCTCGCTGGATATCCACCCTTAAAACCAAATATCATCTTTCGTGATCACCTCCTTGACCACAACCTATCGTTGAGAATGGATCATCAATTCAAGGAAGATTGCAAGACGGTGCCACGATTAAAGATCTCAAGTATCTCTCCAAAGGAAAAATATCTCCGGTACCTACCTTATTTATCACCTCTTTGCCCGAGGACGAGCAACGTCTAAGCATGGGGGAGGAGGTAGGTATGATGTCATTTTAGAGTTCAAAGGGGAGCAAATAAAAAAATCAAAAGAAAGAAAGAAAGAAAGAAAAATATGAGAAAAAATATATGAGTATGTGTAGAAATAAAAATAAAGTGAACTCCCCGGTTCTCTAAAGTGCATTAGGAATTTAAAGGCTTCAAGATTAAAAGATCCATACTCATTTTCCAACCATGTTCAATCCGATAACGAGGACTTCTTTTGTGCCTCGGGATCACTCGCCATTTGCACATGTCCACCTATCTCAAGTGTGTGTATTTTTCTCTTTCCCCTCCTTGATATAACATATTTTCCAATGACCTTTTTGACGAGTCTCGGTAAGACCATGAGAAGCTTGTCTTGTTTTGACAACACGTCATTTATAAAATCTTGGTAGGACTAAACTTTTCCAAAAAGCTCCATATAAAGCTTGCCACTTTTATATATGTTATGAGAGGGAAAGGAGTAGAATATATAGGCTTGAGAGATAAGATGAGATGAGAGTTCATGAGCAATACGCAAGATGATTTAAATTTGTGAACTTGGTTTAGCCCTTTTTCATCTAGTTCTTTATTTTGGGAGCATGTTAATACTCGTGGGGTGAGCTTAATTAAGAATCTACCCTCCGTAGAGATGAAGGCTAGTACATTATGGAACTTTAATGAATTAAAATTCTGAGAGCATTATGTTTCATGTATGATCAAGTGAAAGGTTTAAACATTGATGGGCAACGATGATATCCATCAAAGGCTTACTCGAGGACGAGCAAGGTTTAAGCATGGGGGAGATGTTAACGGTGAAAATCCGTCAACCTAGCCATGAGTTTACCTTCGGTGCTGGCATAAGTTTTATACCTTATCCATTGGTACTAACCCCCGTGGTATAACAAGTTCACTTGTGCATGTCGGTTTTGGAGTTTAGTGTTTATGCAGGGTTTTAGCGTTGAAAGCAAGACTTCCGGGATAAGTTCATCAAGCACCTTATGACAAGACCTTGAAGCCCTGTACAAGTCATGCAATGAAGCAAACTTATCTTCAAGAAGCCAGGGACTTAACCCGAGAAGATGACAAACTCCGAGGACCTAACTAGAAAACTGTCGAATCTTGCGGGACAAGGAGCTACGTCCAACTCGGAGAGAAACTGACGACAAGGGCCTACATGCAGAAGGGAGAAGGATCTAGAAGACTCGGGAACCGACACCACGCAAAGGAGGTCGGGAACTGGGCCTGGATGGGCCCAGGCCGGTCGGCCCAGCCGGCCGGCCCAGCCCAGTCCAGGGCCCATTTGCCCCCTCCTTTGACCTAGCCGCCATTCGGGCTATTTATAGCCCCGGGGTCGAGAGCCACACATCAATCAATTTGTCATCGGCCGCCGAGGAGCAGAGAAGAGAGGGACACCATCCCAGAGAGGAGAGGGTCGAGCTAGTTGACTAGGGTCTCCCTAGCCGACGTGGGAACCTTGCAAGGAAGACCACGTCGGAGTTCCCGAAGCTAGAAGCAAGATCAAGGTAGGATCCCGGTGGTGATCTTGTTTATGTATCATTGTATTAGTTGAATTATCAAGTTGAATCTATTTCTAGCGATCAAGTGTTTCTTCGATGATTTCGTTTTTCGATCGGCTTTGCTTATTCTAGATCTATTCTCGAGATAGATCACATAGGGTGTTCTTGTAGCCGTGGTGGCTAGAGGTACACGTCGGATCTTCCGAAAGAACTCGACTTGTACTTGGACTCGCCCTAGACTACCCGCATGAATAGGAATACGTTGTGACAGAACGGGAGTTCCGAAAGGCGGGCGTTTTCGGAGTCGGGCGGGAAACCACAATTTAAAGAGGCTTCTAATAAGATTCGATTTGCTACTTCAACAAAAGGCTTAACCCGATCTCTCTAAATCGGTTTATCTACCCTATCTATCTTTGTTACCTCCGGTCTTTAGTAGATTAGATTAGTTTTGTGTTCTTTATCTAGATGCATTAGGGTTTCTCTTTACCGAAGATTGAAGTTACTTGGCTTTACTAGATCATCTTTTGCGTCACACATTTGTTCCACAGATTTGATACCTTGGGTTCACCACTCGAGGGAAGAAGGGTCCCTTGACTATGACGGGAGGCTTGTTCGCTTGCAAGTCTAAACGAACTTTGATACAACTATTAACCGTCAACAGTCGGTCAGACCGGTCACACCTGTCAGACCGATGGAGGGTGTCGGTCAGACTGATGACCCAGAGACGCTGCCCGATTTTTCTTCTTCGGTCCCCATGGTTTGTGATGACAAGTCTGCATCGGTTCCTGCACCAGAAGACGATGAGGAGCTTGTTGATTATAGTTCTTTGCCCGAGCACATGAATTTGGGCATCAACGTGGTCCATATGTCTATGGATGGTTATTTGCTCTCGGAGGAAGACGTTGCGCATCTCGACTTTGGGCCAAAGGAAGCTATTTTCCAGAAGCCTAAAGCTATTGAAAATCATCTGAAGGCTTTGTACATGAAGGGACACGTCAATGGGAAGCCTATCTCTCGCATGCTGGTGGACAGAGGAGCGATCGTCAACTTGATGTCGTATTCTTTGTTCAAGAAGCTGAGAGGTTCAAATGATGAGCTGATCAAGACCAGCATGACTATCAACGGTGAGGGAGGAGGCGAGCCAATGGGAGCTAAAGGCATCGTCTCTATGGAGCTCACCATTGGGAGCAAAACGTTGGCTACGTCATTCTTCGTCGTTGAAACACAAGGTAACTTCTGCTTAATCCTTAGTCGTGATTGGATTCATGCATATCAATGTGTGCCTTCTAGTTTGCATCAATTCTTAATCCAATGGGTAGGCGACGAGGTAGAGGTTATTCATGGTGATACGTCGGCTCTGTCACACCCGATTTTCTAAAGAAAACCAAGTGCTATCTATATGTATGCCAGGATCTAGTTTCATACATATAGTGACATCATAGTGAATAACAGAAACAATATCACGTAATGAAAGAGAGATCATCAGAGATTTACAGCGGAATCCTGGGAAACAATGGCTCCAAACTTCACAGGCAATCGACTGGGGGTTGCGTATGCCTAGCACCATCTTCTGGACATCATACACCTTCTTCTTCTCTGAACAGCGGGTAAGCAAGGGTGAGCACACTTATGGTTGGAGCTCAGCAAGTGGGGGAAGATGCAAGCTATCAAGGATAGGCTAAGAGTTTGTTGCGGTTAGCATTTTAATGTTGGTCAACTTTTATTAGCAAGCACTTATTTACTAGATGTAAGTTTATACCAACCCACTTAAGCATTTAGGAAAGCATCTCCTCTCAAAAACCCACAAGAAACCACGATTTAATTCCATCTTCAAGTTTATTAATCATGTGAGGGTCCAGAGCCGCTCTTGACCGTGAGCACGGCCGATCAATCGGTTTTCACTCTGAGAGGTTGTACACTTTACCCACGGTTCGTGTTCCCCATGTTGCCGGGTTGATCGACCCTTAAACACTTCCGAGGTGAGTGGTCGGGGTCCACTACGAAGCCTTTACAAAGATATGCGAGAAGACCAACAACCCGCGACGATTCTGAAAGAGAGAGCGGACCATAACCCTCCCTAGTGGTCGGCACCTTAGCAAAGGTCGCTACCCCAAAAGAACCGGGCTATACCCCTTCAACTCCGGCCCCCCTGTGCTCCTTTCGGATAAGGCTATCGATAGTTCCACACACCTAATTAATTGGCTAAGCCGAGCCATATGGACCGTGGTTGCCTTTGTTTTCCGGGTGGTTCTCCATGTTCCGATTAAACCATATGATCTTGTTATTAACCATAAGCACACACATATGCATCACCAAAGTTATCATGATCAACATTCATCATTGCAAAAGATTCATTTGAACCATCCCAAGGTATAGCCACTAAGCATTTCTACCCAAAACATTTATTTAAAAGGGTTGTCCAAGGTAATGAGGGTAAAATCTAGTCATGTCCTTAAAAAGGTGATTTCCCATCAAATTTATGCAATACAACATTTAAATGTAAACTTAGTTATCATGCAAGTTGTGTGGGACAAAAATAGAATATGCAGGGGGAGAAGTCCACTTACCTTTCTCAACACAAAGCTACTCTTATGCTCTTCCGCTCTTGCTCACTTGAAACTCTTGATCTTCATGACTTTCGAACAACAACTCGATCTCCTACACGAAGCAAACATCGGGGACAACACATGCAAAGCAGACAAACAAGAACAACTAAGACAACACACCAATCAAGAAAAGGCTTTAAAGAAAGAATAAGGGTTGGCTCAAGGACCGCGAACGCAAAAACACTCGGGACTATCGGGAGATTTAGATCATGTCACACAAGGCTATGTGCTTGGTATATTTTAATTCAATAAAATCATGTCCATAGGTTATTTCGGAGAAATAACCTATTTAGAATTAATCAAATTATATATTTATATAAAAGACAATGTAAACTTGGTCTAATTCTATTTACAAATACCCAAGTATGATTTATGCAAATTAAAGATTTAATTTTAAAGAAGCAAGTGAAACAATCTAAGCGTATACTTTATTTATATTTCGAGTTGAAATTATCAAATTATAATTTAAAAACATGTTTATATTTATATTATTCAAATTAACATTTAATTGAGAAACTCAGGATAGCTATGTTTCTTTTATTTAGAAACCAGATTGAATATTCATTAATCAGTTTAACTTTGGTTATGAAAATCGAGGTATAACTCTAATTACATTTTATTTGGAAAACACCTTTAAGTAAGATTAGTCAATTTAAGTTAGAATAAATTCTCAAAACACGTTTTAGGGTAAACACATGACTAGCGTGTATTTATTGCTAAACGAAACTACGCCAACAAGAACGAGCTTAAACTACACACTGAACAAGATTTGAAGGATCTGGATGTGATTAACTATAGATTGGAAGGGAGATTTACAAAGCAGAGAATAGATAGAAACATGGCTTAGGTCACTAGCTATATAGATATTTACGGAACATGTTAGACAAAGATTCTTTAAGGGAAAAAGAGTATATGACATCAGCATGATGAAATGCTTACATCAAGCAAGGTATGAGCAGAGCGTGTATAAGTGAACCTACAAGTTAAACGTATTAGCTTCTGGATACTTGTCTAAAGAGAGCACATGCCCGTGCATTGCTGGTAGCAAGATGATGTCCACAAGAATTAAATTACTAGAACAGCCGGCGCGCGTTGCGCGCCCTACAGTGTGTATAAGTAAATGACAAATATCCAATGTAAAAAGGTAAAACAAAACATATCAACGATGAGGACATATAAGCGATCAGCACATCATTTAAGCACAGAGTACCATACAATCCCAAGCATCACCAAAGGTGTTTGTTTGTCATCTAATACATAAATACTGCACCACATGCACACGTCCTGACTGTTGGCAAAGGTGTTTGTTCGGCATCTAATACAACATCACAACGGACCTATTCACCTTGACTGCTTGTCAGAGGTTTGTCCGGCATGAAAATGCATCAATATTACAACACAGTTACCATCTGAAATTAGGCGTTTGCTCAGCAGTTAAACATTAAAATTACAGCATATCTGATCGCCATGATAGAGCCACAATCAGTATCCATAGCTACCAAGCATCGTGGTTGGTAGCTACTGATACTATGCGGAAGAGTTCTGAACAAAAGATGTCACCAAAACGCTACACAGATTGCAGTTACAATCCGGAGCTGCAAAAGAAGCATGTGCTCGACCGCTCACGCATTGTTGCTTGGGCTGCAAAAGAACAGCCATCAGTCTACAAGGACATAAAGCATGAGCAATCGAGAAGCTGCGTCTTGTTAATAATAGAGAGACGAAGAGGGAAAGAGGGAGGGAGCAATCTGAAATATAGCATCATTTGGCACATGTGGGGTTTCTAGTGCAAAAATCAATAGATCACTATGCCAATCAATCACAGATTTGAACCATCATGCAATAAACAACAGATTATAATGCTCTTAACCGAGCATAAAGGAAAACAAAATTAGAGATGTAACTAAGTAGTCAAATTCAGAAACATAGCATCATCTGGCACATGTGGGGTTTCTAGTGCAAAAATCAATAGATCACTATGCCAACCAATCACAGATCTGAATCATCGTGCAATAAACAACAGATCATAATGCTCTTTACCAAGCATAAAGGCAAACAAAATTAGAGATGTAATTAAGTAGTCAAATTCGAAAAGATACCAGTGAGCTGATCGGCGGCGTTCTCATCCCTGCCGCTGCTAACATCATCATCCTCAGGTGCCGGATCGAGATTCAACCTTTTGGATACAACTTTGCTAGGCGACGGACGAGACCTACAGCCTTAGTTGTTAGTTTTTTGTGCATCAGTGAAGTTAAACGCAGAGTGAAGCAAGGTGCAACCTTTTTTTGGAGGCAGCTCTCTTGGAAGAACTATCTTTGCCTTGAGTAGCAACAGGCATCTCTTCACCTCTTTTCTTCACACTTTGCGGAGAGGCCGGGACCTCGGGATAGGTAGAAGCTGTCCCGACGGGTGTACCGGCGAGACCCGACTTGCCCCGGCGCGACGCGGCGGGGACAAGGCAAAGGCGTGACTCGCACGCCGGTGCTTGGACCGGCGACGGCATGACCGAAGATGCTCGCGATCTCGGTGTAGGGCGGAAGCACGGCACCCTCTTCAGTGACTCGTCCTTGAACCGCGTTAACTTGGAAGGTAACAACGCCTGAGTCTGTTGTGCTATCAGTGAAACTAACATTCCAGGTATAGGTCCTTTCAAGAAGCTTTGTCAATTCGTCTGGGATGAATCCAACCGGGTTCTCAGCAATAAGGGTGTCGGTGACTTTCTTGTAAGAAGTCGAGCCTTATTTCCAAATAGGATGAAATTAGCATCACTTTGTCTCATCTCCGGCAAGCACACATAGCTTAAACCCGCATATAGAATGGTGAATGTAACATAAGTTCCAGTTCAAATACGGTTCCGCATTAAGCCGTATGCGGTATCAATCTCTAGGAAAATCTAAAGCCCCCGAAATTAGCAACTTGGCAATTGTTTGCTACACGGTGAAGGCCCGTCTATCCAATGATTTCCACGGTATGTCATTATCCAAAATAAGGACCAAGAAACAGATTAGCTAAATACGCACCGTAACTATAAAAAAACACGATACGAGTGCTCAAAACGGGTAAGAAACGGCAAGCGATGGAGTAAAAACGACTAGGTACCAACCTTTGCCGTGGTGCTCCAATGACACCGCATTTAGGATAAGTGCACTTGAACGAATCGCCGTAGCGCTTGTCTTTGTTCTCTTACATTTACTGCAGGAGTTGTACCACCACGAACTGTCAATCTTCTTTATAGTCACCGTGACCAGGAACTCTGTTTTCTGCATATGGGAAGTATAAGAAGTGATTTAGTTACCACCGTTTTTCGAAGACAACAGCAGGCAGATTGATGCATGGACATATACAAAGAGTATATATGAGTACAGGAGTTTTAGCTCTGAACAAAAGGTTTTACGACATAATGTACATAGTACCAAGGAATAGCAACATCACCTGGCATTCAAATGGATTAAGCTTTGAGAAGTCAGAGATCTTTATCGCCTCAGCATTTTGTTTCTGCGTGGAGCTACCAGCAAGCTCAGTCCAGGTAATTGGTTTGTGTATTTCTTTTGCACTGTGCATGAAACAAGAGGGCAATATGTTTGAGGAGGCAAATGAAAAACGAATTTATATATGAGACGAAGTGATAGCGAGAATGAACACGTACGTAGCCATAAGCTTCTTTGCTTCAGGGACATCAGGGTTTATGTACCACTTGCACGATGGACCACCGGATAATGACATACCCGAAAAGCTCTTGACAAGGGTCCCAACAAAGATGACGACTGCGGAGAGTCTTGTCCAAAGACTGTGTATCTCCTTTGCGGGAATGAAGTGGCTCGTTACGCCGAGAGACTAACATCCGGGATGACGTTGCTGCAACAAGTCGGGGAATGATCGGCGCGGGAAACAACATAGAAATAACGCATGAAATAGAACAACTTGAGTAAAGGTCGTAACATTTAACGGGATGGGAGTAGCTAACCCCGCGGATGGATAGTGATGTTTCTTTTATCCGTTTCACCCTGCCTCATGGTTGTCTGTGCTTTTCCAACACTTGAGATGGCGGTGATGATCCCCATAACATCTATTTTAAGAATGAGCAGTGCACACAACGCTATTAGCATATCCTCCAGACAACATTAGGCGTATGCTGTAGACATCAACATTCTTTACACGAGAATTGCCCCCCGCCGTCCATACGTGCCCACGGTCATCCATGGAAGCAAGAGAGTAGGCATACGGCGGGAAAGAAGGTGGAATGTTCACCACTTCTTCTATCTTTGTCCACTTTGTGAATACCAGCATCAAATCATTGGCAAGGCGGCTCGTAGTTGGCGCCGGAGTTCCTGGCTCGAAAGTAGGATAAGTTGTAGACACTCCCTTCCTTTATGGTCTCCTTAAATCGATCATTGAACGGTGGATACACCTGAGCATGCATGGCATTCCCCTGTCCAAAACATTGAAGGTGTGAATTATGATTGCTGAAATGTAACCTATCCTCAGTTTTAATTATGAGTGCTTGTCTGCTCTCGAAAGTGAAGTATTAGGAACACAGTCAGGTGCAATGACAAAGCTGCACTCCTCACCTCTTCATCAAGAAGAACCATATCGCTATGGAGAAGCTTTGTTTCATTGCTAGGATCACAGAAGTCCCAGAACCGAGAGACGCGCACGCAGATGCGAGCATTGCAGGGCCCGGGCATGATATTTGTCAAGAGCAGGTCCGCCATCTACAAACACAGCAGCACATGTCATGTCAATATGATAACAAATATTAATGGTCATGAGGCTGGACCTAAACAGTGCAAAATAAATCAGACAGGTAAGGACAGACACCTTAAATGAGAGCAGGTAACAAATACTGGATCAGACCCAAAACACACAACGAAAAGAGTCACAAAAGGGGTAGGCAACAACAATTTTGGAAAGCACATGCCTCAAAATGAGATCTTATCAGAAGTCAAAAATTGTGAGAGGCATAATGAGGAGGTCTAAGCCGATGCTGCAGCAGCAGCATCAAGAACCTCCCGATACACCACATTTCGAGTTTGCGTTCCACACGAACCATCATCATTTTCAATCAAGATTCTAAGTCCACTCCTAGATGTAGCTCTTGAAATCGCAACGTAAAGTTGCCCATGGGTAAATACGAGCTTCTTTAGGTAAAGGCCAACCCTTGATAGGGTCGACCTTGGCTCTTATTTATTGTCATCGCATAACACACACGGACAGAAACCGTCTTCTCTGTAACGTGAAAGGCCACTTAAGATCTGTTGTGTTCAAAGCAGTTCTAGGCACGAAGACAGTTTCACCAGCATGTGTTCCTGTTAGCAGAACACACCTAAGGAGATGATGCCCAGGATCAGCAACAAGCAGCCTAGTTCCATTGCAAAGGCCCATTGTGTGGTTCAAATTTCGTAAAAGCATCACTGTGGTTCCTTTCTTGAGAACAAGTTTATGAGCTGGGAAATTGTTGACTTCAATTGAGTTTAAAAATTCGGTGGGGTAGATTAAATCAAAATGCGGAATGCTGTTCGGATGTCTTTATTATGGTGTCACAACTTATGTACTATACGCTATCACCGGGAGCAAGCGAGACAATGTACTTATTTATCTCATCGACTGTTTGGTTGTTTGGACAGACAATGGCTCGTGAGGCTAAGTACTCACGATCACGATAGTTGGACAACAAATCTGGGTACACTTCAGACACAAGAGCAGGAATTTTTTCACCCTCGGTATGGATTAGCAGATCGTCAGGAATGGTAACCCATGAGGCTTCATGCTCGTCACCTCTTTTCTCAGCAGGGGCAGTGCCATCACCAATAGACAAGACCCATTTACTAAAATTTTCAAGCTCTACTCGTTGGTCACCTTCAAGCAAAGGGTTTTGAAGGCGCATGTTTGTTTGCGGTTTCAAAAGAGTCACATGCTTGCCATAGGTTAGAATTCGTAATTGATGCACCAACCACGGCGGATCGAGATCCTTTGCGCACTACGGGAGGATTTGACGAAAGTCGCCACCAAGAACAACGGTTTTTCCTCCAAACGGTAGCGGGGCATTGGCGAGTTTGTTCTCGTAAAGGATGTCTCTCATAGTTCTATCTAGCGCCTCGAAACGACGACGGTGGGTCATTGGTGCTTCGTCCCATATAATCGGCGACGTCGCTCGTATAAGCTCGGCCGAAGATAGTGCCTCTATTGACCTTACAATTGGCAAATTCGGTTATGTCGAAGGGTATCTTAAATCTAGAGTGCGCGAGCTCGGCCTTTAGGTAGCGAAAGAAGGACGCCACCCCCGACGATGCAACGGCAAGAACAATTTTTTTTTTTTCGTAACGCGACCTTGCCACTATAGCATTCCAACGAAACGTTTTCCCGGTCCCACCGTGTCCACATACAAAGAAAAAGGCGGAGAGTTGCTAAGAGCACAACCAAGAATCGTATCGAACACGCTTTTCGTCCGGAGTTTAATTGTGAGATCAAGGATGAAGCGTGCATTGACAACATTAGGGGTTCGGGATCCGACTCATCATTAATAAGTCTGTTATTGGTCATAGCATATTCCCGTGATGTCGGTTTGGCAAGTTGTAATTATTTATGTTCCCTCCGCCGTCACCGAATAGGTCCGCTAGCTTTTGTATAAGTAGGTTCATCGACTGTTCATTCGGAACGACATATGATGGGTTTCCAAGCGAATTCACTAACGTTCGCGTATATCATCTATAAGGTAAAGCCAATACTTGTCAAACAAACCACGCACATCACCGACGAACAATGAAGCACGACGGTAACAAATAGTCGTCTAAGTTGGCGTGAGGACGCGGACACTATGGCCTCATCGAACAATAGGCTCCACTCATTATCACTTTCAAGGAGCCCTCTTGCCTCACACGTCTCTCGAAAAGTGCTTTCGTAAACTTTACCGTTGAAAGATCGTATATCAGCGTAGTTTGTCGCACCTTTAACAATCATCAAAAGCATCCGCAAGTAGTACAGTTCACCGGCGGTTGGATGGACGTAATACATGCGACCAATCTTATCGCAAGACGCTCTTTTTCGCCACAAACGATCGGAAGCTACCCAAGTCCATTTCTTTGGGAAATCGCGATAGGTCGGTCCCTAGCAGCCTCATGTTTTGTGTTCGCATCAAACCACGCAGTCAGCATGGTGGTTTTGGCCGCTGGGCTCTCAAGCAGGTCACGCAGGTCAGCCTCGGGCTCATAGCGCACATGATTCATACCCGGAAGATGAACACATAATCGTTCTACTGCAGGCACTCTAAAGTGAATATCATATTCAAAGGTACGCCATAGAGCCTCGCAAGCAGATAAGTACCTAGCATCAATGTACTCTTGAATCTCATCACGTGGAGCTAGGTCGGGACCAGGAGAGGCGTTTGATGTTTTCGCAAGTAACCTCAAAGTAAATTCTTGCCCTATCACTCCCCTTAGTCACGTACTTAAACAGGTATTTAATCATATTGGACTTGTTACACCACTCGACATTGATGTGTGCATTATATCTCTTTAGAAGGTTCATATTATAAGGAACCACATTTCACGTTGTCGAGCTTGATACCATTTTTAATAACGTACCTACCATCGTCCCTACGCTTATAGATAGTAAAGCCAAAGTCATCTACGATAGTCTCATCTTGGAATTGTTTAGGAAAATTCTTTGAACATTTACCGTCTTTCATGCACGGGCACCTCTTATTGTCATTGCCACAAGGGCCGTGAACCATGAACTCGTCAACAAGCGCATATCCTAATGGGTCAATATTTACGTCAGGAATCTCTCGCGCAGATGAAGCCATCAATAGTGGTGCCACTGAATTCGGAATTCGAGCTGGCTAACCACACAAGGCAGTGGATATGGGGCAGGCCACGTTTCTGGAATTCCACGGTGTACAAAACTGCATAATCAGCAACACCGATTATACACAAGAACAACCAACCTAGAAACAATAGAAATAGCCATTCTAGGCCAGGACCTACCTGCTCGCAACGGGCCGAAGGTTCTACCCTCCCTGATATCGTCTATGAACTCGTCAACTTTCATTTTGAACACACGCACAACTAAATCCGAACGGTCACAAGGCCGCGCCGGGTTCATATCGCAAAGCGTCAGCGATTTCTCTCCACTTTGTGTTGCATGTAAAAGTCACGAACGGATCCGGGAGGCCCGCGGACTGCGCATATAGCCATCGCGTCCCGATAGTTCATTACATGGTATCTCCTACCTCCAGTAAAACTGGCAGGGACAACAACCCTACCACCAACTGAATCCGCACTAACAAAGCCCCTATCTATCGCATCAGCTATTCCCTGGACAGACTCAGATCGTAGGTCTTTTTGATGGTCAGCTATGAATTTCAGCCTAGAGCCTTCGACAGTTGAGTAGAAATCAACAACTAATTGATCACTCAGTCTACCATAGCAGGTGAACGGGTTCGGCCGATTTAGTCTATAATGCATATGGAATCTACCAAATTCAAGCATGGTGACATACTTGCGACCAATGCCCTCATCGTCTGCGTCTGTATACTTAATGCCAAGGTGGTAGCCACGCTCACCATAAGGAAACAACAATGGATATTGAAGGGACTGGTAGCACGGATGTAAACAGGAAACACGTTTTAACCCGCCGCTTTTACCCTGCACAAGGACATCGTATGTGTACTCATCTGCAGAGTAATCGCCTACTATTATCGCTGCTATCTCACCGCTAGTTGGCAGGTTGTACTGAACATCAGCCTTAGAATTGCAGCCTAGCAGCCTCAAAGTTACTCTTTGGTCACCCTCTTGCTTCAGCCGATCTCTAGCATATCGGAAAGCCTTGACGAGGCTATTATGTTCATTCAGCATTTGTAGGAGAGATAGAGTCACATGCGGATCAGGTTTATTAGCACAGCCGTCATCACTCTCAAATAAACCTAAACGGTTTTGGATCTCTTGCTGGGTATCGTGTATATAGAGCTGCGCAAATCTGGGCTTGGAACCGCGATTTGGTACAAGGGAACCAATACGATGGTGGACAACACCATTTATCTTAAAAACATAAGGAGCACTACCATTGTTTATCGTCTTATCAACAGATGCTCCCAAAGAGGTGAAAGCAAACAGGGAATTATATGATCGTATCTGCCTAAGAAATCGCTTTGAGCAGGCATCACCATCAAATCTAAGTAGGTCAGCCAGTGGTGCAGGAGGTTTCTTATATTGTTCAAGACAGATCTTATTTGACCTACAGCAAAGGTTGTAGACTATTTTTCTTTTCGATAGATTCGAAGCACTTTTAACTCTCTCTTGAAACCAAAAGACAAAGACCACAATACGGGCACTCATGGTTTGGTCCACCATAATAAGACCGTTCTGGATAGGCATCTGCCATCACGTGATGAGAAATCAAAGTTAGAGGGCCGGCGGGGAAGCGCCGCCGCACCGCAAACGAACGCTAAAATCACAAACTAACCTTTCAGTTCCTCTACACGAGTCCTATCCGGGGGAAGCGCAACGAGCACTATTGTACTCGGTCACGACCTGCGGCACGCTTAAGCCTATTCATTCGAAGGCGACGGTTCAGCGCAGCAACATCCGCAGGGAAATCCATCAAGGATCTCTCTCCTGTTTGGTTCATTAAAACTTTCAGGTCTGAGCACTAAGCGTGGCACCGCGGGCACATTTGCAAAAAATACACGGCACTCACTTGTTCTTTTTCTACAGCCTGCCAACGGAACAGATGCAAGCGCATTTCTCTTTGCACGGGCCTTGTCACGACAGCGAGCAACTCGCTTAGACGAAGAACCAGGCATCACTAAAAGGCCACACAAGACACCAAACCAGCCAAAACCATACAAAAAAATGAAGTACAGACGGCAAATCAGCAAGATGACCATAACAGTAACAGGATAATTACACACAAGGCATTATATAAACAGACACACAAATGTTCCAGGTGTACACTACCATGAACGGGACGGGATAAACCCCACAGCATTTTAGACAAACGCACATCAGCAAGAGCACGCAAAAAAAATACAATCGCAATCACAAGATCAGCGAGCTAGGAGGCGGTAATGCATTTTTCTTACCGCTACCGGAGCGACGGGGAAGCGATCGGCGCGGATGTTAAAGGACGAAGAGATCGAAGGCGGCGGATGCGCAATCCTGCGCGAATTAGAACCAAAAGAACCACAATTTAAATTCCACACATAGCAACACTACCGCCCAAGTAATGACGCACCAGAGGACAATAACCATACCTGTTAGGCCAGCGGCAATCAACCCGGTGTACTTGGTGATAAAAAAGCGGCAATGGTCAGCCAGGAGAACCAATCACATATGCAAGAAAGAAAAGCAAAGGAACAACGTAAGCTACTGATAGGAGACTGAAATTAGAAGGGAAAAATGATGTGAGGGCACATTTCATGCATCTATTAGAAAATGACTGAAACACGTATGGTCCAAGCAAGCTTTTGACACCAGGGGACGTAGCCCAGAGGCCCCCTCCAGATCACAAGGTGGTCTGGTGGTGCTGAGGAAGAGCAACTCGCCGGAACGTATCGGGCGGTGCAATGTTGTCCCCTCTGCCCACTTTTTTGTGCAGGTTGCGTTCCTATATGTCTAGCGCCGTTTTGAACTAAAGTAAGCTTTTGACACCAGGGGACGTAGCCCAGAGGCCCCCTCCAGATCACAAGGTGGTCTGGTGGTGCTGAGGAAGAGCAACTCGCCGGAACGTATCGGGCGGTGCAATGTTGTCCCCTCTGCTCACTTTTTTGCGCAGGTTGCGTTCCTATATGTCTAGCGCCGTTCTGAACTAAAGTAAGCTTTTGACACCAGGGGACGTAGCCCAGAGGCCCCCTCCAGGCCACAAGGTGGTCTGGTGGTGCTGAGGGAGAGCAACTCGCCGAACGTATCGGGCGGTGCAATGTTGTCCCCTCTCGCTCACTTTTTTCCGGGGTTGCATTCCTATATGTCTAGTGCACTTGTGAACTAAAGCAGTTTGCATTGGTGAACATTTTTGACAATCAAAAGAAAGGAAATTAGAAGCACCATTTAAATTGCAGACATAACAACACTGCTGAGCAAGTAATTTCTAATTTAATGCACTACGTTCCCACAGCTTTCGTGAACACTTTTTCACAACCAAAACAAAAGAAATCAGAAGCAACATTTAAATCCCACACATATTCCTACAGCTCTGGTGAACACTTTTGACAACCAAAAGAAAGGAAATTAGAAGCACCATTTAAATTCCAGACATAACAAAGACTGCCGAGCAAGTAATTTGTAATTTTATGCACTATGTTCCTACGGCTTTGGCGAACATTTTTTCACAACCAAAAGAAAAGAAATCGAAGCAACATTTAAATCCCACACATAACAATACCGCCGGGCAAGGAATGCCGCATAATAGCACAATAACCATAGGTGAGCAAGAAAGAAAAGCAACAAACAGTGAAAGGGGCACATGTACCTTTCCTTATGCGATGTCTGCAAGGTGCTCTTTGGTCTTGCACAAAGCACATGACATAATTAAGCAGCTGTGTTTCAGAAATCTGCTACAACAATCCTGACATCGCAAGAAATGCATGCCCAAAAATCAAATAAACACAAGAGGACCCATAAGACGAGACAGATGTACGGCATCTAGAAACTGAGAACGATATTTTCACATGTCCAAAAACAAACAGCAACCCCCACTAAGAAAAAGCAAAGGACCATGTTCTCTACATCAACTATTATGCTATAAACACATGCAGCAGCAAAAGAGCACAAAAGATCACATAATGCACAGAAATAACTGACACAGCCTGTCAAACCAAGAACTAAAGAACAAGCAAAAGGAAATAAGTAAAAGGAAATAAGTACGGATACAGCCTCCGAAACCAAACACCAAAGAACATGCTGTGCACTGAAAAGAAATCCTAGTAACCATAAACTCACCCTAAGATCCAGATGAGTAATCCCACGAAGCTCACTGCAGGCACAAGAAGCAGACAACAAGGAGTCAGCAACCAATCAAGGCCACGATGAGCAGCCAGCACAGACACACGAAGAAGACGAAGAAAGAGGGACACACCCACCTTCAAAACCCGCTCACCAAATTCACAGAGGTCACTGCTGACAAAACAGAAGGCATCAGATCCAACAAATCGAAGACAGTGCATGTAACATGTTCCTACTCAAATCCAAACAAAGCAATAAATGCAGTAACATTTTGCTCTTCCCTAAATATACCCACATGGCTCTCTATAGGACTCTGCCAGGGCAGAGTCACATAAAGCACAACTTTTAGTGCATCACAAAATGGAGAAGCTACCCGGCACAAACACACGAAGAAGACGAAGAGAGAGGGACACACCCACTCTCAGCATCAGACCCAACAAATCAAAGACAATGCACATAAATTTTGACACCCAAATCCAAACAAAGCAATATTTTTTTCAGTTTTCAAGTCACTCCTATGTACTCTAGTCCATTACACAAAGCAATATTTTTTTTTCAGTTTTCAGTTCTCAGTTTTCAAAGCGATCCTTCGCCTGCCTTTACATAAAGCAAAACCTTTAGTGCATTGCAGGATGGACAAGTCAATGGCACCAGTTCAACATGAAGCAGAACAACACAGACGTTCCGAATGATCAAAGACAACGCATACAACTCACCTCTGCGCACGGACCTTTGCTCTCAGGCTATGTCACGGACTCCATGGCCGCTCGCTGGCACCTACAGGGTAAGGGAAAAGCATTTAATCAGAAGCGGCCGAAAGGAAAGGAATAACAGTAAATGGGGGGAAACCGGGGGGAGGGGTGGGATCTCACTGCTCTGCGCGTGGTGCTAGCCCAAGAGGAAAGCAGATGCAGCGCGCGGGTGAACCGCGAGGAGCGCTAGGGTTTCGAATCGGGACCGGAGGCGCTAGGGTTTGGAGTGGGGACCGGAGGCGAGAGGAAGGGGAGGGAACAGATAAGAAAGGAGAAAGGAGGGGGAGGGGAAGAGGAGGGAGGAGGCCTTATCTTGACGCGTCGGAGGAAGCCATGGACCGCCGGACGCACGCGAGCTCCCTCCCGAGGCGACGGCGCCCTCGCCGAGGCGGGACATGACGGCCATACCGCGGGCGAGGATGAGAGGCAGCGCAGGCTCATAGAGTAGGCGCGTGTCGCCGCTGGAGGGCATCCCGGAGGCAGGAGGGGTGGGGGGCCACCGCCCGGCGACGCCGGCGAATCTCGCGGCCCGCGAGCTCCGCGGGCGGCGTGCGGCGCGGATCTGGGCAGGCGCAGGAGAGAGAGAGGGCGCCCGCGGTTTGGCGTCCCACCGTTTTCTCCTAAACCAGCACAGACCAGGCCGCCCTCCCTCACACGCACAGAAGTTCGACCAGCAGCAGCAGCTGACAGCGGGCCACACATTCGAACCGGGCCACCTGTCAGAGAAGGGGAGGCACGTTGCGGCGCGCCCGCCCACTTCCCGCGCCGTCCGACGCCGTCCCGCGCGGGCGAGTCGCCCCCCTCCACGCGCACGAGCTCTTCACCGGCGCGCCGGCCGACGGCGGGCCACATTGCCCGGGGGCCAACTTGTCGTGGTCTTGCGCGCCTCCTACACGCCCCCGCGCGCCGCTTCATCGCCCGCGCGCTCGCGCGCCCTCCGCCGGCGCGGTCGACTCCCGAGCGCCACGCACCAACTCACCGACGGCCGGGCCACATCGCACGGGAGGGCCACCGCCGAGGGGACCGCCCGCGCCCCTACACCGCCCCGCGCGCGCTCGCCGCGAGGGCCGGGCCGCGCGCCCGCGCGCCGCGCCGGCCGCGAGGGCCTCCCGGGGCGCCACGTACCCCCGGGAGCGCGGAGAAGCGAGGAAGGAGGGGTAGGTTTTAAGATATCTGATTGGAGTTCGCAAGAAAAAGAATATTGGTTTGTATCCAAACTGCATGCAACGTGTGGTGATTTTGCTTGGAGCAGTGGCATGCCTGATCATAGAACTATAGATTGCAAGATAATATTAAGCCATCGTGAGATGACTGACGGACCTTCATATGTTGTAGTACCTTGACGATTGATGGTGAACCACAATGAGGAGCCGACGATATCTTGGTGCAGAAACGTTGAGACTGATCCAAACTTGACAGCAGCTTCGGTCGTCAGTGGAACGGTGACCTTGCAGAATTTAAGCGAGCGTCCTCGTCGGATGAGATGGATCGGGAGACATGGTGATGCTTTGCGAGAGATGGAATGAATGAAATTTTAATCACAAAGCGGCAGGGCCTCCTTCCAGAGAACAAACCAGAACGAACATGTATGTGTTCCTCCATGGCTGAAGTACAGACTACAGAAGCATACTAGAGATTTTCTAGAATGGATTATGATGCGTAGAAATTGACAAGGAGATAGAAAATTGTAAAGGGGAGGGTATGGATATCTCACTAATGTGTACCTCGTCAGAGGAGAAGGCTCCAGCGACACTGAGCAGATCGTCACGGTGGTGTTCTGCTGTTGGCTCGGGTGCTGGTGTTCCAGCGAGGTAACGGCAACCTGATGGAACCGGTGACGCAACTCCACGAAGAATGTGCCTTGATGTCGTTGATCCCTTGAGGTGCTTACTCGCCCTGGCGAACTGTTGGAGATGTCTCGCGTCCCACCGGCTACAGAGACGAACGGAAGTGGCCTGAACTTGAAGCGGACGGAGAGCAGAGAACACAACGGCCGGCGCGGTTCCGATGCAAATGGAGCTCCGATCCCGTGTTGAGGTAGCGACAAGGATAGGCGGGGGGTGCTTGTCTCGTCCTCGTGGTACTCGAGGTGGTACCGGATTGATCTGGGAGCGCTCCTGGTTGACGAAAGCGACGAAGACAGGCGGTGGCGCACGGCTTGGCCTCCAAACCGTGGTGGCGCTCCAGCTGGTCCTGGCAGCGAGGAAGGAGAGGAACGGGTGCTGCTCAACGGTGTGGTTCCCACGGTGTACCGGCTTGCTGCGAGAGAGGACAGCTGCGACGAATCGAAGGGGCGACCAGCGCACTCTGTTCGGCGGGTGTGCAGGGTGAGGCAACAGGGAGAGGGAGGAGCAGGGTGCACGGGGCTGAGGAGTTCGCCTCTGCAGGGCCAGCATTGGTGGAGAGGAGGAAACGCTCAGTCATTGTTGACGATGGTAACTGCTACAGTTTCTGGAAGGAGTGAAAGCTGGCCGGTCATTAACGGCTGTTGCATGGTGGGCAGCCATTACTGATAGGGAAGAAGCGGAAATAGAGGGACGGCTGTTGAATCATCGAGCATTAAAGAGATGATAGCTCCTGAGATCAAGCGGCATGGGCAGGCGGCTAGGTGCGCAAGCAGCCGGGTGGCAGGGTGTGCACGCCGAGACGGTGCACAGGTTGGCTCGGGCACAGCCTGGTGCGTCCGGAGGTTGTGGATGACCTGACACGTGCGCGGCACAGGGAGGCGGAGGGGCAGCCAAGCGGCACGGAACATGGCCAGTCGAGCAATGCGAGCGCACAACACATCACATGTCAGAGGCAAAGAGCCGCACCGGCGTGAGCGGTGGAGGAGCAAAGCGGCGTGGCACGTGCGAGGGAGGCAAACGGTCACAAGAGGTCGAACATCACAGAGAGGAGAAACGCGGCGGTACACGAACTTGAGCTTGGCTCGACCGGGTGCATGCGGGAGGAGTGAGATGGACCGCAAGAACGACAAGTTGTTCGGGCACGAGTAGTTGAACGGTGCGACCGCGGCGCACGAGCGCGCAAGATAGCGACGGCGGACCGGGGCGAGCGATGCGGGCTCGGTCATGGATGAGCATGTGCGTGAGGGAACCGAGCAGATGCGGCAGTGCACGACTCAGTCCGAGTCAGTCGTGTATGCGAGACGAGGGAGACGGGCTTGACGCTAGCAGCGAGAGAGAGAGGAAAAGTGAGCTAGCGGGTTAGATAGCCTGCAAATGTCACGGAAAGGTGAGCGGCGACTGGGGAGGCCCGGTGTGGGCAGGGCACACGCATAGGAGCCGAGCGAGTGCTCAGACTCGAGTCTGGCTCGGGTTGGATCTAAAGGAGTGGGATGACAGGTGGGGTCTATCCGTCAGCAGTACAAAAGAGAGAGGGAAACAACATGTGACTAATGGGCAGCGACCATTGATGATGATGGTGACTGCGGCTGTTCTTGCAAAAAGAATAAAGGCAGGTGGACAATATGTGTGGAGGAACAGGAAATGGGAGGGCCAACGATTGATTGCAGGCTGGCATTGCGGAGCGGAGAGGTCGAGCATCGCGGGCATGGGTCGGGCTGGAGCGGCGCCGGCCAAGGAGGCGGGCAGGCACGCGGGAGGGCGAGCGGGCACGGAACAGAGGAGGCCGAGCGACGCGGCCAGGCGGATGGCTGGGCACACACACTGAGATGGCGATGACACACTGATCGTCTCGGGCACGATCATGTGCGGCGGGAGATTGGAAATGGCATGGCGCATGGGCCCAGGCCATCACGGGATGTGGCCACACGGGTAGGATGTGAGCTGGCACGGGGGAGCCGAGCAGCTCGGGCGCAGATGAGCGCCAGCACATCACTCGGGTGCGCAGAGCCAAGCAATGTGTGCGGTGCAAGGTAGACAACCAAAGATGCGCGGACACATAGGTTGGGTGGGCGGCGCACCGTGCAGGCGCATGAGGGTGCGCGGCTCGGCTATGAAGCATGGTGCACAAGCGTTGGGCGGCCACGGGCAGAGGCCTGGCGTGAAGGCCAAGGATGGTCGGATGGGCCGGAAAGAGAGATGGAGAGAGGATGAGTTGGACGCACCATAGAAAAGATAGAGAGATGGAGAAAGATATTTGGATTTGATTTTTTTTATGATTTTGAAAAACACTAAAAACATCAACCAAAAAGCATGCAAACGAATATGAATGCATCACTCATAGAACCATTTCACTTAATAAGAAAAACAAACAATGATTTTCCTATACCAAATTTCCTGTAAAGAAAAAAAATATTGGGAAAATTTTTAGAAATTATGAGAAATCATTGTTATTATTTTTTTCCTATTAACATCATGAAATCTAGAAATTCAGGGTGTTACAAATCTACCCCCCTTAAACAGAATCTCGTCCCGAGATTCGTAGAGAGAAACAAGGAGTAGAGAGACAAACAAGATTATGATAACAGAATTGACATCTTGTGTCGCATGTTGAATCTCCATGTTTTTATCTTCATCTTGTTCTTGTAATCTTCATTAAAGAGTGAGATTAGGGAGATGAGACTAGGACTTATGTTTCTTGGACTTGCTTCAGTATAGAAATTGATGACGGCTATAACATCTCGTTGTTGACGTTGCCACGTCGTTGTAGCTCCTAGTTTTCTCTTCCGTCTTCATCCATTAGATTGAGCAGAGAGAAAGATGGATAACAAGGAGGTGGGAGATACAAAAGAAGAATCCAACTAGGCAACTGATGTTATCGTAGGTAGAAGACCCACAATACATCAACAATCAATACAAAGAACCAACTCAAACAAGGTCATAAAGACAAGCATCATCAACTAAAGCACGAAATTTCACTATTCAGCACACAGTCAAGGGAACGGGCTACACGTTGTTAACAAGGTTGCAAGGGGTACTTCCTAAACCTAGGGGTATGTTAAAGCTTCAACCTTCTTGGTAGATAAATCCTTCAGCTTGTGCAAAGTAATAATCTTGCTCCTCAGATAAGGATGGCATTATCTTTCGCCGTTGATTTTGGCTTCCCCGGGATGAAATGAAAACTCCATTCTTCACATGACTTGAGCGAGATTTAGGTCGGTGGCTTGGATCATCTAAACATTTTTTTAAAAGGATACTTTTGAATCGAAAATCAAGGAAGAGTCCAAAGTAGTAATGCTTGAGAAACAAGAGGTACAACGAGAAAAGATAGATATACCAAAAAAGAGGATTTATGATTAAAAGGATAAGTTGGAGATAAGAATATTAGAAAGTAAGAGTAAGCATTATCACCAACAAATCAAGAAGGGGTGAGATGCATGAGGCAGGAAAAATCAAACATCGAAGGAGATATATGATCAAGTTCAAGAAGGCATCAAGGAGATAGAGAATATATAAACAAGGAGGGTTTAGCATTTACAAAGCAAGAATGAGAAAAAAAATCAAATAGGAGAGGTGTTATCAAGGAGGATTCGAGAAAAGAAAATGATTAAAGAATGAGAATATTTCTCAGAATGGTCAAGGGTAAGGTAGGAATTGTTATTAGAGTAAAACAGACCTTAGGAAGAACCATTTCTATCTAGGCTTACGTCCTACAGTCGATACAGCTCTGATACCACTCTGTCACACCCGATTTTCTAAAGAGAACCAAGTGCTATCTATATGTATGCCAGGATCTAGTTTCATACATATAGTGACATCATAGTGAATAACAGAAACAATATCACGTAATGAAAGAGAGATTATCACAGATTTACAGCGGAATCCTGGGAAACAATGGCTCCAAACTTCACAGGCAATCGACTGGGGGTTGCGTATGCCTAGCACCATCTTCTGGACATCATACACCTTCTTCTTCTCTGAACAGCGGGTAAGCAAGGGTGAGCACACTTATGGTTGGAGCTCAGCAAGTGGGGGAAGATGCAAGCTATCAAGGATAGGCTAAGAGTTTGCTGCGGTTAGCATTTTAATGTTGGTCAACTTTTATTAGCAAGCACTTATTTACTAGATGTAAGTTTATACCAACCCACTTAAGCATTTAGGAAAGCATCTCCTCTCAAAAACCCACAAGAAACCACGATTTAATTCCATCTTCAAGTTTATTAATCATGTGAGGGTCCAGGCCGCTCTTGACCGTGAGCACGGCTGATCAATCAGTTTTCACTCTGCAGAGGTTGTACACTTTACCCACAGTTCGTGTTCCCCATGTTGCCCGGGTTGATCAGACCCTTAAACACTTCCGAGGTGAGTGGCTGGGGTCCACTACGAAGCCTTTACAAAGATATGCAGAAGACCAACAACCCGCGACGATTCAAGGCGGCGGAGAGCGGACCATAACCCTCCCTAGTGGTCGCACCTTAGCAAAGGCTGCTACCCCAAAAGAACCGGGCTATACCCCTTCAACTCCGGCCCCCTGTGCTCCTTTCGGATAAGGCTATCAGATAGTTCCACACACCTAATTAATTGGCTAAGCCAGAGCCATATGGACTGTGGTTGCACTGTTTTCCTGGGTGGTTCTCCATGTTCCGATTAAACCATATGATCTTGTTATTAACCATAAGCACACACATATGCATCACCAAAGTTATCATGATCAACATTCATCATTGCAAAAGATTCATTTGAACCATCCCAAGGTATAGCCACTAAGCATTTCTACCCAAAACATTTATTTAAAAGGGTTGTCCAAGGTAATGAGGGTAAAATCTAGTCATGTCCTTAAAAAGGTGATTTCCCATCAAATTTATGCAATACAACATTTAAATGTAAACTTAGTTATCATGCAAGTTGTGTGGGACAAAAATAGAATATGCAGGGGGAGAAGTCCACTTGCCTTTCTCAACACAAAGCTACTCTTATGCTCTTCCGCTCTTGCTCACTTGAAACTCTTGATCTTCATGACTTTCGAACAACAACTCGATCTCCTACACGAAGCAAACATCGGGGACAACACATGCAAAGCAGACAAACAAGAACAACTAAGACAACACACCAATCAAGAAAAGGCTTTAAAGAAAGAATAAGGGTTGGCTCAAGGACCGCGAACGCAAAAACACTCGGGACTATCGGGAGATTTAGATCATGTCACACAAGGCTATGTGCTTGGTATATTTTAATTCAATAAAATCATGTCCATAGGTTATTTCAGAGAAATAACCTATTTAGAATTAATCAAATTATATATTTATATAAAAGACAATGTAAACTTGGTCTAATTCTATTTACAAATACCCAAGTATGATTTATGCAAATTAAAGATTTAATTTTAAAGAAGCAAGTGAAACAATCTAAGCGTATACTTTATTTATATTTCGAGTTGAAATTATCAAATTATAATTTAAAAACATGTTTATATTTATATTATTCAAATTAACATTTAATTGAGAAACTCGGGATAGCTATGTTTCTTTTATTTAGAAACCAGATTGAATATTCATTAATCGCTTAACTTTGGTTATGAAAATCGAGGTATAACTCTAATTACATTTTATTTGGAAAACACCTTTAAGTAAGATTAGTCAATTTAAGTTAGAATAAATTCTCAAAACACGTTTTAGGGTAAACACATGACTAGCGTGTATTTATTGCTAAACGAAACTACGCCAACAAGAACGAGCTTAAACTACACACTGAACAAGATTTGAAGGATCTGGATGTGATTAACTATAGATTGGAAGGGAGATTTACAAAGCAGAGAATAGATAGAAACATGGCTTAGGTCACTAGCTATATAGATATTTACGGAACATGTTAGACAAAGATTCTTTAAGGGAAAAAGAGTATATGACATCAGCATGATGAAATGCTTACATCAAGCAAGGTATGAGCAGAGCGTGTATAAGTGAACCTACAAGTTAAACGTATTAGCTTCTGGATACTTGTCTAAAGAGAGCACATGCCCGTGCATTGCTGGTAGCAAGATGATGTCCACAAGAATTAAATTATTGGAGTTCGCAAGAAAAAGAATATTGGTTTGTATCCAACCGCATGCAACGTGTGGTGATTTTGCTTGGAGCAAAGGCATGCCCGATCATAGAACTATAGATTGCAAGATAATATTAAGCCATCGTGAGATGACTGACGGACCTTCATATGTTGTAGTACCTTGACGATTGATGGTGAACCACAATGAGGAGCCGACGATATCTTGGTGCAGAAACGTTGAGACTGATCCAAACTTGACAGCAGCTTCGGTCGTCAGTGGAACGGTGACCTTGCAGAATTTAAGCGAGCGTCCTCGTCGGATGAGATGGATCGGGAGACACGGTGATGCTGCAGAGATGGAACGAATGAAATTTTAATCACAAAACTGCAGGGCCTCCTTCCAGAGAACAAACCAGAACGAACATGTATGTGTTCCTCCATGGCTGAAGTACAGACTACAGAAGCATACTAGAGATTTTCTAGAATGGATTATGATGCGTAGAAATTGACAAGGAGATAGAAAATTGTAAAGGGGAGGGTATGGATATCTCACTAATGTGTACCTCGTCAGAGGAGAAGGCTCCAGCGACACTGAGCAGATCGTCACGGTGGTGTTCTGCTGTTGGCTCGGATGCTGGTGTTCCAGAAGGTAACGGCAACCAGACGGAACTGGTGACGCAACTCCACGAACAATGTGCCTTGATGTCGTTGATCCCTTGAGGTGCTTACTCGCCCTGGCGAACTGTTGGAGATGTCTCGCGTCCCACCGGCTACAGAGACGAACGGAAGTGGCCTGAACTTGAAGCGGACGGAGAGCAGAGAACACAACGGCCGGCGCGGTTCCGATGCAAATGGAGCTCCGATCCCGTGTTGAGGTAGCGACAAGGATAGGCGGAGGGTGCTTGTCTCGTCCTCATGGTACTCGAGGTGGTACCGGATTGATCTGGGAGCGCTCCTGGTTGATGAAAGCGACGAAGACAGGCGGTGGCGCACGGCTTGGCCTCCAAACCGTGGTGGCGCTCCAGCTGGTCCTGGCAGCGAGGAAGGAGAGGAACGGGTGCTGCTCAACGGTGTGGTTCCCACGGTGTACCGGCTTGCTGCGAGAGAGGACAGCTGCGACGAATCGAAGGGGCGACCAGCGCACTCTGTTCGGCGGGTGTGCAGGGTGAGGCAACAGGGAGAGGGAGGAGCAGGGTGCACGGGGCTGAGGAGTTCGCCTCTGCAGGGCCAGCATTGGTGGAGAGGAGGAAACGCTCAGTCATTGTTGACGATGGTAACTGCTACGCTTCGGAAGGAGTGAAAGCTGGCCGGTCATTAACGGCTGTTGCATGGTGGGCAGCCATTACGATAGGGAAGAAGCGGAAATAGAGGGACGGGCGTTGAATCATCGAGCATTAAAGAGATGATAGCTCCCGAGATCAAGCGGCATGGGCGGCGGCTAGGGTGCGCAAGCAGCCGGGTGGCAGGGTGTGCACGCCGAGACGGTGCACAGGCTGGCTCGGGCACAGCCTGGTGCGTCCGGAGGTTGTGGATGACCTGACGCGTGCGCGGCACAGGGAGGCGGACGGGCAGCCAAGCGGCACGGAACATGGCCAGTCGAGCAATGCGAGCGCACAACACATCACATGTCAGAGGCAAAGAGCCGCACCGGCGTGAGCGGTGGAGGAGCAAAGCGGCGTGGCACGTGCGAGGGAGGCAAACGGTCACAAGAGGCCGAACATCACAGAGAGGAGAAACGCGGCGGTACACGAACTTGAGCTTGGCTCGACCGGGTGCATGCGGGAGGAGTGAGATGGGCCGCAAGAACGACAAGTTGTTCGGGCACGAGTAGTTGAACGGTGCGACCGCAGCGCACGAGCGCGCAAGATAGCGACGGCGGACTGGGGCGAGCGATGCGGGCTCGGTCATGGATGAGCATGTGCGTGAGGGAACCGAGCAGATGCGGCGGTGCACGACTCAGTCCGAGTCAGTCGTGTATGCGAGACGAGGGAGACGGGCTTGACGCTAGCAGCGAGAGAGAGAGGAAAAGTGAGCTAGCGGGTTAGATAGCCTGCAAATGTCACGGAAAGGTGAGCGGCGACTGGGGGAGGCCCGGTGTGGGCAGGGCACACGCATAGGAGCCGAGCGAGTGCTCAGACTCGAGTCTGGCTCGGGTTGGATCTAAAGGAGTGGGATGACAGGTGGGGTCTATCCGTCAGCAGTACAAAAGAGAGAGGGAAACAACATGTGACTAATGGGCAGCGACCATTGATGATGATGGTGACTGCGTACGTTTGTTCTTGCAAAAAGAATAAAGGCGGGGTGGACAATATGTGTGGAGGAACAGGAAATGGGAGGGCCAACGATTGATTGCGGTCGGCATTGCGGAGCGGAGAGGTCGAGCATCGCGGGCATGGGTCGGGGCCGGGAGCGGCGCCGCCAAGGAGGCGGGCAGGCACGCGAGAGGGCGAGCGGGCACGGAACCGAGGAGGCCGAGCGACGCGGCCAGGCGGATGGCTGGGCACACACACTGAGATGGCGATGACACACTGATCGTCTCGGGCACGATCATGTGCGGCGGGAGATTGGAAATGGCATGGAGCATGGGCCCAGGCCATCACGGGATGTGGCCACACGGGTAGGATGTGAGCTGGCACGGGGGAGCCGAGCAGCTCGGGCGCAGATGAGCGCCAGCACATCACTCGGGTGCGCAGAGCCAAGCAATGTGTGCGTTGCAAGGTAGACAACCAAAGATGCGCGGACACATAGGTTGGGTGGGCGGCGCACCGTGCAGGCGCATGAGGGTGCGTGGCTCGGCTATGAAGCATGGTGCACAAGCGCTGGGCGGCCACGGGCAGAGGCCTGGCGTGAAGGCCAAGGATGGTCGGATGGGCCGGAAAGAGAGATGGAGAGAGGATGAGTTGGACGCACCATAGAAAAGATAGAGAGATGGAGAAAGATATTTGGATTTGATTTTTTTATGATTTTGAAAAACACTAAAAACATCAACCAAAAAGCATGCAAACGAATATGAATGCATCACTCATAGAACCATTTCACTTAATAAGAAAAACAAACAATGATTTTCCTATACCAAATTTCCTGTAAAGAAAAAAATATTGGGAAAATTTTTAGAAATTATGAGAAATCATTGTTATTATTTTTTTCCTATTAACATCATGAAATCTAGAAATTCAGGGTGTTACACTTGTGTTGCAGTGGCTGATAGTTCTACCATGGATAATCATGAGAATCTTAAGTGCTTAACTAGTTTAGATTTATCTGATTTAAGGCTTATTGATTCTACCAAAGATGGCTTTGCTACTATTGTCATGAAGCCAATCGTTGATCGAGCTAGAACCTCTCTTTTGATTTGATGGATGCAAATCTGGAGTGATTGCAACAAACGCGAGAGCACCATTGGGTGCATAAGAACGATATGTGTGAAGCTATCAAAGACTTTGATGATTTGATCAAGTTAGGACAAGGGTTTACGTCGGCTGATCGTTTGGAGGAAGTTGATATTGGTAATGGCACTATACCTCAGCCGACATTTGTAAACAAGAATCTTGATCCTTTGTTTAAATCTGATTTAATAAAGCTATTAAAAGAGTATATTGATTGCTTTGCATGGAATTACAATGAAATGCCTGGTTTAAGTCGTGATTTAGTTGAGCATCGTTTACCTATTAAACCTAGTTTTAGGCCTTATAAACAAACTCGTAGAAACTTTAATCCTGATATTTATGACCGAGTGAAAGAGGAAGTCAATCGGTTACTTGATGCAAAGTTTATTAGGCCTTGTCGTTATGCTGATTGGATCTCTAATATTGTTCCTGTTGAGAAGAAAGGAACAAAAAAGCTTCGTGTTTGCATTGATTTTAGAGATCTTAATAGAGTTACTCCTAAAGATGAATATCCTATGCCTATAGCCGATTTTCTTGTTAATGCTGCATCCAGACATAGAATTCTTAGCTTTCTTGATGGTAATGCTGGTTACAATCAAATCTTTATGGCCGAAAAGGATATATCCAAAACGGCTTTCATATGTCCGGCTTTTGTTGGCTTATTTGAGTGGGTTGTTATGACTTTTGGATTGAAAATTGCGGGTGCTACTTATCAAAGGGCTATGAATTTAATCTTTCATGATTTGCTTGGCATCATAGTAGATGTTTATATCGATGATATTGTTGTCAAATCGGCTGGAGATGATTCTCATTTAGCTGATTTAAGACTTGCATTTGAAAAAATGCACCAGTATAAATTAAAAATGAACCCACTCAAATTGCGTTTGGTGTATCGGCTGGGAAGTTTTTAGGTTTCATTGTGCATGAGAAAGGCATAGAGATAGATCCTAAAAAGATTGAGGCAATCTGGAATGTTAAAGCGCCCACTTGTCATGGGCAAGGTAAATTACTTGAGGAGGTTCATTTGTAACTTGTCTAGGAAGGTGAATGCTTTTACTCCTTTACTTCGGTTGAAAAGTGATATTGACTTCACTTGAGGGCAAAGCAACAAGAGACATTTGATGAGAATAAGATCTATTTGACTTCGCCACCCGTTCTTCAAGCACTCAAGAGTGGTATTCCTTTCAAGTTGTATGTAGCAGCTAAGAAGGATGTCATTGGAGGTGTTTTGACTCAAGAGACCGAAGGAAAAGAGTACATTGTTGCATATGAGAGTAGAAGATTGTTGGACGCCGAAACAAGGTACATTTTTATTGAAAAGTTATGTTTATCACTATATCATACTTATACCAAGTTGAGGCATTATTTATTACCAAGTACTTGCATAGTAGCATGTCAAACCGACATAATTAAATACATGTTGCATAAACCAAATTTAAGTGGTAGAGTCGGCAAATGGGCTTATGCTTTAGTTAGATATGATTTGCATCGTGAACCATTAAGTTCAATGAGGTCAAATTGTTGCTGACTTTATTGTTGGACATAGAATAGATAAGCAACTTGATTTAAATGTCGGTTATGCTACTTTTACTCCGTGGAAGTTACATTTTGATGGATCAATTTGCAAAGATGGTTGTGGTGTTGGAGTTGTCATTATTTCACCAAGTGGGGTTATTTTTTAAGCTCTTAACCGATTGGATCATGATTGTACTAATAACCAAACCGAATGTGAGGCTCTTCTATTTGGGTTGGAGATCTTCATGACATGGGAGTAAAACATGTGGAAGCATATGGAGATTCTTTATTAGTGGTGCAACAAGTTTCCAAAGCATGTCAATGTCTAAATGGCTTTTTAAATGCTTATCTTGATATATGTTTAGACATCATATCTTGCATGAATGAATTTGTTATCTATCATGTGCCACGAGAAGAAAATCCTAGAGCTAATGCTCTGGCTCAGCAAGCATCTGGTTATAATGTTCGAAAAAGAAATTTTCAAGAACACAAACTGTTGCTTACAACCGAGTGTTTTGCTCTGGAGGCACCGGTCAGGCCGACGCAGCCGACCGGTCTAACGGTGACACCGGTCTAACTGATGTCACTGTCGGTGTTTTAGACCGGCAACCTACCAAGGGGAGTACCCGAGGTAGATGAATGTGGCCTCGTCGAAATCAGTAACTCGAAGGAAGAGACACGTGGCACACAATTTAGGCAGGTTCGGGCCGCGAGGTGCGTAATACCCTACGTCCTGTATGTTGCGTAGCTCTGGATTGATTGGGTGTGATTACAAGATGATGCGTAATGAGAGAGAAGGGTCCCTGCCTCACCTTATATAGTCCGGGAGGCAGGGTTACAGGTCAGTTTAGGGAGAGAGTACTAGTCGTGTACGCCTAGGAGTCCCCTACACAGTACAAGGTATGTATAGCTTCCTATCCGAGTACTTCTCCACCGTAGTCCTTGCGCCTCACGCCATCAGGTGCTGTGTGGCACAAGCCGGGTAGTCCCAGGGGCCCACCGAGTAGTCGGTCCTGGTATCCACCGAGGTAGTGGGCCCAGGGAGGTCCATACGACAAGCCCCGAGTACTTTGTAGTCGAGCACGAGAGCTTCAAGTAGTCTTGACAGCCTTGGCGAGTAGTCCTCAAGCGTCCCCGAGTACTACAAGCCGAAAGTCCTCAAGGATATTTAAAGCATCCCGAGGCTGGAAGGTACTCCAGCTAATCCTTGAGTAATCTTGAAGTCTTCTCGAGTAGTCCCCAAGCGTCCTCAAGTTCCGCCCTTGAAGGTCTTCAACAATACTCGTGTTGTCTTGAAACCGAAGTTTATATGGAAGTGCGATTGCAAAATCGCACTCCATATGGAGTAGCACCCGAGCCTTAGGTTGAGTCGTAGACTCTGGCTGAGGGTCAATCTGAAGTTCTGGCAAGATTATCCCGCAAAATCCGGAGAAAAAACCGAAGGACACGTGGCACGGAGCCCCCGAGCCTTGAGTCGAGTACTTCCTCTCGAATTGAAGGGTCATCTTGAATGTAGAATGTGTCCTGAGTTGCTCTTGAATCTTGTCGCTACCCAAGGAGTTAAGTAGATGTAGCCGTGCCCCTGAGATAAGGCGCATCGACTACTTGAAGTTGAAAGGTCAGGCGCTGCCGCTGAGTCAGCTGTTTTGAAACATATCCATCCGGCCGTTGCGGAGCTGCCGGTTGACTTATAAATAGAAGCCAAAACCCTTAGGCTTTTCACCCCCACACTTGCAGCCATTCATAGCAGATCTCGCTAAGAATCGGTCGCAAGTGCACACTGACATCTCGCTGGGAGTCGTAGATCCAAGCGCACCGCCGCCAGTAGCCACCGCCGCAGCCCCCGAGTGAATGCGAGTGAAAACCCGCTGTACTTGGAGAATGAAGCCCTCACCATCCAAGAGCATCAAGACCGCCGGCGGGAAGAAGAGATCCTGGGAGGAGGCTGCTGGATCCGCCGGAGGGTCTACACCGCCAGTGTCTCCCCCGCGCCCAAATCCCAACAAGGAGTGGAAGAAATCCAAAGCGAAGACTGAGGACTCCGTTGGCGCCGCTCGAACGACCGGATTTCTCCGGGAGAAGGAGGTCGACATGTGGCGCGCCGCCGCGGGAGATCCATACCCGATGGAGAAGAATCCCGATGAGATCCCAATGTTCGCGCGATTCGTGGAGCGCGGGTTGGCCCTCCCAGCAAGCAACTTCTTCAAGGGGCTTCTTGAGTATTACGGTATCGAGTACCTCAATCTCAACCCCAATGGCATCTTCCACATTTCTGTCTTCGTCCATTTCTGCGAAGCGTTCTTGGGGATCAAGCCCCACTGGGTACTATTCCGGAAGTTCTTCCGCGTGAAGCCCTAGCCGAGCGCCAACGACCCGCGAGTAGTCAAAGGGGCCGGCATCCAGATGCGCGAAGACGCCGTTGAGCAATACTTGGCGTATAAATTGATCGACTCCAACCAGGACTTGAAGTGGAAGTGGTTCTACATCACCAACCACCACCCGGAGCTGCCGAAGCCCAGCGGGAAGCAGCCGAAGCACCGGCCCTGGTGGAATACGGAGACGACGATGCAGGAGAGTATCCAGCTACCCGAGCTGCTGCTGAAGATCAAGGCCTTGAGGGAAGCCGGGCTGAGGGCCGAACATGTGGCCTTCAGCTTTATGTAGAGGAGGGTGCAGCCACCGATGGCTCGCGACACCCTCGGCTACCAGTACACCGGCGAGGGCGACTCGTCGCGGATGCCTGGCGGTGAAATTGATGATGACGACATCATCGATAGGCTGGGTAGGATCTTCAAGGACATGACGGCATACACGCCCTGTCCAGTCCCCGAGTACTCCGCCGCTCATCCACCGAACGAGGTCAGTAGCCGCACTCAGTGTACGAGTACTAATTATGTAGTAGTAGTCGTGCTCACCCAATGTGCTTGTTGCAGGAGGACATAGTAAAGTTTGTCTCTAAACCGACTTCGCCTCCCCGACTTGTAGATATCCCGGATGAGGGGAAGGGCAAGGCCAAGGAGCGCCGGAAGTCGGTGAAGGTGACGACACCGTCATCGTCGAGGAAACGTCAGACAAAGAAGACAAGGAGACGCTTCAGGAGCGGTTCCAGCTGCGATCGAGGTTCAGCCGCTCTGGACTGCCCAATGTCCCCCTCGTCCGTGATCCTCCGACTAGTTTGGAAGCTAGTCTGCCTGCGCCGCCGAGGAGGCCACACAACGTGGCACGCAAGCGCGACGCCAAGAAGCTGAAAGTCACTGAGACTACATCTCAAGAGGTAAACTCTTCGAGTAGGGTAGTCAAGTATTTGTCTTGCAATGTTGTGTATGCTGACAATAGAGTTCCGAGTGCTTGCAGGAGATTCCGCCTTCCGACCCCGTAGACCAAGGGGACGAAGGCGATTGGGAAACGGTGGGGGAGCCGGCTGAAAGAAACCGCAGCCCAGCCCCCACCGTGACGGAAGTCGAGCCGCAGGCACCAGTTGCTGAGGGCAGGATGGAGCCAGCCGCAACTCCTGCTGCTGAAGAGCCAGCGGCTACTGAAGCCGAACAAGAGGCGTCCGCTGAAGCCGGGCTTGTCGACATCGCTAGCATACTTGGCACCCCGACCGTGACTGTTGTCCGATCGAGCTTGTAAGTGTAGATCTTTCCCCAGTAGTACATGTAGATTGGTAGTCGTACTTTGTTGACAACCGACTTTGTACTGTGCAGGAAATCGACAGATTTGTCCTGGGAGGGGGATGAGACCAGCGCGGCAGCGGCTAAAGAAGATTCCACGCCAGCCGTCGAGGAGTCCGCTCCCCTCCCCCAGGCCGAGACCGTGGCGCCGGCCGTAGAGGCTACGCTACCGGAGGCCAGCATTGTTGAAGGTGAGTGTACTGCACGACCGCAGCCTTCCTCGAGTAGTAGTCGTAGCCCCCGAGGAGACTAATCCATGTGTCTTCTGTTGGCAGGGGCCGAAGCCGAGGGATGCACCATCCCCGAGGCTGTGCCCGTTGAAGGCGTGGTGCCGGAAACTCAAGAAGCCGCCAAAGCAGCAACCGAGCCGGCGGAGGTAGCCAGCCAAGGAGCCCCCGGGGTGGCCGAAGAGAAGCGCGACGAAGTACTGCCAGAATCAAGCCTGGAAGTAGTCGTTCGTTCACCGAAGATTCAGGATGCGGAGCCGATCCGTTCGGCGCTGATGTCCGGGGCCACCACGACTAGTCGTGGTGGGATCGAACTTCTGGCGGACGATCTCGTCGACCCAGTGGCAGTAGCGCGCAACTTGGAGGCGATGCGCCGGGCCGAGCAGTGGATGAAGGTAAGTTATTGGTATCCTTGAGTAGTCAACTGCCATAAGTGCTGAGTACCCGAGTGACGATTGTTATCTGCCGCAGGATGTCGTGGAGAGATCCCGACAAAAGTCTGAGATGCTCCAAGGATACGGCGATACAGTGTTCCGGGCGGAAGCATTGGAAGAAGAACTCGCTAAGGCCAGGAAGCACTTCGTCATGCTCCAGTCGAAGCTTGATGGTGCCTTCGCCCAGTACCATAATGAAGTCCAAGACATGCAGGCGAAGAGCGACGAACTGGTGCGCAAGAACAAGTCGCTCCGCAACAAGAACAAAGGTATGCTACTGTCTTGTCGAGTACCTATTAGAAGTACCTTGCAGTAGTCTAACCCCACCTTGTTTGTTGATTGCAGAGCTCGAGACCCGGGTTGAGCAGCTGAAGGCCTCAGAAGTCGACATGAAGAACCTCTTCTACCGGAAGAAGGAGGCCCGCGAGGTACTTGAATATGATTATCAGCAGTTGGCTTACGAGTGCGATAAGCACATGGAGCTCCGAATTGCCTCGGACCGCGACCTCGTCAACTACTACAAATCCCTGCAGAAGCTGAACGAGGATTGCGAGAAGTTGCGGGGACAACTCAAAGAACTTGAAGAAGCCGCACTTCCCATTGCAAGGCTACTGGTGCCTCATCCGGGCGGGCCGAAGATTGCTCCATTGGTTGACTGGCTAAGGGAAACTCCTGGTCGTCTGGCGACGTACGTCAAGCATCTGGCGAAGTCCATCCCCAATCAAGTCTTGGCATACATGAAGTCGTACTTCCCCAAGGCTCTAGTGGACGTAGTTGCGGGTGGACTAGCCGCCAACTGTACTGATGAGCAATATGCAGAGCTCCTGGAGCAGATGGCGCCAATAGCTGAGCAAGTCGCCGGAAAGCTGAACCTCCAGTAGTCCTGTAGGGTTAGCTTTGTAGCAATAGTTGTATATAAACAAAGTTGTAATGAACTTGTTTAAGTATCAATGAGAAAACTGCCATAGATGAGTACTCGTTGTCGCGGGATATGTATGCGGAGTGCTCATCGTGAAGTCACGAGTAGTGGTACTCGCCAGTAGGCCCGTTGAGGGAAACACAGTAAGTTAGTTGATAGATAATCAAACTTTATTACTGAAAGAAATACACCTGGATGGCCAGGGCCGTTTTAGAAGTATAGTCGCCAGGACTCGGAGGCCGCCTACGGCTAAGTAGTGCTAGGACGCGTAGCCGCTTACAGCAGTAGATTTGTTAGTAGCCGTGTAGGATGGATCTAGAAGTACATGGTCTCTTAATAGACCGCTGCTGGAGTCCTTTGTCGCTCTGAGCAGCCCAAGATCCGTTAGTAGCCGTGAACGCTGGATCTTGGAGTAGAGTAGTCCGGAGATTGGTGCCTGGACCCAGATGCCGCTTACAGCGAAGGGGTCTTGGAGTAGTCGTGCAGACTTGAGTCCCCAGGGTAGTCGAGTGACTAGGCATAGAATCGATAAAGCTGGTCGATATTCCACGACTTGCTGACGTCTTCACCTTCAAGAGTCTGGAGGCGGTAGGAGCCTGGTCCGGTCACCTTTGCAACTGTGAAGGGACCTTCCCATGGCGAGCTGAGCTTGTGTAGTCCTTCCGTGTTCTGGATGCGGCGGAGGACGAGATCGCCAACGTGAAGAGTATCTTGGCCCCCTAAGTGGGTTTTGGTGGTTTAATGACACACACCTAAGTAGCTAATGAATTTACCTAGTCCATGAGCAGGTATTAAAATTATGTATGGCATCAAGCACAGCTCGTTGACTATACAAAAAGGAAAGTAGTGCTCTAAAGGATTCCTAAGAAGGCTTATTTATTTTAATTTTGAATTTGAGTCCTAGGAATGTCGTACTATCAAGAGGGACAGGAATTATGTCTTCCAAGAGTCGAACAGGTGCTCTAGTTGCTAAAACAAAACCTATGAGAGACACCTTTGCACCAACACGTTCACGGGGATCTTTTTCTTGGGTGCTGGCCTTGGAAGGTCGGAGTATCCGGGTTTACCCCGGAGACTTCGGACTTCCCGGAGTTTCCGGGTTTACCCCGGATACTCCGGGTCATTAAGCCTCAACAGCTATATTCTGGGTGAGGGGGTATAAAAGCCCCCTCCACCCCTTCATTTACTTTCCTTCCCTGCCATTTCGTGCTGAACAGTAACAAACCTCATTTACTCCCCCTCTTCTCCCCTTGGCTCAAGTTTGGTGAGATTTGTTGTGGGATTTAAGAGGATTTGAGAGCAAGGGCTTGGAGAGTGCTAGTGAGCTGATTTCCCATCTCTAGAGCACCTCGTTCTTCGCTTGGTTGGCAAAATTCGTGTTTGTTACTCTTGGAGCCTTGAGCTCCTAGCCGGCTAGGCGTTGCCTTGGAGCATCCAAAGAGTGTGGCTGCCCAAGAAAGTTTGTATCACCCCTACATTGAGTAACTCTAGCTTGATCTTTGTGGTTGCTAGAGGGAGGAAAGTGACCTAGGTGTAAAGGTCCACCCTTCGTGGGTACCTCAACGGAGACGTAGACCTCAAGGTGTGAGGTTGAACTCCGGTAACAAATCCTTGTGTCTCTTGTGCTTGTTCATCTTGTTGTATGCTTGTTTCTATTTTGAGCACATATCTAGGGTTTGGTGCCGATCTACTTCGTGTTGAGGTTCCTACAAGATTTGAGTGGATAAACAGGCTTGTCTCATCCCAGTGCATAACCTATTTTCACAGATTTACTTTTGAGCAAGTTTAATTTCTGTCGATTTAATCTCTCCCTAGCAGGCCGGAATATCCGGACATTTTCCCAGATTCTCCGGATTTCCAGGAGTATCCGGAAAGATATCCGGAGTCTCCGGACCTGTATTTGACAGCTGTGAAAAAGTTTGTGATTTTCAGGTTCGACTATTCACCCCTCCCCCCCCCCTCTAGTCGACATCTTGATCCTTTCACAACGTTAAAGGAGCGTTCCTTGACGTTGCGATCATGGTAGCGTCGGATACCCTCAATGTACCTTGCTGATTGGACAAGGGCGGCACAGCGAGCTTCTTCGAGTCCATCAATACCAACTCGCCTGCTATCTTCAGATATGCCTTCATCGTATTGCTCTACTGCCGGTGAATCCCACATGACATCGGCAGGGAGAATTGCTTCGGAGCCGTAGACCAGGAAGTAAGGCGATTGTCTCGTTGCCTTGGAGGGTTGAGTACGCAGCCCCCAGAGCGCATTGGGTAGTTCCTTGATCCACTTGCCTCCTTTTGAGTTAGCAGCATCGTGCAGTCGCTTCTTGAGGGCGTCGAGTACCATCCCGTTGGCACGCTCGACTTCTCCATTGGCCCGAGGGTGGGTGACTGAGACATATCGGACGTCGATCCCGCTGTTCTTGCAGTACTCCCAGAACTAGTGATTGTTGAAATTGGAGCCCAGGTCTGTGATGATGCGGTGGGGTAGTCCATAGCGATGCACGAGTTCATCCAAGAAGTCGATTACTTTGTCGGCCTTGGGGCATGTGACCAGCTTGACCTCGATCCACTTGGTGAACTTGTCGATGGCCACCAAGAATCTGTTGAATCCACCTAGCGCAGTCGGGAGAGGCCCAATCATGTCGAGCCCCCAGCAGGCGAAGGGCCATGTTGGTGGTATGGTGACTAGCTTGTAGGTTGGGGAAATCAGGAGTACCCCTGCACCTGCGCCTTCAAGCTTGAGCGAGCCGTCGAAGTACATCACCCAGTGCTCTAGGCGCTCAGTTGGAGTAGGTAGCTGATTTTCCCGCCACTCTGCCATGAAGTCGACTAGTGCCTGTGACTTGATGGTTGTTCGTGGCTTGAAGTCGACGTTGAGGGCGCCGAGTTTGACTACCCACTTCGAGATCCTTCCAGTAGCATCTTGGTTCTGCAAGATGTCGCCGAGCGGGTAGTCGGTGACGACGGAGATCGAGTACTCCTGGAAGTAGTGTCGTAGCTTCCGCGAGGTGATGAGCACTGCATACAGTAGCTTATGTACTGATTGATAGCGTGCCTTAGATTCTGACAGGACCTCGCTGACGAAGTAGACCGGTCGTTGGACCGGGTAGGCGTGGCCGGTCTTCCCCGCCGCTCGACGACGATGGCGATGCGACCACGTGGGTAGTCGCAGCGAGGTAGAGCAGTAGCTGCTCCTTTTTGCGAGGAGCCGTGAGGACTGGTGGCCTGGATAAGAAGTCCTTGAGCTGAGCAAGGGCTTGGTCTACCTCTGGAGTTAACGCGAACTTCTCTTGATGCTTGAGTAATTGGAAGAAGGGGAGCCCCCGTTCTCCAAGCTTCGACATGAATCTGTTCAGGGCCGCCATGCACCCGGTTAGCTTCTGCACATCTTTGATGCACGTGGGAGCTTTCATGCTGGTGATGGCGGAGATCTTCTCGCGATTGACTTCGATGCCGCGATGGCTGATGATGAAGCCGAGTAGTTTGCCCGACGGTACGCCGAAGACGCACTTGTTCGGGTTGAGCTTCCAGCAGTACTCTCGCAAGGATGCGAAAGTCTCTTCAAGATCGGCGATGAGCGTGTGGGAATTTCTGGTCTTGACGACCACGTCATCCACATAGGCTTCGACGTTCTTGTTGAGCTGCCTCTTGAAACAGGCCTGGATAGCTCGTTGGTAGGTAGCGCCGGCGTTCTTCAACCCGAAGGACATGGTCGTGTAGCAGTACGCGCCAAACGGGGTGATGAACGCAGTCTTCTCCTGGTCTTCTTCCTTGATTGCGATCTGGTGGTACCCTGAGTAGCAGTCGAGGAAGCAGAGCAGGTCGCAGCCCGCCATGGAGTCAATGACTTGGTCTATCTGCGGCAACCCGAAAGGGTCCTTGGGGCAGTGCTTATTGAGGTCGGTGTAGTCGACGCACATCCTCCACTCCTTCGAGTTCTTCTTGCGCACGAGAATGGGGTTAGCTAGCCACTTAGGATGGAAAACTTCTCTGATGAAGCCGACCGCGAGTAGTTTGGCGAGTTCCTTCTTGATGGCATCCCGTCTGTCGTCGGCGAAGCGGCGGAGGTGTTGTCACTTCGGGGTAGCTTTAGGGATGACATTGAGTGAATGCTCGATCAGATTCTTGGGCACCCCTGGCATGTCCGCTGGTTTCCACGCGAACATGTCTCGGTTAGCCCGAAGGAAGCTGACGAGCGCGTCTTCCTATTTTGGGTCGAGGCCCGCCCCGATGGTGGTGGTCTTGCTGCTGTCACCTGTCCCGAGGTCAATCGTCTTGACTTGAACCTCCTCAGCTGGCTGAGGCTTGTTGGCGTTGTCCGACTTCTCTGGGATGTCGAGTTCACTTGGGGCAAGCTTTTTGGATGCAGCGTAGATCTCCATCATTGCGTTGGGTACTTGATTCGTGGCTGCGAGTTCCACGGCCTTCGTGTCGCAGTCGAAGGATATCTTCGAGTCCTCTTGCAGCGAGAGTACACCGGCCGGACTTGGCATCTTGAGTACCAAGTATGTGTAGTGAGGTACCGCCATGAACTTGGCGATAGCTAGTCTGCCGAGGATGGCATGGTAGGAAGTCTCGAAGTCCGCGACTTCGAACTTGATGTACTCGGTGTGATAGTTTTCCCTTTTCTCCTCAAAGGTAACTGGCAAGACCACTGATCCCAGTGGGATAGACGCGTTCCCGGGAACGATGCCGTAGAAAGGCGAGGTGCTCTTGGTGAGCATGTGGGTGATGTCGAGATTCATCTTCTTCAAGGTCTTGGCGAAAAGGACGTTGAGCCCGCTTCCACCGTCGATGAGGACCTTGTTGAGTCTGGAGCCCGCGACTACCGGCTTCAGGACGAGTGGAAACCGTCCTGGTTCAGAGAAGCTTGTCCATTGATCCGCGCGGGAGAAGGTAATGGGTACCTCCGACCACGGGAGAGGGGTTGGGACCGCTGGTTCAATGCTTAGGACTTCTCGTCGGGTGGCCTTCTGAGCCCATCGGTTGGGTAGTCCACCGAAGACGACGTTCATCGTCTTGTCGGGTTCCTGGAAGTCGCCCTTGCCTTCGTCGGCCTTTTTCTTGCCTTTCTTGTCGTGAGGGTGCCGTGGCTCTGGAGTGTCCTTGAGTGCTCGCCGAAGTTGGTAGCACTGCTCGGTGGTGTGGTTGTCGTCCAGATGCCACGGGCACTTCTCTTTCAGCAAGTCCTTGAAGCCGCCGGAGGTCTTCTTCGAGTTGTCTTTCGCAGGGTGCTGGATAGCCGCGACAGTGTTGTCTGGCTTGCGCTTGCGATTAGGACCCGAGTAGTTGTTGTTGCGACCGCCTTGGTTCCCGTTGTTGTTGCTGTTGTCGCCCGTGTTCTGCTTGCTCTTGCCGCGGATGGCGTCATACTTGGCGTTAGCCTTGTCTCCTTCATCGGCCCAGGAGGTGATCATGTCCCTGAGGTGGGTGATGGAGCTCGGGCGGTGACGACCGAAGTCTTCGAAGGTGCGACGGTGGTAGAGTCCGTCTTGGAAGAGGTCGATGACCTCCTTGTCGGTGACGTCGACTACGGTGGCGCGCTTGTCGAAGAAGCGCCGCATGTATTTGCGAAGGGTCTCGCCCTGTTCTTGCTTCACCATTGCCAGGTCCATGCGAGTACCCGAGCGACCCATAGCGCCCGCGAAGTTGCTGGTGAACTGTTCCTTGAGTTGGTCCCACTTGTCGATCGAGTACTTCTCGAGTGACTCGAGCCATGTAAGCGGGGCTTGATCCAGGCAGAAGGGAAAGTAGAGGCACTTCGTGTCATTATTGCCACCAGCGTTTTCGATGGAGAGGGCGTAGCATCTGAGCCACTGTACTGGGTCTTGCTTCGTGTCGTACTTGGTGATCCCCAGTAGTTTGAATTTCTCTGGGAGAAGTAGATTGCGAAGCCGTGTAGAGAAAGCGGGAAAGCCATCGGTCGCCTGTCGTGGAGGACTTTTTGCGTCGTAGTTCTTTGATTTTTTGGCGGGCGTCGAAGCAGCCACGTGAAGCGCCGAAGGCGTGGCTGTTCGCATAGCCTTGACCGCCGCGATCGCCTTCGCCCCCAGCTCTCCTGCCAGCTCCGTGGTTGGAGCTCCCGCCGTCACTGCCTCCGCCACCGGGATCACGATGAGGGATAATATCACGGTTGCCGCCGGCGCTGTTGCCACCATGAGAAGGTCCGCCGGCCCATGCCCGAGTACGGTTGGGGTTAGCCGGTAGCTCTCCTCGGGTACGGTTGCGACCGTTGTCAGCCGCACTACGACTTGTGGCTTTGTTGTCGGGTTGGCGATTCCCGATGGGGGGCACTTGAGCGATCCTGTTGTCGACTCGCATGAAGTAGGCGTCCTCTGCGAGCTTGGCGATGACTTCGCCCGCGCGCATCCCCTAAGCCTGACGTGCTATCGTGGTGATAGACATGAGGCATTCTTCTGGGGTAGTGTGCCCCCGGTTTTCGACTTGGTCGAGAGCCTCTGCGAGATTCCGTATGGGTAGGGACTCGCGGAGACATCAGCGCCATTCGTTCCGCCTTCTGTTGCGCTCACGTTGGGCGTTCTTGTTGGCGTCGGTCTCGTCTGCGGGTGCATTGGCAGACAACTCGTCTGCTGAGATATCCTCGAGATATCGGTCAAGGAGTGTCCCTGAGGGTCCCGGCGTCTCGTTGGTAGTCATGAAGACTTGACGATCAGGAGAGCCGAGGCTGGAGTCGCTAGTTGCCACCTCTGTTGGAGTGTGCTCCTCAGCTGGAGCTAGCGGTGTTCCCTCCTGGAAGGGAAGTGAGTCGAGGTAGGCGATGGAGCGTGAGTTCCCGTCTGTCAGGTAGGCTGTATAGGAAGTGCTCATGGAGTGGGGAGTCCGCACACGATGGCTCGATAGTCGGCTCGCATGCGATGGCCCACGGGGAGGTCGAGTTCGAGTTGGAGTCGGATCCAAGCTTGAAGTCGGCGTGCTGGTTGTAGAGCGAAATTTCGCCGAACTTCCCGGGGAGATCGCCCGTGACTACTTCGGGAAGCGTCACGAGCCCGGTCTTCGGGTTGGGCGGCATGGTGAGGCGGCGCTGGAAGGATCCGGCGCCGTCAGTAGTGCAGACCCAGGAGCCAAAGACGAAGGTGTCGCCGCGGTTGAAGGCGATAGTTGGCTTGATGAAGATTGAAGCCGTCGAGTTCGCCATGTGATCTTCGGCGAGAGACCCTACCTGGCGCGCCAGCTGTCGGTGTTTTAGACCGGCAACCTACCAAGGGGAGTACCCGAGGTAGATGAATGTGGCCTCGCCGAGATCGGTAACTCGAAGGAAGAGACACGTGGCACACAATTTAGACAGGTTCGGGCCGCGAGGTGCGTAATACCCTACGTCCTGTATATTGCGTAGCTCTGGATTGATTGGGTGTGATTACAAGATGATGCGTAATGAGAGAGAAGGGTCCCTGCCTCGCCTTATATAGTCCGAGAGGCAGGGTTACAGGTCGGTTTAGGAAGAGAGTACTAGTCGTGTACGCCTAGGAGTCCCCTACACATTACAAGGTATGTATAGCTTCCTATCCGAGTACTTCTCCACCGTAGTCCTTGCGCCTCACGCTATCAGGTGTCGTGTGGCACAAGCTGGGTAGTCCCAGGGGCCCACCGAGTAGTCGGTCCTGGTACCCACCGAGGTAGTGGGCCCAAGGAGGTCCATACGACAGTCACCGACCGGTCTGACCGGTCCCCCGGTTCTGGGTCGGCTAACGGCACCGGTCTGACCGATGCCCATGACCGGTCTGACCGGTCCCCTGGTAAAAGTTCCTCCTCGATTTTTCGTGACAAAGATGAGGTGGAGGATTGGAGGAAGCTTCTGGTTGATTATTTGCAAAATTCTAGCAGTTCAGTTGATAGAAAAGTCCGACGATGGGCTCTCAAGTTTGTTCTTGATAATGGTGAATTTTAACGTCGGACTGCGGATGGTTTGCTTCTTAAATGCTTGGGTCCTGTTCAAGCTAGGTTGGCTATGGCAGAGGTTCATGAAGGTATTTGTGGTACTCATCAATCGTCTCCCAAGATGAAGTGGCTCCTCAGGAGAGCTTGCTTTTATTAGCCTACCATGATAGTCGATCGTTTTAGGTACTACAAAGGTTGTGAAGACTGTCAAAAACATGAAGATGATCAGTTGGTGCCTGCTATATTGATGCATCCGATTATCAAGCCTTGGCCTTTTAGAGGGTGGGGTTTGGATTTTATTGGCAAGATTCATCCTTCGTCGTCAAAGGGGCATTGTTTTGTGATCGTGGCTACTGATTATTTCACCAAGTGTACTGGAGCTATTCCTTTGAAGAATATGACACATAGAGAGGTGACTGAGTTCATTACTGGGCATATTATACATAGGTTTGGCATTCCACAGACTTTGACCACAGATCAAGGAACTTTGTTCATATCTAAAGAGGTGTGTGAGTTTGTCGATTCTTATGGTATTAAATTACTCAATTGATCTCCATATTATGCTCAAGGCAATGGTCAAGCCAAGTCTAGCAACAAGGCATTGGTGAAGCTCATCAAGAAGAAGATAGAAGACAATCCTCGAAGATGGAATGAGGTATTATCTGAAGCTTTATGGGCTCATCGTATTTCTAGACATGGTGCTACTAAAGTTACTCCTTTTGAGCTTGTGTATGGTCAAGAAGTCGTTTTGCCCGTTGAGGTAAATCTAGGCGCATATAAACTTGCAAAGCAGAATAATCTTGATGTTGAGACATATTATGCTTCGATGATGGACAATATTGACGAGGTGACCGACAAGCGTATGGAGGCTTTGGAAGAAATTGAAAAAGACAAGAGTGAGTTGCTAGAGCATACAGCAAGAAGGTAAAAGCCAAATCTTTTCAGGTAGGTGATTTGGTTTTGAAGATGATTTTATCTATTGGATCTAAGACTAACAAGTTCGGCAAGTGGTCTCTAAGTTGGGAAAGTTCGTACAAGGTTGTCAAGGTTTGTTCTAGGAATTCTTATATGGTGGAAACTTTGCAAGGACAGCAACTTCTGAGGGCTCTCAACGGGAGATACTTGAAGAAGTTTCATCCAAGTGTTTGGCAAGACGCTTGATAGGATATGCCGATTTAAAGCAAAATCGTCCTTAGAAAAAAAATGGCCGGAAGCTTTACTAAAAACAGGGGGCATATGTTCGCATCCAAAATTGACATTAAGCCGATCAGGCTGACGCCACCGGTCAGACCAGTGTTCCTGGGCGGTCTGACCGGTCAGGCGTCCTGTAGCTGATCTGGCAACGGCCACATTGGTCTGACCGGTGGGCCTGACCGGTGGACCCCGAGTTCGAGTAGAATTGAGAAATCCTAGCGAATTTCGACTTGTAAAGAGTTTCCTTGCGGGGCAAGACCCCCCCACACTATAAATATAAGGAAAAGGCCCATTTTTGACCATCTAACTTTTACCTAAGTTTGGTTTTGGCCATGGAACTTCAAAACCAGATATCTTTGACCATCGAACTCTCAAAACCGTTCACAATTGACCATCAGGCGGTTTTGATGGGTGGGTTTAACATTTTTATTTACAATTTAGTCCTTAGAACTTGAAATGATCATTATTTTTTGCTTGCAGCTCCAATTTAGATGATTCTTACGGTCACGTGTTCATAACAATGAGTTGTATCTTCTAAAATGTTCTTCAAACTATTTTATCACTATTTGTTATATTATCCTTATGTTGTTGTGTAAAAAACCGATATAATATAAAGCTCATCATTATTAACGTATGATTACAATAATCACTTAAATTAGAGATAAAGAAAAAATATTAATCATTTTAAGATCCAAGGACTAAATTGTAAATAATCTGATTAAAAATAGTCTTTGAACCTTAAAATGATTATTATTTTTTCTCGTATCTCAAATTTAAGTGATTCTTACGGTCATGTGTTCATAAGATGAGAACTTTATCATTCAAAATGTTGCTCATATTATTTTGTAACCGTTTGTTTTACGTTTCTTATATTATTATGTTTACATAACAACAGAAAAAATATAACGAATAGTTATAAAAGTTGTATAAAAACAATCTAAAAGATAAAGCTTACCATTATGAACATGTGACCGCAAAAATCACCTAAATCGGAGCTACGAGCAAAAGGTAATGATCATTTTCAAGTTCTAAGTACTAAATTGTAAATAAAAAATTAAAACCACCCATCAAAACCTCCCGATGGCCAATTGTGAACGGTTTTAAGAGTTAGATGGTCAAAGATGTTCGGTTTTGAAGTTCGATGGTCAAAACTAAACTGAGACAAAAGTTGGATAGCCAAAAATGGACTTTTTCCTAAATATAAAGGCCCACCGCAGAGGTGCTTGCCACAAGCAGGGGAAGGGACGTTCTGAGTGGCCTTGCCGACCTCAGAGCAACCCTATGCACGCCACCTCCGACGGGGTCCCTCCCGAGGCGGCGATCTTAGGCTTTCACCGTGCGTTTGCAGTCACCGGTCAGAACGGTGCCCCTGACTGGTCAGACCGGTACGGGTAGGAGCTCGGCGAGTTAAGCGTTTCGTCGTTCCGTGTGATCTGACGCTCGTGTGTGTTGACCAGAAAAGCGTCAACAACATCAAGCTCGACCGGCCTCCTACGGCAGCCTCCAATGTGGTAGAATCGCGCGCTCTGACCTCTCTTGCCCCCGAGGTGGCAAAGGAGCAGTGGCCTAGGAGTAGTGCGGTGGGAGGGTACCCCGAGTCCCTTCCTCTGTTGGTGCCACGACGGAGGATCCAGCCAACGCGAGCGGAGCAGGCATGCAGAGGCACATAGGAGTATAGCACGCACCAGCGAAGGTCAAGCCCCTTCCCCTACTTGTGGCAAGCGCCTCTACGGCATAGTTATTTGAACCGGGCCGGTAATTGAACCGGTGAGGCCTTCGGTTCAATGGCTCGACCGTTATGAACCAGTTGAACCGCCGGTTCAATTACAGAGAACCGGCCACACATGCAATTGAACCGGTCCATATACCTAAATACTCACTCCGTCCCAAAAAGAATGTCATTCTAGAAATTTTAGGACAGATTATTAAGAATGTGAAATGACCTCGATTGCCCCTATTTATTTGCTATATTATGTGCTAATTGACTGTTGCATGGCTACATGCACATGCACACATGCCAAATTAAGTAAAACGTCATTCTTTTTGACAAATTTTGAATTCTAAAACGTCATTCTTTTGGGGACGAAGGGAGTACCTATTATATATATCTGACCATTAACAAATATATAAAAAACACATTTCACAATTTCACGTATGAAATAACAAGTTCACAAATAGCGGTTCACAACAGGATCAGTACGGGGGTGTATAAAATAACAAGTTCACAAATAGCGGTTCACAACAGGATCAGTACGGGGGTGTTTGAAAGGGTGGCTCATGGGCCGGGCTGCGCTCCCGAGAGTGCACTTTGTGTGTTTGGCTTCCTGGCCCAGCTTTGGAGCTCGTGCTGCGCAGGATCCAAAGCAGGTTGGGGCAGGCTCTCCTCATACGTCAGAAATTACCATAGCTGGGGGGCTCGGCTGCGCGCAGCGCAAAGTGGCCGATTTGAGCTCTGGTTTCCACTAGTTGGGCTGCCAGCCGTGCGCCACAAACACAATCTAAAGATGTGCAGGCTGAGTTGGGCTAGAGTGCCAACAAGGTGGGGTGGCCTGTGGCTACCGAGCTCTGGCTGGCCACGGTCTGGTCGCTGGGCCGGGCTGACCACAGTCACCCAAGCAAACACGCCCTACATGACTCTGAAGACTCGAACTCCTTCTTTCTTTGAAACCTCTTCACAATTTCTCTGTACCTATGCAAATATGACGACTCTGAAGTCTGAAATTTAACCACTACACATAACAAACGACTAAAATCGAGATAGGAATCGGAGTATGGAACTTTGAAATCACATACTAACTGGATCACCGGCGACGAAGACGAGCTGACGCCGAACGGCTGGGGTGCAGAACACCCACAGCACGCGCGCCCGCCGCCGCTCCACCGCACACGCGCCCACCGGTCGCTTCGTCGCAGTGTCGCACGCGCGCCCAAGCAGACCCGCCCGCCCCCGCACCGCGTCCGCCCGAGGCCGCACGCGCGCCCGCCCGCGGCTCCACCCCGCCCCGCCGGCGGCCTGCTGCAGTGCCACACGACGCACGCGCGCCCAAGCGCATCTGCCCACCCGAGACCCCCGCCCGCTCGCCCGAGGCCGCCCGCGTGCCCGCCCGCCGGCCGCGCGCCGCTCCGCCGCACGCGTGGTCGCGCGCCGGCCGCCGGCCGCCGCCGCCCAAATGCGCCGCCCTCTGTTTGGTTGCAGCAGCTTGGGCTCTAACCCTAAAACGTGAGGAAACCACTTAGTTTACGTTTTTACCCCTGGGTGGATAAGGTCCGTAGCAACGGACTGAGGGGTATTCGGGGTATAATACAAAACTGCTCTGATTCGCTTGGAACGCGATTCACCGGTTCAACTAAAAACCAGCCGGTTCCACCGGTTTTTATCCGTTCGATTGCATAGATAGTCTTTTAAGTGAACCGAGCTGATTCGGTCGTTTAGGGGTCCGACCGCTGGTCCGGTCCGGTTCAAATAATTATGCTCTGCGGTGGGCGGAGGCGGGACGGCGACCTCAAGCAGAGCTGCAGAGGAGTAAGCTGGCGCGAGCTCCTCTGTCTCTTGCTCCCCTGTGGTGACTGGTGATTCGACTTGATGCACAGCGGCATGATTACTGGAAATTGTGAGGCTTTTTTTTTCAAAAACGCTACTAGGGTTGATAGAATTTACCGCGCTTTAATATTATTAGCTTTAATATTATTAGGTATCGATAAACATAAAATGAAGAAATTATTTTTAAAACAAGCTGGCGAGGAGCACGGGCTGTTAGACTAGACCTAAGCAAATTTGATCTAGCCCGGCTCGTGGGCTAATTATTACCTTTTGATTTATTTTCCAACTCAAAAAATACTTGACAACACAGCCTAGCCGAGCCCAACCCCCCGAAAAAATGAAACTGTTCGTCTTTTTTTCAAGACATGCATAGCACATTTTTCATTGAGAAGAGAGAAGTTTAGTTATACAACAAACGAGTCACTGCCCAAGGCTCAAGGAAATGAAAAACAACAGAAATTAAGGCGCCACAACTCGGCGACGAAAACCCAAAAGGGTGGCGATGGACACGAAGCCCGCTCTAGCCCACAGGCACGCGTCCTCCATGATGGCCCCCGCGCGAGGGCTACCGGTTGCAAGGCCGCCCGCTCGTGGACGCGTCGGTTTCTCTTCTTCCAAAGCGACCAGGCGACCAACCATACCAGGGTATCAAAGTCGTTACGGGAAGGCTTGGCGACCGCCTTCCGCGTACTCAACCACCAGACCGCGACCGGCTCCTCCCGCGAGGGGGGCAAATCCGCCATGCCGAAGAACCGTAGCACGCGGAACCAAGTTTCTCGAGTGTGGACACAACCAAGGAGTAGTGATCCAAGGTCTCGACCTCCCGTGCACAGAGAGCGCAAACGTCTATGCCACTCAACCCATGACGTCGAAGTCTATCGGACGTCCAACAGCGACCATGCAAGACGAGCCACCCGAAGAAGCGCACCCTGCCAAGTGCCTGAGTCTTCCAGAGGTGCGATGCCCCGAGGAAAGACGACCTTCCAAAGAAAAGTGCTTTGTAGGCCGATGCCGAGGAGAACTCACAGGAGGCTGTCCACTTCCTGCAGCCTCGGTAAGAGTAAAGTCCAGAAGCAGGTCCCAGACCCTGATGTACTGGACAATCAGCGGTCACGTTTTTTCCCAAGTCATTTTGCCCCGGCACGCACATTGCTCAGGTCAATGCTGGCGGGATTGGAGTAGGGTTTATCTCCACTTTTCTATGTGGATATAGAAGGCATGTCATTAACTACCTAAAATTAGAATTCTTTTTGGAAAATGCTACTGTCTCCATTCCAGAATATAAGTGTTTGTTGACTTTTGCTAGTCAGAATATAAGTATTTGTTGACTTTTGCTAGTCATGTTTGATCATTTGTCTTATTCAAAAAATTTATAAAAATATTGTTTAGTTTGTCATGACATATTTATCATCATATATATTTTAAGTATATCATAATTGTTTTTATATTTTCACAAATTTTTTGAATAAGACGAATGATGAAACGTGCACCATGCGAATCGAAGAATGCTTAATTTTGGGGAACGGAGGGAGTGGATACCTTGAAGCTTACCATCAACAGTGTGCGCCTCTTCAGTCTTTAGGTGGTATCGTGTATCCATATGAGTGGGAAGAATTCGGAGTCCTTTGCAGTTTGTTCTTTTTAGAATCAGATGAGTAACTTGATAAGATGTTGGGACTGAATAGAACAACAGCTAGGTGGTATTCAATGTTATTTTTTTAAAAAAAGGTGATATTCGCTGTTCAGACTTACCTTCTGTTAGATTAAAGCAATTATGAGTTTCACAATTAACAATTTTAAATTCACCAATTCCATCCACCAAGGTTGAGACCCAGAAAATTGGGAAACAAAAAAAATTTTAATTTCCACTGGATTAGAAGATGTGTCATGCTCATCCTAAATAAGGCATAAGTGCACGTATAACCTAAGCAAATATTACCCTACCACCTTGTACCCCTCTGTTCTGAAAAACTGACGTTTAAGACAAGGTTTGGGTCAAACATTAGAAATTTAAATCATCAATAACTTTTAAGCTGTTGAGTTTACAGATGTGAAAACTATACGAATAAATTTATCTTAAAAAATACTTTCATAAAAGTATATATCACTCTTTGATAAATAATTTTATAATGACAAGAGGTTAAAGTTGTGTTTTGGAGACTCTCCTAAACGTCAGGTTTTTTCAAAACATAGGAAGTATGTTGTATCTACGCTGGGTCAACCACTCATACACAGATACTGCACTGCAATATTTTACTCGTACAAATCAAAATGAGCGCTCAAATTCTACCACACAATTGCCAATTATTGAAAAAGGAGCACTCAAATCCTACCACACAATAGCCAATAATAATTGAGCATCTAATTAACTATCAAATCAGATAACAAATTCGTACATACACTGCTTGCAGCAGTGGCAATTCCTTAATTGAACAGTGAAGACGACAATGCCAATAACAAAACAGGGCAGAATTTATTAGAGGACGATGAGATCTGCATGTAGTTGAACATAACAAACTACCAAGCAAATTAGCTGGCATAGAACAACCACCAACAGACACATCAATCTCAGGTAATTTAAGTTTCGCGGAGTTCAAATATTAAAACTGCATGTAAACGTAAAAGCAGAGTAACAGATCGGGGGCAAATTGGCAGCAGAGATATAGTTCATGAGAACAGCAATGGCCCTGGACAAAACTTAAGCAATACAATAGCCTCTGGCGGAATCAACCATAAGATGATCATTTCTTCTTGGCTGCAGCCTTGGTCACCTTGGCCCCGGTCGGGTCCTTCTTCTCCACACTCTTGATGACTCCAACAGCAACCGTTTGCCTCATGTCACGGACAGCAAAACGACCAAGTGGAGGGTACTCAGAGAAGGTCTCCACCACCATGGGCTTCGTGGGAATCATCTTCACCATACCAGCATCACCATTCTTCAGGAACTTAGGCTCCTTCTCAAGCTCCTTACCGGATCGTCTGTCGATCTTGGTAACAAGCTCAGCGAACTTGACAGCAATGTGGGAGGTGTGGCAGTCCAGCACTGGGGCATAGCCGTTGCCGATCTGCCCAGGGTGGTTCATGATGATGACCTGCGAGGTAAAGCTGGCAGCCTCCTTGGCAGGGTCATCCTTGGAGTTGGAGGCCACGTACCCACGCTTGAGATCCTTGACAGCAACGTTCTTCACGTTGAAGCCAACATTGTCACCGGGAAGGGCCTCCTGGAGAGCCTCGTGGTGCATCTCAACAGACTTAACCTCAGTAGTCAGGCCAGTTGGACCGAAGGTGACAACCATACCAGGCTTGATGACACCAGTCTCAACACGTCCAACAGGGACAGTTCCAATACCACCGATCTTGTACACATCCTGAAGGGGGAGACGCAGGGGCTTGTCTGAAGGCCTCTTGGGCTCGTTGATCTGGTCCAGAGCCTCAAGCAGGGTTGGGCCCTTGTACCAGTCAAGATTGGTGGACCTCTCAATCATGTTGTCACCCTCAAAACCAGAGATAGGGACAAAGGCAATCTTGTCAGGGTTGTAACCGACCTTCTTGAGGTATGAGGAGACTTCCTTAACAATCTCATCATAACGGGCCTTGGAGTACTTGGGAGTGGTGGCATCCATCTACAAACAGAATACCAATAAAACATCATTATTAGCTTAACATAAGTGATCCCATGAACAGAAGAAAAAGTGAAAAATTGTAAGTAATGTTAAATAGTACACGGCACTAGTTTAGGGATAAAGTTGTAGCTAAACTCTAACAAAGCACATTATTACTAAACTCTAGCAAAGCACAATAATGAATAATACATAGGAAGACAGTTCAATAGCACTTGTGTTTTCATTTTGTATGCTACACGTATTCCATTACTCAAAACGGTCAAGGGAGAAAATTAAAACAAAAGTACATACAAGATATTTCAGAACATATATCAGAAAATGTAATTCAATGAAGCTGACTTGCTAAGTTGCTATCAAACATAAATTTGTAGAAAATAAATGGTTCAGAAATAGGCACTTAATGCATTGACAAACTCGGCACCAAACATACGCCACCACTAGCAATACTATTGGAAAAGGAATGCGATTCAGTACAAATGAATAAAAATTCTACTGGCATGTGGGCATTTCAGATCATGAACCATGATGAGAATGGGATTTCTGGAATTATACCTTGTTGCAGCAGCAAATCATCTGCTTCACTCCAAGAGTAAAAGCAAGGAGAGCATGCTCACGGGTTTGGCCATCCTTGGAGATACCAGCCTCAAAACCACCAGTGGTGGAGTCAATGATAAGGACAGCACAGTCAGCCTGTGAGGTACCGGTGATCATATTCTTGATGAAGTCACGGTGTCCAGGGGCGTCAATGACAGTGCAGTAGTACTTGGTGGTCTCAAACTTCCACAGGGCAATATCAATGGTGATACCTCTCTCACGCTCAGCCTTGAGCTTGTCAAGCACCCACGCGTACTTGAAGGACCGCTTGTTCATCTCAGCAGCCTCCTTCTCGAACCTCTCGATCACACGCTTGTCGATACCTCCAAGCTTGTAGATCAGGTGTCCGGTGGTGGTCGACTTGCCAGAGTCGACGTGGCCAATGACCACAATGTTGATATGGGACTTCTCCTTACCCATGGCTACAGGTGAAGCTTAAACCACTGCACCAGATGAGTTGATTGTTAGAAACACTAAGCAGAACAAACGAGCAAGTATTATAACCACTTTTACAACACAGTAACAAAACAAAACAATTTTACAGACCTGATCTGAAACTTGATAAAAAAAGAGGTTGCAACTAAATTAACATAAACTATACACCCAGATACTAGGGCTGTTCATGGGTCATGTAATCCACCCAACCCACCCATCGTAAATACAACCCAATCCATTAAGACTTTTTATCTATGGATTCGGTGGATCTGGGTAAAACCCAGCTGACCCAAGGGTCGATATTCTTCAACAAGTCTCCGCCATGTGTGCATGCTGGTAGCAGCGGTGGTGGCCATGCACGAGCAGCGAGCAAGACAGCAACAGTGAGCGGCGACAGCAGTGAGCGAGCGAGCGAGATGGCGGAAGTGAGCGATGACGGCAGCAGCGGCGGACGCCGGACGGCGGCCGCAAGTGGTGAGTGTGACGAGGGTGGCGGTGGCCACCGCGAGCAGCGAGCGAGACAATGGCAGCAGCAGCAAGCGCGACTAGATCAACAACAGCGGCCACGAGCGATTAGCAATCGCAAGGAACGACGCCTGCAACAACAACTGTCAGCGCACCTGCTCTGTCAGTGAAGTAATGCGCTCTGATTTGTTGGTGAAGCAATGGCCAAGCGCCTGAAGGCAACCTTTTAGTTTCTGGAACCAGCTAACCCACTCAACCCAATAATATCCGATCCATCTAAGTAATCATTAAATGGGTGCGTCAAAAAAAAACCACCCAAATCCGTGTCCACCCATGCACAGGCCTACCGGATAGTACATAGCAGCAGCCTTTAAAAAATAACAGAATTGCAATAGTTAGCTCCTTCTAAACATCCGATCCACAAGTACAACTAACAAATAACCCTACAGTGTCTTATTAATTATGCAGATCCAGATGAATCCATAAGAATAAAATCCTCGAATCAAGCGAACACGCGAAACCGACAAACCCCACGGAATCGAAGATGCGAGTATCAACAACCCAACACTACCAGACTGCCAAATCGACGACCCAATCACTACCCGACAGACAAATCCACAACGCAATCACTACCGGACTGCCAAATCCACAACGCAATCACTACCGGACTATCAAATCGCTACTGGGCCGAGGCAACCCAGGAAAACGTCGATCCGGTGCGCGACAGCATCGAGGAGCACAGATCGAGAGACACTGAGGAAAAGACACCTGAGAAAGCGAAGGAGGGGGCGCCGGGAGATGAGGAGGCGGAGGCGGGGCGGAGGCGGAGGCGCAGTTGACGGCGCGCTCGCCGCTCGTGCACTACTGGTCTGCGGCGGCTGACTGCGAATGGGGTATTGGCAGGACGGATGGGGGGGGGGGGGGGGGGTGGAGCTAGGTTTTAACGAAGTGCGATACAAATGGGCTATCTGGGCCAGGAGTCATCTCGCGGGCCAAAATTGAGCAAACATTGCATATTAGACTGACCGCAGCGGTTGGAACTTTTTATATTTTTCGCGATTCTTCAAAAATAAATACCCGATTTCGAAATTGTCATAGTCTATGGTCGCCGTCTGACCAGGAGTTGATAATTTTTTATAAACAAATTATAATATTTCTAAAAAAATGTTGATAATTTTTTTATCTTTCCTAAAATTTTCAGCAGTTGTTAGGAACAAGACGTAAAACTCTTTTGTGATAGCCTATTGAGATAGCAACACATAAAAAATACTAAGCCAGTGGTGGTAAGACCACCCCGTAGTTTTCACTGAGAGAAGAAAGTCTTCTCCCAGTTTTCACCGGTGAGAGGATTTTTCTTCAAGGATAAACCTCAGTGAGAATAAACCCGCGCCCAAGAGGATTCAAATGCGGGTCGTCGGTGTGCCCAACTGCATTACCTGACCAACTAAGCCGGAGCTCGTTCTCGAGATAGCAACATATAGAAAATCTAGTGCACATAAAGATAGAAGTTGAAATAGATTTTCGTATGTGTTTGGAACATTATAGTTTCTAGAACATCCAATTTACTCTTAAGTTGTTACGGTCCCTTCAAGTTTGCACCTTAGCAAGTATAGTAATAAGTGCGTGATGCATTTTAGAAATGTAAAAGAAATGATTTATAATTTCAAACAAAACGACTATTGCGAATAAGGTTCTCGACACCTTGTCCATTTATCTCCCTAATCCTCCTAATAGAAGAAATATAGGTGTGAACATATAGCTATATGTATGCCGCCAAACAACGATAATGCCAGGGTCAAGTTTTTTTATCCTGAAAGGCTACCATCGTGTCCAACCAGTTCAATTACGTGGACGTCGAGTTGAAAGTGGAGGATCCTATATTCCCACGTGATCTCCTATGACACATCACCTAATAGATCGTTCAAGTGTTTCAAATCGAGACTCAACACACCGGTTTACGTGTAAACTATGCAAACTCTGATCAGAGACGCAAGATCTAGATCCAAAGGCCACGGAGACAGATGGGGTAATTTAAAAAACATACTGTCATCCCCCTACCAATCTCGGTACTTTGCAATAACCCCCCTCCCCTAATCCCTAGCGGATGCCTCTGTTTTTGTTTCTAGCATCGGCCCGCCGTCCCCCACTCGATCCATCGCAGTGCCGCCCCTTATGCTCGGCCACCACCGCCATCCATGGAGACAAGGCTGGCGCACGTCAATGGCGTGTGGTGGCCCACACACGTGAAGGACGGGCGGCGGCACCACGGCCTTCACCACCAGCAGCAACACAACGGCGACAAACGGCGGCTCATGGGCGTCCGGTACATGGCGTCAGCAGCGAACACGGTGGAGCACGGCGGGCAGCTGGGGATGTTGTTTGAGCTGCTCCGGAATTGCATTGGTTCTACCGCAAGATCCTTAAGGGGCAGCTCCATTGTTAGTTCAAAGGGGGTGCTGACAGAAGAGAGAGAATAACAAAGGAGGTGCAATACATTAGACCAGTGTTGCTAGCCTAGCAATTCTGGAGCACCGGAGCCGGACAAAGCACCTCAGCTAAGGACTAATTTATTAGCTGGTGCAGGTGGTCCACCAACTTTGAGCAGACACATTGGTTGCATAGAGTAAAAAATCATTTCGCTGAGAAGAGTGATCCGGTGAATGAAATTCTTTATTCCCGCACGTTGGAGAGGAAAACTATATTAACTTTATTGCTACGTGGCATGGCCTAACTTTATCTAAAATAAACATTGGAGCTGTCCTAAGGACATGGAAGCGGCGCTAGCGAAGTCCGATGTGGATAGGCGGGAGGACAGGGAGGTGCTCGAGACCAAGGTGACGTTGCTGGGCCGCAGCGCGTCTAACCTATGGAGTCGACATTAGGGGTGCAAGTTGATTATAATGTGGTGCACCTCCGAACCTCTTTAGTGCAATTATTTGTACTACTTCTTCAAAATTTTGAAAAAGTAGTACAAATGATTGAACTAAAGAGGTTTGGAGGTTCACCTAATGGTTACCCCTTTGCACCCTTAGTCAACATCGGTGAAGGACGATGACATCAAGGACTACGTCGGCAAGCTCTTCTGATCGAGCACGCAACGAAAGATTAATTGCATGAGAAATGTGCATAGATACACAGATACTACTAATTAGAGTCCCTGACAAACTGAAGCTCCTGGGAATTCCATTCATTATTCGGTTTTTGCAACAAAACAAAGTCAAAGTGAAATGACAATTATTTGATTCTATGCAAGACACACAGGCCCGCTCTATCAAGGCACCGACTCCTCCATCTCCAAATTCATCTGGCAAAACAGAGCGCTGCCACGGGTATAATTCTTTGCCTGGCTTCTGACTCAAAACTGTATACAATGTCGGGGGGAACCTCCTGAACTTGTGAGGTGTGTGGTGAAACTGAAGAGAAGGCCACACATATCATCTTCCAGTGCCCCTTCGCCAAAAACTTTTGGCAGACGCTGCAGTTCGACATACCAGCACACACCAACACCTCAGTGCTAGATGAGCTACCCTATCCTGTTCATGTCCCAAGCACCCAGTTTGCCTCGTCTGTGCTCCTATGCTATTGGCGGTTGTGGAAGCGCGTGAATGGAGTTGTCTTTCGAGGGGAACAATTAGCGATGAGGCAATTCATGCGGGAGTGCAAGACTGGTGCATCCTTATGGCGTTGCAGAATGAAGTTCTTTGAAACTTCGGTGTGTGATGCTTGGTGTAATATTTTTCGATGGCAATGTGACCCATGATGTAAAACCGTGTACTTTCTACCACGTGGGACGTTAAGGCCCATCAATGAAATAAAAATCAGGTGAGGGATTCACTCCCCATCCGTTGACCTAGTTTAATTAGCACGCATGAACTGAATTCCGAAACAGGTTTCGATTGATTAATCAAATATCATTTGAGCTAGCTGCCCATGGTTTGGCACCACGCATGATGTATTGATGTGAATCCTGGAACAAGTTCGAAGCTTTGTGATTGTGGCCTGCACGGCCTGACGGTCTGATCCGCCAAGAACACGACGCGTGACAGGAAGCCGACCGGGCGCCGACGACGGGCACCTATGACTATGGCGGCACTAGGGGAATTCGGGCGGCGACAGTGTCTGGTCGCGGCGGCGGCAAATCGTGATGCCGTGGGACGAACCGACGGGCATGGGTGCGTGTGTCCAGGTTGGGAATTAGAGGGAGGGGGTTATTGTAAAAGTGCATCGATTAGCTGCGGTGTTTTTTTTTTTCAAAAGTAGCCCACCTCCCTCCTCATCCTTTAATCTAGATCTAATGTCCCTGGTCGGAGTTTTCATAGTTTGCACAACTACCTTGATTTCCACGTGATACGTTATTGACATTGGTCATGTTTGGATGGAGGTGTTAGTGTTAGTTTGTAGCAAATTAACACCAAAACTAACACTTTGGAGCCAAACACATGTGTTAAGTTTGATGTTAGTTGGAATTAACACCAAAAAAACCTAACACCTCCAAGAGGTGGTAATTGGTGTTAGTTTGGTGAACCCCACCCCTTTTCTCTCTCACTCTCCTTTTTCAAATGATTGGAAAAGTTACTTTAAATGCAAACTATCCAAGGTGTTAGTTTTTTATGTGTTAATTTAGAGGTGTTAAAAACTACCACTAACACTAACATCTACATCTACATCCAAACATCGTGATTATCCATCATCATATTATTTTCTATTTAAAAGGTACACGCGCAAATTTACGGTGAAACTAGCACCGTTGCACGCACGACACGGCGCCGCAAGCGGGCGAGCACCGCGCTTCTTTTTCGGTCGCCGAACAGCCTGTTTGCTTGGCTTATCAGCCACCAATACTTTTCTCTTAACAAAACAATGGAATAACAACAATGCCGTATTTTTCTCTCGTAAAAAAAACCTAAGACCAGACATGAGCCCCCAGCCGAACGAACAGCCTCGAAACTGAAAGTGAAACGCACGGACTCGAGTTGTTGCATCCTTTCGAAGTTTCGGGGGTGGAGGCGGAGTGGCGTCCCAGTCAGCCAGCGTCCACCCTTTTTCTCCCATCCGAGACACAGACCAGCACGACACGCGCACGCCCCGCACGCACAACTTCCCACCATCACCGCCGAGGCCGCGAGCGTTGCTGTTTCGATCTCTCCCGGTGCGCCGCGGCTCCCGCTCACGCGGCCGGGCCGGTTGGCGGCGGCGATGGGCAGCGAGGACGTGCTCGTCGAGATCCACCCCCGCGAGCTCCGCTTCCTCTGTACGTGCCGCCCCTTCTTCTCTCCTCGTCCCCCGATTGATCCCTCCTCTCCGCTCCGCTCCAGCCCGACCGGAGGCTCGAGTCCAGTCGTCATGATCCATCCCTGACCGAGGGGGGCTGCTTTGCCTGATGCATTGGCCTCTCCGATCGCGGGCGGTTTGTTGTTTGGTTACCTGGTGCCTCGTAATTATTTCCGGATCATTCGGCCGCGTGCTGCTGCCGCTTGGGTCGGAGTAAGTATGATTGGGGTTTTGCGGATGGGTCCGTGCGTTTTGCGGGGAGGGTTTAACTGACCATGATTCGATTGCGATTTGCAGATTAGAACCGATCTGTTGATGATTGCTCCGGTTGGCTTCGTACTTGAAATTTTGTTTGCTTTTGCTGTACTGTCACACTTGTGAACCGATTTTTCTGGTACATATAACTGATTTTGCGGGGTTCAGCTTGTACTTGCCAGTTGCGACGTACTGACAGTCTAGGGGAATTATTTTCTTATTATACAATTATTACTCCCATTTTGCATGATGTTTGTGCAAACAAATTCATCAGGGACCAACCATGGCCTTGGCATTTTTCGTAGCATGATTTGTGGTTGCAGCCGGATTCGTCTGTTTCCTAGTCATGACTGAAATTTCCTTAGAAAGTCGAGTGCATTCTGGCGTTGCAAACTTGCAACTTGCTAGCACTGATATAGGTGGTTGGGATGTGAACAGATGTTAGCTCCTGTGCTGTCAATGGCTCTGAAGTTTGGTGTGTGGGGATATGACATAGCTCCTTGCTGCTCATGCACACATTTGATAAATTGGTTGCAATAGTGACATTCTAGATTCCTTGATGTTTTCTAGTCACTTGTGATGATGCAAAAAACAGCGAATGAACATGGTATGCTGCAGATAGCGCCGATCGCTGAATATGTGTTATATGTGGTAAGCTGCAAAGAGGTGGTGAAACACTACTGTTTTGTCTATATGACAAAGGAGATTAACTAATTATTAAGATAGAGTGAACAGTGAACAAACAATTCTACTTGTTCTAGAGGATATATCTTTGGTCTTGTGGCCTGCATATAAGTAGGACAGAATTGCAGTTTGTTTCTACTATAGGGTCTGTTTGGTTAGCCCCTTTAAAGTTTAGTGGGCTCTTTAGGAGGGGCTGTTTGGCAATTTAGGGATTAAAGTACTTAAATTTAGTGGCTAAAATTTAGGGGAAATAGTGGGCAAAGGTGAACTAGAAGCCCCTAAATGTTGCAGTGGACACCCCTGCCCTTTAGTGGCACTATGTTCTTGGCTCAAGGGCATTAATGGTCTTTAGAGGGCTTAACCAAACAGGGTCCCTAAACTTTAGTGGTCACTAGAGTAACCAAAGAGGCCTAGACAGGATTGTGTGAGGTTCTCAATGGCACTTACGCGTCGGTAACCATTTATTTGATAACACAAAATCATGCAGTTTTGTTGAACGAACAAAATGGGTTAAAGGGGAATATGCTGGTAGCAAAATAGGACTGGTTTGTGCATGGTTGGTAACAGAGTAAAATCAGCCTGAGGAATAGAGCATTATGTTTCATGTCCAATTATTATTAGAACATGCTAGGTGATTTTGTGCATTCAGTCAGGCTAACCACAAAGTTCTACTACAATAGAAATTTAGCCAAAAAGCTAAGATGTGTATTAATCAATTAATGTGTTTTCTGCCCTCAAAATGAAACAGTTCAGCTTCAACTCGTTTTAAGGTGTTATACGGTGAAAATTGCATATAAGGTTAAACATTTTTTTGAACACACGTTGTCTATATTCCCTTATGGTCCAACCCACCTGTGGAACTGGCTCTTGCGTACCGGTGCCGCGTGGGTCCTGTTTGGGGTGGGGGGGGGGGCTTGCACATGCAGGGGAGGGAGGAGAGGAAGTTAGGGTTTGTGTTGACATAAATATGACGGACCTTATTTTTTGCATTAATCTCAAACACTAGAAGATTCAATATTTTCCTACATTTTGAACATGGATAAGTTTTCCGACTCCTCTGTGTTGTGGAAGCCAGAAGATGTGTGGTTGGCCAAGCCCATCCGCTGTCCTTGAAGGGAACTCCTATGCATCTGATGGAAGGTGGATAAGCATCTAACCCTTTAAAGCCCAATAAGGCCCACCCCGTCGTCTTCAACCTCCTGTCGTCGTCTTCCTGCTGCCGTGCGCTGCTCCCTCGCCTTCTCCCGTGTGCTGCCGCCTGCCGGATTCACCTGCACCACCCCCGCGGCCTCTAACCGAGCCAAACCTGCCATCTAGTTAAAACATAAAATTAATTTAGAACATGCTAGGAATAGAACAGAGTAAAATCGGCCTGGTTTGTGCATTGTTTCTAACATGCTAGGTGATGATTTTTACCTGGAATTTAATTCTGCACTGTGTACTTTTACTTTACTCTGTGTAATGATGGACTTACTGATTTTCATGGTTCATTTAGTTAGATATATTAATCCACACCCCCCTCCCCCTCCAGTGAATATACAAGATTTAGTAAGTTGCTGTGGCCATTAACACTTTGTGACATGTTACCTATATATATTTTAAAGATGAATTCGTAAAGCTGCTATTTAAGCAATGCTGGTGGTTGGATGTGATATTGGCATAGGTTGCTCATTTGCTGTGAATACATTTTTTTTGTAATGGGCAGGCATGTGAGTTGTGACAGCTGACAGCTCTGTTTGCCACAAATGTTCATTTGATGAATTGGTTACTATGATATAAGTTCACACTTTCTTTTGATGAGAGAAAATAATAGCAGAACGTGTTGTTGGGTTGAAAGAGGTTAGGGGGAGTGGGCTAGACTCGATACAGTACTTAACAGTAATATTTTCTAGTAGAGTAGTAAGCAAACTAATTCATTTCTGCTTTTGTACCAGATGGGATATATTATTTATGATTATATATGATGCAAAATGATTAATGCATTCAGCTAAATAATTGATGAACTTAATTTTTTAATGGAGTGATTTTTTTGGGTCATATCTGTATAGAAGTCTCAGGCCTATTGTGTCATCTAAAAAAATCTGTTACGTTTATCATTAAAGGATGAGATCTGGAACCTGTTTGGACTTCTTGTTTCACCCTTCACGGAGTAGTTAGGACTTGTATATCAGTATACTTTGAATGTGCTTAGCTAAAGAAAGAAGAATTTACATATGTATTGTGAAACAAGCTGTCAGGAAAAGTGGGGATTAATATGACCAGAATTGAGAAACAGAATAATAGGAATATGCTAGAGGTTTAGATTCTAGAAGAAATGCTGGCTATGTTGAGGCAACACACTGATAACTAGAGTAAGTGACTTGGAAATGAAACGGAACAATTGTAAGTACTATTAGTACCTGAGTTACAAACATCAGCTATGGTTGGCATCCTTTACCAGTTTTGCTGGTGGGTACTTTGTATTTCCAGTGCTACTGTTAGCATGGGTATTTAAGGCTGGGTCTAGGGATGCGAGTGGGTACCCAATGGTGTTTTTTGCGTCAGCTAGCATGCCACTCTAGTTCATTTCCTCCTCAAAATTAATTACGTGAAATGCCATCCTAATTCATTTTATCAATTTTTCGAGTTGACCCAATGGCCCATTACATTTGGAACTTGCATCCCTAGCTGGGTCCACTGTTGGAGTATAAGCGAATTGCCCACCTTTCCTCATCAGCTTAAGCTTTTTGGTCGAACTGGTTGGTGCATGCAACTCAATATGGTATCAAAGCCAGAGGTCTCGAGTTCGAGTCCTAGCGGACACGGTAATTAAAATAATCACAGTCCACTCCAATATCCACGTATGCGGCCTGGGGGAGCTTTTGGGTTGAACTGGTTGATGCATACAACTCAATATCCACTACAGTAACCAACCATCACAATTGGTTCTGCTATTTTTTAGCCTGAAGTAACTCATCATGATCTTAAATACTTATCAAATAGCTTTGCTCTGCCGTGGGAAATCAGGAGCTCTAGTTTTTTGTAGCTGTCTTTGTAATTTTATGTTAACATGTTATTCTTTCTTTCTTTCTTTCTTTGATGAATAACTAGGATTTCATTATTTAATATAGTCTAATACCATGACTTCATATTGTTATTCAGTTTACCATCTCCTGATCTTTATCTGGTTTTTTCACTTGTTATCAGTTGAGGTGAACAAGCAGAGTTCATGTTGTATTCAACTTGTGAACAAGTCGGATGAATATGTTGCATTCAAGGTTTGTCCCCAATTTTATGCTATTGATGGTGGTTCATGTTTTTGTGCTGTGATGTGATATTTTTCTCATACTACGTACGAATTATCTTGATGGCACATTTTCCTTAACAGTTGTAGTATGCCTTCACAGTTTTTGTATTTTATTTAGAAGACATAATTTGAGACCGCATGTTTTGTACGTGCACATTGATATCAGTTTCTCTTTTGCTAACTTTGGCATTTGATAGGTCAAAACCACTTCCCCAAAAAGATATTGTGTCCGACCAAATGTAGGAGTTATTCTTCCATTGGAATCACTTGATTTTACAGGTAAATGTTGTATTTACTGGCTAGGTGAGAGTTGGTGCTTTGGCATATTTGGAATTGATTGCAGTAGGGTATGGTGAGATCTGGATTTAGTTTTCTTCAAATAGAAATTTACTTCCTTTTTTATTTATTTTGTTTAACTTTGTTGTTTATATAAAATGCAGTTACTATGCAAGCACTAAAGAATGCTTCACCAGATTTGCAAATAAAAGACAAGTTTCTTGTGCAGACCACAATTGTTCCATTTGGTACAGCTGATGAAGACATTGTTCCTGCTTTTGTAAGTATGCAACAGTTTGTGCTTGGCTTATTTGATGTTGCTTTGCATATTTCTCTCTATTTTTAGTTTGTCTGAACCTTCATTGTCATTGTAGTTCTCCAAAGAAACTGGCCGATATATTGAGGAGAAGAAGTTGAAAGTTGTCCTTGTCAGCATGACTCAGGCTCAAGTAGAACAACCCATCATTGGAGTTCTGCATGCCAATGAACCGATTGGGGTTCTTGTGGCAGAGGAAATACCGAATAATGTGAATGAAGCATCTAATGTGGTGAATGAAGTTCGTCATCCCCTGACACCAAGCTTTCCCCCTTTAAGAGGAACCCCTGCTACTGTCAGTGAAAGTTCCTCCTCTGCAACTGTTCTGCAAGATTTTCTTGTCCCACCAAATCAAACTTCACTTTCTATGTCGGAATCTGCTCCCAGTCTGCAAGAAACCTCTTCTATCTCTGTAGATTCTCGATTTTCTTCAACAGAAAAAAGTGCAGACTTGAAATATCTACCACTGGAATATACTCCTGCTCCAAGTGAAGTTCCACCATTAAGTGATATAGAATCTTCGAATACTGATAACCTTCATATATCTCATGTAAGCTTCTTTTCAAGTATTGTTCATGTTCTGCAAACTCTTTTTAGTTTATTCCGAATCCATTACCACTAATTTCATGCACTAGGTTAGAAACAATAGTTGTACCATGTTCACTTCAGTCTGCTGTTTAACTTTATTTATTACCCCTTTAGCAGGTAACGGAAGATGTTCATACTTTACAGATGGAACTTAACAATCTTGAAGTAAAACTTGAAGAGGTAAGAAAGATATAGTGCTAAATATTTGAGTTCGATAGTTTGAATGTCGAAAGAGATTCCTTTTCTGAAATGCTTGTTGGATTATCCTATTTTGTAGGCTGAAACTTTGATTGTAAAATTGAGGGAAGAGACCAAAATTTCCCTCCAGGAGCGGGATAAGTTACGGAAAGAGATGGTAAATTTTTGTTGCATTAATGATATAAATCATCTTGCAGTAACTTTCTTTTGTGCCCATGTTCATGATAACTGAAGCTTTGAAAAATGATTATAAGCTCTCCATATACATATGTTTGAGTTTGGCATTTGCCATGCTTTTCATCCCTATGTCCACTTAAGTCAAGTGAAGTCACCTGGCACAGAACTCTGTCAAATATATTGTGGCATACAGCACCATGTCTGCATGCGGTCTTCCAGCTTTTCCATATCTAAATCCCTACCAATGTGGTGGGATGTTTGCCTGTTTCCACCAGAGGAAAGCACCTCTTATATTAACCTCTTAACTACTAAAACCTGTAGTTCAGTTTCTGACATCAGGGATCCTAACTTGCATGCCGAAACAAATGGTACCCTCAGAAATTATCCCAAACTATGACTCTATGAGCCCGGAAATGGGTACCTAAATTTCTTTTTTATTGTTTTTTTTGCAATCTTCAGTTGCTTCCTGTGTATTGTTTGGAAGCTCAATTAGTTACATGCTACAATAACGTAACATTGTAAACGGTTTTTTCCACTACCTTTCCTGGGTTCATATCTAACTGTTTGCATCTATCTGAATAGGTTTTCTTGAAAAGGGCAGGCGCAGCACAGATTCACTCCAGCACTGGTTTTCCCCTGCTTTTCGTTGTCTACATGGCGGCTGTTGGCATGTCGCTCGGTTACCTTCTGCACCTATGAGAAGCCCGCTGCGTGTTTGCTGAGCTTTCATGGAGCCGCCGAGTTTCAGAGGATATTAGGGTAGTTAATCAGAGAGAAACTACTGTCGCGTCATGATGGTCACATTAGTAAGTGGGCTTCCCAACATTTCAAGGTGAAAAAATAGAAATAGAACAGCGTAGTTGTAATTTCATGGTCTCCTTTCTTCTTCTTGCCAAAAGTTCGGCGAGAAATTATCAGAAGTTTATGGAACTAGTCAAATGAGGCATTCACGATTTAGTGATGGTTGTTTGCTGTTTTACCACTATATAGAATCTCGGATATGACGCTATACTATGGTAGTACATCTTGGATCTTGCCATTGTCTTAACCTCCAAAATCGGCTGGCCCGCTGCTGGCCGACGAAGTCCCCAGCTGACGAACGAAGCTGGTGACTGGCAGAGCTAAAGAAACCGCAATTCCGGCGGCCGGCTTGCCGGCCGACGGAGTATCTGAGGAAGATAATCAGGGGCTGCGCGCCATGCAATGCAACAATAGATGCGTTGCCAACCTCTTCTGGCTTGTCCAGTTGTCCATGCCTTTCCAAACTTGTCATGCGTTCCTTGTTGGCCCACGCGTCGGCGTTGACTTTTCTTATGCATGCGAGCACGTCGGGTGGTCTGGTGGCTTATAAAAGCTGCCGTGCCACCACGGCGTCCCTTTGCCTCCGATCCTTCAAGCTCGCCCGGCCCGACCACTCCTCTCCTCCGCCTGTTCCCCTCTTTGATCGCCTTCTCTCTCTACCGCTCCTTTCCTCTCCGTATCGCCGGCGTCGCCAGCGCCGGCCGGCCATGGGTTGCGGTGGTTCCAAGGAGGCCGTGGCCACCGGCAACACCACCGCCAGCGGCGCCGCCGGCAAGCTCCTCCGGAGGAAGTCCTCCGTGTCCACCGGCCAGAGCAACACCTCCTCGTCGTCGTCCTCCGCCAACACCTCCGTCGCCGTCAAGGACGTCGTGAAGGAGCCGGCTGCCGGCGAGACCAAGGCGGGCGTCGTCGAGGCGGCTGCTTCCGACGAGAAGTCCGCAGCCGCGGCTGTCGACGAGAAGGAAGAGAATGACGGCATCGTGAAGGACCGGGCCGCCGGCGAGGCAATGGCGGACGTCGTGGTGGTGTCCGTCGAGAAGCCCGCTGCCACTGCCCTCGCCGGGGAGAAGAAAGAGGATGATGATGATGCGGCGGCCGTTGCCATCGACGTCGCTGTCCCGGCTGCTGCTGCTTCGACGGTGGCCGAGGCAGCCGCGGCGCCGCCCCCCGAAGCGGGGCAAGCCGAGGAGGTGGAGAAGGAGCAGCTGCCGGAGTCCACCATGGCCGAGGAGGCGGCGGATGCGGCCGAGGAGGAGAAGGCAGAGAAAAAACCCGAGGAGGAGGAGAATACAGAGAAGAAACCCGAGGAGGAGAAGGCGACGTCTTCTGCTCCAACCAGGGAGGATGGTGAGGATACCACTCAAGAGTCAAGATCGATTTTACAAATGCAATCTCCTACGTGATGTTCATACTATTCTCGATTTTTGCCGATCACAATTTACGAGAACGAACAACTGATATGGCAAAATTGTACGTTGTTTTTGCAGGGGAGTCATCAGCCGGGAAGCAGAACACCACGGAGCCCGTGGAGGCCAAACCGGTCGACGAGCATAAGGCGGAGGAGGCAGTGGCCGTCGTTCCAGACCCAGAGCCGTCGGCGGCGGAGAAGATCAACGCTGCCACCACTGCAAGCGAACAGCCGGCCAACTAATTAATCAGGAGGAGTGCATCATCGATCCAAGCAAAACTGAACGATGTTGTTGCATTTCAGTTTGTGATGCGTTCTGTACTGCTTGGAATCAATATACATATGCTCGATCGATCAATCCATTCTCGCCAGTCGTGCATGAGTCCGATGTCGTCGGTCGTGCGGCATCGCGCAGAGGTGCGCACCAGGGCTTGCATATGCACCCGGTGTGCACTCATGCGCGATGCCGTGACGACGCGAGAGAGGCACCGAGTCCATCCGAGACGCATGCGCCGCGATGGAGCTGAGGGACTCGAGGCATCGTCGGAGATCGGTCGTGTGGCATCGCACAAGGGCGAAGCCAGCTTCATGGTTCACCGATGTCATGACCATTTTTTACTGCTGTCATTAGTGTTTTTTTCACCAAAACCGTGGGGCAAAGCCCCCTAACAAAATATATTAAAAAACAAAGAGTCCAAAGGAGAAGACTTACAGTAATCCTAACAAGTAGTTAGGAAAGAACACCAAGAAAGCTAAAACAACTTGGAAAGAGCTAATTGAAGGAAAACAAAATTACAGGACTTGAAGCCAAATGGAGGATTGTAGGTTTGGTTTGATTCTAACTAGGTGATCTAGAACTTGAGTCTTGAAAGCAACCTTCCATGTAGCCAGACATGGATGTTTCCTGGTGAATATGTAGTCATTCCTCTTCTTCCAAAGACACCATGCACCAGTCATAAAAATGTCCATGAAGAAAGGGTTATTAAAAGCCTGCTTGGCGATGTAAAGCCTCTAATGCACATTGTGGTTGTCAGCCCAAACAATACCAAGAGAGAACCACTTACAAGTTGTTGAAGGACAATAAAAAAAGAGATAGTCCATTGTTTCCTTCACATTATTCTGGCACATGGCACAGTTATATCCCTCGTCCAGCACCTTTCTTCTTCGTCTCGGAACATTTCTTGTGTTAAGCCGGTCGTTAAGGAGCAACCAGGCGGAAAGCTTGATCTTGGGACACAAGCAGACTCCCAAATCCAAAATACTGTTTACAACACTAATGACAACAAACACCCTCTACTGTCATTAGTGTTGTAAACAATATTTCAACAGTAATTAGCACTGAATTTTCTCTAATCCATTTATGTCACTCACATAAATGGATTAGAGAAAATTCAGTGCTAATTACTGTTGAAATACTGTTTACAACACTTGATGTCATTAGTGTTGTAAACAGTATTTCAACAGTAATTAGCACTGAATTTTCTCAAATCCATTAATGTCAACTCACGTCAACAACAAGCTGTAACTCCGCCACAGGGGTGTGCACCGAGGGTCACGTGTGCCCGGTGCACACCCAACTTTTTCATATACATGGTGTACTCATTGATCATGTGAGGACCATTTGTGGTTCGAGGACCGATGGATGGTCGCTTCCTGGTGTGATGAGTGATTGACAACGTTGTGTGGACTGATTCTTGGCTAAGTATTGCAGGTGCAGGTTGCGGCTTGACTGGTGTTGGTGCAGGTGAAGAACAAGCGTGAAAGGTCGTCGCCGGTGAGGCCTCCAGGTGTGGAGAAGACAAGTAGGCTTGGTTCGAGGGACCCGGTGGCTAGCGTAGTCAAGTGCGGGCCGCATGGTGGCATGAACAACAAGATGAAGTCATGGACGATTTCTTGGTTGAGCCTCAAAACCAAAATCGAGCCGGGACTACGTGGGAGCCGAGTCATGAGTGACGATTGGCGGAGGCTACGCCGAGTTCGAGGGGTTTCCAGTGGTTCACCAGAAAACCATTGGGTTCCTTGGTTGATCCACAAAGCCAAGACCGAAGAACCGAAGACGGTGCTGCAGCAGCTCCAGACCGGTCTGACCGGTCTGACCGGTGGGTACTGGTCTTACCGGTGAGGAGCACCGGTCTGACCGGTGTGCGACGACGCAGTGCGGAATCTTCGAAGTGGAGGACACGCGTCAGGATCACATGGTTTGCGTCGAGGCCAAGTAGAATGCGGTTGCCGGGCATCCGTCCGATGGAGAAAATCTGAAGACTTCCAAAACCGCCCTTGAGGGTCTTGTATCCCTAGTTATTAAGTAAGGGTATTTTAGACTTTCGGTTGCCTCCATATAACCCATGAGGTGAGAGGATGGCAACCATCTCTTGGAACCCTAGTTCATTTGCTTTCCTATTTTCCTTAGGATTTCTATAGGACTAGCTTGAGAGCTTCATGGTGAGATCTTGTGAGCGGGTTGTATGATCGGGCGGCAAGCTAGACCTTGTATGAACCTCCTTGGTATGTATAGATGATTCAGCATGGTTCCTCAAGGCTTTGTTGTGCTGTTCCCGATTGTTCTTTGTGGTGATTTTCGGAGCCCTCTCTTGGTGGTTTTCTCAGTGTGTTTTCAGGACCTTGCTCTTGGGGATTTGATGGGGGAAATATGTGTGAACCCTTCGTGGTTCTTTTGCCTTTGATTCCCCTCCCAAATCTGTGAGTTAAGTGGCTCGATTTTGGGGTTTTCGGTGCTCTAGGGTTAGTGGAGTTATTGGCGGGATTTCTTCGATTCCTCTTGATTTGGCGAGTTTTGGTGGACAATAACTTGGCTATGGACTCCTCATGAGGTGTTCCTACTGTCCCCAAAGTCTTGCACAAGTCCGTGGAGCGATTCAGGAGATCAAGGTTTGGATTTGGGGGAGTTGATCCACGGGTGTTGTTCATCCCGAGCTGCCCAGGCTTGACAGGTCTTACCGGTGTGTGTGACCGGTCTGACCAGTGTAGGCCACTTGTGGGATTTGCCTCGGGTGAACTGCTTGACTCGTGTGTCTTTGGGTCGTGGTGCTGCTGGTTAGTTCTTGGTCTATTTGGAGTTGGTTTGCTAGGCTTTGTGTAGGTTTTTCCTTCCTTGCAGGTTGTGTTTTGGGAGTGTTTTTTCAAGGGCCTAGAGAAGTCATTGAGGCCCTCTGGAACACTTGTTGTGCGGCTGCTGCAGCCCACCGCCCGACCGCCCCGTCCACCGGCTCGACCGGTGCAAAGACGAGCGACAAGTCGTGCAAGTTTCCGCTGTGCGTGTTAGTGTGTTTTGACTTGGAGGGTTGTTTGTTGGTTCCTAGGTCTAGTAACACTCCAGTGACTGCGTGGGCTTGGCCAACTTGGGTAGTGAGTCGGAGACGTGTGTTGGAAGCCGTGTTCGTCTTGTTGGAGTCACCATCTCCTTCAAGAAGAATTTTTATCGGCTCCCATTCACTCTCCCCTCTCTGGTTCGCCGTATCGGTCCTTCAAGTGGTATCAGAGCCGGTTACGGGTCTTGAGTAGACCTGAGCATTTTTCGGGCCGGGCCGGGTTCGGGCCGGGCTGAAAAAAATTTATGTTATTGCGGGCCGAAAAAATCCTGCCCATGACCATCCCACAGGACGCATCGGGCCTCAATTTTCGGGTCGGGCTCGGGCCGGGCCCGGGCTTGGGCGGGCCGCCCGCGTATTTTATAGTGTAAAACAACTAAAAACAACATTTCGGGCCGGGCTCAGGCCAAAAAAAATTTTCGCGGGCTTCAATATCTCTACCCACGCCCGTCCAGTAAGGTCCGTGGTCGGGCCTGCCGTGGGCCGGGCTTGCGGGCCGGGTCGGGCCGGGCTCAAAATGCTCAGGTATAGTCTTGAGTGACTCTAATCAGTCTAAGATCCAAGGATGGCGTACCAGGAACGGGGTTCGGGTCTTCCACACTTCGATGGCAAAAACTACCAGATGTGGAGTAAGCGGATGGCGACGTTCCTCCACGGAAAGGGTCAAATCCTTTGGGATGTCACGGTGGACAATGGCTATGTCCAGCCGATGAACTTCCTCGCTCCAGGATCGAGAGACTTGTTCGACGCCAAGGCGGTTGACTACTTGTTTCGTGCTCTGTGTCAGCCTGAATTCGATCGGGTGCACACGGAGAGCTTGGCTTGTAGAATCTGGTCGATGTTGAGAGAAGCTCATGTTGGTAATGCCCAGGTTTAGGCTCGGATGTATGCGACTTACCGGAGAGAGTACAAGAACTTCACTCATCTCCCCGGCGAGTCCATCGATGCCTTGTTTCAAAGGTTCACCGTGGTTGTGAGCAACATGAGGGCCAATGTGGACGTGCTCTCGTACGATGATCATGATAGAGCCATCAAGCTCTTACACTCTTTGGATCGTACGGTTTGGGGCGGAAAGTTCGAGGCCATTGTGGAGTCGGAGAAGTATGACACTCTGACCGTGAACGAGCTGTTCTCGAAGCTCAAGTCGGCTGAGGTGGATAGGGGCATGACAGCCAAGATCGAGGGCCCGACTGACTCTCATAGTCTCGCCCTCGTCGGTGGTTCGAAAGGAAAGGCTAACGCTAACCCATCCACCAGGATGTTCTCTTTGTCCTCTTTGATGTCTATGCAAGATGAGGAGTTCAACGTTCTTGGAGAGGACGAGCTGGCGCTCCTGACGAGGCGGTTCGAGAGGCTGCACGAGAACTGGGTGAACATGAGGAGGAACACGAGGACATGCTTCAAGTGCGGCAAGGCTAGACACTATTTCGCCGAGTGTCCGAAGGTGAACAACCACAACAAGCACAAGTTCAAGGACAAGAGGAAGAAGTCCAAGAAGAAGGATCATGGACATGGGAAGAAGACGCGGTCTCGAGAGAAGATGAAGAGATCGAGCGACATCGAGTCCGACTCCGAGGACACGTCTTCAAGCTCGAGTGATGAAGACGAAGAGGATGACAAGAAGAAGAAGAAGAACCTCGGCAAGTATCTCAATGGCCTTTGTGTGACGGGCCTAAGCCTCAAGGATGACTTCTGCGGCATGGCTCGCAGCTCCAGCAGCAAGAGAAGCCAGAAGGACACCTCGAACTTAGATTCTGAGGATGAGGTATGTGATGAGCTCTCTTCCTTGCGCAAAGAGAATGAGGAGTTGGTTGACTTGCTTGATAATCGCGATCACATGCTTAGAGAGGCTAAGAAGCTTAGGAAGGAGCTTAGATCTTTGCTTGAAGATGCTAGGACTAGAGTGGCTGAGCTAGAAACTCAGGTTCTTGATAGCAATCTTGAAATTGATTCTCTTAAGGCTAGCCCTGTTGTTTCTGATGAGATTGATTGTGCTGATTGCTCTGTTTTCCTATCTGACTTGACTGATCTTAGGGAAAAGTATGCCTCCAAGTGTGAGGAACTAGATGTGCTTAGGGTTGAGTTGGCTGAGCTACAATCTAGACCCACTTTGCTTGGTGCTTGTACTTCTTGCCCTAGTTTGCATGAGAAAATTGTTGAGCTTCGTTCTCGCATTGTTTCGCTTGAGGCTAATTTGAAAGTGCCTATTCCTACTTCTTGTTCTACTTGTGAGTTGCATGCTATGAAGAATCTGGAACTTGCACAATGTGTTGACCATTTGCAGGATGAGAACAATAAGTTGCGTGAAGTGCCGAGTTGGTTGTCTAGTCAAGAACCTCAGCTTGGTATGATGATCTCTAGTTGTAAGTGCTTTGATGGTTGGGCTTTGGGATTTGATAAGGTTGGTGAGAGCAGTGGTGAGAGAGAAGGGAAATTTGGGAATGTTCCAGTTCCACCACAGTCCACACCCAAAGACAAGTTTTCTCCCAAGCCAAACCAGTTGCTTAAACCGAGAAAGAAACCAAGTGAGAAACCAAGTGAAGAGCCTCACCCCAAGCCTAAGCCCATATCAACCCGTTTCCATTGTGAGTTTTGTGGAAAGGATGGTCACAAGAAAGAGTTTTGCTATAAGAGAAGGAGAGAAATGAGAATGGCTAAGGAGTGGGCAAACAAGGACAGGTACCACCCTTCTCATGGTGTTCCTGAGCCTCGTATGTCTCTGCCCAAGGGAAAGGGTTTTGTGTATACGATTCCAGCATGGAGAGATAGGAGAGCCTCAGGTGGAGACAAGGCTGCTGGTCGAGGACCACCGGCCAGACCGGTCAGACCGGTGCTAGGCAGATTGCTGGAGAGTTTGGTTTCCCTGGTCGTAATGCTAGAGGGTTCAGTCCTTTCAGTCATGGAACAAATGGTAAGCACCTTGAGTTTGGTGGTGTTGAGTTTGCTGGACGTTCTCCACCTCGTGATCAATACGAGTTTGGGAGAGGTCACAATTTTGAGTCTCAGAGGGGCTACGGACCATGGTCTTTCTTTCGTGGCACTCGTACTCCTCTAGTGAGACGGGAGTGGTTTTCCCATGGTGGTTCCAGGTTTGATAGGGTTGACAGGATGGATCGCATTTTTGATAGGCGCGGTAGGATGAGTGTCGCTAACCCTACTTCCGACGAAATGGCCCGACACTGGTTTAACACCTTTGGAACTAACCCCAGTGTTGAGTCATTTGCTCGCTCTCGCTCTTGGTTTTGAGTTGCAGGTGGGAGGCCCGGAGAACATTTGGTTGATAATGGGGGTGGTTCTTCGGCCTCATACCCCGGTGGTGACATGGAGGTACATCACTTTCGGGGATGGTGGACAAGGACGAGTGAATTGTGAAGAAATGATCAAGGTGAGTCAATTTGTGACCTTCAAGTGTGTAGCCTTGGTCAAGCCACTTGGTTTGTTTTGCTCCTTCCCTATCTCATGTATGTAAGGTGAGATTTGTATGCTCTTTGGCCCTAGTGCATGTGTTTAGGGGGAGCTTGTGAGCTTTTGCGCTTCTTTGCACTTTTGCTAGTGGTGTCGAACCCTTTTTGCCTCCCCTCGAGGAGCCGGTAGTTTGTGAGTTGGTGTATGGGAGCTCCTTTGTAGCATATGTACAACTTTCCTTTGTGCATTTCTTGCATTTGGCATGTCATATGTAACATGATGTATAAGCATCCTTATATCTTAGATTGCATGCATTTTGTATCATATGCATTGGTTAGGAAAAGCTTCTCCTATATACATTGTTCACCATGGAATGCTATTTATGTCTTTGTGAGCTTGTTAGGTATGATATGGTTCGTTTGGCTTAGCTCTTGACAATCTTGGTTTATATCCATGGTTGACGGCTATGTTTTTGAAAAATGTCACATATATGCTCTCTTATGTGTAAATGCCTTTATATGATCTTGACATGTTTTAGTGGCTTGGTTATGCTTAATTTTTGGTTGGATAGCTAGTTTATTGATCATATGGGGCCAAAGGCTCATTTGCCACCATGAATGTTTAGCCCTCTTGCCTTATCTTGTGGAGGGGCATAAGTTCCTTTTTGTCGCAAAGACATTTCATGTACCAAATTTGAATCTAAAAATGAAATGTAAAATGCTTGGAAAATGTGCTCCCATGTCATTTGTGCAAAATTTAATTTGCTTTGGGTGCTAAACCGTTGCATGATGCCTACCAATGAGAAGTCTCATACATAGAAGTAGGCACATGGCTCGGTGGCTTTGACATGACATGAGGTGCTTGTGAGTGTTTGTGATGGTCTTATGATTAGAATGGTTGTCCTAGCATGAAGTTTGTGTGACTTTGCTATTTTGACATGTTTTGCTCATGTTTAGGACTTTGCTCATGAGAGGGAATTTTTTCGCAAAATTGCTCAATTCCATCTTAGCTTGGTCCAATGGTTGTGAAACTTGGTGATCATGTAGTTGATGTCAATATGAAGCTATAGAGTATCTAACTTGCTCATTTGGACATGTGTAGCATCCTATGTTGAATTTTGTCTATTTGAGAAGCTATAGGTTGCATTTTTTTTGCATTTTGGGCTTGATTCATGCATTGTCAACAAGGGGGAGAAGTTTGAGCTTGTTTTGGCCTACTGGATGCATTTAGAAGGTTTTCAGGTGGTTTCGAGCCATTTTTGGGCTCTGTTGCACACCGGTCTAACCGGTCGAGGTCACTGGTCTGATCGTCCAGAGTGGTGGTCCTGTTCACATGTTGCACACCGGTCTGACCGGTGGTGTTGACCGGTCTGACCGGTCAGGGTTGAGTTGTTGCAGCTGCCCTGTTTCAAGTGGTGTCTTGCATGCATTTGTCCAGAGAGAGTTGCATTCGTTCAGGGGGAGCTTGCATGTGTACAGGGGGAGCTCTTTGTGTTTTTTCGAGCTTTGGTTTGGTGGTTTGCGCTCTTTGCTTGAGCTTTGTTTTGTCTCGGATGTGTCGAGCTGTTGCCCTTGCCTAAGGGGTCCGAGACTTGTTTTCTTCAAGTGATCTTGCTCTTTGCCTTTCTTTGGCTTTCGATCGCTTGTTGGAGTTTATTTTTATTCGTTTCTTTTCTTTTTCTTTTCTCTCTTGTTACTTTTGTGGGTGTTGTCAATGCACTCATCAAGGGGGCTATTGAGGACCATGTGTGGTTCGAGGATCGGTGGATGGTCGCTTCCTGGTGTGATGAGTGATTGACAATGTTGTGTGGACTGATTCTTGGCTAAGTATTGCAGGTGCAGGTTGCGGCTTGCCTGGTGTTGGTGCAGGTGAAGAACAAGCATGAAAGGTCATCGCCGGTGAGGCCTCCAGGTGTGGAGAAGACAAGTAGGCTTGGTTCGAGGGACCCGGTGGCCAGCGGAGTCAAGTGCGGGCCGCATGGTGGCATGAACAGCAGGATGAAGTCATAGACGGTTTCTTGGTTGAGCCTCAAAACCAAGGTCGGGCCGGGACTATGTGGGAGCTGAGTCATGAGTGGCGATTGGCGGAGGCTATGCCGAGTTCGCAGGGTTTCCAGTGGTTCACCAGAAAACACTGGGTTCCTTGGTTGATCCACAAAGCCAAGACCGAAGAACCGAAGACGGTGCTGCAGCAGCTCCAGACCGGTCTAACCGGTGGGTCTGACCGGTCTGACCGGTGCTCCTCACCGGTCTGACCGGTGTGCGACGACGCAGTTCGGAATCTTCAAAGCAGAGGACACGCGTCGGGATCGCATGGCTTGCGTTGAGGCCAAGCAGGGTGCGGTTGCTAGGCATCTGTCCGATGGAGAAAATCTGAAGACTTCCAAAACCGCCCTTGAGGGGCTTGTATCCCTAGTTATTAAGTAAGGGTACTTTAGACTTTCGGTTGCCTCCATATAACCCATGAGGTGAGAGGATGGCAGCCATCTCTTGGAAGCCTAGTTCATTTGCTTTTCTATTTTCCCTTCCTATTTTCCTTAGGATTTTTATAGGACTAGCTTGAGAGCTTCATGGTGAGATCTTGTGAGCGGGTTGGATGATCGGGCGGCAAGCTAGACCTTGTATGAATTTCCTTGGTATGTATAGATGATTCGACATGGTTCCTCAAGGCTTTATTGTGTTGTTCCCGGTTGTTCTTGGTGGTGATTTTCGGAGCCCTCTCTTGGTGGTTTTCTCGGTGTGTTTTCGGGACCTTGCTCTTGGGGATTTGATGGGGGAAATATGTGTGAACCCTTCGTGGTTCTTTTACCTTTGATTCCCCTCCCAAATCCGTGAGTTAAGGGGCTCGATTTTGGGGTTTTCGGTGCTCTAGGGTTAGAGGAGTTCTTGGCGGGATTTCTTTGGTGGACAATAACTTGGCTATGGACTCCTCATGAGGTGTTCCTACTATCCCAAAAGTCTTGCATAAGTCCATGGAGCGATTCAGGAGATCAAGGTTTGGATTTGGGGGAGTTGACCCGCTGGTGCTGTTCATCCTGAGCTGCCCAGGCTTGACCGGTCTAACCGGTGTGTGTGACCGGTCTGACCGGTGTAGGCCACTTGTGGGATTTGCCTTGGGTGAACTGCTTGACTCCCGTGTCTTTGGGTCATGGTGCTGCTGGTCAGTTCTTGGTCTGTTTGGTGTTGGTTTGCTATGCTTTGTGTAGGTTTTTCCTTCCATGCAGGTTGTGTTTTGGGAGTGTTTTTGTTCCAGGGCCTAGAGAAGTCACTGAGGCTCTCTGGAACACTTGTTGTGCGGCTGCTGCAGCCACCGGCCTGACCGGCCCTGTCCACCGGTCTGAACGGTGTCACCGGTCTGACCGGACCAGGCCATCGGTCTGACCGGTGTAGCACAGGCAGCAAGCCGTGCAAGTTTCCATTGTGCATGTTGGTGTGTTTTGGCTCAGAGGGTTGTTTGTTGGTTCCTAGGTCCAGTAGCACTCCAGTAGCTGCGTGGGCTTGGCCAAATTGGGTAGTGAGTCGGAGACGTGTGTTGTAAGCCGTGTTCGTCTTGTTGGAGTCACCATCTCCTTCGAGAAGAATTTTTATCGGCTCCCATTCACTCCTTCACCGCGTCATCACATCGCGGCAGACTCGCGTTTAGTTGCAAGATCACACACTTCTGTACATGGTCACATTGTCTCGTGCCGGTCATGTCACCGCCATACTTCTGCTTTTCCTTTTTAGAATCTTTTAATATTTTTTCAAAAGTATATTAATGTCATCATTTGACACGACGTCCGCCTTAGCTTACCGTCGTTCGAAACGGCGATAAATGTGGTTGTTGGCCGCACTGCTACAACGGGACATGCCTGCCCGTGGTGGGTCGGACCACAGGCGGAGCATGTTGGCTTAGGTGGGCTGCGGACCCCCTTGACCCAAACTAAATCACCCCCAAAATGCAGATTCAGCCGAAAACATTGCCCAACTCGCTAGCTAGGTACGCAGGTCGCAAGCTTAGACTAATAGCAACTCCAAGAGTCTTTCTAAAAATCACTAGCTAAAATCCTGATTTGACTGATATGTGAAATGAAATAGCTAGCAAAAAGTTGATAAAATCCAACAGACTAGCTAAAATCAACTCTCCATATGCTCCACCGTTAATGGGTCCCGCCTGCCATACTCATGTACGAGGGGATAACTAGTGGGACTGGCTAGCCAAAGATGGCTAGCGAAGCCCCCGGTTTAGCTAGCGGAGGATAGCGAATGCAAGTTTAGCTAGTCCGTTGGATTGAGTTTTTGGATTTTCATTTTCTAGCTAGTTAACCCAAGATAGCTAGTCTCTTGAAGTTTCTCTAACTCCAACACTTCCCTCATCTACACATGCATTAGGCCTTGTTTAGATGTGAGAAAAATTTTCCTTTCTAACGCACTGTAGCAAAAGGTAAATTTCGGCTTTTTTGGTAAATATTGTCCTGCCATGGTCTAACTAGACTCAAAACATTCGTGTCGCAAAAGCCATCACAATCGTGTAATTAGTTTTTGATTTCATCTACATTTAATATTTCGAACATATGTCTTTTGGAGTATTTATTGTGGTGGAGAGAGAGTGAAAAGGAGGATTCCTAGCCAACTAAACAAGGCCCCAACAAAATGGGGGTGAAAACAACACTGTAGGGACTCCAGAAGACCGCGCATAGACAACTGCAAAATGCGGACTGTGGCCTTCCGCCCCTCAAACTTGAGTACCTCTCTCATCTCCCTCAACTCCCCTGCCCCCTCCCCACTGCGGGCGAGGCCTACTGTACCATCTCATTCGCCGACGTGGAGGCTGAAAGGGATCGAGGCAATATGGCCTCGAGGGGGGGGGGTGAATAGGCCTACACACAAATTTAAACTTTTTCTGCAGACAAACTGTCAGGGTTCGAAACTTCTGAGATTATTTCCAGAACCTCCGAACGAGGCAGCCTCCGAGAATAATCTCAGAACTTCTGAGAACTGTTAGAACAGAGCAAATATGAAGAAAGCTGAGGATTACTTGAAGAAAACAGATCAACCAAATTCTAGGAGATACTTAGGACCTAGCAAGAAGATTTCTAAGCAAAGCACCGACTAGGAAGCTACCACAAAGTAGATCGAAGACAAACCCTACTAGATCTAGTCAAGAACAAACATGAACATGAGCAGGCAAGAGTATAAATGACAGCACACACGAGACAAGGATTTAACCCATGGTTCAGCTCACCACAAAGGCTTTCCTACGTCCACGTTGTAATGGAAGCCACAAAGGCTAAGGACCACAAAGGTCCACTCCTCTCTCACACCTATCACTCTGGGTAATAGGTGGAGACTTTCCACTAGATTCACAAAGGGTGATACAAACTCCTAGGAGCTTCCACAAATCGGGTTGGAGAGCTTCCAAGAACCTCTATCCGTCTAAGAGCAAGGCTCCAAGAGTAATAGATCCACCAAACTTGCTAGGACTTCTCCAAGTGCTCAAGAACAAGGAATGGAAGGTTTTGCTCACAATCTCATTTCAAATTCCACTCTCAATCAATGCTAGGCAAGGATTTGGAAGAGAGTAGGTTTGGAGTTAATGCTAGGTGAGAGAGTAAGTCTTGAACGGGTTACTGTTGGGGGAAGGAGAGAAAATAACCGTTGGGGGACCAAGGGGTATAAATACCCCCAGATCCAGAACAGTAACAATTATATTTCAAAGTTCGGAACCTCTAAGAAAAATCTTGGAAATTCCAACCTCTGAAATCTCTGCTGACTGTAACCCCTACGGTTGGAACCTCCGAGATAAAACTCAGAACCTCTGAACAAGGAAACAACAGAGGCAAAACAACAACAGATCTCTCTCTTTTAGGTATGGGTTAGGATTTATGAAAGATATTCTATGAGCACTTGAATCCACCCTAACTCACTATTATCCCTCTTGATAGTACGGATTGTCCTATACTCAAATTCAAAAGATAAAATAAATATAAATCTCCAAAGAGCATAGGGATCCTTCTTCAAGTTATTGAGGGGTCTCCTTTCATTCTTTTGCACCTGTGCAACATTTTTCATACTGCACAATAATCTCAAAGGCTCATTAGCTCTTTAATTGTGTGGTCAACGTCACCAAAACCGTCATAGGGCTTGATTGCACTTACAATCTCCCCCTTTTGGTAAATGTCGACAACCCAATTAAAGTTTACAAATTTAATTTGAAAGATTGAGCTTTTGATGATTTGAGTACAAGTCTCCCCCTCAATGTATGCATGTTCCTTTTGAATAGGATAATATGTCTCATATGACATTTAAATTGCATACATTGTGAGTAAAGTGACAAGATAATTGTACTCAAACCATCGAGGGGTGCAAAAGAAGTGTAACAGGTAATACGTGATGCATATGACATGTGAATACACTCATAGAGTTATCTGTTAACAGAGTTCGGAACCTCCAAAAAAGTTTCCGGAACCTCCAGGAGTTGGAGCCTTCGGAAAAATTCTCAGAACCTCCGAGGTGTACAACATATACTCCAACATTCAAACATACACAGGCAATGCAAGAATATAACCAGAAATAGCAGCTAGATAAAGATAGAAGCATCCAACACATCTAGCCCTATCACACACATCACACAAGAGTTTTAAAGTTTTCACATCCCAGAGTTTAATCATGACCAGACCATGCTTGCCAACAGAGGCAAGCTTAGAGTTCTACAGCAGATTCAACAGGAAATGACCACCAGGAGTTCATGAGAGAATAGTTAGCACTCTCATCTCACCAAAAAAACAAAAGAATTTGTTAGCCCCAGCCAACCACCAGAGAAGCTTCAGGTCTTCAGATCATCCAATCTTCATGCTTCTCCCCCTTTGTCAACAGTTAACAAAATGGGAAGAAAAGAAGAGAGGAAGTTAGATAAGGACATGCAGGGAATCATTCCTGATCATTGGAGCCAGAGTCCTCCTCCTCAGCTTCAGGAACAGTGCTGTCAGACCCAATGTCAGAATCAGATCCAGAAGACATATCAACAGGTCTTCTGACAGGTCTTCCAGTAGTGGCCTTCCTCCTTACTCTGCTAGAGGTCCCCATAGCCTTCTTCCCAGCAACTTCTTTCCTCAGCCTGGCCATCTTAGCACTAAGGGGCTCAATGTCTTCATCCTCTTCAGATTGGGCAGCAGGCATATCTCTTCTGGCCAGTGGACTGCCAGTGGCCTTCTCACCCTCATCTTCACTAGTGGTGTATTCTGGAAAATCTGGGAAGATGGGTGGAGGGGGGAGCATGGCATTGAAGGACAACCCCTGATGCTTTAGCAACCTGTTCATGTATTCCCTAAGCTCAAACATCTGAGTTGTTGTCCAGTTGCAGAACCTCCATGTGTTCCTCACCATGCCCCTCAACTTGTGCAGACCAGCAGGCATGGGTGCCCTGCTGGGTCCCTCTTCACCTTCTTGCTGCTCAGACCCTGCCTTCTTCAAGGTAAACTCCTCAACCACTTGCTGCTTCTTTTGATGCTGTCATTGTTTCACTTGATATGAGGCATGCTCCACATCCTTCTTAAAGCTGATTCCTGAGACCATTTCAATTAGGTACATGATGTAGGGAGCATATGGCAGGTTGCATTTGGCACTTTCAGTCACCTCCGCAAGATTGAACCAAATGAATTTGCTGACTGAAAAGGGCTTTGCCCCAGGCAGCAGCCTAGCAATCAAGTTTGGAGCAAACCTTCTGAGGCTAGTTGAGTCACTTCCTCCTTTAGGGTAAATGGTCTCTCCGAACATGTTGTTGAGCACATAGTACACTGACTTCAAGGCTGTTGTGGACCCATCTGCTAGCTCATCATACTCATATGTTGAGACTATCTTGCTGTGGTTCATGTGAGGCTCAAAATGAATCACTTCAGCCTCCCTGTCATCCTTGCTGAAACCAAAAAGCCTTGCAAAGGTGGTGAAGTCCACTTTGTAGTGAACCCCCTTTGTCATCCAATGGATAGTCTCCTTGTTGTCCTCATAAAAGAAGGTGGCATGAAATTGAGCTAAGACCTCAATATTCCAGTCATACTTAAAGCTCATTATGTCCCTCATCTTGTACTTATCCACTAGATCAAGTACATCCCCCTTTACTGGTTCTTCTGCTGCCTCCAAATGGGTGAAGTCAATCCACTTCATCTTGATCAACTTCATCTTGGTGTTCAACACTGTCTCATAGAACTTGAAATGGAAAACTGACCAGAACCTATAGTCTATGGAAGCCATCTTGGGATTCACATAGGGGTTCTCCTCTCTTGCCTTCTTGACTAAGTACCCTGCCCTATCATAATTGGTTGTTCAATGTACACAGAGTTGTCATATTTGGTTGGGGGTGTCTCTTGAGTAGCACCTTGTGATACTTCAGATAAGTGGAGTCAATCTCCCCAAGCATCATCTCATCTTCAAGCTCAATGGGAATGGTCTTCCCTTCTGTCCCCCCATTATCCTCTACATGAGCTGCAGATCCAGATCCTCTTCCTCCTGACAGACTGCCCCCTTTTCCTCTTCTGAGGGTTGCTTTTCCTCTGCTGCCACTGCCACCAGCAGCTTCCCTTGCTGCAATCTTGAATGCCCTCTCTCCAGCAGGAGTCTCAAATGGTTGCATCTGCCTCTTGGCATAGGTCTTGTCACCAGGGGTTCCAGACATCTACCAGAAAGGGTGTAGGCAACAGATTAGAAATAGATCATGATAGATAAAGACTGAGGACCACAGATAGAATTTGAAGTTCAATTGATTAAGATTCAGTGGAATTTTGAATCACAGACTGTCTTTTGTCAGTACAGACTTCGGAACCTCCAAGGATTTTCTCGGAACCTCTGAGGTCTGGGCACCGACAGAGGACAATTTGTTGATTCAGCCCTCAACTAAAACTTAACCAACGGAAACAAACTTGAATGGAATAGAACTACAGAGATAAGATGAGGTGTTGCAAGTGAATTACAAGTCAGCAGAACTTTGAATCAAGGTCAACCTACAGTAGGTTACAAAGTTCGGAACTTCCGAGATTTTTCTCGAAACCTTCGAGACTCTTTGAACCTTATTGCATTCTGAACTTTGATTCAACTTTCAACTGAATCTGATCAACACATGCATCACATCATTCAGAATAAGGCTTAAGATAGCAATCCACAACTGCAAGACCTAGATGAATCTGGAAATTAGGGTTAGGGTTAGATCTTGGTTTACCTTGAACAGGAGAAGAGATGGGTGAATCTGACAAGCTTGAGAGGCTTTTACGCCAGGGGACGTAGCCCAGAGGCCCCCTCCAGATCAGAGATCTGGTGGCACTAAAGAGGACCAACTCGCCGGAATGGATCCAGGTGGTGCAATGTTGTTCCTCTTCTGCTTCTCAAAAGTCAGCGAGGAAAGAAGATGATGACGCAGATCAGGGCTTCCTCCTTCTTCTCCTTCACTGGATCAAGGCGAATCAAGGTCAACCTCCACGAATGGCTCCCCCGCCCTCCTCAGCTTCTGCGGCCCACCGACGAAGAGGGATGCTTGGCCTCGCATGCGGGACGCACGAGGAGCACGGTCACCAGCGGCGAGGAAGAACAGCGGCGGCGCGGTGGTGGAGAGTGGAGAGCGATGCGGGCGCAGTCGAGAGGAAGAGAGAGAGAGTCGGGCGCAGTGAAAAAAATGGACCTGGGAAGTAACCGTGCGGTGATAAGGTAAAAGATGGGTTAAACTAGAGGTAAAGGAATATTCCAAGAAAGATGCCAGATTATCTTTGAACTGCCTCCTCTGACTAACTGAATGCTGAGTCGATAAAGATTGAAAGTTCCGAAGAATTTCTCAGAGCTTTCGAGGCTCGGAACCTCCAAAGATTTTCTCGGAGCTTCCGAAACTTGAATTCCAGAGACTGTCAACTTTCACTCCTTTTGAGATTTTGAACCTTTTATCAACTAAGATCCTTAGGTCATGGTATTCTTGACTCAAGTGGCTAGAAAACAAGCAATCACACATTCAACTATAGCCACTTAAGACAAGTTAGGGATATGAAAATAGATTTTTGAAATACTTTTCAAGACAAAGTTTTCACAAAAGCTTTTTCAAACAAATTTTTAGAGAAAATTAACATTTCGAAGCAAACAATTAGGGCATGCTAGAGATCAAACCACACAACGAGAATCAAGAATATTTAGTTCATTCCTTAAACTACAAAACCTTGACTCATTGAGAGGTTTAGTGAAGATATCAGCCAGTTGTTTGTCGGTGCTCACATGACTTAAAGCGATATCTCCTTTGGCTTTGTGGTCTCTCAAGAAGTGATAACGAATGTCTATATGTTTTGTGTGAGAATGGCTTACGGGGTTGTTTGCAAGCTTTATGGCACTTTCATTGTCACACAAAAGTGGGATATGGGTAAAGTGATATCCGTAATCTTTTAAGGTTTGCTTCATCTAAAGTAGTTGAGCACAACAAGCTCCGGTTGCAACATACTCGGCCTCAGCGGTGGAAAGGGCTACTGAGTTTTGCTTTTTAGAACTCCAAGACATTAGGGACCTACCAAGGAATTGACAAGTCCCCGATGTACTCTTTCTATCTACCTTGCAACCAGCATAATCGGAATCCGAATAGCCAAGTAGATCGAAAGTGGAGCCCTTAGGATACCACAAGCCAAGGTTAGGGGTATGCACTAGATATCTCAAGATTCTCTTTACGACCATGAGATGTCACTCTTTCGGGTTAGCTTGAAATCTAGCACACATGCCCACACTAAGCATAATATCCGGCCTAGATGCACATAAGAAAAGAAGAGAGCCGATCATAGAGCGATATACCTTTTGGTCCACGGATTTCCCTTCTTCATTGAGGTCCATGTGTCCATTGGTAGGCGTTGGAGTCTTGATAGACTTTGCCTTGTCCATGTCAAACTTCTTAAGCATGTCCGTTGTGTACTTGGTTTGACATATGAACATTCCTTTCTTTGCTTGTTTGATTTGAAACCCGAGAAAGAACTTGAGCTCACCCATCATGGACATTTCAAACCTCTTTGTCATCACCCTACTAAACTCTTCACAAAAAGTTTCATTAGTACTACCAAATATTATGTCATCGACATATATTTGGCACACAAAAATATGACCATCAACTTTTCTAGTAAAGAGAGTAGCATCGGCTTTGCCTATCTCAAAGCCTTGCTTGAGCAAGAAATCCTTAAGGTATTCATACCATGCTCTAGGTGCTTGCTTGAGCCCATAGAGCGCCTTACAGAGTTTGTAGACATGATTAGGACGCTTGGGATCTTCAAAGCCCGGTGGTTTCTCAACATATACTTCTTCGAAGAGTGGTCCATTGAGAAATGCACTCTTAACATCCATTTGGTAAAGCTTGAAGTCATGATGGGCAGCAAAAGCGAGTAGAAACCGAATTGCTTCAAGTCTTGCTACCGGTGCATATGTTTCTCCAAATTCTAGTCCTTCAACTTGAGTGTACCCTTGAGCAACCAATCTTGCTTTGTTCCTAGTCGCAACACCAAACTCATCTTGCTTGTTTCGAAAGACCCATTTGGTAACAATGATGTTCGTATTTGGTCTTTCCACCAACTCCCACACTTGATTTCTTTCAAAGTTGTTCAACTCCTCTTGCATAGCTACCACCCAATCCGGATCCTCAAGAGCTTGTTCTACCTTGGTTGGTTCAAGAGAGGAAACAAACGAGTAAAATGCGCAAAAATTCTTAAGACGAGATCTTGTTTGTTACCCCTCTCCTTATGCTCCCAAGGATATTGTCAACGAGATGATCCCGTTGAATAACTTGATGTACACGAGGATGTGATGGCCCAAGAGGTTGGTGAAGGGGTTGGTCTTCATCATCTTCATCAGCTTGGGGCTCGAATGTACTTGATTGAACATCCCCTTGCCGATTAGCTTGCTGGTTCACAGTGTCTTGTGGTGCTGAGTTTCTAGACCCCAGAACCTCTAGAGAATTTCACGGAGGTTGAGTCTCAGTGCCAGTTCCCGAAACCTCTGAGGAATTTCTTGGTACCTCCGAAGTCTGCACATCTGTTGAACCAGTGACTTCAGGCCCTTCGAGTGGTGTTGAAGCTTGGATTTGGTTCTCATCTTCCTCTTGTACTTCAACTGGTCTAACATCACCTATGGCCAATTGCTTGATTGCTTCACAGGATGGCTTCTCATTACCTACAACATTTAAGTCAACTTGCTCCACTTGAGAGCCATTAGATTCATCAAAAGTCAAATCTACCATGACCTCAATCCTCCCTGTGGTTAGATTGAAGACTTGATAAGCATGCTCATTTGGACCATAACCAAGAAGAAATCCTTCGTCAACCTTTGGTGCAAACTTAGAAGTTCGGGGCCTCTTGTTTAGAATGAAACATTTGCACCCAAACACTCTAAAATAAGACACCTTGGGCTTTTTACCGGTGATAAGCTCATAGGAGGTCTTCTTGTGAAACTTGTGAAGGTAGAGATGGTTGATGGCATGGCAGGCTGTGTTGATAGCTTCGGTCCAAAAGATGTCTTGAGTCTTGTACTCGTCCAACATGTTTCTTGCCATCTCAATAAGAGTCCGGTTCTTCCTCTCAACCACCCCGTTTTGTTGAGGGGTATAGGGAACTGAAAATTCATGCTTGATGCCCTCTTCATCAAGAAATTCTTCAACATTGGTGTTCTAGAATTCCGAGCCATGGTCACTTCTTACTTTCTTGATTGGTAGCTTGAACTCCCTTTGTGCTCTCCTTATAAAGGTTTTCACCTTCCCTTGTACTTCACTCTTGTCAAACACAAAGAACACCCACGTGAAGCGAGAATAGTCATTAACAATAACCAAACCATATTTGTTACCACCAATGCTTATGTAGGCCATCGGTCCAAATAGATCCATGTGAATGAGCTCCAACGGGCTTGATGTAGTGAGGATGCTATTTGGTGGGTGAGGTGCTCCTACTTGCTTCCCAGCTTGGCATGCTTTGCATATCCTATCTTTCTCAAAATGTACATTTGTCAGTCCAAGGATGTGTTCATCTTTCAAAAGTTTGGCCAAGTTCCTCATGCCAACATGAGCTAGTCGGCGACGCCATAACCAACCCATGCTAGATTTTGCTACTAGACAAGTCTTGGGAGAAACCTTACTTTTGTTGAGATCAACTAGGTAAAGCCTCCCCCTCAAGCGACCCGTGAGGACAATAGAGGAATCCTCCTTTATTATGATGGACACACTCTTATCCGAAAAGTGACAATCAAAACCAATCTCACTAAGTTGTGAAACCGATAATAGATTGTAACCCAACGGATTAACATGAAGAACATTTGTAATTGAATATTTTTGAGAAATAGGGATATCACCTACACCGATGACTTCTCCTTTTGTATCCCCTCCATAAGCAATAGTTTCTCTTGGTCCTTCTAAATGGAGGTAGGATGAGAACATACTCTTTTCTCCGGTCATATGATGTGTACATCCGCTATCAGGCACCCAACTTGATCCACCGGAGGAGTATGCCTACAAAACAATTTAGTTCCTTCTTTTAGGTCCCCAATTTGACTTGGGGCCTTCCACGTTAGCAACTAGAACCTTTGGAACCCATAGTGATCTTTTCACATATATGTTGGACTCATTTCCAACATACGTGGCAACAACTTTACCAACATTGTTGTGTCTCAACACATAGCTAGGAGGTATGTCTCTAGATGCATGAGCCTTGTTCTTGTTGGGGGTCAAATTCCTTCTAGGCATTATTGGATGATTCTGGACCTGCATACAAGTGTTAGATGGCTTGGAAACATACTGGTGCTGAGCCTTGCCTTTCTTCTTTGTTATGTCTTTACAGACCCCGGAACCCCTGAGAATTTTCTTGGAACCTCCGGGTTCGGCTGTCTGTGTGGCTCGAGGCTTCCAAACTCTGGAACCTCCGGGCTTTGAGCTCGGAACCTCCGGGGTCTGGGCAAACAGAAACCCAGTACTCTTGAATTCAAGGCATTCTTTTTCCTTGATGATTTTTCTTTCATTGGTCTTGCCACCTTCAACATATCCAAAGCCCGGTTTTTTTACTTTTCTCCAACATTTTCCTCTTGGTGAATCTTGCTTTCTTGTTCTCTTCACCCATGCATCCACTAGCTATGATTGAGGTCAACTTAGCAATTTCTTTCTTCATAGCTTCCATGTTAGCAAGATTAGTAGCATAGGATTCAATATCAATATGATAACATCTATCACAACCCTTGCTAGTAGAAGCACTAGAGTCGCCTTTTAACTTCGAGGGATGTGAGGTTGTGACGCCCCAGGTTTTTAATTAGCCTTAATAGCCGGTCAAATAGTCAATAGTGGTCAAACCATGGTCAACCTGGGCCCTCACCTCGAAAAACTCACTAACCCACCCTAGTGACCCTATTTGACTAGTAAACACACTTGTGGGGCCAACCCATGGTCAAAGGTTTGGTCAAACCCCTTGCCACCCTGGTGTCCACAGGTGTCTGCCGGAACTTTTGCCGCGTTCTCCAAAATTCACCTAAACACTTAAAATTCTACCTTTATGAAAGTTGTCCATCTTGATGAGGGACACAACTTTCATGTAGATCGGCATTTCAAATTTTGAGGGCAAAAGCTTGGAAAATGAGTTGCAAGGCAGTTTTCACTACTTGTCAAAGACAGACTGACATTCACTTTTGGCATTCAAATAACTTCGAATTTGTGCAGAAAAACCCTATATGGCCTTTGTAGAAAATGTCAAGGGTAACTAGATCTACAACTTTGGTATTCATCACTTGGTCGACTTCTGTACAAAAATTTTGAGTTTTGCAATTTCCAACATGGTACCAACAAAGCAAAACCGGCAGAGCGTCACGCGCCGCGACGTCGCGCGCTCAGCACGCCGCCCGTCGCCGCCGTGCGCCGCCGCGCCCGGCCGGCCGCGCGCCCGCGCCTCTCGAGGCCGCATGCCGCCCGAGGCTCGCCTTGCCCGAGGTCGCCCGCACCCCGGCCGCGCCCCCGCCCCTAGGCACACCGAGTCCGCGCCGCACGCCGCCGTGCGCGCGCGCGCGCGCGCGCGACCGGCGGTCCGTCGGCCGCGTCGCCGCCGCGCGCGCGCCGCCCGAGCGCCGTAGCACGGCGGGGTATCTCCGCCGTCACCCCGTCGTCACCCACGGACGCGCCGATCCGCGTATAAAAGCCCCGGCCGCCCCCTCCGCGCGCGCCCGGCCGAGCCGCCCGCCGCCATTGTCGCCGCCGCCCGGTGCTAGAGCTCGCCGCCCGTGCTCGCCGCCGTCCAGCTGTCGTGTTAGCTCCCCTAGGCTCTAGTGAAGCTCACGCGTTCGCTTGTTGTCACCCATTTTGCCCCCTCGCCGGAATTCCCCAAGCCTCCGCGTCCACCATCGCCGGCCGCCGCTGAACCTCGTCGCCGGCCACCTCTCCGCCTCCACTCCGCCCCCCTACCGCTCCTAGGTGAGCATGTGGTCCGGCCGGCCACTTGCCCGCCGGCGCGCGCCGCCGCCTCGGCGACGGCCGGCCGTGCCCGCGCCGCCCGGCCCGGCCAAGGGTCGGATTGCTTTGATTGCAATAATTCTAGGGTGTTTCGCGTAAAAGTCCAGGGCCTGGTTGTGAAGATCCCTATCTAGTTTTTCTTGCAGTTCAATCCAGTGCCTTAGAAAATTCCTAGAAATTTGTAGAAAAATCATAAAAATACCAAACCAATTTTGTTGGGTTGAGGAAGAGAAATCCCACCACTTTTGTTATTTGCACATGGCTGGATTATAAATAGTTTTGGCATGAAAAATACAAATGTGAAAAACCTAGATCTGGCATAACTTTAAAGCCATAAGTCCTATGTATCCCAATTTTGGATATGTTGTGTGTTAGGTCATGACTAGCTCCTGTGCCAGAAATTGCACAAAGTAATGCAGTGGATCTTGTTAAATAAATCATTTTCCATTCCTGTAGAAACTGCCTAGATGATTTTTCTTGCTAAATATAATTATGTTTTTGAGCTCAACTTGTGCACACTGTCTTGTAATGTCAAAATACACATCTTGAGAATTAATCATGATTTTTGGCTTGCCAGAAATATTTATTCTCACTTTGTGCATGAATTCCTTTGTAAATTAATGAACTAAGATCAGTAGAGTTTCAAGGTGAATATGCTGGTTCTTTAGGCTTGTTTAGGACCAGAGGGCATGCATGAGAAAGTTGGGATCAGTTTGGTGCTTAATTATTTTTGTATGCAATTAAAATGAATCACTAGCTAGCCCTTATTATTTTCTATAATATTTAATTTCCTAGCATCCAACACTTACATGTGGGTCCAATGGACCAGTATAGGTGCTAATATGGTTAAGAAACATTTCCTTAATTTTTGGTAATTTAATTGCTTAATAAAAAGTTTAAAAGCCCTTTTAACATTAAAGAGAAGTTAAATAAAGAAAACCCCCTAATTAATTCTTTTCCTTTTTGAAAGTATTATTTAAGATAATTAAAAGATAATTTATTATCATCGCTGATCAGAAAGTAATTCATAAATAAAAATATTATTTATACCCTTGCTTGTGAAAGTAAAAGGAATTAAAGCATTCACATGAAATGACAAGTACACTAAGAATCTTTATTCAAATGTACAATAAAAGAACAGCCTATGTACAACTGCTAACCTTCCTAAAAGAGAAACACTATCTAGATGCTTGTTATGGTGAATATGACCAACCAGAGTTGGATAGGACAACAAACTATCACATCACCTAAACTTGCATTACATTCCGTGTAGATCTTCCGGACAGAGATTACTCGCTTGTCCCGGAAACCGAGGAAGAAGGAGCGGAAGCTTCGCTGCAGTACGTGGAAGTGCTCGGCACCGAGGGTGCCCAGACTAACCTAGCTGACGAAGGCAAGCTCCGGTGCATCTAACCAGTTTTCAAATTCCTTATTCAATTATCTATGGATGCTTGTGCATTTAAGTTCAGGAGTTGAATGAAACCCTAGATGCATGATCCCTAGGTACCTTGTCCTTACTAGTATGATAGGTCGCTAGCTGCTAAGCTATAGGACCGTTACAAGTCGAGTGATGACCTCACTCGCGAGATTAGGTTCCTAGATAGGAATCACAATATATCCTAAATGGATTGCTCACATGGTAAGAGCATGGGATCTGGGCTCCGGTCCAGTGGTTATGTGGGTTAAGTGTTTGAACGTACTAAGCACATGTCGGGTATGGGACCAGTAAGCCTAGTACCTTAATGAGACGGCTAGGGATGGAACTGTCACTACTCTTGGGATTCGCTCTCACGGCTAGCTACCGGTGGTGTATGGTGACTCCGGGTATCTCGCGGGGTATGCCGGATAGCCTGCACCAAAGACTGTGGCCTTTCATCCCGACCCGGGGATTTTTGGAAACGGTCTGGGACAGCTGTACCTTTGTGGGTAGCCTACCGTGTGTTTGGTTCTACCTTGCAAGGTTTAAATCAATCGATTGTCGGCCTCTCACCGTTATCCGAGACTACTTACTCCACTAGTCATGAGATCCCTAATGATGGAAGATGATGAATATTGTGCTTGATTAATTGTATTGTACAACTTTGTTTGTACTAGTTGGCTAATGTAGTAAAGATTAAACCTACTAGAACTTGTGCTAAAATCTTGAAAGTAAGGACCTACTCTTTGTTACTTTTTAGCAAAAGCAACCCAGTAGCCAAAAAGCCCTTCATGGTCTAGAATTGGTGAAGTAGTTATCACCGATGGGTAAGACTTGCTGAGTATTAGTATACTCAGCCTTGCTATAATGTGTTGATCCAGGTAATGCATTCAGTGATGTGTGGCCCGGAGAGATCCCACCCGGCTGGGAGCTGGAGTGGGTGGAGGACGACTACTGAGAGCATCATGGATGGCCTCCCGTGGTGTCTTCGCTTCCGTTAGTTTATTTCCGATGCTTTCGAAACCTCTAAACTATTTCATCGTGGTAAAAACTATGGTTTGTAATAATTAAACCCCTTCGGGGTACGAATTTGGATTTCAATGTTGTTGTATCTCTGGACTCACCTTCGAGTGAGTTTTAATGCATATATTCGATCCTTGTTGCTTTTCAAGTGATTTACCGGGCGTTAACCCGACAACTAATGACAGGATGATACTTTATTATTGCTTAATGACTAAAGTGGATCGGTCTTCTGCGATAGTACGGTATTTTCCTAGGCGGGTTGTCACAGAGGTGCTACTCCAAAGGAGACTATATTGCTCCTCAAGCTCTTCATTCCTCGACTTGAGAGAATTACATTGAGCTTGAGAGGTAGCAAGGTCTTCCTTGAGAGTAGCTATGACACTCTCCGCTTGGTTAACTTCCAAACGCAAAGCCTCAAGCTCACTTCTTTCGGAGATAAGAGTGTCTTGGCTTTTCTCTAGTTCTACTATTAGCCTAGCCATAAAATCTCTAGATTGCTTGTCCAACTCACTAACAAGTTGGTTTGCTTCCTCATCACTAAATTCATCACTAGAGTCCATTTCCGACTCATCACTAGGTGGAGGAGAGGGTTTTGAGTCAATTTTTACCTTCTCACCCTTGGCTATGAAACAATGAATGGATGGACTCTCTTCATCATCGGTCAAGTTGTTGAACAACCTTGATGTGGGTAGCCCTGCAAATGGGCTGACATCCGCATTGAATCCAAACTGAATCCATGTGCAGTAGGCTGTTTCGGACACCCCCACCAATCCAATCCACCACCTCTGCGAACCAAACCGCACCAACTCGTAATGATTTTTCAACCTATAATAAACCAAACTACTAGCTTAACCGTGGATACAACCCGTTTAAATCCCATTTCTCAAACCATGAGTTCTTTGCTGGTTCTATTAGCCAATTGGCCTGCCGCTGCAAGGTGAATTTACAAAAAATAAAGACCGCGTCTCTTCTGGACAAGAGCACAAGCCAACAATCATTAAAATGTACAAACATAAATAAATACAACAATCCGCACACACCTCTAATAAATAAATACAACTACAATGAATCTGTGCACTACTCTAAATAAATAAATACAATAATGGTTTCCAAGTACAAATTATTCAGGGTCTTGGATGACCAGGGTCCAAATTACTCATCACTGAAACAAAACCGCCATCACTCTATAAACAGATATAATTCTGGAGCACCAGTATCAACTTATTGTTTCCTCCACTGCAAGGAAAAGCAAACCATTAAAACCTGGAGATGAAATAGACTAAATTGAACTGGGCCTGCTTCACTCTATAAACTAGCAGGACCTGCTTCCAACTATGAAGAGCAGAAGTGCTAAATTGAACTGGCACATAAAGATAACAGGTTGCAGTGTTGTACAAGTTGTCATACACTTAGAATTTTATGCGGCAGAGCGCACAGGCCAAAACAAAATCCACTTCTAGCATATGAAGCTGTAATGCTTACAGACACAAGCAATTTCAGGATAAAGCCATGTAAATATAAATTAAACTGCAGTCCTGCATCTATGTTGAAAAATAGAGATTTCCAGTTATAGCTTGCACTATTATATGTGAGTGAAGTGCCAATGGAACTATCAATCGTGAATAAAGTAGTTAGTGTGAAACAGAGTGCAACTCCTATTCTAGGTTAATGGCAGGTTGGATTAATTTTCAATCGATGAGTAACATTGCACTGAAATCTACAACTGGATCAATTTCCAATATGTATCTTTGTGATGATAATACGCGTCTTATAGCACTTAGCAACTGGCTGGCAAAAACCTTGACCATTTCTAGAGTAACCAATAATCGAACCATCTCTAGGTTAGTCACCCACCAGGAAGGCATATAGGCAAGATAAAAAGTCAAAACCATTAACTCCGAATTCATTGGAACCTTGTTATTCTATGTTTGTAACAGGGACATGGTAATAGTTTTCAGGAATTTTACTACAGATTACCAAAAGCTACAGGAGGCTGGATCAATTGTTTGAAAATAAATATATATCGGAGGTTGAGTTACAAGAAAATGATACCTTCACAAGAAAGTGGGAACTTGTGTGAGATCCTCACGTGGAACCGAAACACTTATTCCCGGTGGGGTGACAAACGTGACCATATCACTTTCGGTAGACTGATCTTCACTAACTTCTTGACCTGCAATGCAAATGATAATATTGTGAGTAATTTCAAATGACAATGAGAATGTGCAAAACGTAAAAAACTGAATAAGGGGATAAGGGTATACCTTCATTGCTTACACCTTTTCCCTTGAATAACCAGTCTTTGTCAAACACAAGGGCTTCTAACATCTCTCCAGTTAATGAGCTTCTGGACTCTCCAAGAATCCTACCTCCAAGACTAAATGCAGACTTAGAAGGAACCATACTAAGAGGGATGGCAAGAAAATCTCGTGCCATAACTGATAAGACCGGGAACTTCTCAACACGTGCTTTCCACCAAGCAAATGTCAAAATTTTCAATGTCTTCCACACACTATTCTTCAAAGTAGATGTCAAGTTCAGACTTTGGTGCACGAGTCTTTCTCCGACTTGACTTGAAGTTTGCAAATTCTGACCCCAACTGCCTCTTTGCAAGCATCGGTGAGCCCATAGAACTATTGCCCACACCTGGATATGTAATAGAACTTGCACTAACTCACCTCAAGTGTTGCTCATACTCTAGGAAATATTTTTTCATCCAACCTAGAGCAACATTAACACTTGAATTAACTTGATCTATATTCTTAGAAGTTTTCTCGTAGAAGAACTCTAGATATTCTGCTTTACCCCTCGGATCTAACATTGTAGCAATAACGATTCCAAGGTTAATATCATAGTCCTTGTTTCTGCGAGGAATTGACTGGTTTGCCTCATCAAAGTCTCTACCCCAATATTTTTCAAACTTGATCCTCATTACTGCAGCTAGGTCTTTAAGTGTCACACTTTTCTGCCAAGAAGGATTATCCAGGCCATCCTTAATTGCAATGATTAAAGGCAAGAACATGTATGAAGTTGGTTTTCTATTAGCTGACACTGCATTTGTAGCTTGTTCAAAAGTTTCAAGAAACTTACAGACAGATTCAGCTTTGCTCCACTCTTGTTCACTTGGAGAAATTTCTGCATGCTGGTTTGCATAGCTATTCAGAACGGTCTTGTACTGGATTGCTTTGCGTACCATCTTGTAGGTCGAATTCCAACAGTTGGGTATGTCAAGAGAAATACCACATTTTCTGGGAAGACCATTCACCATTGCAATTTCATTGAAGGCTTGAATTCTTGAGGGCGAGGAGTCAATATGCTTCAACAGCTCTCAAATCTTTTTTATCCCCTCATGAATAATTGCCATCCCGTCTTGAACCAGAATATTCAGGATATGCTCCCAACATCTTACATGGAAATGGACACCATCAAGCATCAACTCATACTTGTGAGCAGCTATGAACATGTCACATGCAGCATTGTTGTTACCAGCATTATCCAGTGTTAGAGTGAACACCTTGTTTCGTATGCCCCATTCAGTCAGACAACTCTCAAGTGCTTCTTCAATTGCAAAACCTGAGTGTGGATATTTGACCTCTTTGAAACTTATTATCTTCTTATTGATCTCGAAGTCAGGGGTGATGTAGTGAGCGGTTACAACCATGTAGCCTAACTTTTGTATTGAGGTCAACAAATCAGATGTCAAGCACACTTGGGAATCCAGGCTGTCCAGTTCATTCTGAATATCCTGCTTCATTTTCTTGTACTTCTTTAGACAATCAATGCGAACAGTTACTCGCCTTAGAGCATCTAGAGATGGTCGCATAGACTGAATCCATGGTTCAAAGTATGGATCATCAAACTTGTTAAATGGGATTTAAGCATGTATGGGTCAAACACAAAGTTCTCTATAGGCTTCTTCATTGTTGATATAAACCTGGTCCTTTCATCATCACTGATTACATGGCAATACTTTTGAATGTGGGTTCTAAGGCTACTTGTTCCAGACATATTTGTACTTAAATGGAGTCGACAGTACTTGCATACAGCTTTAAAACCATCATTAGTTTCTACTAAATTTGGCTCAAAATGTTCCCATACTTTGGACCTTTTGACACGTGTTGGGGTAGAATCGTCTGAGCTTTCTGAAGTGTTTGTAGAGGTGTTGGCTGACATGCTAGACAATATAAAGCATACAGGAAGAACAATATTAAAGCAAAGATTGTGATAAAGAAATTCTAAAGATGTGAGTAGGAGATTGGGCTTTTTTCTCAACTTTTGTTTTTATCCAGCATCCCAATTCGGCAATTCCCAAACTCACATCTCAACCTTTGACCAATCAGTTAACACCTAAGACAGTGCAAACTGAAAAAGTGTCCACTACCAATGCAAAAGGGCTTGAAATATTTGTTGTATATATGATGACAGTAATCCGCAGAGATGCAAAGACATCAAAACTGACTATACAGATATTTCTAAAAAGTTATAAAATACAATTATAAGCATTAAAGAGTAATCCTATGTCTACGAAATAATCCATCCATTCCATGGTTCAAATCAATTTTGGTCCAATCAGTAATAATATGTTGCTACGAGCATGAGTAGCCAAGTAGGGCATTGGTTAATTAGATGCCAAACTCCTTGACTGTATGAAATCATTTTATAGGTTCCTTTTCTCAATTGACCAAATTAGTGGCTGCATCAATAAAAAAACTAACAGCCATTCCTGTACTAAAACAGTTCCGATTATACAAATGCTCTATCACAAACAATTAGACTGGACACATCCAAAACATATCATACATGGTAAAAAGACCAGTGTATATCTGCTATGATGATTTGAAATTGGATATCCCACTTACTTGGTTAAATGAAAAACAAAGCCACACCTGAACAATTGGATATCCCACTTACTTGGTTCAGTTATGATTCATGCCCATCCCATCCACCTGCAGTACACACAGTAAGTGCTTGCAAATTAATTAATTGTGTTGTATCCTTTCAAGAACTCTTTTTTGTGAAACTCATGAAATTAAAGCATTGCAAGATCATGTAAAACCAACATCAACTTGTTTTTAATCTCAATGATCATCACATCTATAGCCAGAATATTATGAAAATATTTGACTATTTGCTGTCGTACCCTAGGAGATCACAAAAAAATTCCTTCACCAGCAGGAAGGTACCTTGATGTGTTAAAAAATGTTGTGTGCTAGCAGCTGCTGGTGAAGGAATTTTTTAAATGCAGGAAGGTATCTTTAATTTTGTCATACCCTAGGAGATCACATAAATATTCCAAACTGCAGAAACATGAATGCCCCACATACCCTGAAAGTGCATCTAGGCCCCTAAGTGTGTTTTGGTGAATTGAATGACAAAACGATTAAAGGACTAATGTATTTGTCTAAGTTTGTGAGCAGGTTTATCTTGAAATTCATAAGCAATTATTGGAGTATTTATATATGAATGAATATTATATGTCTCACATTGGAAAAGACAAATACATGGATGATTCTTTATGCACAAAGGTTAATGTCAAGCAATAAATGGACTTATATTTTGGGGATGTTTTGTGAAGATGAAATACATGACTCCAAAGAGAGTGGTGGCTTGACTAAAATAAAAAAGGGGATCATTCAAAAAGAAGTTGGTAACTCTATCAAGCTAAAGTGCAAGGCTTCATGTGGAAATTGAAAGAGGACATAAGGATGAGTGTAAACATAATGGTTCTTAAAAGGAAGCTTGCATATTTGTTGTCAATCAAGAACAAACATATGAAGCAAAGTGGAACTCAAAGTGGATTGGGTAAGTGATGAAGAGATCAACCGAGGTGTCTAGGGTGAGGGACTAAGCAATCTTTGGGGTCTTGGCCCGGCCGCCATTAGTGTTTTGCTAAGGTGAAGTTCTAGCATCCGTGGGGTCTTCAAGTATCATATCCAAGCCTTAACCGAGGGAAGCAATGCAACACATCAAAATGTTGTGATTGGCAATATGGAGTGATTTAAGGATTAAAGTGTTCACTCTCATGCAAAAAGGGAAAATCTTAAGTCACTAGATCAAGTATGGAGTTGCTCAAGACATCGGCTATGTCAAAAGCCCTCATATTGGAATTACAAAAGTACGACAAGATTGAAGATTTACAAGCTCAAGTGATCAACCAATTTTATATTTATTCTTGAGGTCTAGGTATGTCGTACTATCAAGAGGGATGCAACATTAGCTCTAAGACAAAAGATCAAAAGTGATCATTAGTTGACCTAAGTGAGAACTAGCCTTGAGAGAGTCCCTGAGTAGTCTAACAAACCTCTAACCGAGCCTTTGCCACTTCAACTCGTGTTGGAAGTGCTTAAGAGAAGAGAGAAGGGTTTTGGGGCTCTCTCTGCCCAGGGCGGTCTAACCGCCCAAGGGGGCGGTCTAACGCCCCTGGCAGCCCAACGGCTAGTTTTTCAAACTGACCGTTGGGGGGCGGTCTAACCGCCCTGACCAGGCTGTCTAACCGCCTGTGTCAGAGAACTAACGACTAGTTTTCCTTGTGAGGGGTATAAGTACCCCATGAGCTCCACTTGTTGGAGCTTCTATTTCTAGGGTTGCTGAGGTGCTTCCCCTGCTGTTTTTCATAAGCCAAAGCCAAAGAAACACTCCCCAACTCTCTCTTTGTGAGATTTGCTATTCAAGCCATATCCTTGTGTTGGGTTGAGAGTTTAAGCCTTTGTGAGCTTGTGTGAGCTGAGCAAGAGCATCCCATAGCTTGAGCACTTGTGATTCGCGTCGGAAAGCCTTTGAAGCGTTTGTTACTCTTGGAGGTTCGCCTCCTAGACGGCTAGGCGTCGCCAGTTAGCACCCAAGGTTGTGGTGAGCAGCGGCAAGTTTGTAAGGGTTTTGATCTTGCCTCTTCGTGAAACAATCGCCTTAGTGGAAATGAGGAAAGCAGTTGAAAGAGACCCGGCTTGTTGTGGGAGAATTTCCTTACAAGCTCCTCAACGGAGATGTAGCCGTTCCTTTGTGGGCGGTGAACTTTGGGAAACAAATCCTCGTCTCTCCTTTGTGGTTTGCCTCACTCGTTTTGATCTCTAGCATATTTACTTTGCTTCCGCTCGATCTACTTGGGTGTGCTTGTATTTGAGTGCAGGTATTATTACCCTGCTCGTGATCATCTACAGGAGCTACTCAAGAACTGAAGTTCGTGCTAGAAGTCAAGAGAAGACTTGAGTTGTTTTTGCAGGTTTACTGGCCAGGGCGGTCTAACCGCCACAGGACCCGGTCTAACCGCCCCCTGTGGTTCAGTACATCAGGGGCGGTCTAACCGCCTGGTAGGGGCGGTCTAACCGCCTGTGCCAGTGAAGCTCAAGTTTCCGGGGGGAAAAGGTTTTATTTGGTCGTCCCGCCTATTCACCCCCCTCTAGGCGGCATCAAGGTCCTTTCAATTGGTATCAGAGCTTGGTGCTCCGGTTCGAGCTTAATCGCTCGTAGTTTTTCGATGTCGACTACTTGTGAGGTACCGTTTGAGCCTCTAGCTTTTGATGGCTCAAACTACTCTTCTTGGCATTCCAATGTTCTCATTGCACTTAAGGTTTTGGGTCCCACCACTGAGGGCATTATGGTTGCGAGTATCCTTCCGGAGGATGAGACTTGTGTCTCACCAAAGGAATTGGAGAAGAAGCGACTCAATGCCGTTGTTACTAACCTTTGTGTAGCTGTGTATGTAGTGAACTAAAGCATCTTATTCTAACGAGTAAAGGAATTAGCAACGATGCTCATCTCATTTGTAAATTGCTATTTGGGATAACTCACATCAAATGGGATGAAGTTGAGAGTGAGGATGATGATGAAAAAGTGGAGATGTGCCCCACAACCTCAACAACAACCACTGAACATCAAACCTCAACTCTCAAGCAAGAAGGAGACAAGAGAAGCGAAGGAAGAGTCTCTCTGGAGGAGGCGGTTCAACCATCCCCCAGGGGCGGTCTAACCGCCCCCAACAGAGAAGCCTCAATCTTCTACGGTGAAGGCGCTTGTCTTATGGCCAAGAAGAAAAGCAAGAAGAAGAGGCAGGCTAAGGGTGCAAAGAGTCAAAAGATCGAAGATTCGAGATCTCCGACAAGAGAACTTGAACTTCTCAAATCCGAACTTGCCTCCTTGGCTTGTAAGTATGAATCATTGGCTAACAAATATGATCATGATATCAAATCTTTCTCTTATAGAACGAAGATAGAAGAAGAAGCCAATGATGTGCTAGAAGCTCAACTAGCAAAGCTCACTAGTGAGCATATGACTTTGCAAGTATCTCACAAGGAACTTGAGTGTTCACATGAGAAGCTTGTGGATTCATATGCCTCACTAGAAATTGCTCATGAGGTTATTCTTTCATCGGTAAAATTTCTACAACCTCTCACACCCATTTGCACATGCTCACTTGTCAATAATGAATTTGCTTGTACTAAACCTTGTTGTACCCAAGCAAGCCAATCTAGTATTGAGCATGTATTTGTAGAAACTTGTGATGACCTCATTGCCCAAGAAAATTATGAACTCAAGCAAGAGGTTGAAAAGCATAAAAGAGACTTGTATGTGTTGAAGGAAGAGAGTCAAGTGCAACCTTCTCAAGATAACCGTGATGACGTGGTGAAGAAGCTTGAGAAGGGTTCAACCGTCACAAGCTCAACTCCTCAACAACATATCAAGATCATCAAGGGCAACATTCAAGAAAAGAAAAAGGGGCATGGCACTCCACATTGCCCCACCAAGCTCAAGGCTCAAGAAACAATCTCCAAGAAGAGAAGAAGATCAACCGGAAGGAGATTGTGCTATATATGCAAAGAGAAGGGTCACTCGGCTGCGGACTGCACACGAGCTAGCAGCACTGACCAAGGGCGGTCTGATCGCCCCCTAGGGCGGTTAGACCGGGTCTAGCCAGCACTACGAAGAACCACCGCAGCGAGGAGAATAAAGGTCATCCTTCAAGCAAGAAGCCTCCATGCAAGCCAAGACAAGACAAGGAAATGGATCCCAAGCCTAGAAGTGCCAAAGGCCGTATTTTCTACACATGTCGAGAGAAGGGTCACTTAGGCAAGGATTGCCCGAATGGTAACACTCCTCATTCCAACCTTGTTCATTATGATTTTCATAAGCTTAGGAATGACAAGGTGGACACTTGTACAATGAGGTTGATTGGTACACCTCAAGTTAGTACAAGGGCCATATGGATTCCAAAGCACATCGCGACTAATCTTGTAGGACCCAACAAGCATTGGGTACCAAAAAGTGCTTGCTGAGCTTGTAGGTAAATCGAGTTGCATTGAAGTCATGGCAATGGAGAAAGAATTGGTTACTTGATAACATGCCATGAGACAGATTAGAAAGTGAACTTCACAGAACCAATGCAATCTCGGTAACTAGTACTTAAGTTGTGCCTTGGTCACTCTTAATTCTTTGTGAACACTCACGAATCACTAGACCTAGGTTTGTGAAGCATGAGGAAGTGACCTTGACACGTTCAATAATCTCATTATCCCGTGCCATTCGGTGCTACTAATGGCTCTCTAGAAGAGCATTTGTTCTGATAAGCTTTGCAGGGTGTTACATAGGTAAAATAGAGGCCTATAAAGGATCTAGAGCTAAAAGATCACCAAAATGACCAAGGAAGGGCAAGGCGGTCTAACCGTCCCCTGGGGGCGGTCTAACCGCCTAGCCCCCCAAAAGTGTATTTGGCAGGTGACCTGACACCTGTGGCAGGGTGACCCGGCGCGCTTCTGGAGAGTGGCGGGTGACCCGGCACCTGTGCCTGGGTAACCCAACCTGGAGCAATTTGTCAACGTTTTGGTGATTCCAAGGCGGTGGTAATGAGACTATCTGCATGATCCTTTTCTTATAAACCTTTTTATGCCATAGTCATACCTTTGTAGCAATCTCCCCTATTCTTGATTGAATTACGTGCTAAGTTTGAGAAATTCAAAATTCTCTAAGCACTAATTAAGGGGGAGTTTACTTCAAAGGTTGTGTCATTTGTGGGACTAACAATTTCTTCTAGTGAACTTGTAGTCTCATATGTTTGTGCATCTTAAGCGAGCTCTTGACTCCATCAATAAATCTCAAATAATCAAGTAAGAGCTACTTGTTCCTAAATATCTACTTATGCACAAATTCAAATGGTCTAAAGGCAAAGGTATGTTATCAATAACTTCTTTGTTTACCGAAATGCATCTAGACCATAATACCATGCTAGTGTGTTTTATAAGCTTGTAATTTCCTCAAATGAATCTTTGTGGGCTACTCTAGATATTTGGTTGATACCTTACTATCACTCGTCTTTGTGTCTCGAGGATGGAGGTATGAGTCAAATATTCTTGAAAAGCTATTCATTTGAAGTGGATGCATGCACTTCGTGACATAGGATAGATTTTTCAAAAATCCAACTAGCATGTGTAGGAAGTGTTCTTATTTTAAAAATATACTTGGTTCTTGGTCTTTGTGACCCTATTGATCCATTTGTGACTATTGTTCTCCGTGTTTGTTTGATGGCTAGTCACAAGTCGTGATATTTTACCCAAGTCCATAATATCCCTAAATCCATATATTTATCTCTCTCTCTCTCAAACACTCTTGGAAGAATCAAGAATATGATTTATTTGGATTATCTCAAGTTCTTCTAAGATTGGTGATTTTTGGATCGAATTATTCTATATATCTTTTATCCAAATATTCCATGGAAATAAAGAATCAAATCCATTAATGCTGAAAAAGGTGTTTTTCGGAACTACCGACCCTAGGGTGGAACTACCGATAAGAGCTCTCTGTCCAAAAGTATGGAAATTCTCGGTACTTCCGACCCCACCTCGGTACTACCGATATGGGGTCTATGGAGGAATTTTTCGTAAGGGCGGTTTAACCGGGGGAGGGGGCGGTCTAACCGCCCCTCCAAGTTTTCGCTCCTCCCCTCCTATTCCTCTCTAAGTGAAATTTCAGGTATCCCAGGGGCCTATGTGGAAAAGAGGGGCCAAACCCTAAATCTTTAACTCGATCTGCTGAGTCAGCAGGGGGGTCTAACTGGGTCCCCTACCCGGTTAGACCGGGTACCACGAGTTTTCTGTTTTTACCCCAACCCGTAACTCTACACCCCTTTATCCCTATCCACTCACTCCCATCTCTCTCCAACGACCAAGAACAGTCCATTTCGTCCAGAACTTCATCCCCTTCTTTCTCCTCAAGCTCTCACACCCTCCCATGGTGATTTCATGTTTCCACCCCTAGAAATCAAATCCAATCCGTAGAAAGCGCTCCCCTAAGGAGGCTGAACCGGTTCCCCACCCGGTTCTTTGGATTTCATCTCGGTTTCATCCCTCCAAAGGTATTCAAATCTTGTTTTTACCCGATCTATCAACTCCATGAGTAGTTTTGAATATCCTTTGGTAGAACATCTCCTGGCAACCCCTAGAAGACATTCCTAGAGTTTGGTTCCATTTCCTTGAGTACATTGTTATGAACTCAAAATGTGGGTGTTGACGCAAAACGTGCACCTAGCGCCAAACACACAGCAAGCCGAACAAGCTGGCTTTACACGCGCAGAGAATCACGAGACGTGCCAGTCAATTTTTCCTGAAAATTAACAAAAGATAAAGGAGTTAGATACCAAAGCTTGGAACTTGCCGGTGGTACCGAGACGAGTTCCATATTTACGGCTAGGAAGCCAGATGGGATGACACATAGCTATAAAGAGCTATCGCAATAAACCGAGAACCATTCGGGAACTTGTAAAAAGGGAAAAGTAACATTGCCGAATGGATGACGTAAGCATGATGACGATCGGTCTTTATTTAAGCAAAGACACACATGCACGAGGCCGTGACCGATCCCAACGATAATTAACATTAAATAAATGAATAAGGTAAAGCACGAACATAAACATGTAATAAACAAGTATGCATAGATCCAAAGCACTAGTCTACCGCATGTCTAGGTACCTTAAAACCCGTCGGGTACGATACCAAGCAAATCTATCCACCGCATGATACAACTTGCATGAAAACCGTACCACTTTCCACAAATAGATCTATCCACCGCATGATACAATCTAAATATGGAAAGCTAAAAGCATACATTATTTAAAGCATGAATTACGCACGTGTTCTACTCGTGAGGAAACATAACCGAATACGGTCCGAGCGTACCGATTCGGGGTCCATGAAGAAGGAACGAACATTACCAAGTAAATAAATCTATCAGATTGATTTGAAATCTAATCCACCGGATGACTAGCTCCAAAGCAACCCAAAAACCTGCATCTACCGCATGATACCCGGCTCTTTCAAGATTTATATCAACATTGGCAAGCTTGAACCCGCAACACGTAGCAACCTAGATCGATTCGGTTTCGGCTATCGGAAAGCACAAGATCCACGTGTTAAAACACGAAAACGACTCATACAAGGATCACAAGAAGGGTAAAGCCGATCCAAATCTATCCAGATTGGGCAAAAGTGTGTTACATGAATCTAAACATAAAGTAAAAACTCAAAGCAGCACGGGGTAACTTAATGAATCTATCGGATCTTGCCAAAATCCAATAGAGCCGATAACTAGCTTCGAGCTAGATCTTAGCCTACCACATGGCTCATGATCTAACAAGAAACCTTCTTGAACCAAGCTTGAATCTACCGCATGACACGAAGCATGGTAACAAGACTACTTGCATCAGATCTAAATCCACCGCATGATACTAGACATGATACAAGGTTGCCGGTACTCACGGAGGTCGACGGATCGATGAACCCTCTCGAAGAACTCGACGACACGACAAAAGGACTCTAGGGTTTGGCGTAAGGCCGGTGTGTATTGAAGAATGATTGTGTTTGTTACATACATTCAGGGCTCATATTTATACCCTGCGAAGTACAATCTCGAATGGATTCGCTGCCTAACTTATCTCTAAGCTTGATCGCCTATCTATCCATTCGCCCTTCCTGCTTGAGCCACATCACCATCCAATCCCGCAAAATCAGCTCTACTGTTCCTTTGCCGAACGGGAGCAGATAGCCGACCGCAGATCTCTTTACCGAATACATCTGAAAAGATCTTTCCTTCCACCAGACGGACTCCTCATCGAGCTGGACCCACAAGTCAGACTCCTTACCAAATTTTGGTGTTAACACATGCCCCTTCAATTGCGGGATAAAAGTAATTTTGTTCCTCAATTGACTCCAGCCACGAACACTTTCAAATCGAATCTGTCAACACCTGTTCTTCTTTCTTCGCAATCCGCTGGAATCTTCGTCTAGATCCAAACCCTAGATCCCCTTGCTCGAAGCTCAAATCCCCAATGGCGGCCCAAAACCAAGATGCTCAGGTAAATTCCCCTCCCATAAGCTTCATTCGGCATTTAGGTTTTCAATTTTACCTGAGATTTCTTTTCCGCTTTTTTCTTCAGGAGCCTTCCACTGAGCTTCTGATTCGCACCGAGGCCAATTCGAGATCCTATTACCTTGGTCCCGTGGGGAACTCTGATCCTTGAGATTTCATCGCGGCTGAATCTCAGAGGATCCCTTTCAAAGCAGCTCTATCCCCACCTCCTCGGTGGCAAGACGCCTTCAAGAACTGGCCCTTGCCTCCAATCGCGGTCGGGAAAACTTGGTACCGGAGGATTCTCGCAGACAAGAGTGCATTGACCAACAACTGGGATACCCTCCGCATTGCTCAGTGTTTGGAGCTATCCTTGGCCGAGACCCCCAAGAACGAGGACCTTCTGATAGCAGCTTGCCATTTTTGGTCAAACGGCGTCAACGCCTTCCTCTTTGGCCACGGCCTGATGTCTCCAACTCTGGCCGACGTGTATATGATCACCGGCCTTGACATTACAGGGTTTGTTCAGCCTTGGGAATTCAAAAACTCTTCTCGGCAAACAGGGGTGAAGCCAGGGAACGGATACAAGCATTACATCTTGAAGCACATGAAGGACAATCCCCTTGGTGAAATCGAATACAGGGCATTTCTGAACATGTGGCTGTGCAGATTTGTCTTCTGTGGCAAAGCCAATGAGCCTACCCTGAATCACATCACAATGGCGTCTCATTTGGTCAGTGGCAACCGCCTCCTCCTTGGAAAATTCCTCCTAGGAAGTGTGTACCATATGCTTCACCAAACTATCACCCAAATGTATACTAGCCAGAGGATAACATGTGTCAATGGTCCTTGGTGGTTTGTTCAAATGTGGCTGCAGCTCCACATGCATCAGATCATTGGTGTTGATTTGAACACCAGGCTCTTCCCTTTATCCAATCACCCTGAAGGGGAGCCCCAAGCCACCAGAGGATGCCAGAATTATGGAGAAGCGGCTTCAACTGTTCTTGTTCAGCAGGACATCAGCCAGCTTTTCGAGCTTTTCTTCAAAGGTTTCCAGAATCCCCTCTGGCTTCCTTATCTGGACAATGACACTTTGATTTTCCCTTGTGACTTCTCTTTTGAATCCGAACGCCAAGATGAGAGATTCTTAGAAATCCTCAACATCATAATCTGCCCATGTATGCTGCCAGCTGAATTTAATGAAGGAAGGCTGAACTCTAGTACTTATGAATATTATCAGCCCAATGTAATGGCTAGGCAACTTGGGTGTGGCCAGATGCCCCCAAGACTGTTCCTGCATGAGTTCCTCAAGCCCAGAGAGGAAATTAAAGAACTTATGCACAACAGCAGGGTTTTCCATTATGTGTGCAGTCCTACTATCTACACCTGGCCTTTTGTGCCCACAACCATAGCTCACCCCACCTTCAACTCCTGGTGGCAAGAATTCCATGATCATATCTTCAGTGAGCCTGTGCATTTGTTCTGTGCAGAGTTGATGCCTGATTTTCTGCCAACTTTAGAGGTAATATAATTAACCTTTGGATCAGACATGTCCCCTTTCAATCATGATTCTGATCCCATTTCTTTTACCCACAGAACACAGTATCTGCCCCTCGAGCCAGGAATATCACCTACAATGCTGTAGGCCCGATCTCAGCACTGGGATTCAGGTCCCCAACTCTGGCTCAGCTAATGGCCAGGTTTGCCACAACCGACCCAAGCCTCTCCAGCCTTGCTGCTGATAGGAGGCAAGGTTTGTCTCTGATTGCTCCTCCAAATGCCAAGAGGAGGAGAACTGTCAAGAAAATTCTTGTTGAGGTAAAATCTTTTACTTTCTTGATCACAAGATTACTCTGGTTCTGATAAATCATATCTTGTGCATTTTCAGACCAGAGCCCAGCAGCCTTCAGTGCCAGAACCTGCCAATGCCCCATCCACTGGTACGACCTCTACTGTCCTCTTTTAAGGATGGACACTGGCACTTACCCTTTTAAGTTTGACACTTGCAGAAGAAACAATGGAAGAACAACTTGTGGACATCCCAGTGTCTCAGCAAGCAAGTCCACCCGGGGTTGAATTACCTATCCCAGTGGAGATCTCATCTTCATCACCCTCTGCAGAAGCAATGAATTCTCCAGAGATGAGTCTCCCAATCCAGCCAGAGCCGTCAAGTCCTCCAAGGGCACAATCACCTGTTGGTCATGCAGAGACACCAATCCCAACAGAGGTGGATCCAACTCCTCTTCAGCCAGAAGCCCATGAGTTACCAGCGACTGCATCAACACCTTCTAACTTGGAAGCTTCAGCTCTACCTGGAGCACCTTCTTCACCTGTGATTGCCCCTGCTCAAAATCTTGCCCCAGCTCAAGAAATCAGCCATGAGGTACTCATTTGCACTTAACTCTGCTACCTTTGCATTTAGCACTCCTAACTCGGCAATACTGCTTCTTAGGATCAGGCCCCATTATCATCAAATCTGTCAACGGGGAACAATCCAGTTGCCGAGGCGACGGAAGGAATGCACCAAACTCTGTCAGATGCGGTGCTAGCAAAGCTCAGAGAAATTGTTGCCTGGCTAGAAAGAGATGCACAAGATCAGTTCAAGGATCTCGATCACTTTGAAGAGATGCTTGAATCTATTAGCCAAGAACTCCCTGAAGATGTCAGTGCTTCTCTGGTATCCATCTGTGGCTTGGAAATCCTTTATGCGCCCATAAGGCAAGCTCTGAGGAAATTGCGCTCCCGCCCGGCTATTGAAAAGAAGAGAGCCAATGCTGAACAAGCCATGAACGGGGCGCAATCCCAAACAGAGAGCCACAAAGATACATTGGCCAGTCTGCAGGCTTCTTGTGATCTGAAAATTGCCAAGAAAGCTGCTCTAGAGGCAGAACTGAGAAGCCTGTCATCTGAGATAGAGGCTGATAAAAAGAAAATGGCCGAGATCCCTGGCTTGATAGAAAGGACCCAAGCGGAAGCAAAATCGGCTATCGCCAAGATAGAACAATGCGATGCAGAACTCACCACCTTGTCTAGCGCCCAAAAAGGTTGCCAGGAGTTGTTGGGCAATTTCCGCCAAGCAACATCCAATGCCCGTGGTGTGATTGCGAAATACTTGAACATTTGAATGCTCCAATTGATGTATAACTGAATTGGTCGCTCTTGTGATATTATTTCTTGTAATTTCGTTTCCTTTTTCTTCTGTGCTCCTTCAAGTGTAATGCTGAACGACCCTTTCGGCAAAGAAATGCCAACACCCGAATGGCACTTTGACTCCTCTCAGCCGAGCCAGTCAACCGAATGCGACCCAGCCTAGAACTCCAAGCGACCCGTCGGCAGCCCGGTCAAGGAAACCTTTCCACCTTCCAATTTTCTCGAGATATGCGCCACGATCCAGAGCCACAACTTGAAGCCACGATCTGTCTTGCCATGCCTATAAATGAAACCGTAGGTGCCCCTAGCTCTCCACCAAGTCTTTTAGCTCTCGAATCTTTGCCAATCTCAATTCTTCCTCTTTCCAAACAGTGCACATCCCAAACCAACATGGTGCGCCACCTCAACCGCCGCCGTGCCTCCGACGAGGCAGAGGGGAGCAGCGCCAATGCACGCCGGAGGCAATGATCGTCGATTCCTCTTCTTTGCTTCAACTTTGATCTTTTCTTGTTTTGACGATCATCTCCCTTTCAGGTTGATTCAATGGAATCCGTCTCCTGCGCCGGCCAATCAACCCCTCCCAGGCGACTCCTCGGAGTCCGACGGCCACTCCCCCGTGCCCTACGGGGAGCTCGACACCCTCCGCTTCAAGGAGGAGCTGGAGACAGCCCGGCGCGAATTGGAGGACGTCTCCAAGAAGGCGAGCATAGCCGAGCTGGAATGGGAGGACCAGCGCAAACAGCTGCTGGAAACCATCGACGGTACAGCCCTGAAATCAGCTCTTTGATCCAACCTGGCTTTTGATGCTAATCTCCTTTCCTTTTGCTCCTTGCAGCCCGCGACGCCGAGCTCAACCAGCTGAAGGCGCTGGTGGAGCAGCTGGCCGACAAGGTGAACGCCCACGGTGACTCGCCGGCGGAGCGCCTTGCTGCGGTGGAGCACCGTGTCGACGAGGTGGCCACCCATGGCGTTCGCTTGGGCACCACCCTGGGCCTGGCTGCCATGGCGACGCATACGGACGTCGACTACTCCACCAGGCCGCGCGGCTTCCGGGGCGGCGCGCCAGAGGACATTGAGGAGATCGAGCTCATCTTGGAGCGCCTTGATGGCCATGGCGACGTCATTGCCGAAATCACTCATCCCTAATCTGTGTTGAACAGGCTTTTCGACTAGATTGCATTAGGGATGTTTGAACATCGGCAATAAATAAAGAGCTTTTGCATTTTGTACTTGCATTGCGATGATTTTCTTTACATTTGCATCTGTGAATCTTGTTTTCTCTTTGAACGCATCCGGGAACTGTCTTGAGCCGAATACGCGCGAACAGATGCCCCTCGGCGCAAAATCCACAGAAGATCCCTGAATCGGCAATCCGTAATCACTGTTCAAGCAAAAACCCTTCGCATCCAGAAGAAAACCCTGCCGTTTGGTATTCCAACAGTGTGTACTGGCCTGTCATCACTCCCAATGCACCCCTTCGGTCAATAAAATAGCCTGATGAGATGCCCTGCAAATCCACTCGCACACTCATCCATCACTTCTCACCTCTTCCCCCGTCCCCAGAGGAAAAAACCCCAAGGCCATGGACAAGGGCAAGCAGCCCCAGGAGAGCAGCCCTCCAAAGAAACGCACGATTCGAAGGTGAGTTTTTCCTTGATTCACTTCCTGTTTCCCACATGATCTTGCGCTTTACCTCCCCTTCTTTTCCTCTTTCAGCCTTGATTTGCTCCCTGAAGAAATCATCGGGACCGAAGATGTGCCTGAGTACATCTCCTCCGGTTCCTCCCTCGAAGCAGAGGACGCCACGCCTGAACAGAGGACCAGCCATCAGCTGCGCCGCCGCGTTTGGCACTTGGAGCACGGCCTCAGGGATATCACCGCTCGTTGCCAAGCCGAACGCGAGCGCCGCATGGCTCTGGAGGCACTAGTGGGGGGTAAATGCTTCTGACTCTTTTCTTGACTTTGTGCCCGCACCTGGATTTCTTGCCCCTAACATCCACTCCTTTGCTTCAGATGTCTCTGACAGGTACAACAACCTGAAAGCGGCCTGGGACAGCTTGGTGGAGGCCGCGAACCATGGTCACCCCCGTGCCTTCCAAGTTGCCGCCACGGTGGTCTTGGAACAACTGAAGAGGGAGCAGCCGGAGAAGAAGCAAAGAAAAGATTGAATCATACTTTCGCTTCTTCCTCCACGCTTTCTGCTTCCCACCTTCAGGACAGTTCCTCAGCGTGGGCAGCTTCAGACCCTCATTCCAGCAGTGCCTGAAGAACGCACATCCCCAGTGCGCGCGCTCCTGCTCGCGCGTGTATTGATCCTGGTCCTTTCTGTGTGCTTCCTCTTCGGCTCTGCGCTTCTCCTCCTCGTACCTCCGCTTCTGGTAGCGCTCTTTCTCCATCTAGCGCTGCCACTTGTTGAGGTGGATGCGCGTGGTCACCCTGGGCTTGGCTCTGGATGACTCCCCGATTTCGATGCGGCTCTTGAGAATGCGGGGGGCCTCACCATGCACTTGTTCCAGAGTTACTTGGCGCTCTGGGTCCACTGTTCCGTCTTGTCTAGCCCCGATTGAGGTCAAGACCTTGACCTTGCCCTTCTCCTCAGCCGTCACCATGTTGACAGAGAAGCCTACCATGTTCTGAGGGAAGGGGTGGCCATCCAGCTTCATCTTGTTGTCGAACTTGAAGTGCCCCTCCTGGATGGCTTTCTGGATCCTCATCCTGAAGACCCTGCAGTCGTTGATGGAGTGCGAATCCCTATCATGGAAGCCGCAGTAACGTTTCCCCTTAACTCCATCGGGCCGAAGCATGGAATGCCCTTCAGGCAGTTTGATTCGGCCTTCCTTCACTAAGAGCTCAAACAGTTTGTCAGCCTTCGTGATATCAAAATCGTAGGTGCCCTTGGTCTGTTTGACCCAGCGCTGATTCATCGTTAGAGGCTCTTTCCCCCACATGATCTCGGCTGCGGCCACATCCAGTTCATCATCAGAATCCTCGATCAGATCAGCCTTGTCTAAGAACTGGTTGTAGATATCAGCAACATCATGCTGCTTGCCAAACCTGGCATCCTTTTTGAAGCCATACGCCTGGTTGCTCATCAATGATAGCTTCTGTGATAACTGGCCCAGGTTTTCAAACTCCATCCCGAACAGTTTCTCACGTACGGCCGACAGCATCCCGACGACGGCCATATCAGTCAACTGGTCATCTGGCAAGTTAAGCGAGAAGCACATGCCTTTAACCTCCCTGAATCTCCTGAGAAACTCTAACGGCGTCTCGCTGTGCCTCTGCTTCAGGGTGGCAAGGTCGATCAACTTCTTCTCCGAGCTGCCACTGAAATAGTGGGCGTGGAACTTGCGCTCCAGGTCCTTCCATCTGCTAACTGACTCAGGGGGAAGGGACGAAAACCACTGGAATGCTGGACCTGTCAGTGACGCGGGGAAGTAGCGGACCCTGAATGTTTCCTCAGCTGAGCATTCCCCGAGCTGCATGAGGTATCGAGCGATGTGCTCCACTGTGCTTGTGTCGTCTTGCCCGGAAAACTTCGTGAACTCCGTCGGAGGTTTCACCCTTGGCGGAAGGAGCACGTTGTATTACCACTCTGGGAACGGCGGTTTGTAGGCGGGTCCCTGCGTTTTTGGCTTGAGTCCGAACGGATTTTGCATCAACTCGGCCATCTTCCGTGCCAGGGCGTCGTCCTCTTGCGCTCCTGCAGCTGGCGCGTATCCTGGATGCGGGAAGGCGTCAAATGCCCCATAGTTTCCCACCTCATGGTAGCCTCCGCCGTATAAGTTCCTCTCGCGGCCGCTGTTCGCCGGAGCGATCCTGTGGCCGGAGGCAAGTGGGGCTCCAGGCGAGCCGAATGCTAGCTCTCCGTATGTAGGCTGGTACGGATTCGGCTGTTGCACAGGTTGACCCGTGCTGCCCTGCGGTGGTGGCTGGATTGGCTGCCCTCCTGAGGCCTGTAGTGGGCGCTGAACTGGCTGACCCCCAGCACCCTGCGGGGGAGGCTGGAAAGCTTGACTTCCAGAGCTCTGAGGAGGAGGCTGATGTGCCTGGCTTCGTAACGGTGGTTGAGAGCTTGACTCGCCCAGCTCCACGGTGCCCCCTTGGACGGGTGCCTTGCTGAATGCTTGTTTCATGCCCGGGCCAAAGACGGCCACCATCATTTGCTGGAGCGCACCGAGGAAAGCTTTGTGGTGCTTGCTCAACATGTAGTCCGGGATTCCCGAATGCTTGCATGCACTCCTCTTTTTCCTGCTGAGGCGTGGCATCGCTCTCCCCTGGTAGCAACACCCTGGGCATCTCGTTCTTCAAGTACGGGACGCCACTTCTATTTTTCTTGAAGGACAACAGACATTTTTGCTGGAACTGGTCCATGGCGTCCTGGAGTTGCTGCCGCTGTTCGGGAGAGAGGTCCTCAATGTTGACGTCCATGATGTCCGTGATGTCGAGCATCTTGATCTATTCGGCTGTTGTCCCACCAGGCGTGCCAAAAAGTGTGTTGACGCAAAACGTGCACCTAGCGCCAAACACACAGCAAGCCGAACAAGCTGGCTTTACACGCGCAGAGAATCACGAGACGTGCCAGTCAATTTTTCCTGAAAATTAACAAAAGATAAAGGAGTTAGATACCAAAGCTTGGAACTTGCCGGGTGGTACCAGACAGTTCCATATTTACGGCTAGGAAGCCAGATGGGATGACACATAGCTATAAAGAGCTATCTGCCAATAAACCAGAACCATTCGGGAACTTGTAAAAAGGGAAAAGTAACATTGCCGAATGGATGACGTAAGCATGATGACGATCGGTCTTTATTTAAGCAAAGACACACATGCACGAGGCCGTGACCGATCCCAACGATAATTAACATTAAATAAATGAATAAGGTAAAGCACGAACATAAACATGTAATAAACAAGTATGCATAGATCCAAAGCACTAGTCTACCGCATGTCTAGGTACCTTAAAACCCGTCGGGTACGATACCAAGCAAATCTATCCACCGCATGATACAACTTGCATGAAAACCGTACCACTTTCCGCAAATAGATCTATCCACCGCATGATACAATCTAAATATGGAAAGCTAAAAGCATACATCATTTAAAGCATGAATTACGCACGTGTTCTACTCGTGAGGAAACATAACCGAATACGGCTGAGCAGCCGATTCGGGGTCCATGAAGAAGGAACGAACATTACCAAGTAAATAAATCTATCAGATTGATTTGAAATCTAATCCACCGGATGACTAGCTCCAAAGCAACCCAAAAACCTGCATCTACCGCATGATACCCGACTCTTTCAAGATTTATATCAACATTGGCAAGCTTGAACCCGCAACACGTAGCAACCTAGATCGATTCGGTTTCGGCTATCGGAAAGCACAAGATCCACGTGTTAAAACACGAAAACGACTCATACAAGGATCACAAGAAGGGTAAAGCCGATCCAAATCTATCCAGATTGGGCAAAAGTGTGTTACATGAATCTAAACATAAAGTAAAAACTCAAAGCAAAGACGGGGTAACTTAATGAATCTATCGGATCTTGCCAAAATCCAATAGAGCCGATAACTAGCTTCGAGCTAGATCTTAGCCTACCACATGGCTCATGATCTAACAAGAAACCTTCTTGAACCAAGCTTGAATCTACCGCATGACACGAAGCATGGTAACAAGACTACTTGCATCAGATCTAAATCCACCGCATGATACTAGACATGATACAAGGTTGCCGGTACTCACGGAGGTCGACGGATCGATGAACCCTCTCGAAGAACTCGACGACACGACAAAAGGACTCTAGGGTTTGGCGTAAGGCCGGTGTGTATTGAAGAATGATTGTGTTTGTTACATACATTCAGGGCTCATATTTATACCCTGCGAAGTACAATCTCGAATGGATTCGCTGCCTAACTTATCTCTAAGCTTGATCGCCTATCTATCCATTCGCCCTTCCTGCTTGAGCCACGTCACCATCCAATCCCGCAAAATCAGCTCTACTGTTCCTTTGCCGAACGGGAGCAGATAGCCGACCGCAGATCTCTTTACCGAATACATCTAAAAAGATCTTTCCTTCCACCAGACGGACTCCTCATCGAGCTGGACCCACAAGTCAGATTCCTTACCAAATTTTGGTGTTAACAGTGGGTTGACTATGTGCCAAAAGAGGATGGGCGGAGTGACAGAGCTATGTTTTGGATGACTGAGGGTGAGAGTCACCACCTCTCTTTCTCCAACTTCCTCACTCTATTCAGGTTACCTGATGATGGGTTTGCTAGGTTTCTCCATGATGAGGGTCCGCTTGAGGCAAAAAGGATGGCTTTTATGTATCCCAGAAATGCAAGGGACAGCTGGGGACATGTGAAGGGACTATATACGTACTATTCTATCCTCAACCATCTATTCAGAAAGACCCTCACTCCTAGGGATGGCAACACCTCAGATATCACCGCTTTTCAGAGGAACTTGATGGCGGCTATGAAGCCCGGTGAGCCGACATTTCATGTTGGAGACTTTTTGTGGCAAGAAATAAAGAACTCTTCTGAAAATCCACAAAGGTTGTGTAGCTATGGTCCCTACATTAGCTACATTATCAAGAAAGTGACACAAAGGGCTTATCCAAATGACACGAAGCATCACCCTTTGCAACCCAAACCCAATATGACAGTGAGGGTGCCATCTCCACAGGATGATCAGCAAGAGGAGCAAGATATCCTTGAAGAAATGGAGGCGCCACACAGTTGGGAGGCTTACCAGCCTGGGGCGGTTCAACCGCCCCCCCAGGGGCGGTCTAACTGCCCCTGGCAGGAAGAGAAAAAACACATGTCACCTCTTCGCAAACTGATCAGTATCTTCCTTGGTATGTGCAAAACACAGAGAGACATTGAAGTTGCTCAGCAAGATGAAAGGAAGAAGAATAAGAAGATGAGGGATACAATGAAGGCTCTTCACAATCAGGACGGTTGTCAACCTCCTAGGTCTCCCATATCACCTTCCCCTCTAGAGGTTGAGACAGCCTCTGTGGATGATAGGGTGAATGCCTTTCTCAACTCCAATATTTACAATCAGTATGGGAGCAACTTTGGATTAGACATTGGTGCATCTTCCTCCTCGGCTCCTCCTCCACCACCACCTACTGGTTCTGATTCTTTATTTGAAGGTGACACTACTGCCCCGCCTCCATGGGTTCCTCCTCCATCGACTGATGAGTGGGCAGCACGTGTCTGACATGAATTCTTTGATCAGCCTGCCACTTCCTATGGTTTGGAAAATACACTCGTCTCTATTTCTGAAATCCATCCATATATAGCTCTTTCATATCCTAGTTTCTCTTGTGTATGTGCCTAGTTGCAAATCCGAGCACCGGAGGCGACACTTTGGATCAGTGGCAGCGGCAGTGATTTGGCAGCAACATTTCCTTCTCCAGGCCCTTTATGGATGTTTGATGACAAAGTGGGAGAAGAGATGGATTAAAGCTTTGTGTTTGTAGTTGTTCTATAGGGGGCGGTTAGACCGCCCCTTGTAGGCGGTCTAACCGCCCTACCCCTGTGAGTTGAGTGAGACTTGGCTTGTAATAAATGGTTCTCTACTTTATCTTGTGGACTTGAGTATTTGTATGAGTGCTACTGGATGTGTAGAACTTATTTATGTATCTTAAGTGAAATTTTTGATAATTTGTGATGCATGGTTTGTTTGATGATTTTTTTGTAGGCTGAATGGGGGAGGCGGTCTAACCGGCCTGCAACCCCGGTCTGACCGCCCCTGCCCAAACAGCCCACTCCTCTCTTGGTTGAGTGCTTGTCATGCCATATGCATCACGGTTTTAATTTTATTTTGTCACACACATCTTTGTGCACTACACTAATTCTAAGATATAAGGGGAGCTCTATTGTTGTCGTTCTAATATGTGCTTTTGGCATTTGAGGCCAAATTTTTGATATTTCATTCAAAGCACACATTGAGGGGGAGCTCTAACTATATCTAAGAATTAAAATTGCACTTAATCAATTTATTTTGTAAAGCTTTAATCAAGTTGTCATCAATCACCAAAAAGGGGGAGATTGAAAGTGCATCTAGGCCCCTAAGTGTGTTTTGGTGAATTGAATGACAAAATGATTAAACGACTAATGTATTTGTCTAAGTTTGTGAGCACGTTTATCTTGGAATTCATAAGCAATTATTGGAGTATTTATTTGTGAATGAATATTATATGTCTCACATTGGAAAAGACAAATACATGGATGATTCTTTATGCACAAAGGTTAATGTCAAGCAATAAATGGACTTATATTTTGGGGATATTTTATGAAGATGAAATACATGTCTCCAAAGAGAGTGGTGGCTTGACTAAAATAAAAAAGGGATCATTCAAAAAGAAGTTGGTAATTCTATCAAGCTAAAGTGCAAGGCTTCATGTGGAAATTAAAAGAGGACATAAGGATGAGTGTAAACTTAATGGTTCTTAAAAGGAAGCTTGCATATTCGTTGTCAATCAAGAACAAACATATGAAGCAAAGTGCAACTCAAAGTGGATTGGGTAAGTGATGAAGAGATCAACCGAGGTGTTTAGGGTGAGGGACTAAGCAATCTTTGGGGTCTTGGCCCGGCCGCCATTAGTGTTTTGCTAAGGTGAAGTTCTAGCATCCGTGGGGTCTTCAAGTATCATATCCAAGCCTTAACCGAGGGAAGCAATGCAACACATCAAAATGTTGTGATTGGCAATATGGAGTGATTTAAGGATTAAAGTGTTCACTCTCATGCAAAAAGGGAAAATCCTAAGTCACTAGCTCAAGTATGGAGTTGCTCAAGACATCAGCTATGTTAAAAGTCCTCATATTGGGATTACAAAAGTATGACAAGATTGAAGATTTACAAGCTCAAGTGATCAACCGATTTTATATTTATTCTTGAGTTTTAGGTATGTCGTACTATCAAGAGGGATGCAACCTTAGCTCTAAGACAAAAGATCAAAAGTGATCATTAGTTGACCTAAATGAGAACTAGCCTTGAGAGAGTCCCTGAGTAGTTTAACAAACCTCTAACCCAGCCTTTGCCACTTCAACTCGTGTTGGAAGTGCTTAAGATTCTGCCATATAGTGATATCATCCTTAGATTTTGTCTCCAAAGAATCATAGTTAAAGGATACACTTCTATAGTCATCCTTGGACTTAGCCTTGGGCTTTGGCTTGGGCTTGAGTGTTCTCTTGGGAATTCTTGTGCCGTAGTACTCGTCATCCCCATCTCCATTCTCACTAGATGAAGATGATGATGAGGATGATGAAGATGGTGATGAAGATGGTGAAGGTGTCCTCTTTCTTCTTTTCTTTTCTTCTTTCTTCCTTTTCTTCTTCTTTTCTTGCTTATTGTCCTCTTTCTTCTTTTTTTCTTCTTTCTCTTTCTTCTTGTCCTCTTTCTTGCTTTTCTTGCCATTGTCCTTGGAGCTTTCTTTGACAGCCTTCTTGAGCTTGTCAATCTTCTCTTGGGGTGAGGTGTTCCCTACCTCCGAGGCATCACCTTCAACTTCACTTGGCAAGTCCTCAAATTCCTCCTACTCTTGCTTGTCATCTCCACTTTCCATATCCTCACACGGTTAAGTATTTTTGCAAGGATAACCTGCTTTGATACCAATTGAAAGGGATCGAAGCAATATGGCCTAGAGGGGGGCGAATAGGCCTGCACACAAATTTAAACTTTTCCTGCAGACAAACTGTCAGGGTTCGAAACTTCTGAGACTATTTCCAGAACCTCCGAACGAGGCAACCTCCGAGAATAATCTCAGAACTTCCAAGAACTGTTAGAACAGAGCAAATATGAAGAAAGCTGAGGATTACTTGAAGAAAAACAGATCTACCAAATTCTAGGAGATACTTAGAACCTAGCAAGAAGATTTCTAAGCAAAGCACCGACTAGGAAGCTACCACAAAGTAGATCAAATAAAAACCCTAGTAAATATAGTCAAGAACAAACATGAACATGAGCAAGCAAGAGTATAAATCACAGCACACACGAGATAAGGATTTAATCCGTGGTTCAACTCACCACAAAGGCTTGCCTACGTCTATTTTCTTGAGGAAGCCACAAAGGCTAAGGACCACAAAGGTCCACTCCTCTCTCACACCTATCACTCTAGGTAATAGGTGGAGGCTTACCACTAGATTCACAAAGGGTGATACAAACACCTTGGAGCTTCCACAAATCGGGTTGGAGAGCTTCCAAGAACCTCTATCCGTCTAGGAGCAAGGCTCCAAGAGTAATAGATCCACCAAGCTTGCTAGGACTTCTCCAAGTGCTCAAGAACAAGGAATGAAAGGTTTTTCTCACAATCTCACTTCAAATTCCACTCTCAATAAATTCTAGGCAAGGATTTGGAAGAGAGTAGGTTTGGAGTTAATGGTAGGTGAGAGAGTAAGTCTTGAACGGGTTACTGTTGGGGGAAGGAGAGAAAATAACCATTGGGAGGCCAAGGGGTATAAATACCCCCAGATCCAGAATAGTAACGATTATATTTCAAAGTTCGGAACCTCTAAGAAAAATCTCAGAACTTCCAACCTCTAAAATCTCTGCTAACTGTAGCCCGTACGGTCGGAACCTTCGAGATAAAACTCGGAACCTCCGAACAAGGAAACAACAGAGGCAAAACAGCAGCAGATCTCTCTCCTTTAGGTATGGGTTAGGATTTATGAAAGATATTCTATGAGCACTTGAATCCACCCTAACTCACTATTAGTATCCCTATTGATAGTACAGATTGTGCTATACTCAAATTCAAAAGATAAAATAAATATAAATCTCCAAAGAGCATAGGGATCCTTCTTCAAGTTATTGAGGGGTCTCCTTTCATTCTTTTGCACCTGTGCAACATTTTTCATACTGCACAATAATCTCAAAGGCTCATTAGATCTTTAATTGTGTGGTCAATATCACCAAAACCCTCATAGGGCTTGATTGCACTTACAGAGGCACGCGTGGAGGCACCGCAGACGTGCTCGATAGCGAGAAACGCATGGCGACGCTCCATGGCACAGGCCCGCGGTGACAGCCCGCCGCCGAGGCGAGGCGCGCGACGACGCTCTGCGATGTAGGCCCGCAGAGGCACTTCACTGCGCAACCTTACGGCAGCAACCTCCTCAGCGTAGGCCCGCGCTTCGCAGCCCCTACCCCTGCATCAGCCGCCACCTGCCGCCCCTGCTCCTCGCACCACCCGGTGCGGATCCGGTGGCAAGCGCGGCTCGGCCTCAATTTGGAGGGAGTAGGGGACGATGCCGAGCTCCATGGCGCGGAGCAGGAGCTCTTCGCTGAGGGAGGAGAGGCCTTTGGTGGCGGGCGCAGAGGCGGAGCAGGAGCTCCATGCGCAACGGCGCAGCAGGAGCACACCAAGATCTGGCACCTTCCTTTGCTGTTGCGGGTACAACTCTCCAGCTCGTGCAGCAGCACTTTTGCACTCGCCATCGCGGGCCACACCAGCCGGTCCCTTGGCCTCCACCGCTTGACCAATTTACGGAGGTGCGGGCGACAAAACCACTGTCTACCACCGCAACAATTGTTGCATCGGCGGCTGCGAGGGCGGTGTCGCCATGCATGATCCAATGCTGAGCGACGAGAGTGTCGACGACAGCTGCGACAAGAGGCCGACCAAGCCAGACGACGACAGCTCGGAGAAACCAGAGCCTCGCGAGGCGGCCCTCGCCAGCATAGCCTCGATGTCGATCCCACCACCCGTGAGAGACAACAGCCTGGGAGGATGCACTTCCAATTGTGCGATAATGCTGGAAAGCCTCCTCTTTTGCGTGACTTCCTTCGTCGCTCTCATGTTCTCAAAACAACGGCCCGCTTGGCTTATCAACCACCAGCTAGCAGTACTTTTCTCTCACAACAAACCAGCCACCACCAACCAGCCAACAATACTTTTCTCTCAGAATAAACCAGCACCAGCCATCAGCCACCAGCCAAACGAACAGGCTGCAAGCATTTGCGTTTAAGTTTGCGTGACATTGTTGTGGGCAGTCTTAGGCCTGCCTCCTCTGTCATCTGCTCGCGATTCACCTCGTAGTTGCAGGCTCTCCTTCGCCACCGCTCTGCCTGCTTGGCTGTCCTAGTCTCCTCGTCCGCTGCTCACCGATCTGGGCGCCTGACGGTCTCCACCTGTCCTCCGCTCGCCGATCAAGGCGCTTGGTGGCCTCCGCCAGTCCGCACGTCTCCCGCGCGGCTTGCACCCAAGCCTCAAGGTGCATCAGTGAACAACTACCCCTAGGGATAGAAGTAGTGTGAATAATTTCCACATCCGATCCTATCCGAATACGAATTACACGAATATGGAGAAGAGTTTTTTATATCCACTGATTGTGAATAATCCGAATCGGATTGTGTGCGGATGCAGATTAACATATGGTGTTAGCGATATCTGACGGATATAGATTATCCTATAATTGAATGCGGATAATCTGAGGCTTATAATAGGATATCTGCTACTATGACATGCCAATACGACTCGTACACTATGACTTTTTACCTGTACATAATAAAAAGTTAGAATAAAAGGGGTTTTAAGCATCCATATTTAGTTTGACATGCTTACTATATCGTTAAGTATAAATTGAGAATTCATATTAATTTTATTCAAGATCAGAGTGTGAACCGTGAAGTGTCATTCTCGACAGTGAAGATTACCTCTATTATTAGCAAATCATAAAGAGTATTTTTCATATTATGTTGTTACTTTAGTACTTCGCTTTAAAAAATATGATCACCATTTGAAACTGGATATAAACATGTATTATCTGACTATGTTAACAGCCTGTTCGGTTGGCTGGTGGCTGATGGCTGGTGCTGGTTTGTTCTGAGAGAAGAGTCTTCCGGGTCGGTTGCGGCCGGTTCTTTGGTGGCTGATTCGTTCTGAGACAAAAGTACTGCTGGCTGGTGGCTGATAAGCCGAGCGAACAGGCTGTGTTTGTTCCAACACCGATCCGACTCCGTACCATATCCGACATTCGAAAAAATTTACATCTTTAACCGCATCTGTGTAATATCTGCCCCGCTCCACATGTGACGAAAAATATAAATGTGAATATGAAAAATGTATTATCCGATCCGTTTTCATCCATACTCCGTCTGATTTGGTAAATGAAGTCGTTTAGCACAACAACACGCTCTCTCATGTATAAAGTTGACTTTATTTACATAAAAATATTTAGCAAAAACTAATATACATATATATTTATAGCAATATTTTTAAGACAAATCTATTCATATAATCTTCGCAATTCCAAACTCAAAGATTTTTGAAGTTATTTATGATTTATACTTTCCATTATTGACTCAAAAACGACTTCGTGTACCTAACCCCCGACCTCAATCCGGCAGTCCGTTTGTGAGCGGTGAGTTCATCTCATCCCCCCGACCCCCGGGATTCGTAGCTTCTCCGTGCTGATCTCAGGCTGCCACTTCCGCAGCCGTCCGAAGCTCCTCCTCGCAGATCCAGTACGTGCGGAGCGTGGGGACCCTCGTGTCGCGGCGCTCCAGGCGGTCGGGCGGCGGTGCGGCAGGCGACTGGCCAGCGTGGAGGTGCGGCGCGGCTGCTGGTGGGCGGTACGCGCGGTGCAAATCAAGTAGCAGCAGCAGAGAAAGCAGAGCAGAGGCAGCACAAGCAGCAGAGCAAAGGCAGCAGCGGTGAAACGACCCCGGATTTTCGGTGAGGAAAACCCGAGTCCCTGTACCTTTGCGATAGTCCCGGGATCAGTGGCTATCGCGTACAGATCTCATCACAGAAGGTAAATCACAACCGTACATCGCATCACACAAATATTAGTACATAATTTATTACATGTCCATAATGGAGTACAACATTACAAGCCTCAAGGCTGAATCAGAGTAAAATTCTACGCGGCGGTAGCTAGCATCTCGGAAGGGTCTCCATCTTCTGTTCTTCACGCCCACGAGGCATCCTTGAGCGAAGCGACGTATCCCTCGCTCGTACCATTCGTCCGTGTTGTTGTCGAAGTCGAACTCGTAACCCGCACGCTCAAAGTCTATCCCCAAGGAGTGGGATAGGTTCACGTCACCGACTGTATGCGAGCTTTAAGTGGCCTATCTTCTAAAGGGTAAGAAAAGAGGCAAGGTAGAAGCTCGGGTTTCCTATGCGAGCGAGAAAAGCATAAACGTAAATCATCTCCATATAGGTCCCAAACCAATCTCTCAAACACAGCTCGGAACCACCTGGTACCCCAGGGTCCCGTCTCCACAACCTATCTCCATCTAGGGTCGATGCGAGAACTTCCTCTCCTCGCACCTCAATGATTGTAATCGGATCGACGAGGTAGAGGGAGCCACTCTCCTCTAACCGACTGCAACCACGGCTCACCACACTCTCAGCTACAGGGGGAGGTAGAAATCCCAAAACATGAGGAACGAACATGTCTTCAAGGTTTGTCCATGACCGAGGACGCGGCTATACGTATAGATCAAAACTCTGCAGAGCGTGTACACCTGTACCCAACTCGGGATGGTACCCGACGGTGATCAGCCAACCGAGCCCATCCTACCGTGCGAACTCTCGGTAGTTTCGGTCCCATCCTGCATCCGGCCCTCAAAGCGATTCCCCTCGCAAAGGGAATTGCACCGGAACTGTGAAATGCTCCCGTGTGGCCACACGGGAGACGCTCTGAGAGGGTGGTCTCACCTCCACCGCTCCCCCACAGATACCCTCTATCCTTCCTAAGCAGGTATGGTTCCGCACTTGCCGAGCTCAACTCGGCCCTATCCCCACTCTCGGCGAGGTGGTGTGTACGAAAGTCCTATCGACAAGGTTGATCCACTCGCTTTCGGACGGGGCAAGCTCATGTCCTCCATCCGCAAGTAAAACCCCAACACCTAGGCTCCGAAAACCGTCAAAGCAGGGATACACTGAGGAGTGCATCCCTATCCCCGATCCCAGATCGGTTGTCTCGAGCTCACCCCCGCCAAAGTACCCAAAAACGCCTTCTCCTGCCAGTTTTTACCCCACTCACGCCAAGAACCACTATTCCCATCCCAAACACATGCATCGCGAAGCTCAGCGCATATACACGCTTATATACACATATATAGTAGTAGGACAATCAAGGACAGGATAATAAAGGTAGGCAGTGCAAGGTTCATCATCATGCATTTAAAGTAAAGCGCTAGCATTCTACATAGCAATGCCTAATAGGTATTTCGAGAATCGGTCGGGCGTGAACACCTGTGTGCGAGTAGTCGTCGGTGGCGTAGTCGTCGTTGTAGTCGATCTCCGAGCTCAGCTCCCGGCTCCAAATTGTTCCTATTAACGCGCAATTAAAATAAAGGCGGGTCCTATTGCAATTAACTCCAAATGAACAACAATTAAGAGCCGAAAGAGAGCGAACACTAGCCTAACACGGAGTTTATAATTTTAGAAGAGCTTTGGAAAAGGTTTCACAATTTTCGGAGTTGAAATGAGTTTTACGGGGATTTTCCAAAGATAAAATAGATTTCGAAATTAAAATACACATACACAATACACTTAAATATAAGCTAACTATCGGCGGGCTCAAAAGGGCTCTAAGCTATCTACGGGCTGGCTGCAAGCTAGCTCTTCGAGCTCACATGGCTGCCACATAGGTAGCTATAAGCCGACCCATGCACAAGTGGTGCCCACATGGCTGCAGTGTGTGGCGCCACAAACGATCTCGGTCGGATCTCTTTGCGGCTCGCGGCCGAGCGGCGAGGTGTGGTGCTTTTGTGGTTGGTCGACCGCACTAGATCCGGCGGGGATCCACTACGGTAACAAAGGTGTGTGGGCACGTGTGTGCAACTATCCCCCTACGGGACTGCGGCGTGGGCGCCAGGTGCTCGATGGTAAGTCCCAGAGGAGCGACGGGGTGGAAAGGGGCTCGTCGGCGGCGAGGTTGTTCGGTGACTCGAGCTCACGCGACTCGACGCGGCTCTGGTACACCTAGGGATTCATCTAGGCAAAGAAAAGGGTTGCCTTGGTCGGAAGCTCGGCAGGACGGTGACGGAGAGCAGCTTGGCGTGCGGTATAAAGCAGAAGGTGTCGGCGACGAGATTCGGGTGGTCGGCGTCGATGAGGTTGTATGCGCTCGCGTGCACCGAGAGTGAACGCGTACACGAGTTGGTTCGGCGCTCGCGCGCCTCGGTAGAAATGATGCTCTTGATGACGGGGTTCGGTCACGACGGGCCGAGCGACGGCCGAGTTCGGCTCACACGCGCGAGCGTGTTCACCGGACTCGAGCAAGGAGAGCAAAGGCGACAGCTTGGTCGAGCTCATGCACGAGCGTGCGTACGTGAGACGAAGCTCCCGGACGAGCACGGCGGTGCGAAGGTAAACGGCTTGGTGCGGCTCGAGCTCCGCGGCGTCGCGACTGGGGTGTCCGCGGCGGCGTGGCAGCTCGCTTGCGAGGACGTGTGTGCATGTGAACATGCGCATGCACCGCTTGGACAGGAAGAGCAGGGCTCGACTCCCGCGGGTGCGGGTGTACGTGAGCAGAACATCGGCGGCGAAAGAGAGCAGCCCGACGCGGCGAAGGTTGACAGAGACAACGCACTACGCGGCGGGGACGCCGTTTTGCGAACAGAAGGTCACGGTCAAGAACATGGCTTTCCTGGCAATGATGAGAAGGTCGGCGGCGAGGGTTTGAGTTCACACGAGGTTGGGGCACAGAAAGGTGAGCTCCTCGGTGGCACACCAGGGTGTTCGCCTGTGTGCGTACGTGCGGACGAACACGTGCACTGACTTGGCCTGACGCTCGTGCGCCTAGGCGGAAAGATGTCCTCGGCAGCGAAGTAGAGAGACGTGGTGGTCGCGATCTGGATGCTTCGGTTTCGTTCGAGGCGTGCAAGGCGACGGTTGGGTTGGCGCGCTCATGTGCCTGAGCAAGTGCGCAAGATCGGGATCGAGTTGGCGCTCGCACTCTCGGGGGAGGAAGGATCTCCCTCGGCGGCAAGGCCGCGTCCTGTGGCGAGACGGAGTGCCGACAAGGTCTGGCGCGAAAGGGAGCCAAAGGTTTGGCCTTGACTTCTCCAGGCAAGCGCACGCATGGTTGCGCGGCTAGGCACGGCACGTGTGTGCGTGGTTGCACAGGGCAAGGGCGAACGCTTGCGCATACGGCGTCGGGCCACGGCGGTGGGCGGAACGGCGGCGGCGTGACCATGAAGACAACGCGGCTGCGGCGGCGTGCCACGGTGACGGCGCAAAGAAAGGAGAGCGACGACCGTGGCTAAGGCCGGGAGGTGATGAGGATCAAGGCGGCCAAGATGGGTCGACCTCGCATCTGATGGCTTAGGGGAACAAACGTGTGCCGACGCGTTGGGGTTCGCGGCGGCGGCGCGAGCGCTACGAGATGGGGCTCACCGACGCAAACTCTTGTGCGGTGCCGGTGAGGATCAAACGATCACGTGCAGAAATCAAGTGTGAGTGTGCGCACAGGTATGTGTGCGGTTGGATGGGGAGAGCAGAGGGGTTCGACTCCTCGGGTGTACGTGTTTGCATTTGTGCAAACGTCGGCGGCGTGGCCACGGGGGCGACACAAAACCGACGGCACGTGCACGACGACGACACAGAGACGAGAGCTCAACGAGCGCATTTAGGCGAGGCGGTGTTCAGGGTCGAAGTGGCCGAAAGGTCCGAACTTGGGGTCGATGGCTCGACGGACACACGTGCGCCGGTGCGTTGGGGTTCGCGGTGACGGCACGGCGGAACGTCGAACACGGTCACAGATAGGTGAAGCGGGGCTCGGCCCCTCGGTTGCATGCGTATGTGTGCGCGCGCGATCGCCGACGGCTCGGCTATGGCAGCGACACAAAATTGACGCGCGTGCACTAGGCAAGGGGACGAGAGAACGGGGAAAACGGCGAGGAACGGCCCGACGGCGTTGGTTGGGGACATACGCGGCGAACGACCTCGCGTGTGCGTGAGTGCGCGTGCACAGGTTTGGCCAGGAAGGACAGGGCCTCGACCCGGTGTTGGTGTGTGCGGGTAAAAAGTCGGCGGCACAGCCGTGGCGATGGCACAACGCCAACAACATGTGCACAACCAGGGACATAAACAGGGCGACGGCGAGCGGGGAAGTGCGCACGACGAGGGTCTGTGCTCGCACAACTCCTGGCCCAAAAAGGCAGGGCCTTCGCTCGACGGTGGCGTGCTCAGTGTGTGGGTGCCGACGGCGAGCCGGAACTCGGCGTGCGCTCGTCGGAACAAAGGTACGACACCATTGCAAGGCAAGGGAGCGCGCGCGGCGAAGACGGCAGCGGCACCTGCAAAACGACCGGCTCGGCTCGATGACCGGCTCTCAAGCGACGGCGGGTCTGCGCGGTGGCGCGAGCGGGCAGCGGGCAACACACAATCAGCGAGCTCACAAGGCTCGGTCCATCCTCGGCTCGAAGGCCGGGTCCACATCAAGGTGAAGGGTAGAGCTCACCTTGCGTTCCCGGACACGGCGGCGAGGCGGCGGTGTCGAGCAGTGGAGCGGGCTCTGAGTCGGGGATGCAGAACCGGGACGGTGGCGTGGAAGGCGCGGTGAAGAGCAGGGGAACGGCCTGGAGCGAGCGGGGCGGCGCGGTCCATGGCTTCATAGCCTCGTCGGCGCTTCCTTGAACGCGGCGACCTCCGGCTTCAGGCAGCGGCGGCCTCCTCGGTCCGGCGGCGACATGGCAGCTCGGCGGCGACATGGCAGCGACCTCAACTCCTCCACGGGCGGCCTCCAACTTCTCCCCCGCCTACTGCGCCTCCTTCTCCTCTTCTCCCTCTCTTCTTCTTCTCCCCTGGTCCTTTCTTTTTTTTTTTGCTTCCCGAATCAGCAGCTCGGCAGGGGCATGGCGCCTGCGCCCTTCGGTCCTCCCCCTCCACTCCATCCCCCTTCCCCTCCCTCTCTGAAATTGCGGCGCAGCAGGAAGAGAAGCCCCACGGCTACTGGACAGGGGCGGCGGCGGACTTGGGGAAATCCCCCATGGGCGGCGGCGCGGTACAGGGAGAGCAATTGGGGCGGCTTTAAAAGGGCAGCGCCCTAGGGTTTGGGGAGAGTAGAGCGGACGGTGAGGAATCCATTCAGGGGCACGCGGCCTCCATCCGGGCGCCGGCGCGGCGGGCGGGGCGCCATGGTCGGCGTCGGCCACGGGGCCGGCGCGGTTCGCCCCCCCCCCCGTGCGTCACGGTGGAGAAGAGAGGCGGGGAAAAAAAAAAAAAGGATAAGGGATGGCCGACGGGCGGGGCCCGCACGTAAGTGAAACAAGGAGAGGGATGAAGGGTAGGCGGGCGGGCCGGGCCGAGTTGGGCCGAAGGGCTAGTTGGGCTGGCGGTTGTGCGAACCTGAGAAGGATTTCAGGGTGTTTTAGAGGACTTGGCGATCTGAGTTGAGGCCCAAGGCGCAGGGAAGTTTTTTTCCTATTTACTTTAAACTCTAGGTCCTATTTAAACTGTGATTCGAATTTGAATTTAGAATTCAAATTTGAATCCCACACAATCAAGATGCAAAATAAATCCCATAAAATCCAAGGTTCTCACACTAGCATTTTATAATTCCTAAATTTTATGATTTAGCTCAAATTAAATCTAGGAAATTAGGGAAGGATCAAAGAAGACAGCCTTATATTTTAATCATGCACTCAATTTCAAATCGAAATTTTGAAATCCACATTTTCGCATTGCTAACACTCCGGGAAAAATTCCAGGATGTTACAGAACTCCCCCCTCACAAGAATCTCGTCCCCGAGATTAAGAGCTGATTACCGGTTTTTGAAGGGATGAGAAAACAGAAGAAACGAGTTGCTCCAGCATCAAAAGGAGTTAGAGCCAATGCGATCCAACTTCAAATTCTCCGATCGCGGTGGCAAAAGCGTTGGTAGCTTTTCCTTTCTCTATATGGGTAAACCTTCCACGGCTTGCAGATCGTTGAAGAGTAGACTGAGGATGTCCTCCTCCTGGAGTCGGTGCTTTTGCGGGCATAGCTGGGGTCTTCTTGTCGGGGCACTGGAAGATCTTGCCCAAGCTTGCCACAGGCGAAGCAAGTCGGGGTGAACTCTCTGATGTTGGGTCTTGGAGTGCTCGGCTACGGGCGATTATATCCTCCATTATGCCTCCATTATGCGGTTGGTAGTCGAAACTCCCTCCTCCTGAGCAGTGGTTATTGCCTCCTCCGAAGTTGCTTCCTTGTTGGTTAATCCCTGAGCGGAAATTCCCACTCTTCATGTTGCTTGACCCATCTCTCGACTTCTGGAACGATCGGTCGAAGTGGTCCTGATCTCCTATCCTCTTCATGTCCTTTATGTGGTCTTCACGACCCTTCTCTCGTCCTTGAGCGTGATAGCGCGGATCACGAGGTGGCGTAGAGAGTTGTGCTCACCTGCCTTCAGCCCTTGGCGAAGGCCGTGGTGAAGGCCTCTCAGGAATCCAGAACTGCTTCTTCTGTTCGAGGTTGGTTTCCTCGAGAGCGTAGCGCATCATTTTCACGAAGTGGTGCTCGTACTCCTCCATTCTCATCGCACCCTATGTCATGGTGCAGAACTCTTGAGTCGTTTGGTCCATCAGCTCGTTGGGCAGGTACTACTTGCGAACGCCTTGCGAACTCCGACCAAGTGATGAAAACGGGTTCGGTGGTCGGCGGCGTAGTTGTCCCATCAAGACTTGCAGATCCATCTAGATGGTGCGCGGCGATGGTGACACACTCCTCACCGGTGTAGACAGTGAGGTCGAGCTTGGTCTCGATTACCCTCAGCCAGTCGTCGGCATTGAGCGGCTGGTCCGAGTAGCTGATGGTGGGGGCCTTCAAGCGAATGAACCCCTCAATTTCTTTGTGAGATCCACCCCTGGCAGGGCATTGCGGTTCCCACCATTGCTTCGATGCTCCATGGTTTCCGCCATCCTCTGCATCAGCTGATTCTGCAGGGCCATCACGTCCCCCAAGTTGGGTGGTGGCGGTGGCAGCTGCTCCGTCTCAGGCTGGCCTTACTCCGGTTCGGGCTCAGCTTCCTCCTCTTCGTCATCAACTTCGGGGTCCTCGGGTGGTAGTGGCACGCCCACGACCCAGTGGATTGGTAACCTTTGGAAAACATGACCAGGGAAGAAAAACTCTAGACAGCGTCACTCACCAACCAATGAGTCAGACACAATCATGAAAATATCACTAATTATATATCCTATCACTCAAAGGGAAGATGCCTCAAAACTCAATAAACTCCATTAAGAGCCAAACACTCAGCAAACATGATATACTCATATAAGCTTCCTCGAGGGTGACTCAGGCCTCAGAGGTCGCGAGCACATCAACGATCTAGTCTATCGTCAAAAGGTCTCCGAGGGGTTGTGCCTAGTATGGTGTTTCAACACTGCTCCACTTCATCGTGTTCAGGACAAGTTCTCGACCAAAGGTCGTGTCCTCGTTAGAAAAGTTGAAGTTCGTAGGTAAGAAAGAAGCTTTTCAAAGGGGGAAAGCTTTTATAAAATAATCCAAGGGGTTTATATAAAGGAAGGAAACGTATAGAATCCTTATTTACTATCGGCCATTTCTAGGGATACGTGCTACGGTCAAGTACGGCTCTGATACCACCTGAAACGACCCCGGATTTTCGGTGAGGAAAACCCGAGTCCCTGTACCTTTGCGATAGTCCCGGGATCAGTGGCTATCGCGTACAGATCTCATCACAGAAGGTAAATCACAACCGTACATCGCATCACACAAATATTAGTACATAATTTATTACATGTCCATAATGGAGTACAACATTACAAGCCTCAAGGCTGAATCAGAGTAAAATTCTACGCGGCGGTAGCTAGCATCTCGGAAGGGTCTCCATCTTCTGTTCTTCACGCCCACAGGCATCCTTGAGCGAAGCGACGCATCCCTCAGTCGTACCATCCGTCTGTGTTGTTGTCGAAGTCGAACTCGTAACCTGCACGCTCAAAGTCTATCCCCAAGGAGTGGGATAGGTTCACGTCACCGACTGTATGCAGCTTTAAGTGGCCTATCTTCTAAAGGGTAAGAAAAGAGGCAAGGTAGAAGCTCAGGTTTCCTATGCAGCAGCAGCAAAGCATAAACAGAAATCATCTCCATATAGGTCCCAAACCAATCTCTCAAACACAGCTCGGAACCACCTGGTACCCCAGGGTCCCGTCTCCACAACCTATCTCCATCTAGGGTCGATGCGAGAACTTCCTCTCCTCGCACCTCAATGATTGTAATCGGATCGACGAGGTAGAGGGAGCCACTCTCCTCTAACCGACTGCAACCACGGCTCACCACACTCTCAGCTACAGGGGGAGGTAGAAATCCCAAAACATGAGGAACGAACATGTCTTCAAGGTTTGTCCATGACCGAGGACGCGGCTATACGTATAGATCAAAACTCTGCAGAGCGTGTACACCTGTACCCAACTCGGGATGGTACCCGACGGTGATCAGCCAACCGAGCCCATCCTACCGTGCGAACTCTCGGTAGTTTCGGTCCCATCCTGCATCCGGCCCTCAAAGCGATTCCCCTCGCAAAGGGAATTGCACCGGAACTGTGAAATGCTCCCGTGTGGCCACACGGGAGACGCTCTGAGAGGGTGGTCTCACCTCCACCGCTCCCCCACAGATACCCTCTATCCTTCCTAAGCAGGTATGGTTCCGCACTTGCCGAGCTCAACTCGGCCCTATCCCCACTCTCGGCGAGGTGGTGTGTACGAAAGTCCTATCGACAAGGTTGATCCACTCGCTTTCGGACGGGGCAAGCTCATGTCCTCCATCCGCAAGTAAAACCCCAACACCTAGGCTCCGAAAACCGTCAAAGCGAGGGATACACTGAGGAGTGCATCCCTATCCCCGATCCCAGATCGGTTGTCTCGAGCTCACCCCCGCCAAAGTACCCAAAAACGCCTTCTCTGCCGCGCTTTTTACCCCACTCACGCCAAGAACCACTATTCCCATCCCAAACACATGCATCGCGAAGCTCGGCGCATATACACGCTTATATACACATATATAGTAGTAGGACAATCAAGGACGAGGATAATAAAGGTAGGCGGTTGCAAGGTTCATCATCATGCATTTAAAGTAAAGCGCTAGCATTCTACATAGCAATGCCTAATAGGTATTTCAGAATCAGTCGGGCGTGAACACCTGTGTGCGAGTAGTCGTCGGTGGCGTAGTCGTCGTTGTAGTCGATCTCCGAGCTCAGCTCCCCGGCTCCAGCTGTTCCTATTAACGCGCAATTAAAATAAAGGCGGGTCCTATTGCAATTAACTCCAAATGAACAACAATTAAGAGCCGAAAGAGAGCGAACACTAGCCTAACACGGAGTTTATAATTTTAGAAGAGCTTTGGAAAAGGTTTCACAATTTTCGGAGTTGAAATGAGTTTTCCGGGGATTTTCCAAAGATAAAATAGATTTCGAAATTAAAATACGCATACACAATACACTTAAATATAAGCTAACTACGGCAGGCTCAAAAGGGCTCTAAGCTATCTACGGGCTGGCTGCAAGCTAGCTCTTCGAGCTCACATGGCTGCCACATAGGTAGCTATAAGCGACCCATGCACAAGTGGGCGCCCACATGGCTGCAGGTGTGGCGCCACAAACGATCTCGGTCGGATGCTGCTGCGGCTCGCGGTGAGCGGCAGAGGTGTGGTGCTTTTGTGGTTGGTCGACCGCACTAGATCCGGCAGGATCCACTACGGTAACAAAGGTGTGTGGGCACGTGTGTGCAACTATCCCCTACGGGACTCTGGCGTGGGCGCCAGGTGCTCGATGGTAAGTCCCAGAGGAGCGACAGGTGGAAAGGGGCTCGTCGGCGGCGAGGTTGTTCGGTGACTCGAGCTCACGCGACTCGACGCGGCTCTGGTACACCTAGGGATTCATCTAGGCAAAGAAAAGGGTTGCCTTGGTCGGAAGCTCGGCAGGACGGTGACGGAGAGCAGCTTGGCGTGCGGTATAAAGCAGAAGGTGTCGGCGACGAGATTCGGGTGGTCGGCGTCGATGAGGTTGTATGCGCTCGCGTGCCTGAGAGTGAACGCGTACACGAGTTGGTTCGGCGCTCGCGCGCCTCGGTAGAAATGATGCTCTTGATGACGGGGTTCCGGTCACGACAGGCTGAGCGACGGCCAGGTTCGGCTCACACGCGCGAGCGTGTTCACCGGACTCGAGCAAGGAGAGCAAAGGCGACAGCTTGGTCGAGCTCATGCACGAGCGTGCGTACGGCGTGAGACGAAGCTCCCGGACGAGCACGGCGGTGCGAAGGTAAACGGCTTGGTGCGGGCCGGAGCTCCGCGGCGTCGCGACTGGGGTGTCCGCGGCGGCGTGGCAGCTCGCTTGCGAGGACGTGTGTGCATGTGAACATGCGCATGCACCGCTTGGACAGGAAGAGCAGGGCTCGACTCCCGCGGGTGCGGGTGTACGTGAGCAGAACATCGGCGGCGAAAGAGAGCAGCCCGACGCGGCGAAGGTTGACAGAGACAACGCACTACACGGCGGGGACGCCGTTTTGCGAACAGAAGGTCACGGTCAAGAACATGGCTTTCCCCGGCAATGATGAGAAGGTCGGCGGCGAGGGTTTGAGTTCACACGAGGTTGGGGCACAGAAAGGTGAGCTCCTCGGTGGCACACCAGGGTGTTCGCCTGTGTGCGTACGTGCGGACGAACACGTGCACTGACTTGGCCTGACGCTCGTGCGCCTAGGCGGAAAGATGTCCTCGGCAGCGAAGTAGAGAGACGTGGTGGTCGCGATCTGGATGCTTCGGTTTCGTTCGAGGCGTGCAAGGCGACGGTTGGGTTGGCGCGCTCATGTGCCTGAGCAAGTGCGCAAGATCGGGATCGAGTTGGCGCTCGCACTCTCGGGGAGGAAGGATCTCCCTCGGCGGCAAGGCCGCGTCTTGTGGCGAGACGGAGTGCCGACAAGGTCTGGCGCGAAAGGGAGCCAAAGGTTTGGCCTTGACTTCTCCAGGCAAGCGCACGCATGGTTGCGCGGCTAGGCACGGCACGTGTGTGCGTGGTTGCACAGGGCAAGGGCGAACGCTTGCGCATACCGGCGTCCGGGCCACGGCGGTGGGCCGGAACGGCAGCGGCGTGACCATGAAGACAACGCGACTGCGGCGGCGTGCCACAGTGACGGCGCAAAGAAAGGAGAGCGACGACCAGGCTAAGGCCGGGAGGTGATGAGGATCAAGGCGGCCAAGATGGGTCGACCTCGCATCTGATGGCTTAGGGGAACAAACGTGTGCCGACGCGTTGGGGTTCGCGGCGGCGGCAGAGCGCTACGAGATGGGGCTCACCGACGCAAACTCTTGTGCGGTGCCGGTGAGGATCAAACGATCACGTGCAGAAATCAAGTGTGAGTGTGCGCACAGGTATGTGTGCGGTTGGATGGGGAGAGCAGAGGGGTTCGACTCCTCGGGTGTACGTGTTTGCATTTGTGCAAACGTCGGCGGCGTGGCCACGGGGGCGACACAAAACCGACGGCACGTGCACGACGACGACACAGAGACGAGAGCTCAACGAGCAGATTTAGGCGAGGCGGTGTTCAGGGTCGAAGTGGCCGAAAGGTCCGAACTTGGGGTCGATGGCTCGACGGACACACGTGCGCCGGTGCGTTGGGGTTCGCGGTGACGGCACGGCGGAACGTCGAACACGGTCACAGATAGGTGAAGCGGGGCTCGGCCCCTCGGTTGCATGCGTATGTGTGCGCGCCGATCGCCGACGGCTCGGCTATGGCAGCCGACACAAAATTGACGGCGTGCACTAGGCAAGGGGACAGAGAACAGGAAAACGGCGAGGAACGGCCCGACGGCGTTGGTTGGGGACATACGCCGGCGAACGACCTCGCGTGTGCGTGAGTGCGCGTGCACAGGTTTGGCCAGGAAGGACAGGGCCTCGACCGGTGTTGGTGTGTGCGGGTAAAAAGTCGGCGGCACGGCCCGTGGCGATGGCACAACGCCAACAACATGTGCACAACCAGGGACATAAACAGGGCGACGGCGAGCGGGGAAGTGCGCACGACGAGGGTCTGTGCTCGCACAACTCCCCGGCCCAAAAAGGCAGGGCCTTCGCTCGACGGTGGCGTGCTCAGTGTGTGGGTGCCGACGGCGAGCCGGAACTCGGCGTGCGCTCGTCGGAACAAAGGTACGACACCATTGCAAGGCAAGGGAGCGCGCGCGGCGAAGACGGCAGCGGCACCTGCAAAACGACCGGCTCGGCTCGATGACCGGCTCTCCAGCGACGGCGGGTCCGCGCGGTGGCGCGAGCGGGCAGCGGGCAACACACAATCAGCGAGCTCACAAGGCTCGGTCCATCCTCGGCTCGAAGGCCGGGTCCACATCAAGGTGAAGGGTAGAGCTCACCTTGCGTTCCCGGACACGGCGGCGAGGCGGCGGTGTCGAGCAGTGGAGCGGGCTCTGAGTCGGGGATGCAGAACCGGGACGGTGGCGTGGAAGGCGCGGTGAAGAGCAGGGGAACGGCCTGGAGCAGAAGCGGGGCGGCGCGGTCCATGGCTTCATAGCCTCGTCGGCGCTTCCTTGAACGCGGCGACCTCCGGCTCTCGGGCGGCGGCGGCCTCCTCGGTCCGGCGGCGACATGGCAGCTCGGCGGCGACATGGCAGCGACCTCAACTCCTCCACGGGCGGCCTCCAACTTCTCCCCCCGCCCTCGCGCCTCCTTCTCCTCTTCTCCCCTCTCTTCTTCTTCTCCCCTGGTCCTTTCTTTTTTTTTTGCTTCCCGAATCAGCAGCTCGGCAGGGGCATGGCGCCTGCGCCCTTCGGTCCTCCCCCTCCACTCCATCCCCCTTCCCCTCCCTCTCTGAAATTGCGGCGCAGCAGGAAGAGAAGCCCCACGGCTACTGGACAGGGGCGGCGGCGGACTTGGGGAAATCCCCCATGGGCGGCGGCGCAGGTACAGGGAGAGCAATTGGGGCGGCTTTAAAAGGGCAGCGCCCTAGGGTTTGGGGAGAGTAGAGCGGACGGTGAGGAATCCATTCAGGGGCACGCGGCCTCCATCCGGGCGCCGGCGCGGCGAGGCGGGGCGCCATGGGCGGCGTCGGCCACGGGGCCGGCGCGGTTCGCCCCCCTGCGTGCGTCACGGTGGAGAAGAGAGGCAGGAAAAAAAAAGGATAAGGGATGGCTGACGGCTGGGGCCCGCACGTAAGTGAAACAAGGAGAGGGATGAAGGGTAGGCAGGCCGGCTGGGCTGAGTTGGGCCGAAGGGCTAGTTGGGCTGGCGGTTGTGCGAACCTGAGAAGGATTTCAGGGTGTTTTAGAGGACTTGGCGATCTGAGTTGAGGCCCAAGGCGCAGGGAAGTTTTTTTCCTATTTACTTTAAACTCTAGGTCCTATTTAAACTGTGATTCGAATTTGAATTTAGAATTCAAATTTGAATCCCACACAATCAAGATGCAAAATAAATCCCATAAAATCCAAGGTTCTCACACTAGCATTTTATAATTCCTAAATTTTATGATTTAGCTCAAATTAAATCTAGGAAATTAGGGAAGGATCGAAGAAGACAGCCTTATATTTTAATCATGCACTCAATTTCAAATCGAAATTTTGAAATCCACATTTTCGCATTGCTAACACTCCGGGAAAAATTCCAGGATGTTACAAGCGGCACGGCAGCACAAGCAGCAGAGCACAGGCAACCGCAGCACGACAACAGGTAGCAGAGACAGCAGCACCACGGCAGCACAAGGTATGTGCTCTGAAAGCTAATAGAAATTAATTGCTGTGACATGTTCAGAATGAAGAGGTCAGTTTTCCAACTACTACTACTTCATGACACATTGGTTTAAGTGCAAGTAGAGGAATCTGTAACAAGGAAGCTTTAGGAATGTTTTTTTTGGACATGTCTGATTGTCTTCTGTAGTTCAATGACTTGGAATGTAATGCTAATTATTTTATCAAAATTTGTATTTTACAAACTTGAAAAATATTGCCAAAATCATGTTCTGCTCATACTCACGAATCAAATGAGTTATCATCAGCCACAGGGGCATACATGTCATTTTATACTCAGAACAGAATAATCAGCTACAAATAATCAGGGTTGCCAAACTCACAGCTTATTCAACCAGCAGATTCTCAGACAATCGATTCTCACATAAGCTGAAACAAACAGGGTCTTTGCTTCGTCTTCCACTGCTTCAGTCCAGCGTCGCCGCCCAGAGCGAGCGGTCGTTGAAGTCAAGCGACGTGCCGAGGGATCTGGAAACTTCAATGATGCTTTGCTGTGTTGGCCGCCTGCCGTCGCTCCTCCTCGTCGCTCTGCTTTCTGCCTGCTCGCTTCTACTCGTGCGCGGAACGAATCAGGATCAGGTATTACTATACTCCCTCTTGCTGAATTCTCTTCTCCTGTTGCTATGATGCAAAAATTACTTTTTCTCGGGGAGTGATTAAGCTTTGTGTTTGATAGATTCGGTAAGGTTAGGATATGCAGTTTGAGCTTGAGCTGGATTTGTGTGGTTGTAGTTGAGCAAAATCTACTATTTCTCACCCAACAGGTTATGCTATATGTGTGAGGACAGCTGTTGACCCTGATTTTGCATCAGTATTTTACTTTTTTTTTGCCTCCTTTTGCATCTGCATAGCGATGCTTTGCAACTATCTATGAAAATTGAGAGTTTGGAGGCACCATGAAGTTTTGCTTGTGCAAGCTTATCTGACTAGTTTTTAATGCTTAGTTTTGCCTCTAAGTGTTCATTTTCTTGCTAGGATCTATTGCCTGCTGACAATTTGTAAAATGCTTAAGCTTGTCTAAAGTTAAGAACAAGAAGTCATCTCGCGATTCCTGGTCCAGATTTTTCAGTAAATATTCCTTAGGTTGTACTTGATGGTGCCCATGCCAACTTGGCTTGATTCATGAAGTAATTATGTCATTGACTTAAGTGCCTGAAATGAAAGTCATGTTGTGTTCGAGATCACTTGTCTTCATATCACTGCTAGAGCAATTGTAGGCTTCAGGTATACAGGCAAGGAACTACGAATGATAATGCTTACCATGAGTACTTTCTAACAAAAGACCTACTATTACAACTTTTTATACATTTGTAATGTTGGGTTTCATCCACTGTTCTGTTTGATATTATGATGAATGCATTGTTCCCTATTCTCACTAATGTAGAAACTGTTCATTTTTGTGCTTTAGGAATTCCATGGAGCTGCTAGGTCCAGGTACTGTGTTTAAACACATAAACTGTGCTGGAAATTTGAAATGTTTTATTTTATTATGCATGTCCACCTAAAATGATATGTTTTTCTTCTTTGCAACAACAACAACAACAACAACATAGCCTTTTCTCCCAAGCAAGTTGGGGTAGCCTTTTGGTCTTTGCAAAATGTTAAAATTTATAAATAAGGTTCACACCATCATTCTCCCAAGGTAGCTTATTCCTTGTAGGCTTGTAGCCCCAATGACAGGAAACCTGAAATTACTTTACTTGAGAAATGTTCTTTAGGTACCTAGGTAGAGTTTGAGACATATCTCATCTATTTCACTTGATTCCAGAATTCTTCTTCAAAATCCACACACACATGAGGTACATTGTTCAAGGGAAAGGAGCCGTGCAGCTTGGGAAGCTATTGACGAGGTAGCATATTCAACCTAACAGTTCTATCTCCATTTCAACATCCTTTTTTTTTGTGGGTAACATCCATAACAGTTAATCATGCCAAGCTCTCTCTTTTATGCAGTATCTGATGCCCTTTGTGGAAAAGGAGAAATATGAACTCCCTAGCAAATGTAGACTTCGTCCGGATAATGACATGTTCCGGGAGCAAGAGCAACATAAGATTCATTTTGATATTAATGAGTGGCGTTGTGGTTTCTGCAAGAAAGCTTTCCGAGCAGAGAAGTTCCTTGACCAACATTTCGAAAATCGGCACAAGGATCTTCTGGATAATGTATGTTTCTTGACAGTAATTATGTTTGTTTAATAAATGTTTACTTAACAAGAATTCGGTCTGTCTGCGGTTTTCACAAGTTCTACACTTGTATCTTCTTCCATAATAACATCTCACAGCCAGCAAAACGGAGGTGAAACAAAATATAAATAGCTTACAATTGTGCAGGAATGTATAACAATCTAATCCTTATATAATAAATTAAGGTCCCATCTCTGCAATAACTAATATGAATGTATGCTTCCAGGCAACCATGATAGCTGAAATAATACCATCTCTTGTCAGTAGAAAGTTGACTTAGTATTGTATCACTCTGAAGGGTGAGTCCTTGATACTGTCATACTGATATCATGTGATGAAAACTTCACCAAATACATCTTGCACAACATCATATTCATTCTTATGCAGCAGTTCTAAAAGCTACCCGCTAGCTTGTCTAGCTAAGTTTCGTCAGTTTGAGACACTGCCATACTGACATCATGGGATGGTTGCATTTTTCTTTTCATTAAAATTTTATTTACTATCTCTGAAATTTTGGATTTTGAACTATTTCCTTAGAGTGAAGGAAGATGCTTGGCAGATCTGTGTGGAGCACTTCACTGCGATCTGATGTTGGAGTTCAAGAAGCCAAAGAGTAAATGCAATGCAGCTGCAGCTTTGAGGAACCGTCATCTTTGTGAGGTTCTTACGTTATTTTAACTGCTTCTTTTTTGGTTTAGTTTTGTGCTTTCTGGTAGCATGCATGATACATATCCCTATTCTAGTAACTTCATCATGCATTTTTTTAGCTTGTATGTTGGTTTTCTATAAGGTATTCTACATATCTAGGTTTGCATTAGACTATGTTGGTTTATTCTTTGTTTAAAACTACTGTTTTGTACTTTGATACTTAGGCAGTTTCGTCTCAAAAAAAAAAAAAACTTAGGCAGTATCAGTTCTACATGCATGACACTGGTGTGGTTGGTTCTTATTAGATGAAACCATGTGAAAATCTGCATGTTTGTCTTTAGTCTACCACTGAATCAACTAACTGGCTCTGGCCTTTTGTACCTACTATGCATAATTGAGATGATTGTGACTCGCTATTCGAGAACTGTAAAAAAATGTGGCTTTTATTGGTTTTGCTTGGTACTTTATTCTATCTGGACATAATGTGTTATTTAGGTAGCTTTACCTGTGTATGGGTGATAGAAATCTTTAACTCCATACTTCTGCTGACAGAGCCTTGCAGACAGTTGCTTTCCAATTAACCAAGGTCTAGCTGCCAGCCGTCTTCATGGTAAGTGTATTCTACTTGAATGTTGTGATCATTCACTCACATTTATCTCATGATGTAGGTCTCTTTCTGATTTCTGATGCAGCTGGCATTGCACATCTTTTCTGATGTGGCTTGTTTTGCAGAATTTTTCTTGCGCCAATTTTGTGATGCTCACACTTGCAATCGGGGCACTAAACCTTTCCCTAAAGGTGGCAGGGTGAGCAAATTTCTATCTAGAAGTTGTGTACCTATGTTTTGATGCTTATATAATCTCAGGTTATTATTCCTTGCATTAACAAATGAAGCTACATCTGATAGATGTAGCCTTTTAAGCGGTAGATAACATTTTTAGCGAGCTAGCATCATTTGTTTTTTATTCTGGTTAATTTTTTTCGGGATAACTAATAACTTACAAACTTGCATTTCAGCTTATTTTCTGAACTCCTTATGAATGACTTCAAAATAGATTTTTTTTTTGTAATTCGAGCTTTCAAAGTGTCGCATAGCATTACATTCTATTGCGTCTCTCTATTATAAGAGATTGAGAACATTTCCATTTAAAGAATCTACTGTTTACTTGATAAACCCAAAGGGGATCTCTGCCATCTTACAGCTATTATTTTCCTTTTGTGCAGAAACAAACAAACAGGTTCTACTTGGCTCTCTGCGTGTTGACACTGATACTTTTGCCCCTGTTCTATCTCATAGTGTTCTTGCACCAGAGGTTTGCTCTATCTACTTTGTGAATAAGAACATTTCTTTTACATTGGGCATTTCCAGGACTATTCTCATATTTTTTTGCCATGCAGGGAGATGAAGAAAGGTGTACAAGACCTAAGAAGGTTTTCAAAAATTGGGCAGAAGAAAAAGCCATCCTAGTTGTAACGAAGTTTTCTTGTGTACCCAAACTTGCTAGAAGACTAGAGAAAAACCAGTCTTAGTTGGCTAGTGGAGCTGAGGTATGGTCGCAACCACCCAGGTTCGATTCCTCATTAGAGCGAATTATGGGGTTGATTTTAAAAAAATTCCCTCACCGGTGAAACCGGGGTTCGGGGGTTTTCGAAGTCGGGAGAAGGCTTATTCTTCTTAATGAAAACCGTGGGGGCGGTCTTACCCCCACCGACTTGGTTTTCTTACCCCTTTAGTCACCCAACTAGTGTTTAGTTGGACTTTTTAGTCAGCCCCTGTTTGGATGGTAACTAAAATTAGTTAGCATTAATTATTCTTAACATTAAATTGTTCTTTCTCACTCCTTTCTCTCTCCTCTCCTATCTCTTGCTGGGTCCACAGAATTAATGGGAGGAGCAATTAATTAGGTGAGAGAGGGGATTTTAGTCACTAGAAGTTAGGTGAGGGGTGATTAGAGACTAAACTAGTTTTAGTCACCCTTGAGGTTTAGTCACTTTGGTAACTAAAATTAGTCTCTAGTCACCTATGGATCGAAACACCCTCTTAACTAAAATTAGAGGGTGTTTGGACCCCTTTAGTCACCTGACTAGAGTTTAGTTAGAATTAAACTTTTTAGTCAACCCTTGTTTGGATGGTGACTAAAATTAGTCAGCATTAATGGTTCTTAACATTAAATTTTTCTTTCTCCCTCCTTTCTCTCCTCTCCTATCTCTTGTTGGTCCACGAAATTAATGGGAGGAAAAATTAATTAGGTGAGGGGGGATTTTAGTCACCAGAAGTTGGGTGAGGGGTGACTAGAGACTAAACTAGTTTTAGTCACCTTTAGTCAGGGGTGTTTGGAGGTTTAGTCACTTTGGTGACTAAAATTAATCTCTAGTCTCTAGTCACTCATGGATCCAAACACCTCTTAGACTCTATGTAGAAGTTTGCCCTTAGGGCAATCCCAATGGGACATTAATTGTAGTTTCTATTATATCTCTTAATTGCATTGACAGCTCAGCGATTTGCTGATGTGGCAAACGATTTATTGCGGAGAGAGAGCATAGGCAGTAGAAATCGTTTCTTGAGGAGGAAACGACGTCCTCACTCGGATCAACGCACGAAGACACGAGAGAAACGGCGTTGGGGAGAAACCACTGGTTTCCATCGCCCTCCTTCTGGATCCGGTGCGCTGCCAGACATCGAGCACGGCGGCGTGGACGAGCGCGGCCAGCAGAAGCGACAGACTGAGCACGGGCGAGCGTGAGGTCAAGAACTGAGGACGGGTGAGTGGGGGCGAGCATCAAGGTCAACACTGCTTGCCTGCTTCCATGGCGGAAGGCAAAATTAAAATCGCTTCCTTCATTCTCATGGATCCGTAGGTCTGGGTAGTAAAATTGATTCACAAGAGAACAAGGCAGTTGTCTGTGCAAGTGATTGAAACAAAACTCACCATGTGTGATGAATTTTGCTGGCAAGCATCGAGGGCTTCTCTGATGGACTACAAGCGGCTCGGGGATGCAGGGGAGCTCGCCGCAGAGGCCGTGCCTCGCCTCACCCGGCGGATGGACCTGTGCTTGCTGCGTGCTGGGGAGGAGAGGTGGGAGGAGTGTCGCCGCCCGCCGCTTGAAGTCGTCAGAGCGCTCCGCCGCCATGGACACATCGCCGTTGTGGACTACCTCCACTACGCACCTGGCAGGGGAGCTGGCCGGGGAGCAGGGAGTGAGCGCAACCCGCACCTGGCCGGGGAGCGCGCCCAGGGAGCTCACGTGCCGCCGCTCCCGGCGACGGCCACGAGCTCGCCGCGACCCACCTACCCGATCTCGGCCCGGAGGGGATTGACCTGCGGTGAAGAAAGCACAAAAGATCCAGAGACCAGATGGAGGAATAATGTAGATGATTGGTCAATGTTTAGTCTGAAACATGGTAGAAAATTTTGCATTGGGAAGAATTAGTTTCTTGGTGTGAAATCCTATACTATAGAAACTAGAGTGGTTTCTACCATTGTGACTGCCCTTACGACTTCTACGAATGGGAGGGGTAAGACCAGTCTCAGTGGGAGTTTCACGGACACTGATACCTAGAATGCCATGTCAGCTCTTAAATATGATGAAACTGTCACTCTCAGTGCACAGTTTGGTGGGTGTAGTTTTATAGACATGATGCAACATTTAATTTTTTGCATGTGTTGTGATTAATTGTAACATGAGAACAATATAGCCTTTTGTAAATAAAACAAGAATGCATTTCAACTAACTTCAATACTAGTACGATATATAAATGGTCCACGAAATATAAAATGGAACAGTTTCACATGTGATAGGACCAAATAATATATGCATCAGTTTCACTTTCACATTGGCACAGATTGCTCTCCCATCGACAACTAGTGAAGGGTAAGCAGATTACTGAAACAAGATAAGATAACTCTCCCATCCTACTACTGAAGGGCAGATAAACAAGATAACTATGCAGGCCAACCTACTGCTGAAGGGCAGAAGAACTCCCATCTTCTCAAAATAACTCCCAGCAACTCACCTCCTATGCTCCATCGTCAACTGAAAGTAGACCAGATAGCAATTGCTTGAGTTTCTCTAAGATTTGCACATTCTCATGCCTTAAACTCAATTCAGCATGATAAATTCAGGTTGCTTTAAGTTATCAGGTTCACATGTAATTGGAAGTATCAGTCATAGCCTTTGCAAACAGAATTGGAAATTACATGTGCAAATGCAGTACAAGTGCTAATTTGTCATTTTATCATCAAATTTTTGTACATATCAAATTTTATCTTTGTTAAACCAGAGTAGTGGCGGAGGACTGCCTCCACTGCCCGGATTCGATCCGGCACCTCGCCCTTCAAAACTACGGGCCGAGAGACAGAGAAACGGGAGGGAGGAATCTCACCTTGATTGCCTCGATGGCGTACTCGACCTCGAACAGTCGTCCCTTCAAAACTTGCTAGAAGACGTATGCACCATTTTGCTTCTAGGAATGAGCTGTTATATCATCTATGAGCTCTTCTTCTTTTTATGATCTCCGAACTACCAATCACAACCATTTAATCCACACCCTTAGGTTTCAAACAGTCACAACCGTTTAATCCACACACACTTAGGTTTCAAACTACATGCAATTCTTACCAAGTATAGTTTAATTGGTTGTGGTTGCTAATTAAGCTCATGCCATGCTGATTAGGGCACTCCCAACCCAGACTCTACCCATGGAGTCTATATCTCGAAGACTCTATCACAAGAAACTATATTCTCCAATGCAGATTTTCTAGCATGGAGTCTATCTAATATTGCTCTCGGATCTTCTACTCCCGCTTTATTAAATAAGAGGACACATCGTGCATGCGGGCAGCCACACGGGATCCGCACGGGCTTCGTTTTGCGTGAAGACTTGGAGTCTACTAACTTAGACTTGGTTTCTAAGTTTTCACCTCTCTTTCATTATTAAATTGCTTGCCACATCAGCAATTTGCTTAGGTGGCTGTGTAATTAATAACTTTGGACTCTACTAGAGTCTGGGTTGGGAGTGCCCTTATGACATCAAAATTAGCATAAAGTGAAGGCACACGATTTGATGTGGATAAAACCAGGTGCGTTCGGACCTAGCTGGCGTCCTAGCAATCAGTTGGAGGTTTACATCCTTTTATTAAATCTTCCTAAAAAGACTATTCAGATTGTTACTTTTTCCTATCATAGGTGTTCATGCCATACTGAGGCAAGCACGTACATTTTTTTGTGAGCTTACAGAAGACATTCAACGCTCATGCGGTCATGCCTGATTTGGAACCTCAACTTGTGACTGATGTGCCTGCGTGTGCTGATTTGGAGCCTCGGCTTGTGGAGTAGACAGTGTTTCCTCACAGCGATATAGTAAAAAGTAAATTAATCCACCAATGTTGAAAGCCTACCCTTATGGGCACTCCCAACCCAGACTCTATCCTAGAGTCTAAGTCTATTTATTACTTTTATATATATATTGTATTTTGTTGATATGGTGCTTATGTGGTAGTATATTTATGGAAGGGAAAGGGAGAAAAACCAAGACTCCAAGTCCAAGTCTATGATAGCTTCAAGGTAATAAATGCCCTTAGATTCTGAGGGTGTTTGGATCCTTTAATCACCTGACTAGAGTTTAGTCAGACAAACTTTTTAGTCAGCCCCTATTTGGATGATGACTAAAATTAGTCATCATTAATTGTTCTTAACATTAAATTGTTCTCTCTCCCTCCTTTCTCTCTCATCTCTCATCTCTTGTTGGGTCCACAGAGTTAATGAGAGGAGCAATTAATTAGGTGAGATAGAGAATTTTAGTCACCAGAAGTTGGGTGAGGGGTGACTAGAGACTAAAGGCACTCCCAATGGTGAATTAATTACAGTTTCTATCTCTAATAAATGACAAGCCAACTCAGAAAAAGATGATGTGGCAGCTTAATAAATAAAGAAAGAGAAGAAAATTTGAGGAAACGGTTTCTACTATGAGAAACCACCTCTACTCTTGCAACGAGGCAGAAGACTCCGGCGATTTTGGCTTTGGGAGGAAACCGGTCGTTTCCATACCGCCGACCACCAGGAGCGCTCGCCCGCCTCCACCGCAAGGTCGCCGTGCGCTCCCCCGTCCGCCGTCCGCCAGGGCTCACAAATTGCCGAAGGGTCGTCGCGGGAGCTCACCTGCGCCACCAGCCCTGCTTGTCTGCCGCCGTGCGCAAGAAGGGGAAGCTCCTCACGCTCGCCGCTATCCCTGCTCGCCGGCGAGGTGAAGCTCTTCGATCCCGCCGCCCGGGTTGCCCCGACCGACCCCCGGCCGCCGCGCTTGCGCCGTCGCGCCGCGCTCGGTGTGCACGGGCGGCCCTACTCGTCGTGCTGCGCGACCCGCGCCGGTCGCGGCCGGTGGTGCCCCGCCCACCGCGCCTGCACAGGCACGCTGGCCACGTCACTGCCGCCGTGAAACAAGCCGCACGAAGACCGCGCTGCTCTCGTTGCGTACCTTCTATTGTTCGCAACAATGACAACGAAGTGAACGAACATCAAAACATCACTCGCATTGCAAGCAATGGAAAAGCTGGAGGAATCAATGAAGCATACAACGGCTCGTGGCCGCTGGCCGGCACAAACACGAACCTATATGCATGAAGATATAGCAGTCCCCGGCGAGGTGCTTCCTGCAGAGGGAGTAGGCGTCCATGGCATGGTGGCAGGTTTCGCCGCCGGCGACGGCGAGTGGTTCGATGCCAAAGAACGAAGAGGGTCACGCTCGCTGCATGAAGACTGTGGTGGTGGCGGCAGGCGGCCATGCTCACTCGCCACCCGCAACGAGCGCACCCGCGCCACGCACGTCGTGTCGTCGTCCACCGCTTACCATGAGCGCTCGCACGCCGACCCATGCATGACTCCACAGGCGCTTGCCCACTGACGCTGCGCGCACTCACCAGTGCAGCCGACGCAAGCTCGTCGCCTGCCATGCGCTCACCGGCCACCACGAGCTCCCGGCCTGGCCGCTGCGAGCTTGCCGGCCACCACCGCGCACCGCCGAGGGAACTTGCTCCCCGTCGTGAGGAGTCTGAGGTCAAGTAGTACAGAAAGCAGATCTACAAAGGGATAATAAGTGGAGAGAAAAAAAATCTAAGAACATTTATTAGATGAAGACACCACCATTGGGGGAGGCAGTTTCTATAAACGAAATTTGTTGACGTGGTTATCTTGGACATCATGTCTAGTTTCTACCATTGAGACTGCCCTAAACTAGTTTTAGTCACCCTTTAGTTAGTGGTGTTTGGAGGTTTAGTCACTTTGGTGACTAAAATTAGTCTCTAGTCTCATCACCCATGGATCCAAACACCCTCGTCATGTAGAGTTTGTAAGGGCAGTCCCAATGGAGGAAACTGTCACGATTTCCATAGCATGAGAAATCATCTATAGAAATTATACTTCACAATGGTAGTGTCTTCAAGCAATATTTTTTTCTCTCCCAATTCGACCAATGAGGACCGTTGCATTAATCCTATAGAAACTAGTGGTTTCTTCTCAATGGCGAATTTAAGGTTTCTTGTGTATTGAGTCAAGAGTAGACATGGTTTCTCCTTGAGGAAATCATTTCTATGATTTGTCCTCTCTTTCCTCATTAATTAGGCTAACACATCATCATTTTGCTAAGTTGGTAAGATAATTAATAGACATAGAAACCACCATAAATGTATCATTGAGTCACAATGGTGAATTAATTGTGATTTCTATGTTCATTAATTATCATGACAACTCAACATTTTGCTGATGTGGCAAAGGAATTAAAGATGAAAGAGAGTAAAAAAAACGAAGAAACCGTTTCCTCCTCGGGAAACCAAGTCGACCCTCGCAACGAGGCACTTGGATATCGCACGACCGCCGTTGGGGAGAAACCACTGGTTTCCATGGGAGAAACCACTGGTTTCCATCGCCTTTCTCCGAATCCGGTGCGCGGGCGAGCGCGGCGGCACGGGCGACCTAGGCTAGCACAAGTGAATGGCCGAGCACAGGTGAGTGCGGGCGAGCGTCAAACGCTGATGCCGAGCACATGCGAGCTTCAAGGTCAACATCTTCTTACCTGGTGGAAGGAAAAATTAATATCTCTGGCTTCACTCTCACGGATTCGTGAATACGGATTGTAAAATTGGTTCGCAAGAGATTAAAGCTTTCTGTGCAAGTGATTGAAATAAAACTCACCATGAGTGATGAATTTTGCTGCCAAGCATCAAGGGCTTCTCTGGTGGAGGACAATGCACGGGCCATGCCTGGCCTCACCCGGCGGTTTGGTGGTTCTGTGCCGCTGCTCCATGCAGCTCGATTCAGTGAACCCACGTGCCAGCGCTTCCGGCGGGGAAGAGTGTGACAACCGCTCAGAAAAATACCGTACTATCGCCTAAAACCAATCCACTTTGGTCATTCAGCAATAATAAAGTATCATCCTGTCGTTAGATTGCCGGGTTATCGCCCGGTAAATCACTTGGAATGCAATACAGAGGATCGACATATGCATTAAAACTCACGCGAAGGCGAGTCCAGAGTACAAACACAATTTAAATTCAAAGCAGTCCCGAAGGATTTAAATTATTACAAATCATTGTTCATGACAGGAAGTAAAGGTTCAGAGTTCGAAAACAGCGGAAATAAATAAACTAGCACAACGATACACATCACAGGAGGCCATCCATGATGCCATCACTCGTCCTCTTCCACTCATTCCAGCTCCCAGCCGGGTGGAATCTCACCAGGCCAAACAACACCCGCAACAACATTTTTAAAGCAAGGCTGAGTATACTAATACTCAGGAAGACTTAACCATCGAGTGATAGCTACATTACCAAACTCTAGACATGAGAGTCTTTTTGGCCGGTGGAGTTCTTTTGCTGAAAAGCAACAAAGAGTATGTCCTTACTTTCATTATTTTAGCATAAGTTCGAGTTGATTACCATTTCTAAGTGTGCCAACTAACTCAATTAAGGATTGTACAATACAATTAATTCACGCAGAAGTATTCACCAAGTTCCATCATTAAGGGATAATATGACCAGTTGATTAAGCAGTCTCGGATAACGGTGAGAGGCCGACAATCGATTGGTTTATAACCTTGCAAGGTAGACCTAAACACACGGTGCGGTGCCCCGACAGAGCTGACACCGACCAAGCGGTTCCCAAAAATCCTCAGTTTGGGATCAAAGCTTACAGTACTGGGTACAAGGCTATCTGGCGTGCCCCACACAGTACACCCAACCTCACACATGTACCCACCTCCCGATTGCAAAGCGGCAGGTGATTACTCAAGAGTAGTAAGGGAGAGTTCCCGCACCGGCTCGTTAAGGTACTAGGCTTACCGGTCCCATTCCCGACAAGTGCTTAGTACGTTCAAAAGCTTAGCCCACGAAAGCCACTGGACCGGAGCCCAAATCCCATGCTTTTACCACATGAGCAATCCACTTATATAGATCTTATGATTCCAACATAAGAACCTATTCTCGCGAGTGAACATCACTCGACTTGTACCGGTCCTATAGCACAACAGCTATCGACCTAACATACTAGTGATAGAGCATAGGTACCTAAGGATCATGCATCTAGGGTTTGAAATCAAGTCCTGAAACGTAAATGCACAATCATAACAAGGTAATGACATAATTTTAAAAGACAAGGTTAATGATCCGGGGCTTACCTTTGCTGGCAAGGTGGGCCTTGGGCCCTTCTGGACTTTGGTCCAGGTCTTGAGCTACGTCCACGTACTGCAGCTATTCGTCAGCACCTTCGTCTCCTCCTCCCGGCACGAGCGTATATCTACCGTCAGGAAGATCTACACGAGGATGCAATGCAAGATTTATTTGACAATCTTTAATTTAATTAATTACAAACAACCACTGACAACCATGGGGTGCATGGTTGACCACATTCACCTAGATAAGAATGCATTCAGCATACTCTTCCAAAAGGACAATATGCAGTTCTTTATTATTTATTCTTTTTGACGGTGACTGTGTACATATTTACGTAAATAATTTGATTTAAATTACACAAACAGCAAGGGTTGGTGTTTACCCTTTTTAAAAGATTTTTCATCACACACCTAAAGTCACCAGGGGTGTAGGTGGTGATTTTCCAATTTAATTGACTATTAAGCTTTAACTTGCCTTCATAGCTTTTATTCATAAAACAATTTAATAAAATTCAGTGTAAAGGTTTATTAAGCACTAGACACTCATAACAAGCCATTGAACACACATGCATGCTTATGATAGCTAGGAATTTAATTATTTTGAAAATAACAAAAGCTAGCTAATGAAGCAAGACTAATGCGTACAAAAATAAATACTCATCAAAACGATTTCAACTTTCCCACACATGATCTCTGGCCTAAAATTAAGCTAGGGATGCAACAAATACACCTAGAACTACCATGGATCTTGAGCTATGCAATTACAAAGAAAAACAAACATATTACAATAATAAATATTTCTGGCAATTATAAAATTGTGATTAATTCATCAGAGGTGCATTTTGGCATAAAAAGACAACATGCAGAAGTTGGGCACAAAAATCTAATTATTTTTAGCTACAAAAATCATTTGTACAGATTCTGCATAAATAGAAACAAAATTTATATAAAAAGATTTACAACATAACTTTGTGCAATTTTTGGTACAGGAGCTAGTCATAACATAACACACAACATATCTAAAAATTAGCTACAGAGGACTTAGAGATTTTGAGATACAACAAATCTAGATTTTACACATTTCTATTTTTCATGCAAAAATTATCAGGACGTCGCGGCTGAAGGACCGATACGGCGAACCAGAGAGGGGGGCAGTGAATGGGAGCCGATAAAAATTCTTCTCGAAGGAGATGGAAACTCCAACAAGACGAACACGGCTTCCAACACACGTCTCCGACTGTCACACCCTGAAATTTCCAATTTCAGGATGTGAATAGAGAGAACAATTAAATAACGATTTTCTCATAATTTTAAAATTTTTCCAACATTTATTTTTGTTTACAGGGAATATAGTATATGAAAAATCCTTTGATTGATTTTCTAAATTAAATAAAAAGTTATGTGTGTTGCATTCATGCCGATGCATCTAGTGGTTCTTGAGTGCAAAAAGGTTTCAAAAATGCGTGTAGGAGCTGTCCAAACTCTCCCGAGAATTTTCCGGATTTTTCTGGGATTTATTCTCATTTTCTCCGAGCATTTTCTATTTAATAGAAGGCTCTAAAATCTTTTTCATGAGCACCAAATGCTTTATTTGGATTGTTCATGACCTAATCTATCTCTAGGAATTTTCCTGGATTTTTTTGTGATTTTACGAGTATTTTTCGTGCTTTAAAATAATTCACGACTTTTTACTCGGATTATTTTTCGCACCGGAAATACTTTCAAAAAAAAAGAAACCTATTCTACGGATTGGGCCGAGCCCGAGGCTCGGCCCAACCCGCCCGCGCCCGCTCCGCTCCCCGGCCCGGCCCGGGCCCGCCGCGGCCCATCGGCCGGGGAGTCCGGCCGGGCCGCGCCGCCGCGCCGCCCGGGGTCGTGCGCGGCTCCCCCCCCCCCCCCCACGGGGCGCCCCCCGTGCGCCGCCTAGCCGCGTCCCGCCCCCCCGCCGCACCGCCGCCCCGCCCCCGCCACCGCACCCCGCCGCCGCCCTCGCCGGAGCACCGAGCCGAGCGCCGCCGCCGCCGGCGGTGCGGCCCGTCGTCGATTCGCCGGTTGGAGGCATCCCCGGGCGAACCGACCCCACCAGAGAGCTCCAGCCCATCGAGACCTACCCGTTCCACCGCTTCCCCGTCGCCGGAGATGCACCGGAGCACCACCGCCGTGTGAAGCCGCCGCCGCCGCCGTGGAGGTTCGCCGCCGGCCACCTTGCGGTCCGCCCCCGCCGAGGGTGAGCAGCCACACATGTCCTCCTCCCTCTCCTCCCCCTTTTCCCCACCTCAGCCCAGCTCTAGGGTCGCCGGAGCGCCCCAATCCCGCCGGCGATTTGAGCCGCCGTCCGCCCCTGTTCTGGCAGCGAACAGAGGTAGGAGATGAGCCTCGCCTGTTTTGCGGTTAAGCCCCTACAAGATTCCGAAACTTACATGTTAGTTTAGGACTTTGCATCTTTTATAAGGTAAACCCTAGATCTATTAGATCCCTGCAACCAGATCCAACCAGAGCACCTTTTCAGATCTAACCCTGAGTTTTATCAATTTTACGAGCACTGTTTCCCGTGTCTCGGAAATCTTTTCAGCTACTCCCTGAAATCTACGGTTAATCGCGACTAGGTCCCTGTAACCTTGTTTTGCTCATAAAATCTTCGTTTTAGCTCCGATTTGATCCGTTCAAGTTGCGTTAGGTCCATAATAATGTAAACCACGCGTTAGTGATGAGTTTTCACCATGTTTTGTTTCTGAAAATAAAATTAATATTAATTTTGATTAATGCCTAGTTATACATGTCTTTTATAAATAAAAGCAATATAGATCTATATATCGTTTTTCATAATCAAATTTAATTTGATTAATGATTACTTTACATGCTTTTATGAATAAAATCTAATTAGATCTTTTACTCGGTTTTCCATAAGTCAAATATTAATTTGCTTAATGATTAATTAACTTTTATAATTAAAAGTTGATTAGGCTTTTACTCCGCTTTATAAATAAATGTTAATCTTGATTAATACCAATTTAATACTGTTTTTGATAATAATATGATCTACTCGAATTACAAAGTTTCGTTTAGATTGTTCATATAGTTCAGTTTTTCTAAATTAAAATGTTTAATCGGTTTAATCAATATATGAATCTTTATTAATAAAACTTGACTAGTTCTTTACACCGGTTTCATAAAGAAAGTTTAATATTGCATTAATGTCAACATAGGGTATTTTATTTCTGAAATATCCTTTATAATTGTTTTGTTAATTAAAATGAACCTAGCTCATAGCCTTGCTCTCTCATTTATGCAAAACGTTCGTTAGACGTTCTTTTCACGACTCTCTAAGTGTGATCTTTTCGGTTCTTGCTCAATCTTTCATAACCATCTCTTTAAAGCTAACCAAGCCAAGTCCACCTTGTGTTCTTTAGTGATCCATCTAATCAAGCCTCTCCTTTAGTGCGTTCTTTTAAAGTTTCTTTTGATTGGTGCTTTGTTCTTAGTATGTTTGTTTGTTTGCTTTGTGTATGTTTGTGCCCGATGATTGATGCGCTTAGAGTGAACGCCGTTCGAGAGCTTTGGAAGAGCTTGAAGTTGAAGATATTTTGAGCAACTACTCTCTGGTTAAAGGCAAGTGTGTCCTTGATCTTTTGTCCTAAGAACAATATTTAATCACTCGTTGCATATGCTTGCATTAATATGATGGGACCCATGTTTAAGGTTTGACTAGTGTTATTTATCCTGTGCCTTGATCAAACGGGTTTATCTTTATGTTGGGTAGTTATGCTTAGTTGCTATACCTGGGTTATGGTGGTTTTAATGAACAATAATGATGAATCATGTTATACCTTTGATGCTATATATCTCTGTTTAATACAAGACCATATGATTAATCGGAACATGGAGAACCACCCAGGACAACAGTGCAACCACAAGGACTATATGGCTCTGGTCTTGGCCGATTAATTAGGGAAGTCTTTGTGTGGTTATTACTCGCATAGTAGGTTGGGGACGGAGGAATGCTTTTATGGCTCTTCTATTCGGAGCGGTGATGGAACGGAAGACTCTATGGCTTACCGTCCGTAATAGAAGTGTGGTACGAAAGATAGCCTCTATGACATACTACTATGGACTAATACGCACGGGAGGACTCTTTGTAAAGGCCTCGTAGCGTCCCTATGCAATCACACCTCGGTAGTGTGGTATGATGCTTGGCCGGCATCGCATGGTTGGGTCTAAAGTTCTTCGGGACTTTTACGCGACTTGTGGGTAAGGATGTACGACCTCTGCAGAGTGTAAAACTAATCGATTAGCCGTGCCCACGGTCACGGGCGGCCTGGACCCTCACATGATAATTGAACTTGAAGATGGACTTAAATCGTTCTCTCTGGTTATGCTTGCCATGTGCTTATGGCGTATCTTATCTATCTCTTTATGATAATTGTGGGTTGGTATAAACTTATACTTTATTAGTAATCAGGTGCTAATAAAACTTGACCAACTAAAATTTGCTTAAATGCTTATAGGCCAGTCCACTATAAAGCCTTTGCATTCATATCTTTTTCCACACTTGCTGAGTACGACAAGTGCTCACCCTTGCTATAAATATTGTTGCTCAGAAAGAGGATGCTACTTTGAAGTCTTGTGAAGATGTGCTGGTGCTAGGCGTGCGCAACCCCCGATCCGATCGCCCGTGATGTTTGGAGCCTTCGTTTCCGGATTAAGCGTAAATCTCTGATAATCTTTCTTTTTCTTACGTGATACTGTTTCTGTATTCACTTATTTGTCACTATATGCATGAAACTTGATCCTGGCATGCATATAGGTATGCACTTGGTTTCCTTCGGAAAACCGGGTGTGACAGAGTGGTATCAGAGCTGTATCGACTGTAGGACGTAAGCCTAGTTAGTATTGGTCGTTTCTTAATGCCTCTTTTGTTCTACAATCCCTCCTTACCTTATCCTTGACCTCTCTGATGAATGATCTCACATCTTAACCATCTTCTTTTCTCCGTACCATGAATTCTTGTATATTTATCTTCACTCTCCTTCAACATTTCTTCGATCTCGCCTGTTCATTCCCTCAAGCAATAAACACCCTCTTGATTTATTGGTAGAACTGTTACCCTTAACATTCTATCTATCCGCGTAGCTCTCTGACACATCAGCGCTGTTTTAATTTTATCTCGAGCTACGGAACTCCGATTGACATGAAATCAGTTGGGTTAGTTCCAGAATTTCATGGACTAATTTCTATCCAAAATTCAGCAGTATTCGTTTTGTATCCAGGGAGATACATACGAATTAGTGGAGCATTCAGAATCTGCCAATACTGCTGACATAGTCATCTTGTTTAATTCATATTTCGAGTTCTGAACCTCCGATTGAGGTGATTCCAGTTGGGTTGAACTCATAATTTCGTATTCCTTGATCTGAAAAAAATCCATTATTTATGGATATCCCTGCTGGGAGATATATCTGATCTATTAGGAGGATACCCCCTAACTTATTTAACAACGTGTAGTGTCGTTCCCTTTAGCTATGCCTTGATTGGTGGAATTCAGTGTTTGCTTGATGATGCTTGGTTTTATGAACTTATTTGAGTTGGTTCCTTTGAAGTGAGTGTTGGTGTATTGTGGATCTTATATCTGCAATGACATCAGTTGCCTAGTTGGGTTTCTCTTTTGTACCTTCCACATCCTTGTCATCATTCGTTGTTTCAACTCCCTAGGGGTGTTACCGGAAGGAAGATAAAGGCAGATGCAAGATGAAGAAAAGAAGACATCACTCTACCTTCCTTCCCACCTTATGCTTGCTTTTGTCCCACCTAGCTCCTTCTGATGAAGACCCCAACAATCATTGAAGAAAAAGATTGAAGGTTTCACACCGATCAACAAAAGAGGATGACTACCTACCTACCTCAATAGCAATATTCTTATTTATCTCCCTTCTCCTTGTTTCTTCTTTCTTCGAATCTCGGGACGAGATTCCGTTTAAGAGGGGTAGATTTGTCACACCCTGAAATTTCCAATTTCAGGATGTGAATAGAGAGAACAATTAAATAACGATTTTCTCATAATTTTAAAATTTTTCCAACATTTATTTTTGTTTACAGGGAATATAGTATATGAAAAATCCTTTGATTGATTTTCTAAATTAAATAAAAAGTTATGTGTGTTGCATTCATGCCGATGCATCTAGTGGTTCTTGAGTGCAAAAAGGTTTCAAAAATGCGTGTAGGAGCTGTCCAAACTCTCCCGAGAATTTTCCGGATTTTTCTGGGATTTATTCTCATTTTCTCCGAGCATTTTCTATTTAATAGAAGGCTCTAAAATCTTTTTCATGAGCACCAAATGCTTTATTTGGATTGTTCATGACCTAATCTATCTCTAGGAATTTTCCTGGATTTTTTTGTGATTTTCTGAGTATTTTTCGTGCTTTAAAATAATTCACAGCTTTTTCTGGATTATTTTTCGCACTGGAAATACTTTCAAAAAAAAAGAAACCTATTCTACCGGATTGGGCCGAGCCCGAGGCTCAGCCCAACCCGCCCGCGCCCGCTCCGCTCCGCCCGGCCCGGCCCGCCGCGGCCCATCGGCCGGGGGGGGGTCCGGCCGGGCGCGCGCGCCGCCGCCCGGGGGCGTGCGCGGCTCCCGCCCCCCGATAAAGGGCGCCGCCCCCCCCCGTGCGCCGCCTAGCCGCGTCCCGCCGCCCCCGCCGCACCGCCGCCCGCCCCGCCACCGCACCCCGCCGCCGCCCGCCGGAGCACCGAGCCCGAGCGCCGCCGCCGCCGGCCGGTGCGGCCCCGTCGTCGATTCGCCGGTTGGAGGCATCCCCGGGCGAACCGACCCCACCAGAGGCTCCGGCCCATCGAGACCTACCCGTTCCACCGCTTCCCGTCGCCGGAGATGCACCGAGCACCACCGCCGTGTGAAGCCGCCGCCGGCCGCCGTGGGAGGTTCGCCGCCGGCCACCTTGCGGTCCGCCCCCGCCGAGGGTGAGCAGCCACACATGTCCTCCTCCCTCTCCTCCCCCTTTTCTCCACCTCATCCCAGCTCTAGGGTCGTCGGAGCGCCCCAATCCCGCCGGCGATTTGAGCCGCCGTCCGCCCCTGTTCTGGCAGCGCCTCTGCCTGTTTTGCGGTTAAGCCCCTACAAGATTCCGAAACTTACATGTTAGTTTAGGACTTTGCATCTTTTATAAGGTAAACCCTAGATCTATTAGATCCGTGCAACCAGATCCAACCAGAGCACCTTTTCAGATCTAACCCTGAGTTTTATCAATTTCACGAGCACTGTTTCCCGTGTCTCGGAAATCTTTTCAGCTACTCCCTGAAATCTACGGTTAATCGCGACTAGGTCCCTGTAACCTTGTTTTGCTCATAAAATCTTCGTTTTAGCTCCGATTTGATCCGTTCAAGTTGCGTTAGGTCCATAATAATGTAAACCACGCGTTAGTGATGAGTTTTCACCATGTTTTGTTTCTGAAAATAAAATTAATATTAATTTTGATTAATGCCTAGTTATACATGTCTTTTATAAATAAAAGCAATATAGATCTATATATCGTTTTTCATAATCAAATTTAATTTGATTAATGATTACTTTACATGCTTTTATGAATAAAATCTAATTAGATCTTTTACTCGGTTTTCCATAAGTCAAATATTAATTTGCTTAATGATTAATTAACTTTTATAATTAAAAGTTGATTAGGCTTTTACTCCGCTTTATAAATAAATGTTAATCTTGATTAATACCAATTTAATACTGTTTTTGATAATAATATGATCTACTCGAATTACAAAGTTTCGTTTAGATTGTTCATATAGTTCAGTTTTTCTAAATTAAAATGTTTAATCGGTTTAATCAATATATGAATCTTTATTAATAAAACTTGACTAGTTCTTTACACCGGTTTCATAAATAAAGTTTAATATTGCATTAATGTCAACATAGGGTATTTTATTTCTGAAATATCCTTTATAATTGTTTTGTTAATTAAAATGAACCTAGCTCATAGCCTTGCTCTCTCATTTATGCAAAACGTTCGTTAGACGTTCTTTTCACAGCTCTCTAAGTGTGATCTTTTCGGTTCTTGCTCAATCTTTCATAACCATGTCTTTAAAGCTAACCAAGCCAAGTACACCTTGTGTTCTTTAGTGATCCATCTAATCAAGTCTCTCCTTTAGTGCGTTCTTTTAAAGTTTCTTTTGATTAGTGCTTTGTTCTTAGTATGTTTGTTTGTTTGCTTTGTGTATGTTTGTGCCCGATGATTGATGCGCTTAGAGTGAACGCCGTTCGAGAGCTTTGGAAGAGCTTGAAGTTGAAGATATTTTGAGCAACTACTCTCTGGTTAAAGGCAAGTGTGTCCTTGATCTTTTGTCCTAAGAACAATATTTAATCACTCGTTGCATATGCTTGCATTAATATGATGGGACCCATGTTTAAGGTTTGACTAGTGTTATTTATCCCGTGCCTTGATCAAACGGGTTTATCTTTATGTTGGGTAGTTATGCTTAGTTGCTATACCCGGGTTATGGTGGTTTTAATGAACAATAATGATGAATCATGTTATACCTTTGATGCTATATATCTCTGTTTAATACAAGACCATATGATTAATCGGAACATGGAGAACCACCCAGGACAACAGTGCAACCACAAGGACTATATGGCTCTGGTCTTGGCCGATTAATTAGGGAAGTCTTTGTGTGGTTATTACTCGCATAGTAGGTTGGGGACGGAGGAATGCTTTTATGGCTCTTCTATTCCGGAGCGGTGATGGAACGGAAGACTCTATGGCTTACCGTCCGTAATAGAAGTGTGGTACGAAAGATAGCCTCTATGACATACTACTATGGACTAATACGCACGGGAGGACTCTTTGTAAAGGCCTCGTAGCGTCCCTATGCAATCACACCTCGGTAGTGTGGTATGATGCTTGGCCGGCATCGCATGGTTGGGTCTAAAGTTCTTCGGGACTTTTACGCGACTTGTGGGTAAGGATGTACGACCTCCGCGAGTGTAAAACTAATCGATTAGCCGTGCCCACGGTCACGGGCGGCCCGGACCCTCACATGATAATTGAACTTGAAGATGGACTTAAATCGTTCTCTCTCGGTTATGCTTGCCATGTGCTTATGGCGTATCTTATCTATCTCTTTATGATAATTGTGGGTTGGTATAAACTTATACTTTATTAGTAATCGGTGCTAATAAAACTTGACCAACTAAAATTTGCTTAAATGCTTATAGGCCAGTCCACTATAAAGCCTTTGCATTCATATCTTTTTCCACACTTGCTGAGTACGACAAGTGCTCACCCTTGCTATAAATATTGTTGCTCAGAAAGAGGATGCTACTTTGAAGTCTTGTGAAGATGTGCTGGTGCTAGGCGTGCGCAACCCCCAGTCGACTGCCTGTGATGTTTGGAGCCTTCGTTTCCAGGATTAAGCGTAAATCTCTGATAATCTTTCTTTTTCTTACGTGATACTGTTTCTGTATTCACTTATTTGTCACTATATGCATGAAACTTGATCCTGGCATGCATATAGGTATGCACTTGGTTTCCTTCGGAAAATCGGGTGTGACAGAGTGGTATCAGAGCTGTATCGACTGTAGGACGTAAGCCTAGTTAGTATTGGTCGTTTCTTAATGCCTCTTTTGTTCTACAATCCCTCCTTACCTTATCCTTGACCTCTCTGATGAATGATCTCACATCTTAACCATCTTCTTTTCTCCGTACCATGAATTCTTGTATATTTATCTTCACTCTCCTTCAACATTTCTTCGATCTCGCCTCGTTCATTCCCTCAAGCAATAAACACCCTCTTGATTTATTGGTAGAACTGTTACCCTTAACATTCTATCTATTCGCGTAGCTCTCTGACACATCAGCGCTGTTTTAATTTTATCTCGAGCTACGGAACTCCGATTGACATGAAATCAGTTGGGTTAGTTCCAGAATTTCATGGACTAATTTCTATCCAAAATTCAGCAGTATTCGTTTTGTATCCAGGGAGATACATACGAATTAGTGGAGCATTCAGAATCTGCCAATACTGCTGACATAGTCATCTTGTTTAATTCATATTTCGAGTTCTGAACCTCCGATTGAGGTGATTCCAGTTGGGTTGAACTCATAATTTCGTATTCCTTGATCTGGAAAAATCCATTATTTATGGATATCCCTGCTGGGAGATATATCTGATCTATTAGGAGGATACCCCCTAACTTATTTAACAACGTGTAGTGTCGTTCCCTTTAGTTATGCCTTGATTGGTGGAATTCAGTGTTTGCTTGATGATGCTTGGTTTTATGAACTTATTTGAGTTGGTTCCTTTGAAGTGAGTGTTGGTGTATTGTGGATCTTATATCTGCAATGACATCAGTTGCCTAGTTGGGTTTCTCTTTTGTACCTTCCACATCCTTGTCATCATTCGTTGTTTCAACTCCCTAGGGGTGTTACCGGAAGGAAGATAAAGGCAGATGCAAGATGAAGAAAAGAAGACATCACTCTACCTTCCTTCCCACCTTATGCTTGCTTTTGTCCCACCTAGCTCCTTCTGATGAAGACCCCAACAATCATTGAAGAAAAAGATTGAAGGTTTCACACCGATCAACAAAAGAGGATGACTACCTACCTACCTCAATAGCAATATTCTTATTTATCTCCCTTCTCCTTGTTTCTTCTTTCTTCGAATCTCGGGACGAGATTCTGTTTAAGAGGGGTAGATTTGTCACACCCTGAAATTTCCAATTTCAGGATGTGAATAGAGAGAACAATTAAATAACGATTTTCTCATAATTTTAAAATTTTTCCAACATTTATTTTTGTTTACAGGGAATATAGTATATGAAAAATCCTTTGATTGATTTTCTAAATTAAATAAAAAGTTATGTGTGTTGCATTCATGCCGATGCATCTAGTGGTTCTTGAGTGCAAAAAGGTTTCAAAAATGCGTGTAGGAGCTGTCCAAACTCTCCCGAGAATTTTCCGGATTTTTCTGGGATTTATTCTCATTTTCTCCGAGCATTTTCTATTTAATAGAAGGCTCTAAAATCTTTTTCATGAGCACCAAATGCTTTATTTGGATTGTTCATGACCTAATCTATCTCTAGGAATTTTCCCGGATTTTTTTGTGATTTTCTCGAGTATTTTTCGTGCTTTAAAATAATTCACAACTTTTTTCTCGGATTATTTTTCGCACCGGAAATACTTTCAAAAAAAAAAAAAAAAAAAACCTATTCTACCGGATTGGGCCGAGCCCGAGGCTCGGCCCCAACCCGCCCGCGCCCGCTCCGCTCCGGCCCGGCCCGGCCCGCCGCGGCCCATCGGCCGGGGAGTCCGGCCGGGCCGCGCCGCCGCCGCCCGGGGGCGTGCGCGGCTCCCCGCCCCCCCATAAAGGGCGCCGCCCCCCCGTGCGCCGCCTAGCCGCGTCCCGCCGCCCCCCGCCGCACCGCCGCCCCGCCCCCGCCACCGCACCCCGCCGCCGCCCGCCGGAGCACTAAGCCCGAGCGCCGCCGCCGCCGGCCGGTGCGGCCCGTCGTCGATTCGCCGGTTGGAGGCATCCCCGGGCGAACCGACCCCACCAGAGCTCCAGCCCATCGAGACCTACCCGTTCCACCGCTTCCCCGTCGCCGGAGATGCACCGGAGCACCACCGTCGTGTGAAGCCGCCGCCGCCGCCGTGGAGGTTCGCCGCCGGCCACCTTGCGGTCCGCCCCCGCCGAGGGTGAGCAGCCACACATGTCCTCCTCCCTCTCCTCCCCCTTTTCCCCACCTCAGCCCAGCTCTAGGGTCGCCGGAGCGCCCCAATCCCGCCGGCGATTTGAGCCGCCGTCCGCCCCTGTTCTGGCAGCGCCTCTGCCTGTTTTGCGGTTAAGCCCCTACAAGATTCCGAAACTTACATGTTAGTTTAGGACTTTGCATCTTTTATAAGGTAAACCCTAGATCTATTAGATCCCTGCAACCAGATCCAACCAGAGCACCTTTTCAGATCTAACCCTGAGTTTTATCAATTTCACGAGCACTGTTTCCCGTGTCTCGGAAATCTTTTCAGCCTACTCCCTGAAATCTACGGTTAATCGCGACTAGGTCCCCCGTAACCTTGTTTTGCTCATAAAATCTTCGTTTTAGCTCCGATTTGATCCGTTCAAGTTGCGTTAGGTCCATAATAATGTAAACCACGCGTTAGTGATGAGTTTTCACCATGTTTTGTTTCTGAAAATAAAATTAATATTAATTTTGATTAATGCCTAGTTATACATGTCTTTTATAAATAAAAGCAATATAGATCTATATATCGTTTTTCATAATCAAATTTAATTTGATTAATGATTACTTTACATGCTTTTATGAATAAAATCTAATTAGATCTTTTACTCGGTTTTCCATAAGTCAAATATTAATTTGCTTAATGATTAATTAACTTTTATAATTAAAAGTTGATTAGGCTTTTACTCCGCTTTATAAATAAATGTTAATCTTGATTAATACCAATTTAATACTGTTTTTGATAATAATATGATCTACTCGAATTACAAAGTTTCGTTTAGATTGTTCATATAGTTCAGTTTTTCTAAATTAAAATGTTTAATCGGTTTAATCAATATATGAATCTTTATTAATAAAACTTGACTAGTTCTTTACACCGGTTTCATAAATAAAGTTTAATATTGCATTAATGTCAACATAGGGTATTTTATTTCTGAAATATCCTTTATAATTGTTTTGTTAATTAAAATGAACCTAGCTCATAGCCTTGCTCTCTCATTTATGCAAAACGTTCGTTAGACGTTCTTTTCACAGCTCTCTAAGTGTGATCTTTTCGGTTCTTGCTCAATCTTTCATAACCATCTCTTTAAAGCTAACCAAGCCAAGTACACCTTGTGTTCTTTAGTGATCCATCTAATCAAGCCTCTCCTTTAGTGCGTTCTTTTAAAGTTTCTTTTGATTGGTGCTTTGTTCTTAGTATGTTTGTTTGTTTGCTTTGTGTATGTTTGTGCCCGATGATTGATGCGCTTAGAGTGAACGCCGTTCGAGAGCTTTGGAAGAGCTTGAAGTTGAAGATATTTTGAGCAACTACTCTCTGGTTAAAGGCAAGTGTGTCCTTGATCTTTTGTCCTAAGAACAATATTTAATCACTCGTTGCATATGCTTGCATTAATATGATGGGACCCATGTTTAAGGTTTGACTAGTGTTATTTATCCTGTGCCTTGATCAAACGGGTTTATCTTTATGTTGGGTAGTTATGCTTAGTTGCTATACCTGGGTTATGGTGGTTTTAATGAACAATAATGATGAATCATGTTATACCTTTGATGCTATATATCTCTGTTTTATACCTGGGTTGCACCGGTCAGACCGGTGTAGCCTGGGCAGCTCGGGATGAACAACACCCGCGGGTCAACTCCTCCAAATCCAAGCCTTGATCTCCCGAATCGCTCCACAGGCTTGAACAAGACTTTGGGGACAATAGGAACACCTCATGAGGAGTCCATAGCCAAGTTTAATCCCACCAAAACTTGTCCAAACAAGAGGAATCGGAGAAATCCCGCCAAGAACTCCTCTAACCCTAGAACACCGAAAACCCCAAAATCGAGCCCCTTAACTCACGGATTTGGGAGGGGAATCACAACCCAAAGAACCACGAAGGGTTCCCACAAATTTCCCCCATCAAATCCCCAAGAGCAAGGTTCCGAAAACACCCCAAGAAAAACAATAAGAAAGGGCTCCGAAAATCACCACCAAGAACAACCGGGAACAACACAACAAGGCCTTGAGGAACCACGCCGAATCATCTATACATGCCACAAAGGTTCATACAAGGTCTAGCTTGCCGCTCGATCATCCAACCTTCTCACAAGATCTCACGATGAAGCTCTCAAGCTAGTCCTATGGAAATCCTAAGGAAAAAGGAAGGGAAAATAGGAAAGCAAATGAACTAGGGTTCCAAGAGCTTGGCTGCCATCCTCTCACCTCATGGGTAATATGGAGGCAACCGAAAGTCTAAAATACCCTTTCCTAACAACTAGGGATACATGCCCCTCAAGGGAGGTTTTGGAAGTCTTCAAGCTTTCTCCATCGGACGGATGCCTGGCGACCTCAACCTGCTTAGCCTCGACGCAAGCCTTGCGATCCCGACGCGTGTCCTCCGCTTCGAAGATTCCGGACTGCGTCATTGTACACCGGTCAGACCGGTGCTCCTGGCTGGTCAGACCGGTACCCACCGGTCAGACCGGTCAGACCGGTCTGGCACTGCTGCATCACCGTCTTCGGTTCTCCGGTCTTGGCTTTGTGGATCAACCAAGGAACCTAGTGGTTTTCTGGTGAACCACCGGAAACCCCGTGAACACAGTGTAGCTTCCGCCAATCGCCACTCATGACTTGGCTCCCGCGTAGTCCCGGCTCGACCTTGGTTTTGAGGCTCTACCAAGAAACCGTCCATGACTTCATCTTGCTGTTCATTCCACCATGCGGCCCGCACTTGACCCCGCTGGCCACCGGATCCCTCGAACGAAGCCTACTTGTCTTCTCCACACCTGGAGGCTTCACCAGCGACGACCTTTCGCGCTTGTTCTTCACCTGCACCAACACCAGTCAAGCCGCAACCTGCACCTGCAATACTTAGCCAAGAATCAGTTCACACAACGTTGTCAATCACTCATCACACAAGGAAGCGACCATCCACTGGTCCTCGAACCACACATGGTCCTCAATCTCCCCCTTGATGAGTGCATTGACAACACCCACAAAAAGTAACAAGAGAGAAAAGAAACGGAAAAGAAACAAATAAAAAGAAACTCCAACAAGCGATCGAAAGCCAAATAAAGGCAAAGAGCAAGATCGCTTGCAGAAGACAAGTCTCGGACCCCTTAGGCAAGGGCAACGGCTCGACACATCCGAGACAAAGCAAAGCTCAAGCAAAGAGCGCAAACCACCAAAGCAAAGCTCGAATAACCACAAAGAGCTCTCCCTGCACACATGCAAGCTCCCCCTGAACCAATGCACCCCCTGGACGAATGCATGCAAACCAGCTGAAAACAGGGCAGCTGCAGCAACTTCAGCTCACACCGGTCAGACCGGTCACCACCACCGGTCAGACCGGTGCCTAAGATGTGCACAAGACCAGCACTCACACCGGTCAGACCGGTGCTCACCACCGGTCAGACCGGTGAACAACAGAGCCCAGAAATGGCTCAAAACTACCTGAAAACCTTCTAAATGCGTCCAACAAGACATTTCAAGCTCAAACTTCTCCCCCTTGTTGGCAATGCATGAATCAAACCAAAAATGCAAAACCTTCAACCTAGAGCTTCTCAAATAGGCAAAATTCAACATAGAATGCTACACATCTCCAAATGAGCAAGTTAGATACTCTATAGCTTCGTATCGATCTCAACTACGTGGTTATCAAGTTTCACAACCATTGGACGAAGCTAAGATGAATTTGGGCAATTTTGCGAAAAAATTGCCTCTCATGAGCAAAGTCCTAAACATGATCAAAACATATCAAAATAGCAAAGCCACACAAACTTTATGCTAGGACAGCCATTCTAATCATAAGACTATCACAAACACCCACAAGCACCTCATGTCATGTCAAAGCCACCGAGCCATGTGCCTACTTCTATGTATGAGACTTCGCATTGGTAGGCATCATGCAACGGTTTAGCACCCAAAGCAAATTAAATTCAGCACATATTACATGAGAGCACATTTTCCAAGCATTTTACATTTCATTTTCAGATTCATAATTGGTACATGAAATGTCTTTGCGACAAAAAGGAACTTATGCCCCTCCATAAGATAAAGCAAGAGGGCTAAACATTCATGATGGCAAATGAGCCTTTGGCCCCATATGATCAATAAACTAGCTATCCAACCACAAATTAAGCATAACCAAACCACTAAACATGTCAAGATCATATAAAGGCATTTACACATGAGAGAGCATATATGTGACATTTTTCAAAAACATAGCCATCAACCATGGATTATTCATCAAGATCATCAACAGCTAAGCCAAACTAACCATAGCAAACCAAACAAGCTCACAAAGACATAAATAGCATTCCATGATGAACAATGTATATAGGAGAAGCTTTTCCTATCCAACGCATATGATACAAAATGCATGCAATCTAAGATACAAGGATGCCTATACATCATGTTACATATGCCATGCCAAATGCAAGAAATGCACAAAGGAAAGCTATACATATGCTACAAAGGAGCTCCCACACACCCAACTCAAGAAATCAAACACACACCAAGCCCCCACCCCCCGCAAACGTGTGAAAGTTGCTTGATCTAGGGGTTTGGTGAAAATATCGGCTAGTTGGTCATGTGTGGGTACATGGATCAAAGCTATCTTTCCTTTCTCTACGTTGTCTCTCAGAAAATGATACCTCACTTCTATGTTCTTGGTTTTGGAATGGAGCACTGGGTTCTTTGCAACCAAAGACATGGAAGTGACTCACCTTGGGTGTGCGACCGTGCATCAACTCGTAGCATGTTTTCTTCTTATGCACTCTGAGGTAGATCCTGTTTGACACATAGCACGCGGTATTCACCGCCTCAGCCCAATACCTTCTCGGAGTCCTATGCTCATCAAGCATCGTCCGAGCCATCTCGCACAAGGTCCTGTTCTTCCTTTCCACAACACCATTCTGGGGAGGCATATACAGACTTGAAAACTGGTGTTCAAGACCCAAGTCATGGCAAAAGGTTTCAAAACGAGAGTTTCTGAATTCTGAGCCATTGTCACTTCGGATTGCTCGTATGGCATCTCCGTGCCTCTCGTTCCTCAACCTCAAGACTAGATCTCGAACAAAACCAAACGTCTCCCCCTTATCCTCGAGAAATAACACCCACGCATACCGAGAATAGTCGTCCACCACAACAAGGACATACCACTTCCCACCCGCAGATCGCACACGAGCTGGGCCAACAAGGTACATATGGAGCAGCTCGCATGGATGCTCAGTCATCACATCAGTGAGAGGCGGGTGAGAAGAGGCTACCATCTTGGCATGCCTACACGGTGCACAAACCAACTCTTTCTCAAGCCTCAACTGTGGCAATCCTCGGACCAAATTGAGTTTACTCAAGTGAGACAAAAGGTCAAAGCTCAAGTGACCCAACTTCCTATGCCACTTCCACAACTCACTCGAAGAACTAGCCAAGAAACAACGCTTCACACCCGAAGACTGAGAAAAATCAGCACGAAGCACCTGACCCTCGGGAACAACCATACAGACAAGGTCCCCTCGAGACTCCAAAATCCGAGAACCACCAGGCCGAAACAACACCTCAAAACCCTCATCCAACAGCTGTGACACAGAAAGCAGACTGTACCCCAGCGATTGAACAAGAGCAACACGCCTGAGAGTGTCACTCCCTTAATCTCACCTTTTGAAAGCACACGCCCACGCCCATTGTCCCCAAAAGTGATGTACCTCCTTGTCACCACCGGGACGAGACTTGAGAACCACTCCTTGTCTCCGGTCATATGCCTCGAGCAACCCGAGTCAATCAACCAAATGTTCTTCAAGTCTCCCTCCTGAAATTCAAAAACGAGCACGTGAGCGAACAAACGACTCAGCACTGGGGTTAGTACCAAAAGAGTAAAACCAGTGCCGAGCCATTTGCTTGAAAGTGGGGTTAGCACAAACCAAGCCATCTTTCCTACCAAAGCTACCTCCACGAACACCACCACGGTAATCACCATGAGGGAACCAACCCTCTCTGCCTGGAGGAGGACCAAAACCACGAAAGAAAGCCCGTGGACTGTCCCTCCTCTCCTTCTCAAAGCTACGACTCCTCCCATCCTTGTAGTGAACTCGAGGGGGAGAATGATTAGTAACCTGACCTCCTGCAAACTCTCCAGCCCAACCACCAGAACCACGACCTCCAGAAACAACCCTCGCTCCTGTACGAGCACGAAACCCAAACTGCTGCCTGTCCAAGCCTGCACCGGTCTGACCGGTGCCCCACATCGGTCCGATCGGTGTAGCCTGGACAGCAGCACCTCCAACAGCCTTCCGCTCTCCCCAAGCCTGAACTGTCCTCACACTCGCCTTGGCCCTGGGCATCTGCACACGAAGCTCAAGTACACCATCGGAAGGGTGGTACTTGTCCTTGTTAGCCCACTCCTTCGCCATTCTCTCCTCTCGCTTCCTCTTGAAGCAAAACTCATCGTTATGACCATCTCTCCCACAATAGCCACAATGGAACCTCACAAGCTTAGGCTTAGGCTTGGGCTGTGGCTGCTCACTTGGTTTCTCTCCACTTAACTTCTCCATCGGTTTCTCCTCACTAGCCTTCTCACTTTCTTTCCCAAAGAACACTTTCCCTGAAGTGCTCACAAACTTGATAGGCTTTTGGAGATCATTTGTTGGTGTAGGAAACACGGGTGGAGCTGGGGTTGTGTCTAGTCGGTTCCTAAGATGGTTAGGTTTAGCAGGGAAATCATTTTTGTGGTGGGTTTTTGGTGGCTCTGGGATATTCTCTCCACTTCCCTCACCAACCTTGTTTGCCCCAAGTCCTTCACCATCCCGCCTCTTAAATGCCTCGATCATCATCCTCAATTGAGGCTCACGACCAGACAACCAACCCATCAACTTTCTCAACTCATCATTCTCATCCTGCAAACGATCAACATAATGCGCAAGTTCCAAATTCTTCAAAGCATGCATTCAGAGGTAGAGCAAGATGTAGGAATTGATTCTTTCAGCTTAGCCTCAAGGGAAGCAGTGTAAGCATGCATCTCATCAATCTTAGCATGCAAAACAGGGCAAGAAGTGCAAGCACCTAGCAAAGCAGGTCTAGATTTAAGCTCAGCCACTTCAACCCTAAGCACATCTAGTTCCTCACACTTGGAGGCATGCTTCTCCTTAAACAAAGCAAGATCGCAAGAAAGATGGAGCAATCAAGCACAATCAACCTCATCGAAACAACGGGGCTAGCCTTAAGGGAATCAATCTCAAGCTTGCTATCAAGAACTCCGTGTTTCTAGCTCGGCCCACTCTAGTCCTAGCATCCTCGAGTGAAGCCCTAAGCTCTTTTCTCATTTTCTTGGCCTCTCTAAGCATGTCATCACGGTTATCAAGCAACGAGCCAAGCCTTTCATTCTCCTGACGCAAGAAGGGAAGCTCATCACGCACCTCGTCGTCAGAATCAGAGTCCGAGTCGCTCTGTGTGCTCTTCTTGCTGCCGGAGCTCAGCGCCATGGTGTAGAAGCTGTCTCTAGCGAAGCAGCTCAGCCCGCTCAAGTTCTTGGACGACTTCCCGCTCTTGCGACGATCACCTTCATCTTCACTGCTGCTCGAGCTCGAGGTGGAGTACGCGGAACTGGAGTCGATGTCGCTTGCTCCAACCATCGCTCGGGCCTTGCCTCGGCTCTCCTTCTTCCTCGATCGTCGCTTGTCCTTGTGCTTGTTCTTGTGCTTGCTCTTGTAGTCACGCCTCGACCGGTACTTGCCATCCATCCTCGACTTTTGCTTGTAGCCATCCTTGTTCTTGACCTTCTCCGGGCAGTCGGCAACGAAGTGTCCCGACTTGCCGCACTGGAAGCATGTCCTCGTGTTCCACCTCATCTTCACCCGGTTCTCGTGCAGCCTCTTGAACCTCCTCGTCAGCAACGCCAGCTCGTCCTCTCCAAGCACATCGAACTCCTCATCTGGCATAGACATCAAAGAGGATAAAGAGAACATCCTGGTGGATGGGTTAGTGTTAGCCTTTCCTTTCGAACCACCAACGAGGGCAAGACTATGGGAATCAGTCGGACCCTCGAGCTTGGCTATCATGCCCCTATCCACCTCAGCCGACTTGAGCTTCGAGAACAGCTCGTTCACCGTCAGAGTGTCATACTTCTCCGACTCCACAATGGCCTCGAACTTTCCACCCCAAATCGTACGATCCAAAGAGTGTAAGAGCTTGACGGCTCTATCATGATCATCGTACGGGAGCACGTCCACATTGGACCTCATGTTGTTCACAACCACCGTGAACCTCTAAAACAAGGCATCGATGGACTCACTGGGGAGATGAGTGAAGTTCTCGTACTCTCTCCGGTAGGTCGCATACATCCGAGCCTGAACCTGGGCATTCCCAACATGAGCCTCCTTCAACACCAACCAGATTCTACAAGCCAAGTGCTCAATGTGCACCCGATCGAACTCAGGCTGACACAAGGCATGAAACAAGTAGTTGACCTCCTTATTGTTGGCGTCGAACATGTCCCTCGATCCTGGTGCAAGGAAATTCATCGGCTGGACATAGCTTGTGTCCACCGTGACATCCCAAAGGATCTGACCCTTTCCTCGGAGAAACGCAGCCATCCGCTTACTCCACATCTGGTAGTTCTTTCCATCGAAGTGTGGAGGACCTGAACCCTGTTCCTGATACGCCATCCTTGGATCTTAGACTGGTTAGAGTCAATAAAGACCCGGACCGGCTCTGATACCACTTGAAGGACTGATACGGCGAACCAGAGAGGGGGGGGAGTGAATGGGAGCCGATAAAATTTCTTGTCGAAGGAGATGGAAACTCTAACAAGACGAACACGGCTTCCAACACACGTCTCCGACTCACTACCTAAGTTGGCCAAGCCCACGTAGCCACTAGAGTGCCACTGGACCTAGGAACCAACACACAACCTTCCGACCCGAGAACGCAGCGGAACACCAACCTCGAGTCCACTGATCAACACCGGTCAGACCGGTGAGCACCACCGGTCAGACCGGCCCCTGCTGGTGAAACTTGGTGACTTCCACAAAGTGGCTCCACACACGGTCAGGCCGGTGCAACACACCGGTCAGACCGGTTACGGCCAGAAAGCCCCAAAACACCAAACAGGCCAACGGAGCTCCAAACCAACCCAAACTCGAAACAGCAGCAACATAGGACAACAACGAACACACCTAGACGTTCACCCGAGCAAAAACCCAACAGGGGTTGCGCCGGTCAGACCGGTGAGAGGCACCAGTCAGACCGGTGTAGCCTGGGCAGCTCGGGATGAACAACACCCGCGGGTCAACTCCTCCAAATCCAAAGCCTTGATCTCCCGAATCGCTCCACAGGCTTGAACAAGACTTTGGGGACAATAGAAACACCTCATGAGGAGTCCATAGCCAAGTTTAATCCCACCAAAACTTGTCCAAACAAGAGGAATCAGAGAAATCCCGCCAAGAACTCCTCTAACCCTAGAACACCGAAAACCCTAAAATCGAGCCCCTTAACTCATGGATTTGGGAGGGGAATCACAACCCAAAGAACCACGAAGGGTTCCCACAAATTTCCCCCATCAAAACCCCAAGAGCAAGGTCCCGAAAACACCCCGAGAAAATCAACAAGAAAGGGCTCCTAAAATCACCACCAAGAACAACCGAGAACAACACAACAAGGCCTTGAGGAACCACGCCGAATTATCTATACATGCCACAAAGGTTCATACAAGGTCTAGCTCGCCGCCCGATCATCCAACCCTCTCACAAGATCTCACCATGAAGCTCTCAAGCTAGTCCTATGGAAATCCTAAGGAAAAAGGAAGGGAAAATAGGAAAGCAAATGAACTAGGGTTCCAAGAGCTTGGCTGCCATCCTCTCACCTCATGGGTTATATGGAGGCAACCGAAAGTCTAAAATACCCTTTCCTAACAACTAGGGATACATGCCCCTCAAGGGCGGTTTTGGAAGTCTTCAAGCTTTCTCCATCGGACGGATGCCCGGCGACCGCAACCTGCTTAGCCTCCACGCAAGCCTTGCGATCTCGACGCGTGTCCTCCGCTTTGAAGATTCCGAACTGCGTCGTCGCACACCGGTCAGACCGGTGCTCCTCACCGGTCAGACCGGTCTGGCACTGCTGCAGCACCGTCTTCGGTTCTCCAGTCTTGGCTTTGTGGATCAACCAAGGAACCTAGTGGTTTTCTGGTGAACCACCGGAAACCCCGCGAACTCGGTGTAGCCTCCGCCAATCGCCACTCATGACTCGGCTCCCACGTAGTCCCAGCTCGACCTTGGTTTTGAGGCTCTACCAAGAAATCGTCCATGACTTCATCTTGCTGTCATGCCACCATGCAGCCCGCACTTGACCCTGCTAGCCACCGGGTCCCTCGAACGAAGCCTACTTGTCTTCTCCACACCTGGAGGCCTCACCGGCGACGACCTTTCACGCTTGTTCTTCACCTGCACCAACACCAGTGAAGCCGCAACCTGCACCTGCAATACTTAGCCAAGAATCAGTTCACACAACGTTGTCAATCACTCATCACACAAGGAAGCGACCATCCACCGGTCCTCGAACCACACATGGTCCTCAGCGGTGCGCGCTCGAGTTCCGGTGTCGGTCAATGCGATTTACTCCTGTTTGATTGAGTTTATCTCAAATTTCTCAACTAAAGTGCACTAAGTGATGAATAGAAAAGTTGTAGATCTCACTACCCTCTAGAACTTTTACAAAGGCTCTATATTGTTTTTCTCAACGGATTTTGTATAAATTGCATCCAAACTTTGAATGCCACTTTGTTTCGATGAACAGGAACTGCTGACGGTTGACCACGTTTTTATCCTTTTCCACTCAAAATTTGAAATGCCATTCAACATGAAAGTTGTGTCCCTCGAAAAACTGGACAACTTTCATATTGGGAGATTTTGAAGTGTTTTGGTGAAATTTGGAGAATGCGGCAAAAGTTGCGGAGGACGTTCAAAGACATTAGGGTTTCGGTGGGTTTTGACCGTGCCTTTGACCAAGGGTTGACCACAAGTGTGTGTTGACTTGATCAAGAGGGTCATTAGGGTTTGTCAGTGAGGTTTTCGAGGTGATGACCCAGGTTGACCATGGTTTGACCAATGTCAGCAGGTTTGACTCAGCCGATTTGGTCATTAGCGCTAATGATGCTAATTAAAAACCTGGGGCGTCACAGAGAGCAGGGAGTTCACCGTGAGGGACGAGCTTCTCCGCCGACGAGCCAGGCTGGCGCGTGGAATCCTGACACGAGCGAGGCCAGGTCCGGCGCTACCTGCGCCCCTCCTTCGACGGATAGAGCGTTGGGAGGGTGGCCGCGTCCAGAGTACATCAAAGCTTCTTCTCGCAGCAGGGACAACGAGGCTGGGGACGTGTCGGAGGCGGATCAGCGTGGGTGATGACAAGGGCGGGGACGATGAGGTGGGCGAGGTCGGGGACGCGCCGGAAGCGGAGCGGCGTGGTCTCATCCATCGGCGGCCGCTGCTCCTCGTCCGCTGCGGCGCGGGCGCATCTTCCTCCCGCGTGACACTAACTCACTGCCCGCCCCGCTGCTCTCGTCCTCGCGCATGCCATCGCGCTCGCCTTCGCATCCCCAAGTCTTCCGTGGGCGCGTGGACGGCTTTGTGCTGGTGATGGACTTGGGGAGGCTCGATGAGCTGGGCTTGGAGCTGCCGCCTCCCCACATTCCTCGTCCGCATCGGCGACTAAGGGCGGGTGTGTGGCCGCGAGATGGAGAGCAGGTAAGGGATGGAGAAAAAAGTTTGCCGCAACGGAACTATCTTATTTTCATACTGCATTTAAGTTTATTTATTATATAATGATTAATAAGAAATCGTAGGTTTTAACTCTTCTTGGAAACAACATCAAGAAATTTGCCAATGGGACTACCCTTACAACTTCAACAAACAGGAGGGGTAACAATTGACAACTTTGTAGAGAAAATTCCCTCTGTACCATAGAAAATTGTAAGTGATGAGCTCTACGCCATAGAAAATTAAAACCTGAGCTCATTGCCATTAGTTGTAATTTTTGGTGAGCTCTATGCCATTTCCGTCACTAATTCCATCCATCACCGTTAGATGAATGGATGAACTAACGGTCAGCAGAGGAGCTTCGGTCTATGCGTCAGATGAATGGCATCAGTAGAGCTACAACAGCTATGAGACGTAGAGTGGGGCACCAGATGAACCGATGGCATGGCCCTGAAAAGCATGTGTCGGTTCATCTGACAATATACTTTTCAGTAGAGGTTGCTGGATTGTGTGGAATTGCAGATGAGTGTGAGATACGTACAAGATCATATCCAAGCCACACAAGTGCTAAATTGCTCATCCATAGACTTGCACATACTTTGGGTGTGTGCTTAGTGCTAGGCTTAGCTTAAAGCTGAGTGAGTGCAAGGTGTGCTTACCTTGTAAGGTGATTCTTGTTGTACAATCTTGGGGCCTAAATGGTTCACCAGCAATCTTCTTCGACCCTCTGGCTTGGTGTGAAGTAGCGAGGACACTTTGTGTGGGGGACGTGGAGACCCCCTTCCTTGGTGGAGAACTCCTTAGTGGAGGCGGCATCAAGGTGACCAAGGGAGCTTGGCGAGTGCCTTCGTGGTGAGACTTTACGGCTAGTCAAGTGGTGCTCTTGGAAGAGACTTGGTGACCGGGAAGCAATACTCTTGTGTGGAGTGCTTCAACAACGTGGACTAGGGGTGACTTAGTGCCTACCGATACCATGAGATAAATCATGTGTCAAGAGTTTGCTTACTCTCATCCCTCTTTACGTTTCCGCATTACTCTTTTGCAATCCTTGCTTGTCTTTACTTTCCTAGAGTAGTATCATGCGAGGATTGGATATAGGTTGCAAAACTTGTTTTGGATGAGGGTTTCACACTAGATCAACCATAGATTACACATCTGCATAGAAATAATCTATTTTACTTTATGCAAATTAGTGAAAGCCATAGGTTAAGTTTTTAAGTTATCTAATTCACCCCTCCCCTCTTAGGATATGAGCATCTGATTAGAAATGTTGTATACTTTGAAAAAGACCAATTAAATCTCCTACAGATATTGAGTGTTTGGCCTCATCTTTCATTTATACCGGGCAGGTCTTCACAAGAAGGGTGATAAGCAGTAGTTGGAAATAGGAGCTGAAGTAAAAAGAGAAACTGCTCTACACTTCCATCTCAAGATGGCAACGGGGCGGGGAGGAGTCGGAGGCATACTCCCCGTCCCCGCCCCGTTCCCCGAAACAAAGTCCCCTCCCCGACCCCAACTTGCGATTCGGGGCGAAACTCCCCCCCGGCCCCAGCCCCGGCCCCGACGGATCCCCGATCCCCGTCAGGTCCCCACGGGAAGTGCAAGTACCTGCGCAAAAATCCCCACTAGAAATTTTCACTATAAACAAAGAAAAAAATTATGTGCACCATCACAATTCCTAACCAGCGCAAGAATTTGAGAAGCCACTTCAAAGAATTCTTGGTTGAGTTGGTTCGAATCAATTAAACAAAAAATACTCAAATAGGATAGATTCACAAGCCAACAAAGGCAACAAGTCATGGCAAATGGCGAATCAGTAGCCAGCAAGCTAACTTTACAGGCACAACAATGTGGATTCAGAGAATAATCTTGGACGATGGCCAATATTGAGGTTGTGCGCTCGCTGGTGGCAACAAATTGCTCTTGTCGTGTCCATACGTCTCTGTTGCTTGGGATCTCAATTGATATCTATGGACATGGTGGTAGTGGTAACAGGCTAGCAGGAGGGGAGGACGCCAGGTCTCTGGCCTCAAATCAGCAGCGTCGCCGCGTCGGCGGCAGCAACGGCCAACGGCTAGAAGGAATTGCGAAGGGTGCAAGGCGAGATGCAGATGCGACACGAGAAAGATGAGGGAGCGGCGGCTGTCGCTTGACCGGGAGGATTGGCAAATGCAAATGTGCTCTAGGGTTTCATAGAAGGAAGTTTATATACTCTTGGGCCATTGTTGGGCCGCTAGGGAGGAGAATCAGCCCAACTATATTGCTCTGTCGGATCTCCATGGAGCCCCACGGGGCAAAAATCGCCCCCGCCCCGATACAAATTCGAGGCCCTGCCCCGACGCCCCCCCGGGGGGATTTCATCCCTCGTCCCCGCTTCAATCGGGTCGGGTCTCCGCGGTGATCCACCCCCACGGGGGAAATTGCCACCCTGACTTCCATCCTTATCAAGACTCAAGGCTGTAGATGACGGTACATTGTTGTTATAGTGATGCAACCTTGGAGTCATGGAGTGTAGTGTTTTGGCCTGGATTCTGTTCACACCTCTCCAAGGGTGAACAAGCACGCAAAGGCAGCTGTCGCAGCGCCTCTATGTTGACACCGGTCAGACCGGTGTGGTGGATTAGTTAGACCGGTCACTGGTGAGATTCCGACAGTAGACCTCCGAACGTCGCCCGGGCAGGATCCCGTTGGAGCAGCGCACGCAGGGTTGCTCTAAGGTCGGCAAGACCATGTTCTGAACAGGACCGGTCCGACTGGTCGTACCCATCGGTCTAACCGGTCTGTTCTGACCAGATGGCGGTGGTGGTGTTTGTCCCGTGAAATAATGAGGACCAGGAGCGTCCCGGTGGTCGATGGATGACCGCTCCTCAGTGATGAGTGATTGACAACGGGTGTTGGACTGACTCTTGGCTCAGTGCGCAGGTGTAGGCTGCATCCTAGTTCGTGTTGTTGCAGGTGAAGAACGGGCGCGAAAGGTCTTTAGCCTTGAGGGGCCTCCGGGAGATGGAGAGACAAGTAGGCTTGGTTCGACGGACCCGGTGGACGGAGGGACTAGGTGCGGGCCACATGGTGGCGAGATGAGTGTCGGTGCGGAATGTGGTCCCGACACTAACCAGTAATAAGCGCCAAGGTCTATCCCTCAATGGTCGATGCTAAGCAATAAAAGACACAGAGTTTATCCTGGTTCCGGCTGGGGGGGGGGCGTACGTCCAGCGGTGGTGTGCTCAAGGCACTGTATTGCTCAGCACCGGGGGTGCTTGTAGTGGGGCTGCTACAAGCAAGGCGGGAGAGGAAGCGTGGCTTCCAAGTCCCTGGTGTAGTGGCTGAAGATATTGTGGGAGAATTGGAGAGCAAGTGTGTGGTGCGACTTGTCTCGTGTTGGGCTCTGTTGTTCGTGTGTCGTGTGTTGTGTCCGTGTTCTCTGTCCCCTGCGGCAAGGGGGTTCGTCCTCCTTTTATAGACCAAGGAAGGAGCGAGTCACATGCGCGCCGCGCTATTTAGCTACGTGAGGGAGCGTGATGTGCTACGCTGTAGAGTAGGCGGCCGCCCAGGCGATCCTTGCAGCGATCCGGCCATCATGGCGTATCTTGTACCCGAACAGTGGCGTCCTCGAGGGTAGAAGGGCGGCGGACGGCTGTGATGTCTTCAGATAGGCTCGAGGGAGTTGCTGACGTCGGTCCGTACGAGGTACATCGGCAGGTAAGGTGGCATCCCATTCCCACACGTTCCACAGTGCTGGAGTCGTTGCCACAGCGCATGGCGTGCGCCCGTACGCGCGGGGGCGGCAGCCATACCGTTAACAGTGGCAGGGATGGCGTCCCACCGGCCTAGCGCCTCCAGCTAACCCTGTAAGGTCACAAGAAAGCAAATCGAGGGTGCAGCCGGCCCCCCTTCGAGGGCTCGTCGCGTTAGCCGTACCGGAGCAGGCGGCACGGCGTCACGGGACTAGCACCGGCCGCGCCGCACAGTCCCCCCCCCCCCCCCCCACGGTGATGGGGATGGGCTCCCTTCGGGGAGTTGGTGCGGCGGCACCGGGGTGCGAGCCCCGGGCGCATGATGGCGCCGCCCCGCCGATGTTAGGGCATTAAGTGTCCGCGTACGGGGAGCGGAGACGCGCGTGCGCGGAGTGCCCTCGAGTGAGGCGGACCCCGTTCGAGGGCGGGGGCGGACCCTCGAGCGAGGCGGACCTCGCTCGAGGGAGGCGCACCCCCTCGAACGGGGCGGAGCCCGCCCGAGGGAGGCGCGCACCCTCGAGTGAGGCGAAACCTATTCGAGGGAGTCTTCGAGTGGGCCGCCTGGTGGGCCGCTGGGGCCTTCGCGGCGTGGGCCATGTCCTGCATGGTTAAGTAAGGCGTATTTGGCTTTGGTTTTGTTGCGGGTTTTAAGTGGGGATTTCCCAGCTGTTTAAGGGGACCCCTAGGGTTGTCCCCGACAGTAGCCCCCGAGCATCTGTGGGTTTGCCATTGAGGCTCCCACAGATGCTGGAACCTACTGATAGGACGTTCTTCCCTCCCCGGTTTTGCGAACGCTTTCCGTGGGGCCGCGTCGGCGGACCCGCGGCCTAGCCCCCCGAAGCCCCGCAGAGCATGGGCGCTCCCCGTAGGGGTTGACCGCGAGACTTGGACGAGAGGCCGTGGTAAATGTTTCAACCGGCGTCGGCAATGTCTCACCCGGCCTCGGTGACGCACGCGCTGCTGGCGTTATCCCCGGCGGGTGCAATCCAGGAGGTGTAGCCGTGCGTCAAGCCCCCGAGCCTGGGCCCATTCAAGGCGATCGGGTAGAGCTTTACGACTTGTCTTTCAACGCGCCCTCGCCGTCCCTCCGCGGGACGGAGGGTGAGGTTTCCACAACCCCCATCGGTCGGGTCGCGAATTGCGGATTCCTCGTCGAGCTGTTAGTGGGTGGTTCGAGTGGACGCCCATGCCCCGTTCGATAAAGGTAGGCTGCGTGGTCCAGAGACACGTCCATTGAAGCGCTTGCGTGGGTTTGCTAGGTGGGACTCGGTCCCGTTCGCTAGGGACCGAGGGCGCGGAAGCTCTCCCTCGCGGGGATCCCCCGCTAGCCGCCCTCCGCCGGCTCTCGAACACGACATGTGGGGCACCCTCGAGCTGGCAGGCTCGAGGAACGACTCGAATGCGCGTGCCCTCGTCGTTCCTGACTCCGGTGATCTGGAGCGCCTGTTCGAACCCGTCGAGGGTCAGGCTTCGAACCCCTGATCAGTAGGGCCGTGCGGGGTGGCGCCTGGGCGGCCCCGTCTTTGCATCTGCGACCATCGAGGGGCCTGGGCAAGCCAGCCCTCGAGGCGCTGATCAGTAAAAATGGTGCGGGGCGGCGCCTGAGCGCTCCCGGCCTGGCATCTGCGACCATCGAGGGGCCTGGGCAAGCCAGCCCTCGAGGCGCTGATCAGTAACACAGCGTGGCATGGGTGCTTTGCGGTGCCTGTTTTGTTCCAAACGGGCCCTGAGGCGACCTTCTCACGCCGGTACCCTTTCGAGGGTTGAAGTTTTCCCGAGCCAGGAGTTCGTGCCGCTCGAGGGTTCTCCTTACTTTGTAAGGAACCAGGCCATTAAATGCTCCACAGTAGAGGCTGCGGTTTTGCGTCGCGGGCGCGCTTTTTTAGGCGTTGCAGCCGCGCGCGCGCGTAGTGGGCGGCGTGGGCAGGCGGATGTCACCGCCCCGCCACGGTCCCTGCTATTCTTCGCCGTGATGATGGCCTGTTCGCGGTGGCGTGGCCGCCGCGGTCGTGGTGGGGCCTGCCCGTCAGCGAGAAGAAAAGATTCCCTGCAGTTAATGCGCGCGGGACGTCTGCCCCGGAGAGCACGCCCGCGGCTTATAAATCTGAGGGGAGGGAAAAACGGCGGTTTTTTACCTTAGCGCTCCACCTTTTTAGCCCCCTGCGCTCTCGCCTTCGTCCTGCTCTTGCCATCGCATGCCTTCGCCATTAGAGCTCTTCGCCTTCTCTTTGTCCTCCGCTCTCGCGTCCCTCGTCCTTTCTCATGGCGCCGCTTCCGCCCCTCACGATTCTCGATCCGTACGCCTTGGCGAGCTGGATTGTGCCGCCCCTCCGGAGTGGATTGTGCCGCCGGCGGGGGACCGCGCGCCCAACCCGCCGGAAGGCTACGTGGTGAGCTTCACCCGCTTCCATGAGCGCGGCTTCGCCGCATCGGCGAGCCGCTTCATGCGGGCGCTGTGCTACCGCTACGGCGTGGAGTTGCATAACTTCGCGCCAAACGCGATTTCGCAGGCGGCCACGTTCGTGGGCGTCTACGAGGGGTATCTAGGGATCCCAGTCAACTGGGAGCTCTGGATACACCTCTTCCACGCGGAGCTCTTCACGCAGCCCACGGCGGAGCAGAGGACCCGCCGCGCGGTGCACGCCGGCGGGATGTCGCTCGCTCTGCGGGGGCAGTTTAAGGACGACTACATCCCCTGCACCATGACGACGAACAACGCCGGGCCGGGAGCGGGGATGGTTCTACCCCGCGCAACGCCGAGCCCGGCCTCCCCGCCTACACCGGTCCGGTGCTCCGGGAGAAGCCCAACTCCCGGGGTCACGGGGTGTCCACGGCCCAAGACCGAGGCGGCCCGGACTCGCTCCCCGGCCGCCCCGAAGAACCCGGCGACGCGCGGGCTGACCGCGGCGGGCGTCCTCGCCTTCCTCCACCACCGGCGGGTTGTGCCTCTGATGGAGAGGCCGCTCTGCATCTACGAGATGACAGAGGAGGCGGACCCCATCGCGCTGGAGAGGTCGCGGATGCTCCCAATCCCCCTCGAGCGGGGGTATGCGCTCACCCGGGCGCGGAGCGCCGTCGACACCCGGATGCTGCGCCAGGATCGGTCCCCCTGGGACCTCGAGATGCTCCCCACCGGCTCGCTGGTGAGTATGATTCTTGGCCCTGTCTTTGTTCTCAATGTTGCCCCTGGCCCCTGACGCGCTTTTGACGTTCTCGCATGCAGTTGGTGAATTTCAGCGCCGCGAAGTCTGTTCCGCCCACCCCTGACTCCCGCGCGCTTGGTCGGGCGGCGCGGCCCGGCGGGAGCGCGGAGCGGGCGGCGCGCAAGAGGGAGCGCGCGAGGCGGCACCGCGGCGCCGCGAGCGGCGGAACGAGGAGTACCGCGGCGCGAGGAGCCGGGGCTTTCCTCCCCGGGGACCGAGGAGTACTCGTCCTCGGAGGAGGACGAAGAGGAAGAGGCCGGGGGCGGGGCCCCTCCGATAGGTGGGAGCCTCGCGCCCCCGTTGCGGAGCCGGCTCCGGCGGCAAGGGGTGGCATCGCCGGGGCGGCGCGCGGCGCCCACCGCCGGCAATTGACAATGGGAGCGGCGCGAGCCGCGGAGGTGCCGGCGCGCGCGCGCGCGCGCGGGGCGGGGCCCGCACGCGCGGCGGAGACGTCGGGAGGCGCGGCGGCGGGCGCGCCGGCCGTGCCGGCCTCATTCACCGAGGCCTCGAGGAAGAGGAAGCGCGCCTTCTCCTATTCGAGGTAAGGGGCTTGCCCTTCTGCGAGGTTTGATTTTTTGGCGGCCAGGCGTTTTGATTTTTTTTCTCGTGCTTGTGCAGGGTGGTGCCAACCGTTCCTCCCCTCGCACCGGCCAAGGTGCTGAGGGCGGACGCGTCCATTCCCACCCGGCGGCGTTCGTCGAGGGTGCCGCGGGCGGCGGGGGCGAGCGCGACGGCGGCGGCGGGCCGCAGCTCGCGGGACGCGGTTGAGGCCTCGAGGCCTCGGCCGGCGGATCGGCCCGCCGCGGCGCGGCCGGCGGTCGTCGAGGAGGCGGCGGGCGCCGGTCGCGGGGGTGACGCGGCCCGCGGCGGCGGCCGTGGTGGAGATGCGACCCACGGTGGGCGCCGCGACGGTGGCGCGATCCGTGGCGCCGCCGCGGCGGAGGCGCAGCGGGCGGCGGCGGTTGAGGAGGGAGGTCCGGCGCCCGCGGTCGCGGCGGCGCGGCCGGGAGGCGGTGGCCGCGGCGCCGCGTCGGGCGCCCGCGGCTACGCGAGGCGCAAGCGGCGGTGCGGCGGCAGAGGCGGCACAAATGCGGCGCCCGCCGGCGGCTCCCGGCGGTGGTGGTGGAGGTCCCGGACGACGACTCCCCGCCGCCCGGTGGGATCGGTGGGCGAGCTTCCCCACGCTCTCCCCGCAGTCCCGGGAGGGGGCCCTCGTGAGGCGGCGCGAGGGCCACATGGTGGCGGGGGGGGGGGGGGGGTGAGGGCATGGCGCCGAGGCCTCGTCTTCCCCGCGCCGGCCACTCCGCCCCGGTGGAGGGGATTGCGGCGATCCGCCCGCGTTCGCTGACGCCCAGGGGGAGCAGGAGTTGTGGGGAGAGCTCCGCAGCCACGGCGCCACGCTCGACCGTGCGTTGAACGAGGCGCTGAGGGTCCACGGCGGCCCCGCGTGGCGTGTCTTCCAGGTGGGGTGTCGTTGCTTGCTTCCCCTTTTCATTGTTTCTGCGCGCTTATCCTTGCGGCATGGTGCTTACGGGTTTTGACTTGTGGGTGACAGGAGCTCGAGCGCCGCACTCGCGACAAGTACGGCGCCTTCGATCGGGTGAACGCCGAGCTCCACCAGCTCCGGGAGCGATGCGGTGCCTTCGACGCGCTCGCCGACGCCCTCAGGACTCCGGATGGCTGGTTGTTGTACCGGGCCATGGCCTTGCGTGATGAACTCCACGAGAGCACAAGGCAAGACCCGGCGCGTCCCTCTAGCCTCGAGCGGGTCTGCACAGCCCTCATCGACCGTGATGAGGCGCTGCGGCAGGTGCGCTCGGACCTGGAGAAGATGCGCACGCTGGCGACCAACTGGGAGGCGGAGGTGGCCGGCGTCCGCAGCGAGAACCGGGGGCTCCGCTCATCGTTCGAAGGGGCGCGAGCGCGGCGGCGCCGGGCCGAGGAGCGGGCGCGCGCGCTCGAGCAAAGGGTCAAGGAGGCCAACGGCTTCAAGGCCACCCTCGACGCCAAGGTCGCGGCGCTCGCCGTTGCTCGAGGACCGCTCCCCGCAGGAGCGCACCGCCCGTCAAGGAGGGCCGAGGGACGGCTCCGGCGGGGAGCGAGGCCGCCCTCGTCGACGCTCGGTCGGCCCCCGGAGCGGAAGCGCGCCGCTCGCGAGGCGACGCGGATGTCGCCGGAGGACCGAACGCCAAGTTCTCCGAGGTCGAGGGCGAGCTGATGGTGCTCAGCATCACGAGCGCGGGCCAGGAGCTGGCCCTCCGGGGAGCGAGGCGAGACCATCAGGGGCCTCGAGCAAACGGTCGAGGCCGAGCGCCGCACCCTCGAGGTGGAGAGGAAGCAAGTCGAAGGTGAGCCGCTGTTTGACTCCTGTGTTGTTGGATTTTCCTTAGAGGGTTCGCACTCTTTTTCTGACTTCTTTCTTGTCTGGCGACCCCAGGCTTGCGCACCGCGCTGGGGCATGCGGTTGAGCAGGCCGAGGCGCTGCAGACCTCCTACAACTCCTCCGAGCAAGAGCTGCAGGAGTTGCGCGATGCGGCCCTCGAGACCTGTCGATCCGTGGAGGAGGGCGAGGCGCTGGCCGGAAGCTCGCTGGCCAGCCGCCTGCGTGCCCTTAGCGGCCACGTCACCAAGCGCATGCGCCGGGCGCTGCATCTTGGCGTCCAGAAGGCCCTCGGAGTGGTACGGTCCCACTACGAGGTTAACTTCGAGGCGCTGGCGGAAGGCTACGTCGTCCCCGAGGGTGTCGAGGACGAGGTGGCGATGGAGCGCGTGGACGCGCTCGCTGCCGACGCCGCCGGGTCGCTCGCTGAAGCCTTCGAGGAGTTCCTCTTCCCGGACGCTGCTGACGCCGCCGCTCCTCCCTCCTGAAGACAGCTGGGCGCTAGGCCCGTTTTTGTTTGTGTATCAGTATTCTGGCCGTGCGGCCTTTGTAAATAAACAAGTTGTTTTTGCCATGAACATTTGTTGATGTGAAATGAAGTCTTTTGTTTACTACGCTTTTTGTTTCTCCTTCTTCCTGAGTAGATTCTAGTTAGGGGAGTTCAATTTTCGTGGGTGGCTTGCTGGGTTGGAGGCGAGAGAGAAGGGCCGTATCCTCGCGGAGGCGTAGGCTATCTCTGGCTCGCGCGCTCCTTCCGCTAGGCTGCCCACGCCCTGTTCGAACCGTTGCTCGAGGCCGAAGTAGAAAACAAACTTAGCGCGCGTGAGTTGTTTCGTTTTTGCGCGAAAATGGGACCATTTTGGGGGGGGGGATGCCCCCCGTAGTAGCTTCCGAGGGTAACTTGGGTTTCGGGGGAAAGCCGAGTTGCCCTTTTCATTAGACTTATGGCGTTTACATGGTCGTCACCAACTGGGGCGTTGGTCATGTGGTTTTTACAACAAAATGCTTGGAAATCCTAGCTAGGGGTAGAAGCGACGTAGCTGTTGGATGTTCCAGGCGTTGGTGAGCTCTTTACCGTCCTCGTTGGCCAGCTTGTACGTGTCGGGCTTGAGCACCTTCACCACGACGTAGGGTCCCTCCCACGGAGGCGATAACTTGTGGCGTCCTCGGTTGTCCTGGCGCAGCCTTAGGACCAAATCCCCTTCGCTGAAATCCCGCCGGCGTATCTTGCGCGCTTGGTAGCGCCTGAGGGACTGCTGATACCTCGCGGAGTGCATCAAGGCCACGAGGCGTGCCTCATCCAGCTGGTTCCGCGAGTCCTCGCGGGCTCGCTGGTTGGCATCCTCGTCGTAGCCTCGAACCCTGGGTGACCCGTATTCTAAGTCCGTGGGGAGGACGGCCTCCGCGCCATGGACTAGGAAAAACGGGGTGAACCCGGTGGCTCTGCTCGGGGTGGTCCTTAGGCTCCATACGACTGCTCGTAACTCTTGGAGCCATTTTCGACCGGATTTGTTTAGCTGGTCGAAAATTCTGGGCTTAAGGCCTTGCAGGATCATGCCGTTGGCACGTTCTACTTGGCCGTTGGTCTGCGGGTGTGCCACAGCTGCCCAATCCACACGGATGTGGAACTTGTCGCAGAACTCCAAGAATTTCCTGCCCGTGAATTGGGACCCGTTGTCGGTGATGATGGAGTTTGGCACTCCGAAGCGGTGGACGATGTCGGTGAAGAATGTTACCACTTGCTCCGCCCTGAGATTCGTAATGGGGCGCACCTCCACCCACTTGGAGAACTTGTCGATCGCAACCAACAAGTGGGTGAAGCCCCCGGGCGCCTTCTGCAAGGGCCCGACGATGTCCAACCCCCACACGGCGAACAGCCATGTTATGGGGATGGTTTGCAGGACATGAGCAGGAAGGCTGGACTTGCGGGCGTAGAACTGGCACCCTTCGCAGGTGCGTACGATTTCGCCGGCGTCCGCGACCGCGGTAGGCCAGTAAAAGCCTTGGTGGAAAGCGTTGCCAACGAGGGTGCGAGGCGCGGCGTGATGGCCACAGATTCCAGCGTGGATGTCCCGTAGGAGCTCGCGCCCCTCGGGGATGGGCACGCACCGCTGTAAGATGCCGGAGGCGGCGCGCTTGTACAGCTCGCAGTCGACGAGGGCAAAGGACTTTGCCATCCTGGCGATGCGCCTGGCCGTGGCTCGATCCAAGCGATGTATTTGTCGCGCCAGTCAGCCTTGACAGGAGCTGGCTCGACGTCCATCACGTCGGCCTCGTAGGAGCCATACCCCTCGAGGAGGGAGAGCACGTACGCCTCGTTCGAGGTGTCCTCATCCATGGGTTCTGCACCCGCTGGATTCGAGGGAGCCCCCGAGGGATCTTCGTGGCTCGAGGGGTGAGGCTCGAGGACGACCGAGGGCTGGGCGATATCGCGGGCAAAAACGTTCGGGGGGACGGTGATCCGCCCGGACGCGATCTTGGCCAGCTCGTCTGCCTCCTCGTTGTACCGGCGGGGCACGTGGTTGAGCTCGATGCCGTAAAACTTGTCTTCGAGGGCTCGCACGGCCTTGCAGTAGGCCTCCATCTTGTCGTCATGGCAGCTTGCGTTCTTCATGACTTGATCGATTACGAGCTGCGAGTCCCCCCGTACGTCGAGACGCTTGACGCCTAACTCAATGGCGATTTTGAGGCCGCAGAGGAGGGCCTCATATTCAGCCATATTGTTAGATGCGGGGAAGTGGAGGCGCACCGTGTACCGCATGTGCTCTCCGAGGGGTGACACGAAGAGTAGGCCCGCGCCCGCCCCTGTTTTCATCACCGAGCCATCGAAATACTGGGTCCAACACTCTGCTTGGATCTGCGGCGGCGGCAGCTGCGTATCCGTCCACTCAGCGATGAAATCCGCCAGGATCTGGGACTTGATGGCCTTGCGCGGGGCGTAGGCGAGCGTCTCGCCCATCAGCTCCACGGACCACTTGGTGATCCTGCCCGCCGCGTCGGGATTACGGATGATCTCCCCTAGCGGGAAGGAGGAGACCACCGTGACGGGGTGGGCCTCGAAGTAATGGCGGAGCTTGCGCCGCGCGAGGACTACCGCATACGGCGGCTTCGCGGACACGAGGGTAGCGCGTCTTGGCGTCGGACAAGACCTCGGCGATGTAGTAGACCCTTTGCCGCTGGACCGGCAGGGTGTGCCCTTCCTCCGTGCGCTCCACCACGATCACGGCGCTGACCACCTGGGTGGTTGCGGCCACGTAGAGCTGCAGGGGTTCGCCATCCTGTGGCGGCGTGAGGATCGGGGCGTGCGTTAAGGACGCCTTCAGCTTGTCGAGCGCATCCTGGGCCTCGGATGTCCAGGAGAAGCGCTCGTGCTTCTTGAGGAGGCGATAGAGGGGCAGGCCCTTCTCGCCGAGCCGCGAGATGAAGCGGCTTAAGGCGGCAAGGCACCCCAGCACCTTTTGCACCCCTTTGAGGTCCCGGATCGGGCCTATTCGTTCGAGGGCCGCAACCTTCTCAGGGTTGGCCTCGATTCCCCGTTGGGAGACGATGTACCCCAGGAGCATGCCTCGCGGCACTCCGAAGACACATTTTTCGGGGTTTAATTTGGCCGAACGCGATGCCAAGGTCGCCAACCAGGTCGTCCGCCTTCCTGGTTTTCACGACGATGTCATCTACATACGCCTCGACCGTCCGCCCGATGTGATCTCCGAAAACGTGTTGCATGCAGCGTTGATACGTTGCACCTGCGTTTCGGAGGCCAAACGGCATCGTGACGTAGCAGAACATCTCGAATGGCGTGATGAACGAAGTCGCAAGCTGGTCGGACTCCTTCATCTTTATTTGATGATACCCGGAGTAGGCATCAAGGAAGCAAAGTAATTCACACCCAGCCGTTGAATCAACGATTTGATCAATACGTGGCAAAGGAAAAAGAACTTTAGGACATGCTTTATTAAGACTGGTATAGTCTATACACATCCGCCACTTCCCATTCTTTTTCTTTACAAGTACGGGGTTTGCTAGCCACGTTGGGTGGAACACCTCCTTGATGAACCCGGCCTCGAGAAGCTTCCGCGGCCTCCGCTCCGATGGCCGTCGCCGCTCCTCGTCGAAGCGGCGGAGCCGTTGTTGCACGGCGCGGGCGTGAGGCGGATGTCAAGGGAGTGCTCGGCGACCTCCCTCGGGATGCACGGCATATCCGAGGGGCTCCACGCGAAGATGTCGGCGTTGGCGCGGAGGAAGTCGACGAGCACCACTTCCTATTTAGGATCGAGGGTGGAGCTGACCCTCAACGCCTTACCCTCGGGGGCCGCGGGGTCGAGGGGTACTTCCTTGGTCTGCTCCGCGGCCTCGAAGGTGCCGGTGTGCTTTGAGGCGGAGTCGAGGTCCTCGTTGACCATCTTCTCCAAAGTGGTCACCAGCGCCTCATCCAGCGCCAGTGCTTCTGCGTGCTCTACGCACTCGACGTCGCAGTCGAATGCGTGCTCGATGGACGAGCCTACGGTGATGACGCCGTTCGGTCCTGGCATCTTCATCTTCAAGTAGGTGTAGTTGGGGACCGCCATGAATTTGGCGTAGCAGGGCCGCCCAAGTATAGCGTGGTAGGCGCCCTTGAACCCCACCACCTCGAAGGTGAGCGTTTCCTTGCGGAAATTCTTCGCGGTGCCAAACCAAACCCGGCGGGTCGATGCGCCCGAGGGGCCGGACACCTTGCGGGCGCGATGCCATGGAATGGCTTCGTGCTGGGCCGCAGCTGGTCCAACCCGATCCCCATCAAGCTCAGCGTATGCGCGTAGAGGATGTTGAGGCTGCTGCCTCCGTCCATCAAGACTTTTGAGAACCGTGCGTTCCCAATGATTGGGTCGAGCACCAGCGGGTATTGGCCCGGGTTGGGGATGCGGTTCGGATGGTCTTCCCGGCTGAAGGTGATGGCGTCCTCCGACCAATTGAGGAAGGAGGGAGGCGCCTTCTCCGTGGCGAGGACCTCGTGCCGCGCCCGCTTGCGCTGGCGGGTCGACATGTCGACGGTGGGTCCCCGAAGATGAGGAACACATTTTCCACGGCGGGGAAGCCGCCGGCGTCACCATCCCCTCCGTCTTTCTTGGCCTCCGCCTCCTTCGCGGCGGCGCGGCCATAGAACTTCTTGAGCATGTCGCATTGCTCAAGGGTGTGGTTTACTGGGGTCTTGTGGTAAGGACATGGCTTTTTTCGGCATGTCATCAAACACCCCGGGCCTCGAGGGGCCGGTCGAGGGCCCCGTCGAGCGGGTCGACGACCAAGGGCCTTGGCCTCATCGCCGTCGCGCCCCCCGCTCGCGCGCCTCGCGCGCGGCTTCTTTCCTTTCTTGCCCCGCTTGTCCTTCGGTGGGGCTCCCTGAACTTGCTGCCCTCCACGGGCGCATCGTCCGAGCGCTTGCCCTTCTTGCCGTCAAAGATCGCCCCACGGCCTCCTCTCCTGAGGCGAAGCTGGTGGCGATGTCGAACAACTCGTTGGAGTCCGCGGGCGGGCTGCGTCCTAGCTCACGCACGAGGTCCCGGCACGTGGTGCCCTCAAGGAAGGCGTGCACAATCTCGGATTGCGCCACGCTGGGGAGTTCTGTGCAGTGCTTGGAGAAGCGTCGTATGAAGTCCCGCAGCAACTCGCCAGGCTTCTGAGTGCAGGAGCGCAGGTCCCAGGAATTTCCAGGGCGCACGTACGTGCCCTGGAAGTTGCCCACAAACGTGCGAACCAGATCGCCCCAGTTGTGGATCTGGCTGGCGGGCAGGTGCTCGAGCCACGTCCGGGCTGCATCGCCGAGGTGCAGAGGCAGGTTGCGTATGATGACCTCGTTGCTGGTGGCCCCGCCCAGCTGGCATGCCAAGCGGTAGTCGTTGAGCCACACACGGGGATCTGTCTCCCCGTTGTACTTGACGATGGTCGAGGGTTGGCGGAAGCGCTGGGGGAAGGCCGCCGCCCGGATCTCCCGGCTGAACACACGGGTCCCTGGGGGCTCGGCGTCGGGGAGCGGTCCTCGTCGGCTGTCGTAGCGTCCGCCCGGGTGAGGGTGGTAGCCTACGCCGCTCGGGCGTTCGCCCCGCTCGTGCGGCGGGCGTTGATGACGTTGCGGGCGTCACCGTCCAGCGCCCTGCGCGTGTCAAGGAGCCGCTCCTTGGCCGCCGCGCGTCCCGAGTTGGCGGGACGCCCCGCAGCTTCTCCTGCGTGGACCGAGGGTTCGCCCCCCTGAGCAGCCCCGTCTCCTCGCGCATCCCCCTGCTGGCGGATACGTGAGGCTGAGCTTTCGGCCTGCTGGACGGCCGCTTGCTCAATGAGAGCCTGCACCTCGCGTTGCAGGTTCCGCGCCTCAGGGGTCGAGGGTGCCGGCATAGCCCGCAGCAGCGTCGCGGCGGCAACGAGCTTCTGACTTGCCCGTGGAGGCGCGTCAGGGTTATCGGCATTGATGCGGTCGCGGGCTGCACCGCCGGCTCCCGCACGCGCGTTCGCCGCGAGCGGAGGCTTCTCCGGCCATCGAGGCGCGGAGCGGCCGCACCGTTCGGTACTCCTCCGTCGGCTTAGCCTCGAGCTCGCGGGCTTGGGCTGGGCGTGCGTCGGCGTCGGCCCCGGCGGGGGTGCTTGGCCCCGCCCGCCCGGCGCGGAGCGATCCCAGGGCGGGCGTGACCTCCCCGTCTCCCGGCGCCCACGGCGCGCGGTGGCGTTCGGCCGGGTCGTTGGCGACGATGACGCGGCACTCCCGCGCGGGATTGTAGCTCCCGGTGCTTTGGAGTCATCGGAGCGGCCGAACCGGTGGTCCGTAGCGTCAAGGAAACGCCCGAACATGGCCGGGTCCGGCACGCGGAGAAGGTCCCACTCCGCGTACCCGTGGAGGTTGGCGGGCGGCAACGCGTCGAGGGAACCCAGGGACGACTCGTCACCCGCTGAGGCGGCGGGATCCCTGGCGACGAAGACGTGACGGCCAGGCGGGACCCTGTGCATCGTGGTGTTGACGTTGGCATTGAAGGCCGTCGTGGCACCACGCAGCCCAATGGGAAAGCGCGGTCCGGAGACTGTGCGCTGTCCCGCTGGGGTGGCGGTTGCCGTGGCGGCGGGCGCGCGCGCGTTGAGAGACGCGCGCGCTCGGCTTGCCGTCGCTCGGACCGTGCACAGCGCGAACGGCCGCCGGAGCGGCGGCGGTGTCGTGGCGTCGACGGGCCCGCGGCGTACGCGGCCCGGCGGGTGTCCGCGCGTGGCGGTGCGCGCGGCGGGGCCGGAGCGGACCCGGCCTGGCGCCGCGCGTGGAGCTCCTCACGGTTGGTGAGGCGCATGAGGTAGCCATTCCCCGTGGCACGAAAGTTCGGTCCCTCGAACCGGATTTCGAACCGGCGGGGGAGGGGGGTCCGGCTGCCCATGCGTGACGCGTACGCGGTACTCAGTGCGGATCACCATGGAGGGAGTTGATGATTGACCCTAGGCGCTCAACCGCCCCACGGTGGGCGCCAACTGTCGGTGCGGAATGTGGTCCCGACACTAACCAGTAATAAGCGCCAAGGTCTATCCCTCAATGGTCGATGCTAAGCAATAAAAGACACAGAGTTTATCCTGGTTCCGGCCGGGGGGCCGTACGTCCCGGCGGTGGTGTGCTCAAGGCCTTGTATTGCTCGGCAAGGGGGTGCTGTGTGGGGCTGCTACAAGCAAGGCGGGAGAGGAAGCGTGGCTTCCAAGTCCCTGGTGTAGTGGCTGAAGATATTGTGGGAGAATTGGAGAGCAAGTGCGTGGTGCGACTTGTCTCGTGTTGGGCTCTGTTATTCGTGTGTCGTGTGTTGTGTTCGTGTTCTCCGTCCCCTGCGGCAAGGGGGTTCGTCCTCCTTTTATAGACCAAGGAAGGAGCGAATCACATGCGCGCCGCGCTATTTAGCTACGTGAGGGAGCGTGATGTGCTACGCTGTAGAGTAGGCGGCCGCCCAGGCGATCCTTGCAGCGATCCGGCCATCATGGCGTATCTTGTACCCGAACAGTGGCGTCCTCGAGGGTAGAAGGGCGGCGGACGGGCGCGGTGTCTTCGGATAGGCTCGAGGGAGTTGCGCGACGTCGGTCCGTACGAGGTACGGCGGCGGGTAAGGTGGCGTCCCGTTCCCACACGCTCCACGGTCTTTGGAGTCGTTGCCACGGCGCCCGGCGTGCGCCGTACGCGCGCGGGGCGGCAGCCATACCGTTAACAGTGGCAGGGATGGCGTCCCACCGGCCTAGCGCCTCCGCCTAACCCTGTAAGGTCACAAGAAAGCAAATCGAGGGTGCAGCCGGCCCCCCTTCGAGGGCTCAGCGCGTTAGCCGTACCGGAGCAGGCGACACGGCGTCACGGGACGGCACCGGCCGCGCGCACGGTCCCCCCCACAGTGATGGGGATGGGCTCCCTTTTGGGGAGTTGGTGTGGCGGCACCGGGGTGCGAGCCCCGGGCGCATGATGGCGCCGCCCCGCCGATGTCGGGGCATTAAGTGTCGCGTACGGGAGCGAGGGCGCGCGTGCGCGGAGGTGCCCCCTCGAGCGAGGCGGACCCCGTTCGAGGGCGGGGCGGACCCTCGAGCGAGGCGGACCTCGCTCGAGGGAGGGCGCACCCCCCTCGAACGGGGCAGAGCCCGCCCGAGGGAGGCGCGCACCCTCGAGCGAGGCGAAACCTATTCGAGGGATTCTTCGAGTGGGCCGCCTGGTGGGCCACTGGGGCCTTCGCGGCGTGGGCCATGTCCTGCACAGTTAAGTAAGGCGTATTTGGCTTTGGCTTTGTTGCGGGTTTTAAGTGGGGATTTCCCAGCTGTTTAAGGGGACCCCTAGGGCTGTCCCCGACAGTAGCCCCCGAGCATATGTGGGTTTGCCATTGAGGCTCCCACAGATGCTGGAACCTACTGATAGGACGTTCTTCCCTTCTGATTTTGCGAACGCTTTCCGTGGGGCCGCGTCAGTGGACCCGCGGGTCTAGCCCCCGAACCCCTGCAAAAGCATGGGCGCTCCTGTAGGGGTTGACCGCGAGACTTGGACAGAGGGCGTGGTAAATGTTTCAACCGGCGTCGGCAATGTCTCAGCCGGCTTCGGTGACGCACGCGCTGCTGGCGTTATCCCCGGCGGGTGCAATCCAGGAGGTGTAGCCGTGCGTCAAGCCCCCGAGCCTGGGCCCATTCAAGGCGATCGGGTAGAGCTTTACGACTTGTCTTTCAACGCGCCCTCGCCGTCCCTCCGCGGGACGGAGGGTGAGGTTTCCACAACCCCCATCGGTCGGGTCGCGAATTGCGGATTCCTCGTCGAGCTGTTAGTGGGTGGTTCGAGTGGACGCCCATGCCCCGTTCGATAAGGGTAGGCTGCGTGGTCCAGAGACACGTCCATTGAAGCGTTTGCGTGGGTTTGCTAGGTGGGGCTCTGTCCTGTTCGCTAGGGACCGAGGGCGCGGAAGCTCTCCCTCGGTGGCATCCCCCGGCTAGCTTCCCTCGCTGGCTCTCGAACACGACATGTGGGGCACCCTCGAGCTAGCAGGCTCGAGGAACGGCTCGAATGCGTGTGCCCTCGTCGTCCCTGACTCCGGTGATCTGGAGCGCCTGTTCGAACCCGTCGAGGGTCAGGCTTCGAACCCCTGATCAGTAGGGCCGTGCGGGGCGGCGCCTGGGCGGCCCCGTCTTTGCATCTGCGACCATCGAGGGGCCTGGGCAAGCCAGCCCTCGAGGCGGCCGATCGGTAAAAATGGTGCGGGGCGGCGCACAGCGCTCCGGCCCGGCATGCGACCATCGAGGGGGCACAGGGCAAGCCGGCCCTCGGCGCTGATCAGTAACACAGCGTGGCATGGGTGCTTTGCGGTGCCTGTTTTGTTCCAAACGGGCCCTGAGGCGACCTTCTCACGCCGGTACCCTTTCGAGGGTTGAAGTTTTCCCGAGCCAGGAGTTCGTGCCGCTTGAGGGTTCTCCTTACTTTGTAAGGAACCGGGCCATTAGATGCTCCACAGTAGAGGCTGCGGTTTTGCGTCGCGGGCGCGCTTTTTTAGGCGTTGCAGCCACGGTCCCTGCTATTCTTCACCGTGATGATGGCCTGTTCGCGGTGGCGTGGCCGCCGCGGTCGTGGTGGGGCCCGCCCGTCAGCGAGAAGAAAAGATTCCCTGCAGTTAATGCGCGCGGGACGTCCGCCCCGGAGAGCACGCCCGCGGCTTATAAATCTGAGGGGAGGGAAAAACGACGGTTTTTTACCTTAGCGCTCCGCCTTTTTAGCCCCCTGCGCTCTCGCCTTCGTCCTGCTCTTGTCATCGCGTGCCTTCGCCATTAGAGCTCTTCGCATTCTCTTTGTCCTCCGCTCTCGCGTCCCTCGTCCTTTCTCATGGCGCCGCTTCCGCCCCTCACGATTCTCGACCCGTACGTTTGGGAGAGGTCGACGGTGACCCAGCTGGCCCATGGAGAGCTGGTCTCCGCCGGCCAGTTGGCAGCGAACGAGGAGGGCCGGCCGGTGGAGTGGATTGTGCCGCCGGCGGGGGACCGCGCGCCCAACCCGCCGGAAGGCTACGTGGTGAGCTTCACCCGCTTCCATGAGCGCAGCTTCGCCGCACCGGCGAGCCGCTTCATGCGGGCGCTGTGCTACCGCTACGGCGTGGAGTTGCATAACTTTGCGCCATACGCGATTTCGCAGGCGGCCACGTTCGTGGGCGTCTGCGAGGGGTATCTAGGGATCCCCGATCAGCGGGAGCTGCGGATACACCTCTTCCGCGCGGAGCTCTTCACGCGGCCCACGACGGAGCGAGAGGACCCGCCTCGCGGTGCGCGCCGGCGGGATGTCGCTCGCCTGCGGGGGCGGTTCAAGGACGACTACATCCCCCGCACCATGACGACGAACAACGCCGGCCGGGAGCGGGGATGGTTCCTACCCGCGCAACGCCGAGCCCGGCCTCCCCGCCTACACCGGTGCGGTGCTCGGGAGAAGCCCAACTCACGGGGTCACGGGGTGTCGACGACCCGGCACGGAGGCGGGCCCGGACTCGCTCACCGGCCACCCCGAAGAACACCGGCGACGCGCGGGCTGACCGCGGCGGGCGTCCTTGCCTTCCTCCACCACCGGCGGGTTGTGCCTCTGATGGAGAGGCCGCTCTGCATCTACGAGATGACAGATGAGGCGGACCCCATCGCGCTGGCGAGGTCACGGATGCTCCCAACCCCCCTCGAGCAGGGGTATGCGCTCACCCGGGCGCGGAGCGCCGTCGACACCCGGATGCTGCGCCAGGATCGGTCCCCGTGGGACCTCGAGATGCTCCCCACCGGCTCGCTGGTGAGTATGATTCTTGGCCCTGTCTTTGTTCTCAATGTTGCCCCTAGCCCCTGATGCGCTTTTGACGTTCTCGCATGCAGTTGGTGAACTTCAGCGCCGCGAAGTCCGTTCCGCCCACCCCTGACTCCCGCGCGCTTGGTCGGGCGGCGCAGCAGCGGGAGCAGGAGCGGGCGGCGCGCAAGAGGGAGCGCGCGAGGCGGCACCGCGGCGGCGGAACGAGGAGTACGGCGGCACGAGGAGCTGGGGCTTTCCTCCCCGGGGACCGAAGAGTACTCGTCCTCGGAGGAGGTCGAAGAGGAAGAGGCTGGGGGCAGGGCCCCTCTAATAGGTGGGAGCCTGCGCCCCCGTTGCCGGAGCCGGCTCCCGGCGGCAAGGGCGGCATCGCACAGGGGCGGGCGTAGCGGCGCCCGCCGCCGAGGCAATCGACAATGAGAGCGGCGCGAGCCGCGGAGGTGCGGCGCGCGCCGCGGCGGCGCGCGCGGCAGCGCGCTGCGCGCGGGGGCGGGGCCCGCGCGCGCGGCGGAGATGTCAGGAGGCCTCGAGGAAGAGGAAGCGCGCCTTCTCCTCTTCGAGGTAAAGGGCTTGCCCTTCTGCGAGGTTTGATTTTTTGGCGACCACGCGTTTTGATTTTTTTGCTCGTGCTTGTGCAGGGTGGTGCCAACCGTTCCTCCCCTCGCACCGGCCAAGGTGCTGAGGGCGGACACGTCCATTCCCACTCGGCGGCGTTCGTCGAGGGCGCCGCGGGCGGGGGCGAGCGCGGCGGCGGCGGCGGGCCGAGCTCGCGGGACGCGGTTGAGGCCTCGAGGCCTCGGCCGGCGGATCAGGCCGCCGCGGCGCGGCCGGCGGTCGTCGAGGAGCGGCGGGCGCCGGTCGCGGCGGTGACGCGGCCGCGGCGGCGGGCGTGGTGGAGATGCGACCCACGGTGGGCGTCGCGGCGGTGGCGCGATCCGTGGCGCCGGCCGCGGCGGAGGCGAGGCGGGCGGCGGCGGTTGAGGAGGGAGGTCGGGCGCGCGCGGTCGCGGTGGTGCGGCCGGAGGCGGTGGCCGCGGCGCCGCGTCGGGCGCCCGCGGCTACGGAGGCGCAAGCGGCGGTGCGGCGGAGGCGGCACAAATGCGGCGCCTAGCGGCGGCTCCCACGGCGGTGGTGGTGGAGGTCCCGGACGACGACTCCCCGCCGCCGGGGTGGGATCGGTGGGCGAGCTTCCCCACGCCCTCCCCGAGTCCCCGGGAGGGGGGCCCTCGTGAGGGCGGCGCGAGGGCCACATGGTGGCGGGGGGCCGAGGGCATGGCGCCGAGGCCTCGTCTTCCCGCGCCGGCCACTCCGCCCGAGTGGAGGGGATTGCTGGCGATCCGCCCGAGTTCGGCCCCGACGCCCGGGGGGAGCGGGGAGTTGTGGGGAGAGCTCCGCAGCCACGGCGCCACGCTCGACCGTGTTGAACGAGGCGCTGAGGGTCCACGGCGGCCCCGCGTGGCGTGTCTTCCAGGTGGGGTGTCGTTGCTTGCTTCCCCTTTTCCTTGTTTCTGCGCGCTTATCCTTGCGGCATGGTGCTTACGGGTTTTGACTTGTGGGTGACAGGAGCTCGAGCGCCGCGCCCACGACAAGTACGGCGCCTTCGATCGGGTGAACGCCGAGCTCCACCAGCTCCAGGAGCGATGCGGCGCCTTCGACGTGCTCGCCGACGCCCTCAGGACTCCGGATGGCTGGTTGTCGTACCGGGCCATGGCCTTGCGCGATGAACTCCACGAGAGCACAAGGCAAGATCCGGCGCGTCCCTCTAGCCTTGAGCGGGTCTGCACAGCCCTCATCGACCGTGATGAGGCGGCGCGCGGCGGCGCGCTCGGACTGGAGAAGATGCGCACGCTGGCGACCAGCCGGGAGGCGGAGGTGGCCGGCGTCCGTAGCGAGAACCGGGGGCTCCGCTCGTCGCTCGAAGGCGGCGGCGCGGCGCGCGCCGGGCGAGGAGCGGCGCGCGCGCTCGAGCAAAGGGTCAAGGAGGCCGACGGCCTGAAGGCCGCCCTCGACGCCAAGGTCGCGGCGCTCGCCGTTGCCGAGGACCGGCTCTGCGGGAGCGCACCGCCCGGTCAAGGAGGGCGAGGGACGGCTCCGGTGGGAGCGAGGCCGCCCTCGTCGACGCCCCGGAGCGGGAGCGCGCCCGGCGCTCGCGAGGCGACACGGATGTCGGCCGGAGGACCGGAACGCCAAGTTCTCCGAGGTCGAGGGCGGGCGGTGGTGCTCGGCATCACGAGCGCGGGCCGGGGGCGGCCCTCCGGGGAGCGAGGGCGAGACCATCGGGGGCCTCGAGCGGACGGTCGAGGCCGAGCGCCGTGCCCTCGAGGTGGAGAGGAAGCAAGTCGAAGGTGAGCCGCTGTTTGACTCTGTGTTGTTGGATTTTCCTTAGAGGGTTCGCACTCTTTTTCGACTTCTTTCTTGTCGGCGACCCCGAGGCTTGCGCACCGCGCCGGGGCACGCGGTTGAGCGAGCCGAGGCGGCTGCGGACCTCCTACAACTCCTCCGGCCGGGAGGCTGCGGGGAGTTGCGCGATGCGGCCCTCGGGACCTCGCCGTCCGTGGAGAAGGGCGGCGCGGGCGGGAAGCTCGGCCCGGCCGGCCGCTGCGTGCCCTTAGTGGCCACGTCACCGAGCGCATGCGCCGGGCGCTGCATCTTGGCGTCCAGAAGGCCCTCAGAGTGGTACGGTCCCACTACGAGGTTAACTTCGAGGCGCTGGCGGAAGGCTACGTCGGCCCAACACGACGGAGACGGGATCCGGGCGTGTCGGGAAGCTTCGAAGCGGAGGACACGCGGCGGGATCACATGGCTTGCGTCGGGAGGACGCGGGGTGCGCCGAAGGCGTGGCCGTCCGATGGCAAGACTCACAAACATTACATAAATGCCCCTGCATGGGTTGTATCGCCAGTAGTTGAGTTAGGGGTAGTCGAGTCATTTCCCACACCAGCGGGACCCGATATATAAGCCATGAGTGTGTGTGGATGGCTCTCTCTTCGCGACTTAGGGTTTCATTTCCCCCCTTCCATTTCTCTTTTTCCAGGACTATTTTCTTCTCCATTTTCTCTAGGCTAGCATGAGAGATTCATGAGAGATTTGTTGAGAGGGATGGATGCTAGGGCGGCATGCTAGACCTTGTGAATCTTTCCTGGTTGGTATAGAAGATTCGGCGTTGTGAATTTCGTGGTCTTTTTCGTGCTTGTTTTTGGTGTCTTTGTTCTTGGTGTGGTTCCGCGGATTTGAGTGGGTTTCTCCCCGGATTTCTTTGAGGGAAACATGGATGGATGTCTTGTGCATCTTTGGGATTGATCTTGTGCCCTCAAACGCTGGGAAACCACTTCGATTCAAGGATTTTCGGTCGGAGCTCTAGTTTTTGGTGGTGTTCAAAGGATCCGCGATTCCCGGTGATTTAGGGAGTTAGGAGGCGAAATTTTTGGGGTATAGCATCCTTGGTTGACGCTTTTCATGTCCCTAAACTCTTGTCTCAACAGCTTCTACCGTTTCGGAGATCCGGTGATGGATTGGGAGTGTTGACTTTCGAGGTCGAGCAGTTTTCAGTTCTGTTCGTGCCTCGCGGACGGTCCGCAAGGGCCTGGTGGACGGTCCGCGCGCACAGTGTTCGTTGTGTTTTCTTCGTGTTCTTGCTCGTCTTCGCTTTCGATCTGTTGTGGTTTTGAGTTTTCGTTGGACGAGGTTTCGGACGGTCCGCGTGTACCGGGCGGACAATCTGCGGGTGCCTGGCGGACAATCCGCGTGCTCCCCGCGGACGGTCTGTTTTTCGAGGTTCGCTACTGGAGGTTCTGTTAGCATTTTCGGACGGTCCGCGGCTCTAGGCCGGATGGTCCGCGGCACGGGTGCGGACAGTCCGCGATACCCTGCTGGACAGTCCGCGTGGCCTGTGCGGACAGTCCGCCCCTCCTGGCCGGACAGTCCGCCAGTGCCTGGCTGCTTTGTTCTTTGGTTCGATTCCTTCTTCGTTTCTTTCGTGCTTCCGCTCGTGCTTCAAGGAGTTGTTCCTAAGACTAGAGGTTGTTCCATAACCTTGTTATCTTGGCGATTGGTGTGTGATTCGATCCATCGCTTATGTGTGACTGGGATTTGACTAGGGTATAGGTCGGGTTCTTTGAGAAGAATTTTTACCGGCTCCTATTCACTCCCCCCTCTCTAGTCGCCATCCGTTCCTTCAATTGGTATCAGAGCTTGGTGCCGGATTCTTTGTGACTTTGACAAGTCTTGAATCCTAAGATGGCGTACGTTGAGCGGGGCGGTCCGCCGCACTTCGATGGGAAGGGTTACCACAAGTGGGCGGCCCGAATGATGATCTTTCTTTGTGGCAAGTTGTTGGATTTCATTGTGCTTGACAAGACCTATGCTATTCCGGCAAACATCCATACTCTTATGGTGACCGATGCCGGTGCTAAGGCCAAGTATGAGGCAAATGCAAAAGCCGTCGATCACTGTAACACCCTAAAATTCCATCACTAAATTAATGTAAGCAACACGATGTTTTAGATTTTATTTTCTAAGGATTAATTAAATTACCAAATAAATTTGGTCTCTAAAATATTTAAATATCATTTTAATAATTTATAAGCAATAAGTGCTTGTGCATCATAATTTGAATGCATGGTGTTTTTGTTTGTTGGTGTGAAGCTTTAAAATGTTTTGAAAGTTTGGAAAGTTAAAGAGAGTTTGAATTTAGAGTTTGAAAAAGAGTTCAATTTCAAAATTTTGAAAAAATGAGTTTGAAAAGGTTTGAAAAAAAGAAAACTTCCCAAACCCCTCCCTCTCTCCCCTCTCCCATCCCTTTCTTTCCAGCCCGCGCGGCCCAGCTTCCTGATGGTTCTTCTCCTCTTGGCATTTGGAGGAGCAATCAGAGACAAGCCTTGCTTCCTGTCAGCAGTAATGCTTGACAGAGTTGGATCTGTTGTGGCATACCTAGCCATTAACTGAGCCAGGGTTGGTGATCGAATCCCGATCTTTGAGATTGGGCCCTCTTGCATTGTAAGCGATCTCCCTGGCCAGAGGGGCAGGCATTGTGTTCTGTGGGTAAAACAAATAAGATCAGAATCATGATTGGAAGAAGAAATGTCTGATTTAAGGATTAATCATATTACCTCTGAGGTTGGCTGGAAATCAGGCATCAACTCTGCACAGAACAAGTGTACAGGCTCACTGAAATATGATCATGGAATTCTTGCCACCAGGAGTTGAAGGTGGGGTGAGCTACTGTTGTGGGTATGAAAGGCCAGGTGTAAACGGAAGGACTGCATACATACTGAAAAACTCTGCTAGTTTGAGTAAGTTCCTTGATTTCTTCCCTGGGCTTGAGGAATTCATGCGAAAAACGATCTTGGGGGCATGCGGCCACATCCGAGTTGCCGAGCCATCGGAGTTGGGCCGATAATATTCATAAGTACTATGGTTCGGCCTTCCTCCACCGAATTCGGACGGCGGGAATGCATGGGCGGATGATGATATTGAGGATCTCCGGGGAATCTTCCATCTTGGCGTTCGGTTTCAAAGGAGAACTCACAAGGGAGAGTCAAATTGTCATTATCCAAATAAGGGAGCCGAGAGAGGATTTTGGAAACCTTTGAAGAAGAGCTCGAAGAGGTGGGCCGACATTCTCGCTTGATGAGGACGGTTGAAGCGGCTTCGCATAAGTCGGCATCCTCTGGTGGCTTGGGGTTCCCCTTCATGATGATTGGATGAAGGGAAGAGCCGGGTGTTCAAATCAACACCAACAATCGATGCATGTGCGATTGCGGCCACATTTGGACAAACCACCAGGGACCGTTGACACATGCTATCCTCTGGCTGGTGTACATCTGGGTGACAGTTTGATGAAGCATGTGGTACACACTGCCCAGGAGGTATTTCCCAAGAGGGAAACGATTGCCATTGGCTAGGTGTGAAGCCATTGCAATGTGATTCAGGGTAGGCTCATTGGCTTTACCACAGAAGAGGAACCTGCATAGCCACATGTTCAGGAACGTCCTGTATTCAACTTCACCAAGGGGGCCGTCCTTCATGTGATTCAAGATATAATTCTTGTATCCGCTCCCTAGTTTCACCCCTGTTTGTCTCGTGGAACCTTTGAAATCCCAGGGACGAACAGATCCTGTAATGTCAAGGCCGGTGATCATGTACACATCGGCCAGAGTTGGGGACATCGGGCCGTGACCAAAGAGGAAGGCGTTGACGCCATTCGACCAGAAGTGGCAAGCCGCTATCAAAAGGTCTTCGTTCTTTGGGGTCTCGGCCAAAGACAATTCCAAGCATTGAGCGATGCGGAGGGTATCCCAGTTCTGGGTCCTAGCACTCTTATCTGCAAGGATCCTCTGGTACCAATTTTTCCAGCCTGCGATTGGGGGCAAGGGCCAGTTCTTGAAAGCATCCTGCCACTGAGGAGATGTGGTCAGAGCCGCTTTGAAGGGGATCCTTCGGGATTCAGCTGCGATAAATTCTCGAGGATCAGAAACTCCCACAGGACCAAGGTAGTAGGATCTTGAATTGGCCTCGGTACGAATCAAAAGCTCGGTGGAAAGCTCCTGAAGGAAAGCGGAAAAGAAATCTCAGGTAAAAATTGAAAACCTAAATGCCGAATGAAGCTTATGGTAGAGGAATTTACCTGAGTAGCTTGATTTTGAGCCGCCATTGGGGATTCGAGCTCAGAACAAGGGGATCTAGGGTTTGGATCTAGACGAAGATTCCGGCGGATTGCGAAGAGAGAGAACAGGTGTTGAACATATTCGATTTGAAGACGTTGGTGGCTGGAGTCAATTCCGGAATAAAATTACTTTTATCCCGTAATTGAAGGGGCATGTGTTAACACCAAAATTTGGTAAGGAGTCTGACTTGTGGGTCCAGCTCGGTGAGAAATCCGTCCGACGGAAGGAAGGTTTCTTCAGATGCATTCGGCAGAAAAATCCGCGGTCGGCTATCTGCTTCCGTTCGGCAAGGGGCTGAACCGTTGAGCCGATTTTGCGGGATTGTACGGTGACGTGGCTCAAGCGGGGAAGGACGAATGGATGGATAAGCGATCAAGCTTAGAGATAAATTAGGTATCAAATCCATTCGAGGTTGTGCTTGGCAGGGTATAAATATGAACCCTGAATGTATGTAACAGATATACGTAATCATTCTCAATACAAACCGGCTTTACGCCAAACCCTAGAGTCCATTTGTCGTGTCGTCGAGTTCTTCGAGAGGGTTCATCGATCCGTCGACCTCCGTGAGTACCGGCAACCTTATATCATATCTAGTATCATGCGGTGGATTTAGATCTGATGCAAGTAGTCTTGTTACCATGCTTAGTGTCATGCGGTAGATTCAAGCTTGGTTCAAGAGGGTTTCTTGTTAGGTCATGAGCTATGCGGTAGGCTAAGATCTAGCTCGAAGCTAGTTATCGGCTCTATTGAATTTTGGCAAGGTTCAATAGATTCATTAAGTTACCCCGTGTTGCTTTGAGTTTTTGCTTTATGTTTAAATTCATGTAACACCTTTTTGTCCAATCTAGATGGGTTTGGATCGGCTTTATACCTTTTGGTGATCCTTATGCGAGTCAAATTCGTTCCTTTGGCTAATTTAATACGTGGGTCACGTGCTCCTTGATAGCCGAAACCGAATCGATCTAGGTTGTTACGTGTTGCGGGTTCAAGCTTGCCAGCGTTTGTATAAATCTTGAAAGAACTGGGTATCACGCGGTAGATGCAGGTTTTTGGATTGTTTTGGAGCTAGTCATCCGGTGGATTAGATTTCAAATCAATCTGATAGATTTATCTCGCTTGGTAATGTTCGTTCCTTCTTCATGGACCCCGAATCGGCTGTTCAGCCGTATTCGGTTATGTTCTTCACGAGTAAAACATGTGCGTAATGTATGCTTTAAATAATGTATGCTTTTAGCTTTCCATATTTAGATTGTATCATGCGGTGGATATATCTATTTGTGGAAGGTGGTATGATCCCAACGCAAGTTGTATCATGCAGTGGATAGATTTGCTTGGTGTCGTACCCGACGGGTTTTAAAGTACCTAGACATGCGGTAGACTAGTTCTTTGGGCCTATGCATGCTTGTTTATTACATATTTATGTTCGCGCTTTTACTTCATTTATTATTTAACGATTGATCACCACGGGGATCGGTCATGGTCTTGCGCACGTGCATTTTTGTCCAAACAAAGACCGATCGTCGTCATGCTTACGTCATCCATTCGGCTATGTTACTTTTCCTTTCTAACGCTCCCGAATGGTTTCAATTTACTGGCAGATAGCTTTATATAGCTATATGTCATCCCATTTGGCTCTATGGCCATAAATATGGAACTGTCTGGTACCACCCGGCAAGTTCCAAGCTTTGGAATTTAACTACTTTGTCTTTTGTTAATTTTCAGGGAAAATTGACTGGCACGTCTTGTGATTCTCTGCACGTGTGAAGCCAGCTTGTTCGGCTTGCTGTGTGCTTGGCGCTAGGTGCACATTTTGCGTCAACAGGTGTTGGGTTGGTTGTCTGGGCAGGAACCTCAATTGAAAATCATGATTGAGGAGTTCAAGAGAGCGGATGGTCGTGGTTTGGGTTTTGAGAAGTTGGGTGAGAAAGTGGGAGAAAACAGTGGGGAGAGTGTGTATGAGAAGTGTGTTGAGTCTAACCCCGAGTTTGAGGTGATCGGAGACATCCAAGTCCCACTTCCAAAAGCACCCAAGAAATCTTTCACTCCAAAGCCCAACCACCTTTGCAACAAGCTTGACACAACCCAAGATCCACCCAAATTCCCACCTAAGACAAATGACTTCCAGAAACCGATGAAGTTTGTGAGTGAGAAGGGTGTGAAACCTAGAGAGAAGCCAGAACCAAAACCAAAACCCATCCCCTTCATGTGTGAGTATTGTGGAAAGGAGAGGCATCTTGCAGAGTTTTGCTACAAGAGGAAGAGGGATGAGAGGCTTGCTAGGGAGCAAGCAAACCAGGACAGGTATCGCCAGTCTCATGGTATTCCTGAGCCTAGAGTGCCGCTTCCACGGGGTGCGGGAAGTGTGAGGAGTGTTGGTAGAGTTGGAGCTCAGGGTGGTAGGTTCCCACAGAGAGGTGGTGGTGAGAGGTTTGATAGGAGAGATGATGGTGTGCGTGCTGGTGAGAAGTTTGGTCGGGCTCGTGGTGGTTTTGCTGGACGTCCCCCTACTCGTCCTCAATACGGGTTTAGGGGAGATGATCACAGCTTTGGGTTCCAGAGGAACTACGGACCACATTTTCCCCCTCGTGATGCTCGTACTCCCTCCATGGGACATGGGAAGTTTGGTGGCAAGGGAATGATGTTTGCTAACCCATCTTTTGAGCAGATGGCTCGACACTGGTTCAACTTTCTTTGTGCTAACTGCAGTGTCGAATCATTGGCTCATTCTCGTTCGTGTTTCTGACTACAGGTAGGAGGCTTGGAGAACATTTGGTTGATCGACTCCGGATGTTCCCGACACATGACCAGAGATAAGAAGTGGTTCTCCAGCCTCACTCCAGTGAAGGAAAATATGTACATCACTTTTGGGGACAACGGACGAGGAAGGGTGATTTTTGAGGGTGTGGTACATGTGAGTGACAAGGTAACGTTGAAGAGAGTTGCTCTTGTGAAGTCTTTGGGTTTCAATTTGCTTACGGTTTCTCAGTTGCTTGATGAGGGATTTGAGGTGCGTTTCAAGTCTGGTGAGTCTCGTTTGCTGGATTCTCAAGGTGATCTTGTTTGTATGATCATCCCCGAGGGTCAGATTTTCAGGGCTGATTTCTCTCATTCTTTGGGTCCTGCTCGCTGTTTGATGGCTGGTCCTTCTTCTGATTTGTGGAAATGGCATAGGCGGTTGGGTCACTTGAGCTTTGATTTGGTTTCCCGCTTGAGTGGTCTTGACCATGTCCGAGGATTGCCGAGGTTGAAGTTTGAGAAGGATTTGGTCTGTGCTCCGTGTAGGCATGGCAAGATGGTAGCCACTCCCCATCCACCTCTGACCGATATCATGACCGAGCGTCCGATAGAGCTGTTGCATATGGACCTTGTTGGGCCAGCTCGAGTTCGCTCGGTGGGTGGGAAGTGGTATGGCCTTGTTGTGGTGGACGATTACTCTCGCTATGCCTGGGTGTTTTTCTTGGAAGACAAGAGTGAGACATTTGGTTTTGTTCGAGATCTGATCGTGAGGTTGAAAAACGAGAGGCATGGGAATGCTATACGAGCTATCCGTAGTGATAATGGCTCAGAGTTCAAGAACTCTCGTTTTGATGCCTTTTGTCGTGATTTAGGTCTTGAACATCAGTATTCGACCCCTTTTGTGCCCCCTCAAAATGGAGTTGTGGAGAGGAAAAATCGAACTCTTTGTGAGATGGCTAGGACGATGCTCGATGAGCACAGGACTCCTAGGAGGTATTGGGCTGAGGCGGTCAATACGACTTGTCATGTCTCCAACAGGATTTTATTGCGAGCTTTCAAGAGGAAGACCTGTTATGAGCTTATGCATGGTCGGGCACCCAAGGTGAGTCTTTTCCGAGTCTTTGGCTGTAAGTGCTTTATTCTTAAGAAGGGAAAACTCGACAAGTTTGAGGCTAGGTCTAGTGATGGGATTTTCTTTGGATATGCTAACCATTCTAGAGCCTATAGGGTGCTTAACCTTGAGACTAACAAAATCATGGAGACTTGCGAGGTAACCTTCGACGAGACAATGCCATGTACCTCTCTTGGCTTTGAATGTGCAGGTGATGAGGAGATGGCCGAGGACCTCTTTGAAGAGGAGAAGGATGAAGCTGGAGATGATGATGGAGGGAACCATGCGCCTGAAGCTGAGTGTGTACCCACTACTTCCCCTACGACCACTACAGAGGGTGGACCGTCTACTTCATGGACAACGACGGTGCGACAAGAGGACCAGGCGAGAGAAGCTGAAGTTGAGGGGGAGGTAGTCTCAAGGCGTGAGGCTCCCTGGCAGATTCAAAAAGTGCATCCCCTATCGAAGATCATTGGGGACATCGACGAACGTACTACGCGGTCAAGTCTAGAAATTCCTCTCATTTCGCTCATGCTGCATTTGTTGCCTCCTTTGAGCCCAAGGACATTGGACACGCTTTATCTGATGCAAACTGGGTCAATTCTATGCATGAGGAGTTAGAAAATTTTGAGAGGAACCAAGTGTGGGAGTTAGTTGAACCACCTCCAAATTGCCATCCTATAGGAACCAAATGGGTTTGGAAGAACAAAGAGGGTGAGAATGGGATGGTTGTGAGAAACAAGTCCAGACTTTTTGCTCAGGGATATAGTCAGAAGGAGGGGATCGACTATGAAGAGACCTTTGCTCCTGTGGCCCGTCTTGAGGAAATTCGAATCCTTCTAGCCTTTGTCGTGGCTAAAGGGTTCAAGTTGTTTCAAATGGATGTGAAGAGTGCTTTTCTGAATGGGGTCATAGAGGAGGAGGTGTATATGAAGCAGCCACCGGGGTTCGAGAGTGAGAAGTATCCACACAGGGTGTACAGGTTGAAAAGGGCTCTGTATGGGTTGAAACAGGCGCCCCGGGCTTGGTATGGGAGATTGAGAGGTTTTCTGTTGAGCAGAGGGTTCATGATGGGTACCGTGGATAGGACCTTGTTTCTCCTCAAGCATGGGAATGACTTGTTGGTTGTGCAGATATTCGTGGATGATATTGTCTTTGGTGGCTCGTCACATAACCTTGTTGCCAAGTTTGCAGATGAGATGAGCAGGGAATTCGAGATGAGCATGATGGGCGAGTTGCAGTACTTTCTCGAGTTGCAGATCAAGCAAGTGAAGGACAGAACATTTGTACATCAGACCAAGTACACGAAAGACATGCTGAGAAAGTTCCAGATGCAAGATGTGAAGCCTATGTCGACACCCATGGGGAGTACGACTACTTTGGATGCGGACGAGGACGGAGAACCAGTGGACCGGCGGGAGTACCGGAGCATGATCGGCTCCCTCCTCTACTTGACGGCGACGAGGCCAGACATACAGTTCAGTGTGTGTCTGTGCGCTCGTTTTCAGGCTTCGCCGAGGACATCACATCGACAGGCCATCAAAAGGATCTTCAGGTACCTACAGTCTGACCCTGGTCTTGGTCTTTGGTATTCTTCCTCCTCGACTCTTTCTCTTCATGGTTTTTCTGATGCGGATTTTGCTGGTTGTCGAGTCGAGAGGAAGTCTACTTCTGGTTCTTGTCAGTTTCTTGGGTCCTCGTTGGTTTCATGGTCTTCCCGCAAGCAGTCTAGTGTAGCTCAGTCTACCACCGAGGCAGAGTATGTTGCAGCCGCGAGTTGTTGTTCCCAGCTGTTGTGGATCTCATACACTTTGAGAGACTTTGGTGAGGAGTGCACCCAGATCCCACTTCTTTGTGATAGCACCAGTGCCATAAGCGTAGCGAAAAACCCACTGCTTCACTCCAGAATCAAACACATAGAAGTGAGATACCGTTTCTTGAGAGACGATGTGGAGAAAGGGACCATTGTGTTGAGTCATGTCCCTACCCAAGATCAGCTTGCAGACATCTTTACAAAGCCTCTCGACCAAGCTACATTTGTGCGTTTGCGGGGGGAACTTGGGGTTTGTTGCCCTTTCTAATTGATTCTTGGGGGATTTATTTTTGTACCATATGTATCATACCATGTTTACTTTGATGTATATACATGCTTTGCTTGATGTATAAACCATGGTAGGATGAAGGATCAGATGGCGACTAGAGAGGGGGGGGGAGTGAATAGGAGCCGGTAAAAATTCTTCCCAAAGAACCCGGCCTATGCCCTACTCAAATCCCGATCACACACAAGCGATGGATCGAATCACGCACCAATCGCCAAGACCACGAGGTTATGGATCAACCTCTAGCCTTAGGAACGATTCCTAGAAGCACACGCGGAAGCACTAGAAAGGGAGGGAGGAATCGAACCAAGAAGCAAAGCACACAGGCTCTGGCGGACCGTCCGGCCAGGAGGGGCGGACCGTCCGCGTAGGCCTCGCGGACCGTCCGGCCTGCTCTCGCGGACCGTCCGCGCCAACCCCGCGGACCGTCCGGCCCTACACCGCGGACCGTCCGGTTAAAGCACACGGAACACCGAAGCGACCCGAGAAAAACGGACCGTCCGCCGAGGCCGGGCGGACCGTCCGCGCCACCCGCGGACCGTCCGCTACTCAAGCCCGGACCGTCCGCAAACCGACCGCAACAAAAACCAAAAGCCAAACCGGATCGAAAGCAAGGACGCGCAAGAACACGACGAACACGCGACGAACAGGCCACCCCGCGGACCGTCCGCGACCCCCCGCGGACCGTCCGCGCGCGCGCGGACGCAACGAAAATAGCCCGACCCCGAAAGTCAACTCCCCCAAATCATCATCGGATTTCCCAAACGGTTGAAGCTATGGAGACAAGGGTTCGGGGACTTGAAAAGCGTCACACAAGGATGATATAGCCCAAAAATCTTGCCTCCTAACTCCCTAAATCACCGGGAATCGCGAATCCTTTGAGCACCATCAAAAACTAGAGCACCGAACGAAAACTCACGAATCGAAGTGGTTTCCCGGCGTTTGAGGGCACAAGATCAAGCACAAAGATGCACAAGACATCTATCCATGTTTCCCTCAAAGAAATCCGGGGAGAAACCCACTCAAATCCGCGGAATCACACCGGGAACAAAGGCACGAAAACAAGCACGAAAAGCCACGAAAAACAACCCCGAATCTTCTATACAAACCAGGAAAGATTCACAAGGTCTAGCATGCCGCCCTAGCATCCATCCCTCTCAACAAATCTCTCATGAAGCTCTCATGCTAGCCTAGAGAAAATGGAAAGAAAAATAGCTACGAAAATGAGAAAGAGGAGGGAGGAAATGAAACCCTAAGTCGCGGAGAGAGAGAGCCATCCACACACACTCATGGCTTATATATCGAGTCCCGCCGGAGTGGTAAATGACTCGACTACCCCTAACTTAACTACTGGCGATACAACCCACGTAGGGGCATTTAGGTAATGTTTGTGGGTCTTGCCATCGGACGGCCACGCCTTTGCCGCACCCCGCGTCCTCCCGACGCAAGCCATGCGATCCCGCCGCGTGTCCTCCGCCTCGAAGCTTCCCGACACGCCCGGATCCCGTCTCCGTCGTGTTGGGCCCTCAGACTTGGTTTTGAGGCCCAAACCAAGAAACCGTCCGCCGGTGGTTTTGTGGGCAAACCACCAAACCCCGCGTGCTCGGTCCGGCCTCCCGCCAAACCACTTGACTCGACCGCCACCGTGCACCGGCTCGTCTATCCATGACTTCATCTTGCTCGTGTCGCCACCATGTGGCCCGCACCCAGTCCCACTGTCCACCGGGTCCCTCGAACCGAGCCTACTTGTCTCTCCATCTCCCGGAGGCCCCTCAAGGCTGAAGACCTTTCGCGCCCGTTCTTCACCCCGCAACAACACGAACTAGGCCGCGGCCTACACCTCGCGCACTAAGCCAAGAGTCGGTCCAACACCCGTTGTCAATCACTCATCACCGAGGAGCGGTCATCCATCGACCACTGGGACGCTCCTGGTCCTCAATCTCCCCCTTGATGAGTGCATTGACAACACACAATGCGAAATGAAATTCAGAGAAAAAGAGAAAGAAAGAAGAAAGAAAAACAAAGAAGCTCAACTCATGACCAAAACCAAAGAAAGGCGAAGAAAGGTCACAAGCCAAGCAAAGCACAAACTCCACACCGAAAACAGCCAGAAAGCTTCCCCTGAACAAATGCAAGCTCCCCCTGAACATGTGGATGCAAGCTTCCAAATTTCAGCTCACCTCTTCTGAATTTTCATTAAGCTCACCTCTTCTCCCCCTTGTTGACAATGTATGAATCAAGGTGAAAATGCAGAAATGCAAAACATAGCATATAAACATCTACATGAGCTTCTCAAATAGGCCAAATCTAGTGTCAAAGGCTAAAAATGAGACAAAGATCACACATATGAATCATAGCATAGTCAAAGCATTGCCACAAGTAATATATGAAAATACAAGCATGTGACAAAGCAAAATTTTCAGATTTAAGCAGTTGTACCAAAAGAAGGCTCGCTTCACATGTAAAAGCCTATCCATGTCACACTTGAGCCACAAACATGCATACCATTCAGAGATCATACAAGGATATCAAATTCTCAGCAAAAGATCATGGCAAACACCCATAAAGCAAAGCATGTCATGTCAAAGCTCATGAGCCATGTGTCCACTTCGGGGAGACTTCTCCACTGGTGAACATAATGCAACATGTTTTGCACCCATATGTAATAGATAAGACATTTTAAGCATAGACATGATGGATGGAGCATTTTTCAAGCATACACACTTCTTTTCAAGATTGATTCATTTTATGGTACATGAAGTGCCTTTGCGGCAAAAAGAAGCTTATGCTCCCCCATGAATGCAACATAGGCTAAACATTCACAATGATATTCGGCCTTTGGCCCAAATGCAAGAACAAGGCATCCAAGCACAATCTAAGCATGAAAAGCACATTTAGACCAAACTGTGACATGGATACACAACTACACACGAGTGGAGCATATTTCATCAAAATTTAGTCAAGTTTAGCATTTATTTCAAAAAGGGCTATCTCACCACACATATATCTCAAATATTCCGAGAGCATAGCCTCACATCACCATTTCTCCACACATATGACCAATATCTCACAAATAGCCAAAGAGACTCAAATATGGCATATGAAAGAAGCTCATCATCCTAAAATGCAATATGATACAAATGCAACATGATATATGACAAGATGGCTATCCTACCATGGTTTATACATCAAGCAAAGCATGTATATACATCAAAGTAAACATGGTATGATACATATGGTACAAAAAGGAAATCCCCCAAGAATCAACTAGAAAGGGCAACAAACCCCAAGTTCCCCCCGCAAGTGCACAAATGTAGCTTGGTCGAGAGGCTTTGTGAAAATGTCTGCAAGCTGATCTTGGGTAGGGACATGGCTCAACACAATGGTTCCTTTCTCCACATTGTCCCTCAAGAAATGATACCTCACTTCTATATGTTTGGTTCTGGAGTGAAGCACTGGGTTTTTGGCTACGCTTATGGCACTGGTGCTATCACAAAGAAGTGGGATCTGGGTGCACTCCTCACCAAAGTCTCTCAAAGTGTATGAAATCCACAACAACTGGGAGCAACAACTCGCGACAGCAACATACTCTGCCTCTGTGGTAGACTGAGCTACACTAGACTGCTTGCGGGAAGACCATGAGACCAACGAAGACCCAAAAAACGGCAAGTACCGAAGTAGACTTCCTCTCGACTCGACAACCAGCAAAATCTGCATCGAAAAAACCATGAAGAGAAAGAGTCGAGGAGGAAGAATACCAAAGGCCAAGACCGAGGGCGGACCGTAGGTACCGAAGATCCTCTTGACGGCTCTGTCGATGTGATGTCCTCGGCGAAGCCTAAAACGAGCGCACGGACACACGCCGAACCGTATGTCCGGCCTCGTTGCCGTCAAGTAGAGGAGGGAGCCGATCATGCTCCCCGTACTCCCGCCGGTCCACCGGTTCTCCGTCCTCATCCGCATCCAAAGTGGCCGTACTCCCCATGGGAGTCGACATCGGCTTCACATCTTGCATCCGGAACTTCCTCGACATGTCTTTCGTGTACTTGGTCTGGTGCACAAATGTACCGTCCTTCACTTGCTTGATCTGCAGCCCGAGAAAGTACTGCAACTCGCCCATCATGCTCATCTCGAACTCCCTGCTCATATCATCTGCAAACTTGGCAACAAGGTTATGTGACGAGCCACCAAAGACAATATCATCCACGTATTCTGCACAATCAACAAGTCATTTCCATGCTTGAGGAGAAACAAGGTCCTATCCACGCTACCCATCACAAACCCTCTGCTCAAAAGAAAACCTCTCAATCTCCCATACCAAGCACGGGGCGCCTGTTTCAACCCATACAGAGCCCTTTTCAACTCCGTATACCCCGTGTGGGTACATCTCGCTCTCAAACCCGGTGGTTGCTTCACATACACCTCCTCCTCTATGACCCCATTCGAAAAGCACTCTTCACGTCCATCCGAAACAACTTGAACCCTTTAGCCACGGCAAAGGCTAGAAGGATCCGAATTGCCTCAAGACGTGCCACGGAGCAAAGGTCTCCTCATAGTCGATCCCCTCCTTCGACTAAACCCCCGAGCAACAAGTCTGGACTTGTTCCTCACAACCATCCCATTCTCTCCCTCTTTGTTCTTCCAAACCCACTTGGTTCCTATGGGATGGAAATTTGGAGGTGGTTCAACTAACTCCCACACCTGGTTCCTCTCAAAGTTTTCCAACTCCTCATGCATAGAATTTACCCAGTTTGCATCAGATAAAGCATGTCCAATGTCCTTGGGATCAAAAGTGGCAACAAAAGCAGCATGAGCAAAATGAGAGGAATTCCTGGACCTCGACCGTGTAGTGCGTTCGTCGATGTTCCCAATGATCTTCGACAGGGGATGCACTTCTTGAATCCACCGGGGAGCCTCACGCCTCGAGACTACCTCCTCCTCAACTTCAGCTTCTCTCGCCTGGTCCTCTTGTTGCACCGTCGTTGTCCATGAAGTAGATGGTCCATGCTCCAAAGTGGTCGTAGGGGAAGTAGTGGGTACATGCTCAGCTTCAGGCGCATGGTTCTCCCCATCATCATCTCCAGCTTCATCTTTCTCCTCTTCAAAGAGGTCCTCGGCCATCTCTTCATCACCTGCACATTCAAAGCCAAGAGAGGTACATGGCATTGTCTCGTCGAAGGTCACCTCGCAAGTCTCCATGATTTTGTTAGTCTCAAGATTAAGCACCCTATAGGCTCTAGAATGGTTAGCATAACCAAAGAAAATACCATCACTAGACCTAGCCTCAAACTTGTCGAGTTTTCCTTCTTCAGAATAAAGCATTTGCAGCCAAAAACTCGGAAGTGACTCACCTTGGGTGCCCGACCATGCATCAGCTCATAACAGGTCTTCTTCTTGAAAGCTCGCAATAAAATCCTGTTGGAAACATGACAAGTCGTATTGACCGCCTCAGACCAATACCTCCTAGGAGTCCTGTGCTCATCGAGCATCGTCCTAGCCATCTCACAAAGAGTCCGATTTTTCCTTTCCACGACTCCATTTTGAGGGGGCACATAAGGGGTCGAATACTGATGTTCAAGACCTAGATCACGACAAAAGGCATCAAAACGAGAGTTCTTGAACTCGGAGCCATTATCACTTGCGGATAGCTCGAATAGCATTCCCATGCCTCTCGTTTTTCAACCTCACGATCGGATCTCGAACAAAACCAAATGTCTCACTCTTATCCTCCAAGAAGAACACCCAGGCATAGCGAGAGTAATCGTCCACCACAACAAGGACATACCACTTCCCACCCACCGAGCGAACTCGAGCTGGCCCAACAAGGTCCATATGCAACAGCTCTGTCGGACGCTCGGTCATGACATCGGTCAGGGGTGGATGGGGAGTGACTACCATCTTACCATGCATACAAGGAGCACAAACCAAATCCTTCTCAAGCTTCAACTTCGGCAATCCTCGGACAAGGTCAAGACCACTCAAGCGGAAAACCAAATCAAAGCTCAAGTGTCCCAACCGCCTATGCCATTTCCACAAATCAGAAGAAGGACCGGCCATCAAACAGCGAGCAGGACCCAACGAACGGAGAAATCAGCCCTGAAAATCTGACCCCTCGGGGATGATCATACAAACAAGATCACCTCGAGAATCAAGCAAACGAGACTCGCCAGACTTGAAATGCACCTCAAAACCTTCATCCAGCAACTGAGAAACCGAAAGCAAATTGAAACCCAAAGACTTCACAAGAGCCACTCTCTTCAACGTTACCTTGTCACTCACATGCACAACACCCTCCGACAGCACCCTTCCTCGTCCATTGTCCCCAAATGTGATGTACTGCTTTTCCTTCACTGGGGTGAGGCTGGAGAACCACTTCTTATCTCCGGTCATGTGTCGAGAACATCCGAGTCGATCAACCAAATGTTCTCCAAGCCTCCCGCCCGTAGTCGAAACAAGAACGAGAGTGAGCTAGCAACTCGACACTGGGGTTAGCACAAAGAAAGTTAAACCAGTGTCGAGCCATCTGCTCAAAAGAGGGGTTAGCAAACATCATTCCCTTGCCACCAAACTTCCCATGTCCCATGGGAGGAGTACGAGCACCACGAGGGGGAAAACGTGGTCCGTAGCTCCTCTGGAACCCAGAGCTACGATCATCTCCCCTAAACCCGTACTGAGGACGAGTAGGAGGACGTCCAGCAAAACCACCACGAGCCCGACCAAACCTCTCACCAGCACGCACACCATCATACCTACCACTCTGAGCTCCAACTCTACCAACACTCTTCACACTTCCCACACCCCGTGGAAGTGGCACTCTAGGCTCAGGAATACCGCGAGACTGGCGATACCTGTCCTGGTTTGCTTGCTCCCTAGCAAGCCTCTCATCCCTCTTCCTCTTGTAGCAAAACTCTGCAAGATGCCTCTCCTTGCCACAATACTCACACCTGAAGGGGATGGGTTTTGGTTTTGGCTCTGGCTTCTCTCTAGGCTTCTCACCCTTCTCACCCACAAACTTCACCGGTTTCTGGAAATCATTTGTCTTAGGTGGGAATTTGGGTTGATCTTGGGTTGTGTCAAGCTTGTTGCAAAGGTGGTTGGGCTTTGGTGTGAAAGAGTTCTTGGGTGCTTTTGGAAGTGGGACTTGGATATCTCCGATCACCTCAAACTCGGGGTTAGACTCAACACACTTCTCATACACACTCTCCCCACTGTTCTCTCCCACTTTCTCACCCAACTTCTCAAAACCCAAGCCACGACCATCAGCTCTCTTGAACTCCTCAATCATGATTTTCAATTGAGGTTCCTGCCCAAACAACCAACCCAACACCTTCCTCAAATAGTCATTCTCCTCATAGATGACATCCAAACGGGAAGTAAGTTCAAGATTGCAAAGTAACTTCATCACAGCTAGAACATGCATTTGCAACAGGAGATTTCAAAGATGCTTCCAAAGAACTAATGGTAGAACGAGCATCGACAAGCTTAGCATGCATAGTAGGACATGATTTGCAAGCACCAAGCAAAGTGGGTCTAGCCTTAAGCTCATCATATTCGATCCTAAGAGCATCTAGTTGAGCCAAAGTAGAAGCATTCTTCTCATTAAGCAGTTTGATATCATTCAACCAAGCATCACATTCAACACATTCAACATCATCAGGAGTAGTAGGAGCAAGTTTCAAAGAGTCATTCTCAAGTTTCAATTCAAGCAATTTTGACTCTAACTCTCCTACTTTCTCGCTAGCATTCTCAAGCTGAGCCCTAAGACCTTTCCTCATCTTTTTGGCATCTCTCAGCACACTATCACGGTTGTCAAGCAAACCATTCAACCTAGCAATCTCAGCAAGCAAAGAGTCGGGGTCACGGTTTACCTCATCCTCCGAGTCGGAGTCGTTGTCTTCCTTCTCACTCTTCTTGCTGCTTGAGCTATGGGACATGCCACAAAAGCCCTCAAGCGCCACACAGCTCAGCCCGCTGAGGTTCCGGCTTGCACTCTTCTTGTCCTTGCGCCTCCCGGCGTCTTCATCTTCGGCCGCTTGAGCTTGACCGCTCCCTCGGCCGGAGCTTGAGTCGACGTCGCTCGCACCGGCCACCATCGCTCTTGACTTGTTCTTCTTGTAGCCGCTCTTGCTCGGTCGCCGCTTGTCCTTGTCCTTGCTCTTGGACTTGTTGAAGTGCTTGCCCTTGGAGGAGTACTTGTCTTCACGCCTCGGGTGCGCCTTGTACTCGTTCACCTTGTACTTGTTCTCCTCCGCTTCCGGGCACTCGGCGATGAAGTGGCCACGCTTGCCACACTTGTAGCACGTCCCTGAGCTCCGCCTTGCGTTCCTCCGACTCTCGTGTAGTCGTTCAAACCTTCTTGAGAGCAAGGCCAGCTCCTCCTCGCCCAGCACATCAAACTCCTCATCTGGAATGGACATGAGAGAAGACAAGGAAAACTGTCGACAGGAAGGGTTAGATTTGCCCTTTGATCCACCCACAAGAGCAAGACTATGGTCAGTCGAGCCCTCATGCTTGGATTGCAACTTCCTGTCAACCTCAACCGACTTGAGCTTAGAAAAGAGGTCATCCAACTCAATAGTCAAGTAATGCCCAGACTCCTTGATGGCCTCAACCTTAGCACCCCACACATTTGGGTCCAAGACATGCAAGAGCTTCAAAGCCTGATCATGCTCGGTGTAGGGAAAATCCTCAACATGCAGGAGCGTCCCGGTGGTCGATGGATGACCGCTCCTCAGTGATGAGTGATTGACAACGGGTGTTGGACTGACTCTTGGCTCAGTGTGCAGGTGTATGTTGCGGCCTAGTTCGTGTTGTTGCAGGTGAAGAACGGGCGCGAAAGGTCTTCAGCCTTGAGGGGCCTCCGGGAGATGGGGAGACAAGTAGGCTCGGTTCGAGGGACCCGGTGGACGGTGGGACTAGGTGCGGGCCACGTGGTGGCGAGACGAGCAAGACGAAGTCATGGATGATCGAGCCGGTGCACGGTGGCGGTCGAGTCAAGAGGCTTGGCGGGAGGCCGAGCCGAGCACGCGGGGTTTGGTGGTTTGCCCACAAAACCATCGGAGGACGGTTTCTTGGTTTGGGCCTCAAAACCAAGTCCGGAGGCCCAACACGACGGAGACGGGATCCGGGCGTGTCGGGAAGCTTCGAAGCGGAGGACACGCGGCGGGATCGCATGGCTTGCGTGGGGAGGACGCGGGGTGCGGCGAAGGCGTGGCCGTCCGATGGCAAGACCCACAAACATTACATAAATGCCCCTGCGTGGGTTGTATCGCCAGTAGTTGAGTTAGGGGTAGTCGAGTCATTTCCCACACCGGCGGGACCCGATATATAAGCCATGAGTGTGTGTGGATGGCTCTCTCTCCGCGACTTAGGGTTTCATTCCCCCCTTCCATTTCTCTTTTTCCTGGACTATTTTCTTCTCCATTTTCACTAGGCTAGCATGAGAGCTTCATGAGAGATTTGTTGAGAGGAATGGATGCTAGGGCGGCATGCTATACCTTGCGAATCTTTCCTGGTTTGTATAGAAGATTCGGCGTTGTGAATTTCGTGGTCTTTTTCGTGCTTGTTTTTGGTGTCTTTGTTCTTGGTGTGGTTCCGCGGATTTGAGTGGGTTTCTCCCCGGATTTCTTTGAGGGAAACATGGATGGATGTCTTGTGCATCTTTGGGATTGATCTTGTGCCCTCAAACGCCGAGAAACCACTTCGATTCAAGGATTTTCGGTCGGAGCTCTAGTTTTTGGTGGTGTTCAAAGGATCCGCGATTCCCGGTGATTTAGGGAGTTAGGAGGCAAAATTTTTGGGGTATAGCATCCTTGGTTGACGCTTTTCATGTCCCCAAACTCTTGTCTCAACAGCTTCTACCGTTTCGGAGATCCGGTGATGGATTGGGAGTGTTGACTTTCGAGGTCGAGCAGTTTTCAGTTCTGTTCGTGCCTCGCGGACGGTCCGCAAGGGCCTGGTGGACGGTCCGCGCACACAGTGTTCATCTTGTGTTCTTCGTGTTCTTGCTCGTCTTCGCTTTCGATCCGTTGTGGTTTTGAGTTTTCGTTGGATGAGGTTTCGGACGGTCCGCGTGTACCGGGCGGACAATCCGCGGGTGCCTGGCGGACAGTCCGCATGCTCCCCGCGGACGGTCCGTTTTTCGAGGTTCGCTACTGGAGGTTCTGTTAGCGTTTTCGGACGGTCCGCGGCACGGGTGCAGACAGTCCGCGATACCCTGCCGGACAGTCCGCGCGGCCTGTGCGGACAGTCCGCCCCTCCTGGCCGGACAGTCCGTTAGTGCCTGGCTGCTTTGTTCTTTGGTTCGATTCCTTCTTCGTTTCTTTCGTGCTTCCGCTCGTGCTTCAAGGAGTCGTTCCTAAGACTAGAGGTTGTTCCATAACCTCGTTGTCTTGGCGATTGGTGTGTGATTCGATCCATCGCTTGTGTGTGACCGGGATTTAACTAGGGTATAGGCCGGGTTCTTTGAGAAGAATTTTTATCAGCTCCTATTCACTCCCCCCTCTCTAGTCGCCATCCGTTCCTTCAAATAATTCAACGGCATTCCATATTGAGGATTAAACATGTTCCCAGGTAGTTTTGCTATCATCCCCATTAAACTTCACAAATTTAGGACAACGCCAACCAATAGGATAGGGAACCGAATCAAAACTAGAAGGATACGGTTTTCGATATGAAGGGTGTTTATTTTTTTACTTCTATCCCATAGTCATCCTTCATTTGTTTAGCAAGATTAGAATTAAACCTGTCGATGACTTCATGGATGGTGGTTGGCATTGGTGTAGTAGAAGCATTCGATTGCAACACATTCGGCTGTCTGTATGAGCTAGAAGTGTTATGTTGCAAACGGCTATTAAATTGGGCATTAGGTGCGTAATCATATGCAGTGCCCATTTCAAATGGAACCATGATTGGAATACCTTGAGCTACTGAAGTATTCCCACCGGATCGGCTAGAAACACCCTGAACAGGAGGGATAGTAACTATAGATTCCGGAGACGAGGGATAAAGAACCATAGCGCCAGAATCGGTCTGACCAGTCAGACCCATTGGTCTGACCGGTCTGTTCTGACCAAACGGCGGTGGTGGTGTTTGTCCTGTGAAATAATTCAACAACATGCCATATTGAGGATTAAATGTGTGTGCAGCTGATGGATTAATAGATGGGGTCTGAGGTGCCACATTTCTAGAACCAGATGCAACATTACCATCATCCTCTACTCGTTTACCAAGACTCATATCTATCATGTTTTGCATATTTTCAATCATTGATAAACGAAAACTATCCATCATGGTAGCAAGATCATTAACGGTAACAAAAGAGGATGGAGATGATGACGTGCTCTCATTGGGCGATAACTCAGGTGGTGGAGTGTCAAAGGTGACGTCCTTGATCTTCTTCACCTTGCCTTCGCGATTCTTCTTGAAGTGCGACAAGTAGTGAAGTCAATCCTTCTCAGCCTTCTCCTTCATGAGCTTTTCTACTTCTTGGCGATCTCGTTCGGCCCTTTGCTTCATGAAGTCCTCCATGGCTTGACGATCTTCAAGTGAGAGCTCTTCATCCGTGAAGTCAACGATGTTGTCTTTGTCTAGCTCACATCGGGACATGTCACCGGAGTTGGATAGATCGGTTAAGATAGCCAGATCCTCTTCCCTAGCGGAGTTGCCAATTTGTTGGCACCTCTCCGAGGGCCAACAAGCACGCAAAGGTAGCTATCATAGCTCCTTTGCATCGACACCGATCAGCCCGGTGTGGACCGTCAGACCGGTCGCCGGTGAGATTCCGGCGGTAGACCTCCGAACGTCGCCTGGGCAGGATCCCGTCGGGGCAGCGCACGTATGGTTGCTCTAAGGTCGGCAAGGCTACCTAGAACGCATTCAGACATCGCGGAGATGAAGGAAGAACAACAGATGGCATTGGAAGAGCTAGGATTTGTAGATAAAAGTAAATGCGAGACAATAAAAGATAAATGTATTTGATTCTATTGGATCCCCTCAATCGGCTGTGACCCTTCATATTTATTAGGGTGCGGAGGACTTGCCCTGCAAGGAATTTCTGTGACACCCTAATTCTATTAAAAATTTGGCTTTATTAAAATTTGCTAGCAACCATTTATTTGCCTAAGGAGTATAAGATTGTTTTATTTATTTTTAGGCATTTAAATCTTTTCTAAAATAAATTTAATGAACTATAGGATTTATGTGTTGCATACATGCTGGAGCATTATTCTGGTTGCTTGGAATTCAAATTCAAAATTTGAATTCTATTGCTTGGAGCCTCTACCTAAAACCCAAAACCTTTTCCCTTTTCCTTAAACCCCTTAACCCCTCTCTAGGCCCATCCCAGAAGCCAGCCCGCTAGCCTAGCAGGCCGCAGCTGCCTCAGCCCGCGCACGTCGGCTTCCAGCCCGGCGACAGCACGCCGGCCCGGCAAGCGCGCGCGCCGCCCGGCCCGACGCGCGCCCCGCCTCCGCGCCCGGCCGGCCGACCGCCGGGGCCCCCTCGTCGACCCCCGCCCTCGCCGCGTCGCGCCCCGCGACGGGCGGGCCCCACCTCGTCATCCCTTCCGTGGCCGCCCGGGACTCCGCCGCCGCCGCGCCACCGAGTCCGACCCGCGCCCGCGCCCTCCTCCGCGTGGCCCGCACGCCAAGACGCCCGCCGGGCTATTTAAGACCGCCGCCGCTTCCTTGGACCCCAACCCGAGCCACTCGAGCCGCCCTAGCCCTTGCGCGCGCCTCGCCGGAACCCTAGCCGCGCCGCCGTGTTGAGCTCGCCGCCGCCTGCGTGGAACCTCGCCGCCGTCGCCGCTCCGCCGCCAAGGAATCGCCCGGGAGGCGCGCAAGGAGGTGAGGAGCACCCCCGTGCCGCACGCCGTCAACCCCCGAGCCCCTCTTCGCCCTAGCGCCGTCGCGAGAGCTCGCAACCCGCGCCGCCGCGTCGACTCGCCGCTCCGCCGCGCCGTCGCCCGAGCCGCCTCCCTAGATCGCTCCGCGGTCTCGCGCGCGTCGCATAGATGCATCCCGCACCGTGAATTGTGGCCGGAAACCCCAAAACCGGTCCCCGCCGGCGAGCCCGCCGCCGCCGCCCGCCGCTCGCCGCCGCCGGCCCTCGCGCGCCGCCGCCCGGCCGCTCGCGCTTCACCGTGGCCGTTAGATCTAGATCTAACGCGCCGGATCTAAGCCACCGCACCGCTTCGCCCGCGCGCGTCCACAGCCGCCAGATCTAGATCCAACGGATCTAGATCGGGTCAAAACCCTAGTCAACAGTTCAAACCCGCCGGCCACCGGCACTTTTGCGAAAAAGCCCCCGGATTTTATTTATTTACAAAAATACCCTTCCACCGTATAATATTTCTTACGGTTTAGTCCTTTTTCTTTATTTTAGCCCGAAACCTTTTCAAATCTTCGCAGATTAGTCCCTAAACCTTCCCGAACCCATAACTTGGTCGTTTTAGCTCCGATTTTAGCGTTCTTTATGTCCACGCGTTCGTCTCGAAGCGTAGATTAGTTTTATGCTACTGTTTAGATCGGTTTGATCTGTTTGGTGATTGTTTCTTATTTACTTCTATTGTATGCTTGTATGTGATGATTGTGGATCGTAGAGAGCGATTCATTCGAGGGATTTGAAGATCAAGTCGTGCAAGAGTTTGAGCAGCAAGGCTTTGTTGAAGGCAAGTATTCCTTGATGCATGCCCGCTTATCCTACATAACATGCATTTAAGTTCACTGTTTTTACTTTTCGCTTGCATTAATTTGATGGGAACCTATTAAGGATCATGCCTAGCTTTTGACTACCTTTACCTTGATGCCGGGAATTAAATTAATCTTGTGGTAGTTATTGCTTAGCATGCTCAACAGGGTTTTGGTATTAATCAACTTGGTTACCTTTTATATTCTATGTTCCGTTTATGATCTTTTGCTTTACAAGACCACTTTAATATGTAATCGGAACATGGAGAACCACCCAGGAAAACAGTACAACCACGAGAACTAATGGGCAATGGTCTTGGCTGAATAATTAGGAACTTTAGCTTGGGATGGTCTTACCTGATAAGGACAAGGGATCGGCGGTACTGTGGGGTATGGACTCGCTCTAGCAGGGGGTTGGGTGAGTTATTCTTTTATGGTGGGGTATCGACTGCTAGGGGACTTTATACCTTGCTAATCGATCCGGACCTTGTGGGTCATAACTTGCTAGGGAACCTTTGTAAAGGCCATGTAGCGTCCCTATGCAATCACACCTCGGAAGTGTGATATGGTGTCTTGCAAACACCGCATGGTTGGGTCCAAAGTTCTTCGGAGCTTTTACGCTGCTTGTGGGTAAAGATGTACAACCTCTGCAGAGTGTTAAACTAATCGATTAGCCGTGCTCACGGACAAGAGCGGCCTGGACACTCACATGATTAAATTATGGAACTTTAATGTTTAATTGCTGTTTTATTCTTTATTTATGATGCTGTTATCTTATTTAATTGGGTTGGTATGAACTTACACCTTTAGTAATCAGGTTGCTAATAAAACTTGACCAACTAAAATGCTAAAGTGCTTGAACCTTAGCCATCCACCATACGGCCTCGCATGTTATGTTGTTTTTTCCCTTGCTGAGTACGATATGTGCTCACGCTTGTTTATTCTGTTGCATCTACAATACCCGGATTTGCTGCTCAGACTGGGAGAACTTTGAAGATAATCCAGAAGATTTCCAGGAGTTCTAGGTGTGCGTAGTCTTCAGTCAGCTGCCTGTGGAGGCATTTTGTCCGCTGCGAGAACTCGTTTGTTTAAGTTTCGTTTAAGACTATGGTTTGTAATAACTCTTTATTCGTGTGGCACTGATTTTGGTATTCATAATGTCTAAGCGTGTGTGTAACTTGATCCTGGCCCACACGTGATCAATGCATTCGGTTTTGCCTTTAAAACCGGGTGTGACAGAGTGGTACCGTAGCCGTGTTGATCGTAGGAACGCTAGCCTAGATAGAAATGGTCGAATTAAGGATTTATTACTCATAGAAGCTTTCTTACACATGCTTGCTTTATTCTTACTAACCTTACTCTTGCCTTTTTGCTTCACTCTTGAGTCGTCTCGCATTCTTTATCTTGTGCTTGCCTTAGCTCTCGTCCTTTTTGCCTTACCATCTTTCTCATTCCGCACTACACTACGGATGGTTCGTAGCTTGGAGACTTCTCGGGCCGGAGCGCAGTCCACCGCATGCTCCACAGGAACGGTACCATGAGTTGCATGATGGAGATACGGATGAGGAGATTGAGATGGAGCCGAGCCCTGTGGTTTTCCCTAACCTTATCATGGTGCCCGATGATGAGGAAGATCCGGAGGAGATGATCCCAGAGGAGGATGAGCTAGCTGAACAACCCAACCTAGAGGAGCAAGCGCCAGAAGAAGATGAGGATTCCTCAGATCAAGAGATGGAGGAACAAGAGCAAGAGGAGGAAGAGAGGGAAGCGATCTGGGAAGTGTACCACTACAGAGCTGATGGAGTAGGCATTCCCATGGCAGACCACCTGAGGGCAATGGTACTTCGCCTAGGCTATGATAAGGCCCCCGTCTACCATTGTGAGCCGTGGACCCATCCGTGGTTCGAGCCCCATTGGGAGGTTGCTTGCCATCTTGGAGGAGTACATTCCATGCCGTGGAGTGAAGGAGGTGTCCAAGCATCATGATGTGGCTCACGGGACTACTATGGATGCTGGGATAGCGAGTCGGCTCGGAGAGCGCTCTATGTGCTCTCTCACAAGGAGCGTGACGAGGTTGGAGGATACCCACCGCCGCTACACACCTTTCGGACCAAGTGGGGAAGCCAAGACTTACATCGCCCCGGCACCGGCCTATGAAGGGACGCTCAACAATGTCCGAGTCTACTTGCAGCTGTGAATACCGCATTGGATGATGCCAACAACACGCTATATGCAGCACGGCGGCGGATCTTCACTCGGAGACGCAAAGGCGTGCCTTGGAAGCCGCACTTTTGAACGAGGAGCGGCGGAAGCCCATGAAGCCGCGAAAGGATGTACCTCCCCATCACCCAAGAGGCCACACTACGACTCCCCTGACGCTCGCACAGATGCTATGGCTGAAGATAGTCCTTAGGTTTAAGATTAAGGATAGGATTTTCTTTGTAATCGCTAGTAGACGATCGGTAAAGTGTGTTTAGTTTAGAGGTGTGGTTGAATGCTTGATTTTGTGCTTAATGTATGAGTTGGATTTTTGGTTGAGTGCAATGTGTTGTGGAGTGATGACCACAACGACATTGGTTTAGTAGTAAGTTTGTGGGGGTTATCTTTCAGTCTCAATCAGTTATTTATCTTAATCTTTTTGTCCTCTTAAGTTTCCTTAATGCAAATTCGAGATCCCAAAAATCTGTTCGCACAGTTTTCTGAGTCAGCAATACTGTTTTAATTTTATCTCGGGCTACAGAACTCCGATTGCAGTAAAACCAATTGGAAAAGTTCAAGAATTTCGTGACTGATTTTCTGTGAAAAATTCAGAATATTTGGATGGAAAACCAGAGAGTTATGACTAAAACATTACAGCCTCACGAATCTGTTAAACACTGCCGACCTACCTGACTTGTTTATTTTATAACCAGAGCTACACAACTCCGATTGAGGTGATTCCAGTTGGAGTAGTTTCGTAATTTCATTACCCTTTATCAATCCAAAATCCATAATTTTTGGTTACTCGTACAGAGAGCAATGCCTGATTGTTTGGAGTCAACAGAATCTGTCTTATCTGAATATCATTGCTATCTTATCTTCCTAAGTTTAATCCTTGGTACAATCATCTAAAATAATGTCCCTAACACTCAGATGGTGAACACCAGGTAAGGATCAGGTGTTGATCAACCAGCAGGAAGAGCACCCCAGCCCGTACAAATGGATCCCGCTATGCAGCAGTTCCTGGAGGCACAGACCCAGCTCCTCCAGAACTTGACCACCACCGTGACAAACTTGCAAGCTCAGGTCAACAATCCGCCGGTGCCGCCGCCCGCGCCTCGCAACAAGCACCGGGAGTTTATGAGTCATCACCCTCCTGTGTTTACTCACGCCGCTGATCCACTAGAAGCTGAAGATTGGCTCAAGACAATACTGAAGATGCTCACTACCTGTCAGTGTGACGACAGAGAGAAGGTCCTGTATGCTGCAGGACAACTTCAAGGCTCTGCCCGGCCGCTTGGTGGGATGCGTACTCGCCGCTCATGCCGCCCCCGTACACTATCACTTGGGAGGAGTTTACCACCAACTTCGGGAGCCATCACATACCCTCCGGAGTCATGAAGATCAAGAAGAAGGAGTTCCTTTCTCTGAAGCGAGGAGGAATGTCGGTGGCCGAGTATAGAGACAAGTTCACCGAGCTATCTCGCTATGCGGTCGAGGAGGTTGCTGAAGATAGGAAGAAGCGAGGAGCTGTTCCCGGATGGGTTAGTTGGTTCGCTGCAGCACTACCGAGGATGTCCTACCCTTTCCCTAACTTTCAGCAGCTAGTTGATGCCGCCATCCGCTTGGAGCACAAGCGCAAGGAGCTCGGAGAGCAGAAGAGGAAGGCCGCCAGCTCTGGGCAGTTTGGGAGTGCGTCTCGCCCGCGCTTCAACCCATCGCCGAACACCCTGTTCCGCTTTGGGGGACCGGGTAGAAACTTTGGGCAGCAGCAGTCCCAGCGTCCTGTTCAGCAGTTCCAACAGTCTGCTCAGCAGTTTCAGCGTCCTGTCCCTCAGACTCCCCGCCCAGCTCCCCAGCAGAGTCAGCAGAGAGCCCCAGTTGGCACACCTGTAAGGACCGTGGCACCGCCCAATCCTGCTACCACTACTTGCTTCAAGTGCGGAGAGCTTGGTCACTATGCCAATGCTTGCCCAAAGAGGAACCCTCCACACACCCCCGTACGGAACCGGCGAGCGGACAAGGAGCGGAAGCCAAACCCCGCGGCCTAACAAAGGACAACGAGCTATGCACGAGGCAAGGCGATGCACGTTGATGCCGAAGTTGCCCGGGAGAACCCCGCAGTAGTGCTCGGTATGTTTCTAGTCAACTCTACTCCCGCCTCGGCTTTTGTTTGATTCGGAGCATCCCATTCTTTCATTACATCCCGAGTTCGTAGCTCAACATAATCTACCTATCGGTCCCATGTCTCGCCACATGCTAGTTACCTCACCGGGGGGGAATTGAAAGCTATCTATAAATGTGATAACGTCCATCTCAAGATTGTGGGCGAGAGATTTCCGTGCCAATCTTATAATCTTGGATTCAAAGGGGATCGATGTGATATTGGGAATGGGATGGTTGACCGCGTGTGATGCGGTGATTCGGTGTGCTAAGAGGTCAATCCTTCTTACAAGTCCAGTGGTGAAAGATTTGAGTTTGCAGCAGATCCCGCACCATCAAATGCCAGTGTCGTGAATAAGCTTGACGGAGCAGCCTTGGAAGACATAAGAGTAGTGTGCGATTACCCTGATGTGTTTCCCGAGGAGTTGCCAGGTATGCCCCCTGACCGAGATGTTGAGTTCGTTATTGATCTTTTACCTGGTACTGCTCCTATCTCTAAGCGCCCATATAGAATGTCTAGTGATCAATTACAAGAACTTAAAGCTCAGATTAAAGAATTATTGGGTAAAGGGTTCATCCGTGCTGGTTCATCACCCTGGGGAGCACCCGTTATCTTTGTGGGTAAGAAAGATGGCACACAGAGGATGTGTGTTGATTACAGATCTCTTAATGATGTTACCATCAAGAACAAGTATCCTCTGCCACGTATTGAAGATTTGTTTGATCAGATGAGAGGAGCAACCGTGTTCTCTAAGATCGTCAGTTGAAGATTAGGCCTTCAGATATTCCTAAGACAGCTTTTACTACCAGGTACGGACTTTATGAGTACACAGTTATGTCTTTTGGGTTAACCAATGCACCCGCGTACTTTATGTACTTGATGAACAAGATCTTTATGGAGTATCTGTACAAGTTCGTTGTGGTATTCATTGATGACATTCTGATCTACTCCAAGAATGAGGAGGACCATGAGGAGCATTTGAGACTTGTGTTGTAGAAGCTGAGAGAGCATGAGTTGTATGCGAAGTTCAGCAAGTGTGAGTTCTGGCTCAAGGAAGTGTCTTTTCTAGGTCATATCATCACCAATGGAGGTATTGCCGTAGATCCTAGCAAGGTTAGTGATGTGTTGAAGTGGGAAGCCCCTCGTACAGTGTTTGAGATCCGGAGTTTCCTTGGACTCGCTGGTTACTACCGTCGGTTTATCGAAGGATTCTCCAAGATTGTGAAGCCTCTCACTACATTGCTAGAGAAGGACAGGGAATTCAAATGGACCAAAGTGCATGTCGATCCGCTTTTGAAGAGTTAAAGAAGCGGTTAACCACAAGACTGTTCTAGTCATGCACGATCTACGAAAGAGCTTTGACATTTATTGTGATGCATCTCGACAAGGTCTAGGATGTGTGTTGATGCAAGAAGGTCATGTTATAGCCTATGCATCTCGTCGCTTGAGGAAACATGAGTTGAACTATCCTACGCATGATCTTGAGTTAGCGACGAGTGGTTCATGCATTGAAGATTTGGAGACACTACATTATGGGAACTAAGTGTCAGGTCTATACTGATCACAAGAGTCTGAAGTATATCTTCACTCAGAAGGATCTTAATCTAAGACAACGTCGTTGGTTAGAGTTGATCAAGGACTATGATCTAGAGATTCACTATCATCCGGGTAAAGCGAATCTGGTTGCGGATGCTTTGAGTCGGAAAGGCCACACTAACATGGCTATGACCATTCAGTTTCCTGACGAGTTGGTAAAAGAGTTTGAAAGGCTCAACTTGAAAGTGGTTGCACATGCAGAAGGAGTGACTTTGGAAGTGCAGTCCACTCTGGAGCAAGAGATACGCAAGTGGCAGTTAGAGGATGCTGGAATACAAAAGATTAAAGAGAGTATGCAACAGGGAGAAGCCCCAGATTTCACAGAAGATGAGCAAGGAACCGTGTGGTTTAAGAACCGGTTGTGTGTACCAGAGACAGGAGATCTCAGAGAGAAGATCTTGAGAGAAGCTCACGACTCGGCTTACTCTATCCATCCGAGGCGGTACTAAGATGTACCGGGATCTCAAGCGCGAGGTATTGGTGGTACGGTATGAAGAGAGACGTGGCCGCTCATGTGGCTTTGTGTGACACTTGCCACCGGGTCAAGGTTGAACATCAGAGACCCGCTGGTTTGCTTCAACCATTGAAGGTGCCTGAGTGGAAGTGGGAAGAGATCGGAATGGACTTCATAGTGGGTTTACCCAGAACCCGAGATGGTTATGATTCGATTTGGGTTATCGTGGATCGTTTGACCAAGGTAGCTCACTTCATTCCGGTAAAGACTACTTATACAGGAGCTAAGTTGGCGGAACTATACATGTCCAGGATTGTGTGTTTGCATGGTGTACCAAAGAAGATCGTGTCAGACAGAGGTACTCAGTTTACTTCTCGTTTCTGGGGGAAATTGCATGAATCTCTGGATACTAAGCTAAATTTCAACTCAGCTTATCATCCACAGACAGATGGACAGACAGAGAGAACCAATCAGATCCTAGAAGACATGCTGAGAGCCTGTGCGCTTAAGCATGGTTGTAGTTGGGATAAGAGCTTGTCGTATGCTGAGTTCTCTTATAACAACAGCTACCAAGCTAGTCTCAAAATGTCACCCTTTGAGGCCCTATATGGAAGGAAGTGTAGAACCCCACTATATTGGAGTGAGACAGGCGAAAGGCAGTTATTTGGAGCAGACATCATCAGAGAAGCGGAGAAACAAGTTCAGATTATCAGAGAAAATTTGAGGATTGCTCAGTCTAGACAGAAAAGTTATGCAGGCGGCAAATGAAGGGATGTGGTTTTTCAGGAAGGCGATTATGTGTACCTAAAGGTATCACCTATCAGAGGTTTGCGTCGATTCAGAGTTAAAGGAAAGTTGTCACCTCGCTTTATTGGACCTTTCAAGATCCTTGAGAGAGTGGGAGAAGTGGCTTACAGATTAGAGTTGCCAGTCCAGTTAGCTGATGTGCATGATGTGTTCCATATCTCTCAGTTGAAGAAGGATTTTGGTCCTCATGACAAGGAGCCGTTACCCTTGGACGATCTAAACGTTGGAGAGGATCTCACTATTGTTGAACACCCCATTCGAATATTGGAAACAATGACAAGGGTCACCAGGAATAGTGTGATTAAGATGTGCAAAGTACAATGGAGTAATCATGCAGAGGATGAGGCAACATGGGAAAGAGAGGATGAGCTGAAAGCAGAGTTTCCAGATCTTTTTCCCAATCTGTCCGAATCTCGAGGACGAGATTCTTCTTAAGGGGGGTAGGATTTGTGACACCCTAATTCTATTAAAAATTTGGCTTTATTAAAATTTGCTAGCAACCATTTATTTGCCTAAGGAGTATAAGGTTGTTTTATTTATTTTTAGGCATTTAAATCTTTTCTAAAATAAATTTAATGAACTATAGGATTTATGTGTTGCATACATGCTTTGGAGCATTATTCTCGTTGCTTGGAATTCAAATTCAAAATTTGAATTCTATTGCTTGGAGCCTCTACCTAAAACCCAAAACCTTTTCCCTTTTCCTTAAACCCCTTAACCCCTCTCTAGGCCCAACCCGGCGGCCCGGCCCGCTAGCCTAGCAGCCGCGGGCCCCGCCTCGGCCCGCGCACGCGGGCTTCCCCGCCCGGCCGCGCGCGCGCCCGGCCCGGCAAGCGCGCCGGCCCGGCCGGCGCGCGGCCCGCCTCCGCGCCCGGCCGGCCGCCGACCGCCGGGGCCCCCTCGTCGCCCCCGCCCTCGCCTCGTCGCGCCCACCGACGGGCGGGCCCCGCCCGTCATCCCTTCCGTGGCCGCCCGGGACTCCGCCGCCGCCGCGCCACCGAGTCCGACCCGCGCCCGCGCCCTCTTCCGCGTGGCCCCGCACGCCAAGACGGCCCGCCCGGGCTATTTAAGGCCGCCGCCGCTTCCCCGGACCCCAACCCGAGCCACTCGAGCCGCCCTAGCCCTTGCGCGCGCCTCGCCGGAACCCTAGCCGCGCCGCCGTGTTGAGCTCGCCGCCGCCGCCGTGGAACCCCGCCGCCGTCGCCGCTCCGCCGCCAAGGAATCGCCGGGAGCCGCGCAAGGAGGTGAGGAGCACCCCCGTGCCGCACGCCGTCGACCCCGAGCCCCTCTTCGCCCTAGCGCCGTCGCCGGAGCTCGCAACCCGCGCCGCCGCGTCGACTCGCCGCTCCGCCGCACCGTCGCCCGAGCCGCCGCCCTAGATCGCTCCGCGGTCTCGCGCGCGTCGCATAGATGCATCCCGCGCCGTGAATTGTGGCCGAAACCCCAAAACCGGTCCCCGCCGGCGAGCCCGCCGTCGCCCGCCGCCGCTCGCCGCCGCCGGCCCTCGCGCGCCGCCGCCCGGCCGCTCGCGCTTCACCGTGGCCGTTAGATCTAGATCTAACGCGCCGGATCTAAGCCACCGCACCGCTTCGCCCGCGCGCGTCCACGGCCCGCCGGATCTAGATCCAACGGATCTAGATCGGGTCAAAACCCTAGTCAACGCTTCAAACCCGCCGGCCACGGCACTTTTGCGAAAAAGCCCCCGGATTTTATTTATTTACAAAAATACCCTTCCACCGTATAAGATTTCTTACAGTTTAGTCCTTTTTCTTTATTTTAGCCCGAAACCTTTTCAAATCTTCGCAGATTAGTCCCTAAACCTTCCCGAACCCATAACTTGGTCGTTTTAGCTCCGATTTTAGCGTTCTTTATGTCCACGCGTTCGTCTCGAAGCGTAGATTAGTTTTATGCTACTGTTTAGATCGGTTTGATCTGTTTGGTGACTGTTTCTTATTTCTGTGATGATTGTGGATCGTAGAGAGCGATTCATTCGAGGGATTTGAAGATCAAGTCGTGCAAGAGTTTGAGCAGCAAGGCTTTGTTGAAGGCAAGTATTCCTTGATGCATGCCCGCTTGTCCTACATAACATGCATTTAAATTCATTGTTTTTACTTTTCGCTTGCATTAATTTGATGGGAACCTATTAAGGATCATGCCTAGCTTTTGACTACCTTTACCTTGATGCCGGGAATTAAATTAATCTTGTGGTAGTTATTGCTTAGAATGCTCAACAGGGTTTTGGTATTAATCAACTTGGTTACCTTTTATATTCTATGTTCCGTTTATGATCTTTTGCTTTACAAGACCACTTTAATATGTAATCGGAACATGGAGAACCACCCAGGAAAACAGTACAACCACGAGAACTAATGGGCAATGGTCTTGGCTGAATAATTAGGAACTTTAGCTTGGGATGGTCTTACCTGATAAGGACAAGGGATCGGCGGTACCGTGGGGTATGGACTCGCTCTAGCGGGGGTTGGGTGAGTTATTCTTTTATGGTGGGGTATCGACCTGCTAGGGGACTTTATACCTTGCTAATCGATCCGACCTTGTGGGTCATAACTTGCTAGGGAACCTTTGTAAAGGCCATGTAGCGTCACTATGCAATCACACCTCGGAAGTGTGATATGGTGTCTTGCAAACACCGCATGGTTGGGTCCAAAGTTCTTCGGAGCTTTTACGCCGCTTGTGGGTAAAGATGTACAACCTCTGCGCAGTGTTAAACTAATCGATTAGCCGTGCTCACGGACAAGAGCGGCTGGACACTCACATGATTAAATTATGGAACTTTAATGTTTAATTGCTGTTTTATTCTTTATTTATGATGCTGTTATCTTATTTAATTGGGTTGGTATGAACTTACACCTTTAGTAATCAGGTTGCTAATAAAACTTGACCAACTAAAATGCTAAAGTGCTTGAACCTTAGCCATCCACCATACGGCCTCGCATGTTATGTTGTTTTTTTCCCTTGCTGAGTACGATATGTGCTCACGCTTGTTTATTCTGTTGCATCTACAATACCCGGATTTGCTGCTCAGACTGGGAGAACTTTGAAGATAATCCAGAAGATTTCCAGGAGTTCTAGGTGTGCGTAGTCTTCGGTCGGTACCGCTCGTGGAGGCATTTTGTCCGCCGCGAGAACTCGTTTGTTTAAGTTTCGTTTAAGACTATGGTTTGTAATAACTCTTTATTCGTGTGGCACTGATTTTGGTATTCATAATGTCTAAGCGTGTGTGTAACTTGATCCTGGCGCACACGTGATCAATGCATTCGGTTTTGCCTTTAAAACCGGGTGTGACAATTTCTTTTACAAGTCAAAACCTATCATGACTCCTTGATCTATTTCGGACGCGGGGTCACTGGTCTGACCGGTTACGGGCACCGGTCAGACCGGTGTGGCTTGCCGGACCAGCTACAGTGGCCAGGACAGGTAACCCCCTCAAGGCACTGGTCAGACCGGTCGTGTCCAGCCCGGTCGGCTATGTGCTAATTTTGAGTGCCAACAAATTCTTTCTACACCAGCCTTTGGTTTAGATATGAGTAATCTAGCTAGTTAAGGAGTTTCAATTGTACCGATGGTAGTGATCCTTTTCTCATTTCTCAGATTTCACTATGTCTGAACTTGTAATAAGTAGTTGGAATATGGTATTGATATCTGAACTTTGTAATTTCATTACTTCTTAGTAATGACATTCGCGCGTGACCCTTGTTGGAAAAAAAGTGGTGTTTCAAGGCGGGGTGACAAAAAGGCAGCAACCTTTCATGTTGTTATCAACCTTGGGTCTTGTTTAGTTCGGTGAGAAAGTTGCAAAAATTACTGTAACAATTGTAAATCAAAGATTAGAATGACTAAACATGATCTAATTATAAAACTAATTATACTCACGGACGGAAAATCGCGAAATGAATCTATTAAACTTGATTAATCCATCATTAGGACTTGTTTATTGTAGCACAACATTGCCTAATTATGGTCTAATTACGCTCAATAGTTTGGTTTCGCATTTTCATCTACAGGTTATGAAATGATATTTACCATTAATTCACATTTAATACTTCTAATTAATATAATAGATATGATGTGACAGATGAGTAACTAAAAGTTGCCAAACTAAACAAAGTCTCGTTTTACCTTGCGTTTTGACAGATTTGCGTGTAACTTTTTAATCTGCGAAGTATAGTTGGCACGCAAACTCCGATCCGTACACAAAAGGGAGTTTGATCAATGATACGCGCGAGGCAGGTGCATGCATGCTTGCTTGGGTCAACGTCAACCGTACTGCATGTTAGAAGCAGATGCGATCATGCGAGGCTTAAGCATTTTTTATATATATGCATATGCTGCTACTACTTGCCATGGTGCCATGCCTACAAATTACTCCGTAAATCCGAACGCCAGTAAACAAATAGCGGCACAAAGATAAAGTCCAGTATATATATCTCTTTTTCGTCCCCCTGTTTTGGATTCTAATGCAGCTCGATCGGGACCCAGGCACACATGTCCAAACAGATGACGTTCATGCCGAATTTTTCCCCATCTTGAAAAACAGAAAAAATGAGCATGATCCCAAACAGTCTCAGAAAAGCTGGATCACAAGAAGCTTCCCTGACGGCCGGTAGGTGCAAGTGCGAAGCTGCAACGCAACAAAAAGGCCCGTCGTCGCCACCTGCCTCGATCGCTAGCTATTCTACGCAAAAGAGAACGTGCCGCCCGCGTTTACCAAGGACGGCGATGACGACTCTCATATGGCAAGAGACGGCAGGCAACGTGCGTCGTCCAGCGATGGTTGGTGGTGGTGCCTACTATACGCTTGTGCGTTCCCTTGCCATCTCCAGGAACATGAAACAGTCGCCAGATTACTACGTTACCGGCGTTGCTTTCGGCGCCCATGTCAGGCTGTCAGCAGCCTCCGGCTCAGTTCATCACTGTATCCGATCGATCACCAGTGTTACTGTGTTTAGCCTCAGGGACTCAGTGTGCTGGTTGTGTGGTTTTCAGCCCGTCGTATCCTTGCCGAAGCTCTACGGCTCTACCCACGCATCATGCTTTCGACAGGTAACTGAATGGCAGTTACACCAGTCACCAGTGGCTCACCGTAAAGCTAGCTAGCTATGTAGCACGATTCCTGTAGTTTTCATCGCCATCGCCATCTCCGTCGAACAAAGCGTGAGCACCCAAATCCCCGGGACCTCAGAACATTCCATCACGGCAGAAGAAAAGACCCGACCTAATTACCAATTATATATATATACATGTACCATCTGATGATGGGTAGTTGATCCGCCCAACAGTTTGATCCAACGTCGGCGGTGGCGTTAGTGCCGCCGGTGGTTGCGACTGGCGCCCGAGCTGCGATCTGAGCTGTCCCCTCTCCATCTCGGGAGATCGAGGATGGAGAGGAGGAGGAGGCTAAAGGGGATGGCATCATTGAGGACCCGATAGCGATGCCCCAACAACTGGGCTAGGACTCCCCTCGTGCACTACTGCACTGCCTTCAAAGCCAAGGATCCTAACAAAGTTCCCTTCGGGTCACCATACCAGTCGCCAGCAGTCGTCGGCACCAGCAAGAAGCCTCCTCTCCTCCTCCTCCTCCTCCCAACCAGGCAGCCATCGTCTCCGATCCCATTCCTCTGCGCGCGCGGGGAAGCTGAGGATCGCGCCGCCATGGGAAAGATGTGCTGCAGCAGCGAGTCCGAGGAGGAGTCCGGGTTCAACCTGCTGGGGCTGCTCGTCGCCACCGTCATCGCGCTGGTGTTCATGCTCCTCTGCTCGCAGCCCAAGAGGCCGAGGCGCTGCGTCACCATCTACCCCTGCTGCTGAGAGGACCGGAGCTTTTCCTAGCTTCCATGGCGGATCGGAGGCAGCAGCAAAGGCCGAAGCAGAGCAGCCCAGGCGGCGTCCGCCGGTTCCTGATTCTTACACTCGTCGAATAATTTCCTTCTACCCTATATACATACTACCTAATTGTGATGTTCGTTCGTCCTACCGCAAGTCATGATGTAATCAGAGTATATTTTAGCAGGACGTTTTTCTCTGTTATAGCTTTGGAGAGAATGGTATAGACGTTATCTGAAACTGTTGTGTCGTGTTGTGTTGTTGATATATGCATGCCATTGCCACCTCTTCCCTGTTTCTTGAGGTTCTGTCTGATACGATCAGAACAGCTGGAATGCAATTAGGCAGCAGATACACTCAGAGATCTTCTCTTACCTGTTCTCTATTTCTGTTTGGTTGGTTCTTCAGTAGTAGTTATTAGAAAAATACTAAAAGATTTCGCTAAAGATCTTCCACTTTTAGGCAGTTATATTGTTTCTCCTTTTGAAGAACACAGCACTCATAACAAGACCGTGATCAGCTAGTTGATTTTGTGCTTGTCATCCAGATATTGTCGTTGTCCATGTGACTGAGAGGAAGGATCCCTGAAACTTTTCTGCAGTTCATGGTTCTATTTCCTTTCCTCTATTTTTAAGAGTTGGAGTGCCCAATGAGATCTGTAGTATGTTGCACGATATGTGAGGATTATTTGTTCATCTTCATTGGATCGGTTTGGTCATCAACCTTAGATCGTGCTTGCGAGACTTTGCGTTGGGTTAGAGAAATTGAAGACTCAGATTCAGAGATTCTGCAGGGAGATAGGACTGTCTCAGAATATGTATGTTATCACAAATGCCACTGGTATCTTTCAACTTTTAGGCGTGCTAACATTTTGGCAGCTTGATGGGATAGCTTTATGGTCTCGGATCCAATAGGGATTAGAGATGACAATAATGGAGTATGCCATCAGATACTAAATATGTTTTAATTTTACAACATGACTAGAGTAAATACAAAGATGTCCAAAATCCTTTAAGATGCAACATAACGTGAGTTGATCAGAGTTACTGCCACATGTAAAATGTGTTTTTTGGGTGCAAAACTCAGTTAGCTCAATTCAAGAAATATTCAAACAATGGCAGAATTCCTACTTCTCTTCTTTGTTTCTTGAGATTTCATTACGATCAGAACAGTTAGAATGCAATTAGGCAACAGAAAGACTCGGTGATCTTCTCTGTTTGTTAGGTAGGACTAGTTCATCTATTGTTCTTCGTACCTGGATGACTAGTGGCTTCCGTAAGGAAAGCACTAAAGAGCGCAGTCAGAAAAATACTAAAAATTTTGCCAAAGATCTCCACTTCAAAATTTCTTTTTGAAGAACACAGCAATAGTAACAAGATCGTATTCAGCTAGTTGATTCTGTGCTTGTCATGTAGATATTGTCATTGGGGGTGTTTGAATCCATGAGCTATTTTTTAGCCCACCCTTTTTTAAGCCTAAATAGCTCAAATAGCAACCAAACATGTGGGCTATTTTAGTGCTATTTGCAACTAGCTCACCCAAAAAAATTATCCCCAAAATACATGCTAATTGGGCTATTTTTTCTAAGGGTAAGGAAGAGAGGGGTAAGAGAGAGAGGAGTAAGGTCAAATAGCTCAAATAGCCCTTGGATCCAAACAGCTCAAAGGCTATTTTATTAGAGAGCTATTTTCTTAAGCTAAACTTTAGCCCTCAAAATAGCTCTAGGCTATTTCTCCAAACACGCTCAATGTCCATGTTAGAGGAAGGATCCTGATGCTTTTCTGCAAGCCATGGTTCTCTTTCCTTTCCTCCTTTTTCAGGAGTTGGAGTTACCAATGAGATCTGTAGCTTTTTACACGATAGTTTGGTCGTTAACCTTTGATTGTGATTGTGAGAATTTACATTTGGTTAGAGAAAAAATAAACTTCACTGTTACTGAAAGACTCAGATTCAGAGATTCTGCAGAGAGACTAGTCTCAAAATATGTTAGCACTAACTTCACTGGTCCCTTTCAACGATTAGGCGTCTTAATGTTTGGACATCTTGATGGGGGTAGCACTATCTTTGTCTCTGATCCCGTTGGTATTAGAGTCAGAGAGATAGCAATGTAGTGTTGTCACATGTCACTGCCGTCAAATATACTAGTCAGAAAGCTTTGGTGACGTAGACAACAAAATAAGAAGATACTCACTATCCTTTGAAAGAAGAAAATAACGTGAGTTTATCGGAGTTATTGCTACATGTAAATGATGTTTTTATTGGGTCTGTGTGTAATAAGCTCAGTGAGATCAATTCGAGAAACTCTGGCAGACTCCCAACCCAGACTCAGGGAGTATATCAGATTTACTGTGACACGGGAGTAGTTCTTCCAACCGTGGTATTACATATGTTGGTCAGATATTTCAGTTATGTTTACAAAACCAGTTCACTGAATACAGGGGCTCTTAACAAATACAGGACACCTCCGGGAACCGGGATACAAGCCTAGCAAATATACTCCGGAACCGGGATACAAACCTAGCAAATATACTTAGCAATATATGTATAGCCTACAGGAAAATAATGGATCATTACTGCAGTAGACAGTAAGAAATAACAATGGAGGAGTTGAAAATAGAAAACATTCAACAGAGCTTATATCTGGTGAAATTTGTAGGACCCACTTACACATGGCCCTTTATTATTTATTTATACAAGACTATGCAAAAAAAGTCTACATGGCTCTATACCTATGCTTGCATTTACAACTAAGCAGAGCCATGAGGGCACAAAAGTTGTACATATTTACAAAGGGCAGAATAAGCCAAGTACTGAAGTACTTATGGTGTGCATACTTTGATGTCACTTATCCATGTCCGCCAAACTGATCCGGAGCCGAAATACCTCGTGAACGGCTCCACGGTTAAGAATGGCTAGAACTGATGCTCCCTCAGACATTGTGAGCTCACTCAGTGATATTTTACGAGATTCATGTTCATCACGCAATCGGAAACCATAGAACCACCTACCAAGCTTGAGCAAGTTCACAAACACTTTCCTTCCCGCTACTTGGCGAGCATGGAGTGCTTTACTGACTTCAGTTGGCTGGGGAAAAAAGGGGCAAAGTCTGTGTCAGAACTACAGTTAATGTGTAGCCCAAAGCTTGGTTAGCTCATTCTGATTAAAGTATCTGGCATTATCCAAAAGAAATATTCAGACAATTATTCAACTCTTGCATCCAAAGCTTTAAGCATGATAATATTATATCTGAAGTGGTCACTTTGAGCATCTCCATACTTTGATCTATGATTGGCAATACAGAGTACATGAGGCATATGGTGGTACATAGGGGTAGTAAAGGGCCCTCCAATTTAGCCTAGCAAATTTAAGGGCCGGGCCATAATAATATACAATTTTGAGCTAAAAAGTAGTAAGGCTTAGTTGAATTGTGAAAATGCATTAGGGCCACGGCCCATTACCACCCCTAGTGGTACATGACAAAATAAGGAAAATATGTGATGCCTATATACAGTGGTTACTAATTACTCTTATAGTTTGCAAAGCAGCTAGCAAAGACATGGCTCCTTCAAAGAAAAAACATAAATTATGCCAGAATTAAGCTTGAGTACATGTAATAATTTCTGACTTCTTGGGATGGACTACATGAATCAAACAGTTTGCTAACAGTGGCTTTAGCAATTTAGAAATGAAGCAGTGTAGACTTTCAACATGAAGCCTGTTTAGCCATAATAGAAGTGCAGCAAAATCATCAGGAATGCTTTACTCACCGGCACATGCAAAGATGCAATTGAGTAGTGCAATCCAATAAGATTTATTATTGCACTGCGATTGCTTGTAAACAAGAAAAATTGGACATCGAGAAATCCTATATCAGCTATCAATGCTAGATCAGCAATAGCTTTCAGATAATATTCAGATTCAAGTGACCCATTATTTAAGCTGCTCCCCACAAATTCAACCACATTAGATATTGCAACAGCCATTCTTCTGTGTTGGTTCATGTAGATAGCTTTCCATCCCTGCAGCAAAAGTTGCAGAAAGTCAAAAGCTTGATCAGCTACCCATTCAGTTTCCTGGGAGCATATAAGTATTTGGAAAGAATACACCGGAAATAGCACATCAGATATTCAAAGTTGCGGTGAACTTATTTTTTAACTTTCACATTAAATATCTAAAAGGAATGCATAAACCTTGAAAACATCCAAAATGTACCCTAAAGGCCTAAAGAGAACCATAGACTTGCAGTAGGCAGGTATTGCTCCGCTCCATATTTTGGTATTGGTAGCCTGCTACTGACTGGAATGCAGAACCAACCACTCTTTATATCTCTCTCTCTGTAAGAGGCCTCGCAGAAAGTGAAGGAGATGAAGCTTGGAGGGCCAATTGTGTCCACTAAAAGGTTGAGCCTTAAAATGGACTAGGATCTAATTTTCGTAGTTTTATGCTCAAATGACAAAAATTCTTATTCACAGAATCTGTTAAATATGTAATATTTTGAACCAAAGATGAAGACTTAAACATTAACTGTAATTCAGCACAACATGAACAATAAGGTTGGAGGGAACATGCCACTGTGTTAAATGAAGAATACTGCACATGGATAACAGGACGTACGTGTCATTGTTCCAAAAAATAGTTCTAGGTACGTTGAGAACCGAAATCTACACGTGCCCTACAATCTAGCGGAAACCAAGGGTACAGTATACTTGACTATCGCCCATTCTCCCATTTGTTGGGACTTAAGAGTTAAGAACATAAAGGTGAGGGTCGTTTTTTGAGTAGAAAATTCATGAACTTGTATTGCAGCAAACAACAGTTTTTTGATTGGCATAAAAATAAATAGTACTAATATTATTCTCAGTTCAAGTATATGAAAACTTTTCTTGTTATTATTTAGCATATTGCAGATAAATTTCAGCACGAGCCTAAAGGCAGGATGATACATTAATACTAGAAGTCCCGAAGATACATCCCGAGGTTCGAATTCCGGTGAAATTGAGCTAAGATGACTAACAAAATTCCAGTGATAACGAAATTCCGGTGAAATTGAGCTATGATGGCTACTGGATCCGAATATGGCTACATCAAGAGCTCAACTATCAGTCCCCTTTTTAGTACCTGCACACGTGACGCTACCGCTGCTTCCGCCGCCGCGGCCGGCCAGCGGCAGCGGAAGAGGCGCTCCCAGATGCTGTCCGCGTCGCAGGCGGTGCGCCAGGAGCGCGAGCAGCCGCCGAGCGCGCACACGTCGGCCTCCTGCGCGCGGTTCGAGCCAGCAGAGTCAACGGGAGAACTCTTTAGGACCTCAGAAAGAGGGGGAGAGAGGCTCCGACCTGGAGGCGAGAGGCGACGGAGACGGCGATGTCCTCGGGAAGGTCGGCCCATCTCCCCGCGGGGGCCGGCGCCGGCGAGAGCTCCATTTCGCGCGATCCCCCTTTCCGCGGCAGCGACTGTATCAGTGCCAGCGACTAACCGCGATCCCCCTTTTCCTTCACGTGATACCAATACCACGTTACTGGTTAGGAAATTTGGATCATACCACTAAAAGATCCCAAGATTTAGATATATACCATTACAAGTGAATGGCATGTGGGGTTCACATGAGTCAATGACATGTGAGGTCAATGGTATATATCTAAACTTTGGATCTTTTAATGGTATGCATCCAATTATATCTAGCAGGTACTACTACCCTTCATGGCTTTGGGATTCTGTGGCCACGTGATTCACGCAAAGGCTTTTTTTAGAATTATTCACGCATGGGCTGAAAGTAGAAGTTCTCTCAATTTCGCATGGGCCTTGGAGCCCATCAAGGCCCGTTACGAAAACACAGCTATTTTTTAATTAACTAGACGCACGTACATGATTATCATAAAAGTTAATAACCAACTATTTTTTTAAAAATAATTTGTTAAAGAATATTCACTATCCAAGTTTTTCTTAAATTATATGATTTATTGATGTTGCAATGTAATCCTAATAGATCCCATATCCTTCTCAACATTGATAGGTGGGTTCGACATGAGAAAAATACACGTGATTGTCATATAAAATTAATAACCATACATTTTAAGAAATCAATATGAAAAATAATATTCACTTCTGTTTTTTCTCATTTTTTTGATTTATTAATGTTGTAATGTAATCTTAAGTTCATAGATCCTCGATATATTATATCTTCCTCAACACTGATATGTGAGTTCGACCTTCTCGATGAGACCCTCTCCTATAGCACGCCAGGACAACGGTGGCGGACCTAGACCCCCTTAACAAGGGGGTTTGATGACGCTAGCATCTCTAGAGAATGAAGTTGGAGACTGAGCAACATCCACTCGCAGAAGGTCGATGACATTTTTGTATGAGAGTTGGCCGATTTGGAATTTGGATCAGTGGAACGATCTGGCACCTCTTCGTTGTTACATCGAGATAGAGTGAAACGTCAGAGCCAACTGTACCTTCGTTTTGTAATTGAAGTGTTAGTGCGAGAGCTTGTTGTGTGCTATGACGGTAGCCAAGAGTTCGACGAGTCCGAGCGCGCGAGTGTAATTATTTTTCTTCTAGTCTTGTCCGACTAGCTGGTTGTAATTCTCTTCTTAATCAATAAAATAAACACTATCTTGTGTCAATTTGTTGAAAAAGAATAGGTGAGTTCGACAGTAGACATACAATGAGTCTAATTTAGGCCGGAGTCTCACGTAGTATTGCACGACATTTTTTTCCCCTTTGCATGTGTGTTGCTCAGTTGTTATAATTGCATATCTACATCTGACAATATAATCACGTACGAGTTATGTTTTGAAAAATATATTTGAAAAGGGTTGCTTTGCAAAAATGAGTATGGAGAAAATATCTATCCCTCCTCTGTCCTCTCTATTCTTTCCTCTCGCAAAGGAAGCCTGCAGCCGCCCGCCGCTGCTTCGATGCGTTGTGTCCGTTCCTCTGCGTCGCCGCCTAGGCCGCCAACAAGACCATCGTGACAACGATGTCGGTAGAGAAGCATGTCTGCATGTGCACGTCGTTGACCTCGGTGGCAGCGCCAACCCGAACCAGTGGCTGACCTGCTCGGCCTCTTCACCGCCGCGCGTACGTAGTGTGCGCCCTGCGCCGCCCGTCCAGCGCCTGATCGTCATTAGCGAGCTAAGCATTCCTCTCCGCACTGCCGAGCGGCTCAACCAGGAGGCCGGACGCCTGCACGCCGCCTTCGTATTTGTTGGTAAAATGACATTCGGAAGCTTTCCACCACGTCCGGCCGGGCTGTCGTTTTCGGCCCAAGCACGGCTTCGGCCCTACGGGGGAAGCTTTGCGATGGTGATCTAACGAAAACACTGATGTTGCTCGAGTTATGTGAGTTTTGTTGTGCAGGAACAGCCCAACTGAATGGTGCTGGCCTTCGGTGCCGAAAGCACGGACGGTGGACTTTCGGCGCCGAAGGTATGAAGGAACCCGAAGCGCCACGCGTCGGGCGCGCCTCGGCTCGGGAATGGAAGCGGCCTGGGCGAGGTGTCCCAAAAGACCCGACGCAGCCAGGGCGAGATCGTGGGCTGTTTCGGCGCCGAAGGTGCGGTGCGCCGTGGTACATGGCCGCTGCAAACGTGTAAAGGGGGCACCGTACGAGGCAGAGACAAGGGGCGACACGTGTAAAGGTGTATCGGCCGTACGAAGACACGCTAGAGGCCTGTACGACGCGGGGAGTTACTGTTATACCCTTGTAAAGTGTTTAAAGCCGTTCGTCAGGAACTCCTATAAATAGTGAACCCCTTGTAATGAAACGGACACACAGTAATGAGAAGAGAGCACCGAAGGCTCCCGCAAGTCTTTCGGCTTTCGGTTCGCTAAGTGTCTCTTTACTTCCCTTCTTGTTTCCTGTTAGTAGAAATAGTGACGAAGAGGTAGACTAAGGGTAGAATCGGCTGGGAAATAGCAAGCCTTTAGTTTCTCCGTCCGCTTCCGAGGGAGGCCTCCGGCCGCCTTCCCTCGAACGGGAGAGGAGCTTTCAGGGGGTTGTTGTGTCGGCGTCCACCTTCGGGTCCGATTTCCACCAACAGTTTGGCGCCCACCTCGTGGAAGAATCCAGGACCGCATGGCGAGGACGCGACCGGCAGGCGCCGAAGCCACCACGGCTCAGGCGTCAACCCCTCCGCTAGCGCTGGAACCCGTCAACCCTTCGGCTTCGGCCATCCAGCCTTCGGCGGGGACCGGTGCCGGGCTGAGCGTTCCGGAGGTCGAGCACGCTGCTTCAGGGATGTTCGAGGTCAGCCTCGAGGGGATGGGGGCTTTGCCACATGACATCGAGGCTCTTCGAAGGATCCGGGCTCTCATCGCGGGCAAGACCGTGGCGGCCCAGCAAGAGCAAGAGATGCGGCCATCTTCGTCGCAAGCGCAGCTGTCCCAACAGCAAGACGTGGCTCCGCCGCATGCCGCTCCAGATACCGTCGACTTCAACATCAGGCAAGCTGAGCGCTACCTCGCTCTGCTTCCGAGTCAGATTGCTGGCACGTCGCCGCCGCAGCAAGCCATCCCTACGCCGATTGCTCCAGCACCGACACCCACTGCGCATGCTGCGCCGGCGGCTCAACAACACGCCTGACACACCCTGCAGGCCATGCAGGCTCAGCTGTATCAATGGAGGCAGCAGAAGGATGCATCCGAAGGGCAAAGCATCGGCCATCGGCAGGAGAGGATGCGGGCGCAGGAGCACTTCGCGCCGGAGGACGCACCGCTTCGCAACATCGTCCTGGTATCCCCGCTCTCAGTTGAGCTCGACAGTGCGCCGTGGCCCCATCGCTTCAACGCCAACACCCTACCCCAGTACGATGGGGACTACGACCCCAAAGAGTTTCTCATGAAGTTTGAAGCGGCAGTGGAGTCCAACGGTGGCGATGCCACAACGAAGGCAAAGGCTCTTGTGCTGGCCCTCAAAGGAGAGGTTCAGTATTGGTATGCAAACATACCGAAGGGGCACATAACATCCTGGTTTTAGTTGCGAAACAAGTTGTTGTCCAGTTTCAAGGGCATGCAAGTCGAAGAGCTAGATTCCAATGACCTCGTCAACATGTGTGTCCAGGGAGATAGGGAGTCACTGCAAGAGTATATGCACAGGGTGGTGAAGTTGACAGCGCGTGCGTCCGGGGTGTCTGAAAGCAGCACTATCGACGCCATCGTTGGGGGCTTGAGAGTCGGAAACTGCCAGGATGTGCTTGACAGAATCAAGCCGAAGTCTCTGCAAGAACTGTTTGAGGTAATGCAAGAATATTGCAAGTCCAATAAAGGCCGTCGCCGAAGGTTGGACAGAGCCAATGCAGCGAAAAAGCAAAAGCAACAGGGGCAGTGGGACCAACCGAAGGGGTGGCAAAATCACCCACCGAAGCAGGCAAACCGTCAGATCAACAATGTATCTGCGCCCCCTGACCAGAACCATAATCGGAACGGCAGCGGGCACAAAGGCGGATACAAAAATGGCAGAGGGCCGAAGCCGCAGCAGCAAAACCCGCCTCAGTGGGGCGGCGGCGAAAGATTTTTCTGTTGGCTCCATGGGATCGACGCCCAGCACCACACCCATCAATGCCCTTCGGCAATCAAGAAGAAGTTGGAATGGGAAGCTGAGGAGAAGGCAAAGGCAGCGGGCCTGGCTGTGAATCACGTCATGAAGTGCCAGAACACAGGGCCGTTCAGGGCCCTGCCGCCACCATATCACCACCAATCTTTCCAGCCTTCGGCGCCCTCGCAGGTGTTCCACCCACTGCAGTCGTACACTCCTTCGGCGCCGCAGCTGCCGCCGCCCCCTCCAATGCACACGCAGCAACCGTCGGTATTTGTGCCTTCGTGGCCGAACCCAGCCATCCACCATCAAACGCATTACGCCCAGCCACCTCCACCACCTCCGCCAAAGCAAGAGGCCCATGACTCTAGCAGCTCGGGAATGATGGGTATGGTCAACATCATCAATGCAATCTCGGGCGGCTCCAATGAGCCAGTGCACGAGACGAAGAGGCAACGACAGGAATATTACCGAAGCGTATCACACATTTTCTCCAGGAAGTACTTCCATTTGCCATGATCCCACATCCCAATAACTTTCACGGTAGCTGACATTCGGCTGCAATACTACCCTCACAATGACCCTCTCGTCATAAGAGCAAACATTGGCAAGAACACAAAATACTACTTCGGCAATGATGTGGGAAGAGTCCTGGTGGACAACGGCAGTTCAGCGGATATATTAACCTGGCAGTGCTTCTCCGGCATGGTTTTAAAAAAGAAGACTTGAAGAAAGCGGAGCACCCATTGTACGGCTTTGGAAACAAGAGGATCGAAGCCCTGGGCAAGATTGACGTCAATGTAACTTTCGGTCAAGATGCCACCATGAGGACGGAAGTCATAACCTTCGATGTTGTTGACTTTGTGTACCCGTATAATGCCATCTTCGGTCGCAATACCATCAACAAGTTCGCAGCAGTCATCCACCAAGGGTACCTGCTGATGAAAATACCAACGGCAGCGGGGGTGATTTCGGTGTATGGCAGCCAGGAGGAGGCCCGAAGGGCCGAGCGCAACACGTCAGTGCATAACAGGCGGGTGCATGTTATCAATGAAGATGAGGTCAACGAAGCCGCGGTAGCAGAAGAGCAGAGGGCCGAGGCCCAAACGAGACAGTCCATGAAAGGGGCCGAAGCCGAGCGCATGAAAGCAGTCGACGTCACGAGGACAGTCCCTTTGTGTGCGGATGTGCCAAGCAGGACCGCCATGATAGGTACCGAAGTCAGTGCGGAGGACGAAGGCAAACTCCTGCAGTTCCTTCGTCATAACCAGGATGTGTTCGCATGGTCCAAGTCGGATTTGATGTGTGTCCACCGTTCGGTTATAGAGCACGCTTTGAACACTGACCCGAAGGTCAAACCGAAGCTGCAGAGGCAGCGACCAATGTCAGGCGACAGGGTCAAGTCTGCGGAGGCCGAAGTGCAGAAGTTGCTTGATGCAAGAATCATAAGAGAAGTGCACTACCCCGTGTGGGTGGCCAATGTGGTGATGGTGCCGAAGAAGAATGGGAACATGCGCATGTGTATCGATTTCACAGAACTCAACAAGGCGTGCCCGAAGGACCCTTACCCGCTGCCAAGGATCAACGTTATCATTGATCAGGCAGCTGGATGTGACATGCTGAGTCTCCTGGATTGTTTTTCTGGATACCACCAGGTGTGGATGCGAAGGGAGGACGAAGCTAAGACCGGGTTCACGACCCCCTTCGGCATTTTTTGCTTCGTTAGAATGCCAGAAGGCCTTCGTAATGCTGGATCGACTTTTAACCGCATGATGAAGCTGATTCTGGGAAGCCAGCTGGGGCGCAACGCCTCGTCTTATGTCGACGACATTGTCATTATGAGCGAGAAAGAGAAAGATCATATTGCGGACCTGACCGAAACCTTCGACAACATGAGGCGGAACAGCCTCAAGCTCAATCCAGAGAAGTGCATCTTCGACATTCGGAAAGGGCAACTGTTAGGGTGCATGGTCTCCAAACGGGGCATACAGGCAAACCCCCAGAAAATCGAAGCATTACGAAAAATGCAACCACCGAGCAGCAGAAAGGAGGTCCAAAGGCTCACTGGCAGAATAGCATCGCTAAACCGCTTCATCTCCAGGGCTGTTAAGCGAAGCCTACCCTTCTTCAAGGTGCTTCGCGCGAACTCAGCTTTTCAGTGGGGCACGGAGCAACAACAAGCTTTCGAGGATCTCAAGAAATATCTAGAAGAGGCAGCGGTCATGACCAAGCCGTCGCCAAAGGCTGAGCCGCTGTTGTACATTGCAGCAACCGACACAGCGGTCAGTGCAGTGCTTGTGGAAGAACGGAAGGAAGCAGATGCTCTGAAGCAGTTTCCCATCTACTACATCTCGGAAGCTTTGAGTGGCTCAAAACTCTTCTACTCCGAAATGGAGAAGATGTCATATGCAATTGTGATGGCAAAGAGGAAGCTTCGGCATTATTTTCAGAGCCACAATGTATCGGTCCCCATAGCTTTCCCTCTTCGAGACATGTTTGAGAACAAGGAGTCCACGGGGAGAATGGGCAAATGGGCCACTGAGTTGGCGGAGCATGTCATAAACTTCGTTGCTCGCAGTGCAATAAAGTCTCAGGTCCTCGCTGATTTTGTGGCCGATTGGACGCCTTCGGCACCAAAGGGGGAAGCCATAGTCACGAAGTCAGTATGGGAGGTTCAATGCGATGGCGCATATTGCCACCTGGGGTCAGCGGCAGCGGCAGTCCTCAAGTATCCTTCTGGTATCAAGCTTCGTTACGCCTTGCGGTTGAATTGTGACAACTGCACAAATAACATGGCTGAATACGAAGGGTTGCTGCTCGCACTTCGGAAAGGCTAGGGCGGTGGGGGAAAGGAGGCTAGTCATCTTGGCGGACTCCGAACTCGTAGCCGGCAATATTGGGAAAACTTACAAGGCAAAGAAACCAGACATGATAAAGTATCTGCAGGCTGTACGAAGCATGGAAAAGTTTTTCATTGGCATTACAGTGCGAAATTTTCCCAGGCAATATAACAAGGAAGCCGATGCTATTGCGAAGGAAACCGCTTTGCTCGAACCTCTGCCCCCGGATGTGTTCTACGAAACAACAACCATAAGATCTGCCACTGACGAAGAAACGCCCCCAAGTTTGTGAACGCCGTACAGAGCGAGGACTGGCACGCCCCAATAGTAGCGGTGGTCAGGGGCTACTATGAGGCCGAAGATGGCGTCGCCGATAAGAGAGTGGCCATCAGGGCGAGGAACTACCATATCATTGACGGTAACCTGTACCGAAAGGGGGTTTGCACCCCATTGCTAAAGTGCATATCAGTGACTGAGGGCAAGCAACTACTCCATGAGATCCACAGTGGCATGTGCTCACATCACCTCGGCACGAGAGCCTTAGTGCAGAAGGCTTTTCGCCAGGGTTTCTATTGGCCTTCGGCGGTTGCAGATGCACACGACATTGTGCGCCAGTGTCCAGAGTGTCAGCGCCACGTGCCTAACAGCAAGTTCGCATCAAACGAGATACAACTGATACCACCAGTATGGCCCTTCGCTCGATGGGGCATTGACATCGTCGGTCCGCTATCGACAGCACCCGGGAATTACTCCCACGTTGTGGTGGCGGTGGAGTATTTTTCCAAATGGGTAGAAGCGAAGGCACTGTTGAGCATTACTTCGGCGACAATACAGAAATTTTTCTGGCAGAACATCATGTGCCGCTTTAGTGTTCTGCACGAAGTCACCGTGGAAAATGGCAAACAATTTGACAGTGCCGACTTCAAGGAATTCTGTACCTACTTGGGCACCAAGTTGTGTTTCGCTTCGATCTACCACCCGCAGTCCAATGGGGCGGTGGAACGGACAAATGGAGTAATCTTCGCTGGTATAAAAAGGAACATCACCGATCTGCCAAAAAGCAAGTGGGCCGAAGAGCTACCGAGGGTGATCTGGTCCCACAACACCACTACGTCTAGGACCACGCAGTTTTCGCCGTTCAAGTTACTGTACGGAGAGGAGGCCATGTTGCCCGAAGAGTTGTGTCTGGGCACTTGGAGGGACATCCTTTCCAGCGACGAAGACCTCAAAACTTCGGTCCAGAACATTAAGGAGGTGCGCTTGCAAGCAGCAGCAAACCTGTCGTCTTACCAAGATGAAACCCGGAGGTGGAAAAACAAAAAGATCAGGCCGAAACTCATACGGTCAGGGGATCTGGTGCTGCGCAAGATACCGAAGGGAAAGCTGAAAGGCAAGATGCACGGGAAGTGGGAAGGCCCGTTTATAGCAACTGCAACATCGAACGAAGCAGCATTCAAGTTGCGTTGGTTGACCGGCGAATGTCACACCCGATTTTACAAGGAAAACCGAATGCATCTCACGTGTGCGCCAGGATCAAATTACACACACATGATCGACAAAATGAGTGTAATACCATTGCAGTAACAAAAAGTTCAAGAGTTAAACCGATACAATATCCATTATTACATCCAGAGAGGTGGACTCAAAGGTCCAAACACAATGATAACTAAATGACGAGCAGCTCCATCTTTGACTTTCACAGGCATGATGACTGGGGGATCCGCATGCCCTAAAACTCCTCGTAGTCGCTCCAGTACTCGTCCTCGCCTCCAATGTTCTCCTCTGAACAGCAGTAAGCAAGGGTGAGCACACTTATGGTTGGTGCTCAGCAAGTGGGGGAACAATGCAAGGCTATCAAGGATAGGCTATGGTTCACAGCGGTAAGCATTTTATAAGTTGGTCAAGTTTTATTAGCAAGCACCTAATTACTAGGTGTAAGTATATACCAACCCACTTATCATTAAAAGAAACCTCAAACCAAACCCACAAACCCACGATTTACATTGATCTTCAAGTTTATTAATCATGTGAGGGTCCAAGTCGCTCATGACTGTGAGCACGGCTGATCGATCAGTTTTACACTCTGCAGAGGTTGTACACTTTACCCACAGTTCGTGTTCCCCATTTTGCCCGGGTTAGCTAGACCCTTAAACACTTCCAAGGTGAGTGGCTAGGGGTCCACTACGAAGCCTTTACAAAGGAAAGAAGAGAAACCAATAGCCCGCAACGATTCTGACTCGGGCGGACCATAACCCTCCCTAGTGGTCAGCACCTTAGCCAAGGCTGCTACCCCAAAAGAACCGGGCTATACCCCTGCAACCCCGAGCCCCCTGTGCCCCTCTCGGAAAAAGGCTATCAGCTAACCCACTCTCCTAATTACTTGGCTAAGCCAGAGCCATGTGGACTGTGGTTGTACTGTTGTCTTGGGTGGTTCTCCATGTTCCATTTATATTTCAAGTTATCTTGTCTTAAGCATAAACGCATTACATAAACAGAACTGAGATATATATCATAAACAAAGCATAACCATACCCATGTAAAGCAAACTAAGCATTTATCTACCCAGGCATTTGTTAAATAGGGTTGATCAAGGTAATGTGGTAAAATATCTAGTCAAGTCCTTAACTAGGTGTTTGCCCATCAAGTTTATGCATAGCAACAGGAATAGTAAACTTTGTTTAACATGCAGTGACATAGGTTCAAAAAGATAATGTAGAGGGGGAAAGCCACTTGCCTTCCTCTACAAGCTGGGTAAAATCTTCCTCGAAAACAGGCTCTTCCTGATCAACTCCGATGCGGAGCTCAGACGAAACAGGCACGATATCTACGAGTCAAACATGAACAACAAATAATAAATAAACAGTAAACCAAACAGTAACAAAACTGGTAAATGTGTTGTTTAAATGATTCTACTCGTCGAGACGATCATTTCGGTATATAAAACGCTAAATTCGGAATTAAAATGAGAAAGATATAATTAAAACAAGATACAAGGACCTATCTTTAAGAAAACTAAGTTTACAGGGCCTTTTATAAATAAAACCAGGGGCTAAAACACAATTTCATATAAAAACCGAAGGGCTTAAGTGTTATTTCTCAAGGAAAGGACCCCTAACACTATTAACCAGGGTAGACAGGGGCCTAACTACAAAATTTCAGGACCTATCCACAATGATATTGAAATGTGGAAGGACCGGCATGCTAAAACAAAGTTACTCAGGGCCTCTTTAACAAAACTGCCAACGCTACGCCGTGGATCTAGAATCCAACGGTCGCCGATGCGCGCGAGCACGGTGGACCGCGCCGTGCTCCCGGTGCACGGGTCCACGGTGGACCGCCCATTCAAAACAAAGGGGTACGCGATCCGTGCCATCCGTGCAAGATCTGACGGCCCTGGACGCTCGCGTGCGGGATGCGGCGGCGAGCACGCCGAGTGCGCGCGGCGCGCGGCGGGAGCTTGCCGGCGTTGCGCCCGGGCGGCGTTCCCGGCCACTAACACGACCACGGGATAGCACAAAACGCGAGGGGACGCATGTGCACGTGATCGTGGGGTCAAGGGGGGGCGTTTGTGCCTCGCCGCGGCCGGCGGCGGAAGGGGCGCGAGCGGCCGCTCCGGCGAGCTCGTGAGTGCGCCAAAGTGTGCTAGGAGAAGGGAAACTTGGCGGGGATTAATGCTCACTGTGCGAAAGAGAAGAAGGCGAGCTCGAAAACGAAGGGGATGCGACGGCGGTGGATCTTAGCAACGGCGGCGGGTCGGGCGGCGCTCCGGTGTGGTCGAGGCGCGGCTCCCACGGGCCCCGGGGACGAGAACCTGCAGCAACCAGAGCTTGATGAGCCCCTGGCGAACCCAAGAAGAAAGAAAGAAGGGCTGCGGAGGTTGTCCTTCACCGGCGGCGACGAATTCACGACGGCGGTGGCGGGAACCTGAGGTGGCGATGCTGGGGAATTGGTGCTCGAGCGAGTGAGTTGGTGTGCTGAGAAGGCAAAGGGAGGCACAGGAGTTCGAGCACAAGCTTAAATAGGGCCAGAGGGAGGAAGGCGAGGGGAGGCGAGCGGGCTCCGAGCGGCGGCGCTTGCCATTGATGGCCGCGGCCATCACGGCTCGGTGCTAAAGGAAGGTAACGGCTCCAATTGATCGAGGGAGGGGTTAATTGCCTTAATTGGCCGGTTTGGTGAGGAGGGAGGGAATGGAAGTGGCGGGGTGCGGCGGGATTCGCGCGGCGGCACCGGGTCGGCTGACAGCGAGGTGGGAAGAAGAAAGGAAGGGGAGAGGGTGAGGCTGACAGGCGGGGCCCAGGTGTCGGCTTCTGCGAGGAAAAAGAAAAGGAGGCGGTTAGGTGGGCCGCTGCGGGGTGGTTTGGTGGGCCGGCAGGCCGGGCTGGGCCGAAAGGGAAGAAGGGTTTGTTTTCTTTTTTTTCTTTTCTTCTTTTTCAAACTCCTTTTTAAACAACTTTTCTTTTCAAATTCAAACCAAATTCTTTCAAACTTTTTCTCAGAAATTTTATAAACTTTTTAGAAACCACACAAGCAACCAAAAACCATGCAAACCAACTGATGATGCACAATCACTTGTTGCCTCTATATTTATTAAATTATGTTTAATATTTTAGAGCTCAATTTTAAATGGCAAATTAAATTTTAAATCCTTAAAGCTAATTGACAGTTGCTAGGTAATTTTTAGTGATGGAATTTTAGGGTGTCACAAATCCTACCCCCTTAAAGAGAATCTCGTCCCGAGATTCAGAAGATTTAGAGAACAGATGAGGAAAGTCTTCCTTAAGTTCATCCTCTCTTTCCCAAGTTGCCTCTTCCTCAGTATGGTGACTCCACTGTACTTTACACATCCTGATGATTTTACTCCTGGTAACCCTTTCTGATGTATCCAAGATCTTAACAGGGTATTCCTTGTATGTCAAGTCATTCTCCATTTGAATATCCTCTAACTGTACCGGTTCTATCTTAACCTCACTTGTACATTTCTTCAGCTGTGATACATGGAACACATCATGAACTCCCGACAACTATGCTGGCAACTCCAACTGGTAGGCTACTTCTCCCTTCCGTTGCACAATCTTGAAAGGTCCGATGAATCGAGGTGATAACTTCCCTCTGACATTAAACCTTCGTAAACCCCGAATAGGCGACACTCTGAGGTATGCATAATCACCGACTTCCAAAACCACCTCTCTTCTCCGAGGATCAACATAACTCTTCTGACGTGACTGTGCCGCTTTAAGATTCTCTCTTATGATTTCAACTTGTTTTTCCGCTTCCCGTATGCTATCTGGTCCAAAGAGTTGACTCTCACCAGTCTGGTTCCAAAACAACGGTGTTCTACACTTCCTTCCATACAGAGCCTCAAAAGGTGCCATTTTAATGCTGGACTGATAACTGTTGTTATAAGCAAACTCTGCATAAGGCAAACTCTTATCCCAACTGCCACTGTTCTTCAACGCACAAGCTCTCAACATATCCTCAAGAATCTGATTTGTTCTCTCTGTCTGCCCATCTGTCTGAGGATGGTATGCTGAACTGAAGTTTAACTTTGTATCCATCGATTCATGCAGCTTCTGCCAAAACCGTGAAGTAAACTGTGTACCTCGATCTGACACTATCTTCTTCGGTACCCCGTGCTAACACACTATCCTTGAATTATACAACTCAGCTAGCTTAACTCCTGTATAAGTCGTCTTCACTAGGATAAAGTGTGCTACCTTGGTTAATCTATCCACAATAACCCATATAGAGTCATACCCATCACGAGTACGAGGTAAGCCCACTATGAAATCCATACCAATTTCTTCCCATTTCCACTCGGTACCTTTAGAGGTTGAAGCAATCCTGCTGGCCTTTGATACTCAGCCTTCACTCTTTGACACACATCACACAAAGCTACATGAGCTGCTACATCTTTCTTCATTCCATACCACCAGTATCTCTGTTTCAAGTCCTGATACATCTTGGTACTCCCAAGATGAATAGAGTAAGCTGAATCGTGTGCTTCCTTCAAAATAGTTTCTCGTAACTCCTTAATCTCAGGTACACAGATTCTGTTCTTAAACCATACTGTTCCTTGCTCATCTTCTCTGAATTCCGGAACTTTGCCCAACTTAATCAACTTCCTGTACTCTACAATCTTGTCATCAGTCAACTGTCCTTTCCTAATATCCTGCTCAAGTGTCGACTCGATTTCTAATGTCAAGGTCTCACTTGAAGCAACTATTCCCAAGTTGAGCTGTGCCATCTCCCAACATAACTCCTGAGGTAGCAGGTGTCCTATCAGCATGTTGGTCTGTCCCTTCCGACTCAAAGCATCTGCTACAACATTTGCCTTTCCTAGATGATACTAAATATCCAAATCATAATCTTTGATTAACTCCAACCACCTTCTTTGCCTCAGATTCAAATCCTTCTGGGTAAAGATATACTTCAGACTCTTGTGGTCAGTGAAGATCTGACACTTGTTTCCAATCATGTAGTGTCTCCAAATCTTCAATGCGTGAACGACTGCGGCTAGCTCAAGATCATGAGTAGGTTAGTTCTACCCATGTTTCCTTAACTGTCTTGAAGCATAAGCTACTACCTTTCCTTCTTGCATCAACACACAACCCAATCCTTGCCGAGAGGCATCGCAATACACATCGAATCCTTTGTGTATGTCCGGCATGATCAACACAGGTGCTGTGGTCAACCTCTTCTTCAATTCTTCAAAACTAGCCTGACACTTCTCATCCCACTTAAATTATTTTCCTTTCTCAAGCAGAGTGGTAAGTGGCTTCACGATCTTGGAAAACCCTTCAATGAACCTTCGATAGTACCCTGCAAGTCCAAGAAAGCTTCTGATCTTCGGTACATTCTTAAGCGGACTCCAGTTCAATACACCCCGAACCTTGCTTGGATCCACTGCAATCCCTCCATCTGTGATAATGTGTCCGAGAAAAGAGACCTCCTTCAACCAGAAAGCACACTTGCTGAACTTGGCATACAGCTGATGTTCCCGAAGCTTCTGCAACACAAGTCTCAGATGTTCTTCATGTTCTTCCTCACTCCGAGAGAATACCAATATGTCATCAATGAATACCACAACAAACTTATCGAGATACTCCATGAATACCTTGTTCATCAAATACATGAAGTATGCTGGTGCATTGGTCAGGCCAAAGGACATTACAGTGAACTCATACAACCCGTATCTAGATGTGAATGCTGTCTTTGGTATATCCTCCACTCGGATTTTTAACTGGTGATAACCCGACCTAAGATCTATCTTAGAGAACGCCTTAGCTCCTCTCATCTGATCAAATAAATCCTCAATTCGAGGTAAAGGGTATTTGTTCTTGATAGTGACCTCATTAAGTGATCAATAGTCTATACACAACCTCCTAGATCCATCCTTTTTATCAACGAAGAGTGTGGGGGCTCCCCATGGTGATGAACTAGGACGGATAAACCCTTTACTAAGTAGTTCTTCAATTTGTTTCTTTAATTCAGCTAAATCTTTAACATCCATTCTATAGGGTCTTTTAGATATGGGAGCAGTACCAGGTATAAGTTCAATACTAAATTCAATGTCACGGTCAGGTGGCATACCTGGTAAATCCTCTGGAAACACATCAGGGAATTCATTCACTACCCTTATATCCTCCAAAGCCTTGCTCTCAACTGAATTCACAATTCCCTTTTTGGATGAGGGTGTACTCACATATTCTATTCTCTCTCCCTGAGGACTGGTTAACGACACTGACTTCCTTCGACACTGGATAACTCCATCATGCTTTTGTAACCAATCCATCCCAAGAATGACATCTATTCCCCATGATTTTAGAACTACCAGATTAGAAAGAAAGTCTACCCCCATGATATTAATCTTTACTTGTGGGCATATACTACCAGTTTTCATTTCTCCTCCCGGGGAGCTAACTATCAGTGGGTTCTTCATTGAGCTCATAGATAAGTTATATTTTGTCACAAATTGATCAGTTATGAATGAATGTGATGCTCCTGAATCAAATAATACTGTAGCGGGTACAGGGTTGACGAAAAACGTACCCAATACAATGCCGGCGTCATTCTGAGCTTGCTCCACTGATACATGATTAACCCGGCCACGCACATGATTCTGCTGGCCTCTCTTGCTAGGAGTCTGTGGAGTACGAGCCTGTGAAGACGATTGCCCAGTCCTGTTACCACTGTCTCTCTGAGGAGTTTGCATCACCCTCTTGGGACAATTATTAGCATAATGCCCCAACTTGCCACACTTGAAGCACCCACCGGGCTGAACAGGGTTGGTGTTTCTGACAGGCGCCCCAGAGCTATTGTTAGGACGACTCAGCTGAGGGGTAGGAGCTCTGGGTGTCTAAGGATTGAAGCGCTGTGGCTGAAACGAGCGCTGCAGCTGCATGTTCTGTGGGTACCTCCCACGATGACCACCAGGACGATACGGAGTCAGGCTCTGCTGAGAACTGAAACGAGGACGGGTGTTGCTGCTAGACTGTCCATGCGACTGAAACTTGCGTTTCTGTTCACCCATCTCCTTTCTTTTACTTTCCAGCCCAATAGCCTTGTTCACCAGTGTCTGAAAGTCTGGGAAGATGTGACTCTGCAGTTGATAGTTTAAAGGCCCAATCAAGCCATCCAGAAACCTTTCCTGCCTTTTTGGATCAGTGTTTACCTCATACGGCGCGTAACGTGACAGGTGAGTGAACTTATCCAGATACTCAGTCACTGACATATTGCCCTGCCTCAGTGACAAGAAATCCCTCTGCTTAAGCTTAATTACCCCTGAAGGGATGTGGTAAGTACGGAAGTTGTCACGGAACTCCTGCCAAGTGATGTTCCCGCTCGTTGGGATGAGCGAGTTGAATACGCATCCCACCAATCCGCGGCTCGTCCCACAAGTCCGCCGTACCGCATACGGACCATTTCCCTGTCAGTGCATTGCACAATCTCCAGCTTCTTAGTGATGGTTTTCAGCTAGTCGTCAGCATCCAGTGGATCAGACGAGTGAGAAAACGTAGGAGGATGGTGGCTCATGAACTCCTTGTGCCTGTCCCTGGGTGGCGAAGGTGGCGGAGGAATCGGCTGTGGTGGTTGGTTCTATTGAGCTTGCATCTACTGCACAGTGTTGGTGAGGTTTTGAATCAATTGCATCTGCGCCGCAAGAAACTGCTGCATATTTGGATCCATTGCTTGATTGATCAGTGGGGGTGGTGCTGGATTCTGCTGATTCGTGATATGAGCACGGATCACAGGCGGTGCGTCTTGACCTCCTCCGGACCTAGTGTTTACCATCTGACCGTTAGAAAAATCATATTTCAGATAGATGTACTTGAATCAATGCATAAGAAGATAACTCAAAATGAAATAGCAACATGTTCTTCGACTAGGACAGATTCTGTTAACCTCAAAGAATTATGTATAACTTTCTGTGTAATTATCCAAAGACCACGAATTTTCTCCAGATTATGATGAATAAAATTATGGAACTATCCCAACTGGAATCACCTCATTTGGACATCTACAACTCAAGATAAAATTCAAACAGTGCATCTGTATCAGCAGAAATTTACAGACTCTGACATGTTCATTACTTTGTGCATAACTCCCAGAATATACACTGTATATCATTGAATTTTTGACAGAAAATCTTCCTCTAAATTTGTGAACTAACCCAACTGGTTTCATGCCATTTGGAGTTCTGTAGCTCGAGATATAAACAAAACATTACTGGTATGTCATATGACTGCGAAAACAGATTTGATCTATTTCAAACTTGCATAGGAGATTAAGCAATGACAACCGAATAAAAAACCCGAACTAACTTTTAATTAACTTAACAAATTCTGATTGCATAGTGGCCATCACTCCACCATACAATTCACAATCAAATAAAGATCCAACTCAATCATGTTTGCAACCAACATTCATTATTACAAGCAATGCGTTCATGCAGGAACGATCTAGCGGAAAAGTAAATGGTAAGGGCGAGTATCCTAGGATCCTAGCCAAGATGAGTAGTAGCTTCAGCAGTGTCGTAACGGAGTCTCTTGCGCGGAGGGGAGGCTGTGGTATGATATGGCATAACTTCTTGAGGGAGTCGCTGTTCCGCCAGCTGTGCTTCCAGACGTGCAATCTTCACCTGGGTAGCCTGCAACTCCTCGTGATACCTGTCCATCTCAGTAGTTGCTCCCTCTAGATCTGTGTTCAAGGCAGCAGTCACATGTGCTAGGATATCGATGCGATCATCACCTCCAGCTGGCACTACAGTCTCCTCTGTGCCACTCACACGACGAGGCACATGGCGATACTCCGAGTTGAACAGCCGTGCCCGCTTCGCATTGCAGATTGACCAGAGTGCCCTCCTCGCTGCATCGTTCACTGCAGCATCATCCGTGGAGAAATGGGCTGTGCTGTGCTGAGATGAGCGGTACCTCCAGCCATCTGCATCATTCAAGGGCATCCTTATGTAGACTCTGCTGGTGTAGTAGTCTCTCATCCCTGGTTCGCTAAAGTGCTTCGTCATGTAGAGGGGCTTCATGGTATAACCCAGGTGCTGCAGAACTTCTCGCAGAAGAATGCAAAACTGCCCGTTCTCATCTTCAGTGGAATGTTTGTGATACACTGCCCCGTGATAGCGAGGGTCTTCATCCTCCTCTTCCTCCGGGTTTCCATTAGCATTGTTACCTCCTTCATCATCTCCACTGTCATCACTAGAATCGTCCGGGTCACCACCTTCACCATCAGGCACTGGATCAACATGTGCAGGGGGTGCCTCATCATTTGCCACAGGCGCTGGTGGAATCACAATGTCCCCATCAGCGTCTGCCTCCAGCAAAGTGCCATCGTACAACTGTGGCTGCTCCAATGGCTCCTCCTCCTCCATGTCAACCTCCTCAAGATCTTCCTCTTCTGGTTCCGGCTGGACCTCCTCTGGGTTTTCCTCCATTTCAGCCTCTGGCTGAAATTCCTCTGGTTCCTCCTCAACATCCTCTAGATGATGGCGAGGAGCCAGCTGTCCAGTGGGAAAGCGCCCACCAGTGCTCTTGCGGGGGTCATGTAGGTTCTGGCCATCTGTCAAAGCAAAACTGATCTCAGAGTACAGAATAAATCAAAATGACAGAGTTTAAATGATAAACAAGATTAAATTAGATTTTTAATGCGTAAATAAGATGATTTGAAGCATGATAGGGTTTTCTAGAACATGAATCCTTAATTTCGTCCATTTCTAACTAAGGCTGCGACTTACAGTCATCACAGCTCTGGTACCACTTTGTCACACCCGATTTTACAAGGAAAACCGAATGCATCTCACGTGTGCGTCAGGATCAAATTACACACACATGATCGACAAAACGAGTGTAATATCATTGCAGTAACAAAACGTTCAAGAGTTAAACCGATACAATATCCATTATTACATCCAGAGAGGTGGACTTGAAGGTCCAAACACAATGATAACTAAACGACGAGCAGCTCCATCTTTGACTTCCACAGGCATGATGACTGGGGGATCCGCATGCCCTAAAACTCCTCGTAGTCACTCCAGTACTCGTCCTCGCCTCCGATGTTCTCCTCTGAACAGCGGTAAGCAAGGGTGAGCACACTTATGGTTGGTGCTCAACAAGTGGGGGAAACAATGCAAGGCTAACAAGGATAGGCTATGGTTCACAGCGGTAAGCATTTTATAAGTTGATCAAATTTTATTAGCAAGCACCTAATTACTAGGTGTAAGTGTATACCAACCCACTTATCATTAAAAGAAACCTCAAACCAAACCCACAAACCCACGATTTACATTGATCTTCAAGTTTATTAATCATGTGAGGGTCCAAGTCGCTCATGACCGTGAGCACGGCTGATCGATCAGTTTTACACTGCGCAGGTTGTACACTTTACCCACGCTTCGTGTTCCCCATTTTGCCCGGGTTAGCTAGACCCTAAAACACTTCCAAGGTGAGTGGCTAGGGGTCCACTACGAAGCCTTTACAAAGGAAAGAAGAGAAACCAACGACCCGCAACGATTCTGACTCGGGGTGGACCATAACCCTCCCTAGTGGTCGGCACCTTAGCCAAGGTCGCTACGCCAAAAGAACCGGCTATACCCCCGCAACCCCGAGCCCCCCGTGCCCCTCTCGGAAAAAGGCTACCAGCTAACCCACTCTCCTAATTACTTGGCTAAGCCAGAGCCATGTGGACTGTGGTTGTACTGTTGTCTTGGGTGGTTCTCCATGTTCCATTTATATTTCAAGTTATCTTGTCTTAAGCATAAACACATTACATAAACAGAACTGAGATATATATCATAAACAAAGCATAACCATACCCATGGAAAGCAAACTAATCATTTATCTACCCAAGCATTTGTTAAACAGGGTTGATCAAGGTAATGTGGTAAAATATCTAGTCAAGTCCTTAACTAGGTGTTTGCCCATCAAGTTTATGCATAGCAACAGGAATAGTAAACTTTGTTTAACATGCAGTGACATAGGTTCAAAAAGATAATGCAGAGGGGGAAAGCCACTTTCCTTCCTCTACAAGCTGGGTAAAATCTTCCTCGAAAACAGGCTCTTCCTGATCACCTCCGATGGGGAGCTCAGACGAAACAGGCACGATATCTACGAGTCAAACATGAACAACAAACAATAAATAAACAGTACACCAAACAGTAAGAAAACTGGTAAATTTGCTGTTTAAATGATTCTACTCGTTGAGACGATCATTTCAGTATATAAAACGCTAAATTCGGAGTTAATACGAGAAAGATATGATTAAAACAAGATACAGGGACCTATCTGTAAAAAAACTAAGTTTACAAGGCCTTTTATAAATAAAACCAGGGGCTAAAACACAATTTCATATAAAAATCGAAGGGCTTAAGTGTTATTTCTCAAGGAAAGGACCCCTAACACTATTAACCAGGGTAGACAGGGGCCTAACTACAAAATTTCAGGACCTATCCGCAATGATATTGAAAGGTGGAAGGACCGGCATGCTAAAACAAAGTTACCCAGGGCCTCTTTAACAAAACCGCCAACGCTGCGTCGTGGATCTAGAATCCAACGGTCGCCGATGCGCGCGAGCACGGTGGCCCGCGCCGTGCTCCCGGTGCACGGGTCCACGGTGGACCGCCCATTCAAAACGAAGGGGTACGCGATCCGTGTCGGGTCCCTGGACGCTCGCGTGCGGGATGCGGCGGCGAGCATGCCGAAGTGCGTCGGCGCGCGGTGGGAGCTCACCGGCGTTGCGCCTGGGCGGCGTTTCCGGCCACTAACACGACCACACGATAGCAGAAAACGAAGAAGGGAGGCATGTGCACGTGATCGTGGGGTCAACGGGGGCGATTGTGCCTCGCCGGCGGCCGACGCCAGAAGGGGGCGGTGCGGCCGCTCCGGCGAGCTCGTGAGTGCGCCAAAGTGTGCTAGGAGAAGGGAAACTGGGCGGGGTTAATGCTCACCGTGCGAAAGAGAAGAAGGTGAGCTCGAAAACGAAGGGGATGCGACGGCGGTGGAGCTTGGCAATGGCGGCGGGTCGGGCAGCGCTCCGGTGTGGTCAAGGCGCGGCTCCCACGGGCCCCGGGGACGAGAACCTGTAGCAACCAGAGCTTGATGAGCCCCTGGCGAACCCAAGAAAAAATAAAGAAGGGCGGCGGAGGTTGTCCTTCACCGGCGGCGACAAATTCACGATGGAGGCGGCGGGAACCCGAGGTGGCGATGCTGGGGAATTGGTGCTCGAGCGAGTGCGTTGGTGTGCTGAGAAGGCAAAGGGAGGCATAGGAGTTCGAGCACGAGCTCAAATAGGGCCAGAGGGAGGAAGGCGAGGGGAGGCGAGTGGGCTCCGAGCGGCGGCGCTTGCCATTGATGGCCGCGGCCATCACGGCTCGGTGCTAAAGGAAGGTAACGACTCCAATTGATCGAGGGAGGGGTTAATTGCCTTAATTGGCCGGTTTGGTGAGGAGGGAGGGAAGGGAAGTGGCGGGGTGCGGCGGGATTCGCGCGGTGCCGCCGGGTCGGCTGGCAGCGAGGTGGGGAAGAAGAAAGGAAGGGGAGAGGGTGAGGCTGACAGGCAGGGCCCAGGTGTCGGTGTCTGGAAGGAAAAAGAAAAGGAGGCGGTTAGGTGGGCCGCTGCGGGGTGGTTTGGTGGGCCGGCAGGCCGGGCTGGGCCGAAAGGGAAGAAGGGTTTGTTTTCTTTTTTTTCTTTTCTTCTTTTTCAAACTCCTTTTTAAACAACTTTTCTTTTCAAATTCAAACCAAATTCTTTCAAACTTTTTCTCAGAAATTTTATAAACTTTTTAGAAACCACACAAGCAACCAAAAACCATGCAAGCCAACTAATGATGCACAATCACTTGTTGTCTCTATATTTATTAAATTATGTTTAATATTTTAGAGCTCAATTTTAAATGGCAAATTAAATTTTAATTCCTTAAAGCTAATTGACAGTTGCTAGGTAATTTTTAGTGATGGAATTTTAGGGTGTCACAGTGAAGAAGAGCCTTACACATGGAATGTGGACATGCTTCAGAAGTACTTCGTCTGAAGTTGCCGTGAGCGGCCGCTGTAGTTTGAGTTTCAATAGTTCCTTTTTCTCTTTCACTGTGTTCAGAAGTTTGTAATATATGTACATTAAGTAGGGGGGACGTACTCTTTTCCTCACGGGGGAGGCTTCGTGGTTCCCATCTGGCTTCGTTTGTAATATATGTACATTAAGGGCCCCGATTTGGCCTGAGTAAACGCACACCGGGGGCGTTGCGTCGGTCCCGATATGACCGAAGATGAAGTCCGCTTGATGCGGCGTAAGGGCCCCGATTTGGCCTGAGTAAACGCACGCCGGGGACATTGCGCCGGTCCCGATATGACCGAAGATGAAGTCCGCTTGATGCGGCGTAAGGGCCCCGATTTGGCCTGAGTAAAAGTACGCCGGGGGCGTTGCGTCGGTCCCGATATGACCGAAGATGAAGTCTGCTTGATGCGGCGTAAGGGCCCCGATTTGGCCTGAGTAAACGCACGCCGGGGGTGTTGCGTCGGTCCCGATATGACCGAAGATGAAGTCCGCTTGATGCGGCGTAAGGGCCCCGATTTGGCCTGAGTAAACGCGCGCCGGGGGCGTTGCGTCAGTCCCGACATGACCGAAGATGAAGTCCGCTTGATGCGGCGTAAGGGCCCCGATTTGGCCTGAGTAAACGCACGCCGGGGGTGTTGCGTCGGTCCCGATATGACCGAAGTCGAAGTCCGCTTGATGCGGCGTAAGGGCCCCGATTTGGTCCGGGTGAAAGCACGCCCGAGGCAATGCGATTGGTCAGCAGCGACCGGAGGAAAAGTCCGCTGGACGCGACGCGGAGGACACGACACGGCGGTGTCTCGCTTCGACACGGCTAAAGGACAAATCTATCCGAAAGAGACGCGAGGGTAATGTCACTGGCCCGAGGCAACGTTGCCCTTCGTAAAATTCACGATGACGGCGCAAAACACAAGTGCAGGAACGAAGGGGACAAGTGGTGGTCATGGACACTTTCGTTTTCTTCCTATCGTATTTCGAATATACAATGTATTTCAGTACAACAATCAAATATTACAGTTTGACACAACAATACAATCACAATGTATTTCTTCACACGCACACACTATACAAATCGGTTGGAGCCGCGCCGCCCCAGCATGCCGCGAACACTTCCGGGGGGGAGTTCCGAAGTAAACTGCTTCAAGTCTTCACGACATCACATGGCGCGACGCGGAGCCACGACCAGTCAGCGTCTCCAAGCGATCAATCCTCGTTAAGCACGTCTTCGCAGATCTCATCGATTAAACGAAGAAACGCCGTGTCTATTATGTCCAGAGCCATCTGCCGAAGCTCGCTGTCGGTGGGCATCCGTCCTGCGCCGAAGACAGGGTCACGGTCAGTGCGCGAGCACTCACTCCGGTTCGGTCTTCGTAACCACAGGGCCCCCCGATGAAGCATCAGGAATCAAATATACATATTCGGGTGGCCCGATGATACCCTCCTCAACCGGCTCTGGTTTCGGAACGACCCCTTCGGTCACGAAGGGGTCCACTAAGTTTCGCCTGGCCGCCCTACGGGCGGCTCACTCTCTAAGGATGGCCTCTCGGCGCGAAGGATCCTTCGAAAACTCCGCAAAGAAACGCTTAGCGGCCTCGTTGCGGAGATGGTAGCGTTTTGCACGATACAATAGGAACTCCGAATACGACACGCCTGGGTGGCGGATACTAAATTTAGTCCACACGTTTGGGGCAACGAAAAAAGAGTTCAAGGGAAAGGGCGGGTCGCTCGCACCTTCGGCTCTCTGCGCAGGCACCACCGAAGGGATCTGCGCAGAGACACCTTACATTAGTGTTTAATACAACCACGGCTCCAGAAGAAAATGTATCATCTGTTTACAAAACCAGGCCTGGTGCCCTTTAGACCTCGGCTTCAGTGGTGACGACCGGAGTCTCGTCCGGCTCGGCAGGTGCAGGCTCTGGGGGACCCTCGCGCCCAAGAGAGTTGGCGGCTAACAGCGCGGCCTTGAGCTCTGCGGCATGCGCCACCTCCGAGGTGTCGCCTCTAGCGTTTTCTTCGGTGTTGACGGCAGCGGGGGCGACCTCATCGGGCGTGGGTGCAGCATCCTCTTCGGGGACAGCGGCGGCTCCGGGGGACGCGAGCACAGAGGCAACGGTTCCCACGGTTGCCTCAGCGCGCTCAGCTTCGTCTGAAGGCGCTATTTCCCTGTCCATGCGTGCTTCGTCAGATGTCGGCCTCATCGCTCCTTCGACAGCGCGAACACCGTCGTCGGGGACGCTGGTCCCGTCGTCCTCCACACCCGCGGCGGCTTCGGGATTTCCGGCAGCGATCAGGGGAACCCCGGGCATGGCGATCCAGTCGCCCTCCATCATGAACCGGGGCTCGGGAAGAGTGCCACCGTACCGAGATCGAAGGCGTGCATAAACGCACGCTTGCAGCCGAGGCCCTATCTGCGAGACATCAAAGGCAACACGGTAGCATTGGTGTGAGTTGACACCAAAATTAGAGTTTTAAAGCGAAAATAAAGTCGCTTCGGCGAACCTGAGCTCTTAGGCGAACTGATTCGTCCAGCGTGAGACGGGACCCGCGCTGGGCGAAGAAGGTGTTCATGAAATTCTTGGCGAGGTTCTTGGCGAGCACGGGGAGTTGCGCAATGTCGAGCTCCGCATCGGTGGGACACTCGAAGTTGTCTTTCATCAGCCGCCGAAGGTCTCCCTTGCTGATCATCTTCTCTGAGGAGGGGTGATCCGAAGGGACCAAAGAGCATACAGAGTATGCCAGCGTGCGGACCCCTACCGCAGCCCCAAGCTCTCCGAAGATCTTTGTGTTCATGGCGATGAGGTCGAAGCAGGTGCTCATCCACTCGTAAAATGCCCCGACGGTGCACCGGGGGAACGAGGTAGGTGGCGCGTCGAGATTGCACTACCCCAGCAACTCCAACATATCTGAGCGAAGGATCTCCGCGCTTCGGATATGCTCTGCTCGGTACCGCTCCAGCACGTCGCTCAGTTGGCTCGCCTCTTTCTGCGCTTCGGCCAACTTGGCCTCCTTGTCGAGGAGCTGAGCGTGCAGGTCCTCCTTGGTGCTGGCAAGGGCCTCCACGTCAAGGCGCAGCGCTTCCAGGGCAACTTCGGAGGTTTTCGCTACATCTTCTTTCGCCTACAACATCTGTTAGTTGCGCTCCTGCTCAGCGGCCAACCGCCCCTCCAGCTCCGCCACCCGATTGTGAAGCGAGGTAGTCACGGCAGCTGACAACTCCAATGCTTCTTTGCCTTCTTGTTCCAGCCTTCGGGCGAGGCACCAGGATGCGATGAAGGCTTTTAGAGATAGATCCCCGCATGCGGTGGTTAGTTCGGCGGAGCTAAGTTTCCCAAAGTACTCCTCCTCATGGGGAATAGCGAAGCTCGACCCCGCCTCTTCTAGGAATTTACGCTCGTGTCCACCGCTCGTCAGGCCCAGGAAGCGAATCTGCTTTCCTCCAATTAGCTTGGCTTCGGCGGGAACCTGAAGGCGAACAGCGACGGCTCGGGGCTCCTCCGGTGTCACCCGATAGCTGCTACTGTCGGGTTCCTCCTCGTCATCTTCCTCTGAGGCGGCAACAAAATCATCTTTTTTAGCGACCGTGGCCGAAGGGGAAACAGATTGCTCAGTGCTCTCAGACGAGGAGCTGGATGAGCTAGTGGAAGTGGAGCTGGATTTGCCTTCGTCTTGAGGGGCGTCGGGGCCGAAGGCGGTAGGGCTGTGACCGCGAGGGGCGTCACCAACAAAAGACACAATGCGGACATCATTGTCATCATCACTGTCTTTCTCCTTCGGGCTGAGGGGCACGAGCAGCGGCCCGCCGGCTTCTCCACCGGCCTCAGCCGAAGGTGCGGCCGAGCGCAGCGGTACGACAGCAATCACGTCTTCGACGACGCCGGTCTCAACGTCTACAATTTGGGTTCTCTTGGGCGACGGGGGTGAGTCCGCCGGTCGGCCGCCACGTTTCTTCCGGGCTCTCCCTTCGGCAGTGGCGGTGGCCGCAGCGTGGGCATTCCTCTTGCCAGCTCTTTTTGGGGCGGCACGCGGCGAAGTCGCCATCTCACCAGCGTCTGCTTCGGCGGCCGTGAGTGCAGCAGCTTTCCTCTCGGCTGCTTCGCGGTGCTTGGCGAACCCAATGCGTTGAGGCGCATTGACCTTGAAAAACTCGAACAGTCGGTTTGTTCGAGACCCATTAAGCTCCGCGACAGTCTCCTTGTATTCCTTTGGCAACACAGGGCCGAGGATGAAGTCACCATGGGCCTCCATCTTCCTTTTCTCCAGCACTGCAAATCAGCATTTTCGAATAGTCAACGCGTGAAGCATTGTTTACACAAGAAGCAGGTAAAAGGCCACCGGAATATACAAAAGCACTCACAATCGGAGGTGAAGCCAAAAGCCTTCGTCCAGTCGGGGCACGAGATACCGCCAATATCATCCGCCCAGGCGTCGTCGGCCACAGCCCAGCCGTCCACTAGCGGGCACACCGGGATGCTGCGGTATTCCTCCACGATGTCGCGCGTGCTGTACTTACGCGCGAACCGGCGAAGCATCATCACAAATTCATCGCCTTCGGGGCAGGATGGGTTCTTCGCGTAAGACTCGTGAAGGGGAGGCAGCTCCTCCGTAGCCAGAGGGTGAGACTCTCCGGGGGTGGGGGGAGTAACCGTGTGGTAGAACCAGTGTTGCTGCCAGTACGAAGGCCACTTGTTGCGGTAGGCGGTTACGGGGCTCACCACTCCGGACTTGTACGAAAAATTGAGACAGCCAAATTGGCAGTCTTTCTCGACAGACTGATCCCCCTCTTCTTCGAAGACCGTCCATCGCTGGTGATGGACTTGGTGCGCCGAAGCAAACCCCTCAGCAGAAGGCTTGATCTTCGTGGTGCGGCATATCCACATGTACACCGACAGACGAAGAATTGCGTTGGGAGTGAGCTGGTGAAAGTAGGTGTCGAAGTACCGCAAAATATCGACGATGGCGGGGTGAAGGGGAAACCAAGGATCAGTCCCTTTTTATAGTGCATCAGCGCCCGATAATCTCGCCGGTAGTAGGCAAATTTACCTTTTTACCCCGACGATCACCCCTCACAACGGTAAAGTTTCCAAAGGGCAGAACACGTCTTTTACTCGGATCCGCGTCAGCGTGGGCCGCCCGTGGGAGTTCCGAAGCCCGTTTTTCGCCCTGTGAAGAGTTGGTCGTAAGTTCGGCCCATCTTGAGGACAGGACGGCCCTCACTGACAAGGGGCTACTGTTGGGGAAAATGGCCTTCGAAAGCTTTCCACCACGTCCGGCCGGGCTGTTGTTTTCGGCCCAAGCACGGCTTCGGCCTTACGGGGGAAGCTTTGCGATGGTGATCTAACGAAAACACTGATGCTACTCGAGTTATGTGAGTTTTGTTGTGCAGGAACAGCCCAACCGAATGGTGCTAGCCTTCGGTGCCGAAAGCGCGGACGGTGGACTTTCGGCGCCGAAGGTATGAAGGAACCCGAAGCGCCACACGTCGGGCGCGCCTCGGCTCGGGAATGGAAGCGGCCTGGGCGAGGTGTCCCAAAAGACCCGACGCAACCATGGCGAGATCGTGGGCTGTTTCGGCGCCGAAGGTGCGGTGCGCCGTGATACGTGGCCGCTGCAAACGTGCAAAGGCGGCACCGTACGAGGTAGAGACAAGGGGCGCCGCGTGTAAAGGTGTATCGGCCGTACGAAGACACGCTAGAGGCCTGTACGACGCGCGGAGTTACTGTTATACCCTTGTAAAGTGTTTAAAGCCGTTCGTCAGGAACGGAAAAGGTGTAATTGGGGCAGATGATCATGCCCAGGGGCCTCCTATAAATAGTGAACCCCTTGTAATGAAACAGACACACAGTAATGAGAAGAGAGCACCGAAGGCTCCCGCAAGTTTTCAGCTTTCAGTTCGCTAAGTGTCTCTTTACTTCCCTTCTTGTTTCCTGTTAGTAGAAATAGTGACGAAGAGGTAGACTAAGGGTAGAATCGACAGGGAAATAGCAAACCTTTAGTTTCTCCGTCCGCTTCCGAGGGAGGCCTTCGGCCGCCTTCCCTCGAAGGGGAGAGGAGCTTTCAAGGGGCTGTTGTGTCGACGTCCACCTTCGGGCCCGATTTCCACCAACAGTCTTCAACCTTGTGCGGTCTCACGTCGACCGTTTCTCTGCCCCGGATTTCGCCGCCCTGAGGCCTTGGTGGTCACTTCCACCCTGCAGCTCCACCGCCTGATCGCCTGCGACGAGAACAGCATTGAGCTACTAGGTGGGCCGCGTCAGATAACCAAGGCCAACACGCTCCTACGCGTCCTCCTCTGCGACACTGAGGCTTATGCTTCTGATGTCTGCTTTTTTATAAATTGATCCATTTTGTGAGGATTTTTTATTATGATTCTACCGATCTACCTCACTTCTGCAATATACTCAACTCACTCCAGTTTAGATCTCGTTCATCCAAATCCCACACCATCATCTTCTTCTTCCTCGTCATTCCTCCTTACGCCCGTTTCACCACCGTCCATGCTCCATTCTTGTATGACAACAAAGTGGATGATGTCTAGGGATGGATTCAATTCGGATACGCACGGATACGAATTCAGATGTCACTATTTACCACATTTTATTTCGAATTCGAATACAAATACGAATATATCGAATACAAATACAAAACGGATATTTCGAATTCGGATTCGCATTCGAATACTTACTCGATTTGTAGCATAGAGTCATAATGAGTATCAATTTTATTTGTCGATGGTTTTATAATTGATCAAATCATGTTATAAGTAGAGAGTAAATTATGATCATTATACAGATATCTTATTGCAAATAACATATTAATTAATTAATTTTTATACAACAATAAATATAAAATAAATAATTTTTTAAATATATAAACACCTTTTATTAGTAAGAATAAATACATAAATACATTTAAATATAATTTCTTTATTTGCTAAATAATATAAGGTATTTAAAATTACTATGATTAGACACATCAAAATTAATTGAAAAGTATCATTATATTATTTAGTAATATTAGGTTAGCATAATTAATTAGTTGTCATATATATAATTTTAATAGTTTAAATGGTGTAAATAGTTATTTTACTAGCAATATTAAAATTAACATAATTTGTAATTATTATGTAGTAAAATAATTAAATTTTAGATGGTTTCTGTGGGTACTTTATTTTTTCGTATACGAATAATGTCGGATATGTCAGATTTTTGTTGGATAAATTTGGATAATGGTGAATACGGATAATATTGAAAAAGATTTGAATACAACCATTTGATATCCATATTAAAAACAAATACGAATATGGATATCCATATTAACGTTTTTAACAGATACGAATACGGATAATTCAGATTTTCAGACATCTGAATCCATCCCTAATGATGCCCACATTCGGGCCATGACTCTCATCTATGCCAATGAAGTGGTCGAAGTGGCGACAATGGAGGTGAGAAATGGCAGATCAAGCACTCTCCAGTTTAGTTTTAGCCGCCAGTTGGGACAAAACCTTTCCCAAAATGGAGCCAATAGATTCCCGTAGCAAGTGAAGTAAAAATACACTAAAACAATGGATAACAATAAAAATTACTTTGGGTGAGCCTAGTTATAGCTCCCCCTCCGTCCAAATAAAAAATTGCCTGTTTTCCATTCCACTCAGCCCCGTTTTGTATGACTATGATTTTTACACTACACACCCTGCAGCCTATTTTAACACTTTATGCGAGGTACATTCGAGGGTGTTGCAGTAATATTACACCGCTGTACACAAACTTTACAACTCATAGCTTTACAACTCAGCCTTGGTGGGTCACTTTGACTAAACCTTCGCTTCCTCGCATGGACTCTCACTCTCCAGCATTGAAAGTTTTTTCATGTTCCTGAGGACACCGGTGGAGAGCGAGGTTTTGGTTCGCGCCTTTAGTCCCGGTTGAATTTTGGAGCCGGGACTAAAGGTCTTTCGTCGACGTGGCCCGAAATGGCTGCTATAGTCGGCCCCTCTTTAGTCCCGGCTCGTATTACCAACCGTGACAAAAGAGGGGTCTCAACGGTTCCATCCAATAATAATTGCCCTCGGTAATATGTGCGTCAGGATCAGGATTACACACACATGATATACAAAAGAGTGTAATACCATAACTGTAATCAAATGTAAAAGAGTATAACCGATACAATATTCATTTATTACACTCAAACGGTGGACACGAAGGTCCAAAGACAAACGATAACTAAATGAGCAACTCTTTCTTCAACTTCCACAAGCACATGACTGGGGGATCCGCATGCCATAGAACTCCTCGAAGTCGCTCCAGTACTCCTCACCGTTGTTCTCATCTGAATAGCGGTAAGCAAGGGTGAGCACTCTTATGGTTGGAGCTCAGCAACTGGGGGAAACATGCATGGCTACCAAGGATAGGCTATGGTTTACAGAGGTTAGCATTTTATAAGTTGGTGAAATTTTAGTTAACAACACCTAGTTACTAGATGTAAATTTATACCAACCCACTTAAGCATTGTAAAACATCTCAAACAAAAAACCCACAAGATCCACAATTTACATCCATCTTTAAGTTTGATTATCATGTGAGGGTCCAAGCCGCTCTTAACCGTGAGCACGGCTGATCGATCAGTTTTAACTCTGCAGAGGTTGTACACTTTACCCACAGCTCGTGTTCCCCGTGTTGCCCGGGTTAGCTAAACCGTTAAACACTTCCGAGGTGAGTGGCTAGGGGTCCACTACGAAGCCGTTACAAAGGAAAGCAGAAGAACCAACAGCCCGCAACAGTTATAGCAGCGGAGCGAACCATAACCCTCCCTAGTGGTCAGCACCTTAGCAAAGGCTGCTACCTCAAAAGAACCGGGCTATACCCCTTCAACTCCGGCCACCTGCGCCCCTCTCGGAAAAAGGCTATCAGATAGTTCCACTCTCCTAATTAATTGGCTAAGCCAGAGCCATGTTGACTATGGTTGTACTGTTATCTTGGGTGGTTCTCCATGTTCCATTTAAGTTATTTGATCTTGTCTTAAAACACAACCAACATTTCATAAACATAAAAGACTATAACATAAAAACCATTGTAACCGGCCCAAGTTTAGCAACTAAGCAATTATCTTACCCCAAACTTTTGTTAAACAGGGTTGATCAAGGTAATATGGGTGAAACACCTAGTCATGTTCTTAAAAAGGTGTTCTCCCATCAATTTAATGCATAGCAACAAGTAAAGTAAACATTGTGTAAGCATGTAATTATATAGGTTCAAAAAGAATATGCAGAGGGGGAAAATCCACTTGCCTTCTTCTACAAACTGATTATCTTCTTCTTCGTAGACAGGCTCTTCCTGATCGTCTCCAATGGGGTGCTCAAACGAAACAGGCATGATATCTACGCACAAGCACACACAAACAAACAATAAATAAAACAGTACACCAAATAGTAACAAAAGCTAAAAACACGCTGTCTAAAAGATTCTACTCGCTGAGGCGATCATTTTGGTATATAAAACGCTAAAACGGAGTTAAAACATGAAAGATATGATTAAAACAATTTACATGGACTTTTCTGTAAGAAAACTAGGCCTACAGGACTTATATGAAAGAAACCAGGGACTAAAAACATAACTTCATATAAAACAGAGGGGTTTATATGAAAAAATAAATGGAAAGGACCTTTGGTGAAAGAATCTAGAGTAGACAGGGGCTAGATCATAAAAAATCAGGACTTAAATGCAAGGATTCTAATAGGTGGAAGGACCGACATGTGAAATAAGAAAAAGACAGGGGCTCTTAAACAAAATTGTCGGCGCTGACCGTTATCCACGGATCTGACCCGCGACAAGGCTGGATCTGAGCCGTTGATGGCAGTGGACCACGCCGTGAGCTCGGCTCACGGGTCCACGGTGGATCAGGCTTTATAAATGAAGGGTTATGTGATCTGAGCCGCCCACGTGCGATGGAACGGCTCTGGTGGCCTGCAAGCGGGGCGCGGCGGCGAGTGCGTCGGAGACAGAAGCGGCACGGTGGTGCGTGGCGGCGCTTCGCCGGTGTGAGCCCGGGAAGGGGTTCTCGGCAGCCAAATCATGCACACATGGGTGCTACACAGAGCGGGGGAGCTCGCACACACATCTAGAGGTTCAGGGGAAGGCTCGGGCGTCCACGATGGCCGGCACCAGAAGGGGGCGGAGCGGCCACTCCGACGAGCCCGTGAAGACGTTGCAGTGCACTAGAAAGAGGGAAAAGGGCGGGGTGGTTTTGCTCACCACGCAGAAACGGTCCGAAAATGTTCACGGGCGAGGATGGAGTGACGGCGGTGAGCTCGGGCGGCACGCCGACGGTGGAAGGCAGGGCGCGGCTCGGTCCAGCGACGAGGGACGGATTCCTGGCACAGGGGAGGCACGGATGAGCGTCGAGCACAAAGGAGAAGAAAGAAGGAAGGCGAGGGGAAGCTTCACCGGCGACGAGCTTCGAGCGGCCGGGAATGTCCCGGCGGCGAAGTTCCGAAGGGCGACGGCGCGTGCGCGAGGATTGGGGTGGAGAGCGTGAGCAGGTGCAAAAGGGACAGGTTGGAGATGACGCCTGGCTTTTATACATACAGAGAGGGGAGAAGGGGAAGTGGGAAGGGGCCGACGGCGGCGGCTATTAACGGTAGATTATCGTATCAAAGTTCATATGGATTTGCAAGCGGACAAATCCCCCGTCGTAGTCAAGGGACACTTCTTCCCTCGAGTGGTGAACCCAAGGTATCAAATCCGTGGAACAATGTGCAACACAGGGATTCAATCTAGTAAAGCAAGGAGGGCTATCTATTGAAGAACCGAATTGCATCTAATCTAAGATATCATCAAGTAAACACATCTAATCTAATCTACTAAGAGGTAGCAAGAGAAAGCAAGAGATAACTGATCTAGAGAATCTAGATCATGCTTATGTTGTAGCTCCAAACAAGATAGATGAGATAGAAAAACGAATCTCATTAAAAGCATCTATAAACCGTGGCCTCCGGTCCGATTCCAGAAACGCCCACCTTTCAGAGCCCCTGTTCTGTCACAACGTACTCCTATTCATGCGGGTAGTCTAGGGCGAGTTCGATAAGAACAAGTTGAAATCACTTGGTCGGTCCGGTATGTACCTCTAGCCACCGCGGCTACAAGAGCACCCTATGCAATCTAGCTATAGACTAGGTTGAGGAAGAAGCAAAACCAAGGGGAAAACAAAATCATCGAGAAGGCACTTGATCGCTCGAAACCGGATTCACTATAAACACTTCACCATGAATGATTATATGAACAAGATCACCACCGGGATCCTACCTCGATCTTGATCCTTGCTTCAGAGCTCTGACATGGTCTTCCATGCAAGGTTCCCACGTCGGCTAGGGAGACCCTAGACAACTAGCACGACCCTCATCTTCGAGATGGTGTCCCTCAAGCTTCTCTGCTCCTCGGCGGCGGATGACGAATTGATTGACGCGTGGCTCTTGGTCAGGGGGCTATAAATAGCTCAAGAGGCACCTAGCTCAAAGGGGGGCCGACTGGGCCTCGAAACAGGCTGGGCCGGCCGGCCTGGGCCGACCGGCTTGGGCTCATTTCGGCCCAGTCCACAGCCTCCTTTGCCCGGTGTTGCTTCCCGAGTCTTCTAGATCCTTCCCCCTTCTGCATGTGGGCCCTTATCGTCAGTTTCTCTCAGAGTTGGACGAAGCTCCTTGTCTTGCAAGATTCATCACTTTTCTGGCTTAGTCCTACCAAGATATTATAAATGAGATGTTGTCAAAACAAGACAAGCTTCTCATGGTCTTATTGAGACTCGTCAAAAAGGTCATTGGAAAATAATGTTATATCAAGGAGGGGGAAAGAAAAATACACACACTTTGAGATAGGTGGACATGTGCAAATGGCAAAGAGTGATCCCGAGGCACAAAGGAAGTCCTCGTTATCGGATTGCACATGGTTGGAAAATGAGTTTGGATCCTTTAATCTTGAAGCCTTGAAATTCCTTATGCACTTTAGAGAACCCGGGAGTTCACTTTATTTTATTTTATATCATACATACTTATATATATTTTTTCTTTTCTCATTTTTAATACTCACCTCTTCTTTTTCTTTTTCTTTCTCATCAAAGATTTTTTTATTTGCTCCCCTTTGAACTCTAAAATTGCATTGTACCTACCTCCTCCCCCATGCTTAGACATTGCTCGTCCTCGGGCAAAGAGGTGATAGAGATAAGGTAGGTACCGGAAATACTTTTCCTTTGGAGAGATACTTGAAATCTTCAATGTTGGCACCATCTTGCTATCTTCCTTGAATTGACGATCCATACTCAAAGATAGGTTATGGTCAAGGAGGTAAACACAAAAGATGATTTTTGGTTTTACGGGTGGATATCCGGCGAGGTTTATGAGATCTCCAATGTCGGGATACACAATGCACGGATAGGAGGCTAGCAATAAGATAGATACACAAAAACAAAATGACCAGCTTCTTAGTCTCGGGCCAGAGAAATCAAGGCCTGAAATAACTCACCCAAAAATAAACCTTGTATACTAAGTTTGTGCACTCAAATATTTATATGGCTCTGGATAGGTAGAGCAACATGCAAGTGGTATTTATGACAAGGTTAGCATTACTTTTAAGAACAAAAATAAATCATCTAAAACTTGAGAGCACATAGAACACTATGGGTCTTTATTTTTATCATAACCTCCACTAAAGATTAAGCTAGCATTTAGATAATTTCAGATTTGTATTTTAAGAGAGCATTAGCTTAATCATGAATAAAACAATTACAAAGATAAACAAAGCAGCAATTATAATCATATATCATCATGGCACAAACTTTGTAACTTTACCAAAGGTAAAAACTAGGTGGTGACTTTATTCATGATGAGAATACAAACTAAGACACATGCTGAAAATTTAAATAAAAACTGAAAACACTACGCATACATAGGCGTATACAAGCTGAAAATTAAAGAAAAGGGGGTAAAGGAAAGATAACTAAAGCTCCTTCTCTCTCTAATCTTCCGTCGGTGGTTGATATTGATAGTCTTGGTTGTTGTACCCTTGCTCATAATAGCTTTGCACCGCTCCTCCTATGAATTGTCTGACGGTGCTAAGTGAAGGTGTCAAAGCTCATAAGCGATGTTTGCATTTCCTTCACCCATTTGGTTTGCATTGGTTTGGATGGCTGCAATAATTTGCATGTTTCTTGCAGCGTATCCTCCAATGATGGCCACATTTTGTTGTGGTTAAGTAAGGTGTGCATATGGCTCCGCAAAGGCTACGTTGGACACCGCAAAATTTGTTGGGGGCATGGCTGCACCACTCCCCCATGCTTGCATTGGTACATCACCGTAGTAACTCGGCGGCGCCGGGGTTCCTCCAAATGGTGGGACATAATTTTGTTGCGCACCTCCTTCTTGGGCCGTGGAAAAACCTTCTCCTATAATCCTTCCTCTTTTATTTTTTTCTTCGCCGGCACAAGAAGTCCTTCCTCTAACCAATCTTCTTTCCCCTCAAGAAAAAGTCTTAATCTTTCATCCGGAAGGGGTAAGTTTACTTTGGCCACTTTAAAGCCTCCTCTCTCATCTCCACTTATATATTTGCTTTTCTTCATATAATCAAATCCTAGGGAAGTCCCATGTAGGAGATGCTCGGGGTTCCTTGTAATACCCGGTCTCAAAGAGATAGCCAACATGGAGAGGTAACACCCCGAAAAGAGTGGGGTCAATTGGCTACTCGGGAAAAAGCTGAGTAAAGCGAATTCAACTCCGCGTTGGTTACCTTTGTCTCTCTCATTCTCCCCAAAATCCTCTTACACATCCACGATTGAAACACTTGGATGATGGGGTTCCGGATACTATTTCTTTGTTGGTGAGCTTCTCCCGCAATCATGCTCCAAAAACTTTCCAATGTGCCTCCATGCACATCCACTTGTTTCAAGGCTCCCTTTTGAAAACCGAGTAATTCCCAAATATACTCATAGGGATCCATTTGTTCAACTCCCTCCAAACGGAATGAGAGACTCGGCACTCCTTCATCAAGGATATGCACCATGGTCATGAGAATTTCCAAGGCGAATCCCTTGTGGGTGTTTACCGACACTCCGTTGGAGAATTGCACCCAAGTAAATATCCGTATGAAAACCCAACACTTGGAGAGCTTGATCGTCGAAGTCGACGTGTTGCCACAAGCCTCTTCTCAAGTCAAGTGAGCTTCTTCTCCTCCTCCTCCGTCATGATGATAAACCCATCGGAAGACCACGGAGTGTATGGAGGTGGAGCGGACGATCGTGTCGAGCGGCAAGGTTGGACGGGCGGCTCCTCCATACGTCCTTGAGATTCAGTGAACCTCATAGACGAGCTTCGTGTGGCCCTCATGCCACCGAGGAGAAGAGTGTCGTTCCTCCTCGGTGGTGTCGTGTCCTCCTCCATACTCCGAGGAGACTCGGAAACCGAGTGCCTCCTCGAAGAGGTTGTCGATGATGGCTTGGGCGACGATGATCCCTTCTTCTTGGTTAAAAGACTTGTAGTTTTCTTCCATGGTTGCAGCACTCTCCCTCACAATTATATATCCGGGGTTTTCAACTGGTAACGAGGTACACAAATATTATTTTGCAGTCTGGACTTTGAGTGGATTAAGGATGTGATTTGTTGCACGAAACAAGCGGGGTGGATGACAAAGTCTAAGGTGGTTCCGGACTACAAACTAGAGCACACGAACAAAGAGCTGGATGGGAGACTTACCTCTCTCCTCCTCTTGGCTCGGTTCTTCTCTAGTGCACTCATGCTTGTTTTGTTGCTTCGTGACCGCGTGCACCTTCCAAACGTTCTCGTCCACTCCTTTGCTTGCATTATTGCTCCTTCCACTTGATGTTTTCACTTGGATTCACCTCCATGCTCCCTTGCCTCACATGCATCCATGATATTCCTGCAAAACAAAGCTTTGTTTGCCCCCCATGCTTGTCCTTTGCGTTTGGTTTGATAAAAGATGTTGAAGGGGCATCCTGTGATGCATCATGGTGCATGTATGGTTAGGTGAACTAGATTGCCTCCTTCTAGGCATGTTTTAATGCTAAGCACTCCTCTAATTTCGAAAATAAAAAATAAAATAAGAGCTATTAAATATAAATTTATAGGAGTTTTAAAGCATTAAAAACAAATGTAAGTCAAAAATATTTTCCGACTACTTTTATGTTGGTCTCACCGGTATCGTTTGCCTTGATTAGTTGAGAGCAAACTTTTCCCGGCTTGATCATGGGGGCATAGGTTTAGGTTCTAATTTTGGTTAGATGAGAGAGATTTTGAATGGAATAAAATTAAATGAGGCTTAGAAAAATTCTAACTCTAGAGAAACCAAGGATATGGATTTTAAACCAACCAAAAGTCAAGTTTCTAGGTTCACGCGAGTCCTACCACGTGCTGAAATTTAAATAACATCTAGATACAAGTCATGGCTCTACTCGTGTGTTTTTAACATGTAAAATAAGTCAACCACAACATCATAAACAGGATGAAAGGTTGAGATAGGTTCTGACTTTTTTGGTTTTGGTTTCTCGAAAAGAAGCAAGCAATCATATAGGATGGTTCATGTAAAGGGTTTATGATCAAGCAAAATATTGAACCAAAAATTATGTCTCTAATATTATTCAACCACTCTAAATCTAATGTCTTTGCATAGTAAAATTTCAAAACTTATTTACTTGAAAAGACTTGAAAAACCTGGAATTGGGTTGTCTTCCCGGTAGCTTATTCTTGACTTGACGAAACGGGTTGCCTCTCGCCTAGCGCTTCGTTTATAGTCCATGGCTAGACTTCTTCACTTGATCACTTAGGATCAATGCTCTTTGCGGGTGTTGCAATCTTGGGTACCCACTTCCGTACCATCTTGGGCACGAGCTTATTCTTCGGCTTAGTCATATTTTTGGTGTTCACAGGCTGGCTTTGTCTCTTTGGTCTTGATGGATGCAACAACTTCCTTCATGTAGTGGCTCAGCATCTCAAACTCTAGTCCTTCGGTCGCGATCTTCGTGGTCTTCTTAGTGTGATCCTCCGTCTCTCCCGAATGAGTATGAGTAGCCTTCGCCTTCTTGGGACCTTGGGATTGTCTCGGAAATACTCCTTTGTTACCCATCGGCCCCCGACAAGTTGTCCCACTTGCGTCTCTAACATCTTCATCATGATGAACACTTCACATATAGAGTTTCCAACCTCCATCACCTTGCAATTTTAATTCTCCAATACTTTTTCTATAGCCTTGAACTTAGTGACGACGTCCTTGTTGATCTTAGCTTACTCGTCCATGAAGTTCTTGAATTGTGCACAAAGAGGAACCAAATCTTGAATGGACGAACTTGCATTAGATCGGGGTTTACCTTGGACATGGTCGTACTCCTCACACTCCTTGCATGTGGATCTTGCCTCGGCAACCTTTAGGTGTTGAGTTTCTCTCTCTATCCCCATCTTCTCCATCCTCCTCTTAAGTAAACCGATATGCCACTCAAGGAATCCGACTCGTATGTATTCATTGAAACGCTCCAAAGCTCCCGCAATCGTCATGCGGATAGTTGAGACCTTGATCTTGAACGGCCTTCCAGCGTCTTGAAGGTTTATGATAGGTAGATCAACGATGTTCGGGGTGCATAGCTCGATCTCGCGCTCCAGTTGTGGTTGTTCTCCCATGGGTGGCGGTTGAGGTTGATCTTCCTTCGGACTTGGAGGCGGTGATTCCCTTGGAGATTTTGACGGTCCTTCGACTTTGGCTTTTGAATCTAGGGTTTCCAACCCTTTAGCTTGTGTTGCACATCTCCTTTGCCTGTAAGGTTTTCCTGGATCATCCACAAAAAGAAAGTTTGGGTTTCTTGGAGAGGTAGCCAACCATCTCCGGTTAGGGTTAGTAATAAAACAAAAATCTAAAAAAGAAAAATTAGGGTTAATCAAAAACTAGATTAGATTGATTTTTTTTCTTTTTAAGGATGAACAAAGTTAAGAGATGCAAAAGAAAATCAAAAGAAAAACTGAAAAATAAGCGATACTAGATTGGATCTTGATTGCTTGTTCCCCGACAACGGCGCCAGAAAAAGGGGCTTGTTGACGGTAGATTATCGTATCAAAGTTCATATGGATTTGCAAGCGGACAAATCCCCGTCGTAGTCAAGGGACCCTTCTTCCCTCGAGTGGTGAACCCAGGGTATCGAATCCGTGGAACAATGTGCAACGCAAGGATTTAATCTAGTAAAGCAAGGAGAGCTATCTATTGAAGGACCAAATTGCATCTAATCTAAGATATCATCATGTAAACACATATAATCTAATCTACTAAGAGGTAGCAAGAGAAAGCAAGAGATAACCGATCTAGAGAATCTAGATCATGCTTATGTTGTAGCTCCAAACAAGATAGATGAAGATAGAAAAGCGAATCTCATTAAAAAGCATATTTAAACCGTGGCCTCCGGTCTGATTCCGAAAATGCCCGCCTTTCAGAGCCTCCGTTCTGTCACAACGTACTCCTATTCATGCGTGTAGTCTAGGGCGAGTTCGATAAGAACAAGTTGAAATCACTTGGTCGGTCCGGTATGCACCTTTAGCCACCGCGGCTACAAGAGCACCCTATGCAATCTAGCTATAGACTAGGTTGGGAAGAAGCAAAACCAAGGGGAAAACAAAATCATCGAGAAGGCACTTGATCGCTAGAAATCGGATTCACTATAAAAACTTCACCATGAATGATTACATGAACAAGATCACCACCGGGATCCTACCTCGATCATGATCCTTGCTCTGGAGCTCCGACGTGGTCTTCCATGCAAGGTTCCCACGTCGGCTAGGGAGACCCTAGACAACTAGCACGACCCTCATCTCCGAGATGGTGTCCCTCAAGCTTCTCTGCTCCTCGGTGGCGGATGACGAATTGATTGATGTGTGGCTCTCGGTCAGGGGGCTATAAATAGCCCGAGAGGCACATAGGTCAAAGGGGGGCTGACTGGGCCTCGAAACAAGTTGGGCCGGCCGGCCTGGGCCCATTTCAGCCCAGTCCACGACCTCCTTTGCCCGGTGTTGCTTCCCGAGTCTTCTATATTCTTCCCCCTTCTGCATGTGAGCCCTTGTCGTCAGTTTCTCTCCGAGTTGGACGAAGCTCCTTGTCTCGCAAGATTCAGCACTTTTCTGGCTAGGTCCTCGGAGTTTTCCATCTTCTCGGGTTGGGTCCTTGGGCTTCTTGGAGTCGTGTTCACTTCATTGCTTGACTTCTACCGGGCTTCAAGGTCTTGTCATGAGGTGCTTGATGAACTTATCCCGGAAGTCTTGCTTTCAACACTAAAATCCTGCATAAACACTAAACTCCAAAACCGACATGCACAAGTGAACTTGTTATACCACGGGGGTTAGTACCAATGGATAAGATATAAAATTCATGCCAACACCGAAGGTAAACTCATGGCTAGGTTGACGGAATTTCACCGTCAATAGCGGCGCACTTGCCATTGATGGCCGACGGCTTTGCGGGCATAAAGGGGCAAGTAGAGGGGTAAGAAACTGAAGGGAGGTGATTGCGGCGATTTATTTCCTTTGAATGGTGCTTTGGAATGGAAGGGGGAAGGTGGAGGAGCGCGGGTAGGCGCGACGATCACGGCGGTGCGGCCGCCCGAAGCAGAGGATAGGAAAGGGGGCGTTGGGGAGGAAGAAGGAGGCGCCGACAGGTGGGGTCGGTCCGTCAGCGGCACAGAAAAAAGAAAAAGGGAGGCGGGGAGCGGGGCTGCTGCGGGAGGGAGAGAAATGGGCCGGTGGGCCGGTCGGGCTGAAAGGTAAGGGGTGTGGTCATTCTTTTTTCTTTTCTTTTTCAAACACAAATAAAACCAACCTTTTAAACTCAAATTTCATTCAAATCTTTTTCAAACTTCTTCACAAAATTTTGTAAACTTTTTAAACCTCACACAAGCAACCAAAAACCATGCATATCCCAAATAGTGATGCACAAACACTTGTTGTCTCTAAATTAATTAAATTAAATTAATTTACTTTAGAGCTCAATTTAATTAGCAAGGCAATTTAAATCCTTAAGACTATATCAACATGTTGCTTAAGTGAATTTTAGTGATGAAATTTTAGGGTGTCACATTGTTTGATGTCTGGAGTGGTGTTTGTGACACTCCTCCGGAAGCAGAGGAGAGTGCACTAGTACGCGCTCTAGCTTATTTTGAGGGAGTTCTAGGCTGGAGGATTGCAGACATTAACCATGTTTCATATCTACAAGCACGTGTTGCTCAGCAACATTATGCATGCATGGATCAGGCTTTGTACCGTACCCTATTATATGAACTTGTATTAATTAGCTAGCTATGTGAACCTTTATGAACTTATTATCAATTATTGTTAATTATGTACTTTATTATGAATTCATGTGTTATCTTCAACATGTGTAGTAAGCATGTTTATTAAGCATATATATACTAGAATTCATACGCGAATTTAGAAATGTGTTTGAAGCAGAGGTTCAAAAGCTAGAAGCTGACCAGCTTTATCTCGGGACTTGTAGTCATTGGTATTAATTAATGTCGTGCCTTGTAATAACCATCAGGTGACCTTTGTATGTATACGTAAGCCGTTGTAGTTATATGGATCGTTATATCAAAAAGACAATACGCGAATTCATAAATTTGTTTGAAACAAAGATTTTTCTGAGTAGGTTTACTAACATTTTCAATTGAATTTTTTCCCCTTCAAATTGTAAACAAAAAATAGTAATAATTGTTTCAACTCTTGAAATAATATGTGCATATAAAAGTAGGTATTTTTTGGTGTTAACATAATATAATTTTGCATGGCACAAATATTTTAACTAATGATTTATTTTAAATGTTGAAAGCAAAAAGGAATGAGATAAATGCGCAAGGAAAAGAGAAAAAGGCCGCGAATGAGATGAATGAGATAAATGAGCAAGGAAATGAGCATGTTGATCATTCAAAGACAATACGCGAATTCATAAATTTGGTTGAAACAGAGTTTTTTCTGAGTAGGTTTACTAATATTTTCAATTTAATTTATTTTTCCCTTCAAATTGTAAAAAAAATAGTAATAATTGTTTCAACTCTTTAAATAATATGTGCATAGCAAAGTAGGTATTTTTTGTGTTAACATAATATAATTTTGCATGGAACAAATATTTTAACTAATGATTTTTTAATGTTGAAAGCAAAAAGAAATGAGATAAATGAGCAAGGAAATGAGAAATGTTAATTTCCCGCGCAAAATTGCCCTTTAGTCCCGGGTGGTGTTACCACCCGAGACTAAAGGCCCCCCTTTTGTCACGGGTGGTAACACCACCCGGGACTAAAGCGCGAAAATTCACCTTCAGCGGGGTTCTATATAGGCCCCGTCGCCTTCCAGATCGGCACTTAGCCGTTTTCCCCCAAATCACCGTCTCGCCTCTCTTCCTCCGTCGTCGTCACCGCCGTCTCTCCTCGCTGCGCGTTGCGCCCGTCCCCGACGAGAGGCTCTTCTCCGACGCGCTGACGTCCGCCCTCACCGACGCGCATCTCCCCGACGCGGTGCCCCCGACCCTCCTCCTCGACGGCCGAGCTCGATTCCCCGCAGCCGGTATGCCGCGCCGCCGCCGCCGCCGACGCCGCCGCTCTGTTGGCCCCCCCCGTGCGGCCGCCGGCCGGCGTGCGTGTGCCCCAATGGCCGGCCGGGCCGCGCTGGGGTTTGGCCTTGCTGACGTCAGCTTGTGAAATGCTGGCGTTAGCAAGCATTTTTAGTTAAATTTATTTGATTTAGTTTATGTATTGATATTAATTAGAAATTATAATTGTGTGTAAATTTTTAATATGAAATTTTATAGGAATAGGAAGAAAATTTAATTAAAAACTTGTATATTTTTGTGTGTGTATTTGTGTACCAAAATCTAATTGTGTATTTGAGTTTAATTAAATAGTAATGCTTTGTATATTTTTGTGTGTATATTTGTGTATCAAAATCTAATTGTTTGTAATATACAATTTCATAATTTTGAGTATCTGAATTCTTAATTGTTTTCTAATATATATGTAATTTTGAGTTCTTAAGTGTGTATTTGAGTTCTTAATTGTTTTCTAATATACATTTCATTAGTTCAATACTTCTGAAGTCGACGACTGCCGCGTCGTCTCGAACAAGTGACTTCCCGTCACCACTGTCATTATCCCACACGGCACCGCCTCAACAAGCATCGTCCGTCAACAAGTTAGTAGAAATATTTTGACTTTATTTATTCAAGAAAATTCATAGTAAATACCTGTTTATTATAGAAATTCATAGAAAACTTGTTGCTTCTTCTAGAAATTCAAAGAAAATTCTTGTTTAATAAAGAAATTCTTAGTAAATACTTGTTTATTCTAGAAAGTTTTAGAAATTGTTGAAAATTATATAAATCATAGAATATCATGTTTATTATAGAAATTCATAGAAAATTCTTGTTTATTCTAGAAATTCATAGACAAACTTGTTTCTTATTCTTGAAATTCAAAGAAAATTCTTGTTTAATAAATAAATTCTTAGTAAATACTTGTTTATTCTATAAAGTTTTATAAATTTTTGAAAATTACATAAATTCATAAAATATTCATGTTTAATATAGAAATTCATAGAAAATTCTTGTTTATTCGAGATGGATAACAACCATGAAAACTTTATGGCCGACATTATAGCTAGTGGTACAAATACAATTCCAACCTTCACCGAGGAGGAGTGTAGTCAAGCGGACATGTACTTGAACATACCTCCGAATGAGGATGATGCTGCCCCGGTCGAGGACACAACAACTAATATTGAGGACAATTCCAGAAACAATGAGTAAAGTCTTGTGAATGAAAGTATTGAATGTTCCCACGAGTTGTGTGTATATATATAGCAGTAAAAAATGCAACAAGGTGCAATTGCTATAGCAAATGCACAAACCCTGTTAGTGCCTTTCACTCCACCTATGCGTCCCGCACGTAGCATGCAGAGAGGGAATCTATTTTGTCTCGGATCAAAAAGATGCAATATCTCCTGAACTGTTGCTCCGATTTCTAATCCGTTTACATTAGGTTGTTCGAAAAAATGTGCTTAACAAAATGAGATCCATGAAGACTATATTTGGCGAACTTTTTTTTTCAAGTATGTAATTGCAACTTGACTGTACTATGAGTTGCCATCATGAGTGCAACACAGTTTCAACTTCAGTGCAACATAGTTAGCGCTTGTTGCAACCAGTTATAATCTAATTTTTACCCAAATTGTAACTAGTTGCAACTACTTACAACTTAGGTGTATGCCTAGTTAGCAGACACCGAACATTTTATATAACAATATGCACATGTTATACTAACTGCAATTGCGGGACTAGACCGATTACAACTATAATGTCAGACTAATTGCATCTTGACAGATGTAATTACAACAGATCTGACCACGAACCAATTGCACCAGGACCTGACCTAGGTGCAATATGACATGAACCAATTGCAACTAGGATCCACCTAGTTGCAATTGGAAAAGAACCAGTTGCAACTAGACTTAACTGAGTTGCAACTAGCTAGGCGCGAACCAACTGCAACCACTAGACTGTTCGATTGCAACTGTGACACTATATTAATTGCAACTCAACGGAAATAATTACAACAAATCTGACTCCGTTGCAACTGAATATTGACCAATTGCAACTCCTAGTTGCAATCTGACGTGAACAAATTGCAACCAGAGTGAGCCCAGTTGCAACCAGGGTGGGTGCATTCTCTATACAAAATTCACCTAGGTGCATTATAATAAAATAGTAGATGCACAGACCCCGCAGATTCAACCAATTGCAACAGGTTGACTAGAGCAATTGCAACAGTAACACCATACCAATTGCAACTCGACGGAAAAAACATTTTGCAGAACAAATGTAGAGACTCCCGCAATTAGAAATGTGTGACTACACTAATTGCAACTAGACGAACTAGTTGCAACTGCATGCGGACCAATTGCAATCAGACCCAACTAGTTGCAACTAGGCTCTCACTGCGTGTGCACCAATTGCAACAGTGAGACCAGACCAATTGCAACCATGACACTATACTAGTTGCAACTCGACGGAACTAATTACAACGAATCTGACCTGTTGCAACTAGGTACAAACCAATTGTATCTAGAGCACCCAATTGCAGCCCAACACGAACCAATTGCAACCAGAGTAAGTCAAGTTGCAACTGAGAAAAAAATCAAATACAATCAGGGTGGGTGCATTCTCTATACAGAGTGCACCCAGGTGTATTATAGTAAAACACTATATATATATATATCATGCATTAACTTCATAGTTCTTATTTTTCTAACCTCAATTTGTAGGTACTAATTTTAAATAATGAATCTACAACATGTAGGCTTCAGGCTCCACATCAAAAAATACAAAGAGAGGGCGTACACAAGTACTCACCGGCATGTCATGTATCCGATCACAGAAGTATCAGATGATGGCCAACCATGTGCTCCAAAAAAATCAAGGACAAGTATGTGTCACAGTGTGGGGCCATTGTAAGGGACAACATGCCCATCCACTACAGAGAATGGAAGGGAAAAGCAGATAATCCACACGTGGTTCCAGACTCAGTGAAAAATTTGTTGTGGGATGAAATCCTAAAACACTTCACACTTCCTGAAGGTGTTGAACCAGCCAATGTGAAGCGTTGGACTCTCATGAGGATGGCAACACAATTTCAGAAGTTCCAGTGGCAACTCGATAAATATTATATCAAGAAGAATTGAACTCTGAATTGGATTGAATACCCCAAGTTAAAAGAACACTGGACATCCTTTCTGGAATACAAGAGAAGTGAAGATTTCGTCAAGGCGAGTGCACGAGGGAAGAAAAGTCGTGGTAAGAAGGAGCACGACCATCATCTTGGTCGAGGTGGTTATGCATTTGCAATTCCCAAGTGGCGGAAGATGGAAGAAGACCTTCTCTCACAAGGTACCATACCAGCGGTCGTTGATTGGCCCGAGCGAGTGAAGAATTGGTATTATGCTTATGGATGCACAATTAACTCCGAAGATGGTACCCTTGATTACCCACCCTCGTTATGAGAGGCTGCACTTGAAATATTGAAAATAATTGAAGATGTCAGAGCAGGCGGAGTGAAGGTTGACAGAGAGATCGATGAGCTCACTATGGCGCTTAAGAATCCTGAACACTCAAGACGTTGCAAGGGCTTCGGGGTGGTACCATGGAAATTTGCCTTTAGGGGAGACATTGCCACCTATCGAAGCCGCAGAAGAAGAGAGTGCAAAGAGGAGGAACGGTGACAATAGTTAGAGAAAAGACTTAAAGAACACGAATAAAAGGTGACAGCAGATAATGAATGGCGAGTGGCCGCCGCTGTAAATGAGATGGCCCCAGCACAAGGACTGCCACTAGTACAAGTTTTTTTTGCTCACAAAAGCAGTTGTACTTCCGCGGCGGTTCCCGAAGAGAAAAGGGCAATAGAAGGAGTTCAAGTGGACAACCAACGGTACCCTATGGATGACATCTGTCGGCGCACTAGATGTGAGCTTCACAATCCATTCGGCAACATCAAAATGAAGGTATGTATAATTTATGATTTTATTACCTAAATAATTGATCATATATATTACTTTGATTTTTGTGGACAGGCATTCACAATGCTAATAATAACTAATTAATTATTTTTTCTTAGGTGGCAGACGGAAGTGCTTTTGCACAGTTTCCTGGACCGACGAGCCACGACATGTCGATTCCACCTGGCTATGCCTCAGTTAGCGTAGAGAAGATATGTCAACCTGATTTTGAGGAGCTAGAGCTAGATATCCCAGGAGGTGAGGGGGAAAAGACACTTAAGGATGCGCTACACGGTATCATATTATGGCCAAAACGTTACGTCGTCATAATCCCTGAGAATGATGGATCTCTGAGAGACCACCTGGAGCCGGGGCCGTCATCGTCAGTACCTGCTCGCGAGCCTCTACAATTGTCTCCAGGGCCATCATTACCACTACCTGCTCGCTCACCTTCTCCGCAAGAACCATACGACAATTCAGGTGAAGTGAGCTCCAGCGATCATGATGATGACATCCCTCCCAATTCACATCAGCAACCATTGGCCACAAGCTCTTGAGCGCAATCTTTCAGGTCGGTGCAACCACCAAAGAAAAATGAAAACAACCAGCAAAGAAAAAGCCCGCGCCAAAGACAGATGAAGAAACAGAAGGGACTGTACAGAAAGAAGTCAAGGACTTCTTTGCAAAAGTGAAAGAAAAAAGAAAATAGGAAGATCTGGAGGCCAAAAAAAATGAAGGTCATAAGGAGAGACTCAAGGCTTTCATAGATGAGAAGGAAACAAAAAGGAGAAGGAAACCGTCATTGAAAACGAAATATGAGCGTTCGGTGGACAAGTCCTATGCTAAGAAGAGATAACGAGGGTCGCCAAATAGTTACATCGAGCAAATACCTGCGTCGACGTCGGGGACTGCAACCACCGACAAGAACAAGGAGATTCCTGCGTCGACGTTGGGGACCGCTGCCATAGACAAGAACAAGGAAATTCCTGCATCGACGTCGGGGACCGCCACAAACATCGAGCAAATACCTGCATCCACTACCCATCGGACTAACTTGTTTGTGGGCATCAGTCCGGAAGTGCAAAAAGCTATTGACATCATGTCTAAAGATGAACTGGCTCGGCTCATTATCTTTTATGAACAAACAAAGATGTCTGTTGGTGGTATTATCGGCTTTGAAGACCTACCAGCGGATAAAAATCAAGAATTTAGATGGCGCTTTGAGCTAGGATAACCTCTAGTGAAGCCAGAATTGGTCAACAAGCTCCCAACTAAGATGCGCAAGTTTCATGACTGGTACCTGAAGAAGTCCACTGAGGGCCTGGAGATGTTTGGTATGCTCATGAGACCTGGAGATTTTGCCCTTCAAAACGAGAAGGTGGTCTAGCTCCAATTCACTGATATCTATGGAATTTAGCATTTGGACGCTGTGAATACCGATCTTATGATGGCCTGGTGTCTGTAAGTGACATATTTTCATATGTTTATAAATAACTTTATTACATTTGTCGATCTACTAATTAACATTTGGCTTTCTAGTTGTGTAGCCTGCAACTTACTGAGATGGGAAGGAATCAAGAATCGCTTTCATGGACCCATCAAAAGTTAATGCGGATGAGATTCGGAACCAACAAAAAACAACAATCGAGACCATTTTTAAGCACTTAGATGAGTTTCATTACAAGAACCTTATATTACTGCCTTACAACTTCAAGTAAGTATGATTGTCATCTAATTATCATTGCTAATTCTATTTAGCCAATTCTAATCTCCATGAGGATGCATACATATTCCACTTGGTTCTACTCATAATTAGTATCGAGTATAGCAACATCAATGTGTATGATTCATTGAGAAAAGATTGCTTAGAATACCAAGACCTTGAAGATGTATTCCACGATTACTAATTCTATCTATGACATTTTCTTTAATGCAATATATATATATTTACCTTTTATACTAACATATTTTATCTTTTATTATTTTGCCTCAGAGCTTCGATCATGTTCATTGCAAAGCACCAAGGAGCATTTCAACCCAAAATTAGATGGGTGTATGATTTTCTAGTACGTATACAAATAACAACTTTAGATTGGGAATATTTAAAATGTATAACACTAGAATTTGATATTCTGTTCTCCCCTCCAATTTAGTGTTTGAGACAAGAGCAAGGAAATAATTTATGTGGGTACTACGTTTGTGAGCACATACACTATCACAGCGGCAACGCAGATGATGATAGTGTAAGTAAATAACCTACTAATAATACATCATTTTTATCCTTTTTGTATATTTAATCACTTGGTGTATTATATCAACCTATTTGCAAATTACAGAGGATTATAAAAAGGGACACACTCATTGAGAAGGATCGTCTCTTGGCAATTCAAGAAGCTCTCATGGGATTCCTCATGGACGAGGTGGTTAATCCACGAGGAAAACATCATTATGACAACCATCCAATTGACCGACTCACCTGCGAGGAATGCTAACTGAGACTAGAAATTTGAACTGAATGGTATTTTGATGTATATATACTATATGGGGTTGTGATGTATATATACTAGTTTAAGAAAATACTATTTATTTTCAGGTGTATAAAATATTATGTGTATATACATTTATAAGTTTATATATGTAGATATATAGGGTTTAATTTATATATAAGTCTAATCTAACTGCGTATATGGTATATATAGACAGGTATATACCTATATACAAGTTCAAATACATATACGTGCATATACAGGTTAGACAACAATTAGAATATACACTCAAATCGAAAACAAAAAAAAGAGAAATGAGACCCTTTAGTCTCGGTTGGTATTACCAACCGAGACTAAAGGGGGTGGGCGCAGGTGCTGGCGTGCCCCCCCCCTTTCGTCTCGGTTCGTAATACCACCCGGGACTAAAGGATCCAGGACTAAAGGGGGGACCTTTTGTCTCTGAGCATTAGTCTCGGTTGGACTTTAGAGACATATACCCCTTACCAACTGGGACTGAAGCCCCTCTCCCTACCAGTGGGAGTCTTCACGTGCCCACTCACCATGTTGTTCTCCACCAATGCATCTTGGTCTCCAAGAGACGAGTTTTAACATTTTGATGCATCTCGGTCTTGAAGCGAATGTTTTTTACTTCGATCTCAATCATCTTTTTCTTCGCTCCTCTGGTCCGACAAGCACTAGCTAGAAACCACTTTCCATCTAAACGTCACATTAGTGTATCCTAAATCTAGATCCATAATGGAGGGTGGGGCACAAAGTCCCTTTCCCAAATACCACCCATGACCGTTGTGTACACATGTTTAGTACCATCTTTTTAGTTGATCAAGGACGAAGCCAACTTTTATGTCTTTGTTCTTCAGTCTTGGTACCTTCAGATAATCCTTTTACATGAAGCGAAGACGAAAGTGTAAGTAGGGTGTTATATGTATGCTTTGAAGGGCTTGGGTGTGTTACAGAGAGGTGGATGTTCCCGACGAAGACAATAATGGCGATAGTGAAGAGGAGGGAGAGGGTGCCGACAATGGCGATGAATAGGAAGTTGAATATGAAGGTGATGATGTCAAGCTAGGATGATGATTCCGACAATGATAACATAAATGACCATGAAGAAGAGGAAGTAGATAAGGAGGAGGACGATAATAAAGAAGAGATAGAGGAGCCCACAGGTAAACACTATGATGATGATGGAGATCTATCATGGGTGTAGAGTATGAATATGTTGATGAGTAAGAGAAGTTCAAGCTACTTGATGAGGATGATGACAATGATAAGGAGAGTTTGAGGTAGTGGTGTGTCGGGGTTCTCTACCGTCAGAAAGTAAATTTGTACAGTTCATGTGTCTAATCAGGATGGTGACTCGAAAGACACGGGGTTTATACTGGTTCGGGCCTCTGAGGATAAATAACCTACATCCAATTTGTGGCCAGTGTATTCGAGACCAAGTCTGTAGTGGGGGTACAAACTGGTTGGGACAGGGAGCCGGTCCCAAGTCCCTGCAGGGGTGTTCTCGAGTGGTTTCGGTTAGGTTGACTCGGCTCTGTTCGGTCTCTAGCTTTTTGGCCTTGTTGTCCCTGGCCCAAGTCCTTCCTTTTCTAGTTCAAGGGGAACCTGTAGATGAGTGGTAAAAATGGGATTACATATGGCATTACAGTGCGGAGAGTCCTTTGCCTTCGTCATGACGCCGGGGCCGTACGTGGTGAATGGGGGTTTCACTGTATCCCGCTTAGGCGGTATGGGCATTGTCCTGCCTAGGAGAGCCAGTCATAGGTGTTGGGAAGAGCCACTCGAGCGCTTGACGTCGAGTAGAGAGACCGGTCGTCGGCCTGCCCCGCTCCTCCTTTGACCCGAAGGGGATTCGCTGGGGAAGATAAACGTTGTGTCCTTGTCATTGTGGCATTCCTATGCGGATGTGATGGGCACCACTATGGTGCTGGTGGCAGCGTGAGCCATCCCATCCCACTCTGACGGGTGAGGGCACAACTGGTACGGTCGGGGATGGGTAGTCACACCTAGGGTACGACGGTAACCCACTCGAGTGGGAGAGTGGGCTAGACTGAACAGACTGGTCTTCCCGGGGGTCCCTTAGATGTGAAGGCTTTGGATTTCTGACCTTGAGGACCTATCAGTCATGATGAAGGGCACTCAGGCGAGGTGGAGAGTACTCAAGCGAAGTGGAGAATACTTGGGTGAATCGAAGTGAGCTGAGGTGCTCTAAGATCCACCCAGGTCGAGGCCCCGTGTCCTTGCGCTGCGCCGTATCTTGAAGTCTTGAAGGGTTTAGACCAAGGCTGACAGATGATTAGGGGGTTGGATTACCAGCCTTGGTTTCCACCCTCGTCATGCATGGTGGTTGTTATCCTACCTTTTTACCTTCCTTACATTCCTCTCGCCAACAACTCAAATTGGTCTAGCAATGATTTAGTGATGATAATGATCTAGCTCAACCTATAAGCATTCCTTATGTTGAGGCCAATTGAAGAAGAGAGGAATAAGAGGAAGAAGTTCTTATTTAAGTTAATTCTTCTACCTACTTTGCTTGTAAGCTGAATTGATTTGCCTAGATAGAGTTCCCTAGTCTTCTTTAGCAATACTAGGATTAAAGTAGCCCTCCCCCCATTTCAAAATGTAAGTTTTTGTTAGATAAAAGTATTTTTCTATGCACCTAACAAGGGCCTAAACTAGGGTTGACAGCTCAACCGGTTCACCAGCTAGCCATGGTCAGAAAACCCTATGAAATCAAATCAAATTCCCACATAATGAAATAGGACACACTACACCCGTGTGGTATCCGTCTTGCTCGATGAGCTTCCATCTCGCCAGGGTAGTCTCCGCCTTGCTCGAGTAGTCTCCGAATCACCTGGGTGGACCCCACCTTACTCGAGTAGATGTTCCTTCTTGTCTAAGAAACCCCCGAGAGGCCCTGCCTCGCTTGGCGAGTTTTCGCCTCGCCCGGGTGGTCTCGGCCGTACGACGCTCTGCTCCACCCATTTCGAGCCGTACCCGTAGGTACCTTGGTTGTCAGAATGGGATGGGCACATGTCCATTGCCATGAGGGCCACATTAGCGGTGGTCTTGTCCGACAAGAGCACCGTAGTCCCCATGAAACGAGACATCCGTCCACTTCGGCAACTACAGTTGTGGTCAAGAAAGTACATCTTGAGTCAATCATGACTGTATCCACTCAACACAATGCTAGAATAACCACCTGAGCCAACTATTTGGGACTCTCCAAAATTCAACAACTCCGGTCAAAGGAGTCGTGCCACCCTATCAACCCCAAACCCGAAAGAGTGGATGCATGTTCATCATGACGACCAAGAATGTACGAAGCACTTATGTGCATTTCATTGTAACCCTCTCTTACCTCCTTCTTTGTGACCCCTTGCGACTATAAAAGGGGAGAATGGATAGTTGTAAAAGAGGACGAGGAGACGAACGAGCAACCGCCTAGCCCACATGCACTAACATTCTCGTGGGTGCACGTGCGCACACACACGGGACTTGGGACCTGACTCCCTCTCTTGACTAGTTTGTAACCCCTTCTACAAACTTGGACTCGAATACACCGAAACACACATGATGTAGGGTTGTTCAGGCCTGAACCAGTATAACCCTCTGTGTCATTTGAGTCACCATCCAGTTCTAGACACGCGATTGTAGAAATATTACTTGCCGCGGGTGGAGAACCACAACAACACCTAAATATAGGATTTTTTAGAGTTTTAGGGTTTGATAGCATAGAGTTCTGGCACATGTGCCAAACCAAAATGTACCCAACTCATACACATCTAATGGAGTTAGGTATAGAAGAACAAAATTCCAAAAAAGCTTCTCCATCCTCTGTCAGGCCTTCTTGGAACAATGATTCCTCCATCTCTTGCAAAATGGCGATCCACTCCCTCATGGTTAGGTGCTTGCCAGTGTTTCACTTCATCAATATTCTATCTTATTATCAGGTTTATGATGAAGGTTTTAGCTCATTCTATCTACACCTTAATCATAAAATGACATGTATTTTGGAACGGAAAGAGTACTCATCTTGTGCCCAGCCCCTCATGGAGAGTGGATTTGATGAGCATAGGGGCAGGTGCCCACCCTATTACGTGGTGCACTCTCAACCATCGGATCAGCATCGTAGGGCTGAGATGATTGAGCTGCGTCACTTCTAGACTGAGCTGACATGGCTCAATCTCAGCCTGTGATGCCGATCCGATGGCTGAGTGCGGGTGGGCATCTGTCCCTATGCTCACAAAGTAATTTTCGGCCCCTCATGCACATTCCATCTACACCTTCATCATAAATGGGAAGCACCTGTCCACGAGGGAGTGGTTCGCCCAGCTGCAACAGAGGGTAGATTCATGTTGAATGTTTTAGCTCTTCTATCTTGTTGGTTGGGAACAAATTTGCTAATTATATGCTCCACCACTCTCATAAGCAACTGCTCCATTTTGAAATGGAACATAGTAAATATAGGGTTATATTTAGATAGTTAAATCTATGTAATTAAAATTTTTAAAATGACCTACATTTTGAAACGAAGCTATTAATCATTAGTGTAGACGTGATGTGTAGGCTAAGGTTGTTGTTGTTTTCTTTGTTGAGGACCGGAGCGTCCGAGGACCAGTGGATGGTTGCTCCTGGCTGTGATGAGTGATTGACAACATGGTGTGAACTGACTCTTGGCCGAGTATTGCAGGTGCAGGTTGCGGCTTGACTCGTGTTGGTGCAGGTGAAGAGCAGGCGCGAAAGGTCTTAGCCTTGCAGGGTCTCCGAGGAGTGGAGAGACAAGTAGGCTCAGCTCGATGGACCTTGTGGCTTAATGAGGTCAAGTGTGGGCCACATGGTGGCAAGAAAAGGAAGACGAAGTTGTCGACCGGAGCCGGTACAGGGTTGCGGCTCACGACTGAAGTCTGCACGCGGGATTGGCTGTAGTTCACCACAAAATTGCTGGGTTACTTGATTGAGCCACAAAACCAAGACTGGAGGCTCGGCGGGCGGAGACGGGATTCGGGCGCGCCGAGAAGCTTCGATGCCGGGGGACACGCGGCAAGATCACAGGGCTTGCGTCGGGAGGACACAGACTGTGGTGAAGGCGTGGCCGCCTGATGAAGAGGAGTGCTACTTGACCATATTGCCCCTTAGGAGTTTGTATCTCAATTTAAGTCCTAGGGGTAGCTTGGTCATTTGCCCAACCCAGAGGGACTCATATATATAGCTCTAGGGTTTCTGGGCAAATCATCCTTCTGGGCTGCTTCTCATTTCCCTACTCCATAGGCTTAGATTTTCTTCACCACTTTGTGGAGAATCTGACCTTCGAGTGTATGGAAGCTTTCATGGTTGCTTCAATTTCCTTCTTGTGGCTCGAGTGATTTTCATGTCCTTTTCGGGCTATTTTCGTTGGATTTTCGTGCGAGCCTTATTCCTTTGATTCTGAGGTGTTTGAGTTCGTATTTCTTTGTGGGGATCATGGATAGATGTCTTGTGCATCTTTGTGCTTGATCTTCACCCCTCAAACTTCGAATTTGGCCTTCAATTGAAGGATTTCGGTTGGAACCCTAGCTTTTTGTGTGAGATTGGTAGAATCTTGATTCCTCTCGATTCAGTGGGTTTGTGACCACAAATTCATAGGTATAGCATCTCCTAGAGGCACTTCACCTTCACATATGATTTGGTAGCTATCCCTTGGTTGATTCGGGAGATCGGGCAAAGGGAAGGAGGTGTTGACTTTGGGGAACTCGAGCTCAAGCTGTAGATAAATCTCCTGGCAGACGGTCCACAAGTGCCTTGCGGACGGTCCGCGAGGAGCCTGACAGCAGGCTGTTCTTCGTGGTCATCGCGAGTTCTTGCGTGTCTTTTGTTCGACCCGTCGAGTCGTTGATTTTCGTTTGCAAGAGGTCTGATAGACGGTCCGCGAGGTAAGTGCGGACAGTCCCTCGATGGCGGATGGTCCGCGGGTAGGGTACGGACGGTCTGTATTTCGAGGTGCGCTACTGGTGGTTCGGGAGCTATTTGCGTATGGTCCGACTTGACCGTGCGGACAGTCCGCCTTAGCCCCGCGGACAGTCCGCCCCTCCATGCGGACGGTCCGCCCCAGGTATGCAGATTGCCTAAGTCATTTGCTTCTTGAGTTGCACTTTCGCTTGGGATTTGTTTGGGGCTTGTTCCTAGGGTTGGTAGGTCCGTTGTGACTACGCGACCTTGGCAAGCTCGTGTGGGTCCTTGGTTGTGGATTTGGGGCATAGGCCGAGTTCATCCCTTGGGAAGAATTTTTATCGACTCCCATTCACTCCCCCCTCTCTAGTCGCTTAATCGGTCCTTCATTTGTGTCCCATGGAATGCAGAGAAACAAGACAGCAGGTGACGACAAATGTATGTCCAGGGACGGAGCCAGGATACAAAAATTGGAGGGGCTGATTCTCATTCCCCTTCCTTCAGCCCCCCTTTCTTCTTCCTCCTCCTCCTCCTCTATTTTTCTCTTCTTCTCCCTCCATTTCTCCTCTTTTCTCCATGGAAGTCATGGCGGTAGGAGGGGCTAGAGCCCCCCCCCCCGCCCCCGCCCCATCGCTACATCCGTCGCTATGTATGTCCTTCAGTAAGCTACCATGTTGTACAAAGTAGAGATAGGTTGGAGTCTCTTGACATATTAGGGGTAGATTGGTGCATGAAGTAAACCAGCTAGTTACCTGTCTTATCTATGAGCCTCTTCCCATGCATAGAAATCTTTTCTAACCTCAGCAACCTATGTTGTTGTCCTTGGCAGTCTACACTTGAAAATTGGTACACACATGTTCCCTATGGATTCAATACCCTCAATACTATCGGGTGAAATCTACAACCGTATCCGTACGCTTGTGGATTTATTGACAATCATTATCTATACCAACAATGAATTCGAAGAGAAGTTTTTTTTTTCTCCTAGCCTATTAGTTTTTCAAAGAATCACTCCATGGAATCAGTTTTGAATCACTTCTGAGGAGAACAACTATTTTGCAGAACTCTTCCCATGTTCATCTATCATATCCTAGAAGCTATTGTGGATATACAAATTAAATTGCAAGTTAGTTCTTCTACAATTCTACTATTTCCAATATGGACTAGTGATGGAATATGATCAAATTTGCACGTTTTACCATATTTTAACTCGAATATGGATACAAATTTGGATGCTCTCAAGTACGAATGCAAAATAACTAGGTCAAATCATATCAAAATTTGCTCTCCTATTTAATTTTTGGTGATGACAATTAGCATCTATTCACTTCATCGATGGTTTTGATGAAGGATTCATCATAAAACGTCAAATATAACACATATATCGATAAATATAAATATATATTAATATAAAAGAAAAGTATATAAAAATATGCTATTAATAAATAAGTAAATTTCCAAGTAGCTTTGCTGCCTTTTCTGTTTCCTTTCCCTCTTGTTGATGTCCCTGCTGCCTAACTCCTGGTTAGGCTTGTTGTAAGTCTCCTTTGTACTCATGTTCCTTTTTTTAATATATTTCCTGTTGCCCCGGGCGTTGCTCCACGGTTTTCTGCTCGAAAATAAATAAGTAAATGAAACAATATATAAATATTTTACACTGATAAAAATAAATAAAATAACTAATTAGAAATTTATTAACAAATATGTTAGTTTCAAGTTAAATCAAAGTAATATATTTATTGCATGGTTTAAAAAAGGTGTTTATTCTATACGGATACAGATAATATTGGATAATCCATCCATATCCACATTTATTTTGAATATGAATATGAATTTGAATAATGAAAATAAATTCGACTATATCCACTTTACCTACCCATTAAAAAGCATATTCAGATACATGTACCCACATCCATGTTTTTGTCAATACAAATATCAGACATAAAAGGAGTACCAACACCCGTTTCCTCAAATTATTTCCTACAAGACATAAAAGAAAAAACACGCTCGGGTCGCCCCCGCCTCGGGCGGCTCGGGCGGCGACCGATCTCAGCCACGCGCGAGCCCCCCTCGACGGACCTGCTCCCTGCCGCTGCCGGAGGGGCACGCCGGGAACCCGCGCGGGCCCTCGGGAAGGCGGTGGCGGGGCCTGTTTCCGGTGCTTGCCGCTTGCTCCGGGGCGGAGGAGCAACACGGCGTGGTCGCCGGCCCCGGTGACGGTGGCAGCACGGAGTAGCAGATCCTGCGTCCCGTGGGCCGGATCTGCGTTGGGCAGGGGGGCGCAGGGATGCGGTTGGCGGCGACTCCGGCTGGCGTGGCGACTTTCGATGATTGGGTGGCGGCGCGCGACGGCGAGCGCGACCTCCGATCCCCCAGTGGGCGGAGCGGCGTCGTGGAGGCGCGGCCCCGGCCCCCGCGCGGCGTCGTAGTGGTGCGGCGGCCGCCGGCCATGGCACGTGCGGTGCAGCGTCGTGATGCCGCGCGTCGGCTTCGTCAGCGGTGATGGTGGGGGGTGTGCGGCAGCGGTGCCTGTGGTCCGGCGCACCTGTGTGCCGGTGCCGAGGATCTCGGCTGCTGCACGCCTGCACCCCGGGGTTGCGGATCCGGTGTCCGTGCGTCTGCTACGGTAGCCGAGTGGTGGTCGCGTGCGTGCTGGGTGCCAAGGTCGTGGGCGCCAGCGGCCGGCGGCCGGCGTGTTGGCCGGCCCGGCGAGGGCGACGCAGCAAGCGACGCTAGTGGGGGCAGCATCGGAGCGGAGTTCTCGCAACGGGGGTGTCCTTCGGGTGCGGCCGTCCTAGCAGTATTGCTGGAGCACCGCGCCATGCGTGCGCAGCAGGGGTTTATGCTCCGGGCTAAAGATGGGGATGGTGCGGGTCGAACCAACGGTTCGTCGATCCGACCCAAAAAACGATCCAACAGGGGCCCTTTTGTAACCCGTAAAAAGCTTTAGGTTTCATGGATTAGAAACCATCAAACCAATGGGTCGACGGGTTCGACCCACCCCATCAACTCTGCGGCGGTGTTGCGCCGTGGTGAGGGTTGAGCTCCCTTGGCGAGGGATCTTCTCGATCGGCTTCCGCACGGTGAGCTAGCGGTGCGCGCGGTCGTATTTGAGCTGGTGCCCACGCATCAAGGAGCTCCTCTACTCATCGATGTCGCACTCGCACACATTAATCCCGGCATGTTACTTGGTCAGACAAACTCGCCGTCCGCCTCAGGATCCTGGTCACTGCGGAGACGACAGCAGCAACAACGTCTTCCGGCAGCATCTCTGTCAGCTGCTCGAGGCGGCGGAGCTCCGACCGGGATCGTTGGGGCGCGCCGACACGAGGAAGAAAGCTAAGACTCGGCGCTGCAGAATTGGCTAGCCACTGTCGCGGCATGCATGGCAGGCTGAGCTGCGGGGGTTCTCGGCAGCGGCCACACGCCGACCAACTACTGCAAGCTCAGGTCCGACGACATCTGTGTCGGCGACGGCTGCACGTACGTACGGCGGCGCTGGGCTGGCCGCGATGGCCTCGTCGTGTGTGTACGCCAGGAAGCTCCTTGTGGCGCCGGCCGACCTCATGCACGGGCACCTCTCCATCGGCGGCAAGCACCATACTTCGGCCGGCACATCACGGTGGCAAGCGCTTCTTAATTGCAGGAGTCAGTTGTCACTCATCAGGTCACGGCGAGCAGCTAGCTAGGCGGACTACTCTGCTAGTTTCGAACCACGCGAACCTTTGGAGAACCAGTGGGTAGCTTAGGAATAAAATGGATAAATCGGTGCTTCATTGCTACTTAAATGGGTTGGTGGGTCGATTGCGGTTCGCTCCATGGAGCAACCACGCCCATCTTTACTCCGGGCGAAAGCCTTATGGCAGCGGTGTCCTCGGACGTCGCTCTCCCTGTTGGGGGCATCATTCTTGTGAGTCACCCCCTTGTTGCGTCTTGGTCTCTAGGTGAAAACCCTGTCCTGCTTGGACGAGCGACGGCGGCGCCACTGGCGTCGTTCCCTTCTTGGAGGCGTTGTCTCTTGGGATCTCACTTGGCCGCGGAGATATTGGCGCCTTGCCATGGCTACTTCGGTGGGACAACTCTGTCGTGTTGCAGACAGAAAGGGGGTTGCCCTCCTCACGTTTGAAGTAGTGGTTTTCTCGTTGGTGCCGAGGGGTCGTCCTGTTGTTGTTGCTTTGGCTGCTTGCAGCGGACTGCGACGGGTAGCATTGATGCAATGGTCAGTGAGGTGCAGGACAACGTCGACTGGCGGCACTTGTGGCATCAACAGAGGGGACGACTTGGCTCGCAGCGGATCGCGGCGGGTGGCTTCAACATTGCTGGAACCACCTGGTGCGGTACAACGTCGGACGACGACGCGAGCGACTTCCTTGGTCTGCTAACTCGACTATGACTGCTTCATGCGAGGGGAAGCAACGAGATGAATTTGGTCTCCAGCAGGGCTTCGGTGTTGTTTCAGAACTATGGGGGTGGGGCATCCATGCTCACTTCCTTGACGGCATCTTCGGAATGGGTCCGGAGTGGGAGTTGTGGCGGGAGTGTGTGCCCCCCGTGCACGAGGTGGAGTCCAACGGCAGATGCGGTGAGGCTCCCGCGTGTTGTGAGTTGTTTAGAACCAGTGTTTCCACTTCGTCGGGAAGTCTTGCTTTGATGCAGTGTTACTACAACGAAGGGTCTTGCATAGCGGTGGCCTCTCGGTGTGATTGCTTTTTCCCTCATCTGGTTTCCTTTGCAGCGATGGGCTCGTTGAAGGCTCAGGCTCGATGTCTACAAGTGTGTGTGCGTGTGCTACGCAAGCGTCATCTCCTCTGCAGCTTTAGTGTATAGTGGTGCAGAGTTTTTTTAGTGTGACGGTGTTGATGTCCCAATCCAACCGGGCGAGTTGTTTTTCTTTCTTTTATGTTTTCTGCCTATGGCTTCCCAGAGCCGTAGTCTTGTATTTTTTCTGTTATATCAATGAAACACACACTATCTTGTACGGTTCGTTCAACAAAATTATTTTCTATAATTAATGTGCATAATCTTAAGTATATATGTAGCTGTATTCATATTTCTTTTTATTGTAGATAGATACATGGTCTGCAGATAAGATAGATAGAGACACTGAGATATAGCTAGACAGATCGCTAGAGATAGATTCTGTATTGATTAAAGTTTATGTATAAACAAATTGGCACAGGTTACATAATTAAAAAAAATATTCTATATAGCCTAAAGAATAAAAAAATCAGCAAGCCGCGCCTATTGGATATATGGAGATATAGTATGCATTAATTAAATTTATGAATAAAATCTCGGGACAGCTTATTTGTATATACTCCAGATTTTTTTTTAAAAAATGTGCTAACCGGCCGGACGGAAAACAGCTGGCGTTTCTACTTGCACTGCATGGACAAGCGAGGGCGCGCAGGCTGCTGGGCCCCCCTCTAGCTGTTGCACTGACTGGCAAAGCGAAACGAGAGAGAGCATACTGCACATATAGGCATATAGCCGCTGGCGAGGCGAGGCGAGGAGAGGAGCATTCAGACCTTTCCCGTCTTCCCGACGATGCCTAACCCCCGTGGCCGCCGCCGCCGCCCTCCTGTTCTTCCCCCCGCGCTCAGATCCACATCCACCAAAACTGCGGCCAGCCCTCCACCACTCCGTTCGCCGGCAGGGACCGTAGCGGAGGAGGGGAAGATGAGCAGCCGGAAGACGATGCTCGGCGGCGGCCGGCCGCGGCCGGAGATGGTGTGCTGCTTCCTGTGCAAGGACGACAGCGACGACCTCCGCACCTGCGACTTCCGGTAAGCCGCCGCGAGCTAGGATGGTTTGTGTCTTGCGCGTGCTACCTGCTGCCCGCTGGCCGCTGGCTTGTTCCGGCGTGCTTTCGTGCTCCTCCGTGCTGCATGCAGCTCTTTCGTGTTTGTGGTTTGGTTTGCGTGCGCTGGCCGATTGCTTGTTAGGGCGACGACGCCGTGTGTTTTTTCGTGCTCGTCCGCGCTGATATGGGCTGTAGATGGCCGAAAAGCGGCCAGGCGCCCAGGAAGCCCTTGGGCTCAGCCGACGGCATAAGGCATGGCGAGCCCATAGGTGTGCCTAAGATATAGTCAGTGAAAAATAAAGGCGGTGCCAAAAGAGGCAGTTTACAAATCTGGAAATGAGACTCCCTGCCGTTTCTTTTCTTATACGCCTTTGGTGAATCCATGTGTACTAAGTTATTAACTACCTCAATCTTGAATATTTGAACGTATGACATCTCTGCCACCACAGTTTGATATCTGCCTCTTCATGCTTTTGCAGGGGCTGCTGCAAGGTGTACCACCCAAGTTGTTTGGAGAAGAAACATGGCTTTCTTCCTAGTCCCGAGGAGCAATTCACTTGCGGTGAGCACTCATGTGATGCGTGCCCTCTTTAATTAGTTTTATTTCCTAGTCATGAATGAGTGGATTTTAGGGGTTCCTTTTTCGATCGGCTCCTTCTTCAAACAACAAGATGTTGCTGCTTTTGAACCATGAGGTTTCAATTGTCCCATTTTTAAACTAAGATTGTCCCGGGTTTTACCTAGCTATTGTTGTTCCTACATTACTCTTTTCGTCCCAGAAAACATGTCATTTTGTAAATTATCAGACAGATTATCAGGGAAGTAAAATAACCATGCAGGCCCCACTGCACGTGAGTACTTCAATGTCTTAGAAAAGTAACGTTTATCCAATTACTTTTCTCGGACGACCACATAAGTTAGATGGTAATTTATTAAATGGATGCAAATAGTTTGCAGCTCCGCAATTGTCACTTGATTCGCATGATCTTGAAGTCTTTCTTAATTTTGCTCTGCAATTATATATCCAACCTATGGGCTTACGTGTACAGACTGCATATTATTAGCTTGTGTATGCTGTGCTACTCCTGATGGTATTAATACTTGGGCCTAATTTGGATATGTACAGATTGGCACATATGTTTCAACTGCGGGCAGAGTTCACATTTTCAGTGCCTGTGCTGTCCTATATCGGTTTGCCATGACTGCCTTGGCAAAGTTGGATTTGTTGAGTTGGGAATGCAGCAAAAAGGATTTTGCACCAGCTGCTTGAACAAGGCTATCTTGATTGAGAAGAATGCTGACCCTGATCCTCGTTGGGTAAGTGAATGCACATACCCCACCTTTTTTTGCATGACTATATTGAGTTAACATTAATCAAAATTTTGCAAAGAATTTCACCATGCACGTAGTTATTCTCCCCGTGTAAATGTGCTGTATTTCTAGGAAGGGTACCAAGGTTGTTTACTATTCATAGTAAAAATTCACTTTTACCCTTTTGTGCTCACTGACAAATTCCATGTTCATGTCCAGGTACAGAGTGATTACAGCAATGCGGAGATCAGCAATCTTTTGTTTAAAGACTACTGGGAAGATGTTCAAGACAGAGAACATTTGAAATTGGCTTACCTGGAAGAAGCTCATGTTATTCTTAATAGAAAGCTTGACCATACCAGAGAGAATTCAGAGAAATTTCCATGTGAAGATCCCAAATCAGGTGCAATTTGTTTGCTCAAAATGCTGCCATTGCGAAAACTACCTTTTTGACTCTTAGGAAAACAGAACAAAATGAACACATCACGGAAGAAGAACATCTAAAAAAAATCAACACCACTGTCCACATTTTATCCTATTACATGTCTGCATCAACCTTGTAGCTGGCAACCTTTAATTATTTACACCCACATGCTCCAGGAGCTTAAATGAAGTAATTAGTTCAACAATCTCTTTCTATCTATATAGTACGACAAAATTTTCAGCTGATTAGTAATTTCCTTACCATTGAATCTTTCTTTTATCCAAACCTTGTTCCCAGTCATTATGTGGAAAATAAGTTGCATAGAGATATATATACTATAGTGTAGAAGTTTGTGTTTTCTAATTTTGTTTTTTGTAATTTCATTGTCTCTAGTATATACTTATGCTGAACCATTGCAACATGGTGAATTCTTTGATTGCACTGCTTGAGTGTATGCTAGATGCTCTATTTTTAAAAGATACAAGCATTGCATAACTTTTTGCTAATTAATGAGAGGGAAAAACTTTCGACCATTGTGCAGGGGAAAAATGCCAAGAGCTTCTTGTTTTGTAGGTGTAGAAGAAAATCGTAAAGATTTTCTTATATTATATATGCATACCAAATATTATGGTTGCTTTTAACTAAGTTATGGTGGGCTTGCGTAGACAGGTGATATCTAAGATGTTCACACAAAGTACTCAAGCCTTTAGATGTCAATATAGAACACCTATTAGATTAATCTAGGTACTAAAATTTATTATCCATTTCATATATTCAAATTTTCTTCTTACATGCTTTAATTTGTACTGATGTGGGGTTAAAACTTTTAATTTTGCAATTCTTTTACCCCTTAAAGTTTAACCAGCATTGTTTCCCATTAATGGTTAACTCTAGTGTTTTATTCACTTATTGTTCTTATTCTCTAACATTATGTTTTCATCTTACATAGTTCCTTCTATACCTTAATTTTGTATTGCATCTAACAAATGGTTTGATTGCATCTGTACATGATGCAGGGGATGCAGTTGAATCTTTAGGAATTCACAAGAAGGAACCAACTGAAGGTTAGTATTTAATTATGATAAAAAACTATGTAGTTATTAAGTAGTAGAGGTGTAATGTAAGTACCTAAACTTGCCTTGATAAGCAATGACGCATATAAGCTTTAGCTGAGTGTGGCTGGCTGAGACCCTAAGGAAGAAAGATAAATGTGGGGATTTCCCCAGTTAAATTGGTTTCATCTCACACATGACAAGCCTACGATTAGACCTTATCTCACTGATTTTCTAACATAATAGTTGAGTTTCTCTATTATATAGCATATTGTGGATCTGCAAAACATGGTGGGTTATTTTATTACAATGATTGTGTGTATGTTGCTAGATACTAGTTTTTAAAAAATAATGAAGTTCATGAAATAGAAATTTCATCATGTTTTGTGCTAGTGATAAGAAAACTTTGAATTATTCTTGTGCAGTTAAAGAAAAGGAAAATGCATCTTATCGCAAGGATGTGATAGAAACATCTAAAGGTTTGCTCATACTATGCATACCAAAGCTTTTTGTTATCATTGAATATTATGACTAGTTTTAACAATGTCTTTTAAATATTATGGGCACTACTTTCAATGTAACTTTGTTGATTATTACCATGTGTATTAAGTTCTGTTTATGTGAACTTCACATTTATTTATTTTTGCTTGTAAATTATGTTGTTATTTATTGTCGAGTTTCATTAGAATGGTAGTTTTGCACATTCTTCACGTTTCTTGGTCTGCTCCCTATAGAAATTAATTCATATTTTTAGACATACTATTTTATGGCTTTACATACCAACATAATGCATATTATATCACTTTATGTGTTTTTATTCATAATACATTTCTAGTTGTGTGATGGAGTCAACTTTTCTTCTTATTATGAGCCATATATGGTCTGCATTTGTACCAAACTAAGTAAAATCTTCAATTTAGCCTTCAAAGTTCAACCAAGTTTTATGTACTTTACATCTAGGACCTCATTTGTTCCCCTAACTAGTTAGGACCATCTATTATTTACTGTAAAATTATTATACAGATGATAAGTTTTTTCTTCTAGTAATAGAAACACCTTCATATCACCTTTATCTCCTCGAGCAACACAACAAATTGCTAATTCTTTAAATGATCATCAAGTGGAGCCACCTAGAGGTGAATTGAAACTATCACACATGATCTTTTCTATTTAATTTCCCTTGTTGTTTAATTGTTATTCTACACCTTTATTTTGCATTCCATCTAATTAATGGTACATTTATGTCTCATGGTGCAGCAGATCAAAGAATACTCAAATGTTCAAGGGTCCTTGAGGCAAAACCAACTAAAGGTTTGCATTTTGTATTTATGGATAACATGTATGGAATTTTGTGAATACCTTTTCGAGATGGTCATTGTGTCTATATGTATAAATATGTTTCTTTAAAAGCATACAGATCTTTATATATCAACACAATACATATAAGATCAATTTGTGTTGTGATTTTAAGACATTTCTATTGTGTCATCCTGGATTGCAATGTCCATCGTCCTCAACTTCTCATCATAATTGCCTAGTATGATATGCTTTCCTAAATTATTCCGTGATTAATCAGATATCACATTCCAACATTCTCCCACTTGATTGAATGGTTAACCACTAATATTTGCATCACACTTATATTCACACTCAGTACAACAACAAAACCAGACCAATGTGTCGTTAGTAGCTATTGTTCGGTATTGGGACCCCATGCTTAGACTTATCGGAAGTTAGAAAATTAATGGTCACTTATGATTCGTTCTGTTGCTAAAACCTTATTCCCCCCTTAAAGTTCTGCAAGCATCTAATAACTAACCACTATAACCTTTATTTGTTTCCCCCTAAATGGTTATGACACGAGGTTTTCTCATTTCTAGGCAATACAAATACCTTATTACTACCCTTTTCTCATGGAGTAACACAATGTGTTGGTTCTTCAGATCTTCAAGTGCAGCAAACAAAAGGTGATTTTCTATTATATTATCCAATATTATTTAATTGTTATTCTTGACCTTACTTTTGTATTAGATATAATTAATGGTGTGACTGTTTCTCCAGGTGCAGCAAAGGATGCAATAACACAAGGTGCTGGTTCTTCAGATCTTCAAGTGCAGCAAACAAAAAGTGATTTTCTATTATGTTAACCTATTTAATTGTTACTTCACCTTAATTGTGTATTAGATATAATTAATGGTGTATTTGTTTCTCCAGGTGCAGCAGAGGATGGAATAACACAAGGTGTTGGTTCTTTAGATCTTCAAGTGCGGCAAACAAAAGGTGAATTTCTATTATGATTAATTGCTATTCTTAACCTTAATTTTGTGTTACATATAATTAATGGTGTGTTTGTTTCTCCAGGCACAGCAGAGGATGTAGTCAAATCTTTAAGAGTTGATGAGGAGAAACAAACCAAAGGTTCGTCTTTTAGTTGTTAGGGATAAAAACATCTAGACTTAAGTACGAAAGGAGCAAGGAAATGTTAAGTCTCACTTTCGAGAGGCAAGATATTAGAAGTTGAATTTGTCATGATCAACAACTAAATTATCTTTTGATGAGCCTATGGTTGGCAAGATATGCATATTAGTATCCCTATCTAGTACAATTCAATTAGTGTATTAGTTTCTTAATCTTCTTCGAAGTCATGTTTCCTAATTTAACTAGTACTGAGAAAGGAATAAAGCAGTACAAGACGTTTTCTCATGGAATTTAATTTGTTCGATCAGAGTGTGGTAATTACACAGCCATGTACCTTTATCAGCTTTCCTATGATTATATCATAATAACTAGTAAGCAGCTGTGATGTTATCTTTTTGGTAAATAATAATTAGAAAAATATGGTTGGTTGTAAGTATTTTTGTTTGATTTCTTTTTATTTTCCTTTTTCACACATTGGAATTTAACAATTTAAGGTGTATACACGACATTAACATCTTGAACACATCTTAATATCATATTATAACGATAATTTTTCTACTCTGCACTTAAATCTTTAAAAATGTATTATTATGTAGTGGACCAACTCTAGGTCTGGGCCCACTAGACTAGCACAAATCAAATGATAGAGCGTACCATTAGCATTAGTACCTATGATGAGGTTAGTTTGGTTTCTTAATTAGGATAGAGATAACTTACATGAGTTAGTTTCTCTAGGGCCAAGTTAGTTCTCCACAAGAGAGAGATCTATGTATCACATAAAAAAACCAAAAGTATTTGATCTTGCCCCAATTCTACCTAGATTACAATTGGTATGTAATCTTGTAATCTCATATATGCTCTTGCCATCAGCCCAACAAGTCCAACCCAATCCGCTCTTTCATCACATGGAAAACCACCATAGATATTGAGACCTTTAAGTTGTTGCAACATTCATTCCTTGCTGGAGCAATGCTAAAGAAGGCGACAAGATAACAATCTCACCATCATCATCACTGTTCTCCATTGGTGATCTTGCCAACAACTCTATTGACAACATCAATGGCATTCAAGTGCCCAACAGGGGTGTCCATGCTATTGTGAGCATCTATTGCCACAAACGTCATCACATATGTGACACCATCTTCATCAACAACATTGCCATTAATGCCACTGGAAGTCATAGTAGCATATGCGAATTGAAGTCCCAGTTAGGACACACTATCCTTGACAATGGAGACGGTCTTAGCTACATCTAAAGCCCTGCGTCAGCTTCACTGATCTAGGCCGCAACAATGACAGGGCTATGCAAACTTTTGTGGCATCAACATCATCTTCACTAGCAGCTCCATCGTCATCAACCTTCTCACTATCAATTCAACAACCCCATCGACCGCCACTGACAATGGTTCTACCATGATGGTGATGCTCTTAATCTAGCCACCACTCATGTGTTGCCACAAGATATGAACCCGTCAGCACCAAGCAGCTATGGTTGAAGCTCGAGCCCCAACCATGCCATCACACAAAAGTAGCTTGGTGTCAGAGTGGAAGCATGCCTCACCTCCCTTCTATCATTGATGTACTAGAGCATTTGATGCGCAGTCCGCGTCGTACCATATGAACAATCAAATGCAAATAACCACTAGATAGTGAAAGGAAACAAACTGTATATATGATATAAGATAAATTCAAAATGAAATTGCACATCTTGTAGCAAGCACATAACCAAGCTGTTAACATAGGTGTTCAAACATTGATTTATGGGGAAGTAGGCCCCTCCACTTGACTTCACATGGATACAACTAGTCTATAGACACCCTTATCCAACCAGAATTCGAGCTGGTGGCTGGGTCTGGTTAGCCTCGTTTTTGCCTCTACATGGTATACCATGACTCAATATTTTCTATAACAAGATATGTTGCCTAAATTAATCGCCTCACCTTGACTATGTGCATCACCACAATGCACTTGAGTACATGCTATCTTGAAGTAGTGGTATAACATTATGTTATTAGTTGGTCTAACTTTAGGAATGTTAGTGGGTTTGGATTGAGGTTTGGTCCCACTAGCCTAGTGCATCACAAATGATAGGGCTTATTGTTCATGCATTCATTGCAGTGCATGAACATTACCTTAGATTGTATTAGTTAGTTTGTTAGGATAGATGAGTCGACCAAGATATTGCTTAGGGCTCAGTGTTCATTTCTATAAAAGAAACACCCTTGTATCAATTTCAAGAGTATCAGCCCTAAATAATTTAGACCATCCAAGGGAAGACAAATTAGTTTATCATGACTCAAAATGCCATTGTTTCCCTCCTACTTCGATGCAAAGAGAACTATGTGCTCAGATCTTATTCAGCTATTTAGCATGTGATCTATACCTACTCTCCTTTTATTCTCAATCATGCATGACAATTGTGTATCGTTGTATTGTAGAAGAAGAAAATGGTAAAAAAACCATTACAAACACACATATTCGAGCACACACACAAAGATCGTAAGTTATATTACATATATGACTTTCAGTGTCCAAACAACATGATGATGGCTATCTAGTTTAGTGGATAAGTCTTCACAGTGTAGCCAACAAGTAAGGAAGACCTTGAACCCCAGTCATACCCTAAACTGCATCTCCTCTCTAGCGAGCAACCAAGTTCATCTAGGCTTGGCAAAGCCCCATCCAAAACACATCATTTACGATGTGGCTCAATCTACTTTGGTTGTCTATGTGTAATATAATTTTGGAATTGAAGAGTGCATTTGCCATTAATGGTGGGCCCAATAAATGAATGTATCTTGGGAGAAATATATGACTACGACCTTTCCTATCTTGGGCGGAGCATGACTGCTAATGTAGCTCACTGATTTGACATAGAAACGAGTGCGCCGGAGCCCATGCAAGCCCCTAGGGTTGTTGGTCCCTACATCGACCCCTATTTGCCACTATATGGCATTATTACACGACAAAGTGGCACCAACCAAAAACTCTACCATTTGGTTTCAATTTGGGTACTGGTTTGGTTGAACATGTATATAGTCAATGTATGTCCATATAATCACTACTGTCTACTGGCGGACCATTAGAAAAAGTGTTGGTTGTAAACTTTATTAGAATGCTTGGTGACCTAAGCAACAATGGTGATTATGTTTAATAAAGGCACCCTTTGGCAAGGCTTCTCCATCTTCAGGTAAAGACCTCAAAATGTCTTCTGCGTTAAAATTCTACGAGGAGCCAAAAAAGGCTCACATTGCACAACTAGGCCCAAAAATTGTGGTGTCTCTCTCGTTTTAATCCCACCTTCCATAATCCTTGTCCAAAATGGTGTGTGTCCAAGGAAGTGTGGGGGGACAATGATCGGGAAGAGCAGTGGTGCACCCATGGTGAAAAGGGTTGTGGTGGCTGAGATGCAGTAGTGGCGGAGATGCAACTCATTAGCAGAGGGGGGTCAAGTTCGATGGTGAGGGCACAACTGATGTGAGTCCATGCGTGGGTGGCAACATGAATTGCAACAGGCTAGTGGTGGGGGTGCTTTTGTGTCCCACATGATGCATTCTCACACGGGGTTGGGACGATAGCTGCTCTAGACCTTTCACATTGCCCTGGGTAGTGGTGACTCCTGGACTTCTCATGAAAGCGCAGGGCTCGTACGACAGCCGCTCAGGATGCTTGATGTGGCCCTGCCTCCTGAGTGGTAGTGACACACATCCTTCACGTGGTAGTGCGAGCATCAGACATCAACCACAAGCAGACTTTCATGCATCAGTGTTGCTCACATCACTCTTTCAAGGGTGGCACAAGAACCCGAGGTCCTATGTGCAGTAGCCTTTCCTCCTTGCTTACACATGTCGATGTGTGTGGCGTGCATGGTAACCATTGGTGGTAGTGGGGACACCGACAATTGTCACTGATGTTTGATGGGATAGTAGTGGAGAAAGCCTCACCTATTGTATGGGGTAATGGAAGTGATGTGATGGGTGTAGTTCAATTCCTTAAATGCATCCATCAATCTACTCCTCCCCCCTTACATGGCATTCTCATGCCATACCAGGCCATGCCAAATGCTGGTGAGGTATCATTTATGGAGAAAAAAAGGAAAACATAATAAAAATACAAAGAAAATCGAGAATCATCTAGTTGGTGTCAACCTTGTTGCAATGGGTGATGTAATAGTGCAGTGGTGGTGTTGATGACTATTGACAATGTTCATGGTGGAGTTGGAGCCATAAGACAGTGATAGGGATGTCAGTGATTTCGTGCCAAGCTAAGGTTGTTTGAGGCAGAGGTGCTAGCGTACAAGTTGATTCAAGTCGATTTCCAATGTTGTGAGGCTCGTATTGATGTCAAAATCCAACTAGCTAGAGTTGTATGTTGAGATGAGTTGAGTTCGGCTCGTGTTGATGCTCCAATCCAACCAGCTGGTGCTTTGTTTGTCGAGTTTGAGTTGTGCAACACGTGTTGTCTCAATGCAACCTGCTTGTGTCGTTATTTTTTTTACCATTTATTGTTTTGCCCTTCATCTTATTTTTAATATATAAGAGGCATGTCTCTTACTTGGTTCATTAAACAAATTGGAGTCGCGATTGAGCAGTGTGGTGACCTCTTACTGATAAGAAAGGAAGGAACAACATACAGTCGTCAAATAAGGAAGGAAACATTATGCAATGGAAAGAGAAATAAAGGATAAAAAATGCATTCAAAAATAAAAAGCAAGAAAAATTGGCTAATGAACAACTAAGTCAAAAAAATATATAAGGGTATACTGGACAGTTGAACACCATCATTCATTTATAAAAAAATAGCAGGTGTTTTGCTAATAACTTTTGGGAAAGGACTTCATCTCCACTACAAAAGCTGCTTCACTGCAGGTACCGGAGTCGTATTCCTCCCTAGGGCCACCAGCAGCACTTCTCTTTCACGCCAAGTCAGTAACAGTCAGCAGCCACCAGACAACCGGTGGTATTTTTCTCTCACAACAAATCTGCACCGTCCACCAACAACCAACCAGCCGAACAAAATAATAGTCCTGCCAAATAGGCCCTAATTAAGTTGTGATGCTCAACTGTGCATTGAGTGTATCTATACACAAAGATATTGATGTTGGCCTCATAAACGTTCCTGGAAGTAGGAAAGCAACAACAATATTACATACATAGGGAGGGAGATTGAATGTGAACTATAAGGATTAAGCCATGCACATTTTGGTTCATATTAATAGCAGCAAGTGCAAAAATAGGCAGACTAGAAAATTATCAAACAGCAGCCATTGTGGGTGAGATGCTATATAAGTAAACTAGGTGATTCCCTGCACATTGCTACGGGATTTGAGAGAGCTTTTTGGTAGACTTTCCTGTGTCGCACTCAAGCTTTATGTTAATGTTAATGCCACTACGGTGACTGTTTGAGAGAAATCTTGTAGTGGGGCACTTCTATATAATTATTATGGGAGATAGCACTTTAGCAGTAGAAATCTAAACTCGTGAAATTTTGATTGTATAACTACTGAAAACCACTTTTTCCCCATGTGCTCACCATTTTTTCTGTTGGGAGCACTCAGACTCACAGGAAAATTCCATTATAGCCAAGATTTCATTCCTGATCTATATGAAATAGTGGATTTTGTATACCCAGATTTTACTTCTAACACATGCTTATTCTACCTGCCTCTAGATGCACAAGATCAAATATCTGATTTCTCTAACATCCGGATTGAAGAATCGTTAGAAGGTCAGTTTTATTTATCTGTTAGGATGTTTAGGAGTGCTAATGTTTAGATAAACTATCTACCTTTACATTTGTCTACCTTACATTTCCACAATTCAAATACACAATTCTCAAAACAAAAATTTAGGAAGGAACATGAAAGAATTATATGCAATGTTGACATAATAAAAATTTATTAACCTTTTCACATTGAAGGCTTAAAATCTTGAATGAACCCACTTGAACTACTGAATGTGGTACTTATTTATAAAAGAGTAGATTTGAACAGACAGTAGGGGGTATTGTTTCCTATAGAAATCGTACTGGTTTTTTTGTTGATGGTAAATTGATGCATTACCATTGTTGACTCTATATTGGTAAATATTAATAAAATTCATCCATTCTTGTTTGTTTATATAATTTGTTGCTATAGACTATTGTACTACTAGAAAAGTTAGTCCCTTACTCAGTATGATTGTGATAAACCAGTGTATTAGGAACAGAGAACATTTTTCATTTCTACTGAAGTTTAGTGTTAGCATTTGGGACATTTTGATATGCCAAAACTGTTTAAATAGCCTATATATAATAGCTTAGAAGGGTCCATAACTCAAAGTAACTGTACTTCTATACTTTCGGATCGTTCCCAAAAACTATTTCACCAGATACACATTGAGCCTTTTCATTATTTGTTTGTGTTATAAAGTTTGCAAAAAAGATCCATATTTTTATGTATGAAAGGTATATAATTTTTGTTAGTATACGTATTATATGATTGGTGTGCCATTTTTTAATCCTCTAATGTGTCATGGACTGAGTTGTTCCCTTTTTAACCCCCCTTTTATTTTGCCCCTGCATGGTTTGCTTTGGTACAATGTAATTCAAGGTTTCACTCTCAACATTACACTTAAAGTTCAATTGTTTTTTGTTTTCAACAGTCTTCCATTCTGCATCTCATCAAACTTTCTCCTTTGGTAGTTTCTACATGCTTTGTTGTTAAACTTATTATTTGATGAAAAATGAAAGTGCTGGTACTAATTTTCATGATCACCTTGATGTTAAGACCTCTTTAGATATCTTGCATGGGTCAAGGTGGCACACTACAAGTAATTGATTATTTAAATGTTCTTAAAAATGAGCCATCAATAGGTTCGAGTGATTTCTACATGTTCATTTTCTTTGGTCAATTATTTTACATTTTACTTACAAAACTGAACGTTCCACTAATTTTTGCTATTGTTTCCCCCTTAAGGACTTAATGTTTCATTTGTATTGTTCACCATACCCTCTAGCGTTCTCCTATATTGCAACTGCCATTTGAACTTCAATTGTATTATCGGATGGCCATTTTTTAAAAACTTATTGTGCATATGCCAATATCCAGTTTTCTGGGTTACACTGCAATGTATAATCTATAGGGAAATAATATAACTAGCTAATTGATCTACGATTTTCTCCCAAACTAAGATTTTTCTGCAATGTATAATCTTAATGCAATGATATATATGACGATGCATATTCAAGAAAAATCTAATATTCTTTTTGTCAATAAATCCCGATATGTAAAAGATTCTACCAATTAATTACTTCATCCAAAATGTTATACAATGGTTGATTATCTTGCGCAACTGGAGCTCTCAAACTAACTTATAACTAAATTAAAATTGTATGGTACCACCTAGTGGGCTGGTATGGGTAGTACTGATATTAGTAGTCACGAGTCACGCTAACCTTGGCAATATAATGCATAAAATATACAACTGAATATAGCTTGTTTTGTCCCTTACTCTGAGTACATTAGCACACTCCTATAGTAGCTATGAACTGCTTATTTTGTCCCTTACATGTTTGATTCTATGCAATTAACATTTCAAGTTTTGTATCATGATTATTTATTATTTTTATTTATGTAGTAGCTGGAGAAGCCCACCGCAGTGGTGTTGCACCTGATTCTGCAACGTATTCTCAAATGCTCAATACTCAAGGTCACTTTTTTTTTTTGCTAATGTGATGGATCACTAAATTAATATTTTCTGGAGGTTTTCTTTTATGTGTTGTATGTTCGGCTCCCATTTAATTTCCTTTATATTAGCATTTTTGGTCATGGTGATGATACCACCGAGTAAAATTTAGATGACTGAGCACCAAATAGTTTATTGCATTTTTACCATTCAGTTGAGTTACAGTAGTGTTGGCTAGCAGATCCTCCTACAAAAGTAGTTCTACATCGTTTGTTGCGAAGCAAATGCACTAAACATGGCCTGCATGCTTGCTTATTCTGAATGCTGGCATTACTTTTCTACCAGTTTTGTCCTTTTTTCCAACCACATGTTAACTTTATTATGAAATCAATAATAATGCAGATGGAAGCTCTACTAAAGCCATGGACATTGACAAAGATAAAAGTAAGAACTCCAGGCATAAGAATAATAGTGGGGCAAGTATTGAAGAAGCTACCAACCTGGACAGTGACGAAGATGAGGATCTTCATCACACAGTGCAACACAATCTAGAAAGCAAGGCATCATACGCTCCAGGGGCTATGAGTGGTGCCCATCTCAATATGGAGCAACCTGAGTCAGCTAATGTGGTGTCATCCCTCACACCCATGTGGAATTATGTAGATCCTCAAGGAAACACCCAAGGGCCATTTCCACTGTCCTGGCTGTTCCGTTGGAGGGGCTTCTTCGACAAGGACTACAAAGTGTGGAGGACAGGAGAGACCCCGGAGCAGGCTATTTTGCTCACGGACGCCTTTCTCATGTATCTGTAGCGTGCTCTCGCTCTCAGTTGAGCCTTCCGTCTTACCTGTTTGTCTGGACCCTGCTGGAACACCCAAATATTGTGTCATCATGGCACTGTTCGGATGGTAGGGGTAAATATTTACCCCAAGGAAAATGATTTGCCCCTCCCATTTGCCCCTACTAATATTTGTCCCTTGGGGTGTTTGGATGGAGGGGTAAATGTGGATGTGGATGAGAGAGGGAGAGCGGGACCCACCACAAATTTGCTCCAATTTGCTACCTTTTAGGGGTAAATGGAATTAGGGGGGGCAAAACATTTGCCCCACCACATTTGCCCCACATGTTTGGCACCATAGCGGTAAATAGGGGTAAATTTGCCCCATTTACCCCATTTACCTCACCATCCAAACAGGCCCCATATCTGCCAGAGAATACTTAGGCATTTAATTTGAATTCAGGCAGCATATATGTATTAATGTATGTGGAGTATATGGATACTGAAAAACTAATGCTTAGTCAGTCACCGCATACGGTATGTGATGTTGTTTCCCCCAGTTCAGCAGGTCGTTTTGAGGATCGTTCTTGGGTCGGGTTTATTATCTTCTAGCTCAAACTCCACCGCGCACTGATTTGAGAGTCATGAAGTGTGCCAAATTCTTTAATAAATTAAGGACACCACGAAGGGGAGATGCAGCATATCGCTTGTGCTGCTTTTCACTGTACCATGTACTTACGCATAATACGAATACAAGTATAGAACTATAGATAGTTATTTTTTTCTCGAATCGGATACGAATAGTATCGTGATGCGTGGAATATTGATGTTCATCAAAGTTATTCGGATCTTAGAAATCAAAGTGAGTATCTAGATACGGATCGAGTGAATAATAAGTACACCGAAGCCCCCTAGTCCTAGTTGGCTAGTGGAGCTGAGCTGCTGAGGTATTGTCGCAACCACCCAAGTTCGATTCATCGTTGGAGTGAATTATGGGGTTGATTTTAAAAAAAATCCCCTCGCCGGTGAAACCGGGGTTCGGGGTTTTCTAAGCCGGGAGAATGTTTCTTCTTCTTAATGAAAACCGTGGGGCCGTGGTGATGTAGGATTGTAGCCAGATAGGAGATGTAGGGTTGTAGCTTGGTGATGTACTAATGTAAGTGGGAGAGCTATGTGTATATGATGGTGTGATGAGACTGCTCTAGTTCCTAGAGGATCAGGGTCATCTGAGTGGGTGGTTCATAAAGGTTATGTACATTAATAATAGTATTAGTTGTGTTGAATTCTATCCCTTTTTTTCTTTTTATGCATATATTGAATTCAATGAGCGTAAACTAACCCTACCTTTTGTGAATAATGTGTGTTATTTTGATTTGGATATAGTTTGAGGTTAACAATGTCATCGTCAAGTGGCATTGGTAATGGTCGTGGTCGTGGCATAGTCCGTGGTCGTGGTGGCCGTGGTTGTGGCCGTGGCAGTGGCTGGGAGGACCCGTTGTCTCGTTGTCCAGGATTGCACTTTCACCGCGAGATTACCTTGCAAATGGGTGATCAGACACGTGTAGGCAACGTGGTAATATAATGATGGAAATTAATTTGCTTTACATAGATCTTTTTTCACTCTACATGGGAAATATATAATTTTAGTTAAGATAATTAGTTTAGGTTATCAACAATATTATATGGGTTAGAGATATTACCGATGATATGTCTGGTACTCCTCCTATAATGCAAACTGAGTGTGTTGAGAACACCATAAGAGTGCATATCTCTTTCACCGTACCTGCTCGATTTGTATACTACTAGTCGTTGCCAGTAGGCACGCCACACCCAATGGTTCCCATTGCAGCAGTAGGCTCATCATCGTTTATTCGGTTAACCCGAGAGAGGACTGCCATGTAGAATTGTCTACAACAGTTTCAGAATGTTGGGTGCTTCATGCCAGAGCTTCCCTATTTTAAATTAAGGCAAATCCAGGTGGGTGAAATCAATATGGTCCAAAGTATAGAGAGGCTTTGTAGGGCTCATCGAGATTTGAGATTTGCTATAATGCACATGGCTGCATTATGTGTAGAGAATGCACCCACCCTAATTACAACTATTTTTACCTAGTTGTAATTAATTCGCGTTGGGTTGCCACTGGGAGCCTAGTTGTAGTTTCTTTGTATCTAGTTGCAATGATGTCAAATCTGTTGCAATTATTTATGTCCAGTTGCAATTAGCATAGTGTTATAGTTGCAATTGGTCTAGTCTTGTGGTTGTAATTGGTTTGCGCACAGTTGCATCTGGTTCACGCTTAGTTCCAACTAGGTTCTGTCTAGTTGCAGTTGGTTCGTGTCGAGTTGCAATCGGTTCAGCCGCGTAGTTGCAACTACGGGGGTCTGTGCATTTGCTATTCAGAATGCACCTAGGTGCATTTTAGTGTCGCTTGATATATATATATATATTCTTAATTAATTTATCTCTCTGAATCCACTTATGCTTCAATAAACTTCTGTGCAATTCTTAACCAAGTCGCGGAAAGAGTCGGGGTGGATTACTATGGCGGGGAGCCCTTCTTCACCAGAAATTAGAAGCATCAAGCAATTTTAACTTTCTATAATGTCAGTAGAACCCGGGGCTCCATGTTTGATGTTTGTAGTGTTGTGTGTGACAGTCTTCCGGAAGCGGAGGAAAGTGCACTCGTACACACTACGTGGAAACCTCAAATAGGTCACGCAGCATTTGTAATGGGCCCTTAACGCCCGTTACATCCACCCACATCTGTAAGGGTCGTTGTTTGGCACCCGTTACCTATAAGCGCACTGTTACTGATAATTTCGCACTGGAGACGCATGCTTGTAGGATGCATCTCCTTTCCTGGTGACCCAATTGGATGCGTCTCATGTCTTAGGACTCGTCTCCTTCGATTGCCACCCAGGGTCGCCTTTTTTCTCACATCAGAGACGCACGTTGTTATTGCTCGTCTCTGTCTTCTTTTTCCGACACCACTCGCTCTCTCTCCGCAGAAGGCCACTCCTGTTCCGACAACAACACTCACTCTCTCTCTCTTTAGAAGGTCACTCGCTCAATCTGTGTGATAATATGTCCCCGCCAGCCTGTCCCGTTCACCACCACCAGCTGCACGCGCTCTGAGGATCGCACTTAATTTCTCTCCTCAGAAAGCCGGTGTTGCAGCAGACCAGCCGGCCGCGTGCGCGATGGCGAAAGGGGCCAGCGGACGTCGATCACGCCGTCCCCCGCGCTATCGCCGCGGCCGCGCCGCCGCCTCCGATCCTCCTCCTCGCGGTCGCCTTGTAGAAAGTCCTCGTCAAGGTGGAAATTAATTGCCCCCTTTTATTGAAATTCTTCAGCTGTCCTAATCCTCTTGTGTGTTATTAGTTTTTTTTGTGTGATGAATTATGCTCATTTGGTGTATGGAATGCAGATGGCGTCTGCTGCTCGGGTTTGGATGTACAGACAGCCCAAGGAAGATTGGGAGAATTTCTTAAGAGGGTTCAATGGTTTTCTAAATCAAGCAGAGGCGGATATGAGAAACCGTGGTGTTAAGGCAATGCTTTGCCCCTATATAGATTGTCTCAACCAAAAGAAATTCGCACAACGGGAAAACATTTTTCATCATTTGGTCACACGTGGTTTCACAAAAAATTATACATGTTGGAATAAACATGGCGAGGAAGGCCTTAATGAACTCGAAGCAGGCTGCCTAAATGAAGGTGAAGTGCGACACCATGCTACCGACCATGATGAAGACCTTGATGACAGTGGACTTTTTGAGGAAAATGAACCATTATTCTCACCAAATGTGTTGAGGCCTGAAGATATCACTGATCAAGAAGTTAGGGGCTTCGATGATGGTGAGGTGTTACAACATGTGCACAATGTTGATCAAATGTTACGGGATGTTGAGTTTCAATGAGTGTACACACCTTTTGAATTAGCGAGGCTGAAGCAGTTCATTGAAGATTCAAAGAAACCCCTCTATCCTAATTGCCAGAAGTACTCTCGCCTTTTTGGTGATCTAAAACTTCTGCAGCTTAAGGCAGATCATGGTTGGAGCAACAAAAGATTCAAACATCTATTGGATGTGCTTAGAGACATGCTACCTGAAGGAAACCAAATAGCAGAGTCTTTCTCTGAGGCGAAAAAGACAATCTGTCCTCTGGGAATACAAGTTGAAAAAAATCCATGCATGCAAGAACACTTGTGTATTGTTCCGTGGAGATTATGCAGACCTTGACAAGTGCCGCAAGTGTGGCTATGATCGGTACAAGAGGAAAAAGGATGGTGGAGATGATAATAATGCTGATGACGAGAACGAGCCCGGCGAGATCAGAGGCAAGAAGAAGAAGGCTAACAGAGGGGCTCCTATGAGGGTGGCATGGTATTTTTGCATCATTTCTCGACTGAGAAGATGGTTCGCAACATGAAAGGAGGCCCAACTCTTGTGTTGGCATGACGAAGGCTGAAAGGAGCTTAAGAAAGATGGCAAGTTTAGGCACCCCACAGATGCAACACAATGGGGTAACATTAATAACCACTTCCCATGGTTTGATGATGCAAGGAGCATACGGTTTGCTATGAGCACAGATGGCGTGAACCCATTCGGTAACCAGAGCTCAACACATAGCACTTGGCCTGTTGTGCTGTCTTTGTACAACCTTCCACCCTGGCTATGTAAGAAATAGAAAAATATGATGCTGACAATATTGGTCTCCGGGCCAAAGCAACCTGGTGACCGTATTGATGTCTGCTTGAGGCCACTAGTTGATGACTTGAAGATATTGTGGAAGTCTGGTGTGCCGGAGGTTTGGGATGAGTACAAGCGTGAGGAGTTCACAATGCATGCCATGTTGTTCACCACCATCAACGACAACCCAGCTCATCGCAACCTCTCTGGCCAGAGTAAATGGAAAGGTGTAGATTGCCCACACTGCTGGAAGATACTTGCGCAGTATGGCTAAGACATTCAAAGAAATACGTATTTATGGGGCACCATCATTTCCTCAGCAAGAAACATCCATATCGGGCCATTGATTGTCAGTTTAATGGGGAAAAGTAGAATCAGAGGCGCCGTTGCATGTGACTGGAGATATGGTCCACTTGAAAGTCAAGGACATCAAAACTATCGAGGAGTTACCCAAACTGATTGAAAAAACCCTTGGCAAAAGAAAGAAACGAGATGGTGAAGAAGAAGAAGAAGAAGGAGAAGGAATGTGGAACAAGAAATCAATTCTATGGGAGCTGGAGTATTGACCGATGTTGGATGTGCGTCATTCGATTGACAACAAGCACGTCAAGAAGAATGTGTGTGAAGCTACTTGTGGAACATTGCTACAACAGAAGTCCAAAGGAAAAGATCATAAAAATGCAAGGGAGGATCTTAAAGAGCTGGGCATTAGGCCAAAGCTCTATGCAGAGGAAACAGAGATGGGGACGAACCTTCCCGTTGCTGCAACCACCTTGTCAAAGGCAGAGAGAAAATAATTCTATCCATTTTTGCATGATTTGAAAGTACCTTCAGGCTACTCATCAAACTTCAAGAGGCTAGTGTCGGTGAAGGACATGGAAATGAATTTCAACTTGATGAAATCTCATGATTGTCATGTGTTGATGACAGCTCTTCTTCCTGTTGCACTTAGAGGTATCAAGACATAACTGGTTCGCGACACGGTCGCAGGCTTGTGTTTATTCTTTAATGCAATAGAACAGAAGGTGATTGATGAGGAAAACTATTAGATATAGAGAGGAGGCATTTCGAGACCCTATGCCTACTTGAAGCTACCTTCCCACCATCATTCTTTGATCTCATGCTGCATCTAACAGCACACCTCGCAAGGGAAATCTGGTTCCTTGGCCCATCTTACCTTCATCAGATGTTTCCATATGAGAGGTTCTATGGATTCCTGAAATGATTGGTACATAACCGGTTATTTCCGGAGGGAGCCATTGTTCGTGGCTATGAGACCATTGAAGAAGTGGAGTGGGCCATGGGTTATATGGACCCACAAAACCCCATTGGTGTGCCTCGCTCACGGTATGAAGGTAGGATTTTAGGTGTTGGCACCATAGGGAAAAAGTCAGTCACTCTGAAACAAGATGCCTTCCAAAAGGCTCATTGCATTGTGATACAACAGCTGCACCTAATTACACCGTTTGCCAATGAGCACAAATGACAACTACGTGAAGACAACCCTGACCGTGGTAGGGCTTGGCTTGCAAAGATGCACATGCAAGCTTTCAGTAGGTGGCTCCGAGATTATGTCGAGACATGCAACAATAATGCTGCAATTACCGACAAGATAAGGAATCTAGCAGTGGGGCTATTATTCACTGTTACAAGATACCAAGCAATGGATATCAATGGATACACATTCTACACCATGGCCCAGGATAAAAAGAGAGTCTATCAAAATAGTGGTGTGTGTGTGTACGGGCTGTCGCCGACGACAGTCATGATGATGATGACACGGAGACAAACACATATTATGGTCAAATCGAGGAGATATGTGAGCTTGATTATGTAGGATTGAAGGTAGCCTTGTTTCGGTGTAGATGGGTCACCAATGGGAAGAGAGCTGTGGGCAAGGACATATATGGTTATGTTAGTGTTGATCTCCAGGTCTTTGGTTACAAAAACGAACCGTTTGTCTTCACTAACGATGTTGAGCAAGTGTTCTATGTAACTGACCTTGCAAAAAAGAATTGGTATGTGGTTATGCTTAGAAATAAAAGGATTGTTGGGGTTGAAAATGTTGTTGAGGAGGAATACAACCAGATTGATGAAATTCCATCCTTTGACACTGCATACAAGCCCCGACTCTTGGGAACTAACAAAACACCTTACTTGCGAAGCGACCATAGTGAAAAAAATCCATATACAGAAATCAAGGAAGAAAAAGCACGCTTGATTTTTGCTGAATCCTTTTTGTAATGTCGGAGGATGTGTCTATTGGTGGAAATGGAATCCATTTTGTAATATAAAGGATGCAATGTATTGGTGGAATTTCAATCCTTTTTGTAATATATGGGATGTGGTGAAATTTGAATCTTGCTTGTAATATATTCTGCCTAAGATACTATATATATTCTATTTATATTCTGCTTTAGTTCAGTAATGGGCGTTAATATCAAAGAGACGAGGATTAGCCAACCTGCATCGCCTAAGTTACAGGCAAGAGACGAGGATTAATGAACTCGCATCGCCTTTGTTACGGGCAAGAGACGAGGATTAACGAACCCGCGTCGCCTTTGTTATGGGCAAGATATGCGAAATCACAAACAGACTACATCAAAAGAGACATAGATTAGCCAACCCTCGTCGGCTTGTTCTTCATGCTTTGCAAGTGAGTAAGTAAATCATACAAAAAATTGTACTGCACAGAGATAATCACACAAGCATGTCTATTGAGATGCAAAATCACACACACACACACAGATTACATCAAAAGAGACACGGAGTAGCCAGCCCCCGTCGGCTTGTTTTCTTCATGCTTGCAAGTGAGTAGGTAAATCATACAAAAAATTGTACTGCACAAAGATAATCACACAAGCATGTCTCTTGAGATGCAAAATCTCTCACACACACAGATTATAGTCATCATTGATACATCAGAAGGTTAAAATGTGGCCATATCTTCATGATGAGATATGCAAAATCACACACAGATCGATCTTGCTCGCAGGTCAATGTTGCTCACCTTCGGCTTGTTCTTCATGACGAGATATGCTCCAGATTCTGGCGTCTTCCTTATGCTTACAAGTGAACACAAGAGAAAGATACAGAGAGGGTGGAAACATATCCCTTAAAAAAATCCCTCCTCCTAGAGGAGAAGGGGAAAGCAAACCTCAGAGCGGCCCTTGGCTGACCTCTGCAGCCTACGTGGTACTTGCTTGACCATGCACCGCATGTGCGGCCACAGCGCTGTCGACCGACGTTTGTCGATAGAGGGGATGCAAGATGAGATTTCTTGGGTGTGGGACCCCATCACTTACAAAGCATTCCTTGCTATGCTGCCGATCTCGGGAATCCGGAGGCTTGCTTCTTCTCTGGGATCAAAGCCATCTTCATGGAAAACAGGGGATGTAATGATCTCATGCGTGCCGCCGAGGGTGTGCGTGCTGCCGAGGGTGGGCACGATGCGGCGGCCTATCTATACGACATCTTGCTCTACAGAGACAATGGTGGTGCCGCCGTCGATGACACCGCGAAGTGGTACATGAGGCGGGTCGCGAGCGGAGGCACTATGACGTCGAGATGGCTGAGCAACGAGGGGTGTCTACCTTTGCGCGAGAAGGTCGCTCGTGCGATCCACTCCTCGACTTGGAACATTTGGGGTGAACCGCTACCACCTCCAGCACAGGTGTGCGACGATCAGCCGTGCGCAGGCAACAGTGGCTGTTGCGGCGTGGATAAAGGATGGCTTCAATTTTCTCTGTTTTACAGCGAAGACTATAGGCTCCGCTGCGAAATGGTGAAGTTCGAACTGAGTATTGGAATAGAAAATCAATAGTAGATTAGCTTTTGAATGATGCTCGAATTATCTGTGTAAAATTTTGGGAGAGCAGCAATGCCGACACAGGTTATCAGCCCCACGTCGCTAATGACTGTGGGGTCCAGTTCTATTCAAATGAAGAACAATTCCCATTTCTCTTTTAATCTGCAATCAATTGTTGTAACAAGTATTTCTTCATCGTTATTAGTCCAAATTTGATTTTTTTCTAAATTTTTCTAAAATCTCCATCTTTTCATTAATTTTATTTTTTAGTGTATATTCTATTTGTTGAATAATGTTTATATGCCTTGTTTTGTTCTTTTTAAGTACAACATACAAATAATATTTGTTTTACACAACCATTAGTGATTAAACTTTGCATTTCATAAGCTTAAGGTGAACACAAGGTTTTGTTAAGTTTTCAAATGCATATGAGTTCGAACATGTTGCAAAGTGTGGGAAATTTCAAAGTTCAAGCAACATTCTAGGAAACTATGTGAGAGATGTAGACATTTCTACACAAGTATATTATTCCTTCATCGATACCATTTGAAATTTCGAAGATATGTTTAGGTACCCAAATTATGTTGCCAAGTCAATTTGTAGTTTCTTTATAGCAAATTCGACATTATTAGAATTATTATATAATTACCATGGGGTGTAAAAATGAAATATATGAATTTTGTGCACACAAGTGTGACTGTTGATATTTTATTCAAATACTAAATGTCCAAATATGAATTGTTCATATTTTTATGATTTTTAGGTGTTGTTGTATGGGCTCTAATAATTTATGGAAGAAAGTTCCATTCCAATAAAAATAGTGACGGGCCCACGCGTCAACGTCAACAGCCAATATAAAAAAGATAATCGTCGCGTGCCCGCCCGGACCCAACTGCCAACAAATGCGATGCGGGTTCACTGACCATCGTCGACAATGACACTAGCACACACGTCAGCGTCAGCAGGCTAACTTACATCGGCAATGACTATCCATTGTCTCTAATATCTAATTCATCACAACAGATCTCCAATTCATCACAACAGAACACAGTTCATCACAACGCGGATGGATCTACTTGCGTCTATTAGATCAAGTTCATGACATACAAAATCTAACAACCAAACTAATTAACTAAGCAGTTCATGATCGACAGACAAACTAAGTAGTTCATGTCCAACAACCTTACGAAGACACATAAGCAGACACACATTGTTACTAATTGGTAGAGGAGTCTATCAATCAGTCAGAGTCCCGCCGTCGTCGCCACTGTGGCTGTCGTTGTCGCCGTCGTGGCTGCCGTCGTCGCCGTCGGAGCCGCCGTCGTCGAAGACGAAGTGGCGGCGGGCAGCCCGCTTGACCTTGGGGAGGTTCTTGAGCTTTTAAGCAAACCCGTGGATCCTGAAGGCGGACCCTTCACACTCGGGTCCTTGTACACATCATGATGCGCCTTGATGTCGAAGGTCGCGCCAACATCTTCATGCTTTCTAAAGGCGCTATTTAGCAGGTCGACGACGAACTTAGTGTCGTCAAAGAATAGTTCCTCATTGGCGTCCTTGGTCGCATGCTCCTTCACCTTCTCCAACTTCTTCCGACGGCGGCTTCCGTCGTCGTCGTCCTCCCTTCGTCCCCGCTTTGATGGCGGTGGGCTCCTCGACGCCATCTCCTCCTTCTCTCGGTGACCGAAGATTTGTAGTGGTGGATCGCAAGGAGGAAGAAGAAGTGAAAGAGATGATAAGCTTATGGAAGAAGCAGGGGAAAGCAGGGGATGGTAGGGGAGTTATATCGACAAGACGCGAAACCGTCAGGTGCCTCTGCTCCCACCCACTACACTACTGCCAATACGTGCCACTTGATTGCGCATCGGGCTCCGTTTCAGGCGCAAAACCGTCCAAAACCACACGTCACCTTTTAATTACATGGGAAGAAGGGGTAGGGGCAATTATAGATGTCGGTCCCACTCGTCAACGGCAACAGCCAAACTGCAACGCCTTTTCAATTTCCATTTATTGTTTTATTACATGGCCGAGGCACCTTCAACTTCAACCCTCGTCGCCTTCTGCAACTTCAATCCTCATCGCCAACTTCATCCCTCGTCGCCTTCAACTTCAATCCTTGTTGCCAACTTCATTCCTCATTGCCAACTTCAACCCTCATCGCCTTCAACTTCAACCCTCGTCGCCTTTCAATTTCCAAACCCCGTCGCTTTTCCATTTCCTCCCCTTCTCCTTGATGCTCACGGTGTCCTTGATGCGGCTGCTTCCAGATGAACTTGTCACCTAGATCATCATCCACTCCATCAAGGATAAGCCTACCTTCCATTTTCTAAACCTTCGCAATAAAATCTGCGGCACCTTCCGGCGCATCTGCAACTCCGATGAGGTACTACTGCATGTGTGTTGCGTGATCTTCTACGTCAGGTCGTGCTTTGAGCAGCGCTTCCACGAGGCCAATCATCTAGAGGCATTATGCTTCGAGGGGATGGAGAGGTTGATGAGGCGGCGGAACCCCGATAAGGGTCTGAAGCTCATCGGAGATGTCGCTGTTGAAGACTCCGGTGCCAAGTACAACTTAGCGATGCTGAAGTACTATTGCAACCCGACGGACCCAGAAGCCATGGCACTGCTCCAGTAAATCAGCAGCGTCCCATCACCCCCTGACAGTTGGTGGAAGAACCACAACCTGCGGCGGTTGCGCTACCTTGTCAACTAGGATCTCGACAACATTGCGTGGTGGTACTGGCTTGATGACGGTGACGACGACATTCCGTTGTTGCCCATCCAGAATCCCCACATCTGCATTTGGGCAGCGGGATGTAGGCGCTACGGGCTGGATACCAAAGAGATCGTCCACTACTGCAGTGCCGAGTGTCACATCCGTCATGAGTTCGACCTCTGCATGCGTACCTTCCGCCCGCCGTGGAGTACGCCGTCAGCATGATGAACATCAGGATGTAGGTGCAAGCATCAATGAACATTATCTATCTTAAATGTAAATTATTAGATATTACTAAACCAGATTTGATTTGATCGGGATGTTGGTTTTTAATCGGTTTTTGATAGATAATATTTGATTTGTCACGTTTGTGAGTCAAATCGAAGGTTGCGGTGGTTTCATTTGCCGCCGACGAGGCCTGGGATGCCCTCTTGGGTGTCAAAACCGCCGAAGCAGGCACGGCGAGGGCGCCGGCGGGCGACGGTGCCCTCTACTTCCTCCTTTGTTCTAGCGGAGAATGAAGAACAGTTTATCCGTCCCGCGTTGCCGACGACATTTCTCTTTTTAATCCGCAATCAAATTTTGTAACATGTATTTCTCGGTCGTAATTAGTCCAAATTTGATTATTTTTTCTACAGTTTTCTAACATCACTATGTTTTCATTATTTTCATTGTTTAGTGTATATTCCGTTTCTTGAACAATGTTTATGTGCCTTATCTTGTTCTATGTAAGTACAACATATAAATAATATTTGTTTTCCACACCTCCTATAATAAAACTTTGCGTTTTCCTAATCTTAAGGTGAACCACAAGGTTTTGTTAACTGTTCAAATGCATATGAGTTCGAACATGTTGCAAAGTGTGGAAAACTTCAATGTTCAAGGAACATTCTAGGAAACTATGCAAGAGATGTAGATATTTGTACACAAGTATATTATTCCTTCATCGAAACCATTTGAAATTTTGAAGACAAGTCTAGGTACCCAAATTATGTTGGCAAGTCAATTTGTAGATTTTTTAGAGCACACTAGATGTTAGTAGAATTATTATATCATTAACATGGGATGTAAAAACGAATTCTAAGTATCTTGGGCACACAAGTGTGACTGTTGATATTTTATTCAAATACTAAATGCTAAATACGAATTTTTCGTATTTTTATGATCTTTTAGGTGCTGTTTTATGGGCTCTAAGATTTTGGGAAGCAGGTTTCATTCGAAAAAATAGTGGCTGGCCCACGCGTCAGCGTCAGCAGCCAAAAAAGATAACCGCTGGCCGCCCGCCGGACCCAACTCTCAACAAAGGCGATGCGGGTTCACTAACCATCGTCGCCTATGACACTGGCCCACTCGTCAGCGTCAGTAGGCAAACCGTGCGCGGACTGCTCAAAAGTTCCCACGTATATTGACTATAATGCCCATGGAATTCCAATTGCAGCACAGAGCCGTCAAGGGCACGCTAGTAGTTTCATTAAACACAATTACACGCGCCATTCATATTCAGCTCCTCGCTTGACATATCCACAACGCCCGCACTCTCCCCACCGCCACCGCCACTCTCCCCGCTCGCCTTCACCACTCTCTCCCCTCTTGCCTTCGCCGCTCTCTCCCCGCCGCAGCCCTGCTCTTCTCCAGCCCCACCGCTCCCTACGTGACGATGGTGACGAGGACACAGTTACTGGCGTGCGGACTTCTTCCCGACCAACCTAAAGACGGTTGACGCGGATACGTCGATGTCGTCCCTGGCCACGACGACGAGCCGGCCGCCTCAGGCCACGAGCCGACGTGGATCAGGCCCCTCCGACCATCACGACAACAACTACTTCATTTGTGACAGAGGTTAGTCCTGCTTGAACCCCCAACACCCTCTCTCTCCTCGGCCACCAAATCTACTATATATTCATGTCAATGTGTATTAGGGAGACATGCCTTGATAGTTCATCTTTAATTGATTGACTGTGGATTTGATGGATGGATTTTGTTGCCCCAAGTCTATTTGAATAAATTATTGCTAACAGATGTAGTTATATGAATTGTTGAAATTCATTTTCATGTTCCTAGTGCTACAATTTTGCACAGTAAAATCATGAAAAGCATTGAGAATGTTAGCATACTTTAATTCTGCAATGCTTTGAATGTACCAGATCGACAGTTATGCTTTGGACCTGTTAGCATACTTTAATTCTGCTTTGCTTTGAATGTACTAGATCGTCTGTCATGCTTTGGACCTGCTAGCATATTTTAATTTTGATGGCCAGATAATGTCAATGGGAATTGCATCACAGTGGTTTATAATGTAGTGATAATTAGATTGTCTTATGCTTTGTTATGAGTGTTAATTGTTTCACTACCGTCATATATATTGTTATTGTTGGTGTCATGATGTATTGTGAGTGTTGTTTCACTACTGTCATATATAATGTCGTGACCATTGCTTTATCCTCTTGTTGCATGTACACATGGAACACACAATCCATCACTGCTCAAGTTGGACAAGGAAGCAGTTGAAGGAATTTATTCCCTGCTTTGATATATAAGCATATTGTTGTGTCCCTGTCAAAATGGTTAGCACCTATCCCTGTATGCTAATTAAGTAAAATATGAACTGTGTATGTCTATGTTGATTTTATTTATGACTATATCAGCTATTTTGCTTGTCAAAGAAAACGAATTTATCTAATAAGAATAAAGTTTAGATTTTCAGTCTTGCTTATGTTGCTCTACTGACAAACCTGACATATCATCTATGAAGTCTCCCACAACAACAAACTCCTCTACCTCCAGTGCATCATCACAGCCCATCGTCGGTGAACCTTCTTCACAGGGTCACTCAGCACAGACTACTGCGAGTAGTACTCTGTCCCGCGGGCCAAGGACACAAACCAAATGGCCAGAAGACAAGTTGACTGCAGCTGGACTTGATGCCAATTTTTGACCTACCCCAGATGCTGCGAGGGATAGATTTGTATTGGTCTGTGATCTCATTACTCGAGAGAGGGTGTCAATCAACAAGACGGTTGATGATCTCTCACCAATTGAGAAGGACCATCTGTTCATAGATTTAGAGGAAAAGCTAGATTATTACCCAGCCAATCTAGAAGAATCTGTTCGCAAGAAGGCAGATAAGGCAGCTATATTAGAGATGGGAACCTTGCAACGGCGGTTCAAGGCCCATTTAAGAAAAAAATATGTGAGTGAAGAGGAGACTCCCTTTGTGAAGCATGCCTTTTTGCAGCAACAAGACCAGGACATGTTTGTGCAGAAAACCAATTCTCCTTCATTTCAGCAATTGAGCCAGGAGATGAAACAAAAGAGAGCATTGCATAAGAAGCCACACAAAACGGGCAAAAAAGGTTATCGTGGTAAAAGGAAAGATTGGGAGGAGGAGGATGCAAAGCTAGCTGCAGAAGGAAAACAGAACCCTTGGGACCAATTTCCTGGACGTTTACCTGCGGGTAAGGGTAGGGAAGAAGAAGAAGAATACTAGTGAAGGAAGCGGGGGCATAACATTCAGTAACCCTACGGTGGTGGGGTAGAAGATAGGGTGAAAACACTTGCATCTCAGGGTAGCGATGGTTCTTTCTCTGGGGTTAGGGAGGATGATATCCTTACCGCAGCACTTGAGACTCCAGAGAATCAAGGTCGGGTCTGAGGCGTGTCTAGTTCACTTGGCTGGGGTAAAGGGTTTGGTGAAGAGTTCGCTGGAATGTTGAGGAAGAAGAGGAACAAGAGGTCCAATGCTCATGATATGATGGACATATCATTTAAATCAGTTGTCCATGCTCTAAGACTATCAGGCATCGAAATACCAGAAAATGTACTTCTTCCTTCCCAATTACCAGCACCTGCCAGTAGGAGGAAGAAGATGTGCATGGCAGTGAGGAAGAAGATGTGCATGACCGCGAGGAAGAACATGCGCATGACAGCGACGAACATGCGTGTGGTAGAGAGCAAGATCATTGGAATGCCAACAGTGATGAAGCGAATCAAGTGCATAGTGATAGTCGATCACCTATGTTGGACAGATGGACACGAAAGATAAGCTGACAGAGCCAACCGCGTGCAGCCTTTTGGATGGCATCAGGATTAATGTGGAGCTCGCACTAGCGAAAGTCTTTCCATTTCAAAAGGCCCGCCATTGAGTACTGATGCAGGATGGGTATGTTGTGGTGCAACCTACTTATGTGTGGGCTAATGCGGGTCACTACCCTCTGCCTGTACAAATTGATGGCGGTGACATAGCAACCCTAGCTGAAGCTCTCGTTCAAAGGATCCAATGGCCAAAGGACAGGATCCTTATACCACCCATGACGAGACATCCCAACCCTATAGCCACAAAGGTAGTAGGGGTACAACATCAGATGGAGGTACTGCAACTCAGTGTCAGAAAGAGAAGGCTCAACAGCAGCCGTAGTAGACCAGCAAAACTACGCAGCAGGAGTGTCGACAACAGCCGGAGGAGGAGCCTAGGCAAACTCCGCCTAAGCAGCAACTGCACCTTGAGGATAAGCAATAGACGAAACAGCGACCTCTCCAGCAGCAGGAGTGTCGACAACAGCAGGAGGAGCCTAGGCAAACTACGCCTAAGCAGCAACTGCAACATGAGGATAAGCAACAGACGAAACAGCAGCAGGAGGAGGAGCGCAGGCAATCTCCCCTTAAGCAGCAGATGCAACAAGTACAGCAACCACTGCAACAGGAGGAGCCCAGGCAATCTCCACTGTAGAAGGGGAACTAGGCCAGGAAACCTCTGCCTAAAGAAGAGATTTTTAACTGTATTATTGGGACAGAACAGGAACGACCAAAATACAAGCCTGGTGCACCTATGTTGTCAAAAGCAAACTTAGAGGCTGCTGGACCAAATTGTGCCAAGTTGCATGCTTATGTCATGGAACACAGTAAGGATAAACTTGTCATTCCAGCAAAGGTGGATCAAGACTACTTTAAAGGTGGTTTTGGTGCTTTAATGCTAAACATTGCATTCAGTAGTGTGTATAACCTTATAACCCTGGCTTCTTTGGATGTTACCTTCATGAGGTTGTGGACATTGTAAGTCCTTTAAAACCTAAAAAGATATTTCTTTAATTTTGACCACAAAGTTCATGCATGCTAACAATTTGATTTCTTTAGGAAAATGATGGACAAGGCAGCAGAGATGCAGATCAGCTTTGGGTTTTTAGATCCAGATTTGTTTACTTCCACAAATATTTCTCAGCATTCTCGCCAAGTTGGCAAAGCAATCTCAAATGCAATGAACAACGACTACGTGGTGGGTGCCTACTGCACTAGCCACTGGGTAATAGTGATCATCTGTATGAAGTTCAAAGAGGTTTGGTATCTAGATTCTGCTAAACAACATCCCCCGCTAAAGTTTTCCCAGACCTCCAACCTGTTATGAACTGGTCAGTTTCTTGTAGGTTTTGTTCACAAAAATTCAATCTCTTAGTGTTTCTAATTGGTATTGCTGACCATGCAGGGCCTTTGGTACAGTATTTGAGGTTTTGTTCACAAAAATTCAATCTCTTTGTGTTTTTAATTGGTATTGCTGATCATGCAAGGACTTTGGTGAACATGCACAGGACGGAGTGACAGAAGGAAAGAAAAAAAGCCAAAAGCCACACTCAAGCACAAAATAAATCTTACTATAAGACCGAGGTTTTTTTATTGTCTCTTCTTACCTATTTGGTATTAACTTGTGATTTTGGTACCTCAACGCAGTGTGCTCAACAGCCATGGGGTCCCTCTTTGTGTGGATTCCATGTGGCATTCCATATGTTAAGACTACTCGATGAGATATTTGACATCAAGAAGGCTGATGTGAGTAGATAATGATGCTCAACCTTGTCTCTGCTAATATTATCCATCTGATTTTAGAAACTAATTTCTACTTGTATTCTCTTAAATGATTGTATTTTGCAGGATTTCAAATCTCCTGTAGATGTTTCCACAGAAGATCTAAAGCGTGTTTGGGAGATGCTGTGCGAGTACATTCTTAAGGAGACCATTGATGCACCGTGAGTTTATTGTAGCAAGAAACTTGAAACTCATTCAGTCTTCTTTAGTCAGGTGTTGTTGCCTGAGAAACCTACTTGACTTACTTGGTTGGGGTCAAATACTGCTTGGTTCAGGCAGTTTTCTCATGACTCCATCCAAACAAGCCCTGATGAGAGTAACTTGAAACTTGATGTGATCCTAGATTGTCTATAAATGTGATCTTGCTTTGCATATATCTGTGATGTGAGAATGTGTTTGTGATTTCTCCTTGCTGTGGTGTCTGCCATATCCTAGCTGGTTCCAGGATGCAACCTCTGATGGCTGCCAAATCCTGGCTGGTTCCAGGATGCAGCCGGCAAGCGGGCAGGTTACTGTAGGGGTGGCCTACATATCTGTAATGGGTGTTAATTAAAGCTCGTTACAAACACTGATCAGTGAGTAACGGGCTTTATTCGGAATGCCCGTTACAAACATGCCAACAATGTAACAGGCAGTGTAAAAGCCCGTTACCAATCCTGACCGGTGGGCCCCTGGACCTGGCCCGTTCATCGAGATATAGGAGACGCAGGTTGAAAGCACACATCTCCTTTAATCGAGAGAAAGCAGACGCGCGTAGAAACAGATGTGTCTCATTTCGTCGAGACAGAGGAGACACAGGTTCACAGAACGCGTCTCTGATGTTAATTTCACAGTAACATGCTCTATTTTCATGCCTGTTACCAAAGTTCCCTGTGGACCCAAAGAAACAGCCATTTCACGTGACCGGTGCCTAGTTGTGGTAACGGTCGTTGTTTGATGCCCGTTACGAATCCTATATGTGATGAGACGCGTGTGAAATAGACACATCTCAGTTCGTCAAGATAGTGGAGACGTAGGTGCACAGTAGGCGTCTCCGATATTGAGCTACTGTAACGGGCTGTGCTTTGGTGCCCACTACCAAAGTTCCTTGTGGGCCCAGAGAAACAGTCATTTCATGTGACCGGTGGCTAGTTGTGGTAACGGTTGTTGTTTAATGCCCGTTACGAATATGTCTTATCAGTAACAGGCATCTGCCCGTTACCTTTCTTGCCTTATTTGTAACACTTGATCGGTAACGGACGCTTTGACCGTTACCAAAGGCAATCTATACTCGTGACCAAAGCGAGTTTTTCACGTAGTGACACACTCTAGAGAGTTCTAGGCTGGAAAAATGCAGACCTTAGCCATATTCCATATCTACAAGCATGTGCTAGATTAGGTCCACGTCCTTAGTAACATTATGCATGCACGGAACCGTACCCTATTATATGAGCTTGTGTGAATTAGTTAGCAATGTGAACCTTTATGAACTTATTAATTATTAATTAGCTACTTTATTTCTTATATAATGTTATAAGAATGCATGTTTTATGTGTTTTAAATAATTAATGTCTTACAAATAAGGAACCACCAAATTTGAGAGTTTTCTGAATTGGTTTAGTACTTTTTCAGTTTAAATGAATTTGGTCTTAGGGATTCCGAAGTTCATGTGTTTTGTAGTGCCGTATTGGCCTCAAAATGTTTCTAAGGCTTTCAGATGTCCTGTGGGAAGGAATCACCAAGTTTGAGATTTGTCTAAGTTGGTTTAGTACTTTTTCCGATTTAATTGAATTTCCGTGTAACATCACCCGATAATCAAAGGTTGACTTGAGTCCACCATAGAAATGATCCGGAATGGTGCCAAAATTTGCCATATGGCCATTTATCAGTCGATTCAATTAATGATGCATAAACTGACTCAATTGAATTTTTAAATTATTTCAAATCAAGTTACCATTTTTCTAAAAAAACTGGAACATGAAGATTGTAACCGAAATTGGAAGTAATTTTCAACTCTTAAATTAATTTGTGCATAGAAAAGTAAAGGTTTTTCTTAACTTAATATAACTTCAGAAATATTTAGAATTAAGATTTTGTAAATGTTGCAAACAAAAAGAATGAGAAAATGAGGAAGGAAAAGGGAAATATTAAGTTCGGGTGCAAAATTGCAGTTTAATCCATGTTGGTGTTATGACCCGAGACTAAAGGGGGGCCTTTTGTCTCGGGTGGTAACACCACCTGGGACTAAATGGGGACAATTTGCCTTTTGGGGGCTTCCGCGTGAAATTGCCCTTTAGTCGGGTCGTAACACAGCCCGAGATTAAAGGGGGTTATAAGGCGTGCCGCCTTCCAGATGAGGACTTGGCCACAATTTCGCCCAAATCGATATCGTCGTCTTCGTTGCGTCCTTCCGCCACCACCGTCCTCCTCCTCCCTGAATGCCTTCTTCTCCCCCACACGTTGTCATTCCTTAACACACCGCCCCTCCCCGATGTGCATCCACGCCCTTCCTCGACGTGCCGCACTGGCCCTCCACGATGCGCAGCCCCTCCCCGACAACATGCTTCTCCCCGACGTGCCGGCCTCCCCGACGACGCGCCACCCTCCCCGGCCGCGGCCCTCTCCAATGACGTGTCGCCCTTCCTGACGACACGCCACCCTCTCTAGTCAGCCTTACTGGTATGCTTCGCCGCTCCGCCGCCGCTGCCCGGGTCCCTGTCCCCGTGCGTTTGCCGGCCAATGTGCGTGCTTCGACGGATGGGCCATGCGTGCAGTGGGGTTTTGGCTTGCTGACACAAGCATGTGTACTACTTCTGTCAGCAAATCTTTTTTATTTTTTAAAATTGCTTTCATTTAGTTTTTTGATTGATTTTAATTAATATTTAGTATATTTTATTTGATCTTTCAATTGAAATGTATTATGTATAGTTATAATAATTCGTAGATAGGCATAGAAAATTTAGAAATCATAGATATGCTTTGTATATTTTTGTGTATATATAGTTATCCGAGGCTTTGTAGTTGTTACGAATTGAGAGCGATAGAGAAATGAGAGATGCAAATGAATGACTAAATGATTCAACTAATTATGATTGTATACAATGTCAGAATATATACAGTGCCAACAGGCATGACCAAAGGGGTATCTTGCCCCTGAAGTAAACTACTGAAGGGGCCTAATCCCCAAGCGTCATTGGCAGTTGCTAATGACGGGATTATCCTATTGATCACTAATTAATTACCCCTAATTAATCATAACAGTAGTCTCTTGGAGATTCAAGAAGGATCGTCTCATTGTTTAATTCAAAAGGAAAACATCATTAAGACATACAATTAATTGACCAACTTTAATTACCACATCCACCGGAAGTTGAGACTAGAAATTTGAAATGAACCTTATTTTGATGTATACGTACTAGTTTCGAAAATAATACCTATTTTGATGTGTATAAAATTGTGTGTATATATATTTATAAGTTTATATATGTGGATATATAAGTCTAAGTACGTATATAGTAGACACGTGTACATACATACTTAGTGCAAATACATATATGTACATATACACGTTAGACAACAACTTGAACATGTGTATAACAATATCTCAAATTGAAAAATAAAAAAGGGACATGGACCCTTTTGTCCCGGTTGGTACTAAAGGGGTGGACATAGGCGTTGGTGTGCATCCCATTTAATCCCGATTGGTAATACCAACCTAAACTAAAGAACCCCTTTATTACAAGTTCGTTTACCTAGGACTGGGGGGCTTTGTCTCTCATATTTTGTCCTGGTTGGACTATAAGCCCTATGGCTCTTACCAACCGGGACAAAAGGCCGTCTCTCTACCAGTGATATGGGTATACTCCCTTCATTCCATAAAAGAGTGTAATTTTAGTTTTTTAGATAGATTAGTGGAGAAATGAAAAGACTCTAATACCTTATTTGTTTGCATATTTATATCCTTAGGTTCATCTATTAGTTAGATAAAAAAAAATCTTGATTTATTGAACCATTTTTTGTAACATAAATAGCTGCATCAGAGAGTTAACACTAGTAGAGAGTGAGGCTTTGGTTCGTGCCTTTAGTTCCGGTTCAACTTTGGAGCCAGGACTAAAGGCCTTTCGTCGACGTGGCCCGAAATGGCTGCTGTAGCCGGGCCCCCTTTAGTCCCGGCTTGTATTACCAACCGTGACAAAAATGGGGCTCCCAATGGCTCTATCCGGCAATAATTGCCCCTGGTCTTTAGTCTCGGGTGGTGTTACGAGCCGAGACTAAAGGGTACTCCTTTAGTCTCGGCTCGTAACACCACCCGAGATTAAAGCATTAGTCCCAGCTGGTGTTACGAGCCGAGACTAAAGGGTACCCCATGTCCCTTTTTATATACAATAAATGTAAGCATTTTCTTTTTTTCTTGTTTTTGATACAGAGCCCCACATCCTAATTAGGTACAGTCTAACATCACGGGCTACGTGGGGACTGCCTGCAGCTCCGTGATGTTGGGCTGTATCTAGATAGGAGGTGTAGGGCATGTGTAGTATTATAAGTGGGAGAGCCAGGTGTATATGATGGTGAGGTGAGACTGTTGTAGTTCCCGGAGCATCTGGGTCTTCTGAGTCGCTGGTTCGCAAAGGTTATGTATAGTAATAATAGTATTGAATTATATCCCCTTCTATTTTTCTATTTATGCATATATTGAATCCAATCTATATATGCAAACTAATCCTATTTATTGTGAATAATGTGTGTTATTTTGATTTGGATATAATTTGAGCTAACAATGTCATCGTCAAGTGGTGTTGGTAATGGCGCCCGTGGACGTGGCATAGTCCATCGCCGTGGCCGGAGTGGTGGCCGTGGCATTGGCCGTGGAGGTGTTTTGGAGGACTCGTTGCCTCTACATCCAGGATTGCACTTTCACCGTGAGATTACCTTGCCAATGGGTGATCCAGGACATGTAGCTAACGTGGTAATATAGGAATTTAATTTAATTTGCTTTGCATAGAACTTTTTTCATTTCACATTGAAAATCTGTAATTGTAGTTACATATATAGTTATTGTATGTTCTCAACAATATCAGATGGCTCAGAGACATTATCGGGGATATGAATGGTACTCCTCCTATAGTGCAAACTGAGCACGTTGATGAGCGCATGGCAAGAGTGTATATCTCTTTCACTGTACTTGCTCGATATGTGGACTACGACTAGTTGCCTGTAGGCGCACCACACCCGATGGTTGCCATTGCAACAATTGGCTCAACATCACCTATTTGGTTAACCTGAGAGAGGATTGCCATGGAGAATTGTCTACAACAGCTCTAGAATAATGTTGGGTGCTTCGTGCCGGACCTTTCCTATTTTAAATGAAGGCAACTCGAGACGGGTGAAGGAAATGTGATTGAGACTACGAAGAGGCTTTGCAGGGCTCATCAAGATGTGGTAATATACATTTATATATAAAATAATTTTTATTCATTATTAATTAATTTGTTTCTAGTACATATATATTTTGAACTTCCATAAGGTTATTATATCTCATCATCATCTGATTGTGTGCAGGATCACTCTGGTTCTACCTATGCTTCAATTATCTTTCGTGCAATTCTGAATCAAGTCGTGGAAGAGTTGGGGTGGATTACTATGGTGGGGAGCCGTTTTCACCAACAATTGGAAGAGTCAAGCAATTCTAACTTTCTACAAGCCAGCAGAACCCGAGGCTCCATTGTTTGATGTCTGCAGTGATGTTTGTGACACTCCTGCGGAAGCGGAAGAGAGTGCACTAGTACGCGATGTAGCTTATTTTGAGGGAGTTCTAGGCTGGAGGATTGCAGACATTAACCATGTTTTATATCTACAAGCCTGTGCTGCTCAGTAACATTATGCATGCATGAATCAGGCTTTGTACCGTACCCTATTATGTGAACTTGTATTAATTAGCTAGCTATGTGAACCTTTATGAACTTATTATCAATTATTGTTAATTATGTACTTTATTATGAATTTTTGTGTTGTCTTCAACACGTTTAGTAAGCATATTTATTAAGCATATATATACTATAATTCATACGCGAATTCATAAATGTGTTTGAAGTAGAGGTTCAAAAGCTAGAAGCTGACCTGCTTTAGATTGGGACTTGTAGTCATTGGTATTAATTAATGTCGTGCCTTGTAATAGCCATCAGGTGACCTCTGTATGTATACGTAAGCCATTGTAAAAAATTAGGTAAATTGAAATTGATAATTAGTTATATGGATCATTATATCAAAAAGACAATACGAGAATTCATAAATTTGTTTGAGACAGAGATTTTTCTGAGTTGGTCCCGGGTAAAACGAAATGAGATAAATGAGCAAGGAAAAGAGAAATATTAATTTCCCGCGCAAAATTGCCCTTTAGTCCCGGGTGGTGTTACCACCCGAGACAAAAGGACCCCCTTTTGTCACGGGTGGTAACACCACCCGGGACTAAAGGGCGAAAATTCGCCTTCAGGGGATCCCGCGCGAAATGCCCCTTTTGTCACGGGTCTTGGGGCCACCCGTGACAAAAGGGGGTCTTTAGTCTCAGGTCATAATACGACCCGAGACTAAAGGGTCTTTTGTCACGGTTGTGAATACGACCCGTGACAAAAGGTCGGGGGTTCTATATAAGCTCCGTCGCCTTCCCGATCGGCACTTAGCCATTTTCCCCCAAATCGCCGCCTCACCTCTCTTCCTCTGTCGTCGTCGCCGCCGCCTCATCTTGCCGCGCCCGTCCCCGATGAGAGGCTTCTCTCTGATGCGCCGCCCTTCTCTGACGCGCCGCTCCTCCACGACACACGCGCATCACCGTCTCCCACCGCCGGCGAGCTCGGCCGCGCTGACGTCCGCCCCTCACCGACGCACATCTCCCCGACGTGGAGCATCACCTCGACGCGTCGGCCCTCACGCACGCGCATCTCCCCGACGCGGCACCCCTCCCCCCGATGCGGCGCATTTCTCCGAAGCGTCTCCCCTCCCCAACGCGGCGCCGCAACCCGACTCGCCGCCCCCCGTCGGCCCCCGGCCCTCCTCCTCGGCGGCGCCCGAGCTCCATTTGTACTTGCGGTCGATATGCCGCGCCTCGCCGCCAACGCCGCCGCATGCCGCCCCCCTTGTCTTTGCCGTCGGCCGGCGTGCGGGTGCCCCGGTGGCCGGCCGGGCCGCGCTGGGGTTTGGCCTTGCTGACGCTAGCCCGTGAAATGCTAGCGTCAGCAAGAATTTTAAATTAAATTTATTTGATTTAATTTATCTATTGATATTAATTAGAAATTCTAATTATGTGTAAATTTTTAATATGAAAGTTTATAGGAACAGAAAGAAAATTTAATTATAAATTTGTATATTTTTGTGTGTATATTTGTGTACCAAAATCTAATTATGTATTTGAGTTTAATTAAATAGTAATGCTTTGTATATTTTGTGTGTATATTTGTGTGCCAAAATATAATTGTTTTGTAATATACAATTTCATAGTTTTGAGTATTTGAGTTTTGAGTATATTTGTGAGTTGCAATATACAATTTATATATCTAATTTTGAGTTCTTCCTGGTGTATTTGAGTTCTTAATTGTTTTCTAATATACAATTTCATATTAGTTTGATACTTCTGAAAGTCGACGACTGTCGCGTCGTCTCGAACAAGTGACTTCCCGTCACCTATGTCATTCTCCCACACGGCAACGCCACCAACAAGAATCGTCCGTCCACAAGTTAGTAGAATTATTTCGACTTTGTTTATTCAAGAAAATTCATAGTAAATACTTGTTTATTCTAGAAATTCATAGAAAAACTTGTTGCTTATTCTATAAATTCAAAGAAAAATCTTGTTTAATAAAGAAATTCTTAGTTAATACTTGTTTATTCTAGAAAGTTTTAGAAATTGTTGATTATTCCAGAATTCAACTTAGTAAATTGTTGGTTATACTATAAACTCAAAGAAATTCTTAGAAAATTCTTGTTCAATAAAGAAATTATTTGAAAAATCTTGTTTATTCTAGAGAGTTTTAGAAATTGTTGAAAATTACATAAATTCATAGAATATTATTTTTTTTATAGAAATTCATAGAAAATTCTTATTTATTCTAGAAATTCATAGAAAAACTTGTTTATTCTAAAAATTCGTAGAAAAACTTGTTGCTTATTCTAGACATTCAAATAAAATTCTTGTTTAATAAAGAATTTCTTAGTAAATACTTGTTTATTCTAGAAGGTTTTATAAATTGTTGAAAATTACATAAATTCATAAAATATTCTTGTTTATCATAGAAATTCATAGAGAAATTCATAGAAAATTCTTGTTTATTCTAGAAATTCATTGAAAAACATGTTGCTTATTCTAGAAAATCAAAGAAAATTCTTGTTTAATAAAGAAATTCTTTGTAAATACTTGTTTATTCTAGAAAGTTTTAGAAATTGTTGAAAATTACATTAATTCATAGAATATTCTTGTTTATTATAGAAATTCATAGAAAATTCTTTTTTATTCTAGACGGATGACAACCATGACAACTTTATGGCCGACATTATTGCTAGTGGTACAAATACGATTGCAACTTTCACCGACGAGGAGTGTAGGCAGGCGAACATGTACTTGAACATACCTCCGAATGAGGACGATGCCGCCCCTGTCGAGGACACAACAGCTAATATTGAGGACAATTCTAGAAACAATGAGGAAAGTCTTGTGAGTGAAAGTATTGAATGTTCCCACGAGGTATATATAAATATCATGCATTAACTTCATAGTTCTTATTTTTCTAACCTCAATTTGTAGGTACTAATTAATTAAATAACGAATCTGCAACATGTAGGCTTCAGGCTCCACATCAAAAAAGATAAAGAGAGGGCGTACACAAGTACTCACCGGCCATGTCATGTATCATATCATAGAAGTATCAGATGATGGCCAACCATGTGCTCTAAAAAAATCAAGAACACGTATGTGTCACGGTGTGGGGCCATTGTAAGGGACAACGTTCCCATCAGCTACATATAATGGAAGGGAAAAGCAGATAATACACACGTGGTTCCAGACTCAGTGAAAAATTTGTTGTGGGATGAAATCCTAAAACACTTCACACTTCCTGAAGGTGTTGAACCATCCAATGTGAAGCTTTGGACTCTCACGAGGATGGCAACACAATTTCAGAAGTTCAAGCAGCAACTCGGTAAAGATTATATCAAGAAGAATCGAACTCCATATTGGATTGAATATCCCAATTTAAAAGAACACTGGACATCCTTTGTGTAATACAAGAAAAGTGAAGTTTTCGCCAAGGCGAGTACACGAGGGAAGAAAAGTCGTGGTAAGGAGCATGACCATCATCTTGGTCGAGGTGGTTATGCATTTGCAATTCCCAAGTGGAGGAAGATGGAAGAAGACCTTCTCGCACAAGGTACCATACCAGCATTTGTTGATTAGCCCGAGCGAGTGAAGAATTGGTATTATGCTCATGGGGGCACAATTAACTCCGAAGATGGTACCCTTGATTACCCTCCCTCGTTACGAGAGGCTGCACTTGAAATATTGAAAATAATTGAAGATGTCAGAGCAGGCAGAGTGAAGGTTGACAGAGAGATCGATGAGCTCACTATGGCGCTCAAGAATCCAGAACACCCAGGACGTTGCTGGGGCTTCGGGGTGGTACCATGGAAATTTGCCTTCAGGGGAGACATTTCCACCTATCGAAGCCGTAGAAGAAGAAGAGAGCATGAAGAGGAGGAACGGTGGCAAGAGTTAGAGAAAAGACTTAAAGAACATGAGCAAAAGGTGACGACAGATATTGAACGGTGAGTGGTCGCCATTGTAAATGAGATGGCCCCATCTAGAGGACTGCCTCTAGTAGAAGTTCCTTCTACTCACAAAAGTAGTTGTGCTGCCGCAGCGGTTCCCGAAGAGCAAAGGGCAATAGAAGGAGTTCAAGTGGACAGCCAACGGTACACTGTGGATGACATCTGTCGGCGCACCAGATGTGAGCTTCACAAGCCATTCGACAACATCAAAATGAAGGTATGTATAATTCATGCTTTTATTAACTCAATAATTGATCATATATATTACTTTGGTTTTTGTAGACAGACATTCACAATGCTAATAATAACTAATTAATTATTTTTTCTCAGGTGGCGGACGGAAGTGCTTTTGCACAGTTTCCTGGACAGACGAGCCACAACATACCGATTCCACCTGGCTATGCCTCAGTTAGCGTAGAGAAGATATGTCAGCCTGATTTTGAGGAGCTAGAGCTAGATATCAGTAGGTGACGGGGAAAAGACACTTAAGATGCGCTACACAGTATCATATTATGGCCAAAACATTACATCGTCATAATCCCTGAGAATGATGGATCTCCGACAGACCAACTGGAGCCGGGGCCGTCATCATAAGTACCTACTCGTGAGCCTCTACAATTGTCTCTGGGGCCGCCATCATCACTACATGCTCGCTCACCTTCTCCGCAAGAACCATACGACAATTCGGGTGAAGCGAGCTCCAGCGATCACGATGATGACATCCCTCCCAATTCACCTCAGCAACCATTGGCCACAAGCTCTCGAGCGCAATCTTTCAGGTCGGTGCAACCACCAAAGAAAAAACAAAAACGACCAGCAAAGAAAAAGCATGAGCCAAAGAAGACAGATGAAGAAACAGAAGGGACTGTAGATAAAGAAGTCAAGGACTTCTTTGCAGAAGTGAAAGAAAAAAGAAAACAGGAAGAGCTGGAGGCCAAAAAAAATGAAGGTCGTAAGGAGAGACTCCAGGCTTTCATAGACGAGAAGGAAACAAAAAGGAGAAAGAAACCGTCATTGAAAACGGACTTATGCGAAGAAGAGACAACGAGGGTCGTCGAATAGTTACATCGAGAAAATACCTACGTCGACGTCGGGGACCGCCAACATAGACAAGAACAAGGAGATTCCTGCGTCGACGTCAGGGACCACCACCATAGACAAGAACAAGGAGATTCCTGCGTCAACGTCGGGGACCGCCACAAACATCGAGCAAATACCTGCATCCACGACCGATCAAACTAACTTGTTTGCGGGCATCAGTGCAGAAGTGCAAAAAGCTATTGACATCATGTCTGGAGAAGAACTAGCTCGGCTCATTACCTTTTATGAACAAACAAAGATGCCTATTGGTGGTATTATCCGCCTAGAAGACCTACCAACAAATAAAAATCAAGAATTTAGATGACGCTTTGAGCTAGGACAACCTCTAGTGAAGCCAGAATTAGTCAACAAGCTCCCAACTAAGATGCGTAAATTTCGTGACTGCTACTTGAAGAAGTCAGCTGAGGGCCTGGAGATGTTTGGTATGCTCGTGAGGCCTGGAGATTTTGCCCTTCAAAATGAGAAGGTGGTCTGGCTCCGATTCATTGATATCTATGAAATTTACTATCTGGACGCCGTGAATACCGATCTTATGATGGCTTGGTGTCTGTAAGTGACATATGTTCATATGTTTATTAATAAATTTAATACATTTGTCGATCTACTAATTAACATTTGGCTTTCTTCTTGTGTAGCCTGCAACTTACTGAGATGGGAAGGAAGGGATATTCAAGAATTGCTTTCATGGACCCATCAAAATTTAATGATGAAGAGGTCCGGAACCAATGAAAAACAATAATCGAGACCATTTATAGGCACTTAGATGAGTTTCATTACAAGAACCTTATACCTTCAAGTACGATTGTCATCTAATTATCATTTCTAATTCTATTTAGTCAATTATAATCTCCATGAGGATGATGCATATAGATTCCACTGGATTCTACTCATAATCAGTATCGACAATAGCAACATCAATGTGTATGATTCATTGAGAAAAGATCCCTCAGAATACCAAGACCTTCAAGATGTATTCCACGAGTAATAATTCTATCTATGACATTTTCTTTAATGCAATATATATATTTAGCTTTTATACTAACATATTGTATCTTTTATTATTTTGCCTCAGAGCTTGGACCATGTTCATTGCAAAGCACCAAGGAACATTTCAACCCAAAATTAGATGGGTCACTAATTTTTCGGTACGTATACAAATAATAACTTCAGATTGTGAATATTTAAAAAGTATAACACTAGAATTTCATATTTTGTTCTCCTCTCCACTTTAGTGTTTGAGACAAGAACAAGGAAATAATTTATGTGGGTACTACGTTTGTGAGCACATACACCATTACAGTGGCAACACAGATGATGATAGTGTAAGTAAAATAAACCTATTAATAATACATCATTTTTATCTTTTTTGTATATTTAATCGCTTGGTGTATTATATCAACCTATCCGCAAATTGCAGAGGATTATAAAAATGGATGCACTCATTGAGAAGGATCGTCTCTTGGCAATTCAAGAAGCTCTCATGGGATTCCTCATGGACAAGGTGGTAATCCACAAGGAAAACATCATTATGACAACTATCCAATTGACCGACTCACCTTCGAGGAAGGCTAACTGAGACTAGATATTTGAACTGAATGATATTTTGATGTATATATACTAGTTTAAGAAAATACTATTTATTTTCATGTATAAATTATTATGTGTATATACATTTATAAGTTTATATATGTAGATATATAGGGTTTAATTTATATATAAGTCTAATCTAACTGCGTATATGGTATATATAGACATGTATATACATATATACAAGTTCACATATGTATACGCGCATATACGGGTTAGACAACAATCAGAATATACACTCAAATCGAAAACAGAAAAAAGGAGAAACAAGACCCTTTAGTCTCAGTTGGTACCCCCCAGTCTTGGTTCGTAATACCAACCGAGACTAAAGGATCCTCAACCGAGACTAAAGGGGGCCTTTTGTCTCTCATCATTAGTCCTGGTTGGACTTGAGAGACCTATTCCCCTTACCAACCGGCACTAAAGCCCCTCTCCCTACCACTGTAACCTTGGGCTCACTTAGAATGCAGGTCAAGTACTAGAAGTATCCATATGACCAAACCTTTGGTAGATAAGAAGCCTGATCATTCACACATCCTAGAGGTGGCTCTAATTATCCTCTTCCTCATGGTCGTGGCTACATGGGAGATCCATCAGCATGTTCATTTGGCTGGTGGCTGATGGCTGGTGCTGGTTTGTTCTGAGAGAAAAGTACTGCTGTCTGGTTGCTGATGGCTGGTTTGTTCTGAGAGAAAAGTATTGTTGCCTGGTGGCTGATAAACCAAACGAACAGGGCGCATATTGGTGCATATGGTGGTGGCGGTCCTGCATACAACCAAGTAAGCGAGCCTAACCATTTAAATTACACATCACCAGGGCTATAATGTTTTGTTTTGCTCTTTTAACATATTTTTTCTTGTCGCAGCCAATGATATATGGTAGAGGACCTGCTCCCGCAGGATTGAGGATGGTGAGAAAGATCGCGCCTCGCGTCGCCCCCGCGCGGGCGACCGGGCGCCCCCTAATACTAGCACCACCGCCCCCTCTCCTCATCGCTCCTCCCCGTCGCGCCGCCGCCGGAGGGGCCTCTGGGTATCCCACGAGGCGTCAAAGGACGGCGGCGACGCGGCCGCCTCCCCCCGGCTCGGTGGGGCGTGGCGGGTGCGGCCGGCCCGTCCCCGGCGAGTGCTCACCGGCGTCGGCGTCTCCCCGCGGCGGCGGTGGCTTGTGGCCACGGATCCGGCCCCGTCCCGTCCGGATCCGGTGCCCGCGCGGAGGGGGCACGCTTCCGTGAAGTAGGTGGGCGCGGGGTGGACCGGGCGGCGGTGTCCCGGCGCCGGACGGCGGCGGCGGCGGCCGTGGCCGGCGCGAGACGGCGGCGGCGGTGGGCGGCGCGGGTCGGCGACGACGGTTGTGGCCGGTGCGGGGCGGCGAGAGGATCTTGTCACGGGGCCGGCCGGGAGGCGCTTGGGTGCCTGCCTGTGCAGGGACGGCGGCGGCAGCAGCGGCCTGTGAGGTGCAGGGTGCTGTGGCTCCATGGTGCCACGGTCCTGCGTGGGGGCATCGGCGTTGTTGGCCACTCTGGGTCATGGTGACTTGGAGATGCCGGTGGCCTCCTGCGTGCAAGCTCTGGGATTGGAGGTGTAGCGGTCGGCGTTCCCCTCCACTTCTCCTCGACGGCGATGCAGTTTCGACGTTGCCTTGGTGGTAGGGTCGGGTGGTTTGTGTTGGACTCTCTCAGCGCAGGTGTGCACTTGTGGTGCTGTGGTGGCATTACGGGATGTGCCAAGCCATCTCCTCGGCAGAGGTGTTGCGGAAGCGGCGGGGTGCGAGCCATTGCTGCTTGTCTGTGCTACAAACACGGTGCCAACTCGGGCGTAAGCCTTCATCGACACCCCGGTCGGTGGTAGTGGTGGCGGCGCCTGTCGGTGTTTTAGACCGGCAACCTACTACGGGGAGTACCCGAAGTAGATGAATGTGACTCGCCGAGATCGGTAACTCGAAGGAAGAGACACGTGGCACACAATTTAGACAGGTTCGGGCCGCGAGGTGCGTAATACCCTACGTCCTGTATGCTGCGTAGCTCTGGATTGATAGGGCACGGTTACAGGATGGTGCAACGGTGCGCCGTGAGTTGAGATTGGATGAGGTGATCCTGAGATCGGTCCCTGCCTCGCCTTATATAGTCCGGGAGGCAGGGTTACAAGTCGGAGTAGGGAAGGAGTACTAGTCGAGTACGTCTAGGAGACCTCTATACAGTGCGGAACGTGTACAGAGTCCTAACCGAGTACTACTCCTGTGTTGTCCTTGTGCTCCACGCCTTCAGATGCCGTGTGGCGCAAGCCGGGTAGTCCCAGGGGCCCACCGAGTAGTCGGTCCTGGTACCCACCGAGGTAGTGGGCCCAGGGAGGTCCATACGACAAGCCCCTGAGTACTTTGTAGTCGAGAAGGATAGCTTCAAGTAGTCTTGAAGGCCTTAACAAGTAGTCCTCAAGCGTCCCTGAGTGCTACAAGTCAAAAGTCCTCAAGAGTAGTCGAAGCATCCCGAGGCTGGAATGTACTCCAGCTGATGTTTGAGCAATCTTGAAGTCTTCTCGAGTAGTCCCAAGCGTCCTTGAAATCTGCCTTCGAAGGTCTTCAAAAAATGCCTGCCTTGTCTTGAAGCCAAAGCCGTTATGGAAACGCGATTTGCAGAACCGCAATCCACGTGGAGTAGCCCCCGAGCCTCGAGCCGCGGGCTCTGGCTGAGGATCCATCCGAAGTCTTGGCAAGAAAATCCCGAAAAATCCGGAGAGAAAAAACCGAAGGACACGTGGCACGGAGCCCCCGAGCCTTGAGTCGAGTACTTCCTCTCGAATTGAAGGGTCTTCTTGGAGAATGTGTCCTGAGATGCTCTTGAGACTAGCCGCGTCCCAGGTAGTCGAGTAGAAGTAGCCGAGCCCCCGAGATGAGGCGCGTCGACTAGTGGAATACGAAGAGTCACGCGCAGCCGCTGAGTCAGCCGCGCGTGGACTTATCCAGCCGCCCGTTACGAAGGCGCTTTGGCTTATAAATACAAGCCGAAACCCTTAGGGTTTTTCACCCAAGTGAGCCGCAGTCATTCGCCACTTGAATCTTGAAGTAGATCCACTCCAGCAAGCGCTGCCGCCGTAGTAGATCCGAGCGCATCGCCACCCGAAAGCTGTAGGGTAGCCCCCGAGCGGATGCGAGTGAAGACTCCTTGCACTTGGAGGATGAAGCCGTCCCCGTCGAAGACGTCGAAAGCCGGCGGGAAGAAGAGGAGCCATGCAGAGGCTGCCGCGGCCGGCACCGGAGCGGCGCCGCCCACATCTCCACCGCGCGCTGACCCAAGCCGCGAGTGGAAAAAATCGAAGGTGAAGACCGAAGACTTGCCGACCCCCGTTGAACGGCGGGTTCATCGGGGAGAAGGAGATCGACATGTGGAGATCCGCCGCGAGAGATCCCTATCCGATGGAGAAGGCACAAGACGAGATCCCGATGTTCTCGCGCTTCGTGGAGCGCGGTCTTGCGCTCCCAGCGAGTGACTTCTTCAAGGGGCTTCTCAGGTACTATGGCATCGAGTACCTCAACTTGAACCCCAACGGTATCTTCCACACTTCCGTCTTCGTCCACTTCTGCGAAGCTTTCTTGGGAATCAAACCGCACTGGGTTCTCTTCCGGAAGTTTTTCCGCGTGAAGCCGCAGCCCAGCGCCTCCAACCCCAGAGTAGTCGGAGGGGCCGGGATCTAGCTGAGGGAGGATGCCGCGGAGCAGTACCTGGCGTACAAGCTCGTGGACTCCAACACCGACTGGAAGACGAGGTGGTTCTACATCACGAACCACCATCCCGAGCTACCGAAGCCGAGCGGGCGGCGGCCCGTGCACCAAGAGTGGTGGAACACGGAGCCCACCATGCGGGAGGGGCTCCGGCTCCCGGAGTTGCTAGCACGCATCAAGACTGCGGGATGCGGGACCGAGGGCCGAACACGTGGCCTTCGGCTTCATGAAGCGCCGGATCCGGCCCGCCGATGGCGAGGGATACGATGGGCTTCGAGTACACCGGCGACGACGACACGTCGCGGATGCCGGGGGGCGAACTTGAGGACAACGACATCATCGAGAGGTTGTCGAGGATCTTCAAGGACATGCCGGAGTACACGGCGTGCCCTGTCGAGGAGTACTCCGCCGCGCGCCCGCCCAACGAGGTAAGTAGCCGTACCCCCCTCGTCGAGTAGTAGGCACTTGTAGCAGAGTTGCTGACGCCTTGTGTCTTTTGCGCAGGATGATGTGAAGCGGTTTGTCTCCGAGCCGCAGCCACCACCGAGCGGAATCGAGATCCCAACGGTGGAGAAGGTGAAGGAGCGCCGAGTAGTCGGAGACGACGACGATCCCGTCATCGTGGAGGATACCTCCGATGACGAAGAAGACGAGGAGACGCTGCAGGACCGCTTCCAGTTGCGGTCGAGGTTTAGCCGTCCGGGCTTGCCTCATGTACCACTCATCCAAGACCCTCCGCTAGCCCGGAGGCTAGCCTTGCTGCGCCGCCGAGGAAGCCGCGCAACCCCACCAAGAAGCGGGTGGCGAAGAAGATGAAGGTCTCAGAGACCACGCCTCCGTGAGGTAAGCCATCTTGAACGAGTAGTCGAGTACCCGGTGATCGAGTACGGTGCCGACGAGTAGTCGTCCTTGTATGCGAGAGGTGCCGCCACCGCAGCCCGTGGAGGAGGGCGACGAGGGCATGTGGCCCACGGTGGGGGAACCGGCAAGAAGCCGAAGTCCGCCCCCCACCGTCGAAGATCTTCCGGCGCGGTCGGAGCGCCGGCCCCCGCTCCCGGCGGAGAGCGAGTGCTGCGGCCGCCGCCGTTGAAGGGATGGAAGCGCGAGGGACGCGAAGACCCCCCCGCGCGACCGCCGCCACCGTGGAGGAGGCAGTAGTCGAAGAAGCGGAGGAAGAGATGCCCGCCGAGGGTGTACTGGTTGACATCGCCAGCATCCTCGGTGCTCCGGCCGTGACTATCGTCCGGTCGAACTTGTAAGTACCATGCCTTCATGAGTAGTACTCATTGTAGTAGTCGATTTTGTCTGACGACCCTCTGTGGATATTTCTGCAGAAAATCCACAGACTTGAGCTGGGACGGGGAGGAGCCCGCGACGGTGGAGGCAGAAGAGGCCGCGCCGTCCGTCGAGGAACCCACCACCGAAGCCCAAGTTGCGACCGAGCCCCCGGCTGCCGAAGCACCGCTGCCAGCGGTGGTCGTGGTTGAAGGTAAGTGCTCTTCTTGAAACTCTAGAGCTCCAGAAAGAGTAGTCGTAGGCACTGATGCGCGTGTTCCTTGTTGACAGGCGCTGAAGGGGGTGACATCCCTGCAGGGGTACCCATGCAGAAGCTGACACCGCAGGGCCCCGGAGGCGCGGCGAGAGCCCCCGAGCCCGAGGGGGAGGCCGTCGAGAAGCCCGTCGAGGGGGAGGCGGCTACCACGTCACCAGGGGTTGCCCTGGAGGTGGCAGTCCGATCCCCCGAGATCCAAGACGCGGAGCCGATCCGCTCGGCGCCAATGACGGAGGCTACTTCGAGTAGCCGTGGCGGGATTGAGCTGCTTGCCGACGATCTTGTTGAACCGGCGGTGTTGGCGCAGCACTTGGAGGCGATGCGGCGAGCCGAGCAGTGGATGAAGGTACGTAGTTGTAGCTCCCCGAGTAGTCAATCCTTTGCGTTGAGTGCTCTGCTTGACTCGATCTTGACTTGTGCAGGACGTCGCGGAGCGATCCCGCGAGAAGTCGAACATGCTGCAAGGCTACGGTGACACCGTGCTCCGAGCCGAAGCCCTGGAGGAGCAGCTCGTGAAGTCGCGGAAGCACGCGGCCGCGATGCGATCGAAGCTTGACGCCGCCTTTGCCAAGTACCACAACGATGTGATGGACTTACGGGCGAAGGGCGACGAGCCGGTGCGGAAGAACAAAGGCCTCCGCAACAAGAATAAGGGTATGTCTCTTGGCTTGTCGGGTACTTGTTGGGAGTCGTCAAGCCCCGACCCGCCTGTTGTGTTCCGTGTTGCGAACTCGAAAGCCGGTGGAGCGGCTGAAAGGCTCGGAGGTCAGCATGAAGAATCTCTTCTACCGGGAGCAAGAAGCCCGCCAGGTACTTGAACTCGACTACAAGGAGCTGGCCTTCGAGTGCGAGAAGCACATGGAGTTGCGAATTGCATCTGATAGAGACCTCGTCAACCGCTACAAATCTTTGCGAAGTTGAACGAGGATTGCGAGGCGCTCCGGGCCCAGCTGAAAGACCTTGAGGAGGCTGCCCTTCCGATCGCCGGGTGCCGCCGGTGCCCCACCCGGGAGGCCCCGGGATCGCTCCACTGGCGGATCGACTTCGTGAGGCGCCAAGCGCTGGCCGCCTACGTCAAGCACATGGCCAGGTCGATCCCGAAGCAGGTGCTGGCCTTCATGAAGTCGTACTTCCCGAAGGCTCCAGTGGAGGTGGTCGGCCGGCGGGGGTAGCCGCCAACCGCTCGGATGAGCGCACGCGGAGCCGTTGGAGCGCATGGCTCCCATCGCGGAGCGAGGTAGCCGAAAAGTTGAACCTCCGGTAGGCTACGCATAGGTAGCTTAGTAGCCATAATTGTACAGGAAATAGTTGTAATGAACTTTTCATCTATCAATGAAATGAAGTTGTTCCAGCAATGAGTACTCGTAACCGCGATCTCAGAGTGCGGAGCGCCCATCGTGGAGTAGGTGCGAGTAGCAGTACCCGACTTAGTGGTCCCGTAGCAGGGAGTAGACAGTAAAGAAGTTGATAAACAATCAAGCTTTATTACTGAAGAAGTACACCTGGGTGGCCAGGGCCGTAGTTACAAGTAGTCGCCGGACCGGAGGCCGCTTACACCGAGTGGTCTTTGGAGCGGGTAGCCGCTTGCGCCGAGTGATCCGTAGGTAGCCGTGTAGGGGCCGGATCGCGATCCGTAGGTAGCCGTGCGGGGCCGGATCTTGGAGTGTGGTCTCTTGGTAGACCGCCGCTAGAGTCCTTGATGCTCGTTGCGGCCCGGGGGTCCGTAGGTAGCCGCACGGGCTGGACCTGGAGGAGAGTAGTCCGGAGACTTGAAGCCAGGACCCGGAGGGTCGCTTGCGGCAAGGGGGTGTTGATGTAGTCGCGTGGACTTGAACCCCGGAGTAGTCGTTTAGACTAGGCGTAGAATCGACAGAGTTGGTCGACGTTCCACGAGTTGTTGACTTCTTCGCCTTCAAGTGTTTGGAGGCGGTAGGAGCCTGGCCCGGTCACCTTAGCCACGGTGAAGGGGCCTTCCCAGGGGGAGCTGAGCTTGTGAAGTCCTTCCGTGTTCTGGATACGGCGGAGGACAAGATCTCCAACGTTAAAGGAGCGTTCCTTGACGTTGCGATCGTGGTAGCGTCGGATACCCTCCAGGTACCTTGCTGATTGGACGAGGGCGGCACAGCGAGCTTCTTCGAGGCTGTCGATATCAACTCGTCCGTCGTCTTCCGAGACGCCTTCGTCGTAGTGCTCCACCGCTCGGCGAGTTCCATATGACATCGGCGGGGAGGATGGCTTCGCAGCCGTAGACCGGGAAGTAGGGGGGATTGCCCCGTTGGCTTGGACGGTTGAGTCCGCGGCCCCCGCAGTGCGTTGGGTAGTTCCTTGATCCACTTGCCCCCTTTTGAGTTAGCGGCGTCGTGTAGCCGCTTCTTGAGGGCGTCGAGCACCATCCCATTGACGCGCTCGACTTGTCCGTTGGCCCGTGGATGGGCGGCCGAGACATATCGACGTCGATTCCGCCTGTTCTCGCGGTACTCCCGGAAGCGGTGGTTGTTGAAGTTGGACCCCGTGTCCGTGATGATGCGGTGGGGTAGCCGTAGCGGTGTACGAGTTCATCCGGGAAGTCGAGTACTCGTCGGCCTTGGGGCATGTGGCCGGCTTGACCTCGATCCACTTGGTGAACTTGTCGATAGCCACCGGTACCATGTTGAATCCTCCCGGCGCAGTTGGCGGTGGCCCGATCATGTCGAGCCCCCGGCGGGCAAAGGGCCGGGTTGGGCGTATGGTGACTAGCTTGTAGGGTCGGGCGTGTTGTCGCTTGGCGAAGAACTGACATCCTTGGCACCTTCTGACGAGTTCTTCGGCATCGCCCAGAGCTGTGGGCCAGTAGAAAGCTCGCCGGAAGGCCTTGCTGACCAGCGTGCGTGAGGACGCGTGGTTGCCGCAGACGCCCTTGTGGATCTCCTCCAAGATGTCCTTGCCTTCATCGCGAGGGACGCACTTCATGAGTACTCCGGAAGACGCGCCTCGCTTGTAAAGCTTGTCGCCGATGAGGACGTAAGACTTGGCGCGGCGGATGAGTTGTTCGGCTGCGTTTTTGTCGGAGGGGACCTTCTGCTCGCTGAGGTAGTCGATGAAGGGTTGCCTCCAGTCCACGTCGATCATCATGACCTCCTGTCCAGCTGGTTGGTTAGCTGGGACAGTGGTCGGTGGCGCCGGCTCCGGGATGGATGGCGCGTGAAGCTCATGGACGAAGACGCCCGCGGGTACTTGGGCGCGGGTGGATCCGAGCTTCGAGAGGACGTCCGCTGCAACGTTGTTGTCGCGGACGATGTGATGGAACTCGAGACCATAAAATTTGTTCTCGAGCTTGCGGACTTCTAGGCAGTAGGCGTCCATGTTCTCCTTGTTGCGGTCCCGGGACTTGTTGACTTGGTTGATGACCACCGCGGAGTCGACGTTGAGGCGAGGCTCGATCGGCTCCCCGGGCACTCCCGGCATGTCCGTCGGCTTCCACGCGAAGATGTCGCGGTTAGCCCGAAGGAAGCTGATGAGCGCGTCTTCCTATTTGGGGTCGAGGCCGGCCCCGATGGTGGTGGTCTTGGTGGGGTCGCCTGTTCCGAGGTCGACCGACTTGACGAGTACCTCCTCAGGTGGCTGAGGCTTGTTGGCACTGTCAGACTTCTCTGGGATGTCGAGTTCGCTCGTGGCAAGCTTCTTCGACGCGGCGTAGACCTCCATCATTGGGGTGGGTACTTGATTCGTTGAGGCGATCGCCACGGCTTCTGTATCGCAGTCGTGAGAGATCTTCAAGTCCCCCTGGAGGGAGAGTACGCCGGCTGGACATGGCATCTTAAGTACCAAGTAGGTGTAGTGGGGCACCGCCATGAACTTGGCGATGGCCGGCCTGCCGAGGATGGCATGGTAGGAAGTCTCGAAATCCGCAACCTCGAACTTGATGTACTCGGTGCGGTAGTTATCCCGAGACGCCCCGAAGGTAACTGGCAGTACCACTGAGCCTAGTGGGACAGCCGCGTTGCCTGGGACGATGCCGTAGAACGGCATGCTGCTCTTGTCGAGCATGGGGGTGACGTCGAGGTTCATCTTCTTCAAGGTCTTGGTGAAAAGGACGTTGAGCCCGCTTCCACCGTCGATGAGCACCTTGTTGAGCTTGGAACCCGCCACTGTTGGTTTCAGGACGAGAGGGAAACGTCCCCGGCTCGCAGAAGCTGGTCCATTGGTCCGCGCGGGAGAAGGTGATGGGTGTCTCGACCACCCGAGAGGGGTCATAACCGCCGGTTCAATGGACATTACTTCACGGCGAGTAGCTTTACTTCGCTCCCGCCTGCTGGGTAGTCCGCCGAAGAGGACGTTGACGGTCTTCTCGGGTTCTTGGAAGTCGTTGTCGTCGCCGTCCTTCTTCTTGTTCTTCTGATCGTGAGGGTGCGGTGGCTCCGGCGTATCCTTGAGTGCATGCCTGAGCTGGTAGCACTGCTCGGTAGTGTGGTTGCCGTTCGGGTGCCACGGGCACTTCTCCTTCGACAGGTCTTTGAACCCGCCGGAATTCTTCTTCGAGTTCCCTTTCGGAGGGCGCCGGATAGCCGCGACGGTATTGTCTGGCTTGCGCTTGCGGTTGGAACCCGAGAAGTTGTCGTTGTTGTTGTTGTTGCGGCCGCCTTGGTTTGGATTCCGCGCCGCCGCCGCCCGGTTCTCGCTTGGACTTGCCGCGGATGGCGTCGTACTTGGCGTTGGCCTTGTCCTCTTCATCCGCCCGGGACGTGATCATGTCCTTGAGGTGGGGAATGGACCGGGGGCGGCGACGACCGAAGTCTTCGAAGGTGCGGCGATGGTAGAGCCCGTCTGGAAGAGGTCGATGACCTCCTTGTCGGTGACGTCCACGACGGTAGCGCGCTTGTCGAAAAAGCGGCGCATGTACTTGCGGAGGGTCTCGCCTTGTTCCTGCTTAATCATGGCAAGGTCCATGCGAGTACCCGAACGGCCCATGGCGCCCGCGAAGTTGCTTGTGAATTGCTCCTTCGGTCGGTCCCATTTGTCGATTGAGTGCTTGTCCGGCGACTCGAGCCACGTGAGTGGGGGCTTGGTCCGTGCGTAAGGGGAAGTAGAGGCACTTGGTGTCGCCGTTGCGCCGCCGTTCTCGATGGAGAGAGCGTAGCATCGGAGCCATTGGATGGGATCCCGCTTCGCGTCATATTTGGTGATCCCCAAAGGCTTGAACTTGTCGGGGGAGGAGCGAGGTGTTACGAAGCCGTGGTGAGAAGGCGGGGAAGCCGTCGCCTTCGGCGGCGGTGGTCGACTTCTTCCGCCGCAACTCCTCGATCCTTTGGCGAGCATCGTACCCGCCATGAGAGGCACCGAGGCGTGGCTATGCGCGTGGCCGCGCCGCCGCCTCCGGCCTTTCTTGTTGGCCCCATGGTTGGAGCTCCCCGCCGCCGCCGCCGCCGCCGTCGGGGTCGTTGCCGCCGCCACCGACCGGAGCACGGTGGGGGACGACTTCCTTGTTGCCTTGATCTTGTCGTGAAGGTCCGCCGGCGGTGGAGCGTCGTCGGTTTGGGTCGGCTGGGATGTCGCCCCGAGTACGGTTAGGACCGGGGTCGGCACTGCGACTAGTAGCTTCGTTGTCGCGAGGCTTAGCTGGGGGAGGTTGGCTGACTCGTTTGTCGACCCGCATGAAGTAGGCTTCTTCAGCGAGCTTGGCGATGACCTCCCCAGCGCGTATGCCCTGAGCCTGACGTGCGATCGTCGTGATCGACATGAGGCATTGCTCAGGAGTGGTGTGCACTCTGCTCTCGACCGCTTCGAGAGCTTCCGCAAGGTTGCGGATGGGAAGGTTGTCTCTGAGCCGCCGGCGTCGTTCGTTGCGCTTCCCCGTTACGTTCGCGCCGGCGTCCTCGTTGGCGTCGGTCTCGTCCGCGGGGCACGCGGACGCCCTCGTCCGCGGAGATGTCCTCCAAGTACTTGTCCCGCGGCCGTGCCCCGAGGGTCCCGGGGTGTCGCCGGCAGCCATGAAGACTTGGCGATCGGGGGTACCCAAGCTTGACTCGAAGGTGCCACCTCGCTTGGTGTGTTTGAGTCGGCTTGGGCCGGTGGTGTTCCCTCCCCGGAACGGTAGCGAGTCGATGTAGGCGACGTAGCGTGAGTCCTCCTTTGTCGGTCTCGGCGGCTTGAGGTCCGGCCGCAGGACATATCTTCCGACCGACGTCGATCTTATAACCCGCCCCCGCAGGGCCGGCCCCCGACAAGGGAAGCTCGGTGGAGTCATCTTCGGACTCGGGCTCCTCGGGGTCCGACCCGAAGTCGAATTCGTGATCCGGGTTCGAGTAGAACTCGAGAGAGGGGCCGGAGTCCAAGACGGGGTCGGGGACGGCGTCGGAGCCCGAGTTGTACTCGGTTGCGGGCTCCTTGCCGGCCCGGCGTGGTGCATGAGCCTCCGTGCGGGCCCGCCCGGGGACGCGGGGGCCACGCGCGGAGCGTTGGCATGGTGAAGGGACCGCCCTCGCGATGGGCGAGCGGCCGGCTCGCGGCGATGGCCCATGGCGACGTCGGGTTCGAGTTGGAGACGGACTCGAGCTCGAAGTCGGCGTGGATGTTGGAAAGCGAAATCTCGCCGAACTTGCCGGCGAGCTTGCCCGTGGACAACTTCGGGAAGCGTCACGAGGCCTGTCCTCGAGTCGGGTTGCATGATCGGGGCGGCGGGAAGGAGCCCGCGCCATCGGCAGTGCGGCACCCGGGCGCCAAAGACGAAGGTGTCGCCGCGGTTGAAGGCGACGGTTGGCTCGATGTGAACGGAAGCCGTCGAGTTCGCCATGTGATCTCGAGCGAGATCCCCTACCCGGCGCGCGCCACCGTGTCGGTGTTTTAGACCGCAACCTACTACGGGGGAGTACCCGAAGTAGATGAATGTGACTCACCGAGATCGGTAACTCGAAGGAAGAGACACGTGGCACACAATTTAGACAGTTCGGGTCGCGAGGTGCGTAATACCCTACGTCCCGTATGCCGCGTAGCTCGGGATTGATAGGGCACAAGCATTACGGGATGGTGCAACGGTGCGCCGTGAGTTGAGATTGGATGAGGTGATCCCGAGATCGGTCCCCGCCTCGCCTTATATAGTCCGGGAGGCGGGGTTACAAGTCGGAGTAGGGAAGGAGTACTAGTCGAGTACGTCTAGGAGACCTCTATACAGTGCGGAACGTGTACAGAGTCCTAACCGAGTACTACTCCTGTGTTGTCCTTGTGCTCCACGCCTTCAGATGCCGTGTGGCGCAAGCCGGGTAGTCCCAGGGGCCCACCGAGTAGTCGGTCCTGGTACCCACCGAGGTAGTGGGCCCAGGGAGGTCCATACGACAGCGCCTTTGGAGCGTCGTTCTCCCTGTTGAGGGCACCACTACGAGGCACCTTTTGTCTTGTAGCACGAGGTCTCGGGGTGAAAACCCTGTCCAGTCTTGGACAAGTGACGGCGGCGCTTCTAGCGTCGTGCCCTTCTTGGAGGCGTCACTTCCTGTGACCTGTAGCGGCATGTGGTAGTGGCGGAGATGGTGGTGGTCTGGTTGGTGGTGCTGCTTGTGCGCAGAGGCGGAGGGGTGCGCTAGGCCCGTGTTGGCAGGAAGGTGCGGAGGGTCCATGGGTTCTGAAGGTCTTGAGTTGGTTCGCATGGTCCGGTGGTGTCTCCGGCGACGGCTGGGCTGCGGTGTTGCTCTCTTGGTGGCTTCAGATATCTGAGTCCTTGGCAGAGGAGTGTGAGGCGGTGGGAGAGGCGAGACCCCCACGCAGAGTGACCGGGATCAGTGGTTTTCATCGACGCTATGACGAGAGTTTTATGTTGAAGCTTCACTGGAACAAGGGGATCACCGACGGTGTGTTTGTGGCTTGAGGGGGACGGTCCCATGGTGGAGGAGTTCGAGATGTTGCTCAAGCTTGCAGCGGGCCGCGTCTTTCGGTGTGGCACAATCCACAACCGTGTCAGAGGCCAACGTGTTAGTGCATATATGCAGTTCCTCTCTGTGCGTTATTTGGCTGGAACCACCAACGAGGTGTTGGTGTGGGTCCCATGTTTGATATTTTGGTCAAGGTTCAGGCATGCGGATACTAGCATCACAGCAGAACTGATGTTGATGGAGCCTCTGATTGTAATACAGGGAATGGTGGGATTGGAATCATTATCAGATTAATCTCTGAAACATTCAGCTCACTTCATGGAAAAATATTCCAAAACTAAGGGATGCTGAGGAATTGGATGCATTGGCAGCTAAGGCCTGATACTGGCTGCAGAATGGTGTGACTGAAAGACGATCTCGAGTCTCATTGAGTCATTGTGGTACTGTGGTCAAAATGTTGACGAGAAGAGCTGGCGGGTGGTCTGATCTGAAGTTTATTCAGGAGGCCTTGGCACCTGGACAAAGGTTATAGTGCTGCACAAGAGCTCGCACAATTGGCGAAGTGTACAAAGCACTCTGCAGTGTGGCGTTTCATGGCTCTTGTGTGTTAAGCAATTTTTTTCTCATGATTGTAATTTAACTCCCGAATAATAATAAAGCTTTCTCAAAAAAAGGTTTATTTTAACCGGCATTAAGATGGCATATGCCGAGGTTCTTTGGGATTCTCGAAATGATTGTAATTTAACTCCTGAGTAATAATAAAGCTTTCTTCTCAAAAAAAATTAGTAGTTCTGAGTTTTAACTTTCTAGATCTATATTTTTTTTGGAACAACTCAATAAATAAAGAAGCAAATACAAATATTTTTTGTTTCCTCTCCATTATGTTTTTATAAATTCAAAGGTCTTATTATTATATTTTTGAAGGCACCTGCCTCTCTCAGAGGTGTGCATGATTAAAAAGTTGGTGCCACAAAAATCAGTATCTTAATAATGTTACTGCCAAAGAAAATGTAGATGGAGGACTCTGTTTTCAATAAACTAATAGGGATTTGTTCCGGAATAAGTGATGTTTAAAATTTATATGGAGAAAATAGGATAACATATCCCTTGCATTTTTTAATAAATCCTACAAAGAACATGGACTAGAAGTACTTTTCCTAAGACAACGAAAGAAATACCAAAGGGCACAATTTCTTTAGAAAAACAAATGAATGCACTGAATGACTTTTACAACTACAACCGGATGGCCGACTATACATCAACTAAGCACGAGGTGTAGCCGGCGAGGACCTTGGAAAACTGAGAATTTATTTATTTATTTTTTTCAATTCATTTTGCAAAAATATACGTCCGTTTCAAAATTTATCAGTTTTGACCACCAAACGCTGTGACGCATGGCGGCCACCGTGGGCCACGGCGGTTGGAATCAAATCATCGTGCGCCACGGCGGTTGGATTCTAACCGACGTGGCCCACGGTGATTGGAGTCCAGCCACAGCAGTAAGGCCAACCGCCGTGGCCCACGAAAGGCAGGCCATGCAGCCGCCGTGGGCCACGGCGGTTGGTTAGTTTTTTATTTTTGTAAACGACCTCAAAACACGAAACTGCAAACACGAAAGTTGTGTGTCTCGACAAGTTATGAAACTTTGTAGTTTACAACTTTTTCATTTGATGTCGTTTAGAGCCTTAAAAAATAATTTATACTTGGCTAGGTATAATATGAGGAGAAAAGAAACTGAGTGTGGACACTTGTGGTTGTGTAGTATAGTGTAGTGGCAAGGGAGGCTTCGCGCGAAGTCAGAGGTTGGGGGTTCAAATCCCATGGAGCGCGTAGCGTCGCGATTTTGCGCGAAAAATGCCGCGACTTGCTGGGTGCCTGGTTAGTGCACTAAAAATAATTTTTTCTATTTATTTCTATTATTTTTAGCGCAGTTTTCAGTCGAAGGGAACCTGCCTCCGTGGCGCACGTCATTTGCAGAACCGCTATCGCCATGGGCTCACGGCGTTTGGTCCTGCCGCCGTGGCGCACAGCGGTTAGGCTCCAATCGCCGTGGGCCACGGCGGTTGGCCTACCCACCCATTGGGCCCGCGGCCGTTGACCTAACCGCCGTGGCCCACGGCGGTTAGTCCTCCAAACGACGTGGCCCATGGCAGCCGCCGTGCACCACGGCGGTCGGTGGTCAAAGCTGATAAATTTTGAAACGGTCGTATATTTTTGCAAAGTGAATTTAAAAAGTATAAATAAAAAATTTTGAAAACTGAAAGAGCAGTTTGATGTGGCCCTGGGGAGAGGGTATGGCAGGATGAGGATATGGATGCCAAAGTCATGTGCCATCAAAGGAAACAAATCTTTTGGGATTGGATCGTGATTTAACTATTATAAAAATATAGGATTGGTAGATTCTATCCCTAAAGAAAATGTTAATTCATGATAGTCAATTGGCTTTGTCTTTTATGGAGCTCTGCATATATGAAACATTGAAGCTCCAACTACATGTATTTTTATATTAACACTTGAATGTATTTTTTTATATCACGCACATGTGTGCGTGCACTTCCACACGTCTATAAATAAAATGCTAAAAGCACCCACGTTTATACGGTGACCTCCAGTGCCAACACATATTTTCACGTACAACCACCACCGGACATGTAACAACCAGTCCACAAAGATCCAATTATCTCCATGTACAATAATAAGCATGATAAGGGATTATGCAGAATTAAAAAATAGGCACAGAATCGCACTGTGTTCCCAAGCCGTGTTAACTTGCGTGGCCCTTCAAACAATGATTCAATGTTTCATTAATAGTGACGTGTTTTACATTTCCTTTGCCATGTGAATTTCTTATATAATCAGATAGGTCACAGAAACTTAACAAATTACAGATATATTTTCATATAATCATCCATGCGGGTGTACTCAACCTCGGGGTACAGAAGAGTAGCTTCTGCCCCGTCCTCCCGAATGTCAAAGTTTGTCAGGCAACCTTCATAGAAAATATGATAGAAGTGTCCCATTGCGATTTGACCGCCAAAATCCATATCTGCTTTAAATGTTCAACGCACAATGTATATTCAACCCGGAAAGAAGAAAAGAAGTATATAAAATGAGATTTTTCACATGAGGATTCTATGACAAAAAATACAAAGCCAACACACTCAAATATTTATAATGGCGGTGCTATAAGCCGGCCTATACCCAGCTTAGCCTTGTAAAGTGATATAGGAACCACGCTAGGTTATATTAGTATTTTTTTGGAGGATTATTATTCGTTTAGACAACTCTATTTTGTTACACCTGGAACAGATCTTAATTTATCTCTCTCATTAATCTTTAATTTGATGTGATCCTTGTACCAATTTTTTTATATTACTGCAAATTAATTAGATGCTTCCATAATGACTCAGATACGTTTATTTCTTACCTTCCATTGAAGCCAAGAACTCATCAACCGGAATGTAAATTTTCTCGATAACATTTCCAGAGAGCTTTTCCCATTTCGTGATCAGCTCATTTTGAGAGAGGATGTTTTCCGGTGGTCTTAGATATATTGTCTTGTTTAAGGTGCGAGGATCATCAAGGGACTTGATTGTATAAGTTGCCACATCATCTTCATCCACAAAAATTACTGCACGGTATATTAGGAGTTTAGGACTGTATAGTTTGAAGTGGGCAACTAAAAACATATCGTTCAGTAGAAACACAATTAGTGTGGCTGTATATATAAACATTTTGAGAATACAAATGTGTTCTCTGCTTCACATATGCCCTCCTCACCCTAATCCCCAAGAAGCCTAACCCAACCTCTCTCTCTCTCTCTCTCTGATTACCACCCTATCAGTCTTATAGACAGCCTTGGGAAATTTTTCTCCAAAGTCATAGCTAACCGCTTCGCTCCCCACCTGCATTCTTTCATCTCCCCGAACCAGAGTGCTTTTATTAAAGGTCATTAGATACATGACAACTTTCGTTATGTCCTTGGCACGGCAAGGACATTGTCCAGATGGAAGTTGCCTAGAGTCATGTTCAAAATTGACAAGCCAAAGCCTTCGATTTGATTGGCTGGGTCTTTCTCCTTGAGCTCCTTTCGGCAGTCGGTTGTCCATGTAATTGGACAAATTGGGTCTCTACAATTCTTTCTATGGCTAGCACAAAAATTCTTCTCAATGGTGTTCCTGGGCGGCGGATCGGTCATAGTCTCGGTCTTCGGCAGGGGGACCTCCTTTCTCCCATGCTCTTTGTCTTGGTTATGGAATGCTTTCATGCCTTGATTTACAAGGCCGAATCTCGTGGCCTCCTGGAGGAGCTAGGTGGGAACAGCTCGCTTCCCTCTATGCTGACGATGCGGTCGCCTTCTTCACTCCGGTCGAGCTTGACTTGCGGGTTATCAAGGGGATTCTGTCTTTGTTCCAAAATGCCTCGGGCCTTGCAACTAACTACTCTAAGAGCCATCTCTACACCATCAACTGCTCGGACGAACAAATCTCCTTGGTCTGCTCCATCCTCTCCTGCCCCATCTCTGACTTTTCGTGTACTTACCTGGGGGTTCCTCTTTCCATCAGGAGACTTCCTAAATCGGCTTTGCAGCCGCTAATCGACAAGGCCGCCCGGCGAATCCCACCTTGGAAGGGGAGTCTACTGAACAGGAGTGGTCGCTTGATCCATGGCGATCATCATCGCACCCTGGGCACCAACGCTATCCAAACGCTCATCAGGAGCTTCCTCTAGTGTGATACCGAGGTGGCTTCGGGAGGTCGTTGTCTAGTTGCTTGGGTCAATGTCTCATGTCTGACTCGGTTCGGCGGCTTAGGGATACCAGATCTTTTGCCTTGGGTACGTCTCTACGTCTGCAGTGGCTATGGCTGGCCCGCACCGATTCGGATATGATGTGGGCTTCATTCCAGTTCCCGGTGGATCGTGCAGCTCAGCCATTCTTCAATGCCTCCATCACCATTGAGGTCAGAGATAGTGCCCGAGCCCTCTTTTGGGAGGACGCTTGGCTCGCCGATTGTTCCATCAAAACCTTAGCTCCCAAAATGTGGGTGGCCGTCTCGCAAAGGATCATACGCTCTCACATGGTGAGAGATGAACTCAGTGTGGGAGCACATGGTATTCGTTGGGTTGTTGATATTACCCATGCCCGAACAGTGCAAGTTATCGATCAATTCATATCGGTTTGGGACATGGTTAGCTCTGTCACGCTATCATCTGAGCCTGACGCATTCGTCTGGAAGTGGTCGCCTGATGGTTAGTACTCCTCGGCCTAAGCTTACTCCGCTCTCTTCCTTGGTCGCGTGGACATCCCGAGTGCTTGGCAAATCTGGAAGGTTCAGATGCCCGAGAAATGCAAATTCTTTGCTTGGTTGGTTTTGCATGGTTGTTGTTGGACGTCTGATAGGCTTCGACGTCATGGTTTGCGGGGAGTTGGATGTTTGTGCACTATGTGCACAAGAGGTCGAGGTGATGGATCACCTCCGTATCGACTGTGTCTTCAGCCAAGAGACATGATTCAGAACCTTTAGGCATGTCCTTCTGCAGAATCTCGCGCTAGACAGACCTCACACTCTTGCTGCTTGATGGTGCTCAGTAAGGAAGCAGGTCGCTAAAGCTCGAAGGAAAGGCTTTGATGCCTTCTTCTGGTTGGTCCCTTGGTCGATTTGGAAGGAGAGCAACAGACAAGGATGAGTGCACAATAAGGAGGCACTCATGCTAGTCGCGCTAGCACCGGCAATCTTGGAGGAGGCTAAGACCTAGGCACACGCGGGCTTCCTTCCGCTTGCTCGCCTCTTGGGCGTGCATGCTCTCAGGACATTGCAATCTTCTTCCCTCTTCTTCCTCGTCTCCTCCTTCTTCTTCCTTTTCTGCTTCTTTTTCCTGTTTTTCTCTCCTCTTTTGTCTCCAGATTGATTTTCGCTCTTTGTTGTGTTACTTTTTTGTTTTTTCTACTTTTTTAATGAAAATGTGCTTTGCACGTCTTAAAAAATGTATATGCTTCTCATCAGGCATGAAAACACAATGAGACGAATTCAACATATATAGATGGGAATCATAAGAGACTAGTGTAGGAATTGAAGAAAAGTATACTGGTTTAATTTACCTTTGACATTGCCATCTCCATATACACGAACCTTGTCTTTGGGAGGCAGAAGAGTGCCCATTTGAGCGAGATTTGGACAAAAGTATGCTGCAAAGCAATTGGCAGAAATGTAGGTGTGGGGAATGCGGGCCGTTTCTATCGCCCTCCTTAGCTCCATCTTTTCGTCAAAAAGAGCTCGCCCTGGTTCAAGAGCATGCCCCATCCTCGATGGGTCCGTGCCGAATTCTGACGGTATAAAACGCTGCATCCGCAATTTCACCATGTTTATTGTTCACCTCCCGCAGGTCATCAGTTTCCCTCTGTTTCTTGACGTTAGGACTTAGGACTCAAAAACAGGGAGTGACTGACCTTGATGTTCCCGGCCTCCTTAATCGCCTCGACGAGCTTGTGCTGCAGCAGGACGGTCTGGCTGCGGATGTGCGTCCCGGACAAGGCCGACACGACGACGTCCACCTGCCTCACGGCGGCGACGAGCCCCGCGTGGTCGTCGAGCGACGCCTCCACGAGGCGGGCGCCCTGCGCCTTGAAGGACAACAGGATCTGAATCTTGTCGACGTCGAGGCCGATCTCCGGCCGCATCAGGACGAACGTCGGGTGGCCCTGCGCCAGGCTCGCCGCGACGATCCGCCTGCCGACGAAGCCCGTGCCGCCCACGACTAGAACCTTGCTCTTCTCCATGGCTTGGTTGTCGTCGGAAGGAAACCTTTCGTTCCTGACCTTCCTTCCTTCACTGGCTCTGAGGTTGTTTTATTTGACTTCGGTTTTCTGCGCATGACAGCGCAGCAGGCAATGAATGTCCATTGTGCTGAAATTTCGGCACATGGCGGGCCTGACGTGGACCGCAAAGATATTCGTTTCATAGAAAAATGTTCGGCTCTTTGCTTCATTCTTAAAGTGGCTTTGCACGTTATCCCCTGCGAGTTGCATAAATTGCACCTTTTTTTGGTATGATGCGGTAGATGAAACCTTTTTTTCTCATCTTTTTGCAAGTGGCCGGGTCCATTTTCTTCTTGTCAACTGTATTTGTTGCGTTTTGTTTTGAGGTGAAAGCGATTTATGCAACCAAACCGCACTACTATATCTCTACCTAATATTAAAGCAAGGATTACTTCTGCCTAAGATTTTCGTCCGTCAACAGTAATCGAAACGAAATCGGAACGTGAACCGGCGCAAAATCGGAGAAAACCGAACAAAACCCGCCCGAGAAAAAGAAAACCACTACCCTCCATGTGAACCGGCACAGCACATACATATGATGCTGCCCTCCGCCGCGTGAACCGATACAACCCGAACCTGAATGTGACCAACCCGGAAGCCCAAAACATTATGGGCTTTGAACCTGGCTGGCCTTGGCTGTTGCATCCGCTGGGCCGGGCTGCAATGCTTCAACGCCAGTTATTAAGAAAAAACGTCCAGCCATCGCGATCAAGCCGATTCCAGTGGTGCTACTGTTACAGATTCTAATGGGAAATACATACACCAAAAAAATACTGGGAGTATGCAAAATCTATATCTATATTCTTACTATATATAAAAGTGTCATTGTTTCTTCTAATCTTTTATAATCAACCTGCATGTCATAGCTGTGCCCTCAAGCTGCCATACATTAATGTTTAATGTATCATATGCCATTAATACATAGAGTTATCATGAGTTGTTTCTACTCAGAGCTGCGTGGAAAGTGGAATGACGAGCCGATCGAGGAAGGTGAAGCTGGGGCGCACGACGATGAACGCGATTGAGGTGCCGCGGGCGAACAATGAGGCTGGGGAGGTAGGGATGATGACGTGGCCAGGCCGAACAACGACGATGCTAGGAGGTGCGGACGACGACAATGAGGCTGAGGTGACGCAAGCGCAATTGTAATGTCGAAGCGACTGGGACGGCGAGGTCAAGTAGACGATGATGGTCGAGCCATCGGGGTTGGGATGACGTGGGCATGATGGTGAGGCTGGGAAGGCAGAGATGATGACACGACCGGAGCATGGATGACACCAAGGCTGGTGAGACGCAGACGATGACGAGCAATGGTCACGGTGATGAGTGCGTGATGTGAACAACACCGCGTCTGGGAAGGGGATGTAGGGTAGACAGCAAGACTAGGGCACACGACAGTGAAATTTGGGAGGCACCAACATGACGGGGACAACGACAAGGTCGGGGAGCTTCAGTACGGCGAGGTGAGAGCACGACCAGGGTAAACGAGGATGAGACGAGTAATGTTTTCTGTCGTTGCAATGCACGGGCATAGTTGCTAGTAATATATATAGAAAGAGTTACGCCCGGTTCGTTTGGCTGTTTGGCTTATCAGCCACCAGCCAACAGTACTTTTCTCTCAGAACAAACCAGCCACCAGCAATCAGCCAGCAGTACTTTTCTCCCAGAACAAATCAGCACCAGCCATCAGCCACCAGCCAAACGAATAGGCTATTAGTAAGCACAGGTTAAAAGGCATATGCTATAGCCGCCCCTACTTTTCGCAGTAAAAAAAATGTTGTTTGCACTTTGCAGCTGGGTACTAAATTACCTTGCAAATGCCAGTTTCGTCTTTTTTTACGTAGACTAATACCATTTCGTGCCGGTCACACCATCACAAAGTCTTGAAATTGAATGCCCTAAATCGCGAGTTATGGCGGGGTGCTCCTACATGTCGCTCCAGTGACAAATTTGCATCGTGTCGCTGAAGGCCCACGAAGCCGCCTCTTCCTCCTCCTCGACTCCCTCCTCTCCTCTTCCTCGCGTCCGGTCGCGTCGCCCCTTCCATTCCTCCGGTCACGCAGCCCTCCTTCCCCGCGCCGCCCTCCTCCCCCGTCTCTGGCGGCTCCCGACGCCGGATTCGGCTACTGCGAACCCCCCCGCACCCTAATCCATCAGGTCCTCGCGCCGCCGGGGAGATCCACACCTCCTTCTCCTTCCCTCGCCGCAGCTCCACCACCGCGACCTTCACCCCCGCCCCGACCTGGCCCGGTCGCTGCCCCCACCGCCAGGACCCTAAAGGCCACCCGGCCCCCATTCCCACCGCTTGGCCTACCTCTCTCCCCCGGCCGACAGCTACTAAGGTTGCTGACAATGGAGCTCGCCGGACCCCGGCAGGCCCGAAGCCCCGAACCCCGAATCCTAACCCGAAGCCCCGAACCCTAACCCTACCGGCGACGAGCCCTCGTGCCGCCATCCTCCACCGTCTGCAGCGGCTCCCGCCGCTGCATCCCCCGCCACCGCTCGCCGCCGCGCTAACTCATCTCCGCAGAGAATCTCACGGCGCCCGGATGGAGGAGGAGGAAGCACCCGACAGGTGGGTCCCGCCCTGCGCGTGATAGTTTGTCAAACTGTCGCTAAAGCGACATATAACCTTCACCATTATGGCCAGCCTTCCGCCGCCCCGGCTAGCCTCCCCGCGCGCTACGGTCGTCCCGTCATGGCCCCCGGGGCGTAGGCACAGGCGTCAGAGCACCACCGCTACCCCGTGCTGGCGTGCCCTGCGCCTTCCCGGGCTCCGCCACCACAGTCGTCTGCCCTCCCCTGTTTCACGAACACGACCGGTAGGCCTCCCCACCCCCTCTTGACGCCATAGCCGGCGAGCTCGGCAGCCTCAGGGCATGTCAAGGTTCCTTGTGCACGGGCTTCCTGAAGGGCTCCGGCGCGCCGCCGCAGGGGGCTCGCCGGATGAGTTGCACGCGCCTCCTCGGTGTGCCGTGCGCCGCCGCGACTGGCTGTCATGTCAAGCGCCGCCGCCGGTGTGGGGCGAAGGCTCCAAAAATGTTGTTCCAACATTTCTAAAAATGTTGCAACAATTTTAAAAATGCTGACAAAAAATGTTGATGAAACCATCATTTCTGAAAAATGTTAGAACATTTTTTAATTAACAGTCATGAGGTGGGCTAGTGGGAAAATAATAAAACGAGTTGGATGGGCCTTGGTGGGTTGGAAGTTACGATACTTATCCACCTACTGATGTGGGTTCCAACAGAAATTCCGAAAGCTAGGATGCTATTTGGCATCCACTACTTCAAGATTCGTGTGCAATGTATGGACTCGTGTGCAATGTATGGACTGTTCGATCCTCATCCTCTCCTCATCTTTCTTCTATTCTCGTGGCGCTAACGCTCGTCTGCTGAAACAAACACTCCCTCTTCTTTCTCGCGGAGGAAGCGAAACCCACATAGCTTTCTTTGTCGCCTCCCATCTGGCCCCCTCCTGCCCGCCTCCGGTGAGCTCGCCGGAACGCGTATAGAGCGGTGCCCACCTCCAGTTAGCTATTAGTAAGTAGGTTTTTGTTTCTTTGTGCCCTTATGGCCTTCTCCCTTAGTGGTCAGCGCTTCCTGCACTGCCGTCATCTTCGTTGTCGTCAGGGCTTTTCTCCGGCTTCCTCGTCGTCGTCATCCTCGCTACTCAGGTATGTCGTAATAAAATAAACTCCGTTCCACCACACCCTCCAGCAGCTCCTCTTCCGCCCACTCTCTCCCTCTGCTACTGGGGTCTCGATATCGTGTTGCCCCAGATCTGGCCGAAGTTGGGGTCGATTGGTGAGTGCCTCCCGTGGATTGACTCCTCTCTTGGGAGAATATGGGATGGTATCTGCCTGACTCCCCCTATTGGCTCAGATCTCCAACGTCATCCACTTCGCCTCCTATTCACAGCAGGCTTTGGCCATGGAGCTTGTTTCCTTAGCAAGATGGTGCCACTCCTGGTACCCACTCGTTTGCGCCGCCTCCCCATGGGATCCGGGTCCAAAGTGCTTCATCTACCTCCGGTGATGACTCCAACCAAACCTATCGGTCGTCAGTGTGCGTGTCCAACATCGGCCTCCCCGACCCGCTTTCAACTGACGCATTGTGCGGTCTCTACACTAGTGTATGTTGGGTATTTTAGCGACACACGAATTAAATCCGCAAGCACACAGATACTATTGTAGCTTTCACCTCAGAGTATTCCAAGGGTATCGAATTCGAGGGAACGTGTATACTAACTTCGTTCTGATGGTCCAAGGACACACCATGATATGAGGCACTGGAGAGAGAATTCCTATGGATAGCTCTATAGATGAGGTAAAAGGTCGATCTCTCAAGAACTTGCTCGGGCACCGGCTAACCCCTGGTCTGTCAGGAGACTCCGGCCTACGGATCTAAAACGAACCTCAACCTGCACTATATACGAACGTGGAGGATTTCAAAGGATCAACAAGGCTATCACCACCTGCGATCTACCTCTACCAATCCATGGGATATAGGGCAAACGAAGGATAACCCTTAGCCTAGACACTACGTCTATGCTACTAATTACTACCGCAGCCTGACTACGTTATCCCGCGGTGCGTAGCAACCTACAACAATCTATATTAAATATAGAGCGACGAACCCATAAGAAGGAGAACTGATCTCACTCAACTATAGGAACTACTAGCTTATGCTAACGGCATACGAGAGAGCACTCAATCCCGTACTAAGCTTCCAACGTATACGAACAACTTGCAACAGACCAACGTATAAACCCAGGATCTACGCACTAGCAGAGGAAAAGGCTACTCATGCAACCTAGCATAAACTATTAGGAAGGAATCACGAATGCCACTTTAGTCTATTTGAACATGCATGAATATCCACATTATTCTAAAAGACGAATGTGCATACAAATGATTATGAAAGTTTATGAACCTACACAACAGGATCAAAGGGGTGTGTTCACGAAGAACACAAGTCTCTAAATCAAGAACGCATGAAGAACACAAGAACATATCATAAAAGTAAGAACACACTTTAGTCTAAATAGAAAATAAAAAGATACTCACTTTAGTCTAAATGAAGAACAATGACATGGAGAGGCACATGCCTCTCCCTGTCCCTCTCTACTCTAACTCTCTCTAAGTGAGGAGGCTTGGATGGGTGGTGAAGTGTGTGCCTCTATTCTTACCCCCTCCCCTTCTATTTATAAGACCGGGTCACCGCGCGAGAACACCCCGAGCACCACGGGAATGCCCTTAGGATCCAATGGGGAGACAACACGTGGAAGATGAGTGTGAACTGCCTTAAGGTGGGTTCGGCCGACCTGTGGGGTCGGCCGATCCCTGGTCGGCTCCGTTTGCACCGCCTTTCATCTGGGTGACTGCTAGGTGGGTCCCAAGGTCAGTTCCCGATGTGTGGGTCAGTTGGAGGCGGTTTGCTCGGGTGGTGGGCCCTTGAATCCTTATGTTGAATACGTGGCAGTGTCTAATTCATCAGGAAGTGCTTATCTTGGATTGATGAGGTGTCATGGACACATGAGATCCTGTGTGCCAGCACGTCGCTACGTGGCCTGATGTGGGTCCCACCGGACCCACATGATGTGATGTGCATATCTCTCTCATCCGGCCTCCGATGTATGCAAATGATATATCCGTTTCGATCGCCTCGACGAGCCCATCGCAATGGTGCAAACCAATTTGGCATTTGAGTATGCCATTGGTTTACTTTCTCTCAACTATATCATTCCATGCGTATTTTGATGTGTCCTGCAACAAAAGATGGAAACACCAACACTTGTGGAAATTGTCAGTATAAAGCCCTATTCTAGTGTTGATGATTACTTTTCAATTATATTATGCAGGAATTGACGGCATAAAAGTGGTACTTAACAGCCGTCAACAACACCCCCACCCTTGACCTTTGCTCGTCCTCGAGTGAAGGGAGTCAAATCAAGGTGGTACATGATATCCAAAGGTATGAAGTGAGCATACGAGATATTGCAAACCATACCTTGCACTTGTGGACTCTGTGGAGTGGCTATCACGCCTTCTTGGGTAGTTGAGGAATGGAACGGTCATGAATCAAATCACCTCTACTCATCATGTCAAGTAACTCGGGGTTTTGTAATAAATTTTCAAAACAAACCTTTGCTTAGCTCCTCATCTAATTCTCTCAGATCGCTCAATGTGTATACGTCCTCACCAAGGCATTAGATTTGCCTTTCTTTCATCCTACTTTTAATGATGGCTATATGTGGAGCTCAAGGTAGGATAAAAGATAAAGCATACTTGCATCACATCTATTGCAAAGTCAAAAACCGGATCAACGGAGAAAAACAATTCATACAATTGGATCAAGATGTGCATGTGTATGGGTGTGATGGATATGGTAAGGTGGATACTAGACTCAGAACGGGTGCTAGATATTACCATATATATATATATAGGTAATGTATATTTAACTCACTGGGTGTTGAATATTATTTACCACTCCGGCGGAGGGCTGCTGCTCTGATGAGCCGACTTCAAGTTTTTATTTCACCTCTCAAGTGGACAACAAAAAGTAGGCTCCACTGAAACATAAAAGTATGCAGACATGCAAACCTCGGTGTACAATTGATTGGCTCCAATCAAGGAGAGAGAACTTCTCCAATTGCCTTACATGCGGACATGGGGTGCATGGGTCAATATATGTATGGCTTGCTTAATTATTGGTGGTTAATTAGCTTGGGACGCTCCCTTCATAAAAATTAAATCTCAACATTTATCATGCAGTAGAGAGCCTGATTAGTTTATTATGGTCATCAACGCAGCGGCATACCCCATCCCCCACGATATATCGTTGTCTTCGTTGCGCTGAGGTCCTCAACCTCTCAAGAACACATTAAACGGTTCGTGCCATTTTGAAGAACCTTCCACGACGACATCACCCTGGTATGACCCTATGTTGCATCCTGTGCAGTCACCGCGAACATATGTCCATCAGTTTTTCAAGAATGTTGCATCTAGGTGTCACCGCTGATTATTGTTGATGAAATTCTTCTGAAGAATAGCCAAGCAACGCTTTGTTTGTAGTAAAAAAACCTTTGATCTTCTTGATGTGTGTTGTTTCCTTATGTCTTTGTGTAGGTGAACGAGCTAGATGATCAGGTTGACGATGATGTGACTACTGTTCATCAACCAGCGTGTTGAATAGTATTCAACATCCTAACGGCATGGTGCCCCTCCGTTAGTTTAGTTATGATCCTCTCTCCATCCTTCATTGAGTAAAATGATTCTAATATTTACTACTCCATAAATTAATTTCATTCATGCAGGCACACACATCAACAACGCAATTAATTGAGACCATGTTAATTGACGCAATTAATGCAGTAATTACAAGCATTCACCTGCATGCATGCACGGGTCAGCAAAGGTATTTCAGTTATCAACATAAGTACTCCTAGTTATTAATAGAATATTTACCAAATAGCACATATTAATGCACATGGAGTTTCCTTTTTCCAAAATTTGTACTGCAATCTACGTCATTTTGTACCTATAAATATATACTACACCATAGGCCAGCTTCTATTGATCCAATTAAAAGTTGTCACTGCAATGGTCGTTGCCTCGTTGGTAATGCGGTGTCCTCGACATGCTTGGCATCTACTCTCTCATCCTATCAAGATGTGCGCAAGCTCCTCTACGGCAGGTGGCAGCAGTACAAGTCAGCTATGAGCAGGAAGAAGAGTGGAAGACGGACTCCTACTAGAATTCCCCTGTACTCCTACTAGGACTCGCTCTGTGTAATCCTACTAGGACTCTTGCCTTGTAACCGATTAGGAACCCGCCCCCTGGACTATATAAAGGAGGGCCGGGTACCTAGCCAAACATCCACAATCCCTCCGGAGACAACACCAAGCGCAGGGCGCAATACTACTCCAAACAGGACGTAGGGTAGCTACTTCGGCTATCCGAACCTGTATAAATCTCGTGTTTTGTGTCCTCGCGCGTACCTTCGGGTTCCAGATCATGGCGATCCTCACCTTCTACCTTGTTGCGGGTACCTCCCATGGAGGTCGAGAGGTTTAAACACCGGCAGCTGGCGCCCACCGTGGGGGCCATCGTCACGATCATCGGCGAACTCGAAGGACCTATCTTCACAATCGATCTATTCGGTGCAATACGATTCAGGCGGCATCTCAATCTGCTCCTACGTTGAGTTCGAAGCTGCACGTCGATTCAAGTCGGAGCCGAGAAGAATTCATCTACTATTGGCCCAAGACTCAACGGGACCTGCAGAATTATTTCCCTGTTTATTTTTTCACGAGTTCTAGTCCGGCACGAGAAGCGTAATGCAAGCTCCAGCAATTCATCTGCGATTGATGGTTCAGTTTCTGAGGAAAGATCCAATTCTTTTTCAACTCGGACTCAAGGCCGCTGAGTTGCCATGCTTTGAATCCGAAACAAAGCATCGTTCAGCAGAGGCACTTGAAGACAGCCATCGGCTATTGCTGCAATGCGGCAATTGGAAATTCAATTTTTTTTGGAAATTGCTATGCACACACCAAAAGCTCCCACAACGCCTCAAGACATTCACTTGTCGTACATGGAAGAGGTACACAAGTACAACTACATCGACATCTGGCTGCATCAACACGAGTACAACTACACATTGTGCCGCAACTACTCGTCATTCGGCCACTGGATCTACGTCAACTTTGCCGTGCGCCACGACTACTCGTCTCCGGCTGCATGCGCTCTACCTCAGCACTGCCGTGCGCCGTGACTACTCGTCACCCGGCCGCACAGGCTCTACGTCAACCTCGCCGTGCGCCGCGAGTACTCGTCTTCCTACCGCAGCGACTCTACATTTACTACATCGTACGCCGCCGCGACATCGTCGCCTGGGCGTACGACTACTTCGACTACTATCTCGACTAGTAAACTAGTCGAGAACGGCTTTCGCGTCATCAACAACTAGTCGGATCCACCTCTGACTAGTCGACTTCAGCAACAACCGTCGCGGCTCCATCACCGACCGCCACGGCTTCGTCGACACTCATCTGCAAATTAAGCTAAGTCACTTATTTCAATAATTATTCTTTCTTTGGCTTGCTCTCCACATACAGGAACCAACGCCAAAGACTACTTCGTGTACGCCTCTCAACGGCTACCTGCCAGCAGAGCTACACCGTGCCAGCTATTCTTTGGGGACCGTTGACTGAATGTCACAGGCTTGGTACACCAAATTAGGAGGCTCTATCCACGACGTTTCATGTACTGAGTGCTGGAGGCGCACAATGGCTACACCCTGAGGAGGCACTGCGCAATCCTGCTCTCCGCCATGCGGAACAACGAGCAATCGCTCTCTCTCTTGTCGCCATGCCGAATACCTTTGTCTACCTCTTAATGGTCTCGCTCCAGTAGCACACGCCTTGATCCGCGCAAAGCCTTGGCTCTCTTGTCATGCCTCCACGCCCCCAGCGGCTATGGCTGAAGGATCAGATGGCGACTAGAGAGGGGGGGGGAGTGAATAGGAGCCGGTAAAAATTCTTTCCAAAGAACCCGGCCTATGCCCTAGTCAAACCCCGGTCACACACGAGCGATGGATCGAATCACACACCAATCGCCAAGACCACGAGGTTATGGAACAACCTCTAGCCTTAGAAACGATTCCTTGAAGCACACGCGGAATCACGAGAGAAGGAGGGGAGGAATCGAACCAAGAAGCAAAGCGCACAGGCTCTGGCGGACCGTCCGGCCAGGAGGGGCGGACCGTCCGCGCAGGCCTCGCGGACCGTCCGACCCGAAGCCGCCGACCGTCCGCTCCACCACCGCGGACCGTCCGGCCCTACGCCGCGGACCGTCCGTTAAAGCACACAGAACCACCAGAAGCGACCCGAGAAAAACGGACCGTCCGCTGAGGCCGGGCGGACCGTCCGCGCCACCCGTGGACCGTCCGCTACTCAAGCCCGGACCGTCCGCAAACTGGCTGCAACAAAAACCAAAAGCCAAACCGGATCGAAAGCGAGGACGCGCAAGAACACGACGAACACGCAACGAACACGCCACCCGCGGACCGTCCGCGACCACCCCGCGGACTGTCCGCCATGTGCGGACAGAACAGAAAACGCCCGACCCCGAAAGTCAACTCCCCCAAATCATCATCGGATTTCCCAAACGGTTGAAGCTATGGAGACAAGGGTTTGGGTACTTGAAAAACGTCATACAAGGATGCTATAGCCCAAAAAACTTGCCTCCTAACTCCCTAAATCACCGGGAATCGCGAATCCTTTGAGCACCACCAAAAGCTAGAGCACCGAACGAAAAACTTCGAATCCAAGTGGTTTCCCGGCGTTTGAGGGCACAAGATCAATCACAAAGATGCATGAGACATCTATCCATGTATCCCTCAAAGAAATCCGGGGAGAAACCCACTCAAATCCGCGGAATCGAACCGGGAACAAAGGCACGAAAACAAGCACAAAAAGGCCACGAAAACAAAACCCCGAATCTTTTATACAAACCAGGAAAGATTCACAAGGTCTAGCATGCCGCCCTAGCATCCATCCCTCTCAACAAATCTCTCATGAAGCTCTCATGCTAGCCTAGAGAAAATGGAAGGAAAAATAGCTACGAAAATGAGAAAGAGGAGGGAGGAAATGAAACCCTATGTCGCGGAGAGAGAGAGCCATCCACACACACTCATGGCTTATATATCAGGTCCCGCCGGAGTGGTAAATGACTCGACTACCCCTAACTAAACTACTGGCGATACAACCCACGTAGGGGCATTTAGGTAATGTTTGTGGGTCTTGCCATCGGACGGCCACGCCTTTCCCGCACCCCGCGTCCTCCCGACGCAAGCCATGCGATCCCGCCGCGTGTCCTCCGCCTCGAAGCTTCCCGACACGCCCGGATCCCGTCTCCGTCGTGTTGGGCCCTCGGACTTGGTTTTGCGCCCCAAACCAAGAAACCGTCCGCCGATGGTTTTGTGGGCAAACCACCAAACCCCGCGTGCCCGGTCCGGCCTCCCGCCAAACCACTTGACTCGACGGCCACCGTGCACCGGCTCGCTTGTCCATGACTTCGTCTTGCTTGTGTCGCCACCATGTGGCCCGCACCCAGTCCCCGCCGTCCACCGGTCCCTCGAACCGAGCCTACTTGTCTCTCCATCTCCCGGAGGCCGCTCAAGGCTGAAGACCTTTCGCGCCCGTTCTTCACCCTCGCAACAACACGAACTAGGCCGCAGCCTACACCTGTGCACTAAGCCAAGAGTCAGTCCAACACCCGTTGTCAATCACTCATCACTGAGGAGCGGTCATCCATCGACCACTGGGACGCTCCTGGTCCTCAATCTCCCCTTGATGAGTGCATTGACAACACACAACGCGAAATGAAATTCAGAGAAAGAAAGAAAGAAAGAAGAAAGAAAAACAAAGAAGCTCAACTCATGACCAAAACCAAAGAAAGGCGAAGAAAGGTCACAAGCCAAGCAAAGCACAAACTCCACATCGAAAACAGCAAGAAAGCTCCCCCTGAACATGTGAATGCAAACTTCCAAATTTCAGCTCACCTCTTCTGAATTTTCATTAAGCTCACCTCTTCTCCCCCTTGTTGACAATGTATGAATCAAGGTGAAAATGCAGAAATACAAAACAAAGCATATAAACATCTACATGAGCTTCTCAAATAGGCCAAATCTAGTGTCAAAGGCTAAAAATGAGACAAAGAGCACACATATGAATCATAGCATAGTCAAAGCATTGCCACAAGTAATATATGAAAATACAAGCATTTGACAAAGCAAAATTTTCAGATTTAAGCATTTTTACCAAAAGAAGGCTCGCTTCACATGTAAAAGCCTATCCATGTCACACTTGAGCCACAAACATGCATACCATTCAAAGATCATACAAGGATATCAAATTCTCAGCAAAAGATCATGGCAAACACCCATAAAGCAAAGCATGTCATGTCAAAGCTCATGAGCCATGTGTTCACTTCGGGGAGACTTCTCCACTAGTGAAAATCATGCAACATGTTTTGCACCCATATGTGAAAGATAAGACATTTTAAGCATAGACATGATGGATGGAGCATTTTTCAAGCATTATACACTTCTTTTCAAGATTAATTCATTTTATGGTACATGAAGTGCCTTTGCGGCAAAAAGAAGCTTATGCTCCCCCATGAATGCAGCATAGGCTAAACATTCACCATGATATTCGGCCTTTGGCCCAATTACAAGAACAAGGCATCCAAGCACAATCTAAGCATGAAAAGCACATTTAGACCAAATTGTGACATGGATACACAACTACACACGAGTGGAGCATGTTTCATCAAAAATTAGTCAAGATTAGCATTTATTTCAAAAAAGGGCTATCTCACCACACATATATCTCAAATATTCCAAGTGCATAGCCTCACATCACCATTTCTCCACACATATGACCAATATCTCACAAATAGCCAAAGACACTCAAATATGGCATATGAAAGAAGCTCATCATCCTAAAATGCAATATGATACAAATGCAACATGATATATGACAAGATGGCTACCCTACCATGGTTTATACATCAAGCAAAGCATGTATATACATCAAAGTAAACATGGTATGATACATATGATACAAAAAGGGAATCCCCCAAGAATCAACTAGAAAGGGCAACAAACCCCAAGTTCCCCCCGCAAGCGCACAAATGTAGCTTGGTCGAGAGGCTTTGTAAAGATGTCGGCTAGCTGATCTTGGGTAGGGACATGGCTCAACACAATGGTTCCTTTTTCCACATTGTCCCTCAAGAAATGATACCTCACTTCTATATGTTTGGTTCTGGAGTGAAGCACTGGGTTTTTGGCTACGCTTATGGCACCGGTGCTATCACAAAGAAGTGGGATCCGGGTGCACTCCTCACCAAAGTCTCTCAAAGTGTATGAAATCCACAACAGTGGGGAACGAAGAACTCGCGGCCGCAACATACTCGCCTCGGTGGTAGACCGAGCTACACTAGACTCGCTTGCGGGAAGACCATGAGACCAACGAAGACCCAAGAAACCGGCAAGTACCGAAGTAGACTTCCTCTCGACTCGACAACCGAAAAATCCGCATCGGAAAAACCATGAAGAGAAAGAGTCGAGGAGGAAGAATACCAAAGGCCAAGACCGAGGGCGGACCGTAGGTACCGAAAATCCTCTTGACGGCTCCGTCGATGTGATGTCCTCGGCGAAGCTCGAAAACGAGCGCACGGACACACGCCGAACCGTATGTCCGGCCTCGTCGCCGGTCAAGTAGAGGAGGGAGCCGATCATGCTCCCCGTACTCCCGCCGGTCCACCGGTTCTCCGTCCTCATCCGCATCCAAAGTGGCCGTACTCCCCATGGGAGTCGACATCGGCTTCACATCTTGCATCCGGAACTTCCTCGGCATGTCTTTTGTGTACTTGGTCCGGTGCACAAATGTACCGTCCTTCACTTGCTTGATCTCGCGCCCGAGAAAATACCGCAACTCGCCCATCATGCTCATCTCGAACTCCCCGCTCATCTCATCCGCAAAGTTGGCAACAAGGTTATGTGACGAGCCACCAAAGACAATATCATCCACGTATATCCGAACAATCGCAAGTCATTTCCATGCTTGAGGAGAAACAAAGTCCTATCCACGGTACCCATCACAAACCCTCTCGCTCAAAAGAAAACCTCTCAATCTCCCATACCAAGCACGGGCGCCCGTTTCAACCCATACGAGCCCTTTTCAACCCGTATACCCCGTGTGGGTACAACTCGCTCTCAAACCCGTGTGGTCGCTTCACATACACCTCCTCCTCTATGACCCCATTCGGAAAAGCACTCTTCACGTCCATCCGAAACAACTTGAACCCTTTAGCCACGGCAAAGGCTAGAAGGATCCGAATTGCCTCAAGACGGGCCACGGGAGCAAAGGTCTCCTCATAGTCGATCCCCTCCTTCCGACTAAACCCCCGAGCAAAGACGTCCGGACTTGTTCCTCACAACCATCCCATTCTCTCCCTCTTTGTTCTTCCAAACCCACTTGGTTCCTATGGGATGGCAATTTGGAGGTGGTTCAACTAACTCCCACACCTGGTTCCTCTCAAAGTTTTCCAACTCCTCATGCATAGAATTGACCCAGTTTGCATCAGATAAAGCATGTCCAATGTCCTTGGGCTCAAAAGTAGCAACAAAAGCAGCATGAGCAAAATGAGAGGAATTCCTGGACCTTGACCGTGTAGTGCGTTCGTCGATGTTCCCAATGATCTTCGACAGGGGATGAATCCGCCTGGGAGCCTCACGCCTCGAGACTACCTCCCCCTCAACTTCAGCTTCTCTCGCCTGGTCCTCTTGTTGTACCGTCGTTGTCCATGAAGTAGACGGTCCACGCTCCATAGTGGTCGTAGGGGGAAGTAGTGGGTACACACTCAGCTTCAGGCGCATGGTTCTCCCCATCATCATCTCCAGCTTCATCCTTCTCCTCCTCAAAGAGGTCCTCGGCCATCTCTTCATCACCTGCACATTCAAAGCCAAGAGAGGTACATGACATTGTCTCGTCGAAGGTCACCTCGCAAGTCTCCATGATTTTGTTAGTCTCAAGGTTAAGCACCCTATAGGCTCTAGAGTGGTTAGCATATCCAAAGAAAATACCATCACTAGACCTAGCCTCAAACTTGTCGAGTTTTCCCTTCTTAAGGATAAAGCACTTGCAGCCAAAGACTCGGAAATGACTCACCTTGGGTGCCCGACCATGCATCAGCTCATAACAGGTCTTCTTCTTGAAAGCTCGCAATAAAATCCTGTTGGAAACATGACAAGCCGTATTGACCGCCTCAGCCCAATACCTCCTAGGAGTCCTATGCTCATCGAGCATCGTCCTAGCCATCTCACAAAGAGTCCGATTTTTCCTTTCCACGACTCCATTTTGAGGAGGCACATAAGGGGTCGAATACTGATGTTCAAGACCTAGATCACGACAAAAGGCATCAAAACGAGAGTTCTTGAACTCTGAGCCATTATCACTACGGATAGCTTGAATAGCATTCCCATGCCTCTCGTTTTTCAACCTCACGATCAGATCTCGAACAAAACCAAAAGTCTCACTCTTATCTTCCAAGAAAAACACCCAGGCATAGCGAGAGTAATCGTCCACCACAACAAGGACATACCACTTCCCACCCACCGAGCGAACTCGAGCTGGCCCAACAAGGTCCATATGCAACGGCTGCGTCGGACGCTCGGTCATGACATCGGTCGTGGGGTGGATGGGGAGTGGCTACCATCTTACCATGCCTACATGGAGCACAAACCAAATCCTTCTCAAGCTTCAACCTCGGCAATCCTCGGACAAGGTCAAGACCACTCAAGCGGGAAACCAAATCAAAGCTCAAGTGTCCCAACCGCCTATGCCATTTCCACAAATCGAAGAAGGACCGGCCATCAAACAACGAGAGGACCCAAAGAACGAGAGAAATCGACCCCGAAAATCCGACCCTCGGGAATGATCATACGGACAAGATCACCTCGAGAATCAAGCAAACGAGACTCGCCAGACTTGAAACGCACCTCAAAACCCTCATCAAGCAACTGAGAAACCGAAAGCAAATTGAAACCCAAAGACTTCACAAGAGCCACTCTCTTCAACGTTACCTTGTCACTCACATGCACAACACCCTCAGACAACACCCTTCCTCGTCCATTGTCCCCAAATGTGATGTACATCTTTTCCTTCACTGGGGTGAGGCTGGAGAACCACTTCTTATCTCCGGTCATGTGTTGAGAACATCCGGAGTCGATCAACCAAATGTTCTCCAAGCCTCCCCGCCCGTAGTCGAAACAAGAACGAGAGTGAGCTAGCGACTCGACACTGGGGTTAGCACAAAAAAAGTTAAACCAGTGTCGAGCCATCTCGCTCAAAAGAGGGGTTAGCAAACATCATTCCCTTGCCACCAAACTTCCCATGTCCCATGGGAGGAGTACGAGCACCACGAGGGGGAAAACGTGGTCCGTAGTTCCTCCGGAACCCAAGGCCGCGATCATCTCCCCTAAACCCATACCGAGGACGAGTAGGGGGACGTCCAAAGAAAGCCACCACGAGCCCGACCAAACCTCTCACCAGCAGACACACACCATCATCTCTCCCCGACAAACCTCTCACCACCACCTCTCTCGTGGGACCCCGCCAACACTCCTCACACTTCCCACACCCCGTGGAAGTGGCACTCTAGGCTCAGGAATACCATGAGACTGGCGATACCTGTCCTGGTTCGCTTGCTTCCTAGCAAGCCTCTCATCCCTCTTCCTCTTGTAGCAAAACTCTGCAAGATGCCTCTCCTTGCCACAATACTCACACTTGAAGGGGATGGGTTTTGGTTTTGGCTCTGGCTTCTATTTAGGCTTCTCACCCTTTTCACCCACAAACTTCACCGGTTTCTGGAAGTCATTTGTCTTAGGTGGGAATTTGGGTGGATCTTGGGTTGTGTCAAGCTTGTTGCAAAGGTGGTTGGGCTTTGGTGTGAAAGAGTTCTTGGGTGCTTTTGGAAGTGGGACTTGGATATCTCCAATCACCTCAAACTCGGGGTTAGACTCAACACACTTCTCATACACACTCTCCCCACTTTCTCTCTCCCACTTTCTCACCCAACTTCTCAAAACCCAAACCACGACCATCGGCTCTCTTGAACTCCTCAATCATGATTTTCAATTGAGGTTCCCGCCCCGTACAACCAACCCAACACCTTCCTCAAATAGTCATTCTCCTCATAGATGACATCCAAACGGGAAGTAAGTTCAAGATTGCGCAAAGTAACTTCATCACAGCTAGTGCATGCATTGACAACAGGAGATTTCAAAGATGCTTCCAAAGAGCTAATAGTGGAACGAGCATCAACAAGCTTAGCATGCATAGTAGGACATGATTTGCAAGCACCAAGCAAAGTGGGTCTAGCCTTAAGCTCATCATATTCAGTCCTAAGAGCATCTAGTTTAGCCAAAGTGGAAGCATTCTTCTCATTAAGCAGTTTGATCTCATTCAACCATGCATCGCACTCAACACATTCAACATCATCAGGAGTTGTAGGAGCAAGTTTCAAAGAGTCATTCTCAAGTTTCAATTCAAGCAATTTTGACTCTAGTTCTCCTACTTTCTCGCTAGCATTCTCAAGTTGTGCCCTAAGATCTTTCCTCATCTTTTTGGCATCTCTAAGCACACTATCACGGTTATCAAGCAAGCCATTCAACCTAGCAATCTCAGCAAGCAAAGAGTCGGGGTCACGGTTTACCTCATCCTCCGAGTCGGAGTCGCTGTCTTCCTTCTCACTCTTCTTGCTGCTTGAGCTATGGGCCATGCCACAAAAGCCCTCAAGCGCCACGCAGCTCAGCCCGCTGAGGTTCCGGCTTGTACTCTTCTTACCATTGCGCCTCCCGGCGTCTTCATCTTCGCTGCTTGAGCTTGACTGCTCCTCGCTTGAGCTTGAGTCAACGTCGCTCGCACCGGCCACCATTGCTCTTGCCTTGTTCTTCTTGTAGCCGCTCTTGCTCGGTCGCCGCTTGTCCTTGTCCTTGCTCTTGGACTTGTTGAAGTGCTTGCCCTTGGAGGAGTACTTGTCTTCACGCCTCGGGTGCGCCTTGTACTCGTTCACCTTTTACTTGTTCTCCCCCGCTTCCGGGCACTCGGCGATGAAGTGGCCACGCTTGCCACACTTGTAGCACGTCCCTGAGCTCCGCCTTGCATTCCTCCGACTCTCGTGTAGTCGTTCAAACCTTCTTGAGAGCAAGGCCAGCTCCTCCTCGCCCAAGCACATCAAACTCCTCATCCGGAATGGACATGAGAGAAGACAAGGAAAACTCGTCGACGGGAAGGGTTAGATTTGCCCTTTGATCCGCCCACAAGAGCAAGACTATGGTCGGCCGAGCCCTCATGCTTGGATTGCAACTTCCTGTCAACCTCAGCCGACTTGAGCTTAGAAAAGAGGTCATCCAACTCAATAGTCAAATAATGCCCAGACTCCTTGATGGCCTCAACCTTAGCACCCCAAACATTTGGGTCCAAGACATGCAAGAGCTTTAAAGCCTGATCATGCTCGGTGTACGGAAAATCCTCAACATTAGCTTTCATGTTGTTCACGATGGCGGTGAACCTCTGAAACATCGCATCTATGTCCTCACCGGGAAGTGGAGTGAAATTCTCATATTGCATTCGGTAAGAGACAAAGAGGCGAGCCTTCACATGGTTATCACCACCGTGAGCAACCAACAACTTCTCCCAAATTTGCCAAGCAAGATTCAAATGGCGAACACGCTCAAACTCTGGATCACACAAGCTCCGGACCAAGTGATCAACGGCTTTTGCATTAGCCTCATACTTGGCCTTAGCACCGGCATCGGTCACCATAAGAGTATGGAGGTTGACCGGAATAGCATAGGTCTTGTCAAGCACAATGAAATCCAATAGCTTCCCACGAAGAAAGATCATCATACGAGCCGCCCACTTGTGGTAACCCTTGCCATCGAAGTGCGGCGGACCGCCCCGCTCAACGTACGCCATCTTAGGATTCGAGACTTGTCAAAGTCGCAAAGAATCCGGCACCAAGCTCTGATACCAATTGAAGAATCAGATGGCGACTAGAGAGGGGGGAGAGTGAATAGGAGCCGGTAAAAATTCTTTCCAAAGAACCCGGCCTATGCCCTAGTCAAACCCCGGTCACACACGAGCGATGGATCGAATCACACACCAATCGCCAAGACCACGAGGTTATGGAACAACCTCTAGCCTTAGAAACGATTCCTTGAAGCACACGCGGAAGAACGAGAGGAGGGGAGGAATCGAACCAAGAAGCAAAGCGCACAGGCTCTGGCGGACCGTCCGTCCAGGAGGGGCGGACCATCCGCGCAGGCCTCGCGGACTGTCCGACCTGAAGCCGCCGACCGTCCGCTCCACCACCGCGGACCGTCCGGACCTACGCCGCGGACCGTCCATTAAAGCACACGAACCACCGTAAGCGACCCGAGAAAAATGGACCGTCCGCCGAGGCCGGGCGGACCGTCCGCGCCACCCGCGGACCGCCCGCTACTCAAGCCCGGACCGTTCGCAAACTGGCTGCAACAAAAACCAAAAGCCAATCCGGATCGAAAGCGAGGACGCGCAAGAACACGACGAACATGCGACGAACACGCCACCCGCGGACCGTCCGCGACCACCCCGCGGACTGTCCGCCAGGTGCAGACAGAACAGAAAACGCCCGACCCCGAAAGTAAACTCCCCCAAATCATCATCGGATTTCCCAAACGGTTGAAGCTATGGAGACAAGGGTTTGGGTACTTGAAAAGCGTCACACAAGGATGCTATAGCCCAAAAATCTTGCCTCCTAACTCCCTAAATCACCGGGAATCGCGAATCCTTTGAGCACCACAAAAAGCTAGAGCACCGAACGAAAAACTTCGAATCCAAGTGGTTTCCCGGCGTTTGAGGGCACAAGATCAATCACAAAGATGCACGAGACATCTATCCATGTATCCCTCAACGAAATCCGGGGAGAAACCCACTCAAATCCGCGGAATCGAACCAGGAACAAAGGCACGAAAACAAGCACAAAAAGGCCACGAAAACACAACCCCGAATCTTCTATACAAACCAGGAAAGATTCACAAGGTCTAGCATGCCGCCCTAGCATCCATCCCTCTCAACAAATCTCTCATGAAGCTCTCATGCTAGCCTAGAGAAAATGGAAGGAAAAATAGCTACGAAAATGAGAAAGAGGAGGGAGGAAATGAAACCCTAAGTCGCGGGGAGAGAGAGCCATCCACACACACTCATGGCTTATATATCAGGTCCCGCCGGAGTGGTAAATGACTCGACTACCCCTAACTAAACTACTGGCGATACAACCCACGTAGGGGCATTTAGGTAATGTTTGTGGGTCTTGCCATCGGATGGCTACGCCTTTGCCGCACCCCGCGTCCTCTCGACGCAAGCCATGCGATCCCGACGCGTGTCCTCCGCCTCGAAGCTTCCCGACACGCCCGGATCCCGTCTCCGTCGTGTTGGGCCCTCGGACTTGGTTTTGCGGCCCAAACCAAGAAACCGTCCGCCGATGGTTTTGTGGGCAAACCACCAAACCCCGCGTGCCCCGGTCCGGCCTCCCGCCAAACCACTTGACTCGACCGCCACCGTGCACCAGCTCGCTTGTCCATGACTTCGTCTTGCTTGTGTCGCCACCATGTGGCCCGCACCCGCCCCGCCGTCCACCGGGTCCCTCGAACCGAGCCTACTTGTCTCTCCATCTCCCGGAGGCCGCTCAAGGCTGAAGACCTTTCGCGCCCGTTCTTCACCTGCAACAACACGAACTAGGCCGCAGCCTACACCTGCGCACTAAGCCAAGAGTCAGTCCAACACCCGTTGTCAATCACTCATCACTGAGGAGCGGTCATCCATCGACCACTGGGACGCTGCTGGTCCTCAATGGCTAAACAGGCTCCTCAGAGACCGGACGCTTAAACCAGCTCTCCTGTCATGCCTGCACGCCCCCAGCGGCTATGGCTAAACAGCGACTAGGTGCTAAACCACATTAGGCTAACTACTCGACGCCTTACGACCGAAACAAGAGCATGACACATGACATTTACATCTATATTCATATTTGTATTTGTCATTTGTAGATTCAATTTCTACAAAAATGCTACATAATGTACGCATCTCTACTTTTAGGTCAAGCTTCGGCGACGACTTCCAGTACGCTCCTCGTACCTCCATCGGCACGGCTAGTTCCCAAACTCGGGGGCTACGCACCAAATTACTACTCGATGACAACTCGAGTAGTCTCCGCTAGCTCTCTAGCTCGGGGGCTCAGCACCTACAACTACTCGACGTGGCTCCTACGGCTCACCTGGCGATGAGCTCGGGGGCTGAACGCTACAAGAGTACTCAAATGATGACTTCCGCAAACACTGAAGACCCTCGGACTGATTCTTCAATCGTTCCAAGGCTCGAGGGCTACTAGGCTACACTCATCAGTTGATTTTTTCAAGACGAAAGCAGAATCAAGATTGACCCTCAGCCCGCAGTCTACAACTCAACCTAAGGCTCGGGGCTACTCCATATGGAGTGCGATTTTGCAATCGCACTTCCATATAAATCTCGACTTCAAGACAAATGAGTCGGACCACCTTCCGGCCCTCGCGACGCTCAAGTACTATCGAAGACTTCTCCAAGCAGTACTCGAGGACGCTCAAGAACTACTCGAAGAGGCTTCAAGACTACTCGAACTACTACTCTCGACTCCAACGTGCTCGGGGGCTTGTCGGGCATACACCTCGGGTACTCATGCAAGGAAGGAAGAAGAGTGGAAGACGGACTCCTACTAGAATTCCCCTGTACTCCTACTAGGACTCACTCTGTGTAATCCTACTAGGACTCTTGCCTTGTAACCGACTAGGAACCCGCCCCCTGGACTATATAAAGGAGGGCCGGGTACCTAGCCAAACATCCACAATCCCTTCGGGGACAACACCAAGCGCAGGGCGCAATACTACTCCAAACAGGACGTAGGGTAGCTACTCCGGCTACCCGAACCTGTATAAATCTCGTGTCTTGTGTCCTCGCGCGTACCTTCGGGTTCCAGATCATGGCGATCCTCACCTTCTACCTTGCTGCGGGTACCTCCCATGGAGGTCGAGAGGTTTAAACACCGACACAGATCATCCAGTCTTCGTCGCTCTACTGCTGTCTCACACCACGACTTCTTCTACTCGTAGTGCATGCCATCTTTCCAGGTGTGTTTTCTGCACAATTGTGTTCACCTTGCGCCGAGACTCGGCCTCCCGCAGTTGTCACTTCTTTTTGGTCACGGGAAGTAAACGAATCTTTGATTTCGTTCTGACTCTATTTTTTTTACTCCTTTTCCCTCTTCAGTAGAGCTATGTTGTTATGATACTTCGTTAGAAAGCCCAAACTTTTGTAAGCTTCCTCATGAAAATGATGAGGAGATGAATAAAGATGTGTGCTTAATATCTATTCTCCATGATCGGTCATACTGTTGTGAAGTTTAAATATTACTATCACCATTTCATTACAAAATTACTGCTCTGAAATTGAATGCTATTTCTCTATGGATATTACTTCTTTGTGTTTGAAAATTGCTGCTATAAACAATGATGCCACAACCAGATAATAAAATTCAAAAGAGTTTGAGATTTACACTGTGAACTAAAGTAATATTGATACCGTAGAGAAATAATTACTCCCGATTACATTTTGAAAGTTTATCAGTTTGTATGTAATTTCCATGGTCTATGTATTCAAGGTGTGCCCATTATATTTTATTGCACATATATTTAATGTTGTTCATGTTAAATGTATTTAGTGTCATCTTTAATTGATTATTTTCTGTAATCATACCGTGAAACTATGAAAGGTAAGTTCCCATAAAGTTCACGCGAAAAGAGCAAATCCACGAACTATGCAAAATGGCCAGAGAGGTTGGTTCCATTCGATTTCATGCACCTTCCTAATGTGACCAAATACACACATGCATCCATACAAACAACTATAGCATGCATAATATTATATTTGTAAATAAATAAATGGCTCACAAATAAAATCATGTAATTGCAGGGCATCGATCCAGTCATGAACACAATGGCACCTTCCTTATTACCTACAAGACCTAGTTTAATTTTTGGAAAAGAATGCTAGAGCTCAGGTCAATAGCATGGAGAATTTTTACCACTTTGGACAAAATTGAGTAATTTTGTGATCAGAAGGGTTTGCAGGAAGATTTTACTCCCTCATCATGCTGCATCATCCACTGCACGTAGCTTATGCTTGCACTTGCAGGATATACCTGGCAATCATGCATCAATAATAAAGCACATGCATGGGTCAATCTCCATTAAAAATAATGAAAATTATCCTAGCAATTAATACCTAGAGCAAATCAAGCATCCCTGGCTTGCTTGCGGCCAGTTCATGTGGAGACCCGCATGCTAATAGATGCGCATGGGTTTTAACATGCTCCTGAAATTACTCTCTTGTTGTAATTTTACCTTGACCTATATGGAGATTGCGTGTGTGCCGCATCATGCATGCACTACACGGTAAAAGATGTTTACTACCAGTGATGAGAAAGAATTAGTGGAAAATACTCCTATCAATTGAAAAATACTCTTGATATTTGTACAAAAAAGAGACTTGTATTCTCAATAGAAAATACTCCCAAGGTCTATTGAATAATACTCCCAAAATCAAACTCGTTTCGAGGCAACATCTAGGCCTAAATAGTCACCCCTTTTTGCTACTGCTTTTATTGTTTTATTTATCTTGCAAATGGGAATAGTTAACTGCAGGTCGTGGAATCTTTTTTCAATGTGGCATGCATGCTGGTTGTTTCTCCTCCTCTCTCAAAGTCCACGCATGCAAGCTTTAACAATGCCTTAAAGCCAATTGCACTAAGTATTCACACGTTCAAACGAATGTGAAATTATAATGTCGGGAGATTTTTACGACAAGGAATGAAATTAGAGTAATTATTATTGGACAGAGGACCTCATCGGAGTTCCGGTAAAGGCTCTCTCACAACCATGAGCACCAAAATCGATTTACCAGGTAAGGATTGATGAATCAAATATTAGCTCCTTAAGAAGCGGGACTCAATTTTATGATAGCTACACCAATCCTCAAGTTATTTACAGCCTCCGGTGACGAGCGGCCGGCCAACAAGGTGAAGTGGAACCACCCCAACTTCTAGCTTTTCTCCCGCAACCTGCTCGACACATACATAATGCGGAGCGAGGAGGTTCGTAGCCTCGCATGGAGTCTCTACAGTCGTGTGATGTTGTCGGCGCGAGGAGGCTAGCACCACCCATATGTAAGCATTCGAGAATAAGAGATCTGAAAACTCACGCATGCAAAATGAGTGAAGAAATAGTTGCACCAACAATTTTTACTAACAAAGGACAAAATAGAGTAATTTTGGAGTTAACAGAGCTCACCTTACCTCTGTCCATGACGTCGTCTGGGCGCTGAATATTATTCACCACAGAGCGTGGTGAATATCCAAGGCATATATAAGAGTACCAATCCATGTGTTTTAGTGGCACTTCCGTCAGGGATGACAACCTAGATCGAGTTGTGCTATGACCCATATTGGATTTATCTTTTAGTTTATCTAAAAGCAATATCTGATATACACTTAGCATCATGTTAAGATATACCTTTGCATTTCTAGCGTCGTCGATAGAGATGGATCTTATATCTGTTTCTAGTCAATGACGTTAGCAATGTCAACAACGCCCCTGCGACCCTCTATCGCTGCTCCGTCGTCCATGTTGCCATGGACAACGTCGTCTTGCTCCTCTATGCATCCAGGGACCTTTGTGTAATTTGGTCTTCTTCCGAGGACCTATCTATAATCTACCACTGTGATATTGTGTGTGTGTTGTAAAAAACACGCATATGCCTGCCACTGTCCCTTGCGTCGGCCTGACGCCACCGGTCACGCCGCGGTCGAGCTCTGCCGGTCTAACCTGTGCGAACTCCACCATCCGCGACCACGCGTGAGCTCAGCCAGCCGAACCCGCGTCGCCGCTATCACACATCGGCTGCCAACATGTTGTGCCCGCCTATGCGCCGCGGACCCGTACGCCACCATCACGCAGCTCTTCAAGCTCGCCGGTGTCTCAAGAAAGAAGATGATGTTGAATCCTTGGTTGTCCAAATGTTGAATCTTATTGCTCGAATGTTGAAATATATATTGAAAAATGTTGAATAGTGTAAAAATGTTGAATATTAAATGTAGTTGGGCTTATTAGATGATCCTCATGAGCTTTAAAACCATGTTACTTATCCAACACATGGAGCCACATAGGAACCCCCGTTGCCAACCCATAAATCCTATCCACCTTCCGAAAGTATGATTTTACAGTGAGTGCGATCACTGCATGCATCTTTATCCATCTGATGTGTTCCCTTCCCTGTCAATCAAAACTTGCTCCTTCTCTCCTCAAGGTACCACCACCCCACCTGCGTGTCGCCACCGTCTCCATGTGTCGCCATCGTTGTGCGCTGCTGCCATTCCCACAACCGTCGTTGTCACACGCAACGGCCGCGAACTCGACCTCAACTACGCCCTTGAGCTCCAATGGCCACCACGCTTGAGAAGAAATCCCCAAAGACAACACATCAATTTTGTTGAAGATCTTTCTCGAAAATAATGATTGTTATGTTAAAAAATGTTGAAAACATTTTGCTAAGATGTGGAGTAAGCACCAAAATTATTGAATGTAGTATTGTTTTTTAAAAAATGTTGAAATTACTCTTTTGAATTGTTGAACTATTTTTCAAAATGTTGAATCTACTGTATAAGATGTTGAAATTCTAGGAGGTGGACATGAATGGCATGATGTGGGCTTAGGTTGAGCCTAATCCAAGTAACTATCCGGCTTCCGGAAGAATTAGGGTACAGGAAGTCGAGTTTTCCTCATCGAAAACCCGGGTTGTTACACCCACTCGCCTCCATCTTCCTCTAGTAGACTTTCATGTGAGCCCTTAGGTACATTCTCGGTGGATGTAATAACTTGAGTCGGTTGGGTCCCTATGAGCCCTCCTATCCATGTGGATTCCATGTGTCGGTCTCTGATTCGTTAGAGGTTGCCCCCTTGGATCCATGACATGTTATGGACACATGGGATCCTATGTGGCAGCCACTCCTCAATTTAGGTGGCATGACATGGATCATAGTAGATGAATTCTCACTCATTTTTAATTTTATGTATTTTCCTGCAATCAAATAATCTCCAACAACAAGTAAAACTACATTATTCTAATTAAAATGAGTGTAAGAAATACACTTTGCTCCTTTATTCATGAGAATATTAACGACTAAAAGAGGTATTTAACAGTCGTCAACAACCACCAACTATCGACAGGGAGCAGCAGCAGGCGAGGCAGGAAGAAGGAGGATGAGCACTCGGCGAGGCAGGCACTCCAGCCGTCAAGCACCTCTTCTTCGATGTTAGTTGCTGTTGACGGTTAATAGTTGTATAAAAGTTCGTTTAGACTTGCAAGCGGACAAGTCTCCCGTCGTAGTCAAGGGACCCTTCTTCCCTCGAGTGGTGAACCCAAGGTATCGAATCCGTGGAACAAATGTGTGACGCAAAAGATGATCTAGTAAAGCCAGGTAACTCCAATCTTCGGTAAAAGAGAAACCCTAATGCATCTAGGTAAAAGACACGAAACTAATCTAATCTACTAAAGACCGGAGATAACAAAGTAAGATTGGGTAGATAAACCGATCTAGAGAGATCGGGTTAAGCCTTTTGTTGAAGTTCCAAGCAAGAGAAGAAGTAGCAAATCGAATCTTATTAGAAGCCTCTTTAAATCGTGGTTTCCCGTCCAACTCCGAAAACAGCCGCCTTTCGGAACCCCCGTTCTGTCACAACGTATCCCTACTCATGCGGGGAGTCTAGGGCGAGTCAAAAGACAAGTCGAGATTCTTTCGGAAGATCCGGCATGTACCTCTAGCCACAGTGGCTACAAGAACACCCTAAGTAATCTATCTCGAGAATAGATTTAGAATAAGCAAAGCTGATCGAAAAACGAAATCTTCGAGGAAACACTTGATCGCTAGGAATAGATTCAACTCGATAATTCAACTATGACAATGATACATACACAAGATCACCACCGGGATCCTTCCTTGATCTTGCTTCTAGCTCCGGGAACTCCGATGTGGTCTTCCGTGCAAGGTTCCCACGTCGGCTAGGGAGACCCTAGTCAACTAGCTCGACCCTCTCCTCTCCGAGATGGTGTCCCTCTCTTCTCTGCTCCTCGGCGGCCGATGACGAATTGGATCCCCCGTGGCTCTCGTCCCCGGGGCTATAAATAGCCCGAATGGCGGCTAGAGCAAAGGAGGGGGCGAACGGGCACTAGACAGGGCTGGGTTGGCCGGCCTAGGCCGGCCGGCCTGGGCCCATCCAAGCTCAGCCCGCGGCCTCCTTTGCGTGGTGTCGGTTCCCGAGTCTTCTAGATGCTTCCCCCTTCTACATGTAGGTCCGTGTCATCAGTTTCTCTCCGAATTGGACATAACTCCTTGTCTTGCAAGATTCAGCACTTTTCTGGTTAGGTCCTTGGAGTTTGTCATCTTCTCGGATCAAGTCCCTGACTTCTTGGAGTTAAGTTTGCTTCGTTGCATGACTTGTACGGGGCTTCAAGGTCTTGTCATAAGGTGCTTGATGAACTTATCCCGAAAGTCTTGCTTTCAACGCTAAAACCCTGCATAAACACTAAACTCCAAAATCGACATGCACAAGTGAAGTTGTTATACCACGGGGGTTAGTACCAATGGATAAGGTATAAAACTTATGCCAACACTGAAGGTAAACTCATGGCTAGGTTGACGGATTTTCACCGTCAACATCTCCCCCATGCTTAAACCTTGCTCGTCCTCGAGTAAGCCTTCGATGGATATATCGTTGCCAAACAATGTTTAAACCTTGCACTTGATCATACATGAGAAAACATAATGCTCTCGAAATTTTAATTCGTTAAAGTTCCATATTGTACTAGCCTTCATCTCTATGGAGGGTAGATTCTTAATTAAGCCTATCCCACAAGTATTTACATGCTCCCAAAGTTTAAATAGATCTCAGAATTTTTGAAATAAAGAATGAGATAAAGAAAAGCTAAACCAAGTTCACAAATTTAAATCATCTTGCATATTGCTCATAAACTCTCATCTCATCTTGTCTCTCAAGCCTATATATATTCTACTCCTTTCCCTCTCATAACATATATGTGCGATAGGCTTTATATGGAGCTTTTTGGGAAAGTTTAGTCCTACCAAGATATTATAAATGAGATGTTGTCAAAACAAGACAAGCTTCTCATGGTCTTACCGAGACTCGTCAAAAAGGTCATTGGAAAATAATGTTATATCAAGGAGGGGAAAGAGAAAAATACACACACTTGTGATGAGTGGACATGTGCAAAGGGCAAAGAGTGATCCCGAGGCACAAAGGAAGTCCTCGTTATCGGATTGCACATGGTTGGAAAATTGAGTATGGATCTTTTAATATTGAAGCCTTGAATTTCCTAATGTACTTTAGAGAACCGGGGAGTTCACTTTATTTTTATTTTTGCACATACTCATATTTTTCTCTTTTTCTCATATATCTCTTTCTTTCTTTCTTTCTTTTTCTCATTTTTGTTTTTTCTCTTTCTTCTCTTTTTTCTTTCTCATAATTTTTTTATTTGCTCCCCTTTTGAACTCTAAAATTGCATCGTACCTACCTCCTCCCCCATGCTTAGAAGTTGCTCGTCCTCGAGCAAAGAGGCGATAAATAAGGTAGGTACCGGAAATATTTTTCCTTGGAGAGATACTTGAATTCTTCAATGTTGGCACCATCTTGCGATCTTCATTGAATTGATGATCCATTCTCAACGATAGTTTGTGGTCAAGGAGGTAAACACAAAAGATGATATTTGGTTTTAAGGGTGGATATCTGGCGAGGTTTGTGAGATCTCCGATGTGGGGATGTACAATGCACGGATAAAAGGCTAGCAAAAAGATAGATACGCAAAAATGGAATGACCAGCTTCTTAGTCTCGGGCCAGAGAAATCATGGCCTGCAATAACTCACTCAAAAATAAATCTTGTACACTAAGGTTTATGCACTCAAATATATATTAGGCTCTGGATAGGTTGAGCAACACACAAGTGATATTTATGACAAGGTTAGCGATGTTTTTGAGCATAAAAACCGTCTTCAATCTATTCATTACTTGAGAGCACATAAAACACTATGGGTCTTTATTTTAATCATAACCTCCGCTAAAGATTAAGCTAGCATTTAAATAAATTCAGATCCGTATTTTAAGAGAGCACTAGCTTTACCATGCATAAATCAATTACAAAGATAAACGAAGCGACAATTATAATCATATATCATCATGGCACAAATTTTTGTAACTTTTCCAAAGATATAATCAAGGTGGTTCCTTTATTAATGATGAAATCAAGCTGAAATACAAACTGAAAATGAACGAATACACTTGCTGAAATTTAAATAAAAACAGAAAATATTACGCAAACACACACAAACAAAAGCTGAAAATTACAGAGAAAGGGAAAAGAAAAGAAAACTAAAGTTCCTTCTTCTTCCTAGTCCTCCGCCGGTGGTTGGTGTTCATAATCTTGATAGTAGTACCCTTGATCGTAGTAAGGCTAGACATCCCTTCCAACGAATTGATCCGGCTCCACTAGGTGAAGGCGTCCAAGCTCATAGGCAATATTTGCATTGCCCTCACCAAGTTGAGCCGCGTTGGTTTGGATGGCTGCGACGTTTTGCGCATTTCTTGCAACATACCCTCCAATTATGGCCATGCTTTGTTGTGGTTGGGGATATTGTGCGTAGGGCTCCGTGAAGTTTACGTTGGGCACCACATAATTTGGTGGGGGTACCGGTGCACCACCCCCCATGCTTGCTCTTGTGGCCATCTGTAATAACTTGGCGGAGGAGGGATCCCACCGAAAGGTGGCACAACATTGGGTTGTGCACTACCCGCTTGTGCGGAGGTGGATCCCTCCTCTACGATTCTTCCTCTTTTATCTTTCCTTGCCGGGACCAATCTTCCCTCCCTTGAGTGAAAATCCTAAGCCTTGCATCCGGAAGGGGTAGGTTCACCGTGGCCAAGCGAAAACCTCCTCTCTCATCTCCACTAATATATTTGCCTTGTCGCAAATACTCAATGCCAAGAGGGGTCCCACGCAAAAGATGTTCGGGGTTTCTTGTGATCCCCGGCCGTAGGGAGATGGCCAACATAGATAGGTAGCACCCCGAACCAATATCTCCCGCCCCCGATGTTGCCTCGCAACACCAACGGTTGATCATAAGGTATGAGGGGTCTATTGGCTGCTTGGCAATTAAAGCCGAGTAGAGCCAATTCAACTCCGTGTCGGTCACCTTCGTTTCCCTCATCCTCCCCAATACCCTCTTGCACATCCAAGAGTGGAATACTCGGATAATGGGGTTACGGATGCAATTGCGTTGTTGGTGGGCTTCTCCGGAGATCAAATTCCAAAATCCGTCTAACATGCCGGGTGGCACGTCAACTTTCTCCGGAGCTCCCTTATGGAACCCAAGTAGCTCCCTAACATGCTCGTAGGGAACCACTTGTTGGACTCCCTCCAAGCGGAATGAGAAACTTTGCACCCCATCATTAAGGATAGGTGCAATGGTCATCAAGATTTCCAAGGCGAACTCCTTGTGGGTGTCTGCCGGCACTCCGTTGGAGAATTGCACCCATCCGAGGTGCCCCAACATGTAATATACGTCGGTACCGAAACCCAAGTAGCTGAGTGCTTGGTCGTCGAAGTCGACGTTGGGCACAAGCCTCTTCTCAAGACGAGAGAGTTTCTTCTCCTCCTCCTCCGACAATATGATGAAGCCATATGAGGAATGTATCGGAGTGTATGGAGGTGGCGCGGTTGAACGGGTCGATCGTCGAGGTGGAACAGGAGGCTCCTCCGTGTGCCCTTGAGGTTCGGTAAACCTCATGGACGTGCTCCTTGTTGCCCTCATGCCACCGAGGAGGAGAGCGTCGTTCCTCATTGGTGGTGTTGTATCCTCCTCCATGCTCAGAGGAGACTCGGAAACCGAGTGCCTCCTCGAAGACGTCGTCGACGACGGCTTGGATGATGATGAACCCTTCTTCTTGGAGAAGAGACTTGTGGTTTTCTTCCACATGGTTGCTGCACTCTTCTCTCCACTAAAACTCTGGGTTGCAACCGGTAACTAGGCACTAAAAAAACTTACTTCGGATGTGGACTTTGAGTGGATTAAAGTTGTGGATTTTTTTGAGCTATCAAGCTTGGGAAGGTTGGCTATGTCTACAGAGGTTCTGGGCACACAAACATGAACACACAAACTGAGGAAGGAGAGGGAAGCTTGCCTGCAGAAAACGGGAGCCGGGGGGCTTCTTAAGTTGGGGAGGCCCGCCGGCCTGGGCCGACTGGCCTGGGTGGCCTAGTGGCCTGGTGCTCCTCCCAGCATGATCATTTCTCCTCCATGACTTCCTTGCCCGCGTGCTCCACGAGTTGCACCGCCCAAACGCTATCGTCCACTCCTTTTCTTGCATTATTGGTCCTTCCACTTGATGCTTCATGCTTTGAGTCATGTCCATGCTCCCTTGCTCCACTTGCTTCACATGCCACCATGAAATTCCTGCAAAGGCATGCTTGCTGCCCACCCATGCTTGTCCTTTGCATGTGGTCTTTATGAAAGTTGATGAAAGAGTATCCAATGGTGCATGCATGATTAATTTAAACTAGATTGCCTCTCTTTAAGTGTGTTTAAGGTTAAGCACTCCTCTAATTCGAAAATTAAAAATATTTTCAAAGTTATGGAAGAGCTCAAGCATAAATTTAGAGAAGTTTTTAAACCATTAAAAACAAATGTAAGTCGAAAATATTTTCCGACTACGTTGATATCGGTCTCACCGGTATAGTTTGCCTTCATTGGTTGAGAGCAAACTTTTCCCGGCTTGATCATGGGGGCATAGGTTTATGTTCTAATTTTGGCTAAATGAGAAAGATTTTGAATTAAACAAAATTAAATGAGGCTTAGAAAAATTCTAATCTTAGAGAAACCAAGGATATAGATTTTAAATCAACCAAAAGTTTAGTTTCTAGGTTCACGCGAGTCCTACCACATGCTGAAATTTAATTAACACCTAGGTATAAGTCGTGGCTCTACTCATGTGTTTTTAGCATGAAAAATAAGTCAACCACAACACCATAAGAAGGATGAAGGGTTGAGTTAGGTTCTGAAATTATTTGGTTGTGGTTTCTCGAAAAAGAATAAACAAACACATAGGAGGGTTCAAGTAAAGGGTTTATTGATCAAGCAAAATATTCAACCAAGAATTATGTCTCTAATATTGTTCAACCACTTCTAAGTCTAATGTCTTTGTGTAATAAAATTCAAAACTAAATTAAAAAGACTCGAAAAGCCTGGAATCGGGTTGTCCTCCCGGTAGCTTATTCTTGACTCGACGAAACGGGTTGCCTCCCGCCTAGCGCTTCGTTTATAGTCCATAGCTAGACTTCTTCACTTGATTACTTCGGATCAACGCTCTGCGGGCGTTGCAATCTTGGGTACCCACTTCCGCACCATCTTGGGCACGGGCTTGTCTTCCGGCTTAGTCATTTTTTTGTCTTCACAGGCGGCTTTTCTTCCTTTGCCTTGACGGATGCAACACCTTCCTTGATTTTCTTTACGTTCATCTTTTTCGACTCTTTCTTCTTTTTCAGCCCCTCCTTCTTCTTTGGTTCTTCCTTCACTCCAATCATGTTGCATGCCTCGAGTCGTGGTCGGAACTTGAAGGAACTCCTTTCTCCGTTGATGTCGAACATTATCTCCCCCTTGCCAACATCAATAGTAGCTCCCACGGTCTTGAGGAAAGGCCTCCCAAGGATGAGCGGCAGCTTCTCCCTCTCTCCCATCTCGAGCACCACGAAGTAGACGGGGATGAAGTGGTGTCCGACCTTCACGGGTACATCTTCGGCGATGCTCAAGGGGTAGCGAATGGAGTTATCTCCCAACTCCAAACACATACCTATAGGCTCCAATGGTGGGCGTAGCTTCTCGAACACATCCCTTGGCATGACGCTCACACTTGCTCCAAGGTCGCATAACGCCTTCTCGAAATTGAAAGAACCAACGGAACAAGGAATTGTAGGGCACCTGGGGTCCTTTTGCTTCTCTAGCCCATTAGCAATAGAGGCACTACACTCCTCAGACATCTTAACATGATCTACCCCGAGTGTTGCTATCTCATATTTATTTGCAAGTATGTCTTTAAAGTAACGAGAATATGTAGGTACTTGTAGGGCATCTAGTAATGGCATGTTGATGCTAAGTCTACGCACAACCTCCACAAACTTCTCAAAGTGGTTGTCAAGTTTACCTCGGAAGTACACTTCTCAAAGTGGTTGTCAAGTTTACCTCGGAAGTAGCGTGGCTTGAGTTGTGGTATCCTCGTGTCTTCCTCTGGCATCTCAAATTCGGGCTCTTCGGTGAAGATCCCCGTAACCTTCTCCTTCGCGATTTCCTCCGCCTCGGTGGATGGTTTAGGCTTCCTTGCTCCCGCGGAACGTTCCGGATCTTCGATCTCCTTTCCTGAACGTGTTTGAATGGCCTTTGCCGATTCGGGACTTTTAGGTGTCCCGGAAGCTTCCCTTCATCATTAGTGAGGCGCCCAGCAAGTTGTCCAACTTGCGTCTCGAGCATCTTCATCATGTTGAGCACTTGATGATTGGAACTTCCGACCTCCGTCACTTTGCTATCGATGTTCTCCAACACCTTGTCTATGGTCTTGAACTTAGTGACGGTGTCCTTGTTGATCTTGGCTTGCTCGTCCATGAATTACTTCAATTGTATACGAAGCGGAACCGGATTCAGAATGGATGAGCTTGCATTAAATTGAGGTCTATCTTGCCCGTAGCGGAAGTTCGGCAATTCTCCCTTCCTCGTGTAGTCGAGTATTTTGGCTTCCTCCGGACAATCTTTGCGGACATGGCCATACTCTCCACATTCTTCGCATGTAGATCTTGCTTCGGCGGCCTTCAAGTCTTGAGCCTCTTTCTTTTCTATCTCCATCTTCTCCAACCTCCTCATGAGCGAGTCGATCTTGCCTTCAAGTATGTTCTCCTTCTCCACTTGCAAGACTCCTTTGACATTCCCCGTGGGTTGAACCGGATGTAGGCGCCCGGATGACGCCCACGTGTCATTATCCGCGACCTTCTTGAATAGAGTGAAAGCTTCTGTCGGTGTAAGCTCTATGATAGATCCCCCCGCCGATGCATCGATGATCGTCCTTGACGCCATGGTGAGTCCTTGATAGAACTTTTGCACGAGGTCTTCCTCCGGGAACTTGTGATGTGGAACCGCCCGAGTGTACTCGTTGAAGCGCTCGAATGCCTCCGAGATAGTTTCCGTAGGATATTGAACAAAGGTGGAAATCTTATTACGCAAGATTTGAGTTTTACCCAGCGAGTAGTATTCCTTCATGAAAGCCTTCATCAACGTGTTCCAATTTTGCACCGTCTCCGCCGGTTGAGAGTGGAACCATTGCAAAGCCTTCCCGAGTAGTGAGAACGGAAAAGCCTTGCCCTCATTTGATCTTGAGTCACCCCATCCATGTTGAAAGTCTGACATAGCTGAATGAACGCTTGGAGGTGAAGGTTCGGATCCTCTTTACCGGGGAAGGGTGAATGTTACACCATGCGGATTGTTGAGGTCTTGATCTTGAATGGTCTTCAGATCTCCTCAAGGTTCAAGATTGGTAGGTCGATGATGTCCGGGGTGCATAGCTCCCCAATCTTGTGCTCTTGCGGTTGGTCTCCCATCGATGGAAGTCGATTCTCCCGAGGACTTTGAGGTGGTGAATTCTTCGGAGATTCCTTCGATCCTTTGTCTTCCGACTCCGAATCTACAAAATCCAGCTTTTTAGCTTGATGTGCTTCGCGTCTGTTAACACCAAAATTTGGTAGAGGAAGGAGTATGATTTGTGGGCCCAGCTTGGTGAAAAAATCCGTCTGGAAGAAGGAAGGTTTCTCCAGAAAGATTCGGCAAAGAGGCTCGCGGTCGGCAGTTTGCTTTCGTTCGGCAAGAGGACTGTTTGCGCTGATTTTGCGGGATTGCGTGATGACGTGGCCCGAGCGGAAGGGACAGTTGGATGGATAAGCAATCGCACTTCGAGATAAATTAGGAATCAAATATTGTGCTCGTAGTCCATCCGGAGTCATGCCATGACAGGGTATAAATATAGACCCTGGATGTATGTAATTGTAATCGAAATTTTCTCAATACAAACCGGCTTTACGCCAAACTCTTGAGTCCTTTAGTCATGTCGTCGAGTTCTTCGAGAGGGTTCATCGATCCGTCAACCTCCGTAAGTGCCGGCAACCTTGTATCATGTCTAGTATCATGCGGTGGATTTAGATCGTGATGCAAGTAGTCTTGTTACCATGCTTAGTATCATGTGGTAGATTTAAGCTCGGTTCAAGAGGGTTTCTTGTTAGATCATGAGCCATACGGTGGGTTAAGATCTAGCTTGAAGCTAGTTATCGGCTCTATTGGATTTTGGCAAAATCTAATAGATTCATTAAGTTACCCTGTGTTGCTTTGAGTTTTACTTTATGTTTAAATTCATGTAACACTCTTTTTCCCAATTTAGATTGATTTGGATCAGCTTCATCTCACGTAGTGATCCTTGCATCATATTTTTATATCTCGCTTCAAAAGGCACGTGGATCATGTGTTTCCCAAATAGCCGAAACCGAACCAATCTAGGTTGTTACATGTTGCGGGTTCAATCTTGTCAATCTTTGTGTAAATCTTGACAGAACCAGGTATCATGCGGTAGATGTAGGTTTTTGGGTTGTCTTAAAGCTAATCATCCGGTGGATTAGATATTTTAATTCAATCTGATAGATTTATCATCTTTGGCTATGTTTGTTCCTTCTTCATGGACCCCGATTCGGCTGTTCAGCTGTATTCGGTTATGCTTTCACGGGTAAAATGTGTTTATAAGTCATGCGTTAAATAACGTATGCTTTTAGCTTTCCATATTTAGATTGTATCATGTGGTGGATAGATCTATTTATGGATGGTGGTGTGGTTCTTAAACAAGTCGTATCATGCGGTGGATAAACTTGTTTGGCTTCATGCTTGACGGGTTTTGAGGTATCTAGACATGCGGTAGACTAGTGCTTTGGACCTATGCATGCTTGTTTATTACATATTTATGATCATGGTTTACTTTATTTATTATTGTTATTTATCCTCGAGGATCGGTCATGGCTTTGTGCACGTGCAATTTTTTATCTGAATAAAGATCGATCTTTCGTCATGTTTACGTCATCCGTTCGGCTATGTTCTGTTTTACATGTTGAAGCTCCCGAATGGTTTCTAGTTTGCTGGCAGATAGCTTCTTGTAGCTATATGTCATCTCACATTGCTTTTCTAGCTGTAAATATGGAACTGTCCGGTACCACCCGGCAAGTTCCAAGCTTTGGAATTTAACTACTTTATCTTTTGTTAATTTTCAGGGAAAATTGACTGGCACGCTTTGGAATCTGTTCGCGTGTGAAGCTAGCTTGTTCGGCTTGCTGTGTGCTTGGCGCAGGGTGCTAATTTCGCATCAACAGCGTCTCCTTAGCCTATAAAGTTTTTCTGGATCATCCACAAAATTATCGGGTTTGTTGGAGAGGTAGCCGTCCATCTCCTGTTAGGGTTAGCAATAAACAAAGTATGCAAAAACTAGAAAGTAAAAATAAATCTATGAAAACTAGGATTTGACAAACTAGATTAGATTTATTTTGAGGATGATCAAAGTTTAGTAGATGCAAAAAGAAAAACAAAAAGAAAACTGAAAATTACAAAAAGGCAATAAAAATCAAATCTTGATCACTTGTTCCCCGGCAACGGCGCCAGAAAAAGGGGCTTGTTGACGGTTAATAGTTGTATAAAAGTTCGTTTAGACTTGCAAGCGGACAAGTCTCCCGTCATAGTCAAGGGACCCTTCTTCCCTCGAGTGGTGAACCCAAGGTATCGAATCTGTGGAACAAATGTGTGATGCAAAAGATGATCTAGTAAAGCCAAGTAACTCCAATCTTCGGTAAAAGAGAAACCCTAATGCATCTAGGTAAAAGACACGAAACTAATCTAATCTACTAAAGACCGGAGATAACAAAGTAAGATTGGGTAGATAAACCGATCTAGAGAGATCGGGTTAAGCCTTTTGTTGAAGTTCCAAGCAAGAGAAGAAGTAGCAAATCGAATCTTATTAGAAGCCTCTTTAAATCGTGGTTTACCGTCCAACTCCGAAAACATCCGCCTTTCGGAACCCCCGTTGTGTCACAACGTATCCCTACTCATGCGGGGAGTCTAGGGTGAGTCAAAAGACAAGTCAAGATTCTTTCGGAAGATCCGGCATGTACCTCTAGCCACCGCGGCTACAAGAACACCCTAAGTAATCTATCTCGAGAATGGATTTAGAATAAGTAAAGCCGATCGAAAAACGGAATCTTTGAGGAAACACTTGATCGCTAGGAATAGATTCAACTTGATAATTCAACTATGACAATGATACATACACAAGATCACCACCCGGATCCTTCCTTGATCTTGCTTCTAGCTCCGGGAACTCCGACGTGGTCTTCCGTGCAAGGTTCCCACGTCGGCTAGGGAGACCCTAGTGAACTAGCTCGACCCTCTCCTCTCCGGGATGGTGTCCCTCTCTTCTCTACTCCTCGGCGGCCGATGACGAATTGGATCCCCCGTGGCTCTCGACCCCGGGGCTATAAATAGCCCGAATGGCGACTAGGGCAAAGGAGGGGGCGAACGGGCACTAGACAGGGCTGGGCCGGCCGGCCTGGGCCCATCCAGGCCCAGCCCACGGCCTCCTTTGCATGGTGTCGGTTCCCGAGTCTTCTAGATGCTTCCCCCTTCTGCATGTAGGTCCGTGTCGTCAGTTTCTCTCCGAATTGGACATAACTCCTTGTCTTGCAAGATTCAACACTTTTCTGGTTAGGTCCTTGGAGTTTGTCATCTTCTCGGATCAAGTCCCTGACTTCTTGGAGTTAAGTTTGCTTCGTTGCATGACTTGTACGGGGCTTCAAGGTCTTGTCATAAGGTGCTTGATGAACTTATCCCGAAAGTCTTGCTTTCAACGCTAAAACCCTACATAAACACTAAACTCCAAAATCGACATGCACAAGTGAACTTGTTATACCACGGGGGTTAGTACCAATGGATAAGGTATAAAACTTATGCCAACACTAAAGGTAAACTCATGGCTAGGTTGACGGATTTTCACCGTCAACAGTTGCAGAGACAGCTAGCGAGGAAGCTACTCTTGTCGACGGTAGAGCCCTTGATGAGCAGGTCCTTGAAGGAGCTATCGTAGCTACTCACCAGTGACAATGTTGTGCCCTCCGACGGCTGCACAGATTGAAATGCAGGCGGCTCTAATCGCAGCGGCGCAGGCGTCGATGGAGAGAGAAAGTAGAGAACAAATAAGAGATATTCATTTTTAAAGAAGGAAATAGAGTAAGATCCACACTCATCATACTTTATAGCCTCCTTTAAAAGAGAACATTCTTGCCTAGTTGTCAAGATTATTTCCTTTACACCTCATTCTCTCGCAATCATCATCCTTTTATCTTTCACTCTATCCCAATGACCCACAGCGGGACCCACCTATCACTCTCTCTATCTCCTTTTCTTACTCCACCGGCGACCGATCCTTTCTCTCCCCATTCCCCCATACCTCTCTCTCTCTCAACCCCCCAGCCACTCTCCCCTCTCCAACGTCGGCCGTCGGCACCCCCTCCTACGGTGTCGCACCTCCTCTTGCGGCACCGGCCTTTCCTTCCGAGCTCCCCTATCAGGACCAAACGTGAAGACCTCAGGGATGTCATTCATCTAGCATTAGACGTCCTATGTCATTTATGTCTTCTTTACTTTTTACCCCTTTAAATTGTTGCTATTTACATTTTAGCCCTTGAGTACTATTAGAGGGGCACATGCATTCTGTTTTGGGACATGGCTTAATTGTATCGGGTTGAACCCTATTAGGTGTAGTAGTGCTCTCCGCCACCACCACCATGGCCTCCAGTGATATGTAAACTGTTATTGTTTTCCTCCTACTGAGTAAAGAGTCGGTCGCCGCTTCCTAGCCCAATCGATTCCCTAGTTTTAAGTCTGCTTTTCACAATGGGTAATCAGAGCCTGCTTTCCTCGGTGAGATCCACTCGCTTCCAGAGCTAGGGTCCCAAATTTTGTTTGATTGGCGCGGTGCGTTGGGGGTTGTGACTCAATCATGTGAAATCACACCCATCCCGCCAGAATTCGTGGACTATTCCCCCAATTTCCCCCCAATTTGGCTCAATTAATAGAGGCAAGGGTTGCAGGGTAGTGTTCCCGCATAAGTCAAAATCGATTTTGAGCCAGGAGGCGTTGGAGTATGTTGCTCTTCAGCTCGGGTTGCAAGGCATATCCTTGTGTGGAATTCCAAGGTTGAATCCGTGACCTAGGCAGCGGTAAAAATTCTTGTGGATCTAATTGGGGAGAGCATTGCTTCAGCCGAATCCACAAGCACGAAAGATGGTGAACACTGGTAATGGTGTAGGCGATGCTCCTCAGCTGTATGCCACCCCTGTGGAAGTGGATGATATAAGAAGAAGTCTTGACAAGTTTATGAAAGATCAAGAACTCATAACATCAACATCAGTCTTGACAAGCTCTTGAGGCTAGCTCAGTTATCTTGAGAAAAATTACAACACAGTACAGCTGAAGAAAAAGGATCCAACACCAAGAGTAAGAATCCATCTACGAGCTACCAAATCCCTCAGCTTAGGAAGTCAGACACTTACATGCAAAAGAGAGTGAATTTTGCTATGAACTCTAGCAATTTGGCCCAAAACAGTTGCCTCATCAATATTCTAGCCAATATCAGCCCTGGTCCCAGGATGCACACCTAGATGATGATCAATACACCAAGTATGGTGAAGTCCACTATTATGACCTAGAACATGATGAGGATGAACACCCTTGGAACTTGCAGGATCATGAGGAACCCTTCACAAAACCCACCAATACCCCTCCACATATACATCAAATCCTCCACCCAATTATTCCAACCCTGCCCACAGAAATAACCATACCAAATATACAGCCTCACACCCCCAAAACATTAGAAGGAAGAATTACCGACCTATCAACTGGTATCAACAAAACCAGCAACCCAACCCCCACTACAATTACAACCCACCACAAAACTACAACTACAACCAGCATCTCCATTCCCAGCACAAAGCTGTAACCCGAGGTCCCAAATTAAATTTCCCTGAGTTTAGTGGAGAAGATGTTGAATGCTGGATAAGAAAAGCTGAAAAATATTTTAAATTGGTGGGAGTACTTACAGAAGATAGAGTGCAAATGGTTGTCATGTATATTTCTAGGAAAGTTGAGTACCGGTGGAGAGGTACAGGATGCAATGCTAGTACACTACCTTGGCATCATTTCTGCAGAATGGTAGGAGATAGGTTTAACACTACATCTGAATATGAAATTGTGGTCAATTCCATAACTTGAAACAAGTGGGAATAGTGGTAGATTTTGTGGATAGATTTGAGGAAATGGTTATTATGGTCAAAAGACATAACCATCACTGGTTGATAACTACTTCATTAATAGGTTCATTTCTGGTCTCAAAGATACTATACAATATCATGTCCAATGCCACAAACCAACATCTCTCTCTCAAGCTTACTAGTTTGCAAAACGGCTAGAACAGTCTACACCTAGTTACAGGAAATTCACAAATTAAATTCCTCCCAAGCAGAAAGACAAGAAACCTGAAGTTAAGGTGGCAAATGCTCCAACTTTGACTAAACTTAGAGCAGCTGGCAAATGCTTTAAGTGTAGAGAGCCTTGGGTGCTAGGACATACTAAGGTCTGTAAGGAGAAACAACTTTATTCAGTTTTTGTCATGCAAAATGCTGAAGGGCAAGAAGAAGTAGCAGTGATTGAAGACTCTCCTGAAGTTGAGGACAAGGAACAAGATAATGCTCCTAACATCCCTGTCATGTAGCTAGCTCTCCATGCAGTTAATGGCACCTCTCGCTCAGTAACACATTTTTCTTGAAAGTACAGATTGGGCAACAACATTGGTGGATACAGGAAGTCATGCCGCCTTCATCAGTGCAAAATTTGCAGTAAAGGCCAACCTCAAAATTTCAACAATTCAGATTGCCAAAGTAGTTGCAGCCTATGGGAACTCCATGTGCAGTAACACTACTTGCTTATATTGCACTTATTGCATTTAGGGCCATCAGTTTGAATCAAACTTCCGACTATTAGAGTTGCAAGGGTATGACATTATCCTTGGAGCAGATTGGATCTATGCTCACAGTCCAATTGGACTTAACTTGAAAACTAGAGAGTTTTCATTACCAAAGATGGCAGGGATATCATTACTTTCTGAGATGAGACATTGCATGACAAGAATGTGCTCATATATCCTAAGAAGCTATGAAAGTTGCTCCAGAAGAAAGTTGTCGGAGCTTTATGGTCCTAACCAGTGGAACTGACAAGAATAAAGTACCACAAGAGTTGGCATTGCCTCCTGAGATCACATCTCTCATCCAGAATATGATGATATCTTCCAAGAACCTTGTTGATGGATAATGTGACAACCCCACCCGAGATAATTCCGTACTATCACCTAAACCACTCCTTTTGGTCATTAAGCGATAATAAAGAATCATCCCGTTGAGTGTTGCTGGGTTTACACCCGGTAAATCACTTGGAAACACAGAGAGGATCGAACGTATGCATTAAGACTCCCACGAAGGAGAGTCCAGAGTGCCTTACAAATTAATATCAAATCCTCGTAGGGTCCATTATTACAACCATAGTTCTTTGACATGAAAGTAAATAGTTCAAAGTTTAATGAAAACAGCGGAAGCACTAATAGCGATACGATACGACATCACAAGAGGCCATTCGTGATGCCATTACTCGGCGTCATCATCCACCCATTCTAGCTCCCAGCCGGGTGGAATCTCACCATGCCAAACAACTTCACCTGAAAACAACAATTATAGCAAGGCTGAGTATACTAATACTCAGCAAGACTTACCCGACAAAAGTTACCTCTAGACATGTAGGGCTTTTGGCTAGTGGGTTTGTTTTGCCGAAAAGCAACTAGGATAATGGATCCTTACTTTCAATATTTTAGCTCAGATTCAAGTGAGATTATCATTACTATAATGAGCAACTAATACAATCAAGAATTGTACAATACAATTAATTCACGCAGGAGATTTCACATAGTTCCATCATTAAGGGATATCATGGCCAGTTGATTAAGCAGTCTCGGATAATGGTGCGAGACTGACAATCGATTGATTCATAAACCCTTGCAAGGTAAACCTAAACACACAGAGCGGTGCCCTAACAGAGCCGACACCGACCAAACGGTTCCCAAAAATCCTCGGGTTGGGATAGTAGCCTACAGTCCCGAGTACAAGGCTATCTGGCATGCCCCACCTAGTACACCCAGCCTCACACAAGTACCCTCCTCCCGGTTGCAAGCCGGGCAGGAGACGAATCGAGAGTAGTAGTAGTAGTAAAATCTCGTGCCATCTCATTAAGGTACTAGGCTTACCGGTCCCATTCCCGACAAGTGCTTAGTACGTTCAAAAGCTTAGCCCACGAAGCCACTGGACCGGAGCCCAAATCCCATGCTCTTACCACATGAGCAAAACCATTTATACAATGGGTGATTCCAAAAGGAAATCCTATTCTCGTGAGTGATGAACATCACTCGACTTTTATCGGGTCCTTAGAGCATAGCATCTAACAACCTAGCATCCTAGTAAAAGAACATAGGCACCTAGGGATCATGCAACTAGGGTTTCATTCAATTCCTGAACGTAAATGCACATAGAATAACAACGATAAATTCAGAAGATTGAAAGTAAACACATGGGATAATGATTAAACCGGGGCTTGCCTTCGTTGGCACAAGAAGTTAGACAAACTTCCAGACTTTGTCCCAAGTCTTGCTCTACGGTAACATAGTGCTCGTCTCCTCCAGCTCCCTCGTTCACGTCCACTAGCACGAGCGTGTAACTACCGTCGGGAACTTCTACACGGAGGATGCAAATGCAAGACTTAAGTGGCCATTTGATTTAATTAAACTCAAAACAACTTATGACAACCATGGGGTGCTTGGTTGACCACATTTATCTAGATAATAATACATTCAGCATACTCTTCCTATAAAGGAACAATATGCGTTGCTTTATTATCTAGACTTTTTAAATAGTGACTGTGTACATATATATATAAATAATTTAATTTAACTCTCCCTAAACAGCAATGGGTTGGTTATAAACTAATTAGCAAGTTTACCACACCAACACATAATCCTTAGGTGAGATTTGTGATTTTCTAATTAATTTCAATATTAAACCTACAAAGGTTCTTTCACATTAATGCACAAAAATAAATTATAAAACACCAAGAGTGGTGCTCCCTGGTCTCATAGAGTCTAGGACAAGCCACTGATCACACAGGCACACTTGCTTAAGCTATAAAAATAAATATATCAATTATGGCATTTCTATTCACCAAAAACAAGATAAATGCATATAAAAATAAATATAGCACTTCTGGACTCAAACTTTCTCTCACTGTTTCTATGGTCCAAAACAAACCTAGGAAACCAACAAACACATATATAGCCTTTATAGATCTTGATCTACACACTTATGATTAAAAACAAGCATAAATTAGGAAATAATATTTCTGACAGTTATAAAATCATGGTAAATTCACCATAGCTGCATTTTAACATTACAAGATGATAGCCAGAAGTTGGGCTCAAAAAGAATTATATTTTAAGCTACAAAAATCAACTAGGCAAATTTGTCAATTTCACAAGATAATTTATATAAAACGATTCCTTCAGTAACTTTGTGCAATTTTTGGCACAGGACCTACACATGCTAGTGCTCACAACATATCCAAAATCCAGCTCAAGATCGTGTATGGAGTTTGTAGAATCACAGATCTAGGTATCTCACATTTCAATTTTTCAAGCAAAAACTAACGCTCAAAAGTATATACATGTTTTGGGAAAGTTGTAGTTCTAGTTACACCGAGAACAACAAAATTGAGTTTGCAATTTTTGGATATTTCTACGATTTTATACGATTTTTAAAGTTATAGCTAAAACACATAAAAGGGGAAGATACATTTTGCTGGAAGACCCCTGGAACTTTTTGAACCTCACAAATCTACCCTTGCCTTTAGCACACAGAACCCTACAAGACTTAAACCAATGCACAGGGATCCCGGCGGCGCAGGGGAGCTCGCCACCGGCAAGGGAGCGCTGGAGCTGGGCAACCAGTGGCACCTAGCTGCGATTAGGCGTACCCGTGCTCGATTGGGAGTGGTTGCTGGGCCGGTGATGTCTCCGGCGAGCGGCGGTGGCGGAGCAGTGGAGGCACGGCCGCGGCGCTCGGATTCCGGCGAGGGCAGGAGCGGTGCTGAAGAATGTGTGGCACGGTTAGGTCCCACGTGATCTAGGGGAGGTGTTGAGAGGGTCGCCAGGCTTGGAGAACCGGCGGAGAGGCGAGCTCTCGATGACCGCCCGGCGGCTGCTGCGGGAACTCAGGCTCCGGCGAGCAGACGGGTCGGCCTGGCCAACACGCTGGCATGCAGGCTCGCTGGGTGTGGGGAGAAGCTCTAGGCGTGCTCAGATGGCAACAGACACGAGCGGAGCAAGGTGCTCGTCGGCGGCGGCAATGGTGGTCGTGGTGGGGCTCTGTGTCGCGCACGAGGAGGGGCGAAGAGGGGGCTTTTATAGCCGGGCACAGGTGGAGGTGGTGCACGACGAACCGGTCAACTCCACGGCACGGCATGGGGCGCTGCATGGCCGGGGTACGGCGGGGCGTGGGCGGCGACGTGCGGTGGCCGTCGAGCCGCTGGCGTGAGGCGGCGCCGCCGGCCGCCGCATGAGAGCACGGAGTGTGGCGGCCGGGGAGAGGGCCGGAAGGGTCGGTTCGGCACAAATGGGTCCCACCGCTCGCGGACCGACGGGCACCGGCCGGTCTCGGCGTGCGGGCCGGGGAAACCGCGGCGGCGCGTGCGCGGCATGGCGCGGGTACGCGCGACGGCGCGCACAGGGACATTTCCCATTTCGGCTTACCCTCCTTTGACCAACAATTACTCAAATTTTTGCAACTGAAGTGCCACAAACAATCTATACCGAAATCGTAGATCAGCTTCCCTCTACCACTTTTACAAAGGCCATATAGGGTTTTGATCAATGGATTTTGCATAAACTGCAGTGGAACTTTGCAGAAAACTCGGCTCCAGTGAATAGTGTTTGGTGGCGTTGACTTGTGTTTTTCACACATTTCCACTCCAAATTTCAAATGCCACTCAACATGAAAGTTGTGTCCCTCGACAAAACACAACTTTTACATTGGGAGATTTTGAAGTGTTTAGGTGAAATTTGGAGAACGCGGCAAAAGTACCGGCTGACACTGGAGGGCAAAGGGGTGTTCAAGGGGTTTTGAGTAGGGTTTGACCAAGGTTGACCACCAGGGGTCATTAGGGTTCATTGGGGATGTTTTCGAGGTGATGGCCTAGGTTGACCGTCGTTTGATCGAAGTCAACTCGGTTCACCGGCTCATTAGGGTTAATAAACTCGGCTGAAAACCTGGGGCGTCACAAATAAAAGACGTATCCACCTACGATCCGCAAGCGTACGGACCTACACCTTTTTCACCACGGGATTCCCAAGGTTCTTGTCAATCCGCGGAGCAAGGGGATTACAAGCGTTTGATCTACCTCTACACACTAGCTACTCAAACCCTAACTATGATTAAACTAGAAAACAACTAAACTGCACTAGAGAGAATGATTAAGCAATCAAGATAAAAGACACTCGCCCATGGGTCTATGATACTAGAACATGCAATCGCTTTAAACAAGAAAGCCAATCTAATCTATCGGGGGTTGTGACCACAGTTTCGCCCTTTCCCTCCTCTCGTACTGTCACTACGCGAAGGTATTCGTGACTAGACCTATGATGGACACGGCGTATTGAATGGATCCAAGTAATCATTGGAGCTCTACTCCCTTTACGGCATGGTAGCTAACCTTAAGCATTAAAGTATACTCAACACAAGATCAAAGATAGATAATCCAACAAAGTATGATTACGTCTCAAGATCGATTACAACCCATGGAGGAATAAGGAGATTACCCCATCTAGGTGCTAGACATAGCACCGTTGATCATGGTCACCCTTCCGACGGTGTCTTCCTTCTTCTCCACTTGTTGGTGCTTCCTTCGAGGTGGTTGATCTCCCTCCGGAGATCTCCCTCCTCTCTTTCTAGCTTGTGGATGGCCTCCTAGTGCGAATGGCTCTCTCTCCTTTGCAAATGGTGGCACCTCGAGGACTTTAGGGTTGAAGATCCTTCGGGTGCAAGGAAGGGGGGCGAACCGACGCTGGAAGTGGGCTGGGCCGGCCGGCCTGGGCCGACCGGCCCAGGCCCATTTCGGCCCAGTTCGGTCGCCCCTTCGCTCCCGTGGGTCCTCAGGTGATTATGCACTTTGCCCCTTCCACTTGCATGATTTTGACGATGTCATCCTTGCGTCCAAGATGGAGGTTCTCCGTGCATGAAGTTCGGTCATTTACGCTTCAATCCCCGGGGGTGTTCCTTCGTAGCACTTCGGTCCTTGCCACCATTGGAAGTGATTTTATCAAGCTCATGAACACGAACAAGACTCCGTAAATGCTCCTTTGAACTTGTTGTGAATCCGTCCTTTATGTCCATGTTTTCCTACATAAACACAACACTTCCAAATGCATGCACATAGATGAACTTGTTATATAATTAGTGCGCCTAGTGGCTGGTTAGTTCCATAATCTAATCCAAACCAAAGTTTAATGAACATGTTTGGTGTACCAAAATACACCGTCAACATCTCCCCCATGCTTAGATCTTGCTCATCCTCGAGCAAGGACTCGTAAAAGAACTTCGTCCAAGGCGTTGTAATCATGTTCTACTAAATCTTTCTTCACAAGTTAGTCAATCCTTTATCTTTAATACATAGACATAAATTAATGATCATCATACATGAACATGGGCATTTAGAATTTTTATCGCATCAAGATTTACCCCACAACTCGAACTCTTCACTCGAAGTCTTCAATTTCAGCCATGCTTACCTCTTTGCTTCCATTGGAGGGTTTTTATGATTTTCAAAAACAAAATTCCCACAACAAGTATTAGACAAAAACCTTTCTCCAAGCTCTCTCAATTCGCTCATATAAAGTGGCTATCCTAAACATGTTTTATAAAACTCTCACCTTCCATAAGTCTCTCATATAAAGTGTAAAGTGGAGCTATAGGTAGGGCTAATGCAATCAACACAAATATTGTCAAACTAAGAACTTCCTCTAGTGGTTGTTTACCTTTCAAAGCCAATGATCATTAGAATTAATCCATATGTGGGGATATCAAGGATGAGAAGATATAGAATGGTGGACATGTGCAAGGGAAAAAGAAAATATGACTACAAGGCACCGATGACGTCCTCGTTGTCGGATTGCACATGGTTGTAAAAAGAGTGAAAGTTTCGTCTCTCAACAATGTGACATCCTTCCTTGCACTTTATTTTTCTTTTCACTTGATTCATCCCCCTCATATCTTTCTTGCCACTCCTCTTTTCTCTTTCTCTTCTTTTTCTTTCTCTCATACACATATTTTTCTCTTTCTTTACTTTTCTATACTTTTCTTTCTTTCTTTTCCATACTCCACTTTTCTCTTTATTTTCCCCTATCTTGACATCTTTTCAAAACTCTCAACTCCTCTCTTTCTTGCATGCACACATTCTGAAATTTTAAACAAACCATGCTAGAGACGAGATGAAACTTTGAGAGTAGGTTGTGTTCAAGGAATGCGATGTACAAAAGAGATGTATAGGGTTAGGTATGGAATTCGGTGATGTACAGGACTTCCAATGTGAAAGTCACGTTACCGAACACATGACGAGGCTAGCAACAAAAGATAAGCACAAGGACATGATGATTGCTCGAAATTAAAACTCCCAAGAGAGAAGGGTCCTAGCCCAACTCATCGTGCTAATCACACTTATGGTGGAGCAAAAAATAAATTGGCTTTGTATAGGATTTTTTTCTTAATCTCAACTTGGAAAAAGAGGTTTTGCTAACCTTTATTACAAGGGTTTTTAGATAATTTTCAGAACTGAAATCCTCCAACTTTTAGCATCGAACATAGCACAACCAACATGTGAAGCTCAAGATCGAAGTGTGGTATGTGTACTTTTAGTAGTAGAAATTCCACTAAGCACCACGGTAAACATTTTTCAAACCACACACTTATGTTCATATATCAAAAATTAAAGATAAACAAACGAGTGAATAAAGATAAGCATCACACAAAACACAAAATTTAAAGGACTCTTTTTATTTGATTTTCTTTGACGCAACACTAAATTAAGACACTTCAAACTTGCAAAAATTTAAAAACACACTCAAAAACTTAAAGACTCTTAAACTCTAAAACTCTCTCGAAAACTAAGTCAAACCAAACTAAACTTAAAGCTCAAAAGCTAAAGGCTAGCTAGCTAGCTCTCCCCCACGCTAAAATCATACGACATCCTCGTCGTATCTTACAAAAATCCTAGGGGAAAACTAAACCTAGTGGTACTTTCCACAACTATTGCACCACTTGCCTCTCATGTTCCCGACCATGCCAAAAAGTTTGCGCACGTTGCGGTTCAGGAACTTGTAGTCGTCTTCGACCACGCGCTCGAAATCCTCCATGTGTCACCTCATTGCCTCCATGGCCTGGAAACATTCGTCGATCGTTGCGTAGAGCTCTGAGATGGAGTGACGGCAAGCCGCACAACACATCGGATGCATCCCGAAAGGGTCGTCATCGCCAGGGTCTCCGCCGTCGTCTCCATCACCATTGTCGTCGCCACCGTCGTTGTTGCCACCGCTGTTGGGGCCTTTGGGAGTCTTCTCCTTGGGCACCTCTTCTCAATAGTAAAGACCGTTATCATCTCTTCCGGCGGCTGCCCACGAGCTCGGGCTACGATCGTCGAAGTAGTCACTACCCCCATAGTCCTTAGGCTCGGGCGACACCTCCTTGTAGTCCTTCCGCTTCATGCCTCGGATGCACGCCAACCTTCGAACGGGAGTAGGGACCTTCTCCTCTTTGACGGGGTTGCGAGAAGCGATAGCTCCGGTCAGGACACGCCCTCCGCAACGGATGCGGGCGGTCCTCTTGATCTCGACGGGTAGCTTGAGCTCGCATCGCTTCGTCTCCTCCATCGATGGCTCCTTGGCACCTTGATTCAACTCTACACTCCTCGGAGACACCATGGTTGCCGTGTGGGTGCAAAAGATTGCTTGATGGGATGGATTCCCGAGCTCCCAATTCGGCCAAATAAATAGTCCGAAGAGGAGAACCCTAGGAAGCACAATTTCCTTATTCAAACTTCCCTTAAAATTTTCTGACCGAAGAAGGAAGTCAAAAAGGAGCAATCCAGGGAAAAACCGGGGCAAAATGCCGTCGGGGCCCACCTGGGCCGATCGGACTGGGCCGGCCGGCCCACCCTGTTCCGGGGGCCGGGCCGGTCCGGTTTCCCGTGTCCCGTCCTTTTTTCGCTTTCTCAACCCATGGGAAAAAGTTGGCCCAGTAAATCTTCATCAGAAACTCCAGAAAATTAAAAGAAAAACTATTTACAAAAATCCATGCCTTGTTTTTCATCCTAGGCCGGTCGTTCGGGTTCTTCTTCCATGGTGAAGACATCAACATGGTGAAGGGGCACAACGTCGGGTTCGTAGTAAACCTTAAGCCGTTGACCATTCACCATGAATTGATCACCCTTCACATCCATAATGGTTACCGCTCCGTTGGAGAGCACCGAATGCACAACATAAGGCCCGTCCCACTTGCTTTGCAATTTCCCCTTTCTGAAGGTTTTAAACCTCGAATTGTAGAGGAGGACCTTATCTCCTTCTTTGAACTCTTTTTTCTTTAACCTTTTATCATACCACCTTTTAATTCTGTCTTTGTATATGCTTGCATTTTCATAAGCTTTCAACCTCATTTCCTCTAGCTCGCTTATTTGAATTCTTTGCTTTACCACTGCGGCATCAAGATCAAGGTTCATCTCTTTAATCACCCAATAGGCTTTATGTTCCAACTCAACCGGAAGGTGGCAAGCTTTTCCATAGACGAATTGATAAGGGGTTATACCTATCGGTGTCTTGAACACCGTTCGTTCTTTGACCAATCTTTGCCTCCCTTCTCTACAGTTTTGTTGAGAATGCTTTTAATTGCCTATTTGATGTTTCCGCTTGTCCGTTGGTTTGTGGATGAAAGGCCGTAGAGACCCTATGTTCAATTCCCAACTTGGACAAGCACTTTTTGAAATTCTTCCTGGTGAAGTGAGTCCCTCCATCGCTTATCAAGATTCTCGGTGTACCGAAACGAGGAAAAATCACGTTCTTGATCATAGTAATGGACTCCTCTGTGGAAGCTTTATGACATGGCATGGCCTCTACCCACTTGGATACATAATCAACCATGACTAGAATATACTCATATCCGTGTGAGTTATTGAAAGGCCCCATGAAGTCTATACCCCACACATCGAATAAATTGATTTGTAGATTGTATTTCAAAGGCATCGAATTTCTTTGAGAGATGTTTCCGGTTCTTTGGCATTCGAGGCATGATGCAACATATCTTTTAGTATCTTCATGCATCTCCGGCCAATAGAATCCGCTAGACCACACTTTTGCTTGGGTCCTAAAATGGCTATAGTGTCCACCGTACTCCACCGAGTGGCACTTTCTCAAGATTTCTAGCCTCTCTTCTCTTGGCACATATCTTCTCATGACTCCATCTTTGCCAAGTTTGAAGAGGTAAGGTGCATCCCAAAAGTACTTCTTACTTTCGGAGATTATCTTCCTTTGAGAGTTTTTATCTAGATGGTCAAGAGGCATCTTCCGAATTGCTCGAATGATATCAATCATCCAAGTGTCTTTATCGAGCACTCGATAGAGGTGGTCATCTCTCATCTTATCTTCTATGTGCTCTTTATCATCTTGTCCACGATTCATCCTAGACAAATGATCGTCCACAACATTCTCCACCCCCTTCTTATCACGAATTTCAACATCAAACTCTTGAAGAAGAAGGATCCAGCGGATCAAACGTGGTTTAGCATCCTTCTTAGCCAAGAGATACTTGATGGCTGCGTGATCGGTGTAAACAATGACCTTCGAGTTCACGATGTAAGATCTGATTTTTTTGAAAGCGAATACCACCGCTAGCAACTCCTTTTCCGTAGTGGCATAGTTTAATTGTGCCCCATTAAGAGTTTTCCTAGCGTAATAAACGGCATGAACTCGGCCTTCCTTTCTTTGACCCAAAACCGCGCCTACGGTGTAGTCACTTGCATCACACATGATCTCGAAAGGTTGGCTCCAATCCCGAGGTTGAATAATGGGAGCACTCACCAACGCACTTTTCAAGGTCCGGAATGCCACTAGGCACTTCTCATCAAAGTCGAAAGCCACATCCTTTTGAAGGAGATGCGTTAAAGGCTTAGTGATCTTTGAGAAGTCCTTAATAAATCTTTTATAAAATCCGGCATGACCTAGAAAGCTCCTCAATCCATGAATGTCTTCCCATAAACGGAAAAATCATCCATGAACACCTCGATAATTTCTTCGATGAATTCCGAGAATACGGCCATCATGTAACGTTGAAAAGAGGCCGGAGTGTTGCATAGACCGAAGGGCATCCTTCTATATGCAAACGTTCCATAAGGGCATGTAGATGTTGTTTTGTGTTGATCGTCCGGGTGAATGGGAATTTGCATGGACCCCGAGTACCCATCGAGAAAGCAAAAATAAGCGTGGTTCGCTAATCTCTCGAGCATCTCGTCGATGAACGGTAGGGGGAAGTGATCTTTCTTCGTTGCTTTGTTAAGCTTACGATAATCGATTCACATCCGCCACCCGGTCACGGTTCTTTGCGGTACCAATTCGTTCTTCTCATTCTTCACCACGGTTAAACCTCATTTCTTTGGTACACAATGTACCAGGCTCACCCATTCGCTATGCGGAACCAGGTAGATGATTCCGGCATCAAGTAACTTGATGGCCTCTTTCTTTACTACCTCTCGCATGGCATGAGTTAGCCTCCTTTGGTGGTACACTACGGGCTTACATTGGTCTTCCATTGGTATACGGTGAGTGCAAAAGGCTGGGCTAAGGCCTTTGAGATCATTAATCGAATATCCAATCACCTTCCTATGTTTTTTCAATAAAATCCGCAACTTCTCATTTTCTTCAGGACTCAATTCGTCGCTCACAATGACTGGATAAGTCTTGTCTGGGCCCAAAAATTCATAATTTAATCCTTTGGGCAAAGGTTTAAGGTATACCTCTGGCACTTGTGGCTCCTCGGGTTTAATCTCCCCTATGTCCTCAAATGTTTCTTCCTCCACGCTTCCGTCTTGTGGTTCTAAGCCTTTTGTTGCTTCTTCTAGCTCTTCGTCTTGTTGATCATTAATTTGATTTTCTATCGCTCTTAGCAGCCGGTCTCTAAGGGTTTCGACAAAACAAAGACTATCTACCTCCTCTACTTCTTCTTCGGGAAGAAAGGGTGTAGGGTGTTTAGAAACGCGAAGAAAGTTATATGTGTACTTCTTTCCTTTAAGGTTCATTGTTACTTTGCCTTTTCCGGCATCCAACACGACATCAACCAACTTAAGAAAGGGCCTACCTAGGATTATGTGATCATGATTACTATGGTAAGCATCAATAACAAAGAAATCAGTTGGTATACATTTTCCAGAGATTTTTACATTCATGTTGCAAGCAATACCTAGAGGTCTAATAGTTCTACCATCTCCCATGATTAATTTCGTTGATGTTGGAGCTATGTCTAGGTTGTGGTCTTGAACTTTATTGTAAATTTTAGAAGATAGGACACTTACTTGGGCTCCAATGTCGCATAAAGCTTTGTATTGAGCTCTGTTGATCTCGCAACTTAAGTGTGGTGTCGTCTTCTCTTCTTCTTCGGATCCTATCGCGTAAACTTCAGCGAGGAGAGCATATGGAGATGCTTCGGGCTTGATCCCCATGATTCTTTTCACCTCGGCTATGTGTTCCGGATCCACTTCATCATCTCCAAAGAGCTTTTGAAAGATCTCACTGGTGATTTCAAGGTCGTATGAATCTTCCGCTTTCTTCTCCGATGGGAAATCCACTTCCAATGCTCTTGCCATCCCCTTTTGATTAGGGAACGGTCTTCTCTTATCGAATACTTCTCCGTAATCGATTGGAACCCAATCCATTGGTTCGAACTCCCTTAGTGGCTTCACGCTTGACATGCTTCTCTTGTTTGTTTCATTTGATACGGCGAAGTCAACGCTCAGGGTAGTTCTTGACTTGATGTGCTCTTCTTCAAGCTTTTCCGGGATCGACTCCTCTTTTGTGACTTTCGGGGTTTCCTCTTTAGAAAATTCAGCACACTTCTTCATCCTTGAATTATATTCAGCTCTTCCGCAAGTCTTGTTTCCCAATCTCTTCGCATGGCAGCCACTTTACTAATTTTTTGTAGAAGTTGAGCGGCTTCCGTGAGTGTTTTCTCCATGAGATCCCCACCTGCACACATTTGGACGTGTTGCATGCAACTAGGGGCTAGGGAAAAGAAAAATGTATGCAAGAGTACGTCACCGGAGAAGCTGAGTCTTGGCCCTTGTTTGATCAACTCATTAAACCTATTCCAAGCTTGGTCTATCCCTTCCTCTTCTCCTTGCGTGAAAGTGATCACTTGCCTCCTTAGATGTTGAACCTTGCTAATTGGAAAGAATTTCTCGCAGAACTTCTTTGTCAACTAGTTCCAATTGCCTTCAACTTCAAAGGACGCAAATGAGTACCATGACTTTGCTTCACCGGCAAGTGAGTAGGGAAAGAGATTCCATTTGAATAATTCATCGGGAACTCCTTCTTGATGCACCGTGTTGCATAGTGCCGTGAAATGCCTTATGTGTCTATATGGGTTCTCTGTAACCATCCCTTCAAACGGGTTTGCCGCCACCATCTCGATGATCTTGGATTTGATCTCATACTTGGTCGCTTCGAGCTTCGAATCCGACTCTTGTACTTTTATGTCTTCACATCGAGGACTAGCGTAATCCCTTAGTGATTTCTCCGGTTCTTCCACAGGTTGATTAGCGAACGCCATCTAGACAACAAGATAAAAACAAAAACAAAAACAAAAACAAAGTGGTTTTCTAGATAATATGTGTTAGATGTAGCAAATAAAAGATAAACTAAATATAAAACTAAGTTAAATGCAAACCAAACGATGTAAACTAGCTTGCTCCCCGGCAACGGCGCCAGAAAAAGGGGCTTGTTGACGGATAAAAGACGTATCCACCTACGATCCGCAAGTGTACGGACCTACACCTTTTTCACCATAGGATTCCCAAGGTTCTTGTTAATCCGCGGAGCAAGGGGATTACAAGCGTTTGATCTACCTCTACACACTAGCTACTCAAACCCTAACTATGATTAAACTAGAAAACAACTAAACTACACTAGAGAGAATAATTAAGCAATCAAGATAAAAGACACTCGCCCATGGGTCTACGATACTAGAACATGCAATTGCTTTAAACAAGAAAGCCAATCTAATCTATCGGGGGTTGTGACCACGGTTTCGCCCTTTCCCTCCTCTCGTACTGTCACTACGCGATGGTATTCGTGACTAGACCTATGATGGACACGGCGTGTTGAATGGATCCAAGGAAGCATTGGATCTCTACTCCCTTTACGGCATGGTAGCTAACCGTAAGCATTAAAGTATATTCAACACAAGATGATAATCCAACAAAGTATGATTACATCTCTAGATCGATTACAACCCATGGACGAATAAGGAGATCACCCCATCAAGGTGCTAGACATAGCACCGTTGATCATGGTCACCCTTCCGACGGTGTATTCCTTCTTCTCCACTTGTGGGTGCTTCCTTCGAGGTGGTTGGTCTCCCTCCGGAGATCTCCCTCCTCTCTCTCTAACTTGTGGATGGCCTCCTGGTGCGAATGGCTCTCTCTCTCTCCTTTGCAAATGGTGGCGCCTCCAGGACTTTAGGGTTGAAGATCCTTCGGGTGCAAGGAAGGGGGGGCGAACCGACGCCGGAAGTGGGCTGGGCCGGCCGGCCTGGGCCGACCGGCCCAGGCCCATTTCGGCCTGGTTTGGCCGCCCCTTCTCTCCCGTGGGTCCTCAGGTGATTATGCACTTTGCCCCTTCCACTTGCATGATTTTGACGATGTCATCCTCGCGTCCAAGATGGAGGTTCTTCGTGCATGAAGTTCGGTCTTTTACGCTTCAATCCCCGGGGGTGTTCCTTCGTAGCACTTCGGTCCTTGCCACCATTTGAAGTGATTTTATCAAGCTCATGAACACGAACAAGACTCCGTAAATGCTCCTTTGAACTTGTTGTGATTCCGTCCTTTATGTCCATGTTTTCCTACATAAACACAACACTTCCAAATGCATGCACATAGATGAACTTGTTATATGATTAGTGTGCCTAGTGGCAGGTTAGTTCCATAATCTAATCCAAACCAAAGTGTAATGAACATGTTTGGTGTACCAAAATACACCGTCAACAAACCTCAAGAGTTGGCACCACAGAGGTCTGTAGATCATACTAACACTCTCTTGGAAGGAGCGAAACCAGTCAATTTGAGGCAGTACAGATTGACCTTCCACCAAAAGAATGACATGGAGGACCTTATAAAGCACATGTTGTCCTCTCAAATGATCAGACCCAGTATCATCACCAGCGACATTAGTGGAAAAATATGAAACATGGAGGATGTGTGTGGACTATAGGCAACTCAATTCCTACATAGTCAAAAACAAATACCCCAGCCCATCATTGAGGATTTGTTGGATGAACTATTTGGAGCAAAAGTCTTTACCAAAATAGATCTCAGATTTGGATACCATCAAATTCGTATGAGAGAAGAAGACATTCACAAAACTACATTCACAACAAATCTAGGGCATTTTGAGTATGTAGTCATGCCCTTTGGACTAATAGATGCTCCTGCTACCTTCCAGTCTCTCATGAACAAGGTGCCCCATTCTTGAGAAAATTTGTCCTGGTATTTTTTTGATGACATACTCATTTACAGGCTTCCATGGCTGACCATACCAAACACCTTAAGGCAGTACTTGAAGTATTAAGACAGAATCAACTATTTTCCAATGCAAGAAAGTAAATGCACATTTACTCAATAGAATATTGAATATCTCGGTCACATAATTAGTTCAGAGGGGGTGTCAACTGATCCTGGAAAATTGGAGATCATTAAGAAATGGCCTGCACCTACTACTGTCACACAACTCAGAGCTTTTCTGGGTATGATAGGTTACTGCAGAAGATTCATACAAGGATATGGAGTTATCTATAAACCCTTATTTGATGCTCTTAAAACTGATGGATTTTTGTGGAATACTGCTCAAGAACAAGCATTTCAGAAACTGAAACAAGTAATGTCTAGCCCTCCTGTGCTTGCACTTCTTGACTTCACACAACCCTTTGTCCTTGAGGCTGATGCAAGTGGAAATGGTATTGGGGCAGTACTAATGCAGCAGGGCCAGCCAATTGCATTTTACGGCAAACCTCTTGGTCCAAAAACAGTTGCTGCATAAACATATGAGAAGGAAGCAATAGCATCTTAGAAGCTCTCAAGAAATGGAAGCATTACTTTGCTAGCAGTGCTTTGGTGATCATAACAGATCAACAAAGTTTGAAATATATCCATGAGCAGAGACTGTCGGAAGGCATTCAACGCAAACACCTTATCAAATTATTGAACTTCAGTTACAAGGTTGAGTACTGTCGGTGTTTTAGACCGGCAAACTACTACGGGGAGTACCCGAAGTAGATGATTGTGACTCGCCGAGATCGGTAACTCGAAGGAAGAGACACGTGGCACACAATTTAGACAGGTTCGGGTCGCGAGGTGCGTAATACCCTACGTCCTGTATGCTGCGTAGCTCTGGATTGATAGGGCACGATTACAAGATGGTGCAATGGTGCGCCGTGAGTTATATGAGAGGAGATTGGATGCTAGAGATCGGTCCCTCGCCTCGCCTTATATAGTCGGGAGGCGGGGTTACAAGTCGGAGTAGGGAGAGAGTACTAGTCGAGTACGTCTAGGAGTCCTCTATACAGTGCGGAACATGTACAGCTCCCTAACCGAGTACTACTCCTGTGTAGTCCTTGTGCTCCACGCTTTCAGGTGCCGTGTAGCGCAAGCCGGGTAGTCCCAAGGGCCCACCGAGTAGTCGGTCCTGTTACCCACCGAGGTAGTGGGCCCAGGGAGGTCCATACGACAAGCCCCCGAGTACTTTGTAGTCGAGAAGGATAGCTTCAAGTAGTCTCGACGGCCTTAACGAGTAGTCCTCAAGCGTCCCTGAGTGCTACAAGTCAGAAGTCCCCAAGAGTAGTCGAAGCATCCCGAGGTTGGAATGTACTCCAGCTGATGTTTGAGCAATCTTGAAGTCTTCTCGAGTAGTCCCAAGCGTCCTCGGAAATTGCCTTCGAAGGTCTTCAAAAAATGCCAGTCTTGTCTTGAAGCCGGAGCTGACATGGAGGTGCGATTGCAAAATCGCACTCCATATGGTGTAGCCCCTGAGCCTTAGGTTGAGCCGCGGGCTCTGGCTGAGGGTCCATCTGAAGTCTTGGCAAGAAAATCCCGAAAAACCCGGAGAGAAAAACCGAAGGACACGTGGCACGGAGCCCCCGAGCCTTGAGTCGAGTACTTCCTCTTGAATTGAAGGGTCTTCTTGAAGAATGTGTCCTGAGATGCTCTGGAGACTAGCCGCTTCCCAGGTAGTCGAGTAGAAGCAGCCGAGCCCCCGAGGTGAGGCGCGTCGACTAGTAGAATACAAAGAGTCACACGCAACCGCTGAGTCAGCCGCGCGTGAACTTGTCCAGCCGCCCGTTGCGGAGCCGGTTTGGCTTATAAATAGAAGCCAAAACCCTTAGGCTTTTTCACCCATTCGAGCTGCAGCCATTCCGTTTGCATCTGAAGCGAATCCACTCCCAGCGCTTGCTGCCGCCGTAGTAGATCCAAGCGCGCCGCCACCCGAAGCCTTTAGGGTAGCCCCCGAGCGGATGCGAGTGAAGACGCCTTACACTTGGAGGATGAAGCCGTCACCGTCCAAGACGTCCAAGGCCGCCGGGAAGAAGAGGGGCCGCGAAGAGGCCGCTGCGGCTGCCACCGGAGCAGCGCCGCCCATGTCTCCACCGCGGGTTGATCCAAGCCGCGAGTGGAAGAAGTCCAAAGTTAAGACGGAGGATCTGCTGACCCTCCCGAACAGTGGGTTCATCAGGGAGAAGGAAGTCGACATGTGGAGATCCGCCGCTGGAGATCCCTATCCGATGGAGAAGGCTGAAGACGAGATCCTGATGTTTTTGCGGTTCGTGGAGCGCGGTCTTGCGCTCCCGGCCAGCGATTTCTTCAAGGGGCTGCTCGGGTACTATGGGATCGAGTACCTGAACCTGAACCCCAACGGCATCTTCCACACGTCGGTCTTCGTCCACTTCTGCGAAGCCTTCCTCGGGATCAAGCCGCACTGGGTGCTTTTCCGGAAGTTCTTCCGCGTCAAGCCGCAACCAAGTGCTACCAACCCCAGGGTAGTCGGAGGAGCCGGCATCCAGCTGAGGGAGGACGCCGCGGAGCAGTACTTGGCGTACAAACTTGTCGACTCCAACACGGATTGGAAGACCAGGTGGTTCTACATCATGAACCACCACCCTGGCCTGCCGAAGCCGAGCGGACGGCAGCCCAGGCACCGTGATTGGTGGAACATGGAGCCCACCATGCAAGAAGGAATCCAGCTCCCTGAACTGATAGCACGCATCAAGGTGCTCAGGGAGGCGGGACTGAGGGCCGAGCACGTGGCCTTCAGTTTCATGAAGCGCAGAATCCAGCCGTTGATGGCTCGGGAGACCCTGGGCTTCGAGTACACCGGCGACGACGACGCATCGCGGATGCCGGGAGGCGAGCTGGATGACAACGACATCGTCGCGAGGTTGTCGCGGATCTTCAAGGACATGCCGCCATACACGGCGTGCCCTGTCGAGGAGTACTCCGTCGCGCGCCCGCCCAAGGAGGTGAGTAGTCGTACTCCCCTAGTCGAGTAGTGATTGCTTGTAGTAGAGTTGCTGACGTCCCGTGTCTTGCGCAGGATGATGTGAAGAGGTTCATCTCCGAGCCGCAGCCACCTCCGAGCGGGATCGAGATCCCAATGGAGGGGAAGGCGAAGGAGCGCCGAGAGGTCGGTGAAGGCCACGACACCGTCGTCGTGAAAGATACCTCCGACGACGAAGACGAGGAGACGCTGCAGGACCGCTTCCAGCTGCGGTCGAGGTTTAGCCGCCCGGGCTTGCCTCATGTTCCGCTGGTACAAGACCCTCCGGCTAGCCTGGAGGCTAGCCTGGCTGCGCCGCCACGGAAGCCCCGCAACCCCGCCAGGAAGCGGGTGACGAAGAAGCTAAAGGTCTCAGAGCCATGCCTCAGGAGGTAAGTTTGTCTTGAACAGAGTAGTCGAGTACTCGTTGTACGAGTACGTTTGCTGACGAGTAGTCTTCCTTGTATGCAGGAGGTACCGCCAGCGGAGCCCGTCAAAGAGGGCGACGAGGGCGTGTGGGACACGGTGGGGGAACCAGCTGGAAGTCGTAGTCCAGCCCCCACTGTTGAAGAAATCCTGGCGCAACTGGAGCGCCAGCCCCCTGCTCCACAAGGGAGCACAGGACCCGTGGCCGTCGCCGTTGAAGAGGTGGTGGCCTCGGGGGCGCAGGAGACATCTGCGCCGGCCGCCGCCGCCGTGGAGGAGGCAGTAGCCGCAGGGGTGCAGGGGGAGGCGCCCGCCAAGGGTGGACTGGTCGATATCGCCAGCATCCTCGGTGCTCCAGCCGTGACCATTGTCCGGTCGAACTTGTAAGTACCATATCCTCACGAGTAGTACTTGCTGCAGTAGTCGATCTTGCCTGACGACCCTCTGTGAATGTTTCTGCAGAAAATTCACGGATCTGACCTGGGATGGGGATGAGCCCTCATCAGCGGTGGCGGAAGAAGTCGCGCCGCCCACCGAGGAGACCGCTCCCGCTGCCCAAGCCGCGACTGAGCCACCGGCTACCGAAGCGCCGCTGCCGGAGGCCAGTGTACTCGAAGGTGAGTACCCTTCTTGAAGCTACAGAGCTCCAGGAGGAGTAGTCGTAGGCACTGATGCACATGTCGTCTTTTTGACAGGCGCCGAAGGTGGTGACATCCCTGTAGGGGTGCCAATGCAGAGGTTGACACCAGAGGCCCCGGAGGCTGCAGAAGGAGCCCCCGAGCCCATGGCGGAGGTCGTCGAGAAGACCGCCGGGGGAGAGGCGGTCACCACGTCGCCAGAGATTGCTCTGGAGGTGGCTATCCGCTCCCCTGAGATCCAAGACGCAGAGCCCATCCGCTCTGCGCCGATGACGGAGGCCACCGCGAGTAGTCGCGGCGGGATAGAGCTGCTTGCGGACGATCTCGTCGAGCCGGCGACGGTAGCCAAGCACCTGGAGGCGATCCGTCAAGCCGAGCAGTGGATGAAGGTAAGTAGCCGTAGCCTTTTGAGTAGTCAATCCTTTTGCCGTTGAGTACTCTTCGTGACTTGAGTTGTCTTGTGCAGGACGTTGCGGAGCGGTCCCGCGACAAGTCGAACCTGCTGCAGGGCTATGGTGACACCGTGCTCCGAGCCGAGGCGCTAGAGGAGCAGCTTATGAAGTCGCGGAAGCACGCGGCTGCCATGCAGTCAAAGCTCGACGCTGCCTTCGCCAAGTACCACAACGACGTACAGGAGTTGCAGGCGAAGGGCGACGACTTGGTGCGGAAGAACAAGGGCCTCCGCAACAAGAATAAAGGTATACCCTTCGACTTGTTGGGTACTTGTTGGAGGTCGAGAAGCATCTGACCCGCTGTTTGCGTTGCTGTGTTGCAGAGCTTGAGGGCCAGGTGGAGCAGCTGAAGGCCTCGGAGAGGAGCATGAAGAACATCTTCTACCTGGAGCAAGAAGCCCGCCAGGTACTCGAGCTCGACTACAAGGAACTCGCCTTCGAGTGCGAGAAGTATATGGAGCTGCGGATTGCCTCTGACAGAGATCTCGTCAACTGCTACAAATCTTTGCAGAAATTGAACGAAGACTGCTAGGCATTGCGGGCCCAGTTGAAGGAGTTGGAAGAAGCCGCACTTCCGATCGCAAGGCTCTTGGTGCCACACCCGGGCGGCCCCAAGATCGCTCCTCTGGTGGATCGCCTCAAGGAAGCGCCAAGCCGGCCGGCCGCCTACGTGAAGCATATTGCGAGGTCGATCCCAAGACAAGTCTTGGCCTTCATGAAGTCGTACTTCCCGAAGGCCCCAGTGGAGGTGGTCGCCGGCGGGGTAGCCGCCAACTGCTCCGATGAGCAGTATGCAGAGCTGTTGGAGCAGATGGCTCCTATCGCGGAGCAGGTAGCCGAGAAGCTGAACCTCCAGTAGCCTTGTAATAAGTAGCTAGTAGCCATAGTTGTACAGGAAAACAATTGTAATGAATTGTTCAAGTATCAATGAAAGATAATTTTCCAGCAATGAGTACTCGTAGTCGCGATCTCAGAGTGCTGAGCGCCCATCGTGGAGTGGATGCGAGTAGTAGGACTCGACTTTAGTGGTCCCGTTGTAGGGAGTAGGCAGTAAAGAAGTTGATGAACGATCAATGTTTATTACTGAGGAAGTACACCTGGATGGCCAGGGCCGTAGTTACAAAGTAGTCGCTTGGACCCGGAGGCCGCTTACAGCTAAGTGGCGCTGGAGCGGGTAGCCGCTTACAGCAGGTGATCCGTAGGTAGCCGTGTAGGCTGGATCGTAGACCCGTAAGTAGCCGTGCAGGCTGGATCTTGGAGTGTGGTCTATTGGTAGACCGTCGCTAGAGTCCTTGACGCTCGTCGCGCAGCCCGGGACCCGTAGGTAGCCGCGCGGGGCCGGATCCCGGAGAGGAGAAGTCCGGAGATCGGAGCCGGGGACCCGCAGGGTCGCTTACGGCCAGGGGGTGTTGGTGTAGTCGTGTAGACTCGAACCCCAGAGTAGTCGTGTAGACTAGGCATAGAATCGACAGAGCTGGTCGACGTTCCACGAGTTGTTGATGTCTTCGCCTTCAAGTGTCTGGAGGCGATAAGAGCCCGGCCCGGTCACCTTTACCACTGTGAAGGGACCTTCCCGAGGGGAGCCGAGCTTGTGAAGTCCTTCCGTGTTCGGATGCGGCGGAGGACGAGATCTCCAACGTTGAAGGAGCGTTCCTTGACGTTGCGATCATGGTAGCGTCGGATACCCTCCGGGTACCTTGCCGATTGGACGAGGGCGGCGCGGCCGAGCTTCTTCGAGGCTGTCGATGTCAACTCGTCTGCTGTCCTTTGAGACGCCTTCGTCGTAGTGCTCCACTGCTGGCGAGTTCCATATGACGTCGGCAGGGAGGATAGCTTCGGAGCCGTAGACCAGGAAATAGAGGGATTGCCCCGTTGGCTTGGATGGTTGAGTCCGTAGCCCCCAGAGTGCGTTGGGTAGTTCCTTGATCCACTTGCCCCCTTTGGAGTTAGCAGCTTCGTGTAGCCGCTTCTTGAGGGCGTCGAGCACCATCCCGTTGGCGCGCTCGACTTGTCCGTTGGCCCGTGGATGGGCAACTGAGACGTATCTGACGTCGATCCCGCTGTTCTCGCAGTACTCCCGGGCTCGGTGGTTGTTGAAGTTGGACCCCGTGTCCGTGATGATGCGGTGGGGTAGCCCATAGCGGTGTACGAGTTCATCCAGAAGTCGAGTACCCCGTCGGCCCTTGGGGCATGTGACCGGCTTGACCTCGATCTACTTGGTGAACTTGTCGATAGCCACCGGTACCCCTGTTGAATCCTCCCCGGCGCAGTTGGCAGTGGCCCAATCATGTCGAGCCCCCAGCAAGCAAAGGGCCAGGTGGGCGGTATGGTGACTAGCTTGTAGGCTGGGACGTGTTGCTGCTTGGAGAAGTACTGGCATCCTTGGCACCTTCTGATGAGTTCCTCGGCGTCGCCCAGGGCTGTGGGCCAGTAGAATGCTCGCCGGAAGGCCTTGCTGACCAGCGTGCGTGAAGACGCGTAGTTGCCGCAGATGCCCTTGTGGATCTCCTCCAAGATGTCCTTGCCTTCTTCACGAGGGACGCATTTCATGAGTACTCCAGAAGATGCGCCCCGCTTGTAAAGCTTGTCACCGACGAGGACGTAGGACTTGGCGCGGCGGACGAGTTGCTCGGCCGCGTTCTTGTCGGAGGGGATCTTCTACTCGCTGAGGTAGTCGATGAAGGGTTGCCTCCAGTCCACGTCAATCATCATGACCTCCTGACCAGCTGGTGGAAGGGCTGGGACAGTGGTCGGTGGCGCCAGCTCCGGGATGGATGGCGCGTGAAGCTCGTGGACAAAGACGCCCGCTGGGACTTGAGCGCGGGTGGATCCAAGCTTCGAGAGGACGTCTGCTGCAACGTTGTTGTCGCGGACGATGTGATGGAACTCGAGACCGTAGAATTTGTTCTCGAGCTTGCGGACTTCTAGGTAGTAGGCGTCCATGTTCTCCTTGTTGCGGTCCCAGGACTTGTTGACTTGGTTGATGACCACTGCGGAGTCGCCGTAGACTAGTAGCCGCTTGATACCCAGTGAAGCGGCGAGGCGGAGCCCGTGTAGGAGGGCTTCGTACTCGGCTTCGTTATTTGAGACCTTCCAGAAGATCTGCAGGACGTACTTGAGTTGTTCGCCCGTTGGAGAGATCAGGAGTACCCCTGCACCTGCGCCCTCGAGGTTGAGTGAGCCGTCGAAGTACATCACCCAATGCTCTGGTCGCACGGTGGGAGTAGGCAGCAGGTTCTCCCGCCACTCGCCATGAAGTCGACTAGTGCTTGCGACTTGATGGTCGTGCGTGGCTTGAAGTCGATGGTGAGGGCGCCGAGCTCGACAGCCCACTTGGAGATTCTTCCGTAGCATCTTGGTTCCTCGGGATGTCGCCGAGCGGGTAGTCGGTGACGACGGAGACCGAGTACTCCCCGGAAGTAGTGTCGTAGCTTCCGCGAGGTGATGAGTAGAGCGTACGGGGAGCTTCGCACGGCCGATAGCGAGCCTTGGACTCGATAGAACCCGCCGACGAAGTAGACCGGGCGCTAGACCGGTAGGCGTGGCCGTCTTCCCCGCCGCTCGACAACGATGGCGATCGACCACGTGAGTAGTCGCGGTAGGTAGAGCAAGAATCGGCTCGCCCTTGTGAGGAGCCGTGAGGATCGGTGGCTTTGAAAGGAAGTCCTTGAGCTGGGCAAGGGCTTGATCCGCCTCTGGAGTCCACACGAACTTCTCGTGATGCTTGAGTAGTTTGAAGAAGGGGAGGCCCCGTTCTCCTAGCCTCAAGATGAATCTGTTCAGCGCCGCCATCCACCCCGTCAACTTCTGGACGTCTTTGATGCTCGTGGGAGCTTTCATGCTGGTGATGGCGGAGATCTTCTCGGGGTTGGCTTCAATGCCGCGCTGGCTGATGATGAAGCCGAGTAATTTGCCCGAAGGGACGCCGAAGACGCACTTGTTCGGGTTGAGCTTCCAGCGGTACTAGCGTAGTGATGCGAAGGTCTCTTCAAGGTCGTCGATGAGGGTACTGGAGTCCCTGGTTTTGACAACCACGTCATCCACGTAGGCCTCGACGTTCTTGTTGAGTTGCCGCTTGAAGCGCTCTCGGATGGCCCGTTGGTAGGTAGCGCCGGCGTTCTTCAACCCGAATGACATGGTCGTGTAGCGAGACGCGCCAAACGGGGTGATGAACGCGGTCTTCTCCTGGTCTTCCTCCTTGATTGCGATCCGGTGGTACCCGGAGTAGCGATCCGAGGAAGCGAGAGCGGTCGCAGCCCGCCGTGGAGTCGATGACTTGATCGATCCGCGGCAACCCGAAGGGGTCCTTGGGGCAGTGCTTGTTGAGGTCGGTGTAGTCGACGCACATACTCCACTCGTTCGAGTTCTTCTTGCGGACGAGGACGGGGTTGGCGAGCCACTCAGGATGGAAAACTGCTCTGATGAAGCCAGCTTCGAGTAGCTTGGCGAGCTCCTTCTTGATGGCGTCCCGTCTGTCGTCGGCAAAACGTCGGAGGTGTTGTCGCTTGGGGGTGGCCTTTGGATCGACGTTGAGGCAGTGCTCAATCAGCTCCCTGGGCACTCCTGGCATGTCCGCTGGCTTCCACGCGAAGATGTCGCGGTTAGCCCGAAGAAATCTGATGAGCGCGTCTTCCTATTCGGTGTCGAGGCCAGCCCCGATGGTGGTGGTCTTGCTGGGGTCGCCTGTTCCGAGGTCGACCGTCTTGACGAGTACCTCCTCAGGTGGCTGAGGCTTGTTGGTGCTGTCAGACTTCTCTGGGATGTCGAGTTCACTTGTAGCAAGCTTCTTCGACGCAGCGTAGACCTCCATCATCGTGTTGGGTACTTGGTTTGTGGAGGCGATCTCCACGGCTTCTGTGTCGCAGTCGTGGGAGATTTTCAAGTCCCCCTGGAGGGAGAGTACACCGGCTGGGCTTGGCATCTTGAGTACCAAGTAGGTGTAGTGGGGCACCGCCATGAACTTGGCGATGGCCGGCCTGCCGAGGATGGCGTGGTAAGAGGTCTCGAAGTCCGCGACCTCGAACTTGATGTACTCGGTACGGTAGTTGTCCCGAGACGCCCCGAAGGTAACTGGCAGGACCACTGAGCCCAGTAGAATAACCGCGTTGCCGGGGACGATGCCGTAGAAGGGCGTGCTGCTCTTGGTGAGCATGGGGGTGATGTCGAGCTTCATTTTCTTCAAGGTTTTGGTGAAGAGGACGTTGAGCCCGCTTCCACCATCGATGAGCACCTTGTTGAGCTTGGAGCCCGCCACCGTTGGCTTCAGGACGAGAGGGAACCGTCCTGGTTCGGAGAAGCTGGTCCATTGGTCCGCGCGGGGAGAAGGTGATGGGTACCTCCGACCACCCGAGAGGGGTCGGGACCGCCGGCTCAATAGACATCACTTCACAACGGGTAGCCTTCTCGCTCCCCGCCCGCCGGGCGCTCCACCGAAGAGGACGTTGACGGTCTTCTCGGGTTCTTGGAAGTCGTTGTTGTCGCCGTCCTTCTTCTTGCCCTTTTGGTCGTGAGGGTGCGGTGGCTCCGGCGTATCCTTGAGTGCATGCCTGAGTTGGTAGCACTGTTCGGTAGTGTGGTTGCCGTTTGGATGCCACAGGCACTTCTCCTTCAGCAGGTCTTTGAAACCGCCAGAGTTCTTCTTCGAGTTCCCTTTCGCACGGCGCTGGATAGCCGCGACGGTGTTGTCTGTCTTGCGCTTGCGGTTGGGACCCGAGTAGTAGTTGTTGTTGTTGTTGTTGTTGTTGCGGCCACCTTGGTTTGCATTCTTCCTGCCGCCGCCGCCCCGATTCTCGCTTGGACTTGCCACGGATGGCGTCGTACTTGGCGTTGGCCTTGTCCTCTTCATCCGCCCGGACGTGATCATGTCCTTGAGGTGGGGGATGGACTCGGGACGGCGACGACCGAAGTCCTCGAAGGTGCGGCGGTGGTAGAGGCCGTCCCGGAAGAGGTCGATGACCTCCTTGTCGGTGACGTCGACGACGGTGGCGCGCTTGTCGAAAAAAGCGGCGCATGTACTTGCGGAGGGTCTCGCCCTGTTCCTGCTTGATCATGGCCAGGTCCATGCGAGTACCCGATCGGCCCATGGCGCCCGCGAAGTTGCTCGTGAACCGCTCCTTCGGTGGTCCCACTTGTCGATCGAGTGCTTGTCCAGCGACTCGAGCCATGTGAGTGGTGCTTGGTCCAGGCAGAAGGGGAAGTAGAGGCATTTGGTATCGCTGTTGCCGCCAGCGTTCTCGATGGAGAGGGCGTAGCATCGGAGCCACTGGATGGGATCCTGCTTCGCGTCGTACTTGGTGATCCCCAAAGGCTTGAACTTGTCGGGGAGGAGCAAGTTGCGAAGTCGAGGTGAGAAGGCGGGGAAGCCGTCGCCCTCAGCGGCAGTGGTCGACTTCTTCCGCCGCAACTCCTCAATCTTCTGGCGAGCATCATACCCACCGTGCGAGGCGCCGGAGGCGTGGCTGTTCGCGTGGCCTCGGCCGCCGCGACCGCCGCCGCCTCCGGCCTCTCCCCGTTGGTCCCATGGTTGGAGCCGCCGCCATCGCCGCCGCCGCCGTCGGGATCGTTGCCGCCGCCGTCGGGATTGTTGCCGCCGCCACCGGCCGGAGCGCGGTGGGGGACAACTTCTCGGTTGCCTTGGTCTTGCTGTGAAGGTCCACCGGCATTGGAGTGGTGGCGGTTTGGCTCGGCTAGGAGGTCAGCTCGAGTACGGTTGGGACCAGCGTTGGCGCTGCGACTAGTAGCTTCGTTGTCGCGGGGTTTAGCTGGAGGAGGTTGGTTGACTCTGTTGTCGACCCGCATGAAGTAGGCTTCTTCAGCGAGCTTGGCGATGACCTCTCCAGCGCGTATGCCCTGAGCCTGGCGTGCGATCGTTGTGATCGACATGAGGCACTGCTCAGGGGTGGTGTGTACTCTGCTCTCGACCGCCTTGAGAGCTTCCGCGAGGTTGCGGATGGGGAGGTTGTCTCTGAGCCGCCGGCGCCGTTCGCTGCGCTTCCTGTTACGCTCACGCCGAGCGTCCCTGTTGGCGGCGGTCTCGTCTGCAGGTGCGTCAGCAGACAGCTCGTCTGCGGAGATGTCCTCCGGGTACTTGTCCTCGCCCGTGCTCGAAGGTCTCGGGGTGTCGCCGGCGGCCATGAAGACTTGGCGATCGGGGGTGCCAAGGCTGGATTCAGAGGGTGCCACCTCAGTTGGTGTGTTTGAGTCAGCCCGGGCTAGTGGTGTTCCCTCCTGGAACGGTAGCGAGTCGATGTAGGCGACGTAGTGTGAGTCTCCTTTTACCAGGTCAGCGGGCTTGCAGTCTGGCCAGTAGACGTATCTCCCGGCCGGCGTTGATTTTATAACCAGCCCAGAGGCTGGCCCCGACAAAGGAAGCTCAGTGGAGTCGTCTTCGGACTCGGGCTCCTCAGGATCCGACCCGAAGTCGAACTCGTAGTCCGGGTTCAAGTAGAACTCGGAGAGAGGGCCGGAGTCGGAGCGCGATCGTGGGGCGGCGTCGGAGTCCGAGTCGTACTCGGGACGGGCTCCTTGCCGGCCCGGCGCGAGGTGGGAGCCCCCGTGCGGGCCCGGCTGAGGATGCGCGGGCCACGCGCGAAGTGCTCGCGTGGTGAGGGGGCCGCCTGCGATGGCTGAGCAGCCGGCTCGCATGCGGTGGTCCATGGCGACGTCGGGTTCGAGTTGGAGACGGACTCGAGCTCGAAGTTAGCGTGGTAGTTGAAGAGCGAAATTTCGCCGAACTTGCCGGCAAGTTCGCCTGTGACAACCTCAGGAAGCGTCACAAAGCCTGTCTTCGGGTTAGGCTGCATGGTCAGGCGGCGCTGGAAGGAGCCCGCGCCATCAGCAGTGCAGACCCAAGCGCCGAAAACGAAGGTGTCGCTACAGTTGAAGGCGATGGTTGGCTTGAAGTGGACGGGAGCCGTCGAGTTCGCCATGTGATCTCGAGCGAGAGCCCCTACCTGGCGCGCCAGCTGTCGGTGTTTTAGACCGGCAACCTACTACGGGGAGTACCCGAAGTAGATGATTGTGACTCGCCGAGATCGGTAACTCGAAGGAAGAGACACGTGGCACACAATTTAGACAGGTTCGGGTCGCGAGGTGCGTAATACCCTACGTCCTGTATGCTGCGTAGCTCTGGATTGATAGGGCACGATTACAAGATGGTGCAATGGTGCGCCGTGAGTTATATGAGAGGAGATTGGATGCTAGAGATCGGTCCCTGCCTCGCCTTATATAGTCCGGGAGGCAGGGTTACAAGTCGGAGTAGGGAGAGAGTACTAGTCGAGTACGTCTAGGAGTCCTCTATACAGTGCGGAACATGTACAGCTCCCTAACCGAGTACTACTCCTGTGTAGTCCTTGTGCTCCACGCTTTCAGGTGCCGTGTAGCGCAAGCCGGGTAGTCCCAGGGGCCCACCGAGTAGTCGGTCCTGGTACCCACCGAGGTAGTGGGCCCAGGGAGGTCCATACGACAAGTACAAATAAGGAAAACATAATAAGGTGGCTGATGCATTGTACAAAGCTACACACTCATCTGAACTTATGGCTATATCAATAGTAGTTCCATCATGGATTTCTCAGGTCCTTCAGAGTTATGAAAATGACACAAAGTGCTCTGAAATGGTCACAAAACTCAATGTTGATCCCTTGGCTTTGCCACTTGTTACACTGATCAATGGTCTGTTGAGGTACAAAGGTAGGTTGTTCATTGTCTCTTCAGGAAACATGAGAACTCAACTATTGCACAGCTTTCACAATTCTACATTGGGAGGACATTCAAGTGAAAGAGCAACATACCAAAGGTTCAAATTGCATTTTCATTGGCCCGTAATGAAGCAACAAGTCGTTGAGTATGTGAAGATTTCTCCAACCTGTCAGAAAAACAAAGTTGAACATGTTTCTTACCCAGGACTATTACAACCATTACCCATACATAAATAGTCTTGGACTCACATTTCCCTAGACTTTTTAGAAGGGCTACCAAAATCCTAGAACATAAATGTTATCTTAGTGATGATGGATAAACTTACAATATGCACATTTTCTATCTCTCACATACCCTTATACTACTCAGGATGTGCACATCTGTTTCTGGACAACATTTTCAAATTACATGGTCTTCCTCATGCCATATTAACTGACAGAGATCCCATATTTACAATCATAGTTTGGCAGAATCTGTTCAAGTCCATAGGAGTGGAATTACAGCTCACCTCAGCCTATCATTCCCAGACTGATGGACAGACAGAAAGGTTAATCAGTTGCTGGAAAATTTTTTGAAATGCATGTGCTTCACTGTTAGAGGTTTAGTTCTGAGCAGTCCATAGGAGGGTCAACCCCGAGCTCCACAATCATGCCGTCGACGATGTTGACGTAGCTGTCACCTGGCGGATCGCAGTCGTGATCAGGTCAAAGGTGCGAGTGGGTGGGCCGCTAGCACCCCATGCTCGCCAGAAAGATTATCACTGGGGTGAATTGCCACTGTGCTACATGAAGAGATCTGGATCTCCCCTACCTGGCACACCAACTGTCAGAGGTTTAGTTCTGAGCAGTCCACACAGGGTCAACCCCGGTGGTTTATTTGTTCGGTGGGGAGAGATCTGGAGCTAAGAACATGATAGTTACGTAATGGCACATGAAACAAGAGGGACACGGCAAGTTTATACTGGTTCGGGGCTCCAAAGAGTAAAACCCTACATCCAGTTCTTGGTCTTGTATTAAAGATGAAGGTACAGGTGGTTCTTGGAAGGACGCCTTTTCCTGCCTTATATTGGCTAACGGACAAGGTCGGTGGACCTAGAGTACATGTCAGTTACAACATGGAAACCTATCTAAGGTGGGTTACAACATTATCCCGTGGTCTCTAGACTGCCTAGCGGCATAGTCGATGTCTTGTCGTGCACTCCAAGTCTTCTACCGGATAAGGTCGTCTAGGAGAATCTTCTAGAAGGTCTTCAGGACCACAGATAGGTCGTCGGAGCACCTTCCTAACCTTTCTAGATCAACCTTTGTTTACCAAATAGGTGCCTCATAATCTTGTTGAGTTACTACACAAATTTGGGAATTTTTGAGGCTCTGGTTTTTAAGTTATGAATTTTTGTTCACAACTGCCAGAACTTTATGTCATTATGTGTGTCTACTCGTTTCGCGTCCTGATGTGTGATTGTACCTTGTACACATGATTACCCCATTCTTACCCACGTATCCTTTCCTTCATGACCGAACTTATCTTTGTGCATTCACATCCATCTGGTTCTCACTTTTGTTGTTATGTCCAGATTGACAACATTGGATCTGCATCGGCTGATGTGGAAGCATGGACCGTCATGAACTAACTCTAGGAGGGTAGATTTCCTGCGCTCTTGTGGGACACCCTTAAGGACTTTGGGTACACTACTTGTCCAGAGTACTCGACACGTGAGGTCATGACCACAGGCCAGCTCCTTCGTTGTGAAGTGAAGGTGAAGATCCCCGCGTGCCTAACAAACCCTGCTTGGGACGAGTGGGAGTGTAAGGCACAAGGGTTGAACCTGGCTGACACTGTGCAAAAGGATGCTCTCGAAGCGCTCACAACTTTTTGTGGGAAGCACCCTGACGTGGTAGTAGGCACTGCAGCCAAAGTGATTCCTGTACCTGAGCGACACGCTGCACCACGGGTCGAGTGTGAAGCTTTTCTTTCAGCTCCGGACCACTCTCACTACAGTCCTGATCTTGTCACCTCAGTTTGCTTTTCAGAAGCCATGTATGACAACTACCGACTGATGATGGGGGAAAGTGCTTTCTATAGACGTCGAATCTATAGGTATCTAGTTAAAGAAGTAGAGAATACCGCTCAAGCGTTGAAGGAAGCGCGAGCAATGATAGCTACTCTCAAGAAGGGGAGACGCAAGGACAAGGCAAAGATATGAGAATTAAGTGAAGTCATCCATGAGCAGAATTTCCTATTGCAGCATAATGACCAATATATGTTTGAACTAGAGAATCAACTAGAAGCTATAGCAGCTCCCGCTCCGAAATCTGTCATTTCCGGACCAGAAGAAGAAGAAGATGCTGAGGAGATTCAAGGAGAGTCTGGAGTAGAGTCTGGACCTGCTTCACCATAGTTCTTCAGCATGGAAGATCCAACCCTAGGAAGTTGGCATGTTTGTAATAAAGTTCTGAGTCGTACAAGTGTAGTAGTCATAAGGAACCCCTAGTTTGTGCAGTCACATTTGTTTAGTTTTTGAGGTAGGCTGGACTAGGAGTTTTACTTTGTGCAGCTCGACTGCATTGTAACCCCAAGTGTGGATGTGGGGATCCCGAAAACCCTTTCATGATGTAATGCCTTGGTTGAACATCTCTCTAGTGATCCTTGTGAAGGGATTAATTATGCTGGTTGATCTGATCCGAGATTTATGATGAGTAACAAACTTGTCCAAAATTTTTATGCCAATCTTGATTAGTTCGACCTCTCAATCTGAACTTATTCTATTTGGTATTGCTCACAACATTTGGAAATAAATCAAATGTCACTTTTTGGGTATGCATTGCATAGCACGTGCATTGGGAACCTTGGGTGAACTAACATGCATACGCATGGAAAATTCAATCCTCATACTCTATCTCTCTTATGATTGGTGATGAGGTTGTCCCATAACCAAAGGTGCTGCGACGGAACATAGGGCATTGTGTGTGCTGCAGCCACATGATTACCACTAGGAGCACGCTAGGTATCTTGGTCGGTTGGGAGAATGCGACTCGCCACACATACCCCTTCTCAACCTGTGATTGCCTTCCCAATCACTAACTCATTTTGTGGGTAACAACTCTATCTGAGAACCTCTCCCTACTTCGTCTTTTACTTTCGAATCTCGGGACGAGATTCCTTTTAAGGGGGGTAGGCTATGACGCCCCAGGTTTTTAATTAGCATCAGTAATAACCGAATCAACCGAGTCAAACTAGTTGACATTGGTCAAACCTTGGTCAACCTGGGTCATCACCTCGAAAACCTCGCCAACAATCACTAATGACCCTCTTGATCAAGTCAACACCCACTTGTGGTCAAACCTTGGTCAAACCTCTTTGTCTTCGAACTTCCTCCGGAACTTTTGCCGCGTTCTCCAAATTTCACCTAAACACTTCAAAATCTCCCACTATAAAAGTTGTCTAGTTTTTCGAGGGACACAACTTTGCTTTTGGGTAGCATTGCAAATTTGGAATGGAACCTGGTGAAAAACTTGGTCACGAGAATCGAGTGGCATTCGAAGTTTGCCAGCAGTTTATGCGAAGTCCATTGCCTGAAACCCCAATGAGCCTTTGTAAAAGTTGTAGGGGATTCATTGATCTGCAACTTTGCTTATTGGACCTTGATGCACTTCAGTTCAAAAAAAATGAGAAGCTTGCAATCAAACAGGGCTAAGTGAAATTGTACGGAGTCGCGCCGTGACGTCGCGCCAAGCTCACCCACACACGTGCACGACGCCGCGTGGCATCCAGGACCCCTCGGCGTCGGGCCCCCGCCGGCCGCGCGCCCGAGGCCGCGAGCCCCGAGGCGCACGCCGCCCGAGCGGTCTTGAAGCCGCACCCGCCGCGTGTCGAACCCGCACGCGCCCCACGCCGGTCCCGCCACGTCGTCTGCCGGTGGCACGCCGTGCGCGTCCTGACCGTGGCCGGGTCCCCCTACGCGCCCTCGTTTGCTTCGAGGTGAGCCTCCGCGCCCCCACGCGCTACTCGTTGCCTACAAAAGGAGCCCTACCGTGGCCCTTGTGTGTGCAAGCCTCCCCGCCGCTTCCCGAGATCCGCCAACGCCACCATTGTCGCTGCCAAGCCGAGCTCCCCCTCCTTCCCATCTCCGTCACGAACCGACGCCCCTAGCCCCTTCTCCCTGCACCACTCGAGCTTTTCGCGCCGCGTGTGGTCGTAGCCGAGCCGCAGCCTCGCCGGAGGCGAGCTCGCGACGACCGCCGCCGCCTGGTGACGCCAAGCCCGCATGCCGGCGCACCCACGACCCCTACTTCGGCCACAATCCGGTCACTGGTGAGCCCACACACCTCCCCCACCTCTTCCCCGGCTGTCTCCGCCGCCGGCCTCGCCAAATTCCGGCGAGCCGCGCTGCCCCTTTGGCCAGGGACCTAATTGTGTGGGTTTGATTCTGTTCAGGGGTTTAAGTGCAAAGCGAGGGCATTTCTGTAAGGTTTCAAATCTTTCCAGGGACCCTTTCAAAAGTTGAATCTTGAATAGTGGTTGCAGTGTTGCTGATTTTTGTAAAATGTATAGAAAATTGTAGAAAATCATAAAAATGCAAACCCAATTTTGCTGGACTCCTTGTGAAAAACACAACAACTTTTGTAAAACATGTCCATAGTTTGTTTTTGCATGAAAAATGCAAAGTTGAAAAACCTAAATTTGTTGTATCTCTAAATCTGCAAGTCCTCTGTGGTTAATTTTAGGATATGTTGTCTGTTATGTTATTCTTAGCTTCTGTGCTAAAAATTGCACAAAGTTAGGTTTTCAATCTTTTTATATTATTTATTTTGTATTTATGCAGAATTTGTCTAAATGATCTTTGTAACTAAATATAATTAGAGTTTTGTGCCCAACTTCTGCATGTTATCTTTTTATACCGAAATGCACCTCTGGTGAATTAATCACAATTTTATAATTGTCAGAAATATTTATTCTTGAAATATGCTTGATTATCTTTATAAATGCATAACCCAAGTTATATAGCAGCTCTAGGTGTATATGTTGGATTCCTAGCTTAGTATTGGACCACAGATCATGTATGAGAAAGTTGGAATCATTTTGATGTGTATTAATTTTTATATGCATTTATCTTGCTTTAGTAGCTTGATTTTGTTATTTTCAGTATAATTAATTTCCTAGCTATCCTAAGCATGCATGTGTGTTCAGTGGCATGGCATAGGTGTTTAGTGCTTAATAAAACCTTCCACTGAATTTTATTAATTTATTTTATGAATAAAAGCAATGGAGGCCATTAAAGCTTAATGGTAAATTAAATGAGAAAATCACCAACCCACCCCTAATAACCCTATGTGTGTGGTGTGAATCATGTTAAAAAGATAAAGATCAACCCATTGCTGTCTTTTGGAATTTAAATTAATTTACTTAAATAAATATGTACACTATCACTATAAAAAGAAGAATTAATAAAGGACCGCATATTGTTCCTTTTTGGGAAGAGTATGCTGAATGTATTCTTATCTAAGTGAATGTGGTCAACCATGCACCCCATGGTTGTCATTTGTTGTTTGTAGTAATTAAATTTAAAATTGTCAAATAAATCTTGCATTTTCATCCTCGTGTAGAACTTCCCAGCGGTAGCTGTACGCGTGTGCCGGAAGGAGGAGACGAAGGAGTTGACAGAGACATGCACGACGTCACTGTAGAGCAAGATCTGGACCAAAGTCCAGAAGGGCCCAAGGCCAACCTTGCCAGCGAAGGCAAGCCTCGGATCATTAACCCCGTCTTTTTAAAATTATGCAATTATCATTGCTATGATTGTGCATTTACGTTTCAGGAGTTGAATTGAAACCCTAGTTGCATGATCCTTAGGTACCTATGCTCTATCACTAGTATGCTAGGTCGATAGCTGCTATGCTATAGGACCGGTACAAGTCGAGTGATGTTCGTCACTCGCGAGAATAGGTTCTTATGTTGAGCTCCGGTCCAGTGGCTTTCGTGGGCTAAGCTTTTGAACGTACTAAGCACTTGTCAAGAATGGGACCGGTAAGCCTAGTACCTTAATGAGACGATGCGGGAACGGACCCTTACTAATCTTGAGAATTCACCTACCTGGCTAGCTACCGGGAAGGGGGTACATGTGTGAAGCTGGGTGCCTCGCGGGGTACGCCAGCTAGCCTTGTACCCAGGACTGTAAGCTTTGATCCCAAGCCGAGGATTTTTGGGAACCACCTGGTTGGTGGGCTCTTGGTGAGTACACCCTCCGTGTGTTTAGATTTATCTTACAAGATTTAAATCAATCGGTTGTCGGCCTCTCACCATTATCTGAGACTGCTTAATCAACTGGCCATGATATCCCTTAATGATGTAACTCAGTGAAATTTATTGGTTGAATTAATTGATTGTACAATTCTTGATTGAATTAGTTGGCACACTTAGAAATGGTAATCAACTAGAACTTGTGCTAGAATATTGAAAGTAAGGACATACTATTTGTTGCTTTTCAGCAAAAGAACTCCACCGGCCATAAAGCTTCTCATGTCTAGAGTTTGGTGATGTAGTTATCACCCGATGGTTAAGTCTTGCAGAGTATTAATATACTCAGCCTTTCTTTAAAACTGTTGTTGCAGGTGTTGTTGACCGGGTGGATGACGACAAGTGATGGCATCACGGATGGCCTCCTGTGATGTTTACTGTTGCGCTAGATTATTTTATTTCCGTTGTTCTCAAACTCTGAACTTTTACTTCATGTCGTGAACAAAGTTTGGTAATACTTAAACCCTTAGGGGAAATTTGGATTTAAATTATGTTTGTACTCTAGACTCGTCGCGTGAGTTTTAATGCATATATGTCGATCCTTGTTGCCATGTAAGTGATTTTACCGAGCGTTAACCCGACAACTAACGACAGGATGATACTTTACTGTCACTTAATCGCCAAAGTGGATTGGCTTAGGCGATAGTACGATATTTTCCTGGGCGGGTTGTCAGTCAAGGTGACGAAGAAATTAAGAGGGTGTCGAAGATGCTCTCGTAGAGTAGTCCTCGAGCATTGAAGCAGGCAGCATGGCTGGTTTGATGCACAAAAAAGAGAAGAAAACTAGGTCGTGATCTTGATCAAACTGAGTGTAGAGACACCTAGACCGCCGAGCATAGCTGCAAGGAGTCTGCTGGCAGAGCCACTGAGGTGTGCCGACCTCAAGGAGGCCTCAAGTTAGTCACCACCCAAGCACCCGAAGATGTCTGACAGGGGCTTTCTGGCACGCACCTCTCGGAGAGGCCTTCATCCTAGTGCAGAAAAAAGAGGTGTCCAAAACAGACTAGCAAGGCTAGAAGAGCACAAAGACTTTGAGTAGATCACGCATCCAGGGTGCCCAATTAGGTTGGCAGAGCCGAAGACATACCGAGGTATTGAAAGGACCTAGGTTTCAAGGCACACCGACCTCAGGAAGGCCATTTTGGTGCCTAGATGACCAACATAGGTGCTAGACATCCAGTAGAGCCAGGATGCCAAGGTATTAATGATCGAGGTAGCATGCACACTGACCTCAGGGGCCCGACAAAATTACAGTCTTGATTGATCTGGACTCTAGGCGCCTAGACAGACTGGTAGAGCAGCAAGGCACACCTACCTCATGAAGGTCTTCAACCGAACCTACGACCATTCTGCTTAGAAAACATAAATATAGGTTGATTGGAATAGGTTCGTTTACCTGCAGAGCCCAAGGGGTGCAATAAGGACATAGAGTCGTAGAGGGTGCAATTTCGTCGTCGTCCATAGCTGCATTTAGACGTAGAGCCATTTGACGTAGAGTCAGTCTTATCATCTCCGGTAGACTATGGAGTCACAGGTCAACAGTAGTCAGAGATTCTTTTGTTGCCCAGAAAATGACAGCTGCACCACCTGATCATGAGCGTACTGTAGCCATGTGATGCTGCCATAGGCATTAATGATGCACAGGTTTTGTCGTGTATGTAGAAGAAAAGGCGCGCAAGGATGCCCACATGCACACAATACACCACGATCACGTGGTGACAGTGTCAAGATAAGGACAAGCACTACCAGGGTTGGCCTTTTCTATAAATAGGGGCATAAGCCCCGGGGCAAGGCACTAGGTTCTTGTGGAGCATAGAGCCATAGTGTATTATTTAGCCATGACATAGGAACGCGTTTGTCCACCAGAGCATAGGATGCAAGATTTGTAGAAGCTTGGAGCTAGAAGAATATTTGCGAAGTGATGAAGACTCACCAATCTCTGTGCCCTCTCCTAGCATTAGGTCTAGGAGGGGTCAGAGATGATACTGGAGAGGCCTGATGTGCTGCTGAAGGTTCTTGGTGAGTAGTAGATACTCGTTGATGCCTTGCAGCACACGCCCAGGGGGAAGTCACGCCGCGTCGGTCGCCATCGTGGCCCTCCTCACCTTGCCTCCACCGGAGAGGAGACATCGCGTGGCCACCAGCTCCGCCTCCGCACCCCTGCTCCTCCATGGTCGGCCGCTGCAAAGGCAACCCAACTCCTTCATAGCCTGGGATGCGCCACCTCGGTGGGGCATGCGTCGCCTGCCGGCTCGCCGACGGTGGTAGCAGGTGAGAGGGCGCATCGTCGATTCGTGGCTCGCCGATAGAGGTAGCAGGTGAGAGGGCGAGTCGCCGATTTGTGGCTCGCCGACAGTGGTGGCGGAAGGGAGGAGGTTGATGAAGTGGTCGGTTGTGGTGGAGGAAGAGGTGGACCACGCGGAGGAGAAGCAGGGGGCGCGGCGAAGGAAGAGGTGGGCCGCAACGGAGGCGAAGTAGGGGGCGTGGTGGAGGAAGATGTGGGATGCGGCGGAGGAGGAGGTGCACCGCGATTCACCATCCCTGCAGTGACCGTCAAGTCCTGGGCCACCGTCCCCTGGTGGAGCTCCACCCGCCGTGGGGGGCTGCAGGTCGCCACACCCGTGATCCGCCTGCCGCCATCAGCAAGAACATGGGCGCGATCGCACGTCCTCGCGACAACACCTCCATCAGCATGAGGCGTAGGACCCGGTGGAGGAGCAGGTAGGGGAGGACCCGCCGCCGCTGTTGTGTCGTGTCCCCACTCTACCGCAGATCCACCTTCAACCGACGCGCGCGCTGGCAGGGGAGGAGATGAGAGGGAGGGGCCCCGGCGCGGCCGTGCGTCGAGTAGGGTGTAGCCACGGTTGTGGCGCGTTGATGGAGGCAGAGCAGATAGAGAGAGAGGAGGAGCGACGAGCCAAGAGAGAGGCAGGGGAGGAGGAAAGAGAAGGGGAAGGGGGAGGAGGCGTGGCGCGCCATCGCTGGTGTGGAGGTGCAGTTGGCGGCCGGCGGGAGTAGATGCCAGGCGCCACGAGATGAGCAAAGGTCAAGTGTGGGGGAGTTGTTGATGGCTGTTAAGTCCCAATTTAAAGCTGTCAATTCCTACATTTTACCATAAGTACTAAGCATCCATATAGAATAGGTGCTTATATTGATTGACGAGGGCCCAGATTATGGCCCACTTTGACGGTGAGATAATATGTCTTGAGATGGAGTCTTATGACACCACTGACAACGTGAAGGCCAAGATTCAAGGCAAGGAGGACTAAGGACCCCTGTCAAGACCATCACTAGCAGGACGTCCTGTTCCCGACTAGTTGGGAGCTTCTTTGACAAGTTCCCTGCTAGAGGATGTAGGATCTAGGATACAGACTAGAGGGGCTGAATAGGCGGTTTAAAAGCTAAAAGCACAACACTTGAGAAATTTAATTAGAACCACCAGGAGGATTAATTCTCTAGCTATTCTATTCCTATGTTGGGGGTTTGCAACCTAGGGTGACAAAATACAATTCAATATCTAGAAAGTAAATGCTCAAGGTAAAGTACTTGAAAGGAAATTGAGCAACAAATAACTGAGCACAAGAGACGAATTTTAGCTCGTGGTATCGATGACTTGCAGGTCGCCCCTAATCCATGTTGAGGTGGATTCAATGTTCAACTGCTCCTCCATCAAGGAACCACTTGATCTTGAGCTAGTTAGAACCAAAGAACCACTCCACACCTCGATTCCACTAGAGTTGCTCTTCACCGCTCCGGTGAGGTGAGCACAAGACCTCTCACAACAAGAGATCCGGAGCCATGTACAATCTTCTTGCGAGCTTCAACTGATTCTTCCAACACCAAGCTGTCTAGGAAGCGGAAACTTCCAAGATTAACAAATCAACCACTTGCTTGATGATTCCCTAATGCCACAAAGATCAAAACCTTGATGCAATGCACTAGAAGCTCTCAATCTCACCAAAGATGCAACCACTAAGCCAAGTGAATGAGAGAGAGGAGTGGGAGAGCTCTACAAGGGAGTATGAACCTTTCAAAGTGCCAAGAGAGGCTCTCCCAACCCAGGCATGGAGTATTTATACTCCCCCTTCCCGTTACTAACCGTTATGTCAAAAACGCGTACCTCGCGGACTGTCCGCGATGCCCTCGTGGACTGTCCGCGTTTGAATTCCAATGGTAAAAATGCGAAGTCAACTGCTATTAGAGGTGTCCGTTGGGCCGGACGGACTGTCCGTCAGGACCCCGCGAACTATTCGCCAGGGACCCACGGACCATCCGCGGGAAGGCCGCAGACTGTCCGCCCTGTCCACCCGAGCGCACCCCGTTCTGTCTAGTTTCGAGGTCAATAACGGACCGTCCGCCTTAGACCCGCGGACTGTCCGCCCGGAAGCGAATTTTCTCGAAAAACTTTGCCAAAAACCTCAAATATTAAATAAATCTCAAAAACTCGTGGACCATCCGCCCCAAGGGCCCAGACTATCCGCCCAACACCTAAAAACTGATTCTTTCTAAAGATTTTCAACGAAACCCTTTTAACAAATGAAATCGCCACTCATCTAAATGCAATGCATGCAAATTCTTGATCAAAGTGGCACTATGGAAAGTCAAGCCAATGAAATTGACCCCTCTTGATAGTACGGCTATTTATCCTATCAGTCCGGTCATTTAGCATCCTCTAATCACCTTATGACCGGCAAAAATAAAAACCTTAACTTTTACCTTTGCCTTGAGCTCCTTTCCAACACATGACATACAAGACTTCCTTGTGCATACCTCATGAGCTCATCATTTCACCGGACTAACCTATTCTTATAACTCAAATAAAAATGTTAGTCCACAATGATTGTCATTAATTACCAAAACACGAATTAGGGGCCTAGATGCCTTCAGAGGAACCCCTCTGACAAGTCTCCGCCTCGTACGATAAGTCTCCGCCTCGCACGACAAGCTACTCATTCGCACAAGCAGTCTCCACCTCCGACCAGGATGCAAGCCATACCACGTGGTGCAATCCCGACACGTGAACACTTCCGCTACGACGCGTGGAGGGTCGGTTCCCCATGCCATGCAAACGCACCAGCTGGCAGCCCGCGCGGGCAGCTGGTCCCAACGGTAGCCCTAATGCGGCTCTGTTCGGCCGCGTAGCCATCAAGTTACCATCACGCCCGACCCTGCAGCATGCAAACTCCATCCGAGGCACTTGAGTTCCCCCTACGACGAGCTCAAGCCTACGATTAGGCCTCAACGTGGCGGGCTCATCCTGTGCTCAGACGAGCTGAGCCGCCACCAAACTACTCGGAGGAAGCGCCAGGAGTCATGAAATAAATAGCCCCGCCCGGCGACGCGGCGACCTCTACAATGACATGGCGCAGCTCCTCTTCAATGTGCCCTGATGGACAGCGACACTCGAGAGGACATCTCAGCGGCCAAGCACTGTAACTCTTCTTTTGTTTCCCTTTTTTGCCCCTCCCCCTTGCGTCAATAAAAGGGAGAGGAGGGCAACCGTCACAAGGGTTGACAAACTGAACATTCATACTAAGGGACCTGGGCTCGATACCCTCTCCCGGCCAGTTTGTAACCCCTACTACAAACAACCCTAGCACGGGAACACAGCAGCTCGACACTGGACGTAGTAGCGAGATATTCATCACACTCCCCAAAAAGTTCAAACGCCTCAACTTCTCCGGTTTTTGGCCCGAGTTGTATGAGGTAGAAACTCGTCCCACGTACGGTTGAGAGGTCAAGCCCCACCCCTGCAATAACGGTGTGGCGATAGAATGTTAATTGAGGCCTTTCCTTCCCAAAAGCGTCGGCTAGTTCTATTATATTTTATTCTATTCTAACTTGACTGACTTCCTGAGGCTCGAACCAGTATAAATCTCGTTGTCTCCCGCACTAACCATCCGAGCCCGGCACACGATCGATACAAATTTACTGTCCGGCGGTAGAGAACCCCGACACTGATAAATGCCACTAGTGGCAATGCAAATTTGAATGTAGGTATCTAGCACAAGAAAAGAGAAGAAAGCACACCGCCATGATCCAAGTAATTCAGGCTTAGCCAATAAGAGGCTGCCACGTAGGCGTCCACAGGATTCATGACATCATCAATCCAAGGGAAAGAACCCCGACGGATCAGAAGCCGCCACATAAGCATCACATGGATCCTATGGCCCACCTACGCGTCCAAACCACCTCCAATTCACGTGGGCACCTAGGATCACCTTGGGGACCCACTAGACAGCCGCATGGAGAAAACACACCACCACTAGGGCCCACAAGGGGTTGGTCGAACCGACCTTTGTGGCCGCCAGGGATCAGCCGCCACATGGTGCTCCCTGGTTGTCCCCTGATCCAATCCTGCGGTGTTCACACCGATCTCCCGAAGCTATCCCAGCACTATAAATAGGGGGAGTATGGGGTAAGAATAGGACAACACACTTGAAGGCAACTTCTCACCTTTGCCTCCTTCTCCTCTCTTCTCCTCTCTTGGTTGAGGTGCAACCTCACCTCACCATGGGAGTATGTGCAAGGAGTATCTAGCCTAGGTGGTGCAAGGTAGAGAGGAAGTGTGTATGAGTGAGTAGATGTGAGATGGTGATGATCCGTTCAGCAACCATCATCCCGTGGATGATGTCGTTCTTCATTTTGACTAAAGTGAGTATTTCAGTATATTCCAATTAGACTAAAGTAGCATTCATGCATAGGTGATATGTTCTTGTGTTCTTCATCCGTTCTTGATCTTAGGCTTACATTCTAGTGGAACCACTCATTTCGATCCTGTGAGGAAGTTACACAAGTTGTTTATCCGTTTGTATGATTGTTCATCAATTAGAATATAGTGGATGCTCATGCATATCTGATTTAGATCAAAGTAACATTCATATCTCTTATCGCCTATTTGGTTCCATGATGTTTGTGGCCTAGTTTTGCTCGTGGGTCCATTGCTTTGTATTTCTACGAAGTGCTATAGTATTCTTACGGGACGTCAGACTTAGTCGTGCTATAGTAGTAGTCGACGGTGCAGATGTGGTGCCTGGACTGCGAGTTATCCTTCGTTTGTCCCGTATCCCACAGTTAGTTAGGGGTAGGTCGCGGTAGTTGAAGGACCGATTAGGCTACCAGAGAGGGGGGAGTGAATGGGAGCCGATAAAATTCTTCTCGAAGGAGATTGAAACTCCAACAAGATGAACTTGCTAGGTCGGATCCCCAAAATCACACGCTCCGCACTTCTACCTTCTGTTTGCCAAAACCACGTAGCCACCGGAGTGCTACTGGTCCTAGGAACAAACACTACCAGCAACCCCAACTCCTACGCACCCACGACAGCGGAAACAACTCGGGAGCCGACTGTCCAGAGGGGGGCGGATAGACCGGGTATAGGGGCGGTTAGACCGCCTCCACCAGGCAACCAAGAAATCCTCAGAAAGACCTCTTCCGAGCACCAAAACGCACTACGGTTTCACCAACAGAGATCTCTGGTCAAGGCCAAGCAAGCTACCAGTAAATCTTGGCGAAAACCAAAACTTCACCCAGGGGCCTAGGGGCGGTTAGACCGGCTACCAGGGGCGGTCTAACCTCCTGTACCCAGCAAAGAACTTCAAGCAAGAACTCCTAGCAAACAGCACGAAAACGACCCAAGATTTCACCTGAACGCTCCTCTGAACAAGGCGAACAAACTCACAGAGGAAAATCCGGCAAAATCAAAACCTCAACCTGGAAGGCCTAGGGTGGTTAGTGAGGACCGGAGCGTCCGAGGACCGGTGGATGGTCGCTCCTGGCTGTGATGAGTGATTGACAACGTGGTGTGGACTTACTCTTGGCTGAGTATTGTAGGTGCAGGTTGCGGCTTGATTTGTATTGGTGCAAGTGAAGAGTGGGTGTGAAAGGTCTATGCCTTGCGGGGCCTCCGAGGAGTGGAGAGACAAGTAGGCCTGACTCGAGGGACCCGGTGGCCAGCGGGGTCAAGTGCAGGCCGCATGGTGGCAAGAAAAGCAAGAACGAAGTCGTCGACCGGTGCCGGTGCAGGGTAGCGGCTCACGACCGGAGTCTGCATGCGGGGTTTGCGGCGGTTCATCAGAAAACCGTCAGGTTACTTGGTTGAGACACAAAACCAAGACTGGAGGCTCAGCGGGCGGAGACGGGATCCGGGTGCGCCGAGAAGCTTCGATGACGGCGGACGTGTGGCGGGATCGCAGGGCTTGCGTCGGGAGGACGCGGTCTGCGGCAACAGCGTGGCCGTGCGATGAAGAAGAGTGCTACATGACCTATTTTCCCTTGAGGGGTTGTATCACAACTTTAGTGCTAGGGGTAGTGTGGTCTTTTGCTTGGGGACTCATATAAGCTCTAGGCTTTCCAGGCAAACCATCCATCCGGACTACTTCTCATTTCCTTGCTCTCTAGGGTTAGATTTTTCCTCCGTTTGTAAAGAATCTGACCTCCGAGTGAATGGAAGCTTTCATGGTTGTGTCGATTCCCGATTTGTAGCTCGTTGGATTTTCGTGTCTTTTTCGAGCTATCTTCGTCAGTTTTTCGTGTGTGGATTATTCCTTCGATTCTGAGGTGTTTGAGCTCGGATTTGTTGGTGGGAATCATGGATAGTTGCTTCGTGCATCTTTGTGCTTGATCTTGATCCCCGAAACTTCGAGTTCGGCGTCCGATTGGAGGATTTCGGTTGGAACCTAGGTTTTTCGTTGAGTTCGTTTGAGGACCCAAGTTTTGGGGCATAGCATCCCCTAGGGACACTTCACATCTTCCCCAAACCTTTCCTCAAGAGCTCAAGCTGTTTGGGAGATCCATGGAAGGATAGGTGGTAGGGTGCTCGCGGGGTTCCTCTCGGGCTGTTGTTCCCGCGCCTGTTCGCACCTGGCGGACAGTCCGCCTGGTAGGTGCGGACCGTCCGCGTGGAGCCAGTTGGCCTAGGGTTCTTCGTGTTCATCGCATGTTCTTGAGCGCCTTTGTTTCGATCCTGTTGGCCAGCTGTTTTTTGCCGGTAGGTGTTTGGCGGACCGTCCACCTGGACGTCGCGGACCGTCCGCGCGGCACTAGTTGCTCGCGGACCATCCGTGGATGAGGTACGGACCGTCCGCGTGTTGGAGTGCATGTCGGGTCGTTCTGTTGCAATTAACGGATCGTTCGCTCGTGGGTAGCGGACTGTCCGCCCAGTGTCCGCGGACTGTCCGCCCCAGGCTTGCGTACCGTCCACCCAGCACTGCACAGGATTTCTAAGTCCTTTGCTTCTTGATTCGTGCTTCTGCTTTGGCATCGTTTGGGGTTTGTTACTAGGGTTGGTAGGTCCGTAGTGACTACGTGACCTTGGCAAACTCGTGTGGGAATCCCTGGTTGTGAATTTGGGGTATAGGCCGAGTTCTCTCTTAGTAGAAGATTTTTTATCGGCTCCCATTCACTCGCCCCCCCCCCTCTGGTCGCCTAATCGGTCCTTCAATTGGTATCAGAGCCGGTTACAGGTCTTCGTGATTCTAACCTGTCTAAGATCCAAAGATGGCGTACCAAGAACGGGGTTCGGGTCCTCCACACTTTGATGGTAAGAACTACCATATGTGGCAAAGGCGGATGGCCGCTTTCCTCCGCGGCAGGGTCAGATCCTGTGGCATGTCACGGTGAACATAGCTTATGTTCATCTGATGAACTTCCTTGCTCCAGGATCGAGGGACATGTTCGACACCAACAACAAGGCGATTGACTACCTGTACCGTTCTCTGTATGAATCGGAATTCAAATGGGTTCGGACAGAGGATTTGGCATGCAGGATTTGTGAGCAGTTGAAGAATGCTCATGCCGGGAACGCTCAGGTTCAGGCTCGGCTCTTTGCAACCTACAGGAGAGAGTATGAGAACTTCACTCATCTCCCCGGTGAGTCCATAGATGCCATGTTTCAGCGTTTCACGGTGATCGTGTACAACATGAGGGCTAATGTGGCTGAGCTCCCGTATGATGACCATGATAGGGCTGTCAAGCTCTTGCATTCTCTGGATCGTACCGTGTGGAGTGGGAAGGTCGAGGCCATCCTAGAGTTGGAGAAGTATGAGACCCTCACGGTGGACGAGCTGTCCAAGCTCAAGTCGTCCGAGGTGGACCGTGGGGTGCGTGCAAAGATCGAGAACCCGACTGATCCCCATAGTATGGCTCTCGTGTCTGGTTCAAGGACTAATGCTAACATGTCTTCAAGACAATTTTCTTTGTCTTGCCTTGTGTCCATGCCAGATGAGGAGTTCGACGTGCTGGGGGAGGAGGATCTCGCGTTGTTGAGCAGGAGGTTCGAGCGCATGTACACGAACCGGAAGAATGCTCGGAGGAGCTCGGGCATGTGCTACCTATGCGGAAAGCACGGGCACTTCATCGTCGAGTGCCCGGAAGCCAAGCCCGAGCACAAGCACCATTCGAGGACCGACCACAAGCACTGCTCAAGGGATGACTACAAGGGCAAGAACAAGTCCAAGCGGAGGCCGGGGAAGAGTGGTGGTCACAAGAAAAAGGAGCGAGCGATGGTGGCCGGTGCGAGCGACATCGACTCAAGCTCCTGCTACTCTTCATAGAGCTCAAGTGATGAAGAAGAGAACCAGCACAAGGGCAAGCGTTCGAGAAAGAACATCAACAGCTTGTGCTTCGACGCCCAAGGCTTTTGTGGCATGGCACACAGCACCGCAAGCAAGAAGAGAAACAAGGATGACTCGGGCTCCGACTCTGAGGAAGAGGTAAACAATAGCCCATCCTTGATAGCGGAGAATGCTAGGATGAATGACTTGCTTGACAACCGTGGTGATGTGCTTAGAAAGACCAACAAGGAGAAGAGGGAGTATAGGTCTTTGCTTGGAGAGGCTAAGGAGAAGGTGGTTGAGCTAGAATCTTTGCTTGTTGATGTTAGGGCTCAAATAGATTCCCTTAAGTCTGCTCCCGTTGTGACCAATGAACCTGAACGCATTGATTGTTCCACTTTTCTTGGTGAATTGACTGTGCTTAAGGAGAAGTATGCCTCCAAGATTGAGGAACTAGATGTGCTTAGGGTTGAGCTAGATGAGATGAAATCTAGGCCTTCCTTGCTTGGTGCTTGTACCTCTTGTCCTGTTTTACATGAGAAGCTAGATGTTTTGCTTGCTTATGCTAGATCTCTAAAGGCTCAGCTGAAAGCTCCTATTCCTACAATTTGTTCTACTTGTGAAGTAAATGCTGTGAAGAATATGGAGCTTGCACATTATGTTGATCGTTTGCAGGATGAGAATGATGAGCTGAGAAAGTTCATGGGTTTGTTGTCTGGTCATGAGCCTCAGTTGAGGATAATGATTGAGACATTCAAGCGCCAGGATGGGGAAGCGCTTGGGGCAAAGAAAGTGGGTGAGGAAAGTGATGAGAATGAGGGGAAGATCAGAGATATCCTAGAACCACCAAAAACCCACCACAAAAATGCCTTTGTTCCTAAACCGAACCATCTTAGGAACCAACTAGACACAACCCAGCTCCACCCATGTTTCCTCCACAAACTAACAACTTCCAGAAACCCATCAAGTTCAAGAGTGTCTTGGGGAATGAGTTCTTTGGGAAGAAGGGAGAGAAACCGAGTGAGGCGAAATTGAGAGAGGAGAAGCCAGAGCCCAAAGAGAACCCAAAACCAAAGCCAAAACCAAAACCCTTCCATTGTGAGCATTGTGGGAGGGATGGGCACCTAGCTGAGTTTTGCTTCAGGAGGAAGCGTGAAGAGAGTTGGCTAGAGAGTTGGCCAAAAAGGACAGGTACCGCCCTTCTCGTGGTGTGCCTGAGCCTAGATTGGTGCCAAGAGGTGAGGGTATGGTGCATACCATTTACCCTCGAGAGAGGCGTGAGCTTGTGCCTCGTGGTGAGCCACCACATAGAGAAGGTGGTAGGCATGTTGGGTTTGGGCGTGGTGAGTTTGCTGGACGTTCCTTTGCTCGTGGACAATACGAGTATGGGGGAACGATCGCAGCTTTAGGTCCCAGAGGAGCTACGGGCCACAGTCTCCCCTTCGTGGTACTCGTAGTCCTCCAAGGGGACATGTGGGTGTTCCACCTAGGAGAGATAGGATGGATTTTGCTAACCCCATGTTTGAGAAAATGGCGAGGCACTGGTTTGATTCGTTTTGTCCTAACCCCAGTGCTGAGTCCTTTGCTCACTCTCACTCTCATTTTTTATTTTGCAGGTGGGAGGCATGGAGGGCTTTTGGTTGATCGACTCCGGTTGCTCTCGACACATGACCGAAGATCGACGGTGGTTCTCCAGCCTCACCCCGGTGATGAACAAAGAGTACATCACTTTTGGGGATAATGGGACAGCTAGAGTGCTTTCAGTGGGCACGGTGAAGGTGACTGAGTCTGTGACTCTTAGGCGTGTTTCTCTTGTCAAGTCTTTGGGGTACAATCTTCTCTCTGTCTCCCAACTTCTTGATGAGGGTTTTGAAGTCCGTTTCAAAATGTGTTGTTCTCGTGTTTTGGATTCTCGAGGCGATCTTGTGTGCACGATCGTCCCCGAGGGTCAAATTTTTGGAGCCGATTTTTCTCAGTGTGTTGGCTCTTCTCGTTGTTTGGTTGCTGGTGTTTTGGCGGAGCTTTGGAAATGGCATAGGAGACTAGGTCACTTGAGTTTTGACTTGTTATCACGTTAGAGTGGGCTAGGATTAGTCCGAGGATTGCCAAAGTTGAAATACCAAAAGGATTTGGTATGTGGTCCATGTAGGCATGGTAAGATGGTCGCCGCCTCTCATCCGCCTCTGACATGTGTTATGACAGAGAGGCCATGTGAGTTGTTCCATGTGGACTTGGTTGGTCTAGCTTGTGTGTGCTCGGCGGGTGGGAAATGGTATGTCCTTGTGATTGTGGATGACTATTCTTGCTATGCTTGGGTCTTCTTTTTGGCTGACAAGGGGGAGACGTTTGGTTTGGTGAGAGATCTGATCTTGAGGTTGAAGAACAAGAGACATGGAGATGTTGTTCAAGCTATTCGTAGCGACAATGGAAGTGAATTTAAAACTCTTGTTTCGAAACCTTTTGTCGTGATTTGGGTCTCGAACATCAGTTTTGTTCTCCCTATGTGGCTTGTCAGAATGGTGTGGTTGAGAGGAAAAATCGTTCCCTTTGTGAGATGGCTCGAACGATGCTTGATGAGCATAGAACTCTGAGGAGATATTGGGCTGAGGTGGTGAATACTGCTTGCCATGTTGGGAACCGGATTTTTCTGATGGCCTTCTTGAACAAGACGTGCTATGAGCTTATGCACGGGCGAGCACCTAGAGTGAGCCATTTCAGGGCTTTCGGATGTCGGTGCTTCATTCTCAAGAAGGTAGGCTAGATAAGTTTGAGTCGAGGTCTTCTGATGGGATTTTCTTGGGTTATGCTAGTCATTCTAGAGCATTTCGTGTGCTCAACCTTGATATTAACCTAGTCATGGAGACTTGCGACGTGACCTTCGATGAGACACAACCATGCAATTCGTCTGTCTTTGAGTGTGCAGGTGATGATGAAGTCGGCAAGAAGATCTTTGAGGATGAGGAGGATGATGCTGGAGAGGATGATGGTGATGATGGTGAAGCTCCAGCCACGCGTGTACCCTCTACTTCCACTACGATGACTACGGTGCAGGATGGTCCATCCCCTACACCGCCTACGATCCAGCAAGATCAAGTGGAAGCAGCTGAAGGGGAGGTTTCCTCAAGGCGAGAGGCACCGAGGCGAGTTCAAGTTGATCATCCACCCTCGGTAATCATCGGCGACATCAATGAGCATACGACACGGTCGAGGTCCAGAAATGCTTCTCACTTTGCTCATTCAGCTTTTTTGTTGCTACTTTTGAGCCGAAGGACATTGGACACGCTTTATCTGATCCTAATTGGGTGAATGCCATGCATGAGGAGTTGGAGAATTGTGAGAGAAACCAAGTGTGGGAGTTAGTGGAGCCACCACCAAATTGCAAACCTATTGGGACAAAATGGGTGTGGAAAAACAAAGAGGGAGAAAATGGTGAGGTGGTGAGAAACAAGTCGAGGTTGGTTGCTCAGGGCTATAGTCAGAAGGAGGGGATAGACTATGAGGGTACATTTGCTCCTGTAGCCCATTTGGAGGCAATTAGGATCCTTCTAGCTTTCTCTGTGGCTAAAGGGTTCAAGTTGTACCAAATGGATGTGAAGAGTGCCTTCTTGAATGGGTTCTTAGAGGAGGAGGTTTATGTGAAGCAACCACCGGGCTTTGAGAGTGCCGAGTTTCCCTACAAGGTGTATAGGTTGAGAAAGGCGTTGTATGGGCTGAAACAAGCTCCTCGTGCTTAGTATGGACGTTTGAGGGGGTTCTTGTTCAGCAAGGGGTTTGAGATGGGCAAGGTAGATAAGACTCTTTTTCTCCTCAGGCAGGGTGATGATATCCTAATTGTTCAGGTACATGTGGATGATATTTTCTTTGGCGGCTCGTCTCACTCTTTGGTTGCAAGGTTTGCAGAGGATATGAGCAAAGATTTTGAGATGTCTATGATGGGAGAGTTACAGTTCTTTCTCGGGCTTCAGATCAAGCAGGCGAAGGAGGGAACCTTTGTACATCAAGCCAAGTACACGAAGGACATCCTTAAGAAGTTCAAGATGGACGATTCGAAGTCCCTGTCGACACCGATGAGTACGACTACAGTGCTTGACGCGGACGAGGACGGAGAGCGCGTGGACCAGAAGGACTACTGGAGCATGATCGGCTCCCTCTTGTACTTGACGGCGACGAGGTCGGACATCCAATTTTATGTGTGTCTGTGCGCTCATTTTCAGGCGTCGCCAAGGACTTCACATCGGCAGGCCGTCAAGCAGATCTTCAGGTATCTTCGATACACTCCTTAGCTTGGTCTTTGGTACTCGACGTCCTCTTCTCTTTCGCTTCTTGGTTTTTCGGATGCCGACTTTGCGGGGTGTCGAGTCGATAGGAAGTTGACTTCGGGGACTTGTCAGTTTTTGGGTTCTTCGCTTGTTTCTTGGTCTTCTCGCAAACAGTCTAGTGTAGCTTAGTCTACCACAGAAGCCGAGTATGTTGCTGCCGCTAGTTGTTGCTCCCAGCTGCTTTGGATCACATACACGCTGTGTGACTTTGGTGAGGAGTGTTCCCATGTGCCTCGCATGTGTGATAGCACGAGTGTCTTTAGTGTTGCCAAAAATCTCGTGCTTCACTCCAGAACCAAACATATAGAAGTGAGGTACCACTTTCTGAGAGATAATGTTGAGAAGGGAAACATAGACCTCATCCATGTACCCACAGAAAAGCAGCTTGCAGATATCCTAACCAAGCCTTTGGACCAAGCTACATTTGCTCGCTTGCGAGGAGAGCTTGGAGTTGTTTTTCCTTTTTGAGCTTTGGTTGGGAGGGTTGATGTACATATGCATGTTGCATTTTCATTCTTGTATCATATTATGCTTGCATCTTTGTATCATAGACTGCATTTGTAACATATGTCATAGAGATGTGCTTCTCTCATATGCTTTGATCACCATGATATGCTAGAGATGAGGTTTTGACATTGCTTGTGATGTGTTGACGATGAAAATCCGTCAACCTAGCCATGAGTTTACCTTCGGTGTTGGCATGAGTTTTATACCTTATCCATTGGTACTAACCCCCGTGGTATAACAAGTTCACGTGTGCATGTCGGTTTTGGAGTTTAATGTTTATGCAGCGTTTTAGCGTTGAATGCAAGACTTTCGGGATAAGTTCATCAAGCACCTCATGACAAGACCTTGAAGCCCCGTACAAGTCATGCAATGAAGCAAACTTAACTCCAAGAAGCCAGGGACTTGATCCGAGAAGACGACGGACTCCGAGGACCCGACCGAAAAAGTGCGTCGAATCTTGCAAGACAAGGAGTTGAGTCCAATTCGGAGAGAAACTAACGACATGGACCTACATGCAGAAGGAGGAAACATCCAGGAAGCAAGGGAACCGACGTAGAGCAAAGGAGCCCTCGGGCTGGGCCTAGATGGGCCCAGGCCGGCCGGCCCAGTCCGGTCGGCCCAGGCCCATCCAGGGCCCATTTGCCCCCTCCTTTGCCCTAGCCGCCAATCGGGCTATTTATAGCCCCCTGACCGAGAGCCACGGGGAGAAGAATTCGTCATCGGCCGCCGAGGAGCAGAGAAGAGATGGACACCATCTCGGAGAGGAGAGGGTCGAGCTAGTTGACTAGGGTTTCCCTAGCCGACGTGGGAACCTTGCATGGAAGACCACGTCGGAGTTCCCGGAGCTAGAAGCAAGATCAAGGAAGGATCCTGGTGGTGATCTTGTGTATGTATCATTGTCATAGTTGAATTATCAAGTTGAATCTTTTCTTAGCGATCAAGTGTTTCCTCGAAGATTTCGTTTTTCGATCGGCTTTGCTTATTCCAATTCTATTCGCGCGATAGATTACATAGGGTGTTCTTGTAGCCGCGGTGGCTAGAGGTACACGCCGGATCTTCCGAAAGAATCTCGACTTGTCTTTTGACTCGCCCTAAGCTCCCCGCATGAATAGGGATACGTTGTGACAGAACGGGGGTTCCGAAAGGCGGATGTTTTCGGATTTGGACGGGAAACCACGATTTAAAGACGCTTCTTACAAGATTCGATTTGCTACTTCTTCTCTTGCTTGGAACTTCAACAAAAGGCTTACCCCGATCCCTCTAGATCGGTTTATCTACCAAATCTTACTTTGTTTTCTCCGGTCTTTAGTAGATTAGATTTATCTTTGTTTTGTGCTCTTATCTAGATGCATTAGGGTTTCTCTTTTACCAAAGATTGAAGTTATTTGGCTTTACTAGATCAACTCTTGCGTCACACATTTGTTCCACGGATTCGATACCTTGGGTTCACCACTCGAGGGAAGAAGGGTCCCTTGACTACGACGGGAGACTTGTACGCTTGCAAGTCACAAACGAACTTTGATACAATTATTAACCGTCAACATGATGCTCATGAGATTTATAGCTATGCTCCTGGTAGCTTTGGGATATATATGCTTGTGGATGGCTTTCTTTTTATAAAAATGTTATGTGATCCTCTCTTGTGAGTAGAATGCCTCTCATGTTCATTTTGGGTGCTTATGGCTATATCTTGCTTAAATTGTGCTTGGAACCATGTTCTTTTCATTTGGGATCAAAGATCCATTTATCATCATGAATGTTTAACCTACATGCTACCTTGTGGAGAAGCCTAAGCTTCTTTTTGCCGCAAAGGCACTTCATGTACCATGTCTAACTTGTAAATCATGAAAATGGTATGTGAGATGCCTAAGCTTGAAAAATGTGCTTCCATGTCTAAAATATTTTAAATTCCTTATCTTGGGTGCTAAACCGTTGCATGATGTTCACCAATGAGAAGTCTCATATCTAGAAGTGGACACATGGCTCGGTGGCTTTGACATGACATGAGATAGCCTGTAGGTGTTTGTGATGACCTTGTGATGAGAATGTATGACCTTGCATGAAGTTTGTGAGTTATATATTGTATGTGCTCCTTTTGATCATGTTTAGGTCCTATGCTCATGAGAGGGAAATTTTTGTGGAAAAATGCTTCACTTTGATCATGGCTATATCACTTGCTTATATGTCCCTTTCTATTTTGTTGGCGATGCTTGTGCTCAAATTGTGGCTATCTTGCTTGTCTTTGTCTCATTTTCAGCATGTTGTGGTGCTCTTTGTATATTTGAGAAGCACATGCTTGCATTTGTAGACTTGATTCATGCATTACCAACAAGGGCGAGGAAAGTACCCAATTCATGTTTCCAGGGGGAGTTTTGCATCACGGAAAGAGAAATTGGGAGACATGCATTTGTTCAGGGGGAGCTTGCATTCATGCATTTGGGAGCTCTTTTGCGCCTGAATTTTAGTTGTGCTCTTTTGCCGATGGTGTCGAGCCCTTTTGCCTCACCTTGAGGAGTCGGCATTTTTGGAGCATTTTATCTCGGTTGTGTCGAGCCGTTGCCCTTGCCTTAGGGGACCGAGATCTTTCTCACTCAAGTGATCTTTTCTTCGCTTGTTTGGCTTTTGATCACTTGTTTGAGTTTTTCTTTTTCTCTTTTCACTGAATTGGTTACTTGTGTGTGTTGTCAATGCACTCATCAAGGGGGGGATTGAGGACCGGAGCGTCCAAGGACTGGTGGATGGTCGCTCCTGGCTGTGATGAGTGATTGACAACGTGGTGTGGACTGACTCTTAGCCGAGTATTGTAGGCGCAGGTTGCGGCTTGATTTGCGTTGGTGCAGGTGAAGAGTGGGCGCGAAAGGTCTATGCCTTGCGGGGCCTCCGAGGAGTGGAGAGACAAGTAGGCCTGACTCGAGGGACCCAATGGCCAGCGGGGTCAAGTGCGGGCCTCATGGTGGCAAGAAAAGCAAGACGAAGTCGTCGACTGGAGCCGGTGCAGGGTAGCGGCTCACGACCGGAGTCTGCACGCGGGGTTTGCGGCGGTTCACCAGAAAACCGTCGGGTTACTTGGTTGAGCCACAAAACCAAGTCCGCAGGCTCGGCGGGCGAAGACGGGATCCGGGTGCGCCGAGAAGCTTCGATGCCGGCGGACGTGTGGTGGGATCGCAGGGCTTGCGTCGGGAGGATGCGATTTGCGGCAACAGCGTGGCCGTGTGATGAAGAAGAGTGCTACATGACCTATTTGCCCCTGAGGGGTTGTATCACTGTCGTATGGACCTCCCTGGGCCCACTACCTCAGTGGGTACCAGGACCGACTACTCGGTGGGCCCCTGGGACTACTCGACTTGCGCTGCACGGCACCTGATGGCGTGAAGCACAAGGACTACAGAGGAGAAGTACTCGGATAGGAAGCTGTACATGTCCCGCACTGTATAGAGGACTCCTAGACGTGCTCGACTAGTACCCTCTCTCTGAACCGACTTGTAACCCTGCCTCCCGGACCATATAAGGCGAGGCAGGGACCCCTCTCTCTCTCTCACGGCTTAAGATTGCATCATCTTGTAATCGCACCCAATCAATCCAGAACCACGTAGCATACAGGACGTAGGGTATTACGCACCTCACGGCCCGAACCTGTCTAAATTGTGTGCCACGTGTCTCTTCCTTCGAGTTACCGATCTCGGCGAGGCCACATTCATCTACTTCGAGTACTCCCCTTAGTAGGTTGCCGGTCTAAAACACCGACAGCTGGCGCACCGGGTAGGGGCTCTCACCCGAGATCACATGGCGAACTCGACGGCTTTCGTCTACATCAAGCCAACCGTCGCCTTCAACCGCAGGGACACCTTCGTCTTCGGCACCTGGGTCTGCACTGCTGACGGCGCTAGGTCCTTCCAACGCCGCCTCACCATGCCGCCCAACCCGGAGACCGGCCTCGTGACACTTCCCGAAGTAGTCATGGGCGAACTCGCCGGCAAATTCGGCGAAATTTCACTTTTCGACCAACACGCCGACTTCGAGCTTGGATCCGCTGCCAACTCGAGCTCGACGTCCCCATGGGCTATCGTATGCGAGCCGGCTACTCAGTCATCGCATATGGACCCCCACCCCGCGAGCGCTTCACACGTGGCCCCCGCAACGTCAGCAGGGCCCACACGAAGGCTCCCACCACATGCCGGGCCAGCAAGGAGCCCGCACCCGAGTACGACTCGAACTCCGACACCGCCCCCGGCCACGCCTCGGACTCCAGCCCCCTCTTCGGCTTCTACTCGGACTCTGCGTACGAGTTTGACTTCGGGTCGGACCCTGAGGAGCCCGAGTCCGAGGACAACTCTACAGAGCAACCCCTGTCAGGACCAGCTGCCGGCTTGGTTATAACATCTACACCCGCCGGAAGATTTGTCTACTGGCCGGACCGCAAGCCTCCAGACATGACAGGAGGAAACTCACGCTACGTCGCCTACCTCAACTCGCTTCTCTTCCAGGAGGGCACACCACTCACTCGAGCTGAGGAGTACACCCCAACAGAGGTGGCGAGCTCGACTCCAGTCTTTGCAACCCCGACCGCCAAGTCTTCATGGCTGCCGGCGACACGCCAGGACCCTCAGGGACAGTAGACGACCGATACCTCGAAGACATCTCCGCAAACGGGCTGTCTGCTGAAGCACCCGCGGATGAGACCGACGCCAACAGGGACGCTCGACGTGAGCGTAACAGAAAGCGGAACGAACGACGCCGGCGTCTTCGAGACAGCCTCCCCATCGGCAAAAACACAAAGGCTCTCGACCAAGTCGAGAGTAGGGTACACACCACCCTGAAGCAATGCCTTATGTTGATCACAATGATCGCACGCCAAGCTCAGGGGATGCGCGCTAGAGAAGTCATCGCCAAGCTTGCAGAAGACGCTTACTTCATGCAAGTCGACAACAGGGTCGCTCAGCCACCCCCTGCCAGGAACAACGAAGCCACAAGTCGCAGCGCGGACCTTAGTCGTAACCGTACTCGAGCTGAGTTGCCAGCCAATCCCAACCGTACTCGTGCAACGGCCGGCGGACCCTCTCAAGGTGGCAACAGCGCTGCAGCTGCTGGCGGCGATCGTGAGATCGTCCCTCATCGCGACCCTGGCGGTGGAGGCAGTGACAGCGGAAGCTCCAGCCATGGGGCTAACAGGAGGGCTGGCGGCCGAGGCCACGCGAACAGCCATGTCTCCAGAGCCTCACAGGGCGGCTTCGATGCCCGCCAGAAGATTGAAGAACTGCGGCGGAAGAAGTCCGCCACCATAGGCGACAACGACGGCTTCCTCGCCTTCTCTCCTCGGCTTCGCAACCTGCTCCAAGTATGACGCGAAGCAAGACCCCATCCAGTGGCTCAGATGCTACGCCCTCTCCATTGAGAACGCTGGTGGCAACAACGACACCAAGTGCCTCTACTTCCCCTTCTGCCTGGACCAAGCCCCGCTCACATGGCTCGAGTCACTAGAAAAATACTCGATCGACAAGTGGGACCAGCTGAAGGAGCAGTTCACCAGCAACTTCGCGGGCGCTATGGGCCGCTCGGGTACTCGCATGGACCTGGCCATGGTAAAGCAGGAACAAGGCGAGACCCTTCACAGGTACATGCGGTGCTTCTTCGACAAGCGCGCCACAATAGTCGATGACTCTGACAAAGAAGTCATCGACCTCTTCCAAGACGGTCTCTACCACTGTCGCACCTTCGAAGACTTCGGTCGACGCCACCCCAGCTCCATCACCCACCTCAAGGACATGATCACGTCCTGGGCTGACGAAGAAGACAAAGCCAACGCCAAATACAATTCCATCCGTGGCAAGGGCAAACAGAACACGGGCGGCGACAGCAGCAACAACGGGAACCAAGGCGGTCGCAACAACAACTACTCGGGTCCCAACCACAAGCGCAAGCCAGACAACACCGTCGCGGCTATCCAGCGCCCTATGAAGGAGAACTCCAAGAAGACCTCCGGCGGCTTCAAAGACTTGCTGAAGGAGAAGTGCCCGTGGCATCTGGACGGCAACCACACCACCGAGCAGTGCTACCAACTCAGGCGAGCACTCAATGATACTCCAGAGCCACGGCACCTCATGACAAGAAAGGCAAGAAGAAGAACGACGAAGGCAATGGCGACTTCCAGGAACCCGACAAGACGGTGAACGTCCTCTTCGGCGGGCTACCCAGCAGACGGGAACAAAAGGCTACCCGTCGAGAAGTCATGAGCATTGAACCAGCGGTCCCGACCCCTCTCAGGTGGTCAGAGGTACCCATTACCTTCTCCCGCGCGGATCAATGGACTAGCTTCTCTGAACCAGGGCGGTTCTCACTCGTCCTGAAGCTGGTGGTCGCGGGCTCCAAGCTCAACAAGGTCCTCATCGACGGTGGAAGCGGGCTTAACGTCCTTTTCACCAAGACCTTGAAGAAGATGAAGCTCGACATCACCCACATGCTCACCAAGAGCATCTCGCCCTTTGACGGCATCGTCCCCGGGAACGCGACTATCCCACTAGGCTCAGTGGTCCTGCTAGTTACCTTTGGGGAATCTCGGGACAACTACCGTACCGAGTACATCAAGTTCGAAGTCGCGGACTTCGAGACGTCCTACCATGCCATCCTTGGCATACCGGCTATCGCCAAGTTCATGGCGGTACCCCACTACACCTACTTGGTACTCAAGATGCCAAGTCCAGCAGGTGTACTCTCGCCGCAATGGGACTTGAAGCCATCGCACGACTGCGACACAAAAGCTGTGGAGATCGCCTCCACAAATCAAGTACCCAATGCAATGATGGAGATCTACGCTGCGTCGAAGAAGCTTGCCCCAAGTGAACTCGACATCCCAGAGAAGTCGGACAAAGCCCACAAGCCTCAGCCACCTGAGGAAGTTCTGGTCAAAACAATTGACCTCGGGACAGGCGACAGCAGCAAGACCACCACCATCGGAGCGGGCCTTGACCCCAAATAGGAAGACGCGCTCATCAACTTCCTCCGGGCTAACTGCGACATCTTCGCGTGGAAACCAGCGAACATGCCAGGGGTGCCCAGGGAGTTGATTGAGCATTCACTCAACGTCGATCCTAAAGCTACCCTAAAGCAACAACACCTCCGCCGCTTCGCCGACAATAGACAGGACGCCATCAAGAAGGAACTCGCCAAACTTCTCGCGGCCGGCTTCATCAAAGAAGTCTTCCATCCTGAGTGGCTCGCCAACCCCATCCTCGTTCGCAAGAAGAACTCGAACAAGTGGAGGATGTGCGTAACTACACCGACCTGAACAAGCACTGCCCCAAGGACCCCTTCGGGTTGCCGTGGATTGACCAAGTGATCGACTCCACGGCGGGGGCGCGGCTCGCTCTCGCTTCCTCGACTGCTACTCCGGGTACCACCAGATCGCGATCAAGGAAGAAGAGCAGGAGAAGACCGCGTTCATCACCCCGTTTGGCGCGTACTGCTACACGACCATGTCCTTCGGGCTGAAGAACGCCGGCGCCACCTACCAACGAGCTATCCAGACCTGCTTCAAGAGGCAACTCAACAAGAACGTCGAAGCCTACGTGGATGACGTGGTCGTCAAGACCAGAAACTCCAGCACGCTCATCGACGATCTTAAAGAGATTTTCGCATCTCTGTGCAAGTACCGCTGAAAACTCAACCCGAACAAGTGTGTCTTCGGCGTACCGTCGGGCAAACTACTCGGCTTCATCATCAGCCATCGCGGCATCGAAGCCAATCCTGAGAAGATCTCCGCCACCACCAGCATGAAAGCTCCCACGTGCATCAAAGACGTGCAGAAGCTGACCAGGTGCATGGCGGCTCTGAACAGATTCATCTCGAAGCTTGGAGAACGGGGGCTCCCCTTCTTCAAACTACTCAAACACCAAGAGAAGTTCGTGTGGACCCAGAGGCGGACCAAGCCCTTGCCCAGCTCAAGGACTTCCTATCGAAGCCACCAATCCTCACAGCTCCTCGTATAGGCGAGCAACTACTGCTCTACCTCGCTGCGACTACTCACGTGGTCAGTACTGCCATCGTCGTCGAGCGGCAGGAAGACGGCCACACCTACCCAGTCCAGCGACCAGTCTACTTCATCAGCGAGGTCCTGTCAGAATCCAAGGCACACTACCAACCAGTACAGAAGCTCCTATACGCAGTGCTCATCACCTCGCGGAAGCTACGACACTACTTCCAGGAGTACTCAATCTCCGTCGTCATCGACTACCCGCTCGGCGACATCCTGCGGAACCAAGATGCTACTGGAAGAATCTCGAAGTGGGCAGTCGAACTCGGCGCCCTCAACATCGACTTCAAGCCATGCACAGCCATCAAGTCGCAGGCACTAGTCGACTTCATGGCAGAGTGGCGGGAGAATCAGCTACCTACTCCAACCGAGTGCCCAGAGCACTGGGTGATGTACTTCGACGGCTCACTCAACCTCGAGGGCGCAGGTGCAGGAGTACTCTTGATCTCTCCAATGGGCGAACAACTCAAGTACGTCCTGCAGATTTCTGGAAGGTCTCAAACAATGAAGCTGAGTACGAAGCTCTGTTACACGGGCTCCGCCTCGCGGCTTCACTGGGCATCAAGCGGCTACTAGTCTACGGCGACTCCGCAGTGGTCATCAACCAAGTCAACAAGTCCTGAGACTGCAACAAGGAGAACATGGACGCCTACTGCCTAGAAGTCCGCAAGCTCGAGAACAAGTTCTATGGTCTCGAGTTCCACCACGTCGTCCGCGGCAACAACGTTGCAGCAGACGTCCTGTCGAATCTTGGTTCTACTCGCGCTCAAGTACCAGCGGGTGTCTTCGTCCACAAGCTTCACGCGCCATCCATCCCGGAGCCGGCGCCATCGACCACTGTCCCAGCGCATCCCCCGACTGGCTAGGAGGTCATGATGATCGACGTGGACTGGAGGCAGCCCTTGATCGACTACCTCAGCGAGCAGAAGGTTCCCGCGGACAAGAACTTGGCTGAGCAACTCATCCGCCGTGCCAAGTCCTACGTCCTCGTCAGAGACAAGCTCTACAGGCGGGGCGCGTCTTCCGGAGTACTCATGAAGTGCGTTCCCACACAAGAAGGCAAGGACATCTTGGAGGAGATCCATAAAGGCATCTGCGGCAACCATGCGTCCTCTCGCACGCTGGTCGGCAAGGCTTTTCGACGGGCTTTCTATTGGCCCACAGCTCTGAGTGACACCAAAGAACTTGTCATAAGGTGCCAAGGGTGCTAATACTTCTCCAAGCAGCAACACATCCCGGCCTACAAGCTAGTCACCATACCGCCAACCTGGCCTTTCGCCTGCTAGGGGCTCGACATGATTGGGCCACTACCAACTGCGCCAGGTGGATTCAACAGAGTACTGGTGGCTATCGACAAGTTCACCAAGTGGATCGAGGTCAAGCCGGTTACATATCCCAAGGCTGACACAGTACTCGACTTCCTGGATGAACTCGTACATTCCTACGGACTACCCCATCGCATCATCACAGACCTGGGCTCCAACTTCAACAATCACCAGTTCTGGGAGTACTGCGATAACAGCGGGATCGACGTCCGATATGTCTCAGTTGCCCATCCTCGAGCCAATGGACAAGTCGAGCGCGCCAATGGGATGGTGCTCGACGCTCTCAAAAAGCGGCTACACGACGCTGCTAATACGAAAGGAGGCAAGTGGACCAAGGAACTACCCAATGCTCTCTGGGGGCTACGTACTCAACCCTCCAAGCCAACGAGACAATCTCCATACTTCCTAGTCTACGGCTCCGAAGCAATCCTCCCTGCTGATGTCATGTGGGATTCACCTGCTGTGGAGCAATACGACAAAGGCGTATCTGAAGACAACAGACGAGTTTGAGGACCATGTGTGGTTCGAGGACCGGTGGATGGTCGCTTCCTTGTGTGATGAGTGATTGACAACATTGTGTGGACTGATTCTTGGCTAAGTATTGCAGGTGCAGGTTACGGCTTGACTGGTGTTGGTGCAGGTGAAGAACAAGCGCGAAAGGTCGTCGCCGGTGAGGCCTCCAGGTGTGGAGAAGACAAGTAGGCTTCGTTCGAGGGACCGGTGGCCGGCGGGGGGTCAAGTGCGGGCCGCATGGTGGCATGAACAGCAAGATGAAGTCATGGACGGTTTCTTGGTTGAGCCTCAAAACCAAGGTCGAGCCTGGACTACGTGGGAGCTAAGTCATGAGTGGAGAATGGCGGAGGCTACACCGAGTTCGCGGGGTTTCCGGTGGTTCACCAGAAAACCACTGGGTTCCTTGGTTGATCCACAAAGCCAAGACCAGAGAACCGAAGACGGAGCGCGAAGAAGGCGGCGCCGGCCGGTCCGACCGGTGGGTTTGGCCGGTCGACCGGTGGGGACCGGCTCGACCGGTGAGGAGCACCGGTCCGGCCGTGTGCGACGACGCAGTCCGGAATCTTCGAAGACGACACGCGTCGGGATCGCATGGCTTGCGTCGAGGCTACGCAGGGTGCGGTCGCCGGGCATCCGTCCGATGGTGAAGACATCAAGAATTCCAAATCCGCCCTTGAGGGGCTTGTATCCCTAGTTAGTAGAGAAGGGTATTTTAGACATTCGGTTGCCTCCATATAACCTAAGAGGTGAGAGGATGGCAGCCAACTCTTGGAACCCTAGCTCATTTTGTTTTCCCTTTTTCCTTCCTATTTTCCTTAGGTTTTCCATAGGACTAGCAAGAGAGCTTCATGGAGAGATCTTGTTGAGAGGGTTGGATGATCGGGCGGCTTGCTAGACCTTGTATGAACCTTTGTTTCATGTATAGATGATTCGGCGTGGCTCCTCAAGGTTTGGATGTGTTTTCCCCGTTGTTCTTGGTGGTGATTTTCGGAGCCCTCTCTTGGTGATTTCTTTGGGTTGTTTTCGGGACCTTTCTCTTGGGGATTTGATGGGGGAAATTTGTGGGAACCCTTCGTGGTTCTTTGGGCTGTGATTCCCCTCCCAAATCCGTGAGTAAAGGTGCTCGATTTTGGGGTTTCTTGAGTTCTTGAGTTGGAAGTGCTCTTGGCGGGATTTCTTTGATTCCTCCTTTTTGGACGAGTTTTGGTGGGATTAAATTTGGCTATGGACTCCTCATGAGGTGTTCCTAATATCCCCAAAGTCTTGTTCAAGTCCGTGGAGCGATTCGGGAGATCGAGGTTTGGATTTGGGGGAGTTGACCCGCGGGTGCTGTTCATCCCGAGTCGCCCGGGCTACACCGGTCTGACCGGTGCTCTTGACCGGTCTGACCGGTGCCACCCTTGGTGGGATTTTGCTCGGGTGAATGTTTTGGTGTGTTCGCTGTTGTTCTGTGGTGCTGCTGTTTCGAGTTTGGGTCAGTTTGGTGGTCGGTTGGCCTGTTTGGTGCTTTGAGGGCTTTCAGGCTGTAATCAGTCTGACCGGTGTGTCTCACCAGCAGGGACTGGTCTGACCGGTGGTGCTCACCGGTCTGACCGGTGTTGGTCTGTAGACTCGAGGTTTGGTGTTCCGCTGCGTTCTCGGGTCGGGAGGTTGTGTGTGTTGGTTCCTAGGTCCAGTGGCACTCCAGTGGCTACGTGGGCTTGACCAACTTGGGTAGTGAGTTGGAGAAGTGTGTTGGAAGCCGCGTTCATTTTGTTGGAGTCTCCATCTCCTTCGAGAAGAATTTTTATCGGCTCCCATTCACTCCCCCCCTCTCTGGTTCGCCGTATCGGTCCTTCAAGTGGTATCAGAGCCGGTTCGGGTCTTTACTGACTCTAACCAGTCTAAGATCCAAGGATGGTGTACCAGGAACGGGGTTCGGGTCCTCCACACTTCGATGGCAAGAACTACCAGATGTGGAGCAAGCGGATGGGTGCGTTCCTCCGCGGAAAGAGTCAGATCCTTTGGGATGTCACGGTGGACACAGGCTATGTCAAGCCGATAGACTTCCTCACTCCAGGATCGAGGGACAGATTCGAAGCCAACAACAAGGCGATGGACTACTTGTTTCGTGCTTTGTGTCAGCCTGAGTTCGATCGGGTGCACACCGAGCACTTGGCTTGTAGGATTTGTGCGGTGTTGAAGGAGGCTCATGTTGGGAATGCCCAGGTTCAGGAACGGATGTATGCGACCTACCGGAGAGAGTACGAGAACTTCACTCATCTCCCCGGTGAGTCCATCGATGCCTTGTTTCAGAGGTTCACGGTGGTTGTGAACAACATGAGGGCCAATGTGGACGTGCTCCCGTACGATGATCATGATAGGGCGGTCAAGCTCTTACACACTTTGGATCGTACATATGGGGCGGAAAGTTCGAGGCCATTGTGGAGTCAGAGAAGTATGACACTCTGACGGTGAACGAGTTGTTCTCAAAGCTCAAGTCGGCTAAGGTGGATAGGGGCATGACTGCCAAGCTCGAGGGTCTGACTGACTCCCATAGTCTCGCCCTCGTTGGTTGTTCCAAAGGAAAGGCTAACTCTAACCCATCTACCAGGATGTTCTCTTTCTCCTCTTTGATGTCTATGCCAGATGAGGAGTTCGACGAGCTTGGAGAGGACGAGCTGGCGCTCCTGACGAGGCGGTTCGAGAGGCTGCACGAGAACCGCGTGAACATGAGGAGGAACACGAGAACATGCTTCCAGTGCGGCAAGCCGGGACACTTCATCGCCGACTGCCCGGAGAAGGCCGAGAACAAGGACGGCTACAAGCACAAGCCGAGGATGGACGGCAAGTACCGTTCGAGGCGCGACCACAAGAGCAAGCACAAGAGCAAGTACAAGGACGAGCGACGATCAAGGAAGAAGGATAGCCGAGGCAAGGCCCGAGCGATGGTTGGAGCGAGCGACGTCGACTCCAGTTCCGCGTACTCTACCTCGAGCTCGAGCAGCAGTGAAGACGAAGGTGATCGTCGCAAGAACAAGAAGTCGTCCAAGAACCTGAGCGGGCTGAGATGCTTCGCGAGAGATGGCTTCTGCACCATGGTGCTGAGCTCCGGCAGCAAGAAGAGCACACAGAGCGACTCGGACTCTGAGTCTGACGACGAGGTGCGTGATGAACTTCCTTTCTTGCACCAGGAGAATGAGAGGCTTGGCTCTTTGCTTGATAACCGTGATGACATGCTTAGAGAGGCCAAGAAAATGAGAAAAGAGCTTAGGGCTTCACTCGAGGATGCTAGGACTAGAGTGGCTGAGCTAGAGACACAGGTGCTTGATAGCAAGCTTGAGATTGATTCTCTGAAGGCTAGCCCTATTGTTTCGGATGAGGTTGATTGTGCTGATTGCTCTATATTCCTTGCTGATCTTGCTTTGTTTAAGGAGAAGCATGCCTCGAAGTGTGAGGAACTAGATGTGCTTAGGGTTGAAGTGGCTGAGCTTAAGTCTAGACCTGCTTTGCTAGGTGCTTGCACTTCTTGCCCTATTTTGCATGCTAAGATTGATGAGATGCATGTTTACACTAGTTCACTTGAGGCTAAATTGAAGGAACCCATGCCTACATCATGCTCTACCTGTGAAATGCATGCCTTGAAAAATTTGGTACTTGCACATTATGTTGATCATTTGCAGGACGAGAATGATGACTTGAGGAAGTTGATGGGTTGGTTGTCTGGTCATGAGCTTCAGTTGAGGATGATGATCGAGGCGTTTAAGAGGCAGGATGGTGAGGGACTTGGGGAAAACAAGGTTGGTGAGGGAAGTGAAGAGAATATCCCGGAGCCACCAAAAACCCACCACAAAAATGATTTCCCCCCAAAACCTAACCATCTTAGGAACCGACTAGACACAACCCCAGCTCCACTCGTGTTTCCTACACCCACAAATGATCTACAAAAGCCTATCAAGTTTGTGAGCACTTCGGGGAAAGTGTTCTTTGGGAAAGAAAGTGAGAAGGCTAGTGAGGGGAAACCGGTGGAGGAGTTGAGTGGAGAGAAACCTAGTGAGCAGCCACATCCCAAGCCTAAGCCTAAGCTTGTGAGGTTCCATTGTGGCTATTGTGGGAGAGATGGCCATAAGGAGGAGTTTTGCTTCAAGAGGAAGTGTGAGGAGAGAATGGCAAAGGAGTGGGCTAACAAGGACAAGTACCACCCTTTCGATGGTGTACTTGAGCCTCGTGTGCAGATGCCCAGGGCCAAGGCGAATGTGAGGACAGTTCGGGCTTGGGGAGAGCGGAAGGTCGTTGGAGGTGCTCTCTGTCCGGGTCACACCGGTCAGACCGGTGTGGAGCACCGGTCAGACCGGTGCGAGCCCGGACGGGCGGCGGTTTGGGTTTCGTGCTCGTACAGGTGCGAGGGTTGTTTCTGGACGTCGTGGTTCTGGTGGTTGGGCTGGAGAGTTTGCAGGTGGTCCGGTTGCTAGGCGTTCTCCCCCTCGAGTTCACTACGGGGATGGGAGGAGTCGTAGCTTTGAGAAGGAGAGGAGGAACGGTCCACGGGTTCTCTTTCATGGTTTTGGTCCTCCTCCAGGCAGAAAGGGGTGGTTCCCTCAGGGTGGTTACCGTGGTGGTGTTCGTGGAGGTAGCTTTGGTAGGAGAGATGCTTTGGTTGGTGCTAACCCCACTTTCGAGCAAATGGCTCGGCATCGGTTTTACTCTTTTGGTACTAACCCCGATCTTTGAGTCGTTTGTTCGCTCACGTGCTCGTTTTTGAATTTCAGGTGGGAGACTTGAAGAATATTTGGTTGATTGACTCCTGTTGCTCGAGGCATATGACCGGAGACAGGGGGTGGTTCTCAAGTCTCGTCCCGGTGGTGACGAAGAGGTACATCACCTTTGGGGACAATGGGCGTGGGCTTGTGCTTTCAGAAGGTGAGATCAAAGTGAGTGACAAGATCACTGTGAGGCGTGTTGCTCTTGTTCAATCTCTGGGGTACAATTTGCTTTCTGTGTCCCAGTTGTTGGATGAGGGCTTTGAGGTGTTGTTTCGGCCAGGTGGTTCTCGGATTTTGGACTCTCGAGGGGACCTTGTCTGTATGGTCGTTCCCGAGGGTCAGGTGTTTCGTGCTGATTTTTCTCAGTATTCGGGTGTGGAGCGTTGTTTCTTGGCCGGTTCTTCGAGTGAGTTGTGGAGGTGGCATAGGAAGTTGGGTCACTTGAGCTTTGACCTTTTGTCTCGCTTGAGTAAGGTCAATTTGGTCCGAGGATTGCCACGTTTGAGGCTTGAGAAAGAGTTGGTTTGTGCTCCGTGTAGACATGCCAAGATGGTAGCCTCTTCTCACCCGCCTCTCACCGATGTGATGACTGAGCGTCCATGCGAGCTGCTCCATATGGACCTTGTTGGCCCAGCTCGTGTGCGATCTGCGGGTGGGAAGTGGTATGTCCTTGTTGTGGTGGACGACTATTCTCGGTATGCGTGGGTGTTCTTTCTTGAGGATAAGGGGGAGACGTTTGGTTTTGTTCGAGATCTAGTCTTGAGGTTGAGGAACGAGAGGCACGGAAATGCCATACGAGCTATCCGCAGTGATAATGGCTCGGAATTCAGAAACTCTTGTTTTGAAACCTTTTGCCATGACTTGGGTCTTGAGCACCAGTTTTCGAGTCCGTATACGCCTCCCCAGAATGGTGTTGTGGAAAGGAAGAACAGGACCTTGTGCGAGATGGCTCGGACGATGCTTGATGAGCATAGGACTCCGAGGAGGTATTGGGCTGAGGCGGTGAATACCGCTTGCTATGTGTCAAACAGGATCTACCTCAGAGTGCACAAGAAGAAGACATGCTATGAGTTGATGCATGGTCACACACCCAAGGTGAGTCACTTCCATGTCTTTGGTTGGAAGTGTTTCATTCTGAAGAAAAGCAGGAAGTTGGATAGGTTTGAGGCTAGGTCTGTCGATGGTATTTTCTTTGGTTATGTATCTCATTCTAGAGCATATCGTGTGCTCAATCTTGAAACTAACCAAATCGTGGAGACTTGCGAGGTAACCTTCGACGAGACAGAGCCACGTAGTCAGCTTGTCTCTGAGTGTGCAGGTGATGATGAGCTTCGCGAGGAGATCTTTCAGGAGGAGGAGCATGAACATGGAGACGATGAAGATGGCGGTGCGGTGCCCCCGGCTGAACATGTACCCACTACTTCCACTACGGTGATGGATGGACCCTCTACTACACCTACGACGACAAATCAAGAACGAGGAGAAGCTGATGTTGAGGGGGAGGTAGCATCAAGGCGAGAACCTCCCAGGCGAGTACAAGTGGATCACCCAGCTTCGAGGATCATCGGCGACATGAATGAACGCACTACACGGTCGAGGGTTCGAAACAATTCTCATTTCGCTCATGTTGCATTTGTTGCTACTTTTGAGCTCAAAGACATTGGACACGCACTATCTGATCACAATTGGGTTAATTCGATGCATGAGGAGTTGGAGAACTTTGAGAGGAATCAGGTGTGGGAGTTGGTTGACCCTCCCCCAGGGTGTAAGCCGATTGGTACAAAATGGGTGTGGAAAAACAAAGAGGGAGAGAAAGGTGAAGTGGTGAGGAACAAGTTGAGACTTGTTGCTCAGGGGTTCAGTCAGAAGGAGGGGATCGACTACGAGGAGACCTTTGCTCCCGTAGCCCGTTTGGAGGCGATTAGGATCCTTCTAGCCTTTTCTGTGGCTAAAGGGTTCAAGTTGCACCAGATGGATGTGAAGAGTGCTTTTCTGAATGGTGTGTTGGAGGAAGAAGTGTATGTGAGGCAGCCTCCGGGGTTTGAGAGTGAGAAGTACCCCCACCGGGTGTACAAGTTGAGGAAGGCGCTGTATGGGTTGAAGCAGGCGCCTAGAGCTTGGTATGGCGGGTTGAGGGGGTTCTTGTTTGAGAGAGATTTTGAGATGGGGAAGGTCGATCGGACCTTGTTTTTGCCGAGGCGAGGCGAGATATCCCGATTGTGCGGGTGTACGTGGATGATATTGTCTTTGGTGGCTCGTCTAACTCTCTTGTTGCAAGGTTTGCGGATGATATGAGCAGGGAATTTGAGATGAGTATGATGGGCGAGTTGCGCTTCTTCCTCGGGCTACAAATCAAGCAATCAAAGGAAGGAACATTTGTGCACCGGGCTAAGTACACCAAGGACATTGTGCGGAAGTTCAAGATGGAGGACTCCAAGGCTATGACGACGCCGATGAGTACGACTACGGCTCTTGATGCGGACGAGGAAGGTGAACATGTGGACCAGAAGGAGTACCGGAGCATGATCGGGTCACTCCTCTACTTGACGGCGACGAGGCCGGACATACAGTTCTCGGTGTGTCTGTGCGCTCGCTTTCAAGCGTCTCCGAGGACTTCGCATCGGCAAGCGGTGAAGAGAATTTTCAGGTACTTGCATCACACTCCTGACTTCGGTCTTTGATACTCCGCGTCCTCTTCTTTGGCGCTTCATGGTTTTTCAGACGCGGATTTTGCCGGGTGTCGGTTGGATAGGAAGTCCACTTCTGGGACTTGCCAGTTTTTGGGTTCTTCTTTGGTGTCTTGGTCTTCCCGCAAGCAGTCGAGTGTTGCTCAATCCACGACCGAGGCCGAGTATGTTGCCGCTGCTAGTTTTGCTCTCAGCTCCTTTGGATCACCTACACCATGAGTGACTTTGGTGAGGAGTATACCCATGTTCCACTTCAATGTGATAGCACCAGTGCCATAAGCGTTGCAAAGAACCCAGTGCTCCATTCCAAAACCAAGCACATAGAAGTGAAGTATCATTTTCTGAGAGACAACATAGAGAAAGGGAAGATAGCCTTGATCCATGTACCCACACATGACCAACTAGCCGATATTTTCACCAAACCCCTAGATCAAGCAACTTTCACTCGTTTGCGGGGGGAACTTGGTGTGTGTTTGATTTCTTGAGTTGGGTGTGTGGGAGCTCTCTCTGTAGCATATGTATAGCTTTCCTTTGTGCATTTCTTGCATTTGGCATGGCATATGTAACATGATGTATAGGCATCCTTGTATCTTAGATTGCATGCATTTTGTATCATATGCATTGGATAGGAAAGCTTCTCCTATATACATTGTTCACCATGGAATGAGATATATGTCTTTGTGAGCTTGTTTGGTATGCTATGGTTAGTTTGGCTTAGCTCTTGATAATCTCGGTTTATATCCATGGTTGATGGCTATGTTTTTTAAAAAAATGTCACATGTATGCGCTCTCATGTGTAAATGCCTTTATATGATCTTGACATGTTTTAGTGGCTTTCCTATGCTTACTTTGTGTTCGGATAGCTAGTTTATTGATCATATGGGGCCAAAGGCTCTTTTGCCATCATGAATGTTTAGCCCTCTCGCTTTATCTTATAGAGGGGCATAAGTTCCTTTTTGTCGCAAAGACATTTCATGTACCATTTATAAATCTGAAAATGAAATGAAAAATGCTTGGAAAATATGTTCCCATGTCATATGTGCTGAATTTAATTTGCTTTGGGTGCTAAACCGTTGCATGATGCCTACCAATGAGAAGTCTCATACATAGAAGTAGGCACATGGCTCGGTGGCTTTGACATGACATGAGGTGCTTGTGGGTGTTTGTGATGGTCTTATGATTAGAATGGCTGTCCTAGCATGAAGTTTGTGTGGTTTTGCCATTTTTGATATGCTTTGATCATGTTTAGGACTTTGCTCATGAGAGGCAAGTTTTTCGCAAAATTTCCCAAATCCATCTTAGCTTCGTCCAATGGTTGTGAAACTTGGTGATCATGTAGTTGAGATCAATACGAAGCTGTAGAGTATCTAACTTGCTCATTTGGACATGTGTAGCATTCTTTGTTGAATTTTGTCTATTTGAGAAGCTCTAGGTTGAATTTTTTGCATTTTTGGCTTGATTCATGCAATTTGCCAACAAGGGGGAGAAGTTTGAGCTTGAAATGGCTTGCTGGGTGCATTTAGAAGGTTTTCAGGTGGTTTCGAGCCATTTCTGGGCTCTGTTGTACACCGGTTTGAACGGTGAGGAGCACCGGTCTGACCGGTGTGAGTGCTGGTCCTGTGCACATGTTAGGCACCGGTCTGACCGGTGGTTATGACCGGTCTGACCGGTGTGAGCTGAAGTTGCTTTTGCAACCGCCTCCGTTTTCGGACCGGTTTGCATGCAATTGTCCAGGGGGAGGTGCATTGGTTCAGGGGGAGCTTGCATGCGTGCAGGGGGAGCTCTTTGTGGTTTTTCGAGCTTTGATTCGGTGGTTTGCGCTCTTTGCTTGAGCTTTGCTTTGTCTCGGATGTGTCGAGCCGTTGCCCTTGCCTAAGGGGTTCGAGACTTGCCTTCTTCAAGTGATCTTGCTCTTTGCCTTTGTTTGGCTTTCGATCGCTTGTTGGAGTTTCTTTTTGTTCTTTTCTTTCCTTTTTTCTTTTCCCTCTTGTTACTTTCGTGTGGGTGTTGTCAATGCACTCATCAAGGGGGAGATTGAGGACCATGTGTGGTTCGAGGACCGGTGGATGGTCGCTTCCTTGTGTGATGAGTGATTGACAACGTTGTGTGGAATGATTCTTGGCTAAGTATTGCAGGTGCAGGTTGCGGCTTGACTAGTGTTGGTGCAGGTGAAGAACAAGCGCGAAAGGTCGTCGCCGGTGAGGCCTCCAGGTCTGGAGAAGACAAGTAGGCTTCGTTCGAGGGACCCGGTGGCCAGCAGGGTCAAGAGCGGGCCGTATGGTGGCATGAACAGCAAGATGAAGTCATGGACGGTTTCTTGGTTGAGCCTCAAAACCAAGGTCGAGCCGGGACTACGTGGGAGCCAAGTCATGAGTGGAGAATGGCGGAGGCTACAACGAGTTCGCGAGGTTTCCGGTGGTTCACCAGAAAACCACTGGGTTCCTTGGTTGATCCACAAAGCCAAGACCGGAGAACCGAAGACGGAGCTGCAGCAGCGCCAGACCGATCTGACCGGTGAGTTTGACCGGTCTGACCGGTGGGGACCGGTCTGACCGGTGTGCGACGACGCAGTCCGGAATCTTCGAAGCGGAGGACACGCGTCGGGATCGCATGGCTTGCGTCGAGGCTACGCAAGGTGCGGTCGCCGGGCATCCGTCCGATGGTGAAGACATCAAGAATTCCAAATCCGCCCTTGAGGGGCTTGTATCCCTAGTAAGTAGAGAAGGGTATTTTAGACATTCGGTTGCCTCCATATAACCTAAGAGGTGAGAGGATGGCAGCCAACTCTTGGAACCCTAGCTTATTTTGTTTTCCCTTTTTCCTTCCTATTTTCCTTAGGTTTTCGATAGGACTAGCAAGAGAGCTTCATGGAAAGATCTTGTTGAGAGGGTTGGATGATCGGGCGGCTTGCTAGACCTTGTATGAACCTTTGTTTCATGTATAGATGATTCGGCGTGGTTCCTCAAGGTTTGGATGTGTTTTCCTTGGTTGTTCTTGGTGGTGATTTTCGGAGCCCTCTCTTGGTGATTTCTTTGGGTTGTTTTCGGGACCTTTCTCTTGGGGATTTGATAGGGAAAATTTGTGGTAACCCTTTGTGGTTCTTTGGGCTATGATTCCCCTCCCAAATCCGTGAGTAAAGGTGCTCGATTTTGGGGTTTCTTGAGTTCTTGGGTTGGAAGTGCTCTTGGCGGGATTTCTTTGATTCCTCCTTTTTGGACGAGTTTTGGTGGGATTAAACTTGGCTATGGACTCCTCATGAGGTGTTCCTAATATCCCTAAAGTCTTGTTCAAGTCCGTGGAGCGATTCGGGAGATCGAGGTTTGGATTTGGGGGAGTTGACCCGCGGGTGTTGTTCATCCCGAGCTGCCCAGGCTACACCGGTCTGACCGGTGCCACCCTCGGTGGGATTTTGCTCGGGTGAACGTTTTGGTGTGTTCGCTGTTGTTCTGTGGTGCTGCTGTTTCGAGTTTGGGTCAGTTTGGTGGTCGGTTGGCCTGTTTGGTGCTTTGGGGGCTTTCAGGCTGTAATCGGTCGGACCGGTGTGTCTCACCGGTCTGACCGGTGTAGAGCCACTTAGTGAAAGTTGCTCAGTTTCACCAGCAGGGACCGGTCTGACCGGTGGTGCTCACCGGTCTGACCGGTGTTGGTCTGTAGACTCGAGGTTTGGTGTTCCGTTGCGTTCTCGGGTCGGGAGGTTGTGTGTGTTGGTTCCTAGGTCCAGTGGCACTCCAGTGGCTCCGTGGGCTTGACCAACTTGGGTAGTGAGTTGGAGAAGTGTGTTGGAAGCCGCGTTCATCTTGTTGGAGTCTCCATCTCCTTCGAGAAGAATTTTTATCGGCTCCCATTCATTCCCCCCCCCCTCTCTGGTTCGCCGTATCGGTCCTTCAAGTGGTATCAGAGCCGGTTCGGGTCTTTACTGACTCTAACCAGTCTAAGATCCAAGGATGGCATACCAGGAACGGGGTTCGGGTCCTCCACACTTCGATGGCAAGAACTACCAGATGTGGAGCAAGCGGATGGGTGCGTTCCTCCGCGGAAAGGGTCAGATCCTTTGGGATGTCACGGTGGACATAGGCTATGTCCAGCCGATAGACTTCCTCGCTCCAGGATCGAGGGACAGATTCGAAGCCAACAACAAGGCGATGGACTACTTGTTTCGTGCTTTGTGTCAGCCTGAGTTCGATCGGGTGCACACCGAGCACTTGGCTTGTAGGATTTGGGCGGTGTTGAAGGAGGCTCATGTTGGGAATGCCCAGGTTCAGGCATGGATGTATGCGACCTACCGGAGAGAGTACGAGAACTTCACTCATCTCCCCGGTGAGTCCATCGATGCCTTGTTTCAGAGGTTCACGGTGGTTGTGAACAACATGAGGGCCAATGTGGACGTGCTCTCGTACGATGATCATGATAGGGCGGTCAAGCTCTTACACACTTTGGATCGTACATATGGGGCGGAAAGTTCGAGGCCATTGTGGAGTCAGAGAAGTATGACGCTCTGACGGTTAACGAGCTGTTCTCAAAGCTCAAGTCGGCTAAGGTGGATAGGAGCATGACTGCCAAGCTCGAGGGTCCGACTGACTCCCATAGTCTCGCCCTCGTTGGTGGTTCCAAAGGAAAGGCTAACTCTAACCCATCTACCAGGATGTTCTCTTTCTCCTCTTTGATGTCTATGCCAAATGAGGAGTTCGACGAGCTTGGAGAGGACGAGCTGGCGCTCCTGACGAGGCGGTTCGAGAGGCTACACGAGAACCGCGTGAACATGAGGAGGAACACGAGAACATGCTTCCAGTGCGGCAAGCCGGGACACTTCGTCGCCGACTGCCCGGAGAAGGCCCAGAACAAGGACGGCTACAAGCACAAGCCGAGGCTGGACGGCAAGTACCGTTCGAGGCGCGACCACAAGAGCAAGCACAAGAGCAAGTACAAGGACGAGCGACGATCGAGGAAGAAGGAGAGCCGAGGCAAGGCCCGAGCGATGGTTGGAGCGAGCGACGTCGACTCCAGTTCTGCGTACTCTACCTCGAGCTCGAGCAGCAGTGAAGACGAAGGTGATCGTCGCAAGAACAAGAAGTCGTCCAAGAACCTGAGCGGGCTGAGCTGCTTCGCGAGAGATGGCTTCTGCACCATGGCGCTGAGCTCCGGCAGCAAGAAGAGCACACAGAGCGACTCGGACTCTGAGTCCGACGACGAGGTGCGTGATGAACTTCCTTTCTTGCGCCAGGAGAATGAGAGGCTTGGCTCTTTGCTTGATAACCGTGATGACATGCTTAGAGAGGCCAAGAAAATGAGAAAAGAGCTTAGGGCTTCACTCGAGGATGCTAGGACTAGAGTGGCTGAGCTAGAGACACAGGTGCTGATTGCTCTATATTCCTTGCTGATCTTGCTTTGTTTAAGGAGAAGCATGCCTCCAAGTGTGAGGAACTAGATGTGCTTAGGGTTGAAGTGGCTGAGCTTAAGTCTAGACCTGCTTTGCTAGGTGCTTGCACTTCTTGCCCTATTTTGCATGCTAAGATTGATGAGATGCATGTTTACACTAGTTCACTTGAGGCTAAATTGAAGGAACCCATGCCTACATCATGCTCTACCTGTGAAATGCATGCCTTGAAAAATTTGGCACTTGCACATTATGTTGATCATTTGCAGGACGAGAATGATGACTTGAGGAAGTTAATGGGTTGGTTGTCTGGTCATGAGCCTCAGTTGAGGATGATGATCGAGGCGTTTAAGAGGCAGGATGGTGAGGGACTTGGGGAAAACAAGGTTGGTGAGGGAAGTGAAGAGAATATCCCGGAGCCACCAAAAACCCACCACAAAAATGATTTCCCCCAAAACCTAACCATCTTAGGAACTGACTAGACACAACCCCAGCTCCACCCGTGTTTCCTACACCCACAAATGATCTACAAAACCCTATCAAGTTTGTGAGCACTTCGAGGAAAGTGTTCTTTGGGAAAGAAAGTGAGAAGGCTAGTGAGGGGAAACCGGTGGAGGAGTTGAGTGGAGAGAAACCTAGTGAGCAGCCACATCCCAAGCCTAAGCCTAAGCTTGTGAGGTTCCATTGTGGCTATTGTGGGAGAGACGGCTATAAGGAGGAGTTTTGCTTCAAGAGGAAGCGTGAGGAGAGAATGGCAAAGGAGTGGGCTAACAAGGACAAGTACCACCCTTTTGATGGTGTACTTGAGCCTCGTGTGCAGATGCCCAGGGCCAAGGCGAATGTGAGGACAGTTCGGGCTTGGGGAGAGCGGAAGGCTGTTGGAGGTGCTGCTGTCCAGGTCACACCGGTCAGACCGGTGTGGAGCACCGGTCAGACCAGTGCAGGCCTGGACAGGCAGCGGTTTGGTTTTCGTGCCCGTACAGGTGCGAGGGTTGTTTCGGGAGGTCGTGGTTCTGGTGGTTGGGCTGGAGAGTTTGCAGGTGGTCAGGTTGCTAGGCGTTCTCCCCCTCGAGTTCACTACGGGGATGGGAGGAGTCGTAGCTTTGAGAAGGAGAGGAGGGACGGTCCACGGGTTCTCTTTCGTGGTTTTGGTCCTCCTCCGGGCAGAGAGGGGTGGTTCCCTCAGGGTGGTTACCGTGGTGTTGTTCGTGGAGGTAGCTTTGGTAGGAGAGATGCTTTGGTTGGTGCTAACCCCACTTTCGAGCAAATGGCTCGGCACTGGTTTTACTCTTTTGGTACTAACCCCAGTGCTGAGTCGTTTGTTCGCTCACGTGCTCGTTTTTGAATTTCAGGTGGGAGACTTGAAGAACATTTGGTTGATTGACTCCTGTTGCTCGAGGCATATGACCGGAGACAGGGGTGGTTCTCAAGTCTCGTCCCGGTGGTGACGAAGAGGTACATCACCTTTGGGGACAATGGGCGTGGGCGTGTGCTTTCAGAAGGTGAGATCAAAGTGAGTGACAAGATCACTGTGAGGCATGTTGCTCTTGTTCAATCGCTGGGGTACAATTTGCTTTCTGTGTCCCAGTTGTTGGATGAGGGCTTTGAGGTGTTGTTTCGGCCAGGTGGTTCTCGGATTTTGGACTCTCGAGGGGACCTTGTCTGTATGGTCGTTCCCGAGGGTCAGGTGTTTCGTGCTGATTTTTCTCAGTATTCGGGTGTGGAGCGTTGTTTCTTGGCTGGTTCTTCGAGTGAGTTGTGGAGGTGGCATAGGAAGTTGGGTCACTTGAGCTTTGACCTTTTGTCTCGCTTGAGTAAGGTCAATTTGGTCCGAGGATTGCCACGTTTGAGGCTTGAGAAAGAGTTGGTTTGTGCTCCGTGTAGGCATGCCAAGATGGTAGCCTCTTCTCACCCGCCTCTCACCGATGTGATGACTGAGCGTTCATGCGAGCTGCTCCATATGGACCTTGTTGGCCCAGCTCGTGTGCGATCTGCGGGTGGGAAGTGGTATGTCCTTGTTGTGGTGGACGACTATTCTCGGTATGCGTGGGTGTTCTTTCTTGAGGATAAGGGGGAGACGTTTGGTTTTGTTCGAGATCTAGTCTTGAGGTTGAGGAACGAGAGGCACGGAAATGCCATACGAGCTATCCGCAGTGATAATGGCTCGGAATTCAGAAACTCTCGTTTTGAAACCTTTTGCCATGACTTGGGTCTTGAGCACCAGTTTTTGAGTCCGTATACGCCTCCCAGAATGGTGTTGTGGAAAGGAAGAACGGGACCTTGTGCGAGATGGCTTGGACGATGCTTGATGAGCATAGGACTCCGAGGAGGTATTGGGCTGAGGCGGTGAATACCGCTTGCTATGTGTCAAACAGGATCTACCTCAGAGTGCACAAGAAGAAGACATGCTATGAGTTGATGCATGGTCACACACCCAAGGTGAGTCACTTCCATGTCTTTGGTTGCAAGTGTTTCATTCTGAAGAAAGGCGGGAAGGTGGGTTAAGTTTAAGCTAAGGTCTGTCGATGGTATTTTCTTTGGTTATGCATCTCATTCTAGAGCATATCGTGTGCTCAATCTTGAAACTAACCAAATCGTGGAGACTTGCGAGGTAACCTTCGACGAGACGAGCCACGTAGTCGCCTTGTCTATGAGTGTGCGGTGATGATGAGCTTGGCGAGGAGATCTTTCAGGAGGAGGAGCATGAACATGGAGACGATGAAGATGGCGGTGCGGTGCCCCCGCCGAACATGTACCCACTACTTCGACTACGGTGATGGATGGACCCTCTACTACACCTACGACGACAAATCAAGAACGAGGAGAAGCTGATGTTGAGGGGGAGGTAGCATCAAGGCGAGAACCTCCCCGGCGAGTACAAGTGGATCACCCAGCTTCGAGGATCATCGGCGACATGAATGAACGCACTACACGGTCGAGGGTTCGAAACAATTCTCATTTCGCTCATGCTGCATTTGTTGCTACTTTTGAGCCCAAAGACATTGGACACGCACTATCTGATCACAATTGGGTTAATTCGATGCATGAGGAGTTGGAGAACTTTGAGAGGAATCAGGTGTGGGAGTTGGTTGACCCTCCCCCAGGGTGTAAGCCGATTGGTACAAAATGGGTGTGGAAAAACAAAGAGGGAGAGAAAGGTGAAGTGGTGAGGAACAAGTTGAGACTTGTTGCTCAGGGGTTCAGTCAAAAGGAGGGGATCGACTACGAGGAGACCTTTGCTCCCGTAGCCCGTTTGGAGGCGATTAGGATCCTTCTAGCCTTTTCTGTGGCTAAAGGGTTCAAGTTGCACCAGATGGATGTGAAGAGTGCTTTTCGAATGGTGTGTTGGAGGAAGAAGTGTATGTGAGGCAGCCTCGGGGTTTGAGAGTGAGAAGTACCCCCACCGGTGTACAAGTTGAGGAAGGCGTTGTATGGGTTGAAGCAGGCGCCTAGAGCTTGGTATGGCAGGTTGAGGGGGTTCTTGTTTGAGAGAGGTTTTGAGATGGGGAAGGTCGATCAGACCTTGTTTTTGCTGAGGCAGGGCAGAGATATCCTGATTGTGCAGGTGTACGTGGATGATATTGTCTTTGGTGGCTCGTCTAACTCTCTTGTTGCAAGGTTTGCAGATGATATGAGCAGGGAATTTGAGATGAGTATGATGGGCGAGTTGCAGTTCTTCCTCGGGCTACAATTCAAGCAATCAAAGGAAGGAACATTTGTGCACCAGGCTAAGTACACCAAGGACATTGTGCGGAAGTTCAAGATGGAGGACTCCAAGGCTATGACGACGTCGATGAGTACGACTACGGTTCTTGATGCGGACGAGGAAGGTGAACATGTGGACCAGAAGGAGTACCGGAGCATGATCGGGTCACTCCTCTACTTGACAGCGACGAGGCCGGACATACAGTTCTCGGTGTGTCTGTGCGCTCGCTTTCAAGCGTCTCCGAGGACTTCGCATCGGCAAGCGGTGAAGAGAATTTTCAGGTACTTGCGTCACACTCCCGACTTCGGTCTTTGGTACTCCGCGTCCTCTTCTTTGGCGCTTCATGGTTTTTCAGACGCGGATTTTGCCGGTGTCGGTTGGATAGGAAGTCCACTTCGGGACTTGCCGCTTTTTGGGTTCTTCTTTGGTGTCTTGGTCTTCCCGCAAGCAGTCGAGTGTTGCTCAATCCACGACCGAGGCCGAGTATGTTGCCGCTGCTAGTTTTGCTCTCAGCTCCTTTGGATCACCTACACCATGAGTGACTTTGGTGAGGAGTATACCCATGTTCCACTTCAATGTGATAGCACCAGTGCCATAAGCGTGCAAAGAACCCAGTGCTCCATTCCAAAACCAAGAACATAGAAGTGAGGTATCATTTTCTGAGAGACAACGTAGAGAAAGGGAAGATAGCCTTGATCCATGTACTAGCCGATATTTTCACCAAACCCCTAGATCAAGCACCTTTCACTCGTTTGCGGGGGGAACTTGGTGTGTGTTTGATTTCTTGAGTTGGGTGTGTGGGAGCTCTCTCTGTAGCATATGTATAGCTTTCCTTTGTGCATTTCTTGCATTTGGCATGGCATATGTAACATGATGTATAGGCATCCTTGTATCTTAGATTGCATGCATTTTGTATCATATGCATTGGATAGGAAAGCTTCTCCTATATACATTGTTCACCATGGAATGAGATATATGTCTTTGTGAGCTTGTTTGGTATGCTATGGTTAGTTTGGCTTAGCTCTTGATAATCTCGGTTTATATCCATGGTTGATGGCTATGTTTTTTAAAAAAAATGTCACATGTATGCGCTCTCATGTGTAAATGCCTTTATATGATCTTGACATGTTTTAGTGGCTTTCCTATGCTTACTTTGTGTTCGGATAGCTAGTTTATTGATCATATGGGGCCAAAGGCTCTTTTGCCATCATGAATGTTTAGCCCTCTCGCTTTATCTTATGGAGGGGCATAAGTTCCTTTTTGTCGCAAAGACATTTCATGTACCATTTATAAATCTGAAAATGAAATGAAAAATGCTTGGAAAATATGTTCCCATGTCATATGTGCTGAATTTAATTTGCTTTGGGTGCTAAACCGTTGCATGATGCCTACCAATGAGAAGTCTCATACATAGAAGTAGGCATATGGCTCGGTGGCTTTGACATGACATGAGGTGCTTGTGGGTGTTTGTGATGGTCTTATGATTAGAATGGCTGTCCTAGCATGAAGTTTGTGTGGTTTTGCCATTTTTGATATGCTTTGATCATGTTTAGGACTTTGCTCATGAGAGGCAAGTTTTTCGCAAAATTGCCCAAATCCATCTTAGCTTCGTCCAATGGTTGTGAAACTTGGTGATCATGTAGTTGAGATCGATACGAAGCTGTAGAGTATCTAACTTGCTCATTTGGACATGTGTAGCATTCTTTGTTGAATTTTGTCTATTTGAGAAGCTCTAGGTTGAATTTTTTGCATTTTTGGCTTGATTCATGCAATTTGCCAACAAGGGGGAGAAGTTTGAGCTTGAAATGGCTTGCTGGGTGCATTTAGAAGGTTTTCAGGTGGTTTCGAGCCATTTCTGGGCTCTGTTGTACACCGGTTTGAACGGTGAGGAGCACCGGTCTGACCGGTGTGAGTGCTGGTCCTGTGCACATGTTAGGCACCGGTCTGACCGGTGGTGATGACCGGTCTGACCGGTGTGAGCTGAAGTTGCTGCAACTGCCCTGTTTTCAGCTGGTTTGCATGCAATTGTCCAGGGGGAGGTGCATTGGTTCAGGGGGAGCTTGCATGCGTGCAGGGGGAGCTCTTTGTGGTTTTTCGAGCTTTGATTCGGTGGTTTGCGCTCTTTGCTTGAGCTTTGCTTTGTCTCGGATGTGTCGAGCCGTTGCCCTTGCCTAAGGGGTCCGAGACTTGTCTTCTTCAAGTGATCTTGCTCTTTGCCTTTGTTTGGCTTTCGATCGCTTGTTGGAGTTTCTTTTTGTTCTTTTCTTTTTTTTTCTTTTCCCTCTTGTTACTTTCGTGTGGGTGTTGTCAATGCACTCATCAAGGGGGAGATTGAGGACCATGTGTGGTTCGAGGACCGGTGGATGGTCGCTTCCTTGTGTGATGAGTGATTGACAACGTTGTGTGGACTGATTCTTGGCTAAGTATTGCAGGTGCAGGTTGCGGCTTGACCGGTGTTGGTGCAGGTGAAGAACAAGCGCGAAAGGTCGTCGCCGGTGAGGCCTCCAGGTGTGGAGAAGACAAGTAGGCTTCGTTCGAGGGACCCGGTGGCCAGCGGGGTCAAGTGCGGGTCGCATGGTGGCATGAACAGCAAGATGAAGTCATGGACGGTTTCTTGGTTGAGCCTCAAAACCAAGGTCGAGCCGGGACTACGTGGGAGCCAAGTCATGAGTGGAGAATGGCGGAGGCTACACCGAGTTCGCGAGGTTTCCGGTGGTTCACCAGAAAACCACTGGGTTCTTTGGTCGATCCACAAAGCCAAGACCGGAGAACCGAAGACGGAGCTGCAGCAGCGCCAGACCGGTCTGACCGGTGGGGACCGGTCTGACCGGTGCGGAGCACCGGTCTGACCGGTGTGCGACGACGCAGTCCGGAATCTTCGAAGACGACACGCGTCGGGATCGCATGGCTTGCGTCGAGGCTACGCAGGGTGCGGTCGTCGGGCATCCGTCCGATGGTGAAGACATCAAGAATTCCAAATCCGCCCTTGAGGGGCTTGTATCCCTAGTTAGTAGAGAAGGGTATTTTAGACATTCGGTTGCCTCCATATAACCTAAGAGGTGAGAGGATGTCAGCCAACTCTTGGAACCCTAGCTCATTTTGTTTTCCCTTTTTCCTTCCTATTTTCCTTAGGTTTTCCATAGGACTAGCAAGAGAGCTTCATGGAGAGATCTTGTTGAGAGGGTTGGATGATCGGGCGGCTTGCTAGACCTTGTATGAACCTTTGTTTCATGTATAGATGATTCGGCGTGGCTCCTCAAGGTTTGGATGTGTTTTCCCCGGTTGTTCTTGGTGGTGATTTTCGGAGCCCTCTCTTGGTGATTTCTTTGGGTTGTTTTCGGGACCTTTCTCTTGGGGATTTGATGGGGGAAATTTGTGGGAACCCTTCGTGGTTCTTTGGGCTGTGATTCCCCTCCCAAATCCGTGAGTAAAGGTGCTCGATTTTGGGGTTTCTTGAGTTCTTGGGTTGGAAGTGCTCTTGGCGGGATTTCTTTGATTCCTCCTTTTTGGACGAGTATTGGTGGGATTAAACTTGGCTATGGACTCCTCATGAAGTGTTCCTAATATCCCCAAAGTCTTGTTCAAGTCCGTGGAGCGATTCGGGAGATCGAGGTTTGGATTTGGGGGAGTTGACCCGCGGGTCTTTGTTCGGCCCCGAGCCGCCCGAGCTACACCGGTCTGACCGGTGCTCTTGACCGGTCTGACCGGTGCCACCCTCGGTGGGATTTTGTTCGGGCGAACATTTTGGTGTGTTCGCTGTTGTTCTGTGGTGCTGCTGTTTCGAGTTTGGGTCAGTTTGGTGGTCGGTTGGCCTGTTTGGTGCTTTGTGGGCTTTCAGGCTGTAATCGGTCGGACCGGTGTGTCTCACCGGTCTGACCGGTGTAGAGCCACTTAGTGAAAGTTGCTCAGTTTCACCAGCAGGGACCGGTCTGACCGGTGGTGCTCACCGGTCTGACCGGTGTTGGTCTGTAGACTCGAGGTTTGGTGTTCCGCTGCGTTCTCGGGTCGGGAGGTTGTGTGTGTTGGTTCCTAGGTCCAGTGGCACTCCAGTGGCTACGTGGTCTTGACCAACTTGGGTAGTGAGTTGGAGAAGTGTGTTGGAAGCCGCGTTCATCTTGTTGGAGTCTCCATCTCCTTCGAGAAGAATTTTTATCGGCTCCCATTCACTCCCCCCTCTCTGGTTCGCCGTATCGGTCCTTCAGAGTTGACATCGACGGACTCGAAGAAGCTCGCTGTGCCACCCTCGTCCAATCAGCAATGTACCTAGAGGGTATCCGACGCTACCACGATCGCAACGTTAAGGAACGTTCCTTCAACGTTGGTGACCTTGTCCTCCGTCGCATCCAGAACACGGAAGGACTACACAAGCTCAGCTCGCCCTGGGAAGGTCCCTTCACAGTTGCAAAGGTGACCGGACCGGGCTCCTACCGCCTCCAGACGCTTGAAGGCGAAGACGTCAACAACTCGTGGAACATCGACTAGCTCTGTCGATTCTACGCCTAGTCTACATGACTACCCTGGGGGCTCCAGTCTACACGACTACTCAATGACCCCCTCGCCGTAAGCGGCCTTCAGGTCCAGGCTCCAGTCTCCGGACTACTCCACTCCAGGATCCAGCCCGCGCGGCTACTAATGGATCTTGGGTTGCGACGAGCGACAAAGGACTCCAGCAGCGGTCTACTGAGAGACCAAGTACTCATAGATCCAGCCAATGCGGCTACTAACGGATCTACTGCTGTAAGCGGCTATACACCCTAGCACTACTTAGCCGTAGGCGGCCTCTGGGTCCTGGCGACTACTCTGTAACAACGGCCCTGGCCACCCAGGTGTACTTCTTCAGTAATAAAGTTTGATTATCTATCAACTACTTTACTGTCTCCCTCCCACAACGGGACTACCGCCGAGTACGACTACTCGCGACGACTCCATGATGGGACTCCGCACTCACAGATGGCGATAACAAGTACTCATTCATGGAAGTTTTTCTTCATTCATACTTAAACAAGTTCATTACAACTGTTTATGTACAACTACTGCTACAAGCTAACTTGACAGGACTACTGGAGATTCAACTTCTTGGCGACTTGTTCAGCAATGGGCGCCATTTGCTCCAGCAGCTTCGTGTACTGCTCGTCGGTGCAGTTGGCGGCTAGTCCGCCGGCGACTACGTCAACTGGGGCCTTTGGGAAGTACGACTTCATGAAGGCCATAATCTGGTTGGGGATCCACTTCGCCAAGTGCTTGACGTAGGTCGCCAGGCGGCTGGGGGCTTCCTTCAGCCGGTCCACCAATGGAGCTATCTTTGGTCCTCCGGGATGAGGCACGAGTAGCCTCGCGATGGGAAGCGCGACCTCCTCGAGTTCCTTCAGCTGGGCCCGCAGCTTCTCGCAGTCCTCGTTCAACTTCTGCAAAGATTTGTAGCAGTTGACGAGGTCACGATCTGACGCAATATGGAGCTCCATGTGCTTGTCACACTCGTAAGCAAGCTCCTTATAATCGTACTCTAGTACCTTGCGGGCCTCTTGCTCCCGGTAGAAGAGGTTCTTCATGTCGATCTCAGAAGCCTTCAGCTGATCGACGCGGGTCTCAAGCTCTGCAAACAACAAAGGCAAAGTGGGTCAGATTCCTTCAGGGTACTACTAATAAGTACTCAGCGCTACAATGGCGTACCTTTATTATTGTTGCGAAGCGACTTGTTCTTCCGCACCAACTCGTCGCTCTTCGCCTGCATATCTTGGATGGCGTTGTGATATTGGGCAAAGGCGGTGTCCAGCTTCGACTGCATCGCGGCGGCGTGCTTCTGGGCCTTCACAAGTTGTTCCTCCAAGGCTTCTGCCGGAGTACTGTGTTGCCGTATCCTTGAAGCATGTCGGACTTCTGTCGGGACTTCTCCGCGACGTCCTGCACCAGACAACACATGTCAAATGGGTACTCAACACTAAAGAATTGACTACTCAAAGGTGTCGACTACTCACCTTCATCCATTGCTCAGCCTGGCGCACCGCCTCTAGGTGACGAGCCACCGTCGTCGGGTCGACAAGATCATCCACCAACAGCTCGGTCCCGCCACGACTACTCGTCGCGGCTCCGGCCATGGGCGCCTAGCGTATTGGCTCCGCGTCCTGGATCTCCGGCGAGCGAACGACTACCTCCAGAGCGGGTTCTGGCAGCGCGTCGTCGCCCTCTCCTCCAGTCGTCGCGGCGGCTTCTCCGACGGCCACCTCCATCGGCTCGGGGGCTCTTCCGGCAGCTCCCTGAGCCTCTGGTGTCACATCTTCAATGGGCACCGCCGACAGGATATCGCTTCCCTCGGCTTCAGCACCTGTCAACAAAAGGACAACTGGATCAGTCATACCTGGCGGCTACGACTACTCATCGGGGCTACTTCCACCTGAGCAAAGTACTCACCGTCCACGACGCTGGCCTCGGGCAAGGTAGCCTCCACGGCCGGCGCCTCGGATGCAGCCTGAGAGGCGGGAGTGGACTTCTCAGCGGGCGGTGCGGTTTCCTCTTCCGCCACCGTTGTGGCGGGTTCATCAGCCTCCCAGGTCAAGTCCATCGATTTCCTGCAGAGTACACAAGCTGGTTGTCAACCCAGTACGACCACCACATCCAATGTACTACTCGGGAAGGATCAGCACTTACAAGCTCGACCGAACCACCGTCACGGTTGGGGCATCGAGGATACTGGCAATGTCGACCAGTCCTGCCTCGGCAGGCGCCTCCTGCTATGCCTCAGTAGTCGCTGCCTCTTCAGTGGCAGCAGCGGCCGGTTCTGTGCTCCCCTCAGCAACAGGGGGCTGGCGCGTCATCTGTGCCAAGAGTTCCTCCACGGTGGGGGCTGGGCTACGACTACCCCCAGTTGGCTCCCTCATCGTGTCCCAATCGCCTTCGTCACCCTGCTCAACGGGGTCGGAAGGCGGCATCTCCTGCAAGAAAGGAAACTTCGTCGTCAATACACAACATCGAGACATAAGTACTCGACTACCCTATTCCAGGCGGCTTACCTCCTGGGACGTGGTCTCCGTGACCTTCAACTTCTTGGCCACGCGCTTGCGGGCCACGTTGCGCGGCTTCCTTGGCGGCGCGGGCAAACTAGCCTCCAGGCTAGTCAGCTGATCCTGAACGAGAGGAATATGAGGCAATCCAGGGCGGCTGAACCTTGACCGCAGCTGGAAGCGCTCCTGCAGCGTTTCTTCATCGTCATCCTCGTTGGACGTGTCTTCAAAGACAACTGTATCATCTCCTTCATCAACCTCGCGCCGCTCCTTGGCCTTGGCCTTCCCTTCCTCTAGGACCTCGACAAGTTGAGGAGGCGACGCTGGCTCGGAGACGAACATCACCACATCATCCTGCAAGAAGCACAATACGTCAGCGCGACTACTCTTACGTAATGAGTACTCGACAATGGGTACGGCTATTGACCTCATTTGGTGGGCGTGTGGTGGAGTACTCGGGCACAGGGCACGGCGTGTACGTCGGCATGTCTTTGAAGATCCTGCCCAGCCTGTCAATGATGTCGTCGTCGACTTCATCACCAGGCATCCACGACGTGTCATCGTCGCCTGTGTATTGGTACCCCAGGGTGTCGCGGGCCATCAACGGCTGCACCCTACGCTTCATGAAGCTGAAGACCACATGTTCGGCCCTCAGCCCGGCTTCTCTCAAAGCCTTAATCTTCGCCAGCAGCTCGGGTAGCTAGATACCCTCCTGCATCGTTGGCTTCGAGTTCCACCACGGTCGGTGCTTGGGTTGCTTCCCGCTTGGCTTCGGCAGCTCCGGGTGGTGGTTGGTCACGTAGAACCACTTCGCTTTCCAATCCAGGTTGGAATCGATCAGCTTGTAGGAGAGGTACTGCTCTGCGGCGTCCTCCCTCATCTGGATCCCGGCTCCCCCCCACTACTCGGGGATTGTTGGCGCTGGGCTGGGGTTTCACCCGGAAGAACTTCCAGAACAGGATCCAATGGGGTTTGATCCCCAAGAAAGCTTCGTAGAAGTGTACACAGACTAAGGTGTGGAAGATACCGTTGGGGTTGAGGTTGAGGTACTCGATGCCGTAGTACCCCAGTAGCCCCTTGAAGAAGTCGCTGGCTGGGAGAGACAGCCCTCGCTCCGCGAACCGGGTGAACATCGGGATCTCGTCCGGGTTCTTCTCCATGGGGTACGGATCCCCTGCAGCGGCTCTCCACATGTCCACCTCCTTCTCTCGCAAGAATCCACTGTTGAGAAGGGCCAGCAGGTCTTCGGTCTTGGCCTTGGATTTCTTCCACTCTCAATTTGGATCTGGCCGCGGCGGAGACACCGGCGGTGATGTCCCCGCAGCAGATCGGGCGGCCTCCTCACGAGTCATTTTCTTCTCGCCGGCGGCCTTCGAGGTCTTTGATGGCGAGGGATTCATTCTCCAAGTGCACGGCGTCTTCACTCGCATTCGTTCGGGGGCTACGGCGGTGGCTTCCTACGGCGGCGCGCTTGGATCTACAATCCTCTCAACGGCGGCAGTGCGCACTAGCAGTGATTCCTGGCTAGATCTGCTAGGAATGGCTGCAAATGCGTGGGGTGAAAAACCGTAAGGGTTTTGGCTTCTATTTATAAGTCAACAGCGGCCCCTCCAACAGTTGGATGGATAAGTTTGCGCACGGCTGACTCAGCGGCAGTGCCTGACTCTTCAACTTTTACTAGTCGACACGCCTCATCTCGGGGCCTCGACTACTTCTATTCAACTTCCTAGGTAGCGACAAGACTCAAGAGCAACTCAGGACACATTCTACAAGATGACCCTTCAATTCGAGAGGAAGTACTCGACTCAAGGCTCGGGGGCTCCGTGTCACGTGTCCTTCGGTTTTTTCTCCGGATTTTACAGGATATTCTTGCCAAAACTTCAGATGGACCCTCAGCCAGAGTCTACAACTCAACCTAAGGCTCGGGGGCTACTCCATATGGAGTGCGATTTTGCAATCGCACTTCCATATCAATTTCGGCTTCAAGGCAGCACGGGCATTGTTGAAGACCTTCAAGGGCGGCACTCGAGGACGCTTGGGACTACTTGAGAAGACTTCAGGATTGCTCAAACATCAGCTGGAGTACATTCCAGCCTCGGGATGCTTCGACTACTCTTGAGGACTTTTGACTTGTAGCGCTCAGGGACGCTTGAGGACTACTCGTTAAGGCCGTCAAGACTACTCGAAGCTATCCTTCTCGACTACAAAGTACTCGGGGGCTTGTCGTATGGACCTCCCTGGGCCCACTACCTCGGTGGGTACCAGGACCGACTACTCGGTGGGCCCCTGGGACTACTCGACTTGCGCTGCACGGCACCTGATGGCGTGAAGCACAAAGACTACAGGGGAGAAGTACTCGGATAGGAAGCTGTACATGTCCCGCACTGTATAGAGGACTCCTAGACGTACTCGACTAGTACTCTCTCTCTCTCTCTCTCTGAACCGACTAGTAACCCTGCCTCCCGGACTGTATAAGGCAAGGCAGGGACCCCTCTCTCTCACGGCTTAAGATTGCATCATCTTGTAATCGCACCCAATCAATCCAGAGTCACGCAGGATACAGGACGTAGGGTATTATGCACCTCGCGGCCCGAACCTGTCTAAATTGTGTGCCACGTGTCTCTTCCTTCGAGTTACCGATCTCGGCGAGGCCACATTCATCTACTTTGGGTACTCCCCTTAGTCGGTTGCCGGTCTAAAACACCGACAATCACAACTTTAGTGCTAGGGGTAGTGTGGTCTTTTGCTTGGCCTGGAGGGGACTCATATATATTAGCTCTAGGGTTTCCAGGCAAACCATCCATCCGGACTACTTCTCATTTTCCTTGCTCTGTAGGGTTAGATTTTTCCTCTGTTTGTAAAGAATCTGACCTCCGAGTGAATGGAAGCTTTCATGGTTGCGTCGATTTCCGGTTTGTAGCTCGTTGGATTTCCGTGTCTTTTTCGAGCTATTTTCGTCAGTTTTTCGTGTGCGGCTTATTCCTTCGATTCTGAGATGTTTGAGCTCGAATTTGTTGGTTGGAACCATGGATAGTTGCTTCGTGCATCTTTGTGCTTGATCTTGATCCCCCAAACTTTGAGTTTGGCCTCTGATTGGAGGATTTCGGTTGGAACCTAGGTTTTTGGTTGAGTTCGGTGGCCATTCGATTCCCGACGTTTTAGTTCGTTTGAGGACCAAAGTTTTGGGGCATAGCATCCCCTAGGGACGCTTCACATCTTCCCCAAACCTTTCCTCAAGAGCTCAAGCCGTTTGGGAGATCCATGGAAGGATAGGTGGTAGGGTGCTCGCGGGTTTGCTCTTGGGCTGTTGTTCCCATGTCTGTTTGCACCTGGTGAACAGTCCGCCTGGTAGGTGCGGACCGTCCGCGTGCAGACAGTTGGCCTAGGGTTCTTCGTGTTCGTCGCGTGTTCTTGAGCGCCTTTGTTTCGATCCGGTTGGCCAGCTGTTTTTGGCCGGTAGGTGTTTGGCGGACCGTCCGCCTGGACGTCGCGGACCGTCCGTGCGGCACCAGTTGCTCACGGACCGTCCGTGGACGAGGTACGGACCGTCCGCGTGTTGGAGTGTGCGTCGGGTCGTTCTGTTGCAATTAACGGACCGTCCGTCCGTGGGTGGCGGACCTTCCGCCCAGTGTCCGCGGACTGTCCACCCCAGGCTCGCGGACCGTCCGCCCGGCACTGCGCAGGATTGCTAAGTCCTTTGCTTCTTGATTCGTGCTTCCGCTTCGGGATCGTTTGGAGTTTGTTCCTAGTGTTGGTAGGTCCGTAGTGACTACGTGACCTTTACAAATTCGTGTGGGAATCCTTGGTTGTGAATTTGGGGTATAGGCCGAGTTCTCTCTTAGGAGAAGAATTTTTATCGGCTCCCATTCACTCCCCCCCTCTCTGGTCGCCTAATCAGTCCTTCAGTTAGACCCCCCCAAGCGGTTAGACCACCCCTTCCAGAAACCTACCCGCGGGTCAAACCTCAACTTCCCATCGCCCAATCTCCCGAATCACTCCACGGATTGCAGCGAAACTTCGGGAATAGCTAGGTTACCTCCTGGGCAACCTCTACCTCAAAGGAATCGACCCGAATCGCTCACAATCAAGAGGAATCGAAGAAATCACCTCTCTAGGTTAAGAACTCGACAAACTCGAAAAACCACCAAATCGAGTCTAATTGAAGGGAGATTTGGGGGCAAAGTCACCAGCCAAAGAGGCACAAGGTCCTCATACGTGACACCCAACAAAGTCCCCAAGAAATCGTCCTCAAAACTCCGCCAAGAAAAGCACAACAAAGAGCTCCAAAAATCACCACAAAAAAGGGCGGGAAAAACACTTCACCACCTTGATGAACCACGCCGAACCATCTATACATACCATGAAGGTTCGTACAAGGTCTAGCTTGCCACCCATACATCCATCCCTCTCTCTAGATCTCACATGAAGCTCTCAAGCTAGTCCTAGAAAACTAGAAGAAAATAAGGACGAAAATGAGAAAACAAATGAGCTAGAGTTCCAAAAGTTGGCTGCCATCCATTCCCTCAAGAGTATATATGGAGGCACCAAAAAGACTAAACTACCCTTACTTAATAACTAGGGATACAAGCCCCTCAAGGGAGAATTTGGAAGTCTTCATATTTTCTTCATCGTACGGATGCCCGGCGACCGCACCCTGCTTAGCCTCGACGCAAGCCTTGCGATCCCAACGCGTGTCCTCCGCTTCGAAGCATCTCGGCGCCAGCGACCAGGGCGGTCTGACCACACCCCTGGGCGGTTAGACCGGCCAGGCGGTCAGACCGCCCCTCCTGGGCGGTTATACCGGCCTGGGTGGCCGCACCTCCTCGTCGAGTCTTCAGCCTCGGTTTTTGTGGCTCAATCGAGTAACCCAGTGGTTTTCTGGTGAACCACTGCAAACCCCGCGAACTCGGTGTAGCCTCCGCCAAACGCCACTCATGACTCGGCTCCCACCTAGTCCCAGCTCGACCTTGGTTTTGAGGCTCAACCAAAGAAACCGTCCACGACTTCGTCCCGCTGTTCTTGCCACCATGCAGCCCGCACTTGACTCCACTGGCCACCGGGTCCATCGAACCAAGCCTACTTGTCTTCTCCACACCTGGAGGCCTCACCGGCAACGACCTTTCGCGCTTGTTCTTCACCTACACCAACACCAGTCAAGCCGCAACCTGCACCTGCAATACTTATCCAAGAGTCAGTCAACACAATGTTGTCAATCACTCATCACACAAGGAAGTGACCATCCATCGGTCTCGAACCACACATGGTCCTCAGTAGTGGCAACCATTGGACCCTTTGTACTCCCTCATGTTCGGATACGACGTAGAGTTTTCGGCCAGAACCGACCTGTTATATCCAGGAGGGAACTGGCGCTCGAAGTGAGTATTCCCATCCTGAGTTTGCATCCTTCTAGAATCAGAGTCATTTACGTACATGCCATTAAAAAAGTTGCCAGTTGCGCACATGCCATGAAAAAGTTTCCAAGCACCTTTATGCCATGCACCTGAAGTTCGTTGACACACATGCCATTTTGGATGGATTCTGTTAGGACTTAACGGTTCCACCCATATGACATGTGGGACCCGCGTTTGGAAATGACTATTGTGCCCCTGTCCATCTAAATGCCCAGAAACGAATCGAACTCTCCTCCCTGGAAACGAATCGAGGCCGACTGGACAACTCCCGAATAAGAACCTTAGCACCCGTCGCCGGAGTACCCGCTGCCGGCCGCCGCCGGAGTCCCCCGCCGGCCGCATCTAGCCCCACCCCGTGCGCGGCTATGGCCGGGCGAGGCGAGGCGGCCCGTGCGCACCCGCGGCCCGCACGCGGCCGGGGGCGAGGGCGGCCGGCGGCCGCGCGCCCGCGACCGGCGGCGAGGGAGCCAACGGCCGAGCGGCGGCTTGCGCGCCCGTGCCGGCGGCCGACGCGGCCAGGCCCAGCGGCCGACACCGCCACAGCCCCCATTCTGGTGTCTAGGTAAAAATCTTCCATTTTCCCCTTGTTTATCCCTTCATTTGCTCGCATATATGTGGTGTATGCATATATGCTGAGCAAGCATTGTTGTTCATCTGTAGGATGGACGCCGACTTGGGTAGTGAACCTCTTGACATTTCAAAGTTTGAAATTGGTACTGTACAATTAGTTCAACTAAGCATAGGGGAATCTTGCCTTACTAAATCTGCAGATAGTGAATTTCTTGCTAACCCAAACCCATTGAATGAGCATGCGGATATTGATGATGAGTGCTTGTATATTGACATTGATCCTGAACATCGAGCACCTCTCGTTCTCACTAGTCAAACTGAACCATACACATTGTTAGAAGATGAAGTAGAGGAAGTTGAGGAGGATGAATCTTTGTCTGATGATGAAGTAGGGGAAGATGACATTGTAATAGATAGAGAGCCTGCACAAAAACCTGATGCAGACTATGACAAGAATGATCCTCCTATGGCAGTAGGCACTATGTATTCAGACCAGAATGCTTTTAAGTTGGCTTTAGCTACACATGCTACCAAGTATGAGTTCCAATATAACATTGAAAAGTGTGATAAATCTCAATACAGCGTGTATTGCAGTGGCAAGGATGAGGTCTGTAGGTGGAGAATTCATACCGCTACTTTGAGTGATGAAGTAACAGTGAAGGTAAATTTTTTAACACTATCTATGCATTGATTTTTTTACATTGATTTGTAACACTCCATACCATTGATTTCTACATTGGCAGATCACAAGGAACCCATACAAGCATGAGAATTGTGAGAGCAAAAGAAGGAAAGGCAGTTGTGTAGGAGTGACACAATATTGGGTGTGTGAACAAGTGATTGATTGGTTGAAGGAAAATGGAACGGTGGGTGCCAAAGAGCTAAAAAGGAGGTTGAAGGAGAGGCACAAAATTGATGTGCCAAAGAGCCCTTACATGTTTGAGAAATATTATCAAGCCATGGCTACAGCCAAACCAGAGGCTATAAAATGGCTTCAGGAAAATCACAAGAAATTGTGGACTAGGAGCCAGTTTTCCACATTATTAGAAGTGGATTATGTTACCAATAACTTGGCTGAGACATTAAATAAATGGGTAAAATTAACTTGTTTAACTTTGCATTGATTTTCTTATTTTATTCCAAGTTTGCTTGGCAGGCGAAGGATATGAAGGGCATGCATCTGGATGAGTTGATGGATAACATTAGACAGAAGATCTTGATTAAATGGAACCTTAGAAAAAGGGTTGCCCAAAAGTTTGAAGGAAAGATCTTGCCTCATATAGTGCAGAAGTTGACAGGAGCTAGCTATAACGTGGACATTGAAGTAATCACAAGCTCACCTGATGGAATTGCAGAAGTTTGTGCTAAGGGAAGTTCTGGTAGTAGCTTCAGGTTTGCAGTGAATACAATTGAGAGGACATATTCTTGCATAGCTTGGCAAGGGTCAGGAATACCAGGAAAACATGTCATTGCCTACATCACATCAATCCCTAGGGCCAAACTTGAAGATTATGTAGATGAGTGCTATTCAGTTGAGAAATTCAAAATTGCATATGCAGGTTCTATGCCCTTTATTCCTGACAAGTCCATGTGGCCCAAACCCACCCATGGCTTCTTCACGCATCCCCCATTGCTTAAGTCAATTGCAGGAGGAAAGAGGAAGAACATGATGAAATCAGCTTTGGAGGGAGGTAGTAGTAGGAAGAAATCACGCAATGAGGAAGGTACTGTCAAAAGACAACATAAGTGCCCATATGCCATCAGTTAGGGCGCCATTGGTACACATGTAAGAATGGCAATCCAAATGACATAGCTGCATTTGAGGCTGAGAGGTAGACTTTGTAGACATAGCTACACAATGACAACACTTCATGTTTAGCTATGCAAAATAACACTTTTCCATAATTTATTTCACGGTCCACCAAAGAAAAGGCAGAAGAAAGCATCTTCCACTAGCACAGTGACTAGCATTGTTGTGGCCACTACTGGATCAGGTATGGTATTTCCATACAATGAGGTAGTGGCCAATGCTACACATAAGCCAAAGAGAGTGAAAAAAGGTGCCAAAAAAGGGGGCCGCCACCAACAACAAGTACTACCAGGTTGATCTTTCACTTTAACCTAGTTGATCTTGTCATTTAACCTAGCTGATCTTGTCATTTACAACCTACAACCTAGCTGATCTTGTCATTTACAACCTACAACCTAACTGATCTTTTTTCACACAAGGTCTGGAAGTGGATATAGATCCAATGACCCCTTTCCTCTCCAAATTGAGCACCCTCTTGTTGTCCATGAAGAAATTGCATCCTATGAGGTCTCTACACCAAGGCAGAAGCAAGCCGTCATGAAGAAGTGTACACCAAGGAGGGCTCCTGTTGAAGTGACCAACCCATCCAGCCCAGCTTCTAATACCAGAAGCAAGAAGAAACTCCATCTTGAATAAATTATGTGGAGGAACTATTACTTTTCATGTAACTTGAGACATGTATGGTTTGGTGTGATGAAAACTAGTGAACTCAACTGACTATGTGTGGACTAAGTGTGATGAAAACTAGTGAACTTATTTGTTTAAATGTTGGTGACATGAACTTGTTGCTATGCAATAGTCATCCCTAATTTTTTCCCATGTGATATGTACATCTAATTGTATGCAATGGTCATGCACCTATTTTTCCCATTTAAAAAATTAATGTCTAATTTTTTTTCTTATTTTTTGCAACCTCTTTCTAATTTGTTCCACATTTATCTAAATTTTTCCAACATTTTTCTCGATTTTCCCTGATTTTTTAATCATTTTCAAATTTTATTTCCACTTTTCTAAACGATTTTTAAATCATATTTATAATTTTTCCACTTTTTTATTTTTTAATCATTTTTATAATTTATTTCCACTTTTCTGATTTTTACGATTTTTTTAAATTATTTTTTATTTTTACCTGATTTTTACGTTATTTCCTTTTTTCACTTTTCTAATTTTTTAAAACTCTTTATTGCACACAAGGGCAAAATTGTCTTTACACACCCTCTAACACCTTTGTTAACTCTCCATCCATCCAAAATGGCATGTGCGTCAACGAACTTCGGGTGCATGACATACAGGTGATTGGGAACTTTTTCATGGCATGTGCGTAACTGGCAACTTTCTTAATGGCATGTACGTAAATGACTCCTAGAATCAATACCTATAGGAGACTCCACACCTTCTAACCTACCTCAGCAAGGATCACATGTCCTTGGATAGTCACTCGTAGAGCTCCCCTCAGTTCCTAAGATTTGATACCCTTTGGAATACTCCTTAGGTGAAGTGCTACAACGGTTTATACGTGCGCTTGCGGATTCGTTCGTACCCATAGGTATACGTAGGTGATTCTTACGCTCACGCTATCCCGGTGTTGTAGTAGTGACGTTAAGAAATATCAACAATGGGCGGCTCGCCCAAACTTGGGCCCACCCCGAAAATTGAGGCCCGACATGACTAGTGAGATGGCAGTTGTGGGTAGGATTTTCTCACCCCAAAATGATCGGGGTTTTTTCAGCCCTACTAGAACTCGACTCGGCTCGAAAAATGGTGTGTTACAGCCTTAACTCTATCATAATTTAATTTATTATTATTATCCCCTCCCCGCTAACCTTTTCCCATCTTCTATTCTCCTTTATTTTTACTTGCCCTATACTCCTCAAACTCGAATAATGTATGTATAATGTATGGCTCCTAAATCCGATTCGGGGCGCAACCTAATCTCCCAGGTTGGGCTGGGTCCTTCGCGCACCAGCTTCGCATGATTTGGTCTGAGGCGTATTCCGTCGTTATTGCGCCGAATTTGGGCAGGATTTTGGTCTTCTTCCTCGCGATTTGGGGCCAATTTCCCCCTGGTTCTTGAGCGGCGGCTCGAGGATATGGAGCCGCGGAGGTGGCTCGCTGCCGCTGTTTTGATGTGCCTTCTGGTGCTTTGCGGCGGGAGAGGTAGGCTATTGGCACTTGTTTGTCTCGCCGCCAAAAAAAAAAAAAAAAAGTTTCTCTTTGGATTAGTTCCGCTTGAGTGTTGAGCGCCGTAGGGTGGAAGCTGGAATCTGTCTGCCGATTAATTTTCCCACATTTGCTTGGGGAATGTGGGCGATCAGTGATGCGTTGAGCTTGTGGAATCGTTTGGCGCTAGAAAATTAGTACTAGTTAGTAGTTACACGTTTTGAACATTTGTGCTGTTTGTGGAACGCAAGGTTGAGTCTTTGATTCTTAAAGATGCTCCTTCATACATAATGTGTTGGCATAACATGCAAGGATTAGTAATTTAAATAGTCATTTTCCCTCTTGTGTGTATCATGTACTGTGCATTTTATTGCATTCTCATTCTTGCTTGTGCCTTTTTGTTCAGAACTGAAGACCAAACATGCGCCCATATATGACCCAGATCTTGCCCGGACGCTTGCTGAATATACTTCTGCTGTAAGTTCATCTGACCATGTTGACATGTTGTCATCATCCGCTTTAGATAAGCTATTGGTGAAATGGTGAAGACCAGTGATTTCTAGTAAAATATGATGTGCCTCTGGTGACTTGAACTTTGCTTTTGTGTGCAGGTCTATACTGCTGACCTGACCCAATTGTTTACATGGACGTGTGAAAGATGTGGTGACTTAACGGAGGTAACATCATCTGAAAACAGTTTATGATTTAATCAAAGTTTTTCAAATCCATGTTTGGTTTGGTGTGGAAAATTCATTAAAATTATTTTGTGACTCAGGGGTTTGAGGTGATAGAGCTGATTGTTGATGTGAAAAACTGTTTACAGGTTACTACTTTTGTCTCGCCTGAATCATTTTTCTCTTTACTTAGTTATAGGCTTTTGCTTGTATTGATGATGTATTTATGATGAATCAGGCATATGTTGGGTTTGCTAGAGGTATGAATGCAGTTATAGTTGTGTTCCGGGGCACTCAAGAAAACAGGTTAGTATATATCTCTTACCACTTTCTCTTACCTTTTAAATGGTGCCCTTGAAGTTTTGAACTTCTGATTTATTGTAAAGCTTTGCCATTCAGTATCTTCCAAATATCATAGGTGCTAAAATGTGAGGTGTTTCAAATTAAATACATGAGGCCTGTCAAATAGATATAAAAAACAGCCCATGTTATTCTTTTGCAATAATTGTTGTTCCTCTAATTTCTCAGCATCCAGAACTGGATAGAGGACTTATTTTGGAAACAACTTGATCTCGACTACCCAGGCATGCCTGAAGCAAAGGTGAGAGTGGTCTTTGTAATTATGATTAAACTCCATTCACACAGATTTCAGACGCTATTAATGTTGGTCTTTTAATCTTCTTATTAGGTTCACAGTGGATTTTATTCTGCTTACCATAACACAACATTGCGTGACGGAGTTGTCAGAGGTATTCAAAAGACCAGGGAAGTCTATGGTAATATTCCTATCATGGTTGCAGGACACTCCATGGGAGGAGCTATGGCTTCATTTTGCGCCCTTGATCTTGTTGTGAGTAACAAACTTTGTACGAGGGTTTTTGTTTTATTTGCTTAAATGCTTCGAAGTTACTGACCATGGATGCTTCTTTATCTCAAAATTTTGTGCCTGCTAGGATGAAACTATTTTTGCTATTCTTCTAGTATTAGTTGTGAGTTGTTACTGTTACATTACCTTGCATAGTTTACAATCTGGCTGGATATTTCTATTATTTAGTTGGAATCCTACCAATACCATCTGATATTAAGAATCTTGGTCTGAGCATAAATTTTGTGCCAAACTTCCTCATGTTCTAGAGCACAAGATGGACTTAGGCACTCTGTAACTGTGATGCAATAACTTTCAGTATGAACATAGCCATTGCCTCAATCACATGATGTGCATTTTGTTAAAGTATTTTTTCCATTATTCGTTTATAAACCTTATGATAACCAGTGTTCTGTGTCTTGTAGGTCAACTTTGGGTTAAAGGATGTGGCTCTCATGACATTTGGACAACCTCGGATTGGTAATGCTGTTTTTGCTTCTAATTTCAAAGGACATTTGCCAAATGCAATCCGGGTGACCAATGCACACGACATTGTGCCTCATTTACCCCCATATTACCGCTACTTCCCGCAAAAGACATACCACCATTTTCCACGAGAAGTATGCCTTTTGTTTTGTTTCCCTTTTGAGCTATATAACGGTCTCTTCTTATAGCACATAAATCAACTTTATTGTTCTTTCAGGTATGGATTCACAGTGTTGGCCTAGGAAGTTTTGTATATTCAATAGAGGAAATTTGTGATGGTTCTGGAGAAGACCCAACTTGTAGCAGGTCCCGCACATACGTTGCAGTTTATGTGGTTTAATTATTTATACTGATGTCCCTCCTAAAATCATCTTTTTCTGTTCTAGGTCTGTGAGTGGAAACAGCGTGCAGGACCATATACACTATCTTGGCATCAGTATGCATGCCGAGTCATGGGGGCATTGTAGAATCGTCACGGATGATACAACTCTGCAGTATAAGATGGATACTAATGGCAACATTGTGTTCTCCAAGCAGCCTGGTTTATCAGACGATGAGCTACGTGGTGCACAGTGAATAAAGTCAAGATGGCATGAATAAGTTACCTATGTTGCAGGTACATTCAACGGGGTATAAGATCAATGACTTTGCAGATAGTTTTCAACTTTAATAGGGCTTGTCAGCTGTATATACATGTATATATCTCAACTTTTCAAAGCGTAGCAGCTTCCACTTGTATAAAGAAAACTTTTCTTCAAAGAAATTGGATTTTTCTTTGTCCTTGCAGAAAAGTAGTTCAATATGTTTTCATGGTCAACCAGACAATCAAACAAACAGGTGTTTAGTTGGAGTGCATTGTGTTGTATTAATAACCTTCATCCTAAGTTTGTTTGACTTGAGAAATGGACTGTCAGTATATTATAACAGCATTCTAGATGAGTTTGCTTCATAAAACCAAACAGGCAAACACTCCTAAAAGAATTGAGTGAATGAGATCCCTGAGAAACAATTTCATGACTTTTGACTAACAGGATTGCACCATTTCTCAAAAGAAACTAACAATCGTGTTAGAACTGGTAACTTGATATCTGATATTTATGCTTATTTGGAAGGTGAAATAATTATGTATTATAACTTCTTTGCAAATCCAACAGAAAAGGTTATTTGAAATGAATGCGTACAGCAACTGCCATGATGCACGTCAATATAATGATTGCAAGTTTGGTTCATAAAAAGAAAGGTGGGGCGAAACCAGTTTCCGAAACAGCATGCATAAGATGCAAGGGGCACAACAGTTCACTGATACAGACAACATAAAAGGATGTTATGACAGCTCAAAACAAAAATGTCACAGAACAGATGTACCAAACATAGGTGGACTGCTGTAACCCCGGTACAAACCCTTCAGGAAAAGAACATCACATCCCTCAAACCTCAGTACTCAGACTCGACATAAGCTCTATACTCCAACAATGGTGCCACCACCAACACCCACCATGCAACAGCAATAATGTTGTTGTTTGCTCCTCTGATCAGATTTTCCCTTTGCTCTTTACGTTTTCAGTCGAATGTTGTTCTTTGTCATGTCGACAAAGGTTCATAAGCATGATCACATTCAGATGCTAGGAATGGGTGTTTTGGCGGTAGTTCTGGTGGTGGTGGTGGTGGTGGTGGTATTTGTATGGAGAGGCTGTGAAGCAGTGGCAATAGCCAGGAAAGCGGAAAAAGGAAAGCTCTATTCACATGACCAAGGGACCAAGATGGAACAGATGCAATGTTCCTAATCGTCCTGTTTGGTGCTGGCAAGGAACTCATCAACATTTTTTTTCTGAATGATGAGTGCATTGAACATTCTGCTTCAGAGTTCTGCTCATTCATACTTTCAATGCCCTGAGATTTTAGTCAATTTCTCCCTCTTGAATTCTCCCCCCGTGTTCTGGCCTCTGCAACGGCACCCTGCCTTTCCGCGGTCCTAGGTGATTCCCTCTTTCTTCCTCCATGACCAGGACTACCCAGTTGCAATACTGCCATATCCACATCATCCAAGCCAGATCGACGACCAGAACCACTGCCAGAGTTTGTCCTGCTAACCTCAGCTTCATATTTTGGTCCTGTGATTGCTTCCCGTCTCCTCAAATCTGGAGAGTGGTGATTCGGTGAGCGAAGACGGCGTTGGTCATTGCTCCCACCACCTCGGCTAGCCCTCGGAGTAGATGAATTACTCCGACTATGTTGAACAGGCGCATTTGGATCGTACGTTTGAGAAGCTAGGTATGAAAGAGCAGTGACCACATCACCTATAAAGGGGCGTGTGGCAGCTTGCTCCTGCAAACACATTGCAGCAACAGCTAAAGCCTGATACAGGCCCCTCATAGGGAAGTGGCCCTGCAGTAAAGGATCAGCCATTTTAGGAAATTTTCGGCGGTCCTTGAATAGAGGACGAGCCTGAAAAAAAAACATAAAATCAGAATGTATATCAAGAGCAATGTTATGCACAAGGGACTCAACAATCTAATATAGTCCTATTTACATTTTTGTAGGATTAGAAACATTTTTGAGCATGACAAATTCTTATGTAGCACATCGACTGAAAGCACTTCTGTGGAGGAATTATTGATGCCACAGGTGGTCTATACCACCTTGAAAAAAATATATGACTGAATTGAGTACCACAATGATATTACATTTTAGAATTTGGGAGATAGCATTCAACAAACAAAAAAAGAGAAGGCAATGGTGTACGAACTATTGAGGCATAATAGATAGGACTATAGGAGTCCATCACCGTATACAAGTTAATAAACGTAAGGACAATTAATATAAATCCTGATATGATATGATGGGGGGATAAAAGAAATTGAACAAACATTTTTTTTCTCAAATACACAGGAGAATTGTGTATCATTGTATTAAAAGTAGAAAGAGAAGTCACACACACACAGAGACTATTAAACAAACATTAACAGTAAAAGAAAAGACTAATTTGTTTGAGTGAAAAAAAAAAACTGTGCTGCTTCCTAAAATATTCTTGATGGGTATTTGTTCTGCTGACTAAGCAGGCTACGGTGACCTAGTCTCTTTTGGTTTCTTATAGAACTTACCTTATTTTCCAGGTGAGGCAACAAAAGTTTAATCACATCCTAATTCTTTTGACAAAATGTGCCTCCATTTTTTAAATCAGATACAATAAACCATAACTGTTGTTTACTTAATCCCATAAATCTAAAAGCTATGTTACCTTTTCATTGATAAATTGAATGCAAACAACAAATATGGAGAAAATTAAGTAGAGAAAAGAGTGTACCCATGCAACTAGGTTTTGCTCTCCATGGGGCTTGGTGTTGTCAATTGCTTTGCGGCCAGTAATCAGTTCAAGGAACACAACACCAAAACTATATACATCAGATTTAACTGTAAGCTGCCCTGTCATAGCATACTCTGGGGCACAGTAGCCATAAGTTCCCATAACACGTGTTGAAACATGAGTCTTGTCACCAACAGGGCCAAGTTTGGCAAGGCCAAAGTCCGATAGCTTTGGATGAAACCCTTCACCAAGTAGAATATTTGAGGACTTGAAATCCCTGTAAATAACAGGAGGACTTGCTTTGTCATGCAAGTACTCTAAGCCCTTGGCAGCACCTGCAGCAATCTTCATCCGTGTATTCCAGTCCAGAGGTTCCTTATCAGGTGGAATATCTAAGTAAAAATATATATATATGATTAAGTTTCTGTTCGGGAAATCTTTGATAAATGTGAATTAATCCATGAATATCTTTTTGAGAAAAAAGTTATGAGTTAGTCTACAAGATACAATCTATCATTAAAGGGAAATAATGACATGTTTTTCATCCTTGTATGGTGATTCAAAGAAACTGCAAAATTTCAACTAGATGTGCAATAACAAATAATCCCTCCAGGCATGAACGCAGATCAAAATTCAAAGTTAACAACCTTTGAGCGATAATTCAACCAAACAATTTCATATTTTTTGTAATTAAATTTGATATGGTTGGATTTATAATCAAATACGCTCTCCAATGAAAATAAGTTTATAACCATAAACAATATAATATAATAAATGAATGATCAAAGTCCAATTTGGGGGACCATGCTATGTCATACCATGCCTTATTAGGCCAGTCTCAATAGGAGTTTCATGAGCATTAAGTTTGTTGCTACATCAGCAAAATTGCTGACTTGGCAAGGTCATTATGAGGAGGATTCCTTCCATTAGATGAGAGAGAAGTTTCATCCTCATGAAACTCAACTGGCACGGTTCTCTGTCTTGGTAATTGTGCACTGAGACTAGCCTAAACAGGAATTGAGGGAGTAATATGTATGCATGCACATAATCCACAAAGCAAAGCATCTCAAATGTAGAGGGATGGATGTTAGAACTGACACTAATTGATAGTTTATGCCTTGGTCCATTTTAATTTCTCAAAGTTCTGCCAACTGATGCAACTTAATAAAACTCTTTGAATATAAGTGTTTCAGTAACATGTGTCAATAACTACAGAAAACCAACCATGCAAATGATCCTCAAGTGATCCCAATGGCATAAACTCGTATACAAGAAGACGTTGGTCCCCATCAGCACAGTATCCAATTAGGTTGACCAGGTTGTCATGGTGCAATAGACTCAGCATCAGAACCTCAACCAGAAACTCCCTATTTCCTTGAAGGCCATTGCGATCGAGTTGCTTCACTGCAACGGCCTGTAATAATGTAGTTTGGTTAATCAAGAGATACACCGAAGAAAAGGTATTCTCACCTATGTCTCACCATATTTGGACCTAAGTCAAAAATTGCTAAACCTAAAATATGAGATGATCTATAAGCAAACATGGAAATCGAAAGCATCAGAGCACTTATTCGAATCACAAACCTGCCCATTCTCTAAACGTCCTTTATAAACACGGCCAAAACCTCCTTCACCCAATAAACAATCTTGTCTGAAGTTCTTTGTGGCAGCAGCGAGTTCACGAAAAGTGAAAGTGTGTGCTGCAATATGTTGATTGTTCCCCTCCCTCGGGATGACTGCATCTTTCTTCGAATCCGATCCACCCTGTGGTTTTGATTTATCTAAAGCAGAAGTTAGTATAGAGTTAGGTCTCATCCAAATTAAAGCGCTCAATATAAACCAGATGAAACCACAACTAGAAGCACAAACTTAAAGTAGCTAAAATTAACCCAGTGCAACAACAAGAAAGGACATACATCAAGTATTTCATTACTTGTTGATGCTAGAACACTTATTTTTATGCCGTATTGTAGAGTTCCTTTCCTTACAAATGTTTAATCATATAGCTGAAAATATGATTGTATTCATCATGCACTTAATAGTCTATAACAAGTATACTGTGCACTACAACACTAAATAAATGCAACAGAGTACATTGTTATGGCCCAGCCGGCGGCCCGCCAGGAGGGGGCGCAGGCCCAGGGGGAGGCGCAGCCCCTGGTGCCTCAGGCGCCCAAGCCGCCGATCGTCTACCGCCGTCGGATTCGTACTCGTCGTTAGGGTTTTCATATTTGTAATAAATACTTTGGGATTGTTAGGAGAATAATCAGTTTGGCAATCAATCAAAGATTGCCGGCCTCAAGGGCCAACCCTAATCCTCCTGCCGCCGCCTCCTGTTCGCGTGAACAGTACCGCGCGGGTACTGTAGCGCGTGAACAGTACCGCGCGGGTACTGTAGCACGCCGCCGCCGCCCTTCCAGCGACCACGGCGCACCAGCGCCGTCGTCGCCCACCGCCTCCACCTCCCTCTCACGCGTATTCCCTGCGAGAGATCCCCGGTAGGGCTAGGAATCCTACCAACCTGGTATCAGGTATGCCAGGCGACGACGACAAGGGGAAGGACGCCAGCCCGGAGCCCACCATGCACGACCTCCTCCAGGCGATCAAGGACCTGGGCGGCCAAGTCAAGGACCTGAGCACCCGCGTCCAGGCGCTCGAGACGGCTGCCCCGGCCCCCTCCGTCGCCATGCCCGAGGGTTTTTCGTACGGGTTGCCGGGCTATGGCGGCATTCCGCCGATCTCCGAGCCGGCGGCGACGATCCCTCCGGGGTCCTCGGCGCCGAAGAAGATCACGGAGATCCGGTTCCCCACTCTCCGTCGCGCCACCGCTCTTCACCGACCGGCCGAACCCATCCGTGACCGGTCGCCGGACGGCGGCGGCGCGGCGGCGCGGCGGCGCGCAAAACGCCGACCGCCCCCCCACGAACACCCCCACCTTGGCGGCGCCCCCCACCCGGCCCCTTCTCGGCGGCGCGGGTGGCGGGCCGTACCGTGGGCCGGGTGTTCCGCGCTTCGGCAAGCCGGAGTTCCCCTCCTACGACGGTTCCGTCGACCCGCCGAACCGGTTGCGCCGCCGCGGCGGTTTTCCGCGGGCAACACACGGCGCCCGGTCGACCGCGTCCGGCTCGCCTCCTTTCACCCCGACGGGGAGTCGCCCAGACGTGGTACTACGCCTTGGAGATTGACGAAGGCGTACCGACGTGGGAGCGTTTCGCGGAACTGTGCCATCAACGGTTCGGGCCGGCGGTGCGTACCAACCGCCTGTCCGAGCTGGCACGTCTTCCCTTCGCGAGCTCGGTCCGGGGGTACCGGGGAGCGCTTCAACGAGCTCGTCTGCCACACCGACGACCTTCTGCCGCACCAGAAGGCGGACCTCTTCGTGGGGAGGCCTTCCGACCATATCCGCGTCGACGTCGAGCTGCGTCAACCGGACGACCTCCAGACGGCCATGTACCTGGCACGGGCCTACGAGCGGCGCGCGGCGGCATCCCGGCCCGCCGACGGCACCACGCCCGTCGACGGCGCCTTCGCGCTTTCCGCTTCCACCGCCGGCGCGCGCACCCCCCTCCGGCGCTTCCGCGCCACCCCCCCCCGGCGCCCCCCCGCCCGCGGCGCCGCGCAGTACACCGGCCCGGGCGCGCGCGCCCACGCGCCCCTTTCGCCGGTCTCACACCGGCGGAGATGGCCGAGCGCCGCCGTTTGGGACTCCGCTTCAACCGCGACGAACCTTTCGTTCGCGGGCATCGGTGCAAGCGGCTCTTCAACCTCCTCATCACCGACGACCGGAGGACGGCGCGGCCGACGCCGACACGAGAGGCCGCGTTACACGCGGCCCTCATGGCGAGCGACCCCACACCGCTTCCACCGGAGGACTTCAAGACTCGCTTCCCCGACTTCCGGCTCGAGGACGAGCCGTTTGTCGAGGAGGGGAGAGATGTTATGGCCCGGCCCGGCGGCCGCCGGGAGGGGGCGCAGGCCCGGGGGAGGCGCGGCCCCCGGTGCCTCGGGCGCCCAAGCCGCCGATCGTCTACCGCCGTCGGATTCGTACTCGTCGTTAGGGTTTTCATATTTGTAATAAATACTTTGGGATTGTTAGGAGAATAATCGGTTTGGCAATCAATCAAAGATTGCCGGCCTCAAGGGCCAACCCTAATCCTCCCCGCCGCCGCCTCTCGCTCGCGTGAACGCACCGCGCGGGTGCGCAGCACGCCGCCGCCGCCCTTCCAGCGACCACGGCGCACCAGCGCCGTCGTCGCCCACCGCCTCCACCTCTCTCTCACGCGTATTCCCTGCGAGAGATCCCCGGTAGGGCTAGGAATCCTACCATACATCTCTTTGGCTTTCATCCGATCAATGTGTGAATTTCTAGCCTCTCAAAGCAAACTTTGAGCATCCCATTTACATCATTTTAAATTTAAAACCATAGTTATTGATAGAAAAAGGAAAAAAGCTACTGTTGAAATACATAACAAGTAAAGAAAAATAAGAAAAACTGGATCCTCTGATGCTAATCAATATCACATGATCTGGATTCTAGAATGCAGGATAAAAAAAATTTTTAGGCAACAACGGGGCGAGCGGCCCACCTGAACCCAATTTTTCATTAGCAAAACAGGAGAACTAGTACAAGTACAGGAAGTCAAACAAAATATTTGTTACTTCTTATCAGCAAAATATTATATCTTTGACGAGCCTCACACCCATATAATCTCTAGACTCAAAAGATTTCAAAGCAATAGACATGGGTGTGACGAGACTCACAACCACAAGCTGGAATGACCATGGACCATGGTCCCATCTTGCACATTAGTATATATTAACTCTACGAACAGTGTAACCTAGCATTAAGCACAGCATCATACAGCCATGTGCTAAACGAAATAGACGAGACGAATTTCAGCTCTTGTGGTATCTGAATCAAATATGCTAAGCAGTATAAGGACAGCCCGAACAGCAAGCTTGGCTCATTCGCTAATTCACCCACCCAAATCCCGGTTTTGCGCGCAACAGCCGCACGGCAGAAGAAATTACAGGCCATTTCCAACCCACAAACGCAGCAAGATCCAGCCTTTCCCCAGAAACCGCACCTGATCCAACCCGGGTGACGCGGCGATCCGACGAGCCGTCCTTACGCGCGCCGCCCTTCTTGGCCGCCCCCTCGCCAGCCGACCCGAAGCACGGCAAGCAGCCCATCCCAGAGCCGCCCTTGGGAAGGGGAAAATAGCCAAGAAAACAAGCAGCGGAGGCCGACCCACCAGATGGAACGGGGATTTCTCCCCGATCTGGGGGCGGTGCCCCTCCCAAATCCGATCTTTGAAAGATGAGGAGGAAATTTGGATGGGATTCGGGAGCGGCGGGTCGGCGAATTGGGGGAAGGGAACCGGGGAGGAGCCAAGGACAGAGAAGGTGTCGAGGGTAAAAGTCAGCTCGGACAGAGTGAAGAGAGAGGTAGGGAGGGACAGAGAGAGAGATCGTCGGGATTCACAGTCCACGGCCGAGTAATCTCACGCCTTGTGGGACCAGTATAACTTGATTTTGTTTGATATTGATTTATATTTGTGGGCCGAGTATGTCATGGTAATAAGTATATAATGACAAAAAATATTAACAATAAAATCCAATTCTACTATTTTTTCATTACACGTGGCGTATTAGCTGAAGGACAAAGATGCAAAAGAGCCTACAGTGTCCCTGTGATGGTTTAAGAGTCGACTTGAAATACGATAAGGGAGACGCGAATTAATCATGTCTTGCCATATGTTTGCTTGTTGTTATGATTTTGAGGGCGTTCGGCGGGTAGAATGGATAGTGCTCAGCTTGTAGAATGAATAGTATTCTATGAGAGGAAATAAGCCTAAAGAAGTCGAGATATGCTAAGATATGCCAGTCGAACGGCCTCTTTATTTTGTTTTATACGCCCTCGAAAGAATGCAAGTCTAACCTCCCTCACGCAGACAAAAAGAATTAAAAAGACACATATGCCCCTTGCACGGGTATTACCATGTGTGGAGTTGAATGACTGCTCCCTCCAATTTGGTAAACGGAACTGCTAGCGCCCCGACGTCCTTCCGGACGCTAGCATCGGACGCCTCTATGACCGTTGGATTTAAAGCAACTCAGTCTATCAGCCGTCGGATCGAAAAGTGCAGTGACTCATGTTGTGAGCATGTTGCGAGCCATTGTGAGTCATGTTGCGAGCAACATCCAACATCAGCGGGCCTCCTCCTTCCCCCCTGGCACAACACCCAAGCGACCCATGTTGCAATCATGTTGCGACTCGTGTTGCGTGTAACATCCAACATTAGGAGCCCTCCTCCCCCTCCTCCTCGACACAACACCAACATCACATGTCGGCAACATCGGAATTCAACATCTGCAAGATCAAAAATCAATACTTGTAACATCGAAAAAATTGTTGATAATGAACTGTCGAGAAATAGGGGAAAACCCCACCGCAACATCTACTTCATGTTGGCTGGAACATTCAAATGACTTATTGAAAATGCAACATAAACAAAACACATGCAACACGCGCGTGAAACATTCAGAAGGGTCGGATGGTGACTAGAGAGGGGGGAGTGAATAGGAGCCGGTAAAAATTCTTTTCAAAGAACCCGGCCTATACCCTAAACAAATCTCGTTCACACACTAGCGATGAACCGAATCACATACCAATCGTCAACACAACAAGGTTATGGATCAACCTCAAGTCTTAGTAACGATTCCTTGAAGCACACGCGGAAGCACGAAAGAAAGGAGAGAGGAATCAAACCAAAGAGCAAAGCAGCCACGCACTGGCGGACTGTCCGGCTAGGAGGGGCGGACTGTGCGCACGGGCCACGCGGACGGTCCGGCCAGAGCCGGCGGACTGTCCGAAAAAGCCAACAGAACGTCCAGTAGCGACCCCTGGAAAAACGGACTGTCCGCGGGGTGGTCGCGGACTGTCCGCCTGCCCGCGGACTGTCTGCGCCTCTGCTGCGGACTGTCCGAAACCTCGTCCAACCAAAACTCGAAAACAAAACGGATCGAAAACGAAGACGAGTAAGAACACGACGAACACACGAAGAACAACCCTAGCCGCGGACCGTCCGCCACAAGCTCGCGGACCGTCCGCGCCTCACGGACAGAGGCAAAAACTGCTCGACCCCGAAGGTCAACTCCCCAAACTCATCACCGGATCTCCCAAACGGTAGAAGCTGTTGAGACAAGAGTTTGAGGACATGATATGCGTCAACCAAGGATGCTATACCCCAAAAATTTTGCCTCCTAACTCCCTAAATCACCGGGAATCGCGGATCCTTTGAACACCACTAAAAACTAGAGCTCCGACCAAAAATCCTTGAATCGAAGTGGTTTCCCGGCGTTTGAGGGCACAAGATCAATCACAAAGATGCACAAGACATCCATCCATGCTTCCCTCAAAGAAATCCGGGGAGAAACCCACTCAAATCCGCGGAATCACACCAAGAACAAAGGCACTAAAAACAAGCACGAAAAAGACCACGGGAAACACAACGCCGAATCTTCTATACAAACCAGGAAAGATTCACAAGGTCTAGCATGCCGCCCTAGCATCCATCCCTCTCAACAAATCTCTCATGAAGCTCTCATGCTAGCCTAGAGAAAATGGAGAAGAAAATGTCTCGGGAAAATGAGAAATGGGAGGGGGAAAATGAAACCCTAAGTCACGGAGAGAGAGAGCCATCCACACACACTCATGGCTTACATATCGGGTCCCGCCGGTGTGGTAAATGACTCGACTACCCCTAACTCAACTACTGGCGATACAACCCACGCAGAGACATTTATGTAATGTTTGTGGGTCTTGCCATCGGACGGCCACGCCTTCGCCGCACCCCGCGTCCTCCCGACACAAGCCATGCGATCCCGCCATGTGTCCTCCGCTTCAAAGCTTCCCGACACGCCCGGATCCCTTCTCCGTCGTGTTGGACCTTCAGACTTGGTTTTGAGGCCCAAACCAAGAAACCGTCCTCCGATGGTTTTGTGGGCAAACCACCAAACCCCACGTGCTCGGCCCGGCCTCCCGCCAAGCCTCTTGACTCGACTGCCACTGTGCACCGGCTCGATCGTCCACGACTTCGTCTTGCTCGTCTCGCCACCATGTGGCCCGCACCTAGTCCCGCCGTCCACCGGGTCCCTCGAACTGAGCCTACTTGTCTCTCCATCTCCCGGAGGCCCCTCAAGGCTGACGACCTTTCGCGCCCGTTCTTCACCTGCAACAACACGAACTAGGCCGCAGCCTACACCTGCGCACTGAGCCAAGAGTCAGTCCAACACCCATTGTCAATCACTCATCACTGAGGAGCGGTCATCCATTGACCACCGGGACACTCCTGGTCCTCAATCTCCCCCTTGATGAGTGCATTGACAACACACAACGTGAAAAGAAATTCAGAGAAAGAAAGTAAGAAGAAAGAAAAACAAAGAAGCTCAACTTATGACCAAAACCAAAGAAAGGCAAAGAAAGGTCACAAGCCGAGCAAAGAACAAACTCCACACTGAAAACAGCAAGAAAGCTCCCCCTTAACAAATGCAAGCTCCCCCTGAACATGTGGATGCAAACTTCCAAATTTTAGATTTCTGAATTTTTCATTAAGCTCACCTCTTCTCCCCCTTGTTGACAATGTATGAATCAAGGTGAAAATGCATGAATGTAAAACAAAGCATATAAACATCTACATGAGCTTCTCAAATAGGCCAAATCTAGTGTCAAAGACTAGAAGTGAGACAAAGAGCACACATATGGATCATAGCATAGTCAAAGCGTTGCCACAAGTAATATATGGAAATATAGGCATGTGACAAAGCAAATTTTCATATTTGAGTAATTTTATCAAAAGATGGCTCACTTCAAATTTAAAGGCCTATCCATGTCATATTCTAGGCAAAAACATGCATATCATCCAGAGATCATACAAGGATATCAAATTCTTAACAAAAGATCATTGCAAACACCCATAAAGCAAAGCATGTCATGTTAAAGCTCATGAGCCATGTGTCCACTTCGGGGAGACTTCTCCACTGGTGAACATCATGCAACATGTTTTGCACCCATGTGTGAAAGATAAGACATTTTAAGCATAAATATGATGGATGGAGCATTTTTCAAGCATACACACTTCTTTTCAAGATTAATTCATTTCATGGTACATGAAGTGCCTTTGCGGCAAAAAGAAGCTTATGCTCCTCCATGAATGCAACATAGGCTAAACATTCACAATGATATCGGCCTTTGGCCCAAATGCAAGAAAGAGACATCCAAGCACAATCTAAGCATGAAAGGCACATTTAGACCAAAAAGTGACATGGATACACTACTACACATGAGTGGAGCACATTTCATCAAATTTAGTCAAGATTAGCATTTGATTCAAAAAGGCTATCTCACAACACATATATCTCAAATATTCCAAGAGCATAGCCTCACATAGCCATTTCTCCACACACATGACCAATATCTTACAAGTAGCCAAAGAAACTCAAATAAGGCATATGACAGAAGCTCATCATCCTAAAATGCAATATGATACAAATGCAACATGATATATAACAAGATGGCTATCCTACCATGGTTTATACATTAAGCAAAGCATGTATATACATCAAAGGAAACATGGTATGATACATATGGTACAAAAAAATAAATCCCCCAAGAATCAACTAGAAAGGGCAAGAAACCCCAAGTTCCCCCCGCAAGCGCACAAATGTAGCTTGGTCGAGAGGCTTTGTAAAGATGTCTGCAAGTTGATCTTGGGTAGGGAAATGACTCAACACAATGGTCCCTTTCTCCACATTGTCTCTCAAGAAATGATACCTCACTTCTATGTGTTTAGTTCTGGAATGAAGCACTGGGTTTTTCCCTACGCTTATGGCACTGGTGCTATCACAAAGAAGTGGGATCTGGGTGCACTCCTCACCAAAGTCTCTCAAAGTGTATGAGATCCACAACAGCTGGGAACAACAACTCACGGCTGCAACATACTCCGCCTCGGTGGTGGACTGAGCTACACTAGACTGCTTGCGGGAAGACCAGGAAACCAACGAGGACCCAAGAAACTGGCAAGTACCAGAAGTAGACTTCCTCTCGACTCGGCAACCAGCAAAATCCGCATCAGAAAAACCATGAAGTGAAAGAGTCGAGGAGGATGAATACCAAAGGCCAAGACCAGGGGCAAACTGTAGGTACCTGAAAATCCTCTTGATGGCCTGTCGATGTGATGTCCTCGGCGAGACCTGAAAACGAGCGCACAGACACACACTGAACTATATGTCTGGCCTCGTCGCCGTCAGGTAGAGGAGGGAGCCGATCATGCTCTAGTACTCTCGCTGGTCCACTGGTGCTCCGTCCTCGTCCTCGTTCGCGTCCAAAGTAGCTGTACTCCCCATGGGTGTCGACATAGGCTTCACATCTTGCATCTGGAACTTCCTCAGCATGTCTTTCGTGTACTTGGTCTGATGTACAAATGTTCCGTCCTTCACTTGCTTGATCTGCAACCCGAGAAAGTACTGCAACTTGCGCATCATGCTCATCTTGAATTCCCTGCTCATCTCATCTGCAAACTTGGCAACAAAGTTATGTGACGAGCCACCAAAGACAATATCATCCACGTATATCTGCACAATCAACAAGTCATTCCCATGCTTGAGGAGAAACAAGGTCCTATCCAAGGTACCCATCACGAACCCTCTGCTCAACAGAAAACCTCTCAATCTCCCATACCAAGCCCGGGGCGCCTGTTTCAACCCATACAGAGCCCTTTTCAACCTGTACACCCTGTGTGGATACTTCTCACTCTCGAACCCCGGTGGCTGCTTCACATACACCTCCTCCTCTATGACCCCATTCAGAAAAGCACTCTTCACATCCATTTGAAACAACTTGAACCCTTTAGCCACGACAAAGGCTAGAAGGATCCGAATTGCCTCAAGACGGGCCACAGGAGCAAAGGTCTCCTCATAGTCGATCCCCTCCTTCTGACTATATCCCTGAGCAACAAGTCTGGACTTGTTCCTCACAACCATCCCATTCTCACCCTCTTTGTTCTTCCAAACCCATTTGGTTCCTATAGGATGGCAATTTGGAGGTGGTTCAACTAACTCCCACACTTGGTTCCTCTCAAAATTTTCCAATTCCTTATGCATAGAATTGACTCAGTTTTCATCAGATAAAGCATGTCCAATGTCCTTGGGCTCAAAGGAGGCAACAAATGCAGCATGAGCGAAATGAGAGGAATTTCTGGACCTTGACCGCGTGGTACGTTCGTCGATGTCCCCAATGATCTTCGATAGGTGATGCACTTCTTGAATCCGCCGGGGAGCCTCACGCCTCGAGACTACCTCCCCCTCAACTTCAGCTTCTCTCGCCTGGTCCTCTTGTCCCACCGTCGTTGTCCATGAAGTAGACGGTCCACCCTCCGTAGTGGTCGTAGGGGAAGTAGTGGGTACACACACTCCGCTTCAGACGCATGGTTCTCTCCATCATCATCTCCAACTTCATCCTTCTCCTCTTCAAAGAGGTCCTCAGCCACCTCCTCATCACCTGCACATTCAAAGCCAAGAGAGGTACATGGCATTGTCTCGTCGAAGGTTACCTCGCAAGTCTCCATGATTTTTTAGTCTCAAGATTAAGCACTCCATAGGCTCTAGAATGGTTAGCATATCCAAAGAAAATCCCATCACTAGACCTAGCCTCAAACTTGTCGAGTTTTCCCTTCTTAAGAATAAAGCACTTGCAGCCAAAGACTCGGAAATGACTCACCTTGGGAGCCCGACCTTGCATAAGCTCGTAACGGTCATACTCTTGAAAGCTCGCAATAAAATCCTGTTGGAGACATGACAGGTCGTATTGACCGCCTCAGCCCAATACCTCCTAGGAGTCCTGTGCTCATCGAGCATCGTCCTAGCCATCTCACAAAGAGTCCGATTTTTCCTTTCCACAACTCCATTTTGAGGGGGCACAAAAGGGGTCGAATACTGATGTTCAAGACCTAGATCACGACAGAAGGCATCAAAATGAGAGTTCTTGAACTCTGAGCCATTATCACTGCGGATAGCTAGAATGGCATTTCCATGCCTCTCGTTCTTCAACCTCATGATCAGATCTCGAACAAAACCAAATGTCTCACTTTTGTCCTCCAAGAAAAACACCCAGGCATAGCGAGAGTAATCGTCCACCACAACAAGGACATGCCACTTCCCACCCACCGAGCGAACTCGAGCTGGCCCAACAAGGTCCATATGCAACAGCTCTGTCGGACGCTCGGTCATGACATCGGTCAGGGGGGATGGGGAGTGGCTACCATCTTGCCATGCCTACACAGAGCACAAACCAAATCCTTCTCAAACTTCAACCTAGGCAATCCTCGGACAAGGTCAAGACCACTCAAGCGGGAAACCAAATCAAGCTCAAGTGACCCAACCGCCTATGCCATTTCCACAAATCACAAGAAGGACCAGCCATCAAACAACGAGCAGGACCCAAAGAACGAGAGAAATCGACCACGAAAATCGACCCTCGGGGATGATCATACAAACAAGATCACCTCGAGAATCCAGCAAACGAGACTCACCCGACTTGAAACGCACCTCAAAGCCCTCATCAAGCAACTGAGAAACCGAAAGCAAATTGAAACCCAAATACTTCACAAGAGCAACCCTCTTCAACGTTACCTTGTCATTCACATGCACTACACCCTCAGAAATCACCCTTCCTCGTCCGTTGTCCCCAAACGTGATGTACATCTTTTCCTTCACTGGGGTGAGGCTGGAGAACCACTTCTTGTCTCCGGACATGTGTCAGGAACATCCGGAGTCGATCAACCAAATGTTCTCCAAGCCTCCTGCCTGTAGTCAGAAACAAGAACGAGAATGAGCCAACGACTCGACACTGGGGTTAGCACAAAGAAAGTTGAACCAGTGTCGAGCCATCTGCTCAAAAAAGGGGTTAGCAAACATCATTCCCTTGCCACTAAATTTCCCATGTCCCATGGAAGGAGTACGAGCACCACGAGGGGGAGAACGTGGTCCGTAGTTCCTCTGGAACCCAAAGCTGTGATAATCTCCCCTAGACCTGTATTGAGGACGAGTAGGGGGCGTCCAGCAAAACCACCACGAGCCCGACCAAACCTCTCACCAGCACGCACACCATCATCTCTCCTATCAAACCTCTCACCACCACCTCTTTGTGGGAACCTACCACCCTGAGCTCCAACTCTACCAACACTCCTCACACTTCCCACACCCCGTGGAAGTGGCACTCTAGGCTTAGGAATACCATGAGACTGGCGATGCCTGTCCTGGTTTGCTCGCTCCCAAGCAAGCCTCTCATCCCTCTTCCTCTTGTAGCAAAACTCTGCTAGATGCCTCTCCTTGCAACAATACTCACACCTGAAGGGTATGGGTTTTGGTTTTGACTCTGGCTTCTCTCTAGACTTCATACCCTTCTCACTCACAAACTTCACCGGTTTCTGGAAGTCATTTGTTTTAGGTGGGAACTTCGGTGGATCTTGGGTTGTGTCAAGCTTGTTGCAAAGGTGGTTGGGCTTTGGTGTGAAAGAGTTCTTGGGTGCTTTTGGAAGTGGGACTTGGATGTCTCCGATCACCTCAAACTCGGGGTTAGACTCAACACACTTCTCATACACACTCTCCCCACTGTTTTTTCCCACTTTCTCACCCAACCACGACCATCCGCTCTCTTGAACTCCTCAATCATGATTTTCAATTGAGGTTCCTGCCCAAACAACCAATCCAACACCTTCCTCAAATAATCATTCTCCTCATAGATGACATCCAAACGGGAAGTAAGTTCAAGATTGCGCAAAGTAACTTCATCACAGCTAGTGCATGCATTGACAACAGGAGATTTCAAAGAAGCTTCCAAAGTGCTAATGGTAGAACGAGCATCAACAAGCTTAGCATGCATAGTAGGACATGATTTACAAGCACCAAGCAAAGTGGGTCTAGCCTTAAGCTCATCATACTCAGTCCTAAGAGCATCTAGTTTAGCCAAAGTGGAAGCATTCTTCTCATTAAGCAATTTGATCTCATTCAACCATGCATTACATTCAGAACAATCAACATCATCAGAAATGGTAGGAGTAAGTTTCAAAGAGTCATTCTCAAGTTTCAATTCAAGCAATTTGGACTCTAACTCTCCTACTTTCACACTAGCATTCTCAAGTTGAGCCCTAAGATCTCTCCTCATCTTCTTAGCATCTCTCAACACACTATCACGGTTGTCAATCAAACCATTCAACCTAGTGATCTCAGCAAGCAAAGAGTCGGGGTCACGGTTTACCTCATCCTCCGAGTCGGAGTCGGTGTCTTCCTTCTCGCTCTTCTTGCTGCTTGAGCTATGGGCCATGCCACAAAAGCCTCCAAGTGCAACACAGCTCAAACCACTGAGGTTCCGGCTTGCATTCTTCTTGCCCTTGTGCCTCCCAGCGTCTTCATCCTCACTGCTTGAGCTTGAATGCGCGTCGCTTGAGCTTGTGTCGACGTCGCTTGCACCGGCCACCATAGCTCTTGCCTTGTCCTTCTTGTGGCCGCCCTTGCTCTATCGCCGCTTGTCCTTGTCCTTGCTCTTGGACTTGCTGTAGTGCCTGCCCTTGGAGGAGTACTTGTCTTCACGCCTCGGGTGCGCCTTTACTCGCTCATCTTGTACTTGTTCTCCTCTGCTTCCGGGCACTCGGCGATGAAGTGTCCACGCTTGCCACACTTGTAGCATGTCCCCGAGCTTCGCCTTGCATTCCTCCGGTTCTCATGTAGTCGATTAAACCTCCTTGAGAGCAAGGCTAGTTCCTCCTCGCTCAGCACATCGAACTCATCATCTAGAATGGACATGAGAGAAGACAAGGAAAACTGTCTACAGGAAGGGTTAGTGTTGGCTTTGCCCTTTGATCCGCCCACAAGAGCAAGACTATGATCAGTCGAGCCCTCATGCTTGGATTGCAACTTCCTGTCAACCTCAGCTAACTTGAGCTTAGAAAAGAGATCATCCAACTCAATAGTCAAATATTGCTCAGACTCCTTGATGGCCTCAACCTTAGCACCCCAAACATTTTGGTCCAAGATATGCAAGAGCTTCAAAGCTTGATCATGCTCGGTGTAAGGGAAATCTTCAACATTGGCCTTCATGTTGTTCACGATGGCGGTGAACCTCTGAAACATCGCATCAATGTCCTCACCGGGAAGTTGAGTAAAGTTCTCATATTGCATCCGATAAGAAACAAAGAGGTGAGCCTTCACATGGTTATCACCACTGTGAGCAACCAACAACTTCTCCCAAATTTGCCAGGCAAGATTCAAATGGCGAACACGCTCAAACTCAGGATCACAGAAGCTTCGGACCAAGTGATCAACGGCTTTTGCATTCGCCTCATACTTGTCCTTAGCACCGGCATCGGTCACCATAAGAGTGTGGATATCCGCCGGAATAGCATAGGTCTTGTCAAGCACGATGAAATCCAACAACTTGCCACGAAGAAAGATCATCATACGAGCCGCCCACTTGTGGTAACCCTTCCCATCGAAGTGCAGCGGACCGCCCCGCTCAACGTACGCCATCTTAGGATTCAAGACTTGTCAAAGTCACCACGAATCCGGCACCAAGCTCTGATACCAATTGAAGGATCGGATGGTGACTAGAGAGGGGGGGGAGTGAATAGGAGCCGGTAAAAATTCTTTTCAAAGAACCCGGCTGATACCCTAAACAAATCCCGTTCACACACTAGCGATGGATCGAATCACACACCAATCGCCAAGACAACAAGGTTATGGATCAACTCAAGTCTTAGGAACGATTCCTTGAAGCACACGCGGAACCACAAAAGAAAGGAGAGAGGAATCAAACCAAAGAGCAAAGCAGCCACGCACTGGCGGACTGTCCGGCTAGGAGGGGCGGATTGTCCGCACGGGCCACGCGGACTGTCCAGCCAAGTCCGGCGGACTGTCCGCACGCGTACGGCGGACTGTCCGGCCTGAGCCGCGGACTGTCCGAAAAAGCCAACAGAACCTCCAGTAGCGACCCCTGGAAAAACGGACTGTCCGCGGGGTGGTCGCGGACTGTCCGCCTGCCCGCGGACTGTCCGCGCCTCTGCTGCGGACTGTCCGAAACCTCGTCCAACCAAAACTCGAAAACAAAATGGATCGAAAATGAAGACGAGCAAGAACACGACGAACACACGAAGAACAGCCCTAGACGCGGACCGTCCGCCACAAGCTCGCGGACCGTCCGCGCCTCACGGACAGAGGCAAAAACTGCTCGACCCCGAAGGTCAACTCCCCAAACTCATCACCGGATCTCCCAAACGGTAGAAGCTGTCGAGATAAGAGTTTGGGGACATGATATGCGTCAACCAAGGATTGTATACCCCAAAAATTTTGCCTCCTAACTCCCTAAATCACCAGGAATCGCGGATCCTTTGAACACCACCAAAAACTAGAGCTCCGACCAAAGATCCTTGAATCGAAGTGGTTTCCTGGCGTTTGAGGGCACAAGATCAATCACAAAGATGCACAAGACATCCATCCATGCTTCCCTCAAAGAAATCCGGGGAGAAACCCACTCAAATCCGCGGAATCACACCAAGAACAAAGGCACCAAAAACAAGCACGAAAAAGACCACGGGAAACACAACGCCGAATCTTCTATACAAACCAGGAAAGATTCACAAGGTCTAGCATGCCGCCCTAGTATCCATCCCTCTCAAAAAATCTCTCATGAATCTCTCATGCTAGCCTAGAGAAAATGGAGAAGAAAATGTCTCGGGAAAATGAGAAATGGGAGGGGGGAAATGAAAACCTAAGTCACGGAGAGAGAGAGAGAGAGAGCCATCCACACACACTCATGGCTTATAGGTCGGGTCTCGCCGGTGTAATAAATGACTCGACTACCCCTAACTCAACTACTGGTGATACAACCCACGCAGGGGCATTTATGTAATGTTTGTGGGTCTTGCCATCGGACGGCCACGCCTTCGCCGCACCCCGCGTCCTCCCGACTCAAGCCATGCGATCCCGCCGCGTGTCCTCCGCTTCGAAGCATCCCGACACGCCCGGATCCCGTCTCCATCGTGTTGGGCCTTCGGACTTGGTTTTGAGGCCCAAACCAAGAAACCTTCCTCCGATGGTTTTGTGGGCAAACCACCAAACCCTGCGTGCTCGGCCCGGCCTCCCGCCAAGTCTCTTGACTCCACCACCACCGTGCACCGGCTCGATCGTCCACGACTTCGTCTTGCTCGTCTCGCCACCATGTGGCCCGCACCTAGTCCCGCCGTCCACCGGGTCCCTCGAACCGAGCCTACTTGTCTCTCCATCTCCTGGAGGCCCCTCAAGGCTGAAGACCTTTCGCGCCTGTTCTTCACCTACAACAACACGAACTAGGCCGCAGCCTACACCTGCGCACTGAGCCAAGAGTCAGTCCAACACCCGTTGTCAATCACTCATCACTGAGGAGCGGTCATCCATCGACCACCGGGACGCTCCTGGTCCTCACATTCGCAACATCATGATCCTCTTTGCAACATCCATACGAAGCATTTGAAACACTCACATGAAACATCCAGAACACTGGAACCCTAAGCTTGCAACATGCAAATAAAACCAGAAAAAAAGAGATGTTGCACGGGTCGGGAGAAAGATGCAAAGTCAACGGGGGAGCTCGCCCGCCCTCTTCTCCCACGCCCCTGGCCGCAGGGAGCGGCGGCGTGCTCCCAGCTGTGCCCTGGCGACCGAGGAGCGGCAACGCTCGCCGAAGTCGCGGCTACGAAGGGGAACGCTCGCCGAAGGCTGGGGGTGGGCGTGCTCACCGGCACCACGACTAGGGAGGAGCGTGCTCATCGAAGCGCGCTACCAGGGAGGGGAGGCGCTCAACGGAGGCGGGGGAGGGGGCGGTGCTACGCTCCTCGAGTCGCCCACACACCCATGCGCATGGCCGTAGGGGAGCGATGCTCATCATCCGGTCGCGCCTTGGAGCTTGAGCATGGGCTGAGCAGCACATCGACATGCGACGTCCAGCCGCATCCTAGAGCTCGGTCGTGTGAGGAGAAGCACAACGACACTCGACATCCGACCAGTCCTGGAGCGAACGTGGGTGGAGCAGCATAGCGGCGCCGGCATCCGGCCATGCCCTGGATCTCGAGCGCGGCGGAGCAGCACAACGGCGCCCGGTCGTATTGCAGTAAGAAGAGATATTTTGGTACTTGGTGGGACCAATGGAAGAAGCGGTGGGTGGCGGTTCAGATAAAAGCTACGCAAAAGATGTGGATAAAGTTTCACCACGCGTCCATCCGGGGAGACTTGTTAGCGTCTGACGTCTTAATACTAGCATTACCATTTGGTAAATAAGTCGTTTTAGACAGCAACACGGTCATCAAAGCACAACTTTGACTTCTCTTTCCTATAAAAATATTTATTGAAAAGTTATATAGATTAAGCAGCCAATTTACAAAACAGACCTTCAGAGAAGGCTGAATTACAATTAGGTCCATCGACCGAGATACAACATAGTATACGGTGGTGATGAAGACGAACTTACCAGCGGTAAGCTAATGCGTCAGTTGAAGGAGGGACGACGGAGCCGCTGATGGAATCCACACCGTACGACCGAAGGATATGTAGAAAACCCGTCACCGGCGATACAGAATGAGGCTCGAGTCGAAATCCGGATGGAGGCGAGCTCGTCGGGTCAACACCGGGTGAAAATGCGCTGGGGTGGACTGGATCTGCTTGCTCAAAGGCTGCTCGAAGATGGTGGAGGCGGAGGCAAGCGGTGGAGGAGGCAAGGGTGACGCCGGTCGCAGTCGGGAAGGGGAGGCAACCTAGGACCATCCCAAGAACCAAATCCGCCCATAGGGAGATCCGATCCACGCGAGACGGTTGATGAACAACCTCAAGCCCGACTGGATCTGAAGCGGTAGTGAAGAAGCACCAACAGGAAAGGGCGGAGGGAGATTGGGGGAAGCTGCTAGAGGAAGCGAAGGAGTAGAGTTTATTTTATTGGTACTAACCAGGGAAGGCAGGACGACGACAACGATGCAGCCGGAGTAGGCTCCGGTGACGGCGGCGGCCGTGGTTGTACTCCATAAGTAGCGGGAACCACAACGGGTACTAGCCATGTAGGTACTGAAAGGAAGAGAAAAAACTACTACAAGTAAGCTACTAGGGGCGAGGGGCCCCTCTCCCGGCGCTCTCCTGTGAGCTCGCCGGAGGCGGATGGGAGGGGGGTCGGATGGAGGTTGCCAGAAGGATCTAGGAGTGGGAGCCTATCCTTTCCTTCCAAGAGTGAAAGGAGCCAATTACAACCAAGACGTCATCGGTGAGCGGGACGCCGGTGAGCTGCAGCAGGGGCGCCGGAGACGCATGGTTGCAGTGGTGCGGAAGGGCCTCGCCAAGCGTAGGCTTGAAGTGGTTGAAGACTCCGTCATGGGAGAGCATCGCGGACGACTCAACGATGAAGATGAAGATGGTGTCTGCGAGTCGGAGGTCGTCGTCTTCAAAGCCGGTGGGTGGCTCGCTACCAAGCCGATGGCGGAGGATCTTGAGGGGTCTTGAAACTAATTGGATCCGAGCTGCTTTTAGGGTAGGGATTTGGGTGGAGGCGGACGGACGAGGGGAAGATTTGGGGCGTTCCGGCTCAGATTTGTGGAGTGATGGAGAGGAAAAAGAAAATCCGAGCCAGGGGAGGTTGGAAGGGAAGGAGGGGATGTCGATTGTGGAGGCGAGGGCAGGCGGTGGTGATGACGAAGCGAAGAAGTAGCAGATCCCAGCGAGGGTGAAAAGGTGTGACGGAGGGGAAGGGCGAAAGGGAATCTGCTACGGGAAAGCGAAAGTTTATTCGGCGGAGACGATGGCGGAGAGGGAGCCGAGGAAGATCTCTCGGCAAGCACACCGACGACGACGACAAAGAGGCGCGATACGACAACTACTACTAGGAGCTATTACCACTAAAAGCTAGAGCGAGCTGAGGCCGGTGGACCCCGCTCCCTACCCGCTGCGGCGAGGCGAGCTCGCCGGAGCCGGGAGGGAGGGGGCGAAGGGAGGCGGAGCAAAGGGAGCAAGCGGAGGCTTCGAGACGAAGGCACCAGGAGGTGAACATTGGGTTGTTTCCTTTCAAAATCAGCATGTTTGGCATGACACTAATTAGAACAGCTTAAACTTTCTTATCTTCTATTTTCTCACGCAAGTTAGCACCCCTCATTATTGAGTTTTTTTACGGTACACGACCGCCATGTACCACCGGTCTAAAAAGGACTCGTATGTAATAGAAAAGGATCTATATGTAAGGATCCGACGGTTGAGATTAACTTTGTACCACTAGTTTTTTTTGTGTGGTATGGGTGGTATACATAGGTTGTATGGGTAGTATACGGGTATTATCAGAAATGCAAAATGGTATGGGTAGTATAGTGTGACGGGGTGAATGAAGGGAGGAGGAATTTTTTCCAAATAATATACATCAAGCAAATTACCATTTTACTCATAGTAAAAACTGGAAAAAATTGATAATACCATCGTACTACCAATGAGTGGTATTGTGTATCGTATATACCTCTTTTATTTTGTTGAAACTGTTTGGAAATAAAGTATCGGTAGTTAGCATATCTTTTCCTCCTTCTTATGTTATAATAACATATTTTGTAATACTGACAAACTGAATAAAATATTGGAATAAAGATCATTGCTATGTCTGCTTGACCAATGTGAGGAGCCATGGGCTCATCATCCTCTTCTCTATTGTTGCATGACATGATGGCTGCAGGATTTTGAGTTTTTGATCTATCTGACAAATGGGAAGCAAATTTGTCCTTGGCATTGACCTTTTTTAACATCTTTATCCAAAAGTCAGACATTTTTCTCTAGTATTGCATGATTTTTTCTTATCCCTCCCATCCTGTACCTCACGAGTAAATGAACCAAATGGAATAGGAAAATGCTTTAATAAATCACAAGCTTATATTTCAAAATTCAGCTCGATAGCACGTGTAGATTTTGAACTACAACATATCTAGGCTAAATCAATTTCAATTTTTCATGCAAAAACTTTCACTCAAAAGTAGGGTCGTGCTTCGTAAAAGTTGTAGATCTAGTCACAAGGAATGAAACAAAATTGGTTTGACATTTTTCTACAATTTTCTATGATTATTCTAAGATCTGATCAAAAGAGTTCAAAGGTTGAAGAATCTTTTTACTAACAGGTCCCTTGAAGTTTTCCATCTCTTACAAAAAGACCCCTGGTTTGCATTAAAGTCCCTAGAACTAATCTGGGCCTCGCAATTGGGTCCTCGGGGGTGCACGACGGCGGCCTTGCCGGATTCCGACGGTCCGGTGGCCGTGACCGACCAGGAATAGTCAGTGGGCGGCGGAGTGCTCACCTTGGCTCGATTCGTGGCCGAAAACGGGCGGGGACAGCACCAACAAGGTGGTTCGGCGGCTCTACGGCTCAGCGGCCGTGACAGCTCGGCTCCGGCGAAGAGGGGTGCACGTCCAGGGCAAGGTGCGACACAGGTAGGGTCTAGGGTGGTTGGTAGGCACTGGTCGCGAGCGGAGGGGGCAGCTCGTCGGCGGCAGCTTAAATGGCACATGACGGCACAGGCGAGCGGCGACGCTGACGACACGCGCGGGAGCGAGCTCGGCCTCATTTATACGCGGACAAGGGCGATTGCTTCGAGCGAAGGAAGGCCAGGGGAGGAGAGGGCCCGGATGGCGGCCGGTGGCAGTGTGGCACGACTTTAGGGGTCGGGGGCCAGTGGCGATGTGCGGCACGCCGATGCGAAAGGCGAGGGGGTCTGGGGCCTTGGCCCGCGTGTGGGGGACCCACTTCTCGAGGTTCGCGCCAGGAGAGGCCCGAATGCGAGCTGCCGCGTGACGGCGTGCTTGCCATGTGCGCGCGTGGGGTGCGCGCTCTGGAGCGTGGGATGGGGCAAAACTGCTCGGTTAACTCGTGTTTGATCGACGGTTTCTCCAAAAATTCGAATTGGACGAAATTTTCGCCAAATATGAAAGTTGTAGTGTGAAGTGCCCTCTACAACTTTTACAAAGGGAGATATGGCATTTGGTGAAGGGTTTAGCTGGGGATGTGCGTTGGAAAACGGGATTTGCTCCACTCCAATTACTATTCGAATTGCCTTGTGTCGTATGGACCTCCCTGGGCCCACTACCTCGGTGGGTACCAGGACCGACTACTCGGTGGGCCCCTGGGACTACCCGGCTTGCGCTACAAGACACCTGAAAGCGTGGAGCACAAGGACTACACAGGAGTAGTGCTCGGTTAGGGAGCTGTACATGTTCCGCACTGTATAGAGGACTCCTAGACGTACTCGACTAGTACTCTTTCCCTACTCCGACTTGTAACCCTGCCTCCCGGACTATATAAGGCGAGGCAGGGACCGATCTCTAGCATCCAATCTTCTCTCATACAACTCAAGGCGCACCATTGCACCATCTTGTAATCGTGCCCTATCAATCCAGAGCTACGCAGCATACAGGACGTAGGGTATTACGCACCTCGCGGCCCGAACCTGTCTAAATTGTGTGCCACGTGTCTCTTCCTTCGAGTTACCGATCTCGGCGAGTCACAATCATCTACTTCGGGTACTCCCCGTAGTAGGTTGCCGGTCTAAAACACCGACAGCTGGCGCGCTAGGTAGGGGCTCTCGCCCGAGATCACATGGCGAACTCGACGGCTCCCGTCCACTTCAAGCCAACTGTCGCCTTCAACCGCGGCGACACCTTCGTTTTCGGCGCTTGGGTCTGCACTGCTGATGGCGCGGGCTCCTTCCAGCACCGCCTGACCATGCAGCATAACCCGAAGACAGGCTTTGTGACGCTTCCTGAGGTTGTCACAGGCGAACTCGCCGGCAAGTTCGGTGAAATTTCGCTCTTCAACCACCACGCTGACTTCGAGATCGAGTCCGTCTCCAACTCGAACCCGACGTCGCCATGGGTCATCGCATGCGAGCTGGCTGCTCAGCCATCGCAGGCGGTCCCCTCATCACGCGAGCACTCCGCGCGTGGCCCGCGCATCCTTAGCCGGGCCCGCACGGGGGCTCCCACTTCGCGCCGGGCCGGCAAGGAGCCCGTACCCGAGTACAACTCGGACTCCGACGCCGTCCCCGATCGCGCTCCGGACTCCAGCCCTCTCTCCGAGTTCTACTCGAACCCGGACTACGAGTTCGACTTCGGGTCGGACCCTGAGGGGCCCGAGTCTGAAGACGTCTCCACTGAGCTTCCTTTGTCAGGGCCAGCCTCTGGGCTGGTTATAAAATCAACGCCGGCCGGGAGATATGTCTACTGGACAGACCGCAAGCCCGCTGACCTGGTAAAGGGAGACTCACGCTACGTCGCCTACATCGACTCGCTACCGTTCCGGAGGGAACACCACTAGCCCGGCCGACTCAAACACACCAACCGAGGTGGCACCCTCCGATTCCGGCCCTTGGCACCCCCGATCGCCAAGTCTTCATGGCTGCTGGCGACACCCCAGGACCTTCAGGCACGGCTGAGGACAAGTACCTGGAGGACATCTCCGCAGACGAGCTGTCTGCTGACGCACCTGCAGACGAGACCGCCGCCAACAGGGACGCTCGGCGTGAGCGTAACAGGAAGCGCAGCGAACGGCGCCGGCGGCTCAGAGACAACCTCCCCATCCGCAACCTTGCGGAAGCTCTCGAGGCGGTCGAGAGCAGAGTACACACCACCCCCCGAGCGATTGCCTCATGTCGATCACAACGATCGCACGCCAGGCTCAGGGCATACGCGCTGGAGAGGTCATCGCCAAGCTCGCTGAAGAAGCCTACTTCATGCGGGTCGATAACAGAGTCAACCAACCTCCTCCAGCTAAACCCCACGACAACGAAGTTACTAGTCGCAGCGCCAACGCTGGTCCCAACCGTACTCGAGCTGACCTCCCAACCGAGCCAAACCGCCGCCGCTCCAACGCCGGCGGACCTTCACAGCAATACCAAGGCAACCGAGAAGTTGTCCCCCCACCGCGCTCCGGCCGGTGGCGGCGGCAACGATCCCGACGGCGGCGGCGGCGACGGCGGCGGCTCCAACCATGGGTCCAACGGGAGAGCCGGAGGCGGCGGCGGCCCGCGGCGGCCGAGGCCACGCGAACAGCCACGCCTCCGACGCCTCGCACGGTGGGTATGACGCTCGCCAGAAGGTTGAGGAGCTGCGGCGGAAGAAGTCGACCACTGCCGCTGAGGGCGACGGCTTCCCCGCCTTCTCACCTCGACTTCGCAACTTGCTCCTCCCCGACAAGTTCAAGCCTTTGGGGATCACCAAGTACGACGCGAAGCAGATCCCATCCGGTGGCTCCGATGCTACGCCCTCTCCATCGAGAACGGCGGCGGCAACGGCGACACCAAATGCCTCTACTTCCCCTTCGTCCGGACCAAGCACCACTCACATGGCTCGAGTCGCTCGACAAGCACTCGATCGACAAGTGGGACCACCGAAGGAGCGCTTCACGAGCAACTTCGCGGGCGCCATGGGCCGATCGGGTACTCGCATGGACCCGGCCATGATCAAGCGAGAACAAGGCGAGACCCTCTCGCAAGTACATGCGCCGCTTTTTCGACAAGCGCGCTACCGTCGTCGACGTCACCGACAAGGAGGTCATCGACCTCTTCCAGGACGGCCTCTACCATCGCCGCACCTTCGAGGACTTCGGCCGCCGCCGCCCCAGGTCCATCCCCCACCTCAAGGACATGATCACGTCCTGGGCAGATGAAGAGGAAAAAGCCAACGCCAAGTACGACGCCATCCGCGGCAAGTCCAAGCAGAACCAGGGCGGCGGGAGCGGCAGCAATGCAAACCAAGGTGGCCGCAACAACAACAACAACAACAACAACAGCAACTACTCGGGTCCCAACCGCAAGCGCAAGCCAGACAACACCGTCGCGGCTATCCAGCGCCCTGCGAAAGGGGACTCGAAGAAGAACTCTGGCGGTTTCAAAGACCTGCTGAAGGAGAAGTGCCCGTGGCATCCAAACGGCAACCACACTACCGAGCAGTGCTACCAACTCAGGCATGCACTCAAGGATACGCCGGAGCCACCGCACCCTCACGACCAAAAGGGCAAGAATAAGGACGGCGACAACAACGACTTTCAAGAACCCGAGAAGACCGTCAACGTCCTCTTCGGCGGAGCCGCCCCGGCGGGCGGGAGCAGAAGGCTACCCGTCGTGAAGTGATGTCCATTGAACCAGCGGTCCCGACCCCTCTCAGGTGGTCGGAGGTACCCATCACCTTCTCCCGTGCGGACCAATGGACCAGCTTCTCCGAACTAGGACGGTTCCCCCTCGTCCTAAAGCCAATGGTGGTGGGCTCCAAGCTCAACAAGGTGCTCATCGATGGTGGAAGTGGGCTCAACGTCCTCTTCACCAAAACCTTGAAGAAAATGAAGCTCGACGTCACCCCCATGCTCACCAAGAGCAGCACGCCCTTCTACGGCATCGTCCCCGGCAACGCGACTATCCCACTAGGCTCAGTGGTCCTGCCAGTTACCTTCGGGGTGTCTCAGGACAACTACCGCACCGAGTACATCAAGTTCGAGGTCGCGGACTTCGAGACCTCTTACCACGTCATCCTCGGCACACCGGCCATCGCCAAGTTCATGGCGGTGCCCCACTACACCTACTTGGTACTCAAGATGCCAAGTCCAGCCGGTGTACTCTCCCTCCAAGGAGACTTGAAGATCTCCCACGACTGCGACACAGAAGCCGTGGCGATCGCCTCCACAAATCAAGTACGCAACGCGATGATGGAGGTCTACGCCGCGTCGAAGAAGCTTGCTACAAGTGAACTCGACATCCCAGAGAAGTCTGACAGCGCCAACAAGCCTCAGCCACCTGAGGAGGTACTCGTCAAGACGGTCAACCTTGGAACAGGTGACCCCAGCAAGACCACCACCATCGGGGCTGGCCTCGACCCCAAATAGGAAGACGCGCTCATCAGCTTTCTTCGGGCTAACCGCGACATCTTCGCGTGGAAGCCGACAGACATGCCGGAGTGCCCGGGGAGCCGATTGAGCACCGCCTCAACGTCGATCCAAAGGCCACCCCCAAGCGACAACACCTCCGACGTTTTGCCGACGACGGACGGGACGCCATCAAGAAGGAGCTCGCCAAGCTACTCGCACCGGCTTCATCGGAGAAGTTTTCCATCCCGAGTGGCTCGCTAACCCCGTCCTCGTCCGCAAGAAGAACTCGAACGAGTGGAGGATGTGCGTCGACTACACCGACCTCAACAAGCACTGCCCCAAGGACCCCTTCGGGTTGCCGCGGATTGATCAAGTCATCGACTCCACGGCGGCCGCGACCCTGCTCGCTTCCTCGACTGCTACTCCGGGTACCACCAGATCGCAATCAAGGAGGAAGACCAGGAGAAGACCGTGTTCATCACCCCGTTTGGCGCGTACTGCTACACGACCATGTCATTCGGGTTGGAGAACGCCGGCGCTACCTATCAACGGGCCATCCAGGCCTGCTTCAAGCGGCAACTCAGCAAGAACGTCGAGGCCTATGTGGATGACGTGGTTGTCAAAACCAGGGAATCCAGTACCCTCATCGACGACCTTGAAGAGACCTTCGCATCACTACGCGAGTACCGCTAGAAGCTCAACCCGAACAAATGCGTCTTCGGTGTCCCTTCGGGCAAACTACTCGGCTTCATCATCAGCCAGCGCGGCATTGAAGCCAACCCCGAGAAGATCTCCGCCATCACCAGCATGTAAGCTCCCACGAGCATCAAAGACGTCCAGAAGCTGACGAGGTGCATGGCGGCGCTGAACAGATTCATCTCGAGGCTAGGAGAACGGGGCCTCCCCTTCTTCAAACTACTCAAGCATCACGAGAAGTTCGTGTGGACTCCAGAGGCGGATCAAGCCCTTGCCCAGCTCAAGGACTTCCTTTCAAAGCCACCGATCCTCACGGCTCCTCACAAGGGCGAGCAGCTACTGCTCTACCTAGCTGCGACTACCCACGTGGTCGGTCATCGCCATCATTGTCGAGCGGCAGGAAGACGGCCATACCTACCTGGTCCAGCGTCCGGTCTACTTCGTCGGCCGAGGTTCTATCGCAGTCCAAGGCTCGTTATCGCCCGTGCGAAGCTCCCGTACGCTCTACTCATCACCTCGCGGAAGCTACGACACTACTTCCGAGTACTCGGTCTCCGTCGTCACCGACTACCCGCTTGGCGACATCCTGCTGAACCAAGATGCTACCGGAAGAATCTCCAAGTGGGCTGTCGAGCTCGGCGCCCTCACCATCGACTTCAAGCCACGCACAGCCATCAAGTCGCAAGCACTAGTCGACTTCATGGCACAGTGGCGGGAGAACCAGCTGCCTACTCCCACCGCGCGACCAGAGCATTGGGTGATGTACTTCGACGGCTCACTCAACCTCGAGGGCGCAGGTGCAGGGGTACTCCTGATCTCTCCAACGGGCGAACAACTCAAGTACGTCATGCAGATCTTCTGGAAGGTCTCAAATAACTAAGCCGAGTATGAAACCCTTCTACACGGGCTCCGCCTCGCGGCTTCACTGGGTATCAAGCGGCTACTAGTCTACAGCGACTCCGCAGTGGTCATCAACCAAGTCAACAAGTCCAGGGACCGCAACAAGGAGAACATGGACGCCTACTGCCTAGAAGTCCGCAAGCTCGAGAACAAATTCTATGGTCTCGAGTTCCATCACATCGTCCGCGACAACAACGTTGCAGCGGACGTCCTCTCGAAGCTTGGATCCACCCGCGCTCAAGTCCCAGCGGGCGTCTTCGTCCATTAGCTTCACGCGCCATCCATCCCGGAGCCGGCGCCACCGACCACTGTCCTAGCCCTTCCACTAGCTGGTCAGGAGGTCATGATGATCGACGTGGACTGGAGGCAACCCTTCATCGACTACCTCAGCGAGCAGAAGGTCCCCTCCGACAAGAACGCGGCCGAGCAACTCGTTCGCCGCGCCAAGTCCTACGTCCTCGTCGGAGACAAGCTTTACAAGTGGGGCGCATCTTCTGGAGTACTCATGAAGTGCGTCCCTCGTGAAGAAGGCAAGGACATCTTGGAGGAGATCCACAAGGGCGTCTGCGGCAACCACGCGTCTTCACGCACACTGGTGAGCAAGGCCTTCCGGCGAGCATTCCTGCGGCCCACGCCCCTAGGCGACGCCGAAGAACTCGTCGAAGGTGCCAAGGATGTCGGTACTTCGCCAAGCAAAGAACACGTCCCGGCCTACAAGCTAGTCACCATACCGCCCACCCGGCCCTTTGCTTGCCGGGGGCTCGACATGATTGGGCCACCGCCAACCGCGCCGGAGGATTCAACAGGTGCCGGTGGCTATCGACAAGTTCACCAAGTGGATCGAGGTCAAGCCGGTCACATGCCCCAAGGTCGACAGAGTACTCGACTTCCGGATGAACTCGTACACCGCTATGGGCTACCCCACCGCATCATCACAGACCTGGGGTCCAACTTCAACAACCACCAGTTCTGGGAGTACTGCGAGAACAGCGGGATCGACGTCCGATACGTCTCAGTTGCCCATCCACGGGCCAACGGACAAGTCGAGCGCGCCAACGGGATGGTGCTCAACGCCCTCAAGAAGCGGCTACACGACGCCGCAAACTCTAAAGGGGGCAAGTGGATCAAGGAACTACCCAACGCACTCTGGGGGCTGCGGACTCAACCATCCAAGCCAACGGGGCAATCCCCCTACTTCCTGGTCTACGGCTCTGAAGCTATCCTCCCTGCCGACGTCATATGGAACTCGCCAGCAGTGGAGCACTACGACGAAGGCGTCTCAAAGACAACGGACGAGTTGACATCGACAGCCCTCGAAGAAGCTCGGCCGCGCCGCCCTTGTCCGGTCGACGCAAGGTACCTGGAGGGTATCCGACGCTATCACGACCGCAACGTCAAGGAACGCTCCTTCAACGTTGGGGATCTTGTCCTCCGCCGTATCCAGAACACGGAAGGACTTCACAAGCTCAGCTCCCCCTGGGAAGGTCCCTTCACAGTGGCAAAGGTGACCGGGCCGGGCTCCTATCGCCTCCAAACACTTGAAGGCGAAGACATCAACAACTCGTGGAACGTCGACCAGCTCTGTCGATTCTACGCCTAGTCTACACGACTACTCTGGGGTCCAAGTCTACACGACTACACCAACACCCCCTGGCCGTAAGCGACCCTCCGGGTCCTGGCTCCAGTCTCCGGACTTCTCCTCTCCAGGATCCAGCCCGCGCGGCTACCTACGGGTCCTGGGCTGCGACGAGCGTCAAGGACTCTAGCAGCGGTCTACCAATAGACCACACTACAAGATCCAGCCTGCACGGCTACTTACGGGTCTACGATCCAGCCTACACGGCTACCTACGGATCACCTGCTGTAAGCGGCTACCCGCTCCAGCGCCACTTAGCTGTAAGCGGCCTCCGGGTCCAAGCGACTACTTTGTAACTACGGCCCTGGCCATCCAGGTGTACTTCCTCAGTAATAAAGATTGATCGTTCATCAACTTCTTTACTGCCTACTCCCTACAACGGGACCACTAAAGTCGAGTACTACTACTCGCATCCACTCCACGATGGGCGCTCCGCACTCTGAGATCGCGACTACGAGGACTCATTGCTGGAAAATTATCTTTCATTGATACTTGAACAATTCATTACAATTGTTTTCCTGTACAACTATGGCTACTAGCTACTTATTACAAGGCTACTGGAGGTTCAGCTTCTCGGCTACCTGCTCCGCGATAGGAGCCATCTGCTCCAACAGCTCTGCATACTGCTCATCGGAGCACTTGGCGGCCTACCCCGCCGCGACCACCTTCCACCGGGGCCTTCGGAAGTACGACTTCATGAAGGCCAAGACTTGTCTTGGGATCGACCTCGCCATATGCTTCACGTAGGCGGCCAGCCGGCTTGGCGCTTCCTTGAGGCGATCCACCAGAGGAGCGATCTTGGGGCCGCCCAGGTGCGGCACCAGGAGCCTTGCGATCGGAAGTGCGGCTTCTTCCAACTCCTTCAACTGGGCCCGCAATGCCTCGCAGTCTTCGTTCAATTTCTGCAAAGATTTGTAACAGTTGATGAGATCTCTGTCAGAAGCAATCCGCAGCTCCATATGCTTCTCGCACTCGAAAGCGAGTTCCTTGTAGTCGAGCTCGAGTACCTGGCGGGCTTCTTGCTCCCGGTAGAAGAGGTTCTTCATGCTCGTCTCCGAGGCCTTCAGCTGCTCCACCTGGCCCTCAAGCTCTGCAACACAGCAACGCAAACAGCGGGTCAGATGCTTCTCGACCTCCAACAAGCACCCGACAAGTCGAAGGGTATACCTTTATTCTTGTTGCGAAGGCCCTTGTTCTTTTGCACCAAGTCGTCGCCCTTCGCCTGCAACTCCTGGACGTCGTTGTGGTACTTGGCGAAGGCAGAGTCGAGCTTTGACTACATGGCAGCCGCGTGCTTCCGCGACTTCATAAGCTGCTCCTCTAGCGCCTCGGCTCGGAGCACGGTGTCTCCATAGCCCTGCAGCAGGTTCGACTTGTCGCGGGACCGCTCCGCAACGTCCTGCACAAGACAACTCAAGTCACGAAGAGTACTCAACGGCAAAAGGATTGACTACTCAAAAGGCTATGGCTACTTACCTTCATCCACTGCTCGGCTTGACGGATTGCCTCCAGGTGCTTGGCTACCGTCACCGGCTCGACGAGATCGTCCGCAAGCAGCTCTATCCCGCCGCGACTACTCGCGGTGGCCTCCGTCATCGGCACAGAGCGGATGGGCTCGCGTCTTGGATCTCGGGGAGCAGATAGCCACCTCCGCAGCAATCTCTCGGTGACGTGGTGACCGCCTCTCCCCGGCGGTCTTCTCGATGACCTCCGCCATGGGCTCGGGGGCTCCTTCTCGCAGCCCTCCGGGGCTCTCGGTGTCAACCTCTCGCATTGGCACCCCCGCAGGGATGTCACCACCTTCGCCGCCCGTCAAAAAGACGACATGTGCATCGCTACCTACGACTACTCCCCTCCTAGAGCTCGGCAGCCTTCAAGAAGGGTACTCACCTTCGACTACACTGGCCTCGGCGGCCGGCGCTTCTGTAGCCGGTGGCTCAGTCGCGGCTTGGGCAGCGGGAGTGGTCTCCTCGGCGGGCGGCTCGATTTCTTCCGCCACCGCTGATGAGGGCTCATCCCCATCCCAGGTCAGATCCGTGGATTTTCTGCAGAAACATTCACAGAGGGTCGTCAGGCAAGATCGACTACTGCAGCAAGTATTACTCGTGAGGACATGGTACTTACAAGTTCGACCGGACAATGGTCATGGCCGGAGCACCGAGGATGCTGGTGATATCGACCAGTCCACCCTCGGCGGGCGCCTCCTCCTGCGCCCCTGCAGCTACCGCCTTTTCCACAGCAGCGGCGGCCGGTGCAGCGGTCTCCTGCGCTCCTGAGGCCACCACCTCCTCAATGGCGGCGGCCACGGGACCTGTGCTCCCTTGTGGAGCTGGGGGCTGGCGCTCCAGTTGCGCCAGGATGTCTTCAACAGTGGGGGCTGGACTACGACTTCCAGTTGGCTCCCCCACCGTGTCCCACACGCCCTCGTCGCCCTCTTCGACGGGCTCCGCTGGCGGCACCTCCTGCGTACAAGGAAGACTACTCGTCAGCAAACGTACTCGAACAACGGGTACTCGACTACTCTGCTCAAGACAACTTACCTCCTGAGGCGTGGTCTCCGAGACTTTCGGCCTTCTTTGTCACCCGCTTCCCCGGCGGGGGTTGCGCGGCTTCCGTGGCGGCGCAGCAAGGCTGGCCTCCAGGCTAGCCGGAGGGTCTTGTACCAGCGGAACATGAGGCAAGCCCGGGCGGCTAAACCTCGACCGCAGCTGGAAGCGGTCCTGCAGCGTCTCCTCGTCTTCGTCGGCGTCGTCGGAGGTATCCTCCACGACGACGGTGTCGTGGCCTTCACCGACCTCTCGGCGCTCCTTCGCCTTCCCCTCCATTGGGATCTCGATCCCGCTCGGAGGTGGCTGCGGCTCGGAGATGAACCTCTTCACATCATCTTGCGCAAAACACGGGACGTCAGCAACTTTACTACAAGCAATCACTACTCGACTAGGGGAGTACGACTACTCACCTCCTTGGGCGGGCGCGCGGCGGAGTACTCCTCGACAGGGCACGCCGTGTACGGCGGCATGTCCTTGAAGATCCGCGACAACCTCTCGACGATGTCGTTGTCGTCCAGCTCGCCTCCCGGCATCCGCGACGCGTCGTCGTCTCCGGTGTACTCGAAGCCCGGGGTCTCCCGAGCCATCAACGACTGGATCCTTCGCTTCATGAAACTGAAGGCCACGTGCTCGGCCCTCAGTCCCGCCTCCCTGAGCACCTTGATGCGTGCTAGCAGTTCAGGGAGCTGGATTCCTTCTGGCATGGTGGGCTCCGTGTTCCACCAATCACGGTGCCTGGGCTGCCGTCCGCTCGGCTTCGGCAGGCCAGGGTGGTGGTTCGTGATGTAGAACCACCTGGGATTCCAATCCGTGTTGGAGTCGACAAGTTTGTACGCCAAGTACTGCTCTGCGGCGTCCTCCCTCAGCTGGATGCCGGCTCCTCCGACTACCCTGGGGTTGGTAGCACTTGGTTGCGGCTTGACGAGGAAGAACTTCCGGAAAAGCACCCAGTGCGGCTTGATCCCGAGGAAGGCTTCGCAGAAGTGGACGAAGACCGACGTATGGAAGATGCCGTTGGGGTTCAGGTTCAGGTACTCGATCCCGTAGTACACGAGCAGCCCCTTGAAGAAATCACTGGCTGGGAGCGCAAGACCGCGCTCCACGAACCGCGAGAACATCGGGATCTCATCTTCGGCCTTCTCCATCGGATATGGATCTCCAGCGGCGGATCTCCACATGTCGACTTCCTTCTCCCTGATGAACCCACTGTTCAGGAGGGTCAGCAGATCCTCCGTCTTCACTTTGGACTTTTCCACTCGCGGCTTGGATCAGCCCGCGGTGGAGACATGGGCGGCGCTACTCCGGTGGCAGCCGCAGCGGCCTCTTCGCGGCCCCTCTTCTTCTCGGCGGCCTTGGACGTCTTGGACGGTGACGGCTTCATCCTCCAAGTGCAAGGCGTCTTCACTCGCATCCGCTCGGGGGCTACCCTAAAGGCTTCGGGTGGCGGCGCGCTTGGATCTACTACGGCGGCAGCAAGCGCTGGGAGTGGATTCGCTTCAGATGCAAACGGAATGGCTGCAACTCGAATGGGTGAAAAACCCTAAGGGTTTTGGCTTCTATTTATAAGCCAAACCGGCTCCGCAATGGGCGGCTGGACAAGTTCACGCGCGGCTGACTCAGCGGTTGCGCGTGACTCTTCGTATTCCACTAGTCGACGTGCCTCACCTCGGGGGCTCGGCTACTTCTACTCGACTACTTGGGAAGCGGCTAATCTCAAGAGCATCTCAGGACACATTCTTCAAGAAGACCCTTCAATTCGAGAGGAAGTACTCGACTCAAGGCTCGGGGGCTCCGTGCCACGTGTCCTTCGGTTTTTCTCTCCGGGTTTTTCGGGATTTTCTTGCCAAGACATCAGATGGACCCTCAGCCAGAGCCTACGGCTCAACCTAAGGCTCGGGGGCTACTCCATATGGAGTGCGATTTTGCAAATCGCACCTCCATGTTAGCTCCGGCTTCAAGACAAGACAGACATTTTTTGAAGACCTTCGAAGGCAGTTTTCGAGGACGCTTGGGACTACTCGAGAAGATTTCAAGATTGCTCAAACATCGACCGGAGTACATTCCGGCCCTCGGGATGCTTCGACTACTCTTGAGGACTTCGACTTGTAGCACTCGTGGACGCTTGAGGACTACTCGTTAAGGCCGTCAAGACTACTTGAAGCTATCCTTCTCGACTACAAAGTACTCGGGGGCTTGTCGTATGGACCTCCTTGGGCCCACTACCTCGTTGGGTACCGGGACCGACTACTCGGTGGGCCCCCCGGGACTACCGGCTTGCGCTACATGGCACCTGAAAGCGTGGAGCACAAGGACTACACGGAGTAGTACTCGGTTAGGGAGCTGTACATGTTCCGCACTGTATAGAGGACTCCTAGACGTACTCGACTAGTACTCTTTCCCTACTCCGACTTGTAACCCTGCCTCCCGGACTATATAAGGCGAGGCAGGGACCGATCTCTAGCATCCAATCTCCTCTCATACAACTCACGGCGCACCATTGCACCATCTTGTAATCGTGCCCTATCAATCCAGAGCTATACAGCATACAGGACGTAGGGTATTACGCACCTCGTGGCCCGAACCTGTCTAAATTGTGTGCCACGTGTCTCTTTCTTCGAGTTACCGATCTCGGCGAGTCACAATCATCTACTTCGGGTACTCCCCGTAGTAGGTTGCCGGTCTAAAACACCGACACCTTGACCAAGTTTTTGAGCATCTTGCACTCAAAATTTGAAATGCCGTCAATTAGGAAAATTGTGTCCCTCAAAAAGATGCACAACTTTTGTATTGGCTGATTTTTGAGTGTTTAAATGAATTTTGGAGAATGCGGCAAAAGTTCTAGAAAAGGTATTAGGGTCCATGGGTTTGACTAGGGGTTTGACCCTATCTTTAACCAAGGGCTTAAGCACTAGTGATGTTGACTTGATTAGCGAGTGCAAAAGCACTAATTAGGGTATTAGGGTCCATGGGTTTCACTAGGGGTTTGACCTTATCTTTGACTAAGGGCTTAAGCACTAGTGATGTTGACTTGATTAGCGAGTGCAAAAGCACTAATTACTGGTATTTAAACACCTGAGGTGTTACACTAAGGCCGTCGTCATCCGCTCTGCCCACCAACCGCTGGAGATGGACGAGATCACCAGAGAAGAATATGGATTTTTTTTATTTTTTCTTTGATTTTACGAAAATAAATAGTCGGATTGAACATTGGTAGAAATAGCCTTGAACCACCGTTTGAAACGGCGGTTGGATTCTTGCTGCCATTTGAAGTGGCGGTAGTAACCTACCACCATTTCAACTGGCGGTAAGGACCTACCCTCGCAGCCAAAGGCGGTAGGATTGCAATAGTGGTGGTAGGCTGGCAGGCAGCTACCGCCAGTTGAAACGGTGGTTTCTTTAAGCCTACCGCCGACAGTAGGTGTTGTTTTTGTTTTTTTTCATTTTTGTTGTTGGTTATTTTGTTTTTGGTTTTTTTCATTTTTGTTTTTTTCTCAATATTATAAATGCGAAATAACAGGAAACTGAATACGAAAATACATAAAATAATTACAATAAACAAAGTAATGTGCACGACAAGTGTCCAAAAACAAATCTAAATACGACCGCGCTTCATCGGTCGTGGCGGGCCCTGGTGCTCCTTCCTTCTCGTCGCCGCCGCCGCCCTCTGTGCAGCCCTCATGTGGTGGGTCGGGTACGTGAGGGGTTCTCTTGGATGGCGATCGCGTTCTCCGACCGCCGGCTCGGGGGGCGATGTCGCTAAGGGAGCACCTGAGCCCGACAGGACAGCCCCCCTCCGGTCTCTGCCTGTGGAGTAGCCGAGCCCGACGGGACGCCCCCCCCCTCCGACCGCTGCCTGTGGAGTAGCCGAGCCTGACGGGACAACCCCTCCAGTCCCTGCCTATGGAGTAGCCGAGCCCGATGGGACGCCCCACTACGGTCGCTTCTTGTGGAGTAGCCGAGCTCGGCGGGACGGCCCCCCCCCCCCCTCCGGTCGCGCGCGCCTCTGCCTCCACCAACACTGTCGCCGCCAACACCTTGCTTGCACGCCGTGCAGAGTCGTGGAAGTCCTCCATCATCACGCACTGCTACTCCTGCGCCTGTTGTGTCAGCCGGGTCATGGGTGGGGCTCCTGTCAGTTGTGTACCACTGATCTCGTCGGCGGTGCCGCCCAACAAGTCGTCCAACTGAAACACCAGCAGTGGTGTGTGAAGAGTATCTTGGCCCCCTAAGTGGGTTTTGGTGGTTTAATGACACACACTTAAGTAGCTAATGATTTATCTAGTCCATGAGCAGGTATTAAAATTATATGTGGCATCAAGTGCAGTTCATTGACTATACAAAAAGAAAGTGATGCTACAAAGGGTTTCAAAGAGAGCTTATTTATTTTATATTTTTGAATTTGAGTCCTAGGAACGTCGTACTATAAAGAGGGACAGGAAATGTGTCTTCCAAGTGTCGAACAGGTGCTCTAGTTGCCAAAACAAAACCTATGAGAGACACCTTTGCACCAGAACATTCACGGGGATCTTTTCTTGAGTGTTGACCTTGGGAGGCCAGAGTATCCAGGTTTTACCCCGGAGTCTCCGGACTTCCCGGAGTTTCCGAGTTTACCCCGGATACTCCGGGTCTTAAAGCTGTAACAACTATACTCTGGGTGAGGGGGTATAAAAGCCCCCTCCACCCCTTCCTTTACCCTCTCTCTTGCCATTTCAACCTGCAAACCTTCAGACCTCATTTACTCCCTCCTTTACTCCCCTTGGCTCAAGTTTGGTGAGATTGTTGTGGGGATTTAAGAGGGATTGAGAGCAAGAGCTTGGAGAGTGCTAATGAGCTGATTTCCCATCTCTAGAGCACCTCGTTCTTCGCTTGGTTGGCACACTTCGTGTTTGTTACTCTTGGAGCTTTAAGCTCCTAGCCGGCTAGGCGTCGCCTTGGAGCATCCAAAGGTTGTGGCTGCCCAAGGAAGTTTGTATCACCCTGAATTTGAGTAACTCTAGCTTGATCTTTGTGGTCGCTAAAGGGAGGAAAGGGACCTAGGTGTAAAGGTCCACCCTTTATGGGTACCGCAACGGAGACGTAGACCTCAAGGTGTGAGGTTGAACTTTGGTAACAAATCCTTGTGTCTCTTGTGCTTGTTCATCTTGTTGTATGCTTGTTTCTCTCTTAAGCACATATCTAGGGTTTGGTGCCGATCTACTTTGTGTTGAGGTTCCTACAAGATTGGAGTGGATAAACAGGCTTGTCTCATCTCAGTGCATAACCTATTTTCACAGATTTACATTTGAGCAAGTTTAATTTCTGTCAAATTTGATTCCCCCCCCCCCCCCGTCAGGCCGGAATATCCAGACATTTTCCCAGATTCTCCGGATTTCCCGGAGTATCCGAAAAAATATCTGGAAACTCCGGACCTGATTTAACAGCTGCGAAAAAGTTGTGATTTTTCAGGTTCGACTATTCCCCCTCTAGTCGACATCTTGATCCTTTCAATTTGTATCAAAGCCAAGTGCTCTGTATTTGAAGGTTAACCACTTGGAGTTAAGAAGATGTCGAATCCAAGTGATCAAGCCCCACATCTCGCCGAAGGTGATCCCGCCAACAATGTCGTTGGCACACCTCCCATCCTACCTCAAGGAGGCAACACCCTTGGCGCAAGCACAAGCCATCAAGCGCATGGACATGGTGATGATTCCTCCGATAGTGAGGATGAAGAGTTTGATGATGCAAGGTCCAACCACTCCGCTCGACGACCATCAAGGGACTATACTCGAACCTCTTTCGATTACTCTCGTTTATCCTTTAACCATCCATCGGGTTCTAGCCACATTGGGAAGATACCCCAATTTGATGGAACCAGCTATTCCAAGTGGAAGAACTCGATGGAGGAGTATTTGATGAAGGTAAATCCCGCACTTTGGACTATTGTGAACAGGGGTATCACCTTTCCTAGTGCTGATGCGACGCTAACTCAAGAGCAAGCCAATGAGATACAAAGAAACTATCAAGCTATACGCATCATCAAGAGTTCACTCACGTCCGAAGAGTATGACAAGGTGGATGGGTTGAAGTTCGCTAAGGAAGTATGGGACACATTGTTCATCAACCATGAAGGGACAAAGCAAGTAAGTGAAGGAAGAATTCGAGCTTTGGAGAGTGAGCTCAATCGGTTTATTATCAAAGATGATGAGTCTCCACAAGACATGTACAACCACTTGAACAAGATCATCAACAAAATCAAGTCACTAGGAAGCACAAGATGGGGAAGAAGAGAAGTGGTTGACAAGATCCTCTTCGCATACATGGCAAGGGATGTTCAACTCCCAACACTCATAAGAAAGAAGAGAGTCTTCAACAAGTTCACTTCGGCGGATGTGATTGGATGAATGGAAGAACAACTCATCACCGTCAAAGAGTCAAAGCTTTCACAAGAAATGTCAAAGATGCATGAACAACTTGAGAAGAACAAGGGAGTGGCTCTCAAGGCATCTAGCAAGGAGAAGAAATCAAGCTCATCAACTTCAAAGACCGTGGTCGACGAAGATCGTTATGAAGATAGTGACATGAACATGACTCCCGAACAAATGGCTCTCTTTGTGAGGAAGTTCAACAAGATGTTCAAAAAGAGTGGCTTCTTCAACAAGAACAAATACAAGGACAAGATCAAGACGAAGAGGACTTCCAAGAGACCATGCTTTGGGTGTGGCAAGGAGGGTCATTTCATTGCGGAATGCCCCAACATAAGAGTTAGGAGAAGAGACACCAACAAGACCGACAAGAACAAGAAGAAGGAAGTTGGTGAAGCTCATTTGGGTGAAGAATGGGATTCAAATGATGATAGCTCCGACTCTGATGTTGAAGAGGGTCTTGCTACCATATCCATTGGAGAACCGATCAACAGGTCATCACTCTTTGAAGATCTCACTGATGATGAAGATGACTTCACCCACACTTGCCTCATGGCTAGGGGATCCAAGGTAGACACTTCCACCCCGCCCCTAGATGATGATAGTGAAAGTGATTTTGACTTTGAAAAAATGATCACTAGCTTTGGTAAAAAGGCAACTAAAAAATCATGTTTTTGAGAATAGAGAAGGGACTCTAGAGGTGCAAGAAGAACTCTTTAGACTTGAGCGGGAGAAAACCATTGCCATTGAGAATGCCCTTGTAATTGAAAAGAAGGGTTTCAAGGTGCAAGAAGACTTGCTCAATGAAAAGGAGATAGAAATTCTTAGCCTCAAGAAATCCCTAGCTAAAGATGAATTGATAGTAGATGAATTAACTAGGGAATCTTTCCTAGCTAAGGATGATTGCAAGAAACTTGAGGGTGAAAAGCTTGAACTTCAAAAGAGCTTTGATAGCTTAAAGACTAGTCACATAGCATTAGAAGTTCAACTTGACAACCTCAAGAATAATGCTACAACTTCATCTAATGATGCTTCCTCTAACTCCCAAACACAACAAGCAATGGTTGTTCTAGATGTTATAAAATTGATGTAAATGCTTGTGCTACTAATGTTGACGAGATGAATGCCATGAAGAAGGAAATTACTAGGTTGTCAAACTCTCTCATTGATGAAAAGAAGAAAGAACCTAAGAGTGGTGAGTTTGAGAACCACACCAAAGGCTTTGGGTCAAGCTACATGAAAAAGTTTGGCTTTGCGGATGGGAAGGGGCTTGGTAAGCAAGAGCAAGGAACAAAAGACCTCATCCCATTCATCAAGAACTACCACACCAAGGGCATGGGAACAAGAAATGTGGTACACGGCATGAAGCAATTGGGTGTCAAGAACTATGACAACCAAGTTGAGTACAACACACCAATCAAGTTCAAGAGCACCCAAGCTACAACAAATGCACCACAACCAAAGGCCAACACCAAGCCAAACAAGTTGAGCAAGAAGCCCAAACCACATGCATCACAAGATAGCTTCTATGTCGATTATGTGTTGACTTCGAACCACAAGGGTAAGGTGGTTGCCAAGTATGTGGGACCCCGCACAAAAGGGACATTGATCAAAAGGAATGTGTGGGTGCCCAAGATTCTTGTGACTAACACTCTAGGACCCAAATCCACTTGGGTACCTAAAACACAAGCATAACTTGTTTTGTAGGCATACTCCTCGGTGGAACAAAATGGGTGATTGATAGTGGATGTACAAATCATATGATCGGGGAGAAGAAAATGTTTACATCTTGTGATATGATTGAAAATCCTACGGAAAGAATTGCCTTTGGAGGCAATGGTGGAGGAACGGTTGTTGGTCTTGGTAAAATTGCTATCTCAATCAATCATTCAATTTCCGATGTTTATTTGGTTGAATCTTTGGACTACAATTTGTTGTCCGTTTCACAACTTTGTGAGATGGGTTACAATTGTTTGTTCACCAATGAGGGTGTGACCGTCTTTAGAAGGGGTGATGACTCCGTTGCCTTTAAGGGTGAACTCAAGGGAAGGCTTTTCTTGGTGGATTTCTCATCGGATGAAGCCCAACTTGATACATGCTTATTGACAAAGTCTAGCTTGAGTTGGCTTTGGCATCGCCGACTAGCTCACGTTGGGATGAATAATCTCAATAAGCTTCTAAAGGGGGAACACTGTCGGTGTTTCAGACCGGCAACCTACTAAGGGGAGTACCCGAAGTAGATGAATGTGGCCTCGCCGAGATCGGTAACTCGAAGGAAGAGACACGTGGCACACAATTTAGACAGGTTCCGGCCGCGAGGTGCGTAATACCCTACGTCCTGTATGCTGCGTAGCTCTGGATTGATTGGGTGCGATTACAAGATGATGCAATCTTAAGTCGTGAGAGAGAGAGGGGGGTCTCTGCCTCGCCTTATATAGTCCGGGAGGCAGGGTTACAAGTCGGTTCAGGGAGAGAGTACTAGTCGAGTACGTCTAGGAGTCCTCTATACAGTGCGGGACATGTACAACTTCCTATCTGAGTACTTCTCCTCTGTAGTCCTTGTGCTTCACGCCATCAGGTGCCGTGCAGCGCAAGTCGAGTAGTCTCAGGGGCCCACCGAGTAGTCAGTCCTGGTACCCACCGAGGTACTCGGCCCAGGGAGGTCCATACGACAAGCCCCCGAGTACTTTGTAGTCGAGAAGGATAGCTTCGAGTAGTCTTGACGGCCTTAACGAGTAGTCCTCAAGCGTCCCTAAGCGCTATAAGACAAAAGTCCTCAAGAGTAGTCGAAGCATCCCGAGGCTCAAATGTACTCCAGCTGATATCTGAGCAATCCTGAAGTCTTCTCGAGTAGTCCCAAGCGTCCTCGAGTGCTGCCCTTGAAGGTCTTCAACAATGCCTGTGTTGTCTTGAAGTTGAAACTGATATGGAAGTGCGATTGCAAAATCGCACTCCATATGGAGTAGCCCCCGAGCCTTAGGTTGAGTTTTAGACTCTGGCTGAGGGTCCATCTGAAGTTTTGGCAAGAATATCCCGTAAAATCCGGAGAAAAAACCAAAGGACACATGGCACGGAGCCCCCGAGCCTTGAGTCGAGTACTTCCTGTCGAATTGAAGGGTCATCTTGTAGAATGTGTCCTAAGTTGCTCTTGAGTCTTGTCGCTACCCAGGAAGTTGAGTAGAAGTAGCCGAGCCCCCGAGATGAGGCGCGTCGACTAGTAGAAGTTGAAGAGTCAGGTGCCGCCGCTGAGTCAGCCGAGCGCAGACTTATCCATCCGGCCGTTGGAGGGGCCGCTATTGACTTATAAATAGAAGCTAAAAACCCTTAGGGATTTTCACCCCACGCATTCGCAGCCATTCCTAGCAGATCTAGCCAGGAATCACCGCTAGTGCACGCTGCCGCTGTTGAGAGGATTGTAGATCCAAGCGCGCCGCCGTAGGAAGCCACCACCGTAGCCCCCAAGCGAATGCGCGTGAAGACACCTTGCACTTGGAGAATGAAGCCCTCACAGTCGAAGACCTCGAAGGCCGCCGGTGGAAAGCAGAGGGCTCGTGAGGAGGCTGCCGGATCTGCTGCGGGGACATCGCCACCGGTGTCTCCGCCGCGGCCAGATCCAAATCGAGAGTGGAAGAAATCCAAGGCCAAGACCGAAGACCCGCTGGCCCTTCTCAACAGTGGATTCTTGCGGGAGAAGGAGGTCGATATGTGGAGAGCCGCTGCAGGGGATCCGTACCCCATGGAGAAGAACCCGGACGAGATCCCAATGTTCACCCGGTTCGCGGAGCGAGGACTATCTCTCCCGGCCAGCGACTCCTTCAAGGGTCTGCTGGGGTACTACGGCATCGAGTACCTCAACCTCAACCCCAACGGTATCTTCCACACCTCAGTCTTCATACACTTCTGCGAAGCCTTCTTGGGGATCAAACCCCATTGGATCTTGTTCTGGAAGTTCTTCCGGGTGAAGCCTCAACCCAGCGCCAACAATTCCCGAGTAGTGGGAAGAGCTGGGATCCAGATGAGGGAGGACGCTGCGGAGCAGTACCTCTCCTACAAGCTGATTGATTCCAACCAGGATTGGAAGGCGAAGTGGTTCTACGTCACCAACCACCACCCGGAGCTGCCGAAGCCAAGCGGGAAGCAGCCTAAGCACCGGTCGTGGTGGAACTCGGAGCCAACAATGCAGGAAGGTCTCCAGTTGCCCGAGCTGCTGGCGAAGATCAAGGCATTGAGAGAAGCCAGGCTGAGGGCCGAACACGTGGCCTTCAGCTTCATGAAGTGAAGGGTGCAGCCGCTGATGGCCCGTGACACCCTTGGGTACCAGTACACCGGCGACGACGACACGTCGTGGATGCCTGGTGGTGAAGTCGACGACGACATCGTTGACAGGTTGGGCAGGATCTTCAAAGACATGCCGGCGTACACGCCATGCCCTGTGCCCGAGTACTCCGCCGCGTGCCCACCCAATAAGGTCAGTGGCCATACCCATTGTCGAGTACTCATTACGGAAGAGTAGTCGTGCTGACGTATTGTGCTTCTTGCAGGATGACTTGGTGAAGTTCGTCTCCGAGCCGGCGTCGCCTCCTCAGCTTGTCGAGGTCCCAGAGGAGGGGAAGGCCAAGGCCAAGGAGCGGCGCGAGGTTGGTGAAGGAGACGACACAGTAGTCGTCGAAGACACGTCCGAGGAGGACGACGATGAGGAGACGCTGCAGGAGCGCTTCCAGCTGCGGTCGAGATTCAGCCGCCCTGGATTGCCGCACATTCCTCTCGTTTAGGATCAACCGACTAGCCTGGAAGCGAGCTTGCCCGCGCCGCCAAGGAAGCCGCGCAACGTGGCCCGCAAGCATGTGGCCAAGAAGTTGAAGGTCACGGAGACCACGTCCCAGGAGGTAAGCCGTCTTGAGTGGGGTAGTCGAGTACTTATGTCTCGATGTTGTGTATTGACGACGAAGTTCCCTTGCTTGCAGGAGATGTCTCCTTCCGACCCCGTTGAGCAGGGTGACGAAGGCGTTTGGGACACAGTGGGGGAGCCAGCTGGGGGTAGTAGTAGCCTAGCCCCCACCGTGGAGGAACTCTTGGCGCAGATGACGCGCCAGCCCCTTGTTGCTGAGGGGAGCACAGAACCAGCCGCTGCTGCCACTGAAGAGGCAGCGGCTACTGAAGCGCAGGAGGAGACGCCTACCGAGGTGGGACTGGTCGACATTGCCAGTATCCTCAGCACCCCAACCGTGACGGTGGTCCGGTCAAGCTTGTAAGTGTTGATCCTTCCCGAGTAGTACATTGGATGTGGTAGTCGTCTCCGGGTTGACAACCGCACTTGTGTACTGCGAGAAATCGACGAACTTGACCTGGGAGGGGGATGAACCCTCTACAGTGGTGGCGGAGGAGGAGACCACGCCGCCCGCCGAGGAGTCCGCTCCCGCCCCTCAGGTAGATTCCGAGGCGCTGGCCGCGGAGGCTACATTGCCTGAGGCCAGCGTCGTTGAAGGTGAGTACTTTGCTCAATTGCAAGTAACCCCGAAGAGTAGTCGTAGCCGCCAGGTATGACCGATCCAGTTGTCATTTGATGACAAGTGCTGAAGCCGAGGGAAGCGATATCCCGTCGGCGGTGCCCGTTGAAGATGTGACACCGGAGACTCAAGGAGCTGCCGGAAGAGCCCCCGAGCCGATGGAGGTGGCCATCGGAGAAGCCGCCACGACGACTGGAGGAGATGGCGACGACGCGCTGCCAGAACCGGCTCTGGAGGTAGTCGTTCGCTCGTCGGAGATCTAGGACGTGGAGCCAATCCGCTCGGCGCCCATGTCCGGAGCCACGACGAGTAGTCGTGGCGGGACTGAGTTGTTGGTGGATGATCTTGTCGACCCGGCGACGGTGGCTCGTCACCTGGAGGCGGTGCGCCAGGCTGAGCAATGGATGAAAGTGAGTAGTCGAAACCTTTGAGTAGTCAATCCTTTGGTGTTGAGTACCCATTTGACTTCTGTTGTCTGGTGCAGTACGTCGCGGAGAGGTCCCGCCAGAAGTCCGACATGCTTCAAGGATACGGCGACACAGTACTCCGGGCAGAAGCCTTGGAGGAACAACTTGTGAAGGCCCGGAAGCACGCCTCCGCGATGCAGTCGAAGCTGGATACTGCCTTCGCCCAGTATCACAACGACATCCAAGATATGCAGGCGAAGAGCTACGAGTTGGTGCGGAAGAACAAGTCTCTTCGCAACAAGAATAAAGGTACGCCTTTGTAGTGCTGAGTACTTATTGGTAGTACCCGGAAGGAGTCTGACCCACTTTGTCTTTGTTGGTTGTAGATCTTGAGACCCACGTCGATCAGCTGAAGGCTTCTGAGACCGACATGAAGAACCTCTTCTATCGAGAGCAGGAGGCCCGCAAGGTACTAGAGTATGATTATAAGCAGCTTGCTTACGAGTGCGACAAGCACATGGAGCTTCGTATTGCATCGGATCGTGACCTCATCAACTGCTACAAATCCTTGCAGTAGCTGAACGAGGATCGCGAGAAGCGTGGGGGGCCCGCCAACTCGAAGGAACTCGAGGAGGCTGCGCTTCCCATCGCGAGGCTGCTGGTGCCTCACCCCGGGGGGCGAAGATAGCTCCTTTGGTGGACCAGCTGAGGGAAGACCCCAGCCGTCTGGCGACCTACGTCGTCAAGCACTTGGCGAAGTCGATCCCCAACCAGGTTCTGGCCTTCATGAAGTCGTACTTCCCGAAGGCTCCTGTGGACGTAGTCGCCGGCGGACTAGCCGCCAACTGCACCGACGAGCGACGCGAAGCTGCCGCGAGCAGAGATGGCGCCCATTGCTGAACAAGTCACCGAGAAGTTGAATCTCCAGTAGTCCTGTTAAGTTAGCTCGTAGCAGTAGTTGTACATAAACAATTGTAATAAACCTGCAGTATCCGTGCCTGCAGGCGCCTGCGCCGTTGTCGTGCGTGCGGCGGAGACCAGAGCGGACCTGGCCTCGCGCTGCGCGCGGAGCTCCTCACGGTTGGTGAGGCGCATGAGATAGCCGTTCCCCGTGGCCTGGAAGTTCAAGTCCCCGAAGCGGATCTCGAACCCGGCCGGAAGAGGGTCCGAGCTACCCATGTTGTAGCGGGTGCTACGGTACTCAGTACGGATCACCATGGAGGGAGTTAGCGAAATGACCTTAGGCGCTCGTTTGCCCCACGGTGGGCGCCAACTGTCGGTGCGGAATATGGTCCCGACACTAACCAGTAGATAACGCCTAAGTCTATCCCTCTATGGTCGATGCTAAGCAACAAATGACACAAGGTTTATCCTGGTTCCGGCCGAGGGGGCCGTACGTCCCGGCAGTGGCGTGCTCGTGGCACTATATTGCTCGGCACCGGGGTGCTTGTAGTGGGGCAAGTACAAGCAAGGTGGGAGAAGAAGCGTGGCTTCCAAGTCCCCGGTGGGTGGCCGGAGATGTTATGGGAGAATAAGAGAGTGAGTGCACAATGCGCCGTGTTCCTCTCGGGTTCGTCCCCCCGCGGGCCGGGGGCTCGCTTCCCCTTTTATAGGCCAAGGGGGCGGCGAGTTACATGCACGCCGCGCTACCTAGCTACGTGTAGGAGCACGTCGTGCCACGGTGTAGAGCGGGCGATCGTCCGAACGATCCATGCTGCGATCCGGCCATGATGGCCTACTTCGTTCCCGAACAGTGGCGGTTCGAGGGTAGGAGGCGGCAGACGGTGATGGCGTTCTCTGGTAGGCTTCGAGGGAGGTGCGATGATGACCGGTACGGGGTACGGGGAGGCGGGCGAACGGCGTTCCTTCCCAATGAGCTGCGGTGGCGGAGTGGTTCTTTGCGGTGCTTGGGGCGTGCGCCCGCGGGAGTCGGGCGTGCGCCCGCATGCGTGGGTACGGCGGCCGCGCCGTTACGGTGGCCGGGATGGCCGTCCACCCGGCCTAGCGCCCCTTACCTAACCCGCAAGGTCACGGGAAAGTGGAATCGAGGGGTGCGCCCGGCCCCCTTTCGAGGGTCGGGCGCGTTAGCCGTACGGCGGCGTGCGCACGGTGTCACGGGACCGACACCGGCCGTACCGCACGGTCCATCCCACGCGTGGCGGGGATGGGCTCCTTCCCCCGGGGAGTTGGTGCGGCGGCACGGGGCGTGAGCCCCGGCGCATGATGGCGCCGTCTCGCGGCGTCGGGGCGTTAAATGCCCAAGTACGGGGCCGGCGCACGCGTGCGGGGCGCCCGTGATCGTGGCGGGCCCCGGCCGAGGGCGGAGCGGACCCTCGAGCGAGGCGGGACTCGCTCGAGGGGGAGCGCGCCCTCGAGCGGGGCGGGACCGCTCGAGGGAAGGGCCGCCCCTCGAGCGGGGGCGGAACCCGTTCGAGGAGGGAGTTGCCCCTCGAACGGGGGCGGAGCCCGTTCGAGGAGGGAGCATGCCCTCGGGCGAGGCGGAGCCTCGCTCGAGGGGTCTTCCTAGGCGGGCCGCCTTGGTGGGCCTCCGAAGTCTTGCCGCATGGGCCGTATCTGCGCATGGTTAGTTTCCCCGCATGGTTAGGCTTAGCTTATGTTGATGCGGGAATTTGGATAGGGGTTCCCCCATTGTTTGAGGGGACCCTTAGGGGCGGTCCCCGACGGTGGCCCCCGAGCATCCGCGGGTTCGCCATTGAGGCTCCCGCGGATGCCGGAACCTACCGATAGGACGTTCTTCCCTCCTTGTTTGCGAACGCTATCCGTGGGGCCGCGTCGGCCGGACCCGCCGGGTCTAGCCCCGAGAAGCCCCGGGGAGAGTGTGGGCTCTCCCCGCAGGGGGTTAACCGCGAGCAATTCGGTCGAAAGGCGTGGCACATATGCCAACCGGCATCGGCGGTATTTCGGCCCGGCATCGGGGTGCACGCTCCCCCGTCACCGTCTCCGGCGGGTGCAATTCCAAGGAGGTGTAGCCGTGCGCCAAGCCCCCGAGCCTTGGCCTTGTTCGAGGCGATCGGGTCGAGCCCGACGACTTGTTTTTTATCGCGCCCTCGCCGTCCCTCCGCGGGTCGGGAGGTGAGGTTTCCACGACTCCCATCGAGCGGGTCGCGAATCGCGGATTCCTCTTCGAGCCGCTAGCGGGTGGTTCAAGTGGACGTCCATGCCCCGTTCGATAAGGGTAGGGCGCGCGGTCCGAGACACGTCCATGGAAGCGCTTGCGTGGGTTTGCTAGGTGGGGCTCGGTCCCGTTCGCTAGGGACCGAGGGCGCGGAAGCTCTCCCTCGGTGGGATCCCCCCCGCTAGGCCGCCCTCGCGGCTCTCGAACACGACATGTGGGGCACCCTCGAGCCGACGGGCTCGGGGGTACGGCTCGAATGCGCGTGCCCTCGTCGTCCCTAACTGCGAGATGCGGGGCGCCCGTTCGAACCCGCCGTCGAGGGTCGGGCTTCGAACCCACGATCGGTAAGGCCGTGCGGGGCCGTGCCTTGGCCCGGCCCCGTCTTTTCACGTTTGCGGCCGTCGAGGGGTCCGGGCGTACCGGCCCTCGAGGTGCTTGTTGGCGGCGTGGCGCGGCATGAGTGCTTTCGGTGTCGCTCTATTTCAAGCGTGACCCGGGCGATCCTCTCACGCGCATGCCTTCTTTCGGAGGGTTGACATTGTCTCGAGTTGGGGGTCATGCCGCTCGAGGGTCCTACGTGGCATGGGTGCCGCGCGTGGTCCGTTCTACATCGAGCGGTCCCGGCGACCTTCTCACGCCGATATCCCATCGAGGGTCGCCTTGTTTCGAGTTGAGGGTCATGCCGCTCGAGGGCTTCACGTGGCATGGGTGCCCGCGGCCGCCCGCTCTACACCGAGCAGTCCCGGCGACCTTCTCACGCCGTCATCCATCGAGGGTCACCTTTGTCTCGAGCCGAGGATTCGCCTCGCTCGAGGGCTCTCCTTGCTTGGCAAGGGGCCGGGCATTTAATTGCCCCCGCGGGGCGTGGCCGCGGGTTTTGCGAGCGCGGGCGCGCCTTTTTAGGCGCCGCGCGCGCGCGCGCGCGTAGTGGGCGACGTGGCGGCGGGACGTGACGGTTTCGCCTCGGTCGCCGCGGGTCTCGCGTAATGATGACCCGCCTGCAGTGTTAGAGTCGCTGCAGTCGTGGTGGGGCCCGCCCGTCGACGCGATGGAAAGATTCCTGCAGTTACTGTTGGCGAGGCGTGCGCTCCGGAGAACTCGCCGGTTGCCTATAAAACTGCGGTGAGGAAGGGACGGTGGTTTTTTTACCTTGGCTCCTCACCGTTTTCAGTCCTCCGTCCCTTCGCCTTCGTACTGCTCTCGCCACCGCGCGGTTTCGCTGCTTAGAGCTTTTTTCTCGCTTCCTTGTCCTCCGCCCTCGCACCTGTTCGTCCTTCCTTATGGCGCCGCCTCAGCTTCCGATTAGGGTCCTGGAGCCATACGCATGGGAGAAGTCGACCGTGACCCGCCGCCCGGGCGAGCCGGTCGCCGCCGCCCGCTCTCGGCCAACGAAGAAGGGCGCCGGCGGAGTGGATCGTGCCGCCATCGTCACACCTTGAGCCCAATCCGCCGGAGGGCTACGTGGTGAGCTTCCTCCGCTACCACGAGCGCGGCTTCAACGCGCCGGCGAGCACATTCATGCGGGCATTGTGCTACCACTATGGAGTGGAGCCGCACAATTTCGCCCCCAACGCTATCTCGCGGCGGCCACGTTCGTGGGCGTCCGCGAAGGGCACTGGGGATCCCGCTCAATTGGGAGCTCGGGTACACCTCTTCCGCGCGGAGCTCATCACGCCGCCCCACGTCGGAGCCGAGGGACCCGCCGCGCGCGTGCGCGCCGGCGGGATGTCGCTCGGCTGTGCGGGGGCGGCTCAAGGAGTTCTACATCCCCCCGCACCATGACGACGAACAACGCCGGCCGGGAGCGGGGATGGTTTTATCCGCGCAACGCCGAGCCCGCCTTCCTCCCTACACGGCGGGTGTTCAAGAAGAGGCCGGACCGGCGGGGGCTACGGGTTGCCCACGGCCAACCATCGGGCGCGCCGAGGGGTCCGTCCTCGCCGCCTTGCGGCGGCCGGCGAGGGGAAGGGCTCAACGCGATGGGCGTCCTCGCCTTTCTTCATCACCGGCGAGTCGTGCCGTTGATGGAGAGGCCCCTCTCGCATCTTCGAGATGACGGAGGCGGCCAACCCCGTCGACCCGGCGAGGTCGCGGATGCTCCCCGCCGCCGCCGGAGCGGCCGTACGCGCTCACCCGGGCGCGGAGTGCCGTCGACACCGGGACGCCGCCACCGCGGGGTCGGACCCCGTGGGATATCGAGATGCTCCCCACGGGCCGGCCGGTGAGTAGAGTTCCCGATTTCGCTTCCATCCTTGGTCTTGTTTTTGATTTCGACGCGCCATTGTTACTCTTGCGCGCGGTGGTGCCGCTTCAATGCCGCCAAGTCCGTTCCACCCACCCCCGACTCCCGTGCGCTCGGCGGGGGCGGCGCGGCGGGAGCAGCAGGAGCGGGCGGCGCGCAGACGGGAACACGCAAGGCGGCGCCAAGCGCGCCGCGACGCACGGTCCGCGGAATATCGGCGGCGGGAGGAGCTGGGGCTCTCCTCCCCGGACATCGAGGAGCCCTCGTCCTCGGACCAGGACGAGGAGGAAGAGTCTGAGGGGGAGGGCCCCTCAGACAGGTGGCAGCCCGCGCCCCCGTCGCCGGATCTCGCGCGGCGTCGGTGGTGGCTTTGCACAGGGGCGGGCGCGTCGGCGTCCGCCGCCGCGGGCGGTCGTCGTCGGGGCGGCACGCGCCGCAGGGGGGGGCCGGCGGCGCGCGCCACGGAGGCGCGCGCGCGCGGACCCGCGCGCGCGCGCGTCAAGCGTGCCCGCGCGTGGCGGGGAGCGCGTCCGCGCGCGCGGCGTCCTCGTCGAGGGGCGCGTCGGTGGGCGCGCTCGCGCGCGGGGGCTAGCGTGCCCCCGCGCGTGGTGGCGGCGTCGGACGCGCCCACGCGCGAGGTGGGCGTGCCCGCGCGTGCGGCGGCGCCGTCGGGAGGTGCCGCGGCGGCGCGGCCCCGCGCCGGCCTCGTCGGAGGCCTCGAGGAAAAGGAAGCGGGCCTTTTCCTCCGCAAGGTAAGGAACCCGTTCTTCCTTTGCTTTGCCTTAATTTGTTCGGTTATTAGACGCTTTAATCCTCCGTTCGTGTTTCCGCGCGGCGGTGCCAACCGTCCCTCCTCTTGCACCGGCCAAGGTGCGAGGACGGACGCGTCGATCCCCACCCGGCGGCGTTCGTCGAGGGGGTCGCGCCCGGGAACAGGGCGCGTCGGCGGGCACGAGCGCGCAAGGCCCGGGCCGGGACTTCCGAGGTCCCTACGGCCGGGATCAACCCGCCGCGGCGCGGCCGCAGGTCGCCGGGGGCGGCCGGCGCCGGTCGCCATGGAGGCGCGGGCCGCAACGGCGGCTACGGTGGGGGTGCCACCCGCGGTGGGCGGCCACCGCGGAGGAGGCGGAGCGGGCGCAACCTCGCGGGAGCGCCGCGCGACGTGGCGGCGCGGACGGAGGTGGTGGCAACGGCGCCACAACGGGCGCCGCGGCCGCGGAGGCGCGGTGGAGGCGCCGGCGGAGGGCGGAGCGGGCGGCTCCGCCCGCCGGCGGTCCCCGGGCGGAGGTGGTGGAGCTCTCGGATGACTCCTCGCCGCACCGGGTGGAACCGGGGGCCGGGCGGCCCACGAACTCTCCCCGAGCCCCGGGAGAGGGGCCCTCGTGAGGCGACACGAGGGTCACATGATAGTGGGGGGCCGAGGGCACGACGCCGAGGCCTCATCCTCCCATGCGGTCGCCCCGCCCGGTGGGAGGGGCCGTGGAGGATCCCCGGCGTTCGCCGACGCCCGAGAGGGAGCGGGAGCTGCGGGGCGAGCTCTCCGAGCCACGGCGCCACGCTCAACCGCGCGTTGAACGAAGCGCCGCGGGTCCACGGCGGCCCGGCCCGGATCGTCTTCCGGGTGAGCCACGGTTGCTCGTCTCCCTTCCTTATTTCGTTTTCGCGTGCCGCATTCAAGCCTTGACACTTGCGAGATTCGATGTGTGGATGCCGGGAGCTCGAGCGCCGCGCTCGTGAAAAGTATAGCGCGTTCGACCGTGTGAACGCCGAGGCCCCCCGCCTCCGGGAGCGATGCAGCGCTTTCGACGCGCTTGCGGAAGCTCTTAGGACGCCGGACAGCTGGCTGGTCTACCGGGCGATGGCGTGGTGCGACGTGCTTTCCGAGAGCTCAGGGCAGGACGCGGCGCGTGACTCGAGTCTCGGGCGGATCCGCGCAGCCCTCGTCGATCGTGACGAGGCGCTGTGGAATGCGCGCGAGGACCTGGACAAGACGCGGACGCTGGCCGCCACCTGGGAGGCGGAGGTGGCCACCGCTCGCGCCGAGGCCCGGAGAGCTCCGCACGTCGCTCGAGGGGGCGCGGGCGCGGCGGCCGCCGCCGAGGAGCGGGCGCGCGGGCCGGAGCGCCGCGCGCCAGGAGGCCGACGACCTGAAGGCCGCCCTCGACGTCAAGGCTGCGGCTCTCGTCGCCGCTGAGGGGCAGCTCCAGCAAGAGCGCATCGCCCGCCAGGGGGCTGAGGGGCGGCTCCAGCAGGAGCAGGCTGCCCTTGGCGACGCCCGGACGGCGCTGGAGCGGGAGCGCGTTGCTCGCGAGGCGGCGGAGAAGTCGCTGGAGGAGCGGAACGCCGCATTCTCCGAGGTTGAGGATGAGGCGTTGACGCTCAGCATCAGCAATGCCGCCCAAGAGATGGCCCTCGTCGAGCAAGGCGAGACCGTCCAGAGCCTCGAGGCGGCGCTTGAGTCCGCGCGCCGCGACCTCGATCTGGGGAGGAGACAAATCGAAGGTAAGCTATTGTCTGACCCTGCTCGTTAGTTTTTGCTTTAGAGGGTTCGTTTCCCCTTTTCTGATTTCTTGTCGTCTTGTCGCTCCCAGGCTTGCGCACTGCCCTAGGACACGCTGGGCCGGCGGCCGAGGCCCTGCAAGCCTCCTACAACTCCTCTGAGCAGAGCGGCAGGAGCCGCGGACGCGGCCCTCGAGACCCGTCGCGTCGTCGAGGAAGGCGATGCCCGGCCGGCGGCTCGGCCGGCCGCCGCCTACGCGCCCTCGGCGGCCACGTCACGGGGCGGGTGCGTCGGGCGTTGCACCTGGGCGTGCAGAAGGCCCTCGGAGTGGTGCGATCCCACTACGAGGTCAACCTCGAGGCGGTAGCGGAAGGCTACATCGTGCCCGAGGGCGTCGAGGACGAGGTGGCCATGGAGCGTGCGGACGTGCTTGCTGCTGACGCCGCCGAGTCGCTCGCCGAGGCCTTCGAAGAGTTCCTCTTCCCGGACGCCGCTGATGCTGCCGCTCCACCCGCCTGAAAGCACCTGGGCGCTAGGCCCATTTTTTGTTTATGTGTGTCAGAACTCTGGCCTCGTGGCCTCTTGTAAACAAACAAGTAGTTTCGTGAACATGGTCGGCTTGTAAATGAAATCGCTTGCTTATTGCGCTTTTTGCTTCTTCTTCTTCCCCGAGTAGATTCTAGTTAGGGGAGTCCGCCTTTCGCGAGGGGCCCGCCGGGTTGGGGGCGAGAGAGACGGGCCATAGCCGCGCGGCGTAGGCCGTCTCCGGCTCGCGCGCTCCTTCCGCCGTGCCGCCTACGCCCGTTCGAATCATGGCTCGAGGTTGAAGTGGGGAACAAACTTAGCGCGTGTTATTACGTTTTTTGCGCGAAAAAAAATGGGACCATTTGGGGGGGGTGCCCCCCCGCGAGCCCCCGAGGGTAACTTGGGTTTCAGGGGAAAGCCGAGTTGCCCTTTTATTATACTTGGAGTATTTACATAGGTGACACCAACTGGGGCGTTGGCCGTGTATTTGTACAACGAAAATATTTGGAAATCCTAGCTAAGGGTAGAAGCGACGTAGCCGTTGGATGTTCCAAGCGTTGGTGAGTTCTTCGCCGTCCTCGTTGGCAAGCTTGTACGTGCCCGGTTTGAGCACCTTCACCACGACGTAGGGTCCCTCCCATGGGGGCGATAGCTTGTGGCGCCCTCGGTTGTCTTGGCGTAGCCTTAGGACCAAATCCCCCTCGCTGAAATCCCTCCGACGTATCTTGCGCGCTTGGTAGCGCCGTAGGGACCGTTGATATCTTGCGGAGTGCATCAACGCCACGAGGCGTACTTCGTCCGACCGATCCAGCGAGTCCTCGCGGGCTCGGCCGGTTAGCATTCTCGTTGTAGCCTCGAACTTTGGGCGACCCGTATTCCGCATCCGTGGGGAGGACGGCCTCCGCGCCGTGGACTAGGAAAAACGGGGTGAACCCGGTGGCTCGCTTGGGGTAGTCCTTAGGCTCCACACGACCGCCGGCGCTTCTTGGAGCCATTTCCCGCCGCATTTGTTGAGCCGGTCGAAAATCCGGGTTTGAGGCCCCGTAGGATCATGCCGTTGGCACGTTCTACTTGGCCGTTGGTCCGTGGGTGTGCCACGGTGCCCAATCCACGCGGATGTGGAACTTGTCGCGAGAATTCCAAGAACTTCCGCCCCGTGAACCGGGACCCGTTGTCCGTGATGATGGAGTTTGGCACTCCAAAGCGGTAGACGATGTCCGTGAAGAACGTGACCGCCGCGCTCGGCCCTCGGATTCGTAATGGGGCGCACCTCCACCCACTTGGAGAACTTGTCAATTGCAACCACAGGTGGGTGAAGCCCCCGGCGCCTTCCGCAGGGGCCCGACGATGTCCAACCCCCACACGGCGAACGGCCATGTTACGGGGATTGTTTGCGCAGCGTGAGCCGGCAAGTTGGTCCCGCGAGCGTAGAACCGGCACCCTTCGCAAGTGCGCACGATTTCGTTGGCGTCCGCGACCGCGGTAGGCCAATAGAAGCCTTGGCGGAACGCGTTGCCGACGAGGGTGCGCGCGCGCGGCGTGGTGGCCACGGATCCCCGCGTGGATGTCCCGTAGGAGCTCGCGCCCCTCGGGAATGGGTATACACCGCCGGGAGGATGCCCGACGCGCGCGCGCTTGTACGGCTCGCCGTCGACGAGAGTGAACGATTTGGCCATCCCGGCGATGCGCCCGGCCGCGGCCCGGTCGCGGGGAGCTCCCCCTCGAGCAATCCGGGCGATGTACTTCTCCCGCCGGTCCGCCCGGGCGGGAGCCGGCTCGATGTCCATTGTGACAGCCCTCGTGGGAGCCGTACCCCTCGAGAAGGGAGAGCACGTACGCCTCGTTCGAGGGGTCCTCTTCCATGGGTTCCGCACCCGCTGGATTCGAGGGAGCCCCCGAGGGTCCGCCGTCGTTCGAGGGGTAGGGCTCGAAGGTGACCGATGGCCGTGCGATGTCGCGCGCGAAAACGTTCGGGGGAACGGTGATCCGCCCGACGCGATCTTGGCAAGTTCATCTCGCCTCCTCGTTGTACCGGCGGGGTACATGATTGAGCTCGATGCCGTAGAACTTGTCTTCGAGGGCCCGCACGGCCTTGCGGTAGGCCTCCATCTTGTCGTCGTGGCGGCTCGCGTTCTTCACGACTTGGTCGATCACGAGCCGCGAATCCCCTCGCACATCGAGGCGCTTGATGCCCAACTCAATGGCAATCTTGAGGCCGCGAGAGGAGGGCCTCGTATTCCGCCATATTGTTAGACGCGGGGAAGTGGAGGCGCACCGCGTAGCGCATGTGTTCCCCGAGGGGTGACACAAAGAGCAGGCCCGCGCCCGCTCTCCGTCTTCATCACCGAGCCGTCGAAGAACGAGTCCAGACACTCGCTTGAATTTGGGGCGGCGGCGGTGTGTGTCCGTCCATTCGGCCGACGAAGTCGGCTAGGATTTGCGATTTGATGGCCTTGCGCGGGGCGTAGGCGAGCGTCTCGCCCATCAACTCCACGGACCACTTGGCAATTCCCGCTCGCCGCGTCGGGGGTTGCGAATGATCTCTCCTAATGGGAAGGAAGAGACCACCGTAACTGGGTGGGCCTCGAAGTAGTGGCGGAGCTTGCGCCGCGCGAGGACTACCGCGTACAACAGCTTCTCCGGACCTGGGGGTAGCGCGTCTTCGTGTCCGATAGGACTTCGCTGATGTAGTAGACCGGCCTCTGCACGGGCAGGGCATGCCCTTCCTCCGTGCGCTCCACGACGATCACGGCGCTGACCACCTGGGTGGTTGCGGCCACGTAGAGTTGGAGGGGCTCGCCGTCTCGCGCGGCGTAAGGATTGGGGCGTGCGTCGGAGATGCCTTCGCCTTGTCGAGCGCTTCCCGGGCCTCGGCGGTCCAAGAGAAGCGCTCGTGCATCTTGAGCGGCCGGTAGAGGGGCGAGCCCTTCTCACCGAGCCTCGAGACGAAGCGGCTCGGGGCGGCAAGGCACCCCAACACCTTCGCACCCCTTTGAGGTCCCGAATTGGACCCATTCGCTCGAGGGCCGCGACCTTTTCGGGGGTTGGCCTCGATTCCCCGTCGGGAGACGATGTATCCTAGGAGCATGCCCCGCGGCACTCCAAAGACACATTTTTCGGGGTTGAGCTTGACCCCGTTGGCCCGCAGGCAACTGAATGCGATGCCAAGATCGCCGACCGGTCGTCCGCCTTCCTGGTTTTGACGACGATGTCGTCTACGTAAGCCTCGACCGTCCGCCCGATATGGTCCCCAAAAACGTGCTGCATGCAGCGCTGGTATGTTGCGCCCGCGTTTCTGAGGCCAAAAGGCATCGGGACGTAACAGAACGTCCCGAACGGTGTGATGAACGAAGTCGCGAGCTGGTCGGACTCTTTCATTTTTATTTGATGATATCCCGAATAGGCATCAAGGAAACCGAGTAGTTCACACCCGGCGGTGGAATCAATGATCCGATCTATGCGTGGTAAAGGAAAGGGAACTTTTGGACATGCTTTATTGAGACTCGGTGTAGTCGATACACATCCTCCACTTCCCATTTTTCTTTTTTACAAGCACAGGATTAGCTAACCATGTCGGGTGGAACACTTCCTTGATGAATCCGGCCTCGAGGAGCTTCCGCGGCTCCACTCCGATCGCCCGTCGCCGTTCCCTCGTCGAAGCGGCGCGGCCGCCGGCCGAACGGCCGCGTGCGTTAGGCGGGGATATCAAGGGAGTGCTCGGCGACCTCCCTCGGGATGCCCGGCATGTCCGAGGGGCTCCACGCAAAAACGCTCGGCGTTGGCGCGGAGGAAGTCGACGAGCACCGCTTCCTATTTAGGATCGAGGGTCGAGCCGACCCTCAAAGCCTTGCCCTCGGGGGCCGATGGGTCGAGGGGGACCCCTTTGGCTTGCTCGGCGGCCTCGAACGTGCCGACGTGCTTGGTGGCGGAGTTGAGGTCGTCGTTGACCATCTTCTCCAAGGTGTGTTCACCGGCGCTTCGTCCGGCGCTAGTGCTTCCGCATGCTCCACGCACTCGACGTCGCGGGCCGAATGCATGCTCGATCGACGACCCGACGGTGATGACGCCGTTTGGACCCGGCATCTTCATCTTCGTGTACGTGTAGTTGGGGACCGCCATGAACTTGGCATAGCACGGTCGCCCGAGGATGGCGTGGTAGGCCCCTTTGAATCCCACCACTTCGAATGTGAGGGTTTCCTTGCGGAAATTCTTGGGGGTCCCAAACCGGACGGGCAGTCGATCCGCCCGAGGGGTTGAACTCGCTTTCCGTGCGCGATGCCGTGAAACGGCTTTGTGCCGGGCCGCGCTTGGTCCAGCCCCAATCCCCATCGGGCGCAACGTATGCGCGAAGAGGATATTGAGGCTACGCCTCCGTCCATAAGGACCTTCGAAAACCGGCGTTCCCAATGATGGGATCGACCACCGAGGGGTACCGGCCCGGTTCGGGATGCGATTTGGGTGATCATCCCGGCAAAGGTGATGGCATCCTTCGACCGGTTGAGAAAGGCCGGAGGTGCCCTCTCTCGCGGCGAGGACTTCGTGCCGCTCCTTCTTGCGCCGCCGGTTGACATGTCAACGGTAGGTCCTCCAAAAATGAGGAACACATTTTCGACAGCGGGGGAAACCGCCCGCGTCGCCATCGCCCCCATCCTTCTTGGCCTCTCGCCTCCTTCGCGGCGGCACGGCCGTAGAACTTCTTGAGCATGTCGCCTTGCTCAAGAGTGTGGTTCACGGGGGTCTTGTGGTAGGGGCATGGCTTCTTCATCATGTCATCGAACACCCCCGGCCTCGAGGAGCCGGTCGAGGGCCCCGTCGGGCCGGGTCAACGGCCGAGGGCCTCGGCATTGCCGCCGTTGCGCCCTCGCTCGCGCGCCGCGCGCGCGGCCTTCTTCCCCTTCTTGCCCCGCTTGTCGTTGCGGCGTGGCTCCTTGGACCCGCCGCCCTCCGCGGGCGTGTCCTCGGAGCGCTTGCCCTTCTTGCCGTCGAAGATCGCCCCCACGGCCTCCTCTCCCGGAGGCGAAGCCGGTGGCAATGTCGAACGCCTCGTTCGAGTCCGTGGGCGGGCTACGTCCCGGCCCGCGCACAAGGTCCCGCACGTGGTGCCCTCGAGGAACGCGTGCACGATCTCTCGACCGTGCCACGCCGGGGAACTCGTGCGCCGCTTGGAGAAGCGTCGTATGAAGTCCCGCGCCGACTCGCCCCGGCTTCGCGTGCGGGGAGCGCGGATCCCGGAGTTCCCCGGGCGCACGTATGTGCCCCGGAAGTTGCCCACGAAAGTGTGGACTAGATCGTCCCGAGTTGTGGATCCGGGCCGGCGGGCAAGTGCTCGAGCCATGTCGGGCCGCATCACCCGGATGCGGGGGCAAGTTGCGGATGATTACTTCGTCGTTGGTGGCCCCGCCCACCGACAGGAGCTAGGCGGTAATCGTTGAGCCAAACACGAGGGTCCGTCTCCCCGTTGTACTTGATGATCGTCGTGGGTTGACGGAAGCGGCCGGGGGAACGCCGCCGTGCGGATCTCCCCGCTTCGAACACACGGGTGCCCGGGGCTCCGGCGTCGGGGGAGCGATCCTCACCGCCGTCGTAGCGCCCACCCCTTCGAGGGTGGTAGCCCCGGCCGCTCGCGCGTCCGCCTTGCTGCCGGTGCGCCGGGCGTTGATGACGTTGCGGGCGTCGCCATCCGGCGCCTCGCGTGTGTCGAGGAGCCGTTCCTTGGCCGGCGTGCGTCCCCGGTCGGCGGGTCGACCCGCATGCACCGAGGGTTCGCCCCCCGGTGCCGATCATCACCCCGCGCGTCCCCCCGTTGGCGGATGCGTGAGGCCGAGCTTTCGGCCCGCCGGACGGCCGCTTGCTCAAGGAGGGTCCGCACCTCGCGGTGCATGTCTCGAGCCTCGGGGGTCGAGGGTGCCGGCATGGCGCGCGCGCGGTGTCGCGGCGGCGATGAGCTTTTGGCTCGCTCGCGGTGGAGTATCTGCGTTGTCGACGTTGGGGACAGGGTTGAGGCGGTCGCGGACTTGTCGGCCTAACTCCCGTGCGCGTTCGCCGCGCGCGAGGCCTCCCCCGCCATCGAGGCGCCGGAGTAGCCGCACGGTCCGGTACTCCCTCTCGCCGGCCTTGGCCTCGAGCTCGCGAGCTTGGGCCGGCCGCGCGTCGACGTCGGCCCCGGCGGGTGCGCTTGGCCCCGCGGCCGGGCGCGTGGCAACCCCCCGGGGCCGGCGTGACTTCCCCATCTCCGGCGCCCGCCGCACCGGCGGCGTTGGCCGGTCGTTGGTGATGACGGCGCGGCATTCCCGCGTGGGGTCGTAGCTCCCGATCTTCGGAGTCGTCGGAGCAGCCGAACCGCAGTCCGTGGCGTCGAGGAAGCGCCCGAACGCGGCCGGGGTCCCGCACACCGGAAAAGTCCCACTCCGCGTACCCATGACGGTTGGCGGGTGGCATCGTGTCGACGGAGCCCGGGGACGACTCGTCCGCCGGCGAAGTGCGGGATCCCCGGCGACGAAGACGTGCCGACCGGCGGCACCTCGCGCATTGTCGTGTTGACGTTGGCGTTGTAGGCCGTAGTGACGCCACGCAGCCCGATGGGGACGCGCGGTCCTGAGACCGCACGCGGTCCCGGCCCGGGGCGGTGGCGGCCGTCGTGACGTTGGGCGCACCGCGCCGGGCGGCGGCGCGCTCGGCCCGCCGCCGCTCGGACCGCGCCCCCGGCGCGAGCGTAGCCCGAGCGGCGGCGCGCGTCGCGGCGTCGACGGACCCGCGCATCCGTGCCCGCAGTGCCCCGCGCCGGTGTCGTGCGCGCGGCGGAGACCGCAGCGGACTCGGCCTCCCGCCGCGCGCGTAGCTCCTCACGGTTGGTGAGGCGCATGAGATAGCCATTCCCCGTGGCCCGGAAGTTCAAGTCCCCGAAGCGGATCTCGAGCCCGTACGGAAGGGGGTCCGAGCTACCCATGTTGTAGCGGGTGCTACGGTACTCGGTGCGAATCACCATGGAGGGAGTTAGCGAAATGACCTTAGGCGCTCGTTAGCCCCACGGTGGGCGCCAACCGTCGGTGCGGAATATGGTCCCGACACTAACCAAGAGATAACGCCTAAGTCTATCCCTCTATGGTCGATGCTAAGCAACAAATGACACAAGGTTTATCCCGGTTCCGCCGAGGGGGCCGTACGTCCGCCAGCGGTGGCGTGCTCGTGGCACTATATTGCTCGGCACCGGGGTGCTTGTAGTGGGGCAAGTACAAGCAAGGTGGGAGAAGAAGCGTGGCTTCCAAGTCCCCGGTGGGTGGCCGGAGATGTTATGGGAGAATAAGAGAGTGAGTGCACAATGCGCTGTGTTCCTCTGGGTTCGTCCCCCCGCGGCTGGGGGCTCGCTTCCCCTTTTATAGGCCAAGGGGGCGGCGAGTTACATGCACGCCGCGCTACCTAGCTACGTGTAGGAGCACGTCGTGCCACGGTGTAGAGCGGGCGATCGTCCGAACGATCCATGCTGCGATCCGGCCATGATGGCCTACTTCGTTCCCGAACGCGGGCGGTTCGAGGGTAGGAGGCGGCAGACGGTGATGGCGTTCTCTGGTAGGCTTCGAGGGAGGTGCTGATGATGACCCAGTACGGGGTACGGGGAGCGGGCGGAACGGCGTTCCTTCCCAATGAGCTCGCGGTGGCGGAGTGGTTGCTGCAGTGCTTGGGCGTGCGCCTGCGGAGTCAGGCGTGCGCCCGCATGCGTGGGTACGGCGGCCGCGCGCGTTACAGGGGGCGGGATGGCCGTCCACCGGCCTAGCGCCCCTTACCTAACCCGCAAGGTCACGGGAAAGTGGAATCGAGGGTGCGCCCCGGCCCCCTTTCGAGGGTCGGGCGCGTTAGCCGTACGGCGGCGTGCGCACGCGTGTCACGGGACCGACACCGGCCGTACCGCACGGTCCATCCCACGGGGGCGGGGATGGGCTCCTTCCCCCGGGGGAGTTGGTGCGGCGGCACGGGGCGTGAGCCCCGGCGCATGATGGCGCCGTCCCCGCGCGTCGGGTGTTAAATGCCCAAGTACGGGGCCGGCGCACGCGTGCGGGGCGCCCGTGATCGTGGCGGGCCCCGCCGAGGGCGGAGCGGACCCTCGAGCGAGGCGGGACTCGCTCGAGGGGAGCGCGCCCCTCGAGCGGGGCGGGACCGCTCGAGGGGAAGGGCCGCCCCTCGAGCGGGGCGGAACTCGTTCGAGGAGGGAGTTGCCCCTCGAACGGGCGGAGCCCGTTCGAGGAGGAGCATGCCCTCGGGCGAGGCGGAGCCTGCTCGAGGGGTCTTCCTAGGCGGGCCGCCTTGGTGGGCCTCCGAAGTCTTGCTGCATGGGCCGTATCCTGCATGGTTAGTTTCCTGCATGGTTAGGCTTAGCTTATGTTGATGCAGGAATTTGGATAGGGGTTCCCCCATTGTTTGAGGGGACCCTTAGGGCGGTCCCCGACAACGAAGGCGTTTGGGACACAGTGGGGGAGCCAGCTGGGGGTAGTAGTAGCCTAGCCCCCACCGTGGAGGAACTCTTGGCGCAGATGACGCGCCAGCCCCTTGTTGCTGAGGGGAGCACAGAACCGGCCGCTGCTGCCACTGAAGAGGCAGCGGCTACTGAAGCGCAGGAGGAGACGCCTACCGAGGTGGGACTGGTCGACATTGCCAGTATCCTCAGCACCCCAACCGTGACGGTGGTCCGGTCAAGCTTGTAAGTGTTGATCCTTCCCGAGTAGTACATTGGATGTGGTAGTCGTACTGGGTTGACAACCAGCTTGTGTACTCTGCAGGAAATCGACGAACTTGACCTGGGAGGGGGATGAACCCTCTACAGTGGTGGCGGAGGAGGAGACCACGCCGCCCGCTGAGGAGTCCGCTCCCGCCCCTCAGGTAGATTCCGAGGCGCTGGCCGCGGAGGCTACATTGCCTGAGGCCAGCGTCGTTGAAGGTGAGTACTTTGCTCAATTGCAAGTAACCCCGAAGAGTAGTCGTAGCCGCCAGGTATGACCGATCCAGTTGTCATTTGATGACAAGTGCTGAAGCCGAGGGAAGCGATATCCCGTCGGCGGTGCCCGTTGAAGATGTGACACCGAGACTCAAGGAGCCGCCGGAAGAGCCCCCGAGCCGATGGAGGTGGCCATCGGAGAAGCCGCCACGACGATCGGAGGAGATGGCGACGACGCGCTGCCAGAACCGGCTCTGGAGGTAGTCGTTCGCTCGTCGGAGATCTAGGACGTGGAGCCAATCCGCTCGGCGCCCATAACCGGAGCCACGACGAGTAGTCGTGGCGGGACCGAGTTGTTGGTGGATGATCTTGTCGACCCGGCGACGGTGGCTCGTCACCTGGAGGCGGTGCGCCAGGCTGAGCAATGGATGAAAGTGAGTAGTCGAAACCTTTGAGTAGTCAATCCTTTGGTGTTGAGTACCCATTTGACTTCTGTTGTCTGGTGCAGGACGTCGCGGAGAGGTCCCGCCAGAAGTCCGACATGCTTCAAGGATACGGCGACACAGTACTCCGGGCAGAAGCCTTGGAGGAACAACTTGTGAAGGCTCGGAAGCACGCCTCCGCGATGCAGTCGAAGCTGGATACTGCCTTCGCCCAGTATCACAACGACATCCAAGATATGCAGGCGAAGAGCTACGAGTTGGTGCGGAAGAACAAGTCTCTTCGCAACAAGAATAAAGGTACGCCTTTGTAGTGCTGAGTACTTATTGGTAGTACCCGGAAGGAGTCTGACCCACTTTGTCTTTGTTGGTTGTAGATCTTGAGACCCACGTCGATCAGTTGAAGGCTTCTGAGACCGACATGAAGAACCTCTTCTATCGAGAGCAGGAGGCCCGCAAGGTACTAGAGTATGATTATAAGCAGCTTGCTTACGAGTGCGACAAGCACATGGAGCTTCGTATTGCATCGGATCGTGACCTCATCAACTGCTACAAATCCTTGCAGTAGCTGAACGAGGACTGCGAGAAGCTGCAGGCCCAGCTGAAGGAACTCGAGGAGGCTGCGCTTCCCATCGCGAGGCTGCTGGTGCCTCACCCCGGGGGGCGAAGATAGCTCCTTTGGTGGACCAGCTGAGGGAAGACCCCAGCCGTCTGGCGACCTACGTCAAGCACTTGGCGAAGTCGATCCCCAACCAGGTTCTGGCCTTCATGAAGTCGTACTTCCCGAAGGCTCCTGTGGACGTAGTCGCCGGCGGACTAGCCGCCAACTGCACCGACGAGCAGTACGCGAAGCTGCTGGAGCAGATGGCGCCCATTGCTGAACAAGTCACCGAGAAGTTGAATCTCCAGTAGTCCTGTCAAGTTAGCTCGTAGCAGTAGTTGTACATAAACAATTGTAATAAACCTGCTTAAGTATGAATGAAGAAAACTTCCAATGAATGATGACACAGTAGTCGTACTCGCCAGTATTCCTGTTGCGGAAAGGAGACAGTAAAGTAGTTGATAGAAAATCAAACTTTATTACTGAAGAAGTACACCTGGATGGCCAGGGCCGTTGTTACAGAGTAGTCGCCAGGACCCGGAGGCCGCCTACGGCTAAGTAGTGCTAGAGCATACAGCCGCTTACAACAGTAGATCCGTTAGTAGCCGTGTAGGCTGGATCTAGAAGTACATGGTCTCTCAATAGACCGTTGCTGGAGTCCTTTGTCGCTCGTCGCAGCCCAAGATCCGTTAGTAGCTGCATGGACTGGATCTTGGAGTGGAGTAGTCCAGAGACTAGAGCCTGGACCCGGAGGCCGCTTACAGCGAAGGGGTCTTTAAGTAGTCGTATAGACTGGAGCCCCCGGTGTAGTCGTGTAGACTAGGCGTAGTATCGACAGAGTTGGTCGATGTTCCACGAGTTGTTGACGTCTTCGCCTTCAAGCGTCTGGAGGCGGTAGGATCCCGGTCCGGTCACCTTTGCGACTGTGAAGGGACCTTCCCAGGGCGAGCTGAGCTTGTGTAGTCCTTCCGTGTTCTGGATGCGACGGAGGACGAGATCACCAACGTTGAAGGAGCGTTCCTTAACGTTGCGGTCGTGGTAGCGTCAGATACCCTCTAGGTACCTTATTGACTGGACGAGGGCAGCAGCGAGCTTCTTCGAGTCCGTCAATGTCAACTCGTCTGTTGTCTTCGGATACGCCTTCGTCGTATTGCTCCACTGCTGGTGAATCCCACATGACATCAGCAGGGAGAATTGCTTCGGAGCCGTAGACCAGGAAGTACGGAGATTGTCCCGTTGGCTTGGAGGGTTGAGTACTGTCACACCCGATTTTCCGAAGAAAACCAAGTGCTTAACTATATGTATGCCAGGATCAAGTTTCATACATATAGTGACATCATAGTGTATAACAGAAATAATATCACGTAAAGAAAGAGATTATCAGAGATTTACAGCGGAATCCTGGGGAAGTAAAGGCTCCAATCTTCACAGGCAATCGACTGGGGGTTGCGTACGCCTAGCACCATCTTCTGGACTTCGTGCACCTTCTTCTTTATCTGAGCAGCGTTTAAGCAAGGATGAGTACACTTATGGTTGGTACTCAGCAAGGCCACAGAAATAACCGGAAAGCAATTTTAAATCCATCTTTAAGTTCATTAATCATGTGAGGGTCCAGGCCGCTCTTGACCGTGAGCACGGCTTGTTATAACGCTTTAACACTCGCAGAGGTTGTACACTTTCACCACAAGTCGCGTAAAAGTTCCGAAGAACTTTGAACCCAACCATGCTGTGCAAAAGTAGGCACAGTTCCACACTTCCGAGGTGTGGTTGCATAGGGACGCTACGAGGCCTTTACAAAGAGTCCTCCCATGTGTATTAGTCCATAGTAGCACGTCCTAGAGGCTATCTTTTGTTCCCTCCTTCTACCCTCGGACACTGTGTTAGCCTAGAAGAGCACTTCCGTTCCAAAACCCGTCCCGCAGTAGAAGAGTCATAAAAGCATTCCTCCGTACCCCAAGCTACTAAGGCTAATAGCCACACAAGACTTCCCTAATTAATTGGCCAAGACAGAGCCATATGTCTTGTGGTTGTACTTGTTTTCCCCGGGTGGTTCTCCATGTTCCGATTAATTTACGTGTTCTTGTATTAAAGCATAGGTAGAAGGATGGTTAGGGTCACTTGCCTTTCTCAACAAAAAGCTACTCTTGCTCTTCTCGCTCTTGCTCTCTTGATCTTCGGACTTTCAATCGACAGCTCGATCTTCTACTCGAAGCAAACATCGAGCACAAACATGCGAAACGAGACAAACAAGAACAACTAAGAACAATACACCAAGCATGAAAAGCTTTAAAAGAGGACAAGGTTTGGTTCTAGGACCGCGAACGCAAAAGACTCGGAACTATAGTAAGATTTGGATTATATCACACAAGGCTATGTGCTTGGTAAATTTTAATTCAAAAGATGTGCATAGGTTATTTCAGAGAAATACCTTATTTAATAATTAAGCAAGTTATATTTATATAAAAGGAACGGTGTATAACTTATTCCAATTTTATTTATAAATATTCAAGTATTATTTTATGCAATTTAAACATTTTAATTTAAAAGAAGCATGTAAAGCATCTAAACGAATATCTTTACATTTCGAATTGTACTAAGTAAATTATAATTTAGAAACATATTTATGTTCATATTAATCAATTTAATATTTAATTATGAAAACTCGGGATAGACCTATGTTACTTTTATTTAGAAAGCAAATTGAATATATATTAATTAATTTAAGTTTGATTATGAAAATCGAGATATAACTCTAATTAGCTTTTAATTGGAAAGATTATTTAAATAAGAATTAACCAAATTATATTTCTTATAAAAAGACGTGTTGATCTCTAATTAAATTTTAATTAGAAAAGCATGTATATTAGTATTTAATCATATTTAAATATTAAATAAATTATAAAGCAAGTAACAGGTTCAACATTGTCTCTAACGCGTTCTTTGAGTTATTACGAACCTAACGCAACTTGAATCGCTTGAAACGGAGCTAAAACGTGAAAACTACGCACTAACATGGTTACAAGGGGCTAAACCGTGAAAAACTAGGGCTCCGGGGGCTTAACTGCAAGAAACCAGGGACCTAGACACAATTACACATATAAACATGAGGTTTATAGTGTAAAAGGTTAAGGGTGGACCTCGGGTGGAAAAACTAAGAAGTTCAGGGGTTTAAACGAGAGAACCAGGACTTGATTGTAGGGATCTTCATGGGTGGAAGGGTATTATTGTTATATTAGAAAGTACAGGGTTATTTTTGCAAAGTGGCGGCGGAGGGATAGGGTTGACCGGTATGCACTTGATTGACCAGGGGGCTTGGACTGATCTGAGCCGTCGGCTCAGATCGAGCGGCTGTGGATGCCCGCGCGCGGTGGGCGCCCACGGCCGCCTTCCGAGCGGCGCGCGCGCGGACTGGCGGCGGCGGCTCGCCGGCCAGCTCACCGGCGACGGCCAACGGGGCCTCCCGGCCACCAAATGCGACGAGGAAAGCACAGAAATGAAGAGGAGGACAAGGGGAAATCACCTGCGAGCTCGGAAGGGAGGGAGGAGCGCCAGGAGAGGAGATCGGGCGGCGGAGCTCCGGCGGCGGGCGGCGCTCCGGCGGTGGCGAGGTGGAGGAGTGGAGGAGAGGAAGGGAGGGGTGCGGGAGATGCGGGAGCTCGAGGGGGGGCTTTATAGGTGAAGAGGGGAGGGGAGGGGGCACGGCCGAGGCGGTGGGGCGCGGGCACACCGGGCCGCCGCCATGAATGGTGGTGGGGCTCGGTGCGGCGTGGCGGGAGGGGAAGGGGCGAGGCGGTTCGTGCGCGGGGTATTGCGCATTGACGCACAGCTCGGTGGAGAGAAGGGAAAACGGCGCGGGAAGGGGAAGAGGCGACCGGGGTCGGCGGCCGGCCGCGGCCAGGAGAGAGAGGCGGGCGGCTAGAGGTAGAAGACGGCCTGACACGTGGGCCCCGTCTGTCAGCTGGTGAGAGATAGGGAGAGGTGGAGCGGGCCGCTGTGGCTGTTGGGCCGGGAAACAGAGGTGGGCCGCGGGGAAAGGATGGGCCGCGGGAGAGAGAGTGGGCCGCAGAGGCTGGCTGAGTTGGGCCGCGGGATAGGTTAGGTAGGTTTGTTTGTTTTTTTTCTTTTTTCCTTTTCAAATCCTTTTTAACACATCTTTTCAACACCTTTTAAATTCAAATCTTCACACAAATTTTCCAACTTTTTTCACAACTATTTTTAAGACTTTTCATAAGTATTTTAAGACTTTTAAAACCACACCACAACCAAAAACAAAAACAACCAAAATAAATGCAACACTCTCACATATTTATTTAATTTAATTTAGAAAAACAATCAATTGATTTTTCCTATTCTAAATTTCTTGTAAATAAAATAAACATTGGTCAAATTTTAAAATTATGAGAAAATTGTTGCTTAATTATTCTTCCTAATAACATCCTGAAATTAGAAAATTTCAGGGTGTTACAAGTACGTATCCCCTAGAGAGCATTGGGTAGTTCCTTGATCCACTTGCCTCCTTTGGAGTTGGCAGTGTCGTGTAGCCGCTTTTTCAGAGCGTCGAGCACCATCCCATTGGCGCGCTCGACTTGTCCATTGGCCTGAGGATGGGCAACTGAGACATATCGGACGTCGATCCCGCTGTTCTCGCAGTACTCCCCCGGCGGTGATTGTTGAAGTTGGAGCCCAGGTCTGTGATGATGCGATGGGGTAGTCTGTAGCGATGTACGAGTTCATCCAGGAAGTTGAGTACTCTGTCAGCCTTGGGGCATGTAACCGGCTTGACCTCGATCCACTTGGTGAACTTGTCGATGGCCACCAATACTCGGTTGAATCCACCTGGCGCAGTTGGTAGAGGTCCAATCATGTCGAGCCCCCAGCAGGCAAAAGGCCAGGTTGGCAATATGGTGACTAGCTTGTAGGCTGGACGTGTTGCTGCTTGGCGAAGTATTGGCACCCTTGGCACCTTCTGACGAGTTCTTCGGCGTCGCCCAGAGCTGTGGGCCAATAGAAAGCTCGTCGGAAGGCTTTGCTGACCAGCGTGCGAGAGGACGCGTGGTTGCCGCAGACGCCTTTGTGGATCTCCTCCAAGATGTCCTTACCTTCTTGTCTGGGAACGCACTTCATGAGTACTCCGGAAGATGCGCCCTGCCTGTAGAGCTTGTCTCCGACGAGGCCGTAGGACTTGGCCCGGCGGATGAGTTGCTCCGCCAAGTTATTGTCCGAGTGAACCTTCTGCTCGCTGAGGTAGTCGATGAAGGGCTGCCTCTAGTCCACGTCGATCATCATAACCTCGTAGCCAGCCGGGGGATGCGCTGGGACAGTGGTCGGTGGCGCCGGCTCCGGGATGGATGGCGCGTGAAGCTCGTGGACGAAGACACCCGCTGGTACTTGAGCGCGAGTAGAACCAAGCTTCGACAGGACGTCCGTTGCAACGTTGTTGTCGCGGACGACGTGGTGGAACTCGAGACCGTAGAACTTGTTCAGGAGCTTGCGGACTTCTAGGCAGTAGGCATCCATGTTCTCCTTGTTGCGGTCCCAGGACTTGTTGACTTGGTTGATGACCACTGCGGAGTCGCCGTAGACTAGTAGCCGCTTGATGCCCAGTGAAGTCGCGAGGCGGAGCCCGTGTAACAGAGCTTCGTACTCGGCTTCGTTGTTTGAGACCTTCTAGAAGATCTGCAGGATGTACTTGAGTTGTTCGCCCATTGGAGAGATCAAGAGTACCCCTACACCTGCGCTCTCGAGATTGAGTGAGCCGTTGAAGTACATCACCCAATGCTCCGCACGCTCAGTTGGAGTAGGTAGCTGATTCTCCCGCCACTCCGCCATGAAGTCAACTAGTGCCTGCGACTTGATGGTTGTGCGTGGTTTGAAGTCGATGTTGAGGGCACCGAGTTCGACTGCCCACTTGGAGATTCTTCCAATAGCATCTTGGTTCTGCAAGATGTCGCCGAGCGGGTAGTCGGTGACAACGGAGATCGAGTACTCCTGGAAGTAGTGTCGTAGCTTCCGCGAGGTGATGAGCACTGCGTACAGAAGCTTCTGTACTGGCTGGTAGTGTGCCTTAGATTCTGACAGGATCTCGCTGATGAAGTAGACTGGGCACTGGACTGGGTAGGCGTGGCCCTCTTCCTGCCGCTCGACGATGATGGCGGTACTGACCACGTGAGTAGTCGCAGCGAGGTAGAGCAGTAGTTGCTCGCCTTTGCGAGGAGCCGTGAGGACTGGTGGCTTCGATAGGAAGTCCTTGAGCTGGGCAAGGGCTTGGTCCGACTCTGGATTCGACACGAACTTCTCTTGGTGCTTGAGTGATTTGAAGAAGGGGAGCCCCCATTCTCCAAGCTTCGAGATAAATCTGTTCAGGGCCGCCATGCACCCGGTCAGCTTCTGCACGTCTTTGATACACGTGGGAGCCTTCATGCTGGTGATGGCGGAGATCTTCTCGGGGTTGGCTTCGATGCCGCGATGGCTGATGATGAAGCCGAGTAGTTTGCTCGATGGTAAGCCGAAGATGCACTTGTTCGGGTTGAGCTTCCAGCGGTACTTGCGCAGGGATGCGAAAGTCTCATCAAGATCGTCGATGAGCGTGCTGGAGTTTCTGGTCTTGACGACCACGTCATCCACGTAGGCTTCGACGTTCTTGTTGAGTTGCCTCTTGAAGCAGGCCTGGATAGCTCGTTGATATGTAGCTCCGGCGTTCATCAACCCGAAGGACATGGTCGTGTAGCAGTACGCGCCAAACGAGGTGATGAACGCGGTCTTCTCCTGGTCTTCTTCCTTGATCGCTATCTTGTGGTACCCTGCGTAGCAGTCGAGGAAGCAGAGCAGGTTGCAGCCGGCCGTGGAGTCGATGACTTGGTCAATCCGCGGCAACCCGAAGGGGTCCTTGGGGCAGTGCTTGTTGAGGTCGGTGTAGTCGACGCACATCCTCCACTCGTTCGAGTTCTTCTTGCGGACGAGGACGGGGTTGGCGAGCCACTCAAGATGGAAGACTTCTCTGATGAAGCCAGCCGCGAGTAATTTGGCGAGTTCCTTCTTGATGGCGTCCCGTCTGTCGTCGACAAAGCGGTGGAGGTGTTGTCGCTTCCGGGTAGCTTTAGGATCGATGTTGAGTGAATGCTCGATCAACTCCCTGGGCACCCCTGGCATGTCCGCTGGTTTCCACGCGAAGATGTCGCGGTTAGCCCGGAGGAAGTTGATGAGCACGTCTTCCTATTTGGGGTCGAGACCCGCCCCGATGGTGGTGGTCTTGCTGCTGTCGCCTGTCCCGAGGTCAATTGCTGGCTGAGGCTTGTTAGCTTTGTCCGACTTCTCTAGGATGTCGAGTTCACTTGGGGCGAGCTTCTTCGACGCAGCGTAGATCTCCATCATTGCATTGGGTACTTGATTTGTGGAGGCAGTCTCCACAGCTTCCGTGTCGTAGTCGTGCGAGATCTTCAAGTCCCCTTGCAGCGAGAGTACACCTGCTGGACTCGGCATCTTGAGTACCAAGTAGGTGTAGTGGGGTACCGCCATGAACTTGGCGATAGCCAGTCTGCCGAGGATGGCATGGTAGGACGTCCCAAAGTCCGTGACTTCGAACTTGATGTACTCGGTACGATAGTTGTCCCGAGATTCCCCGAAGGTAACTGGCAGGACCACTGATCCCAGTGGGATATTCGCGTTGCCGGGGACGATGCCGTAGAAGGGCGAGGTGCTCTTAGTGAGCATGTGGGTGATGTCGAGCTTCATCTTCTTCAAGGTCTTGGTGAAAAGGACGTTAAGCCCGCTTCCACCGTTGATGAGGACCTTGTTGAGCTTGGAGCCCGCGACCACCGGCTTCAGGACGAGTGGGAACCGTCCTGGTTCGGAGAAGATAGTCCATTGATCCGCACGGGAGAAGGTAATGGGTACCTCCGACCACCTGAGAGGGGTCGGGACCGCTGGTTCAATTCTCATGACTTCTCGACGAGTAGCTTTTTGCTCCCGTCTGCTGGGTAGTCCGCCGAAGAGGACGTTGACTGTCTTGTCAGGTTCCTGGAAGTCGCCATTGCCTTCGTCGTTCTTCTTCTTGCCTTTCTTGTCGAGAGGGTGCCGTGGATCTGGAGTATCCTTGAGTGCTCGCCTGAGTTGGTAGCACTGCTCGGTGGTGTGGTTGCCGTCCAGATGTCACGGGCACTTCTCCTTCAGCAAGTCTTTGAAGCCGCCGGAGGTCTTCTTCGAGTTCTCCTTCGCAGGGCGCTGGATAGCCGCGACAGTGTTGTCTGGCTTGCGCTTGCGGTTGGGACCCGAGTAGTTATTGTTGTTGCGACCGCCTTGGTTCCCGTTGTTGCTGCTGCCGCCGCCTGTGTTCTGCTTGCTCTTGCCACGGATGGCGTCATACTTGGCGTTGGCTTTGTCTTCTTCATCAGCCCAGGACGTGATCATGTCCTTGAGGTGGGTGATGGAGCTTGGGCAGCGACGGCCGAAGTCTTCGAAAGTGCGGCGGTGGTAGAGACCGTCTTGGAAGAGGTGATGACTTCTTTATCAGAGACATCGACTACTGTGGTGCGCTTGTCGAAGAAACGCCGCATGTACTTGCGAAGGGTCTCGCCTTGTTCCTGCTTCACCATGGCCAGGTCCATGCGAGTACCCGAGCGGCCCATAGCGCCCGCGAAGTTGCTGGTGAACTGCTCCTTCAGCTGGTCCCACTTGTCGATCGAGTACTTCTCAAGTGACTCGAGCCATGTAAGAGGTGCCTGGTCCAGACAGAAGGGGAAGTAGAGGCACTTAGTGTCATTGTTGCCTCCAGCGTTCTCGATGGAGAGGGCATAGCATCTGAGCCACTGCACAGGATCCTGCTTCGCGTCGTACCAGAGGCTTGAATTTCTCTGGGAGGAGGAGGTTGCGAAGTCGCGCAGAGAGGGCGGGGAAGCCGTCGTTGTCGCTTGACGTGGAAGCCTTCTTGCGTCGTAGTTTTTCAATCTTCTGGCGGGTGTCGAAGCCGCCCTGTGAGGCTCTGGAGGCATGGCTATTCGTGTGGCCTCGGCCGCCGCGATCGCCGCCGCCACCGTCCCTCCTATTGGCCCCATGGTTGGAGCTTCCGCCGCCGCTGCCGCCGCCGCCGGGGTCGTGATGAGGAACGATCTCGCGATCGCTGCCAGCAGCTGCAACGCTGTTGCCACCTTGGGAGGGTCCGTCGGCCGTTGCGTGAGTACAGTTGGGATTGGCCGGTAGCTCAACTCGAGTACGGTTTCGACCGAGGTCAGCGCTGCGACTTGTTGCTTCGTTGTCACGGTTCCTGACAGGAGGTGGTTGAGCGACCCTGGTGTTGACTCGCATGAAGTAGGTATCTTCCGCGAGCTTGGCGATGACTTGTCCCGCGCGCATCCCCTAGGCCTGACGTGCTATAGTAGTGATAGACATGAGGCATTGCTCTGGGGTAGTGTGTACCCGGCTCTCGACTTGGTCGAGTGCTTCTGCGAGGTTGCGGATGGGGAGGGAGTCGTGGAGACGACGGCGCCGTTCGTTACGCTTTCTGTTGCGTTCGCGTCTGGCGTCTCTGTTGGCGGTGGTCTCCTCGGCGGGAGCATCGGTGGACAATTCGTCCGCGGAGATGTCCTCGAGGTACTGGTCAGGGACCGTCCCTGAGGGCCCTGGCATCTCGTTGGTAGTCATGAAGACTTGCCGGTCGGGAGAGCCAAGGCTGGAGTCGCTGGTTGCCACCTCTGTAGGAGTGTGCTCCCCAGCTGGAGCAAGTGGTGTTCCCTCCTTGAAGGGAAGTGAGTCGAGGTAGGCGACGCAGCGCGAGTTCCCTCCTGTCAAGTCTGCGGGCTTGCGATCCGGCCAGTAGACAATTCTTCCGGCGGGTGTATAGGTTATAACCAAGCCGGCAGCAGGTCCTGACAGGGGTTGCTCTGTGGAATTGTCCACGGACTCGGGCTCCTCAAGGCCCGACCCGAAGTCGAACTCGTACGCGGAGTCAGAGTAGAAGCCGAAGAGGGGGTTGGAGTCCGAGGCGTGACCGGGGGCGGTGTCGGCGTCCGAGTCATACTCGGGTACGGGCTCCTTGCCGGCCCGGCGCGTAGTGGGAGCCTTCATGTCGGCCCTGCTGACGTTGCGGGGGCCACGCGTGAAGCGCTCGCGGGGTGGGAGTCCACATGCGATGGCTGAGTAGCCGGCTCGCGTACGATAGCCCACGGGGACGTCGAGGTCGAGTTGGAGGCGGATCCAAGCTCTAAGTCGGCGTGTTGGTCGAAAAGCAAAATTTCGCCGAATTTGCCGGCGAGTTCGCCCGTGACTACTTCGGGAAGTGTCACGAGGCCGGTCTCCGGGTTTGGCGACATGGTGAGGCGGTGCTGGAAGAACCCAGCACCGTCAGCAGTGCAGACCCTGGCGCCGAAGACGAAGGTGTCGCCGCGGTTGAAGGCGACGATCTAAATATTATAATTAGGCCCTTATTCCTTAAACCTAAATTACTAATAGACCCTTAACCACATAATTAGCCCTAAACACCTCCTTTAACCCATCATTTCATGCGCGATTTTAATTCAAATCATGCCTAAAATTCATCACACCCGTCCCGGGTATGCCTTTACTGATCCATCACCCAAACCCCCGCATAACATTTACTCCTCCATTTTATCCAATTACTTTTCCTCGAGCTCAGCCGGAAAAACTATGTGTGCTTATATTGATTGCGTGCTTGCTTGTGTATGCGCTATAGCCGACGGAGTGAACGAAGGAGGGTACCACGAGCCGTAGCTTGGAGCCGAGTACTGCGAGCAGGAGCTTGAGATCCCGAACACCGAGTCGGAAATTCCCGAGGACTTCGAAGACGGCAAGTTCAATCTCATCCTTTGATGCATGCTTCGGTCCTAGTTTACAAACACAACCCTATACCCGTTTTATCAATTGCATATTGTTTTACTGCAAAAACCTGGTAGGATAGCCACCCTTGATTGCTATGATTAAACCTTTGTTTGGCATAAATGATTGCTTTAAAAATGGGAATGGGATATTTCGGAAAATGAGTAAAGAACTGGGTAGACGGGATGGATGTGTGTGTTAGGAGTATGGGTGAGCTCGTACATGTGTGGTTGGGCATGTTGGGAGTCGTCCATCTAGTCGTTAAGGACCGGGTTGCGTGACATCTCACCTGACCCAAATCATCGTACAACCACTCGACCGTTGTATGTGGCAACGGCTTAGCATAAACCCCACTAGTTAATCTACTTGCCATCTGGTGTGTGGGTGAGCGGCGGGAGACCAAGGAGTAGGGGTACGCTTTGTGTGAGGTACGCCCTGGTTATGAGTGATAACCCCTTGGCTGCTCTCGTGGTGGCTCGTAGGGTTAGCTAAGGTGGGTAATGGCTTTGATAGGATCCGCACCAACACTAAGGTGTTTGGGTGGCGGTACCCTACTTGTGGGTAAAGATGTACAACCTCTGCAGAGTGTAAAACCTATTCGAATAGCCATGTCCACGGTATTGGACGAGTCACGGTGTGGTCACAAAACTAGTGTTTGGGTTGGGATGTTTTCATGGTGTGAGTGGTTTTCCGGGGTAGTGTGTGGCTGTGTGCCCGGGCTACTGCGGACGGGGAGTCCGGTAGTTCTTAATTGGTGGTTTCTCAAAGCAACTGAGTTACTTGGATTATAAAATTGTTTGCGAAAACCTTTTCGGAAATGAACCCCTGCATGAGTAAATGTGTTTGTAAATAAACCTTAACCTGATCCTTGATATATCCTGTGCATGATCTGCTCTTAAGCCCCTCCGTGGGTAGGGTTGAACTTGTTGAGTACATTTGTACTCACCATTGCTTACCAACTGTTTTTTAGAGGAGGATCCCGACTTCGTCACCGAAGACGTCGAGTATGTCGCTGCCCTACACCCAACCTTGCCTGTGTACTCAGGGCCTCCACAGAGCACTTCCATGGTGTGGTACTCTGATGAGGCTTTGGAAGCCTTCACTATTGTAGTTTGGTCTTTAGCGTTTGTGTTGTTCCTCGTGGCATTGGCACTCCTGTGCCCACTATGCCGCCGTGATGTAAAAGATTGAACCACCTGTTGTAATAAATGTGTGACCAGCCTCCTGGGACTGGTATTTGTGTCACATTTAGTCACCTCTGATGAGGGGACACTTCGGGTGGTATCAGAGTCGTAGGTTTGGTCGTAGGACGCGACCCCTAGGATCCGAGACCACCTCTGGCCCCTCTCTAACCTTTCCTTTGCTAAGCTCATCTTTTCCCAAAATCCTTACCTTGATCCTTGTCTGGTTCCAGATGGCTAACGTGGAGTGGAATGGAGGAGTCTGCCCCGCACAGCCTGGCCTCCCTAACCAGCTACTACTCAACTTGGAGCCCGTAGGAGTAAGGGACCCACCAGAGTTCGTCTATCGGGAGTACGAACGCTATGGCACCCTTCGGTGTAAAGTGCTGATCTTCGTGGGAAGAAGCATGCTCTACCCCGACATAGAACCCTGGTTCATCTCCACCACTGGGTTTCGCTTCGCTGACTCCTACCCAAAGGTTGCTCGGAAGGCCCTGCGACGTCTACGACTGATTTATAGGCAGCATCTCGGAAGGACTCCAATGGGATTTTCCCCACCCTCTAGAGGTAGAGGACACTCATGGATTGACCGCATGAGGGGACTAGAACGAGAGGAAGAAGACCTAGAAGATGAAGTTTCCCACCTGTCTGTCTACCTTAATGGCCTAGACCACCTCTACCAGGAACAAGCCTAGCAACTGAAGCACCAGATCGACAGGGCGGAAAGAGCCGAGCAAAGGGTAGAATTGGAAAGGATAAGGACAACGATGGCGGAAGTCGCCCGAGCCAACCTGGAGCAAGATTACTTTAGGGAAAGGGAACACACTTAAATAGCCAATAAAGCCCTATGGGATGAAGTCAAGGAATGTAGAAGGAGAGAAGAAGCTGGATTGGAGGAAGATGAACCCGAAGAAACTCATTGGGACAAAGGGACCCAGACCGAGGACGTGATACTGGAGCAAGACCTCCCACCAAAGAAGCGTCGCATTCAGACGGAGGAAGAGTCCCCATGAGGATAATGTCTAAGCTAGAGCTGTGTTCTAGTAACAATAAGTGTACCCCGAGGAGTGTACCCCAACCTTGTTGCTAAATAAAGCTATCTATCTTTTGTACCCTACCACAACTGGTTCAACTCTACCCTTGTTTTCAGATGGCGGAAGATGGATGGACCCAAGGCATGTGCCAAGAGGAGCTTGGTTTTGCTCGCCTCCTTATCAACTCCCTGGAGCGCCTCTGTATCATTGAGCGCCCTAGGTACTATAGTAGAGAGTACGAGCAACTCGGCACTCTTCGCTGTAGGGTGATCCTCTCCATCGCTAGAAGCAACCGCCACACCAACATCGAGCCATGGCGCGTGATCGCCACAGGGTTTCGACATCGAGACACCTACCCCTTGGCCCTCAGAAAAGCCCTCTGCTACCTGTTTCGGATCTACGAGGAACACCTCGTCCCCACACCAATGAGGTATTTTCCTCCCGCCATCAGAACCCCAGTCTGGCAGGCACGCATGAGAAACCTGGAGCGACGCCGCCACCAAGAAGACCTGCTGTACCACATAGTTGCCTACCTCATCTCCCTGGACAAACTCTTTGATGACCAAGCCAAGCTCTTAAGGGAGCAAATCAGTCGGGCCGAGCAAGCTGAAGTCACAGTGAGGATGCACCAAGTCCGAGTGGCTCAAGCTGAAGCAAGGACCGTAGCCGCCATAAGCAGTGAAGCCATTGCCCATGAAAGCCTCAGGCGGATCCAAGACCAACGCATGGAAGAATGGACCAACAGCGGGACACCCGTTCTGGCCATTGGAGAAGCACAAGTCTTGCTTGGGACACCCCTTGTAGGATGGGGAGGAACTATTGAAGCCCCGCCAGCGCCACCAGTAGTCACCGAACAACCAATGGCGACCACGGAAGCTGCAGCACAGCCCCAAGAGAATGGAAACCCCGAGGGCGAGGACGACGATGAGCTGCTCATTCCGCTGGAAGCGCACTCAACCCCGGAAGATGGCTCTCCTCGCGAGTAGCATACCCCTGTTTCCTTGACCCAAGGATTGAAGTCGTGTTGGTCCGAGTTTAGAGTCGCACCCTTAGCTTTTGTCATAGTACTGAGTCGTGTAGTGTGTCCGCGTGGTGTCAGTAGCGTAGTCGGGATGTATACTCCTCACTTGTTGTAATGAAAATTTGTCTGTGCTTGTTTGTTTGCTATGTGCTTGTTGAGTGCTTGCCAGCAGGAGTAGACCCTGCCTTTTCAAAAAGAAATTCGTCATAATCCACTTAAACATCACATAAAAACTAGATCTCTTAGAAACCCACCCCTTTACAGATGGTTTCCAGGCGCCCTGCTAGGACCCACCAAGGCTCCGGTCGTATGGACGCTGAAGGATCTCAAGCCGATCGAAGGGAGCGCCTTAACGACCAGGAAGTGAACCAAGGCAAAGATGGCGGAGAGAACGTTGTCCTGCCACCGCCACCCCCTCCCGTGGAACTGGCGCAAGTCTTGGCCAACCAGACTCTACTGATGGAGGCCATATTCAATGCCGTCAACCGTCCAAGGCCCCGAGTTCTGGGCATGAATGAGAAGCTGATAGAATTCCTCAGGACAAAGCCACCCACTTTTGGCGGGTCCGTGAATCCCTTAGATGCTGATGAATGGCTGAGAGCCCTTCAATTGTGAGGACCGAGACAAGGTTCTCCTGGCTACTCACCAGCTCACCGGAACAGCCTTAGCCTGGTGGGAAAACTACTGTGCAGCGGCCAAGGATCCCTCCGCCGTCACTTGGGATGAGTTCATGGAAGAGTTTCGCTGTTACCACATCCCAGAAGCCACGCTGAAGCGCAAAGCGGATGAGTTCCGTGAACTCCGCCAGGGCAACAAGTCCGTGGAGGAATACACCTACCAGTTCATAGAGCTGGCTCGTTTTGCCCCAGAAGAAGTGGACAAGGACTCCAAGAAGCAGGAAATGTTCAAGAAGGGCCTGACTCCAGAGCTAAGGACTCTACTTACCCCTCAAATCTACCCGGATTTCAACACCCTCATGAACATGGCCATCCTCACCGAGAGAGCCAGGGCAGAAGAGAAGAAAGAGAACAAGCGCAAGTTCATGGAGCATAAGGCTCAACAGCAAGAGCGCTCCCAGAGGCAGAGAAGCTTCGGACACCCCATGTCCAGATTCCAAGCCCCCATGCAGTACAGAACCCAATCGCAAGCCACAGGCTCCCAGGGCCCCAGAACCCAGTTCAAATCATACAACAACCAGAACACCATGAAGCCCCCACAAAGCAACACTAGCCAGGTCACTGCCAACAACAACAACAACTCCAGGGTGTGTTTCAACTGCCGTGAGACTGGACACTTCATTGCCAACTGCCCGTATGCCAAAAAGCCAACAGCCTCAGCCTTCTCCAACTCAGTGAATGGGTCAAGACCGCTTGCATCTGGAGCCAACCGCATGCCGGTTCGCAGCAACAACAACTTTGGCAACAACAACAACAACCAGCAGATGAGGCAGCCCCAGCAGTCTTATGGACGAGCCCGCGTCAACCACATCAATGCACATGAGGCTCAAGAAGCACAAGGCGTAGTACTCGGTGAGTTCTTGGTCAGCTTAGTCTTGGCGACCATATTATTTAATTTAGGAGCATCACATTCATTCATATCCTCAAGTTTTGTGGAAAAACATAACATACCTACAGTACTACTAAAAGCACCCCTGTTAACTCGAACGCCCAGAGGTGACATCAAGTGTCAACTGGGTTGCTCTCGGGTAAGAATCATTTTAAGTGGGGTAGAGTTCCTAGCGGACCTAGTAGTACTAAAGTCCAAGGGAATAGATGTGATCCTTGGGATGGATTGGTTAAGCCAACACCATGGTCTCATAAGTTATGCCGACAAGGTACTACACCTAACCAACCCAGACGGAATACAAGTGACTTGCCACACCCGAGGACACAGACCAGACATAATGGTTTTCAGCATGGAAGCCAAATCCATAGAGGATGTCCCAGTAGTGCGGGAGTATCCAGATGTGTTTCCCGAAGAACTCCCCGGAATGCCACCAGATAGGGATATAGAGTTCGTCATCGACCTTATTCCCGGAACCTCTCCCATAGCCAAGAGACCTTATAGGATGGCAGCCCCTGAGTTGGCAGAATTGAAGAAGCAGCTAGGAGAACTCCAGCGAAGTGGATTTATCAGACCAAGCTCATCACCATGGGGAGCCACAGTGCTCTTTGTAGAAAAGAAGGATAAGAGCATGAGGATGTGCGTGGACTATCGCTCGCTGAACGAAGTTACTATCAAAAACAAGTATCCTCTCCCCAGGATAGATGATTTATTCAACCAGCTGAAAGGAGCCAAGTATTTTTTTAAAGGTGGATTTAAGGTTAGGATACCACCAACTCAAGATTAGGGAAAGTGACATCCCCAAGACCGCCTTTGTCACCCGTTACGGGCAGTATGAGTTCACAGTAATGTCTTTTGGACTCACCAACGCACCCGCGTATTTTATGAACCTCATGAATAAGGTGTTTATGGAAGAGCTGGACAAGTTTGTCGTAATCTTCATTAACGACATACTTGTTTACTCCAAGAGTGTGGAAGAACATGAGCAGCATCTCCGAGTAGTACTGGGAAAACTAAGGGCACACAAGCTGTACGCTAAGTTCAGCAAGTGTGAGTTCTGGCTGGAGAAAATATCTTTCCTTGGGCATATTCTGACTGCGGAAGGAGTAGCAGTAGACCCCGGGAAAGTTGAAACAGTCTCCAACTGGCAACAACCGACCAATGTGAGTGAGATCAGAAGCTTTCTTGGTTTAGCAGGGTACTACCGGAGGTTCATTGAAGGATTTTCCAAGATTGCCTGACCCATGATGGAGTTGCTCAAGAAGGAGAAGAAGTTCAACTGGACTGAGTCATGCGAGAGAAGTTTCCAGGAGTTGAAGAGAAGATTGACCACAGCCCCAGTGCTGACCTTGCCAGACATTCAACGGGATTTTGTCGTTTATTGCGACGCATCCCGACAAGGGTTGTGATGTGTTCTTATGCAAGATGGGAAAGTAGTCGCGTATGCTTCCCGCCAGCTCAAACCCCACGCACAGAATTATCCCACCCATGATTTGGAGTTTGCAGCCGTAGTGCATGCCCTTAAGATTTGGAGACATTACCTGATTGGGAATAAGTGCGAGATCTATACCGACCACAAGAGCTTAAAGTACATCTTCACCCAGCCCGACCTGAACCTAAGGCAAAGAAGGTGGTTAGAGTTAGTCAAAGATTATAACCTAGAAATTCACTACCACCCAGGGAAAGCCAATGTAGTGGCAGATTCCCTCAGCCGAAAATCCTACGAGAAGGCAGTGCCTAAGAGTACCCAGTTGCAAGAGGAAATGGCACGACTCAACGTGCACATTATTCCCCAAGGCTACGTCCACCAACTAAGTGTTCAGCCTACCTTAGAGGAAAAGATCAGGAAGGCCCAGGAGACCGATGAGGATCTGATGAAAATCCGCAAAAAACATGAGAGAATAAGGCCCCAGACTTTAGAGTAGATGATCAATGCACATTGTGGTATAAGAATAGAATATGCGCGCCTAAAGACAAAGATTTCCGACAGACCATCATGGACGAAGCCCACAACTCGGCATATTCCATCCACCTGGGATCCACAAAGATGTATATGGATTTAAAGCAGAAGTATTGGTGGAATGGAATGAAAGCGGACATTGCCCGATTCGTCGCCCACTGTGATACTTGTCAGAGGATTAAAGCTGAACACCGTAAACCCCAGCAGATCGTTGCAGCCTTTACCCATTCCGGTATGGAAATGGGATAAGATAGGCATGGACCTTGTAGTAGGTTTGCCCAAGACTCAGAAGGGACATGATTCCATATGGGTAATACTGGACCGACTCACTAAGGTCGGTCACTTTTTACCCGTACGCACCACTTATGGTGGAGAGAAGCTAGCAAAGCTCTACATAGAAAACATAGTGAAGTTGCATGGAGTACCTAGCAGGATAGTCTCAGATCGAGGGACCCAGTTTACCTCTAGGTTTTGGAAAAGCTTGCATAAAGCCATGGGCACCAAGCTGGATTTCAGTTCGGTGTATCACTCGCAGACAGATGGACAGACCGAGAGGATAAACCAAATTTTAGAAGACATGTTGAGAGCATGTGTCCTCACCTATGGCAAAGACTGGGAACAAAGCCTGCCGTATGCAGAGTTCTCCTACAACAACGGCTATCAGGCGAGCCTAGGAATGTCACCGTTTGAAGCCTTATATGGGAGGAAATGTAGAGCACCCTTGATGTGGTTAGAAGTGGGAGAACGTGCCCTGGTTGGGCCCGCACTTATAAAGGAAGCCGAGGAGCGAGTAGCCGATATCCGAGAAAAGTTGAAAGCCGCCCAATCCCAACAAAAGAGCTATGCAGACAAGAAGAGGCGCGAAGCAAGCTTCAATCCTGGAGATTTCACTTACCTCAAGGTTTCACCTATCCGCGGGACTCGAAGATATCCGCGGGACTCGAAGATTTCAGGTGCATGGAAAGTTGGCCCCTCGGTACATTGGACCGTACAAAGTGCTGAAGAGGGTTGGAGCAGTAGCGTACCGGTTGGAGCTACCAAAGGAAATGTCGGATATACACCTGGTGTTTCATGTCTCCCAGTTACGAAGATGTTTAAAAGTACTCGAAGAGAAGCGAGTGCCGGTGGAGACAATTGATCTACAGCCAGATCTGAGGTACCAGGAGGTGCTCGTCAAGATTTTGGACACAGTGGTCAGAAGAACACGAACATCAGAAGTACGGGTGTGCAAAATCCAATGGAGCAGACACGAAGTAGAAGAAGCCACGTGGGAACGAGAGGACGCGTTGAGGAAAGAGTTTCCCCACCTGTTCGAGAACTAGCTGAATCTCGAGGACGAGATTCATTTTAAGTGGGGTAGGTTTGTAACGCCCACGTTTTTAGCCCCTAATAAATCACCTACTAAATCACGCGTGTTTTCAAAACCTTCCCGCTGAGCTCATTTATCCCCTTCGGGACCCCGGTCGCCTTCCCCCTCTCTCACCCTCGGCGCGCGTGCCGCGAATTCCGCCGGCACCGCCCGTGCTCGGGCCGTCGCCCGCCACATGCCGCCCCGGCGCCGCCCCGTCGGCCACCACGCCGGGAATCCCGCGCCCGCCGCGGTCCTGCCAGCCGGACCGCCTCGCCATCACCGTCGTCCCGGATCTAACGTCGGTATCTGAGAAACACGAAAAACTCCACAAAAATCTGTTTCCCCTTCCCCCTAATATTCCGAGGACTTTTCCTAAATTTCTAAACCTTTTTCTTCTTTTCCAATTTTCCTTTTCCCGTTTTTCCTTAATTTTCTTTTCCCTTCTCCTATTTTCTTTTACCTTTTTTCCTTTCTCTTCTTTTCTCTTTTTCCTTTCCTTTCTTCCCTCTCCTTTCTTCTTCCTTGGTACAGCGCCGCCCCCTCCTTCTGGCCAAGTGCCTCCCCCCCCCCCCCCCACCGACCGCGCCCGGCCAACCGCGCGCCCGGCGCCTCGGCCGGCGTAGCACGCCAACCCCGGCCGCACTCTCGAGCGGTCCCCGTCGGCGCCTCCCCCCCGACGCCCGACGACCGCGGCCGCCATAAAGGCCCCGCCCGAGCCGTCACCTCCACCACGGCGCGCCGCGTCCGCCGCCCCCCCCCCCCCTCCGCGGCCACGGCCAGTGCACCTGCACGACGAGTCCAATCCCACAACACCGGATTGACCGCGAATCCCGCCGGCCGGAGTCCACGCCGGATTTTTCCCGAGCCACCATTACCGGCCTCTAGAGAGCTCCTTGAGCTCGAAATATCGGCCGCCGAACCGCCTTTCCGCACCTATAAAGAGCCCCGCCACGTTCCCCACCTCACCTCGCACTGCTACATGTCGAGCCCCCTCATCCCTGCACACCGGAGCACCGTGGCCCCCAAGCCCGCCACCTCCAGTCCGCCGCCGCCCAGGGAATCCGCCTCCGCACGCCACCAGCGCCCAAGGTAGGTAGGGGAATCAATTTCCCGTGAAGCCCTCTTCGTTTTGCACTACTGCCCGACCGCCACTGTGGCCCGGCTCGCCGGGGATTGCCGACAGCCGGCCGCACCCGAGCCGCCTCCCTCCCTTTTTCTGTTCTGATTCGAGGGGGAGGAAGGAGATGGCTATTTAGCCGAAGACCCCCTGGCCTTTTTCCTTTTCCCCCACCGAGTTCCCCCCTCTCTACTCTCTCTCCTATATTTCAATTAGACCCTACCCCTTTAAGCTATACCAAAAAAACAACCCTGCCCCTTTGCAATTAGACCCTTGGGCTATTCTAGTTAAACCCTCACCCTGTCTAAATATTATAATTAGGTCCTTATTCCTTAAACCTAAATTACTAATAGTCCCTTAACCACATAATTAGCCCTAAACACCTCCTTTAACCCATCATTTCATGCGCGATTTTAATTCAAATCATGCCCAAAATTCATCACACCCGTCTCGGGTATGCTTTTACCGATCCATCACCCAAATCCCCACATAACATTTACTCCTCCATTTTATCCAATTACTTTTCGCCGAGCTCAGCCGGAAAAACTGTGTGTTCTTATATTGATTGCGTGCTTGCTTGTGTATGCGCTATAGCCGATGGAGTGAACGAAGGAGGGTACCACGAGCCAGAGCTTGAAGCCGAGTACTGCGAGCATGAGCCCGAGATCCCGAACACCGAGCCGGAACTTCCAGAGGACTTCGAATACGGCAAGTTCAATCTCATCCTTTGATGCATGCTTCGGTCCTAGTTTTACAAACACAACCCTATACCCGTTTTATAAATTGCATATTGTTTTACTACAAAAACCTGGTAGGATAGCCACCCTTGATTGCTATGATTGAACCTTTGTTTGGCCTAAATGATTGCTTTAAAAATGTGTGAGTGCTTTAAAAATGGGAATGGGATATTTCGGAAAATGAGTAAAGAACTGGGTAGACGGGATGGACATGTGTGTCAGGAGTATGGGTGAGCTCGTACCTGTGTGGTTGGGCATGTTGGGAGTCGTCCATCTAGTCGTTAAGGACCGGGTTGCGTGACATCTCACCTGACCCAAATCATCGTACAACCACTCGACCATTGTATGTGGCAACGACTTAGCATAAACCCCACTAGTTAATCTACTTGTCATCTGGTGTGCGGGTGAGCGGTGGGAGACCAAGGAGTAGGGGTACGCTCTGTGTGAGGTACGCCCTGGTTATGAGTGATAACCCCTTGGCTGCTCCCGTGGTGGCTCGTAGGGTTAGCTAAGGTAGGTAATGGCTTTGATAGGATCCGCACCAACACTAAGGTGTTCGGGTGGGGGTACCCTACTTGTGGGTAGAGATGTACAACCTCTGCAGAGTGTAAGACCTATTCGAATAGTCGTGTCCACGGTATTGGACGAGTCACGGTGTGGTCACAAAACTAGTGTTTGGGTTGGGATGTTTTCTTGGCGTGAGTGGTTTTCTGGGGTAGTGTGTGGTTGTGTGCCCGGGTTACTGCGGATGGGGAGTTTGGTAGTTCTTAATTGGTGGTTTCTCAAAGCAACTGAGTTACTTGGATTATAAAATTGTTTGCGAAAACCTTTTCGGAAATGAACCCCTGCATGAGTAAATATGTTTGTAAATAAACCTCAACCTGATCCTTGATATATCTTGTGCATGATCTACTCTTAAGCCCCTCCGTTGGTGGGGTTGAACATGTTGAGTACGTTTGTACTCACCCTTGCTTACTAACTGTTTTTCAGAGGAGGATCCCGACTTCGTCCCCGAAGACGTCGAGTAGGTCGCTGCCCTACACCCAACCTTGCCTTTGTACTCAGAACCTCCATAGAGCGCTTCCATGGTGTGGTACTCTGATGAGGCTTTGGAAGCCTTCGCTATTGTAGTTTTGTCTTTAGCGTTTGTGTTGTTCCTCGTGGCGTTGGCACTCCCGTGCCCACTATGTCGCCGTGATGTAAAAGATTGAACCACCTGTTGTAATAAATGTGTGACCAGCCTCCTGGGGGTATTTGTGTCACATTTAGTCACCTCTGATGAGGGCACACTTCAGGTGGTATTAGAGCCGTAGGTTTGGCCGTAGGACGCGACCCCTAGGATCCGAGACCTCCTCTGGCCCCTCTCTAACCTTTCCTTTGCTAAGCTCATCTTTTCCCAAAATCCTTACCTTGATCCTTGCTTGGTTCCAGATGGATAACCTGGAGTGGAACAGAGGAGTCTGCCCCGCACAGCCTGGCCTCCCTAACCTGCTACTACTCAGCTTGGAGAGCGTCGGAGTAAGGGACCCACCAGAGTTCGTCTATCGGGAGTACGAACGCTATGGCACCCTTCGGTGTAAAGTGCTGATCTTCGTGGGAAGAAGCACGCTCTACCCCGACATAGAACCTTGGTTCATCTCCACCACTGGGTTTTGCTTCGCTGACACGTACTCAAAGGCTGCTCGGAAGACCCTGCGACGTCTACGACTGGTTTATAGGCAGCATCTCAGAAGGACTCCAATGGGATTTTCCCCACCCTCTAGAGGTAGAGGATGCTCATGGATTGACCGCATGAGGGGACTGGAACGAGAGGAGGAAGACCTAGAAGATGAATTTTCCCACCTGTCTATCTACCTCAATGGCCTAGACCACCTCTACCAGGAACAAGCCCAGCAACTAAAGCACCAGATCGACAGGGCGGAAAGAACCAAGCAAAGGGTAGAATTGGAAAGGATAAGGACAATGATGGCGGAAGTCGCCCGAGCCAACCTGGAGCAAGATTACTTTAGGGAAAGGGAACGCACTTTAATAGCCAATAAAGCCCTATGGGATGAAGTCAAGGAACGTAGAAGGAGAGAAGAAGCTGGATTGGAGGAAGATGAACCCGAAGAAACTCATTGGGACAAAGGGACCTAGACCGAGGACGTGATACTGGAGCAAGACCTCCCACCAAAGAAGCGTCGTTGAACCGCCTTTCCGCGCCTATAAAGAGCCCCGTCGCGTTCCCCACCTCACCTCGCACTGCCACAAGCCGAGCCCCCTCTTCCCTGCACACCGGAGCACTGTTGCCACCAAGCCCGCCACCTCCAGTCCACCGCCGCCCAGGGAATCTGCCTCCGCGCGCCACCACGGCCCAAGGTAGGTAGGGGAATCGATTTCCCGTGAAGCCCCCTTCGTTTTGCACTACTGCCCGACCGCTGCCGTGGCCCGGCTTGTCGGGGATTGCCCCCGGCCGGCCGCACCCGAGCCGCCTCCCTCCCTTTCTCTGTTTTGATTCGAGGGGGGAAGGAGATGGCTATTTAGCCGAAGACCCCCTTGCCTTTTTCCTTTTCCCCCACTGAGTCCACCCCCCTCTCTACTCTCTCTCCTATATTTCAATTAGACCCTACCCCTTTAAGCTATACCACAAAAACAACCCTGCACCTTTGCAATTAGACCCTTAGGCTATTCTAGTTAAACCCTAACCATGTCTAAATAATATAATTAGGCCCTTATTCCTTAAACCTAAATTACTAATATGCCCTTAACCACATAATTAGCCCTAAACACCTCCTTTAAACCATCATTTCATGCGCGATTAATTCAAATCATGCCCAAAATTCATCACACCCGTCCCGTGTATGCCTTTACCGATCCATCACCCAAACCCCCGCATAACATTTACTCCTCCATTTTATCCCATTACTTTTCCTCGAGCTCAGCTGGAAAAACTGTGTGTGCTTATATTGATTGCGTGCTTGCTTGTGTATGCGCTATAGCCGACGGAGTGAACGAAGGAGAGTACCACGAGCCAGAGCTTGAAGCCGAGTACTACGAGCAGGTGCCTGAGATCCCGAACACCGAGCCGGAACTTCCCGAGGACTTCGAGGACGGCAAGTTCAATTTCATCCTTTGATGCATGCTTCGGTCCTAGTTTTACAAACACAGCCCTATACCCGTTTTATAAATTGCATATTGTTTTACTGCAAAAACTGGTAGGATAGCCACCCTTGATTTCTATGATTGAACCTTTGTTTGGCCTAAATGATTGCTTTAAAAATGTGTGAGTGCTTTAAAAATGGGAATGGGATATTTCAGAAAATGAGTAAAGAACTGGGTAGACAGGATGGATGTGTGTGTCAGGAGTATGGGTGAGCTCGTACCTGTGTGGTTGGGCATGTTGGGAGTCGTCCATCTAGTCGTTAAGGACCGGGTTGCGTGACATCTCACCTGACCCAAATCATCGTACAACCACTCGACCGTTGTATGTGGCAACGGCTTAGCATAAACCCCACTAGTTAATCTACTTGCCATCTGGTGTGTGGGTGAGCGGCGGGAGACCAAGGAGTACGTTTGTGGGGTTGAACTTGTTGAGTACGTTTGTACTCACCCTTGCTTACTAACTGTTTTTCAGAGGATGATCCCGACTTCGTCCCCGAAGACGTCGAGTAGGTCGCTGCCCTACACCCAACCTTGCCTGTGTACTCAGGGCCTCCACAGAGCACTTCCATGGTGTCATACTCTGATGAGGCTTTGGAAGCCTTCGCTATTGTAGTTTGGTCTTTAGCGTTTGTGTTGTTCCTCGTGGCGTTGGCACTCCCGTGCCCACTATGCCGCCCTGATGTAAAAGATTGAACCACCTCTTGTAATAAATGTGTGACAAGCCTCTTGGGACTAGTATTTGTGTCACATTTAGTCACCTCTGATGAGGGGACGCTTCAGTCCGGCAAAGTGTTCAACGAGACCATCCCGTTGACAACATTCTCGGAAGCATCCATAGAGGGGTAACAACTCATTCAAGATTAGCAATTTTTTGTGAACATTACTCGTTTGTTTCTATGTTGGAATCTATTAGGGTTTAGGATGCTCTTGGAGATGCCGATTGGGTGATGGCCATGCAAGAAGAGCTCAACAACTTCACTAAGAATGAAGTCTGGTCCTTGGTGGAACGTCCCAAGCACAATGTGATTGGAACCAAGTGGGTGTTTCGCAACAAGCAAGATGAAGATGGTGTGGTGGCTAAGGGGTACACTCAAGTAGAAGGCTTGGACTTTGGAGAAATATATACACCGGTGGCAAGACTTGAACCTATTCGCATACTCTTAGCCTTCGCCACCCATCACAATTTCAAGCTACATCAAATGGATGTCAAGAGTGCTTTCTTGAATGGTCTAATCTCCGAAGAAGTCTACGTTAACCAACCACCGAGCTTTGAAGATCCACAATTCCCCAACCACGTATACAAGCTCCACAAGGCGCTCTATGGGCTCAAGCAAGCCCCAAGAGCATGGTATGAATGCCTTAAGGATTTTCTCTTAAATAAAAGTTTTGAAATAGGCAAAGCCGATCCGACTCTCTTCACTCGTAAACAAGGCAATAATTTGTTTGTATGTCAAATTTATGTTGATGATATCATATTTGGGTCTACTAATCAAACTTGGGTTGATGAGTTTAGTAGGATTATGACCAAAAGATTTGAGATGTCTATGATGGGCGAGTTGAAGTTCTTTCTCGGATTTCAAATCAAGCAACTCAAGGATGGCACATTCATAAGTCAAACCAAGTACACTAATGATATGCTCAAAAAGTTTGACACAAACAATGCCAAGCCCATCAAAACACCAATGCCATCAAATGGACATCTTGATCTAAATGAGGAAGGCAAAAGCATCAACCAAAAGGTATATCGCTCCATGATTGGCTCTTTGCTTTACCTTTGTGCATCTAGGCCCGATATTATGCTTAGTGTGTGCATGTGTGCAAGATTTCAAGCTATTCCTAAGGACTGTCATCTAATGGCCGTTAAGAGAATTTTTAGATATTTGGTTCATACTCCTAACCTTGTTTTATGGTATCCAAAGGGCTCCACTTTCGATCTACTTGGCTACTCTGATTCGGACTACACCGGTTTCAAAGTAGATAGAAAGAGCACATCCGAGACTTGTCAATTTCTTGGGAGGTCCTTGGTGTATTGGAGTTCCAAGAAACAAAACTTCGTTGCCCTTTCCACCGTCGAAGCCAAGTATGTTGCAGCCGGCGCTTGTTGTGCTCAACTACTTTGGATGAGGCTCACTTTGAGAGACTTTGGTTGCAAGTTTAGCAAGGTGCCACTCTTGTGTGACAACGAGAGTGCCATTAAGCTAGCTAACAACCCTGTAAACCACTCAAGAACAAAGCACATAGACATAAGACACCATTTCTTGAGAGACCACGAAGCCAAAGGAGATATCGCTTTAAGCCATGTGAGTACCGATAAGCAACTAGCCGATATCTTCACAAAGCCTCTTGATGAACTAAGGTTTTGTGCTTTGAGGAGTGAACTAAATATCTTGGATTCTCGTAACTTGGCTTGAGATCATGCACATGTTTGAATGACCTAGTTTAGGATTTTGAAAGCAAAAGATTTGTGAAAACTTGTGTTGAATTTGTTTTGAAAAATTTGGATCCTTAAAGTACAACACCTGGACTATTGTTCCCATTGCTTGTTTGTGGCTAGTTCAAAGTGTTGATACTACTCAGGCTCACATATATTACATATATAGTCTTCCAAATCTAACCAAAATCAAATTCCTTGCAAATCTTGTTGCTGGATTGAGGGGGAGCGGAAACTCCGGGGTTTTTCCTGGAGATTCCGGGTTTCCCAGAAACTTCGGACCTAACCCGGAGTGTCCGGGTTGTTAGGGTATAAATACCCTTTTACCACGGTCAAAGGAGTCCATTTACCCCTTTCACAGTTAGACCGCATCCCCTTCCTCCCCGTCGCCTCCCTCTCTCCTCATCTTGCCCTTAGGCGATTTTCGAGTCCAACCCGTCAAATCTTGTGTGAGTGAGCGATTTAAGGCACCAAGGCGTGGAGATTGAAGATCTACATCAGTTTTGATGGATTGAAACCTCTCTCCCCTCTCTCCCAAAGGTATTCATGGAAGAACTTCCCGATCTACTTCCCTCTAGTTAGTCTTGTTGTATCCTCTTAGGGAATAGATGGAGAACACTGCATAGGCCCTAAATCTACATTATCTCGTTGTTTGGATGGTCGATTTGTGCTGCATTGTGAATTAGGGTTTCAAGTATGAAACCCAGAAACTCCGAGGTTGAAAAACCTAGACTCTCCGGACTTTCCGGAGTATCCGGATTTTTTCCCGGAGTCTCCGGGGTTCATCCTGCAAACCCTAAAATCACAAAGTTGTGCATCTCTTCCGTAGCTCATCTATCACTTCCATATCCTTTTATGTATCCAGATGGTGAGAGTAAAGGTCTGTCGCGAGACCGAGGAGCCCTCCACCCAAAGGAGGACTAAGGCTAGGCACGACCCCGCCGCATTAAGGGTTGTGCAAGAGGAGCTAGGCCAAGGGGGCTCTCAGCGCAGCTCTAGGCCAAGAAGAGGTGATCCTCCTCCCTCTTATGCAAAAAGGAGTGAAGAAGAGATAGAGGAGGAGGAGGAAGAGGAAAGGACAGAAAGTGACAGTGTAGAGGAGGATGAAACATATGAGCAACCACCTGAACCTCCTCGTCGCCATGGGAAGGGGCCAGCTAGAGAGAAAACCCGCTACAAGCGTCACCCCAAAAAGAGCCACCAAGCCTCCTATGTCCATCAAAGCCGTGCCGCTACTCGCATTCCTCCTAAACACAAGTAAAGAGTAGCATCCCACATTTGCCCCAAAACACCTCCTAGACTCATCCCTACCCTTCCACCAAATGTCCGGGTGGTTGACACTCCTATCAAGCTTAGGGAGCCCGGATCCGTGCTTGGCTTTGCCGAGCACATGATAAGGGATTATTCCAAAAATGCTCTAGCTGTGAGAGAGCAAAGGGAGGAGGATGTTTATCGGTATCTCAATGGAGAAGGGCTTGAGGCAAGATTTTGGTGTGACTTCCATAGAGATTTCTATCAAACCGTCATCTGGAATCCTAAGTTGGCTTCAAAGAACATGGTGCCTATTATGAAGATGAGGTACATCGATTGGAAGTACTATGAGGACCTCAACAACACCGTGTTCAGCTCCGTAATTGAGAAGTGCAAGGAGGTTGGCCTATATGATCTCATGGGGTTTAGGTACAATTGGAACAAAGAAATTCTCACTCAATTCCATTGCTCCTATTACTACAACACTTATGACAACACCATCACATGGACAACCCAAGGGAACAAGTGCACCATAGACTACATGACTTTCTCTAGGCTCTTGGGACTTGGTTCTAAGGATGAAGAACGCACTCCCGTTCACAATGAGAACAAGTACAAGCCTAGGGAGCTCACTTCATGTTTCCTAGCCATGATTTGGCTATTGATGGCAAGGCGGATCAACTCAATCCATACTACTACTACCTCAACCAATTCTTTCGTGCCACCATTGACCCCAAGCAAGGAGATGCCACAGCTTTGAGGTACTTTGCTCCCAATCTCATAAATAGGATGGCACCGGATGAGGAAGGTTTTTGCATATTTGATTTCATTTGGAATGAGTTGAGAAGGGCTATGAACGATCCCATGAAGTATCTTCCCTATGCCCCCTATATTATGTACATGATTGAGCGAGTCACCAATGTTCGCTATCCCAAGGATGTTGTTCATGAACCATTCCGTCACCTCCATGATCGAGCCAAGAAACCACCAAAGGCTCGTAAGTATGTTGGCTCCTCTAGCGCAGCTCCTCGCCATGATGACATGCCCGCTGCACCCTCTCCTCCTAGACCTCCCCGTCGGCACCATGGCTCCATGATTAAGAGTGTTCTTAAAAGCATCTTTAGCATGTGCAAGACAATGGCCACAGAGACCATTGAGAACCACCGGGATATCATAGAGATCAATTCTCATCTTGGCCTTCCCACCGATCCCTACCTTGAGCTCCCCGAGTTTGATGATCCATTTGCGGAGTGGGACGCCCAAGATGCGGAAGAAGGACAAGAGGAAGGAGAGGAGGAGGACAATGAAGAAGAAGAGAAGGAGGGCGACGGCGCCTCCGAGTGATCCAGCTGCTCCACACTTCCTTTTTGGTGCTTGATGCCAAAGGGGGAGTGATTTTATCTATCTATCTATGTGTGGAACAATGAACTTCATGTATTTGGATTTGGAACCTTGGTTTGTAATAACTCTAAATTCGTATGTGTGTAAGACTATGTGAGCTTGAGACATTTGATTGTGTGCTTGTGGTGTTTATTCTGTTTTTACTCACTAAGGATGATTTATGCTAGATTGAAAATCTTTGGTGAATGTTGTTTTTCTTTGGTGGTCTGAAAGCCCGGAGACTCCGGAAATTTTCCCGGAGTATCCGGATTTCCCGGACATTCCGGAGTTGACCTGGACAGTCCGGACTTTCTAGCACCAGATTTCTTTTCATCCTTGTTGAGTGAATAATCTGTCATGAGCATCTCACTATTATCTGTTGCATGTCACAAGCACCCCACTGGTGTAATACTCTCATGCTTTTCTCTTTGTGCAAAATTTGGCCCTAGAAGGACCATTGACATTCAAGATCAAAATGCACATATTAAGGGGGAGTATTACAAAAGCTTTGATATTCATTGTTTTATATATTGTAAGACTTAAATGTGTTGTCATCAATCACCAAAAAGGGGGAGATTGAAGAGTATCTTGGCCCCCTAAGTGGGTTTTGGTGGTTTAATGACACACACTTAAGTAGCTAATGATTTATCTAGTCCATGAGCAGGTATTAAAATTATATGTGGCATCAAGTGCAGTTCATTTACTATACAAAAAGGAAGTGATGCTACAAAGGGTTCCAAAGAAGGCTTATTTATTTTATATTTTTGAATTTGAGTCCTAGGAACGCCGTACTATAAAGAGGGACAGGAAATGTGTCTTCCAAGAGTCGAACAGGTGCTCTAGTTGCCAAAACGAAACCTATGAGAGACACCTTTGCACCAACACATTCACGGGAATCTTTTCTTGAGTGCTGACCTTGGGAGGCCGGAGTATCCGGGTTTTACCCCGGAGTCTCCGGACTTCCCGGAGTTTCCGGATTTACCCTGGTTACTCCGGGTCTTAAAGCTGTAACGGCTATACTCTGGGTGAGGGGGTATAAAGGCTCTCTTGCCATTTCAACCTGCAAACCTTCAGACCTCATTTACTCCCTCCTTTACTCCCCTTGGCTCAAGTTTGGTGAGATTGTTGTAGGGATTTAAGAGGGATTGAGAGCAAGAGCTTGGAGAGTGCTAGTGAGCTGATTTCCCATCTCTAGAGCACCTCGTTCTTCGCTTGGTTGGCACACTTCGTGTTTGTTACTCTTGGAGCTTTAAGCTCCTAGTCGGCTAGGCGTCGCCTTGGAGCATCCAAAGGTTGTGGCTGCCCAAGGAAGTTTGTATCACCTCGAATTTGAGTAACTCTAGCTTGATCTTTGTGGTTGCTAGAGGGAGGAAAGGGACCTAGGTGTAAAGGTCCACCCTTTGTGGGTACCTCAATGGAGACGTAGACCTCAAGGTGTGAGGTTGAACTCCGGTATCTCTTTTTCTTGTTCATCTTGTTGTATGCTTGTTTCTCTCTTAAGCACATATCTAGGGTTTGGTGCCGATCTACTTTGTGTTTAGGTTCCTACAAGATTGGAGTGGATAAACAGGCTTGTCTCATTTCAGTGCATAACCTATTTTCACAGATTTACATTTGAGCAAGTTTAGTTTCTGTCGAATTTGATCCCCCCCCCGACAGGTCGGAATATCCGGACATTTTCCCGGATTCTCCGGATTTCCCGGAGTATCCGGAAAAATATCTGGAAACTCCGAACCTGATTTAACAGCTGCGAAAAAGTTGTGATTTTTCAGGTTCGACTATTCATCCCCCCTCTAGTCGACATCTTGATCCTTTCGGTGTGTCACCAGTGTATTAGTCATCCGAAGTAGGTGGCTCAAACACTAGCTACTGCTGAACAGGTGAAGCTCCTACCCACGATGAAGACCCCAGTTCCGTAGGTATCGGTGGTCTCTCTATAAAAATATTAGTCAGCCATGGACAAAAAAATATGTCGTGGTCTCTCTACAAAATATAACTAGGAAAAAATATGTACATGTGGCGTAGAAAGCACTCGGCCGCGGCATGTATGGAGAGGACGCAATGGGCGCGAACGGTGGACGTGTCAAGGACGAGGGTGCCTGGTATGAAGCTAAGGTGGAGGCACATCTGCTGGAGGAGGAGGGGTTGTGGGGAAGGAGGCAACCCTCGTCGCCGCGAAAGTTCACCGCGTGCATCAACCGCTGGCTCAAGCCCACCATCTTCTGTAGCTCTATCTGTATCCCGTCCAACGTCATGTGGTCCATCGTCGCGGCCTCGTGTTGGGCTAGCTGGTACATAGTTGTGTCGTACTGTCAACTTTTTCTAAACTATTTTTAGGATTCCTAAACTATTTCTAGGATTTTCTAAACTATTTCTAGGATTTCTAAACCATTTCTACCATATTTAAACTAAATATATGAGGAAAGTATTGGAAACATACTTGATGTACACCGAAGAAGGCCACGAGGAGGAAAAGAAGAGGAGGAGGAGGGGGGCGCAGCCGGCGGCGGCAGGGGCTGCGACCCAGCCGCTGTTTAATTTGGCAGTAGGACCTACCGCCGTTTGATTTGGCAGTAGGATCTACCGCTATTTCATTTGGCGGTAGGTCCCCAACGATCAGCCAACCGCCACCTCAAACGGCGGTTGGCCGCCTGCCGCAGTCAGCCGTGGCAGTAGGTGCTTGGCCAGCGGGCCATGTGGGGGACCTTCCAACCGCCGTTTGAAGTGGCTGTTGGCGTGCCCTTACCACCGTTTAACGGCGGTTGCCACCGTTTCAAACGACGGTTTGTGGCTGTTGAATTTATTTTCGTAAAATCGAAGAAAAAATATATATATAATCAAGAATGTGGGAGAGTGTGAGTACATCCTGGGCCAAGCTCCCATCGAACTGGCCAGCCCAATGAACAAAGTAATAGTAAGATGGGCCGCGCCGGGCCCATGTTATTATCGTCTCGTGTGCAAGCAAGGTACGACGAATGCCCCGGTTAACCCTTCCTTTTTCTTCTTTGGCAGGCTTCCCCACCCACCGCCGTCTCTCTCCAACCGGAGCTCTCGCCATGGCGTCGCGAATCCTCGCCCGATCCAAGGTCCTGCCCCTCGCCGCCGCCCTAACCCGCGCCGCCGCCGATGCCGCGCCGCCTCTCGCCGGGACCCGCGCTCTCTCTTCCCTGTCCCGCTACACGGGCGCCCCGTCACCCCATGGGCTCGGCAAGGTTCGTTCGTCTCCTCGCCCCCTTGTCTCTTACATATAAGCAGATCGGAGTTGGTGATTGTGATCTGATTCTTTCGTGGTACTTGCGCCCCTGTCGTGTGCGCGGTTCGTCTGATCTGCTTTTTTGCGATTGATCTGATTAGTTGGGTAGCCTAAAGCAACCCTCGTGTTTCGATTCGCGTCTCCTTTGGTTTCGTGCCCAAGGTGGAGAATTATCTTGTTTGGTATCGCCTTATATGTAGTATTCTTATGTAGTTGTATCGCGATCTGCAAGCCAATCCATGGACACTGTCGTAGTGAGGTTAGTGTAAGGGAAGAAGCACGTTGGCATTGAAACGGAAAGACCGGATGATAAGACTAAGGTCTCACATCTCTCTAGATTGACCAGCTGCTGGATTTCCATGGTATTATGGTAAATATGCAAATGAGACCGTTGTTGATAGGCTTAATGTTTAGTTCTGTGAAAAGCTTTCATATTCTGGGTTTCGTTATACATTATTGATCCTGGCAAAATCAAATCAGTGATGAGTCTCATATGATAAGTTGATAATTTGAGTGATAGGTATGTTGCATGTATCTGCTATTTATATATTTTTTCTTGGAAGTTAGCCATTGGTTTAACATGAGGCAATACCGGTCCCAGTTGTTGTCATTTGATTTGACGATGAGCAATATCCCACTATCATATTCAGTAGCAAGGTCAATCCTGGTTGATGCATAGTTGTTGTAGAGCTGTCATTTACTTTGCTCCAGCAATTAGGTTCGAATTATGATTTTTGCTGATATTAGAGGTGTTCAAACCTGTCCAAACCAGCTAGATGGGGGAATAAGCTAAGAGTTTTTTAAGTTCATTCCCCCATCAAGCCAGTTTGACACAAAACTGTTTTGAACACCCCTAGCTCACATTCTGCTATTCCTTAGCTCATATTCAGATATAATGTGCAAATGACATGGATCTGCACAAGATCCCAACAAAAATGCTGTCAGCATTGACATTCTTGTATGATGATATGATTTCCTGTGGTGTATGTGCCAAAATGCATGGGCATAGGGACAAAAAAACCATTTACAACACATCTGAACTCACTTATGCACAAGCTAACACTCGCACCCAGATATCTTCCAGAACATGAGCCTCACAGGCTCACAGCTAATGATAAGAATGAATTGGCCCATTGCCCCATGATCACAATGATGTGCCATCAGGTCCTTGCACCAGCAGCACGTCACAGTTTGCATTCTTTAGAAACGTTGGTCCAATGAACCATAAATTTAAAGTGAATACTCCCTCCGGTTTGGTAAAAGAAGTCGTTTTGGACAAGGTTTGAGCCAAACATTGGGAATATAAACCACGAATAACTTTTAAGTCATTGAGTTTGAAAATGTGAAAACCACATGAGTAGATTTATCTTGTAAAATATTTTCATAAAAGTATACATATGTTAGTTTTTAATAATTATTTTTATAAAAATAAGAAGTCAAAGTTGTACTTTGGAGACGGTGTCACTGTCCTAAACGACTTCTTTTACCAAACCGGAGGGAGTAGTTCCGATGGTTGGATGACAAGGGTGTATATAAAAGTATCTCTTAATGGATAAGCATAGGTGTTAACTTTTTGTTCCTCACCTTGTATGCAAATATGTGGTTTACTATTAAGAGGTGATTTGTTTAGTGGTTGCCTCTGCCTGTTCAAAGAAAAAGAAAAGCTAACTACACTGTGATGCCCCACCTCTTCCACATAATGTGCAAAGTCTTTTGCCTCATTAAACAATCACATTATTACTCTTTGTAACTTCGTTTTTCATACTATGATAATCTAAGTATATACCACTTGATCCAAGTCAATAGTTAATCTATGTTTCTACATTTATTCTTAGTTTGTTACTTGACCTCATTTTTTAAGTATATATATGTACTCTTGTATGTATCCATGCTCTTTAAATAAAAAAATTGCTGATTTCATTTTGCTGACTAATGGAAACTTGTAAGTTGTAATCTTTTCAAAAATCTGCTTGTAGGTTCGAAAGAAATTGGAGTTATAGTTTGCAGTATATTGTATTTCCTTTTTGTTCATAAGAATGAAAGCCTGTAAGTGTTCTGATTTGTATTTCTGGTATGTATATGTACACAGGTTCTGGGATATGAACCAAGATCTCACCTTAGTGGAGCACAAGTGTTACCTCGTTGGTTTTCCTCTGTAGCGTCCAATGGATCTCCCATGCAGTCACAGGTTTGTCACCAGCTGCACTAGTCCCTGATTTGTCACTTAGTCTGCCACTGTGAGCTAGATCATGAATTTTATTATGTTTGCCAATCTGACAGATTTCAGAGACAAACAAGTCAGGTGCTGAATTGAAGCAGTCTGATGCACAGAAATCAAGCGATGGAGTCACACCAAAGGTTCTGGCCTTCAGCCCGCTAGAAGCAGCTATCGCTAAGCCTAGAAGCGGTCCCTTGACCAGTGAGAGCACTAAAGTGAGACGATCGGAGATATTAACAGAAGTCACATTTTACATGATCCCAGCTCTGCTTCTTGTCTCCAGAAACAGCTTGAGCACCTCTCTCCTGGTTGGTGCGGTGTTCCATCAAGTGTACATGTTCCACAAGGAGATCCTTCTCGACTACGTGCACCATGATATCACCAGGAAGTGGTCTCTGATATACTTCAAGCTGCTTCTGCTGGTGATGGCGAAGGACACCATCATGTACTTCAATTTGTTCCCTTTTCATTTGAACTAAGCTCAGCCTTTTAGCTTCTTGATGGACCTGCAATGCACTCATCTGTAGTCACTGAGGGGAATAATGATGATGGACGAATTCTGGGGCACTTGTTCTTCCCTCCTTGAACTTTCCTTAGTTCTCATATACTCCATGAACTTGCTTTGGGTCATCATCTGTTTTGCTGCTGCGACTTGATCTACTGTTAAGTTCATCGGGTCGAAAGGGGCTAGACCAATCTGATGATATCCCTAATCAGACAACTAGGCCAGTTGTGCCTTTGCTTGTAATAATGTTAAATATCATTTGGTAGCCTGTTTTAAGTTGCAAAGGTTTTTACGCCCCATTCTTATTATCGTACCACAAATATATCTGTTTCGTCAAGAACTCCAGCTTCTGCCTCATTTGCTGGCTGAGTTGCATTCGATGTGCGGAAATTTTATCTTTATTTTTGCAATGCTTGTGTAGTTTATAATCAAGGATTGGCAATTCATGTTGAATGTAAATGTCTTGGCTGGAATAGTCTCGCAGCTGAGAACTATGGACCATGGTGAACGACATTACTGTGCTGTGGGTTAAGCTGCTGTATCACCCGTCACCTCCGGACTCCGGTCGTCCCGGCTCCAGTTAACTGCTATCTGTAGCCCGGTAAAATGATTTGGTAACTTCACATTCACATTCACAGTAGGAACGAGAGACAGAGATGTCTTGGTTTCACATATCTGTGGTTCTCTCGCTGGTTCTGTGTGCTACGCATCCCTCTGCACTGCAGCAGCAGCCTTGCGCGCAAGAGGAACAAGCGACGCCGTCGGCTGCCGCGCGCACATGCTCGGTGGGTGACGGGCACCGGCTGGCTGCTCGCGTGAAGAGCAGACAGACATGAGGTGGGCGCTGGCATTGGCCCAGCCCAGCACAGGCAGCAGCTGCGGCAGGAACGGGCGGGGTGGGTACACATATCTAGCTGTCTCTGCATGCTACTGGCTGTGGCTGAGCACACTGCCAGTGCTTTAGCAGTCGCCACCGTGCACTGGGAGATGAAAATTTGGGCTCTGTAATACTGTTTACTGTTTAGTAGTGGAGAACAGCAGACACAAAAGTGTTTCTTGGGTTTGGCTCCTCTATTCTTCTTCTTTTCGCTTCCAAACTCTTCAGCATTTGATTCTATTTTACATCATTTTGAACGCAATGTCTCATGGGATCTTCTTGGACTGAACTTTTCTTCAGATCTCACATCATGACTTGTGTTTGGTGAGTGACACCCTGTTCGTTTGGCTTATCAGCCACCAGCCAGCAGTACTTTTCTCTCAAAACAAACCAGCCACCAACCATCGGTCAGTAGTACTTTTCTCTTAGAACAAATCAGCATCAGCCACCAGCAAACTAGCTGTGGCCAATGCGGCAATGCCTGATGAGACGCTTGCATTGCAGCCTTGCCTTGCCTTGCAGAACCGGGCCGGGGGCCCGGGAAGGAGGGGCCAATGAAGCTGTGGCAGCGGCAAAAGACATGTAGTGACAGTGATGAATGCCCCCCTGCCCTGGCCCTGGCCCTGCCATCACAGGGAAAAGTAGATATGGCTAGGATTCCCAGACTGCTCGCCTTTTGTTTTGTTGGATTCCTGGCCTGACCACCTGTTCATATGCGTTTCTCGGCCGCCTCCTTTTGTTTTCTCTGATTCTCTCCCCCTTTTTCCTGCTGATTTGCTGAACGGGGGGCTGCTGCATTCAATGCTGATTTGGCCCTTTCAGATCCTTAAGTGCTTCTTGTTTTCAGCAAATAATTTGCAATCAATGTCGTATCACCAGGTGAATGTGCACTTTCCACTTTCAATGTTGAGACACTTTTGGTATTTATTTGCGATAATTGATTGATCGCATTTCTTTGTGCAGTGAATATATATACAGAGAGGGTGTTTGGAGAACTAATCAAAAAGCTATTTGAGTTTCACTCCAAATAACTTCAATTAGCACGTCTGGGAGGATAATTTTTTCAGAGTGGGTTAGTTACACATAGCTCTGAAACAGACTACATGTTTTGCTCCTTTTGAGCTATTGGACTAAAAAGATGAGAGCTAAAAAATAGCCATGGATTCAAACAGAGCATAACATCCATCCAAAGGAGAAACTTCACTCCTCACTTTTCTGTTTATAGTTGATGATTTTAGACCCCCCAAACTCTAATTTTAAATTTTAGGGAAATTTCTCAGGAACTGTTTTATATATGGAATATACATACTGATTTCAGATAGTATTTGCATACCGAATGTCACATCAGGTAGACATCCTGATTGTTTTTGTTTAGCATTTGATTGTAAAAGCTACAATCCAATCTAAGGTGATACGAAAACACAACCTAATGCATTCAGATGCACTCTCTAATTTGGATAGTGTTGGTTCTACTTTAAAGATCACCACGACTTGCTTATATATCATCGTCAGATCTTGTTAACAATTGATGCCATGTCTACATATATAGATCCTCAACCCTGTGGTTTTGGATGCAAACAGCCTGGAAGTTTGGCCCATTGTGATGAGTGTCTCTGCACTGCAGAGAGGCAATGCCATTGGATTCTCACCTCCATGACAGCATCATGCATGTGGCCTCCCACTGTTTAAATCGTGTGCTCCCAGCTTTTGGCTTCTTATTTGGTCAACTTGGACGTCTCCCTGTCGAGAGAGATCGCATCTGACGACGTTCCTTCAGCTAGCTCCAGTGACGCAAAAAAAAAAACCAACAACATTACATATTTACATGCATGAAACAGAAGCCAAAAAAAATCTATGCATCTTCAGATGATTTCTCTGGAGGTAGTTTTTAGATCATTTCACAGTTATCGATCATTGCACTATTGCACCACATGTTTGAAGGGGGTTAGAACATCTGATATCATATTATGTCCAGGCCAAGCTAGATGTACCAGGTCAAAGAGAGTTTTTTTTTTTGTGAAACAAACCAGGTCAAAGAGAGTACTTTGCAGGTCTTGTATCTTATTTTATTTGGCAGCTCCAGAATGCATGCATGATCGTGCTAATTGCAGTTTTTTTTTATCCGGGCTGCATGGGTGTGTGAGCATATAGTTAATTGTTTTGGATGCAGCAGGGTTGGATCCTTTGTGAGGAGTGTGTGTGGATCTGACTGTGCCCTTTGTTGCTACGCTGTTCTTGGCTGCTTCCTCCAGCCACAGGCAACTTGCGCGCTGCTGCACTCTATTTCTATCTAGTAATCCGACCTATCTCAAGTGGATATATTTAGGTGATTGTTGGGGAAAATGGTCTTCGGAAGCGTCATGCCACGTCCGGCTAGGTGTTTGGCTTCGGTCAGCGGGCGACTTCGGGTTGTTTTGATGGAGCGTGCTTGGGCGATTTAACGATAACGCTGATGCTGCTTGAGTTTTGTGAGCGTTGTTTCGCAGGAACAACCCCCTCGTCGATCCGGAATGGCGCTGGCCTTCGGCGCCGAAGGTGTGGAGGGGCGACCTTCGGCGCCGAAGGTGTGAAGGGGCCAAAAGGCGCCACGCGACGGGTGCGCTCGGGCTCGTGGTTGAAGACGGTCCGTGCGGGGCGACTCGGGAGCACCTTGCGACTGAGGCAGAGTCATGGGTCGGTTCGGCGCCGAAGGCGCGGCGTGAGTGGTGGCCCTTGGCTCCGTCGAGATGGTGCCATGACACGTGGCCACAGCAGACGTATAAAGGGACGTCGTACGAAGCAGAGGCAAGGTGCGCAGCGTGTAAAGGCGGTTTGGCCGTGCGAAGACACGCTGGAGGCCTGTACGACGCGGGGAGTTACTGTTATGCCCTTGTAAAACGTGTAAAGCCGATTGTCAGGAACGGAAAAGGTGTAATTGAGCTGGATGATGATACCCGGGGGCCTCCTATAAATAGTGACCCCCTTTAATAGAACGGACACAGATGAATGAGAAGAGAGCTCCGAAGGCTCCGACTTGTTTTCTTGGCTTTCAGTTTTCCTAAGTGCTTCGTTTCTCTTTCGTAATAGAAATAGTTGAAGTAAGTAACTAAGCTTCTCCGCCTTTCTCCGAGGGGGGCCTTCGGCCGCTTTCCCCTTCGGAGGAGGGAGGACTTTCAAGGGGCTGTTGTGTCGACGTCTACCTTCGGGCTCGATTTCCACCGACAGTGATTTAGCCAAGCATTGTTCATCTTTTGACAGCACATTCACTGATACTCGACTTGCCCCCCGTTCCAGCAGCAAAAAGAGCCGCGCTGTAGCACTAGCACAGGCCCTTTTTTACATGGGCGGAGGGGAGGGCTCTCTCTCCATCCAGACAGAGGAGAGGGAGCTTTTTCGAGCCCCAAAAGCCAAACCCTGCCCGGCCGTCTCCCTTCTCACACACGCAGAGAAGCCAGAGACTTCACCTGAGTTCGCTTTCGCATAAACAGAGGAATGGGTGATTACTAAGCTAATCAAATCCCGCGGATGGCCGGTCAAAGATCGAGATCCCGTGTGACCGGGGACCGGGGTCCCTCCTCCCCTCCGTACGGTCGTGTCGACGGTAATTAAGGTGTTGGCTGTCAGTTTTGTTTGGGTGATTTGCCCCTAGAGAGACATGGGATAAAATAGTGTTGGTGCCAGCCGCGGCATCCTACGGTTTACAATGCCCTGTTCACCTGACTGACATTAGTCACCAGCCAGCCAAACAACAAGAGTAGTTACCCTACGGATGTAAACGTAAAACGTGATCAGAGTGTTCTTAGATGCGGAGTTTGTTTTCTTGAGACGAATTCTTTTGATTGAGCTTCTGCTTGGGTGAGCATTGAGGCGCGGCTGCGAGCACAGAGGATCACCCACCAACCTGTGTACGAGAGGCATGGATTCGGTGCACCGGCGTGCCGGCAAGGCCGAGGGAAAGCAACACAGTTACACAGCCACACAAGTCGTCTCATGTTCACCCTGGCTGGCTGGCTGGCCCCCTGTCAATGTTTGCGCGTGTCCACGGTGAAAGCGAAATGAGAGGACAGAGCGGGCCTGAATTCCTACGAAGTTCGCTACGAGAGCCAGCAGATTCCTCTTCCCTTTTCCTTTGTACCAGAAATGCGCTCTTTTCACTCTTGCTGATTCATTCCACACATGCGCACAATTGAGACGGCGATTCCTCATGCAATCCAATGATCACTTGATCAGTGTGTGCATGCATCGTGGATTTGTTTATTTCTTTAATAATTAATTATTATAATTTGCGCTAGACTGGAATGTGAGGGAAGACCATGAGAGCATAGGACGGTGAAAGATTCCAGGGCGGCAGGCAGGCAGGCGATCTAGCCATGCTCTCTCTCTCGTCGTAGCCCCACACGGGCGCGGCGCCACCCCCACACGGCCAGGGTCAGCTGGTCAGGCAGTCACCCACCCTCTCCCCCTCCAACGCGCACGGCTCCGGGCTCCTACGGCGCTGAGGCGCACACGCCCCCCGACACGCGCGCACACATGGGGTGATGGATGGGGGGCAGGGCAGCGCAGCGCAGGGGGCCACGGCCATGGCGCTGGCGCGCAAGAAATGGCATTGGCATGGCGTGGCCGCATTGACAAAAGGCCGCGGCACCGCAATTTGCCGCCCCTCTCAGTTGCCATGTGGGCGAGACGAGGCCGGGTGGGAGAGGCTGCCCCCATACACCAGCAGTCGTCGCGCACCACCATCGCAGCCCCCATCTATCCCCTCCTCCCTCACGCCTGCTACTGCTCCTCCCTCTTCCTTCTCCTCGGTTCATCCTCTTCCCCTCTTCTTGATCGATCGCCGCCGACAATTCGCCGTCCGCTCTAAAGGGCCGCCTGTTCTTGCCGCGATTGGGCCATTGGGATCTTTGTCCTGGCGAGCTGCATTGCCGAATTGAGGCGCCGATTTGGGGGAAGATTGCTGCTGCATTGATGAATGCCGGGGCTATAGCACTCACTGGTTTTGGGGTAGGTCAAATGGTTGAAAAAGGGGGCTTTTTTTGATGCGAGGTGTTTTGGGGGGTTGCTGGACCATTCCCCAGGTTTCGGTGCGGCGCAGCGCAGCGCAGCTAACCCCTTCTTGTCCTTTTGTAGATTCGATGTCACGGGCACCCGGATGTCATTGCCGATCGCCCTTGTAGTCGGCATTGCCGTCGGCGGCGCCACCTTGCTCGCGGCGGCGGCCGTGCTCCTCGCGCTCTGGTGCGCCGCGCGGCGCAGGGCGCGGCGTAACCGCAACTCCGACACCGGCTCCTCCGACCCTTCGACGCTAGGTGGGTGAACTGCGGCGGTTAAATTCTTGCATTCCCCAAAGACGTCGGTGTTGCGAAAACATCAAAAGAATTTCTCCACCATGCTAACTGCCAATGCAATGCGTCAGTGGAGTGGGGCAAGGGGGCCCGGAGCTCTTTGGTGCCGGAGCCGGAGACGGAGCATCAGGTTGCGAGGCAATTCTCGCTGGAGGAGCTTGTGCAGGCAACAAAGAACTTCAGCGACGCCAACATAGTCGGCGCGGGGAGCTTCGGGTTGGTGTACATGGGGTTGCTTCTTGATGGCACGATTGTTGCGATCAAGAGGCGTGTAGGGGCGGCGAAGCAGGAGTTTGCTGATGAGGTAAAAATTGTCGATTGAATTATGATTGTTCTGCATTGGAAGTTTTTCTTGAGGTTGCACAATGCTGAATGATTCAAGTATTCAACTGGCTCTCGTACTAATACTTGCTTTCGTAATTATTTTGTCAAATGTTAACAGTTTTCAATCTTTGATGTTTTAGTACTTTCTGTGATCTGACTTGGAAGTTCTGTATGCACCGTGTTATTTGGATTTGGTACTTAACTGGAATAATTTGCATTTTATTTAGGCAGTGAGGGAACACTTTTAGCCAAATGACAAGTTGCCGTGTTCTGAAGATCTTTCCTTTCTCTAGCAACCATTGTTGTTTTCTTGTCTAACAAATGCCATGAATTAGCCAAGGACAAGTAAAATAAATGCATTTGTCTTTGCCTAAACGTTGGTTCTTAGTAGTTGGGTCGTCCCTTGCAAAATGCAGGTTAGGTGGCTCTCAGAGATCCGTCACCGAAACATTGTAACTCTCATTGGTTACTGTCAAGAAGGGGGTCTACAAATGCTGGTGTACGAGTACCTGCCTAATGGCAGTGTCTGTAGCCATCTTTATGGTAATGTCCAGCTCTTGTTAGGAAAAAAGATCGGAGCCTTCCTTGCCTTACTTCCTCTGAAGCTTCACATTATTTACCAGATACAGGGAAAGGCTCCATGACACGGCTTGAGTTCAAGCAAAGGCTTTCAATAGCCATTGGGGCAGCTAAAGGTAGGAAAACTGTGAGACTTTCCCTTTCTGGGTTATTACTGGCTTGAGTTAAACTTAACAGGAGTTCAATCCTGTTGCAGGTTTAAACCATCTGCACAGTCGCGATGTTCCTTTGATTCACAAAAATTTCAAGACAAACAATGTGCTTGTTGATGAAAATTTCATTGCAAAGGTGGCTGATGCCGGACTTGTTAGGTTACTTAGAGGATCTGACGAAGCTGGCCCATCACATGGGTTCAGTAGCAGTGTCTACCAAGACCCAGAGTAAGTTTAGTTACCAGATTCATTTAAGAAAAATGTGAATTTAAGTGACTTCACAATAACATGCACACTAGTTTTCTGTGGTGGAAGCAATACTTTTTAGTACCATACCATCAGTTTAATGCTGCTAAGTTTTTGCAGTTGTGGAATGATTTGATTTGCTAATCCAACACATTGTGCATGCATATATGTAGGGTACAATCGGTGGCTCAGTTCTCTGAAAGCAGTGACGTGTACAGCTTTGGAGTTTTCCTTTTGGAGCTAATTACAGGCAGGGAAGCAGCTTCATTGATGCCTCCAGAATCCAGAGAATATCTGGCCCACTGGGTAATTTCCGCTGACATGTAGCTGTAAGTTGCCTAGAAAAGAAGTTATTGAACTCCTGCTGTTTGTTTCATATTCTCCAGCAAAGTTTCGTTCTCTAATGTGTCGAGGAAACATGAAAAGCTCCTACTACCTTTTTGCTCAGAGAAAGAAAAGATTCTTCTTTTCACTTGGTCCATTAGTTAGCATAGAATTAGCTTATCATGTGTGCATTTTGCATTGACAAAATGGAAACTGTGGTGGTTTTGTATATCTAACTGTGAAGTTAGACCACGGAATTTCCAGAATCAGCTTTAAAGCATTTTTCATACTTCTTAGGATTTCTGTTCTTGAATACTGAAAGTCATACCATTATGGCGTTTCCCTACCTCAGTTGAGATATAACCTTTCAGTGAAAAATAACGATGTACAACATGAGCTGCAATTTTGCTCCTTTCAGTGAAAAAATAACAACATTTAAAATGAGCTGCAGTTTTTTGTGATTGAGCAAATTTCTTTTACTAACTGCCCACTGACAGACATTCTCTTTGTCACATGGAAAGATGGAAGCGCATTTCAGTTCAAATGAACTGATTGACCCAAGATTAGGCGGCAGTTTCACTTCAGAAGGCATGAAGGAGCTTGTTGGCCTTGCCTTCCAGTGCCTGAACCCATCGTCAAGACGGCGACCAAGGATGAGGCTGGTCGCGACAGAGCTAGACCGGATTCTGGAGACGGAGATGTCCATGACAACGTTCATGGGCGACGGAACCGCCATCGTCACACTGGGGAGCCAATTGTTCACGTCGTGAAGGCGACGAAGAATTGATTTCATGTCTGCTATTTGATGACATGATGATTGCCTGTAGGAGCAAAGCAGCTGTTGTTTCTCCCAAGCTGTGCGTGCTCTGCATTGTTGTGAAATGCCATGTATGGTTATTTTTTTTAAGCTTGTCATGGTTGATATAGTTTGGTAGGAGGGTGAGGGGGAATAGAGCTCTATGCATTTCTCTTTTTCTTCTTCTTTACGTCGTCTCGAGGAAGAATTGTATGTAATTTTCAGATTGTTCATTTCCAATGTACTTGCAGATTGTTCGTTGCCCTTCAGTGTTTTTAGCTATGAGGAAAGGGCTAATTCAGAGTTACCGTGCTAAGTTGGCATTGCTGAAGTGCTCATGAGGAAAGGGCTAACTGTATGCATATTTGGCTACGAGAACAAGAAGTGAGAGCCGTTGCGAGTTACGAACTTTTGAGGATTCTGGTTACCGGTTACCGGTGAGCTTGATACGCTTCTGGTTATAGCTACTTTTATTTTTTTTAAAGAAAATGGGTAGGCTACGCTAGCTAATCTACCGCGTACACCAAGATACTTGCGAGTAGGAGATCATAGATCGTTACCACTAGACGCGCAGCGCAGCGGAAGGAGTCGTGCGTCGGTGTAGAGGAAGTAGTCGATCACGTCCCACGAACCGAGCTCCTCGTCCTTGATCCCAACAGCCGATCAGCGCAGCAGTAGTAGCAGCGTCTCTACGGAATCCACACGTACGGGGATGGAACGCCGGACGTCGATGTGCTAGCACCGCACGTTCGGCTAGGGCGGTGGCAAGAGGAGGGCGGCGACAAAGGGGAGGCGCGGCTCACTAGTCAGGGCGCCCCCCTTTGCCCCTGCTACGTATATATAGGGCGTACTAATGGGCTTCTATCTCATAGACCCATTAGTAACCCTAATCCCTCTTGGATCAATATCCTCTTGGCCTTTAAAACGTATTGTGATGATGGGCTCTTGGGCATATCACCAACAATTTTCTCTCTAATACAAATACACGATTTCCGGACTGGATGGCTCGTTGTGGGAGCCCAAACAACGATTAGCAGCCCGTCTAGACGTAAACTTGAGCGTCGCCACCCTCGAAGCCGCTCCTGGGCGGACACAGGGCACGACATGATGCTCCGCCGGAAGCCAGATTCGCCAGGACGGTCGTCCACTCCGTTGTACTGTGCGCCATACCGCCACACGTAGCTAGAACAGTGCGGCACGCTTGTAAACTGCCTCCTCCTTGGCCTATAAAAGGAGGGGCAGTCCCCTGGCCGCAGGGGGACGACAAGGAGCATTCACTGCACGCTTTCTATCTTCATCGCGATATTGACACTTGCCTCAATCAATACCTCTGGGACCTAGAGGCCCGGCCTCCTCTCCCGCCTTGCTTGTAGCCCCCTCTGCAAGCACTACGGTGCAACGCAATATAGTGCCCCGAGCACACCACTGCTGGACGTATGGCTGAAAGTGCATCCTGGCCCCCAATTGTTTTGGTGATAGTGACAAGTACAATTTGTAGTATTTAATGCTTGATCAAGATGTGTGCAGGACTTAGGTGAATGAAACTCTCATAGTTTCACCAAAGGAAGGCCCCCAACTCCAAGTCATCGTTTTCAACTCGAATCAAGGCTTAATTTATTTTTGATTTTGAATTTGATTATAGGAAACACCGTACTATAAAGGGGGATGCGAATTGATAGCCAAAAGATGCTAAAAGTGCTCTAGGAAGTATCCCAAGTGAGTGAGAAGAGTCGAGAGTTGACACGTGCACGATTGCTATTATTTTCTCAAATTCTCAGCCATTGTCGGTAGTACCGACACCAGGTCGGTAGTACCGATATGGCTTCACTGGCGAGTTTTAGCCAGGGGGTCGGTACTACCGACCCAAGGTCGGTACTACCGATAAAGCTGCACTGTTAGGTTTCTGAGAAACCCCTCGGTAGTACCGACACCGTGTCGGTAGTACCGAGGATGCCCGACTCAGCACAGTAACGACTAGTTTTTGAGCCTTAGTATTTAAACTCCTTTCTCCCTCCTCACTCATTGCTGACCAACCACGAGACAAACACTTCCTTGAGCATTCACTCCACCTCTCCCCTCTCCTCTAAATCTAATCCTTGGTTCCCTTGAGCTAGGGTTTGAGTAGAGAAGTGATTACTAGTGAAGTGTGCACAGGCTTTGAGAGCCCCATCGTTTCTCACCTTCTCAAGAGCACTTGAAGCATCTCCGGGCTTTCGGTTTGCATTTGTTACTCTTGAAGCTTGCTTCTAGACGGTTAGGCGTCGCCCGTTGAGTGTCCTCTTTGTGTGGTGCACCCGGGATCGTTTGTATTACCCTCTCCTTGGTGGAGAATTCTTAGTAAGCAACAATCTTCCTTTGTGGGGGTTGGAAGAGGAAAAGAGGCTCTTGGTGATAGCCCTCCCTTTGTGGGATCCTCAACGGAGACGTAGCATCCTTTCTGGGTGTGAACTTCGGATTAAACCTTTGTGTCTCCTTTGCTTGCTTGATTTCTTTGTCTCTAACTAACCCTAGAACTTGTTTTAGCCCGATCTATCATTTGGTTGTTTTCCAACTCATCTCTGTGGTTGCAGGTGGTTCTTAGGCTCTAATCTAAGACTTTGATTCAAATAGATTTGCTAGAATATCTGCAGAATTCAAATTTCATTTTAGTCAGCTCTACCCTGTCGGTAGTACCGACCTGGTACCGGTAGTACCGAGGCCCTCGGTAGAACCGGCACCACGTCGGTAGTACCGACAGATGATTTAACCGCTGCTTGTGTTTCAGAAATTTGAAGTGATCCTATTCACCCTCCCCCCTCTAGGCATCACAAGGTCCTTTCAATTGGCATCAGAACCTAATACCTTGATTTAGGCTTAACCGCTAAGGGATCAAGATGTCGGGGATTGGGAGCAACCCAACCGCCGAAGAAATTTCCGCAAAAGAGGCTCAAGAGAGAGAGCTCAAGGCAGCTCAAGTCGGTGACCTCATCGACAAGGCCCCAAGTCGAACACCATGCAACGTCGATACCTCCAACGACTCATCATCGAATTCCGACTTCGACTCAGACTCCAACTCAAGCGATGAAGATGTCAAGGATGATGACAATGCGGCAAAGAAGGCGGCAAAGAAGAGAAGAAAGGCTAAGAAGAAGAAGAAAGACTAAGAAGAAGAAGGCCAAGAAGCTCCTCAAGAAGATGATCAAGAAGGAGCAAGCCAAGTACACTCACTCCGGCTTCTACGAAGCGCAAATTCCGGGCAACAACTCTAACGATAAATTCTATTCCGTGCATTTGGGAAAGCCTCCTCATTTCGATGGGAAGGATTATCTCAAATGGGCTTATGATATGCAAATGCACCTTTACGGGCTTCACCCTTCTCTTTGGAAGATTGTGGTTGTAGGTGTTACAATACCCGCCGAAGGAGAAGCCCTCACCATTGAGCATGAGCAAGACCTCCACCGAAATGTGCAAGCAACAAGAGTCATCACGGGATCCTTGTGTGCACAAGAGTTCAACAAGGTGCGAAACATCCAAATTGCCAAAGTGATTTGGGATACACTCAAGGAAGCACACGAAGGAATCGAACATGTGAGACAAGGAAAGATGGACCTAATCAATAGGGAACTTGAGTTATTCTTCATGAAGGATGGAGAAACCGTACAAGAAATGTATGATAGGCTCATGGTCCTTGTCTCGGACATTAGAGCCCTTGGAAGTAAAGATTGGGATGATTCAAAGGTCACCAAGAAGTTGCTAAGAGCTTTTGCCCCAAAGGACAAGAACTAGTTGATCAAGATGTGGAGAAATCTTTAACCTTGAAGATGGGCAAGAGCTTAGCCCTCAATGCTAGCTCTAGTGAAGTGGTGGAAGCAAAGCCCATGTCCTCCAAAAGCAAAAAGGAAGACACTAGCGATGAAGGAAGCACGGATGAAGAAACCGTCTTTGCCATAAGGAAGTACAAGAAATTCTTGAAGTCAAGATCATCAAGAAAAGGCGGTGATGAAAGAAAGAAGAAGTCTCAAAGGAAATGCTACGAGTGTGGAGAGTATGGGCATTTCATCACCGAGTGTCCCAAGCATAAGAACAAGAATGAGGAAGAGAAGAAATACAAGGAGAAGGGTAAGGAGTACAAGAACAATTATCAAGGGCGTGCTCACGTGGGTCAACAATGGGACTCAAGTGATGAAGATGAGGAACCAAAGAAGCAAAGCATGGCCACCGTTGCCATGACACAAGGGTCATCTTCACCACGCCTCTTCAACAACCTCTCCGATGATGAAGATCACTCTCACTTTTGCCTAATGGCAAGGGGGAGCAAGGTACAAGAACCTACCACCGTATCTCTTCCAATCTCTTCCTCACCCACACCTAGTAGCGACATAGAAAATCTAGATGAGGAAAAAGAAATGGAAAACAACATGATAAAGAAATTTGGTAAAAAAGGGCACAAGGAAATTAAAAGGCTCTTGGACAAACTAGAGAAAAAGAAGGAGATTCTTCATGAGCAAGAAGACTTGCTTATCCTTGAAAAGGAAAGAAACCTTGCTCTAGAAAAATCTCTTGCCGAGGAGAAGGCTAAGGTAGAAAAGTTGGCCACGGACTTGTCCTTGGCCAATGATTCTAACAAGAGGATGTCAAAAGATTACACTTTGGCAAATGAATCTCTAGCTTCCCTAAAGGCTACTCATAGTGAGCTTCAATCAAGCCTCTCATGCTTGACGGAGAAATACAAAACTCTTGAAGCTAACTTTAGTAGTCTTTGGGAAAACACCAAAGTCACTCCATCGGCAAGATTGGACTCTAGTGCCTCCACTAGCAAAAGTTGTTCTTCTTGCTCCAACATTGATATAAATGCTCTCAAGACTAACCATGCAAGGCTTGAAGAGAAAATTAAGAGCAAGGACAAGGAAATTGCCCGATTGAACATGTTGAGTACACAAGGCAACATTGGTGCCAAGTCCATACCCAAGGTGGTTGACAAGCAAGGACTTGGGCATCGCAAGAACAACAAAGCTAATGGTAGAATGGTGGTGAAAGGGCATGAGATTCCCTTGTGGAACAAGGGTGGCTACCTCAACACTATTATGGACATTGCCCATGGAGTTACCACCTCTACCACAACCAAGGATATGCCAAAGATGGTGAACACCACAAAAGGAAGTGGTGGAGTTAACCCTCCACCAAAAGCATCGAAGAATGTGGTTGAGCACAAGCCCTCTTCCAACTACACTTGTGACTACATTGTAACCTTGGACCACAATGGTAAAATGGTGGTCAAGTATGTTGGGGCCTATGCCATGAAGGCCATGAGGAAGAGCGTGTGGGTTCCAAAAGTTTATGCATCTAACCTCCAAGGACCCAAATCATTTTGGGTACCCCAAAAGCTTAAACTTGTTTTGTAGGTCTACTCCTCCGGTGGAAGCGCATGGTTGATTGATAGTGGTGCCACTAATCATATGACCGGAGATGAAGGCTTATTTGCATCCCTTGATCATTATGACAACCCTACGGAAACTATCATCTATGGAGACAATGGTCAAGGAGATGTCATTGGTCTAGGTAAAATTGCTATCTCAACAACAAATTCAATTGAAGATGTTTATCATGTTCAAGGGTTGGGGTACAACTTGTTGTCGGTTTCACAACTTTGTGAGAAAGGCTACAATTGTCTCTTTACTCATGAGGGTGTGACCGTCTCTAGAAGGGAGGATTCCTCTATTGTCTTTGTGGGTCATTTACGGGGAAAGCTTTACTATGTGGATTTCACAAAAGTAAAAGTGGACCCTAAGGCTTGCTTAGTGGCAAAATCCGACTTGGGTTGGCTATGGCATCGCCGACTAGCCCATGTTGGCATGAGGAACTTGGCCAAACTTCAAAAGGACGAGCACATCCTAGGACTAACAAATGTTGTTTTGAGAAAGATAGGTTATGTAGCGCTTGTCAAGCCGGGAAGCAAGTTGGAGCTCATCATCCCGCCAAGAACATCCTCACCTCTTCAAGACCGTTGAATCTACTACACATGGATTTATTTGGACCAATTGCCTACATAAGCATCGGTGGTAACAAATACGATTTAGTAATTATTGATGATTTTTCCCGTTTCACTTGGGTATTCTTTTTGCAAGATAAAAGTGAAGCAAAGGGAATTGTGAAGAAATTCATTAAAAGAGTTCAAAATGAGTTCGAGCTCAAGGTCAAGAACATAAGAAGTGACAACGGCTCGGAGTTTAGGAACACGCAAGTTGAAGAGTTCCTAGATGAAGAAGGCATCAAGCATGAACTCTCCGCTCCATATACACCTCAACAAAATGGCATCGTTGAGAGGAAAAACCGTACATTGATTGAAGCGGCAAGGACAATGCTTGATGAATACAAGACTCCGGACTCATTTTGGGCGGAAGCCATCAACACCGCATGCCATGCCGCCAACCGACTCTACCTCCACAAGTACTTGAATAAGACTCCCTACGAAATCATCACCGGTAAGAAGCCTAGTGTGCACTACTTTAGGGTCTTTGGGTGTAAGTGTTTTATACTTAACAAGAAACCCAAAGCCTCAAAGTTTGCATCCAAGGTTGACGAAGGTTTTCTACTTGGTTACGGAACTAACGAACATGCCTATCGTGTTTTCAACAAAACCACCAGTTGTGTTGAAACCACGGTAGATGTGAAATTTGATGAATCCAACGGCTCTCAACGAGAGCAAGTTAGTGAAAACCTTGTAGATGATGAAGAGCCCCCAAGCGTATCTATCTTTAGAATGGGAATCGGTGAAGTGATGCCTCGAGAGGTTCAAGTACAAACTCCGGTTGACACAAGCACTCAAGATCCCTCATCATCAACAAGAGTGGAATCACCAAGTTCTCAAGTTCATCAAGATGAAAGTCAAGTTCATGGTGACGATCATGGACGGGGCTTTGATCAAGGGGGAGAACTTAGTGATGAAGCTCAAGGAGAAGCTCCACAAGTTGAAGATGATGATGATGGAACCATTCAACGTCAATCTCAAGCACCACACCCAAGGGTACATCAAATGGTTCAACGAGATCATCCCGTTGACAACATACTTGGGAGTATTCAAAGAGGGGTAACAACTCGATCTAGATTGTCAAATTTTTGTGCATTTTACTCATTTGTTTCCTCTTTGGAACCTTTTAGTGTGGAACAAGATCTTGAGGATCCGGATTGGATTATTGCAATGGAGGAAGAATTGAACAACTTCAAGAGAAATGAAGTTTGGGAGTTGGTACCAAGACCCAAGCAAAACGTGATCGGCACCAAATGGGTTTTTAGGAACAAGCAAGATGAATTTGGTGTCGTCACAAAGAACAAGGCAAGGCTTGTTGGCAAGGGTTACACTCAAATTGAAGGCTTGGACTTTGGAGAGACTTATGCTCCCGTAGCAAGGCTTGAGTCAATTCGTATTCTTTTGGCCTATGCTACCCATCATGATTTCAAGCTCCATCAAATGAATGTGAAGAGTGCTTTCTTGAATGGACCTCTCCAAGAAGAAGTTTATGTAGATCAACCACCGGGCTTTGAAGACTCAAGATTTCCAAACCATGTGTACAAGCTCCATAAGGCGCTCTACGGGCTTAAGCAAGCTCCTAGAGCATGGTATGAATGCCTTAAGGATTTTCTTCTCAAGAACGGTTTTGAGATAGGCAAAGCCGATTCTACTCTCTTCATACAAAGAAATGGAAATGATATCTTCATTTGTCAAATTTATGTTGATGATATCATTTTTGGATCTACTAATGATAAATTTTGTGAAGAATTTAGTAGGATCATGACCAAGAGATTTGAGATGTCTATGATGGGTGAATTGAAGTTCTTTCTTGGATTTCAAATCAAGCAAATGAAGGAAGGGGCTTTCTTGTGTCAAACCAAGTATGTGAAAGATATGCTCAAGAGGTTTGACATGGCCAATTCCAAGCCCATCAAAACTCCCATGGCACTAAATGGACATCTTGATCTCAATGAAGAAGGGAAGTCGGTCGACCAAAAGGTATTCCGTTCCATGATTGGCTCCCTTCTTTACCTTTGTGCATCTAGGCCCGATATAATGCTTAGTGTGTGTGCATGTGTGCAAGATTTCAAGCCAATCCTAAGGAGTGTCATCGAATGGCTGTTAAGAGAATCTTTAGATATTTGGTTCATACTCCTAACCTAGGCTTGTGGTATCCCAAAGGCTCCACTTTTGATCTACTTGGCTACTCCGATTCGGACTATGCCGGTTGCAAAGTAGATCGGAAGAGCACTACCGGGACTTGCCAATTCCTTGGTAGGTCTTTGGTGTCATGGAGCTCAAAGAAGCAAAACTCGGTTGCTTTATCCACGGCCGAAGCCGAATATGTGGCGGCCAGTGCTTGTTGTGCACAACTCTTGTGGATGAAGCAAACGTTGAGTGATTATGGTTGCAAGTTTAGTAAGATTCCACTCTTGTGTGACAACGAGAGTGCCATCAAACTAGCAAACAATCCAGTCCAACACTCTAGAACAAAGCACATAGACATTAGACATCACTTCTTACGGGATCATGAGGCTAAGGGCGATATTGCTTTACGTCACGTAAGCACCAAGAGGCAACTTGCCGATATTTTCACTAAGCCTCTAGACGAGCAAAGGTTTTGTGCTTTGAGGAGTGAGCTAAACATCTTGGATTCTCGTAACTTGGCTTGATCTTTTGCGCATAAACTTGATTGTTGCCTAGATATGAAGCAAAATGTTTTATTTTCTTCTCTTTGTGTGTGTCTTACAAAAATTTGGATCGCATAGAGGTTGGTGACTATAGCTTTGACTGATTGTTTGTGACTAGTCACCAACTCCTCTGGGTGCTCTACATGTCCATATTTCCTTCTCTCCAACAAACTCCATCTAAATTCTCAATCATATCTCAAAATCTGGTAAACTACCGGTACAACCGACACTAGGTCGGAAGTACCGATAAGAGCTCACTTGTGGAATTCCAGCTTTTCTCGGTTGAATCGACGCTGCGCCGATACTACCGCCCCCCCGATAGAACCGACGTGGGGTCGGTACTACCGATATGAGCTCACTGTCTCAATTTTCTCGTACCCTCGGTAGTACCGAGCCCATGTCGGTACTACCGATAAACCGTGCTGGGGTATATATACCCCCGACCAGACCCTAGGGTTCCTCCTCTTATATTCAACCATTGGAGCTGCCCCCCTCCTCTCCACTCCCTCAATCCGTGAGGGGGATTCAAAATCCAACCATGCAAAACCTAATCTAGACACTCCACTTGATTCTCCACCCTCCGGAACATCCAATCCTCGCCGGAAGTTCATCGATTCGCGCGGTAAACACTTCAAGGTACTCATTCAAATCTTCGTGAATCGATCTCTCAATGTAGTTGTTTCTAGAGGAAATGCTTTAGGGAATCATCATTTTATCCATCCTAGAACTCATTCCTATGATCTCACATCTTTTTGTTGGACAAAACTCATGGATTCATGGATTTGTGCCCTGGGTCGGCCCCCATCGGTAGTACCGACCCTGTGTCGGTAGTACCGATGGGGTGCTGTCAAGAGCACCTAAGCCCATGAATCAAGCCATCTTTTTCTCTTTCTACACATCCATCTTATGCAAACCTTCTTATCCTCCAGATGGGTCGTGCCGGCAAGCAAGTGGTACGCGAAGGGTCCGATGAGGATGATGTTCCTCTTGCTCAAAGGAAGAGAAAGGTGGGAGCTAGTACTCAAGGTCCTCGTGGGCGTGGTCGTACCAATCCACCAGCTGCTCCTCGTCGCTCCATGGGACAAGGTCACCGAGCCCGTACAAATCAAACTCACCAACCGGATGACCATTATGATGACTATGAGGACATTTCGTTGGACATGCTCTCATCCTTTGTCCTTAGGCCATCAAGACCTCCTCGTCCGGCCGGTATGATGGGCATCCTCAAGATGGTGGACTACACAAGGGGGTCTCACAATGTGTACAAGGAAAGGTACACCGATCCCGCTCTTTGGCAAAAGGAATTTGATGTGGATATCCGTTTTTTGCTCAAGTTTAATGCAGATTGGTATGAGACCGTGATTCTTAGCAAGGACAACATGATCGTAGATATGAAGTCTATCAATTGGGATATCCTTAGGTCTCTCATCATTCCGGCGGTCAATGAAGCCATTGACATTTGTCATGCCAAGGGAATGACCACCGTTATGGGAATCAACTATGATTGGAATGAAGAAGTGGTCACTCAATTTTATGCAAATCTCTACATCCATCGCGAGACAAGGACTTTCCATTGGCTCCTCCAAGGCAAGCCCCTCTCCGTCTCCTATGAGCGCTTTGCCCAAATCCTTGGATTCGGTGAGGAAGATCTTGGTCGCCCCAAGCTTCATGGTGGGGAGCTTCCACTTGATAGCGAGATGGCCTTCATGTATGACTCCATGTTTGGCAAGGTGGAGTTTGGTAACACTCATGGCATGAAACTGGTCTATAGGATGTTGAATCAACTTTTCCGCTATACCCTCACTCCTAAGATCGGTGACAACACCAACATCTACAATGTGGCCAAGGAAATTCTTGTGAGGATGGCACCGGGAAAATAAGCATTTAGTATCTTTGACTTCATTTGGGAAGAAATTATTGTGTGCTCCGTGTCCGCTAACAAGAGTTGTCAGTATGCTCCTTGGATCTTCAAGATGATTTGTGAGGTGACCGGAGTTGATATCCTCACCGATAAATCTCACACTTGGTACAAGCCAAACAAGGGCAACATTGGGCGCCTCCTCAAGTTGGGCAAGCATGCTCCTACTCGTCCCGCTCCTGTGGGTGGCACCTCCTCCGGTGGCCCGTCTTCCTATGAGCCACCTTCGTCCTCTCGTGGGCCATCCGCATCTAGAGGCATCGTTCCTGTCGTATGGACCTCCCTGGGCCCACTACCTCGGTGGGTACCAGGACCGACTACTCGGTGGGCCCTTGGGACTACCTAACTTGCGCTGCACGGTACCTGATGGCGTGAAGCACAAGGACTACGGAGGAGAAGTACTCGGTTAGGAAGCTGTACATGTCCCGCACTGTATAGAGGACTCCTAGACGTACTCGACTAGTACTCTCTCCCTATTCCGACTTGTAACCCTGCCTCGCGGACTATATAAGGCGAGGCAGGGACCCCTCTCTCATCATCTCATCTCACAGCGTAAGATTGCACCATATTGTAATCGTACCCAATCAATCCAGAGCTACACAACATACAGGACGTAGGGTATTATGCACCTCACGTCCCGAACCTATCTAAATTGTGTGACATGTGTCTCTTCCTTCGAGTTACCGATCTCAGCGAGGCCACATTCATCTACTTCGGGTACTCCCCTTAGTAGGTTGCTGGTCCAAAACACCGACAGCTGGCGCGCCAGGTAGGGGATCTCGCCCGAGATCACATGGCGAACTCGACGGCTCCTGTCTACATCAAGCCAACCGTCGCCTTCAACCGCGGCGACACCTTCGTCTTCGGCGCCTGGGTCTGCACTGCTGACGGCGCTGGATCCTTCCAACGCCGCCTCACCATGCAGCCCAACCCGGAGACCGGCTTCGTGACGCTTCCCGAAGTAGTCACGGGCGAACTCGCCGGCAAGTTCGGCGAAATTTCGCTCTTCGATCAACACGCCGACTTCGAGCTCGGATCTGCTTCCAACTCGAACTCGACGTCCCCGTGGGCTACCGTGTGCGAGCAGGCTGATCAGCCATCGCATGTGGCCCCCCACCCCGCAAGCGCTCCACGCGTGGCCCTCGGAACCTCTGCAGGGCCCGCACGTAGGCTCCCTCCGCGCACCGGGCCGGCAAGGAGCCCGTACCCGAGTACAACTCGGACTCCGACACCACCCCCGGCCAGCCTCAGACTCCAACCCCCTCTCCGGCTTCTACTCGGACTCCGCGTACGAGTTCGACTTCGGGTCAGACCCTGAGGATCCCGAGTCCGAAGACAACACTACTGAACAACCCTTATCAGGGTCGGCTTCCGGGCTGGTTATAACGTCGACACCGGCCGGGAGATTTGTCTACTGGCCAGACCGCAAGCCCGCCGACCTGATAAGCGGGGACTCACGCTACGTCGCCTACCTCGACTCGCTCCCATTCCAGGAAGGAACACCACTTGCTCGAGCTGACTCGTATACTCCAACTGAGGTGGCGAGCGCCGACTCCAGTCTTGGCAACCCCGATCGCTAAGTCTTCATGGCTGCCGGCGACACGCCAGGACCTTCAGGGACGGCTCAAGACAGGTACCTTGAAGACATCTCCGCAGACGAGCTGTCTGCTGAAGCACCCGCGGATGAGACCGACACCAACAAGGACGCTCGACGTGAGCGTAACAGAAAGTGCAACGAACGGCGCCGGCATCTCCAAGACAACCTTCCCATCCGCAACCTCGCAGAAGCTCTCGAGGCTGTCGAGAGTAGGGTACACACCACCCCCGAGCAATGCCTCATGTCGATCACAGCGATCGCATGCCAAGCTCAGGGGATACGCGCTGGAGAAGTCATCGCCAAGCTCGCTGAAGACGCTTATTTCATGCGGGTCGACAACAGGGTCACCCAGCCTCCCCCCGCCAGGAACCGCGACAACGAAGCTACAAGTCACAGTGCTGACCTCGGCCGCAACCGTACTCGAGCCGAGCTGCCGGCTCAGCCCAACTGTACTCGCGCAAACGCCGCGGACCCTCACAGGGTGGCAACAACAATCGTGAGGTCGTCCCTCACCGCGGCCCTGACGGCGGCGGCCGCGACCCTGACGGTGGCGGCAGCGACGGCGGAAGCTCCAACCATGGGGCCAACAGGAGGGCCGGCGGCGGCGGCAATCGCGGCGGTCGAGACCACGCGAACAGCCACGCCTCCGGAGCCTCACAGGGCGGCTACGACGCCCGTCAGAAGATTGAAGAGCTGCGGCGGAAGAAGTCCGCCACTGTAGGCGACAACGACGGCTTCCCCGCCTTCTCACCTCGGCTTCGCACTTGCTCCTCCCCGACAAGTTCAAACCTTTGGGGATCACCAAGTACGACGCGAAGCAGGATCCCATCCAGTGGTTCAGGTGCTACGCCCTCTCCATCGAGAATGCTGGCGGCAACAACGACACCAAGTGCCTCTACTTCCCTTTCTGCCTGGACCAAGCTCCACTCACATGGCTCAAGTCGCTGGACAAGCACTCGATTGACAAGTGGGACTAGCTGAAGGAGCAGTTCACCAGCAACTTCGCGGGCGCCATGGGCCGATCGGGTACTCGCATGGACCTGGCCATGGTGAAGCAGGAACAAGGCGAGACCCTCCGTAAGTACATGCGTCGCTTCTTCAACAAGCGCGCCACCGTAGTCGACGTCACCGACAAGGAGGTCATCGACCTATTCCAAGACGGCCTCTACCACCACCGCACCTTTGAAGACTTCGGTTGCCGTCGCCCCAAGTCCATCCCCCACCTCAAGGACATGATCACGTCCTGGGCGGATGAAGAAGACAAAGCTAACGCCAAGTACGACGCCATCCGTGGCAAAAGCAAGCAGAACGCGGGCGGCGGTAGCGGCAACAACGGGAACCAAGGCGGTCGCAACAACAACAACTACTACTCGGGTCCCAACCGCAAGCGCAAGCCAGACAACATTGTCACGGCTATCCAGCGCCCTGCGAAGGAGAACTCGAAGAAGACCTCTGGCGGCTTCAAAGACTTGCTGAAAGAGAAGTGCCCGTGGCATCTGGACGGCAACCACACCACCGAGAAGTGCTACCAACTCAGGCGAGCACTCAAGAGTACTCCAGAGCTACAGCACCCTCATGACAAGAAAGGCAAGAAGAAGAACGACGGAGGCAACGACGACTTCCAGGAACCCGACAAGACTGTCAACGTCCTCTTCGGCGGACTACCCAGCAGACGGGAACAAAAGGCTACTCGTCGAGAAGTCATGAGCATTGAACCAGCGGTCCCGACCCCTCTCAGGTGGTCGGAGGTACCCATCACCTTCTCCCGCGCGGATCAATGGACTAGCTTCTTCGAACCAGGGCGGTTCCTTCTCGTCCTGAAGCCAGTGGTCGCGGGCTCCAGGCTCAACAAGGTCCTCATCGATGGTGGAAGCGGGCTTAACGTCCTTTTCACCAAGACCTTGAAGAAGATGAAGCTCGACATCATCCACATGCTCACCAAGAGCGCCTCGCCCTTATACGGCATCGTCCCCGGGAACGCGGCTATCCCACTAGGCTCAGTGGTCCTGCCAGTTACCTTTGGGGAATCTAGGGACAATTACCGTACCGAGTACGTCAAGTTCGAAGTCGCGGACTTCGAGACGTTCTATCATGCCATCCTCGGCAGACGGGCTATCTCCAAGTTCATGGTAGTACCCCACTACACCTACTTGGTGCTCAAGATGCCAAGCCCAGTAGGTGTAATCTCTCTCCAAGGGGACTTGAAGATCTCGCACGACTGCGACATGGAAGCTGTGGAGATCACCTCCACAAATCAAGTACCCAATGCTATGATGGAGGTCTACGCCGCGTCGAAGAAGCTTGCCCCAAGTGAACTCGACATCCCTGAGAAGTCACACAAAGCCAACAAGCCTCAGCCAGCTGAGGAGGTCCTGGTCAAGACGATCGACCTCGGGACAGGCGACAGCAGCAAGACCACCACCATCGGGGCCGGCCTCGACCCCAAATAGGAAGACGCACTCATCAACTTCCTCCGGGCTAACCGCGACATCTTCGCGTGGAAGCCAGCAGACATGCTAGGAGTGCCCAGGGAGTTGATTGAGCACTGCCTCAACGTCGATCCTAAAGCTACCCCAAGTGACAACACCTCCGCCGCTTCGCCGACGACAGGCGGGATGCCATCAAGAAGGAACTCGCCAAACTACTCGCGGTTGGCTTCATCAGAGAAGTCTTCCATCCTGAGTGGCTCGCCGACCCCGTCCTCGTCCGCAAGAAGAACTCGAACGAGTGGAGGATGTGCGTCGACTACACTGATCTCAACAAGCACTGCCCCAAGGACCCCTTCGGGTTGCCGCGGATTGACCAAGTCATCGACTCCACGGCGGGGCTGCGACTGCTCTACTTCCTTGATCGCTACTCCGGTACCACCAGATCGCGATCAAGGGAGAAGACCAAGAGAAGACCGCGTTCATCACCCCGTTTGGCGCGTACTGCTACACGACCATGTCCTTCGGGTTGAAGAACGCCGGCGCTACATATCAACGAGCTATTCAGGCCTACTTCAAGAGGCAACTCAACAAGAACGTCGAAGCCTACGTGGATGACGTGGTCGTCAAGACCGTAAACTCCGCACCCTCATCGACGATCTTGAAGAGACTTTCGCATCCCTGCGCAAGTACCGCTGGAAGCTCAACCCGAACAAGTGCGTCTTCGACGTACCTTCGGGCAAACTACTCGGCTTCATCATCAGCCACCGCGGCATCGAAGCCAATCCCGAGAAGATCTCCGCCATCACCAACATGAAAGCTCCCACGTGCATCAAAGACGTCCAGAAGCTGACCGGGTGCATGGTGGCCTTGAACAGATTCATCTCGAAGCTTGGAGAACGGTGGCTCCCCTTCTTCAAACTACTCAAGCACCAAGAGAAGTTCGTGTGGACTCCAGAGGCAGATCAAGCCCTTGCCCAGCTCAAGGACTTCCTATCGAAGCCACCAGTCCTCACGGCTCCTTGCAAAGGCGAGCAGCTACTGCTCTACCTCGCTGCGACTACTCATGTGGTCAGTACTGCCATCATCGTCGAGCGGCAGGAAGACGGCCACGCCTATCCAGTCCGGCGCCAGCGACCACTGTCCCATCGCATCCGCCGGCTGGCCAGGAGGTCATGATGATCGACGTGGACTGGAGGCAACCCTTCATCGACTACCTCAGCGAGCAGAAGATTCCCTCGGACAAGAACTTGGCCGAGCAGCTCATCCGCCGCGCCAAGTCCTACGTCTTCGTCGGAGACAAGCTTTACAGACGGGGTGCATCTTCTGGAGTACTCATGAAGTGCGTCCCCAGACAAGAATGCAAGGACATCTTGGAGGAGATCCACAAGGGCGTCTGCGGCAACCACGCGTCCTCTCGCACGCTGGTCAGCAAGGCCTTCCGACGAGCTTTCTACTGGCTCACAGCTGCGGGGCGACGCCGAAGAACTCGTCGAAGGTGCCAAGGGTGCCGCACTTCGCCAAGCAAGAACACGTCCCGGCCTACAAGCTAGTCACCATACCGCCAACCTGGCCCTTCGCTTGCTGGCGGCTCGACATGATTGGGCCACTACCAACTGCGCCAGGTGGATTCAACAGAGTATTGGTGGCCATCGACAAGTTCACCAAGTGGATCGAGGTCAAGCCGGTCACATGCCCCAAGGCTGACAGAGTACTCGACTTCCTGGATGAACTCATGCATCACTACGGACTACCCCACCGCATCATCACAGACCTGGGCTCCAACTTCAACAACCACCAGTTCTGGGAGTACTGCGAGAACAGCGGGATCGACGTCCGATACGTCTCGGTTGCCCATCCTCGGGCCAACGGACAAGTCGAGCGCGCCAACGGGATGGTGCTCGACGCTCTCAAGAAGCGGCTACACGACGCTGCTAACTCTAAAGGAGAAAGTGGATCAAGGAACTACCCAATGCACTCTGGGGGCTACGTACTCAGCCTTCCAAGCCAACGGAGCAATCCCCTTACTTCCTGGTCTACGGCTCCGAAGCAATCCTCCCTGCTGATGTCATATGGGATTCACCAGCAGTGGAGCACTACGACGAAGGCGTCTCTGAAGACAACAGACAAGTTGACATCGACGGACTCGGAGAAGCTCGCTGCGCTGCCCTCGTCCAGTCAGCAAGGTACCTGGAGGGTATCCGACGCTACCACGACCGCAACGTCAAGGAACGCTCCTTCAACGTTGGTGATCTCGTCCTCCGTCGCATACAGAACACGGAAGGACTACACAAGCTCAGCTCCCCCTGGGAAGGTCCCTTCACAGTCGCAAAGGTGACCGGGCCGGGCTCCTACCGCCTCCAGACACTTGAAGGTGAAGACGTCAACAACTCGTGGAACGTTGACCAGCTCTGTCGGTTCTACGCCTAGTCTACACGACTACCCTGGGGCTCAAGTCTACGCGACTACATCAAGACCCCTCCGCCGTAAGCGGCCTCCGGGTCCAGGCTCCAGTCTCCGGACTACTTCGCTGTAAGCGGCCTCCGGGTCCAGGCACTCTCCGGACTACTCCTCTCCAGAATCCAGCCCGTGCGGCTACCTACGAATCCTGGGCTGCGACGAGCGACAAAGGGCTCTAGCAGTGGTCTACTAAGAGACCATGTACTCCTAGATCCAGCCTACACGGCTACTTACAGATCTACTGCTGTAAGCGGCTACTCGCCCTAGCACTACTTAGCCGTAGGCGGCCTCCGGGTCCTGGCGACTACTCTGTAACTACGGCCCTGGCCATCCAGGTGTACTTCTTCAGTATTAAAGTTTGATTGTTCATCAACTGCTTTACTGTCTTCCTCCCTCTGCGGGACTACTGCCGAGTACGACTACTCACGACAACTCCACGATGGGACTCCGCACTCTGAGATCGCGACTACGAGTACTCATAGGTGGAACTTTTCTTCATTAATACTTAAACAATTACAATTGTTTTGTACAACTATTGCTACAAGCTAACTATTACAGGACTACTGGAGATTGAGTTTTTCGGCGACTTGATCCGCAATGGGCGCCATCTGCTCCAGCAGCTCCGCATACTACTCGTCGCTACAGTTGGTGGCTAGTCCACCTGCGACTACGTCTACGGGAGCCTTCGGGAAGTACGACTTCATGAAGGCTAGCACCTGGTTCGGGATCGACTTTGCCAGATGCTTCACGTAGGCCGCCAGCCGGCTGGGGGCTTCCTTCAACCGATCCACCGGCGGCGCTATCTTGGGACCGCCGGGATGAGGCACCGGCAGGCCCTCGCGATGGGGAGCGCGGCTTCTTCAAGCTCCTTGAGTTGGGCCCGCAGCTTCTCGCAATCCTCGTTCAGCCTTCGCAATGATTTGTAGCAGTTGACGAGGTCACGGTCGGATGCAATACGAAGCTCCATGTGCTTGTCGCATTCGTAAGCAAGCTCCTTATAATCTAACTCCGCACTGCGGGCCTCCCCGCTCCCGGTAGAAGAGATTCTTCAGATCAGTCTCTGAAGTCTTCAGCTGCTCTACCCGAGTCTCAAGCTCTGCAAACAACAAGGCACAGTGGGTTAGACTACCTCTCGACCTCCAACAAGTACTCAACAAGACAAGTGGTGTACCTTTGTTCTTATTACGGAGCGACTTGTTCTTCGACACCAAGTCGTCGCCCTTCGCCTGCATCTCCTGGATATCATTGTGGTACTTGGCGAAGGCGGCATCCAGCTTTGACTGCATGGCGGCAGCATGCTTCCGGGACTTCACATGTTGGTCCTCCAGCGTCTCGGCCCGAAGCACAGCGTCGCCGTAGCCCTGAAGCATCTCCGACTTCAAGCGGCACCTCTCAGCGATGTCCTGCACAGACAACTCACACCAATGGGTACTCAACGCTAAAGGATTGACTACTCAAGAGTTATGACTACTCACCTTCATCCATTGCTCGGCCTGGCGGACCGCCTCCAGGTGCCGAGCCACCGTCGCCGGATCGACCAAGTCATCCGCCAACAACTCGATCCCGCCACGACTACTCATAGCGGCTTCGGTCATCGGCGCCGAGCGGATGGGCTCCGCGTCCTGGATCTCCGGTGAGCGGACGACCACCTCTAGAGCGGGTTCTGGCGGTGTGTCGTCCTCTCCTCCCCCTGTCGTCGCGGCGGCTTCTTCGGCGGCCACCTTCATCGGCTCGGAGGCTTCCACGGCTGCCTTCTGAGTCTCCGGTGCCACGTCCTCTACGGGCACCGCCGACGGGATATCACTCCTTTCGGCCTCGGCACCTGTTGACAGAAAGACAAGTGTATCAGTCAACATGCAACTACGACTACTCTACTAGGCACTTCGACTTCAGCAGAGTACTCACCTTCAACTACGCTGGCTTTGGGCAATGTAGCCTCAGCGGCCGGCACTTCAGGCTCCGCCTGAGGGGCGGGAGCGGACTCCTCAGCGGGTGGCGCGGCTCCTTCCTCCGCCACCGCTGCAGAGGGTTCATCCCCCTCCCAGGACAGATCCGTCGATTTCCTGCAGAGTACACAAGCCGGTTGTCAATCAAGCACGACTACCACATCAAGTACTACTTGGGAAGATTCAACACTTACAAACTTGACCGGACCACCGTCACGGTCGGGGCGCCGAGGATGCTGGCGATGTCCACCAGTCCGGCCTTGGCGGGCGCCTCCTCTTGCGCATCTGCGGCCACTGCCTCTTCCGCAGCAGCAGCGGCGGGTTCCGTGCTCCCCCGAGCAGCAGGGGGCTGACGCTCCATTTGCGCCAAGAGTTCTTCGACAGTGGGGGCTGGGCTACGGCTCCCAGCGGCCTCCCCCACCGTGTCCCACTCGCCTTCGTCGCCCTGATCAACGGGCTCCGTAGGCGGCAACTCCTGCAAGCAAGGAAACTTCTTCATCAACAAGTGAACTCGAGACACCAGTACTCGACTACACTACTCAAGATGGCTTACCTCTTGGGACGTGGTCTCAGTGACCTTCAATTTCTTCGCCACACGCTTGCGGGCCGGGTTGCGCGGCCTCCGCGGCGGCGCGGCCAGACTAGCCTCCAGGCTAGCCGGTTGATCCTGAACGAGAGGGACATGAGGTAGGCCAGGACGGCAGAACCTCGACCGCAGCTGGAAGCGGTCCTGCAACGTCTCCTCGTCGTCGTCCTCCTCGGACGTGTCTTTTACGACAACGGTGTCGTCTCCTTCGCCGACTTCACGCCGCTCCTTGGCCTTGGTCTTCCCCTCCTCTGGGACCTCGACTTCCTGAGGGGGCAGCGGCGGCTCGGAGACAAACTTCTTCAAGTCATCCTGCAAGAAACAACTCATCAGTGCGACTACTCACATGGAATGGGTACCCGACTATGGGTGCGGCTACTTACCTCCTTTGGTGGGCGCGCGTCAGAGTACTCCGGTACGGGGCACGCCGTGTACGGCGGCATATCCTTGAAGATCCGGGCCAGCCTGTCAACAATATCATCGTCGTCGACTGCGTCCTCAGGCATCCGCGACGTGTCGTTGTCCCTGGTGTACTCGTACCCCAGGGTGTCACGAGCCATCAGCGGCTGCACCCTGTGCTTCAAGAAGCTGAAGGCCACGTGCTCGGCCCTCAGTCCGGCCTCCCTCAGCGCCTTGATCCGTGACAACAACTCGGGCAGCTGATCCCTTCCTGCATCGTCGGCTCCGTGTTCCACCAAGGGCGATGCTTGGGCTGCTTCCCGCTCGGCTTCAGCAGCCCCGGATGGTGGTTCGTGACGTAGAACCACTTGGCCTTCCAATCCTGGTTGGAGTCTATGAGCTTGTACGAGAGGTACTGCTCGGCGGCGTCCTCCCGCATTTGGATCCCCGCTCCTCCGACTACTCGCGGGTTGCTGGCGCTGGGTGCGGCTTCACCCAGAAGAACTTCCGGAACAAGATCCAATGGGGTTTGATCCCCAGAAAAGTTTCGCAGAAATGTACGAAGACGGCAGTGTGGAAGATACCATTGGGGTTGAGGTTGAGGTACTCGACGCCGTAGTACCCCATGAGCCCCTTGAAGAAGTCGCTCGCCGGGAGAGAAAGTCCACGCTCCGCGAACCGCGCGAACATCGGGATCTCATCTGGATTTTTCTCCATAGGGTACGGATCCCCGAAGGCGGCCCTCCACATATCCACCTCCTTCTCACGCAGGAATCCACTGTTGAGAAGGGCGAGCAAGTCTTCGGTCTTCGCCTTGGACTTCTTTCACTCACGATTTGGATCTGGCCGCGGCGGGGACACCGGCGGTGATGTCCCTGCGGCAGATCCGGCGGCCTCCTCATGGCCCCTCTTCTTCCCGCCGGCGGCCTTTGCAGTCTTCGACGGAGACGGCTTCATCCTCCAAGTGCACGGTGTCTTCACGCGCATCCGCTCGGGGGCTACTGTGGTGGCTCTCTGCGGCGGCGCACTCAGATCTACACTTCACTCAGCGGCGGTGGCGTGCACTGGTGGCGATTTCTAGCCAAGATCTGCTGGGAATGGCTGCAGCTGCATAGGGTGGAAAACCCTAAGGGTTTTGGCTTCTATTTATAAGTCAAAGCGGCCCTCCAACAGCCGGATGGATAAGTCTGCGCTCGGCCGACTCAGCGGCCGCGCGTGACCTTTCGAATTCTACTAGTCGACGCGTCTCACCTCGGGGGCTCGGCTACTTCTACTCGACTTCCTGGGAAGCGGCAAGATTCAAGAGCATCTCAGGACACATTTTACAAGATGACCATTCAATTCGAGAGGAAGTACTCAACTCAAGGCTCGGGGGCTCCGTGCCACGTGTCCTTCGGTTTTTTCTCCGGATTTTTCGGGATATTCTTGCCAAAACTTCAGATGGACCCTCAGCCAGAGTCTACAACTCAACCTAAGGCTTGGGGGCTACTCCATATGGAGTGCTATTTTGCAATCGCACTTCCATATTGGCTTCGGTTTCAAGACAACACGGGCATTGTTGAAGACCTTCAAGGGCAGCACTCGATGACGCTTGGGACTACTCGAGAAGATTTCAGGATTGCTCAAACATCAGCTGGAGTACATTCCAGCCTCGGGATGCTTCGACTACTCTTGAGGACTTTTGACTTGTAGTACTCGAGGATGCTTGAGGACTACTCGTTAAGGCCGTCAAGACTACTTGAAGCTATCCTTCTCGACTACAAAGTACTCGGGGGCTTGTCGTATGGACCTCCCTGGGCCCACTACCTCGGTGGGTACCAGGACCGACTACTCGGTGGGCCCTTGGGACTACCTGACTTGCGCTGCACGGTACCTGATGGCGTGAAGCACAAGGACTACGGAGAAGTACTCGGTTAGGAAGCTGTACATGGCCCGCACTGTATAGAGGACTCCTAGACGTACTCGACTAGTACTCTCTCCCTATTCCGACTTGTAACCCTGCCTCCCGGACTATATAAGGCGAGGCAGGGACCCCTCTCTCATCATCTCATCTCACGGCGTAAGATTGCACCATCTTGTAATCGTACCCAATCAATCCAGAGCTACACAGCATACAGGACATAGGGTATTACGCACCTCGCGACCCGAACCTGTCTAAATTGTGTGCCACGTGTCTCTTCCTTCGAGTTACCGATCTTGGCGAGGCCACATTCATCTACTTCGGGTACTCCCCTTAGTAGGTTGCCGGTCTAAAACACCGACAGTTCCCCCGGGCAAGAAGAAGAGCATCTTCAACTTTCTATCTCAGGGTCTCTTCGCTTGTTTCAATGTGGGAAAACACAATGCTCAAAAGATTCGTGCTCACAGGCAGCATGTTGATGAACATCTCATCAAACTGGAGACTCGTCAAAAGGCCTTGCTCGCTCAACACAACATCGAGCACTCTCCCGTCCGCGAGCCTATGGACTTTCCTCCTCCACCAACCTTCTACAACCCTTGGGAGATCTACGGTGACACATCCATGATGTATGGAGCTTCCCCGGCCGACATCGACGATGAGGACTTTGGTGGTGGTGAGACCGACGACGACGACTCTCCTCCGGCTGCCCACTCTCCACATGATTATGATGATTGAAGGGCCTCCTCTTTTTGGCGCTTGATGCCAAAGGGGGAGTCTGCTCACAATTTATCCATGAGTGTGTTCTAGGATTGTGGACATGTATGAACTTATTTGTGTGGTGTTATGGTTGGTGAAGAAACCTAGATCCTTTTTAAATTTGTAAGACCTATTTGTGCTAGTGTGGAACCTTGATTATCTACTTGTGATGCTTGTTATTTCTCATTTTGCTGATTTGTATTTCATGTCATGTGCATCACGGTTTCTATATTACACTTATGCACTTGTGTATGCAAATTGAGAGTGAAAAGACTTCTAAGTGTGTGATAGGCATCTAAGGCCTTAGTAAAAGTCCAAGCACACATTTAGGGGGAGTTTCACTTTCGATTGGTGGATACACACACATCTTTTATAAAACAAATTGTGGTTGTCATCAATCACCAAAAAGGGGGAGATTGAAAGTGCATCTTGGCCCCCAATTGTTTTGGTGACAGTGACAAGTACAATTTGTAGTATTTAATGCTTGATCAAGATGTGTGCAGGACTTAGGTGAATGAAACTCTCATAGTTTGACCAAAGGAAGGCCCCCAACTCCAAGTCATTGTTTTCAACTCGAATCAAGACTTAATTTATTTTTGATTTTGAATTTGAGTATAGGAAACACCGTACTATAAAGGGGGATGCAAATTGATAGCCAAGAGATGCTAAAGGTGCTCTAGGAAGTAACCCAGGTGAGTGAGAAGAGTCGAGAGTTGACAAGTGTACGATTGCTATTCTTTTCTCAAATTCTCAGTCATTGTCGGTAGTACCGACACCAGGTCGGTAGTACCGATATGTGACGCCCCAGGTTTTTAATTACCGTCATTAACGCTAATGGCCAGATTAGCCGGTCAAATGGTCAACCTAGGTCAAACCTAGGTCAACCTGGGCCCTCACCCATGAAAACTCACTAACACCCCCTAGTGACCCTAAATGAATAGTAAACACACTTGTGGGGCCAACCCATGGTCAAAGGGTGGGTCAAACCCCTTGCCACCCCAGTGTCCACAGTGTCTCGGTAACTTTTGCCGCGTTCTCCAAAATTCACCTAAACACTTAAAATTCTACCTTTAGGAAAGTTGTAGGTCTTGTTGAGGGACACAACTTTCATGTAGATTGGCATTTCAAATTTGGAGAGGAAAATTGTGAAAAACCCCTTGCAAGGAAGGAATCACTGTTGCCAAAAACAGGCTGACATTCAAAGTTGGCATTCAAATAAATTCAAATCCGGAAGAAAAACCCTATACGACCTTTGTAAAAAATGTTGCCGGTACCTAGATCTACAACTTTGGTATTCATCACTTGGTCCAGTTATGTTTGGAAATTTTGAGAAAAATAGTGTGGAACACGGCACCAAGAACACCTCTCGCGCCGCAGCGCGCCGCCACTCGCGACGTCCGCGCGCGCCCGCGCGCCGCCGTCGCCGCCCGAGCGCCGCCGTGCCCCGACGTCCGCGCCCACGCCTCCCAAGGCCGCGCCCCCACATAGGTGCTCCGTCCCGAGGTCACGCGCGCCCCAACGCGTTCCCCCCGGTCCCGTGATGCACCGAGTCCGCGCCGGAGCGCCGTCGTACGCGCGCGCGCCACGGACCGACGGTCCGTCGGCGCGCGTCGCCGCCGTACGCGCGGGCCCGAGCCGCCGTAGCACGGCGGAGGATCTCGCCGTCACGCCGTCGTCACCCCGAACCCCCCCGTGTCGCCTATAAAAGCCGCCTTCTTCCCCGCGCGCGCCACCCCGAGCCGCCCCGCGCCATTGCCGCCGCCGCACGCCGGCCGGAGCTCGCCGCCCGCGCTCGCCGCCGTCCAACCGCCCGGCCCGGCCTTCCTTAGCTCCCGGGGTAGCTCGTGCGTTCACTTGTTTGCCAACATTTTGCCTCCACGCCGTAGTTCCCCGAGCCGCCATGAGCGCCGCCGCCGGCCACCGCCGTGCGCCCTCGCCGAGCTCGCCCCGACCCCGCCGTCACCGCCATTCGACCCGTGGTGAGGCCAATCGCAACCCCGTGCCGCTTGTTGCCGTGGCCCGGCCCCACATCGCCGCCGGCGAGCCCTCCCGCCGCCGCCAGGGCATGGTTGTGAATTCCGAGGTCTTAGTTGCAAGGAAACCTAACTAAGTTTATTTGCAGATCAGTCCAGTGACTTGAAAAATCCCTAGAAATTCATAGGAAAATCAGAAAAATCCCAAACCAATTTTGTAGGGTTCAGGTTGATAAACCCCACCTCTTTTATTATATACTCATGGCTAGATTCAAAATAGTTTTGGCAGGAAAAATACAAATGTGTTACACATAGATCTGTCATAACTTTAAATATATAACTCCTCTGTAGCCAAATTTTGGATATGTTGTGTGTTAGGATATGACTAGATGTTGTGCCAAAAATTGCACAAAGTTATGCAGTAGATATTGCTAGACAAATTCTTTTCCATTCCTGCAGTAATTGCCTAGATGATTTTTCCTGTTAAATATATTTATGTTCTTGAGCCCAACTTGTGCACACTGTCTTGTAATGCCAAAATACACATCCTGTGAACTAATCATGAATTTTGGATTAAAAGAAATAATTATTCTTGATTTATGCATGTTTCCTTTGGAAATTAATAAACCAAGTTCAGTGGAGGTTCCATGTGAACATGATGGTCCTTTAGGCTTATTTAGGACCAGAGAGCATGCACAAGAAAGTTTGGATCATTTTGATGCTTATTTATTTTTATATGCATTTACTTTGAATCACTAGCTAGCCTTTGTTATTTTCCACAATATTTAATTTCTTAGCATCCAACACTTACATGTGGGTCCAATGGACCAGGATGGGTGCTAGTAGGCTTAAGAAACACTCATTTAATTTTTGGTAATTTAATTGATTAATAAAAGGCTTAAATGCCCTTTTAATATTAAAGGGAAATTAAAATAAAGAGAAACCCTTAATTAAATCTTTTTCCTTTTTGAAAGTATTATTTAATATAAATAAAAGAAATTTAATTATCAGCACCGATAAGGAATTAATTCATAAATATAAATATTAATTACACCTCGTGGTGAAGATAAAAGGAAATGAAGCTTTCACATGAAATGATAAGCTTATTAAAAACCTTTATTCAAATGTTGAATAAAAAGAGTAACCCATGTACATCCCATAACCTTCCTGAAAGAGAAACCTTAGATAGATGCTTGTTAAGGTGAATATGACCAACTAGAGTTGGATAAGACAACAAACTATCATCTCACCTAAAGTGCATTGCATTCCGTGTAGATCTTCCGGACGGAGATTACTCCCTGGTCCCGGAAACCGAGGAAGGAGGAGCGGAAGGTTCTCTCGCAAGACGTGGACGTACTCGACACCGAGGGTGCCCAAGCTAACCTAGGCGACGAAGGCAAGCTCCGTGCATCTAACCTAGTTTTAAAGTTCTTTATTCAATTATCTATGAATGATTGTGCATTTACGTACAGGAGTTGAATGAAACCCTAGATGCATGATCCATAGGTACCTTTGGTCCCTACTAGTATGATAGGTCGGTAGCTGCTAAGTTATAGGATCGTTACAAGTCGAGTGATGACCTCACTCACGAGAATAGGTTCCTAGATAGGAATCATACTGTATCCTTAAATGGATTGCTCACGTGGTAAGAGCATGGGATCTGGGCTCCGGTCCAGTGGTTATGTGGGTTAAGTTTTTGAACGTACTAAACACATGCCGGTTATGGGGCCGGTAAGCCTAGTACCTTAATGAGGTGGCGAGGGATCCTACTATTACTACTCTTGGGATTCGCTCTCACGGCTAGCTACCGGTGGTGTATGGTGACTCCGGTATCTCGCGGGGTATGCGGATAGCTCGCACCAAAGACTGTAAGATTCGATCCCGACCCGAGGATTTTTGGGGACGGCCTGGGAAGTTGTCCTCACGGGGGCAGCCTACCGTGTGTTTGGGTCTACCTTGCAAGGTTTAAATCAATTGATTGTCGGCCTCTCACCGTTATCCGAGACTACTTACTCCACTAGTCATGTGATCCCTAATGATGGAAGTTGATGAACTTTATGCTTGATTAATTGTATTGTACAACTTTGTTTGTACTATTTGGCTAATGTAGTAAAGACTAAACCACTAGAACTTGTGCTAAAATCTTGAAAGTAAGGACCTACTCTTTGTTACTTTTTAGCAAAAGCAACCCAGTAGCCAAAAAGTCTTTCATGGTCTAGATTGGTGAAGTAGATATCACCGACGGGTAAGACTTGCTGAGTATTAGTATACTCAGCCTTGCTTTAATGTGTTGATCCAGGTAATGCCTTCAGTGATGTGTGGCCCGGTGAGATCCCGCCCGGCTGGGAGCTGGAGTGGGTGGAGGACGACTACTGAAAGCATCATGGATGGCCTCCCGTGGTGTCTTCGCTTCCGCTAGTTTATTTCCGCCGCTTTTCGAAAACTCTGAACTATTTCATCGTGACAAAAACTATGGTTTGTAATAATTGAACCCCTCGGGGTACAAATTTGGATTTCAATGTTGTTGTATCTCTGGACTCGCCTTCGAGTGAGTTTTAATGCATATATTCGATCCTTGCGCTCTTCAAGTGATTTACCGGGCGTTAACCCGGCAACTAATGACAGGATGATACTTTATTATTGCTTAATGACCAAAGTGGATCGGTCTTAGGCGATAGTACGGTATTTTCCTGGGCGGGTTGTCACAGTTGGTATCAGAGCTTATATGCACCAGAGATTAATTATTAAACCTTAATCACTGGTTTTTGAATAAAATATGCCAAGTTTGTCTGATTTTCCTAAATACGTTGGTCCGCTAAGGATAAACTAGACCGAGAGGCCCTAGAGGGAATTTTGGGTTCTTTCAGGTGGCTTAAATAACCTATGGTTTATTTTGCTAACTTCCAACACATTACTTTATGTCAGACTTACTTTCTTGCACAACCATACTAGTTCATCACGTTTTGCCATACGTGGTGGTACCACAGGGAAGTCCTGTGAGGGACTAGTGGGACCTATTCCAATGGGTGCCACATCACGTTTGAGTCTCGTCACGTTTTGCCATACGTGATGGTACCACGGGAAAGTCCATGAGGGATGAGTGAGGCCTATTCCAATGGGCACTCACGTCGCGTCAGAGTCTTAAATAGGACGCTGTCCATGCAGCGGCTTAACGCATGGATACCGTTTCTATAGTGAACGGTAATGAATGTAGACGCTTTCGTGACGTGCTGGCACGAAAGGTTCGTTTTCTGCAGGTACATAACAGCGCTTCGTTAGTCGTTAAGAAAGTACCGTATAGATCTCGACTAGATATTATAGGGAGAGATGAATAAAAGCCTTGCCACCGGCACTAACTTCGATTTTTGGCTTGATTGCCGTGTGAGGTCGGATAGGACGTCTTGCATGCATGTTAAAAATCGAAACAACCAAAATGGACCCAAAAATCGAAATTCCATGTGTTCTCTAAGGGAGTTTATGCTAGTGTGTGCTTTTTATAAATTAGAGGTACCCTCATACCTAGCCGTCATGCTGCCGAAATTTTGTGAAAAATTGTTTACCGTGCGCTAGGTTTAATTAAAACCAAATTGTTAAAAATCATTGCTCCTCAATTAGCTGTCTTGTAATAGCAAATCTCAAATCCTAGTTTCGATGGGTTGGTTCACATTTCCCCTAGGCACATTCAGGTTAAGGACCATTCATCTTGTTTCCTTGATCGATGCTCAACCTTAAAAAGCTGAATTAAAAGTATTAAAGGTTTCATTTAAAACTTGGGAAATTTTTGAGGTTTCTGGATTTTTGGTTATGGATTTTTATTCACAGCTGCCAGAACTTCACCATTTGACATGCCGTTCTCTTTGAGATCTGACATGAGTTACATTTGTGTACAGATGGATTTTCCCATGTTCCACCAGTTCGACGCTAACGGTACGATCCGTACCAACGGGTTGCACTGGGAGGGTTTTCCGCGCTTGGCGTGGGAAGCACTCAGTGCCGCAGGCTACCTTACCCCACCGACGTACGAGGTGAAGGAGTTTGAGCGCTTTGGCGTTCCCCGCCGCAGTGATCGTTACGTTCGCCACACCCAGACCACGCCGACTGGTTTGACCTGAGCTTTATTTACTGGGGATTTATCACTCACGAGTCCGTGGAGTCAGCCGCCCTCAGAGTGCTGACGGACTTTTGTGACCACAATCCTACCGTGGTAGCTCTTTCTCCGTTTGGACTGTTTCCTGTTGTGAGTCCTCACGACCCAGCTTGGTTGGACCGTATGGACCACCTACGGGAGCTACTGACCCTAGCAGAGCCGTTGGATGTTACCCAGACACTTGCCCGTTGTCTGAACGTGGTCTTCACACTCCGTGGGGCCGCGTTATAACACCGCAGCCGATTATTGCACGGCGCTTGGAGGCATCTAGGCGCGATTGGGAGCGGCTTTCGACAAGCACACCGGCGGCCGAACTTCACGCTTACCCGTGTGTGCAGCAGGAGAACGACAGTCGCGTGCTAGGAGGTTCCACTGGGAGCTTGAGAGAGGTGACCGCCTACGCAGGATCGTGGATCTGGAGGCGGAGAACCATGCACTAGAGGAGGATGCCGACGCTCACGAGATAGAGAGGCTGACACTGCTGCAGAACATTGCTGAGATGCGGAGCACGTGCAGGAGGCCGAGGTACAGGTGGCCGCCTTACAGGCTATAGTGGCCTTACAGCCACTGCCCCCAGTACAGGCACACCCGGAGGAGCAGCAGGCTGTGTCCGGTCTGGATCAGACGAGCCAGGCAGGACCACCGCTACCGACTCCCCCAGCTTCGCCTTCGTACAGTGGTGCTTCAGTGGGCAACTAGGTTGCCGACAGCAGGGAGTAGGAGGATGTCGATCTTACCGAGTTGTCTTTGAGATGTTAGAGTAGTTGGCTTGACAGCACGTCTTCGTGCCAAGCAACTATTGTATCGTGTCATGTCATGATGTTCCAAATTCGAGTTGTAATGTCTTGAACCTTGTTCTGTCATGTTGTAATAAGAATGCTTAAGCTTGTATGCTTTAAGTGAATTTCGTTGTCTTTCAATTTGAAATTTTCTTGCGTTGAATACCAGATCCTTGGATAAATCGTTGCAAATGACCATGCTTGTCAATGTTGCATTTTCTCCTAAAAACGTTGGTAAAACAAAGCATCTTTAGGAACATCACTCGTTGCCAGCAAATAAGTGCTCGTTCGTATACCACCTTCTAGGTGTCCGGAATGACGATGATCGTTCGAAAGTAATTATGAGCCGTACAATTGAGTAATTGTCGTCCTAACCATGTTGAGAGAACGATTCTATGAATTTTGGTGGCTATAGAATATTGTTGCTTGTTGCTGTCCTCATTATTTAAGTACTAATGAGATGTGATTATGCATGATCGTGCTTGTCATCATTTGGAGTAAGCTTTCGGTTATCTCACTAATAAAGCTCACTTTTCAGATGGTGGGAACCACGCGTAGCTCTCCCAACGGTTTCAGAGCGAGTGGTAGTGGTGACTTGCCACCACCCCCGCCCATGACACCGACGGAGGCTTTCATGGCCACCCAAACCGAGGTGCTGCGCCAGATCCTGCAGACGCGACAGCAGATCGCCCAGCAGATGAACCGAGGGCCGCCACATGGGGCCAACCACGAGGGGCCTAACCAGGTCACCACGTACGCCCAGTTCATCGCCATGAAGCCGCCAACCTTCACTAAAGCAGAAGACCCTCTGGAAGCTGAGGCTTGGGTCAAGGCCATAGAGGCGAAATTCTCTGCCTTTGTGCTGCCTTGGTCCGAGGAGAACAAAGCGAACTTCGCAGCGCTGCAACTGCGAGGGGAAGCTTTGATGTGGTGGGACCACTTCAAGTCCATGCAGCGAGGCCACACTGTGACTTGGGACGAGTTCAAGCAGGCTTTCAAGAGCCACCACATCCCCAAGGGTCTGATGGACAGAAAGATGAGGGAGCTGTTGGCCCTCCGTCAGGGATCTGACTCCATGTACCACTATGCTCAGAAGTTCAATAGCTTATGCCAGTACGGTGGGCATCATGTTGATACTGATGCCAAGAAGATGGAGAGGTTTCGTGACGGGCTTGATGGCAAGCTGTATGAGCGCCTGAATCTGCTCGAGCCCGCAAATTTCCATGAGCTAGTGAACAAGGCTATCTCGCAAGAGGATGCTATGAAGAAAGCCCATGGGGACAACAAGAGGATGTCCGGTTTCACCCCAGGCAGCGGAACAAACAAGAAGTTTCGCTTTGTGAAGAAGGAAGCTCCAGGCCCATCCCAGCAATCTTCAACTGGACGCTGGACGATGAAGCCATCCCAGGGCAAACCTGCCGGGAACTTCCAGTTCTGCCGTGCCCAGCAGCAGGCTCCAAAGCCTATTGCACCCCCTCGCGATGTTGGAGATCGTCGTTGCTACAACTGTGGCCAGCCAGGGAACTACCTTAATGAGTGTCCCAAGCCCAGGCAGATCAAGCCCAACCCGCAAAGTCAGAGTACGGGAAGCAAGCCTACCACTCCGGCCAAGAAGCCTATGGTGCAAGTGCGCCAAGGCAAGCTGAACTTCACTACCATGAGTGACATTCCAAAGAGAGCTCCGCTACTCACAGTACATTCTCTATCAATAACACTCCCGTTAAGGTTTTATTTGATTCGGGAGCCACCCATAGTTTCATAAATGAGAGTATACTAGACAAATTGGGTCTAAGAGGAGCACAAACCAAATCGCTTTATAAAATTACCACACCAGTGGAAACATCACGTCTCAGTTAGTGACTTTTGGAGTTCCTCTAAGACTAGGAAGTCGGGTTATTCAATCTAATCTGATAGTTATCAAATTGGGAAGCGTGGATGTTATCTTGGGTATGGAATGGATGAATCAACATAAGGTGATTCTAGATATATAAAATAGGGTCGTAGAGAACAACTCTCCTACGGTCGGGCACACTACCTTGTACCTACCTTTCCGGGACAGTACTGACTCTTGTGCCTATGTGACCATTATCTCCTCTCTTGATGAAATTCCAGTAGTGAGTGAGTACTCGGATGTATTTCCTGACGAGTTGCCTGGTATGCCACAAGACAGAGACGTCGAGTTTGTAATCGAACTCCAGCCCGGTACCGCACCCATTTCCAAGAGACCCTATCGCATGCCACCCAAAGAGTTAGCTGAATTAAAAACCCAACTCCAAGAATTATTAGATAAAGGTTACATTCGCCCGAGCTCTTCTCCTTGGGGTTGCCCTGCTCTCTTTGTCAAAAAGAAAGATGGTAGCTTGAGAATGTGCGTAGATTATCGACCACTCAATGCAGTCACCATCAAAAACAAATACCCACTTCCTCGAATCGATGTTCTTTTCGATCAATTGGCTGGTGCCAAAGTCTTCTCTAAGATCGATCTTTGTTCTGGCTACCACCAAATCAAGATTCGACCGTGTGACATTCCTAAAACCGCTTTCTCCACTCGTTATGGTCTTTACGAGTTCTTGGTCATGTCCTTCGGACTCACTAATGCGCCTGCCTACTTCATGTATCTCATGAACTCCGTGTTCATGATGGAGCTCGATAAATTTGTCGTGGTCTTTATCGATGATATTCTCATCTATTCTAAGAGCGAGAAAGATCACGCCAATCATCTCCGAGTTGTCCTTCAGCGTTTGCGAGATCACAAGCTTTATGCTAAGTTCTCCAAATGCGAATTCTGGTTGAAAAGTGTGAAATTCGTAGGACACACCATTTCCCAAGATGGTATCTCCGTAGATCCTAGCAAAGTCCAAGAGGTGATGGATTGGAAACCACCCAAATCCGTACATCAAATCCGTAGTTTCCAAGGATTGGCGGGATACTACCGTCGATTCATTCCTGACTTTTCTAGAATCGCAAAACCCATGACCGAATTACTCAAGAAAGGAGTAAAATTCGTGTGGAGTGAAGCATGTGAGAAAGCTTTTCACACCCTCAGACAACATCTAACTTCAGCCCCAGTGTAGCTCAACCCGACAGTTCCAAACCGTTTGAAGTCTTCTGTGACGCATCAGGCACGGGTCTCGGCTGTGTCCTTATGCAAGAAGGCCGAATCATTGCCTATGCTTCACGGGCACTTCGACCCCATGAGCTCAATTATCCTACCCATGATCTTGAGTTAGCTACTGTTGTTCATGCCCTCAAGATATGGAGACATTATCTAATGGGCAATCATTGCATTATCTTCACCGATCACAAGAGCCTCAAATACATTTTCACCCAGTCAGAATTGAATATGAGACAGAGAAGATGGCTTGAGTTGATCAAGGATTATGATCTAGAAGTGCACTATCACCCCGGCAAAGCAAATGTTGTTGCGGATGCTCTTAGCCGCAAGGAGCATTGCAACCACCTAGAGTTGGAGCCAGTCAGTGAACCCTTGTGTGAAGAAATGAGAAGGCTCAACTTAGAAGTGGTACCACAGGGAATTCTTTATGTCGTGACGGCAGAGTCCAATCTTTATGATAGGATTGTCACTGCTCAGCGCAATGATGCAGATGTTCAAACCATCAGGCAGAAACTAGCAGAAGGAGACCCAAAGTACACTTGTTTCCAGAAGAATCACCAAGATGTGGTCTGGTTTGGAAAACGTCTAGTGGTCCTTGTTGACCCAGAAATCAAGAAAATCATTCTAGATGAAGCTCACAAGTCCAAGTTCTCTATTCATCCCGGTAGTACCAAGATGTACCAAGATCTAAAGCAGAACTTTTGGTGGTCCAATATGAAGGTGGATGTAGCCAAGTATGTAGCCGAGTGCAATACTTGCCACCGGATGAAAGCAAGTCATTTGAAATCGGCAGGAGTACTCCAACCCCTGTCGATACCTATGTGGAGATGGGACGATATCAGTATGGATTTCATTGTGGGTTTACCCCTGACCCCTAGAAAGAAGGATTCTATTTGGGTAATTGTGGATAGACTTACCAAGACCGCTCACTTCATTGCCGTGCACACCACTTACTCCGTACAACAATATGCAGAGTTGTACGTGGACCATATAGTTCGTCTGCATGGAATCCCAAAAACTATAATCTCTGATAGAGGGACTCAGTTTGTAGCCCGTTTTTGGGAACAATTGCACGAGTGTTTGGGAACTCAGCTACTCCGTAGTTCCAGTTATCATCCACAGACCGATGGTCAGACGGAGAGGATAAATCAGATTCTAGAGGACATGTTGAGAGCAAGCATCTTGCACTTTGACAAGAGTTGGGACAAGTGTTTATCCTTGGCAGAGTTCTCTTATAATAACAGCTATCAAGCCAGCTTGAAAATGGCACCGTTCGATGCCCTATACGGACGTAGATGCCGCACTCCGCTGAATTGGTCAGAGGCCGGAGAAAGAACACTCTTTGGACCCGAGTTAGTTAAAGAGGCCGAAGAAAGGGTGCAAGTAATAAGAGAAAATTTGAAGATGGCACAGATGAGACAAAAGAGTTACCATGACAAGGGAACCGCACCTCGACACTTTGACGTGGGAGATTATGTATATTTGAAAGTATCCCCCACTAAAGGTGTGCAAAGGTTCGGAGTCAAGGGAAAGTTAGCCCCGCGCTACATTGGACCATATGAAGTGATAGAAGTATGTGGACCCGTGGCTTACCGTATCCAATTGCCAGAATGGTTTTCCGCAGTTCACAATGTGTTCCATGTAACTCAGTTGAAGAAGGGAATGCATGTTCCGGAGAACGAGATCATCACAGAAGCTAATGCTTGGATCGAGCCGTCTCGCTCGTCGAGCATCCATTGAAGGTACTAGACCAAAAAGAGCGAAAGACCCAAAGGCAGACCGTGCGCATGTACAAGATCCAATGGAGCCATCACACGGAGGAAGAAGCCACATGGGAGACGGAGGATTATCTTAACAACAAGTATCCGGGCTTCCTTCAATCTCGAAACCGTGAGTTCCTTCTCCCCATCTCTTCGTTGTCAAATCGAATCTCGGGACGAGATTCCGTTTAAGGGGGGTAGGCTATGATGCCCCAGGTTTTTAATTACCGTCATTAACGCTAATGGCCAGATTAGCCGGTCAAATGGTCAACCGAGGTCAAACCTAGGTCAACCTGGGCCCTCACCCATGAAAACTCACTAACACCCCCTAGTGACCCTAAATGAATAGTAAACACACTTGTGGGGCCAACCCATGGTCAAAGGGTGGATCAAACCCCTTGCCACCCCAGTGTCCACAGGTGTCTGCCGGAACTTTTGCCGCGTTCTCCAAAATTCACCTAAACACTTAAAATTCTACCTTTAGGAAAGTTGTAGGTCTTGTTGAGGGACACAACTTTCATGTAGATTGGCATTTCAAATTTGGAGAGGAAAATTGTGAAAACCCCCTTGCAAGGAAGGAATCACTGTTGCCAAAAACAGGCTGACATTCAAAGTTGGCATTCAAATAAATTCAAATCCAGGAAGAAAAAACCTATACAGCCTTTGTAAAAAATGTTGCTGGTACCTAGATCTACAACTTTGGTATTCATCACTTGGTCCAGTTATGTTTGAAAATTTTGAGAAAAATCGTGTGGAACACAGCACCAAAGAACACCTCCGCGCCGCGCAGCGCGCCGCCACGCGCGACGTCGCGCGTGCCCGCGCGCCGCCGCCGCCGCCCGAGCGCCGCCGTGCCCCCGCGTCCGCGCCCACGCCTCCCAAGGCCGCGCCCCCACCTAGGTGTTCCGTCCCGAGGTCACGCGCACCCCAACGCGTTCCCCCACCCCCGTGATGCGCCGAGTCCGCGCCGAGCGCCGCCGCACGCGCGCGCGCCCACGGACCGACGGTCCGTCGGCGGCGTCGCCGCCGTACGCGCGGGCCCCGAGCCGCCATAGCACGGCGGAGGATCTCGCCGTCACGCCATCGTCACCCCGAACCCCCCCGTGCCGCCTATAAAAGCCGCCTTCTTCCCCGCGCGCGCCACCCCCGAGCCGCCCCGCGCCATTGCCGCCGCCGCACGCCGCCGGAGCTCGCCGCCCGCGCTCGCCGCCGTCCAACCGCCCGGCCCGGCTTCCTTAGCTCCCGGGGTAGCTCGTGCGTTCGCTTGTTTGCCAACATTTTGCCTCCACGCCGTAGTTCCCCGAGCCGCCGTGAGCGCCGCCGCCGCCACCGTCGTGCGCCCTTGCCGGGAGCTTGCCCCCGACCCCGCCGTCACCGCCATTCGACCCGTGGTGAGGCCAATCGCAACCCCGTGCCGCTTGTTGCCATGGCCCGGCCCCACATCGCCGCCGGCGAGCCCTCCCGCCGCTGCGAGGGCATGGTTGTGAATTCCGAGGGCTTAGTTGCAAGGAAACCTAACTAAGTTTATTTGCAGATCAGTCCAGTGACTTGAAAAATCCCTAGAAATTCATTGGAAAATCAGAAAAATCCCAAACCAATTTTGTAGGGTTCAGGATGATAAACCCCACCTCTTTTGTTGTATACTCATGGCTAGATTCAAAATAGTTTTGGCAGGAAAAATACAGATGTGTTACACATAGATCTGTCATAACTTGAAATATATAACTCCTCTGTAGCCAAATTTTGGATATGTTGTGTGTTAGGATATGACTAGATTCTGTGACAAAAATTGCACAAAGTTATGCAGTAGATATTGCTAGACAAATTCTTTTCCTTTCCTGCAATAATTGCCTAGATGATTTTTCCTGTTAATTATATTTATGTTCTTGAGCCCAACTTGTGCACACTGTCTTGTAATGCCAAAATACACATCCTGGGAATTAATCATGAATTTTGGATTAACATAAATAATTATTCTTGATTTATGCATGTTTTCCTTTGGAAATTAATAAACCAAGTTCAGTGGAGGTTCCATGTGAACATGATGGTCCTTTAGGCTTGTTTAGGACCAGAGAGCATGCACAAGAAAGTTTGGATCATTTTGATGCTTATTTATTTTTATATGCATTTACTTTGAATCACTAGCTAGCCTTTGTTATTTTCCACAATATTTAATTTCTTAGCATCCAACACTTACATGTGGGTCCAATGGACCAGGATGGGTGCTAGTAGGCTTAAGAAACACTCATTTAATTTTTGGTAATTTAATTGATTAATAAAAGGCTTAAATGCCCTTTTAATATTAAAGGGAAATTAAAATAAAGAGAAACCCTTAATTAAATCTTTTTCCTTTTTGAAAGTATTATTTAATATAAATAAAAGAAATTTAATTATCAGCACTGATAAGGAATTAATTCATAAATATAAATATTAATTACACCTCGTGGTGAAGATAAAAGGAAATGAAGCTTTCACATGAAATGATAAGCTTATTAAAAACCTTTATTCAAATGTTGAATAAAAAGAGTAACCCATGTACATCCCATAACCTTCCTGAAAGAGAAACCTTAGATAGATGCTTGTTAAGATGAATATGACCAACTAGAGTTGGATAAGACAACAAACTATCACATCACCTAAAGTGCATTGCATTCCGTGTAGATCTTCCGGACGGAGATTACTCCCTGGTCCCGGAAACCGAGGAAGGAGGAGCGGAAGGTTCTCTCGCAAAGACGTGGACGTACTCGACACCGAGGGTGCCCAAGCTAACCTAGCTGACGAAGGCAAGCTACGGTGCATCTAACCTAGTTTTAAAGTTCTTTATTCAATTATCTATGAATGATTGTGCATTTACGTACAGGAGTTGAATGAAACCCTAGATGCATGATCCATAGATACCTTTGGTCCCTAGTAGTATGATAGGTCGGTAGCTGCTAAGCTATAGGACCGTTAAAAGTCGAGTGGTTATGTGGGTTCCTAGATAGGAATCATACTGTATCCTTAAATGGATTGCTCACGTGGTAAGAGCATGGGATCTGGGCTCCGGTCCAGTGGTTATGTGGGTTAAGTTTTTGAACGTACTAAGCACATGCCGGTTATGGGGCCGGTAAGCCTAGTACCTTAATGAGGCGACGAGGGATCCTACTATTACTACTCTTGGGATTCGCTCTCACGGCTAGCTACCGGTGGTGTATGGTGACTCCGGTATCTCGCGGGGTATGCGGATAGCCCGCACCAAAGACTGTAAGATTCGATCCCGACCCGAGGATTTTTGGGGACGGCCTGGGAAGTTGTCCTCGCGGGGGCAGCCTACCGTGTGTTTGGGTTTACCTTGCAAGGTTTAAATCAATCGATTGTCGGCCTCTCACTGTTATCCGAGACTACTTACTCCACTAGTCATGTGATCCCTAATGATGGAAGTTGATGAACTTTATGCTTAATTAATTGTATTGTACAACTTTGTTTGTACTAGTTGGCTAATGTAGTAAAGACTAAACCACTAGAACTTGTGCTAAAATATTGAAAGTAAGGACCTACTCTTTGTTACTTTTTAGCAAAAGCAACCCAGTAGCCAAAAAGCCTTTCATGGTCTAGATTTGGTGAAGTAGATATCACCGACGGGTAAGACTTGCTGAGTATTAGTATACTCAGCCCTTGCTTTAATGTGTTGATCCGGTAATGCCTTCAGTGATGTGTGGCCCCGTGAGATCCCGCCGGCTGGGAGCTGGAGTGGGTGGAGGACGACTACTGAAAGCATCATGGATGGCCTCCCGTGGTGTCTTCGCTTCCGCTAGTTTATTTCCGCTGTTTTTCGAAAACTCTGAACTATTTCATCGTGACAAAAACTATGGTTTGTAATAATTGAACCCCTCGGGGTACAAATTTGGATTTCAATGTTGTTGTATCTCTGGACTCGCCTTCGAGTGAGTTTTAATGCATATTTTCGATCCCTGCGCTCTTCAAGTGATTTACCGGGCGTTAACCCGGCAACTAACGACAGGATGATACTTTATTATTGCTTAATGACCAAAGTGGATCGGTCTTAGGTGATAGTACGGTATTTTCCTGGGCGGGTTGTCACACGATATGGCTTCATTGGCGAGTTTTAGCCAGGGGGTCGACCCAAGGTCGGTACTACCGATAAAGCTGCACTGTTAGGTTTCTGAGAAACCCCTCGGTAGTACCAACACCGTGTCGGTAGTACCAAGGATGCCCGACTCAGCATAGCAACGGCTAGTTTTTGAGCCTTAGTATTTAAACCCCTTTCTCCCTCCTCACTCATTGCTGACCAACCACGAGACAAACACTTCCTTGAGCATTCACTCCACCTCTCCCCTCTCCTCTAGAGCTAATCCTTGGTTCCCTTGAGCTAGGGTTTGAGTAGAGAAGTGATTACTAGTGAAGTGTGCACAAGCTTTGAGAGCCTCATCGTTTCTCACCTTCTCAAGTGCACTTGAAGCATCTCCGGGCTTTCGGTTTGCATTTGTTACTCTTGAAGCTTGCTTCTAGACGGTTAGGCGTCGCCCGTTGAGTGCCCTCTTTGTGTGGTGCACCCAGGATTGTTTGTATTACCCTCTCCTTGGTGGAGAATTCTTAGTGAGCACCAATCTTCCTTTGTGGGGGTTGGAAGAGGAAAAGAGGCTCTTGGTGATAGCCCTCCCTTTGTGGGATCCTCAACGGAGACGTAGCATCCTTTGTGGGTGTGAACTTCGGATTAAACCTTTGTGTCTCCTTTGCTTGCTTGATTTCTTTGTCTCTAACTAACCCTAGAACTTGTTTTAGCCCGATCTATCATTTGGTTGTTTTCCAACTCATCTCTGTGGTTGCAGGTGGTTCTTAGGCTCTAATCTAAGACTTTGATTCAAATAGATTTGCTAGAATATCTGCATCAAATTTCGTTTTAGTCAACTCTACCATGTCGGTAGTACCGACCTGGTACCGGTAGTACCGAGGCCCTCGGTAGAACCGGCACCACGTCAGTAGTACCGACAGGTGATTTAACCGCTGCTTTTGTTTCAGAAATTTGAAGTGATCCTATTCACCCCCCCTCTAGGCATCACAAGGTCCTTTCAACGGCCCCGGCCGGAACCAGGATAAACCCTGTGTCACTAGTTGCTTAGCACCGGCCATCGAGAGATAGATCTCAGCGCTCTTACTAGTTAGTGTCGGGACTACTTTCCGCACCGACAGCAGGGTTCAGGGGGAGACTTACCCTAAAAGCCATAGCCCAAGTTTGTGATCCTAAAGATCACAAGTCGGTCCTGAAGACCTTACTTGAGCATCAACTGTTGTACTCTTTTTCCCTTGATGAGTTTTTCCCACTGGGTTTTCTCATGCAAGGTTTTTAACGAGGCAACAGGTGCAACATAAGCGAGCAATAGGTCCATACGACAGTACTCTTTTCTTCTACTTTTTTCCCACTGGGTTTTTGGGAGTTTTTAACGAGGCATACACATGGCATGTAATTGGCCGAGGGGAGAGTTATGAATCATAATCAATGTGGCCAATTAATGGAGAGTTGGGGAGATGAGAAGTTAGAGATGAGAGATGAGAAGTGGGAGATGTGGAGCATAGTAAATACTATATTTACTCTCCTCCTTTGATCATCTATAAATAGGGGTGCTTTACCCCTTTGTACATATCTCCGGTGAAAAGAGAAGAATACGAAAGCTCCTCCCCTTCCTCTCTACTCTAACTATGTGTGCTTGTACTCCCTGTGTTCATGTGTTCTAAGTGCCAAGGAAACATGATTTCTAACATGCATATTTACATTGGCTACGAGAACAAGAAGTGAGAGCCGTTGCGAGTTACTCCCTCTGTCTCAAAATATAAAGTCTTGTTGACTTTTGCTCATCACGTTTGACCGCTCGTCTTATTCAAAAAATTTATGAAAATATTATTTAATTTGTTATGACATGTTTTATCACCATGTATATTTTAAATATATCATAATTATTTTTACATTATCAATTTTTTTAAATAAGACGAGTAGTCAAATGTGATCGACAAAAGTCAATAAGACGTTGTATTCTGGGACGGAGGGAGTACGAACTTTTGAGGATTCTGGTTACCAGTGAGCTTGGTACGCTTCTGGTTATAGCTAATTTTATTTTCTCTCTAATACAAATACATGATTTCCGGACTGGATGGCTCGTTGTGGGAGCCCAAACAACTATTAGCAGCCCGTCTAGACTTTAACTTGAGCGCCGCCGATCTCGTTTGGCACTTAGGCCAGTCTCAATGAGGGTTTCATGAGTGTTTCATGCACATTAAATAGAGCGCCACATCAGTAAAATTTCACTTTTTTTCATGAAACCCTTAGGAGAGAGAAGGAAAGAGTTTCACCATGGTGAAACCTTTGGGCACAGTTTCACATGCGTTGGAAACTGTGTGAAACCCCATTGAGACACAAATAGAGTTTCACCCTGCAACTATGCAATTAAACCATACAATGAGAGAGAGGTTGTGGGACCCTTGAGCCTATGAAACTGTGCAATGAAACTATGCATTGAGAGAGACATCTATTTCATACCAAAGTTTCACAGCTTGGAAACCGGGACGGTGAAACTCTCCATTGAGACTGGCCTTAGGCCGCGGTAGCGAGCCGAGCCGCCGAACCCAGCAGGAGGAGGGCGCGAGCCGCCACCGCGACTCCGACCGGTGCAGGAGCGGAGCGACGCCACCCGCCGCCGCTGACCGGATCCTCCCGCCTCCCGCCGTCTGCCCAGCCAGCCGGACAGGTGGCCTCAACGCCGCGTCCATCATCCCTTCCGGCGTTCCAGAACCCCAACCAGGCCCCGGCCGGCGGCGGCCCGCACGGCTGAACCTCCGTCGGCACCTCCCCCTCGAATCCGCTCTCCTCCTGCCGGCTGCCGCGATCCTCGACTTCGGCCCTCCACACCCGCGGATCTGATTAAGGTATGGAAATTGCAAATCCTAGCCTGTTGTTGTAGATGAATCAGTTTTTTTAAAAGGAACAAACACAAATTATTATCTCACTGTAGTAGTTGAAATGACGCACCCTGTAGGAATCGAAGACTCGCTTGATTGTTGATACACTGTATATTTTATCTGTAGGATTATTGAACTCTGAAGAGCAATAGGGACATCAGATGTTTCGAACTTAATTATTTGAACAATTTGTATTTCGATATATGCTAGTTACAAAACTTTGTGGAATTTGAGACTTAATATGTTACTCCCTCCGTTCCAAATTAATTGTCACCATTGACTTTTGATCGCAGCGTTTGACCATTTGTCTTATTAAAAAAATCGGTGCAAATATGCAAAACGTGAAGTTATACTTAAAATACCTTTGATGATGAAGTAAGTCACAAACAAAACAAATGATGTATGCACAATTTATTGAATAAGACGAATGATCAAATGTTGTGATCAAAAGTCAATAGTGACAAGTAATTTCAAAACGGATGGAGTATTTTATACTTGTAGTGTGTTGTTTGTTGGCGTACCATACCTATGTCAAAATCCTAGTTCTGCAGTGCACTCATGTCCTATGTTGGGTCCATCCTTGTTAGTATATTTTATGTCGATCAGGTTGTCCGTGTTCTTCTGACAATGTCTTGCATATTGTTTGTTTCTTGATTCGGGAATTGCATAAGAAGGTTGGTAAGAGAAGAGTCAATGAATATAATTCAGTTATTCAGTGGCTATGGTAGGGAACTTCCGTTCTCTTAAAAAAATATCCTATGCTATGCTGTGAACTGTAAATCTATGATTGTGCCAAGACAGTTGTGTAATATGTTTCTACTTATTCAGAGGCAGGTGACATTTTTTCTGAAATGGCGCTTTGTTTTTATTACAGGAATCTGAATTAAGACAGACTTTAGTGTGATGTCTTTCCTGAGGTTACCTCAAAGACTACCTCGTCTTATCAGGTATTTTTACTTAGGTCATGTAGTAATAGATACTCCATTTATGTGCCCATAATTTCCTGAAAATGCCAGAAATAGATCATGTTTTCATGTACTTTCTTGATGCTCTCTCTCAGGCAGGTGGAGAAAGATGTTGAGACTGTAATCCATGTTCTCCAGCCGGGTCCAATAGGAATCGTGGAGCACAAATTCACAGATGAGGATATCCTTGAGGCCAGGGCCACAGTAAAAAGAGCAGTGGATAATTGGCAAAGGAACTGGGCCCTTGAGAGAAATCTTTGGCAGCGGTTCTTTTGATAAATGGAAGAAGTGATGTAGTCCTCATTCAGTCAATTCCTCATGACTCCCAGCTGCAGTATACTTGAAATAAAAGGGTGTCATGGTTGGCCTCAACCGTTGCCATTCAGTAGTTGATTTGTGCGAACGAGCTGTCAGCTCCGTGGTAGGACCTCATGATGCTGAGGCCGCCCGCCAGTGTTCGAGCCCCTGGCTCAGCGCTTGCGTCGCACGAGGGGACCGGTGGCTGTAGGTGTAGGTGTGTGTGAGCCCCGGTAAGCGCGTTTCGAGATTGCTCGAGCAACTTCACCTGTGTTTGAGCGTGCGGGTGCCCAATTGAGTTCCTACATGACGGTCCAGTGCTCCTGGCAATTTTTTTAAAAAAAAAGTAGTTGATTTGTTTATTCCCTTTACGACGTCGTGGAACTGTGATGTATATACTTCACGTCCCAATTGCTTATAAGAACGTCTTATCGAGTGTTCTGTGATTTTTTATAGTTTGTAGCAGCTTTATGCCGTCTATATGTTCATGGCCAGTCAGATTCATTGCTTAGATATTTTTTCAAAATTTTTCATCATACTTCTCTGCACATCGCTGTTGGCTTTACCTATTGAATGTGAGCCATATTGCCCGTAGTTTCCGCACAAAGATTCAAATGCAGAACTTCATGCCATCGGCACGCCAGGCTAGATTATGCATTTTTCTTCAGAAGTTTTGATCAAAATTAATGTTTTTACAGCAGATGACGCAACAGCAGTTGGCTCAGTTATTAAAGACTTTAGGTTTATTTTACAGCCCACTCAACACAAAGCTGGAATAGCTCAGTTGGTTAGAGCGTGTGGCTGTTAACCACAAGGTCGGAGGTTCAAGCCCTCCTTCTAGCGTTTAGTATTTTTTAATTTTCCTTTTCCAACTTAAGACAGGATTAATAACTTTTTAATTTTCTTTTTCCAAGTTAAGACAGGATTAATAACTTTTTTTATTTTCTTTTTTCCAACTTAAGACAAAGTACCTAATATCGAATTAACACTTTCGTTTGTTTTTTCTCAAGTTTCAAACTTCAAAGCAACAACTTATTTTCTTTTTCCAAGTTAAGACAGGAGTAATAACTTTTTTTATTTTCTTTTTTCCAACTTAAGACAAAGTACCTAATATCGAATTAACACTTTCGTTTGTTTTTTCTCAAGTTTCAAACTTCAAAGCAACAACTTGTTGGTGTCTTGGTGGTTCAGCATGCATGCATTGCTCCGAATTAGGAAAATGCTTTGGCACTTGGACATCTCTCCCTTATCTTTTGCATTGACCTTTCCTCCCTGGCTCTCCAAAATAGTATCCAGAGGAGAGTACTCCCTCCGTCCTGAAATATAAGGTATTATAGGATTTTTAGGACAGATTAAAGAGGTGGGAAAATGTCACATATGCCCTTAGCCAATGATAATTAAAGGTAAGTTTTTTAGTTAACAAGTGCAATAATTGGCAAGTCTTTAATTAAGTTGATTGGGTACTTACCAAAAACTTCTATGATGCCTTATATTTGGGGACAAATTTTGAACCATTAAATGCCTTATATTTCAGGACGGAGGGAGTAGTATTGCGATTGCTTGTAATGATTATGCAATTTGTAACTTCCATATAAATTTCCTCAAACATACTCTTAGCAGAAGATGCCGGTGAAGGGATACGCTAGCACAAACAAAATTTTCCCCGTAAAACAGGAACTGCTGCTGTCAGAGATCACGGGATTACCATTATACGCGCAGATGCAACAGAACCGTCTCGATGAAGACGAACGCGTCGAGGTAGCAGGCAGTGCAATTGCTCACATCCACCTTGTCCTTTATGTGTGGTTTGTCCTCGTGCTCCAAACGTAGCACCTCCAAGGTATCCACACGTACTAGGAAGGAACGCCGATCGTAGATGTACTAGCACCTCACGAACGATCACGAACCGAGGATATAGATGGAGGAGGGGCTGCAGAAATCACTATTCACCCGCGGTTACTGTTCACTGCGGGGCTACTGTAGCGGTGCGGGCTACTGTAGCACCGCGACTACCTAGCAAATAGGTGATTAGGGTTTTCCTCTCTCTCCCCACCTTTGTATATATAGAGGTCAACCTTTGCAAGCCATTAAGACTCTAGTACCCTAATGGATTAAATCCATCAAGCCCATTAGTGGATCCAATCCAATTGGCTCTATGGCATATATCCAACAGTCTCCCACTTGCACTAGAGACAATCACATACGCAAGCTTTCTAATGTTCCAAACCCCTTAAGTGTGTGACCCTATAGGTTCACGCACACATAGACATGGCCCAAGTACTCCTACTCGACCAATAGTTGATAGCGGCCTCTAGCAAGACATGTCAACTCCTATGCATACGTAAAGATCTTATTAGACGAACCACACATTGTTTCATACATGCTATTCCCTTTGACTCACGATATTTGGTATAGCTCCAAGCTGACCTCTCTTTCTCGATACCATGATTCGGATCATCAAAAGGGGGTTAACTCTTAACCCAGCACGGCCATGCATTTCTTGATCCGATCACTCGAGGGGCCCAGAGATATCTCTCTCAAGCAGAGAGGGGCAAATTCTATCTTGATTGACCATGCCTCACAGCATGCTTCCTGACAAACCCGAAAGCCATATTTATGACTACCCAGTTACAGAGTAGCGGTTGATAGCCCCTAAGTAGGTCAATTCACATCTTGAGTACATGCGACAATCTCAAGTCTAAGGACATAGCGTATACATTGTGTAAACAGAGAACTATATAACAAAGTCTCAAATTTGGTCAGTCCAGCCTCATGTCATACATGTGACCACATCATTAGTTATACATCTCCATGTTCATGACTTGTGAAACATAGTCATCAACTAATACATGTGCTAGTCATTAAATCATACTAGGGACAACCTTTGAATAACCATACAAGTAAAAGAGTTTCACAAACAATTCACATAATTGCCAATCAAATACAAGTCGTCTTTCATGGATATTCAATAAAAGAACCAAGTGTCATGGATATGATGAAATATAATCATCTCTACAAGACATATTTCTAACATTCTTCCACTTGCACTTGAGCTAATCTAGAATGTATCTAATACCCATAGCTCTCATGTGTGCCTCATGCTTAGGCTGTGGAAGGGGTTTTGTCAAAGGATCTGCAACATTCGAATCCGTGTGTATTTTGCATATCTTGATATCACCTCGTCTAACGATCTCTCGTATCAGATGAAATTTCCGCAGTACATGTTTATTCTTTTGGTGGTTCCTTGGCTCCTTTGCTTGCGCAATAGCCCCATTGTTGTCACAATAAAGATACAATGGGCTAGAGACACTCGGAAACACACCAAGTTCAGAAAGGAACTTCCTTATCCAAACACCCTCCTTTGCAGCTTCCGAAGCCGTGATGTACTCGGTTTCTGTTGTAGAATCAGCCACTGTCTCCTGCTTGGAACTCTTCCAGCTCACAGCTCCACCGTTTATCGTAAATACGCATCCTGATTGCGACTTTGAATCGTCTTGGTCGGTTTGGAAACTAGCATCGGTGTAACCCGTTACAACGAGCTCCTCCTCACCACCATAGACTAGGAACATGCCTTTAGTCCTTCTTAAGTACTTAACATTTTTAACCGCTGTCCAGTGACCCTCACCTGGATCAGATTGGTATCTGCTTGCAACACTATGTGCATACGAAATATCTGGACGTGTACATATCATTGCATACATAATAGATCCGATGGACGAAGCATACGGTATTCTACTCATGCGTTCCTTGTCACACCCGAGACAAGGAAAACCGAATGCATCTCACGTGTGCGCCAGGATCAATTTACACACACATGATAGACAAACGAGTGTAATACCATTGCAGTAACAAAACGTACGAGAGTTAAACCGATACAATATTCATTATTACACTCAGAGGGGTGGACTCGAAGGTCCAAACACGAACGATAACTAAACGACGAGCAGCTCCATCTTCGACTTCCACAGGCATGATGACTGGGGGATCCGCATGCCCTAGAACTCCTCGTAGTCGCTCCAGTACTCGTCCTCGCCTCCGATGTTCTCCTCTGAACAGCGGTAAGCAAGGGTGAGCACACTTCTGGTTGGTGCTCAGCAAGTGGGGGAAACAATGCAAAGCTAACAAGGATAGGCTATGGTTCACAGCGGTAAGCATTTTATAAGTTGATCAAATTTTATTAGCAAGCACCTAATTACTAGGTGTAAGTGTATACTAACCCACTTAACATTAAAAGAAACCTCAAACCAAACCCATAAACCCACGATTTACATTTATCTTCAAGTTTGATTATCATGTGAGGGTCCAAGCCGCTCTTGACCGTGAGCACGGCTGATCGATCAGTTTTACACTCTGCAGAGATTGTACACTTTACCCACAGCTAGTGTTCCCCTTTTTTCCCGGGTTAGCTAGACCCTTAAACACTTCCAAGGTAAGTGGCTAGGGGTCCACTACGAAGCCTTTACAAAGGAAAGAAGAGAAACCAACGACCGCAACGATTCTGACGGCGGAGCGGACCATAACCCTCCCTAATGGTCAGCACCTTAGCCAAGGCTGCTACCCCAAAAGAACCAGGCTATACCCCTTCAACTCCGGCCCCCTGTGCCCCTCTCGGAAAAGGGCTATCAGCTAACCCACTCTCCTAATTATTTGGCTAAGCCAGAGCCATGTGGACTGTGGTTGTGCGGTTATCTTGGGTGGTTCTCCATGTTCCATTTAAATTACAAGTTATCTTGTCTTATGCACGTACACATTCCATGAACCGAACTGAGTTGTATTTCATGAACAAAGCATAACCATTCCCATGTAAAGCAAGCTAAGCATTAATCTACCCAATCATTTGTTAAACATGGTTGATCAAGATAACGGGGTAAAATATCTAGTCAAGTCCTTAAATAGGTGTTTGCCCATCAAGTTTATGCATAGCAACAGGAATAGTAAACTTTGTTTTAACATGCAGTGTTATAGGTTCAAAAAGATAATGCAGAGAGGGAAAGCCACTTGCCTTCCTCTACAAGCTGTGTAAAGTCCTCTTCGAAAGCAGGCTCTTCCTGATCACCTCCAATGGGGAGCTCGGACGAAACAGGCACGATATCTACAATTCAAACATGAACAACAAACAATAAATAAACAGTACACCAAACAGTAGAAAAACTGGAAAACTTGTTGTTTAAATGATTCTACTCGTTGAGACGATCATTTCGGTATATAGAACGCTAAATTCGGAGTTAAAACGAGAAAGATATGCTCAAAACAAAATACAGGGACCTATCTGCAGTAAAACTAAATTTACAGAGCCTTTTATAAATAAAACCAGGGGCTAAAACATAATTATATATAAAAACAGAGGGGTTTATATGCTAAAATAGATGAAAAGGACCTCTGTTAAAAGAATCTAGGTTAGACAAGGGCTAAACTACAAAAATCAGGACCTATCTGCAAGGATCTTAATAGGTGGAAGGACCGGCTTGCGAATACAAAATTTCCCAAGGACTCTTAAAGTAAAACGCCAAAGCAGCGCCGTGGATCTTGGATCCAACGGCTGCCGGCGCGCGCACACGCCGTGGACCGCGTCGTGAGCTCGGCTCACGGGTCCGCGGTGGACCGGCCACTCAAAACGAAAGGGTATGTGATCTCAGCCGTCCACGCGAGATCTCACGGCCCTGGACGCTTGCGAGTGACGGGCGGCGGTGAGCACGCCAGAGTGCGGCGGCGCACGGCAGGGGCTCACCGGCGTTGCCCCTAGGCGGCATTCCCGGCCACCATTCCGTCCACGAGCCGGTGCAAAACGAAGCGGGGGCACTTGCGCACGTGACAAGGAGGTCTAGGGAGGTGACCGTGCCTCGTTGGCGGCCGGCGCCGGAAGGGGGCGGCGCGGCTGCTCCGGCGAGCTCGTGGAGGCGCCAAAATGCTCAAAACGAAGGGATACTGAGCGGGGGTTATCGCTCACTGTTCGAAGGAGAAGAAGGCGAGCTCGCAAGTGAAGTGAATGCGTCAGTGAGGAAGCTTGACAACGGCGGCGGATCGGCGGCGCTCCGGTGTGGTCGGGGCGCGACTACCACGAGCGTCGGGGACGGGAACCTGCAGCAGCACGTGCTTGATAAGCCCCTAGCGATCCCAAGAATCAAGAAGAAAGAGCGGCGGAACCAATCCTTCACCAGCGGCGACGAATTCACGGCGGCGGCGGGAACCCGAGGCGGCGGCGCCGGTGGAATTGGTGCTCGAGTGCGTGTGTTGGTGTGCTGCGGAGGCAAAGGGGAGGGCAGGAGCATGAACGCGAGCTTAAATAGGAGCAAGGGAAAGAAGGCGAAGGGAGGCGGGAGGACCCCGAGCAGCGGCGCTTGCCATTGATGGCCGCGGCCATCACGGCTTGGGCTTAAGGATGGGAGGTAACGACCTAATTGATCACGGGAGAGTAATTGCCTTAATTGGCCGCGGAGAGAGGAAGGGAAGGTGGAGGGGCGGCCGGGCACGGCGAGGATCGCGGCGGCGCCTGGTCGGCTGGGCAGCGAGGTGAAGAAGAAGAAGAAAGGAAAGGGGAGGGGAGAGGCTGACAGGTGGGGCCCACTTGTCAGCGAGAAGAAAACAAAAGAAAAAGAAAGGAGCGGTGCAGGCTGGCGCGGGGAGAAGGCCGATGGGCCGCTGGGCCAGAAAGGTAGGGAGGTAAGCTTTCTCTTTTTTTCTTTTCTTTTTCAAACTCTTTCCAAACCAAACTTTTTCCTTTTAAATTCAAACCAAAATCCTTCAAACCTTTTTACAAAATTTCATAAACTTTTTAGAAGCCACTCAAGCAACCAAAAACCATACAAAGCCAAATGATGATGCACAACCACTTGTTGTCTCTATATTAATTAAGTTAAGTTTAATATTTTAGAGCTCAATTTTAAATTGCAATTTAAATTTTAAATCCTTAAGGCTAATTAACAGTTGATAGGTAATTTTTAGTGATGGAATTTTTAGGGTGTCACATTCCCGCTCATCAGTTGTCGAAGGACACCGAGTCTTGCTAAGATATATGCCATGTGACATAGGCAAGAACCCTTTCTTCGCCTCTTCCATGTTGAACCTTTTCAACACTTTATCAATGTAAGTGTTTTGGCTTAATCCTATAAGCCCTTTTCATCTATCTCTATAGATTTTGATGCCCAAAATGTATGCCGCCTCACCTAAGTCCTTCATCGAAAAACTATTTTTCAATGAGGTCTTAGCAGCCTCAAGCATAGGAATGTCATTTCCAATCAGCAATATGTCATCCACATACAAGATTAGAAATACTACAGAGCTCCCACTTGCCTTCTTGTAAACACAAGGCTCTTCTTCACTCTGAATGAAGCCAAACCCTTTGACCACTTCATCGAAGCGAAGGTTCCAACTCCGAGATGCCTGCTTCAATCCATAAATGGACTTTTGAAGTTTGCACACCTTTCTAGCATTGGTTGGACCAACAAATCCCTCGAGTTGTGTCATATACACATCCTCGGTCAGATTTCCATTTAGGAAAGTTGTTTTGACATCCATCTGCCATATCTCATAATCAAAATATGCAGCTATAGCTAGAATGATCTGAATAGATTTAAGCATCACTACGGGTGAGAATGTCTTGTCGAAGTCAACTCCTTGAACTTGTCGAAAACCTTTTGCAACAAGTCGAGCTTTATGGATGTGAACATTTCCATTCATGTCTCTCTTCTTCTTATAGATCCATTTGCACTCTATGGGTTTAACACCATCTGGAAGGTCAACCAAGTTCCAAATTTGATTGTCATCCATGGAGTCTATTTCGAATCTCATGGCACTTTGCCATTTCTCGGAATCTAGGTCCATCATTGCTTCCGCATATGTCATAGGTTCGTCATTGTCTAACAACAATATGTCGCACTCTCCCGTGATCATGACATTGAACTTATCAGTTGCACGACGTGCCCTTTCAGACCTTCATGGTTGTGGTGGTGCTTCTCTTGCCACGGGCATCTCAACTCGTTCAGCTATGTTAGCATCACTTGTGAAATCTTGCCCAAGCGACTCATCTTGAACTTCTTCAAGATACACCTTCTGTCTACATTTTTCTCTTTTAAGAAACTCTTTCTCTAAGAGAACACCATTTCAGGCGACAAACACTTTGCCTTCTGACCGGTTGTAGAAATAATATCCTAAGGTTTCCTTTGGATATCCCACGAATATGCACTTGTCCGATTTAGGTGTTAATTTATCTGATTGAAGTTTCTTCACATAAATCTCACAACCCCAAATTTTCAGAAAAGACAAACTGGGAGTCTTACGAGTCCACATCTCATATGGTGTCTTAACTACGGACTTAGAAGGTACCCTATTTAAAGTGAAAGTTGCGGTTTCTAGAGCATAACCCCCAAAATGATAATGGTAGGTCCGACTGGCTCATCATTGATCGGACCATGTCCGACAAGTTTCGATTACGTTGCTCGGATACACCGTTTCTTTGAGGTGTTCCAGGTGGCGTAAGTTGTGGAACAATTCCGCAACACTTTAGATGACTGCTAAACTCATGGCTCAAATACTCACCTCCTCGATGAGATCGCAAGGTCTTGATTTTCTTGCCACGTTGATTTTCTACTTCACTCTGAAATTATTTGAACTTTTCAAAAGTTTCAAACTTGTGTTTCATTAAATAGACATAACCATATCTACTTAAATCATCAATGAACGTTATGAAGTATTAGTATCCACCTCTAGCTGTCGTACTCATTGGTCCGCACACATCCGTATGTATGAGCTCCAGTAAGTTTGAGGATCTCTCAGGAAAACCTGAGAAAGGCATCTTGGTCATCTTGCCTAGCAAACAAGCTTCACATGTCTCGTAGTATTCAAAATCAAACGAAGTTAAAAGTCCATCATTATGGAGCTTCTTCATGCACTTTTCATTGATGTGACCCAAACGACAATGCTATATGTAGGTAGGACTCAAATCATTAGGTCGAGACCTTTTAGCACTTGTGTTACAGATAGGTGAATCATCAAGATTTAAAACAAATAAGCCATTCACAATGGATGCACAAGCCACAAACATATTATCCTTAGAGATCACACAACCACTGTTTTCACTCAGAAATGAATAACCATCCTTCATCAAACATGAAGGGGATAAAATGTTTCGACTCAAACTAGGAACAAAATAACAATTATTCAACTCCATAATAAATCCTGACGGGAGGTGGAGTTGCGTCGTCCCGACGGTCAACGCTGCAACTCTTGTATTATTGCCCACGCGGAAATCAACTTCTCCTCTTTCAACGCTTCTACTTCTTATCATTCCCTGTATCGAATTGCAAATGTGAGCAACCGATCTGGTATCAAATACCCAAGAATTAATGACAGTATCAGCAAGGAAAATACGATTTGTAACATAAACATGAAGTGTACCTGAAGTGGAAGTACCCTTACTTCCCTTGTTCTTCAAAAAAGCTAGGTACAACTTACAGTTTCTTTTCCAATGACCAATTTTCTTACAATGAAAACATTCAGTATTGACAGTTGGACTAGCCTTGGGCGCTTGGTTTGGCATGGGGATCTTATCCTTGACCTTGCCTTTCTTCTTCCAAGAATTGCCCTTCCTTTTAAAGGTTGGCTTGTTTTGGATCGCCATCACATGACTGTTGCCAGCGCCTTTCTTGATGTCACTCTCTGCTGTCTTTAGCATACCACACAGTTCATTCAAGCCCTTTTCCGCCCCATGCATATGGTAGTTCGAGATGAAGTTCCCATAGCTAGGCGGAAGAGACGTGAGGATGAAGTCAGTGGACAACTCCTTGCCCAGTGGGAAGCCTAGCTTCTCCAACCTCTGAACGTAACCAACCGTTTTGATTACATGTGGTCCTACTGGTGCGCCTTCTGCCAACTTGCACTCCACAAAAGCTTTAGAGACATTGAACCTTTCAGTCCTAGCCTGTGTGGCGAACATATCTTTGAGTGCCACGACCATATCGTGCACGTGCAATGATTCAAACTGCATTTGCAAGTCAGGTTCCATACACGTAAGTATAAGGCAACCCACTTCAAGATCGACATCCCATGTCTTGTAAGCGTTCTTTTCAGCGAGTGTTGCATTTTCATCAGGCTCCTCTGGTAAAGGGGTGTGTAGAACCTCTTCCTTTTTCTCAGCCTTGGGAATAATTCTAAGGTTACGGATCCAATCTGTATAGTTCGTTCCATTCAACTTGTCCTTCTCAAGGATCGTACGCAAATAAAATTCCTTACTAGGTGCCATCTACAACAAAATAATAAATGCAAAATACTAAGACAATATCCACAACTGAGTAAAATAAAATATTTACTCCCACTAAAATCAATATCCCCACATTGATACTTAGTTCAGAATCCACAACTAACAAGTCTACTAGCGAGTTTTTGCGTTACTGCTAGTAAACAAGGTAGATCGGTAAGCAACTCTTTGCTAATCATATCACATATAACTCCTGTTGTTGGGTGACATCTCTATGTCTAGGCTCCCAACCTTTATGCCCCAAAGTCCTTAACCGTTAAGATGACTTTGATAAGAAAATCAACACTTATGCATGTAAGTATCTGATACAAACCCGTCTAGTCAAGGAAAACTAATGACACCCTAATTTCATAGACCCACCACTAATTGTACGAGACGTGGGACGGTGGTAATTGTCGGGAGGGCATGTTAACTTAAAATTCCAAAGGGATCGTTCTACTCGTAACATCACATACAAGAAAATAACATTGTCGCATGTAAAAGTAGAACGGTAAGAACGACATTCACACAGTTGTAACACGGTATGGCCTATTGTCACATGGTGATCTCCATCTCCATTGACCTGTACATCATGTTGATCTCCATCTCCATGATCTGTGTGTGCCATCCCCCATGTGATGAGTCCTCCAAGAACTATCTAACGCGTGCTAGTAATGAAAGTTACACAATCGCACATTAGATCATCACAAATTGGTACGCAGACCATTACATTAATTGCAAACCATTACATTAATTTTAACAATACATGTGGCTTCAGCCGTATTGCCGCACGCGTGACACGCAGGTCACGAATAAATTACACACATGCATCACATACACATATAGGTCATACCGATCACAAAACCTGCAAAACAGATTATCGCAATACCGACGTCCAAACTTAAAACGCCCGAAAAACCATCTTGCCAGTCGAATTTGGCAAAACTAATTTCGCCAAGACCAGCAAAGCTGGTTTATCACATGTGTGAAATTTTCTGTAGATCAATTTTCGTATAGAAAACGTCATCTGAGTTAACCACGAAAAGTTATGATTGTTTTACCGAACAACACGTTTTCTGGTTTTCCCGGGCCGGTAGCAGATCCAATCTGCCGCCGCCACACATCCCATGCGCCTGACACTTGACCTAGCTTCGATTCGACCAATCCAATTGATCTCCTTCTCGTTGTGACTGGGTTTACGTGTATCACTTAACTCCGATGGCGGAATTCCGACCGGTAGGAGTAATTTGTTACACGACCATCACGACAAGAACACGAAACCAATCAAAGCTTTGATCTACATCTGCATATCTCCATATGCACACATCCCGAATCTAAAACTTAGTAGCTACGGATCTGGTACCACTGAAGGAATATGGGGAGGCTACACTAGCACAAACAAAATTTTCCCCGTAAAACAGGAACTGTTGATGTCAAAGATCACGGGATTACCACGCGCAGATGTAGCGGAACCGTCTCGATGTAGACGAACACGTCGAGGTAGCAGGCAGTGCAGTTGCTCACATCCACCTTGTCCTTTACGTGTGGTTCGTCCTCGTGCTCCAAACGTAGCACCTCCAAGGTATCCACACGTACGGGGAAGGCACGCCGATCGTAGATGTACTAGCACCTCACGAACAATCACGAACCGGAGGATATAGATGGAGGAGGGGCTCCAGAAATCCACCTTTGCATATATAGAGGTCACTAATGGACCTTTCAACCTTTGCGGTTCATTAAGACAGTACCCTAATGGATCAAATCCATCAAGCCTATTAGTAGATCCGATCCAATTGACTCTAGGGCATATCCAACAGCCGGAGCCATACATTTTGTCTTTATTCATTCATCGAACATGCTAGACCTTAATTTGTTCTGGAACATGCTTCTATTGGTGACTCACATGCTCCTGTGTTTTTCTAAAACTTACATGGCCTGCGGTAGTAAGTTTCCAAGCATGATGTCACACCACTGTGTTTTTTCCATTTGGGTGAAGAATAAGTGACTTACTGACTTACTTGATGTTTTCCTTTTCTAATGCGGGTGGGGACTAGTGTTTGAATAAAAAGAAAAAGGTGTGAGGTTGATTTAATGATTCTAGCATTTTCATAATATTGCAGGAGGATAAACCATGTACTATACTATTTTGTTGCGAAGAGTATTTTGCACATTAAGTTAACAAAAAATATATATTTTTTCTGGAAATATGTATAGCCATGGCCGTTTGATTTTTAACTTTTTAGGGCAGTCTTAGTTTTAACTCCCCCCTTGTATTTCTATAGTTTTTCAGTGCCATCCGAGAAATTCTGTTTTACTTTGTCGTGCTTTGCTGCAATTAAATGGTCAACTCAAGTCTAGCTCCTCCCCCTCTCTTTTTCTTGTCCACTGGAAACATGCTATGCTCTCCACAAATTTACTGTCATCATCATCATTATGATTATTATTATTATTGTTATTTTGTATGATGGGGTAATGGGTTGATCCATCACCATCTCATTCCTGACAAGTACACGATAGTATAGTACATGAGGGATATAGACTATAAAAATTTATAGGATGATTTCTTCATCCACCCAATAGCCCAAACGCAGGCTTGATTCTCTCGTACGAATGGCCACGGTGACGCACAGTTGCGCCCGGGCAGGTCGCCCAAACACGGCACAGTGTACCAGCTCGCTCTGTCCGATCGGATCGAGCAACGATCCTTTTTCTTTTTTGAGTTGATCGAGCAACGATCCTTCGAAATCGCAACCGTGGACAAAAATGGCACGAGAAGGGGAAAGTGGAGCGAGCTGGTATGACTTGCGCACGTCACCCCGTGGTCCGTGGACCTGCGCGCCGCCATCGGCCTATCGCCGTCGCTCACGTTTTGTGCCGTGCCGGGGCGACCCCGCACGCGTTTGCGCCACTACGGCCCTATCGGGTGCTCGGGGGTGCCGCCGCGCGCGCCTCCTCCGCCGTCCGACGCCCATCCAACCGCGATTACGCCCGCCACGTGCCCAGACGAAGCCGAAAACCTGAGGGGCCAGCCAACATTCAGAAAAAGGCGTTGACACCCGCCGGTGCTGCCGCACGCGCACGGGGGTCACGAAATTAATTGTTTCGTGTCCTATCCCTATTCCCCTCCCTGTGTACCAGAAAACAGTCTCGTACTGGTATTTCCGTCTCTCTTTTTCGCCCCCGTCTCCTCCTCCTTCCTTGTTGCCTGTCTCCTCCCCACGCCGAGGACGACACACCACCACCACCGAGGGCGACGAGCGACGGGGGCGAGCCGCGAGCACCAAGGGGGAGGAAAAAAAAAGAACAAAGTGAGGATTTTAATAAAATAAATCTGAACGGTAGGAACGGGAGGAGAAGGGTAACGGGAAGTGCCCGCGATCTCGGCGATCGGCGGGGTTCACCCCGCCGCCGCCGGCGTGAGGTACGTGCTGGGGCGGCGCGGGGGCATGGGGTACGAGGAGGGGGAGCTCGAGCTGGAGGAGGGCGAGGCGGCCCTCGGCAGCGCCGACGGGTACTGCAACGGCGGCGGCGGCGGCGGGGAGCTCGTTGATCCCGACGCGCTCACCTACATCGTAAGAGACGGCTCTCTGCCTCTTTTTTTTTTTCCCCGTCCTCCTGGCTTACTTGCGGATTGGATGGATGGCTCCTGAGCTGGTGCTGTGCGGTTTCCTGCTGGGTTTTTTTTTTTTTTTGCGACGAGCTGATTGTTGGTTTGATTGTCGCAGCGTTGCGGCATTTTTTTTTGTGTTGCGTTAAGTTGTGATTACCTCGGTAACATCGTCGCGGAATTTCAGATTAATTTTGCAGTGTGATTTGAGGTGATTGCTGATTGGTTTCTCTAATCTAATCTAAATTAGTTTACCATGGCTGCTGGGTCTGGGTGAATGGGTGTTAAGTTCTGGCCACAGCGTAATTCATTTGGAGCTGACATGAGAATGTGAACTAGTTTTACTTGAATAGTACAAATACTTTACAGGGATTTATGGTACCGCTTTGATGAACTAGGAAGCTTTCAGTGCTAGATTTAACAGGTAGCTGCAAGTATCTCTGACACAACACCTAGGGTTCTGTTACGTGGAAGAAGTTAGCTGGTGAATGGAGCAGTGGCATGGTTTCCAGGGTTGATTCACGGGCACATTTCAGTTTCATTGCCTTTGGGATGATTTATTGTTGCATGACCTTCTAGGTGAAAAACTCTGCTGTGTTATCTTTTTTTAAATAAAGGTTTGATCCTGCTTTTATATAAAGTGAATAAAGTTTTCATGTCACACTTGCTGGGGATGCCATCTTTTCCAGCTCAGGAACTGAGCACAGCCCACAATCTACAGATCATCAGTTCATCACAAAAGCCAAAAAGGAAAAAAACAGAAACAGAACATCCTAAAAAAGCTTTTTCTTATAGGAATGATTCTCCTGGCGGTTGTTCCTTTATTTTTTCCAAGAAGTCTTCAGTCCACCCTTGCGCACGTTCCATCAGAACCTTCACTTGAGATTGATCAGCACCCCCTAGTCGCGGTTGCTATTTCTGCATACATGTGTAAATTTTGAAAATAATATCAGTTGGAGCTCTGGGAAACACCCCCTCTGTAGTCATTTTGTCGCAAACGATCCAAAATGACCACATTACTATGGCCACTGAAAATAATTTGAGGTTGTAGCGCGTCACCCTCCCGCGGATCATCTGCTTGTAGGCTGACCTAGTCGTGCCCCCCCCCCCCCCCCCAACCCATGCCCACACCACTCTGTCACGTTCCTCATTCAGCTGCACTTCATCCAGCCTGGCCACCAACTCTCCCCATTGCAGCGTCTCCTCCGCGCTCAGTGCTCTTCTAAAATCCATGATCCATTCCCCCCTTCCCAGCAGTCTCCCACCAGGCATTGTTTCTGCCCACAATGTTCATAGAGCTGTGTATATACTAGTTTGAGGGGCATGCTCCCAGCCCAGACGTCTTGCCAGAAGTGAGTGTCTTTGCCGTTGTTTACTTTGAAGATCACCCCCGACTGGAACTTTTGCTTCACCTTGTTAACTCCTTGCCAAAATTGAGATTGAATAAACAAGCTATGACGGGCGAGGCGATTGAAAAGGGTGAGGCGCCGATGGAAAATTTTGGATTCATGGTGTCGATCGGTTTTGGGATGGCACCAATCAGTTGGGATTTTGGGGTGGTAGTTTTGGAAGGGAATCGATGGATTTTGGGAGGGTGCGTTTTTTCCATCCCCAACTGATCAGCGTGCGTGGGGAGGGATCAACTGAGTTAATGACGAGAAAATAGCGGACGGGATTTAACAAGGAATACTAATTGCTGGGGGCCGTCTGGTCCCCCCCCCCCCCCCCCCCTTGGTCTTTGCGTCAAAAGATATGGGCCTTGGATAGTTGGATGGAGGGAGTAAATTGTATGAACTTCTTACTCCAACAGGGGATCAATGAACTGATAGTATTAGTTGCATATATATACTGTAGCAAGAAGAACCATATATCTGGTAGGCTGTTGTGCTTAACAATTGGCTCGATGACACAAATCAAAGTGCGGAGAGGCAACAAAGGACATAAATTCTTCTCTGTTAATTTTATCAGTGGATTTTTTTATAAGATGAATGCTTAAATGTTGTGAGGAAAAGTCAACAGCAACAAATATTTTCATACAGGGGTAGTAGTTGTAACAGAAATTCACATGTAAACTCCAGCTTTTAGTCCTTAGGAGTGAGGGAGTCAACAGCGATTTCCTCATAAGCTTGTTGATATTCCAGGGATTTAATCTATTCTTTATAAGATAGTTTTGGGGTTCTTATCTCTATAATTATGTAAGTAGATAACGAGTATTCTGAGGGATGAATTATTCTTGGTAAGTTCATGCTTCACCGCTTCTATTGATGGTTATGTGCCCAGGAAGAGAGTATTTAACTTTTGTTGCTCCATACCTACATATGCTTCAAGAAATTGCTTTCACTTTCCACACATGCTTTACTTTTTAATACTCTCATAATACGTTCTGTCCTTCTGAAAGATCAACTTTAACTTTTACGTATACAATATGATCCTTCAGCTAAAAGAATATAGCATGTTGCATTGTTTGCAGGATAAAAAGATTCAAAATCTGTTGGGTCATTTCTATAAGAAATTTCAAGGCGAAATAAATCTGAAGAATCTGGGTAAGAGGATAAAAAATTGCCAACCTGTTTGCTCCGCAGAAGTTATTGATGTTGTACTGGCTTATGTGAAAAAATCACTTTGCTCACAATACATAGGTTCACTATATGGGGGCCATGGATCATTCTTGCCAGCACACCCACGTTCCCCTTTGGCCTTTCCTCAATGCAGGATCCCTGCAGATCCACCAAACCATGGCAGTGCCTCAAGATCACCATATTTGCCAACAGAGGTACACTTCTACAAAGCCCACACATGCTGACTTACTAGGATTACGGCCTAAATGTGATTATTACTATGTGCTTTCAGACTGTGCAGAAGAACCATTTTATTAGGACCGAATTAGACAGCGGAAGGAAAAATGACTACTATCAAATATCCGATGAATGCAATGGTAGTCTCTCACAGCAGATGTTAAACGGAGCAGTCAGGGGTTCTGAGCAGAAAGCACCAAAAATACGTATCAAGGTGAATAACAATAGAAGTTTGGCAAGAAATACTGCTGCTATATACAGTGGCTTGGGCCTTGACATTTCCCCGTCATCATCCATGGAAGACAACCTAGATGGGACTGATGGGGCTCCGGTGCCTGAAGGTTTGCCTGATGAATCTCCACATACCATTTTTGAGGTTAAATTCTGCCCTATTCGTGTTTATTATAGTAAATCTTTGTATGATTAATTTTTAAGTGTTAACACTTAACGCATTGTGTTATTTGATGAACAGATAATGACCTGCCATTTTATTCCCGGAGGACACTTGCTCTCACCCCTCACAGGAAATGTTCTAGAACTGAGACAAAAGCCTAAAGCTATGGTAAAACACGAAGCACCAGAATTTCATGATGACAAAGCAGAATTGCACAGGGATAAGAGTGCCAAGGAAATCAAGTCTGATGAAAACAAAGACCGGGTTCCCAATTTCAGGAATTCAAAATGCAGAGTTGACAAACCATCTGCTGTGAATAAGCCTCAGTTACAGGATGCTTCACATGATACTACTTCAAACTTCTTACCTACAATCATAAAGACAGTACATTCAGTCGACGAGTCTGAAAACTTTATGGGTGAGATTTCATCAGATCAAAAGCAGGGATTAAAGAAGGGTCCATTAAAAGGACACATTATTGACAAGATCAAAGGCAGTAAGAAAAAACCTTCAGTTGCTCATGAATTTTCATGTAAAATCAGTTATGATTCTGAAGAATACAACAATCAACCTTCTACTAGTTCTAGTCACCTTAAAGACATTCCTAACAGAACTTTGTTGCTGGAGAGGGACAAAGAAAAGGTAGTGCATATAAAAGAGGAACTATCTCAGTACAAAAGCAAGGAAATCAGAAGCATCTTTAGTGCAGAGTCCATGAATATCATGACAGGAAATGATCATAGAAATTCTTCAGGACTGATAAAAGGGAAGAAGAAGATTAAGTTCAAGGCACAGAAACAATTGAATGAAGACAGAGACAGAAAGTCTTGTGGTGAAGATGAGGCTTATGCTTTAGGCCATAGAATTGATTTGGCTAATTCATATCCAAAAGATAAGGGTGTGAAGATTGAGAAAAAGACCATTTCATCTGGGGAGACTGGCAACCAGACAGAAGTTGGAAATGGTGGTGACCTCAAGATCTATCCCTTGTTTGATAACAAATCAGATCCTTTGCCATTGGTAGGTAGGAATGGGACAACAGAATCATCCACAGCCCTGACTACTCCAGCACCTATTGTAATAAATGAACAATGGGTGTGCTGTGACAAGTGCGAGAATTGGCGCCTTTTACCCTATGGGATGAATCCAGATATCCTTCCGAAAAAATGGCGGTGTAGCATGCAGAGTTGGCTGTAAGTTCATCCACTTTGTTATTTCTTGCAAGTGCTGTTATATGTGTTGTTGGTTTATTTTGGTATTTGCAACTTATTGTAGGCCTGGAATGAATAGCTGCAAAATAACTGAAGATGAGACCACAAGAGCCCTCCGTGCTCTTTATATGGTTCCTGTAACTGAAAATAACATTAAGGATGGTGGGCATGATAATGCGACATCAGGCATAGGTGCAGCTACTGCTCCAACTTTGAAGGGAAATATGCAGTCTGTCAGTACATCAGGGAAGTTGAAAGGTTCCCATGATGGATCCAATATGGCAAATACTTCTGACTTGGATGGTATGTCAAAGCCCTCAAAGAAGCCACATGCTCCTTCCAGTAGAAAACTTGAGGGTGTTGATTGCTTCCCAAAACTCAAGGAAAAACGAAAGATGGAAGAATTATCAGATAAAGGTGAACTTCCTAAAGTACTGTCGAAGTTTACTAATAACTTCATGTTGTATTGATTCCAATGGTTTGTGTTTGTGCAGGAGAATTTGTTGAAAAAGATCAGTCACATCAAATAAGGAGCAGTGTAGGGGTTGATCATGATAACATGAGAGCATCAAAGAAATTGAAGAAAGAATCCAAGCATCAGCCCTTTGAGTATGAGATAAGCAACTGTAGTCCTCCTGCCAATGTGACTCTTAAAAAAATGCAGAAGCATAGACATATTTCACCATCATCAAGTAAACGTTCTCATGGCGAAAATAAAGGTTCAGATGGGGTCATTAAAACGTCTGATACAGAAAATTCTGGTCTTTCAGACTTAACTATTAAGAAGAGAAAATTGAAACAAAGGCAGTCGAGTCAGCATGATGTTGACCTGGGGCATAGTAATACCATCATAAATGCAAAGCAAAATATTACTGAAACTAATGTTGTGAAGAAAAAGCCCAGGCCAGAACTGAAGTTGTCAAAGACAGGCAGGACAGCCGCCCACTCTAAAGGCACAGATGCTGGAACTGATAATGATATAATATCTGCTGACAATGAGTGTGTGAGTGAGCAACATCAACAAAATACCCGTTTGCAGTATCCATTGCTCTCTGAAAGGTCAACAAGGTGGAATGTCTGTCGTGCACCAATGTCTACGGCTGCCACTTCGAGTTCATCCAAGGTGTCTGACTCCCACAAGTGTAAAGCTGATTTTCAGGAAACAAGGACCTCTCCTGTAGAGTCAGTTTCTTCCTCACCCTTGAGAACTTCTGATAAGAATCCTTTGGATCAACATAATTCACGGTCAATTGCAGAAAAATTGCATTCTCAGGATTCAGAGAAGAAAAGTTCTGCTTGCTCCAACAGAAACTATGATCTTGGATCTGATCCTGATCAAGCTAAGTCTCATGTTTCTGGTTTCCTTAATAGAGGTACAGGCTATCATATTAAGAATGATAAGGGTTCTGGGCTCAGTATTAAAAATGTCCAGTTAAATCCTGAACATAAAGATAGCACAGATGCCTTGCCATTACATGACAACTGTGGCCACAAGCAACCTACAGGCCGACCGAATGAGAAAACACTGCCGCCTTTTGATTCAAACCTAAATGACAAAGGAAACTTGACGTATGGGAATATTAAGCCTGCTAAAGGGAATATACTACATAATGATCCGAAAATAAATCCATCTACAGTCAAAGGAAGCAAGCAGCAGCAATCATTAAACAACACATCAAATGGTGACACCCCTTACAAGGCAAAGCAAATGGAAAAGTCTGTTGTTGAAAATTTGGAAACTAGGAAGCAAGTAACACTCGGCAGCGATGTTTCAAATCTAACAAATGCATCTGTTCTATTGAAAGAAGCTCGAGATTTGAAGCACTTGTCTAAACGCCTGAAGGTTTGGTTGCTCAAAACATTTCTTAAATCACTGTTCGTCTTGTTTAAATGATGTCTCTTCTTGCAGGGGAAAGGGGATGACTTTGAGAGTACAAGCATGTGCTTTGAGGCGGGTCTGAAATTTCTCCATGTTGCTTCTCTATGGGAGGGTCCACCTGTTGATAGCTCCAAGCAAGGGGATTCTGTACAAGCTATGAAACTATATTCTCAAACAGGAAACCTTTGTGGGTAAGAAACATCCCTATGGCTTTATTTCTTTATCAGGCAGAGAACAGTCGATTTATTAATTCGTAAGGATATTTGTGTCTCTTTTACCATGTTTAAAAATAATTTTCTTTTAAGGAAATTTGATTAGACTAGCAACAATGCACGCGCGACACGCGTGTGCTCACATACATAACATTTATATTTTTTGTACTTCCAAAAGATATCAAAATTAGTTATTAAACAACAACTAAGAGATGGATATGAAGGTTAAAAAACTCATTTGGAAGAAAACAAAAGAAACAAAAATAAACTAAAATTTTCGTACCTGCTAATAATCAGAAGCCATGGCCAGACTGGAGCCTTCTCAAATCTCAATTGAAAAGATCATCTCATTATCTAGCTCTAGAATCTCCGATCCCAAAGCCGAGCTTCGCCAGCTCGCCTCTGTGACAACGCTGACTGTCGTCGTCAACGGCTGACGACGACTCGGTCTTGTGCACCGTCGGTGGTAGACCTAGTGTGAGGTCCAGGCCATCTGCACCAGCCGCATGGAAGAACACCATGTTGGCAGATTTGTTCAGCAACCACCTTATGATCTCCTCCATCAGTTTGGTCTGGATGAACAATGGGCCCTGCGCAAACTCGCAGTCGACAACCCGGGCGTTGAACGGTTGAAGAGCAAGAACTTGGCGAGCACCCTCTGTGTTGTGCCGCCATGGTAGTGCACCAAGTTGATCTCCCTCGTCCTCTCCCTTAGGCAGGCAACCCCGGTGCCCTCCGGCATGGCAAGCTGAACGTACCGGTTGTACCTGAGGTTGTGCGTGGTACGGAGTTCGTCGTCTTCGTTGTTGTAGCAGTAGTAGTCTGGACATCGGGGATTGGCATGAAGAACAGCGGCAGCGTCTCAAGGCACGGTGTCCGCTCTAGCATCCTGCCCACCCCGACAATAGTGGCGGCGTCGTCTTCCGGGCGGCAACGCTTCGGTCAACTTGAGGTGGCGGAGCGCTTGGAAGCTTGGCAACTCCACCGCGCCAGAGGTGAAGATGTCGTGTCCAACACCGGAGACGAGGCGGGCCGACTTCAGTTGCAGGTTCATCGTGCTGGCGAAGACCTCCGCGCTGCAGAAATTCAGCGTGCACAACGTGATTCGACGAGGGATGTGTGTGGTCTGGATCGAGGGCCCTGGCATGGCGCCAGTGAACTCGAAGGCCCACAGCTTCGACAAGTCGGCGGCGACCACGGCGGCTAGACGGTGGCAGCAGCATAGTGCCAGCCTGCGGAGGCGCGCGCCGAGGACAGAGAGCTCGGTCAGGTTACAGCAGGCCTCGAGAGTAAGGTCCGCGAGGTACGGGCACGCGGAGATTAGCCACTGGACGGCGCCGGTTCGGTCAGCGACGTGCGTCAGGTGTAACGTCTCGAGGGACGGCAGCGTGACGGCCGACGACGGCGTGTCGTCGAGCCGACAGGAACCGAGTCGGAGTCTGCGCAGCGCGACGCAGCGGAAGAGGCTTTTTGGCGGGGCGTACGCCAACCGGATCGCCTCCTGCGCCGTGCACTGGGTTGAGCATGCGGTCGCAGGCCTCGTACAACAGAGACCGGAATACGCAAGTTGGTGGGCCCGACATGGGTACACATGGGTGGGTATGACGACGTCGGGTAACAAAAATATCAGTTTTTTGGTAGAAACGCTCTCCAAATTGCGATTCTATGGGTCTTCTACCCTATCCACTCCCCCAATTAGATGACGGGCGGGTCCGGCGTGAGGGGTAAGGCGGGCCCGAATTGGGTGAGAAAAGTTTTTCAAATTATTCGATCTTTATAGTATAAATTGGTTATTGAGGGCCATTTTGTAACCGGTGAGGTTTCTAAAGTGATACTTGTCGAGAACTTAGCCTGGCTTAGTTGGTCGAGAGTGTCGCCGTTAGCTGCCACTCCATCTTACCTAGTTCCTCTTAGACTGGTCTCTGAAAAAAGTAGATACTTGTGGTTTTAGACTTTAGTATGTCAGAACTTCCATCATTTGTAAGCCTTTGTTGCTGACATGTCCGTTTAATTTAATTGTTATTTATGGTACCTATTTCTTTTTCTTCAACTTATGTGCAATTTCATTTGATGCTTACATGGAATGATTAACTAAGATCTCCCTGTTGTCTTTTTTGTATTCAATAATTCAACAGATTCTGTGCTTCAGAATTTGAGCGACTTAAGAAAGCGGCGAATGCCGCATTGGCATATAAATGTGTGGAAGTGGCATATATGAAGGCTGCATACTTTAAACATCCAGGTGCAATGAAAGATAGACATGCATTGCAGGCAGCATCTTTGATGGTTCCTCCAGGTTTTTTTTCTTTCACATACACTTTAGCAAGTATCTGTATAAGCATTTGAATACAGCTGAAACCTCCAGGGTAGTTACAGCATGTTTGGTTTGAGGAATGGCCTCCTTTGGGTTGGTCCAGCATGTGAATATCCGAACATCCAATTGTTTTTATGGATTAACTTAATTATCTGTTTTATCAGTAATGCGATGGACCAACCCATTCTCAAACCAAACTGGATTTATAATAATCACACATTCTTCAAACTAAACCCCGAAAAGTTGGGGATGCTGCAATTCTGAGGATCTGATCTGTTTTATATTCTATCATAAGTAACATCATTGTTTTACATTCTATCATAAGTAACATAATTTTTCAAGAACTTGTCTTGAGAAGTTACATTTGTTTGCTCGTGACTAGTTGAGAGCTTAGCATTGTGTAGGACTAGTAAAGTAAGTTTCTCAATGATCCTGCCATTTCATCATTGTGAGAGCTTAGCATTGTGTAGGACTAGTAAAGTAAGTTTCTTAATGATTCTGCCATTTCATCATTGCACATGATTTGGCGAATCTAATTTAAATTTTGATCGCATCTCTTGCTCATAAAGGTAGATGCCTAATGTGGCTTTCTGCTGCATGAAACAATGTAAATCTTCATATGTTTTGGAGTGGGTTAATTAAGTTAACCATCCATCTTTTTGTTAACATGATTAACATTCTAATTGCTGACTCTCTTTCATTTTCTAGCTGAGTCTCCATCATCTTCTGCTTCAGATATTGATAACTTAAATAACCAGAGCATAATTGCTAAGGCTGTTCCTGCAAGGGGTGTATATTCTCCTCAGATTGCTACCAATCCCATATCTCGGAGCAATCATCACTTGATGGGATTGCTTTCTTATGTGAGTTCTTGATGTCATTTTCAGCTCTTGCTAGATTTGTCTGTGAAACAAGAAAAATGAAGACTATCTGACAATTTATTGTCTTTCTTTTTTTTTCTCAAATGCATCAACCGTCTCTCAGAAGCTTTTGATGTGTAATTATGGAAATTACATTATGCTGATAAGTGAATAACCATCTAATTACTGAAATATGTCCCACACATTTGGTTAAAAACAGAACATACAACTTTTCTGTTCCACATCAGACTCTTTTGCCTTGACTCTCATATAGATCAATGATTACAATGCCCCTCCTCTTTTAGAAAATGAAAATGTACGTGTGCACTTGTTTGTGTCTGTAGTTCTGCATGTCCTGTTTGTCATCAGTGATGGCACATGATGCCCTTGTTTCCAGTATTTTAGATATCAGGATAATCAGACCATGAAATTTGTAACTAGTTTGGGCAGCAAACTCCCTCATACTTGCTCATATATTTTAACTATCTGTATTTTTTATTACACTTTTACTATTTCCCCCACTAATATGGTTGCTATCAAATAGTGATCCCAGTATGGTGTTCATATATAAAATTGTTCCCTTAGTCACAAGAAAAGTGATAATTGAGCACTGACATGTTCTTCAAAAATACTGTCTAGCCTTCCAATTTAAAATCTTCAATCTGTTTGTTGGATATGTATAAATTGGCTTATTTGCTAATTCAGGTGTTCACTAGTTATTTATTCTTCATAAACAATCCACAGATGCTTGTCCAACTAATGCTGTACATTTGAGACCCAAGAAAGGAAATCCTGTTTTTTGCTCTCCTCGATTCTGTGAGCTTGAAGTCTTGCCTCATCTACAAATCTACATAACCAGTTTCTAAGCCTGTTATAAATTCATGAAATGGGGCACAGAATAGAGCTAAAATTTTTTTATATGACCAGTGAGTTACTGTTTCAGTTCTTGAATGTGTTTTTCTTTTTACAGGCAGATGACATAAATAGTGCATTTGAGGGAACCAGAAAAGCACAAAATTCATTTTCGGCTTATCTTTCTGGTATTGGAAGAAATAAGATGAATGGTGCTCTTGTGAAGAAAGTACTTGATTTCAGTTTTCATGATGTCAAGGGATTGCTGCAACTAATTCGTCATTCATTGGAGTCTATCAACCATGAATGAAAGTGTTAAATAGTAGGATCTTACTTCCTGTGAGGATCTATTATGGCAAAGTTGCTTTAGCATTTGTGCTACATCGGTACCTGCTCCAATATGGATGTAGAGATAAAACAAGGTTAGAGAGTAAATGTCTGTGAATGTGACAGGAGTCACACTTCTCGAAGTCTGCTTTTGTTGCTCGGAAGTATTTCTTGCTGATGATCATTTGACTAGTGAATTGGCAAAGGAGATACCAAGAATTAGTTTGCAGATGTTAATTGCTGCTGCATCCAACATTCTCGGTTTTCATGTCTTGTGAGTGATCAGATCCAAGTTTTGAATGTGATTCTAATCTCCAACTGTTGCAGCGGTAAGAAATATTTATTTTGTTCTCTGGAATCTTGCTCTTGTTTGGTAATAGTAGTAGGTGAAGAAAGCCTTGCCAATCTGATCCTCCTGAACTAGTAATCCCTCGAGTGACTTGTTTATATTATATTTGTTTTCGTTTAATGTCTTATGGTCACAATCGATTGATCAATGCATTGGTTAAAATATGTGTTAAGCTGCTTTTACAGGCTAATATAATGTAAATTTGACACTAAATTAGTTTTATGAGTCGTGACTAAGGCTAAACTTTTTTCTTATTTAATTCTTTTGTCACATCATCATTCATATTTCATTCATATCGTCACGTTGCACTATATATTGCTTATTCTGTTGATGAATGACCAATGTCCTAGTCACCAACCATACGATTATGCAAAGATAATTGTAGGAACAATGACACGGACCAAAATTATTGTCTTGTTATCTGCAATTTTGTCCTTTTATCACTATGATTTTCTTGGTGGTTGATTGTTGACATGAGACCTCTTTCTTGATTTCAGTTTTGGAGATGCACTGGGAGTGTCTAATTTAAAAAAGTTACAGAGGTTTGATGAGGATTGTCTAACTCCAAATCGTTGGTGTATATAGACCCTTTTAGCTGTTTCCTTCCTTATTCCTCGATACCTGTGTATATTATAGGAGAAAAAGGAAGAAATTTTGTCATAATTTTGGGTTAATGGTTGTAATTGTTGTTCTCATTGGTGGCCTGGGAGAATCTAGCCTAGTTCCGATTCTTTAGGTGCTTTGTTACTATATAAATCATTTTAATATTCCATTCATTTTTTGCGGGGCAAATCTAAAGACAAATGATGATGGCGCGCAGTCTGTTGCCAATCTGAGTGTTGTCTGGGGTCCTGCTTGAGCCCTGCCATTGTAACGGGGAAGTGATGTAAAAGCCCGTGCTGCTAAATGCTAATGAAAAGAGAGCTCGTTTGCATTCTGCAATGGTCCTTTATATTCAGAAGATTGCTTTGTGTACATGTACGTGCAGAGTTATACAACTTGAAGTCTTCTTTCTGTTGTGAATTTTAATTAACTTTCCCTGGTGAGACATGACTGTAATTTATTTCCGGGTGTGGTTCTCCCAAGAGGCTAAGAGTAGCAGCTCTTGTTTTTAACACCATGAGTGTATTGTAAGCTCGTGTACGGAAATTAAGATGGAAGTGAAGATACAAAGTTCATCTGCCATCGTCATGATTGAGGTTTTTTCTCTCTCTCTCTCAAACATCAAACGCCCTGTTCGTTTGGCTTATCAGCCACCAGCCAGCAGTACTTTTCTCTCACAACAAACCGGCCACCAGCAATCAGCCAGCAGTATTTTTCTCTCAGAACAAACCAGCACCAGCCAAACGAACAGGTTGAAAAAAGGGAAAGAGTCCATACAGGTTATAGCACACACACGCCGCTAACATTTTCCATTGGATTGAATATTTATGAATTATAATGATAAAACATAAATAAACTGAAACAGTAGTAAACCTTAGAGATTATTTTAAGATTAAACTATTTTGCGAGTGCTCGGAAAGTGCTCTTCCTGTGATTTTTTTAGCACACTCTTACTGTAAATTTAGATCCTAAGAACTTTAACAAACTATAAAAACCTTATTTATAACGGCAATGTCGTGGATAGGGCGTCCAATACCCAACAAAATCTGAATTTTTTTGGCAGAGCGATGGACATAAGAAAAAGTATAGGTTGACAAAATGGGAAGTGCTCTGCACACCTAAGGACCAAGGCGGGTTAGGAATCTTAGACCTAAACTTACAGAATAGGTGCTTACTTAGTAAATAGGTGTTTAGACTCATCAATGAGGATGGTATTTGGTAGCGACTCCTTAGAAATAAATATTTAAGACATAAAATCATCACTCAGGTTGAATACATGTCGGGGGATTCTCACTTTTGGTCGGGTCTTATGAAGATGAAAAATAACTTATCGAGGATGGGTAAATTCATAGTGGGTGATGGGTCACAAACACGTTTCTGGGAGGATGCTTGGCTGGATAACACCCCTTTCAAAAATCAATATCCATCCTTATATAATATTATACATATTATACGAGAAGAAGAGTGCGATAGTGATAACAGTTCTTAGATTGAATCTTTTGAATTGGCCTTCAGGAGATCCTAGTTGGTAACAATTTACAGGCCTGGCACAATTTGGTAGCTAAAATTGTGAATGTCCAATTAACGGATTAGAGAGATACTTTTATGTAGTCTCTAAAGCAAAATGGTCAGTTTACTGTTCGATCTATGTATAACGCGCTTATTGCTCAGTTGTCCGCACCCTGGAAAAATATGATATGGAAGTTAAAAATACCCTTAAAAATAAAGATTTTTATCTGGTATTTGCAAAAAGGGGTGGTTCTAACCAAAGATAATTTAGCTCGTCGACGATGGAAGGGAAAGTTGAAAGGATCAAGATGTAGACTAGAAGGGGGGTGAATAGTCGAACCTGAAAAATCACAACTTTTTCGCAGCTGTTAAATCAGGATCGGAATTTCCATATATTTTTCCGGATACTCCGGGAAGTCCGGAGAATCCGGGAAAATGCCCGGATATTCCGGCCTGTCAGGGGGAACCAAATTCGACAGAAATTAAACTTGCTCAAATGTAAATCTGTGACAATAGGTTATGCACTGGGATGAGACAAGCCTGTTTATCCACTCCAAACTTATAGAAACCTCAACACAAAGTAGATCGGCACCAAACCCTAGATATGTGCTCAAGAGAGGAACAAGCATGCAACAAGATGAACAAGCACAAGCACAGGAGACACAAGGATTTGTTACCGGAGTTCAACCTCACACCTTGAGGTCTACGTCTCCGTTGAGGTACCCACAAAGGGTGGACCTTTACACCTAGGTCACTTTCCTCCCTCTAGCGACCACAAAGATCAAGCTAGTGTTACTTACTCAAATTCGGGGTGATACAAACTTCCTTGGGTAGCCACAACCTTTGGATGCTCCAAGGCGACGCCTAGCCAGCTAGGAGCTCAAGGCTCCAAGAGTAACAAACACGAAGTGTGCCAACCAAACGAAGAACGAGGTGCTCTAGAGAGATGGGAAATCAGCTCACTAGCACTCTCCAAGCTCTTGCTCTCAATCCCTCTTAAATCCCCACAACAATCTCACCAAACTTGAGCCAAGGGGAGTAAAGGAGGTTTGAAGGTTTGCAGGTCGAAATGGCAAGAGAGAGGGTAAAGGAAGGGGTGGAGGGGCTTTTATACCCCCTCACCCAGAATAGTCGTTACAACTTTAAGACTCGGAGTATCCGGGGTAAACCCGGAAACTCCGGGAAGTCCGGAGACTCCAGGGTAAACCCGGATACTCCGACCTACCAAGGTCAGCACCCACGAAGAGATCCCCGTGAATGTGCTGGTGCAAAGGTGTCTCTCATAGGTTTTGTTTTAGCAACTAGAGCACATGTTCAACTCTTGGAAGACACATTTCTTGTCCCTCTTTATAGTACGACGTTCCTAGGACTCAAGTTCAAAAATATAGAATAAATAAGCCTTCTTAGGAATCCTTTGTAGCATCACTTCCTTTTTATAGTCAATGAACTGCACTTGATGCCACATATAATTTTAATACATGCTCATGGACTAGATAAATCATTAGCTGCTTAAGTGTGTGTCATTAAATCACCAAAACCCACTTAGTGGGGCAAGATACTCTTCAAAAGTTTAAAATGTTGTTTCCGTAATCTAGATGAAACCATTCAACACCTTTACTTTGATTGTCAATTGACCACAATTATGTGGAGGATTGTACAAGTTTCTTTTAATATAACACCACATATGAATATTTTTCATATGTTTAATGGGTGGCTGAATGGGATTAAAAAGAAGCTTATGTACAAAATCTTGGTTGGATCATCTGCTTTATGTTGAAATTTGGTTAAGTAGAAATGACACAGTTTTTAACAACACTCGAGCTATTACTCCTATGCAGGTTATCTTCCGAGTGACTCATTGGATCCGTTTTTTGGCGTATTGCAAAAAGAGGACGAGCGACCTCATGTTATTCAGGGGTGTCGTGTGCTTGAGACCACGTCGATGAAGATCTTTGCCACCAATGGTGGTCGTTTAATTACAGAATTGGTGTTGGATAATTTTGAGTTTGTTCCAAAGACTGTTTTCCCCTTTCCGTTTGTGGTACTCTTGTGTGTAATAAAACAACTATAAGCATAGTTTTATGCAGATGCTGGAATATTGAAATATATTGCCTTTTCTAAAAAAATCTGAATTTGGATCCTAAGGACTTTAACAAACTAAAAACTTCATGGCAACATATCTGGTGAAAACCAACATCTCCATGCAAACTATGGAAACTTCAATCTGAGTCACACGATACTGATCCAACGGGGTGCTCAGCGGAGGTGGGAGGAGTGATTTGCAAAATCAACTTTGCAAATCATGCCTCCCACCTCCCATGAATTTTGCAAATCACCCCTTCCACCTCCCATGAGCTCTCCATTGGATCAAGATCGTGTGACTTTGATTGAAGTTTTCATAGTTTGCATGAAGAGGTCGGTTTCCACTAGATATGTTCCCAAACTTCATTTATAACGGCAATGTTGTGGATAAGGCGTCCAATACCCAACAAAATTGGATGCGCCCAACGATGATGTTGCAACGTGAGAGACGCTCCAACCCAAAGAATGGATGTTACGTTAGGAATCTTTTTCTGTGTATTTTTGTTTAGATAGGTAGACGATGATGTTACAGAAGATTTCGGTTGATTATTGAAGTTCTAGAAACAACTTTTGATTTAAGATGTTGCAAAAGTTATTTTAAATATTTTCAATAGTTGATTTTACCATGTTGCACCTTTTAGCCTAATTTAAATTTTATCTCTGTTAAAAATGCTTGGTTTGTAGTTTAAAAGTTTTATGATTGCAATTTTAAATGTTTCAAAAGGTATATGTTGATTTTGAAAAAACTATCTCTACTTGTGTAGCTCTCAGAAGATGTTACATGAAACATTTGTATCATGTTATAATTGGATTTTTTCTTTATCATAGAATCGAATGATATAGTCATTTTAAGAATTAATACATGTATTTTTATGTTGTGAGTAATGTTTTTAAGTGTTGTAGAGTGTTTGTTGAGAGATTTACCGTTGGACGCAGGTAAGGATGGTAGCCGATCGAATTCGAACAGGATATGTGCGGATTTTGGGTTCGCGGGTTGCAATTTTGGATCCAGATTTTTGTGCATGGATTTGCGGGTTTAGGATATACTCCCTCCGGTTTCCTATTAGAAGTCGTTTTGGACAAAGTTTCAGTCAAACATTGGGAATATAAATCATAAATAACTTTTAAGTTGTTGAGTTTGAAAATGGGAAAATCATATAAATATATTTGTCTTGAAAATTACTTTCATAAGAATATACATATATAACTTTTCAATAAATATTTTTATAGAAAAGAAAAGTCAAAGTTGTGCTTTGGTAACCGTATCGCTGTCCTAAACAACTTCTAATATAGAACCGGAGGGAGTATGAAACTATGTGAGTTTGGAGCGGATTCCATATTTCACCCGTGGACGTGGTGGTCCATTGGAGCCGAAAAAGATGTTTTTCCCTAAGTCTGGATAATTTGTTGGGTTTCAGATATCTACGAGTTTGGATTTGGAGCTGAATTTTCATCCGAAGTGGTTTTGAGGATTCAGATTTTAGATTTAATTTACGGATTTGGGTGCCCTGACACTGTTGCCATCTTTAGACACAGGTTTATATTATAAGTTTTTCGTGAGAAATTTATAAATAATTTGTGTATTCAACGTGGCCTTCGTCGGAATTCGATTTAGTGAAAAACTGGGCCAGTTGTTGACCCATTGGTTGCTGGGCAAAAATAACCAGGTGCCAGTAGAAGCCCAAATACCCACCGCGTCCACGGACCACGGAGAAACCCTAGCCCACACCGTCTTCGCTATATATCTTGGCGAGGTTTGCCTCTCGTCTACCCCTCCGCCGCCGCTGCCTGAGATCTCAGCTCCGCAGTCGTCACTTGCCACTTCTCCTTCCAATTCTAAACGTTTCGCGTTTCGATTTCGATGCGTGGTTTTCTCTTGTTAGATTTGCCGATTGTTTCTCGCTCGTCTTTTCGTTCGCGTTCTGGCTTGGATCTTGCTGTTTGGGGGGCTGTGATGCGTCATGATAAGGGATTTTCTGAGGGACGGAGGCCGCCTGGCTTCCGCCCTGCTGATTGAGAGAAACCAATGGATCCTTCTGAGCCTGCCCGCTCCAGTAATTTTCCAATCCTCTTCGATCGAATTTCTTCAAAATTTTTCCCCGCTTTCTCGCCGGCTGGTTATATGCGTAGATTGCAAGATCTGGTCCGGTTGATGTGAGGATAAGCCTTCACAGAAACTCTTAGTTGTGTTGACTCAAAAACTCAGACTACAATTATCTGATCAACTGCCATATCTTGCTCAAACGCTGCTAGTCCTATTTTCTATATTGTTTCCGAAATTTCTGTGGGGGTTTGAATGGGTTTTTTGTTTCATTATTTGTACTGGTAACAAGGAACCCGTGCACAATAAGCCGATGCTCTGGATCAAGTGCAGGAAGGAAGCATGGTAGTGTGCACGGAGAACACCAGCTGGTCTGCATGTCTGCTCACCGTGACGCCTTCGGGCTTTGATCGTGCGGGCCTGGATTCGACCCACATTTTTGGTGTCTCCTGCTTTCGTTGCTGCTCGCTTAATCCACCTTCTAGCGAAAGTAATTGTTTCTCAACAGACAAAAAGATGCCATTGTGTGCTGCTATTAGATTCAGAAAAATGTAAGGGATGTGTTTTGTGCAAATTTTGGGAGAAAATTACAAAACTAATTATAACTGAGGACTATTATGAGGACTGAGTGTAAGCTAATTTTAAAACTAACTACATGGCCAGACGGGGAATCGTTCATTAAATCTAATTAATTTGTTACTAGAGACTGTTTACTAATTAATCTTGTTAGATTATTTAAACCTTCGCTAATTGTGACCCAGTGCGGCTGTGCCGTTGTCTTTCACCGCCATACAATCCGCTTGGCCGCCGCAAAAATTGGTATGGATATTCAAGCGGCCGCAAAAATTGGTCATGGTAAGGTACGATGGTGGCTCATTCATTTGGGACGTGACAATTGTCCTTGTCAGCATCGTGGGGAATAGGGTAGAAAGAACAAAAATGTCAATTGCCTAACAAGACCAAAACATATGATTTGCTTTGCTTGCCAATACGACCAAAACTACTTTATGCAAGGAATGCAACCTACTTTTCTAGGTCAGGACTCAATTTTAAATGGGATTGACATTGCTGAAAGTTTTTATATGACATCCTAAAAATCGAACTGTGTACTCAATGTCTCAATTCTTTACATGAGAGATTGGGGCTTACTCCCCTAAAAATAGGGTAATTATCCTATTCTGCACTGAAGGAAGGACGAACCTGTTTGTTTGACTGGTGGCTGGTGCTAATTTGTTCTGAGAGAAAAATACTACTGACCGGTTGTTGGTGGCTAGTTTGTTCTGAGAGAAAAGTACTGCTGGGCTGATAAGCTAAGCTAACGGGGCGAACAATAGACGCTGCAAGTTTTTTTATCTAGCATTGTCAATATTTCAATATAAACATCCGAAACAATTGAAAAGGTTTTTCACCGGATTTGGACTCAGGCTTACCTCTAATGCTGGACCCATCCGTCATCTATTTGAGAAGTGGATAGAGTGAAAGACCCATAAAAATCACAAGTTCGAGCACGATTAAAAAAATGATTTCTTTTGTCACCAGCCGGAAGCCGCGCACATACCATTTGGGCCCACCCAAGTTCCGCATAAAAAAATCCCTTCCTGTCACTACGCACACTGGCCTGTTGTTTCCCTACTGCCGCGGAGTAGAGGCGCCGCCGTCGTCCACCACCACGTTGTAGAGAAGGGGAGGAAGGCCTGGTAGGGAAGCCATCACCGTCCTAACAACCAGATGGAGCGTCGAGGACCTCCTCCAGATCCGCAGGGGGGGTCAGGAGGGGCTGTTATTGAGGCGAGTGGGCAAGTAGTGGTTGCCGTCTCTTGCACTAGAGATCCCGACCGCCTGCTCCACGTCGCGGCCTTGAGTTCACCAAACCACTGTCCCCTCCTGTGCTCCTCAACATCGAGCTCGCTACCGTGTGCCTCCGCGGGTAGACGGAGAAGATGACGCCAATGCCAAGCTCCTCTTCCACCTCGTCCGCAACGAGCTCGAGAGGACGAGCTTTACCGGGCCGTGTCGCCTCCTCCTCTTCCCCTTGACCCCGCGCCGACCACCGCGAGCCTCCTCTGCTCGCGAGCGCCGCCGGGAGGAGGGGCTGGCCAGCCTCCATGTGCGCCACCGCGTAGGGAGCTCCGCTGAGCTTCTTCAGACTATGAGGGCTGCTCTTGTGCTAGATCAATGTAGAGGATGCCAAGAAGAAAGGAGGATCCTAAAAGTGATGTGGAGCCTAGAGAGCTTTTTAACAGAGTAGGGAACTATCAAACGAATCGCAGTAATACCTCCAGGAAGGGTAAGCATGAGTGTGATTTTTTTTGAAGGAACGACAAGAGATTTACCGTAATTTTTATTAGAAGAAGAACATAGAGAAGCGCAACAAACAAGAAAAGACAAAATGAAACCAGGAGGTTCAGGGTGGGAGGTACAACTAAAGGCTCCTGCTCTAAACCAACACCAGTCGCAACTACAACAACTGATAAACAGCAGGAAAAGGCCGACAACTGCATGAGTGTTGACGGTGTATTTTGGTACACCAAGCATGTTCATTACACTTTGGTTTGGATTTGATTATGGAACTAACCCGCCACTAGGCACACTAATCATATAACAAGTTCATCTATGTGCATGCATTTGGAAGTGTTATGTTTATGTAGGAAAACATGGACATAAAAGACGGATTCGCAACAAGCTCAAAGGAGCATTTACGGAGTCTTGTTCGTGTTCATGAGCTTGATGAAATCACTTCCAATGGTGGCAAGGACCGAAGTGCTACAAGGAACACCCCCGGGGATTGAAGCGTAAAAGACTGAACTTCATGCGCGGAGAACCTCCATCTTGGACGCGAGGATGCCATCGTCAAAATCATGCAAGTGGATGGGGCAAAGTGCATAATCACTTGAGGACCCACGGGAGCGAAGGGGCGACCGAATCGGGTCGAGATGGGCCTGGCCCATGCCGGCCGGCCCAGCCCACTCCAGTGGTCGGTTCGGCCCCCCTTTCCTTGCACCCGAAGGATCTTCAACCCTAAAACCTTGGAGGCGCCGCCATTCGACAGGGAGAGAGCCATTCGCACCAGGAGGCCATCCACAAGCTAGAGAGAGAGAGAGGAGGAGGGAGAGCTACGAAGGGAGATCGTCCACCTCAAAGGAAGCGCCCACAAGTGGAGAAGAAGGACGACACCGTCGGTAGGGAAACCATGCAACGGTGCTATGTCTAGCACCTTGATGGGGTAATCTCCATATTCGTCCATGGGTTGTAATCGATCTTGAGATGTAACCATACTTTGTCGGATTATCTATCTATCATCTTGTGTTGAATATACTTTAATGCTTAAGGTTAGCTACCATGCAGTAAAGGGAGTATGAGCTCCAATGCTTCCTTGGATCCATTCAATACGCCGTGTCCATCATAGGTCTAGTCATGAATACCTTCGCGTAGTGACAATACGAGAGGAGGGAAAGGGCGAAACCGTGGTCACAACCCCGATAGATTAGATTGGTTTTAATGTTTAAAGCGATTGCATGCTCTAGTATCGTAGACCCTTGGGCGAGTGTCTTTTATCTTGATATCTTGATCATTCTCTCTAGTGTAGTTTAGTTGTTTTCTAGTTTAATCATAGTTAGAGGTTTGAGTAGCTAGAGTGTGAAGGTAGATCGAACGCTTGTAATCCCCTTGCTCCGCGGATTGACAAGAACCTTGGGAATCCCATGGTGAAAAAGGTGCGGGGTCCGTACGCTTGCGGATTGTAGAGGGATACGTCTTTTATCCGTCAACAAGCCCCTTTTTCTGGCGCCGTTGCCAGGGAGGAAGCTAGTTTACATCGTTTGATTTGCATTTAACTTAGTTTTATATTTAGTTTATCTTTTGTTTGCTATATCTAACACATATTATCTAGAAAACCACTTGTTTCGTTTTTGTTTTTGTTTTTATCTTATTGTCTAGATGGCGTTCGTCAATCAATCCGTGGAAGAACCAGAGAAATCACTAAGGGATTACGCTAGCCCTCGATCTGAAGACATAAAAGTACAAGAGTCAGATTCGAAGCTCGAAGCGACCAAGTATGAAATTAGATCCAAGATCATCGAGATGGTGGCGGCAAAACCGTTTGAAGGGATGGTTATGGAGAACCCATATAGACACATAAGGCATTTCACGATGCTATGCAACACGGTGCATCAAGAAGGAGTTCCCGATGAATGGTTCAAATGGAATCTCTTTCCCTACTCACTTGCCGGCAATGCAAAGGCATGGTACTCGTTTGCGTCCTTTGAAGTTGAAGGCAATTGGAACAAGTTGACAAAGAAGTTTTGCGAGAAGTTCTTTCCAATTAGCAAAGTTCAACATCTAAGGAGGCAAGTGATCACTTTCATGCAAGGAGAAGAGGAAGGGATAGACCAAGCCTGGGATAGGTTTAATGAGTTAATCGAACAAGGACCAAGACTCGGCTTCTCCGGTGACGTACTCTTGCATACATTTTTCTTTTCCCTAACCCTAGTTGCATGCAACATGTCCAAATGTGTGAAGGTGGGGATCTCATGGAGAAAACACTCACGGAAGTCGCCCAACTTCTACAAAAAATTAGTAAAGCGGCTGCCATGCGAAGAGATTGGGAAACAAGACTTGCGGAGGAGCCGGAATATAATTCAAGGAAGAAGAAGTGTGCTGAATTTTCTAAAGAGGCAACCCCGGAAGTCACAAAAGAGGAGCCAATCCCGGAAAAGCTTGTAGAAGAAAACATCAAGTCAAGAACTACCCCGAGCGTTGAATTCGTTGTATCAAATGAAACAAACAAGAGAAGCATGTCAAGCGCGAAGCCACTAAGTGAGTTCTAACCAATGGATTGGGTTCCAATCGATTACGGAGAAGTATTCGACAAGAGAAGACCATTCCCTAATCAAAAGGGGATGGCAAGAGCATTGGAAGTGGATTTCCCACCGGAGAAGAAAGCGGAAGAATCATACGACCTTGAAACCACCGGTGAGATCTTTCGAAAGCTCTTTGGAGATGATGAAGTGGATCCGGATCACATAGCCGAGGTGAAGAGAATCATGGGGATCAAGCCCGAAGCATCACCATACGCTCGCCTCGTCGAAATTTACGCGATAGGATCCAAAGAAGAAGAGAAGATGGCACCACGCTTGAGTTGCGAGATCAACGGAGTTCAATGCAAAGCCTTATGCGACATCGGAGCCCAAGTAAGTGTCCTATCTTCTAAAATTTACGATAAAGTTCAAGACCACAACCTAGACTTAGCTCCAACATCAACGAAATTGATTATGGGAGATGGTAGAACTATTAAACCTCTAGGTATTGCTTGCAACATGAAAGTAAAAATCTCTGGAAAATATATACCAACCGATTTCTTTGTTATTGATGCTTACCATAGTAATCATGATCACATAATCCTAGGTAGGCCCTTTCTTAAGTTGGTTGATGCCGTGTTGGATGCCGGAGAAGGCAAAGTAACAATGAACCTTAATGGAACAAAGTACACATATAATTTTCTTCGTGTATCTAAACACCCTACACCCTTTCCTCCCGAAGACGAAGAAGTAGAGGAGATAAATAGTCTTTGTTTTGTTGAAACCCTTATAGACCCGCTGCAAAGAGCGATGGAAAATCAAATTAGTAATCAACAAGATGAAGAACTAGAAGAAGCAACAAAAGGCTTAGAACCACATGATGGAAGCGTGGAGGAAGGAAAATTTGAGGACATAGGAGAAATAAAACCCGAGGAGCCACAAGTGCCCGAGGTAGACCTTAAACCTTTGCCCAAAGGATTAGAGTACGAATTTTTGGGCCCAGACAAGACTTATCTAGTCATCGTGAGCGACGAGTTGAGTTCTGAAGAAAATGAGAAGTTGCTGATTTTATTGAAAAAACATAGGAAGGTGATTGGATATTCGATTAATGATCTCAAAGGTGTTACCCAGCCTTTTACACTCATCGTATACCAATGGAAGACCAATGTAAGCCCGTAGTGGACCACTAAAGGAGGCTAACTCATGCCATGCGAGAGGTAGTAAAGAAAGAGGTCATCAAGTTACTTGGTGCCGGAATCATCTACCCGGTTCTGCATAGCGAGTGGGTGAGCCCGGTACATTGTGTACCGAAGAAAGGAGGTTTAACCGTGGTGAAGAATGAGAAGAACGAATTGATACCGCAAAGAACCGTGACCGGGTGGCGGATGTGTATTGATTATCGTAAGCTTAACAAAGCAACGAAGAAAGATCACTCCCCCCTACCGTTCATCGACGAGATGCTCGAGAGATTAGCAAACCACGCTTATTTTTGCTTTCTCGATGGGTACTCGGGGTTCATGCAAATTCCCATTCACCCGGACGATCAACACAAAACAACGTTTACATGCCCTTACGGAACGTTTGCATATAGAAGGATGCCCTTCGGTCTATGCAACGCCCCAGCCTCTTTTCAACGTTGCATGATGGCCGTATTTTCGAAATTCATCAAAGAAATTGTCGAGGTGTTCATGGATGATTTTTCCGTTTATGGGAAGACATTCGTGGATTGCTTAGCAAACTTGGATAAGGTCCTCACGAGGTGTGCGGAGGTAGACTTGGTGTTAAATTGGGAAAAGTGCCACTTCATGGTTAAGCAAGGCATAGTGCTCGGACACGTTATATCCGAGAGAGGCATTAAAGTGGACAAGGCTAAGGTAGAGACGGTTGAGCAACTCCCACCTCCGATGGATGTTAAGTCCTTAAGGAGCTTTCTAGGCCATGCCGGGTTCTATAGAAGATTTATTAAGGACTTCTCAAAGATCACTAAGCCTTTAACGCATCTTCTTCAAAAGGATGTGGCTTTCGACTTTGATGAGAAGTGCCTAACGGCATCCCGGACCTTGAAAAGTGCGTTGGTGAGTGCTCCCATTATTCAACCTCTGGATTGGAGCCAACCTTTCGAGATCATGTGTGACACAAGTGTCTACGCCGTAGGCGTGGTTTTGGGTCAAAGAAAGGAAGGCCGAGTTCACGCCGTTTACTATGGTAGCAAAACTCTTAGTTTGGCGCAATTAAATTATGCCACCACGGAAAAGGAGTTGCTAGCGGTGGTATTCGCTTTCGAAAAATTCAGATCTTACATCGTGAATTCGAAGGTCATTGTTTACACCGATCACGCAGCCATCAAGTATCTCTTGGCTAAGAAGGAAGCTAAACCACGTTTGATTCATTGGATCCTTCTTCTCCAAGAATTTGATGTTGAAATTCGTGATAAAAAGGGGGTGGAGAATGTTGTGGCTGATCATTTGTCTAGGATGAATCGTGGACAAGATGATAAAGAGCCCATAGAAGATAAGATGAGAGATGACCACCTCTATCGAGTACTTGATAAAGACACTTGGATGATTGATATCATTCGAGCGATTCGGAAGATGCCTCTCGATCATCTAGATAAAAACTCTCAAAAGAAGATAATCTCCGAAAGTAGGAAATACTTTTGGGATGCACCATACCTCTTCAAACTTGGCAATGACGGAGTTATGAGAAGATGTGTGCCAAGAGAAGAGAGGGTAGAAATTCTAAGGAAGTGCCACTCGGCGGAGTACGGTGGACACTATAGCCATTTTCGAACCCAAGTAAAAGTATGGTCAAGCGGATTCTATTGGCCGGAGATGCATGAAGATACTAAAAGATATGTTGCATCATGCCCCGAATTCCAAAGAACCGGAAACATCTCTCAAAGAAATTCTATGCCCTTGAATTACAATCTAGAAATTGATTTATTCGATGTATGGGGTATAGACTTCATGGGGCCTTTCAAAAACTCATGCGGATATGAGTATATTCTAGTCGTGGTTGATTATGTATCCAAATGGGTAGAGGCTATGCCATGTCGTAAAGTTTCCACGGAGGAGTCCATTACTATGATCAAGAACGTGATTTTTCCTCATTTCGGTACACCGAGAATCTTGATAAGTGATGGAGGAACTCACTTTACCGGGAAGAATTTCAAAAAGTGCTTGTCCAAGTTGGGAATTGAACATAGGATTTCTACGGCCTATCACCCACAAACCAACGGACAAGCGGAAACGTCAAATAGGCAATTAAAAAGTATCCTCAACAAAACCATAGAGAAGGGAGGCAAGGATTGGTCAAAGAAATTAGACGGAGCTTTGTGGGTTTATTGAACGGCGTTCAAGACACCGATAGGTATAACCCCTTATCAATTTGTCTATGGAAAGGCTTGCCACCTTCCGGTTGAGTTGGAACATAAAGCCTATTGGGCAATTAAAGAGATGAACCTTGATCTCGATGCCGCGGTGGTGAAACGAAGAAGCCAAATAAGCGAGCTAGAGGAGATCAGGTTGAAGGCGTATGAAAATGCAAGCGTATACAAAGAGAGAATCAAAAGGTGGTATGATAAAAGATTGAAAAAGAAAGAGTTTAAAGAAGGAGATAAGGTCCTCCTCTACAATTCGAGGTTTAAAACCTTCGGAAAGGGGAAATTGCAAAGCAAGTGGGACAGACCTTATGTTGTGCATTCGGTGCTCTCCAACGGAGCTGTAACCATTATGGATATAAAAGGCGATCAATTTATGGTGAATGGTCAACGACTTAAGGTTTACTACGAACCCGACGTTGTGCCCCTTCACCATGTTGATGTCTTCACCATGGAAGAAGAGCCCGAACGTCCCACCTAGGACGAAAAACAAGGCATGAATTTCTGTAAATAATCTTTCTTTTAATTTTCTGGAGTTTCTCGCGAAGATTTACTGGGCCAACTTTTTCCCATGGGCTAAGGAGGTGAAAAAAGGGCGGTGCGCAAAAACCGGCCCGGCCGGCCCCGAGACGGGGGTGGGCCGGCCGGCCCGATCCGACCGGCCCAGCTGGGTCCCGGCGGCGGATGACCCCGGTTTTTGCCCGAATTGCTCCTTTTCGACTTCCTTCTTCGGTCAGAAAATTTTAAGGGAAGTTTAAAAAAGGAAAATGAGGTTCCTAGGGTTTTTCTCTTCGGACTATTTATTTGGCCAAATTGGGAGCTCGGGAATCAATCCCTTCAAGCAATATTTTGCACCCACGCAGCAGCCATTGTGTCCCCGAGGAGCTTAGAGTTGAAGCAAGAAGCCAAGGAGCCATCGATGGAGGAGGCGAAGCGATACGAGCTCAAGCTACCTGTCGAGATCAAGAGGACCGCCCGCATCCGTTGCGGAGGGCGTGTCCCGACCGGAGCTATCGCATCTCGCAACCCCGTCAAAGGAGAGAAGGTCCCTACGCCCATTCGAAGGTCGGCACGCATCCAAGGCATGAAGCGGAAAGACTACAAGGAGGTGTCGCTTGAGCCTAAGGACTATGGGGGTAGCGACTACTCCGACGATCGTAGCCCGAGCTCGTGGGCGGCCGCCGGAAGAGATGATAACGACCTCTACATTTGGGATGAGGTGCCCAAGGAGAAGACTCCCGAAGGCCCCAACGGCGGCGGCGGCGACGGCGGCGACGACGGCGGCGACGACAATGGTGGTGGACGACGGCGGCGACGACGGTGGCGACGACGGTAGAGACAATGGCAATGATGACCCATTCGGATTGCATCCGATGTGTTGTGCGGCTTGCCGTCACTCCATCGCGGATCTCTACGCGTCGGTCGACGAATGTCTCCAAGCCATGGAGGCGATGAAGCAGCATTTGGAGGATTTGGAGCGCGTAGTTGAAGACGACTACAAGTTCCTTAACCGCAACGTGCGCAAACTCTTTGGCATGGTCGGGAACATGAGAGGCAAGTGGTGCAATACTTGCGGGAAGTGCCACTTGGTTTAGTTTTCCCCTTAGGAACTTTGTAAGATACGACGAGGACGTCGTATATTTTTAGCGTGGGGGAGAGCTAGCTACCTAGCCTTAGCTTTTGAGTTTCAAAGCTTAGGTTCGGTTTAGTCTTCAAGAGAGTCTTAGAGTTTAATGAGTCTTAGTTTTCGAGTGTGTTTTAAATTTTTGCAAGTTTGAAGTGTCTTAAATTAGTGTTGAGTCAAAGAAAATCAAATAAAAAGAGTCTTTATATATTTTATGTCTTGTGTGATGCTTATCTTTATTCACTTGTTTGTTTATCTTTGATTCGTGATATATGAACATAAGTGTGTGGTTCGAAAAACGTTTACCGTGGTGCTTAGTGAAATTGCTATTACTAGAAGTACCCATACCACACTTCGATCTTGAGCTTCACATGTTGGTTGTGCTATGTTCAATGCTAAAAGTTGGAGGATTTTAGTTCTGAAAATTATCTAAAAAAACCTTGTAATAAAGGTTAGCAAAACCTCCTTTTCCAAGTTGAGAGTAAGAAAAAAATCCTATACAAAGCCAATTTATTTTTTGCTCCACCATAAGTGTGATTAGCATGATGAGTTGGGCTAGGATCCTTCTCTCTTGGGAGTTTTAATTTCGAGCAATGATCATGTTCTTGTGCTTATCTTTTGTTGCTAGCCTCGTCCTGCATTCGGTAACGTGACTTTCGCATCGGAAGTCCCGTACATCACCGAATTCCATACCCAACCCTATACATCTCTTTTGTACATCGCATTCCTTGAACACAACCTACTTTCAAAAGTTTCGTCTCGTCTCTAGCATGATTTATTTAAAATTTCAGATTGTATGCATGCGAGAAAGAGATGAGTTGAGAGCTTTGAAAAGTTTTCAAGAGAGGGAAAAATAAAGATAAAAGAATGAGTATGGAAAATAAATAAATAAATAAAGAAATATAGAAAAGTAAAGAAAGAGAAAAATATAAGAAAGAAAAAGAAGAGAAAGAGAAAAGAGGAGTGGAGAAAGGTTTTTGTCTAATACTTTGCAGGAATTTTGTTTTTGAAAATTATAAAAACCCGCCGATGGAAGCAAGGAAGTAAGCATGGCTGAGATTGAAGGCTTCGAGTGAAGAGTTTGAGTTGTGGGGTAAATCTTGATGTGGTAAAAATTCTAAACGCCCATGTTTATGTTTAATGATCATTACTTTATGTTTATGTATTAAAGATGAAAGGATTGAGTAACTTGTGAAGAAGGATTAGCGGTTCACGATTACAACACTTTGGACGAAGTTCTTTTACGAGTACTTGCTCGAGGATGAGCAAGAGCTAAGCGTGGGGGAGATGTTGATGGTGTATTTTGGTACACCAAGCATGTTCATTACACTTTGGTTTGGATTTGATTATGGAACTAACCCGCCACTAGGCACACTAATCATATAACAAGTTCATCTATGTGCATGCATTTGGAAGTGTTGTGTTTATGTAGGAAAACATGGACATAAAGGACGGATTCGCAACAAGTTCAAAGGAGTATTTACGGAGTCTTGTTCGTGTTCATGAGCTTGATGAAATCACTTCCAATGGTAGCAAGGACCGAAGTGCTACAAGGAACACCCCCGGGGATTGAAGCGTAAAAGACCGAACTTCATGCGCGGAGAACCTCCATCTTGGACGCGAGGATGACATCGTCAAAATCATGCAAGTGGAGGGGGCAAAGTGCATAATCACCTGAGGACCCACGGGAGTGAAGGGGCGACCGAACCGGGCCGAGATGGGCCTGGGCCGGTCGACCCAGGCCGGCCGGCCCAGCCCACTCCGGTGGTCGGTTCGGCCCCCTTTTCCTTGCACCCGAAGGATCTTCAACCCTAAAACCCTGGAGGCGCCGCCATTCGACAGGGAGAGAGCCATTCGCACCAGGAGGCCATCCGCAAGCTAGAGAGAGAGAGAGGAGGGAGAGCTCCGGAGGGAGATCGTCCACCTCGAAGGAAGCGCCCACAAGTGGAGAAGAAGGAAGACACCGTCGGTAGGGAAACCATGATCAACGGTGCTATGTCTAGCACCTTGATGGGGTAATTTCCTTATTCGTCCATGGGTTGTAATCGATCTTGAGATGTAATCATACTTTGTCGGATTATCTATCTATCATCTCGTGTTGAATATACTTTAATGCTTAAGGTTAGCTACCATGCCGTAAAGGAAGTATGAGCTCCAATGCTTCCTTGGATCCATTCAATATGCTGTGTCCATCATAGGTCTAGTCATGAATACCTTCGCGTAGTGACAGTACGAGAGGAGGGAAAGGATGAAACCGTGGTCACAACCCCGATAGATTATATTGGTTTTCATGTTTAAAGCGATTGCATGCTCTAGTATCGTAGACCCATGGGCGAGTATCTTTTATCTTGATATCTTGATCATTCTCTCTAGTGTAGTTTAGTTGTTTTCTAATTTAATCGTATTTAGATGTTTGAGCAGCTAGAGTGTGAAGGTAGATCAAACGCTTGTAATCCCCTTGCTCCGTGGATTGACAAGAACCTTGGGAATCCCGTGGTGAAAAAGTGTGGGGTCCGTACGCTTGCGGATCGTAGAGGGATACGTCTTTTATCTGTCAACAATGAGTGTGATTTAGATGGACTACGCTCTTGAAATCAAGAAGATGGAGATGTAGCAGAGTTTTGTCTGCGTGCTTATTACATATTCACCAAAAGTATAGTGTGCAATTGTTCTGGATCTGAGAAGTAATTGGTCAGCACAATATATTTTAAACCAAGATCATTTGAAACATCAAAGCAATCGAAATAAGAACAACACATTCTAGGGTTCTAAGTAATTTAACTGTGATGAATCATGGTTTTTTTAGAAAGGAGATGCATTGATCTTAGCACATTACACCGGTCCTTGTACAAACAGGACACCAAAGAAAAGAAAATTTACAAAGAAGTCTAAAACTCATGTTCATCTTCCTCGAAGCCTTCAGCGATCCGTTCGTCACCATCACCGAATCCGCTTCCCAATTGTCGTCGGGCACCAGAGCCAATCTCCACGAGGTGGAGGCCACAGAGGAGGGTTTACTTCTAGGCGAATCGACCGAGTACACTGCCTCCTAGGCACATCGGCCAACTCTGGTACCCACAACGTATCCTTGGATTCCACCGCCGGCAACCCGAGTAAAGCTCAAATTTTCACCAAAGATCATCTTCCTCGAGATTAACAGGATCAACAACATCATCACCTGAAGAAGAAGACGATGCGCCGACTCTCGACTCCTGGACAGGTCTCCACAGCCTCTCCGTTGACGTCGGAGTAGATCACCATTAGAGAATGGAAGAAGCTGGGAGAAATTATTCCCCTGCAACGTCGTCGCTTCCACATCGCCAACGCCGCCAGGAAAACCAAGCCGCAAAGGAACCACGCTCCTCCAGCAAAACCTAACTCCACCGCCGAGCTCGGTGGCGAGTAAACCCTAGACCTAAAAGGACTCTTTTATGACTCAATCTACTAAAAGGAGAGACCCCCATTCCTTTGCCACCGGTTGAAGGCCGGAGACGAAAGGAACGAGGGCCAAGGCGGCGGCGCAAAAATCCCCCGAGTCGCCTCGGGGAGACACGTGGGTCGAGGGCCTTTTTTTTGATGAATCATGATTCTTGAGAAGTCACCAAAGGCTGTCTTAAAAATGTTTTGCCACATGTTCATTGGCTGTTAACAATCTTAGCAGGGGGTGAGCAAATAGAGCAGCATTGAAGCTTTTAGACCAGATAACTCTGCTGATCATAGAAGAAGCTTTATTAATTTTAGAGTTAGTTCTACCGAGGTAAATATGTGGTACAACCACTAAGATCACTCCCGGCCTCTACTCCTAGATGGATATGGATATTCAATCTTTTAAGTTTTTAGCAATTAGCAACTCGTGAGAGATTAAGCATGGTCTCAAAATTCACATATTTTTAGCAGCTCAATAAATCTTCCATTATATACACTACTACATCTGGAAACCTTTCACTATTAAAAGCTGATGTCTGAATGGTGCTATGTTTGAAAAGAGCAGTGTTTAAGAGCTGGTGCAAAGCAACGCTAAATTAGAAAAGTTTATTTCCTCTGAAGATGGTGGTTGAAATCAGAGTATTCAAGAGCCTTAGTTGTAGTGTTAGATTATTGGACTCACACACACTCTGGATTAAACAAGATTACTTCTGGACAGAGTAAAATGTAAATGATTTTGTAAATAATTGGGATGAGAAGCTTAATGAAGGTTATTGGTACTACTAAATAAAGAAAATATTATGTCTGTAAATCCTCTGGTGATTTTGTTACGAACAAAAAACATGCCAGAAGCATCCGTCGTGAACCAAAAACCGAACACGTGCGTGTCGCATATGCGTCTATGCTAGTTTATAAACGGGGTGGGTCAGCAATAGTAATGACTAATGACTTGTTTCCTATATATGTGCACATGTGGCTACATTTATTTTTTCCATTATAAAATAGGTCACGTTTATTCACAATGTTTCCACTATGTAAGCCAGGGGCTGATATGTGATCTTCCACGGTATGGGCACATGTGGCTACATGGTACAGATAAAATATACAACTATATAGATAGAACCCACTACAAGTTATGGATAAATTTCTCTTAAAAGACAAACATTTCACATCACCATCCACTACAGGTCATGTCACCGTCCACTGAATCATATATTTATATCTTCAACTAAATTTCTGTGGTTAATATCATATCTTTGTGAGTAACATACCACAAAATTCCTGTAGTAGAGAAAAATGTTGGATCAATAATTTAGAATGGTTCTCTCTCAACAAAGTTATCATACTTTCATGTATAATGTGTTTACAAAAGAATGTTGTCATGCAATCACTTTGGTGTTCCTACTTTCACATTGCACCTTAAAAATTTATTTAAAAAACTCCTGCAGCAACGTGTGGGGTATCATCTGATAAATATATAATTGAGATTGGGCACCCATTCTGTGTCCTTATATCCTCAGCCTTAAATATGTTTTTTCACATGCTGATCGCCCAATAATGAAATTCCCAAGTGATTGTTGCCTTGTTGGCAAATCTGACACCTTGCCTGACGCTGTATAAAAATCATTACCCAAATGTATGTTGCATATAACTGACCAATTAATCAAAGGGTATGGCATATATGCTTGGAAGACCGTTTACTCCAAAAATTTTATTCGAGCCAGAGATGGAGCAGATCGGAGGGAGGAGGCTGTTTGTTTTGGTGGGACTTCACGCGTTACTATGTAGTAATAATACTATCTTCGTTCTTAAATATAAAATACTTTTGATTTGTCCTCTTCATTTCACTTTTATTTTTCTATATATATTTGTGTAAACAGAATCTTAAAGCAGTTAAGAATTGATGACGCCATTTCACTTTACCAAACTAATTGATTAAACAAATATTATGGATCAAATTAGTTTTAGTAAAAATCTTACGATGTCATATATTCCTTGCATGCAAGGTATATTGCAGACATTGATATGGAAAAGTGATGCTGTTATGAAACTACTTTTTGATATAACTGTACTACTCTTTACCCATTTTCGAATATTGAAACTCTACGTGAAAAATTTCTAATAAAAAGTATACAACACAGCTTACTTCAAATAACTTAAATACATCACGTGGTTGTGATCAGGAAAAAATTGGAACATATCACACGTCGAGCAAATCCTGACGAAACTAGCCTCCATTACTGACTAACTGCTGGTGAGCACACCCGGCCACCTCTATTTATTCTACGAGTCATAGTATCGCAAACCACCAGGAAAGGAGGAGCTCATGGAGACCAACGGCGGCCTTGCCAACAGCAATAAGAACGAGGCGTGGCGGCACCACCACTTCGTGCTGGTGCACGGGCTGTGCCACGGCGGGTGGTGCTGGTACAAGGCCGCCACGGCGCTGCGTCGCGCGGGCCACCGCGCCACGGCGCCCGACATGGCCGGCTCCGGCGCGCACCCGGCGCGCGCCGGCGAGGTGCGCACCTTCGAGGAGTACTCGCGCCCGCTGCTCGACGCGGTGGCCGCACTGCCGCCCGGGGAGCGCGCCGTGCTCGTCGGGCACAGCCACGGCGGGTGCAGCGTCGCGCTCGCCGCCGAGAGGTTCCCGGACAAGGTCGCGGCGGCCGTGTTCGTCACCGCTTCCATGCCGGCCGTCGGCCGCTCCATGGGCGCCGCAACCACCGACGAGGTACTATTCGTCGTCGTCGTAATTCTGTATACGTACCTCTTTAATTAATTTTTACATCAGAACTACTGCTGCACGCGTGGCTGCGAGGGCAAATACCAGCTGGTCGCGCAATAAATTGCATCACGTTGGGACGCTATGCATGCCGCACGCTGTACGTCATCAACAGAACGTGCAAACTTTTTTGCTGTTTTGTTTTCAAAGTTCATTTAGCTGTGCAGTGATGTACTACAAATAGTATATAGAAAAATCTGATTATGGAGGTTTTTGCGTTTTGCCAGTTGCCACAATAGCACACATTGATGTGCAGTGATGTTTCCATTTACTTGGGACGACCTATTTCTACATCTTTTTGTCACATATCTTTCTTGACTTCTTGTGCTCTTCATCCACCACCTCCTGCTGTTTCTCTACTTCCTCCTCCTTTGCAAGGACTGTAGCTGCCCAGCTCTGCAGGGCTTGCCGTCCCTTCGTACAAAATGTGGCGTGGAGACGACCATCTTTTTAATTTGTTTTGTCTGCATTCTCCTTACGTTACTCATTCACTTATCTGTTTGGAATTGGAGAAGTTTTGACTTTTATAAGTACATGACTTTTATCAGACTCATATATCTAGATATGAAGTATACATGTTTAGAAAAATTATGTACCTCAAAGTTAAGATGTGTTATATTATATCCAGTGGATTGTTATAATTTGCATTTCTCTGTTTCTCCCCACTGTTCCAGTATCTCAAGTTCGTTGCAGCGGAGCCAGATTTCTTCCTAGATACCAAAGAGCTAGACCAGGAGAATCCTGAGATTCCTGGACGGCCGGTTATCTTCGGGCCAAAGTTCGTGGCCCAGAGACTCTATCAACTATGCACGGCAGAGGTGAGTGAGACTAGCTCCATCTGAAAACCACAATCTTTATATCAACCTTTCTTGTTCTCTACCCACATTAACCTCTTCCCCGTGTTAACGTCGTCGTCGTTCAGCGTTATCCACCGTGCCAAAGAATTAAAAAAAAAACAGGCTTATGGCTTTACTAAACTCCGTCGTTATTTAACTGTAGGACTTGACGCTGGCCTTGTCGTTGATCCGGCCGGCGAACCGGTTCGACGAGGACGCGCTGATGAAGGACGAGAAGCTGCTGACGGAGGCAGGGTACGGGTCGACGAGGCGCGTGTTCGTGGTGGTGGAGGGCGACCTGGGCATCCCGGCGGAGTTCCAGCGCCGGATGATCGCGCTGAGCCCCGGCGTCGAGGTGGAGGCGATGGCCGCTGCCGGTGCCGACCACATGGCCATGCTGTCCGGGACGGAGGAGCTCGTCGAGCTCCTCGTCACAGTCGCCAACAAGTGCACCGACGACCGACGAGTGTGATCGATGACACATGGCAGCAGCAGCTAGCGTCGGCAAAACAAATGCATACTGCTTAGGAGAAGTTAGAATCAATGACAATCAGATTTTGTTGGTATGATTTGATTGATGTTTATGTCAGCACTCGACAAATCAAATCAAAATACGACTATATATGTGCCTCTGTTGAGTGTTGCATATTGCGTGTAATTTGCTACCAACCATTTATATTTCTCTTCGTCAAGCACAGTCTAATCTTGTCTTGCTGTCTCTGATTTCATAAGACGGCAATGCAAGCAAGCAAGTTATCTGATGACTTTGCACCGGCCGAGTGTGAAAGTGTGATGAGATGGCTGGTGTTGTGTCGCCATTCCAGCAGTGAGCAAATCAAATTTGCTTACAACGAGAATCATTATTGTTGACAACCAGACGTGGCTTGTGTGTCTTGCATGCATGTACTTAATTTTGTTCAGGTCAAACTGAAATTTTGTTCCCCACAAACACCTACAACTATCTATCTTCTCCACATCCTCTTGGCACACGAATAGTACTCTCGTCCCATTTTCAAACTTCTCCGCGTGGAGAACTAAAACAACAGCCTCCAAATCCGTACAATAATTCCACGACCCCATTAATATTCATTGCACCTAGTGCATGCGTCGTCGCAGAGCAATTAACAGAGAGAGTTGACACCACAGTAAAGTGGCAGTGAAAGTGGACGAGAGACTACGCAATGCAAATGCATGAATGTGCTCATATATACACACGTAACTAGTACTCCCTCTGTTTCTAAATGTAAGAATTTGTTGACTTTTGCTGATCGTGTTTGACCATTCGTCTTATTCAAAAAATATGTGAGAATATTATTTATTTTGTTATGACATGTTTTATCATCATCATCATCATCATCTATATTTTAAGTATATTATAATTATTTTTACATTTTCACAAATATTTTGAATAAGCGAATGGTCAAACGTGCAACACGGCAACCGAAGAATGCTTATATTTAGGTACGGAGCCAGTATATAAGAACAGTACTAGCCGGCCAGTACTTCACATGCATCAATTTCGATGGTTAGTGCTCCGGCCATATATATGTGCTGCCACGATAAGCTACATGCGCTGACGAAGCTTGATCGTCGAGGCATGACGGGCGAAATGCATGACACGCCAATTGTTGGGGACCGGCAAAAAGGGCTTGGACCTTTTGCTATACCTCCACACAAACTTCCGTACCGCTCAATCTCGGATTCTCGGCGAACCTGTATCCGGCACTTTACATCGACATTCTACTCCCATCGCTTCCGTCACAACCTACTATACTTGTAGTATTGTGGATGTCACTAGCTTTTTTTTTACTTCACACAGTACAACGCAGACGTTCACAACACGCATGCACACTCACCCTCCGAAGGACACCACTGACGCCTCGTCGTCGACGGGAACGTCGCTTACCACTTAAGTGTAACACCGGAAAATCCCCGAATAAATCCAGGAAAAGGTGCGAGCACCAGGATTTGAACTCTGGTGGGTAGCGTCTCACTGCAAGCCCATTCGCGTGGATGCCACTAGCTAAGGGCGATAGTTTTTATCTTTTGCAGGAAAATTCAAGATAATCTGCAATTGGAAACTCTACTGTATTCAGGCCTAATTAATTGCATGGCCCGGGGGCTGTAACCAACTCAGCCCACAAGAGGGTGTGCCATGTGTGGAAGTTTCATCTCAACCTTGCATTTTGTTTTCAACTTTATCATGTCGGCCCAAAATGCATTAAATTTCAGGAAATAAATTGATTGTTAAGAAAAAGAAAAAGGAAAATTACATTGCACCTTAAAACCAAGTTCAAGGAACTTTTTCATAATAACTAAGCCGGTGGGGGTAATAAGACCGCCCCCACGCTTATACCGGCGATAACCGGCGAGGAGATTTTTTAAAAATCAACCCTAAAATTCGCTCCAATGAGAAATCGAACCTGGGTGGTTGCGACCATACCTCAGCTCCACTAGCCAACTAGGACCAGAGGGCTTTGGTAAGGAACTTTTTCATAAGCAAAGCAAGCTTAAGTTCGTTGCAAAAAAGGGCTACGTAGGACCCTTTAGTAGATCACAATGATAGCTATATAATTGGGTCGTTCTTAATTGATAAAACAGACATTTTGCTCCCTCAACTTTACTTCAAGGATTAAGTTACGTCCTCAACTTTCTAATTGACCATTTTTAGTTCCTCAAATTTCATTTTCAGGTCAAACTCGCCTCTCTTCTTAGGGGTGGGCATTTTGAACCCGAAAACCGAACCGAACCCAAATAACCCGAATTGTCGGTCTATTTGGGTTTCGAGGTTCAGTTTCGGTTCAAATAAATTTATAATTCGGAGTTCGGTTTCAGTTCTTGTGTTCTATAATCCGAATAGACCGAATAATCTGAAATTCAATATAGTTGCGTATTTTGATTCAAACTATGATGTTACAACTTTGTGTTTTAAACTTTTTTTTGAGTTTTTTCATGAACTTGTTAGTTACTTGCTTTTGTCGAGTAGTCCTTAAATCCATAGAGTTGAAATGAGATGGGAATTTGAATTTCTACTATAGACTTTTGAGAGGTGACATTATCCTTATGAAAATTCAGGTAATTCGGTGGACCGAATAGACCGAACTCAAATAATCGGTGTGTTCGGGTTCGGTTCCTATTATTCTTTTTAAAACTTCAGGCCTCACTTTTCCAAAAACAAAAATTCTCAAACACCGAATAAACCGAACTGAAATGACCGAATGTCCACCCCTACCTCTTCCGTACAAGCTAATCTGATCCTTCAAGTTTTATTTTTCGTCAATCTCTTTCTCAAATGATGTTTTTCTACCCATTTCACTCTTCATTAAAACCATTTTCTCATGTGCAGATGGTATTCCAATATATAGAATCCACCAATTATCTTTAACCATTTTGTCTATTAGTCATTATAGTCAATCCATGTATGTGTATCTATCGCGGGTTGTGTGTTTAGCTCAACCTTTTTATGTGCAGCAGATACTAGTGGGTCAATACCTTTTGTTCTTTTTACCAAAGTCTCCATTATATATTTATACTCATTTATTTTTGGCCAATTATTCTTAGACAATTATATATTAACATTGTATGGAGGTAATATGAATGCTTAGCGATATTTAATGGCCAATTATTCTTGTCGAACTTAACCTTTATGTTCACCCGGACCTATCATCTTGCTCCAAAAAAATAAATTAGGAGATGATCTTTGTAGAAACCATACACATAAAAGTATATGATGATAACTTAGATATTTAAATATAAAAATTTTGAGCTCTCGAGGAATGGTTCCGACTAAAAAACTAATTTTGAGGGACTAGATTAGCCGGTTTGAAAAGTTGAGGAATGAGTTTGATCCAAAATTGAAATTTGAGGTTAGGGGCGGAGCCATGATTCAAATCCCAAGAGGGAGGGGGGCATGAACAAAATAATGTAGGACTAATCTCAGTTCTAATGGATTCTATAAAATTAGAAGTTGAGCCAATTGGATTGAAAAACTATGAATTGTTTTTGTCTTTTTTCATATTGTCTAAAATAAAAAACGAGATATTTAGATAAAGATGAAAACCACAAAACCTTCATGAAACCCCATGCAAACCACGGCATAACAGTCGTCAAAATTCAACAACAAAAAATCACACATGTAGATGATATGATGATACACAACCTTGTAAAATATCTTGTCCAAACTCGATTTCATTTGTGAGATATAAAAATAACAATTTCTAACAAATCATTTGGACAACAATCTGACTTGAAAATTTTATATCTCCCAAACGAGTTGAGTTTGGAAAAGATATTTTTCAAGGTTGTGTATTATCATATCATTTGAATGTGTGATTTTTTGGGTGAATTTAGATGATTTTTTTATTTGCACAAGTTTCCACGGAGGTTTTGGTTTTCATAGGTCTTTTGTGATAAATTAATGTGACCTTAAGCCAAAGTTGAGGATACCTAATTTTGCCATTTTATAGCCTGTTGAGCGATGTGCTAATTACGTGTGCCATTCCAGAGGGTTCCGTTATATCCGAGCATCCAAAAATAAGCAGCAATGCTTTGTTGATCGAAGGGAAAGCACTGGCTGAGCTGCAACGAAATGGCGCACGGCTCCACTATGACTCCCACCTCCTCTCCGCCCCCCTGCCACTCCCTTCCGCTGCTCCTAGCCTCCTCTGCTCATGGATTTCACACTGCTGATTCTTGGTTTTCATGGATTCTCATCTCCCGGATGCTCGCATTGGGCGAGCTTTCAGCGAGAAGATCAGAAACCTTCTTGGCGTTCAAGTGGCCTATGGCGAAAAGGGCCCTTCTTCTTCTTTCTTCCTCCTGGTCTCTTTCAGCAGGTTTCGTTTTCGGCTAACTATTGAGGCCGTGCAAGCTTGCCTTGCCTCTATTTTGGGAGGTACGTCGTGCAACTTCTCCATCCTCCAGTTAGATGAACAAGTTTTCCGTTTTCGTGTCTCCTGCAAACGTGTTGGGTTCCTGGTGCTGCAACTGGTTTCTTTTGCTTGCGATTCCTTCAAACTGGCTTTTCATCTTTGTAATGATAATGGCTTCCAAGCTGCGTTGGCTTTCTCCAAAAGTGATTCGGGACCTTCTTTCCCTTGGACTGAAGTTCGGAAGAAGAAATTTGGACACCTTTCTTATGCTCAAGTATCTCGTCTGAATCGTGCACCCTTAACTGGAGCCAATAGAACTCCCCTGGGCATTTCTGGTGCTGCCAATCTCGCTTCTCCAAACATTGGGGCCAATTCTCAGAGCTCTGGTTCTCCTAGCCACTCGGCCTCCCGCTTTGTCACCCCTCCTGGTAAGAATCATGAAGGTTCTTTTAATTCAGGCAGGCAAGTTCCTCGTATGGAAATCTCTGGCCCTCAGAAAGGTATTTCTGGTAATCTTCGGCCAAGAACTTCGGTTTTCAATCGGATTTCTTTCCCTAAGAGATCTGTCTTCGATAGATTGAGTTTTCGGACAGCCCAGGGCAACAGGTTTTTTCAAAATTTGAATCTCAGGTCAAAAGTTCAGCTGATCAACCAATGTCTAAAGATCATCTTTATGGCACCTGTAAAAGATGTTTATCTCCCAACCACCCAAGGGCGGCTTGCAAATCCCGGATTAAGTGTTGGCACTGCTGCCAAGAGGGACACATCCTTAAAGACTGCCCGGCTTTTACAGCTTCACGTAAACCGGTGGTAATTCATGGCTCAGAGTTTACTAGTTGCTTTTCATCCTACCCTAAATCAGCTACTTGGCAAAACCGAGGGGTTGGCGGTTGGTTCAATGAGCCCATCTCTTTGGCTAGTGGGCCTGCTGACGGTGGGCCGCCGCTCCTCACGAACTTCAGGAAGCTGGGTACAGTCACTTGGTACCTCAAGGAGCACTTGGACCCTTCGCATTCTCAGTGTACTTCTTCCTCGCAAGAAAACCCTGCTCCTCCTCCCACTGAGCACTGTTCACCCCGCCACACCGCCTCTCCGGATTCTTCGCCGGCCTCTGAAGGTGCTCATCGGAGCCTAGCTATGGCCTTCCTCAACATTAATCCTGCTCCGATGATGCTCCCCGGCTTCTCGAGGGTGGTCGTTCAAGGGCGCGAGCCCTTCATCAGAATGGTGACTCCTCAAGCTGTGCCAAGAAACGAAGACCTTGCCATCGCCACCGTCACGCCCCTTCCGCAAGCTGAGGTACCCTTCCATGAGATTCGGGATGTTGTTCTTGGTCTTCTTGTGGAGGATTATGGCCTTCAGATTAGGGACATCCAGATGTGCCCTTTTGGTCGAGGGCAAGCTTATGTGCGTTTTGCCAGAATCTCTGATCGAGATGGCATTGTTGCTCACGGCCCCCATCATCGTCAGGGTTTTAATGTTTCTTTTGCCAAGCACAATAGAGGGGACAATGCCAGGAGGGTTAATTTCAATAGGGAGTGCTGGCTAATGCTTATTGGTTATCCCCCAGATTACCGTTCTAATGAAGAGATTAGTGACACTATTAAGTCCTTTGGTAGGCTACTTTTCTGGCAAAGGGACAATGTGCTAGCTCGCATCATCATCAAAGCCAGAGTTACTGACCTGATTGATATCCCTCACTACATCATTATCTCAGAAGGGGATTTTTTTGAAGGGGTGTCCCTTACTGTTCAATGTGAAATCCTGCAACAAGATTTGTTGGGTGGGATGCCTCAGGACGAGGATATACCCCCAGGAGGTTTGGATGATAACTTTATCTTTCCTGGAGTTGGTCTGGGAAATCTTCAGTTTCAGCAGCAACTTAACTGGCCACTCTGGCCCCAGGGTCAGCTTGCGAACCCAGATAATGTGGAGATGCAGATCCCTGACCCTGCTCAGCAGCCTCAGCTTGTTGAGAACGAGCAGCCTGTCAAAGCTCCTGAAGAAGGCTTGGTTAACAATCAGATGGTTGTTGATGAACAACCCCCATTTCCTGAACAAGGGGAGGGCAGTGAGCAGATCAGTCAATCTGTGCAAGTGGGATCTTCAGTCTTCTCCTCCTCTGAGAATTCAGGCACAATCTTGCCTGACTTAAACCTTGTTGCCCCTGAGGAGGCTGAGGATTTCCCTGAGGTTCTGCTTCCTGCAAATCCTGTTCAGCCTGAGTTGCAGCTACAGGATTTCCTGGAACCTGAAATCCAGCCTGATGAGCTGATGAATGATGAAGAAATTGCTGCTCAGATAGATGAGGAACAAAATCCCCTTGGCAATGTGTTGCCTCATCGTCCCGCCACCAACTTCCATTTGAATTTGAATGTGGGCCTGGTCAGACTTTTAGATAGGCCCATTATGGATCCTATGCTGCCACTTCACTTTCAGAACAACCCTCAGCCCAACAAGCTGAATGCAGATGTTTATAGACTCTGGGCAAAAAACTTCTCCCCTGTTGGAAAGCCTGAGCTGGTGGTGCAGATCCCCAAGAGCTGGGCTTCTTTCTTTCTGATGATGCTCCTGGATCCCAAATGCTTTGATTGGGCCAAAGGTTTTCTTATTTCTGCAACTTGGAAGATTTTGGTTAACTCCTCTACCTCTGATGATTTCATGGAGTTTGCCCTGCCCTCCTCCTGTCCTTCTGGGACTGTGATTGATTGCAATGCCTATAAGACTCCCTCGGCTCTCAACTCCCCTGATCCAGCTCCCTCCCAGGATTTGCCTCCCTCTTTGGTGGAAACAACTTTCAGAAGAAGTCCTAGGTTAAAGAGCCGCTTTGGTGGATTCAAACAAGATCTCTGCTCTTCGAGAAACTGCCTTGCATGTGCTGTCCACCCCCCGTCCCTGTCCACTGACTCATTAAGATCCATTGCTGGCTCCATTTGCAAAGTTCCTGAGGAAAAGCTGACAGACAAAGTTCTTAAAAGCAAGTCAAAGGCTTTCAAGGAAATTGGGGAAAAGCAATCAGAGAAGAAGCCAAAGAAAAAGAAGAAGAGCAGAAAGATGAATGGAACCCATGAAGCCCATGATGCAAAGGATGGATCTGATGAAGAAGCTTAAGCCCAAGCAGGCTTCTGCCAGCCAATCTCCTTGGCTGAAGATTTTGTTCTCCTTTGTCTTAGACTCTTTTGCCTTTTCCTGCAATTTCCTCTGGATGGTAAACTTCTTGTGGGCAGTGATTGTTGTATGGATGTCTTGGAACTTTGCTTGGACCTCCTTTATGCCTTTTAAATGTTTATCATCAGGCACTTTTGATTACGTTATTGCTTCATCCGATTTTCTCCTCTTCTTGGCTGGGATGCTGTGCTTCCACAGAAGCCTTTCTTTTCACTTGCTTTTCCCATATGAATACCCCCCCAAGTATTAACAGATCCTGGAGAGTCCTGAGTTGGAATGTCAGAGGAATTAACTCTGAAGGAAAATGGGATGCTATTAGGAGTAAAGTCTCTGAATCTAGATGTGACATCATTTGTTTACAGGAGACCAAAGGGAGTCCTTTGACGCGCAGTACCTTAGAAATTTCTGCCCCCCTCTTTTGATAGCTTTGAATTCATCCCCTCTGTTGGGGCCTCTGGGGGCAGCATCATCATCTGGAAAGCTCATAATTTTGTGGGTTCCCTGGCCTTCCAAAACAGCTTTGGACAATCAGTTGAATTGGTCTGCCGTCTCTCAGGAGAGCACTGGATTTTGACAAACATTTATGGCCCTTGCACTTCTGAGGGCAAATTGGCCTTCCTTAACTGGTTCAAAAATATTGAGATGCCTGTAGAAGCAAAATGGTTAATTGTTGGGGATTTTAATTTACTCAGAGCTCCTGAGAATAGAAATAAACCGGGGGGAGTGTGGCAGAAATGTTTGCCTTCAATTCTGCAATTAGCAAGCTCAGTTTAATTGAGCTGCCCCTCAAAGGGTGCAAATTTACTTGGACTAATAAACAGGAGGATCCTCTTTTGGAGAGACTGGATTGGTTCTTTTGCTCGAATGCCTGGATGGATTCCTTCCCTAACTCCTGGGCTACTGGGCTCTCTAGAGATACCTCTGACCACACTCCTTGCCTAATCTCAGCCACCACCAGAGTGCCAAAACCTCATATCTTCAGATTCGAGAACTTCTGGCTTCATCATCCTGATTTCCCTGATATTCTACAGCAAGGTTGGAACTTGCCAACCCAGCAGTCAGACAAAGCAAAAAACATCAATGCCAAGCTCAAGAACCTCAGGAAAACTCTCAGAGCCTGGAAACTCCACTTGCCCAGCCTGGGGAAAACAATCCAAAATTGTAAGGAAATCATTTTATTTCTTGACATCTTGGAAGACAGAGATCTCACTATTGAAGAATGGAACTTTAGAACTATTATTGCTCAGCATCTTCAGGACCTCCTTCATCAGCAAAAGATCTACTGGAAGCAAAGGGGTTCAATCAAATGGGTTAAATTTGGAGATGAATGCACTAGGTTCTTCCATGCTAATGCTTCCATCAAGCATAGTAGGAATACCATCTCCATCCTAAGGGATGAGTCTGGGAAAGATCTTGCAGATCATGATGAGAAAGCCCATTTCATCTGGTCCTCCTTCAAGGAAAGATTGGGAATTTCTGAATTTTCTGGTTTGAACTCAGAGCTCACCTCCTTTATTACTCCTGCTGAGAATATTGATTGGCTCCAAAGTGAATTCCTCAAAGAAGAAATTGACAAAGTTGTGTTGAACCTACCTAACAATAAGTCCCCTGGTCCAGATGGCTTCAATGGGGAATTCCTCAAAAAGTGTTGGCCAGTTATTGCTCAGGACTTTTATGACTTGTTCAATGCCTTCTATGTGGGTGACATCTGTTTGAGAAGCATTAATTCCTCATACATCACCTTAATTCCCAAAAAGGACTGCCCCATTACCATCAGTGATTTCAGGCCTATCTCTCTTCTGAACTCCTCCATCAAGTTAATCACCAAAATCCTAGCTGATAGACTTCAACAGGTTATAATTCCCCTTGTTCATACCAACCAATATGGTTTCATTAAGTCTAGAACTATACAAGACTGTCTTGCTTGAGCATTTGAATATATTCACCTGTGCAAAGCTAAAAAGAAGGAGGTTTTAATCCTTAAGCTGGACTTTGAGAAGGCCTTTGATAAAATTGAGCACCAAGCCATCTTACAGATCCTCCAAAGCAAAGGTTTTGGTCAGAGATGGATTAATTGGATTAAAAACATTCTAGCTTCTGGGACCTCCTCTGTCTTACTAAATGGGGTGCCTGGGAAAGTTTTTCACTGCAAAAGGGGGGTCAGGCAAGGGGACCCCCTTTCCCCTCTCCTGTTTGTGCTGACAGCAGATCTCCTCCAATCTATGATCAATCATGCAAAGAATCAAGGCTCTCTGAACCTCCCCATCCCCCTTGGGGCTGGATCTGATTTCCCAGTGGTGCAATATGCAGATGACACCCTCCTTTTTATTGAGGCCTGTCCCAATCAGCTGCTGGTCTTAAAAGACTTGTTAGCTTCTTTTGCCTCGGCCACTGGCCTCAGAGTAAATTACAATAAGACTGTGATGCTGCCCATCAATGTTTCCCAAGAAAGTTTGCAATCCCTGGCTAACACTTTCCATTGTCAGACGGGTTCCATGCCTTTTACCTACCTTGGACTTCCTTTGGGATCAACAAAACCAAAGATAATTGATTTCTTACCTCTAGTCAAAAAAGTTGAAAGAAGGCTTGTTTCGACTGCATGCTTCTTGTCCCAGGCTGGGAGACTCGAAATGGTAAATTCAATCTTATCCTCCTCTTTGGTTTATCACTGCTGCTCTCTGAAGCTGCACAAAGAAATTGTAAAACAAATAGACAAATATAGAAAACACTGTCTCTGGAGGGGTTCAGATCTTAATGCCAAAAATCCCTGTAAGGCTGCCTGGCCTAGTGTTTGCCTACCAAAAGCTGAAGGAGGTCTTGGGGTTATCAACATTTCAGTCCATAATGATGCCTTACTCTTGAAATTCCTTAGCAAGTTTTACAACAAAGCTGACATCCCCTGGGTCAACCTCGTTTGGGACAATTATTATCAGAATGGGAAACTTCCTGGTCAGCAAAAGAAAGGATCATTTTGGTGGAGAGATATTGTTAAGCTAACTAATTTATTCAAAAGGATGGCAACTCCGAAAGTTCAAGAGGGATCCACTGTCCTCTTCTGGCAAGATCACTGGGGTGATCAGATCCTGCAATGACGAGTTCCCGAGTTATTCTCCTTTGCTTTAAATCCCAATGTCACTGTTAAAGGAGTTCTCTCTAATACCCAGCTGGTTCAAAGTTTTCATCTCCCCCTCTCCTTGGAAGCACATAATCAACTCCTTCTGCTCCAAGGTTTGATCCCTGATCTTCAACACCCTTTAGGCTCTGACCTCTGGACCTTTTCTTGGGGAAGCTTCTTCTCTTCTGCCAAGGCTTATAAACTCCTGATTGGGAGTAGACACGTTCATCCGGCGTTCAGATGGATCTGGAAATCCAGCTGTCAGATGAAACACAAAGTCTTTTTCTGGCTTCTGTTGAAGGACCGGATTAACACCAGGGATCTCCTCAGGAAAAAGAATATGGTTCTGGACTCCTATACTTGTGATATGTGTATCCTTCAGAGGTTGGAAACGAGTGCCCATCTCTTCTTGCGGTGCAATTTTGCAAGGGCTTGTTGGAATTCAATCGGCATTTCCTATACTTCCACCAGAAGTGTCCCAACCATCATCAACCAAATAAGACGATACCTTGCTGCCCCGTTCTTCATGGAAATCATTATCCTTATGACCTGGAGTATTTGGAAGACTAGAAATGACTGGATTTTCAACCAAACTGATCCCTCCATTGGTGGCTGTAGAGATAAATTCTTGCATGAATTTTCTCTTCTTAGGCATAGATCCAAGGCTTCATACCTACCAGCCATGGAATCCTAGCTTAGTTCCCTTTGATCATCTTCTGGTTTTGTTTGACCCTTCCTCCCCTTTCTTTTGTTTTTTCTATTTTCTCGCCCTCTAAACCCTTGTAATTTTGTTACTTTTCCCCTGTTTTATTATTAATTAATTTTCAGTAGGAGCTTCGGCTCCTCCTGTTCCCTCAAAAAAACGAAATGGCGCACTACCATGCTCAAACGATGCTGCTGCCAATAACGAAAAGCCTCAATGAGATAGGTTTATTGCTTTCTTTTCTCTCCCATCCGGTAATATTACCATTTCTTGAGCTTATTACTTGGCCATATTCTCACTCCCCAAACTCTCTCTCCGCACACTAATGCATGAGTCCTACAAGTCATCTCACACTTGGCATGCCAATTTGACTAGTGGACTGATCAGTCAAATTTAACATGCAAGCGGGTCAATCTGAAGAGCCAGATGGCTAGCACGTTGAAAATTTATTTTGAAATTAAGTACTAGTTAAACTTTAGGTTGACAAATCATTTAACTAGTCTTTTGATATGCTCGTATGTAGAGCCTTCATTATTTTATCCTTCAAGGGAAAAGGGAAATTGTTATGTAACCCTTGAATAAAAGTAATTCGCGTATGGAAACTCATCGTGGGTCGGCCACTTATATAAATGCGGGCACGGCGTGGCAACGACGCAACGAGCATCGCGACGACCAAGACCAACGCGTGCTAGAGGAGTAGCGTCTCGGCGGTCGGCGCTGCTGGTCATGGCGTGCAGGACGCTGGAGCTGACCCTGGTCTCGGCGAGGGACCTTCGGGCCGTCAACCTCCTCTCCAAGATGGAGGTCTACGCGGTGGCCTACCTCGCCGGCGACCCGTGCTCGCGGCAGCGCGTCCACACCGACCGCGCCGGCGGCCGCGATCCTACCTGGAACCATGGTACTAAATAGCCGGCTAAAGCTGCCGCTATAGTCGGATATAGTTGTTCGGAAGGGTAGCGGCTATGGCATTTAGCCCGCTATAGCCGGCTATATCCCGCTAAATGCCGGCTATAGCCCGCTAAACATCTTTTTGGCAGCTCCGCCGCTAAATGCCTTAGCCCGCAATTTAAAACCTTGCCTGGAACCAGACCGTCCTCATCACCGTCCCGGCGTCTGGCGCCGGGTGCGGCGTGGTCCGCGTCCTGCTGCGCACTGAGCGCGTCCTCGGCGGCGACCGCGACGTCGGCGAGGCGCTCATCCCGCTCCCCGACGTGATCGCCGGCGCCGGGGACGGGCCCACGGAGGCCACGGCGGCGTGCTTCCCCGTCCGCAGGATCGGCTCCCGCAAGCCCCAGGGCGTGCTGAACGTCTCGTACAAGCTCGGCGGGGTCGTCCACCCGGACCTTGTCGCACGGATGGAGGGAGCCCCGCCGGCGCGGGCAGGCGACCCGGCGAGTCCGATAATGGCATACTTGGCGGCCGCCGCGAAGGTGTACTCGGTTGGGGCGGCGCCGCCACAGTACATGCCTCCTACACCGTACACAGTGGCGCGGCCTATGGGCGCGAACACACGGAGAACCGTCCATGAAAATGAAGGATGGCGAGTCTAGCGCGCGCGACTGTGTTTGGTCTCCTAGTCTCGACTATGCATATTTACACCGTGAGATACTACGTATGCTATATATATAGTAGACGTGTTGGTGTTCAAGTTTCGGACATGATGCATATAACCTCGAGTATGGCAATATGATAATAAGCTCTGTGGCTTAACACTTGTTAACTGAGATTTTTTAGTTCCATTGAAATATTCCCTAATTTCTGAACACTCATCTCGAATCTCATGAAACATCTGATGTGACACTACAAATTTTTCACCAACAAACTAAACTCAAATGAACCTATTATTGGTCCTCAATTCTAAATTCAATTTAAAATACTAATGGTGCAAGACGATCTGTTTTGTCGACGCCTACAAGAAATGTTCATAAAAATGCAAAACTATTTGAAGGCGCTCATTTTTACGACGATACCTTCACTACTATGGAACCTCTCATCACCACCGGTCTCAAATCCAGCATCACCGTCGGTTTGGAGGGTTGGCGGATAAAGCCCGGCGGTGGTAGGATAAGATCCTCATCACCGTCGAAACAATAACGGACAGTGATGATCATTGAAGAAAATAAAGAAGAAAAAGAAATCCCTGCAGCCTCATGGCTTGTTTGGGAATCAGTGGAATGACCGGGAACGAAGGGTATTGGGGTGGAGGAATTTCCACTATAAGTCAAAATTTCCCAAAATCCCCTTAATCCTCTTCTATCCACTTGAATCCTCCATTTCCCAAACAAGCCCTAATGGGGAAAAGAAGAAAATTCAGAAGGAGATGGCACGATGGTGCCCACCATGTTAGATATTATGCCGAATATTTGTACAGTCCGGTTACGATGAGACTTGAGTTGTATTAGCAGTATATGGTAGAGTCCGTGTCATACTCTGTAACCTGAGTCTCCTCATAAATATGAGAGGGGGGCTGCTGTTGTAACCATGACGACATAGCAACAGGCTCGCAGGGGGAAGGCGGCGTATTGCCGGGATCCTGGAGCGACCGGTGTTGCGGTTTGGGGAGGAGCGCCTGTAGTCAAGCCCCGGGGATGTAGGCTTCGGCTGAACCTCGTTAACAAAGATCGTGTCTCCGTTGTCGTCTGTGATCGTGCAAGTTTGTCTCGGCAGATCCAAATCGTCGTTCCGCTGCGTGGAGATTAGCAGGCAACTTGTCGCCGCGGAGGGCTAATTTCTTACAATTGGTATCAAGAGCTATGATTAGATTGGATCTAGAGGCACTGCGGAAGATCACTGGATATTCGAGGGTTATGCATCTATAAGGTGTCGTGCATCGTATAGTCAGTGTGGTGCAGATGCGATGCAAGGTGGAGCCTGGTCGTGGCTTGAGCTACGGTGGTTGACGTAGCGTCGGCGTCGGCTAGGATTCTGGCAGTATGGCATCAGCGTGATCGTCGGAAAGAAGTCGCAAGTCAACTTGGAGGGCTCGTAATTTGGCAAGTCGTGTGCCGTGCGAAGACGAGCAGTAGCACAAGGTGTTGGCATACGTACGTGGTGTTGTTTCTCCCATGGAAAATAATTGCCTGTAGAGGATACGTGGTACAAGAATTCGGGACAGATCAGGTGTGCCAGGAGTTTAGCAACGGCTCGTGCGGGAGGCTTGAGATCGGACGACACCTATATGTGTTGGAGTCCTTGTTGTAGCAGGAAACGTCAAAGAGGCCAGAGAGTTCACGACATTGGACGAACAAAAGAGGTATGGCATGGAGGTTTCATGTATACATGATGTGACGTGGATGTGCATGTGTATCATGTGTGCTAGGTCATACGTATGCATGATTTGGCTCGATATATGCAGTATGTGTATGTATTTCCACGGTGGTGCTGCATGTGCATGGCTCGGAGGCACACTTGACGTAATGACGTGTGAAGCTAGCAGGAGGGCGAGGGACCATGGGTGGTCTTCACATGGCAGGCTTATATGGGATAGACACATGTGTATGTCAGGCAGCGATGATGTGTGGTATTTTTCACGCATGACGATTTAAGGATGATCACGATGGGTGAGTTCGGTGATGAACTCTGGCAGACAAACAGTCTGGCAATCGACAAGCCAAGTCGATCGGATCAGCTTATGGTGGCAGGATGTGTTGTGCGGGAGTTAGCAGGGTTGTGCGCACAACGGAGCTACAAGGCACAACTGGATGTCACGGAAACCTGATGGAAAATTGCAATAGGCGGACGAGGAGAGGTAGCTTTGGGCAGACCAGACCTCTTGCCGAGTGTTGCGGGCTCGTTGGCAACGAGCAGATGCTATCGATGGTGTTCAGTTGTGGTGCACATAGAAACTGATATGAGTTCGATGGCGGGTTCAGTGGGTGCTCAAGAGCGACGGAGTCAGGTGGTAGGCTGACAGGGTCAAGGTGGAGCGACTCACTGGTGGTCTACCTGTGATGGATAGACTGGACCAAACAGTTCGCGGGGCACATAGTGGACAGGTCAGGATGGTTGGCAGACAGTGTACTTGGAGGGTGAACATACTGTGGTGCATGGCGGAGAGACTGCGGCAACAGGCCAGTCAGACCGCGAGTCAGAGGCAATGACAGGATCAGCGATGACGACATAGGAGCGTGGAGGCGGATGGAGTTATTGTTCTATGTGGCGTGGCGACACGTGGCGTGAGCTCCGGATGCAGGTTTGCATGGGAGAGTTTGCGTGCTTCCAAATCAGCAAAGGCGCGGATCGATTCGAGTTGCACGTGCGGGGTACTGAAGCATGAATCGAAATGCGCGAAGAAGCTTCAAGGGCTGAACCGGAAGGAGGTATAGACGGTGATATGTCTATACTTGCAACTAGAGTAATCTGGTTGGACATGGCTGCAGGAGACTACGGTGTAAGACGTCCGGCGTAGTATGGCAGCACTAATGGAAGGACAATGCTAAGGTGGCAATTCTGTTGTGACTCAGTGGTGATTGTGATGTTCTCAGTATCATGGATGCAGTCTGGTAGAGCATGATGTTAGATTCAGTTGCTGTCTAACTGGAGATGAATCTGATTTTGCTTGGCAGAGATTGTGGTGATGGAAGAGAAGGGTGTACAATTGCAGGTGGAGTCATGTAGTGAGGAATTGCAGGGATAACAATGTTTCTTTGTGCAGCTCTTGATAGAGCGGCAAAGGTGACTCAAGTCTGGTGTACATGGAGATTCACACAAGACAACTTCTGGATGGCGGAATATTCGCCAAGGTGGAGTTTGTTGATATTGTGTCGAATATTCGTACAGTCCGGTTACGATGAGACTTGAATTGTATTAGCAGTATAGGGTAGAGTCCATGTCATACTCTGTAACCTGAGCCTCCTCATAAATATGAGAGGGGGGCTGCTGTTGTAACCATGACGACATAGCGACAGGTTCGTAGGGGGAAGGCGGTATATTGCTGGGATCCCGGAGCGACCGGTGTTGCGGTTTGGGAGGAGCGCCCGTAGTCAAGCTTCGGGGATGTAGGCTTCGGCTGAACCTCGTTAACAAAGATCGTGTCACCGTTGTCGTCTGCGATCGTGCAAGTTTGTCTCGGTAGATCCAAATCATCGTTCCGCTGCGTGGAGATTAGCAGGCAGCTCGTCGCCGCAGAGGGCTAAATTCTTACAATAATTGTTGGGTTTAGTCCCACATCGGAAATTGATAGTGGGGGAGCACAACATATAGGTGGGGGGCAGTCCTCACCCCCAACAGGCTAGTCTTTTGGGTTGAGTTAGGCCCATGACCTATTGTTGTGGGCTCCGGTGGACCTAAGGCTTGGTTGGGCGCCGACTCGTGGGCATAGCGGGCCGGGCTGGATTCCGCTGCACCACTCTAAGAAGTGGTATCAGAGCCAGGTTGAAAAAATCTAGGAAAACATCTCCGGGTCACATGGTGACGGGGGAGCCCTGAACGCCTCCGGAGGGTCACACGGATGGTTGTGACTGGAGAGTTGGACTCGGGGCTTGGATAACTTCTTCGGGAGATCACACAGATGGTTGTGATGGAAGAGTTGGGCCTAATGTGTGACAGGGGAGATTGTTGCGTTTAGTCCCACATCGGAAATTGATGTTGGGGGAGCACAACATATAGGTGGGGGCAGTCCTCACCCCCAACAGACTAGTCTTTTGGGTTGAGTTAGGCCCATAACCTGTTGTTGTGGGCTCTGGTGGAACTAAGGCTTGGTTGGGCGCCGGCTCGTGGACATAGCAGCGGTCCGGGCCGGATTCCGCTGCGCCACACTAACACACCAGAACTTGGATGGATCAAATGTGATCTTGATGGGGCGTTCTACTCCCATGAGAATGCAGGTGCCACTGGAGTTATCCTGCGAGATCATAATGGCAGCTCCATGCAAGGAAAAATGATACTTGGAGGTGGTGCATCTCTGGAACAACTTCAGTACACAGAGATCTGTAATCACAACGGGAAACTACCTCTTTGTCGTCCGCTTGAAACTTTGTCGTGCGCATTTTTCGGGCGCACGGCAAAGAGGAGCTTTGCCGTGCGGCTTTACATGGCGCACGGCCAAAAAACGCTCGGCAAAAACTAGTTTGCCGTGCGTTTTTCCCTTGGCGCACGACAAACATTTTTTCCCACCGGACGTTACCCTCTTTTACAACTGTTAGCCTGTGGGTTGCCTTTGCTGTGCGCTAGGGCAAGGCACACGAACATTCCCTTTGTCGTGCGTCGTAGGAAAACGCACGACAAACATATAGTTTGTTGTGCGTTTCCCTCCGGCGCACGACAAAAAGATATGTTTGCCGTGCGTTTACCCACAGCGCACGACATATTTTTTCAAAAAAATTATTTTGTACTTCTATTTATTTCTCCGCTACAAAAACATTATTTTGTACTCTATATTTTAATTTATACATGTCTCGATAAATTTACTATTTTTGACAATTATGTGCCACTTAAATAATTTTTGACGTATACGTCAAATTTGAATTGCAAGTGCCTAAAGTAATGTAGTAAAGTTTGTGGGAAATGATATTCATGTAATTTGATCATTTTTAAGACCTTATCCATGAAGTTAGATGAAATTTTGAACACTTTGCTCGCGAATCATGAAAATCCGCATGAGGTTGCAATGTTTTTTAATTGTATAAAAATGCAAACAAAGTTTGAAAAACATAATATTCGTCAAGGGTCATGATATCCTATGTGAAGCTTGTGATAAATCATATAGAGTGTTTTGAGCAAGTCGGCATGGATGGTGTTTAGAAACCGAAGTATCTCACTAGAAGTTTCAGAGTGTTGAGAGCCACTTGATTAAGTTTGTAGTCGTAGTAAAGTTCAAATTTGAATTTGAATTCAAATTATTTATTTAGGCAATGTACAACTTATATTGTCTTATCCTAATTTATGGTAATTTTCAGATCCATTTGATAATTTTAGTACATTAACTTTAATTATGAGGTTGAAACATGCATAAATGGAAAAGGTCTTTGCCGTGCGCGAAGGGTACACAACACACGGCAAAGCCGAATCGGCCCACCAACTGGCCCATTTAACAGTCGGTGACCCATTTATCTTCTACGTCCCAACTGCTTTGCTGCAGGCCGTCCCTCCCCCCCGCCCCACGACCCACCGCCCCATCCCCATCCCTCCCACACGCCCCACCACCGCCCCTCCCCTCTCCTCCCGTCCACCCCGTCTCCCTCCCCTCTACCTAGCCGCCGGCCACCTCCTCTACCTCACCGCCGCCAACACCTCCTCCCCCCTCTCCTCAGATCCAGCCGACGCCAGCCTCCCTGCGCGCCGGCCTCCACCCACACATGCCGCAGATCTCACCTCCTTCCTCTCCCGTCACCTCCCCTCCTTCCTCTCTTTGCGGCTGACGCCCCAACCTCCAGCCTCTCACGCCTCCCTCTCTCTCTGGCTCCGCCTTGCTGCTCCTCCCCTACCACCTCCGCTCACCCCTCACTGATAGTGGGGAGCAACGGCGAGGAGAGGTGCGGCGGCAGTGATGGTGGGCGGCCGACGAAGTCAACTTCGGCTCCGGTGCGGTGGACTCAAGATCCGGAGAAGAAGCGGCTCCGACAGTGCAACTTCGGTAGATCTGGCGAAGTGATGGCTCTGATGGCATGACGACCTCCAGATCTAAGTTTTCTCTGTGCCCATCTCTCTTTCTCATCTCCCCCTCTCTCCTTGTGTTTTTTGAGAGGTGGGGATAGGCGTGATGTGTTGTGGCCGGCTCATGGCCTTCATCATTGACATCGATGGCGGTGCAAAGGAGCACGACATGGTGAGCAGATCCAGCGCTGCACGCCGGCCTTCCTCCTCCCCACGGTGGCGTCGGTTGGGCGGACGCCGCGTGCTTCGCCCTCCTCCACGACGCGGTGGTTTATTGGTGTGGTTGTGGTGGTGTCGCCGCTGGTGGTTGTGGTGGCGGCGTCGCCGGCCGGCGTGGTGGCAGTGGAGAGAGCAAGGAGGCCAGCGGGGCTGCCGAGATGGGGCTGTGGGGACGAAGCTGCGACCTCTGCTTTTTTATTTTTTCTGAAATGTTTGATGTTTTAATTCCTTTCAAAATTGTTTGTCGGCTATTCTGACGTACGGCAAAATGTTCACTGTGCGTGTCCATAAAAAGCGCACATCAAAGGTCCTTTGCGTGTAAAACGCTGCTGTGCGGCCTTTGCTGTGCGTTTCTTGACCTTTTCCGTGCGCCCGAAACGCATGACAAAGGCTTTATTTCCCGTAGTGGTTCATCTCACTGATCTGTAGGAGCTTTGATGAGTTTCCCTTATGTTTTTGAGTATAGATTGTAATATGGTGGCTCATGTGTGTGGGAAGCAGGTTTCAAGGGAGAATGGTGTGCAGGAGTGGCTTGTACCTCCACCAACTCTTCTAGACCTGTTAGCTACATATTGTAATCAAATCATGATATAATCAATGCAGCTCCTAATTCCACAAAAAAGAAATCCTTGCAGCCTCATGGTCTGTGCCGACCGCCGCCCTCGCTGGCCGTCTCATCCGCAGCTGAACATCCACAACAACCCTGCCCTACCACGCACGCCGCACGACAAAGCCCCCACAAAAGCATGGAAAATTCTTTGCCGTGTGTTTTTGTCGGTGCTCAAGGCAAAGGTTGCACGATAGCGATTGGCATGGTAAAGACGGTTTTGTCATGCGTCTTTTATCATGTGCACGACAAACCCCTTTGTGGTGCGTTAAAGTGGGTGCACGACAAAAAAAGTCAATAGAGGAGATGACGACTGCAGACGACACGGGAGAAGATGGTTTGTCGTGTGTTCCCAGTTGCACTCAACAAAAAATGAAGTAAAATAAAAAATCCTAACGGACTCGCTGGCCGTCGTTGCTCGTGCTGCAGCCACCCCGCAGCCGCCCACCCCCTACCGGCCGCTGCACATCGCCGCCACCACCATTACCACCAGGTTGTCGTCGCTACCACCACCACTACCACCAAGTCGCCGCCGCCGGATCTGCTAGTCGTGGGACCCCTAAATCTCCACCGTCACTGCGGCCAGGCCCTGCAGCCCCCTTCCATGCGCAGCTCGGGTGAGTCCGCTCGCCACAGCTGCTGCCCCTCAGTAGAGGGAGTGGACAGCGTAGGGGCGCCAACCGGGAGGGAGGAAAGGGAGAGGGTGGCCCCGTGCTGTCACCTTGCCATATATATTCTCCAATACTTTGTCCATAGCTTGAACTTAGTGACGGTGTCCTTGTTGGTCTTAGCTTGCTCATCCATGAAGTCCTTCAATTGTATACGAAGTAGAACCGAATTTTGAATGGATGAGCTTGCATTAAATCAAGGTCTACCTTGCCCATGGCAGAAGTTCGATGATGGATATAAGTCTCCCTTCCTCATGTAGTCAAGCACCTTTGCTTCCTCCAGACAATCTGTTTGGACATGGTCGTACTCCCCACATTCCTCGCATGTAGATCTTGCTTCGGTTGCCTTTAGGTCTTGAGCTTCTTTCTTCTCTATATCCATTTTTCCACAACCTCCTCAAGAGTGAGTCATCCCCTCAAGGAGTTCATCTCTTTCCACCTGCAAAACAACTTTAACATTGCCTACGGGTTGAATCGGGAGTAAGCGTCTAGATGACGCCCTTGTGTCATTATCCGCAACCTTCTTGAATAGAGTGAATGCTTCGGTTGGAGTAAGCTCGATGATAGATCCTCCCACTGATGCGTCGATGATCGTTCTAGATGCCATGTTGAGTCGTTGATAGAACTTTTGAACTAGGTCCTCCTTCGGGAACTTGTGATGGCACGACTCGAGTATATTCGTTGAAACGCTAAAAAACTTCTGCTATTGTCTTCGTTGGAAATTGAGAAAAAGTAGCAATCTTGCTGCGCAAACTTTGAGTCCTGCCCCGCGAATAATCCTCCTTCATGAAGGCCCTCATATATGCTTCCCAATTTTGTTGTTGAAAGGATCAAGATGTCGACTAGAGGGGGGGGGGGGGGTGAATAGTCGAACCTGAAAATCACAAACTTTTTCGCGGCTGTGAGACCAGGTCCAGAGACTCCGGATATTTTTCCGGATACTCCGGGGAATCCGGAGAATCCGGGAAAATGTCCGGATAGTCCGGCCTGCTAGGGGAGAATTAAATCGACAGGATTTAAACTTGCTCAAAAGTAAATGCGTGAAAAATAGGTTATGCACTTTGAAGTGATACAAGCCTGTTTATCCATTTAAAACCTGTAGGAACCTCAACACGAAGTAGATCGGCACCAAACCCTAGATAAGTGTTCAAGCTAGATACAAGCATGCAACAAGATGAACAAGCACAAGAGACACAGGATTTGTTACCGGAGTTCAACCTCACACCTTGAGGTCTATGTCTCCGTTGAGGTACCCACAAAGGGTGGACCTTTACACCTAGGTCACTTTCCTCCCTCTAGCGACCACGAAGATCAAGCTAGAGTTACTTACTCAATGTCGGGGTAATACAAACTTCCTTGGGCAGCCACAACCTATGGATGCTCCAAGGCAACGCCTAGCCGGCTAGGAGCTCAAAGCTCCAAGAGTAACAAACACGAATTTTGCCAACCAAGCGAAGAACTAGGTGCTCTAGAGATGGGAAATCAGCTCACTAGCACTCTCCAAGCCCTTGCTCTCAAATCCTCTTAACTCCCACAACAAATCTCACCAACTTTGAGCCAAAGGGAGAGAGGGGAGGAGTAAATGAGGGTTGCAACAGTTCAGGACGAAAATGGCAGGGAGATAAGTAAATGAAGGGGTGGAGGGGGCTTTTATACCCCCTCACCCAGAATATAGTCGTTGAGGCTTTATGACCCGGAGTATCCGGGATAAACCCGGACTCTCCGGAAAGTCCGGAGTCTCCCGGCAAAAACCCGGATACTCCGGCCTTCCAAGGCCAGCACCCAAGATAAGATTCCCGTGAATGTGTTGGTGCAAAGGTGTCTCTCATAGGTTTTGTTTTAGCAACTAAAGCACCTGTTCGACTCTTGGAAGACATGATTCCTGTCCCTCTTGATAGTACGGCATTCCTAGGACTCAAATTCAAAAGTAAAAATAAATAAGCCTTCTTAGGAAACCTTTTAGAGCACCACTTTCTTTTTGTGTAGATAACGAGCTGTGCTTGATGCCATATATAATTTTAATACTTGCTCATGGACTAGACAAGATCATTAGCCACTTAGGTGTGTGTCATTATATCACCAAAACCCACTTAGGGGGCCAAGATACTCTTCAATCTCCCACTTTTTGGTGATTGATGACAACACAACTAAGTCATATAAGAGATAAACAATGAATATTTAAAGCTTTTGTAATACTCCCCCTTAATATGTGCATTTTGATTTTGAATATCAAAGGTCCTATTAGGGCCCAAAGTTTGCACAACAAGAAAATCCAGAGAGTATTACAATAGTGGGGTGCTTGTGACATGCAACAGGTTAAAAGGTGAAATGCTCATGACAGATTATGCACTCAACAAAAGAGAGAAGAAATGCGGTCTTTGAGAAGTCCGGATTCTCGGGCCGGAGTCCGAGTGTCGGAAAATCCGGATACTCCGGAAAAAAGTCCGGACTCTCGGGCTTCGGCAAAACGACGAGAAAAACAGATAACACACAGTTTCAATCTAGCATAAGCTGTCCTTAACAAATGTAAAGCAGATAAAACACCACAAGCACACAAGAAAATGTCTCAAACTCACATAGTTTCACACGAGCGAATAATAGAGTTATTACAAGCCAAGTTCCAAATTCAAATTATTACAAACCAAGTTCATTGTTCCAAAGACACGAATAGATAATATCACTCCCCCTTTGGCATCAAGCGCCAAAAAGGAAGTGAAGAGCAGCGGAGTCACTCGGAGTCGTCGTCGTCGTCCTCCTCCTCCTCCTCTTCTTCTTCATTTCCCTCCTCTTCTTCTTCTTCTTGAGCACCTTGGGCGTCCCACTCCGCAAACGGGTCATGAAACTCGGGAAGCTCGCGGTAGGGGTCGGTGGGAAGGCCAAGGTGAGACTTGATCTCGATGATGTCGCGGCGGTTCTCATTGGTCTCCGTGGCGATGGTCTTGCACATGCTGAAAATGCTTTTAAGCACTCTTTTGATCATAGAGCCACGGTGACGACGACGAGGTGGTGAAGAGGAACGTGCAGCGGGTACATCATCATGGGAAGGAGCTGCACTTGACGATCCAACATACTTGCGGCCTTTGGGAGGCCTCTTTGCACGATCACGGAGGTGGCGAAGGGGCTCATGGACAACATCCTTGGGATAGCGGACATTGGTCACTCTCTCAATCATATACATGAGATAGGGGGCATAAGGAAGATGCTTCATTGGATCATTCATGGCCCTCCTCAACTCATTCCAAATGAAGTCAAAGACATAAAAGCCTTCTTCATCCGGCGCCATTCTATTGAGAAGATTGGGAGCAAAATACCTCAAAGCTGTCACATCTCCAATAGGATCGATAGTGGCACGAAAGAATTGATTGAGATAGTAGTAATAAGGGTTAAGTTGGTCCGCCTTGCCCTCAATGGCCGCATCTCGGCTAGGAAACATAAAGGGGAGCTCCTTGGGCTTGTATTTGTTCTCATTGTGCACGGGGGTGCGCCTTTCATCCTTAGAACCAAGACCCAAGAGCCGAGAGAAAGTCATGTAGTCAATTGTGCACTTTTGGCCTTGAGTTGTCCATGTGATGGTGTTGTCATGGGGGTTGAAGTAGTAAGAACAGTGGAATTGAGCAAGGATTTCTTTGTTCCAATTGTACCTAAAGCCCATGATGTCGTAGAGCCCGACCTCCTTGCACTTGTCAATCACCGAGTTGAACACGGTATTGTTGAGCTCCTCATAGTACTTCCAATCGATGTACTTCATAGGCACTATGGGGGCCATGTTCTTGGAGGCCAACTTGGGATTGCGGATCACTAATTGATAGAAGTCCCGGTGGAAGTCACACCAAAACCTAGCCTCAAGTCCCTCTCCCTTGAGATATAGATAGACATTCTCCTCCCTTTGCTCCCTCACTGCTAGGGAGTTCCTTGAGTAGTCCCTAATCATGTGCTCAGCAAATCCAAGGACTGAGCCTGGGTCCCTTAGCTTGATAGGTGTCTCAACCACTCAGACATTGGGTGGAAGGGTAGGGATAAGTCTAGGAGGGGTTTTAGGACAGATGTGAGCAGCTACTCCTTGCTTATGTTTAGGAGGAACTCGAGTAGCTGGGCGGCTTTGGTGGATATAGGGGGCTTGATGGCTCTTTTTGGGATGGGGCTTGTAGCGGGATCTCTCTTTGGCTGGCCCCTTTCCATGACGACGAGGAGGCTCGGGGGATTGCTCATAAGTTTCATCCTCAACTTCATCATCATCACTTTCCGTTTGCTCCTCCTCCTCCTCCTCCTCCTCCACTATTTCTTCTTCACTCCCTTCGGCATAGGAGGGAGGAGGGTCACCCCATCTAGGTCTTGAGCTGCGCTGAGAACTTTCTTGCCCCAAGGCTTCTTGCACGGCCCGAAAAGCGGCGGGGTCATGCCTAGCCTTGGTCCTCCTTTGGGTGGAGGGCTCCTCATTGCCACGGCTGACCTTCAACCTCACCATCTGAATGGATAAAATGATATGGAAGTGAGAGGTTATCAAAGGTGAAGACACGCTGCACTTGTGTTTTAGGGTTGCAGAGCGAACCCCGGATACTCCGGGAAAAAGTCCGGAGACTCCGGATATTCCAGAGACTCCGGGTCCTTCGACCCCGGAGAGTCCGGGTTTCGCAGACCGAAACCCTAAACCACAATGCAGTGAAGTATGTCCACCCAAACTGAGAGGAAACGCAGATCTAGAGCCTAAAGAGTGTTTCCTACCTATTCCCCACTAGGATACTACAAGAACTACGCTAGGGAAATAGATCGGGAAGGTTTCTTTTGAAAATACCTTGGGGAGAGTGGGAAAGGACTTGGATCCTTTGAAACTTGAGTAGATCCTTGATCTTCACTCCTTGGAGCCTTCAAATCCTCACTCTCACGCGATTTCGATGGTTGGATGGGGAAATTGCCCAAGGGGACGCGAGGAGGCAATGGGAGAGATAGGGCACAGTTAAAAGATAGAGTGGGGTGAAATGGAGGGTTTCACTGCGGTCAAAACCTTTTATACTTTTAAAACCCGGAGTCTCCGGGTCAGGTCCGGACTATCCGGGAAACCCGGAGTGTCCGGCCTCAACCCCGGATACTCCGCTCCCCCTGAACCCAGTGAGCAGATTTTCAAGGAATTTGATTTTGAATGGATTTGGAAGGTTGCTTATGTGATAAATGTGAGCCTGAGCAGTATCAACACCTTGAACTAGCCACAAACAAGCAAAGAGAACAATAGTCCAAGTGTTGTACCTAAAGATCCAAATTTTTCAAAAACAAATGCAATACAAGCCTTTTCACAAATCTTTTGTTTTTAAAAGTCCTGTACTAGGTCACTCAAATATGTGCATGATCTCAAGCCAAGTTACGAGAATCCAAGATATTTAGCTCACTCCTCAAAGCACAAAACCTTAGTTCATCAAGAGGCTTCGTGAAGATATCGGCTAGTTGCTTATCGGTGCTCACATGACTTAAAGCGATATCTCCTTTGGCTTCGTGGTCTCTCAAGAAATGGTGTCTTATGTCTATGTGCTTTGTTCTTGAGTGGTTTACGGGGTTGTTCGTTAGCTTAATGGCATTCTCGTTGTCACACAAGAGTGGCACCTTGCTAAACTTGCAACCAAAGTCTCTCAAAGTGAGCCTCATCCAAAGTAGTTGAGCACAACAAGCGCCGGCTGCAACATACTCGGCCTCGGCGGTGGAAAGGGCAACGGAGTTTTGTTTCTTGGAACTCCAAGACACCAAGGACCTTCCAAGGAATTGGCAAGTCCCGGATGTACTCTTCCTATCTACTTTGCAACCGGCATAATCCGAATCGGAGTAGCCAAGTAGATCGAAAGTGGAGCCCTTAGGATACCATAAACCAAGGTTAGGAGTATGAACCAAATATCTAAAAATTCTCTTAACGGCCATTAGATGGCACTCCTTAGGATTAGCTTGAAACCTTGCACACATGCACACACTAAGAATAATATCGGGCCTAGATGCACAAAGGTAAAGCAAAGAACCAATCATGGAGCGATATACCTTTTGATCAATGCTTTTGCCTTCCTCATTTAGATCAAGATGTCCATTTGATGGCATAGGTGTTTTGATGGGCTTGGCGTTGCTCATGTCAAACTTCTTAAGCATGTCATGGGTGTATTTGGTTTGACTAATGAATGTGCCATCCTTGAGTTGCTTGATTTGAAAGCCGAGAAAGAACTTCAACTCGCCCATCATAGACATCTCAAATCTTTTAGTCATGATCCTACTAAACTCATCAACCCAAACTTGATTAGTAGAGCCAAATATGATATCATCAACATATATTTGACATACAAACAAATCATTGCCTTGTTTACGAGTGAAGAGAGTAGGATCGGCTTTGCCTATTTCAAAGCCTTTCTTTAAGAGAAAATCCTTAAGGCATTCATACCATGTTCTAGGGGCTTGCTTGAGCCCATAGAGCGCCTTATGGAGATTGTAGACGTGGTTTGGGAGTTGTAGATCTTCAAAGCCCGGTGGTTGCTCAACATAGACTTCTTCGGAGATTGGACCATTCAAAAAGGCACTCTTGACATCCATTTGATGTAGCTTGAAGTTGTGATGAGTGGCAAAGGCTAGGAGTATACGAATCGCTTCAAGTCTTGCCATCGGTGCATAAGTTTCTCCAAAGTCTAAGCCTTCTACTTGAGTATAACCCTTTGCCACCAATCTAGCTTTGTTCTTGGTCACCACGCCGTCTTCATCTTGTTTGTTGCGAAACACCCACTTGGTTCCAATTACATTTTGTTTGGGGTGTTCCACTAAGGACCAGACTTCATTCCTACTGAAGTTGTTGAGCTCTTCTTGCATTTCCATTACCCAATCAGCATCTCCAAGAGCATCTTCAACCCTAAGAGGTTCCAACATGGAAACAAACGTGTAATGTTCACAAAAATTTGCTAATCTTGAACGAGTTGTTACCCCTCTACGAATGCTTCCAAGTATGTTATCAACGGGATGATCCTGTTGAACACTTTGTCGAACTCTTGGATGTGGGTCAGACACTTCTTGTTGAATCAAGTCCTCATCTTCTCGACTGCATGGTGACGTTTCAGCAGCAGGTCCGGAGTCTCCGGGCTTATCTCCGGATTCTCCGGAAAATCCGGAGTCTCCGGGTTTTTGCTCGGATACTCCGGGTTGCGCAGCAGGGGGCAGATCTGCTGCATCTTCAATTATGCAGTCTTCATCATCTTCTTCTTGAGGCTTGATTTCTCCAATGGCCATCCTCCTTATAGCCCTTTCTGCGGGTACTTCCTTTCCTACACACAATTCATCAACTTTCTCCTCTTGAGAGCCATTAGATTCATCAAACGTCAAGTCACACGTGACTTCAACACAACCAGTGGTTTTGTTGAGGACACGATAGCCATGAGCGTTTGAGGCGTAACCAAGAAAGATACCTTCATCAACTTTAGATGCAAACTTAGAGCTTTTGGGCTTCTTGTTGAGAATGAAGCACTTACAACCAAAAACTCTAAAGTAAGAGACATTAGGCTTTTTACCAATTAGGAGCTCATAGGCGGTCTTGTGGCGAAGCTTGTGAAGATACAGACGGTTGATAGCATGACACGCCGTGTTGATTGCTTCCGCCCAAAAACTATCCGAAGTCTTGTACTCATCAAGCATGGTTCTTGCGGCTTCAATAAGAGTTCTATTCTTCCTCTCTACAATCCCATTTTGTTGTGGAGTGTATGGGACGGAGAGCTCATGAGGACCAGGAGCGTCCCAGTGGTCGATGGATGACCGCTCCTCAGTGATGAGTGATTGACAACGGGTGTTGGACTAACTCTTGGCTTAGTGCGCAGGTGTAGGCTGCGGCCTAGTTCGTGTTGTTGCAGGTGAAGAACGGGCACGAAAGGTCTTCAGCCTTGAGGGGCCTCCGGGAGATGGAGAGACAAGTAGGCTCGGTTTGAGGGACCCGGTGGACAGCGGGACTGGGTGCGGGCCACATGGTGGCGACACGAGCAAGACGAAGTCATGGACAATCGAGCCGGTGCACGGTGGCGGTCGAGTCAAGTGGTTTGGCGGGAGGCCGGACCGAGCACGCGGGGTTTGGTTGTTTGCCCACAAAACCATCGGCGGACGGTTTCTTGGTTTGGGCCTGAAAACCAAGTCCGAGGGCCCAACACGACGGAGACGGGATCCGGGCGTGTCGGGAAGCTTCGAGGCGGAGGACACGCGGCGGGATCGCATGGCTTGCGTCGGGAGGATGCGGGGTGCGGCAAAGGCGTGGCCGTCCGATGGCAAGACCCACAAACATTACCTAAATGCCCCTTGTATCACCAGTAGTTAAGTTAGGGGTAGTCGAGTCATTTACCACTCCGACGGGACTCGATATATAAGCCATGAGTGTGTGTGGATGGCGCTCTCCCTCCGCGACTTAGGGTTTCATTTCCTCCCTCCTCTTTCTCATTTTCGTAGCTATTTTTCTTCCATTTTCTCTAGGCTAGCATGAGAGCTTCATGAGAGATTTGTTGAGAGGGATGGATGCTAGGGCGGCATGCTAGACCTTGTGAATCTTTCCTGGTTTGTATAGAAGAATCGGGGTTGTGTTTTCGTGGCCTTTTTATGCTTATTTTCGTGCCTTTGTTCCCGGTTCGATTCCGCGGATTTGAGTGGGTTTCTCCCCGCATTTCTTTGAGGAAAACATGGATAGATGTCTCGTGCATCTTTGTGATTGATCTTGTGCCCTCAAACGCCGGGAAACCACTTGGATTTGCGCTTTTCGTTCGGTGCTCTAGCTTTTGGTGGTGCTCAAAGGATTCGCGATTCCCGGTGATTTAGGGAGTTAGGAGGCAAGATTTTTGGGATATAGCATCCTTGTGTGACGCTTTTCAAGTCCCAAAACCCTTGTCTCCATAGCTTCAACCGTTTGGGAAATCCGATGATGATTTGGGGGAGTTGACTTTCGGGGTCGGGCGTTTTTACTCCCTCTGTCCGCACCGCGGAGGGTCCGCGGGGTGGCCGGCGGACGGTCCGCGCGGCTAGGGTTTGTCGCGTGTTCGTCGTGTTCTTGCGCGTCCTTGCTTTCGATCTGGTTTGGCTTTTGGTTTTTGTTGCGGTTGGTTTGCGGACGGTCCGAGCTTGAGTAGCGGACGGTCCGTGACCCGCGCGGACGGTCCGCCCGCCTTGGCGGACGGTCCGTTTTTCTCGGGTCGCTTCGGTGGTTCCGTGGCTTTAACGGACGGTCCGCGGGGTAGGGACGGACGGTCCGCGGGGTTGGCGCGGACGGTCCGCGGCATCGGCCGGGCGGTCCGCGAGGCCGGTGCGGACGGTCCGCCCCTCCCCGGCCGGACGGTCCGCCGCAGCTCGTGCGCTTTGCCTCTTGGTTCGATTCCTCTCCTCCTTCTTTCGTGCTTCCGCGTGTGCTTCAAGGAATCGTTCCTAAGGCTAGAGGTTGATCCATAACCTCGTGGTCTTGGCGATTGGTGTGTGATTCGATCCATCGCTCATGTGTGACCGGGGTTTGACTAGGGTATAGGCCGAGTTCTTTGGAAAGAATTTTTATCGGCTCCTATTCACTCCCCCCCTCTCTAGTCAATTGGTATCAGAGCTTGGTGCCGGATTCTTTGCGACTTTGACAAGTCCCGAATCCTAAGATGGCGTACGTTGAGCGGGGCGGTCCGCCGCACTTCGATGGCAAGGGTTACCACAAGTGGGCGGCTCGTATGATGATCTTTCTTCGTGGGAAGCTGTTGGATTTCATTGTGCTTGACAAGACCTATGCTATTCCGGTCAACATCCATACTCTTATGGTGACCGATGCCGGTGCTAAGGCCAAGTATGAGGCTAATGCAAAAGCCGTTGATCACTTGGTCCGAAGCTTGTGTGATCCAGAGTTTGAGCGTGTTCGCCGTTTGAATCTTGCTTGGCAAATTTGGGAGAAGTTGTTGGTTGCTCACGGTGGTGATAACCATGTGAAGGCTCGCCTCTTTGTCTCTTACCGTATGCAATATGAGAATTTCACTCCACTTCCCAGTGAGGACATTGATGCGATGTTTCAGAGGTTCACCGCCATCGTGAACAACATGAAGGCTAATGTTGAGGATTTTCCTTACACCGAGCATGATCAGGCTTTGAAGCTCTTGCATGTCTTGGACCCAAATGTTTGGGGTGCTAAGGTTGAGGCCATCAAGGAGTCTGGGCATTACTTGACTATTGAGTTGGATGACCTCTTTTCTAAGCTCAAGTCGGCTGAGGTTGACGGAAGTTGCAATCCAAGCATGAGGGCTCGACCGACCATAGTCTTGCTCTTGTGGGCGGATCAAAGGGCAAATCTAACCCTTCCCGTCGACGCTTTTCCTTGTCTTCTCTCATGTCCATTCCGGATGAGGAGTTTGATGTCTTGGGTGAGGAGGAGTTGGCCTTGCTCTCAAGAAGGTTTGGACGACTACACGAGAGTCGGAGAAATGCAAGGCGGAGCTCAGGGACGTGCTACAAGTGTGGCAAGCGTGGCCACTTCATCGCTGAGTGCCCGGAAGCGGAGGAGAACAAGTACAAGGTGAACGAGTACAAGGCGCACCCGAGGCGTGAAGACAAGTACTCCTCCAAGGGCAAGCACTTCAACAAGTCCAAGAGCAAGGACAAAGGACAAGCGGCGACCGAGCAAGAGCGGCTACAAGAAGAACAAGGCAAGAGCGATGGTGGCCGGTGCGAGCGACGTCGACTCAAGCTCGAGCGAGGAGCAGTCAAGCTCAAGCAGCGAAGATGAAGACGCCGGGAGGCGCAATGGCAAGAAGAGCGCAAGCCGGAACCTCGCCGGCCGGAGCCGTGTGGCGCTTGAGGGCTTTTGTGGCATGGCCCATAGCTCAAGCGAAGAAGAAGAGCGAGAAGGAAGACGGCGACTCCGACTCGGAGGATGAGGTAAATCGTGACCCCGACTCTTTGCTTGCCGAGATTGCTAGGTTGAATGGCTTGATTGACAAGCCGTGATAGTGTGCTAAGAGATGCCAAAAAGATGAGGAAAGATCTTAGGGCTCAACTTGAGAATGCTAGTGAGAAAGTAGGAGAGTTAGAGTCCAAATTGCTTGAATTGAAACTTGAGAATGACTCTTTGAAACTTGCTCCTACTACTCCTGATGATGTTGAATGTGTTGAGTGTGATGCATGGTTGAATAAGATCAAACTGCTTAATGAGAAGAATGCTTCCACTTTGACTAAACTAGATGCTCTTAGGACTGAATATGATGAGCTTAAGGCTAGACCCACTTTGCTTGGTGCTTGTAAATCATGTCCTACTATGCATGCTAAGCTTGTTGACGCTCGCTCTACTATTAGCTCTTTGGAAGCATCTTTGAAATCTCCTGTTGTCAATGCATGCACTAGCTGTGATGAAGTTACTTTGCGCAATCTTGAACTTACTTCCCGTTTGGATGTCATCTATGAGGAGAATGACTATTTGAGAAAGGTGTTGGGTTGGTTGTCTGGGCAGGAACCTCAATTGAAAATTATGATTGAGGAGTTCAAGAGAGCTGATGGTCGTGGTTTGGGGTTTGAGAAGTTGGGTGAGAAAGTGGAAGAGAACAAGTGGGGAGAGTGTGTATGAGAAGTGTGTTGAGTCTAACCCCGAGTTTGAGGTGATCGGAGAGATCCAAGTCCCACTTCCAAAAGCACCCAAGAACTCTTTCACACCAAAGCCCAACCACCTTTGCAACAAGCTTGACACAACCCAAGATCCACCCAAATTCCCACCTAAGACAAATGACTTCCCGAAACCGTGAAGTTTGTGGGTGAGAAGGGTGAGAAGCCTAGAGAGAAGCCAGAGCCAAAACCAAAACCCATCCCCTTCAGGTGTGAGTATTGTGGCAAGGAGAGGCATCTTGCAGAGTTTTGCTACAAGAGGAAGAGGGATGAGAGGCTTGCTAGGGAGCAAGCAAACCAGGACAGGTATCGCCAGTCTCGCGGTATTCCTGAGCCTAGAGTGCCACTTCCACGGGGTGTGAGAAGTGTGAAGAGTGTTGGTAGAGTTGGAGCTCAGAGTGGTAGGTTTGTGAGGAGAGATGATGGTGTGCGTGCTGGTGAGAGGTTTGGTCGGGCTCGTGGTGGTTTCGCTGGACGTCCCCCTACTCGTCCTCAATACGGGTTTAGGGGAGATGATCGCAGCTTTGGGTTCCAGAGGAACTACGGACCACGTTTTCCCCCTCGTGGTGCCCGTACTCCTCCCATGGGACAAGGGAAGTTTGGTGGCAAGGGAATGATGTTTGCTAACCCCTCTTTTGAGCAGATGGCTCGACACTGGTTTAACTTTCTTTGTGCTAACCCCAGTGTCGAGTCGCTAGCTCACTCTCGTTCTTGTTTCGACTACGGGGGAGGAGGCTTGGAGAACATTTGGTTGATCGACTCCGGATGTTCTCGACACATGACCGGAGATAAGAAGTGGTTCTCCAGCCTCACCCCAGTGAAGGAAAAGATGTACATCACATTTGGGGACAATGGACGAGGAAGGGTGCTTTCGGAGGGTGTTGTGCATGTGAGTGACAAGGTAACGTTGAAGAGAGTGGCTCTTGTGAAGTCTTTGGGTTTCAATTTGCTTTCGGTTTCTCAACCGCTTGATGAGGGTTTTGAGGTGCGTTTCAAGTCCGGCGAGTCTCGTTTGCTTCATTCTCGAGGTGATCTTGTCCGTATGATCATCCCCGAGGGTCGATTTTCGTGGCTGATTTCTCTCGTTCTTTGGGTCCTGCTCGTTGTTTGATGGCTGGTCCTTCTTCTGATTTGTGGAAATGGCATAGGCGGTCGGGACACTTGAGCTTTGATTTGGTTGCCCGCTTGAGTGGTCTTGACCTTGTCCGAGGATTGCCGAGGTTGAAGCTTGAGAAGGATTTGGTTTGTGCTCCTTGTAGGCATGGCAAGATGGTAGCCACTCCCCATCCACCCCTGACCGATGTCATGACCGAACGTCCGACAGAGCTGTTGCATATGGACCTTGTTGGGCCAGCTCGAGTTCGCTCGGTGGGTGGGAAGTGGTATGTCCTTGTTGTGGTGGACGATTACTCTCGCTATGCCTGGGTGTTTTTCTTGGAAGATAAGAGTGAGACATTTGGTTTTGTTCGAGATCTGATCGTGAGGTTGAAAAACGAGAGGCATGGGAATGCTATTCGAGCGATCCGTAGTGATAATGGCTCAGAGTTCAAGATTTCTCTCGTTTTGATGCCTTTTGTCGTGATCTAGGTCTTGAACATCAGTATTCGACCCCTTATGTGCCCCCTCAAAATGGAGTCGTGGAAAGGAAAAATCGGACTCTTTGTGAGATGGCTAGGACGATGCTCGATGAGCACAGGACTCCTAGGAGGTATTGGGCTGAGGTGGTCAATACAGCTTGTCATGTTTCCAACAGGATTTTATTGCGAGCTTTCAAGAAGAAGACCTGTTATGAGCTGATGCATGGTCGGGCACCCAAGGTGAGTCATTTCCGAGTTTTTGGCTGCAAGTGCTTTATTCTTAAGAAGGGAAAACTCGACAAGTTTGAGGCTAGGTCTAGTGATGGTATTTTCTTTGGATATGCTAACCACTCTAGAGCCTATAGGGTGCTTAACCTTGAGACTAACAAAATCATGGAGACTTGCGAGGTGACCTTCGACGAGACAATGCCATGTACCTCTCTTGGCTTTGAATGTGCAGATGATGAAGAGATGGCCGAGGACCTCTTTGAAGAGGAAAAGGATGAAGCTGGAGATGATGATGGAGAGAACCATGCGCCTGAAGCTGAGTATGTACCCACTACTTCCCCTACGACCACTACGGAGCGTGGACCGTCTACTTCATGGACAATGACGGTGCAACAAGAGGACCAGGCGAGAGAAGCTGAAGTTGAGGGGGAGGTAGTCTCGAGGCGCGAGGCTCCCCGACGGATTCAAGAAGTGCATCCCCTGTCAAAGATCATTGGAAACATCGATGAACGCACTACACGGTCGAGGTCCAGGAATTCCTCTCATTTTGCTCATGCTGCTTTTGTTGCCACTTTTGAGCCCAAGGACATTGGACATGCTTTATCTGATGCAAACCGGGTCAATTCTATGCATGAGGAGTTGGAAAACTTTGAGAGGAACCAGGTGTGGGAGTTAGTTGAACCACCTCCAAATTGCCATCCCATAGGAACCAAGTGGGTTTGGAAGAACAAAGAGGGAGAGAATGGGATGGTTGTGAGGAATAAGTCCAGACTTGTTGCTCAGGGGTTTAGTCAGAAGGAGGGGATCGACTATGAGGAGACCTTTGCTCCTGTGGCCCGTCTTGAGGCAATTCGGATCCTCCTAGCCTTTGCCGTGGCTAAAGGGTTCAAGTTGTTTCAGATGGACGTGGAGAGTGCTTTTCTGAATGGGGTCATAGAGGAGGAGGTGTATGTGAAGCAGCCACCTGGGTTTGAGAGCGAGTTGTACCCACACAGGGTGTACAGGTTGAAAAGGGCTCTGTATGGGTTGAAACAGGCGCCCCGTGCTTGGTATGGGAGATTGAGAGGTTTTCTTCGTTGAGCGAGAGGGTTTGTGATGGGTACCGTGGATAGGACTTTGTTTCTCCTCAAGCATGGAAATGACTTGTTGATTGTTCAGATATACGTGGATGATATTGTCTTTGGTGGCTCGTCACATAACCTTGTTTCCAAGTTTGCAGATGAGATGAGCAGGGAGTTCGAGATGAGCATGATGGGCGAGTTGCAGTACTTTCTCGGGTTGCAGATCAAGCAAGTGAAGGACGGTACATTTGTGCACCAGACCAAGTACACGAAAGACATGCTGAGGAAGTTCCAGATGCAAGATGTGAAGCCGATGTCGACTCCCATGGGGAGTACGGCCACTTTGGATGCGGATGAGGACGGAGAACCGGTGGACCGGCGGGAGTACGGGAGCATGATCGGCTCCCTCCTCTACTTGACGGCGACGAGGCCGGACATACGGTTCGGCCGTGTGTCCGTGCGCTCGTTTTCGTGCTTCGCCGAGGACATCACATCGACGGCCGTCAAGAGGATTTTCGTGTACCTACGATCCGCCCCCGGTCTTGGCCTTTGGTATTCTTCCTCCTCGACTCTTTCCCTTCATGGTTTTTCCGATGCGGATTTTGCCGGTTGTCGAGTCGAGAGGAAGTCTACTTCGGTACTTGCCGCTTTCTTGGGTCTTCGTTGGTCTCATGGTCTTCCCGCAAGCGCTCTAGTGTAGCTCGCTCTACCACAAAGGCAGAGTATGTTGCGCCGCGAGTTGTTGTTCCCACTGTTGTGGATTTCATACACTTTGAGAGACTTTGGTGAGGAGTGCACCCGGATCCCACTTCTTTGTGATAGCACCAGTGCCATAAAGCGTAGCCAAAAACCCGGTGCTTCACTCCCGAACCAAACATATAGAAGTGAGGTATCATTTCTTGAGGGACAATGTGGAGAAAGGAACCATTGTGTTGAGCCATGTCCCTACCCAAGATCAGCTTGCAGACATTTTCACAAAGCCTCTCGACCAAGCTACATTTGTGCGCTTGCGGGGGGAACTTGGGGTTTGTTGCCCTTTCTAGTTGATTCTTGGGGGATTTCCTCTGTGTATCATATGTATCATACCATGTTTACTTTGATGTATATACATGCTTTGCTTGATGTATAAACCTTGGTAGGATAGCCATCTTGTCATATATCATGTTGCATTTGTCTCATATTGCATTTTAGGATGATGAGCTTCTTTCATATGCCATATTTGAGTTTCTTTGGCTATTTGTGAGATGTTGGTCATATGTGTGGAGAAATGGTGATGTGAGGCTATGCTCTTGGAATATTTAAGATATATGTGTGGTGAGATAGCCCTTTTTGAAATAAATGCTAATCTTGACTAATTTTTGATGAAATATGCTCCACTCGTGTGTAGTTGTGTATCCATGTCACGCTTTGGTCTAAATGTGCTTTTCATGCTTAGATTGTGCTTGGATGCCTTGTTCTTGCATTTGGGCCAAAGGCCGAATATCATTGTGAATGTTTAGCCTATGTTGCATTCATGGGGGAGCATAAGCTTCTTTTTGCCGCAAAGGCACTTCATGTACCATGAAATGAATTAATCTTGAAAAGAAGTGTATAATGCTTGAAAAATGCTCCATCCATCATGTCTATGCTTAAAATGTCTTATCTTTCACATATGGGTGCAAAACATGTTGCATGATGTTCACCGGTGGAGAAGTCTCCCCGAAGTGGACACATGGCTCATGAGCTTTGACATGACATGCTTTGCTTTATGGGTGTTTGCCATGATCTTTTGCTGAGAATTTGATATCCTTGTATGATCTTTGACTGGTATGCATGTTTGTGGCTCAAGTGTGACATGGATAGGCTTTTACATGTGAAGCGAGCCTTCTTTTGGTAAAACTGCTTAAATCTGAAAATTTTCCTATGTCACATGCTTGTATTTTCATATATTACTTGTGGCAATGCTTTAACTATGCTATGATTCATATGTGTGGTCTTTGTCTCATTTTTCGCCTTTGACACTAGATTTGGCCTATTTGAGAAGCTCATGTAGATGTTTATATGCTTTGTTTTGCATTTCTGCATTTTCACCTTGATTCATACATTGTCAACAAGGGGGAGAAGAGGTGAGCTTAATGAAAATTCAGAAGAGGTGAGCTGAAATTTGGAAGTTTGCATTCACATGTTCAGGGGGAGCTTGCATTTGTTTAGGGGGAGCTTTCATGCTGTTTTTCAGTGTGGAGTTTGTGCTTTGCTTGGCTTGTGACCTTTCTTTGCCTTTCTTTGGTTTTGGTCATGAGTTGAGCTTCTCTGTTTTTCTTTCTTCTTCCTTTATTTCTTTCTCTGAATTTCATTTCGCGTTGTGTGTTGTCAATGCACTCATCAAGGGGGAGATTGAGGACCAGGAGCGTCCCAGTGGTCGATGGATGATCGCTCCTCAGTGATGAGTGATTGACAACGGGTGTTGGACTGACTCTTGGCTTAGTGCGCAGGTGTAGGCTGCGGCCTAGTTCGTGTTGTTGCAAGTGAAGAACGGGCGCGAAAGGTCTTCAGCCTTGAGGGGCCTCCGGGAGATGGAGAGACAAGTAGGCTCGGTTCGAGGGACCCGGTGGACAGCGGAACTGGGTGCGGGCCACATGGTGGCGACACGAGCAAGACGAAGTCATGGACAATCGAGCCGGTGCACGGTGGCGGTCGAGTCAAGTGGTTTGGCGGGAGGCCGGACCGAGCACGCGGGGTTTGGTTGTTTGCCCACAAAACCATCGGCGGACGGTTTCTTGGTTTGGGCCTGAAAACCAAGTCCGAGGGCCCAACACGACGGAGACGGGATCCGGGCGTGTCGGGAAGCTTCGAGGCGGAGGACACGCGGCGGGATCGCATGGCTTGCGTCGGGAGGATGCGGGGTGCGGCAAAGGCGTGGCCGTCCGATGGCAAGACCCACAAACATTACCTAAATGCCCCTTGTATCACCAGTAGTTAAGTTAGGGGTAGTCGAGTCATTTACCACTCCGGCGGGACCTGATATATAAGCCATGAGTGTGTGTGGATGGCGCTCTCCCTCCGCGACTTAGGGTTTCATTTCCTCCCTCCTCTTTCTCATTTTCGTAGCTATTTTTCTTCCATTTTCTCTAGGCTAGCATGAGAGCTTCATGAGAGATTTGTTGAGAGGGATGGATGCTAGGGCGGCATGCTAGACCTTGTGAATCTTTCCTGGTTTGTATAGAAGAATCGGGGTTGTGTTTTCGTGGCCTTTTTATGCTTATTTTCGTGCCTTTGTTCCCGGTTCGATTCCGCGGATTTGAGTGGGTTTCTCCCCGGATTTCTTTGAGGAAAACATGGATAGATGTCTCGTGCATCTTTGTGATTGATCTTGTGCCCTCAAACGCCGGGAAACCACTTGGATTTGCAGTTTTTCGTTCGGTGCTCTAGCTTTTGGTGGTGCTCAAAGGATTCGCGATTCCCGGTGATTTAGGGAGTTAGGAGGCAAGATTTTTGGGATATAGCATCCTTGTGTGACGCTTTTCAAGTCCCAAAACCCTTGTCTCCATAGCTTCAACCGTTTGGGAAATCCGATGATGATTTGGGGGAGTTGACTTTCGGGGTCAGGCGTTTTCTGCTCTGTCCGCACCTGGCGGACAGTCCGCGGGGTGCTGGCGGACGGTCCGCGCGGCTAGGGTTTGTCGCATGTTCGTCGTGTTCTTGCGCGTCCTTGCTTTCGATCTGGTTTGGCTTTTGGTTTTTGTTGCAGTTGGTTTGCGGACGGTCTGAGCTTGAGTAGCGGACGGTCCGTGACCCGCGCGGACGGTCCGCCCGGCCTTGGCGGACGGTCCGTTTTTCTCGGGTCGCTTCTGGTGGTTCTGTGTGCTTTAACGGACGGTCCGCGGGGTAGGGACGGACAGTCCGCAGGGTTGGCGCGGACGGTCCGCGGCATCAGGCCGGGCGGTCCGCGAGGCCAGTGCGGACGGTCCGCCCCTCCTGGCCGGATGGTCCGCCAGAGCCTGTGCGCTTTGCCTCTTGGTTCGATTCCTCTCCTCCTTCTTTCGTGCTTCCGCGTGTGCTTCAAGGAATCGTCCCTAAGGCTAGAGGTTGATCCATAACCTCGTGGTCTTGGCGATTGGTGTGTGATTCGATCCATCGCTCGTGTGTGACCGGGGTTTGACTAGGGTATAGGCCGAGTTCTTTGGAAAGAATTTTTATCGACTCCTATTCACTCCCCCCTCTCTAGTCGCCATCTGATCCTTCAGCTCATGACCAATGCCTTCTTCATCAAGATACTCTTCAATGTTGGTGTTCTTGAACTCGGTGCCATTGTCACTTCTTACTCTTTTGATCTTCACATCAAACTCATTTTGGGCTCTTGTTGCAAGTTTCTTGAATATTTCATGAACTTTGCTCTTGTCTTTCATAAAGAATACCCAAGTGTACCGAGAGTAATCATCAACAATGACAAATCCATACTTGTTTCCCCCAATGCTAACATAGGCTACCGGACCAAAGATATCCATGTGAAGTAGTTCCAATGGCCTTGTGGTAGATACAATGTTCTTGGCGGGGTGAGGAGCACTAACTTGCTTTCCGGCTTGACAAGCACTACAAATTCTATTTTTCTCAAAATGAACGTTTGTTAGTCCTAGGATGTGTTCCCCCTTTAGAAGCTTATTGAGATTGTTCATCCCAACGTGAGCTAGTCGTCGATGCCAAAGCCAACTCAAGCTAGACTTTGCCAATAAGCATGTATCAAGTTGGGCTTTATCCGATGAAAAATCCACCAAGTAAAGCCTTCCCTTGAGTTCACCCTTAAAGGCAACAGAGTCATCGCCCCTTCTAAAGACGGTCACACCCTCATTTGTGAACAAACAATTGTAGCCCATCTCACAAAGTTGTGAGACGGACAACAAGTTGTAGTCCAAATATTCAACTAAATAAACATCGGAAATTGAATGATTGATTGAGATAGAAATTTTACCAAGACCAACAACCGTTCCTCCACCATTGCCTCCAAAGGCAATGGTTTCCGTAGGATTTTCAATCATATCACAAGATGTAAACATTTTCTTCTCTCCGGTCATATGATTGGTGCATCCACTATCAATCACCCATTTGGTCCCACTGGAGGAATATGCCTACAAAACAAATTATGCTTGTGTTTTAGGTACCCAAGTGGATTTGGGTCCTAGAGTGTTAGTCACAAGAATCTTGGGCACCCACACACTCCTTTTTATCATTGTTCCTTTTGTGCGAGGCCCTACATACTTGGCAACCACCTTACCCTTGTGGTTCCAAGTCAACACATAATCGGCATAAAAGCTATCTTGTGAAGCATGAGATTTGGGCTTCTTGATTGACTTGTTAGGCTTTGAGTGTGGTGCTTGTGAGGTCACTTGGGTGCTCTTGAACTTGATTGGAGTGTTGTATCTCACTTGATTGTCATGCTTCTTGACACCCATTTGCTTCATCCCATGCACCACATTCCTTGTTCCCATACCTTTGGTGTGGTGATTCTTGATGAATGGGATGGGGTCTTTGTACCTTGTTCTTGCTTACCGAGCCCCTTCCCATCCTCAAAGCCAAACTTCTTCATGTAGCTTGACCCAAAACCTTTGGTGTGGTTTTCAAACTCACCTCTCTTGGGTTCTTTCTTCTTTTCAATTATAAGGGAGTTTGACAACCTAGCAATTTCCTTTCTCATGGCATTCATCTCCGCAACATTAGTATCACAAGCATTTATATCAAATTTATAACATCTAGAACAACCTTTGCTTGTTGATGTTTGAGAGTTTGAGAGAGCATCATTAGATGAAGTTGTAGCAGTGTTCTTGAGGTTGTCAAGTTGAAATTCTATTGCTATGTGACTAGTCTTTAAGCTATCAAAGCTCTTTTGAAGTTCAAGCTTTTCATCCTCAAGTTTCTTGCAAGCATCCTTAGCTAGGAAAGATTCCCTAGTTAATTCATCTACCACCAACTTATCTTTAGCTAGGGATTTCTTGAGGCTAAGAATTTCTTTCTCCTTTTCTTTGAGCGAGTCCTCTTGCACCTTGAAACCCTTCTTTTCAATTACAAGGGCATCCTCAAGGGCAATGGTTTTCTCCCGCTCAAGTCTAAATAGTTCTTCTTGCACCTCAAGAGTCCCATCTCTATTCTCAATTTCTTTCATTAAAAACATGATTTTCTTAGTTGCCTTTTTACCAAAGCTAGTGATCATTTTTTCAAAATCGAAATCATTTTCACTATCATCATCTAGAGGAGGGGTAGGAGTGTCAACCTTGGAGCCCCTAACCATGAGGCAAGTGTGGGTGAAGTCATCTTCATCATCGGTGAGATCTTCAAATAATGATGACTTGTTGATTGGTTCCTTAATGGTTATGGTAGCAAGACCGGCTTCTATGTCGGAGTCGGAGCTATCATCATTTGAATCCCATTCTTCACCCAAATGAGCTTCACCAACTTCCTTTCTCTTGTTCTTGTCAAACTTGTTGGTGTCTCTTCTTCTCACCTTTATGTTAGGGCACTCCGCAATGAAATGTCCCTCCTTGCCACATCCAAAGCATGGTCTCTTTGAGGATCTCTTGGTCTTGATCTTGTCCCTGTCCTTGTTCTTGTTGAGGAAGCCACTTCTCTTGAACATTTTGTTGAACTTCCTCACAAAGAGAGCCATTTGTTCGGGGGTCATGTCCATGTCACTATCTTCATCATCATCTTCCTCGGCCATGATTCTTGAGGTTGATGAGCTTGACCTTTTCTCCTTGTTAGATGCCTTGAGGGCCACTCCCTTGTTCTTCTCAAGTTGTTCATGCATCTTTGACATCTCTTGTGAGAGCTTGGACTCCTTGACGGTGATAAGGTGTTCTTCCATTCTTCCAATCACATCCACTGGAGTGAACTTGTTGAATCCTCTCTTTTCCCTTATGAGAGTAGGGAGTTGAACATCCCTTGCCATGTACACGGAGAGGATCTTGTCAACCACTTCTCTTCTTCCCCATCTTGTACTTCCAAGTGATTTGATCTTGTTGATGATCTTGTTTAATCGGTTGTACATGTCTTGAGGTGATTCATCGTCCTTGATGACAAACCGGTTTAGCTCACTTTCTAAGGCTCGGATCCTTCCTTCCCTTACTTGCTTTGTCCCTTCATGATTGATGAACAAGGTGTCCCACACTTCTTTGGCGGACTTCAATCCATCTACCTTGTCATATTCTTCGGCCGTGAGTGAACTCTTGATGATGCGGATGGCTTGATAGTTTCTTTGTATCTCATTTGCTTGATCTTGAGTTAGTGTCGCATCACCACTTGGAAATGTAATTCCCCTGTTCACAATAGTCCAAAGTGCGGGATTCACCGCCATCAAATACTCCACCATCGAGTTCTTCCACTTGGAATAGCCGGTTCCATCAAATTGGGGTATCTTCCCAATGTGGCTAGAACCCGATGGATGGTTAAAAGATAAGCGAGAATAATCGAAAGAGGTTCGAGTGTAATCCCTTGATGGTCGACGAGCGGAGCGGGTGGATCTTGCATCATCGAATTCTTCGTCCTCACTATCGGAGGACTCATCACCTCTTCTGGGCGCTTGATGACTAGTGCTTGCACCACGAGTGTTGTCTCCTCTAGGGGGAGGAGGCATGCCAATAACATTGTTGACGGGATCACCTTCGGCGAGAGGCGTGGCTTGATCATTTGGATTCGACATCTTCTTGACTCCAAGCGGTTAGGATTCAAATACGGAGCACCAGGCTCTGATACCAATTGAAAGGATCAAGATGTCGACTAGAGGGGGGGTGAATAGTCGAACCTGAAAATCACAAACTTTTTCGCGGCTGTTAGACCAGGTCCGGAAACTCCAGATATTTTTCCGGATACTCCGGGGAATCCGGAGAATCCGGGAAAATGTCCGGATAGTCCGGCCTGCTAGGGGAGAATTAAATCGACAGGATTTAAACTTGCTCAAAAGTAAATCTGTGAAAATAGGTTATGCACTGAAGTGATACAAGCCAGTTTATCCACTTAAAACCTGTAGGAACCTCAACACGAAGTAGATCGGCACCAAACCCTAGATAAGTGTTCAAGCTAGATACAAGCATGCAACAAGATGAACAAGCACAAGAGACACAGGATTTGTTACCGGAGTTCAACCTCACACCTTGAGGTCTACGTCTCCGTTGAGGTACCCACAAAGGGTGGACCTTTACACCTAGGTCACTTTCCTCCCTCTAGCGACCACGAAGATCAAGCTAGAGTTACTTATTCAATGTCGGGGTAATACAAACTTCCTTGGGCAGCCACAACCTATGGATTCTCCAAGGCAACGCCTAGCCGGCTAGGAGCTCAAAGCTCCAAGAGGAACAAACACGAATTTTGCCAACCAAGCGAAGAACTAGGTGCTCTAGAGATGGGAAATCAGCTCACTAGCACTCTCCAAGCCCTTGCTCTCAAATCCTCTTAACTCCCACAACAAATCTCACCAACTTTGAGCCAAAGGGAGAGAGGGGAGGAGTAAATGAGGGTTGCAACAGTTCAGGACGAAAATGGCAGGGAGAGAAGTAAATGAAGGGGTGGAGGGGGCTTTTATACCCCCTCACCCAGAATATAGCCGTTGAGGCTTTATGACCCGAGTATCCGGGATAAACCCGGACTCTCCGGAAGTCCGGAGTCTCCGGGCAAAAACCCGGACACTCCGGCCTTCCAAGGCCAGCACCCAAGATAAGATTCCCGTGAATGTGTTGGTGCAAAGGTGTCTCTCATAGGTTTTGTTTTAGCAACTAGAGCACCTGTTCGACTCTTGGAAGACATGATTCCTGTCCCTCTTGATAGTACGGCATTCCTAGGACTCAAATTCGAAAGTAAAAATAAATAAGCCTTCTTAGGAAACCTTTTAGAGCACCACTTTCTTTTTGTGTAGATAACGAGCTGTGCTTGATGCCATATATAATATTAATACCTGCTCATGGACTAGATAAATTCATTAGCCACTTAGGTGTGTGTCATTATATCACCAAAACCCACTTAGGGGGCCAAGATACTCTTCAGTTGTGCTACAGGTAAAGTGTAGAACCATTGCAAAGTTCTACCAAGCAGAGAGAATGGAAAAAGCCTTGCCCTCATTTGATTTTGATTCACCCCATCCAAATGTTTGACTAAGTTGAATGAACGCTTGGAGGTGAAGGTTAGGATCTCCTTTCACTACAAGAAAAACGCCGACAAGTGACGCAAAAAAGCTGTTTCTCGTCATAAACCACGATTAATGACACTGGTTGTTACGAAAACGCGCTGTCATTAATTGAGCGTCACAAACCGCGATTAATGAAGAGACCTTATTTCCCGGCGTCATGAGTTTAATGATGCATGGAAAATCATCTATACAATGCGTCATAAGTTCGGTCCTGCAGCTTTGCCACGCTGGACATAATCTGATGTGGCATCCGATGTGGTATGCCAATTATGATAAATCCTATGCGTCATAAAACGAATTTGGCCCGTTTGTAGTTGGGTTGAGCCCAAAACTATTCCTGTAGGCTGGCGTTGTTTATATAGGATGAAAAAGATTTTGCTGGGCGCAATTGTAGCTTTTTAGATGAAATTTCATTAGGGCGTGCCTGTTTTCATTGGGTCGAGTCCAATAGGTGCACACATTGTTGCGACCTTCTATGTCACGTTAATTTTGAAAAAAATGACTTTTGGCCCAAATAAAGTTGGGCTAAGCCCACTGACAGACAATATAAAATTAACTAATCATGCATTAGTATTAATGGATTTCATTTCAATTCTGATTTTTTTGAATAATTCCGATCTGGTTGGCAAAATAGTAATCAACAGATATTTCTTTATACAATATAACAAACTATTTTTACTATCAAGCACGACCATATTGTTCATCACACATCACAAATTATTACAAGATAGGGTAACAATATCACAAGGAATATTGATTAACAAAGCTAAATCTAGTGCATAATCACGAGAGAAAGTGGAGATTTGATCTAATGATCTTTACCTCTTCATCTTTTACTGCTAAGAAGAAGACGAAGGAGGTTCTCACTGTCTTCGGTTAGCTTCTGCAACCTCTTAATCTCAGCAGACTGCATTTTCAGAGTTGATTCTGATTCTTCGGTCTTCTTCTTCAAACTACATAATTCTTTCTAGTGAGCAACAAACCGTTGTCGAAGTTGTACCCCATCCTGATTGGGAGCGTCAACACGCTCTTCATCAACACTACTACATAAAGATTTGGCACCCATTCTTGAGTACTCGAGTGCCTCTGTTTTAATTTGTTCGGGAAGAAGCATCATTGACTTGGTAGCTTCCATCTAGCAACAGTGGATCCCAAGTCAGATTAGGACCTTGTAATTGATTCGAACTAAGGAAACAAAGGTGTTAAGTTTGTTACCTTGGAGCAGGTTTGAATAGGAGCGACTTCAGATGTTGACCCTTTGGCCCGCTGAAACAAGTACAAGAACAAAAGGTAAGGGTTGAGATCATTCACAATCGGAAACAAAGAAGGTGTTAAGTTTGTTACCTTAGAGCAGGTCTGAATAGGAGCGACTTCAAATGTTGACCCTTTTGCCCGCTGAAACAAGTACATGAACAAGAGCTAAGGGTTGAGATCATTCGCAATCGGAAACAAAGAAGGTGTTGAGTTTGTTACCTTGGAGCAGGTCTGAACAGGATCGACTACAGATGTTGACCCTTTGGCCCGCTGAAACAAGTTCAAGGACAGGAGATAAGGGTTGAGATCATTAGCAATCGGAAGAATAAGTTGACTTGGAAGAATCTCTTGCCATAGGGAACAGAAGATCCACAATCACCGAAGCATGCAACAACAATATTCAAAGGCAAAGAGCATGGGGAACTTCTACAAAGCACAAATAAGTTGACTTGGAAAATCTCTTGCAATAGGGAACAGAAGATCCACAATCACCGAAGCATGCAACAACAATATTCTGTGGCAAAGAGCATGGGGAAGCAGTCCAACAATTTCATCTACAAATTTCTACAAAGCTCAAATAAAATGACTTCTAACAAACTCTTGCGATAGGGCACAGTAGATCCACAATCACCCAAACATGAAACAATATTATAGAAAGACAAAGAGCATGGGAAAGCAATCTAATTGAATCGATCAATACAGGGAGGAGACCGCAGACCTAATGAATAGGATGGGAAGAAGGTGTAGCTGTTGAATGTCGTCTCGATTTAGCTACCCGACCTTGCGCCTTCAGCACGATGTTCTACGCATCTGTTGCAGATCTGCGGCCGTAAGGGTGAGCCTCGGGGGAGCCGACAGAGCAATGAGTTTGAAACATCTTGCAGCTTCAAGGACGTTGCCGAGAAGTGAAGGATGGATTAGGCGACCAGAGAGGGGGGGGGGGAGTGAATGGGAGCCGATAAAAATTCTTCCCGAAGGTTGAACTCGACCTATGTCCCAAATTCACAACCAAGGATTCCCACACGAGTTTGCCAAGGTCGCATAGTCACAACGAACCTACCAACCCTAGGAACAAACCCCAAGCAATCCCAAAGCAAAAGCGAGACTCAAGAAGCAAAGGACTTAGCAGCATTGAGAAACACCAGGCGGACCGTCCGCAAGCACCTGGCGGACTGTCCGCGTGGCCTAGGCGGACCGTCCGCAGGTCTGCGGCGGACCGCCCGAAATCAGCTCCCGAACCACCAGTACTGCACCTCAATAACGGACCGTACGCGACGGGCCCGCGGACTGTCCGCCCCGTCACGGACCGTCCTACACTCTAGTACGGACCGTCTGTGAACTTCGTGCACCAAAAATCCACTGACAAAATGGATCGAATGAAAGGCACGCAAGAACTCACGAAGAACATGACGAACACCCATTCAGTCGGATCCTCGCAGACCGTCCGCAGGTGCCTGGCGGACTGTCCGCCACACTCGGACAGAAGCACCCCGAAATCGAAAATGCAAACATGAGTTCACCTATCCATCCATGGATCTCCCAAACGGCTTGAGCTCTTGAGGAAAAATTTGGGGAGATGTGAAGCGTCCCTAGGGGATGCTATGCCCCAAAACTTGAGCCCTCAAACGAACTATATCACTGGGAATTGAATCGCAACGGAGCTCTACCAAAAGCTAGGGTTCCAACCGAAATCCTTCAATCAGAGGCCAAATTCAGAGTTTGAAGGGTCATGATCAAGCACAAAGATGCACAAGGCAACTATCCATGATCCCACCAACAAATCCAAACCCAAACACCTCAGAATCGAAGGAACAAGCCGCACACAAAAATCCAAGGAACATAGCTCAAAAAAGACATGAAAATCACACGAGCTACAAGAGGGAAATCGACGCAACCATGAAATCTTCCATTCACTCGGAGGTCAGATTCTTTACAAACGGAGGAAAAATCTAAACCTATGGAGCAATGAAATGAGAAGTAGTTCGGAAGGATGGTTTGCCTGGAAACCCTAGAGCTAATATATATGAGTCCCTCCCGGGCCAGGCAAAAGACCACACTACTACTAGCACTTAAGTTGTGATACAAACCCCTCAGGGGCATATAGGTCATATCACACTCCTCTTCATCACAGGGCCACGCCGTTGCCGTAGGCCGCGTCCTCCCGATGCAAGCCCTTCGATGCCGCCATGTGTCCGCCGACATCGAAGCTTCTCGGTGCGCCCGGATCCCGTCTCCGCTCGCCGAGCCTTCGGTCTTGGTTTTGTGGCTCTACCAAGTAACCCGACGGTTTTGTGGTGAACCACCGCAAACCCCGCGTGCAGACTTCAGTCTTGAGCCACTACCCTGCACCGGCTCCTGTCCACGACTTTGTCTTGCTTTTCTTGCCACCATGCGGCCCGCACTCAACCCTGCTGGCCACCAGGTCCCTCAAGCCGAGCCTACTTGTCTCTCAACTCCTCGGATGCCCCGCAAGGCATAGACCTTTCGCGCTTGCTCTTTACCTGCACCAATGCAAATCATGCCGCAACCTGCACCGTACCTAAAATACTCAGCCAAGAGTCAGTCCACACCACGTTGTCAATCACTCATCACAGCTAGGAGCGACCATCCACCGGTCCTCAGATACTCCGGTTCTCAATCTCCCCTTTGATGAGTGCATTGACAACACACACAAGTAACCAATTCAGAGAAAAGAAAAATGAAAAGAAACGAACGAGAAACTCAAACAAGTGATCAAAAGCCAAACAAAAGCCAAGAAAAGATCACTTGAGTGAGAAAAATCTCGGTCCCCTAAGGCAAGGGCAACGACTCAACACAATCGAGATAAAATGCTCCAAAATTGCCGACTCCTCAAGGTGAGGCAAAAGGGCTCGACACCATCGGCAAAAGAGCACAACTAAAATTCAGGCGAAAAAGAGCTCCCAAATGCATGAATGCAAGCTCCCTCTGAACAAATGCATTTCTCCCAATTTTTCTTCCCTTGATGCAAAGCTCCCCCTTGGAACATGAATTGGGTACTCCCCCCCTTGTTGGTAATGCATGAATCAAGTCTACAAATGCAAGCATGTGCTTCTCAAATATACAAAGAGCACTACCACATGCTAAAGTTGAGACATAGACAAGCAAAATAGCCACAATTTGATCACAAGCATCGTCAACACGATAGAAAGGGACATACAAGCAAGTGACATAGCCATGGTCAAAACAAAGCATTTTTCACAAAAATTCCCTCTCATGAGCATAGGACCCACACATGGTCAAAATGAGCACAAACAACATATAACTCACAAACTTCATGCAAGGTCACAAATTCTCATCACAAGGTCATCACAAACACCTACAAGCTATCTCATGTCATGTCAAAGCCACTGAGCCATGTGTCTACTTCTAGATATGAGACTTCTCATTAGTGAACATCATGCAACGATTTAGCACCCAAGATAAGGAATTTGAAGCATTTAAGACATGGAAGCATATTTTTCAAGCATAGGCATCTCACATACCATTTTCATGATTTTCAAATTAAGCATGGTACATGAAGTGCCTTTGCGGCAACAAGAAGCTTAGGCTTCTCCACAGGGTAGCATGTAGGCTAAACATTCATGATGATAAATGGATCTTTCATCCTAAATAAAAAGAACATGGTTCCAAGCATAAATAAGCAAGATATAGCCATAAGTACCCAATTTGAACATGAGAGGCATTCTACTCACAAGAGAGGATCATATATCATTTTCACAAAATGAAGCCATCCACAAGCATATATATCCTAAATCTACCAAGAGCATAGCTATACATCTCATGAGCATCACAAACATAGTCACAACCTCATATCTAGCATATCATGGTGGGCAAAGCATATGAGAGAAGCACATCTCTATGGCATATGATACAAATGCAGTCTATGATACAAAGATACAAGCATGATATGATACATAAATGAAAATGCAACATGCATATGTACATCAATCCTCCCAACCAAAGCTCAAAAAGGAAAAACGACTCCAAGCTCTCCTCGCAAATGTGTAAATGTAGCTTGGTCCAAGGGCTTGGTTAGGATATCGGCAAGCTGCTTTTCTGTTGGTACATGGATGAGGTCTATGTTTCCCTTCTCAACATTGTCTCTTAGAAAGTGGTACCTCACTTCTATGTGTTTGGTTCTAGAGTGAAGCACAAGGTTTTTGGCAACACTAATGGCACTCGTGATATCACACATGAGAGGTACATGGGAACACTCCTCACCAAAGTCACTCAGCGTGTATGTGATCCAAAGTAGCTGTGAGCAACAACTAGCGGCAACAACATACTCAGGTTCTGTGGCAGACTGGGCTAGACTAGATTGTTTGTGAGAAGACCAAGAAACAAGCGAAGACACCAGAAACTGGCAAGTACCCGAAGTCGATTTCTGATCGACTCGACACCCCGCAAAGTCGGCATCCGAAAAACCTAGAAGCTAAAGGGAAGAGGACGCTGAGTACCAAAGACCGAGCTCAGGAGTGTATCGAAGATACCTGAAGATCCGCTTGACGACATGCCTATGTGAAGTCTTCGGCGACGCCTGAAAACGAGCACACAGACACACAGAAAACTAGATGTCCGGCCTCGTCGCCGTCAAGTACAAGAGGGAGCCGATCATGCTTCGGTACTCCTTCTAGTCCACGGGCTCTCCGTCCTCGTCTACGTCGAACACTGTAGTCGTACTCATCGGTGTCGACAGGGGCTTCGAATCGTCCATCTTGAACTTCTTGAGGTTGTCATTCGTGTACTTGACTAGATGCACAGAGGTTCCCTCCTTCGCCTGCTTGATCTCGACCGTGTCGTATGCTCATTGATGTCGCTGATGATTCTTGATGGTTGATGATCGACTTGAACGCGCCTCGGTGCCTCTTGCCTGGAGACAACCGCCCCCTCAGTAGCTGCTTCCACTTAATCTTTCTGGATCGTGGATGGTGTAGGGGATGGACCATCCTACACCATAGTCATCGTAGTGGAAGTAGAGGGTACATGCGTGGCTAGAGCTTCACCATCATCACCATCATCCTCTCCAGCATCATCCTCCTCATCCTCAAAGATCTTCTTGCCAACTTTGTCGTCGCCTGCACACTCAAAGACAGATGAATTGCATGGTTGTGTCTCGTCGAAGGTAACCTTGCAAGTCTCCATGACTAGATTAGTATCAAGGTTGAGCACCTGAAATGCTCGAGAATGACTAGCATAACCCAAGAAAATCCCATCGGAGTACCTCGACTCAAACTTATCAAGCCTACCCTTCTTGAGAATAAAGCACCAACAACCAAAAGCTCTGAAATGGCTCACTCTAGGTGCTCGCCCGTGCATGAGCTCATAGCACGTCTTGTTCAAGAAGGCCCTCAGAAAAATCTGGTTCCCAACATTGCAAGCGGTATTCACCGCCTCCACCCAATATCTTCTCGGAGTCCTATGCTCGTCAAGCATCGTCCGAGCCATCTCACAAAGGGAACGATTTTTCCTCTCAACTTCACCATTCTAACAAGCCACATAAGGAGAAGAAAACTGATGTTCGAGACCCAAATCACGACAAAAGGTTTCGAAACGAGAGTTTTTAAATTCACTGTCATTGTCGCTACGAATAGCTCGAACAACATCTCCATTCCTCTCATTCTTCAACCTCAAGATCCGATCCCGGACAAACCAAACGTCTCCCCCCCTTGTCAGCTAAGAAGAAAACCCAAGCACAACGAGAATAGTCGTCCATGATCACAAGGACATACCATTTCCCACCTGCCAAGCACACACGAGCTGGACCAACCAAGTCCATATGGAACAGCTCGCATGGCCTCTCTGTCATAACGGATGTTAGAGGCGGCGACCATCTTGCCATGCCTACACGGAGCACATACCAAATCCTTTTGGCATTTCAACTTTGGCAATCATCGGACCAATCCTAGCCCACTCAAGTGTGACAACAAGTCAAAACTCAAGTGACCTAGTCTCCTATGCCATTTCCAAAGCACCGCCGAAACACCAGCAACCAAGCAACGAGAAGAGCCAACACACTGAGAAAAAATGGCTCTGAAAATCTGACCCTCGGGGACGATCATGCACACGAGATCGCCTCGAGAGTCCAAGACACGAGAATAGCCCGTTTTGAAACGGACTTCAAAACTCTCATCAAGAAGCTAGGAAACAGAAAGAAGATTGTACCCCAAAGACTTGACAAGAGAAACATGCCGAAGAGTCACAGACTCACTCACCTTCACCGTGCCCACTGAAAGCACTCTACCTTTCCCATTATCACCAAAAGTGATGTACTCTTTGGTCATCACCGGGGTGAGGCTGGAGAACCACCTTCGATCTCCGGTCATGTGTCGAGAGCAACCAGAGTTGATCAACCAAAAGCCCTCCATGCCTCCCACCTGCAAAATCAAAAATGAGAGCGAGAGTGAGCAAAAGACTCAACGTTGGGGTTAGTACAAAACCAATCAAACCAGTGCCTTGACATTTCCTTAAACATGGGGTTAGCAAAATCCATCCTATCTCTCCTAGGTGGAACACCCACACATCCCCTTGGAGGACTATGCGTACCACGAAGGGGAGACCGTGGCCCGTATCTCCTCTAGGACCTAAAGCTGTGATCGTTCCCCCATACTCGTATTGTCCACGAGCGAAGGAATGCCCAACAAACTCACCACACCCAAACCCAACTCGCCTACCACCTTCTCTATGTGGTGGCTCACCTCGAGGCACAAACTCACGCCTCTCACGAGGGTAAATGGTACGCATCATACCCTTACCTCTTGGCACCAACCTAGGCTCAGTCACACCGTGAGAAGGGCGGTACCTGTCCTTGTTAGCCAACTCTCTAGCCAACCTCTCCTCACGCTTCCTCCTGAAGCAAAACTCATCAAGGTGCCCATCCCTCCCACAATGCTCACAATGGAAGGGTTTTTGTTTTGGCTTTGGTTTTGGGCTCTCTTTGGGCTCTGGCTTCTCCTCACTCGGTTTCTCTCCCTTCTTCCAAAAGAAATCATTCCCCAATTCACTCTTGAACTTGATGGGTTTCTGGAAGTTGTCGGTTTGTGGAGGAAACACAGGTGGAGCTGGGGTTGTGTCTAGTCGGTTCCTAAGATGATTTGGCGTAGGAACAAAGGTATTTTTGTGGTGGGTTCTTGGTGGCTCTGGGATATCTCCGATCTTCCCCTCATTCTCACCACTTCCCTCACCAATCTTGTTTGCCCCAAGCGCTTCCCTATCCTGGCGCTTGTATGTCTCGATCATTATCCTCAACTGAGGCTCATGACCAGACAACCAACCCATCAACTTTCTCAACTCATCATTCTCATCCTGCATGCGATCAACATGGTGTGCAAGCTCCATATTCTTCACAACATTTATTTCACAAGTAGAACATATTGTAGGAATGGGAGCTTTCAGCTGAGCTTCTAGAGATCTAGCATAAACAAGCAAACCATCTAGCTTCTCATGCAAGATAGAACAAGAAGTGTAAGCACCAAGCAAGGAGGGTCTAGATTTCATCTCATCTAGCTCAACCCTAAGCACATCTAGTTCCTCAACCTTGGAGTCATACTTCTTCTTAAGCATAGTAAATTCACCAAGAAAAGTGGAAGAATCAATGCATTCAGGTTCAGTCACACCAGAAGCAAACTTAAGAGAATCTATTTGAGCCCTAGCACCATCAAGCAAGGATTCTAGCTCAACCACCTTCTCCTTAGCCTCTCCAAGCAAAGACCTATACTCCCTCTTCTCCTTGTTAGTCTTTCTAAGCACATCATCATGGTTGTCAAGCAAGTCATTCAACTTAGCATTCTCCGCTATCAAGAAGGATGGATCATTGTTTACCTATTCCTCAGAGTCGGAGCTTGAGTCATCCTTGTTGCTCTTCTTGCTTGCGGAGCTATGTGCCATGCCGCAAAAGCCTTGGGTGATGAAGCACAGGCCATTGATGTTCTTGCTCGACCGCTTTCCCTTGTGCCAGTTCTCATCTTCATCAGTTGAGCTCGATGAAGAGTAGCAGGAGCTTGAGTCGATGTCGCTTGCACCGACAACCATCGCCCGCTCCTTCTTCTTGTGACCACCACTCTTCCTTGGACTCCGCTCGGACTTTTTCTTGCCCTTGTAGTCGTCCCTCGAGCAGTGCTTGTGGTCGGTCCTCGGACGGTGCTTGTTCTCGGGCTTGACCTCCATGGCTTCCGAGCACTCGACGATGAAGTGTCCGTACTTCCCGCACTGGTAGCACATGCCCGAGCTCCTCCGAGTGTTCTTCCGGTTCATGTACATGCGCTCGAACCGCCTACTCAGCAACGCGAGGTCCTCCTCACCCAGCAGTTCGAACTCCTCATCTTGCATGGACACAAGGAAAGACAAAGAAAAATGTCTCGAAGACATGTTAGCATTAGTCCTTGAACCAGATACGAGAGACATACTATGAGGATCAGTTGGGTTCTCGATCTTTGCACGCACCCCATGGTCCACCTCGAACGACTTGAGCTTGGAAAATAGCTCGTCCACCATGAGGGTCTCATACTTCTCCGACTCAAGAATGTTCTCGACCTTCTCACTCCGCATGGTATGATCCAGAGAATGCAGGAGCTTGATAGCCCTGTCATGGTCATCATATGGGAGCACGACCACATTAGCCCTCATGTTGTTCACAATCACCATGAACTGCTGAAACATGGCATCAATCGACTCACCGGGGAGATGCGTGAAATTCTCGTACTCTCTCCGTGTCAGGCATACTCCCCGGGTACCCATGCAAGGAAGGATGAAGACGGACTCCTACTAGAATTCCCCTGTAATCCTACTAGGAATTGTACCTTGTAACCGACTAGGAACCCGCCCCTAGACTATATAAAGGAGGGCCGGGTACCTAGCCGAGCACATGATCTCAACCAACACCAAGCGCAGGGCGCAATACTTGATCCCCCAAACAGGATGTAGGGCTCGCCACCCTGGCGGTCCGAACCTGTATAAATCTTATGTCCCGTGTCCTTGTGCATACCTTCGAGTTCTCGGTCTCCCGATCTCGATCCTCCACCACACAATCCATTACCTCGGGTACCCCCTTGGTAGGTTTGCCGGTCTAAAACACCGACAGCTGGCGCGCCAGGTAGGGGTGATCATCACCACCGGGCGAATTCGAAGGACCCTCGTCAACAAGATCAATCTACTCGTCGACTTGCCGAGATCCATTGAAGCAAGTCGCCTTGCTCCTGTCAAAGCGGAATCAATTTTCCTATGCCGCGTGTCCGGTCGCGCGGCTCGTCGTCGACTACGCCACGCGTCCGGGTGCCTCGGCACGTCGCCCGGCTCATCACGCGGCTCGTCATCGACTACTTTGACTACACCGCACGTCTAGGTGCCTCGGCATGTCGCGCGGCTCATCGTCGACTACTTCGACTACGCCGCGCGTCCAGGTGCCTCGGCATGTCACGCGGCTCGTCACGCGGCTCGTCGCGCCGCTCGTCATCGACTACTTCACCTACGCCGCATGTCCGGTTGCTTCGGCACATCGCGCGGCTTGTCGCGTGACTCGTCATCGATTACTTCGCCTCACACAGGCTCGTTGTCGACTACTTCGCATACGCCGCGCGTTCGGGTGCCTCGGCACGTCGCGCAGCTCGTCACGCGGCTCGTCATCGACTACTCCGCCTACACCGCGCGTCCGGGTGCCTCGGCATGTCGCGTGGCTCGTCACGCGGCTCGTCGTGCCGCTCGTCGTCGACTACTTCGCCTATGCCGTGCGTCCGGGTGCCTCGGCATGTCGCGCGGCTCGTCACCGGGCTCGTCGTCGACTACTTCACCTACGCCGTGCATCCGGTTGCTTCGGCACGTCGCGCGGCTTGTCGCGTGACTCATCGTCGACTACTTCGCCTCGCGCAGGCTCGTCGTCGACTACTTCGCCTACGCCGCGCGTACGGGTGCCTTGACACGTCGCGCGGCTCGTCACGCGTCTCGTCGTCGAATACTTCACCTACGCCGCGCGCCCGGTTGCTTCGGCACGTCGCGCAGCTTGTCGCGTGACTCATCATCGACTACTTCGCCTCGCGCAGGCTCGTCGTCGACTACTTCGCCTACGCCACGCGTTCGGGTGCCTCGTCACGTCGCGCGGCTCGTCACGCGGCTCATCGTCGACTACTTCACCTCGCGCGGGCTCGTCGTCGACTACTTCGCCTACGCCGCGTGTCCGGCTGCCTCGGCACGTCGCGCGGCTCGTCACGTCGCTCGTCGTCGACTACTTCACCTACGCCGCGCGTCCGGTTTCTTCGGCACGTCGCGTGGCTTTTCGCGTGACTCATCGTCGACTACTTCGCTTCGTGCAGGCTCGTCGTCGACTACTTCGCCTACGCCGCGCGTCCGGGTGCCTCGGCACATCGCGCGGCTCGTCACACTGCTCGTCGTCGACTACTTCGACTACACCGCGCGTCCGGGTGCCTCGGCACGTCGCACGGCTCATCACGTGGCTCGTCGTCGACTACTTCACCTACGCCGCGCGGCTTGTCGCGTGACTCATCGTCGACTACTTCGCCTCGCGCAGGCTCGTTGTCGACTACTTCGCCTACGCCGCGTGTGCGGGTGCCTCGGCACGTCGCGCGGCTCGTCACGCGGCTCGTCGTCGATTACTTCGACTATGCCGCGCGTCCGGGTGCCTCAGCATGTCGCGCGGCTCATCACGCGACTCGTTGCACCGCTCGTCGTCGATTACTTCGACTATGCCGCGCGTCCGGGTGCCTCAGCATGTCGCGCGGCTCATCACGCGACTCGTTGCACCGCTCGTCGTCGACTACTTCGCCTACGCTGCGCGTCTGGGTGCCTCGGCACGTCGCGTGGCTCATCTCGCCGCTTGTCGTCGACTACTTCGCCTCCGCTGCGCGTCCGGGTGCCTCGACACGTCGCGTAGCTCGTCACGCGGCTCGTCGTTGACTACTTCATGCGCCATGACTTCCTCTTGCGGCCACACTGGCTCTACTTCACCCACACTGTGCGTCGCGACTACTTGTCTCGCGGCAACACTGGCTCTACTTCAAGTACGCCGCGCGTCGCCGCGACGTCATCTTCCGGTCGCATCGCATCGACCATTCATCTCGACTAGTTTTCCAAACTAGTCGAGAACGACAGTCACACCCCCAAGAACTGGTCGGAATCAACCATGACTAGTCAACTTCAGCAACAACTGTCGCGGCTCCATCGCCGACCGCCACGACTTCATCAACAGTCTGCCTAGGCAGCAACAACTAAGTCATTTATTTAAATGATTATTATTTTGTTTTCTTGGCTTGTTCTCCTCATCATATAGGACTACTTGCCGACTACTCATTTGTGTACGCTTCTCGGCGGGTTTTCACGGGAGCTACATTCTGCTGACTACTCTTGGGGTATATCAACCAAGTCACCACGAGCCTACTTCATCAACTCAGGGTCTATCCCAAGGAGGAAGCTTCTAAAAGTCCGCTACGCGCGGCAATCTAAAGTCGACTTCTAAAGTCGCATTCTAAAGTCCGCTTCGTGCGAAAACTTAAAGTCGACTCCGGTCGCATCTTCGCCTGCTTCGGTGGTATACTACGTGTGTAAGCTTCGATGGAACCTAGCTGTAAATGGCCCTCGGGTCCTGGCGACGATGGAACCTAGCTGCACGTGGTCTTCACGCTTTGTACCATGGGTCCAAGTACCCTAAGTACTCGCGCTCCGTACCTTGGGTCTGAAATCCATGGCCCAGGTACACAAGTTGACTCCGGTCGCACCTTCAAGTCCACTACGGTGGCAACCGTACCTTGGGTCTGAAATCCATGGCCTAGGTACACAAGCCGACTCCGGTCGCACCCTCAAGCCCACTCTGTCGTATGGACCTCCCTGGGCCCACTACCTCGGTGGGTACCAGGACCGACTACTCGGTGGGCCCCTGGGACTACCCGGCTTGCGCTACACGGCACCTGAAGGCGTGGAGCACAAGGACTACACAGGAGTAGTACTCGGTTAGGGAGCTGTACATGTTCCGCACTGTATAGAGGACTCCTAGACGTACTCGACTAGTACTCTCTCCCTACTCCGACTTGTAACCCTGCCTCCTGGACTATATAAGGTGAGGCAGGGACCGATCTTTAGCATCTAATCTCCTCTCATACAACTCACGGCGCACCATCGCACCGTCTTGTAATCGTGCCCTATCAATCCAGAGCTACGCAGCATACAGGACGTAGGGTATTACGCACCTCGCTGCCCGAACCTGTCTAAATTGTGTGCCACGTGTCTCTTCCTTCGAGTTACCGGTCTCGGCGAGTCACAATCATCTACTTCGGGTACTCCCCGTAGTAGGTTGCCGGTCTAAAACACCGACAGCTGGCGCGCCAGGTAGGGAATCTCGCTCGAGATCACATGGCGAACTCGACGGCTTCCGTCCACTTCAAGCCAACTGTCGCCTTCAACCGCGGCGACACCTTCGTCTTCGGCTCCTGGGTCTTCACTGCTGATGGCGCGGGCTCCTTCCAGCGCCGCCTAACAATGCAGCCCAACCCGAGGACAGGCCTTGTGACGCTTCCTGAAGTTGTCACAGGCGAACTCGCCGGCAAGTTCGGCGAAATTTCGCTCTTCAACCACCACGCTGACTTCGAGCTCGAGTCCGTCTCCAACTTGAACCCGACGTCGCCATGGGCCATCCCATGCGAGCCGGCTGCTCAGCCATCGCAGGCGGCCCCCTCACCACGCGGGCACTCCGCGCGTGGCCCACGCATCCTCAGCCGGGCCCGCACGAGCGCTCCCACTTCGCGCCGGGCCGGCAAGGAGCCCGTACCTGAGTACAACTCGGACTCCGACGCCGTCCCCGATCACGCTTCGGACTCCAGCCCTTTCTCCGAGTTCTACTCGAACCCGGACTACGAGTTCGACTTCGGGTCGGACCCTGAGGAGCCCGAGTCCGAAGACGACTCCATTGAGCTTCCCTTGTCAGGGGCCGCCCTCGGGGCCGGTTATAAAATCAACGCCGGCCGAGGAGATACGTCTACTGGCCAGACCGCAAGCCCGCTGACCTGGTAAAGGGAGACTCACGCTACGTCGCCTACATCGACTCGCTACCGTTCCAGGAGGGAACGCCACTAGCCCGAGCTGACTCAAACACACCAACTGAGGTAGCACCCTCTGAGTCCAGCCTGGGCACCCCCGATCGCCAAGTCTTCATGGCTGCCGGCGACACCCCAGGACCTTTCAGGCACGGCTGAGGATAGGTACCTGGAGGACATCTCCGCAGACGAGCTGTCTGCCAATGCACCTGCAGACGAGACCGCCGCCAACAGGGACGCCCGACGCGAACGTAACAGGAAGCGCAGCGAACGACGCCGGCGGCTCAGAGACAACCTCCCCATCCGCAACCTTGCGGAAGCTCTCGAGGCGGTCGAGAGCACAGTACACACCACCCCCGAGCGAGGCCTCATGTCGATCACAACGATCGCACGCCGTGCTCGGGGCATACGCGCCGGAGAGGTCATCGCCAAGCTCGCCGAAGAAGCCTACTTCATGCGGGTCGACAACGCAGTCAACCAACCTCCTCCCGGCTAAACCCCCGCGACAACGAAGCTACTAGTCGCGCCGCCAACGCCGGTCCCAACCATACTCGAGCCGACCTTCCGCCCGAGCCAAACCGCCGCCGCTCCAACGCCGGCGGACCTTCACAAGCAAGACCAAGGCAACCGAGAAGTTGTTCCCCACCGCGCTCCGGCCGGTGGCGGCGGCAACGACCCCGACGGCGGCGGCCCGACGGCGGCAGCCTCCAACCATGGGGCCAACAGAGAGCCGGAGGCGGCGGCGGTCGCGGAGGCCGAGGCCACGCGAACAGCCACGCCTTCGGCGCCTCGCACGGCGGGTACGACGCTCGCCAGAAGATTGAGGAGCTGCGGCGGAAGAAGTCGACCACTGCCGCTGAGGGCGACGGCTTCCCCGCCTTCTCACCTCGACTTCGCAACTTACTCCTCCCTGACAAGTTCAAGCCTTTGGGGATCACCAAGTACGACGCGAAGCAGGATCCTATCCAATGGCTCCGATGCTACGCCCTCTCCATCGAGAATGCTGGTGGCAACAGCGACACCAAATGCCTCTACTTCCCCTTCTGTCTGGACCAAGCACCACTCACATGGCTCGAGTCGCTCGACAAGCACTCGATCGACAAGTGGGACTAGCTCAAGGAGCAGTTCACGAGCAACTTCGCGGGCGCCATGGTCCGTTCGGGTACTCGCATGGACCTGGCCATGATCAAGCAGGAACAGGGCGAGACCCTCCGCAAGTACATGCGCCGCTTTTTCGACAAGCGCGCTACCGTCGTCGACGTCACCGACAAGGAGGTCATCGACCTCTTCCAGGACGGCCTCTACCATCGCCGCACCTTCGAGGACTTTGGTCGTCGCCGCCCCAGGTCCATCCCCCACCTTGTCGTATGGACCTCCTTGGGCCCACTACCTCGGTGGGTACCAGGACCGACTACTCGGTGGGCCCCTGGGACTACCCGGCTTGCGCTACACGGCACCTGAAGGCGTGGAGCACAAGGACAGCAAAGGAGTAGTACTCGGATAGGACTCTGTACACTTTCCGCACTGTATAGGGGTCTCCTAGACGTACTCGGCTAGTACTCCTTCCCTACTCCGACTTGTAACCCTGCCTCCCGGACTATATAAGGCGAGGCAGGGACCGATCTCAGGATCACCTCATCCAATCTCATCTCATGGCGCACTATTGCACCATCGTGTAATCGTGCCCTATCAATCCAGAGCTACGCAGCATACAGGACGTAGGGTATTACGCACCTCGCGGCCCGAACCTGTCTAAATTGTGTGCCACGTGTCTCTTCCTTCGAGTTACCGATCTCGGCGAGTCACAATCATCTACTTCGGGTACTCCCCGTAGTAGGTTGCCGGTCTAAAACACCGACAGCTGGCGCGCCAGGTAGGGGCTCTCGCTCGGGATCACATGGCGAACTCGACGGTTTCCGTCCACATCAAGCCAACCGTCACCTTCAACCGCGGCGACACCTTCGTCTTCGGCGCCTGGGTCTGCACTGCTGATGACGCGGGCTCCTTCCAGCGCCGCCTGACCATGCAACCCAACCCGAAGACAGGCCTTGTGACACTTCCCGAGGTCGTCACAGGCGAACTCGCCGGCAAGTTCGTCGAAATCTCTCTCTTCAACCGTCACGCCGACTTCGAGCTCGAGTCTGTCTCCAACTCGAACCCGACGTCGCCATGGGCCATCGCCTGCGAGCCGGCTGCTCAGCCATCGCAGACGGCCCCTTCACCACGTCAGCGCTCCGCGCGTGGCCCCCGCGTCTTCAGCCGGGCCCGCACAGGGGCTCCCATTCCACGGCGGGCCGGCATGGAGCCCGTAACCGAGTACAACTCGGACTCCGACGCCGTCCCCGATCACGTCTCGGGCTCCAACCCTCTCTCCGAGTTCTACTCGAACCCGGACTACGAGTTCGACTTCGGGTCGGACCCTGAGGAGCCCGAGTCCGAAGACGACTCCACTGAACTTCCCTTGTCAGGGCCAGCCTCTGGGCTGGTTATAAAATCAACACCGACCGGCAGATACGTCTACTGGCCGGACCGCAAGCCCGCTGACCTGGCAAAGGGAGACTCACGTTACGTGGCCTACATTGACTCACTACCGTTCCAGGAGGGAACACCACTGGCCCAGGCTGACTCCAACACACCCACTGAGGTGGCGCCTTCTGAGTCCAGCCTCGGCACCCCCGATCGCCAAGTCTTCATGGTTGCCGGTGACACCCCGGGAACCTCAGGCACGGCCGCAGACAAGTACCTGGAGGACATCTCTGCAGACGAGCTGTCTGCTGACGCACCTGCAGGCGAGACCGACACCAACAGGGACGCCCGGCGCGAACGTAACAGGAAGCGCAACGAACGACGCCGGCGGCTCAGAGACAACCTTCCCATCCGCAACCTTGCGGAAGCTCTCGAGGCGGTCAAAAGCAGAGTCCACACCACTCCTGAGCAATGCCTCATGTCGATCACAACGATCGCACGCCAGGCTCAGGGCATCCGCGCCGGAGAGGTCATCGCCAAGCTCGCTGAAGAAGCCTACTTCATGCGGGTCGACAAGAGAGTCAGCCAACCTCTCCCAGCTAAGCCTCGCGATAACGAAGCTACTAGTCGCAGCGCTGACCCCGGTCCCAACCGTACTCGGGGCGACATCCCAGCTGACCCAAACCGTCGCCGCTCCAATGCCGGCGGACCTTCACGACAAGAGCAAGGCAACCGAGAAGTCGTCCCCCACCGTGCTCCGGCCGGCGGCGGCGGCAACGACCCCGACGGCGGCGGCGGCCGACGGGCGGCGGCCTCCAACCACGGGGCCAACAAGAAGACCGGAGGCGGCGGCGCCCGCGGCGGCCGTGGCCACGCGCATAGCCACGCCTCCGCACCTCTCATGGCGGGTACGATGCTCGCCGCAGGATCGAGGAGTTGCGGCGAAGAAGTCGACCACCGAGGGCGACGGCTTCCCCGCCTTCTCACCCCGGCCGCAACCTCGCTCCTCCCCGACAAGTTCAAGCCTTTGGGGATCACCAAGTACGACGCGAAGCAGATCCCATCCGGTGGCTCCGATGCTACGCCCTCTCCATCGAGAACGCCGGCGGCAACAAGCGACACCAAGTGCCTCTACTTCCCCTTCCGCCGGACCAAGCCCCACTCACATGGCTCGAGTTGCTGGACAAGCACTCGATCGACAAGTGGGACCAGCTGAAGGAACAGTTCACGAGCAACTTCGCGGGCGCCATGGGCCGCTCGGGTACTCGCATGGACCTTGCCATGATCAAGCAGGAACAAGGCGAGACCCTCCGCAAGTACATGTGCCGTTTCTTCGACAAGCGCGCTACCATCGTCGACGTCACCGACAAGGAGGTCATCGACCTCTTCCAGGACGGCCTCTACCATCGCCGCACCTTCGAGGACTTCGGTCGTCGCCGCCCCAGGTCCATCCCCCACCTCAAGGACATGATCACGTCCTGGGCGGATGAAGAGGACAAGGCCAACGCCAAGTACGACGCCATCCGCGGCAAGTCCAAGCAGAACCAGGGCGGCGGCAGCGGCAGCAACACAAACCAAGGCGGCCGCAACAACAACAACAACAACTACTACTACTACTACTCGGGTTCCAACCGCAAGCGCAAGCCAGACAACACTGTCGCGGCTATCCAGCGCCCTGCGAAAGGGAACTCGAAGAAGAACTCTGGCGGGTTCAAGGACCTGCTGAAGGAGAAGTGCCCGTGGCATCCGAACGGCAACCACACCACCGAGCAAGCTACCGGCTCGGGCATGCACTCAAGGACACGCCGGAGCCACCGCACCCTCACGACCAGAAGGGCAAGAAGAAGGACGGCGACAACAACGAATTCCAAGAACCCGAGAAGACCGTCAACGTCCTCTTCGGCATCGCCGGCGGGCGGGAGCGAAGGCTACCCGTCGTGAAGTGATGTCCATCGAGCCAGCGGTTATGACCCCACTCAGGTGGTCAGAAGTACCCATCACCTTCTCCCGCGCGGACCAGTGGACTAGCTTCTCCGAACCGGACGGTTCCCTCTCGTCCCGAAGCCAACGGTGGCGGGCTCCAAGCTCAACAAGGTGCTCATCGACGGTGGAAGCGAGGCTCAACGTCCTCTTCACCAAAACATTGAAGAAGATGAACCTCGACGTCACCCCCATGCTCGACAAGAGCAAGCATGCCTTTCTACGGCATCGTCCCGGTGCAACGCGGCTATCCCACTAGGCTCGGTGGTACCGCCGCTACCTTCGGGCGTCTCGGGATAACTACCGCACCGAGTACATCAAGTTCGAGGTCGCGGATTTCGAGACTTCCTACCATGCCATCCTCTGCGAACCGGCCATCGCCAAGTTCATGGCGGTGCCCCACTACACCTACTTGGTACTCAAGATGCCAAGTCCAGGCCGGTGTACTCTCCCTCCAGGGGGGACTTGAAGATCTCTCACGACCGCGATACGAGGCCGTGGTGATCGCTTCAACAAACCAAGTACCCAACCCGATGATGGAGGTCTACGCTGCGTCGAAGAAGCTTGCCACAAGCGAACTCGACATCCCAGAGAAGTCTGACGGCCGCCAACAAGCCTCGCCCACCTGAGGAGGTACTCGTCAAGTCGGTCGACCTCGGAACAGGCGACCCCAGCAAGACCACCACCATCGGGGCCGGCCTCGACCCCAAATAGGAAGACGCGCTCATCGCCTTCCTTCGGGCTAACCGCGACATCTTCGCGTGGAAGCCAGCGGACATGCCAGGAGTGCCCAGGGAGCTGATCGAGCACTGTCTCAACGTCGATCCAAAGGCCACCCCCAAGCAACAACACCTCCGACGCTTTGCCGACGACAGACGGGACGCCATCAAGAAGGAGCTCGCCAAGCTACTCGCTGCAGGCTTCATCAGAGAAGTCTTCCATCCTGAGTGGCTCGCCAACCCCGTCCTCGTCCGCAAGAAGAACTCAAACGAGTGGAGGATGTGCGTCGACTACACCGACCTCAACAAGCACTGCCCCCCAAGGACCCCTTCGGGTTGCCGCGGATTGATCAAGTCATCGACTCCACGGCGGGCCGCGACCTCGCTCGCTTCCTCGATCGCTACTCCGGTACCACCGGATCGCGATCAAGGAGGAAGACCGAGGAGAAGACCGCGTTCATCACCCCGTTTGGCGCGCTCGCTACACGACCATGTCATTCGGGTTGAAGAACGCCGGCGCTACCTACCAACGGGCCATCCAGGCCTGCTTCAAGCGGCAACTCAACAAGAACGTCGAGGCCTACGTGGACGACGTGGTTGTCAAAACCAGGGACTCCAGTACCCTCATCGACGACCTTGAAGAGACCTTCGCCTCACTACGCGAGTACCGCTGGAAGCTCAACCCGAACAAGTGCGTCTTCGGCGTACCTTCGGGTAAACTACTCGGCTTCATCATCAGCCAGCGCGGCATTGAAGCCAACCCCGAGAAGATCTCCGCCATCACTAGCATGAAAGCTCCCACGAGCATCAAGGACGTCCAGAAGCTGACGGGGTGCATGGCGGCGTTGAACAAATTCATCTCGAGGCTAGGAGAACGGGGTCTCCCCTTCTTCAAACTTCTCAAGCATCACGAGAAGTTCGTGTGGACTCCGGAGGCGGATCAAGCCCTTGCCCAGCTCAAGGACTTCCGTCAAAGCCTCCGGTCCTCACGGCTCCCTACAAGGGCGAGCGCCCATCGCTCTACCTAGCCGCGACTACTCACGTGGTCGGTCATCGCCATCGTTGTCGAGCGGCGAGGAAGACGGCCACGCCTATCCGGTCCGGCGCCGGTCTACTTCGTCGGCGAGGTTCTATCGAGTCCAAGGCTCGCTACCGGCCGTGCGAAGCTTCGTACGCTCTACTCATCACCTCGCGGAAGCTACGACACTACTTCCAGGAGTACTCGGTTTCCGTCATCACCGACTACCCGCTCGGCGACATCCTGAGGAACCAAGACGCCACCGGAAGAATCTCCAAGTGGGCTGTCGAGCTCGGCGCCCTCACCATCGACTTCAAGCCACGCACCGCCATCAAGTCGCAGGCACTAGTCGACTTCATGGCAGAATGGCGGGAGAACCAGCTACCTACTCCCACCATGCGACCAGAGCATTGGGTGATGTACTTTGACGGCTCACTCAACCTCGAGGGCGCAGGCGCAGGGGTACTCCTGATCTCTCCAACGGGCGAACAGCTCAAGTACGTCCTGTAGATCTTCTGGAAGGTCTCGAACAATGAAGCCGAGTACGAAGCCCTCCTGCACGGGCTCCGCCTCGCGGCTTCACTTGGCATCAAGCGGCTACTAGTCTACGGCGACTCCGCAGTGGTCATCAACCAAGTCAACAAGTCCTGGGACCGCAACAAGGAGAACATGGACGCCTACTGCCTAGAAGTCCGCAAGCTCGAGAACAAGTTCTACGGTCTCGAGTTCCATCACATCATCCGCGACAACAACGTTGCGGCGGACGTCCTCTCGAAGCTTGGATCCACCCGCGCCCAAGTACCCGCGGGCGTCTTCGTCCATGAGCTTCACGCGCCATCCATCCCGGAGCCGGCGCCACCGACCACTGGCCCAGGCCATCCACCAGCTGGGCAGGAGGTCATGATGATCGACGTGGACTGGAGGCAACCCTTCATCGACTACCTCAGCGAGCAGAAGGTCCCCTCCGACAAGAACGCGGCCGAGCAACTCGTTCGTCGCGCCAAGTCTTACGTCCTCGTCGGCGACAAGCTTTACAAGCGGGGCGCATCTTCTGGAGTACTCATGAAGTGCGTCCCTCGTGAAGAAGGCAAGGACATCTTGGAGGAGATCCACAAGGGCGTCTGCGGCAACCACGCGTCTTCACGTACGCTGGTCAGCAAGGCCTTCCGGCGAGCTTTCTACTGGCCCACAGCCCTGAGCGATGCCGAAGAACTCGTCAGAAGGTGCCAAGGATGTCAATTCTTCGCCAAGCAGCAACACGTCCCAGCCTACAAGCTAGTCACCATACCGCCGACCTGGCCCTTTGCCTGCTGGGGGCTCGACATGATTGGGCCACTACCAACTGCGCCAGGCGGATTCAATAGGGTACTGGTGGCTATCGACAAGTTCACCAAGTGGATCGAGGTCAAGCCGGTCACATGCCCCAAGGCTGACAGAGTACTCGACTTCCTAGATGAACTCGTACACCGCTATGGGCTACCCCACCGCATCATCACAGACCTGGGGTCCAACTTCAACAACCACCAGTTGCCGGGAGTACCGCGAGAACGGCGGGATCGACGTCGGATACGTCTCGCTCGCCCATCCACGGGCCAACGGACAAGTCGAGCGCGCCAACGGGATGGTGCTCGACGCCCTCAAGAAGCGGCTACATGACGCTGCCAATTCTAAAGGGGGCAAGTGGATCAAGGAACTACCCAACGCACTCTGGGGGCTGCGGACTCAACCATCCAAGCCGACGGGGCAATCCCCCTACTTCCTGGTCTACGGCTCTGAAGCCATCCTCCCTGCCGACGTCATATGGAACTCACCGGCAGTGGAACACTACGATGAAGGCGTCTCAGAAGACAGCAGACGAGTTGACATCGACAGCATCGAAGAAGCTCGCTGCGCCGCCCTCGTCCAGTCAGCTAGGTAACTGGAGGGTATCCGACGCTACCATGATCGCAACGTCAAGGAACGCTCCTTCAACGTTGGAGATCTTGTCCTCCGTCGTATTCAGAACACGGAAGGACTCCACAAGCTCAGCTCCCCCTGGGAAGGCCCCTTCACCGTGGCTAAGGTGACCGGGCTGGGCTCCTACCGCCTCCAAACACTTGAAGGCGAAGACGTCAACAACTCGTGGAACGTCGACCAACTCGTCGATTCTACGCCTAGTCTACACGACTACTCCGGGTTCAAGTCTACTCGACTACTTCAACACCCCCTTGCCGCAAGCGACCCTCCGGTCCCGGCTCCAAGTCTCGGACTACTCTCCTCCGTAGTCCGGCCCGTGCGGCTATCTACGGACCCTGGGCTGCGACGAGCGTCAAGGACTCTAGCAGCGGTCTACCAAGAGACCACACTTCAAGATCCAGCCTCGCACGGCTACCTACGGATCTACGATCCAGCCTCAACGGCTACCTACGGATCACCAGCTGCAAGCGGCTACCCGCTCCAGCGCCACTTAGCTGTAAGCGGCCTCCGGGTCCAGGCGACTACTTGTAACTACGGCCCTGGCCACCCAGGTGTACTTCTTCAGTAATAAAGCTTGATTTTTTATCAACTTGTTTACTGCTCTGCTCCCTACGATGGGACTGCTAAAGCCGAGTACTACTACTCGCACCTACTCCACGATGGGTGCTCCGCACTCTGAGATCGCGGTCACGAGTACTCATTGATGGAACAACATCATTTCATTGACACATGAATAGTTCATTACAACTGTTTCCTGTACAACCATGGCTACTAAGCTACCTATGCAGGGCTACTGGAGGTTCAACTTTTCGGCAACCTGCTCCGCGATGGGAGCCATCTGCTCCAGCAGCTCTGCGTACTGCTCATCCGAGCAGTTGGCGGCTACCCCGCCGGCGACCACCTCCACTGGAGCCTTCGGGAAGTACGACTTCATGAAGGCCAGCACTTGCTTCGGGATCGACTTCGCCATGTGCTTGACGTAGGCGGCCAGCCGGCTTGGCGCTTCACGAAGTCGATCCGCCAGAGGAGCGATCTTGGGGCCGCCCGGGTGCGGCACCAGGAGCCTCGCGATCGGGAGGGCAGCCTCTTCAAGGTCCTTCAGCTGGGCCCGAAGCGCCTCTCAATCTTCGTTCAACTTCTGCAAAGATTTGTAGCAGTTGACGAGATCTCGGTCAGAGGCAATCCGCAGCTCCATGTGCTTCTCGCACTCGAAGGCGAGCTCCTTGTAGTCGAGCTCAAGTACCTGGCGGGCTTCCTGCTCCCGGTAGAAGAGGTTCTTCATGCTGACCTCCGAGGCTTTCAGCTGCTCCACCTGGCCTTCGAGTTCTGCAATACAACACAACAACGGGTCAGAGGCTATGCGGCTTTCAACAAGTACCCGACAAGTCCAAGGACATACCTTTGTTCTTGTTGCGGAGGCCCTTGTTCTTCCGCACCAGGTCGTCGCCCTTCGCCTGCAGCTCCATCACATCGTTGTGGTACTTGGCGAAGGCGGCGTCGAGCTTCGACTGCATCGCGGCCGCGTGCTTCCGCGACTTCACGAGCTGCTCCTCCAGGGCCTCGGCTCGGAGCACGGTGTCGCCGTAACCTTGCAGCATGTTCGACTTCTCGCGGGACCGCTCCGCGACGTCCTGCACAAGACAAGATCAAGTCAAGCAGAGTACTCTACGCAAAGGATGGACTACTCGGGAGGCTACGACTACGTACCTTCATCCACTGCTCAGCCCGCCGGGTCGCCTCCAGGTGCTGGGCTACCGTCGCCGGCTCGACGAGATCGTCGGCCAGCAGCTCAATCCCGCCACGGCTACTCGACGTAGCCTCCGTCATCGGCGCCGAGCGGATCGGCTCCGCGTCTTGGATCTCGGGGGATCGGATCGCCACCTCCAGGGCAACCCCTGGCGACGTGGTAGCCGCCTTCCCCTCGGCGGACTTCACGACGGTTTCCCCCTCGGGCTCGGGGGCTCCTTCTGCGGCCTCCGGGGCCTCTGGTGTCAACTCCTGCATGGGCAACCCTGCAGGGATGTCATCTCCTCCAGCGCCTGTCAACAAGGAACACGCACATCAGTGCCTATGACTACTCGTCCTGGAGTTCTACAGCTTCGAGACGGGTACTCACCTTCGACTACGACCGCCTCTGGCAGCGGCGCTTCGGCAGCCGGGGGCTCGGTCGCGGCTTGGGCTTCGGGAGCGGCCTCCTCGACCGGCGGCACAATTTCCGTCGCCTCCGCTATCGTGGGCTCTTCCCCGTCCCAGCTTAGATCTGTGGATTTTCTGCAGAAGTATTCACAGAAGGTCGTCAGACAAAACGACTACTGCAACAAGTACTACTCATGAGGACGTGGTACTTACAAGTTCGACCGGACGATAGTCACGGCCGGAGCACCGAGGATGCTGGCAATGTCAACCAGTCCACCCTCGGCGGGCGTTTCTTCCTCCGCCTCCTCGGCTACTGCCTCCTCCACGGTGGCAGCGGCGGCCGCGCGACGTCTCTCTCGCGTCCCTCGCGGCTTCCATCTCTCCAGCGGCGGCGGCCGCGGGTACTCTGCTCTCCACTGGAGCAGGGGGCTGGCGCTCCAGCTGCGCCAGAAGATCTTCGACAGTGGGGGCTGGACTTCGGCTTCCAGCCGGTTCCCCCACCGGGTCCCACGCGCCTTCGTCGCCCTCTTCGACGGGCTCCGTTGGCGGCACCTCCTGCACACAACAGACGACTACTCGTCAGCAATGTACTCGACTACCGGGTATTCGACTACTCTGCTCAAGATGACTTACCTCCGGAGGCGTGGTCTCTGAGACCTTCATCTTCTTCGCCACCCGCTTCTTGGTGGGGTTGCGCGGCTTCCTCGGCGGCGCGGCAAGGCTAGCCTCCAGGCTAGCCGGAGGATCTTGAACGAGTGGCACATGAGGCAAGCCCGGACGGCTAAACCTCGACCGCAGCTGGAAGCGGTCCTGAAGAGTCTCTTCGTCTTCATCGTCGTCATCGGAGGTATCCTCCACAATGACGGTGTCGTCGCCTTCTCCAACTTCGCGGCGCTCTTTCACCTTCCCCACCGCCGGGATCTCGATTCCGCTCGGTGGCGGCTGCGGCTCGGAGACAAACCGTTTCACATCATTCTGCGCAAACACACAAGGCGTCAGAAACTCCACTACGGGTACTCACTACTCGACGAGGGGGTACGACTACTCACCTCGTTGGGCGGGCGCGCGGCGGAGTACTCCTCGACCGGACACGCCGTGTACGGTGGCATGTCCTTGAAGATCCTCGACAACCTCTCGACGATGTCGTTGTCGTCCCGGCTCGCCCCCGCATCCGCGACGTATCGTTGTCGCCGGTGTACTCGAAGCCCATCGTATCCCGCGCCATCAGCGGCTGGATTCTGCGCTTCATGAAACTGAAGGCCACGTGCTCGGCCCTCAGTCCCGCATCCCTGAGCGTCTTGATGCGCGCTAGCAGCTCGGGGAGCTGGATCCCCTCTTGCATGGTGGGCTCCATGTTCCACCACTCTTGGTGCCTGGGCTGCCATCCACTCGGCTTCGGTAGCTCGGGATGGTGGTTCGTGATGTAGAACCATCTCGTCTTCCAGTCGGTGTTGGAGTCCACGAGCTTGTATGCCAGGTACTGCTCCGCGGCGTCCTCCCTCAGCTGGATTCCGGCCCCTCCGACTACTCTAGGGTTGGAGGCGCTGGGCTTCGGCTTCACGCGGAAGAACTTCCGGAAGAGCACCCAGTGCGGCTTGATTCCCAAGAAGGCTTCGCAGAAGTGTACGAAGACAGATTTATGGAAGATTCCGTTGGGGTTCAGATTGAGGTACTCGATGCCGTAGTACCCGAGCGCCCCCTTGAAGAAGTCGCTTGGCCGGGAGCGCAAGCCCGCGCTCCACGAAGCGCGAGAACATTGGGATCTCGTCTTCGGCCTTCTCCATTGGATAGGGATCTCCTGCGGCGGATCTCCACATGTCGATCTCCTTCTCCCTGATGAACCCGCTGTTCAACAAGGTCAGCAGGTCCTCCGTCTTGACCTTCGATTTCTTCCACTCGCGGCTTGGATCAGCGCGCGGTGGAGATAGAGGCGGCGCCGCACCGGTGGCGGCCGCGGCGGCCTCTGCACGGCCCCTCTTCTTCCCGCCGGTCTTCGACGTCTTCGACGGCGACGGCTTCATTCTCCAAGTACAAGGAGTCTTCACTCGCATCCGCTCGGGGGCTACCCTAAAACCTCCGGGTGGCGATGCGCTCGGATCTACTACGGCGGCAGCAGGCGCTGGAGTGGATCTACTTCAAGATTCAAGTGGAAATGACTGCGGCTCGCTTGGGTGAAAAACCCTAAGGGATTCGGCTCTTATTTATAAGCCAAAACGCCTCCGCAACGGGCGGCTGGATAAGTCCACGCGCGGCTGACTCAGCGGCTGCGCGTGACTCTTCGTATTCTACTAGTCGACGCGCCCTCACCTCGGGGGCTCGGCTACTTCTACTCGACCGCCCCGGGACGCGGCTAGTCTCAAGAGCATCTCAGGACACATTCTCCAAGAAGACCCTTCAATTCGAGAGGAAGTACTCGACTCAAGGCTCGGGGGCTCCGTGCCACGTGTCCTTCGGTTTTTTCTCTCCGGATTTTTCGGGATTTTCTTGCCGAGACTTCAGATGGATCCTCAGCCCGCAGCTCGCGGCTCGAGGCTCGGGGGCTACTCCATGTGGATTGCGGTTCTGCAAATCGCATCTCCATGACGGCTTCGGCTTCAAGACAAGACAAGCATTTCTTGAAGACCTTCGAAGGCAGATTTCAAGGACGCTTGGGACTACTCGAGAAGACTTCAAGATTGCTCAAACATCGACTCGGAGTACATTCCAGCCTTGGGATGCTTCGACTACTCTTGAGGACTTTTGACTTGTAGCACTCGGGGACGCTTGAGGACTACTCGTTAAGGCCGTCAAGACTACCGGAAGCTATCCTTCTCGACTACAAAGTACTCGGGGGCTTGTCGTATGGACCTCCCCGGGCCCACTACCTCGGTGGGTACCGGGACCGACTACTCGGTGGGCCCCCGGGACTACCGGCTTGCGCTACACGGCACCCGAAGGCGTGGAGCACAAGGACAAGAAAGGAGTAGTACTCGGATAGGACTCTGTACACTTTCTGCACTGTATAGGGGTCTCCTAGACGTACTCGGCTAGTACTCCTTCCCTACTCCGACTTGTAACCCTGCCTCCCGGACTATATAAGGCGAGGCAGGGACCGATCTCAGGATCACCTCATCCAATCTCATCTCACGGCGCACTATTGCACCATCGTGTAATCGTGCCCTATCAATCCAGAGCTACGTAGCATACAAAACGTAGGGTATTACGCACCTCGCGGCCCGAACCTGTCTAAATTGTGTGCCACGTGTCTCTTCCTTCGAGTTACCGATCTCGGCGAGTCACAATCATCTACTTCGGGTACTCCCCGTAGTAGGTTGCCGGTCTAAAACACCGACACACCTCAAGGACATGATCACGTCCTGGGCGGATGAAGAGGACAAGGCCAACGCCAAGTACGACGCCATCCGCGGCAAGTCCAAGCAAAACCAGGGCGGCGGCAGCGGCAGCAATGCAAACCAAGGCGGCCGCAACAACAACAACAACAACAGCAACTACTCGGGTCCCAACCGCAAGCGCAAGCCAGACAACACCGTCGCGGCTATCCAGCGCCCTGCGAAAGGGAACTCGAAGAAGAACTCTGGCGGTTTCAAAGACCTGCTGAAGGAGAAGTGCCCGTGGCATCCAAACGGCAACCACACTACCGAGTAGTGCTACCAGCTCAGGCATGCACTCAAGGATACTCTGGAGCCACCGCACCCTCACGACCAAAAGGGCAAGAAGGAGGACGGCGACAACAACGACTTCCAAGAACCCGAGAAGACCGTCAATGTCCTCTTCGGTGGACTGCCCAGCAGGCGGGAGCAGAAGGCTACCCGTCGTGAAGTGATGTCCATTGAGCCAGCGGTCCCGACCCCTCTCAGGTGGTCGGAGGTACCCATTACCTTCTCCCGCGCGGACCAATGGACCAGCTTCTCCGAACCAGGATGGTTCCCCCTCGTCCTGAAGCCAACGGTGGCGGGCTCCAAGCTCAACAAGGTGCTCATCGACGGTGGAAGCGGGCTCAACGTCCTCTTCACCAAAACCTTGAAGAAAATGAAGCTCGACGTCACCCCCATGCTCACCAAGAGCAGCACGCCCTTCTACGGCATCGTCCCGGTGCAACGCGGCTATCCCACCGGGCTCGGTGGTACGCCGCTTACCTTCGGGGCGTCTCGGGACAACTACCGCACCGAGTACATCAAGTTCGAGGTCGCGGATTTCGAGACCTCTTACCACGCCATCCTCGGCAGACCGGCCATCGCCAAGTTCATGGCGGTGCCCCACTACACCTACTTGGTACTCAAGATGCCAAGTCCAGCCGGTGTACTCTCCCTCCAAGGGGACTTGAAGATCTCCCACGACTGCGACACAGAAGCCGTGGCGATCGCTTCCACAAACCAAGTACCCAACGCGATGATGGAGGTCTACGCCGTGTCGAAGAAGCTTGCTACAAGTGAACTCGACATCCCAGAGAAGTCTGACAGCGCCAACAAGCCTCAGCCACCTGAGGAGGTACTCGTCAAGACGGTCGACCTTGGAACAGGCGACCCCAGCAAGACCACCACCATCGGGGCTGGCCTCGACCCCAAATAGGAAGACGCGCTCATCAGCTTTCTTCGGGCTAACCGCGACATCTTCGCGTGGAAGCCAGCGGACATGCCAGGAGTGCCCAGGGAGCTGATTGAGCACTGCCTCAACGTCGATCCAAAGGCCACCCCCAAACGACAACACCTCCGACGTTTTGCCGACGACAGACGGGACGCCATCAAGAAGGAGCTCGCCAAGCTACTCGCAGCTGGCTTCATCAGAGAAGTCTTCCATCCTGAGTGGCTCGCCAACCCCGTCCTCGTCCGCAAGAAGAACTCGAACGAGTGGAGGATGTGCGTCGACTACACCGTCCTCAACAAGCACTGCCCCAAGGACCCCTTCGGGTTGCCGCGGATTGATCAAGTCATCGACTCCACGGCGGGATGCGACCTGCTTTGCTTCCTCGACTGCTACTCCGGGTACCACCAGATCACAATCAAGGAGGAAGACCAGGAAAAGACCGCGTTCATCACCCCGTTTGGCGCGTACTGCTACACAACCATGTCATTCGGGTTGAAGAACGCCGGCGCTACCTATCAATGGGCCATCCAGGCCTGCTTCAAGCGGCAACTCAACAAGAACGTCGAGGCTTACGTGGATGACGTGGTTGTCAAAACCAGGAACTCCAGTACCCTCATCGACGACCTTGAAGAGACCTTCGCATCGCTACGCGAGTACCGCTGGAAGCTCAACCCGAACAAGTGCGTCTTCGGCGTCCCTTCGGGCAAACTACTCGGCTTCATCATCGCCGCCGCGGCATTGAAGCCAACCCCGAGAAGATCTCCGCCATCACCGGCATGAAAGCTCCCACGAGCATCAAAGACGTCCGTAAGCCGACGGGGTGCATGGCGGCGTTGAAATCGAATTCATCTCGAGGCTAGGAGAACGGGGCCTCCCCTTCTTCAAACTACTCAAGCATCACGAGAAGTTCGTGTGGACTCCGAGAGCGGCATGAAGCCCTTGCCCGGCTCAAGGACTTCCCCGTCAAAGCCACCAATCCTCACGGCTCCTCACAAGGGCGAGCGCCCATCGCTCTACCTAGCCGCGACTACTCACGTGGTCGGTCATCGCCATCGTTGTCGAGCGGCGGGGAAGACGGCCACGCCTACCCTGGTCCGGCGCCCGGTCTACTTCGTCGGCGAGGTTCTATCGCAGTCCAAGGCTCGCTACCGGCCCGTGCGAAGCTCCCGTACGCTCTACTCATCACCTCGCGGAAGCTACGACACTACTTCCGGGGAGTACTCGGTCTCCGTCGTCACCGACTACCCGCTCGGCGACATCCCGAGGAACCAAGACGCCACCGAAGAATCTCCAAGTGGGCCGTCGAGCTCGGCGCCCTCACCATCGACTTCAAGCCACGCACAGCCATCAAGTCGCAGGCACTAGTCGATTTCATGGCGCAGTGGCGGGAGAACCACCGCCTACTCCCACCGCGCGACCAGAGCATTGGGTGATGTACTTTGATGGCTCACTTAACCTCGAGGGCGCAGGCGCAGGGGTACTCCCCGATCTCTCCAACGGGCGAACAACTCAAGTACGTCCCGCATCTTCTGGAAGGTCTCAAACAACGAAGCCGAGTACGAAGCTCTCCTACACGGGCTCCGCCTCGCGGCTTCACTGGGCATCAAGCGGCTACTAGTCTACGGCGACTCCGCAGTGGTCATCAACCAAGTCAACAAGTCTTGGGACCACAACAAGGAGAACATGGACGTCTGCTGCCTAGAAGTCCGCAAGCTCGAGAACAAATTCTATGGTCTCGAGTTCCACCACATCGTCCGCGACAACAACATTGCAGCGGACGTCCTCTCGAAGCTTGGATCCACCCGCGCTCAAGTACCAGCGGGCGTCTTCGTCCATGAGCTTCACGCGCCATCCATCCCGGAGCCGGCGCCACCGACCACTGTCCCCGGCCCCATCCACCACCGGGCGGGAGGTCATGATGATCGACGTGGACTGGAGGCAACCCTTCATCGACTACCTCAGCGAGCAGAAGGTCCCCTCCGACAAGAACGCAGCCGAACAACTCGTCCGCCGCGCCATGTCTTACGTCCTCGTCGGAGACAAGCTTTACAAGCGGGGCGCATCTTCTGGAGTACTCATGAAATGCGTCCCTCGCGAAGAAGGCAAGGACATCTTGGAGGAAATCCACAAGGGCATCTGCGGCAACCACGCGTCTTCACGTACGCTGGTTAGCAAGGCCTTCCGACGAGCTTTCTACTGGCCCACAGCCCTGGGCGATGCCGAAGAACTCGTTGGAAGGTGCCAAGGATGTCAGTACTTCGCCAAGTAGCAACACGTCCCAGCCTACAAGCTAGTCACCATACCGCCAACCTGGCCCTTTGCCTGCTGGGGGCTCGACATGATTGGGCCACTGCCAACTGCGCCAGGAGGATTCAACAAGGTACTGGTGGCTATCGACAAGTTCACCAAGTGAATCGAAGTCAAACCGGTCACATGCCCCAAGGCTGACAGAGTACTCGACTTCCTGGATGAACTCGTACACCGCTATGGGCTACCCCACCGCATCATCACAGACCTGGGGTCCAACTTCAACAACCACCAGTTCTGGGAGTACTGCGAGAACAGCGGGATTGACATCCGATACGTCTCAGTCGCCCATCCATGGGCCAACGGACAAGTCGAGCGCGCCAATGGGATGGTGCTCGACGCCCTCAAGAAGCGGCTACACGACGCTGCTAACTCCAAAGGGGGCAAGTGGATCAATGAACTACCCAACGCACTCTGGGGGCTACGGACTCAACCATCCAAGCCAACGGGGCAATCCCCCTACTTCTCGGTCTACGGCTCGAAGCCATCCTCCCCGCCGACGTCATATGGAACTCGCCGGCGGTGGAGCACTACGACGAAGGCGTCTCGGAAGACGACGGACGAGTTGACATCGATAGCCTCGAAGAAGCTCGCTGCGCTGCCCTCGTCCAATCAGCAAGGTACCTGGAGGGTATCCGACGCTACCATGATCGCAACATCAAGGAACGCTCCTTCAACGTTGGAGATCTTGTCCTCCGCCGTATCCAGAACACGGAAGGACTTCACAAGCTCAGCTCCCCTTGGGAAGGCCCCTTCACCGTGGCTAAGGTGATCGGGCCGGGCTCCTACCGCCTCCAAGCACTTGAAGGCGAAGACGTCAACAACTCGTGGAACGTCGACCAACTCTGTTGATTCTATGCTTAGTCTACACGACTACTCCGGGGTTCAAGTCTAATCGACTACATCAACGCCCCCTGGCCGTAAGCGACCCTCCGGGTCCTGGCCCCAGTCTCCGGACTTCTCCTCTCCAGGATCCAGCCCGCGCGGCTACCTACGGACCCCGGGGCCGCGACGAGCGTCAAGGACTCTAGCGGCGGTCTACCAAGAGACCACACCCCAAGATCCGGCCCCCGCACGGCTACTTACGGATCTACGATCCAGCCTACACGGCTACCTACGGATCACCCGCTGTAAGCGGCTACCCGCTCCGGCGCTACTTAGGCGTAGCGGCCTCCGGTCCAGGCGACTACTTTGTAACTACGGCCCTGGCCACCCAGGTGTACTTCTTCAGTAATAAAGATTGATCGTTCATCAACTTATTTACTGCCTATTCCCTACAACGGGACTACTGAAGCCGAGTACTACTACTCGCACTCACCCCACGATGGGCGCTCCGCACTCTGAGATCGCGACTACGAGTACTCATTGCTGGAAAATTTTCTTTCATTGATACTTGAACAATTCATTACAATTGTTTTCCTGTACAACTATGGCTACTAGCTACTTATTACAGGCTACCGGAGGTTCGGCTTCTCGGCTACCTCGCTCCGCGATGGGGGCCATCTCGCTCCGGCGGCTCGCATACCGCTCATCGGAGCGGTTGGCGGCTACCCCGCCGCGACTACCTCCACGGGGCCTTCGGGAAGTACGACTTCATGAAGGCCAAGACCTGTCTTGGGATCGACTTGGCCATATGCTTCACATAGGCGGCCAGCCGGCTTGGAGCTTCACGGAGGCGATCCACCAGAGGAGCGATCTTGGGGCCGCCCGGGTGCGGCACCAGGAGCCTTGCGATCGGCAGAGCGGCTTCCTCCAACTCCTTCAACTGGGCCCGCAATGCCTCGCAGTCTTCGTTCAATTTCTGCAAAGATTTGTAGCAGTTGACGAGATCTCTGTCAGAGGCAATCCGCAGCTCCATATGCTTCTCGCACTCGAAGGCGAGTTCCTTGTAGTCGAGCTCGAGTACCTGGCGGGCTTCTTGCTCCCGGTAGAAGAGGTTCTTCATGCTCGTCTCCGAGGCCTTCAGCTGCTCCACCTGGCCCTCAAGCTCTGCAACACAGAAATGCAACAGCGGGTCAGATGCTTCTCGACTTCCAACAAGTAATCGACAAGTCGAAGGATATACCTTTATTCTTGTTGCGGAGGCCCTTGTTCTTCCGCACCAAGTCGTCGCCCTTCGCCTGCAACTCCTGGACGTCGTTGTGGTACTTGGCGAAGGCGGCGTCGAGCTTTGATTGCATGGCAGCCGCGTGCTTCCGCGACTTCACGAGCTGCTCCTCTAGGGCCTCGGCTCGGAGCACGGTGTCACCATAACCCTGCAGCAGGTTCGACTTGTCGCGGGACCGCTCCGCAACGTCCTGCACAAGACAACTCAAGTCATGACGAGTACTCAACGGCAAAAGGATTGACTACTCGAAAGGCTACGGCTACTTACCTTCATCCATTGCTCGGCTCGACGGATCGCCTCCAGGTGCTTGGCTACCATCGCCGGCTCGACGAGATCGTCCGCAAGAAGCTCTATCCCGCCGCGGCTACTCGAGGTGGCCTCCGCCATCGGCGCAGAACGGATGGGCTCTGCGTCTTGGATCTCAGGGGAGCGGATAGCCACCTCCAGAGCAATCTCTGGCGACGTGGTGACCGCCTCTCCCCCGGCGGTCTTCTCGATGACTTCCGCCATAGGCTCGGGGGCTCCTTCTGCAGCCTCCGGGGCCTCTGGTGTCAACCTCTGCATTGGCACCTCGGCAGGGATGTCACCACCTTCAGCGCCTGTCAGAAAAACGACATGTGCATCAGTGCCTACGACTACTACTCCTGGAGCTCCGCAGCTTCACGAAGGGTACTCACCTTCGACTACACTGGCCTCCGGCAGCGGCGCTTCGGTAGCCAGTGGCTCGGTCACGGCTTGGGCAGCGGGAGTGGTCTCTTCGGCGGGCGGCGCAACTTCTTCCGCCACCGCTGATGAGGGCTCGTCCCCATCCCAGGTCAGATCCGTGGATTTTCTGCAAAAATATTCACGGAGGGTCGTCAGACAAGATCGACTACGGCAGCAAGTACTACTCGTGAGGATATGGTACTTACAAGTTTGACCGGACAATGGTCACGGCCGGAGCACCGAGGATGCTGGCAATATCAACCAGTCCACCCTCGGCGGGCGCCTCTTCCTCCGCCCCTGCGGCTACTGCCTCCTCGACGGCGGCGGCGGCCGGCGCAGATGTCTCCTGCGCTCCTGAGGCCACCACCTCTCCAACGGCGGCGGCCATGGGTCCTGTGCTCTCTTCTGGAGCAGGAGGCTGGCGCTCCAGTTGCGCCAGGAGTTCTTCAACAGTGGGGGCTGGACTACGACTTCCAGCTGGTTCCCCCACCGTATCCCACACGCCCTCGTCGCCCTCTTCGACGGGCTCCGTTGGCGGCACCTCCTGCATACAAAGGAAGACTACTCGTCAGCAACGTACTCGAACAACGGGTACTCGACTACTCTGCTCAATACAACTTACCTCCTGAGGCGTGGTCTCCGAGACCTTCAGCTTCTTCGTTGTCCGCTTCCTGGCGGGGTTGCGCGGCTTCCGTGGCGGCGCAGCAAGGCTAGCCTCCAGGCTAGCCGGAGGGTCTTGTACCAGCGGAACATGAGGCAAGCCCGGGCGGCTAAACCTCGACCGCAGCTGGAAGCGGTCCTGCAGCGTCTCTTCGTCTTCGTCGTCGTCGTCGGAGGTATCTTCCACGACGACGGTGTCGTCGCCTTCACCGACCTCGCGGCGCTCCTTCGCCTTTCCCTCCATCGGGACCTCGATCCCGCTCGGTGGTGGCTGCGGCTCGGAGATGAACCGCTTCACATCATCCTGCGCAAGACACAAGACGTCAGCAACTCTACTACAAGTAAACACTACTCGACCAAGGGAGTACGACTACTCACCTCCTTGGGCGGGCACGCGGCGGAGTACTCCTCAACTGGGCACGCCGTGTATGGCGGCATGTCCTTGAAGATCCGCGACAACCTCTCGACGATGTCGTTGTCATCCAGCTCGCCTCCCGGCATCCGCGACGCGTCGTCGTCGCCGGTGTACTCGAAGCCCAGGGTCTCCCGAGCCATCAACGGCTGGATCCTGCGCTTCATGAAACTGAAGGCCACGTGCTCGGCCCTCAGTCCCGCCTCCCTGAGCACCTTGATGTGTGCTAGCAGCTCGGGGAGCTGGATTCCTTCTTGCATGGTGGGCTCCGTGTTCCACCACTCACGGTGCCTGGGCTGCCGTCCGCTCGGCTTCGGCGGAGCCGGGGTGGTGGTTCGTGATGTAGAACCACCGGTCTTCCCGCTCCGTGTTGGAGTCGACAAGTTTGTACGCCAAGTACTGCTCCGCGGCGTCCTCCCTCAGCTGGATGCCGGCTCCTCCGACTACCCTGGGGTTGGAGGCACTGTGACAGAACCGCCCAAAATAATTCCGCATTATCGCCTAAGCCGGTCCACATGGCCATTAAGCAATAATAAAGAATTATTAAGTCGCTTCAGCCGGGTAAAGCCCGGTAAATCACATACAACAGGATCGTTGATATGCGCTAAGCCCACACGAAGGCGGGACCAGAGTACAACATTACATCACATTAAAGGTTCACAAGTTCAACATTATTACAAACCAGGTTTTCATACATAAAGGTAAACATGATCAGAGTTTAAACAGCGGAAATAAAACTAGCGCATGATACACACGGGAGGCCATCCATGCATATCACTCCTCATCATCGTTCTCCCATTCAAGCTCCCAACCATCTGGGATAGAACCAGGCCAGATGGGATTACCTGAAAACCACAAATTAAGCAAGGCTGAGTACTAAAACTCAGCAAGACTTACCCGATAAAAGAAAATACAACTAGACATGCAAGGCTTTTTGGCTGCTGGGTTTGTTTTGCCAAAAGCGACTAAGAGTGGATCCTTATTTTCAAGTTTTAGCTCATATTCTAGTATGTTAATCAGTCTAGGTGAGCACCTGTACTAAACAAGCATGTTGTGCAAACAATATTAAACAAGTAACAATATTAATCCAAAATGTTCCATAAATAAACATGGGGTAGCCAGTGGTCAAGCCGACTCAGATAACGGCGAGTGACCGACGATCGATCGATTTATATCCTTGCAAGGTAAACCCAAGATACACGGAAGAAGGTAGACCAAGTGCAGTGTCTACCCCAACCAGGCGGTTCCCAACATCCCACGCGTTTAGGATCGGACGCTACAAACTCGGTACACGGTTATCCGGAGGGTCTAACCCGACCGTCCGGACTCACACACTATACCACGGGTAGCTAGCCCGGAGACACATCCCAAGCGGGTAGCTAGAAAGATCCCGCCCCGGTTCAGAAGGTACTAGGCTTACCGGTCCCATTCCCGACAAGTACTTGGTACGTTCAATAGCTTAGGACCAACACAATGCTACTCGGTTGAGACCGAACCCATTGCTCTTACCACATGAGCGAGTCATTTTAACCAACGTATGATTCCAACAAAAATATCCTATATCTCGCGAGCAATGAGTCATTACTCGACTTGTACCGTGTCCTTAAAGCATGGCACTAGCGTCCTAACATACTAGTAAAAGAGCATAGGAGTCCTAAGGATCATGCAACTAGGTTTCAAAGCAACTCCTGAAACTTATATGCACAAAGTAAAGCATAAATACTGAAAGGTGAAGGACATGATTTTGATTTATAAATTGGGTTAGATGAAACCGGTGCTTGCCTTCCTCAGACTCAGTACCAAAACAAGCCTTGGGCTCTTCTGGACTTTGGTCCAGGTCTTGCTGCACACTAACTTGATTCAACTCTCTGCTGGCTGCTCCCTCCTCCTCCTGGGTGAGCGTGTTCGTCCCGTCCGGTAAATCTACACGTTTACATGCATATGCATTAATTAAAGTTAATCTCGATGGTGATTGTGTGCACATCTAAGCAATTTAAGTTACTTAACTTCACCAAACAGCAAGGGGGTGTGTTTAAATTAATAAAAACAGAAACACACATGATTTCACAATTTAGCACTTTTCATTTCCATTTCTTTCTTTAATTACTTAAAACAAGCCTTTCAACCATAAATCCAAATTAAATAAAAAACACTTCAAATGAGCCTAATCTTTTGCACACAGCAACATATGCTTAAATTAAGCTCTCAAACCAAAATTTGGCATAAGGTCATTTATAAATTAATTTATACGAAAAAAACAAATTTCAGCCTAGTAAATCAACATTAATTCATATAAAAAGATTTAATAAACTTTTTGATCTCAACTTTCTTCTACAGATCATGTATGCCAAAAATGAGTTTCTGACCAAAACATGGTTGCAAATTCAATTTATTTTTCAGATTTTGAATTTAAGCTCCTACACAAGATTAAATCCAAAACACCTAGTAAACAATTCCCTAAAATCACATCCACCACACCAGGGGTACTAATCATCAAGTCAAAGCCCTAGGGTGCACTTGTGCTCAAAGAAAAGTTAATAAAAGGGGCTATAAAAAGCATCAAACTTAATCTAGCATGAAGCTTAAATAAATCATAACTGAAAATATATACATCAAAACCATGCAAACGTTTTCCACAGATCTAAAAATGATATAAAGAGCAACATATCCAAAATTCAAGTTCATAGCATGTGTATATTTTAAACTGCACTAAAAACACTCCAAACTGCGTTTGAATTTTTAGTTCAAAAACTGTACAGAAAAACCCTATACATGTTTTCTAGAAAAGATAGATTTCTTCACCACGAAACCAACAAAATTGGTTTTGCATTTTTCTGATTTTTCTACGATTTTTAATGATTTTCCGAAGTTGCTGCTGTAACCCTAATAACACATTTGCAGGGGAGGCCCTCGAACTTATTTCCCGAAATTACGCAGGGGTCCCTGGATTACGGAAAACTCCCTGGAAAGACTGAAATCGAAGCAATGTAGTCCTCAGGCGCCATGGCCGGCGGAGAGGACCAAAATCCGGCAAGCTAGTCGCCGGGATTGACCGGGGAAGTGGTGGGGAGTGACGAGGGACTCACCACGATCTCGTTTTGGGGCTTGGACGGGGGAGAGATGTGGCGGCGTGCGCGCGGCGGCAAGGTGGCCGGCAGTCTGCCTCGGTTCAAACTGCCGGCGGCCACGGGGTTTGGAGGATGAATGCGGTGCACAGGGATCTTCGGTGGAGGGTTAAGGACGTGTGTAGGCGACTGGAGCTCGTCGGTGAGGAGCAAAACAACAAGCTCAGCGGCGACGTTGTCTTTGGCGCGCGGCGGAACGGACGCTGGCTCTGCTCGGGCTCGGCTCGGTTCACAAACGAGAGGAGAGGGAAACGAGGAGACCGTGTGGGCACCCGGGGGAAGGCCATTCGTCCTCCAGGCCGGTCGGAGGCTCGCATGCGCCGGGGGGCTTCGCGGTGCGGCGCGTGGCCGCGCCGGCCTATAGCTCGGCCGCGTCCGCGCCCCCGGGCATGGCGCACGACTCCGTGGTGTGCGAAGCCCCCTAGGGCCGCATGGTCCACCGCGGAGTCGTCCGTGCGACCGTACGCCGGAAGACGCGCGGGCGCCACGTGGATTGACCACGGTCGGCTGGAGCGCGCGTGCGCGACACGCACTAGGCTGGCAGCGACGTCGCCCGACCCTGCTTTTAGTTTCGTTTACCTTGTTTCGAAAATGCTTAACTCCAAAAAGTGTCTACTAAGTTGAAAATCTCCAAAAACGAAAGTTGTAGAGGAGCTATAGATCTACAACTTTCCCAAAGGGCGACATATGTTTTGATCAACGGTTTGTCCGGGAACGTCGGCCAAAGTTGCAGTTTTTCCACGGCTCGAGTTACTATTCACAGTGCAGTCAACTCGATTTTTGGCCAATTTGCACTCAAAATTGGAATGTCCGCCAATTACGAAAAATGTGTTCCCGGAAATAACGAACAACTTTCGTATTGGCCGATTTTGAACTTCTATAGTGAAATTTGGAGAACGCGCAAGAAAACCATTTCAGCCTTAAAGGAGATCTAGGGTTTGACCGTGGTTTGAGGTTTTGACCAAGGTCTTTTGTGCAAATTCGTGACAAAGAGCTAATTAACCCTGATTAACACAACTAATTGAGGTATTTATCTTTAATAAACACCTGGGGTGTTACAGGAACTTGGTTGCGGCTTGACGCGGAAGAACTTCCGGAAAAGCACCCAGTGCGGCTTGATTCCGAGGAAGGCTTCGCAGAAGTGGACGAAGACCGACGTGTGGAAGATGCCGTTGGAGTTCAGGTTCAGGTACTCGATCCCGTAGTACCCGAGCAGCCCCTTGAAGAAGTCGCTGGCTGGGAGCGCAAGACCACGCTCCACGAACCGCGAGAACATCGGGATCTCATCTTCGGCCTTCTCCATCGGATATGGATCTGCAGCGGCGGATCTCCAAATGTCAACTTCCTTCTCCCTGATGAACCCACTGTTCAGGAGGGTCAGCAGGTGTTGACGGTGAAAATCCGTCAACCTAGCCATGAGTTTACCTTCGGTGTTGGCATGAGTTTTATACCTTATCCATTGGTACTAACCCCCGTGGTATAACAAGTTCACGTGTGCATGTCGGTTTTGGAGTTTAATGTTTATGCAGGGATTTAGTGTTGAATGCAAGACTTTCGGGATAAGTTCATCAAGCACCTCATGACAAGACCTTGAAGCCCCGAACAAGTCATGCAATGAAGCAAAATTAACTCCAAGAAGCGGGGACTTGATCCGAGAAGACGACGGACTCCGGGGACCCGACCGGAAAAGTGCTTTGAATCTTGCAAGACAAGGAGTTGAGTCCAATTCGGAGAGAAACCGACGACATGGACCTACATGCGAAGGGGGAAACATCTAGGAAGCAAGGGAACCGACCTCGGGCAAAGGAGCCCACGGGGCCGGGCCTAAATGGGCCCGGCCGGCCGGCCCGGTCCGGTCGGCCCGAGTGCCCATTTTGGGCCCAAATCCGTCGTCCTTTGCCCTAGCCGCCAATCGGGCTATTTATAGTCCCCTGACCGAGAGCCACGGAAAAAAAGATTTCGTCTTCGGCCGCCGAGAAGCAGAGAAGAGAGGGACATCATCTAGGAGAGGAGAGGGTCGAGCTAGTTGACTAGGGTTTCCCTAGCCGACGTGGGAACCTTGCACGGAAGACCACGTCGGAGTTCCCGGAGCTAGAAGTAAGATCAAGGAAGGATCCCGGTGGTGATCTTGTGTATGTATCATTGTTATAGTTGAATTATCAAGTTGAATCTTTTCCCAGCGATCAAGTGTTTCCTTGAAGATTTCGTTTTTCGATCGGCTTTGCTTATTCCAATTCTATTCTCGAGATAGATTACATAGGGTGTTCTTGTAGCCGCGGTGGCTAGAGGTACACGCCGGATCTTCCGAAAGAATCTCGACTTGTCTTTTGACTCGCCCTAAGCTCCCCGCATGAATAGGGATACGTTGTGACGAACGGGGGTCTCGAAAGGCGGATGTTTTCGGATTTGGACGGGAAACCACGATTTAAAGAGGCTTCTATTAAGATTCGATTTGCTACTTCTTCTCTTGCTTGGAACTTCAACAAAAGGCTTACCCCGATCCCTCTAGATCGGTTTATCTACCCAATCTTACTTTGTTTTCTCCGGTTTTTAGTAGATTAGATCTGTTTTGTGTCTTTTACTTAGATGCATTAGGTTTTTATCGAAGATTGAAGATTACTTGGCTTTAATAGATTAAGTCTTGCGTCACACATTTGTTCCACGGATTCGATACCTTGGGTTCACCACTCGAGGGAAAAAGGGTCCCTTGACTACGACGGGAGACTTGTACGCTTGCGAGTCACGAACGAACTTTGATACAATTATTAACCGTCAACAAGCCCCTTTTTCTGGCGCCGTTGCCGGGGAACAAGTGATCAAGATTTGATTTTTTATTGCTTTTTTTTGTAATTTTCAGTACTGATTTTGTTTTATTTTTGCATCTACTAAATTTTGATCATCCTCAAAATACATCTAATCTAGTTTGTCTAACTCTAGTCTTTATAGATTTGTTTTGTTTTCTAGTTTTTTTGCATACTTTGTTTATTGCTAACCCTAACAGGAGATGGACGGCTACCTCTCCAACAAACCCAATAATTTTGTGGATGATCCAGAAAAACTTTACAGGCTAAGGAGACGCGAAGCACATCAAGCTAAAAAGCTGGATTTTGTAGATTCGGAGTCGGAAGACAAAGGATCGCAGGAATCTCCGAAGAATTCACCACCTCAAAGTCCGCGGGAGAATCGACCTCCACCAATGGGTGACCAACCACCGGAAGAACGCAAGATTGGGGAGCTATGCACCCCAGACATCATCGACCTACCAATCTTGAACCTCGAGGAGATCGGAAGACCGTTCGAGATCAAGACCTCAACAATCCGCATGGTGCAACATTCACCCTTCACCGGCAAAGAGGATCCGAACCTTCACCTCCAAGCATTCATTCAACTATGTCGACTTTCAACATGGATGGGGTGACTCAAGATCAAATGAGGGCAAGGCTTTTTCCGTTTTCACTACTCGGGAAGGCTTTGCAATGGTTCCACTCTCAACCGGCGGAGACGGTGCAAAATTGGAACACGTTGATGAAGGCTTTCATGAAGGAATACTACTCACCGGGTAAAACTCAAAGCTTGCGTAATAAGATTGCCACCTTTGTTCAATATCCTACGAAACTATCTCGGAGGCATTCGAGCGCTTCAACGAGTACACCCGGGCGGTTCCACATCACAAGTTCCCGAAAGAAGACCTCGTGCAAAAGTTCTATCAAGGACTCACCATGGCGTCAAGGACGATCATCGATGCATCGGCGGGAGGATCTATCATCGAGCTTACACCGACGGAAGCTTTCACGCTATTCAAGAAGGTCGCGGATAATGACACATGGGCGTCATCCGGGCGCCTACACCCGGCTCAACCCATGGGGAACGTCAAAGGAGTCTTGCAAGTGGAGAAGGAAGACATACTTGAAGGCAAGATCGACTCGCTCATGAGGAGGTTGGAGAAGATGGAGATGGAAAAGAAAGAGGCTCAAGACTTGAAGGCCGCCGAAGCAAGGTCCACATGCAAAGAATGTGGAGAGTATGGCCATGTCCGCAAAGATTGTCCGGAGGAAGCCAAAGTGCTCGACTACATGAGGAAGGGAGAATTGCCGAACTTCCGCTACGGGCAAGGTAGGCCTCAATTTAATGCAAGCTCATCTATTCCTAACGCGGTTCCGCTTCGGATACAATTGAAGGAGTTCATGGACGAGCAAGCTAAGATCAACAAGGACACCGTCACCAAGTTCAAGACCATAGACAAGGTGTTGGAGAACATCGATAGCAAAGTGACGGAGGTCGGAAGTTCCAATCATCAAGTGCTCAACATGATGAAGATGCTCGAGACGCAAGTTGGACAACTTGCGGGGCGCCTCACTAATGATGAAGGGAAGCTTCCGGGACAACCCAAATGTCCCGAATCGGCGAAGGCCATTCAAACGCGTTCGGGGAAGGAGACCGAAGATCCGGAACGTTCCGCGGGAGCAAGGAAGCTTAAACCATCCACCGAGGTGGAAGGAGTTGCTAAAGAGAAGGTTACGGGGATCGTCACCGAGGAACCCGAATTCGAGATGCCGGAGGAAGACACGAGGATACAAGAACTCAAGCCACGCTACTTCCGAGGTAAACTTGACAACCACTTTGAGAAGTTTGTGGAAGTTGTGCGTAGACTTAGCATCAACATGCCATTACTAGATGCCCTACAAGTACCTACATATTCTCGTTACTTTAAAGACATACTTGCAAATAAATATGAGATAGCAACACTCGGGGTAGATCATGTCAAAATGTCCGAGTGTAGTGCAGCTATTGCTTATGGGCTAGAGAAGCAAAAAGACCCCGGGTGCCCTACAATTCCATGTTCAGTTGGTTCTTTCAACTTCGAGAAGGCGTTATGCGACCTTGGAGCTAGTGTGAGTGTCATGCCGAGGGATGTGTTTGAGAAGTTACGCCTACGAATGGAGCCTACGGGAATATGTTTGGAGTTGGGTGACAACTCCATTCGCTATCCCTTGGGCATTGCTGAAGATGTACCCGTGAAGATTGGACACCACTTCATCCCCGTCGACTTCGTTGTGCTCGAGATGGGAGAGAGGGAGAAGCCGCCGCTCATCCTATGGAGGCCGTTCCTCAAGACCGTGGGAGCTACTATTGATGTTGGCAAGGGGGAGATCATGTTCGATATCAACGGAGAAAGGAGTTCCTTCAAGTTCCGTCCAAGGATTGAGGCATGCAACATGATTGGAGTGAAGGGAGAACCAAAACAAACGGAGGGGCTGAAAAAGAAGAAGGAGCCGAAAAAAGTGAACGTAACGAAAATCAAAGAAGGTGTCGCATCCGTCAAGACAAAGGAAGAGAAGCCGCCTGTGAAGACCAAAAAAATGACTAAGCCGCCCAAGCCAAAAGACAAGCCCGCGCCCAAGATGGTGCGGAAGTGGGTACCCAAGATTGCAACGCCCGTAAAGAGCGTTGATCCGGAGTAATCAAGTGAAGAAGTCTAGCTATAGACTATAAACGAAGCGCTAGGCGGGGAGGCAACCCGTTTCGTCGAGTCAAGAATAAGCTACGGGAGGACAACCCGATTCCAGGTTTTTCGAGTATTTTTAATAATTTAGTTTTTGAGTTTTTCTACGCAAAGACATTAGACTTAGAAGTGGTTGAACAATATTAGAGACATAATTCTTGATTGAATGTTTGCTTTATCATAAACCCTTTGCATGAACCCTCCTATGTGCTTGTTTGATTCTTTTCTTTTCGAGAAACCCCCAACCAAATAATTTCAGAACCTTAACTCAACCTTTCACCCTCATTATGGTGCTGAGGTTGACTTATTTTTTCATGCTAAAACCACACGAGTAGAGCCACGATTTATGTTCAAGTGTTAATAAAATTCAGCACGTGGTAGGACTCGCGTGAACCTAGAAATCGAAGCTTTTGGTTGGTTTTAAAAATCTTTATCCTTGGTTTCTCTAAGATTAGAATTTTTCTAAGCCTATTCTAATTTTGTTTCATTTAAAATCTTTCTTATTTAGCCAAAATTAGAACCTAAACCTATGCCCCCATGATCAAGCCGGGAAAACGTTCGCTCTCAACCGATGAAAGCAAACTATACCGGTAAGACCAAAATCGACGTAGTCGAAAAATATTTTCGACTTACATTTGTTTTTAATGGTTTAAAAACTTCTCTAAAATTATGCTTGAGCTCTTGCATGGCTCTGAAAAATATTTTAAATTTCGAATTAGAGGAGTGCTTAACCTTAAACACACCTAAATGGAGGCAACTAGTTTGAATTAAGCATGCATGCACCATTGGATCCCCTTTTATCAACTTTCACCAATTCCACATGCAAAGGACAAGCATGGTGGGCAGCAAGCATCAACTTTGCAGGATTTTCATGGTGGCATGTGAAGCAAGTGGAGCTAGGGAGCATGGACATGACCCAAAGCATGGAGCATCAAGTGGGAAGACCAATAATTCAAGAAAAGGAGTGGACGAGAGCGTTTGGGCGGTGCAACTCGTGGAGCACGCGGGCAGGGAAAGTTGCGGAGGCGAAATGATCGTGCTGGGAGAAAGACGCGCCGAGGAGGAGCCGGAGGAGCCCCGGGTCGGCCGGCCCAGGCCGGCCGGCCTGCCCTATATAAGGAGCCCCCCGGCGCCCGTTTTCTGCAGGCAAGCTTCCCTCTCCTTCCCTTGTTTGTGTGTTCAAGTTTGTGTGCTCAGAACCTCCGTAGACTTAGCCAACCATCCCAAGCTTGATAGCTCAAGAAAAAATCCACATCCTTAATCCACTCAAAGTCCACATCCGAAGCAAAGAGTTTAAGTGCCTAGTTTACCGGTTGCAACCCGGAATTTTAGTTGAAGAAAGAGTGCAGCAACCATGTGGAAGAAGACCACAAGTCTCTTCTCTAAGAAGAAGAGTTCGTCGTCGTCCAAGCCGTCATCAACCACGTCTTCGAGGAGGCACTCGGTTTCCGAGTCTCCCCCCGGAGCATGGAGACGGACACGGCACCACCGAGGAGGAACGACGCTCTCCTCCTTGGTGGTATGAGGGCTGCGAGAAGCACTTCCATGAGGTTCACCGAACCTCGTGGGCACACGGAGGAGCAACCCGCGCCACCACGACGATCGACTCGCTCAACCGCACCACCTCCTTACACCCCGACACAATCTTCGTACGGCTTCATCATCTTGTCGGCGGAGGAGGAGGAGAGGCTCGCCAATCTTGAGAAGAGGCTTGTGCCGAACGTCGAGTTCGACGACCAAGCACTCTACACCTTGGGTTTTTGCACCGACATATACTACATGTTGGGGCACCTCGGATGGGTGCGGTTCTCCAACGGAATATCGGTGGACACCCATTTGGGTTACGCCTTGGAAATTTTAATGACTATTGCACCCATCGTTGATGATGATGGGGTGCAAAGCTTGTCATTCCGTTTGGAGGGAATCGAGCAAGTGGTTCCCTACGAGCACGTAAGGGAGCTGCTTGGATTCCACAAGGGAGCTCCGGAGAAAGTTGACGTGCCACCCGGCATGTTGGCGGGATTTTGGAACATGATCTCCGGAGAAGCCCATCAACAACGCAATTGCATCCGCAACCCCATTATCCGGATATTTCACTCTTGGATGTGCAAGAGGGTATTGGGGAGGATGAAGGAAACAAAGGTGACCGACACGGAGTTGAATTGGCTATACTCGGCTTTAATTGCCAGGCAGCCAATTGACCCCTCTTACCTCATGATCAACCGTTGGTGTTGTGAAGCAACATCGGGGGCGGGTAATATTGGTTCGGGGTGTTACCTCTCCATGTTGGCCTTTTCCTTGCGACCGGGGATCGCAAGAAACCCCGCTCACCTTTTGCGTGGTACCTCTCTCGGTTTTGAGTATTTGCGGCAAGGCAAGAAACCCCTTCCAAATGAGAGGCTTAGGCTTTTCACCGAAGGAAGGGAAGATTGGTTGGAAGAGGGACTACTTGTCCCTGCAAGGAAGAACAAAAGAGGAAGAATCATAGAGGAGGGAACATCCTCCGCACAAGCGAGTGGAGCACAACCCATGTGCAACCATTCGGCGGGGTTCCTCCTCCGCCAAGTTATTACGGAGGGTCACAACAACAAGCATGGGGGGGTGGTGCACCGGTACCCCCACAACATTATGTTGTGCCCAACGCTAACTTCGCGGAGTCCTACGCTCATCATCCCCAACCACAACAAAGCATGGCCATTATTGGAGGGTATGCTGCAAGAAATGCTCAAAACATCGCAGCCATCCAAGCTAACGCAGCCCAACTCGGTGAAGGCAACGCAAATATCGCCTTCGAACTTGGACGCCTTCACCTTGTGGAGCCAAATCAATTCGTCGGAGGAAATGTCCAACCATATTATGAGCAAGGGTATTATTATCAAGACTATCAACATCAACCACCGGCGGAGGACTAGAAGATTTAGGAACTTTAGTTTTCTTTTCTTTTCTTTTTCTCTGTAATTTTCAGCTTTTGCTTATGTGTGTTTGCGTAGTATTTTTCTGTTTTTATTTAAATTTCAGCAAGCATGTTTGTTTATTTTCAGTGTGTATTTCAACTTGATGTCACCATTAATAAAGTCACCACCTTGATTATACCATTGGAAAAGTTACAAAATTCGTGCCATGATGATATATGATTAAAATTGCAGCTTTGTTCATCTTTGTAATCGATTTATGCATGTTTAAGCTAGTGCTCTCTTAAAAATACAGATCTGAATTTATTTAAATGCTAGCTTAATTTTCAACGGAGGTTATGATTAAAATAAAGACCCATAGTGTTTTATGTGCTCTCAAGTTATGAATAGATTAAAGATGTCTTTTATGCTCAAAAATATTGCTAACCTTGTCACAAATATCACTTGTGTGTTGCTCAACCTATCCAAAGCCTTATATATATTTGAGTGAATAAACCTTAGTGTACAAGATTTATTTTTGAGTGCGTTATTGCAGGCCATGATTTCTCTGGCCCGAGACTAAGAAGCTGGTCATTCCGTTTTTGCGTATCTATCTTTTTGCTAGCCTTTTATCCGTGCATTGTGTATCCCCGCATCGGTGATCTCACAAACTTCGCCGGATATCCACCCTTAAACCAAATATCATCTTTTTGTGATTACCTCCTTGACCACAACCTATCGTTGAGAATGGATCATCAATTCAAGGAAGATCGCAAGACGGTGCTAACGTTGAAGATTTCAAGTATCTCTCCAAGGAAAAATATCTCCGGTACCTACCTTATTTTTCGCCTCTTTGCTCGAGGACGAGCAACATCTAAGCATGGGGGAGGAGGTAGGTACGGTGCAGTTTTAGAGTTCAAAAGGGAGTATTTTAAAAAAAATATATAATGATGAAAGAAGAAAAAAAATCCAGCGGTATTCATGACTTTCAAGGTAAAAAAATATATATATTTATAAGAAAGAAAGAAAGAAAGAAAAGAATGAGAAATATGAGAAAGAGAAAAAATATATTTGTGCGTAGAGTGAACTCCCCGGTCCTCTAAGAGTGCATTCAAGGCTTCAAGATAAAAAGATCCATTCTTATTTTCCAACCATGTGCAATCCGATAACGAGGACTTCTTTTATGCCTCGGGATCACTCTTTGCCATTTGCACATGTCCACTCATCTAAAAGTGTGTGTATTTTTCTCTTTCCCCTCCTTGATTTAACATTATTTTCCAATGACCTTTTTGACGAGTCTCGGTAAGACCATGAGAAGCTTGTCTTGTTTTGACAACACCTCATTTATAAAATCTTGTTAGGACCAAACTTTCCCAAAGCTCCATACAAAGCCTACCACATATATATGAGAGGGAAAGGAGTAGAATATATAGGCTTGAGAGACAAGTGAGATGAGAGTTTATGAGCAATACATGAGATGATTTAAATTTGTGAATTTGGTTTAGCTTTTCTTTATCTCGTTCTTCGTTTCAAAAATTCTGAGATCTATTTAAAACTTTGTGAGCATGTTAATACTTGTGGGATAAGCTTAATAAGAATCTACCCTCCGTAGAGATGAAGGCTAGTACATTATGGAACTTTAATGAATTAAAATTTTGAGAGCATTATGTTTTCTCATGTGTAATCAAGTGCCAAGTTTAAACATTGTTTAGCAATGATGATATCCATCGAAGGCTTACTCGAGGACGAGCAAGGTTTAAGCATGGGGGAGATGTTGACGGTGAAAATCCGTCAACCTAGCCATGAGTTTACCTTCGGTGTTGGCAAGAGTTTTATACCTTATCCATTGGTACTAACCCCCGTGGTATAACAAGTTCACGTGTGCATGTCGGTTTTGGAGTTTAATGTTTATGCAGGGATTTAGTGTTGAATGCAAGACTTTCGGGATAAGTTCATCAAGCACCTCATGACAAGACCTTGAAGCCCCGAACAAGTCATGCAATGAAGCAAAATTAACTCCAAGAAGCCGGGGACTTGATCCGAGAAGACGACGGACTCCGGGGACCCGACCGAGAAAAGTGCCCCGAATCTTGCAAGACAAGGAGTTGAGTCCAATTCGGAGAGAAACCGACGACATGGACCTACATGCAGAAGGGGGAAACATCCAGGAAGCAAGGGAACCGACCTCGGGCAAAGGAGCCCACGGGCTGGGCCTAAATGGGCCCAGGCCGGCCGGCCCGGTCCGGTCGGCCCAGGCCCATTTTGGGCCCAAATCCGTCGTCCTTTGCCCTAGCCGCCAATCGGGCTATTTATAGTCCCCTGACCGAGAGCCACGCAGAGAAGATTTCGTCTTCGGCCGCCGAGAAGCAGAGAAGAGAGGGACATCATCTAGGAGAGGAGAGGGTCGAGCTAGTTGACTAGGGTTTCCCTAGCCGACGTGGGAACCTTGCACGGAAGACCACGTCGGAGTTCCCGGAGCTAGAAGCAAGATCAAGGAAGGATCCCGGTGGTGATCTTGTGTATGTATCATTGTTATAGTTGAATTATCAAGTTGAATCTTTTCCCAGCGATCAAGTGTTTCCTTGAAGATTTCGTTTTTCGATCGGCTTTGCTTATTCCAATTCTATTCTCGAGATAGATTACATAGGGTGTTCTTGTAGCCGCGGTGGCTAGAGGTACACGCCGGATCTTCCGAAAGAATCTCGACTTGTCTTTTGACTCGCCCTAAGCTCCCCGCATGAATAGGGATACGTTGTGACAGAACGGGGGTCTCGAAAGGCGGATGTTTTCGGATTTGGACGGGAAACCACGATTTAAAGAGGCTTCTATTAAGATTCGATTTGCTACTTCTTCTCTTGCTTGGAACTTCAACAAAAGGCTTACCCCGATCCCTCTAGATCGGTTTATCTACCCAATCTTACTTTGTTTTCTCCGGTTTTTAGTAGATTAGATCTGTTTTGTGTCTTTTACTTAGATGCATTAGGTTTTTATCGAAGATTGAAGATTACTTGGCTTTAATAGATTAAGTCTTGCGTCACACATTTGTTCCACGGATTCGATACCTTGGGTTCACCACTCGAGGGAAGAAGGGTCCCTTGACTACGACGGGAGACTTGTACGCTTGCGAGTCACGAACGAACTTTGATACAATTATTAACCGTCAACAGCAGGTCCTCCGTCTTCACTTTGGATTTCTTCCACTCGCGGCTCGGATCAGCTCGCGGTGGAGACATGGGCGGCGTCACTCCGGTGGCAGCCGCGGCGGCCTCTTCGCGGCCCCTCTTCTTCCCGGCGGCCTTGGACGTCTTGGACGGCGACGGCTTCATCCTCCAAGTGCAAGGCGTCTTCACTCGCATCCGCTCGGGGGCTACCCTAAAGGCTTCGGGTGGCGGCGCGCTTGGATCTACTACGGCGGCAGCAGGCGCTGGGAGTGGATTCGCTTCAAGATGCAAATGGAATGGCTGCGGCTCGAATGGGTGCAAAACCCTAAGGGTTTTGGCTTCTATTTATAAGCCAAATCGGCTTCGCAACGGGCGGCCGGATAAGTCCACGCGCGGCTGACTCAGCGGCTGCGCGTGACTCTTCGTATTCTACTAGTCGACGCGCCTCACCTCGGGGGCTCGGCTACTTCTATTCGACTACCTGGGGAGCGGCTAGTCTCAAGAGCATCTCAGGACACATTCTCCAAGAAGACCCTTCAATTCGAGAGGAAGTACTCGACTCAAGGCTCGGGGTCTCCGTGCCACGTGTCCTTCGGTTTTTCTCTCCGGATTTTTCGGGATTTTCTTGCCAAGATTTCAGATGGACCCTCAGCTAGAGCCCACGGCTCGAAGCTCGGGCGCTACTCCATGTGGAGTGCGGTTTTGCAAATCGCACCTCCATGCCCGCTTCGGCTTCAAGACAAGACAGGCAGTTTTTGAAGACCTTCGAAGGCGCGTTTTCGAGGACGCTTGGGACTACTCGAGAAGACTTCAAGATTGCTCAAACATCGGTGGAGTACATTCCAGCCTCGGGATGCTTCGACTACTCTTGAGGACTTTTGACTTGTAGCACTCAGGGATGCTTGAGGACTACTCGTTAAGGCCGTCAAGACTACTTGAAGCTATCCTTCTCGACTACAAAGTACTCGGGGGCTTGTCGTATGGACCTCCCTGGGCCCACTACCTCGGTGGGTACCAGGACCGACTACTCGGTGGGCCCCTGGGACTACCCGGCTTGCGCTACACGGCACCTGAAGGCGTGGAGCACAAGGACTACACAGGAGTAGTATTCGGTTAGGGAGCTGTACATGTTCCGCACTGTATAGAGGACTCCTAGACGTACTCGACTAGTACTCTCTCCCTACTCCGACTTGTAACCCTGCCTCCCGGACTATATAAGGTGAGGCAGGGACCCATCTTTAGCATCTAATCTCCTCTCATACAACTCACGGCGCACCATCGCACCGTCTTGTAATCGTGCCCTATCAATCCAGAGCTACGCAGCATACAGGACGTAGGGTATTACGCACCTCACAGCATGAACCTGTCTAAATTGTGTGCCACGTGTCTCTTCCTTCGAGTTACCGGTCTCGGCGAGTCACAATCATCTACTTCGGGTACTCCCCGTAGTAGGTTGCCGGTCTAAAACACCGACACACTCTAGCGGCAATTTTACCTTGGGTCTGAAATCCATGGCTCCGGTACTTAAGCCCACTCCGGTGGCACAAGTCGACGCTAACGGTCGCACCCAAGCCCACTCCAGTGGCACAAGCCGACTTCGGTCGCAATCTTAAGCCCGCTCCGGCGGCAAAACTATTCGTTTTCTCTGATTTTTTATTCGCTTTGGCTTTCCGGAAAGTGCTTTTCGTTTTTTTCATTTTAAGTCCACCCCGTGTGGCACAAAGTCGACTACTGTAGTCGCATGTAAAGTCCATTTCACATGGCAATCTAAAGTCGACTTCCAAAGTCGCATTTCAAAGTCCGCTCCGCGCGACACAAAGTCGACTTCGGTTTTCAAGTTGCATTTCAAAGTCCGCTTCGCGTGGCACAAAGTCGACTTTGGTTTTCAAGTCGCTTCTCAAAGTCCGCTCCACGCGACACAAAGTCGACATCGGTTTTTAAGTCGCATTCTAAAGTCCGCACTGCCGGCATCTAAAGTCGACTTCAGTCGCATCTAAAGTCCGCTCTGACGGCATGGCTACTTTTCAAGCTACACGGCTGATGCTAAATTACTATTCGGAATCTCTCCAGCTCGGGGGTTGCACTTCAATTACTACTCGAGATAACTTCAGTAGGCATTGCTTACTCTCAAGCTCGGGGGCTCCGCACCAATAACTACTCAACGTGGCTCATATGGCTCTCTTATCTCGAGGGATACATGCTGCAAGAGTACTCGGATGATGGCTTTCGCGAATATTGAAGACCCTTGGATTGATTACCTAATCATTTCAAGGCTCAGGGGCTGCTATGCTACACCCATCATTCAAATTTTTCAAGACGGAAGATTCAGAATCAAGATTGACCCTCAGCCAGTGTCCACAACTCAACCTAAGGCTCGGGGGCTACTCCATATGGAGTGCGACTTTGCAATCGCACTTCCATATAATCTTGACTTCAAGACTGATGAGCTGGACCACCTTCCAGCCTCATGGCAGTTCAGGTACTATTGAAGACTTCTCCAAGCAGTACTCGAGGACGCTCAAGAACTACTCGAAGAGGCTTCAAGACTACTCGAACTACTACACTCGACTACAATGTGCTCGGGGGCTTGTCGGGCATACTCCCCGGGTACCCATGTAAGGAAGGATGAAGACGGACTCCTACTAGAATTCCCCTGTAATCCTACTAGGACTTGTACCTTGTAACCGACTAGGAACCCGCCCACTGGACTATATAAAGGAGGGCTGGGTACCTAGCCGAGCACCTGATCTCAACCAACACCAAGCGCAGGGCGCAATACTTGATCCCCCAAACAGGACGTAGGGCTCTCCACCCTGGCGGCGCAAACCTTTATAAATCTTGTGTCCCGTGTCCTTGTGCATACCTTCGAGTTCTCAGTCTCCCGATCACGATCCTCCACCGCACAATCCATTACCTCGGGTACCCCCTTGGTAGGTTTGCCGGTCTAAAACACCGACACTCTGATAGGTCGCAAAGAGCCGAGCCTGAACCTGAGCGTTCCCGGCATGATCATTCTTCAAGTGCTCCTAAATCCTGCACGCCAAGTCCTCTATCTGAACCCGATCGAATTCGAATTAACACATAGCACGGTACAGATAGTCGACCGCCTTGTTGTTGGCGTCGAACATGTCCCTCGATCCTGGAGCAAGGAAGTCCACAGGATGAACATAAGCTGTGTTCATCGTGACATCACAAAGGATCTGACTCTTGGCGCAGAGGAAAGCAATCATCCGCCTTTTCCACATCTGGTAGTTAGTACCATCAATGTGTGGAGGACCCGAACTCCTTTCCTGGTACGCCATCTTTGGATCTTAGACTAGTTAGAATCACGAAGATCTGTAACCGGCTCTGATACCAATTGAAGGACCGATTAGGCGACCAGAGAGGGGGCGGGGGGGGAGTGAATGGGAACCGATAAAAATTCTTCCCGAAGATTGAACTCGGCCTATGTCCCAAATTCACAACCAAGGATTCCCACATGAGTTTACCAAGGCCGCATAGTCACAACGGACCTACCAACCCTAGGAACAAACCCCAAAGCAAAAGCGAGACTCAAGAAGCAAAGGACTTAGCAGCACTGCGAAACACCAGGCGGACCATCCGCAAGCACCTAGCAGACTGTCCGCGTGGCCTAGGCGGACCATCCGTGGGTCTGCAACGGACCATCCGAAATCAACTCCCGAACCACTAGTACTGCACCCTCAATAACAGACCGTCCGCAATGGGCCCATGGACCGCCCGCGCCGTCACGGACCATCAGGCACTCTAGTACGGACCGTCCGCGAACTTCGTGCACCAAAAATCCCCTGACAAAATGGATCGAACGAAAGGCACGCAAGAACTCACAAAGGACACGATGAACACTCGGTCAGTCGGCTCCTCATGGACCGTCCGCGGGTGCCTGGCGGACTGTCCGCCACATGCGGATAGAAGCACCCCGAACTAAAAAATGCAAACACGAGCTCACCTATCCATCCATGGATCTCCTAAACGGCTTGAGCTCTTAAGGAAAAATTTGGGGGAGATGTGAAGCGTCCCTAGGGGATGCTATGCCCCAAAACTTGAGCCCTCAAACGAACTAAATCACCGGGAATCGAATCGCAACCGAGCTCTACCAAAAGCTAGGGTTCCAACCGAAATCCTTCAATCGGAGGCCAAATTCGGAGTTTGAGGGGTCATGATCAAGCACAAAGATGCACAAGGAAACTATCCATGATCCCCATCAACAAGTCTGAACCCAAGCACCTCAGAATCGAAGGAACAAGCCATGCATGAAAATCCAACGAAAATAGCTCGAAAAAGACAGGAAAATCACACGATCTACAAGAAGGAAATCGACGCAATCATGAAAGCTTCCATTCACTCGGAGGTCAGATTCTTTACAAACAGAGGAAAAATCTAAACCTATGGAGCAAGGAAATGAGAAGCAGTCCGGAAGGATGGTTTGCCTGGAAACCCTAGAGCTAATATATATGAGTCCCTTCCGGTCCAGGCAAAAGACCACACTACCCCTAGCACTTAAGTTGGGATACAAACCCCTCAGGGGCATATAGGCCATATAGCACTCCTCTTCATCGCAAGGCCACGCCGTTGCCGCAGGCCGCGTCCTCCCGACGCAAGCCCTATGATCCTGCCACGTGTCCGCCGGCATTGAAGCTTCTCGGCGCACCCGGATCCGGTCTCCGCCCGCCGAGCCTCCGGTCTTGGTTTTGTGGCTCAACCAAGTAACCCAATGGTTTTGTGGTGAACAGCTGCAAACCCTATGTGCAGACTCCAGTCGTGAGCCCCTACCCTGCACCGGCTCCTGTCCACAACTTCGTCTTGCTTTTCTTGCCACCATGCGACCCGCACTCTACCCCGCTGGCCACCGTGTCCCTCAAGCCGAGCCTACTTGTCTCTCCACTCCTCGGAGGCCCCGCAAGGCATAGACCTTTTGCGCTCGCTCTTCACCTACACCAACGCAAATCAAGCCGCAACTGCACTTGCAATACTCGGCCAAGAGTCAATCCACACCACGTTGTCAATCACTCATCATAGCCAGGAGCGACCATCCACCGGTCCTCGGACGCTTCGATCCTCAATAAGGCCTCCGTTCATAGAAGAGAAAGTCGTCATTGGTATCTAGGCTGTTGTCGCTGCTTCCGCCGCAGATCTAGGTCTCTTCGGCGGTCGAGGAGAAGATCCCCTGATTTTGGAAAATTACAGGGAGGGAATTGGGAGACTTGGTTTCCCTCTTTGTTTTATATATAAATGAGGAGGACTAGAAGGATGAGCAGGGAATTCAAAATTTCAAGTCCCGCCTTTGTGGTCCAGAGCGGGATACGAAAGACTTTGGATCATGGACCCAAACGTCAGTGACCCAAACAAAAGACCTCTTGGGTGTCAGACCCAAACGTCAGTGACCTTACGCAGAGAGGCAAGTAGTTGACTAGGTTGTCTGTGCCACCATAGATCATGGAATTGACAAACACACACAAGACTATACTCTACTTCATATTCACATTAGACGGATGATCCGATTTTAGCATTACAAATGTACTCACTGCAATAAAATAACGTACCATTTCAACTGTTTATCACATGACTAAAAATACTTAAATAAAACAATAAAACTACATGGGACCCTGGTACAACCCTTTAGGTAATCTTCTACGGATATTGTGTATAAATTTGGGATGATTAGTGCATACAACCGCCCAATCATATGTGAGTATTCCGTGAGGAAAGATTCACTCTAAGAGAGACATGCACTTATCCTACAATTGTGTGCAGTTAGCCTGAATTGCCCACCATAGAAATGAAGTCACAGTTTCCTCGCTTGCCATGTCCCACGCCTTTGACGCACAGTGCAGCTTCAACCTTTCGACTTGGTACATGTTGGCGATCGAGAGTAAAAAAGGCCAGGCATTGGTAGGAGTGTCCCATAAATCAGCCTCCTCCAGGAGTGATCCTTCACTAGCATATTTGATCAGGACCGAGAAGCCATCAGGGTGTGTGTTAATAATTGTAACAATTTTAGAGCTAGACTCCACTCCTAGGCCGTAGAGCATTGCCTCGATCACACAAGATACTTTCGCCACATTGGCACGTATCGCTCGTATCACCCGGCATTCTGCACCTACGTGGAACACAACTTCCACAGGGGCTTGGGCTGCAACGGTTTGGCATATGCTTCTTTGCACTGATGGAGGAGGAACTTCAATGCAGTCATCCTCCAGTACTAAAACAACACATGATATGTGTATGCGATCTTCACTGGATGTCACACACTCAATTTCATGATGCTCCACCAGACATTCAAATCCTCTTGCTTGTTGATCCCGATTCATGAACCAAACTTCTTTTGTAGCTTGAACTCAAAACATATCATCTTCATCAAGTCTCCAGCCATCGCACGCAAGAATACTCGCACATATGTGGAAGCAGTCACAGGTGTGAGTGTGTGTCTTCATAGAAGCAACGAGACACGTACCATTTGGGATTTGTGCAGAGGGACGAGGACGACAACAATGTTGTCTGGAACATCCATCCACTGATGATCATTCATACCTATAGGATAGCAAAGTAGTTTCCATTGACGGCCTCCCACCATGAACGTACCGAATTCCTTGAAGTTACCCGCGGTTCCTTCGACTTTCGTTTCCTGGCTTGAGACCGAGAAGTCGACTTGCATGGAAGGAATCATTTTAGCATCTAAAGCCATTAACACAAATGTCCTACATTGATCGTCTTGTGCCTAAAGTGTCTCTTATTATAGTGGGCCGGGAGTGAATGTGTCGTTCCGAAACGTCCATTCGTGGACATCAGTTACCACTCGAAATGGACGCGTCCCTTTAGAGCGGATGTGACCACGTTCAGGTCATGAACTTCCTGGTTCTAGTCCATAAGTGTGATTCACAATGATCGACATGTCCGTTCAGAGGGGGTGTGCTGCGTGTGCACACAAGTTCGTCTGTTAATGCCCGGTGCCAGTGCTTAACTGCAATTCTCATGGATCGACACATGGATCAACTTCTGAGAGCGTGCCATTCCCAAACGCCCATTCGAGATGCCCTTCTGTGCTTATATGCATGTTAATATTACACACACACAAACAAACAAACAAAAATAAAAAAACATATATTGCTATTCCAATTCCAGCTTCTTCCGTTTTGGTCTTGTCGTGTCAACAAGTTCATCACGTTTCTCAGTCTCCAAGGCCTATGGGAATCATCAAGTGCGAATCTAGACCATTGGTAGACCTTTACAGTCATGACTAATGCAGCATACCTGATCGAGGAGGACTTGTCAAGTGACCCCGCACCCTGCATGTTGCAACGCAAGGACCATCCGATCCATCTGATTACAACACCCAATCTTGTTCTCCAAATGCAATTGACACCTAAACCATTACATAAATAAACGGTAGAGAGTTGTCTCGTTGTTGATGCGGCATGAGCTGATGCAGTGAGACGGCTATTAGATGCAGCCGATGCAGCGTGATTTGTCCGCAGGACTTTCTCGTGCACCTAGAGAGGAAAGTCCGGAAGTAAACACATACTACCTAGACACGTCGGGCTCATCTTGTGATACCAATCATCCACAGATGTAATCGATGCACGTCGCTAAAGATTCTGACCTAGATAGATTCCTATCATGCGTAGGCTTGACTATATTCCGAGCATCTCACATTTTCCATAGTAACTTTAGCAATGCTACACCGAGCTCACATGACCGTTGTAGTCCTCGATAAATAGGCTAGTGCAGCAGAGCAAAGGCAAGGCCAACACTCATCGGTTCCCCGTCTTGCATTTCTCTACTTCAGTGGGATACAAGGGTGAGATCATTTTGTTGGATAATCTTGTTTACTTTATGTATGCATGGTATCGAGACGGTCACATTGTTAGCTTCTGTAGAGTTTTTTCTTCGTTTGTGTATGCAGTACGTGGGGAATGGTCAGGCAAGGAAGGGACGGAGCATGGAACTTGGAGGAATTGGGGCAGGGGGAGCTGTTGGGCACAATAGCACCTCACTGCCACCCGGTTCTGCCGCTGCCATCGGCACCGCAGCAGCACCTGGCCCCAATGGCACCTCCACTTCTGCTGGTATCGGCACGTCAGCAACACCCGACCTTAATGGCACCTCCACTTCTGCTGGCATCGGCACCTCAGCAACACCCGGAGGTGATGCCACCTCCAGTTCAGCCGCTAGCAACGGCAGCTCAAGATCAGCTGAACCTCATGGCACCACCTTTTCACCCACGGCCCAGGCCGCCACCTCTGCTGTTTCTCATTGGAATGCCACCCCCACGACCAGTGCTCATTGAACAAGATGAATCGCATGGTTTGAAATGGTATGTGTTGCTTTGGCTTCAGCAGGGCGGGCCCGCCCGTGTTTATCATGGAGGAATGTGGGTGTGTTCTTTTTGCAAAGGGGTAACAGGTAGTGGACCATTCGTGACCTACTATTACATGCGCACAACATCTCTGTTTCGCCTGCCTGGATTTGGGATGCAAGGGTGAGGCATCACACTTTGGAGGAGTATCTGATCTAGGAGACACGTTTTGCTGCACTCCGTGCAACGGCTGGATTTCCATGAGTCCGTGATGGTAGATGGTAGTAGTATGTGGTAATGGTAGTAGTATATCACCCGTGATGGTAGATGCTAGTAGTATGTGGTGATGGTAGTAGTATGAGTCGTGATGGTAGATGCTAGTAGTATGTCGTTCAGAGTTGTCGCTGTAGTTCGAACTATGGTGGATCGATCCATCCTCATGTGTAATCAATGTGTATGCATGTATTTGTGTCATTTGTATTTGGATTGTGTTGTTTCGAATAAAATTAGTATTGTGTGTGTACTCCCTCGGTATAAATTCGTTGTATACGGAAAGTCTTTTCCGTTGATTTCTTAAATACCAGAAGAACACCGACGAGAGTCCGGTTTGTAGTTTTCAGTCGGACCGAATTAAACTGTCACTTCTACACAATGAGAAAACCAACATCTTACAAGAAAAAAAACAGTAGTAGTAGTATTCAATCAGACCAGATGAATAGAAGGTGGATCTTTGTTCTGCTTCTTCTACTCCTACTTCTACTAGTAGCAGTTACCACTAATCCACTAATCAAGGCGCCGCTTCTTTGTCGATGGTGCACCCGGCACCTTGTTGTAGCTGCTCATGGACAAGGATGTCGCTCTGTTGCTGCCGCCCGTGGAAGATAGTGGCGAACCTCCCAGTGCGCCACCCGCGGATGAGGTCATCCCTCCAATGCTGTCGCCAGAGGATGATGTCGCCGCTCCATGGCGGCTGGTCGAGCACGACCTTGTCGCCGCTCCATTGTCACACCCTGAAATTTCCAATTTCAAGATGTGAATAGAAAGAATAATTAAATAACAATTTTCTCATAATTTTTTTTAAAAAATCCAACATTTATTTTTTCTTTACAGGAAATGTAGTATAGGAAAAATCTTTTGTTTGATTTTCCGAATTAAAAACAAAGTTGAGAGTGTTGCATTCATGCCGATGCATCTAGTGGTTTTGAGTGCTAAAGGTTTCAAAAATGCGTTTAGGAGCTGTCCTAACTCTTCCGAGAATTTTCTGGATTTTTCCGGAATTTATTCTCATTTTCCTTGAGCTATTTCAATTTATTAAAAGGCTCTAAAATCTTTTTCGTGAGCTCCAAATGTTTTATTTGGATTGTTCATGTCTCAATCTAGCTCTGGGAATTTTTCTGGAATTTTTGTGATTTTCGGAGTATTTTTAGTGCCTTTAAACAATTTCTAGGTTTTCCTGCAATTGTTTTCGCACTGAAAATTAAATTCGGAAAAAAAATAAACCTTTCTTTCTATTTGGGCCAAGCCCGACCGCGGAAGTCTACCCGTGCCCCCTTATCTCCTTCGCCACCCACCTTTTGCACCGTAGTAGGCCGCAGCCCAGACTCGCTTCCGGCCCAATACAGCCCGACCGGCCCCCTCCTCTCACGGTCCACCGACAAGCGGGTCCCGCCGTCATCCCCGAGCTCCCGGCCCGTGGCCGCCCGGGACTCGGAGTCCGCCGCCGTCTCCGCCTTGGACACGCCTCCCTAGGCGTGGCCCGCACGCCAAGAGGTGCGCCCGGCCCTATTTAAGCCGCCGCCGCCACCCTTAGGCCCCCACCCGACCCCCGGAGCGCCGTCGCCGCTTGGGCCAAGCCGAGCCGGCGAGCTCGCCGCCGCGGCCCCGATTCGCCGCCTCCATCGTCCGCCGGGCCAAGCCGAGGCCACCGTGAGGTTCACGTGGATGCGTTGCACCTCCTAAGCCCCTCATCGTCGCCAATCGAGCACCGGAGCACCACCGCCGCGTGAGACTGCCGCCGGCCGTTGCTGTGCGCCGCCGCGAGCTATCCTCCCGTCGCTCTCCGCCCAAGGTGAGCACTCTATCTTGGTCCCCTCGTTCTCCTCTTCCTTTTTCCCTAGGCGCCCGAGTTCCTAGCCGCTCCAGTCGTCGGCACCCGAGGCCACCAGGGCCGCCGCCGCCCCCCTACTGTTGCTCTTGTGCGCCCAGGCCTGGGGAAGAAGATAAGGTGATGGTTTTGCAAAAAGGCCCCTGCAAGAGCCAATAATCATTAGATCCAGTTATGTGTCTTGTTAATTCCCGCATAACCCCCTGGATCTATTAGATCTTCACAACTAAATCCTACCCAAGCCTTTTATCAGATCTAACCCCGATCTTTAACCTTTTTGCGAGCACTATTCAGTGGGACTTGCATATCTTCTCAGCTAGCCCCTGAAGACTATGGTTAATTGCGTTTAGGTCCCTGCAATCTTGTTTTGCTCTTATCTTGCACGTTTTAACTCCGTTTTTATCCGTTCAAGTTGCGTTAGGTTCATAATAATGTAAAGCACGCGTTAGTGGTGTGTTTTCACCTTATTTTGTTTTTTGAAAATAAAATTAATATTAATTTTGATTAATGACTAATTATACATGCCTTTTATAAATAAAAAACTATATAGATCTATACATCGTTTTTTATAAGCAAATTTAATTTGATTAATGTTTCTATCACATGTTTTTGCACATAAAAGTTAATTAGATCTTTTACTCGGTTTTCCATAAGTCAAATATTAATTTGCTTAATGATTAATTAACTTTTTTATAATTAAAAGTTGATTAGGCTTTTACTCGGCTTTATAAATAAATGTTAACCTTGCTTAATACCAATTTAATGATGTTTTTGATAATAATATGATCCACTTGAATTACAAAGTTCCGTTTAGATTATTCATATAGTTTAGTTTTTCTAAATTAAATGTTTAATTGGAATAACTCATATATGAATCTTTATAAATAAAACTTGACTAGTTCTTTACACCGGTTTTGCAAATAAAGTTTAATTTACTTTAATTCCAACATGGGGTATTTTATTGATGAAATATCCTTACATATATTTTGTTAATTAAAATAGATCCAGCTCATAGCCTTGTTCTCTTATTTATGCAAACAATTCGTTAGACGTTCGGTATCAGCTTTATCTCTTTTTGATCAAGTTTATCAGAAGCTCTAAACCTTTCTAGTGTTAGCCCGAGCTAAACCGTATGCATCTAATCAAGCCTTAGAGTTTCGCTTAGCTTAGTAGCTTTATCCGTGTGAGTAGTTTTCACTGCTCATTTGCCTATCAAGTAATCTTATCCCTCTTGTTTCATGTTTCTAGCTAGTTGATGTCTATCCCATCTCTGTTAGGTTGTCTCTTTATGAATCAGCCATGTTCTTGTACTCAATCTATCGTAGCTACCCTTCTTTAGAGTTTACCCTGTTATCTGCTTCACCTATCAGACCAGTTCACCCTTGGTGAGTGTGACAGCTGTTCATCCGAGTTCTCTTTGTAGATTAGTTTTCCTAGGTCCTAGCCTAAGGTTTCTTGTGCGCTTGATGGTTCGTTGCTATCGTTCTAGTTCGTTCCACCTTAACTTATACGTTAGCATGTGTATCACCTGTTACTTGTTTTATTACTAAAGATGCATGTTAATCTTGACTAATTCTTATTCCAATGCTTTTATCAATAAAAAGTGATTAGGTTCTAATCCGGTTTTCTTTAATCATGATGTAATTGGTTAATCCCTATTCATAACTAGTTTTTCTAAATAAAAGGTGTTAGAGTTAAACATCGGTTTTCATAATAAAGTTAATATGCCTAATGACATCATAAATGCCTTTTCAATATTAAAATGTGTTTAGTTGAACACGTGACATAAAGTTATTCGCCTAGATGTCTTATACTTGCTTTATCTTTTTAAAGTAATTGTTAATTTGACATAATTTCTATTCAAATGTTATAAATAAAATATGATTAGGTTTATCGTGATTTCTTTAATTAAATATAACTTGTTTAATAGTAACATAGAGTATTTCTCTGAAATATTCTTTCACGTAATTTCTTAATTAAAATATGCCAAGCGTAGTTTCTTGTTGTTTAATAATGATCTCACGATAGTCTTGAGCTTAGTTTTGTTTTCAGCGTTTCTTGCGCTTGCGTAACCAATAGGATCGAGCTCTACCTTAGTGTGATCTTTTCGGTCCTTGCTCAATCTTTCGCGACCATCTCTTCAAAGTTAACCAAGCCTTTTCCTTCCAAGCATACTTTGTGTTCTTTAGTGATCCATCTAATCAAGCCTATCCTTTAGTGCGTTCTTTTAAAGCTTTGATTTGATTGATGTATTGTTCTTAGTTATGCTTGTTTGTTTGCTTTGTATGCTTGTGCTCGATGATTGATGCGAGTAGAATGAACGTGGTTCGAGAGCTTTGGAAGAGTGTGAAGGTGAAGACAATCTGAGCAACTACTCTTTGGTTAAAGGCAAGTGTGTCCTTGATCTTTTGTCCCAATAACTTTATTAATCACTATCGCATGTGCCTTGCATTAATTTTGATGGGTTCCTGTTAAGGATGACTAGCCTCTTTTGACCATTATCTTGAACCTGGTTTTAATTAATATTGATGGTAGCTATTGCTTAGTTTGCTCAACTGGGTTGGTAATAATCAACATGGTTGTCATTTTATGCTCTATGTTCCTTTATGATAATTTTAATACAAGATCACTGTGCATTAATTGGAACATGGAGAACCACCCAGGAAAACAGTACAACCACAAGAACTAATGGGCAATGGTCTTGGCTGAATAATTAGGAACTTTAGCTTGGGGTGATCTTACCCGATAAGGACAAGGGATCGGCGGTGCTTGCGGGGTATGGACTCGCTCTAGCGGGGGTTGGGTGAGTTATTCTTTTTATGGTGGGGTATCGACATGCTAGGGGACTTTATACCTTGCTAACTGATCCGGACCTTGTGGGTCACAACTTGTTGGAGAACCTTTGTAAAGGCCTTGTTGCGTCCCTATGCAGCCACACCTCGGTAGTGTGGTATGGTGCCTGATCAGCATCGCATGGTTGGGTCCAAAGTTCTTCAGAGCTTTTACACTGCTTGTGGTGAAAGTGTACAACCTCTGCAGAGTGTAAAACTAATCGATTAGCCGTGCTCACGGTCAAGAGCGGCCTGGACCCTCACATGATAACTGAACTTGAAGATGGACTTGAATTGTGGTTTCTGGTTATCTTAGCCATGTGCTCATGGTGTTTCTCTTATCTTTATGCTTAATTGAGGGTTGGTATAAACTTATACTTTTATTAGTAATCAGGTGCTAATAAAACTTGACCAACTAAAATTGCTTAAATGCTTATAGCCCAGTCCACTATAAAGCCTTTGCATTCATACTTTCCCCACACTTGCTGAGTACGACAAGTGCTCACCCTTGCTATAAACAATGTTGCTCAGAAGGAGGAAGCTACTCTGAAGTCTTGTGAAGATGTTGCCGGTTCTAGGCGTACGCAACCCCCGCCGATTCCTTGTGAAGTTTGGGTGCCTTCGTTTCCAGGATTAAGCGTAAATCTCTGATAATCTCCCTTTTTCTTACGTGATATTGATTCTGTTATTCACTTACGTCAACTATATGCATGAGAATTGATCCCGGCATGCATATAGGCTTGCACTTGGTTTTCTTTGGAAAAGCGAGGTGTGACAGAGTGGTATCGTAGCCGGATCGACCGTAGGACGCAAGCCTAGTTAGCAATGGTCGTTTCTTAAGGTTTCCTTGATCTAAAATTCACCACTACTTTCCCTTTGAGCTCGTGATGAATAATCCCACTCTTTGTCCATTTTCTTTTAAAAAACCCCCCTTGATATCTTTACCCTTCCCACTTATCTTCTTTATATTTTCACTTCATTGTTTTTCAAACGTTAAGACCCCTACCTTGGTCTTGACCTTGCAAGGCATATCCCGGATATCTTGCTTAGCTAACTATTTTGAACCTAGCCGTCAATTCTTATCCACATATCTTCTTCATTTAACGCTACTTTGGACTTCTCCTTGTTTCCATGTCTTTTGATTCTAAAGTGTCGTTCTACCTTTTTAGTTGATCCTTGTGACGTACCCTAAAGCAAGCATACCCAAAGAAACCATAGATAGAAATGGTCGTTTCCTCATGTGTCCCTTGTTCTACAATCTAATCCTACCTTATCAATGACCTCTTTGATGAATGTTCTCACTTCTCCTCATATCTCTTCACCATGAAAACCCTTCTCCCTAGTTGACTCTTAGCATTTGCACTTCTGCTAAATCCTAAATTCTTATATGTTTACCTTTACCCTCCCTGAACGCTTCCGGATCTTTCTACCAAGCAATGACATCACCTTGCTTTGGTGAAATTGTTATCCTTGATATTATATCAGCATGTCCTTTAAAAAAATATCTTTTCCTTACTCCCAATATATCTATCTCCACCAAATATATGTATTCATCTACCTATTTCTCATCCCAGTAAGTTGGTGTCAAATCTGTTCGCGCAGCTGTCCGACACATCAGCGCTGTTTCAATTCTTCCTCGAGCTACAGAACTCCGATTGACATGAAACTAGTTGGGTTCGTTCCTAAATTTCATAAGTGAATTTCTATCAAAAATTCAGACCTATCCAGTACATATTCCAGGAGCTATGCTCGAAACATTGGAGCTATCAGAATTTGTAAACTCTGCTGACCTAGCTATCTTCAATATTCTATATCTCGGGCTATAGACCTCCGATTGAGGTGATTCCAGTTGGGATGAACTCATAATTTCATACTCCTTGGTCTGGGAAAAATCCATTATTTATGGATATCCTTGCTGGGAGATATATCTGATCTATTAGGAGAATACCCCCCGACTTTATTAACAACGTGTAGTATCGTTCCCTTTAGCTATGTCTTGATTGGTGGAATTCGGTGTTTGCATGATGATACTTGGTTTTATGATATTGCTTGTGTTGGTTCTTTGAAGTGAGTGTTTGTGTATTGTGGATCTTATATCTGCAATGGCATCGCTTGCTTAGTTGGGTTCTTCTTTTGCATCTTCCACCTCCTTGATCTTCCCATTCTTCCTCTCTAATCTTCGCGTCTATCTCTTCGGTCCTATCACAAATACCCAATCAGATGGAGAGCTCCAACACAAATCATGAAGATAAAGATAATGAAGGAAACATCAACATTCCTCTTGCAACCTCGTCATTGGAACGCAAGATGTCGGAGTATATTGCTACACAAACTTAGGTTTTGCAAGCAATGGCCCAAACCATTAGTCCATTACAAAGCAAGCTTCACTTCCTAAAGATCACAATACGTTACCAATGATAACCATCAAAACATGACTCCTCCACCATTTGATAAAGAGAAGCTATCAGCTATGCAGACTCAAGTCTTACAAGGAAGGATGCAAAGAGTATAACCTACTTTCGTAATGAGATGGCCAAAGACAGAATTTCCATTGGGCCACTGAAGAGGCAAGTTGTCGAAGCATGGAATAGTCAAAGAAAGAAGAAGAAGCATGAAGCACCGAAACTAACAATGGAGAAACAACATGAGGTTAACAAGGTTCCGGATATGTGTCCGGTGGTGAGCCGATGCTCTTTCATATCCCGAAGGAAGCTAGTCTTATGACGACGAAGCTCGCCAACGTACAAACCTGGTAGACGCAAGCGATCTAACAAACAAAACCATAGAACAAGACGAGAGAAGAAGTTATCACATCTAGGGGCAGATAATGATACTAAACCTGGTTCCGACAAACTCCAGCCTAAGATTGTTCGACCTATGTTTGTCACTCCCATCAAGAAGAATCCTGATGCGCAAGTTGATCTACCAAGGACTATGATAGAGCAAAGCGAAGAGTGGAGAAATCACAATGATAGAAGAGTGAATAAGTTATAAGTGGGATCGGACCTATACGATCCTATACAAGTCCAATGAGCTATGGAGAATAGAAGAACATGTTTGGTATGCTTGTGTAAGGAAGCTCGATATGAGGAAAGTTGATAAGCTTTGGATAATACCCACATGAGTCTTCGTTTCTTGCTAACCTTTCTTGAATCTCGGGACGAGATTCCTTTTTAAGGGGGGTAGAGTTGTCACACCCTGAAATTTCCAATTTCAGGATGTGAATAGAAAAAATAATTAAATAACGATTTTCTCATAATTTTTTTAAAAAAATCCAACATTTATTTTTTTTCTTTACAGGAAATATAGTATAGGAAAAATCCTTTGTTTGATTTTCTGAATTAAAAACAAAGTTGAGAGTGTTGCATTCATGCCGATGCATCTAGTGGTTTTGAGTGCTAAAGGTTTCAAAAATGCGTTTAGCAGCTGTCCTAACTCTTCCGAGAATTTTCTGGATTTTTCCGGAATTTATTCTCATTTTCCTTGAGCTATTTCAATTTATTAAAAGGCTCTAAAATCTTTTTCGTGAGCTCCAAATGTTTTATTTGGATTGTTCATGTCTCAATCTAGCTACGGGATTTTTTCTAGAATTTTTGTGATTTTCGGAGTATTTTTAGTGCCTTTAAACAATTTCTACGTTTTCCTGGAATTGTTTCCGCACTGAAAATTAAATTCAGAAAAAAATAAACCTTTCTTTCTATTTGGGCCAAGCCCGACCGCGGAAGTCTACCCGTGCCCCCTTATCTCCTTCGCCACCCACCTTTTGCACCGTAGTAGGCCGCAGCCCAGACTCGCTTCCGGCCCAATACAGCCCGACCGGCCCCCTCCTCTCACGGTCACTGACAAGCAGGTCTCGGCTGTCATCCCTGAGCTCCAGCCGTGGCCAGCCCGGACTCAGAGTCCGCCGCCGTCTCCGCCTTGGACACGCCTCCCTAGGCGTGGCCCGCACGCCAAGAGGTGCGCCCGGCCCTATTTAAGCCGCCGCCGCCACCCTTAGGCCCCCACCCGACCCCCGGAGCGCCGTCGCCGCTTGGGCCAAGACGAGCCGGCGAGCTCGCCGCCGCCGGCCCCGATTCGCCGCCTCCATCGTCCGCCGGGCCAAGCCGAGGCTACCGTGAGGTTCACGTGGATGCGTTGCACCTCCTAAGCCCCTCATCGTCGCCAATCGAGCACCGAGCACCACCGCCGCGTGAGACCGCCGCCGGCCGTTGCTGTGCGCCGCCGCGGGCTATTCTCCTGTCGCTCTCCGCCCAAGGTGAGCACTCCATCTTGGTCCCCTCGTTCTCCTCTTCCTTTTTCCCTAGGCGCCCGAGTTCCTAGCCGCTCCAGTCGCCGGCACCCAAGGCCGCCAGGGCCGCCGCCGCCCCCTACCGTTGCTCTTGTGCGCCCGGTGCACCGGGGAAGAAGATAAGGTGATGGTTTTGCAAAAAGGCCCCCGCAAGAGCCGCTAATCATTAGATCCGGTTATGTGTCTTGTTAATTCCCGCATAACCCCCCGGATCTATTAGATCTTCACAACTAAATCCTACCCAAGCCTTTTATCGATCTAACCCCGATCTTTAACCTTTTTGCGAGCACTATTCGGTGGGACTTGCATATCTTCTCGGCTAGCCCCCGAAGACTATGGTTAATTGCGTTTAGGTCCCCGCAATCTTGTTTTGCTCTTATCTTGCACGTTTTAACTCCGTTTTTATCCGTTCAAGTTGCGTTAGGTTCATAATAATGTAAAGCACGCGTTAGTGGTGTGTTTTCACCTTATTTTGTTTTCTGAAAATAAAATTAATATTAATTTTGATTAATGACTAATTATACATGCCTTTTATAAATAAAAAACTATATAGATCTATACATCGTTTTTTATAAGCAAATTTAATTTGATTAATGTTTCTATCACATGTTTTTGCACATAAAAGTTAATTAGATCTTTTACTCGGTTTTCCATAAGTCAAATATTAATTTGCTTAATGATTAATTAACTTTTTTATAATTAAAAGTTGATTAGGCTTTTACTCCGGCTTTATAAATAAATGTTAACCTTGCTTAATACCAATTTAATGATGTTTTTGATAATAATATGATCCACTTGAATTACAAAGTTCCGTTTAGATTATTCATATAGTTTAGTTTTTCTAAATTAAATGTTTAATTGGAATAACTCATATATGAATCTTTATAAATAAAACTTGACTAGTTCTTTACACCGGTTTTGCAAATAAAGTTTAATTTACTTTAATTCCAACATGGGGTATTTTATTGATGAAATATCCTTACATATATTTTGTTAATTAAAATAGATCCAGCTCATAGCCTTGTTCTCTTATTTATGCAAACAATTCGTTAGACGTTCGGTATCAGCTTTATCTCTTTTTGATCAAGTTTATCAGAAGCTCTAAACCTTTCTAGTGTTAGCCCGAGCTAAACCGTATGCATCTAATCAAGCCTTAGAGTTTCTGCTTAGCTTAGTAGCTTTATCTGTGTGAGTAGTTTTCACTGCTCATTTGCCTATCAAGTAATCTTATCCCTCTTGTTTCATGTTTCTAGCTAGTTGGTGTCTATCCCATCTCTGTTAGGTTGTCTCTTTATGAATCAGCCATGTTCTTGTACTCAAACTATCGTAGCTACCCTTCTTTAGAGTTTACCCTGTTATCTGCTTCACCTATCAGACCAGTTCACCCTTGGTGAGTGTGTCAGCTGTTCATCCGAGTTCTCTTTGTAGATTAGTTTTCCTAGATCCTAGCCTAAGGTTTCTTGTGCGCTTGATGGTTCGTTGCTATCGTTCTAGTTCGTTCCACCTTAACTTGTACGTTAGCATGTGTATCACCTGTTACTTGTTTTAATACTAAAGATGCATGTTAATCTTGACTAATTCTTATTCCAATGCTTTTATCAATAAAAAGTGATTAGGTTCTAATCCGGTTTTCTTTAATCATGATGTAATTGGTTAATCCCTATTCATAACTAGTTTTTCTAAATAAAAGGTGTTAGAGTTAAACATCGGTTTTCATAATAAAGTTAATATGCCTAATGACATCATAAACGCCTTTTCAATATTAAAATGTGTTTAGTTGAACACGTGACATAAAGTTATTCGCCTAGATGTCTTATACTTGCTTTATCTTTTTAAAGTAATTGTTAATTTGACATAATTTCTACTCAAATGTTATAAATAAAATATGATTAGGTTTATCGTGATTTCTTTAATTAAATATAACTTGTTTAATAGTAACATAGAGTATTTCTCTCGAAATATTCTTTCACGTAATTTCTTAATTAAAATATGCCAAGCGTAGTTTCTTGTTGTTTAATAATGATCTCACGATAGTCTTGAGCTTAGTTTTGTTTTCAGCGTTTCTTGCGCTTGCGTAACCAATAGGATCGAGCTCTACCTTAGTGTGATCTTTTCGGTCCTTGCTCAATCTTTCGCGACCATCTCTTCAAAGTTAACCAAGCCTTTTCCTTCCAAGCATACTTTGTGTTCTTTAGTGATCCATCTAATCAAGCCTATCCTTTAGTGCGTTCTTTTAAAGCTTTGATTTGATTGATGTATTGTTCTTAGTTATGCTTGTTTGTTTGCTTTGTATGCTTGTGCTCGATGATTGATGCGAGTAGAATGAACGTGGTTCGAGAGCTTTGGAAGAGTGTGAAGGTGAAGACAATCTGAGCAACTACTCTTTGGTTAAAGGCAAGTGTGTCCTTGATCTTTTGTCCCAATAACTTTATTAATCACTATCGCATGTGCCTTGCATTAATTTTGATGGGTTCCTGTTAAGGATGACTAGCCTCTTTTGACCATTATCTTGAACCTGGTTTTAATTAATATTGATGGTAGCTATTGCTTAGTTTGCTCAATCGGGTTGGTAATAATCAACATGGTTGTCATTTTATGCTCTATGTTCCTTTATGATAATTTTAATACAAGATCACCGTGCATTAATTGGAACATGGAGAACCACCCGGAAAACGAGACAACCACAAGAACTAATGGGCAATGGTCTTGGCTGAATAATTAGGAACTTTAGCTTGGGGTGATCTTACCCGATAAGGACAAGGGATCGGCGGTGCTTGCGGGGTATGGACTCGCTCTAGCAGGGGGTTGGGTGAGTTATTCTTTTTATGGTGGGGTATCGACCTGCTAGGGGACTTTATACCTTGCTAACTGATCCGGACCTTGTGGGTCACAACTTGTTGGAGAACCTTTGTAAAGGCCTTGTTGCGTCCCTATGCAGCCACACCTCGGTAGTGTGGTATGGTGCCTGATCAGCATCGCATGGTTGGGTCCAAAGTTCTTCAGAGCTTTTACACTGCTTGTGGTGAAAGTGTACAACCTCTCGCAGTGTAAAACTAATCGATTAGCCGTGCTCACGGTCAAGAGCGGCCCGGACCCTCACATGATAACCGAACTTGAAGATGGACTTGAATTGTGGTTTCGGTTATCTTAGCCATGTGCTCATGGTGTTTCTCTTATCTTTATGCTTAATTGAGGGTTGGTATAAACTTATACTTTTATTAGTAATCAGGTGCTAATAAAACTTGACCAACTAAAATTGCTTAAATGCTTATAGCCCAGTCCACTATAAAGCCTTTGCATTCATACTTTCCCCACACTTGCTGAGTACGACAAGTGCTCACCCTTGCTATAAACAATGTTGCTCAGAAGGAGGAAGCTACTTTGAAGTCTTGTGAAGATGTTGCTGGTTCTAGGCGTACGCAACCCCCAGTCGATTGCTTGTGAAGTTTGGGTGCCTTCGTTTCCAGGATTAAGCGTAAATCTCTGATAATCTCCCTTTTTCTTACGTGATATTGTTTCTGTTATTCACTTATGTCAACTATATGCATGAGAATTGATCCTGGCATGCATATAGGCTTGCACTTGGTTTTCTTCTCGACGAGGATGGCAGAGATCAACTGCTGTGGATCAATGAGGATGAGAGATGATGACGGTGCTTGGAGACGACAGTTCCCCGGCGAGTGGCGGTGCTTCTGCGCCCATCACCCCTGGTACCTCTTGCTGACTTGCGAGGGGTGCAATGTTTCAGAGGCACATGATCTTGGATTTCATTTTGTTCCACAAACTCTGAATCATCAGAAGATGTGTCAACCACCACTCGAATGGGCCACCGCTCTGCCTCCTCTTTATCAGACCACTGGGGACCCTCCTTTTCATCAAGAGGAGGAGGATGTGGCTTGCGCTGCACCTTTAGGAGACAATGGCTCCATGGGGACAGGAAGGGAGCGTTGTGCGAGGATGAGGTTTTTTGTTGGTTGCAAGAGTTGGGAGAGGAAGGGAGCACTGTGCGAGGATGGGGTTTTTTGTTGGTTGCAAGAGTTGGGAGAGGAAGAGGGCATTGTGCGAGAATGAGATTTTTTGTTGGTTGCAAGAGTTGAGAAAGGAAGAGGGCGCTGGGAGGAAGGGGGATATTTATGGCCCGAGGAACCCATTCAACCATTATTGAAAAAACTACTCCCAGAAAGATTAGAGTAGTTGTATGATCCGTTCAGTTCAAACTAATTCAATTTTGACCAAATTTACACTTATATCTTCATATAAACTTACGGAGAAGTGAGAATTGCATTCTTTTGTGGATGGAGGGAGGACGTTTTGAGGAAGGGGGAAGACCGTTCAGCGGAATGTTAACGGGCTGGAAGAAATAATTGTAGTCCAGAAGGTCCTTTTAGCAAGGCATCAGTATAACAGACCTTCTGGACTACCTTTTCCACTCATTTGTCTTTGTTGGAGCTGTAACTCCTCCATTGTTCTCCCACAACCTTGTTCTTTGGCTATCCTATCAATGATGCCTCGTCCCTAGGCAAATCTTATTCCTGACATTGTTGTGAGCGCTGCCAATAAGATAAGTGATGCAAGAGATTTCATCATGTTCAAAGCTATCTGCAAGGGTTGGAACTGCACTCGTTCAGGAGAGGCACGCCAGTTTGACCCTTGGATTTTGAAATCTGAATTTATCGGTGAATTTGGAGCAGTGACATTCGCATGTGTCGCTGATATGCGGCTTTTTGAGGTCTCCTTTCCTGCATTGGCTGGGAAAAGGACCAGATTGATTGGTTGCAACAGATCTGGAAGCCTAGTCGCCTTAGATTGCAGAGATTGGTGCAACGTGCTCATGCTGAATCCTTTGTCTCCTTGGAAGCACATTTGGCTTCCTCGACTTCCGAAATGGAGCCAAATGGCTACTACTCTCCAAGCTTGTATCTTGTGCCTTGAAACATCAACTGGTGCAGAGTCATTTGTCGTGATTACTTTCTTTTGGCCAAAGAAATCTTTTGCAGCGCTTGAGTCATTGCCCGTTTCCATGTGTCATTTGGGTAGCCAATTCGACTGGACTGCACTTCCTTCGGTAGATTTCTGGTGCAATTCTTCTGAACACATGCGGATCTACTTGGGGCAGGATCTTCCGGCACCTCCCCATCCCGTTTGACTTCGGTTGTCATGGGTTATTGGCATGGGAAACTCTTCTCGACTCTCAAGCCTACGGGTGACTTGGTGCCTTTTTCACCAAGGAGGGTCCTCCCTAGATTTGTCAATCCAAGGATCAGAAGTAAACTCCCAGGATTCTCCATCTAACCTATTGATCTATCCTAACACAAAGCATTGATTGCATAAAAAGATAAACCTTAAAGATATATGAGTTATAGCATAAGGTTGATCACATCCATGAACGTCGACAAGGTAAGGAGCAAGTAAGGGAAACTAAGGCCTATCGTCTTCTAGTCGTAGTTCTAGCCAGAAGAGCAAGCGCGACATGCATCTCATCCAAAGCCATCTTTAAACTACTATCCTCCAGTCTGATTCCGAAGACGCCCGCCTTTTAGAGCCACTGTCCTGTCACAACACACTCCTAATCGTGCGGGTTAGCCTAGGGTGAGTTCGAGAAGAACAAGTTGAAAACACTTGGTTGATCTGGTATGCACCTCTATCCACCATGACTTCAAGAGCACCCCAAACAATCTATCTATAGAATAGATTGAAAACAAAGCATAGCCAAGTGAGAGCAAAATCATAAAAGGAGGAATCGAGTCGCTAAAAGATCGGATGACAAGAAGTACTTTACTCACATAATAAATATGTTTAGATCATCTCCACCGAGTACATACCATTGATGACCTCAACTAGCTCCAGAACTCTGCCATGGCTCAACCGTGCAAGGCGGCATGGCGGCTAGGGTAGGCCTAGGCCATCTCCTAGACAACTTCGAGAACTCACAGCGGCCATCGTCGCTCTCTCCTAGGTTTCGCCGAGTTCCTGTGGATAGATGCCGCCGAATTTTTGCACCGAGACTATTAACAACCCGAAGCAACCCTAATCTAAAGCGGAGCCCGAACCGCCACAAAAACGGGCCAGGCCGGTCCGCCTGGGCCGGCCGGCCCAGGGTCTTTTTGGCTCGTTTCGGGCCCATCTTTCGCGGGCGAGCTTCTCTTGCAATTGTGAGTTTCTGTCTTCTCGATTGTGTGGCCTTTTGTCGTCTTTATTCGCATGAATAGTTAGGAGGTTGAGGACCATGTGTGGTTCGAGGACCGATGGATGGTCGCTTCCTTGTGTGATGAGTGATTGACAACGTTGTGTGGACTGATTCTTGGCTAAGTATTGCAGGTGCAGGTTGCGGCTTGACTGGTGTTGGTGCAGGTGAAGAACAAGCGCGAAAGGTCGTCGCCGGTGAGGCCTCCAGGTGTGGAGAAGACAAGTAGGCTTCGTTCGAGGGACCCGGTGGCCAGCGGGGTCAAGTGCGGGCCGCATGGTGGCATGAACGGCAAGATGAAGTCGTGGACGGTTTCTTGGTTGAGCCTCAAAACCAAGGTCGAGCCGGGATTACGTGGGAGCCGAGTCATGAGTGGAGATTGGCGGAGGCTACACCGAGTTCGCGGGGTTTCCGGTGGTTCACCAGAAAACCACTGGGTTCCTTGGTTGATCCACAAAGCCAAGACCGAAGAACCGAAGACGGTGCTTTGCGGCAAAGATGCCGGACCGGTCTGACCGGTGGGTACCGGTCTGACCGATGGGGAGCACCGGTCTGACCGGTGTGCGACGACGCAGTTCGGAGACTTCGAAGCGGAGGACACGCGTCGGATCGCATGGCTTGCGTCGAGGCTACGCAGGGTGCGGTTGCCGGGCATCCGTCCGATGGTGAAGACATGAAGACTTCCAAATCCGCCCTTGAGGGGCTTGTATCCCTAGTTGTTACAGAAGGGTATTTTAGACTTTCGGTTGCCTCCATATAACCCAAGAGGTGAGAGGATGGCAGCCAACTCTTGGAACCCTAGCTCATTTGTTTTCCTATTTTTCCTTCCTTTTTCCTTAGGTTTTCCATAGGACTAGCAAGAGAGCTTCATGGAGAGATCTTGTTGAGAGGGATGGATGATCGGGTGGCTTGCTAGACCTTGTATGAACCTTTGTTTCATGTATAGATGATTCGGCGTGGTTCCTCAAGGTTTGGATGTGTTTTCCCCGGTTGTTCTTGGTGGTGATTTTCGGAGCCCTCTCTTGGTGATTTCTTTGGGTTGTTTTCGGGACTTTTCTCTTGGGGGTTTGATGGGGGAAATTTGTGGGAACCCTTCGTGGTTCTTTGGGCTGTGATTCCCCTCCCAAATCCGTGAGTAAAGGTGCTCGATTTTGGGGTTTCTTGAGTTCTTGGGTTGGAAGCGCTCTTGGCGGGATTTCCTTGATTCCTCCTTTTTGGACGAGTTTTGGTGGGATTAAAGTTGGCTATGGACTCCTCATGAGGTGTTCCTAATATCCCCAAAGTCTTGTTCAAGTCCGTGGAGCGATTCGGGAGATCGAGGTTTGGATTTGGGGGAGTTGACCCGCGGGTGCTGTTCATCCCGAGTTGCCCAGGCTACACCGGTCGGCCGGTGCTCTTGGCCGGTCGACCGGTGCAACCCTCGGTGGGATTTTGCTCGGGTGAACGTCTTGGTGTGTTCGCCGTTGTCTCGTGGTGCTTCTTGTTTCGAGTTTGGGTCAGTTGGTGGTCGGTTGGCCTATTTGGTGCCTTGGGGGCTTTCAGGCTGTGATCGGTCTGACCGGTGTGTCTCACTGGTCTGACCGGTGTAGAGCCACTTAGTGAAAGTTGCTCAGTTTCACCAGCAGGGACCGGCCTGACCGGTGGTACTCACCGGTCTGACCGGTGTGGGTCTGTAGACTCGAGGTTTGGTGTTCCGCTGCATTCTCGGGTCGGAAGGTTGTGTGTTGGTTCCTAGGTCCAGTGGCACTCCAGTGGCTACGTGGGCTTGACCAACTTGGGTAGTGAGTTGGAGAAGTGTGTTGGAAGCCGCTTTCATCTTGTTGGAGTTTCCATCTCCTTCGAGAAGAATTTTTATCGGCTCCCATTCACCCCCCTCTCTAGTTCGCCGTATCGGTCCTTCAGAGGTCTTGTCGTCCAAGCCTCTGTATCTTCTGTCTAAGTCCCCAGAGTTTTGTGCCTTCACATTGTGGTCCTTGGGTCATTTGGAGTCATGTTCACCTCGAGTGCTAAGTTGTGCCGGGCTTCATGATCTTCTCACAAAGTGCTCATTGAACTTCTCCCGGAAGTGCTCCTTTTAGTGCTTAAATCCTGCGTAAACAACATACTCCAAATACCACATTCACAAGTGAACTTGTTACATCATTAGTATGCCTAGTGGCTCATTAGTCGCAAATCATTATCGAAACCAATGTATAACAAGTACTATAGGTTGACAGAAATTCACCATCAATAAAGGTGAAGACCGATTGTTCTTTGTTGTTCTGGAGGAGAAAGAAGTTGATGTAACACCCCGCCCACCAAAGCCGCACCGCCCAGCCCTTCCGTAGGGGCGAGCACGCGTACACATAGCACCCTGCTTACACTTTCGTCCTCGCTTCGTGTAAAAGGGTTAACCCGAGGGTGGTATGGCTGGTGGACAAAGGCTTATAAGTTGGCTCCACCCTTGCTCTACTAGCAATGTGGCACTAAACACGCGCACCTGCGCTCATGGGCCACTCATGGGCCATCCAAATTGGGCCGGGTGTGACATTCACCCCCCCCTCAAAGAACCCGACGTCCTCGTCGGTCCAACTCACCCGTCCAGTGCTGACCCATACGCCATGTCGTGTGCCCCATCCCGAGCCCACACGCACATGCATATGTCCGCACACCGACCCGAGCAAATGTCCGGGAACCTTCCCTCTTAGCGCACGACCGTACGTCCAGTGCCGACCCATATGCCGTGCCGTGTGTCCCATCTCAGGCCCACACGCGCCATGCGCCCTATGTCCGCACACTGACCCGTACGCGCAACCGCGAGGGTCGGCTCTGATACCATTTGTAACACCCCGCCCACCAAAGCCGCACCGCCCAGCCCTTCCGTAGGGGCGAGCACGCGTACACATAGCACCCTGCTTACACTTTCGTCCTCGCTTCGTGTAAAAGGGTTAACCCGAGGGTGGTATGGCTGGTGGACAAAGGCTTATAAGTTGGCTCCACCCTTGCTCTACTAGCAATGTGGCACTAAACACGCGCACCTGCGCTCATGGGCCACTCATGGGCCATCCAAATTGGGCCAGGTGTGACAGTTGAGGTGGTAGAATTAACTTTGCATTCATTCGCGGGGGACATGGAAGCCTATTCCTTGGGAGAGAGCTCCTGAGTTCCGGGATAAGATCATCTTGTTTGGTCCTTGCAAGTGCATTGTTACAGAAGAGCATGCCAGTTCTAGTTTGGCTGACCTGCGGGCAAATCACATTTACTTCCTACGAACTTAATTATCACCACGATGAAAGAATGAGTATTGGATCTACCAGCAGGGAATAGGTATTGTTCCAGGCGTCAACACTACTCCGGCGATCCGCATTAAGCAGGTTCGTGGGGACTGGATTTGCTCGAGAGGAACATGGCTATTGCCTAGCTATCCGTAATGAAGAACTTCGATTGTGTACCACCTGTAACGCAATTCAATGTACAAATATCTATATTATCATCCTTCATCAATTATTCCGCGCATATGTATGAGTTTCTACCACAATCACTATAGGGAACAAGCAGTTAACATTCGATAATCAGGAAGGTCCTTCCCGCAAAACATCAACAGAGCGGACACGTATCAAATATCATAACATGGCATCTCACAGCTACTCATCACCACAAAGTTCACACCACCAACAAGTAGCAAATACCAAAATACAAGCATGATTAGCACCTTTAAACTGTCTACCTAGCAATAACACCATGGTTCACATTATTCCTCAGTGTTGTCCTTGCTGAGCGACCTCTTATATAAGGCATGTCAACAATTCTCTCACCTTCTTCACCACAAGTGTTGCAAAATCCAGGAGCCGCTTGGCCGTCTGCAGCTCAGCGACAGTCTCTTGAATCTCCCTCTTAGCCTTTGCACATTCTTCCTTCCATATCCTTACCTCCCTTTCAGCTTTTAGGTACCTGTTGGCTTCACCCTTTTCTGTAGGAGACAACAGAGTATCATTTCTCATTTTCTTTCTCGTCTAAAACAGGTTATGGGTTACCTCCCGGTAGTATCTATTATCGTCTACAGCTCAACTGATTTGACATTGGCCTCCTCCTTACCAACTGCACTTGCTTCTTTCCACGACCTTGATTCCTCTTTTGCTTTTTTCCCTTCTTTTCTATCAGTTTCTCTAGAACTTTTAGAGTCCTAATATCTCATTCAGGATCTATCCACCTAAACAACGCGCACTTCATGCCATCAGTCTACAGTCACCAATTTTATTCATATAATTAGCAATTGACCACACTAACATCAAACGCAGAAGCAACATTTATTAGAAGTGATACAGGTTATCGTTTACCTCGCAACAACATACATATCGACACCTAGGGTTGGCGCCTGTCCAGTCATAGTTCAGATGGACAGGCAACCCGTCCTTGCACTTGTTTTCATTAGGATCTATAACGATGATGTTGACGGTGAATTTCCGTCAACCTAGAGTACTTGTTATACATTGGTTTCGATTATGATTTGCAACTAACCCGCCACTAGGCATACTAATGATGTAACAAGTTCACACTTGCATGTCGATTTTGGAGTTTGTTGTTTACGCAGGAAATCTACGCTAAAGAGGAGACTTTCGGGATAAGTTCACCAAGCACTTTGGAAGAAGATCATGAAGCCCGACAAGAGTCAAGACACGCGATGAACATGACTCCAAATGACCCGAGGACCGAAGCGTCAACGTGCAAGTCCTCAGGGACTCAACCAAAAAACAGCGAAGCTTGCATAGCAAGGATTCAAGCCTTAACCGTGAAGGAAACGACGTCAAAGGCCCACATGCAAGTGCACACAAATAAGGGATCACACGAGAAGCAACCGGGGAGGAAACCGGGGCCGAACCGGGCCGAAATGGGCCTGGGCCGACCGGCCCAGCCCACTCCGGGGTCGGTTCGGTCCCCCCTTTGCCCTAGGTGTTCGTCTATTTATTGCCTCCGCCGCCGTCGGCCGCCACATCGAACAAATCATCCTACCGACGCCAATCACCAGAAAACCACCGCCGCAAGATGAGGGAGAGAGTTAGATGAGCTCGTCACAAGGATCAACGCCGGCGGAGAGAAGGACTCCAAGCCGCTGGCCTAGGGGTGTTCCCAAGCTCCATCGCCGCCATCTTCATCGACGACGTTCTCCGGAGTCTCCATCACCCCTATGTGCTTCAATCCGTGTAAGATGATGGGGTAATGTCTCCGTTCATCCCTAGGATTAGATCGATACATGCTATGTGATCGCTACTTGATTCATGGTTTCAATCTATTGTTTTCGTGTTGATGATGCTTTGATGATTAAGGTAGGCCACCGTGTTTTTCGGGCGTATGATATCCGCTACTCCCTTAGATTCCATCAACATACCGTGTCCATCATAGGTCTAGTCACGATTACCTTCGCGTAGTGACAGTACGAGAGGAGGGAAAGGGCGAAACTGTGGTCACAACCCCCGGTAGATTGGTTCACCGCTTTCGTGTAGTAGATGCATACCATGTTATCCTAGATCCTAGGGAGGGAACGCTTATCTTTCTTGCTCGCTCTCTTGTGTTCACCCCTTTACCATCTAGTTTAACCCTAGATTTGTTTGATCAACTTAACTTAGATTAACTTAGGTTAGATTGCCTTTACTTTTAGATTAATACTCTCTTTAAATGTTTCCTTAGTCAACTAGATTAGTACTTGGTTAAGCGCTAGTAATCCCCTTGCTCCGCAGATTGACAAGAACCTTGGGAATCCCGTGGTGAAAAAGGTGTAGGTCCGTACGCTTGCGGATCGTAGGTGGATACGAGTTTTATCCGTCAATAAGCCCCTTTTTCTGGTGCCGTTGCCGGGGAGCAAGCCAATTTGCTACGTTTAATCTAGTATTAATTTTGTTGCTAACACCTAGCCCTTATTTTCTAAAAAAAAGAAGAAAAAATCTTTTTTGTTTTTCTTTCTACTTTTCTTGTGCCTAGATGGATTTGTTCACCTCACCATTGGAAGACGAAGAGATGTCGCTAAGGGAGCTAGCAATGCCGTCAATGGAAGACATTGAGATAAGCCTGCCACTGGGGAGGGTATGGACAAATCCACTCTTGTTCATACCCAAATCCAAATAATTATTATCCATCTCTTACCCTCCCCATTCCCACCCATACCCAATGGATAACTAATTTTGTACTAGATTCTATACATACCCAATTGATTATTTGCACCCTCCCCACACCCTACCCTCCCCATTTCTTCAATGGATAATTATTTTCTACCCATACCCTCCCCATTTGAGGTGGGTGTGGATTTGAATATGGACAATGGATAAAAACAACAGCCATACATTGAGATGCAAAAATCAGATTTGATGCTTGCTACAACCCACTACGAAGTGAAGCCTGGAATCATCAAGTTAGTGGCGACAAAACCATTTAGAGGATTGGAGGATGACAACCCATATAGACACATTAAGGAATTCGCGATGTTATGCAACACGGTGCAACAAAAAGGAGTTCCAGCCACTTGGTTGAAGTGGAATCTTTTTCCATTCTCTCTCGAAGATGAAGCGCGAAGATGGTACACACTTGCGTCCGTTGAAGCAAAAGGAAATTGGGATGAGCTAGTGAAGAAGTTTCTTTTGAAGTTCTTTCCGATAAGCAAGGTCCAAGACTTAAGGAGGCAAGTGCTCACTTTCAAGCAAGGAGAGGATGAAGGAATTGATGAAGCATGGGACCGATTTAATGAACTACTTGAGCGAGGCCCGAACTTGGGATTTTTCGGTGACTTGATGTTGCATACCTTTTATTTTTCACTAACCCCTAACTCATCTCGTTTTGTAAGCATGTGTGCAGGCGGTGATATAATGGATAAAACAATTAGTGAAGCCACACAAATCTTACAAAGGATAAGCAATGGACAAAGAACACTACGAGATTGGCAAAGATGTTGTCGAGAGGAGCAAAATGACAAAAGCAAGCCCAAGGTGCTTGCTGAAATTTCTGAAAAAGATGAACCGAAGGTCAAGGAAGATGAACCGACCATACAAGAAAGTGAAGATCCACTTCCCAACGTAAGAGAGGTCATTTCGGATGTTAAAAATGTTGAAACTAACATGAATGTAGGCCGAAGCATGTGGAATGCTAAACCATTGGTGGAGTTCATTCAATCCGGTTGGGTTCAAGTTGATTTCGCCCCACTAATTAACTACCGAAGGAAGGAGGAACGCCGACACGTTGCCAAACTAATTGAAGATATATTTGATCAAGAGATGAGTGGAGAGTCGATCCAAAAGATGTTTGAAGAAGGAAGAGAAGAAGGAGATGAAGGATGGATCGACCGGTTTGACAACTCAAAGATTTATGATGAAGGAAGAGAAGAGTACAACCGTGATGAGCCTAATGACTCAAAGGATAAATGGGAGGAGATAGCACTCAAGCTAGAAGATGAATGGGAAGGGGTTGACATAGATCAAGTACTCCAAGAAGGCCCCTCCCCACAAGGTGATAGCTTGTGTGCTATTGAAGCCTACACACTAGCAAATCAAGACATGGAAGTACTCAAGGATGAAGGAAAGAGTGAATCAACAATGAGCGATCTTGACGACATGTGGTACATGGAAGATAAAGAAAGCAACATACAAGCCTTTGAAGATGAAGATCTGGTTGATAAAGAAGACTTCAAAGAAGAGATGAATGCGTACATAGTTGAAGGATTACATGTTCCACATGATGAGTTGAAGAAATTGCAAGATGGTGATGAAGAGGCAACTACACTTGTTGAGATCGATTCGCCTTCAACACCGCTTGATGAACCAAATATCACTCTTGTTGAAAAATCTCTAAGGCCAAGGTACACGCTGAAATCTCAAGATATTATTGGTATTGATGTTGATAAATTCAAATACTCATGCTCAACCAATAGTATGAATGATAGTTTAATGTCTATGCCTTGTTCCAATAGTGATCATGTTGATAGGCTAGATTTTCTTGCGAATGAAAAAGAGGAAACATTTATGTTTGATCCAATTAATCTCACACCTAAAGAACCTTCGCATAATGATGAGCTAAGTGCTATGCATGAAACATATGCTTCTTTTGTTTACACCTTGACTTGTTGCTACAATTCACATGTGGTGTTAATTATGGACGCGTATGTTTACAATAAGTTTTGTAAATCTCGATCATGCTTTGCGCTTGGTCAAGCTAATGACCTTAAAGAATCATATGTCGGGAAAGGTCCGATTTTCACTAACCATGTAGACAAGGCTTGAATAATGAAAAAAGAAGTCATGCCTAAAAGAGTTGCAAGATAAATCATCAACCTCTCTGAATCCCGCGATGGATGCTGCTGTCTTCAACAATTTGAGAGCTTGTTCAGAGGTGTACAAATGAAGAAAATGAGATATTCAGAAGCTCCATCAAATTACTATTCCAACGCATCAAGAACCAACAAGTTTGAAGACCCGTGCAAGGAGTTGTCGAGAAAACATTGAGCGTGGCGCGTTCTGAAATTTCAGGACAGATTTCATCGCCGAAGTAAAACGGACGTAACTCTCTTGTCCGGAGTCCGATTTGAGCAAATGAAGACTCCTTGGAAAGGAAATTTTGTGCACTGTGCAATGGAGTAGAGCTTGAGTATAATTTCTGTTCTGGACATTAAAAAAATTCATGGAGTGAAGGCAGCACCGAAGGATGATAAAGAAGGAGATAATGATGAAACAAAAGGATGCTTTGGGCAAGTCTTCTATAAGTGATCAAGCACAACATAGGAAGTAAATTAAAGCTGCATTGGTACCTTTTCTTCTTGCATGAAGGGCCATGTCTATGCAACGAAAAGAAGGTATGTGAGAAAGTCCAGCTCTATGACTTTAAATGAAGCGCTTTTCGGGAGGCAACCCGTTTCTTTATATTTTTACTACTTTCTTAGAGAAAATAAAGAATGGCACTATCTTATGATGATCAACTTGTGGTTATTAATCTAAGTTCACTTTTCCTTTTTAGAACCACCATCATGTTCATGATAATATTTATTTGTATGCATTGCATTTTTTTATCAATGTGATGTTTCTTTGTGTATACATGTTTTGCACATAGTTGGCTTGGTTGTTTTATATACTTAATGATGTATGCTTCAGTTTCCATGTTAATGCTTCATAGGTACCTATGGGTGTTTTCCTTTTGTGATCTTGTGTAAACGTGGTGTTTAAACAAGATTGCGGACCATCATCGTTAAGTTCGATAAACCTAGCTGGCTTTTCATATGTTTTCATGTTGCTTTGGTTAGTTTATAAGCTTTGCAATGCGCTTAATTTTTCTTGTGCTTAAGAGTTATTGATTTAGGGATAGACATGGTGTTTTAACCCTAGATATATAAACCTTTATGGCTATGGAGAAATTCGGCAACCTAGTTGTTAACATGGTGTTTAGAATTAGGTGAAAACATTGTCTTTGTTTGTATGCTTTCCTATCATGTGCATACACACCTTACACCACGTACACTCATTAGGTTTTTATTCCTAATTAAACTAATTATGCCACAAGTTAAGAATCTTAGGAGACATTGTTGGATTGTTGCAATTCTATCTACTCCCAACCGTCACCTTGGGGTAGAATGTGCGTTTAAAACGTCTTACAGGCAAGATAAAGACTCTCACTACAAGGAAATTGAAGGATGGCTAAGAAGTGCTTTGTCTTCTTCTTCCATGACTAGCAAAATGCTAAGCATGGGGGAGACCCTGAATCTTCAGCACGGAAGTGCAACATGACACTCTAGAAGATAGAATGATCAAGATCGTTAACATCTCCGGATCAATGCGCCAGAAGCAACCAATCTCATCAAAATTCTGCATGGTCTCAAAGGGAAAACACTGGATATTTTTGGATATTTAGAAGCCTAATGAAGTTACGATTCCAACAAATCAAGAATCAAGACAATCGGAGGTTCCTACAAGCAGTTATGCCCGAATCACCGAGTGCAACACGTCCTGAAATCAGTTTTGGACAGCACGCAGCGCTGAAGTAAAACGGACATAGCTCCCTTGTTTGAACTCCGTTTTCAATGAATGGCCACATGTTGGAAAGGTAATTTCATAAACTTTTCAATAGAGCTATATTGAGATATATGTTCTGTTCTGGACAGAGGGGAAATCCATGAAAAAGAGACAGCAAGGAGATGATGAGAACAAGAAAGAGGAGATGGTGATGACAACATTGAAGAGAAGGGTGACCAATGACTCCATTAAGCATACAAGATCAAATTCAGAAGTTTAGGAGCATTAATAAATCAAGACAAAAGCAAAAGCCACATCGATACATGGAGATGTCGAAAGAAGGCAACGAAGAATTACAAAGGATGGTAACATCTCCATGGACCTTCTCTTTTCCAAACACAAATGCTTGTAAGTATGCCTTCAACATCAACTAGGTGCAACCTTTTGTTTTTCTCTTCAAACAATAACATGGCTACTAGGAGGACAAACCATGTTTCTTTTTACTTTCAATAGATAAGCATGACCATGTGTTCACCTCAATGTTCTATTTTGCCTATGCTTACGGAAAGATGATGAAAGTTGCCGCTTTGTTTTACCTACATGAAGTTATACATGTCTTGGCTAATTGCTCTCTATAATATGATCTAAAATTAATTTAAATACCGGCTCTTTTATTTGTGGAGGTGAAATGACTATGCTCTAGACCCACATACATATCTTTGCTCTTTGATTTAAGTTTATGGATAGCTGGATAACTTGTTGTTTTTATGAAAACTTAACTTTTATGCTATCTACATATTTGTGATGCTCTTGCAAAGTTCTACCTACCAAAGCCATATACATATATGTTTTATGATAACAAAACCCGTAGATTGCAAACATATGTTTTGATGAGTTGGATTAGGATTGATTTCTATTGTTAGAGACTAAGAAGCTGGTCATTCCTTTGTGTAACTTTTTCATGCTAGCCTTTTTGTCCATGCACTGTGGGTTTTCACATCGAAAATTCCACAAACTTCGCTGGGCATCCACCCTAAACCAAAAACATCTTTTTGTGATCACCTCCTTGTCCACAACCCAATTTTAGTATGGAGTAAAATTCTCGATGGAGATTCAAATATTCCGCAAGATTATGGAATGTATACTTACTTTAGCAGTCATTTCCCCTCTCTTTTATGCTCGAGGACGAGCATCGTTCAAGCATGGGGGAGGAGTCATTCTCTGACACAAATGCTATGTAAGTATTATGTTGCAAAAAGTTTTGAGGAGCAAAAAAAAGAAAAAAAAAGAAGAAAAAATTATTATGATGAGAAGAAAAGAAAAGTAAGGAAAAAAGGAAGAATAAAGAAAAAAGAGAAAGAAAGAAAGAAAGAGAGAAAAATGAGAAGGAAATAGAATAAAAGTAAAAAAATAGTAAAGATGCTCCTCGGATCTTTTTGCTTCATAAGTTCTCAAGTGCCTTGATGACAAATCCACACTCAAATCTTCCAACCATGTGCAATCCGATAACGAGGACTTCACTCGTGTCTCGGGATCATCCATTTGCCTCTTGCACATGTCCACTTATCTAAATGTGTGTGTTTCGTCCCTCTCTCTTTCCAACATATATTTTCCATGGCCTTTTTGACGAGTCTCGGTAATTCCAATAGACCTCTCTCTTAATTTGACAATATTTCGGATATATGTTTTGCTAGGATTGTTTTTAACCTTCCAAGCTCCACATAAGCCTTCCACTATCACATATGAGTAGAGTAGGTTGAAAATAATCTAGTATAGGCTTGAGTGACTAGATGAGATGAGTGTTCCATGAGCTCTTGCAAGAGATTTTCACTTATGTTGGATATGCATCTTTTTGAAAATCTTCCATGTGACAAGGTAATGGTTTGAAGTTCACTTAAGTTTGAGAGCATCGTGTTAAATGTGGCTTGTTCTTTATTGTTAGTCTATCTTCCATAATGAAAAAGAAGTCGGTCACAACTTGAACTTTAAAAATAAATTCTTAAGAGAGAGCAATTTGCCTCGTCATGAATGACTAAGTGCGGGGACAACATTGGAAGGCAACACCGATTTCCCTTTTAAGCAAGGATTACTTACTCGAGGACGAGCAAGGTTTAAGCATGGGGGAGATGTTGACGGTGAATTTCCGTCAACCTAGAGTACTTGTTATACATTGGTTTCGATTATGATTTGCAACTAACCCGCCACTAGGCATACTAATGATGTAACAAGTTCACACTTGCATGTCGATTTTGGAGTTTGTTGTTTACGCAGGAAATCTACGCTAAAGAGGAGACTTTCGGGATAAGTTCACCAAGCACTTTGGAAGAAGATCATGAAGCCCGACAAGAGTCAAGACACGCGATGAACATGACTCCAAATGACCTGAGGACCGAAGAGTCAATGTGCAAGTCTTCAGGGACTCAACCAAAAAACAGCGAAGCTTGCATAGCAAGGATTAAAGCCTTAGCCGTGAAGGAAACGACGTCAAAGGCCCACATGCAAGTGCACACAAATAAGGGATCACGCGAGAAGCAACCGGGGAGGAAACCAGGGCCGAACCGGGCCGAAATGGGCCTGGGCCGGCCGGCCTGGGCCGACCGGCCCAGCCCACTCCGGGGTCGGTTCGGTCCCCCCTTTGCCCTAGGTGTTCGTCTATTTATTGCCTCCACCGCCGTCGGCCGCCACATCGAACAAATCATCCTACCGACCCAATCACCAGAAAACCGCTGCCGCAAGATGAGGGAGAGAGTTAGATGAGCTCGTCGCAAGGATCAACGCCGGCAGAGAGAAGGAAGCAAGAGGAGGACTCCAAGCCGCTGGCCTAGGGGTGTTCCCAAGCTCCATCGCCGCCATCTTCATCGACGACGTTCTCCGGAGTCTCCATCACCCCTATGTGCTTCAATCCGTGTAAGATGATGGGGTAATGTCTCCGTTCATCCCTAGGATTAGATCGATACATGCTATGTGATCGCTACTTGATTCGTTGTTTCAATCTATTGTTTTCATGTTGATGATGCTTTGATGATTAAGGTAGGCCACCGTGTTTTTCGGGCGTATGATATCTGCTACTCCCATAGATTCCATCAACATACCGTGTCCATCATAGGTCTAGTCACGATTACCTTCGCGTAGTGACAGTACGAGAGGAGGGAAAGGGCGAAACCGTGGTCACAACCCCCTGTAGATTGGTTCACCGCTTTCGTGTAGTAGATGCATACCATGTTATCCTAGATCCTAGGGAGGGAACGCTTATCTTTCTTGCTCGCTCTCTTGTGTTCACCCCTTTACCATCTAGTTTAACCCTAGATTTATTTGATCAACTTAACTTAGATTAACTTAGGTTAGATTGTCTTTACTTTTAGATTAATACTCTCTTTAAAGGTTTCCTTAGTCAACTAGATTAGTACTTGGTTAAGCGCTAGTAATCCCCTTGCTCCGCGGATTGACAAGAACCTTGGGAATCCCGTGGTGAAAAAGGTGTAGGTCCGTACGCTTGCGGATCGTAGGTGGATACGAGTTTTATCCGTCAACATATGACTTCACGAGGACCAGACGTCAGTGATCTGGAGCTTTCGGAGTCTACTCCAATCACCTTTAAAATACATGAATATAATATGTAAACCCAGATCCCAAATCCATAATTCCCCTTAACTAGTATGACAGATCAAAGTAGCATGGCTAAATAGAGGACTAACCTGACTGGAGCGAGTCCTGCTTATCTGTTCGCCGCTAGGGCCGCTACGATTCGCCATTCCCGCCACGGGCAACAGTAGATCTAAGCACCGATGCTAGCTCTGGTCTTTACCACAAGGAAAAGGAGTGTGGTCAGCGAGTCTCTTGCAGAGTTGTAGTAGTGTATGCCGCATCGTCGAGAGAAATGAGATATATACACTTGTCTGCCGGAAAACTTTTTTTTGGCTATCGCGCGCGCTTTTCTCCCACGAACTTACCAGAACTGCTCTGTGCTATTGTTGGGGTAGTTACACAATTATTTCTCAAGAAGGTCCTTCCTGCAAACTATCAAAAGGACAGACGATCTGATTCTGGATCAATCCAAACAAACAGAATCTTAGTTTTTCCTTCCTTTTTACTACTAGGAAGGTCCTCCTTGCGAAACATCAATAGGCCGGAGTTTCCTCAATCAACACTTCCCCCTTCTCTATCTATTACCACGATACCTCCGTTGTTCTTTCTCTACCTCCATTGCAACGCGTATGAATTATGAATGGTGAGTATGCTCGAAACGAATGAGTTTGGATCTTCTACGGAGATTGTGCATAAATTCGGAATGATTAGTGCATACAACCGCCCAATCATATGTGAGTATTCCGTGAGGAAAGATTCGCTCTAAGAGAGACATGCACTTGTCCTACAATTGTGTGTAGTTAGCTTGAATTTCCCATCGTAGAAATGAAGTAACAGTTTCCTCACCTTCCATGTCCCACATCTTTGACGCACAGTGCAGCTTCAACCTTTCGACTTGGTACATGTTTGCGACCGAGAGTAAATAAGGCCAAGCATTGTGATTCACAATGATCGATGTTGGGGAATTTAGGAAAATCCGTCACCCTCAAAACATCGAGTTTTAATGAAGTTCTTGAGATATGTTTTTCAGGAGCAGGGCATTCACGATTTTCGGGAATCTTGGACCCGCGAAGCCTCAGGTTCGCAAACACGCGATTTTCGGGGGTCTGGAATCGGTGAAGACTCGGGCTCATGAACACACGGAAGCCTGGAATCTCGAACTGGCAAAGTCACGAACTTCGGAGGACAGCTAATTCGGGAATCTATCGGGAGTCTGGTTCGGAAGTCATGCGCGGAGAAATTCACGAACCGGGGAAGAAGCAAAGTCAAAGTTGTCGTCCCAAAAAGTCTGGGTTTAGAGTGTGAACTAGTGGCAGGCTTGTAAATATGTGAGATGAAAAAGACATTCTTGTATGTGTTCACATTAGGAATATTCTTTGAGCTCGAGGGCGTTTTAGGAATGTGAAAGTCCCTTCGTCTCCCTATAAAAGGGGGCGCGAGGGCACGTGTAAATGGATTCAGATTTTTGGAACTTGTGCCGCCGCATGGGAGATTCACTGTTTCCTTTTGTCTTGATATTGTGTTTGAACGTGTTGAGAACTCTTTCTCTCTCTCTCTCGTGTTAGGGGAACCCATCCGAATTTTTCGGGTAACCCCCTAACATTGGCGCCCACCGTGTTTCAGCCGAAGAAAAGCTCACGATGCCACCATAGAAGAAATCCAAGAAGAACGTTCCAGCAGAGACAAATCGAGTTGACCACCGTCCTCCTCAAGGGAATGAAATCCCCTTCGCTCCTGAACCTTCTAACACCACAGAAAGAGCGGAGAGCAAAGCTCGAAGCTCTGATGAAGGCAAGAGCTGAGAAGACAGCTCACACTCAAGAACAACCTGCTGAACAACAAGCATTTGAGAATGTCGATGATGATGATGACACCATAGACAGAGAACTAGAAAGAGTTCAGCAAAAAATACAGCAGCTGCAAAGAGACAAGGAAAAATTCGCGAGTCGGTTGCAAGCAAAAAGAAAGATCTCCGAAAAGTTAGAACAACTGAACAAAGCAAAAGAACAAATTGAAATAATACAGAGAGAAATCAATGAAATGAAAGAGCAAGAAAACAGTTCCCTGTGGCAGCAATCACCACATCAGAACTCTGGGCCAGCAAGAGAATCCCCGAAAGAAAACTTCTTCGCGGGAAACGGAATCTCACACTTCGTAGATTCTGAGTCGCCGCTGTCCATTGGGCTGCAAACAGCACCTTGGCCGCCAAAGTTCAAGCCGGTCTCTCTCCCGAAATACAACGGCTTCGGAAACTCCAGGCAATTCCTCATGAGGTATGAATCAGCTGTGAATTCAGCAGGAGGGGATGATGTTGCACTGGCCAAATCCTTCATCATTGCTTGCGAAGGACCAGTACTGAATTGGTACTCCTTTCTGCCGCCGCATTCAGTCTACGGTGCAAGCAGATCTCAAGACAAAGTTCATGCAAGCATTTCAGATGTTCCATGATACAACAGCTGAAGCATCATATTTGTACAACTGCAAGTAGAAAGACAGAGAGCCACTGCGGAACTTCGTGAGAAGGTTCATGCAGCAGAGATCCCAAATTCCAGAAGCTGATGAAAGAACAACGATCAATGCATTAATCAAGGGCCTCACTCCAGGACCAACAGCTTCACATCTCACTAGAAAGAAACCCAAGACGGTTGAGGAACTTTTTCTTGAATTGGAGGAATACAACTTGTCTGATGATGACCATCGCAAGAGAGTAGCCGAACGAAACGAAGCAAGGCAGGGAAGCAGAGAGATGACATGGACAGCACAATCCCAGCATCCGCGAAATGTCAACAATGTCGAAAATCCACAACCTGACCAAAACAGCAGGCCAAGCACCAGAGGAGGGTTCGTGCCCAGAGGAAGGGGAAGAGGAAGAGGACCCCCGAGACCCACGAACCATAACCCGAAAGACCCTTACTTCTATTGCCAGTATCATGGAAGGGGCCACAGCACCGAAGGGTGCCCAGAAACAAAGAAAAATATGGCAAGAATTCAGCAAGAAAAAGCGCTAATGAGCATTGCATCCTCAATGCCAAGCCAATATTGCCCGAATTTTTGGCAGCCGCAATTCGCGAACTCACAACCAAGTTCAGTCCCAGTTCAGCAATTCTCGCAACCACAGTCATCGTGGCAACCATCGCAACAATTTTTTCCTCAGTCACAGGCAATCCAGTCAATCCAACAACCACAACCGATTCGGGAAATCTTGCCACCACCTCCAGAAAGTTCGTCAAGGCCTCAGTCAAGTGCAGGACCTCAGAACTCCAAAGCATTGCCATCTTTCGGGACTATCATGCCAATCACAGGAGGGTCAGCTATGGAATTCGAGACCAAGAAGCAAAGAAGAAATTACTTCAGGTCTGTAAACACCATCATCAATGACGGCCCCCCTGCACGTCGGAGTGGGCAAAGGTGCCAATCACCTTCACGAAGAAGACTTCGAGTTGCCGAAATCTGCGATTCATATTGATGCTATGGTCATTGAGGTAAACATAGCTGGGTGGGTCATAGGAAAAGTCCTAGTTGACAATGGAAGTTCAGCAGATATCTTGTTCTTGAAGACTTTCGAAAAGATGAATCTGAGCCAGCACATGTTAGACCCGCCAAAGTACCCGTTGCAAGGGTTCGGAGGAAAGCCAATCAAGACGGTTGGAAAGATATCACTCCCTGTTTCCTTTGGAGATCTCGAAAACGCCAGGACAGAGAGTCTCACCTTCGATGTGGTTGATAACTATCATCCGTATCTCGCGATTTTCGGCAGAGGTTTCATGAACAAGTTCGACACAGTCATAAGGCAGCAGTTCTTATGCATGAAGATGCCCGCACCCAAGGGGGTCATTACAGTATTCGGCAATCAACAAGAGGCCAGAAACATAAAAAAGGCCACACGCCCGGCCAGACGAACGTGTACCAGCTGAAAACAGCTGACGAGAAGAAAGAAACTTACGAAGAGGCCAAACGGGATAAAGAAAAAATTGAAATAGCCGCAGATGGTGAAACCAAGAAAGTGTATCTAGATGACATGCCCGATAGAGCAGTCACAATAGGGGCTAACCTCAGTGTCAAAGAGGACAGAGACCTCGTACAATTCCTGAACAAAAACAAGGATGTTTTCGCGTGGTCAGCTAAGGACCTGTAAGGTGTTGACAGGGACATCATTGAACATGCCCTGGAAACAGACGAAAAAATACCTCCCAAGAAACAGAAACTTCGGAAAATGTCCGAGGAAAAGGTGAAAGCAGTGGAAGCTGAAGTTCAGAGATTGCAAGACGCACAAGTAATCAGAGAAGTAAAGTATCCAGTCTGGCTAGCTAACACTGTACCAGTCAAGAAGAAAAATGGAAAGTGGAGAATGTGTGTGGACTTCACAGATTTGAACAAGGCATGCAAGAAAGACGATTTTCCCTTGGAAAGGGTAGACAAAATCGTAGATGATGCAGCCAACAGTGAAATGTTCTCGCTCCTGGACATGTTCTCTGGGTATCATCAGATCAGGGTTCGCAAGGAGGACGAAGAAAAACTAGTTTCATCACTCCCTTCGGAACATTTGTTTCGTAAGAATACCAGAGGGGCTAAAGAACGCAGGATGTACATTCTCAAGAATGATAGCAATAGTACTTCACCCGCAGATTTGGAGGAACATCTTGGCGTATGTGGACGACATAGTCGTCAAAAGTGTTCAAAGGAAATACCACATCAGCGACCTGGCGGAAACATTTGCGAACATGAGAGCAGCAAATCTGAAGCTGAATCCGGAGAAATGTGTATTCGGCATTCACAAGGAGAAAGTTCTCGGATGCCTAGTTTCAACAAAAGGAATAGAGGCAACTCGACAAAATCAGGGCTCTGGTGGAAATGCAAGATCCAATTTCAGTGAAAGATGTGCAGAAGCTGAAAGGGAGAGTGGCTTCCCTTAACAGATTCATTCCCAGAGCCGCAGAAAGAAGCTTACCATTCTTCCAAGTCCTCAGAAATGCCAAGAACTTCCAGTGGTATGAACCTCAGAAACGAGCCTTCCAAGAATTGAAAGATGACTTGTCCAATATGACCAAGCTCTGTCCTCCTGAACCGAAATCACCACTTCTGCTATATGTGCCTGCATCAAATTCGGCAGTAAGTGCAGTGCTAGTGCAAGAAAAGGAGGAAGAAGGGAAGCTCAAACAAATTCTTGTATAATTTGCTTCCGAAGCTTTGTCTGGCTCCAAGATCTTCTATTCCGAATTGGAAAAAATCGCATATGCAGTCATCATGACAGCAAGGAAGCTAAGGCATTATTTCGAGGGTCACAGGATAAGAGTCATCACCAACCAGCCATTAAATGATTTGTTCGCAAATAGAGAAGCATCCACCCGAATAATCAAGTGGGGCGCTGAACTCTCTGAATATGTGGTAGACTTCGAGAGAAGAAGTGCAATAAAGTCGCAAGTTCTGGCAGATTTTGTCATGGATTGGACTTTGCCTACTCAGAACTTCGAGGAAAATGTACCTGAACCCTGGATAGTACAGTGTGATGGGGCTTGGTGCTACAAGGGGGTTGGAATTTCGGCTGTCGTAACGTCCCCAACGGGCGTAGTGATAAGATACGCAGCTCGGCTCGTATTCGCGAACAATGAACATTCCACGAACAACACAACAGAATACGAAGCTCTTCTGTTGGCATTAAGGAAAATGAAAGCCTTGGGGCAGCAGACCTTCGTAGTCAGAACAGACTCGAAAGTAATTCAAGAACATATCGAGAAAGAAAGTGTCACACCTGATTTCCGAAGAGGAACCAAGTGCATCTCATATGTGCGCCAGGATCAGTTCACACACATATGATAGACAAAAATGAGTGAAATATCATAAACAGCATTCAAACGTATTTCAAAGTTTAACCTCTTATTACACTCATGCGGGGAGACTCGAAGGTCTCAAACAACGGAAAACGATAACTACTCGTCGAGTCCTCGTCTTCCGCTCCCACAGGCACTTGACTGGGGGTCCGCAAGCCTCACAGCTCATCGAAATCGTCATAGAACTCCCCTCCAAAGTTTTCCTCTGAACAGCGATAGGCAAGGCTGAGCACACTTATGGTTGGAGCTCAGCAAGTGGGGGAAAAATGCAAGGCTATCAAGGATAGGCTAAGGTTTTGCAGCGGTTAGCATTTTAATGTTGGTCAGGTTTTAATTATAGAACACCTAATTACTAAGTGTAAGTTCGTACCATCCCACTTAAGAAAACTTGAATGCCAAAACAAACCCAAGCTCAACGAGCTTCACCAACCACGATTTATCTCGTCTTTAAGTTTATTAATCATGTGAGGGTCCAAGCCGCTCATGACCGTGAGCACGCCGATCGATCGGCTTTTACACTCGCAGAGGTTTGCACACTTTACCCACGGTTCGCGTAAAAGCTCCGAAGAACTTTAAACCCAACCATGCGATGCGGCCAAGCACCATACCACACTTCCGAGGTGTGATTGCATAGGGACGCTACGAAGCCTTTACAAAGGCATGCAAAAGACTAACGACCCGCATAGTTACAGATCAGGGCGGACCATAACCCTCCCTAGTGGTCAGTACCTTAGCAAAGGCTACTACCCCAAAAGGGCCGGGCTATACCCCTGCAACCCGGATCCCCCTCTGCTCCTTTCGGAAAAGGGCCACTAGTACGATCACACACCTAATTATTCGGCTAAGGTCAGAGCCATGTAACACTGTGGTTGCGCATGTTTTCTTGGGTGGTTCTCCATGTTCCGATTAAATCGAGTGTTCTTGTATTACCCAAAACATTAACTATAAGCCAGGTACCATTTTCCATAAAAGACCCCTTTTTAACCAACCCATGTTAAGCAGCTAGTGTTTTCTACCCAAAACTTTATTTAAAAGGGGCTAGGCCAAGGTTCAGGGTAAAAGATCTAGGTAAGTCCTTAGAAAGGTTTTCCCGTCAATTTAATGCAATGATAACATAAAGTAAACATTAATTTGTAATGCAATTATATAGGACAAAAAGAGAACATGCGGGGGGGAGAAGACCACTTGCCTTCCTCAACTACGGTAAAAACTTCTTCCTCTTCGAACAACTGCTCCTGATCGTCCCCGAGAGGTGGCTCAGATGAAACAGGCACGATATCTACGATGCACACATAAAGCATACAATAAATAAAACAGATCACCAAACAATCTTAAAGACTGAAAACATGCTACTAAAACGACGGGCTCGCTGAGACGATCGTAAGGACTACTAGAACGCTAAAATCGGAGCTATAACGGAGAAGTTATGCTAAAAACAAGGTTTAAGGACTAATCTGCGATAAACTAAACTATACAGGGGCCTAACAGCAAGAAAACAGGGGCTAAAACATAAATAAATAAAAAACAGAAGGTTTAAACTCTAAAAGGGCTGTTCTGGACCTCTGAGCAAAGATTTAATAAAAACAGGGGCTTAGATACAAAACTCAGGACTGAAATGTAAGGGTCTTTTAAGGGTGGGAGGACCGGCTTGCGATTATAAAAGAGTTGGAGGTCTCTTTAGCAAATTGTTCTCGGGTTGACCGTTACACACGGTTTGACCCGCGGGGTCCAGCGGGATCCGAGCCGTGGGTGGCCGATCCGACGGCCACCCACGCCCGCGTGCGCCGGAGGGGCGGCGCCCGCGCCGGCGGCGGCGGCGCGCGGCGGCGCACGGCGGTTAAGTCGCCGGCGACGACCAAAAGGGGCTCCCGGCCACGATTTCGCGCGGAAATAACATCTATGCGAAGCCGGGAACAATGCGAGCTCCAACGCGTGCTTGCACGCGGTGGAAAGGGCGACGGCCGTGGCGGGACGTCCATGGGGGCGGACGGCCGGCGGCCGGTCAAGCGGCGGCGGCGCTACGGTCGGGCACAAGCAAAAAGAAGGGCGGGGATAGGGTCCTTACGACGGGTAGGAGCTCTGGTGGGCGTGAATTGGATGGAGAAAGCGGCGGCGGCGCAGATCAACTCCGGCGACCGAACTCCACGGGCGGCGACGGCGAGCTGCGTCTGGAGCGCTTGAGGGCCTACGGGTTCGATAGGACGCGATGGTTAGCTCACACGTGTGAAAAGGAAATGATTGAGGGCGTCCAGGGGGCTTTACCGACGGCGGACGGGCTCGGGCGACGGCAATGGCGCGGCGGCGCACGGTTCACGGCGGCGGCGCAAGTGGCTAGGGCACGGGAGGCGCCGGAGCTCGATGTGAAGCGAAGGGGGGGGGACGGCGGGGTGCCCCGGGGGGGTTATATAGGGCCGAGGGGGTCACGGGAGGGCGGTTCCCGGCGGCCTCGCCATTAACGGCGGGGCTTGATTGGGAGTTAAGGGGGGAGGGGGTAATGAGCGCGGTAACGGCCGGTTGAAGAGGGGGAAGTGATGGGGAGGCTTCACTTTGCGGCTTAATGCCGCGGTTTGAAGGCGCGGGGTGCGGGGAGCCGGCCGGTGAACGGCCGGCGCGCGCGCGGGGTGCGCGCGGTTGACCGGCCGGGAGGAGGGGAGACGGGCCTGACAGCCGGGTCCCACCCGTCAGCGGCCGCAGCGAAAAGATAAAGGAAGGGAGGCGGAGCTGGGCCGGCGGGGTGTGGAGTTGGGCCGCTGGGCCGTTGCGGGCGCAAGGGAAAAAGGAAGAAAGGCCTGCCGGCCTGGCATCTTGCGGGCTGGGCTAGAAGAAAAGGGAGAGAGAGAGGGGGAGGGAAGGGTCTTGTTTTGTTTTTTTTTTAAATTCTTTCAAATTCATTTTTCAAACATTCAAACTCCAATCAAACAAAAATCCATGCATTCAAATCATGATGCACAAGCACTTATTATCTCTAAATTATTTTAGTGATGTTTATTTATTTAAAAGCCAATTTGTTTAATGATTTATTTATGTCCTTAAGGAAAATTTTAAACCTTGCCTTTTTGTTGCCAAAATATTTTAGTGATGGAATTTTTAGGGTGTTACAAATCCTACCCCCTTAAAGAGAATCTCGTCCCGAGATTCAGGAAGATTAGAGAACAGCTGAGGGAATTCTTCCTTAAGTTCGTCCTCTCTTTCCCAGGTAGCCTCATCCTCTGAATGGTGACTCCATTGTACTTTGCACATCCTAATGACCTTACTGCGAGTAGCCCTTTCGGAGGTTTCCAAGATTTTAACTGGGTGTTCCTTGTATGTTAGGTCATCCTTTACCTCAAGTTCTTCCAATGGTAAATGTTCTACTCTGACCTCACTCGTACACTTTTTCAATTGAGAGACGTGGAACACATCATGGACTCCTGCCAAACGTTCCGGTAACTCCAACTGATAAGCTACTTCGCCACGTCTTTCCAAGACTTGAAAAGGTCCGATAAAGTGAGGCGATAACTTCCATCTGATATTAAACCTTCGAAGGCCTCGGATAGGTGACACTCAGATATGCATAATCCCCGACTTCAAATATCACTTCTCTTCTCTTAGGGTCTGCATAACTCTTTTGTCTGGATTGAGCAATCTTGAGATTTTCCCGAATTATCTCCACTTGTCTTTCTGCCTCCTTTATTATTTCTGGACCAAAGAGTTGACTTTCCCCTCGTCCGGTTCCGAACAATGGCGTCCGCACTTCCTTCCATACGCAGCTTCAAATGGTGCCATCTTAAGACTACTCTGATAACTATTGTTGTATGCGAACTCCGCATATGGCAAGCTTTTATCCCAACTTCCACCGTGTTTCAAGGCACATGCCCTTAACATATCCTCTAGAATTTGATTCGTTCTTTCTGTTTGACCATCTGTCTGTGGATGATATGCTGAGCTGAAATTTAACTTCGTATCCATAGACTCATGTAACTTCGCCCGAACCGGACGTGAACGAGTGCCTCGGTCTGATACTATCTTCTTCGGTACCCCATGCAGACAGACTATCTTTGATATGTATAATTCCGCTAACTTTGTTCCTGAATATGTGGTCTTTACCGGTATGAAATGTGCAACTTTGGTTAATCTGTCCACTATGACCCATATCGAATCGTATCCCTCTCGTGTACGTGGTAATCCTACTATAAAATCCATACTAATCTCTTCCCACTTCCATTCAGGTACTTGTAGTGGTTGTAGTAACCCCGTCGGCCTTTGATGCTCTGCTTTTACTCTTTGACATATATCACACAGTGCTACATGAGCTGCAACATCTTTCTTCATACCGTACCACCAATATTTCTGCTTTAAATCTTGGTACATCTTGGTACTTCCTGGATGTATAGAGAGGGCTGAATCGTGCGCTTCTTTCAATATGGACTCACGAAGATGTTTGATTTCCGGTACACAGATCCTGTTCTTAAACCAAATGGTTCCCTGTTCATCCTCTCTGAATTCTGGAACCTTGCCTTGATCAATCAACTTCTTATACCCCTTAATATTTTCATCGTCCAATTGCCCCCTTCTAATCTCTTGTTCAAGAGTTGACTCCATTTCTAATGTCATACTTTCGCTCGGTGCAGCTATCCCCAGATTGAGTCGTGCCATTTCCCAACACAGTTCTTGAGGCATTAATCGGGCTACTAACATGTTTGCTTGACTTTTACGGCTCAAGGCATCTGCCACCACATTGGCCTTTCCTGGATGATACTGTATGTCCAAATCGTAATCCTTAATCAGCTCTAACCACCTTCGTTGTCTGAGATTGAGATCTCTCTGGGTGAAGATGTACTTCAAGCTTTTGTGGTCCGTGAATATCTGACACTTGTTTCCAATCATATAGTGTCTCCAAATCTTCAGTGCGTGCACTATAGCTGCTAACTCCAGATCATGCGTAGGGTAGTTTTGTTCATGCTTTCTTAGTTGCCTAGAAGCATATGCTACCACTTTTCCTTCCTGCATCAGAACACATCCTAGTCCTTGCCTTGACGCGTCACAATACACATCAAATCCTTTGTGTATATCAGGCATTATCAGTACTGGTGCGATGGTCAATTTCTTCTTTAATTCTTCAAAGCTAGCTTGACACTTATCATCCCACTTAAACTCTTTTCCTTTCTCCAACAAAGAAGTGAGTGGTTTTACGATTCTCGAGAATCCCTCTATAAACCGTCGGTAGTACCCTGCCAAACCGAGGAAACTCCTGATTTCTGATACATTTCTAGGTGGAGTCCAATTTAGCACATCCTGAACTTTACTTGGGTCTACAGCAATTCCTCCGTCTGTGATAATGTGCCCAAGAAACGAGACCTCCTTCAACCAAAAATCACACTTGCTGAACTTGGCGTATAACTGATGCTCTCGAAGTTTCTGCAATACCAGTCTCAAGTGTCCCTCATGTTCCACCTCATTCTGAGAGAAAACTAAGATATCATCTATAAATACTACCACAAACCTATCCAGATATTCCATGAAAACCTTGTTCATCAGGTACATGAAGTATGCTGGTGCGTTGGTCAATCCAAACGACATCACTGTGAACTCGTATAGACCATATCTTGATGTGAAAGCTGTTTTAGGAATGTCCTCCATGCGGATCTTCAGCTGATGGTAGCCAGATCGCAGATCTATCTTAGAGAAAACTTTCGCTCCTCTCATTTGATCGAACAGATCCTCTATCCGGGGTAAAGGATATTTATTTTTGATAGTGACCTCATTGAGAGATCGATAGTCTACACACATCCTCCTGGATCCATCCTTTTTATCTACGAAGAGTGTGGGGGCTCCCCATGGTGATGAACTAGGACGGATAAACCCTTTACTTAACAATTCCTCTATTTGTTTCTTTAATTCTGCCAAATCTTTGACATCCATTCTATACGGTCTTTTGGATATAGGAGCAGTACCAGGTAAGAGTTCGATACTGAATTCAATGTCTCGGTCGGGTGGCATACCTGGCAGGTCATCAGGGAATACATCCGGATACTCATTCACCACCTTAATATCCTCCAGCACTTTTCCTTTCATTGAATTCACTAACTCCTTCCCGGTAGGTGACGGTGTTGCAATAAATTCTATTCTGTCCCCTTGTGGACTAGTCAAGTGAACTGATTTCTCCCCTTTGGGATAACCCCATCATACTTTCTTAACCAATCCATCCCTAGGATTACATCTATGCCCCAGGATTTGAGGACTACCAGATTAGATGGAAAGTCTATCCCCATGATTTTAAGGTTTACTTGTGGGCACAAATGGCTGGCTTTCATATCACCGCCAGGTGAACTAACAAGCAACGGTTTCTTCATTGGACTCACAGGCATATTATGCTTTGCTACGAACTGGTCGGTAATGAATGAATGCGTAGCTCCCGAATCAAATAATACCGTAGCGGTACGAGTCGATAGGGAACGTACCAAGCACAACCCCGAAGCGTCTTGTGCTCGCTCCACGGTCATGTTGTGCACCCTCACGCGCACATAATTTTGCTTTGCGCTTTGTTGCACCGGAGTACCGGCATTTCCGGGGGCGTCTTGGAGTTGATGATCGTCCCACTTTCTGAATGTTACTCCTCTGGGGAGTCTGCATTCCACGCTTAGGGCAGTTATTAGCATAATGCCCCAACTCGCCACATTTGAAGCATCCATTGGGCTGCACGGGTGTGGTGTTTCTTGCCGGTGCACCCGGGGTAGGAGCTGGACGGTTCTGCTGGAAGTTGGGTGTGCGAGGGGTTTGCGGATTGAACCGTTGAGGCTGCTGGAAGGAACGCTGCAGCTGCATATTCTGTGGGTGCTTTCCACCATGTCCTCCAGAGCGGAATGGTGTATTCTGCTGGTAGCTGAAGCGTGGGCGAGTATGGCTGCTAGACTGACCCTGGGATTGAAACTTGCGTTTCTGCTCCCCAAGCTCTCTGCGCTTGTTCTCTAGGCCAATTGCCTTGTTTAACAGAGTGGCGAAATCTGGGAAGGTATGGCTGTGGAGCCGGTAGTTCAGTGGTCCTATCAACCCATCAAGGAAGCGCTCCTGCCTTTTTGGGTCTGTGTTGACCTCGTCGGGAGCATAGCGAGACAACTGAGTGAACTTGTCAAGGTATTCATTTACAGACATATTGCCCTGTTTCAGAGCAAGGAACTCTCTCTGCTTAAGCTTTAACACCCCGTCAGGGATGTGGTGAGCGCGAAAAGCATCTCGGAACTGCTTTGCCATGTGATGGTGTTAGGTGCGGGATGGGCGGCGTGTAGGCATCCCACCAATCGATGCCTGCCCTTCCAAGCGTCCGGAAGCATAAAGGACCATTTCTCGGTCATTACATTGAGCCCTTTCCAACTTCTTGGTAATGGTTTTCAACCAATCATCAGCATCTAGCGGATCGGTTGAGTGAGAGTAGGTGGGAGGATGGTGGCTCATAAACTCCTTGTGCTTATCTCTCGGAGCGGGTGGTGGCGGCGGGGGTGGTGCCTGCGGCTGATTCTGCTGGGCTTGTAAGTTTTGCACTGCGGCAGTGAGGTTCAGAATTAGCTGCATCTGGGCAGCGAAGAATTGCTGAGTAGCGGGATCCATTGCGGGATTGAGCGGGGAAGGTGGCACCGGGTTTTGTTGATTGGCTATGTGTGCCCGAACAACTGGTGGGACGTCCTGTCCTCCTCCTGACCTGGTGTTTACCATCCGATTGTTAGAGAAAGATATTTCAGATAAGATTATCGAACTGTTGTGCAAAGAAGTGAGGTTGAGTTAAGGAAACAGCAAGATTTCTTTTCTGTGACAGATTTGGTTGATTCCGATAAAATAGTTGTATCCCATGGTATCCTTCTTCAAAAATTATAAACTTTTGCCAGGCCATGTAGAACCCATTTCTGAAACTAACCCCACTGGTTTTATCCCATTTGAAGATCCACAACTTGAGTTAAAATTCGAGTACCGCAGCTGTGTTAGCACGTTTTTACAGATTCTGTTAGCCCCATTGTTCTGTTTATAACTCGCTGTGTATTAATCCTTTGATGCTGAATTTTGGACAGAGGTTGATCCACAAAATTTGTGAACCAACCCAACTGGTTTTAGGTCAATCGGAGTTCCGTAGCTTGAGTTATGATAAAAACATTGCTGCGCTGTCAAGGAACTGCGCGAACAGATTTTGTACGATTGATTTGGTTGGATAAGTAAGGTAAAAGACAACTTGGAATTGAACCCCAACTAACCATTAACTTAACATGATTTTTCTTGTTGCATTTGTGGCCATCACTCCACAATACAACTCACTCAAACAAAGATCCAAATCAAACATGGTTCCCTCAACAACTTTATTACAATCGTTCGTCCTCGCAGGAACGTCTACCGGAAAAACAAAAAGAGGGTGGATATCCTAATCCCTATTCCACTGAAGACTAGTGGTAGCTGCTGGAGTGCCATATCGAAGCCTTTTGCGGGGAGGGGAACGGGAAGGACAAGACGCTCGCCGTCGGGTGGCCGCTGTCCCGCCCCGGTGAGCTTCCGGTGGGCTATCCTCGCCCGTGCATTCGCGTAGCTCTCGATGTGTCCTATCCAACTCTGCTCGTCGCTCCCTCCAAGTCCGTGTTAAGAGCTGCTGTCACTCTGGCAAGTATGTCAACACGGCTATCTCGGAAGTCCCCCATAGGTATCACGGTGTTTTCCGTACCACTGACTCTGCTGGGGACGAATCGGAAGTCCGTGCCTTCTAAGCGGTCGCGGAACGTGCTGCTGATGGACCATAGTGCTCTTCTTGCGGCATCATTGATAGCAGCTGCTTCTGAGGCAAAGTGTGCTGTGCAGGGGTGAATGGTACGGGTCCTCCATCTTCCTGCCTGTGCAGTAGCAACCCTGACATGGACCTCTGTGGTATAATAATCTCTCATCCCCGGCTCTACATAGTGTTTGGTGATGTACAACGGTCTCACTGCATACTCTATCTCCTGCAACAGCTCCTCCAATAGCTCACAGAACGGAGCGTCCGGGCCGATGTATGTGTGTTCATGATACTCAGCCCGGTGGTACCTATGCTCATCACCTTGCTGATCTTCATTTTCATTGTTGTTGTTGTTCTCATTCTGATCACCATTGTTATCTTCTCCATTTCCCACGGCACTGTTGTCATCCTCTAATCCTTCTATGTCCACCTCCTCTTCTTCTTCCTCACTCTCATCATCTTCTTTGCTGGAACTTTCTTCACTGCTACTTGAATTATCCCCGGAGTCATCTGGATCATTCCCTGTAGCATTCTAATCAAGCTCTTCTCCTCCTGCCACATCTGGTTCTGGTTCAGCTTCTGCCTCTGGTGGAAATATTATATCTCCATCTTCATGAACCTCCAGAAAAACTCCGTCATATAGCTGTGGATGCTCCTCGGTCCCATCCTCCTCAAACACTATTTCCTCTGGATCCTCTTCATCATTTTCCGATCTTTGTCTTGCCCGATACCCCCGCTCAACCGCGCCCCGCCAGAATCGTACCGGTAGTCTCCAACCTCCTGTTGTGCCTCCTTCGGGACTACTGGATAGCGTGGAGCCAGCTGCCCTGAAGGAAGGCGACCACCAGTGCTCTTGCGGGCAGTAAGACGAGACCTGGCCATCTGTTAAGAAAAGACTGAACTCAGCATAGAGGAAATCAAAATGATGCAAATTTTCAACAAAAGAACAAGAACAAATTAGATTTTTTACGCGAAAATAAGGTGGTTTTGAAGGATGACAGAATGATCTAGAACATGAATCCTTAAATTTCGTCCATTTCTAGCTAAGGCTGCGTTCCTACAGTCAGACTGCTCTGATACCACTCTGTCACACCTGATTTCCGAAGAGGAACCAAGTGCATCTCATATGTGCGCCAGGATCAGTTCACACACATATGATAGACAAAAATGAGTGAAATATCATAAACAGTATTCAAACGTATTTCAAAGTTTAACCTCTTATTACACTCATGCGGGGAGACTCGAAGGTCTCAAACAACGGAAAACGATAACTACTCGTCGAGTCCTCGTCTTCCGCTCCCACAGGCACTTGACTGGGGTCCGCAAGCCTCACAGCTCATCGAAATCGTCATAGAACTCCCCTCCAAAGTTTTCCTCTGAACAGCGATAGGCAAGGCTGAGCACACTTATGGTTGGAGCTCAGCAAGTGGGGGAAAAATGCAAGGCTATCAAGGATAGGCTAAGGTTTTGCAGCGGTTAGCATTTTAATGTTGGTCAGGTTTTAATTATAGAACACCTAATTACTAAGTGTAAGTTCGTACCATCCCACTTAAGAAAACTTGAATGCCAAAACAAACCCAAGCTCAACGAGCTTCACCAACCACGATTTATCTCGTCTTTAAGTTTATTAATCATGTGAGGGTCCAAGCCGCTCATGACCGTGAGCACGGCTGATCGATCAGTTTTACACTCTGCAGAGGTTTGCACACTTTACCCACGAGTTCGCGAAAAGGCTCGGAAGAATTTTAAACCCAACCATGCAATCTGGCCAAGCACCATACCACACTTCCGAGGTGTGATTGCATAGGGACCCTACGAAGCCTTTACAAAGGCATGCAAAAGACTAACGACCCGCATAGTTACAGATCAGGGCGGACCATAACCCTCCCTAGTGGTCAGTACCTTAGCAAAGGCTACTACCCCAAAAGGGCCGGGCTATACCCCCCGCAACCGGATCCCCCTCTGCTCCTTTCGGAAAAGGGCCACTAGTACGATCACACACCTAATTATTCGGCTAAGGTCAGAGCCATGTAACACTGTGGTTGCGCATGTTTTCTTGGGTGGTTCTCCATGTTCCGATTAAATCGAGTGTTCTTGTATTACCCAAAACATTAACTATAAGCCAGGTACCATTTTCCATAAAAGACCCCTTTTTAACCAACCCATGTTAAGCAGCTAGCGTTTTCTACCCAAAACTTTATTTAAAAGGGGCTAGGCCAAGGTTCAGGGTAAAAGATCTAGGTAAGTCCTTAGAAAGGTTTTCCCGTCAATTTAATGCAATGATAACATAAAGTAAACATTAATTTGTAATGCAATTATATAGGACAAAAAGAGAACATGCAGGGGGAGAAGACCACTTGCCTTCCTCAACTACGGTAAAAACTTCTTCCTCTTCGAACAACTGCTCCTGATCGTCCCCGAGAGGTGGCTCAGATGAAACAGGCACGATATCTACGATGCACACATAAAGCATACAATAAATAAAACAGATCACCAAACAATCTTAAAGACTAAAAACATGCTACTAAAACGACGGGCTCGCTGAGACGATCGTAAGGACTACTAGAACGCTAAAATCGGAGCTATAACGGAGAAGTTATGCTAAAAACAAGGTTTAAGGACTAATCTGCGATAAACTAAACTATACAGGGGCCTAACAGCAAGAAAACAGGGGCTAAAACATAAATAAATAAAAAAACAGAAGGTTTAAACTCTAAAAGGGCTGTTCTGGACCTCTGAGCAAAGATTTAATAAAAACAGGGGCTTAGATACAAAACTCAGGACTGAAATGTAAGGGTCTTTTAAGGGTGGGAGGACCGGCTTGCGATTATAAAAGAGTTGGGGGTCTCTTTAGCAAATTGTTCTCGGGTTGACCGTTACACACGGTTTGACCCGCGGGGTCCAGGGGATCTGAGCCGTGGGTGGCTGATCCGACGGCCACCCACGCCCGCGTGCGCCAGAGGGGCGGCGCCCGCGCCGGCGGCGGGCGGGCGCGCGGCGGCGCACGGCGGTTAGGTCGCCGGCGACGACCAAAAAGGGGCTCCCGGCCACGATTTCGCGCGGAAATAACATCTATGCGAAGCTGGGAACAACGCGAGCTCAAACGCGTGCTTGCACTGGTGGAAAGGGTGACGGCCGTGGCGGGACGTCCATGGGGGCGGACGGCGGCGGCCGGTCAAGCGGCGGCGGCGCTACGGTCGGGCACAAGCAAAAAGAAGGGCGGGGATAGGGTCCTTACGACGGGTAGGAGCTCTGGTGGGCGTGAATTGGATGGAGAAAGCGGCGGCGGCGCAGATCAACTCCGGCGACCGAACTCCACGGGCGGCGACGGCGAGCTGCGTCTGGAGCGCTTGAGGGCCTACGGGTTCGATAGGACGCGACGGTTAGCTCACACGTGCGAAAAGGAAACGATTGAGGGCGTCCAGGGGGCTTTACCGACGGCGGACGGGCTCGGGCGACGGCAATGGCGCGGCGGCACACGGTTCACGGCGGCGGCGCAAGTGGCTAGGGCACGGGAGGCGCTTGAGCTCGGTGTGAAGCGAAGGGGGGACAGCGGGGTGCCCTGGGGGGGTTTATATAGGGCCGAGGGGTCACCGGGAGGCGGTTCCCCAGCGGCCTCGCCATTAACGGCCGGGCTTGATTGGGAGTTAAGGGGGGAGGGGGTAATGAGCGCGGTAACGGCCGATTGCAGAGGGGGAAGTGATGGGGAGGCTTCACTGCGGCTTAATGCCGCGGTTTGAAGGCGCGGGGCGTGGGGGGGCGGCCGGTAGCGGCCGGCGGCGCGCGGGGTGCGGCGCGGTTGACCCGGCTGGAGGAGGGAGACGGGCCTGACAGCCGGGTCCCACCCGTCAGCGGCCGCAGCGAAAAGATAAAGGAAGGGAGGCGGAGCTGGGCCGGCGGGGTGTGGAGTTGGGCCGCTGGGCCGTTGCGGGCGCAAGGGAAAAAGGAAGAAAGGCCTGCCGGCCTGGGATCTTGCGGGCTGGGCTAGAAGAAAAGGGAGAGAGAGAGGGGGAGGGAAGGGTCTTGTTTTGTTTTTTTAAATTCTTTCAAATTCATTTTCAAACATTCAAACTCCAATCAAACAAAAATCCATGCATTCAAATCATGATGCACAAGCACTTATTATCTCTAAATTGTTTTAGTGATGTTTATTTATTTAAAAGCCAATTTGTTTAATGATTTATTTATGTCCTTAAGGAAAATTTTAAACCTTGCCTTTTTGTTGCTAAAATATTTCAGTGATGGAATTTTTAGGGTGTTACAGAAAGTGAAGCAACAAATCCTGTTCTCATGAAGTATCTGGAAAAGGTCAGGGAAATGGAAAAGCACTTCAAAGGTTACTCAGTCCAGCATATCCCAAGAGATGACAACAATGAGGCAGACAAACTGGCGAAAGCAGCAGCCAGAAATCAAGAGCTACCTCCTGATGTGTTTTTCGAAATCATCAGGGAACCATCCATCAAAGATTCAAGGCCGAAAATCGTGAATGTAGTGGGCACTCCCGATTGGAGAGCAGAAATCATGGCTTATCTGAGAGGCCACTATGAGCCACAAGATGACTTGGAGGAAAAAAGATTGAAACAAAGGGCACGGGGCTATACAGTGGTAAACGGAGAACTATACAAATCAGGAATCACTGAGCCTTGGCTGCGATGCATCACCTCCGAAAAAGGCCTAGAGCTTCTAAAGGAAATCCACAGTGGATTCTGTGGTGCGCACATAGGCACCAGGGCTTTGGCTGGAAAGGCAATAAAGCAGGGATTCTATTGGCCCATCATAAATATTGACGCCAAGGCATTAGTTCGGCAATGTGAAGCATGCCAGAAAACAGCAACTCAACAGAATTTGCCTTCAATGCCAGTTCACTTAATTCCACCGACGTGGCCACTGCAAAGGTGGGGAATGGATCTAGTGGGCCCGTTGCCAACGGCTCAAGGTAATTACCGATTCGCAGCTGTCGCAGTCAATTATTTCACAAAGTGGGTGGAAGCAAAACCACTTGCGAATATCAAAGCAACAACAATTCAGAAGTTCTTTTGGCAGAACATAGTCTGCAGATTTGGGGTTCCTAGAGAACTAACTGTTGACAATGACAAACAGTTTGATTGTTACACCTTCAAAGAGTATTGCAAGACCTTGGGTACTCATGCGAATATTTCGTCAGTGTACCACCCACAGTCCAACGGAGCAGTTGAAAGGGCAAATGGCCTGATTTTTTCGGGAATCAAAAAATGCTTGTTTGACCAAAAGAAGGGAAAATGGGTGGATGAATTACCGAAAGTGATCTGGTCTCACAACACTACAGTGTCAAGAGCAACGGGTTTCACGCCTTTTCGCCTACTTTTCGGCACTGAGGCAATGACTCCAGAGGAAATTAAAAATGAAAGCATGAGAGTCTTGAAAGCAAAAGAGATTGAGGAAATTGATAAGAAAGTGGAAAAGGACATGATCGAGCTAACAATCCTTGAAGCTGCTGAAAACATCGAGAAGTACCAAAAAGAGACTAGGGCTTGGAGAGACAAGAAAGTGGTCCGAAAGGACATCAAAACTGGCGATCTTGTATTGAAAGGAAGAAAAACTGGGAGAACCCAGGAAAACTTCATGAGTCTTGGGAAGGGCCTTACATTGCAAAGGAAACAGATATGCCAGGGGCTTTTCGCTTAATGGAGCAAACTGGTGAAGAGTTGCCATATTCGTGGAATGCTCACAGCCTGTCGGTGTTTTAGACCGGCAACCTACTAAGGGGAGTACCCGAAGTAGATGAATGTGACTCACCGAGATCGGTAACTCGAAGGAAGAGACACGTGGCACACAATTTAGACAGGTTCAGGCCGCGAGGTGCGTAATACCCTACGTCCTGTATGCTGCGTAGCTCTGGATTGATTGGGCACGATTACAAGATGGTGCAATAGTGCACCGTGAGTTGTATGAAATGAGATTGGATGCTAGAGATCGGTCCCTGCCTCGCCTTATATAGTCCGGGAGGTAGGGTTACAAGTCGGAGTAGGGAGAGAGTACTAGTCGAGTACGTCTAGGAATCCTCCATACAGTGCGGAACATGTACAGCTCCCTAACCGAGTACTACTCCTGTGTAGTCCTTGTGCTCCACGCCTTCAGATGCCGTGTAGCGCAAGCCGGGTAGTCCCAGGGGCCCACCGAGTAGTCGGTCCTGGTACCCACCGAGGTAGTGGGCCCAGGGAGGTCCATACGACAAGCCCCCGAGTACTTTGTAGTCGAGAAGGATAGCTTCAAGTAGTCTTGACGGCTTTAACGAGTAGTCCCCAAGCGTCCCTGAGTGCTACAAGTCAAAAGTCCTCAAGAGTAGTCCAAGCATCCCGAGGCTGGAATGTACTCCAGCTGATGTTTGAGCAATCTTGAAGTCTTCTCGAGTAGTTCCAAGCGTCCTCGAATACTGCCTTCGAAGGTCTTCAAAAATGCCCGTCTTGTCTTGAAGCCGGAGCTGATATGGAGGTGCGATTGCAAAATCGCACTCCATATGGAGTAGCCCCCGAGCCTTAGGTTGAGCCGCAGGCTCTGGCTGAGGGTCCATCTGAAGTCTTGGCAAGAAAATCCCAAAAAATCCGGAGAGAAAAATCCGAAGGACACGTGGCACGGAGCCCCCGAGCCTTGAGTCGAGTACTTCCTCTCAAATTGAAGGGTCATCTTGAAGAATGTGTCCTGAGATGCTCTTGAGACTAGCCGCTTCCCAGGTAGTCGAGTAGAAGTAGCCGAGCCCCCGAGGTGAGGCGCATCGACTAGTAGAATACGAAGGGTCACGCGCAGCCGCTGAGTCAGCCGCGCGTGGACTTATCCAGCCGACCGTTGCGGAGCCGGTTTGACTTATAAATAGAAGCCAAAACCCTTAGGGTTTTTCACCCATCCGAGCTGCAGTCATTTCAATTCCATCTGAAGTAGATCCACTCCCAGCGCTCGCTGCCGCCATAGTAGATTCAAGTGCGCCGCCACCCAAAGCTTGTAGGGTAGCCCCCGAGCGGATGCGCGTGAAGACGCCCTGTACTTGGAGGATGAAGCCGTCACCATCCAAGACGTCTAAGGTCGTCGGGAAGAAGAGGGGCCGCAAAGAGGCCGCCGCGGCCGCCACCGGAGTAGCGCCGCCAATGTCTCCACCGCGGGCTGATCCAAGCCGCGAATGGAAGAAATCCAAGGTGAAGACGGAAGATCTGCTGACCCTCCTGAACAGTGGGTTCATCCGGGAGAAGGAGGTCGACATGTGGAGGGCCGCTGCTGGAGATCCATATCCAATGGAGAAGGCCGAAGACGAGATTCCAATGTTCGCGCGGTTCGTGGAGCGCGGGCTTGCGCTCCCGGCCAGCGATTTCTTCAAGGGGCTGCTCGGGTACTATGGGATCGAGTACCTGAATCTGAACCCCAACGGCATCTTCCATACCGCCGTCTTCGTGCACTTCTGCGAGGCCTTCCTTGGGATCAAGCCGCATTGGGTTCTGTTCCGGAAGTTCTTCCGCGTCAAGCCGCAGCCAAGTGTTACCAACCCAAGGGTAGTCGGAGGAGCCGGCATCCAGTTGAGAGAAGATGCCGCGGAGCAGTATCTGGCGTACAAGCTTGTTGACTCCAACACTGACTGGAAGACAAGGTGGTTCTACATCACGAACCACCACCCCGGCCTGCCGAAGCCGAGCGGACGGCAGCCCAGGCACCGCGAGTGGTGGAACACGGAGCCCACCATGCAGGAGGGGATCCAGCTTCCCGAGCTGCTGGCACGCATCAAGGTGCTCAGGGAAGCGGGACTGAGGGCCTGAAAAGGTATTACCCGTGAAAATCCCAGTTGTAGCTAGATGTAATATAGAGTATTTTTCTTTTTCCATTTTCGCAAATTTGTATTCTAAAAAACTAAAAAATCCGAATCACGTGTCCATAAGTGATTTTGGGGAAAACACTAGCTTTTCTTTTCCTAGTTGGATTAGAATAAGGAGGACCGTACTCTTTTCCTTGCAAAGGGGGCTCTAAATCAAGAGGCAAGGTTTTTAACGAGGCGGACCCTATGTAAATACTCTTTGTGATATACATATAAAAAGAGTCTTCCCCCAATTGCGTACTTCCAGAATTCCATCGTGAAAAAGAAAAAGTTCGTGAGAACGGCTTCGTGATAGCCAAAATTCCATCATGAAAAAGGAAAAGTTCGTGAGAAAGGCTTCGTGATAGCCAGAATTCCATCGTGAAAAAAGAGAAAAAAGTTCGTGAGAAAGGCTTCGTGATAGCCAGAATTCCATCGTGAAAAAAGAGAAAAAAGTTCGTGAGAAAGGCTTCGTGATAGCCAAAATTCCATCGTGGAAAAGAAAAGGCTCGTGAGAAAGGCTTCGTGATAGCCAAAATTCCATCGTGAAAAACAAAAAGTTCGTGAGAAAGGCTTCGTGATAGCCAGAATTCCATTGTGAAAAAAGAGAAAAAGTTCGTGAGAAAGGCTTCGCGATAGCCAGAATTCCATCGTGAAAAAGAAAAAGTTCGTGAGAAAGGCTTCCTGATAGACAGAATTCCATCGTAAAAAAAAGAACAGGTTGTGAACAAAGGCCCGAGACAACAATAAGTTGTGGCCTAAAATCCCATCCACGAAGGGATTCCCACCAAAAAGGCCGGAGACAACAATAAGTTGTGGCCTAAAATCCCATCCACGAAGGGATTCCCACCGAAAAGGCCCGAGACAACAATAAGTTGTGGCCTAAAATCCCATCCACGAAGGGATTGCCACCGAAAAGGCTCAACACAACGATGAGTTGCAGCCTCAGTTGTCATCATGATAAGCAATGACAAGTGCAGTCAAGTGAATGTGTATCATTCTGTTCAAAAATTCTTTTCCCTTAATGAGAATTACCCAAAAAACATTTTCACGAAAAATCGTTCCGGCAAAAGGGCAAGGGGCTCATGTAGAAATTCGTAGAAAAATCATGGTTGAAGCAACTGAGGATTGCAATATCAACCAGGGCAAGTATGCCAAGAAGGTTAAGTCCACAAAATTCGAGAACAAATTTTGTTGACTTTCCTAGCAACACTCGAAGTTTTAAAGAATTTGCGAGGATTCCCCCGAAAACGCGTTTGATCAAAGTATTCAAGGAACAGTGGAACTACGTTAACTTGCACACGAATTTTCATGCAAAACGGCAAGGTGGGGGAGGGTGATGTTTTTTCAAAGAAAATGTCTTCATTGCCTTAATTGCATAAAAAGTTCGAAACAGTTCGACATCAGTTACATTGATAAGTACAAGAATCTAGAACGAGAGTTCGACAACATGTCCAGGTTCGCAACTATCGTCTTCAGCAACATCGCTAGCATAAGCAAAGTCGAGCGCGTCCGCAATGGGGCTAAGGGGCTCCATCTTCGAAATCCTCGCGGAACACGAAGTCGCAGGTGCAGAACTTTCCTTCTTACAAAGCAGAAAAAATGAAAAAAGATCGAAGCATCCCATAGAAAACTTAAGCGAAGTTTCGAGCCAAAAATCGGAGAAATCTTGTTCGGGATGAGCTTTTTTGAACAAGCGTCGCGCTTCGCCACTAACAAACATTTTATCGCGATGAATCCGTAGTGGCATCATGTCCTGTGCAGGCCCAGCTTGCAGGACCTGCGCAGGTTAAAGTTTACAAAACAACTGTTCAGAAAAACTAAGCGAATATGCAAAATGTACAGAGGCAGCCTCGAGGGCGCGCATAATTCAGATAAACATCTAGCCCGTGACGTCAACCTTCGGAGAACTCCCATCGCGCCCAGAAGTTTGGCCGTCGTCACTTCCATCATCGCTGCTGCTACTGCTCGAACCCTCTTCGCCCGAGTCGCTAGAATCTTCATCGTCTGTAGAGTCTTCAGGGGACGCAGCGACATTCTCGCGATTTTCTTCCTCGATCAGCTAAGAGAGGTAGAGAAACAGATGTAAGAAGAATTCAAGCAACAAAATGTCATGAACTAACATTGGCGACGAAATCATACGAAAATTTACCTCAGCAAGCTTAGCACGTGCGATGATCTTAACAGCTTCTTTCCCGCTGGCTAGCCAAAATTCCCTCGCGAATTTATTCTTGGTAGCTTGAACATCTTCGTTTGCCCGAATTATCGAGGTACTCATGGCGCCGGGAAATCTAGAGATTTTTTCGCAAAACTTCTCTAGATCGGCGCAGTCAAAGTCGTGCAGAATCTTTAGGATACTTTCAACAGAGAAGGCTGCTGCGAAATTGCTAGCGCCGGAAATAACCTCGGAGAGCGCTATAAACTCAGTTTCCATCCACTCCATGAATTCAGAAACTCCAAGGTCAACCGGGAGAGGGGCAGGACGAACGCCAAATTCATTCAGCGATTTCTTGTATTCTTCAAATAAGAGCTTCAGCTTCTCCTAAATATCAGATACGTTCTTTTTTGAAGCATCATCCTGTTCCGCCAGCGCCTTCTCAAGATCCTGAATTTTTCGATCCTTTGCGCTCAAAGACCTAGCCAAATCGGCGTTGTTAGCACGTAGATCTTCAACAAGTTTCGAAGACCTGTCATGGTTCTCACATCGGTTCTCGATCAGACTCAGATCGTCTTCATGAGTCTTTTGCAGCTTTTCCAACTCCTTCTTTGGCTGCTCAAGTGCTGCCTCAGCAACCTTCTTCTCATCCTGACAAACCTTCAGAGCCTCCACCAGTTCAGCTACCATTTTCTCAAGATCATGGTTCGCGGATTGAGCAAGAGCAAAGTTGTGCTTGAGCTCCTTGGACTCCTGAGAAAGTTGCTTGTTTGTCTTCTCCTGATCAGCAAGCCGCTCGATAGCAACTTTCCCGAGCATAGAAGATTTGAGGGCGTAGTCTTCTTGAAACCGCGCCAGCTTCAACGGAGGATACGAGCGAAGAAGGTCCTTGAATTCTGAAAAATTTCGTGACTATATTCTGAACAAAAGATTCAAAAATCTAAAAAGTACAAAAGGCAATGAAAAGGAACGAACCCTGTTTGCTTAAGTTTTGCATGGTGACCTTCTTCATCGAACTCGAATAAGTTTTACCTGTGATGAAGAAGTTTTTCTTAGAGCAGAGTGAAACCCCTTCTCAGAGTCCCGAGCGACTCCTCCAGGTTGTTCCGAGCTTTCCCCTCCTGTTTCATCAACAAGTACAAGCGATTTCCATAGTGTTAAAATCTTGGACGTCTTGCTCCCGATACTAGTCGCCTTGAAACCAACACTTAGTAGTTCGCCGCGATGAGACGTACCAAAGCTCTTGTTAAATGCAGCTAAGGAGGGAGAGGGAGCCTGGCCTTCGGTAACAACTTCACGAACTTCGAGCAAGGGGGTACTCTGGATAGGATCCTCACCCCTGTGAACGGTGAGTTCGAGATCCTTGGTGAACTCGGGGGAAGCTTCGTCACGGGAGTGAATGGGCAAAGGGACATCAGCAGCAGCGGCGGCAACAGGGGCTTCAGCAGCAACAGGGGTTTCAGCAGCAATGTCGAGGACAACATCCTTACGAACTTCGGGAGCAGCATCTGAAAAAGAATCAATGTCCACGAACTCATTCTCACAACCCGACGGGCAATTGTCTCGAAAGTTAAATCTCAACAGAGGCCAGAAGCAAGAACCTTTCTGGCTACCCGCTTCCATGAAGAGATTGTCGTCAAACGCAGACGGAAATCGCCGAACTCCAGAAGAAGCAACCTTTTTCACCGCCTTCTTCAACTTCTTGCGGCTCATCTGGGCTAGGCCGGAAGCTGCTTGGAGCTCAACGTCCGAAATTTGTTTGGAGGTCTTACGCTTGCGTTTCGACGATTCCAAAGATCTTGTCTTAGAGGGTTTAACGCCAGAGGAAGTGCTTTCGTCGACAGTTGATGGGCCTCGTTTCGAAGATTTTCTTCGTGGGGCATTTATAGGAGCAGCTGAACAACTGGCGACGGCAACTGCAGGGACCTTCAACTTGCGACCCGAGCATCGAGAATTGAAAGACTTGTCCCCGCATACCTCAGTGAACACGCGATTAATTCTCCTCTTGTGCTTCACCAGAAACTTGTATGCCTTGTACTCATTCATGGTGTACTCGCCTATCATAAGATTCACTTTCTTCTCAACTTCGACCATGAAAGCATCAGCACTTTGGCCTTCTCGCAGTTTAATGCCGAACTTCGGGAAAGGCACTTCTTGAGCTGCCCAGTTGATATTGAAATACACGATCTCGGTGGGGGCCCAACCACAAGAAATCGGCCAAATTCGTGTAGCAACGAATTCCTCGATGATGTCGCGGACCCCAAGTATAGTGCTGGCAAGGTGAAAAGCACTCTCGCAGTTTCTAATCCCCACTGCTCGATGATTGAATTCGGCAGTGTTCACGGCAGTCAAAGGCGCAATAGGGCAGGACAAGGGGTAAGCTGGTCCCTCATAGCCAGGAACTTCAGACATGTTGACCTTCAAGTAAAACCAGTAAAAATTCAGTCATCGGTTAGGTTGGTCTTGCAGCAGGGAGCGATCTGAATTCATGTAATCCCTTTTCGGGTGTTTTGGCGTCGAGTGTTGAAGGTACAACATGCATGCTGAGCTTCGTAGAATTGCCCATCGTCGACCTTGATAACATCGGGAACGATGACCAGTTCAAAGAATCTGGCGAAGGCGTCAACGCTAAGGTTACGGCCAAAGGTCTTCATGATCCAAATAAACTTTGACACCTCAAGAAAAGATGTCGGTGAAAGCTGATGAATCTTTACTAAAAAGGCATCCAAAATCGTGGGCAAAATCGGGTCACAAGGAAACCTGAGTCCACAGATGAAAAAGTCCCGAAACAACAACAACCTATCCATCTTCGGGAACAGGGATTTGTTCGTTTAGTGGGGCTCGCCCAGTGCCCGAGGGGAAAAACCCGACCGCTTCATATTCTCGAATCATGTTGGCCGTGACCTTAGACTCTCCGAAAATGAGAGAGGGAGGCAGAGGTCCTACAGCCTTTGCCTTAACCAGATCGCCGATGCCGGCGTCTACATCTCCGACATCCTCCTCGTCCGTTCTGACTTCGCCATCCTCGTGACTCCTTGGAGCCACTGGCGGTGGGAGAACCTCCATCTTCAGGAGGTGGAGCGTTCTCAGGACCTTCAACAACCGGTTCGGCTGGGAGACCAGCTGCGATAAGCTCTTCAGACGTCATGGGTCTCGTGGTGCTTTTGACTCGAGCCACCTAACCAACAGTGTTACAGGTACGAAGAAATAAGAACAACTTTCGTGAATGAAGCTTGCAAAACAGAGAACCTAATGCAATAAAAAGAACAAGTAAGAATTAAAGAGCGAAAGGAACAATACCTTAGAGGGATCTGACGAAAGCTGGAAAGGTCGCGAACTCTTAAGCACAAGACGAGATTCCGCGAACAGAAAGAGTTACGAATCGCGACAAGAGCAGGAGACCGGTGAAAATTTTTTTACAGCGGAGGCCTCCTATTTATAGGGACGAGGGGGGGGGGTAGTTCCGCGAAACCTGCCTCGATCAGACCGTTGTAGGGTTTCTGGGTGACGCGTGTCCCCTCCGACGTTCCGAGGGTGACGTTTTTTACTAAATTTCCGAAATGCTCGTGGAATCGGATCGTCGGAGTCAACCCGGCACCCTCGAAACATCGAGTTTTAACGAAGTTCTTGAGATATGTTTTTCAGGAGCAGGGCATTCACGATTTTCGGGAATCTTTGACCCGCGAAGCCTCAGGTTCGCAAACACGTGATTTTCGGGGGTCTGGAATCGGTGAAGACTCGGGGTCATGAACACACGGAAGCCTGGAACCTCAAACTGGTAAAGTCATAAACTTCGGAGGACAGCTAATTCGGGAATCTATTGGGAGTCTGGTTCGGAAGTCATGCGCGGAGAAATTCACGAACCGGGGAAGAAGCAAAGTCAAAGTTGTCGTCCCAAAAAGTCCGGGTTTAGAGTGTGAACTACTAGCAGGCTTGTAAATATGTGAGATGAAAAAGACATTCTTGTATGTGTTCACATTAGGAATATACTTTGAGCTCGAGGGCGTTTTAGGAATGTGAAAGTCCCTTCGTCTCCCTATAAAAGGGGGCGCGAGGGCACGTGTAAATGGATTCAGATATTGGAACTTGTGCCACCACATGGGAGATTCATTGTTTCCTTTTGTCCTGATACTGTGTTTGAACGTGTTGAGAACTCTCTCTCTCTCTCTCTCGTGTTAGGGGAACCCATCCGAATTTTTCGGGTAACCCCCCAACAATCGACACGTCCGTTCAGAGAGGGTGTGCACACAAGTTCGTCGGTTAACGCCCGGTGCTAGTTGTTAACTGCAATTCTCAATCACCTCCATTCCGACGCGTATGAATTCCGAATGGTGAGTGTTGACGGTTAATAGTTGTATCAAAGTTCGTTTATGACTTGCAAGCGGACAAGTCTCTCGTCGTAGTCAAGGGACCTATCTTCCCTCGAGTGGTGAACCCAAGGTATCGAATCCGTGGAACAAATGTGTGACGCAAAACTTAATCTAGTAAAGCCAAGTAACTTCAATCTTCGATAAAAGAAACCCTAATGCATCTAAGTAAAAGACACGAAACTAATCAAATCTACTAAAGACCGGAGAAAACAAAGTAAGATTGGGTAGATAAACCGATCTAGAGAGATCGGGGTAGGCCTTTTGTTGAAGTTCCAAGCAAGAGAAGAAGTAGCAAATCGAATCTTATAAGAAGCGTCTTTAAATCGTGGTTTCCCGTCCAAATCCCAAAACATCCGCCTTTCGGAACCCCTGATCTGTCACAACGTATCCCTACTCATGCGGGGAGCTTAGGGCGAGTCAAAAAACAAGTCGAGATTCTTTCGGAAGATCCGGCATGTACCTCTAGCCACCGCAGCTACAAGAACACCCTATGTAATCTATCTCGAGAATAGAATTGGAATAAGCAAAGCCGATCGAAAAACGAAATCTTCGAGGAAACACTTGATCGCTAGGAAAAGATTCAACTTGATAATTCAACTACAACAACGATACATACACAAGATCACCACCGGGATCCTTCCTTGATCTTGCTTCTAGCTCCAGGAACTCCGACGTGGTCTTCCGTGCAAGGTTCCCACGTCGGCTAGGGGAACCCTAGTCAACTAGCTCGACCCTCTCCTCTCCGAGATGGTGTCCCTCTCTTCTCTGCTCCTCGGCGGCCGATGACGAATTGTATCCTCCGTGGCTCTCGGTCAGGGGGCTATAAATAGCCTGATTGGCGGCTAGGGCAAAGGGAGCCTCACTGGGCCCTGGACAGGGCTGGGCCGACCAGCCTGGGCCGGCCGGCCTGGGCCCATCCGGGCCCGGCCCCCGAGGCCTCTTTTGCTCTACGTCGGTTCCCTTGCTTCCCGGATGTTTCCCCCTTCGCATGTAGGTCCATGTCGTCGGTTCTCTCCGAATTGGGCATAACTCATTGTCTTGCAAGATTCAACACTTTTCTGGTCAGGTCCTCGGAGTTTGTCGTCTTCTCGGATCAAGTCCCTGGCTTCTTGGAGTTAAGTTTGCTTCATTGCATGACTTGTACGGGGCTTCAAGGTCTTGTCATGAGGTGCTTGATGAACTTATCCCGAAAGTCTTGCTTTCAATGCTAAAACCCTGCATAAACATTAAACTCCAAAACCGACATGCACACGTGAACTTGTTATACCACGGGGATTAGTACCATTGGATAAGGTATAAAACTCATGCCAACACCGAAGGTAAACTCATGGCTAGGTTGACGGATTTTCACCGTCAACATCTCCCCCATGCTTAAACCTTGCTCATCCTCGAGTAAGCCTTCGATGGATATCATCATTGCCAACAATGTTAAACCTTGCACTTGATCACACATGAGAAAACATAATGCTCTCAAAATTTTAATTCTTTAAAGTTCCATAATGTACTAGCCTTCATCTCTACGGAGGGTAGATTTTTATTACGCTTATCCCACAAATATTAACATGCTCACAAAGTTTAAATAGATCTCAGAATTTTTGAAATAAAGAACGAGATAAAGAAAAGCTAAACCAAGTTCACAAATTTAAATCATCTTGTATATTGCTCATGAACTCTCATCTCACTTGTCTCTCAAGCCTATATATTCTACTCCTTTCCCTCTCATAACATGTATGTGTGGTAGGCTTTATATGGAGCTTTGGGAAAGTTTAGTCCTAACAAGATTTTATAAATGAGGTGTTGTCAAAACAAGACAAGCTTCTCATGGTCTTACCGAGACTCGTCAAAAAGGTCATTGGAAAATAATGTTAGATCAAGGAGGGGAAAGAGAAAAATACACACACTTTATATGAGTGGACATGTGCAAATGGCAAAGAGTGATCCCGAGGCACAAAGGAAGTCCTCGTTATCGGATTGCACATGGTTGGAAAATGAGAATGGATCTTTTAAACTTGAAGCCTTGAATGCACTCTTAGAGAACCGGGGAGTTCACTTTACGCATACTCATATTTTTTTTCTCTTTCTCATATTTCTCTTTCTTTTGTTTCTTTCTTTCTTTCTTTCTTTCATTCATTATATATATATATATATATTTTTTTTTCTTGAGAGACTTTCACCTTGGAAGTCACGTACATCGCCTTTGAATTTTCTTTCATTCATCATTTTTTTAAAATACTCCCCTTTGAACTCTAAAACTGCACCGTACCTACCTCCTCCCCCATGCTTAGACGTTGCTCGTCCTCGAGCAAAGAGGCGATAAATAAGGTAGGTACCGGAAATATTTTTCCTTTGGAGAGATACTTGAAATCTTCAATGTTGGCACCGTCTTGCGATCTTCCTTGAATTGATGATCCATTCTCAACGATAGGTTGTGGTCAAGGAGGTAATCACAAAAGATGATATTTGGTTTTAAGGGTGGATATCCGGCGAGGTTTGTGAGATCTCCAATGTGGGGATACACAATGCACGGATAAAAGGCTAGCAAACAGATAGATACGCAAAAACGGAATGACCAACTTCTTAGTCTCGGGCCAGAGAAATCATGGCCTGCAATAACTCACTCAAAAATAAATCTTGTACACTAAGGTTTATGCACTCAAATATATATTAGGCTTTGGATAGGTTGAGCAACACACAAGTGATATTTATGACAAGGTTAGCGATATTTTTGAGCATAAAAGACATCTTTAATCTATTCATAACTTGAGAGCACATAAAACACTATGGGTCTTTATTTTAATCATAACCTCCGCTGAAGATTAAGCTAGCATTTAAATAAATTCAGATTCGTATTTTAAGAGAGCACTAGCTTAAACATGCATAGATCAATTACAAAGATAAACAAAGCAGCAATTATAATCATATATCATTATGGCACAAATTTTTGTAACTTTTCCAATGATATAATCAAGGTGGTGTGTTTATTAATGATGATATCAAGTTGAAATACAAACTGAAAATAAACAAACATGCTTGCTGAAATTTAAATAAAAGCAGAAAATATTACGCAAACACACATAAACAAAAGCTGAAAATTACAGAGAAAAAGAAAAGAAAAGAAAACTAAAGTTTCTAAATCTTCTAGTCCTCCGCCGGTGGTTGGTGTTGATGATCTTGATAATAATACCCTTGCTCATAATACGATTGGACATTCCCTCCGACGAATTGATTTGGCTCCACTAGGTGAAGGCGTCCAAGCTCATAGGCAATATTTGCATTGCCTTCACCAAGTTGAGCTGCATTAGCTTGGATGGCTGTGATGTTTTGGGAGTTTCTTGCAGCATACCCTCCAATTATGGCCATGATTTGTTGTGGTTGGGGATATTGTGCGTAGGGCTCCGTGAAGTTAGCGTTGGGCACCACATAGTTTGGTGGGGGTACCGGTGCACCACCCCCCATGCTTGCTCTTGTGGCCCTCCGTAATAACTTGGCGGAGGAGGGATCCCGCCGAATGGTTGCACATTGGGTTGTGCTCCACTCGCTTGTGCGGAGGATGTTCCCTCCTCTACGATTCTTCCTCTTTTGTTCTTCCTTGCAGGGACAAGGAGCCCCTCTTCCAACCAATCTTCCCTCCCTTCGGTGAAAAGCCTAAGCCTCTCATCGGGAAGGGGTAGGTTCACTATGGCCAAACGATAACCTCCTCTCTCATCTCCACTAATGTATTTGCCTTGCCGCAAATACTCAATGCCGAGAGAGGTACCACGCAAAAGATGGTCGGGGTTCCTTGCGATCCCCGGCCGTAAGGAGAAGACCAACATGGAGAGGTAACACCCCGAACCGATTTTTCCCGCCCCCGATGTTGCTTCACAACACCAACAGTTGATCATGAGGTAAGAGGGGTCTATTGGCTGCCTGGCAATTAAAGCCGAGTAGAGCCAATTCAACTCCGTGTCGGTCACCTTCGTCTCCTTCATCCTCCCCAATACCCTCTTGCACATCCAAGAGTGAAATATCTGGATAATGGGGTTGCGGATGCAATTGCGTTGTTGATGGGCTTCTCCGAAGATCATATTCCAAAATCCCACTAACATGCCGGGTGGCACGTCAACTTTCTCCGGAGCTCCCTTGTGGAATCCAAGTAGCTCCCTAACATGCTCGCAGGGAACCACTTGTTGGACTCCCTCCAAACGGAATGACAAGCTTTGCACCCCATCATCAAGGATAGGTGCAATGGTCATTAAAATTTCCAAGGCGAACCCCTTGTGGGTGTCCGCCGATACTCCGTTGGAGAATTGCACCCATCCAAGGTGCCCCAACATGTAGTATATGTCGGTGCCAAAACCCAAGGTGTAGAGTGCTTGGTCGTCGAATTCGACGTTGGGCACAAGCCTCTTCTCAAGATGAGAGAGCCTCTCCTCCTCCGACGACGACAAGATGATGAAGCCGTACGAAGAGTATATTGGAGTGTAAGGAGGTGGCGCGGTCGAATAGGTCGATCGTCTTGGTGGCGCGGGCTGCTCCTCCGTGTGCCCTTGAGGTTCGGTAAACCTCATGGACGCGCTTCTTGCAGTCCTCATACCACCAAGGAGGAGAGCATCGTTCCTCCTCGGTGGTGCCGTATCCGTCTCCATGCTCCGGGGAGACTCGGAAACCGAGTGCCTCCTCGAAGACGTGGTTGATGACGGCTTGGATGACGACGAACCCTTCTTCTTGAAGAAGAGACTTGTGGTTTTCTTCCACATGGTTGCTGCACTCTTCTCTTCTACTAAAACTCCGGGTTGCAACCGGTAACTAGGCACTAAAACTCTTACTTCGGATGTGGACTTTGAGTGGATTAAGGATGTGGATTTTTTTGAGCTATCAAGCTTGGGAAGGTTGGCTATGTCTACGGAGGTTTTGGGCACACAAACTTGAACACACAAACAAAGGAAGGAGAGGGAAGCTTGCTGCGAGAAAACGGGAGCCGGGGGGGCTCCTTAAATAGGGTAGGCCGGCCGGCCCGGGCCGACGGCACGGGGGCCTCGGTGCACCTCCCCGCCTCGTCTTTCTTCCAGCACGATCATTTCGCCTCTGCAACTTTCCTGCCCGCGTGCTCCACGAGTTGGACCGCCCAAACGCTCTCGTCCACTCCTTTTCTTGCATTATTGGTCCTTCCAGTTGATGCTTCATGCTTTGGGTCATGTCCATGCTCCCTAACTCCACTTGCTTCACATGCCACCATGAAATTCCTGCAAAGTTGATGCTTTCTGCCCACCATGCTTGTCCTTTGCATGTGGAATTGGTGAAAGTTGATGAAAGGGAATCCAATGGTGCATGCATGATTAATTCAAACTAGATTGCCACCATTAAGGTATGTTTAAGGTTAAGCACTCCTCTAATTCGAAATTTAAAATATTTTCAGAGCCATGCAAGAGCTCAAACATAATTTTAGAGAAGTTTTTAAACCATTAAAAACAAATGTAAGTCGAAAATATTTTCCGACTACGTTGATTTCGGTCTCACCGGTATAGTTTGCCTTCATCGGTTGAGAGCAAACTTTTCCCGGCTTGATCATGGGGGCATAGGTTTAGGTTCTAATTTTGGCTAAATAAGAGAGATTTTGAATACAACAAAATTAGACGATGCTTAGAAAAATTCTAATACTAGAGAAACCAAGGATATAGATTTTTAAACCAACCAAAAAGTTTTGATTTCTAGGTTCACGCGAGTTCTACCACGTGCTGAATTTTATTAACACCTAGATATAAGTCGTGGCTCTACTCGTGTGGTTTTAGCATGAAAAATAAGTCAACCTCAGCACCATAATGAGGGTGAAAGGTTGAGTTAGGTTCTGAAATTATTTGGTTGAGGTTTCTCGAAAAGAATCAAACAAGCACATAGGAGGGTTCATGCAAAGGGTTTATGATAAAGAAAAACATTCAATCAGGAATTATGTCTCTAATATTGTTCAACCACTTCTAAATCTAATGTCTTTGCGTAATTAAACTCAAAACTAAATTATTAAAAAGACTCGAAAAACCTGGAATCAGGTTGTCCTCCTGGTAGCTTATTCTTGACTCGACGAAACAGGTTACCTCCCGCCTAGCGCTTCGTTTATAGTCTATAGCTAGACTTCTTCACTTGATTACTTCGGATCAACGCTCTTTGCGGGCGTTGCAATCTTGGGTACCCACTTCCGCACCATCTTGGGCACGGGCTTGTCTTCCGGCTTAGTCATTTTTTTGGTCTTCACAGGCGGCTTCTCTTCCTTTGTCTTGGCGGATGCAACACCTTCTTTGATTTTCTTTACGTTCATTTTTTCGGCTCCTTTTTCAGCCCCTCCTTTTTCTTTGGTTCTCCCTTCACTCCAATCATGTTGCATGCCTCGATTCTTGGACAGAACTTGAAGGAACTCCTTTCTCCGTTGATGTCGAACATGATCTCCCCCTTGCCAACATCAATAGTAGCTCCCACGGTCTTGAGGAAAGGCCTCCCTAGGATGAGCGGCGGCTTCTCCCTCTCTCCCATCTCGAGCACAACGAAGTCGACGGGGATGAAGTGGTGTCCGACCTTCACGGGTACATCTTCAGCAATGCCCAAGGGATAGCGAATGGAGTTATCTCCCAACTCCAAACATATACACGTAGGCTCCATTGGTAGGCGTGGCTTCTCGAACACATCCCTCGGCATGACGCTCACACTAGCTCCAAGGTCGCATAACGCCTTCTCGAAGTTGAAAGAACCAACCGAACATGGAATGGTAGGGCACCCGGGGTCCTTTTGCTTCTCTAGCCCATTAGCAATAGCGGCACTACACACCTCGGACATCTTGACATAATCTACCCCAAGTGTTGCTATCTCATATTTATTTGCAAGTATGTCTTTAAAGTAACGAGAATATGTAGGTACTTGTAGGGCATCTAGTAATGGCATGTTGATGCTAAGTCTACGCACAACTTCCACAAACTTCTCAAAGTGGTTGTCAAGTTTACCTCGGAAGTAGCGTGGCTTGAGTTGCGGTATCCTCGTGTCTTCCTCTGGCATCTAAAATTCGGGTTCCTCGGTGAAGATCCTCGTAACCTTCTCTTTAGCAACTCCTTCCACCTCGGTGGATGGTTTAAGCTTCCTTGCTCCCGCGGAACGTTCTGGATCTTCGGTCTCCTTCCCCGAACGTGTTTGAATGGCCTTCGCCGATTCGGGACTTTTGGGTTGTCCCGGAAGCTTCCCTTCATCATTAGTGAGGCGCCCTGCAAGTTGTCCAACTTGCGTCTCGAGCATCTTCATCATGTTGAGCACTTGATGATTGGAACTTCCGACCTCCGTCACTTTGCTATCGATGTTCTCCAACACCTTGTCTATGGTCTTGAACTTGGTGACGGTGTCCTTGTTGATCTTAGCTTGCTCATCCATGAACTCCTTCAATTATATACGAAGCGGAACCGCGTTAGGAATAGATGAGCTTGCATTAAATTGAGGCCTACCTTGCCCGTAGCGGAAGTTCGGCAATTCTCCCTTCCTCATGTAGTCGAGCACTTTGGCTTCCTCCGGACAATCTTTGCGGACATGGCCATACTCTCCACATTCTTCGCATGTGGACCTTGCTTCGGCGGCCTTCAAGTCTTGAGCCTCTTTCTTTTCCATCTCCATCTTCTCCAACCTCCTCATGAGTGAGTCGATCTTGCCTTCAAGTATGTTCTCCTTCTCCACTTGCAATACTCCCTTGACGTTCCCCGTGGGTTGAACCGGATGTAGGCGCCCGGACGACGCCCATGTGTCGTTATCCGCGACCTTCTTGAATAGAGTGAAAGCTTCCGTCGGTGTAAGTTCGATGATGGATCCTCCCGCCGATGCATCGATGATCGTCCTTGACGCCATGGTGAGTCCTTGATAGAACTTTTGCACGAGGTCTTCCTTCGGGAACTAGTGATGTGGAACCGCCCGGGTGTACTCGTTGAAGTGCTCGAATGCCTCCGGGATAGTTTTCGTAGGATATTGAACAAAGGTGGCAATATTATTACGCAAGCTTTGAGTTTTACCCGGTGAGTAGTATTCCTTCATGAAAGCCTTCATCAACGTGTTCCAATTTTGCACCGTCTCCGCCGGTTGAGAGTGGAACCATTGCAAAGCCTTCCCGAGAAGTGAGAACGGAAAAAGCCTTGCCCTCATTTGATCTTGAGTCACCCCATCCATGTTGAAAGTCTGACATAGTGGAATGAATGCTTGGAGGTGAAGGTTCTGATCCTCTTTACCGGTGCAGGGTGAATGTTGCACCATGCGGATTGTTGAGGTCTTGATCTTGAACGGTCTTCCGATCTCCTCAAGGTTCAAGATTGGTAGGTCGATGATGTCTGGGGTGCATAGCTCCCCAATCTTGCGTTCTTGCGGTGGTTGATCACCCATCGGTGGAAGTCGATTCTCCCGAGGACTTTGAGGTGGTGAATTCTTCGGAGATTCCTGCGATCCTTTGTCTTCCGACTCCGAATCTACAAAATCTAGCTTTTTAGCTTGATGTCGCGTCTCCTTAGCCTGTAAAGTTTTTCTGGATCATGCACAAAATTATCGGGTTTGTTGGAGAGGTAGCCGTCGATCTCCTGTTAGGGTTAGCAATAAACAAAGTATACAAAAACTAGAAAGTAAAAACAAATCTATAGAAACTAGGGTTAGACAAACTATATTAGATGTATTTTGAGGATGATCAAAATTTAGTAGATGCAAAAAGAAAAACAAAACGAAAACTGAAAATTACAAAAAGACAATAAAAAATCAAATCTTGATCACTTGTTCCCGGCAACGGCGCCAGAAAAAGGGGCTTGTTGACGGTTAATAGTTGTATCAAAGTTCGTTTATGACTTGCAAGCGGACAAGTCTCCCATCGTAGTCAAGGGACCCTTCTTCCCTCGAGTGGTGAACCCAAGGTATCGAATCCGTGGAACAAATGTGTGACGCAAAACTTAATCTAGTAAAGCCAAGTAACTTCAATCTTCGATAAAAGAAACCCTAATGCATCTAAGTAAAAGACACGAAACTAATCAAATCTACTAAAGACCAGAGAAAACAAAGTAAGATTGGGTAGATAAACCGATCTAGAGGGATCGGGGTAGGCCTTTTGTTGAAGTTCCAAGCAAGAGAAGAAGTAGCAAATCGAATCTTATAAGAAGCGTCTTTAAATCGTGGTTTCCCGTCCAAATCCGAAAACATCCGCCTTTTGGAACCCCCGTTCTATCACAACGTATCCCTACTCATGCGGGGAGCTTAGGGAGAGTCAAAAGACAAGTCGAGATTCTTTCGGAAGATCCGGCGTGTACCTCTAGCCACCGCGGCTACAAGAACACCCTATGTAATCTATCTCGAGAATAGAATTGGAATAAGCAAAGCCGATCGAAAAACGAAATCTTCGAGGAAACACTTGATCGCTAGGCAAAGATTCAACTTGATAATTCAACTACAACAATGATACATACACAAGATCACCACCGGGATCCTTCCTTGATCTTGCTTCTAGCTCCGGGAACTCCGACGTGGTCTTCCGTGCAAGGTTCCCACGTCGGCTAGGGGAACCCTAGTCAACTAGCTCGACCCTCTCCTCTCCGAGATGGTGTCCCTCTCTTCTCTGCTCCTCGGCGGCCGATGACGAATTGTATCCTCCGTGGCTCTTGGTCGGGGGGCTATAAATAGCCTGATTGGCGGCTAGGGCAAAGGGGAGCCTCACTGGGCCCTGGATAGGGCTGGGCCGACCGGCCTGGTCCGGCCAGCCTGGGCCCATCCAGGCCCAGCCCGAGGCCTCTTTTGCTCTACGTCGGTTCCCTTGCTTCCTGGATGTTTCCCCCTTCTGCATGTAGGTCCATGTCGTCAGTTTCTCTCCGAATTGGGCATAACTCCTTGTCTTGCAAGATTCAGCACTTTTCTGGTCAGGTCCTCGGAGTTTGTCGTCTTCTCGGATCAAGTCCCTGGCTTTTTGGAGTTAAATTTGCTTCATTGCATGACTTGTACGGGGCTTCTAGGTCTTGTCATGAGGTGCTTGATGAACTTATCCCGAAAGTCCTGCTTTCAACGCTAAAACCCTGCATAAACACTAAACTCCAAAACCGACATGCACACGTGAACTTGTTATACCACGGGGGTTAGTACCAATGGATAAGGTATAAAACTCATGCCAACACCGAAGGTAAACTCATGGCTAGGTTGACGGATTTTCACCGTCAACAGTGAGTATGCTCAAATCAATTTGGAATAGATTAAACCAAATCGGCATAATAAGATGACATCTCATAGCAACTCATCACCACAAAGTTCACACCACCAGTCCACCAACAAGTAGCAAACATCATACGATGATCCGGTAGCCAACACCAAAACACAATGATGATACAAGTTTCACAATAATCATCACTACTTATTCATAATCATAACTCCATCTCATGTTTGGCCTCCTGCAGATGTTCCTTCACCTTCTGCACCTCCTACCGTGAATTTTGTGGCCTTGCAGAACTCTCTTGCATTTCTTAATGTCCTTTCAGAAGATCTGGATGTCTCATCTCAGGGCGAGGACTCTATATGATCTCGAAAGAGATTGAAAACATCATAGATCAATTAGCAGAAAAAGATAAAGAACTTCAGTACACACCTAAGGACAAGACAACTGGGGGCGGAGATCATTCTTCTTACCATATACATTGGAATAAAAGCGTCAATGAATGGGTAGGATATTGAGTATGTTTAGTCAGTCTTTTCTTTTAAATTTTCAAGAAGTGCGTTGTCTGTTGGACTGAAACGGGTACTAATAGGCAAGGGTACCCATTTCAGTCCAACTGACAACAAACTTCTTGAACATTTAAAAGAAAAGACGGACCAAACAAACTCAATGTCCTACCCATTTATAGACGCTTTTATTCCAATGTCTATGGTAAGAAGAATAATCTTTGCCCTCAGGTTTCTTGTTCTTAGGTTTGTACTGAAGCTATTTCTCTCTTTCAGCTAGTTGTTCTATCATGTTTTGGATCTCTTTGGAGATCCTAATAGAGTTCTCCCCCGAAATGAGGCATCCAGATCTTCTAAAATAACATTAAGATGTTCTTGTAGAACTAAACTAATCCTTGGAGAAATCTTGATGTGAAAAATAAACTCATCTCAGTCTATAAAAAACATGAATCCCACGAACCCAATTGTATGAGTACAGCTGTCGGGGACAGCCATAAGGGTACCCTAATGACCAGGGAAAAACCCCTTTTTGCAAAATAATAAAACACAAACAAACCCACAAATCGTGAATCACACCCCGCGTAGTCGTGGCCTGGTGCGTAGAAGGGCCCACGGCCCAGATAACCTCAACGACCCATCAAGCAGTTAGCCTCGGCACCCCTCGAGCGAACTTCCGTCTCGCTCGAGGGCCAGGTACCGCGCCATGAAATCTCCGCCTCGCTCGAGGGGCAGATGCCCCCTCGGGCGAATCTCCGCCTCGCTTGAGGGCTCCACAGGCTTGCGACCCCCGCGCCCACTCCCCCGACCAGAGCATTAAATGCCCTGACACACCGTGGGCGCCCGGGTCAAAAGCGAATCCTTGCCACACCGGCTCTCTAACACCACCTGGGAATAATATCTCGGCGCTATTCTGCCAATCCTCCCCGTGAGGCCATCCCTAGCACTATAGGGGAACTGTGCGGGAAGGCCAGTGTCAACTCCGTGACACTGTGCCGCCCACTCCCGTATGACCTGCACGCCGCACTCCTCGAAAGAGGACAGCGGAACCCTCGAAAAGGGTACGGACAGGACGACGTCGTGACGTTGGACTAGTGGAGCGTGTCTCCCCCGTCACCTTCGGCCCTGTGCGGCCATCCCCGCTGCTGTGCTACCATCCCGAGCACTGCAGCACCATCCCCGGCGCTGTGGAGCCCGGGACGACTAGACATCGCCATCCCCGCCACTGGGCATCCTTCGGCCTTCCGTCATCTGCACCCTCAAACCAGCGTATGGACGACAACCAAAGCGGGGGGCACCCACGCAGCCACCCTCGAAGCCGCTCCTGGGTAGGCACAGGACTCTCCACGATGCCCGCTGGGAGCGAGATTCATCAGGATGACCATCAACTCCATGGCGATGTACGCCATACAACCACACGTAGCTTTGGAACTGTGTGGCAAAATTGTAAACTGCCTTCCCTTGGCCTATAAAAGGAGGGGGCGGTCCCCTGGCCATAGGGGGGTGACGGACAGCGATGCGCGTGCACGTTTTCCACCTTCGCCACGATATTGGCACTTCGCCTCAATCAAACATCAGGGACTTGGAGCCTCCCCCTCTTCTCCTATCACGCTTGTAGCCCCCCTCTGCAAGCACCACAGTGCGACGCAATACAGCACCTAGAGCACCCCTTTGCTGAACGTACAGCCCACGGCCGGAACCAGGATAAAACACGTGTCATTGTGTTTCTTAGCACCGGCCATCGTGAGATATATCTCAGCGCTCGTACTAGTTAGTGTCGGGACTACTTTCCGCACTGACAGTTGGCGTGCTAGGTAGGGGACGCGTGCTGAAGATCAGCTTCCCACCAGCCATCTCGATGGTGATCCGCACCGAGTACAGGTCCCAGAGGTACTCCATGGGCAGCTCGGACCCCCTCCCCTCCGGATTCGAAATCCGGTTCAGGAGCCTGAACTTCCAGACCACGGAGAACGGCTACCTCATGCGCATCACCAACCGCGCCGAGCTCCACCCGTGGCAGTCGACTGGGCCGGGCCCGGTTCCCGCCGCATCCGCTACCAACGTTCCGGCACCCGCACAAGCGAATGGTGCGAGCCCTTCAGCACCCCGATGCCGACAGCATTCTGGTCAACGCTCGCGCTAGGCGCGGATGGAACGACGACGTGGCGCGCATGCCATAGCGCAAGGCGATGCGCCAACAGGCGAGACGACGGCACCCACAGAGGGGTGCGCGACTGCCGAGCCGCAGTTCCCCCATGGGATGCGCAACACCGCGGCAGCATACGCTTTATCCGCCAGCACCGACGTGGCGGCATATGAGGACCTTCCCGGCCACCAACTGCTGGCGGTCCGAAACCTCATCGCCACCACCAACGTATCACGGCTCGGCCAGCAAGCTGCCCCCCGCGACCTCACATAGGTACGCGGAGTGAGACTTCTCCGGTGTGCCTGACCCCGTGATGTTCTAGTGGTCCCTCGACGCCGCAGATTACTAGTTCGATTGCTCCGATGACTCCAGCGCCGGAAGCTACGACCCAGCATGGGAGTGCTTCGTGGTTGACGTCAATGACCAGGCCGACGACATGAACGTGGAGGGGGCAGGTGACGGAGATGCCCCCCTAAACCTGGGGACGAGCGCACCCCGGAACCCAGGGCCAAGCACACCTCCCACTTCGCTGATGGGAGGCATGAGCATCAACGCGCAACTGTCTCAAGCACGTGAGCTCGAGGCTAAGCTCCCAGAGGAATACCGCGCGGTGCGACTACTGCACGCCTCCATTGCCTGAGAAGCCTCCGCGCATGGTGAACACGTGCGCGAGCTAGGAAAGCAGGCCTGCGAGCGTATCAACGCCGACTTCGATGTCGATGATCCAAACATGCCACTGCATACAAGTCAGAAGCTCATCACAGCTGTGATGCTGCTCCGATCCATGCCCGCACCCTCGACGCCTGAGGTGCAAAACCTACACCGTGAGGCGCAGACACTCATCGAGCAGGCGGTCGTGCAACAGACCGAAAGCTCTGCGTCCCGCATACGCCAGCAAGGTAGTGCGCGAGACGACGGCAGCGCCCAAGGCCAAGAGGTGTCCGTCCATGCAGGCGGCGCGGCAGGGCAACCAGCTAACCAGGGCAGAACGCCGGTCAGAGAGCGGATCCTTGTTACGCGCGGGCAGGCCCAGGACGGTGATGCCCACAACATCATCAACGCTCACCAAACGGGCGATGCGGAGGCATGGGCGGTGGCAGGCTACCACCCTCGGCGGGGCGGCCGCTACGACAGTCGCGAGGATCGCTCGTCGACGCCAGAACCCCCGGGGACCCATGTGTTCAGCCGGGAGATCCGCATGGAGAGCTTTCCCCAGGGCTTCCGCCAGCCCACCTCGATCGACAAATACATGGGGGGAGACAGACCCTCGTGTGTGGCTCAACGACTACCAACTAGCCTGCCAGCTGGGCGGTGCCACCACCGACGAAGTGATCATCTACAACATGCCGCTGCACCTCGCAGACTCGGCTCGGACATGGCTCGAACACTTGCCGCCCAGTTAGATCCACAATTGGGAGGACCTAGTTCTCACATTCATGGGGAACTTCCAGGGCACGTATGTGTGTCCTGGGAACTCCTGGGACCTGCGGGCGTGCACCCAGAAGTCCGGCGAGTCGCTCCAGGATTTCATATGACATTTTCCAAGCGCTGTACTGAACTCTCGAGCACAGCTCAATCCGAGATCGTGCACGCCTTCCTCGAGGGCACAACCTGCCGGGATCTCGACTCCAACGAGCTGTTCGACATCACCACCAGTTTTGCTTCCGGCGAGGAGGCGGTGGGGGACATCTTCGACACCAAGAAGGGCAAGCGCGTGGACGACGCGCCCACGGAGGGCAACAAGTCCAAGGAGCCCCAGCAGAAGCACAAGTAGGGCAAGAAGGGCAAGAAGCCCCACCGCGAGGCACGCACGCAGGGTCATGACAACGATGGGGATGAGGCCCTCGCAATTGACCCGGCCCGCAAGGGCCCTCCAGCGGCCCCTCGAGGCCCCGGCGTGTTCGACGATATGCTGAAGAAGCCGTGCCCGTACCACAAGACCCCGGTCAACCACACCCTCGAGCAGTGCGACATGATCAAGAAATACTACAATCGCGTTGCCGCAAAGGAAGGCGAGGCCAAGAAGGACGGTGGAGATGGGGACGCCGGCGGCTTCCCGGCGGTGGAGAACGTCTTCCTTATCTTCGGGGGGCCAACCATGGACATGTTCAACAGCCAGCGCAAGAGGGAGTGACACGAGTTCCTCACTACGGACAAGGCTCCTCCTTCCTTCCTCGACTGGTCGGGAGACGCCATCACCTTCAACCGCGAGGATCACCCGAATCGCATCCCCAACCCAGGACAGTACCCGCTGGTTGTCGATCTAGTCATCGGCAACTCGCGGTTCTCCAAGGTGCTGATGGACGGAGGCAGCAGCCTCAACATCTTGTACGCGCACACCCTGCGGTTGATGGGAATCGGGTTGGACCAGCTGAGGCCTAGCACGACGTCGTTCCATGGCGTCGCGCCAGGCAAGCGCGTCCAGCCCCTCGGGAAGATCGATCTACCGATCTGGTTTGGCACGCCGGAAAACTTTCGCAAGGAAAACCTCACCTTCGAGTTGGTGGGGTTCAGGGGCGCGTACCACGCCATCCTTGGGCGTCCGTGTTACGCCAAGTTCATGGTGGTCTTGTCGGTGTTTTAGACCGGCAACCTACCAAGGGGAGTACCCGAGGTAGATGAATGTGGCCTCGCCGAGATCGGTAACTCGAAAGAAGAGACACGTGGCACAAAATTTAGACAGGTTCGGGCCGTGAGGAGCGTAATACCCTACGTCTTGTATGTTGTGTAGCTCTGGATTGATTGGATGTGTTTACAAGATGATGTGTATATATGAGAGAGATAGGGGTCCCTGCCTCACCTTATATAGTCCAGGAGGCAGGGTTACAAGTCGGTTTGAGGAGATAGTACTAGTCATGTACGTCTAGGAGTTCTCTACATGGTACATGACATGCATAGCTTCCTATCCGAGTAGCCCTCCGCCGTAGTCCTTGCGCCCCACGCCATTAGGTGCCGTGTGGCACAAGACGAGTAGTCCCAAGGGCCCACCGAGTAGTCAGTCCTGGTACCCACCGAGGTAGTGGTCCCAAGGAGGTCCGTACGACAAGCCCCTGAGTACTTTGTAGTCGAGCAGGATAGTTTCGAGTAGTCTTGATGGCCTTGACGAGTAGTCCTCAAGAAGCCCCGAATAATACAAGTCAAAAGTCCTCAAGAATACTCGAAGCATCCCGAGGCTGGAAGGTACTCCAGCTGATCCTTGAGTAGTCTTGAAGTCTTCTCGAGTAGTTCCCAAGCGTCCTCGAGTTCTCCTCTTGAAGGTATTCAATAGTACTCGCATTGTCTTGAAGAAGAAACCATATGGAAAACGCGATTCGAAGAATCACATTCCATATGGAATGTAGCCCTCGAGCCTTAGGTCGAATCGTAGATTCAAGCTGAGGGTCAATCTGAAGTTCTGCCAAGCTTATCCCATAAAATCCGGATAAAAAACCGAAGGACACGTGGCACGGAGTCCCCCGAGCCTTGAGTCGAGTACTTCCTCTCGAATTGAAGGGTCATCTTGACTGTAGAAGGTGTCCTCAGTGGATCTTGAGTTTTGTCGTCACCCATTAGACCGAGTGGATGTAGCCGAGCCCCCGAGATGGGCTGTATCGAGTACCAGAAGCCGAAGAGTCAGGCAGCCGCCGCTGAGTCAGCCGCCGATACTTATCCATCTGGCCATTGAGGTGCCGCTTGTTAGGTTATAAATAGACGCCGAAACCCTTAGGGTTTTTCATTCCCTGCAGTAGCAGCCTCTAGAAAAGATCTAGCCAAGCGTCCATCCACTGTCTAGAGTTTGGTGATGTAGTTATCACCCGACGGTTAAGTCTTGCTGAGTATTAGTATACTCAGCCTTGCTTTAAAACTGTTGTTGCAGGTGTTGTTGACCGGGTGGATGACGACAAGTGATGGCATCACGGACGGCCTCCTATGATGTTCATCGAGCCTCTAGGTTATTGATTTCCGCTGTTTTCGAACTCTGAATCTTTACTTCATGTCAGGAACAATGGTTTGTAATAATTTGGATTTAACTCGTGTCGTACTCTGGACTAGCCTTCGTCTGAGTTTTAATGGTCGAGCCTTTGTTGGTATCCAAGTGATTTACCGGGTGTTAACCCGGCAACTAACGACAGGATGATACTTTACTATTGCTTAATGACCAAAGTGGATTGGTTTTAGGCGATAGTACGGTATTTTACCGGGTGTCACATGGAAGTTCTTCCGTTTGAAGCTGCAGCCAAGCGCCAACGACCCGCGAGTAGTCGGAGGGGCTGACATTCAGATGCGAGAAGACGCGGCCGACCAGTACTTGGCGTACAAGCTCATTGATTCAAACCAAGGCTGGAAGGCCAAGTGGTTCTATATCAGTAATCACCACTCAGAGCTGCCGAAGCTGAGCGGGAAGTAGCCAAAGCATCGGGTGTGGTGGAACACTGAGCCGACGATGCAAGAGGGTATCCAACTACCCGAGCTGATGCAGAAGATCAAGGCTTTGAGAGAAGCCAGGCTGAGGGCCGAGCATGTGGCCTTCAGCTTTATGAAGAGGAGGGTGCAGCCACTGATGGCTCGCGACACCCTCGGGTACCAATACACGGGCAATGAACATACGTCGAGGATGCCCGGCAACGAAGTCGACGATGAAGACATTGTCGAGAGGCTGCGTAGGATATTCAAGGATATGCCACTGTACACACCATGCCCAGTCCCCGAGTACTCCGTGGCTCGTCTGCCGAACAAGGTTAGTAATTGTGACCTCTGCCTCCGAGTACTGATTGAATTGGAGTAGTCACGCTCACCCAAGTTGTTTGTTGCAGGATGACATTGCGAAATTTGTCTCCGACCCAGCTCCCCCTCCTTGATTTGTAGATATTATAGAGGAGGGCAAGGGCAAAGCGAAAGAACGCCGTGAAGTCGGTGAAGGTGATGACACCGCCACCATTGAAGACACATCCGACGAGGAGGATGGGGAAACGCTCCAGGAGCGATTTCAGCTGCGGTCCAGGTTCAGCCGACCTGGACTACCCCATATGCCCCTCATTGAAGATCCACCAACTAGCTTGGAGGCTAGTCTCCCTGTGTCGCCGAGGAGGCTGCGCAATGTGGCGCAAAAGCATGTCGCCAAGAAGCTGAAGGTGACAGAGACCACTTCCCAAGAGGTGGGTTCCTCGAGTAGAGTAGTCGAGTACTTGTCTTGAAGTATTGCTTGCTGACGGTTGAATTTTGAGTTGTCGTAGGAAATTCCATCGTCCGACCCCGCGGATCAAGGGGAAGAAGACGACTAGGATACGGTGGATGGACCGACTGAGAGGAGCCTCAGTCCAGCCCCCACCATACAAGAGACCGTGTCACAGATGGCACAGCAGACGCCTGGTACTGCTGAACCGCAAGTATCGGCAGAACAAAGCAGGCCAGAGCCTTTCGCGACTACTGGAGCCGGAGGACCAGTAGCAGCCCAGGCTGAAGAGGAAGCGCCCACAGAAGCCGGGCTTGTTGATATCGCCAGTATACTTGGCGCTCCGACCGTGACTGTTGTCCGGTCCAGCTAGTAAGTGAAATCCATCCCCGAGTAGTACATGTACTTTGGTAATCTTGCTTGGCTGACCACCAAATGTGTACTGAGCAGGAAATCCACCGATATGTCCTGGGAAGGAGAAGAACCCAGCACAGCAGCTGCTAAGGAAAATCCGTCGCCAGTTGTTGAGAAGTCCACCCTCGTTCCTCAGGACAAGACCGTGGCGCTAGGCGCAAAGGCTACGCCGCTGGAGGCCACCATAGTGGAAGGTACGTAGGCTGCAGCGATGCCGTCTGCCCCATGTAGTAGGCATAGCCCCCAGATACTGATTTCATGTGCTTTGTGTTGACAAAGACACAAGTCAACGGACCACGATCCTTGAAGCCGTGCCGGTCGAAGGCGTCGTGCCTGAAGTCGAGGTGCTGGAGAAAGCAGCTTCCGGACCGGTGGTGACAATAGCCCCCGAGGCCACGAAAGAGGTGCACGACGACGCGCTGCCGGAGTCGAGCATGGACGTTGTCGTCCGATCGCCGGAGATCCAAGATGCGGAGCCGATCCGTTCGGTGCTGATGTCAGAGGCTGCGGCGACTAGTCATGGCGGGCTCGAGCTTCTGGCGGATGACCTCATCGACCCAGTGATGGTGGCCCGCAACTTGGTGTCGATGCGCCGGGCTGAGCAGTGGATGAAGGTACGTGACAGTACCCTTGAGTAGTCGAATTCCATGAGAACTGAATGCTCAAAGATGATTGTTGCCTTGTTGCAGGAAGTCGTGGAGAGATCCCGATAGAAATCCAACATGCTCCAGGGGTATGGAGACACAGTGCTTCGGGCAGAGGCGCTAGAGAAAGAACTCAGCAAGGCCAGAAAGCACTCCGCCATGTTGCAATCCAAGCCGGATGGAGCCTTCGCCCGGTACCACAACGAGGTACAAGAGATGCAGGCAAAGAGTGATGACTTGATTCGCAAGAACAAGTCGTTGCCCCAAAAGAACAAAGGTATGTCGCGGCTATCTTGTTGAGTACTTATTGAGAGTACCTTTGCAGTAGCCTGACATATATTCCTGGACTTTTGTAGATCTCGAGGCCCGGGTAGACCAGCTGAAGGCAACGGAGACCGATCTGAAGAACATCGTCTACCGAGAGAAGGATGCCCGAGAGGTACTTGAATATGAATATAAGCAGCTGTCTTATGAGTGCGTCAAGCACATGGAGCATCGAGAAGCCTCGGACCGTGACCTTGTCAACTACTATAAATCTCTGCAGAAGCTCAATGAAGATTGCGAGAAGCTGCGGGGCCAACTCAAGGAGCTTGAAGAATCCGCATTCCCCATTGCAAGGCTGCTGGTGCCGCACCCAGGCAGGCCAAAGATAGCTCCGTTAGTTGATCGGCTGAAGGAAGCCCCCGGGCGTCTAGCGACTTAAGTGAAGCATCTGGCGAAGTCCATCCCCAACTAGGTCTTGGCATATATGAAGTCGTACTTCCCCAAGGTTCCGGTCGATGTAGTCGCAGGAGGACTAGCTGTTAATTGCACAGACGACCAGTGCAAGGAGCTTTTGGAGCAAATGGCGCCAATCGCGGAACAAGTCGCGGAGAAGCTGGACCTCCAGTAGTTGTCCTGTAGGGTTAGCTTTTGGAAGCAATTATAATATAAACAAAGTTGTAAATAACTTGTTTTAAATTTGAATGAAAAATCTTCCAAGTGTGAAATGAGTACTCGTCGTCGCGATGTGTATGTGCAGAGTGCCCATCCATGTAGATGTTGCGAGTAGTAGTACTCGACAGTAGACCCGTTGAGGGAAACGCAGTAAATGAGTTGACTGAGAATCAAACTTTATTACTAAAAATACACCTGGATGGCCAGGGCTGTTTACAAGTTTAGTCGCCAGGACCCGGAGGCCGCCTACGGCTGAAGTAGTGCTAGGACGCGTGGCCGCTTACAGCTGTAGATCCATTAGTAGCTGTATAGGCTAGGTCTAAAAGTACATGGTCTCTTGATAGACCGCTGCTAGAGTCCTTGACGCCCTAAGCAGCCCGAGATCCGTTGGTAGCCGTTAACGCTGGATCTTGGAGTAGAGTAGTCCGGAGACTAGTGTCTGGACCTGGAGGCCGCTTACGGCGAAGGGCCCGGGAGTAGTTGTGTAGACTTGACCCCCCAGAGTAGTCGAGAGACTACACGTAGAATCGACAGAGCTGGTTGATGTTCCATGAGTTGCTGACGTCATCGCCGTCAAGTGTCTGGAGCCGATACGAGCCTAGTCCGGACACCTTTGCGACTGAGAAGGGACCTTCCCATGGCGAGCTGAGCTTGTGTAGTCCTTCCGTGTTCTGGATACGACGAAGGACTAGATCACTAACGTTGAAGGAGCGTTCCTTGACATTGCGATCGTGGTAGCGTCGGATACCTTCAAGGTACCTTGCTGACTGGACGAGGGCGGCATAGCGGGCTTCTTCGAGTCCACCGATGTCAACTCGTCTGCTATCTTCAGAGATGCCTTCGTCGTATTGCTCTACTGCCGATGAATCCCACATGACGTCGGTAGGTAGGATAGCTTCAGAGCCGTAGACCAGAAAATAGGGTGACTGTCCCGTCGGCTTGGTGGGTTGTGTACGAAGCCCCCAGAGTGCATTGGGCAGTTCCTTGATCCACTTGTCTCCTTTTGTGTTAGCAGCGTAGTGCAGTCGCTTCTTGAGAGCATCGAGTACCATCCCATTGGCACGCTCGACTTGTCCATTCACCCGTGGATGGGCGACTGAGACATATCAGACGTCAATCCTGCTGGTCTCGCAATACTCCCAGAACTGGTGGTTGTTGAAGTTGGAACCCAGGTCTGTGATGATGCGGTGGGGTAGTCTGCAGCGGTGCATGAGTTCATCCAAGAAGTCGAGTACTCTATCGGCCTTTGGGCAGGTGACCGGCTTGACTTCGATCCACTTGGTGAACTTGTTGATGGCTACCAGAACTCTGTTGAATCCTCCTGGCGCAGTCGGAAGAGGCCCATCATGTCGAGCCCCCAGCAGGCGAAAGGCTAAGTTGGTGGTATAGTGACTAGCTTGTAGGCTGGGACGTGTTGTTGCTTGGTGAAGTACTGGCACCCTTGGCACCTTCTGACGAGATCCTCAGCATCGCCCAGGGCTGTGGGCCAGTAGAAAGCTCGTCGGAAGGCCTTGCTGACCTGCGTGCGAGAAGACGCATGGTTGCCGTAGACGCCTTTGTGGATCTCCTCCAAGATGTCCTTGCCTTCTTCTCGGGGAACACACTTCATGAGTACTCCAGAAGTGGCACCCCGCCTGTAAAGCTTGTCCCCGACTAGTACGTAGGACTTGGCCCGGCGGATGATTTGCTCAGCCAAGTTTTTGTCCGTGGGAACCTTCTGCTCATGGATGTAGTCGACAAAGGGTTGTCACCAGTCCACGTCTATCATCATGACCTCCTGGCCAGCTTGGGAAGTTGCTGGGTCAGTGGTCGTGGGCGTCGTCTCCGGGATGGATGGCGTGTGAAGTTCATGGACGAAGACACCCGCTGGTACTTGTGCGCGAGTAGAACCAAGCTTCGACAGGACGTCCGCTGCAACATTGTTGTCGCGGACGACATGATGGAACTCGAGACCGTAGAACTTGTTCTCGAGCTTGCAGACTTCTAGGCAGTAGGCGTTCATGTTCTCCTTGTTGCGATCCCAAGACTTGTTGACTTAGTTGATGACCACTGTGGAGTCGCCGTAGACTAGTAGTCGCTTGATGCCTAGAGATATCGCGAGGTGGAGCCCATGTAGCAGGGCTTCGTACTCGGCTTTGTTGTTTGAGACCTTCCAGAAGAACTGCATGACGTACTTGAGTTGTTCGCCCTTTGGAGAAATCAGGAGTACCCCTGCACCCGCGCCTTCGAGCTTGAGCGAGCCGTCGAAGTACATCACCCAATGCTCTGGTCACTCGGTTGGAGTTGGTAGCTGATTTTCCCGCCACTCTACCATGAAGCGACTAGTGCTTGCGACTTGATGGTTGTTCATGGCTTGAAGTCGATGTTGAGGGCGCCGAGTTCGACTACCCATTTGGAGATTCTTCCAGTAGCATCTTGATTCCGTAGGATGTCACCGAGCGGGTAGTCGGTGACGACGGAGATCGAGTACTCCTGGAAGTAGTGTCGTAGCTTCCGCGAGGTAATGAGCACTGCATACAGTAGCTTCTGTACTGGTTGGTAGTGTGCCTTGTATTCCGACAGGACCTCGCTGACGAAGTAGACTGGTCGTTGGACTGGGTAGGCGTGGCCGTCTTTCTGTCGCTCGACAACGATGGCAGTAATGACCACATGAGTAGTCACAGCGAGGTAGAGCAGTAGTTGCTCCTTCTTGCGAGGAGTCGTGAGGACTGGTGGCTTGGATAGGAAATCCTTGAGCTGAGCGAGAGCTTGATCTGCCTCTGGGGTCCACACGAACTTCTCTTGGTGCTTGAGTAGTTTGAAGAAGGGTAGCCCCCATTCTCCAAGCTTCGAGATAAATCTATTCAAGGCCACCATGCACCAGGTGAGCTTCTGCACGTCTTTGATGCAAGTGGGAGCTTTCATCTTGGTGACAGCGGAGATCTTCTCGGGGTTGGCTTCGATGGCACGATGGCTGATGATGAAACCGAGTAGTTTTCTTGAAGGTACGCCGAAGACACACTTGTTCGGGTTGAGCTTCCACTAGTACTCCCGCAGGGATGTGAAAGTCTCCTCAAGATCAGCGATGAGCGTGTCAGAGTTTCTGGTCTTGACGACCACATCATCCACGTAAAGCCTCGACGTTCTTGTTGAGTTGTTTCTTGAAACATTTCTAGATAACTCGCTGGTAGGTGGCGCCGGCGTTCTTCAACCCGAACGACATTATCATGTAGCAGTAGGCACCGAATGGGGTGATGAACGCGGTCTTCTCCTGGTCTTCTTCCTTGATTGCGATCTGGTGGTACCCGGAGTAGCAGTCGAGGAAGCAGAGCAGGTCGCAGCCCGTCGTGGAGTCAATGACTTGATCTATCCGCGGCAACCCGAAGGGGTCCTTGGTGCAGTGCTTGTTGAGATCGGTGTAGTCGACGCACATCCTCCACTCGTTCGTGTTCTTCTTGCGGACGAGGACGGGGTTGGTGAGCCACTCAGAATAAAAGACTTCTCTAATGAAGCCGGCCGCGAGTAGTTTGGCGAGTTCTTTCTTGATGGCGTCCTGTCGTTCGTCGGCAAAACAGCAGAGGTTGTGTCATTTCGGGGTAGCTTTAGGGTCGATGTTGAGTGAGTGCTCGATCAGCCTCTTGGGCACCCCTGGCATGTCCGCTGGCTTCCAAGCGAAGATGTCTCGGTTAGCTCGGAGGAAGCTGACGAGAGCGTCTTCCTATTTCGGGTCAAGGCCCGCCCCGATCATGGTAGTCTTGCTGCTGTCGCCTGTCCCAAGGTCGATTGCCTTGAGTTGCACTTCCTCGGATGGCTGAGACTTGTTGGCTGTGTCTGACTTCTCTGGGATGTCGATCTCGCTTGGGGCAAGCTTCTTGGATGCAGCATAGATTTCCATCATTGCTTTGGGTACTTGATTAGTGGCTGCGAGTTCCACAGCTTCTGTGTCGCAGTCGAAGGATATCTTCAAGTCCCCTTGTAGCGAGAGTACACCGGCAGGACTTGGCATTTTAAGTACCAAGTGCGTGTAGTGGGGTACCACCATAAACTTGGCGATAGTTGGTCTGCCGAGGATGGCATGGTAGGAAGTCTCGAAGTCCATAACTTCGAACTTGATGTACTCGGTGCGGTAGTTCTCCCAGGTTTCCCCGAAGGTAACTGGCAAGACCACTGAGCCTAGTGGAATAGCTGCATTCCCCGGGACGATGCCGTAGAAAGGCGATGTGCTCTTCGAGCTTCATCTTCTTCAAGTTCTTGGTGAAAAGTACATTGAGCTCGCTCCGACCATAAATGAGTACCTTGTTGAGTCTGGAGCCCATGACTACAAGTTTCAGGACGAGTGGAAACCGCCCTGGCTCAGAGAAGCTTGTTCATTGATCCGCGTGGGAGAAGGTGATGGGTACCTCTGACCACCTGAGAGGGGTTGGGACCGCTGGTTCAATGTTCACTACTTCCCGTCTGGTGGCCTTCTGAGACCATCTGGTGGGTAGTCTGCCGAAGAGGTTAATTCACCGTCTTGTCGGGTTCTTGGAAGTCACTGTTGCCCTCGTCGGCTTTTTTCTTGCCCTTCTTGTCGTGGGGAGGCCGTGGGTCTGGAGAGTCCTTGAGTGCTCACCGGAGTTGGTAGCACTACTCGGTGGTGTGGTTGCCCTCCAGGTGCCACGGGCACTTCTCTTTCAGCAAGTCTTTGAAGCCGCCAGAGGTCTTCTTCGAGTTGTCTTTCGCAGGGCGCTGGATAGTCGCGACTGTATTGTCTGGCTTGCGCTTGCGGTTAGGACCCGAGTAGTTGTTGTTGCGACCCCCTTGATCCCTACTGTTGTTGTTGCTGCCGCCCGAGTTTTTCTTGCTCTTGCCGCGAATGGCGTCGTACTTGGTGTTCGCCTTATCTTCTTCGTCAGCCCATGAAGTGATCATGTCCTTGAGCTTGGTGATGGAACTCAGGCGGCGGCAACCGAAGTCTTCGAAGGTGCGATGATTACCGTCTTGGAAAAGGTCGATGACCTCCTTGTCGGTAACATCGACTATAGTAGCGCGCTTGTCGAAGAAGCGTCGCATGTACTTGCGTAGGGTCTCGCCCTGTTCCTGCTTCACCATTGCCAGGTCCATGCGAGTACCCGAGCGTCCCATAGCGCCCGTGAAGTTGCTGGTGAACTGATCCCTGAGCTGGTCCCACTTGTCGATCGAGTACTTCTCGAGTGACTCGAGCCATGTAAGTGGAGTGTGACAACCCGCCCAGGAAAATACCGTACTATCGCCTAAGACCGATCCACTTTGGCCATTAAGCAATAGTAAAGTATCATCCTGTCGTTAGTTGTCGGGTTAACGCCCGATAAATCACTTGGAATTCAAACAGAGGATCGACATATGCATTAAAACTCACGCGAAGGTGTTGACGGTTAATAGTTGTATCAAAGTTCGTTTGTGACTTGCAAGCGGACAAGTCTCCCGTCGTAGTCAAGGGACCCTTCTTCCCTCGAGTGGTGAACCCAAGGTATCGAATCCGTGGAACAATGTGCAACGCAAGGATTCAATCTAGTAAAGCAAGGTAAGCTATCTTATGAAGGTAAGTTGCATCTAATCTACTAACTCATAAAGAAAACGAATCTAATCTAATCTACTAAAGAGGTAGCAAGAGAAAGCAAGAGATAACCAATCCGGAGAATCTAGATCATGCTTATGTTGTAGCTCCAAACAAGATAGATGAAGATAGTAAAGCGAATCTCATTAAAAGCATCTTTAAATCGTGGCCTTCCCATCCGACTCCGAAAACGCCCGCCTTTCGGAACCCCCGTTCGTCACAACGTATTCCTATTCATGCGGGTAGTCTAGGGCGAGTTCGATAGAACAAGTTGAAATCACTTGGCCGGTCCGGTATGCACCTCTAGCCACCGCGGCTACAAGAGCACCCTATGTAATCTATCTTAAGTATAGATCGTAGAAGAAGCAAAACCAAGAAGAAAACAAAATCATCGAGAAGGCACTTGATCGCTAGAAATCGAATTCACTTACAAACTTCACCATGAATGATTACATGAACAAGATCACCACCGGGCCCTCCCTCGATCTTGATCCTCGCTCGGAGCTCCGACGTGGTCTTCCATGCAAGGTTCCCACGTCGGCTAGGGAAACCCTAGACAAACTAGCACGACCCTCATCTCCGAGATGGTGTCCCTCAAGCTTCTCTCGCTCCTCGGCGGCGGATTACGACTTCGGTTCTCCGTGGCTCTCGGTCGGGGGGCTATTTATAGCCCGAGAAGCAATTAGGTCAAAGGAGAGGCCGATTGGGCCCCGGTGGGGCCGGGCCGGCCGGCCTGGGCCGGCCGCCTCGGGCCCACCGGCCCATCTCGCGGCTGCTTCGCCGGTGTTGCTTCCCACGTCTTCTAGATGTTCTCCCCTTTTGCATGTGGGCCCTTGACGTCGGTTTCTCTCCGAATTGGACTCAATTCCTTGTCTTGCAAGATTCGACACTTTTTTCGGTTCGAGTCCTCGGAGTTTATCATCTTCTCGGGCTTGGTCCTTGGGCTCTTGGAGTCATGTTCACTTCATTGCTTGACTTGTATCGGGCTTCAAGGTCTTGTCATGAGGTGCTTAATGAACTTATCCCGGAAGTCTTGCTTTCAACGTTAAAACCCTGTGTAAACACTTAACTCCAAAACTAACATGCACAAGTGAACTTGTTATACCACGGGGGTTAGTACCAATGAATAAGATACAAAAGTCATGCCAACACCGAAGGTAAACTCATGGTTAGGTTGACGGATTTTCACCGTCAACATCTCCCCCATGCTTAAACCTTGCTCGTCCTCGAGTAAGCCTTCGATGGATATCATCGTTGCCCTTCATTGTTTAAACCTTGCACTTGATCATACATGAAAAAACATAATGCTCTCAAAAGTTTAATTAGTTAAAGTTCCATAATGTACTAGCCTTCACCTCTACGGAGGGTAGATTCTTATTAAGCTTATCCCACAAGTATTAACATGCTCACAAAGTTTAAATAGATCTCAGAATTTTTGAAATAAAGAACGAGATAAAGAAAAGCTAAACCAAGTTCACAAATTTAAATCATCTTGTATATTGCTCACGGACTCTCATCTCACTTGTCTCTCAAGCCTATATATTCTACTCCTTTCCCTCTCATAACATATATGTGTGGTAGGCCTTATATGGAGCTTTGGGAAAGTTTAGTCCTAACAAGATTTTATAAATGAGGTGTTGTCAAAACAAGACAAGCTTCTCATGGTCTTACCGAGACTCGTCAAAAAGGTCATTAGAAAATAATGTTAAGTCAAGGAGGGGAAAGACAAAAATACACACGCTTTTAGATGAGTGGACATGTGCAAATGGCAAAGAGTGATCCCGAGCACAAAGGAAGTCCTCGTTATCGGATTGCACATGGTTGGAAAATGAGAATGGATCTTTTTAACTTGAAGCCTTGAATGGACTCTTAGAGAACCGGGGAGTTTACTTTACGCATATATTTTTTTTCTCTTTCTCATATTTCTCATTCTTTTCTTTCTTTCTTTCTTTCTTTCTTTCATTCATTATATATATATTTTTTTCTTTCTTCTTGTGAGACCTTCACCTTGGAAGTCACGTATATCGCCGAATTTTTTTTTCTTTCATCATCAATTTTTTTTAAATACTCCCCTTTGAACTCTAAAATTGCACCGTACCTACCTCCTCCCCCATGCTTAGACGTTGCTCGTCCTCGAGCAAAGAGGCGAAAAATAAGGTAGGTACCGGAAATATTTTTTCTTTGGAGAGATACTTGAAATCTTCAATGTCGGCACCGTCTTGCGATCTTCCTTGAGTTGATGATCCATTCTCAACGATAGGTTGTGATCAAGGAGGTAATCACAAAAGATGATATTTGGTTTAAGGGTGGATATCCGGCGAGGTTTGTGAGATCTCCGATGCGGGGATACACAATGCACGGATAAGAGGCTAGCAATAAGATAGATGCGCAAAAACGAAATGACCAGCTTCTTAGTCTCGGGCCAGAGAAAACATGGCCTGCAATAACTCACTCAAAAATAAATCTTGTACACTAAAGTTTATGCACTCAAATATATATAAGGCTCTGGATAGGTTGAGCAACACACAAGTGATATTTGTGACAAGGTTAGCAATATTTTTGAGCATAAAAGACATCTTTAATCTATTCATAACTTGAGAGCACATAAAACACTATGGGTCTTTATTTTAATCATAACCTCCGCTAAAGATTAAGCTAGCATTTAGATAATTTCAGATTTGTATTTTTAAGAGAGCACTAGTTCAAACATGCATAAGTCAATTACAAAGATAAACAAAGCGGCAATTATAATCATATATCATCATGGCACAAACTTTGTAACTTTACCAAAGGTAAAAACTAGGTGGTGACATTATTCATGATGAAAATAAACACTAAGATACACACTGAAAATTAAACTAAAAACTGAAAATTAAAGCAAAGCTGAAAATACTACGCAAACATAGGTGCAAACAAGCTGAAAATTAAAGAAAAGGGGGGGAAAGGAAAGATAGCTAAAGCTCCTCCTCTCTCTAATCTTCCGCCAGTGGTTGATATTGATAGTCTTGGTTGTTGTACCCTTACTTGTAATAGGAATGCACCTCTCCTCCTATGAATTGTCCGACGGTACTAGGTGAAGGTGTCCAAGCACATAAGCGACGTTTGCATTTCCTTCACCCATTTGGTTTGCATTGGTTTGGATGGCTGCAATAAATTGCATGTTCCTTGCAGCGTATCCTCCAATGGTGGTCACATTTTGTTGTGGTTGAGGAAGGTGTGCAAATGGCTCCGCAAAGGCTACGTTGGGCACCGCAAAAATGGTGGGGGTATGGCTGCACCACTCCCCCATGCTTGCATTGGTACACCACCATTGTAATTTGGCGATGCCGGAATTTCTCCGAATGGTGGGACATAATTTTGTTGTGCACCTCCTTCTTGGGCCATAGAAGATCCTTCTCCTATAATTCTTTTCTTTTATTATTTTTTTTTCTTCGCCGGCACAAGAAGTCCTTCCTCTAACCGATCTTCTTCCCCTCAAGAAAAGTCTTAATCTTCAATCCGGAAGGGGCAAATTCACCTAGGCCACTCGGAAGCCTCCTCTCTCATCTTCACTCTTATATTTTCCTTTCTTCATATATTCCTAGGGAAGTCTCGGGTAGGAGATGATTCGGGTTCCTTGTAATACCCGGTTTTAAAGAGATAGTCAACATGGAGAGGTAACAACCAGATCTCCCGAATCCGATGTTGCTCACAACACCACCGGTTGATCATAGGTGAGTAGGGTTGATTGGCTGTGAGTAAATCCAATTCAACTCCGTGTTGGTTATCTATGTCTCTCTTATTTTCCCCAAAAATCCACTTGCACAAAAGTGACACACTTGGATGATGGGGTTCCGGATAGTATTTCTTCGTTGATGGTCTCCTCTCGTGATCATACTCCAAAAACCTTCCCATGTGCCTCATGCATATCCACTTGTTCTGGAGCTCCCTTTTGAAAATAGGAGACACTCGCCCATGGGTCTACGATACTAGAACATGCAATCATTTCGAACATGAAAACCAATCTAATCTATCGGGGGTTGTGACCACGGTTTCGCCCTTTCCCTCCTCTCGTACTCTCACTACGCGAAGGTATTCATGACTAGACCTATGATGGTCACGGTGAAAGATGATAGATAGATAATCCAACAAAGTATGATCACATCTTAAGATCGATTGCAACCCATGGATGAAAGGAGATTACCCCATCAAGGTGCTAGAAATAGCATCATTGATCAAGGTTACCCTTCCGACGGTGTCTTCCTTCTTCTCCTCTTGTGGGCTCCCTCCAACGGAATGAGAGACTCAGCACTCCTTCATCAAGGGTATGCGCCATGGTCACGAAAATTTCCTAGGCGAATTCCTTGTGGGTGTTTGCTGACACTCCGTTAGAGAATTGCACCGGTGTCTCGTGTGAAACCCAATATGTGGAGAGCTTGGTCGTCGTTGTCGACGTTCGCTACAAGCCTCTACTTAAGGTGAGCGAGCTTCTTCTCCTCCTCCTCCGTCATGATGACATACCCCTCGGAATACCGCGGAGCGTATGGAGGTGGAGCGGATGATCGTGTCAAGTGGCGAGGTTGGACAGGCGGCTCCTCCATATGTTATTGAAGTTTGGTAAACCTAATAAACGAGTTTTGTGTAGCCCTCATGCCACCAAGGAGAAGAGTGGTTCCTCCTCGGCGGTGCCGTGTCCTCCTCCATACTCCGAGGAAACTCGGAAACCGAGTGCCTCCTCGAAGAGGTTGATGGCTTAAACGACGATGATCCCTTCTTCTTCAGTGAAAAGGCTTGTAGTTTTCCTCCATGATTGCAGCACTCTCCCTCACAAATATATATCCGGGGTTTTCACCCGGTAACAAGGTACACAAATATTATTTTGGAGTCCGGACTTTGAGTGGATTAAGGATGTGGTTTGTTGCACGAAACAAACGCGGTGGATGGCTAAGTCTAAGGTGATTCCGGCCTACAAACTAGAGCACACGAACAAAGAGTTGGATGAAAGACTTACCTCTCTCCTCCTCTTGGCGCGGTTCTTCTCTAGTGCATTCATGTTGCTTCGTGATCGCGTACACCTTCCAAACGTTCCCGTCCACTCCTTCGCTTGCATTATTGCTCCTTCCACTTGATGTTTTCGCTTTGACTCACTTCCATACTCCCTTGCCTCACATGCATCCATGATATTCCTACAAAACAAAGCCTTGGCTGCCCCCCCATGCTTGTACTTTGCATGTGGTTTAAATATGTTGGAGGGGCATCCCGTGATGTATCATGGTGCATGCATGGTTAGGTTAACTAGATTGCCCCCCTTTAAGTGTGTTTAAGGCTAAGCACTCCTCTTATTTCGAAATTTAAAAATATTTTTCAGAGCCATGCAAGAGCTCAAGCATAAATTTAGAGAGGTTTTTAAACCATTAAAAACAAATGTAAGTCGAAAATATTTTTCGACTACGTCGATTTCGGTCTCACCGGTATAGTTTGCCTTCATTAGTTGAGAGCAAGCTTTTCCCGGCTTGATCATGGGGGCATAGGTTTAGGTCCTAATTTTGATTAGATGAGAGAGATTTTGAATGAAATAAAATTAAGTGAGGCTTAGAAAAATTCTAATCTTAGAGAAACCAAGGATAAGGATTTTTAAATCAACCAAAAATCAAGATTCTAGGTTCACACGAGTCCTACCGCGTGCTGAAATTTAAATAACATCTAGATATAAGTTGTGGCTCTACTCGAGTGTTTTTAGCATGAAAAACAAGTCAACCACAGCACCATAATGAGGGTGAAGGGTTGAGTTAGGTTCTGAAATTTTTTTCTTTTTGGTTGTGGTTTCTCGAAAAAGAAGCAAACAATCACATAGGATGGTTCATGTAAAGGGTTTATGATCAAGCAAAATATTCAACCAAGAATTATGTCTCTAATATTGTTCAACCATTCTAAGTCTAAGGTTTTGCGTAGTAAAATTCAAAACTGAATTAAAAAGACTCGAAAAACACGGAATCGGGTTGTCCTCCCGTAGCTTATTCTTGACTCGACGAAACGGGTTGCCTCCCGCCTAGCGCTTCGTTTATAGTCCATGGCTAGACTTCTTCACTTGATTACTCCGGATCAACGCTCTTTGCGGGCGTTGCAATCTTGGGTACCCACTTTGGCTTAGTCAATTTTTTTGGTCTTCACGGTCGGCTTTGTCCTTTGGTCTTGACGGATGCAACAACTTCCTTGTGGCTCGGCATCTCGAACTCCGGTCCTTCGGTCGTGATCTTCATGGTCTCTAGTGTGATCCTTCATCTCTCCCGAATGAGTTTGAGTAGCCTTCGCCGTCTTGGGACCTTGGAGTTGTCTCGGATATTCTTCTTTGTTACCCATCGGGCGCCCGGCAAGTTGTCCCACTTGTGTCTAGCATCTTTATCACGATGAACACTTCACGTATAGAGCTTCCGACCTCCGTCACCTCATCATCTAAATTCTTCAATATTTCCTCCGTAGCCTCGAACTTAGTGACGGCGTCCTTGTTGATCTTAGCTTGCTCGTCCATCAAGTCCTTGAATTGTGCACAAAGAGGAACCAAAACTTGAATCGACGAACTTGCATTAAATCGGGGTTACCTTGGACATGGTCGTACTCCACACACTCCTTGCATGTGGATCTTGCTTTGGCGGCCTTTAGGTGTTGAGCTTCTTTCTCCCTCTCCATCTTCTCCATCCTCCTCTTGATTTGAACAGCCTTCCGGCATCTTGACTTGGAGGTGGTGATTCCCTTGGAGATTTTGATGGTCCTTCGAGTTTGACTTTTGAATCTAGGGTTTCCAACCCTTTAGCATGTGTTGCACGTCACCTTTGCCTGTAAAGTTTTCCTGGATCATCCACAAAAAAAAGTTTGGGTTTCTTGGAGAGGTAGCCAACCATCTCCGGTTAGTGTTAGTAATAAAACAAAAATCTAAACATAAAAACTAGGGTTAATCAAAACTAGATTAGATTGATTTTTTTTCTTTTTGAGGATGATCAAACATAAGAGATGCAAAAGAAAATCAAAAGAAAAACTGAAAGATAAGCGATACTAGATCGGATCTTGATTGCTTGTTCCCCGACAACGGCGCCGGAAAAAGGGGCTTGTTGACGGTTAATAGTTGTATCAAAGTTCGTTTGTGACTTGCAAGCGGACAAGTCTCCCGTCGTAGTCAAGGGACCCTTCTTCCCTCGAGTGGTGAACCCAAGGTATCGAATCCGTGGAACAATGTGCAACGCAAGGATTCAATCTAGTAAAGCAAGGTAAGCTATCTTATGAAGGTAAGTTGCATCTAATCTACTAACTCATAAAGAAAACGAATCTAATCTAATCTACTAAAGAGGTAGCAAGAGAAAGCAAGAGATAACCAATCCAGAGAATCTAGATCATGCTTATGTTGTAGCTCCAAACAAGATAGATGAAGATAGTAAAGCGAATCTCATTAAAAGCATCTTTAAATCGTGGCCTTCCCATCCGACTCCGAAAACGCCCGCCTTTCGGAACCCCCGTTCTGTCACAACGTATTCCTATTCATGCGGGTAGTCTAGGGCGAGTTCGATAGAACAAGTTGAAATCACTTGGCCGGTCCGGTATGCACCTCTAGCCACCGCAGCTACAAGAGCACCCTATGTAATCTATCTTAAGTATAGATCGTAGAAGAAGCAAAACCAAGAAGAAAACAAAATCATCGAGAAGGCACTTGATCGCTAGAAATCGAATTCACTTACAAACTTCACCATGAATGATTACATGAACAAGATCACCACCGGGCCCTCCCTCGATCTTGATCCTCGCTCCGGAGCTCCGACGTGGTCTTCCATGCAAGGTTCCCACGTCAGCTAGGGAAACCCTAGACAAACTAGCACGACCCTCATCTCCGAGATGGTGTCCCTCAAGCTTCTCTGCTCCTCGGCGGCGGATTACGACTTCGGTTCTCCGTGGCTCTCGGTCGGGGGGGCTATTTATAGCCCGAGAAGCAATTAGGTCAAAGGAGAGGCCGATTGGGCCCCGAATTGGGCTGGGCCGGCCGGCCTGGGCCGGCCGGCTCGGGCCCAATTCGGCCCATCTCGCGGCTGCTTCGCCCGTGTTGCTTCCCACGTCTTCTAGATGTTCTCCCCTTTTGCATGTGGGCCCTTGACGTCGGTTTCTCTCCGAATTGGACTCAATTCCTTGTCTTGCAAGATTCGGCACTTTTTCGGTTCAGTCCTCGGAGTTTATCATCTTCTCGGGCTTGGTCCTTGGGCTCTTGGAGTCATGTTCACTTCATTGCTTGACTTGTATCGGGCTTCAGGGTCTTGTCATGAGGTGCTTAATGAACTTATCCCGGAAGTCTTGCATTCAACGTTAAAACCCTGTGTAAACACTTAACTCCAAAACCAACATGCACAAGTGAACTTGTTATACCACGGGGGTTAGTACCAATGAATAAGATACAAAAGTCATGCCAACACCGAAGGTAAACTCATGGTTAGGTTGACGGATTTTCACCATCAACAGAAGGCGAGTCCATAGTACAACACGAGTTAACATAATTTATTACAAACCATTGTTCATGACATGGAGTAAAGGTTCAGAGTTTGAAAACAGCGGAAATAAAATAAACTAGCGCAACGGTAAACATCACAGGAGGCCATCCGTGATGTCATCACTGGTCGTCATCCCCCTGTCAGCAACACCTGCAACAACAGTTTTAAAGCAAGGCTGAGTATACTAATACTCAGCAAGACTTAACCGTCGGGTGATAACTACATCACCAAACTCTAGACATGAGAGGCTTTTGGCCGGTAGAGTTTCTTCTGCTGAACAGCTACTAAGAGTAGATCCTTATTTTCAATCTTTTAGCACAAGTTCTAGTTGATTACCATTTCTAAATGTGCCATCTAGTTCAATCAGAATTTGACAAGCAATTAATTCATACAACAATATTCCTCGAGTTCCATCATTATGGGATATCATGGCCAGTTGATTAAGCAGTCTCGGATAACGGTGAGAGGCCGACAATCGATTGATTTAAACCTTGCAAGGTAGACCCAAACACACGGTAGGCTGCCCCCAGAAGGACAACTTTCCCAGGCCGTTTCCGTCGATCTTCAGCTCGGGAGCGGAACCTACATTCCTTGGTACAAGGCTTACTGGATCGCTCCCACACGAACGTCCAGACTCACGCAGTACCACCTCGTTGCAAGCGGGGGGGGACACAAGTGCCCCCGTGTTTAGTAGGGAAAGGTTCCCTTACCGCGTCAATCGGGTACTAGGCTTACCGGTCCCATTCCCGGCATATGTTTAGTACGTTCAAAAGCTTAGCCCACGAAAGCCACTGGACCGGAGCCCAAATCCCATGCTCTTACCACATGAGCAATCCTTATAAAGATCTTATGATTCCAACATAAGAACCTATTCTCGCGAGTGACGAACATCACTCGACTTCTACCGGGTCCTATAGCATAGCAGCTATCGACCTAGCATACTAGTAAAAGGACATAGGTACCTAGGGATCATGCATCTAGGGTTTCAAATCAACTCCTGAAACGTAAATGCGCAATCATAGCAACGATAATTACATAAATTTCAAAATCAGGGTTAATGATCCGGGGCTTGCCTTCGATGGCAAGGTTGGCCTTGGGCCCTTCTGGACTTTGGTCCAGGTCTTGCTCTACAACGACGTGGTGCACGTCTCCGTCAGCTCCTCCGTCTCCTTCTTCCGGCACGCGCGTACAGCTACCGCTCGGGAGATCTACACGAGGATGCAAATGCAAGATTTAATTGACGATTTTTAATTTAATTCACCACAAACCACAAGTGACAATCAAGGGGTGTATTAGTTGGACACATTCACCTAGATAAGAAATACATTTAGCATACTCTTCCAAAAGGAACAATATGCAGCTCTTTATTAGATATTCTTTTTGATAGTGACTGTGTACATATATATGTAAATAATTTAATTCAACTTCACAAACAGCAGTGGGTGGGTATATTTAACCTTTTAAAATGATTTGCAACCACACCCAAGATTGGTAGGGATGATTTGGTGATTTTTCCCATTTAATGACTATTAAGCCCTTAATGACTTACATAGCTTTTATTCGTGGAATTAATTAATAAAATTTTTTGGAAGGGTGTGTTACACACTAAACACCTGTAACAAGCCACTGAACACATATGCATGCTTTGGACAACTAGAAATTAATTCTTTTTGAAAATAACAAAAGCTAACTAGAAGGACAAGGTAAATGCACACAAAAATAATTACTCATCAAAATGATCCAAACTTTCTCACACATGTTATATGGTCCAAAACTAGCCTAGGGATGCAGCATATACACCTAGAACTATTATGGAACTTGAGTTATGAAATTTTAAAGAAAAACAAGCATAATTCAAGAATAAATATTTCTGTAATTATAAAATTGTGATTAATTCACCAAAGGTGCATTTTGGCATAAACAGATAGCATGCAGAAGTTGGGCACAAAAAATTAATCATTTTTAGCTACAAAAATCATTTATCCAGATCCTGCAGAAAAGGAAAAACATTTTTATAAAAAGATTTACATCATAACTTTGTTCAATTTTTGGCATAGGAGCTAGTCATGACCCAACACACAACATATCCAAAAATTGGACTCATAGGATTTATAGATTTTGAGATATTGCAGATCTAGGTTTTTCACATTTGTATTGTTCATGCAAAAACTAACAGGAATTAGCTCAAGCAAGAATAACAAAAGTTGTAGGATAATTCACAAAGGATCCAACAAAATTGGCTTTACATTTTTCTGTTTTTCTACGATTTTATACGAATTTTCAAAGTTCCAGCAATTACCCAAACACTATTTAAGAAATCACTTCTACTACAGCCCCTGAAACTTTAAGTTTCCTTATAGATAAGCCCCTGGTTTGCAGATTTCCCCTCAGAAAGATCTGGCGCCTTGCCATCAGGTCCCTGGGGCGCGGCCGGCGGAAGTCCGGCGAAATTCCGGCGATGCGCCGCCGGAGTCCGGCCGGGGAGGGCGAGGGGGTGATCTAGGGCTCCTTGGGGTTCGGTTTGTGGGTTGCTTGGGGCAAGGAACGGCCGGGCCGGGGGGTAGCACCGGCGGTCGGCGGCGCCGGCCGCCGCGGCCGGTAATGCCGGCGACGTGGACCCCCGGTTGCGGCTTTTGGGGGGCGGCGGATCGCGGTGGTGCTAGAGGAGGGCGTCGGGTGGTGGTCGCGGTGACAAGAGGGGGACGACTCGCCGGGACGGCCATGGCGTGGTGGCCGCCGGCCGCTCGGCCGGCGCGGGCGCGGCCATGGCGCGGCTGCCAAATAGGCAACGGGGGAGGGGGGGGCCCGGCCCGCACACGGGCGCGCCCACGGCCATCAAGGCGGCGCGCAGCCCAAGGTCTTGGCCGGCGTGCGCGGCGGGGGGGGCACCACGGTGACCACCGGTTCGACGGCGGTCCGTCCGTGCCGGTCGGACGCGGGGTACGGGCGGCACACCGCGCGAGGAAGGGGAGGACTTCAAGGGGCCTTGGGGGCGCTCGACGCCTCGGGAGGCGCGGGGGCACGAACGCCTAGGCGGTCCGGCGCGACGCGGCGCGGTCCGGCGCGACGCGACGCGGTCCGGTGCGACGCGGCTCCAAAACGTGTCGGTGTGCCTGTGTTTGACTGCGTTTTTTCCAAAATTTTTGAATAGAAGTGCACAAAATAATGAATAGGAAAGTTGTAGATCTCACTACCCTCTACAACTTTTACAAAGGCCGTATAGTGTTTTTCTCGACGGTTTGAGCAGGAACGCGAAACAAAGTCGGGGTTCTACAGAGTGCTGATGAACAGTGAAAACTGCAGTTGACCAAGTTTTTCACCCTCTTCCACTCAAAATTTGAAATGCCATCCAACATGAAAGTTGTGTTCCTCGAAAAACTGGACAACTTTTATTTTGGTAGAATTTGAAGTGTTTAGGTGAAATTTGGAGAACGCGGCAAAAGTTCCGGACGACATTCGCCGACGTCAACGGTTAAGCCGGGTTTGACCGTGTCTTTGACCACGGGTTGACCACAGGTGTGTGTAGGCTTGGTCAAGGGGTTCAATAGGGTTCAATGGCGAGGTTTTTGGGGTGATGACCCAGGTTGACCTAGGTTTGACCATTGTCGGCGGGTTTGACTCGGCTGATTCGGTCATTAGCGTTAATGACGCTAATTAAAAACCTGGGGCGTCACAGCCTACCCCCCTTAAGAAGAATCTCGTCCCGAGATTCGAAATTCCAAGGACAAGATAGGGAAACACCGAAGTGGTCCTCTCGGATTTTCTGGAATTACTCTGAGGGAGCAACACGATGGGGTTATTGGTCAGAGAGTATAACTACCATCGATCCAAGATTAGCCCATAAGAGTAATCAAAGGCGACAAATAATGGAAAGCTTGCACGGAGTTTACTTGCGGATGCAAGCGGAAAGTATGGAAAGGTAAATTGATATAGGATCTTTCGAACGATCTTGCTCACATGTTATTTAGGTTGCAACCTTAGGTGGCATTGCCGTGCCACTACGGTGCAATGATTTTCAAAAAGTGGTGTGATGCACATGTTTATGAAGACACGATGCATATGCTCAGGTAGTATGGTGCTTATGATGCATGTTAGCATGACTCGGCTACCCACAAAACGAGTTAGTGATTGATAGGACAATCACAGGTTGAGATTGAGTGTGTCGGGGACAGCCCTGAGGGTCCCCTAAAACAACCGGGGAAATCCTTCTTAAAACCTGCAAAAAACCAAAGTGAAACACCTCTCACTTAAGCACACACACGGGGCACGGCCCACACTGCAGTGGTCCCCGCGGCCCACCGGAGTGACCCACTCAAAGGCCCCCTCGAGCAAGTTCCGCCTCGCTCGAGGGTTCACACCTCCCTCGAGCGGGTTCCACCTCGCTCGAGGGTTCACGACCCCTCGAGCGGGCTCCGCCTCGCTCGAGGCTCCCTCGCACGCACGCCCGTTCCCGCACGCGGGTACGGGCATTTAATGCTCTGACACGGCAGGGCGGCGCCATCATGCGCCTGGGAATCATGCCCCGGACCTGTTGCGCCAACTCCCTAGGGGGAACCCATCCCCGCCACTGTGGGGGACTGTGCGACGTGGCCGGTGTCAGCCCCGTGACACCGCGCCACCTACTCTCGTACGGCTAACACGCCGCGCCCTCGAAGAAGGGCCGGCCACACCCTCGAACCACTTTCTTGTGAACTTGCAGGGCCAGGTCATGACGCTAGGCCGGTGGGATGCCATCCCCGCCACTGTTGGTCCTGTGCGGCGTGTTGACGCGAAAAGTGCACTCAACGCCAATCACACAGCAAGCCGAACAAAGCTGGCTTCACACGCGCAGAGAGCGAAAGACGTGCCAGTCAATTTTTCCTGAAAATTAACAAAAGATAAGGCAGTTAGATATCAAAGCTTGGAACTTGCCGGGTGGTACCAGACAGTTCCATATTTACGGCTAAAAAGCCAAATGAGATGACACATAGCTATGGAAAGCTATCTGCCAAAGAACCACGACCATTCGGGAGACCACAAAGGGGAAAAAGTAACACTGCCGAATGGATGACGTAAGCATGACAACGATCGGTCTTTGTTTGAACAAAGATGCATGTGCACGAGACCATGACCGATCCCCATGAAGATTAACATTAAATAAATAAATAAAGTAAAGCACGAACATGATCATGTATTAAACAAGCATGCATAGATCCAAAGCACTAGTCTACCGCATGTCTAGTCACTTTAAAACCCGTCGGGTACGATATCAAACAAATCTATCCACCGCATGATACAACTTGCATGAAAAACCGTACCACTTTCCACAAATAGATCTATCCACCGCATGATACAATCTAAATATGGAAAGCTAAAAGCAAACATCATTTAAAGCATGAATAACGCACGTGATCTACTCGTGAAGAAACATAACCGAATGCGGCTGAACAGCCGATTCGGGGTCCATGAAGAAGGAACAAACATTACCACGAGAATAAATCTATCAGATTGATTTGGAAATCTAATCCACCGGATGACTAGCTCCAAAGCAACCCAAAAACCTGCATCTACCGCATGATACCCGGCTCTTTCAAGATTTATACAAACATAAGCAAGCTTGAACCCGCAACACGTAACAACCTAGATCGATTCGGTTTCGGCTATCGGAAAGCACAAGATCCACGTGTTAAAACATGAAACCTACTCGAACAAGGATCATAAAAGAGATATAGCCGATCCAAACCCATCTAGATTGGGCAAAGATGTGTTACATGAATTAAAACATAAAGTAAAACTCAAGTTAACACGGGGTAACTTAATGAATCTATTGGATCTTGCCAAAATCCAATAGAGCCGATAACTAGCTTCAAGCTAGATCTTAGCCTACCGCATGACTCATGATCTAACAAGAAACCCTCTTGAACCAAGCTTGAATCTACCGCATGACACGAAGCATGGTAACAAGACTACTTGCATCAGATCTAAATCCACCGCATGATACTAGACATGATACAAGGTTGCCGGTACTCACGGAGGTCGACGGATCGATTGGCCCTCTCGAAGAACTCGATGACACGACAAGAACTCTAGGGTTTGGCGTAAGGCCGGTGTGTATTGAAGAATGATTGTGTCTGTTACATACATTCAGGGGTCGTATTTATACCATGTTGAGTACAACTGCGAATGGATTCGTTGCCTAACTAAGCTCGATCGCCTATCCATCCATTCGTCTCCCCTGATTGAGCCACGTCACCGTCCAATCCCGCAAAATCAGCTCTACTGTTCCTTTGCCGAACCGGAGCAGATAGCCGACCGCAGATCTCTTTGCCGAAAATCTCTGAAAATATCCTTCCTTCCACCAGACGGACTCTTTTTCGAACCGGACCCACAAGTCAGACTCCTTACCAAATTTTGGTGTTAACACATGCCCCTTCAATTGTGGGATAAAAGTAATTTTGTTCCACAATTGACTCCAACCACGAATACCTCGAATCAAATCTGTCAACACCTGCTCTTCGCAATCCGCCGGAATCTTCATCCAGATCCAACCCTAGATCCCCTTGTTCCGAGCTCAAAACTTCCAATGGCAGCTCGAAACCAAGATGCTCAGGTAAATTCGTCCCCCGTATGTCTCGTTCGGCATTTAGGTTTTCAATTTCACCTGAGATTTCCTTTTCCGCTCTTCTTCCAGGAGCCCTCTACCGAGCTTTTGATTCGTACTGAGGCCAATTCGAGATCTTATTATCTTGGTCCTGTGGGGAACTCTGACCCTCGAGATTTCATTGCTGCTGAATCTCAGAGAATCCCCTTCAAAGCAGCTTTGTCTCCACCGCCACAGTGGCAAGACGCATTCAAGAACTGGCCTTTACCTCCAATTGCAGGCTGGAAGACTTGGTATCGGAGGATACTTGCAGATAAGAGTGGATTGACCAACCTGGATGCCCTCCGTATCGCCCAGTGCTTGGAGTTATCCGTGGCTGAGACTCCCAAGAATGAAGACCTCCTGATAGCAGCCTGCCACTTTTGGTCAAATGGCGTCAACGCCTTCCTTTTTGGCCACGGTCCAATGTCCCCCACTTTGGCCGATGTATACATGATCACCGGCCTTGACATCACAGGGTCTGTCCAGCCCTGGAACTTCAAAGGTTCTTCACGCCAGACAGGGGTAAAGCCAGGGAATGGATACAAGAATTACATCTCGAAGCATATGAAAGACAATCCCCTTGGTGATGTTGAATACAGAGCCTTTCTGAATATGTGGCTGTGCAGATTTGTTTTCTGTGGGAAAGCCAACGAGCCCACCTTGAACCATATTGCAATGGCATCTCATCTGGCCGGTGGCAACCGTCTTCCCCTGGGAAAATTCTTCTTGGGCAGTGTATACCACATGCTTCACCAGACTGTCACCCAGATGTATACCAGCCAAAGGATAGCATGTGTCAACGGCCCTTGGTGGTTCGTTCAAATGTGGCTGCAGCTCCACATGCATCAGATCGTCGGTGTGGATTTGAACTCCAGATTCTTCCCCTTGTCCAATCACCCTGAAGGATAGCCTCAAGCTACCAGAGGATGCCAAAATTACGGAGAAGCGGCTTCAACTGTTTTCATTCAACGGGACATCAGCCAGCTCTTCGAGTTATTCTTCAAAGGTTTTCCTAATCCTCTCTGGCTTCCTTATCTGAGCAACAACACCTTGACCTTCCCTGTTGAATTTTCCTTCGAGCCCGGCCATCAAGATGGGAGATTTTTAGAAATTCTCAACATTGTAATCCGCCCATGCATACTACCGGCCGAATTCAATGGAGGAAGGCTGAATGTCAGCACTTATGAATACTATCAGCCTAATGTAATGGCCAGGCAAATTGGATGTGGACAGATGCCCCCGAGGTTGTTCCTGCATGAATTCCTCAAGCCCAGAGAGGAAATCAAAGAGCTGATGCAGGGCAGCAGGGTTTTCAACTATGTGTAGTCCCACTGTCTACACATGTCCTTTCGTGCCCACAACCATAGCTCACCCCACCTTTGACTCCTGGTGGCAAGAATTCCACGATCACACCTTCAGTGAGCCTGTCCATGTGTTCTGTGCAGAGTTGGTGCCTGACTTCTTGCCAACCTCAGAGGTAATACCATGAACCTTTGGATCATACATGCCCTCTTTATTCATGATTCTGACCTTCATCTTCTTGTCCACAGAACACAGTGCCTGCCCCTCGAGCCAGGGAAATTGCTTACAATGTTGAAGGCCCAATTTCGAAGACCGGGATTCAAATCCATAACTCGCATCGCCTAATGGCAAGGTATGCTACAACAGATCCCAGCCTTTCTAGCCTTGCTGCTGACAGGAGGCAAGGTCTGCATCTGATTGCCCCTCCAAGTGCTAAAAGGAGAAGAACTGTCAAGAAAGTGCTTATTGAGGTAAACTCCTTTACCTTCTTGATTACCAGGTCACTCTGTTCTTGCACTACTAGATTTTCCCCCTAATGCAACGCACAAAATGTGTTGCAATATGCCATATTTGGTTGCAATAGACACAATTGCAACCAAATTGTTCCGTGGGACATGGGATGCGAAAGGCCGCGTTGCATTAGGGTATTGCGTCGTTGTCCATCTAGTGGTTGCCAAAGTTTTTTTGTTGCAACGTAACGCAACGTTGCAATTAGGTTTTTTTACAACACTTGTTTTGGTTGCAAAGTGTACTATTGCGACACATCTGCGGTGTTGCCAAAGGTGCAATTGCAACGTTTCTGTTTCGTTGCAAGTTATAGTATTGCTACGCACTGTCTTTGGTTGCTATTGGTTGAACCTCGTCTATTACCACGAAAGTAATTTGGTTGGAATATGTAGTATTGTCTGATGCCACGAAATTGGTTAGTTGCTATAGGTGGTCTCCTCTATTGCCACAAAAGTTGATTTCGATGTGATAGGTAGCATTGTCTGATGCCACGATATTGGTTACGTTGCTTTAGGTGGTATCCTCTATTGCCACGTAATTTGATTGGTTGTAATATGTGGTCCTCTATTATTGCTTCGACATTTGGTTGGTTGCCATAAGTTAAAGTCTTTATTACAACGTTTCTATTAGGGTTGCTACAAGTGCACTATCTATGGCCACGTAATTTGATTAGTTGTAATATGTGGTCCTCTATTATTGCTTCGACATTTGGTTGGTTGCCATAAGTTAAAGTCTTTATTACAACGTTTCTATTAGGGTTGCTCTTAGAGCACTATCTATTGCCACGCTCATTTTGTGTTGCTACAAGTTGAACTTCTTATTACCACGTTCCTATTTAGGGTTGCTTCAAGTACACCATACTATTGCCACGTTCCCTTTGTGTTGCTACAAGTTGAATTTCTTATTACCACGTTCGTATTAGGGGTGCTACAAGTGCACCTTACTATTGCCACGCTACTTTTGGCAACGAAAAACACTGATGTATTCTCGCCACGCTCATTTATGTAGCAACGAGTGAATTGCGCATTAATTAACATCACAGATAAATATAACAATGCATCTATAGTTAATTAACCAACATTGAACCATCCACCGAGTTAATTACATGACTCATGAAGTACTTAAATACCGAAAAGTTTGGCACGGACATTGTTTCAACACATAGTAGACAAATTTGCTAGGACATGAAGAACTTGGTCACCAATTGTTACTTGGAGATGATCCCAACACTTGATCAGCAAAGGGGGATTCAATGCAAGGAGGTGTCATCACCGTAAAGAATCAACAAAATTTTTAAGCTAGCATCAATTAATCTCTAATATTGGAATTTGTGAAACAACAACATATAGCAAACCAAAGATTGATTGTGATTCATAAAAATAGCATAATGACATCAAATAATTACCACAACCATAAACACACTTTGACAACTGAAACATGAATTACATTCACAAGCAGCAAAGAGTTGTTGAAAAAAGCTTCACCTCTTGTCTTTTTGGTGCTTTGTCGTCTCCTTTGTGCAACTTGTACCGTAGTCGTTGAGAAGAAATTTGTCTAACGGCGGATTGAGTTTCGGGATTGTTAACACCACCTTTAGTGCTTCGGTTTTGCGAAATACTTGTTTTCGAGCTTCTTCGCATTCCTTCTCCTATGAACCAATCATTTGGAAGGACAAGATTAGGCGTAATTTCATCAAGAATCGATGATATGTACTAGTAAAAAGTTGTGAATTTGAGAACAACTCCGAGTACACGAGAGCACATTCCTCGGAGTCCGGTTGTACATTCCCGGATGTAGGAATTGATGGTTCCGCCGCCACGTTGTCCGCGGATTCGGCGACAAGGTTGTTTTGTCGGGTGATTGATGCAACCGCCGCTTCGTCGGCAAATTCGGTGACATTGTTGCTTGGGCATGGTTGTACGGATATTGGCCGGTCAACCTACCAAAGGATACAAACATTCATATATAGAACCCAAGGAAAGAAACGCATTCATGCAAATAGCTTGACCCGCACTCGTGGAACTTGTGATCGTCCATTTGATGCTTGCGGCATTGATAGGAACTCTTGCCTAAGTCATTGTAGTTCCGCTCGCCTTCTCTTTTCACTTTCTTCAAGTTGGCGTGCATGTTCTCTCCTTTCTCGCTTCCCTTTCTTCTTCCCATCCCGACATTTTTTCTTGTAGCTGCCCAAATGCGTCCATGAGCTTGACGTGTTCCTCATGTCGTATCTCTTCCCTACGAATTTGTTCCTCGCGCTCCGCATTGAGCGTACCGCCTTCTAGTTGGGTTTTTTGCCGGTACCCGTTTCCATGCAACTTGGTTGATTTGCACTTCGTGACTGATTTGTAGGCTTTTTGGAACATCTCGTTTTTTTCCTTTTGGGAAACAAAGTTGTTGTCCGCATTTGATTCCGCCTCGCAATAACGCCGCTTGCGGTGTCCTAACATTTGCAAGGCACGGTGGAGGAGTTAGTTGAACAAGAGATTGGTTGCATTCTATAGTTGCATAAGCCTATGTATAGTAATGTATGTACTAATTCATTGAGAACTCACATAGACATTTTTAGATTGTTCGTCCGTCCAAGACCCCCGGTTAGTGTGAGTTATCCACCAAAGTTCCATATCATTCGGCTCTTCACCGCTTTCGGGTCTCTCTCGTTATGCCAAGAAAATAACAAATTAATGTTCTTCATCCCGCAAGACAGATTGGAGATGTGCTTGTCCAGTTATTACCTTCTCATAGGCCGCGCCGAGAATAAGGCTTAGCGCCCGACAAATGTCTTGTCATTTGTTGGCATCGAATCGCAGAATTTTGTGTGCTCCTTTCCTATACAATGAAAAGTTATGAACAAAAATCTTAAAGACTCGGACATCGCCATTTGAATGAAAAATGTAGTGGTCGAAATCGTAATTAACAATGTGGAACAAACCTTGAATTTAGCAAGATCGAAATACTTCAACGGATAGTGCCATTCAACAATATCTAATTCTCGTAGGCTTATGTAACATTCTCTCGGTGGTAGCCGTTGTATGTCTTGGCCGTAGCACCGAAAGTTGAACGCCATCCTTTGTAACGCTCCCTAGCAATGGCCCATATCTTTTCCCTTGATTCAGCATTATCCTCCATGTCCCACTTTGCCTGTTATATAATCACAATAGCATTCAAATATTGTGTGAGTTTATATGTTAGTTTTTATTTGAATTGTACTGAAAACAAAGTCTATTATTACCAATACATCAGTTGCTATTGCGTTTTTGACTTCTTCCCTAACATTTTTCCATGATTTCACTCCAATGATAGGAGCCCTTTTCCTTGTATACATGACCACTTCATCAACGAATGAGCGGTAGTTATCACCTACCGGTCCTCCATGTTTAGAGAATTGAATGTCTAATCGCTCGCTTGCCCGCCTTGATTCTCTTGGCGATTACCGTCAATGCTCTTACGGGACCGTGTCCTCTTTTCTTAACTTTTTGGGAGCCTATTCCATGCGAACAACATGCATGTGATAATACCCACAAAATAACCGTATGCACGGACGGGTAATTTCTATGGAACACATGTTACCGAGATCCTTGCTCGTGTTGTTTCCAACGCCGAGCATGAGATGGAGGCCGCACCGCGTGTGTTGGGTTCATTTCATTCCCGTGTTGCAAAATGAAGGTGGGGTCCACGTACCGTTCGCGCAGAGAATTTAGTGGCATATGATGACCGATCATATTTTGTAGTATGACAAAAAATGGTAATTTGCTTGCAAATTAGGAGAGGGATATTACCGATGTCTTCAAGCAGTTCCGCAACATTCGGTATTCTCTCGTATGTATCGATTGTGTCATCCCTGAAAATGTCTTTTAATTCTGAAATATAATCCATAATTAATTTCATTCATGTGACTGAACATGCAAATTCTGGAGTATAAGTACACAAATATTTGGCTGAAGCATATCTTACCCAAGGCTTTCTTCTCTTGATGCAAATCAGCTAGCCAAAGTTTGTATTCATCTATGTCACATTCTTCTACTTCTTCATCATCAGCATTTATGTAAGCACTTTTGGATTTCAAAGGTGTTATGGCCATGGTATGGTTTCTAGGTATTGGTTCTCTGGAGACAACTAATCTGATCACCATCTCCTCCTCGTGAATCTGTTTCATTCTTTCTACGTCGACGTCGTAGTCGATCTCAGTGAGTGTTGCTTCCGCAAGAGAGTCGGAATTCTAGTCTTGTAGTAAACAATGTCCCTCATCCCGTACCCCGCTTTTTGTTTCGTGTTGTTTATGGTTTGTAGGGTGATTTGTGAACCACGAGGGTGACAAGTATGTGTTGTATCCGGCTCCCCATCTATACCCTTCTCAATCATATATACGGTCCAAGATCGATCATCTAATGATCTCGCGCATTCATTTCGATGTCATATCAATAACATGTGAAGAAATTTGGTGTGCAAATCGCGTGTTCAAATGCATGAAATCTAGGGTACCGAGTGCGTGCACGTATGCATGAGATGTTGGATGCAAGACGAACGAGGGGAAAGATGGAACCAACATACAGCGTACTCGGCCTCGGTCGTCTCGTCCCGAGATGAAGGTAAAACATCGGGTCCGCACCTATGTCCACGTCGACGCGTGCTTCATCGTCGCCCGAAGGTGATGATGACCCAAAGAGAGCCCCCCGTCGCCCTAGGCCTAGGGGCCATGGTGGCGGTAGGTTCATCAATCGCCGCACCGGGGGTTGTGAACATTCTAGGTAGCATGGCCGACGACGGTGTGCGCCGCGCTTCGCAGGTCGTAGGGGTCACCCTTGCCGGCTCCCTCGACGACGGCATCCTCGTGTACGCGCGGCGAGAAGCGGCTTGGCGGCGGCGGCGGCGGTAGTCGTATCGTCTACCCGGCCCCTAACTGACCGAGTTCTAGATTTGTTTTGCGAGGGGATTCAGGAGGGAAAGTAAAGACGTGCGACTTTTTACTCTTGTAACCCGGCGTGGTGGCCCCGCTCCATGGTTGCGCGGTAGTTTGGGCGAAAGTTAAATAATTCGGATGGGAAAAAACCGGCGCCACATTCCAAATCGCCGGCTACCCATTTTTTTCCGAACGTTTGGCGTATTTGAGGGATGCATTTTGGTGTGGCCGGTGACCGACGGGTGGGTCCCACAAAGTTTACTTCTTGTTTACCACAAAGTTATTGTATATTGGTTACACATTTTTTGATGTGGTCGCAGTAAATTTACGAATGTCATATTTGTATAAACTTTAGCAGACTACCATAAACCCTTTATCGATTTGTACCGAGTAAAATGCATCACACAAATATGTGTAACAAACATAAAGATCGGGTAGCAATCGGTAAGATTTATGACAACCGAGTTTTCACAGAGCTAGCTACCCGAGTCACGTTGACACCACACCAACTAAGGATCATCAAAAACATGCTCTACAAGGACACAAATTGTAAAGACACATACATAGTCGAAAGACACAACTTGAGAGACATGCTTTGTGTTTATTAGCCGGATTTCTTCAAAGATGTGACCGAAATGACGCCGAGCCTCTCTCCGCAAGGTCCCTCGTCACTTGCGGATAAATTTCCCGAACATGAAGAAAGCATTAAACGAACCGTCGAACAAATGATAACTCAAATCTTGTGCACCTTGAAACAATGTTTAGCAATCACCGAACTTGTAAAACACAAGAAAGAACGCAAACATGTACACTGAAATCCAGAATGTCTTTTAGGGTGCATCATGTGTGGAACTAATTTATCAAGAAATATCAGCAATCACAACTTTTATACCTTCCTTCAGATCATTAACGCTTCCTTGAGTGTGTAGAAGAACCAATCACACTCGTTTCGGATCCTACACTCCTCGCCGCGCAGAACCTACGCCACGAGTACCAAGCATGCCATCCCGCGTGGTCGCCACACCCGCGACCCGCACACCGCAAATCGTCGTGGCGAGGTACGGGCGCCGGCACCGGCGACACGGCAATCGCATTCGCATCCGTAAGCGGTAGTGCCACGTCGACGCAATGATCCCGGAGCGGCGTTTTGTGCAAGTCAAATTTATCCAAGGAAGCACCGTCGCCCCCTCTTGGGGTGCCTCGACCAAGCGCGAGAGCCGCCCGGCCTCGTCGTCGTCGGCCTCGCCGCCGTTGGGTCCGTAGAGGAAGAGGGAGAGGGCGTACATCGATTCCTTGTGACCCGCCCTCCGCGGCGCGCCGTAGCTGGTCGAGGCACGGCGTGATGACGCCACGTGTGTTCCCCAGACGCGCGGCGCAAGCCGCCCGGGAACAAGGCCTCCGGTTGCCGACGTTGGCCAGTGTGTTGACGAGCGCCGTGCGATACTCGTGGCCGAGGTAGAATCGACGCCGCAGGACGCGTTTCAGGGCTAGGCGTCGTCCGACCGTGGCGGCGCCGCCCACCACGCACATTGCCTTGCATGTTGCGCGCAGGTTGCGGAGATCCACAATGGCATCCTCTGACTGCGCAGCGACGCGGGAGACGATATCAATCGTCAGCTCCGTCGGCAGTTCCAGCAGCCTCGACGACGCCTCGTAGCGAGCCACGGAGATCTTTTCCATGGAGTGGTTGCAGTTCGTCACGCACGGTGGGTAATTGGATGTGCGACGCTGTTATCCCCGGCGAGGATGAGGGGAGATGGAAAAGAACCGCCGCCTCCAGATCATGTTGTAGATTGAATTTGGGGGGTCGCAGGGTTCATTGGGTTCTAAGGAAACTGCGCTTTCATAGGGAGGACACGGAATCACGGGGTCAATGACGGGTGTACCCGAGCACTAGTTGGCCCACAAATCGATCCGTACGGAAATTTGACCCCATCCGTGGACGGAGTTGCGGGACCCACTGTCGGTAGGATTGTTGCGCCAAACGTCGGCTTTGAACCCGCGAGAGATTTCCCCATTGGACGAGTTGTGGGCCCCACTGTCGGCACCCAGCATTGGGATGTGTTCTTGAGTTGTTCATGTTCATAATGAACTTGATCATTTGTATCGTTTAATCATAACTTCAAAGTTGTTTATATTTGTCAAATGACATCCAAATCAGGAAAATTTTTTTCCTACATTCTTATGACAACATAATCTAGATCATGGTGTCCACTCCATATCGTGTCACAGCGTCTGAGCAATAATAATTTGAAAATAGAACATTTCATAACTAGATTCAAGATTTTCAATCAATGAGACGACGTCAATTTGAAATGAGATGAATACCAAAGTTTCATAGCTCGTCGAGATGAACAATCTTTATATTGGTTGGATTCTCATTTGAAGAAGTGGTACGATCACGTAGAACAAAAATGACATGTCTCCGACCAAGTTTCTTAAACAATGAGAGTGAACCTAGGATTAACTAACAATGTGTAGGACCACTTCTGAAGAAACTTAAAATGACATGCACTAAAGAAACTTAAAATGACATGCACTAAAGTTTCTTAAAATGGTCCTACACATTGTTAGTTAATCCTAGGTTCACTCTCATTGTTTAAGAAACTTGGTCGGAGACATGTCATTTTTGTTCTACGTGATCGTACCCCTTCTTCAAATGAGAATCCAACCAATATAAAGTTTGTTCATCTCGACGAGCTATGAAACTTTGGTATTCATCTCATTTCAAATTGACGTCGTCTACTGATTGAAAATCTTGAATCTAGTTATGAAATGTTCTATTTTCAAATTATTATTGCTCGTACGCTCGTGACACGATATGGAGTGGACACCATGATCTAGATTATGTTGTCATAAGAATGTAGGAAAAAAAAATTTCCCGATTTGGACGTCATTTGACAAATATAAACAACTTTGAAGTTATGATTAAACGTTACAAATGATCAAGTTCATTATGAACATGAACAACTCAAGAACACATCCCAATCGGGTGCCGACAGTGGGGCCCACAACTCGTCCAATGGGGAAATCTCTCGCGGGTTCAGCCGACAGCTTGGCGCAACAATCCTACCGACAGTGGGTCCCGCAACTCGTCCACAGCATGGGGTCACCCGAATCAAATTTCCGTACGACCGATTTGTGGGCCAACAAGTGGCCGGGTAGACCCGTCATTGACCCTTGGTAACCGCCCCCACCCCGCCGAGTTAGTGGGGTCGCGTCCCCGCAATGGGATATTCCCGCCTTTTAGTCATTGATCCGTGGGCCCCACACGGCGCGGGTACGAATGCGGTTGCCCCGACGCGAGTTATATAACCGCGGGGCCTCGCCGTGTTTTCCAATCCCCGCTCCTTTGCACCGCGCCGCTCTCGTCGATCTTGAGTACCCACTCGTCTCCCGCCCCCTCGACTCCCCCCGCGCGCATCTATGGCCGGAGAGAAGCGCCCCGCAGAAGAGGCCCCTGGGGGTTCGTCGCCGTCGGTCCAGCCGCGTCTCCGTCGGTTGCTTTCTCGCCGGGGGTGAGTGTCTTCCTGTCTCCATAATTTCCTATGCTCGCCGAGGATCTGATGCTGTCATTCTTCTTCTGTTTCCTAGTGCGACATATGGCCCGGGCCTTCGGCCCGGCGCGGCGCCTCCGTCCGTGGATCTTCGTCGTCGAATCCTCGGAGCTTGTCTTCTTCCTCGTCTCGGGCGACGCCCCCGTTCGTCAGGAGGCCGGGGACTTGGCAGAGGAACTGGCGAGGACGCGGCGTCGTCTAGACGACGCGCCGCGCAAGGCACGGACCCGGAGGGGACCCGGGATGCGATGCACACCGCCCTTCGAGCGGCCGAGACGGAGACGGCGAAGTTCGCAGCCGCCAAGGCCGATGTGGAGGCCCGGCCCGCTTTGGTGAGCTCCCGTATTCCGTCGGTGCACGCCGCCCACTAGGCTCTTGTTTGACTCGTCGCCATTGTTTCTTGCCTCGCCCGAGGAGGCGGAGGCATCTTTCCGCCGCGAGCAAAGGAGGAGGAGGCTGCGCCGCCGCCCGAACGATCCGGAGGATCGCCACGATGAACTTACGCGCGCGGCGGGAGGTCGCCGTCACGGTGGTCGGCCGGGGGCTCCGCCGCGCCCGACCGTCTTCGCGCGCCCTCCCAAGGCGTGTCAAGGAGGCGGTGCGTGCCGGTGCGCGCGCCGGGGAGCCGCCCGCGCGCTCGCGACGGCGGACGCGCAAGTCGACTTTCCCTTGGCGGATCCGCGGCGGAGTGGCCGTTCCCGCCGGAGCGAAGCACCGGCACTACGCGCCGCACTTCCCCATTGCGGCCGATGCCGCCGCCGCGGGGGTTGACATCGACGGCGTGCTTCGCGACGGCGCCGCCGCCGACATTGGCGGCCTGTAACTCACCTTTTTAAGATTAATCTGTCTGCGGCCCCTCGTGGCCGAGGAAATCGAACTTCGCATTGTTCCTTGTTTGTGCCATTGCGATTTTTGTTCACCGCCGCGGGGGGGGCGTGGTCGGGTGTACGAAGCAAACTACTCCCCCCCCGTGCCGTCTTGTCACCCGTCACGGCCACTCGACGCGTGCGCGTGGGAGGCTAGGAGCTTCGTTGAACAAGGCGTCCGTGGCACTCGAGTAGAGTACGTAGGACTGAACGCGTGGGAGATCGCGAGGCGCAGCGCTGCGTTTCTTCTTCCGTTCGCATCTAAATAAAATTAGCCCCAAGAATCTTTCATAAATGGAACACTAAATATAATTTATTTGTAAAACCTTTTCACGTGTCAGCTGTCACACCCGATTTTACAAGGAAAACCGAATGCATCTCATATGTGCGCCAGGATCATTTACACACACATGATTAGACAAAACGAGAGTAATACCATTGCTGTAACAAAACGTACAAGAGTTTAAACCAGTATGACATCCTTTATTACATCCATAAGGGTGGACTAGCGGTCCAACAAACGGCAACAACTAAACGACGACGAGCATCCCATCGTTGACATCCACAGGCATGATGACTGAAGATCCGCGTCTAGGAACTCTGCTGAAGCTTCTTCTCACCTCCAGTACTCGTCTTCAAGTTTCTCTGACGAAAACCCCCCCTGAACATGGTAAGGTATGAGCGCCACACTATGGTTGAGCTCTACAAGTGGGAAAAATGCTAAGGCTTGTCAAGGATAGCTATAAGCCGTTACGGTAAGCATTTTAGATAGTTGTCAAGTTTGCTGGCAAACACCTAATAGATTAGATGTAGCAAGATACCAACCCATTTTACAACTTTGGTGAAACCTCAAACCAAACCTCCAACCCACGATTTACATTAATCTTCAAGTTTATTACTCATGTGAGGGTCCAAGCCGCTCGTGACCGTGAGCACGGCTGATCGATCAGTTTTACACTCTGCAGAGGTTGTACACTTTACCCACAGTTCGTGTTCCCCATCTTGCCCGGGTTAGCTAGACCCTTAAACACTTCCAAGGTGAGTGGCTAGGGGTCCACTACGAAGCCTTTACAAAGGAAAGAAGAGAAACCAACAGCCCGCAACAGTTACAGCAGCGGAGCGGGCCATAACCCTCCCTAGTGGTCAACACCTTAGCCAAGGCTGCTACCCCAAAAGGACCGGGCTATACCCCTTCAACTCCGGCCCCCTGTGCCCCTCTCGGAAAAGAGCTATCAGCTACCCCACTCTCCTAATTAATTGGCTAAGCCAGAGCCATGTGGACTGTGGTTGTACTGTTATCTTGGGTGGTTTCCATGTCTGGATTATATCAAGTTGTCTTGTTAAAGCATAAGCACATACATAACCAAAACTGAGATGTATAACATAAACAAAGCATAACCAAACTTATGTTGAGCAAGCTAAGCATTTATCTACCCCAATCATTTGTTTAAACAGGGTTGATCAAGGTAAAGTGATAAAGCATCTAGTCAAATCCTTAGCTAGGTGTTTGCCCATCAGATTTATGCATATCAACAGGAATAGTAAACATTGTTTAGCATGCAGTGACATGGGTTCAAAAGGGATCATGCAGAGGGGGAAATCCACTTGCCTTCCTCTACAAGCTGGGTGAATTCCTCTTCAAAGACAGGTTCTTCCGGATCACTTCCGACAGGGAGCTCAGACGAAACAGGCACGATATCTACGAGTCAAACATGGATAACAATCAATAAACAAAACAGTACACCAAACAGTAGTAAAACTGGTAAATTTACTGTTTAAAAGATTCTACTCGTCGAGACGATCATTTCGATATATAGAACGCTAAAAACGGAGTTAAAATGAGAAAGATATGATTGAAACAGTTTTCAGGGGCCTATTTGCAAGAAAACTAAGTTTACAGGGTTGTTTATGAATAAATTCAGGGGCTAAAACATTTTTATAAATTAAATCAGAGGGTTTATATGCAAAAAGTAGTGAAAAGGGCTTAAAACATAATTAAACAGGGTGGATAGGGGCTAGTTTGCAAGAATCAGGACCTAACTGCAATTATTTCCAAAGGTGGAAGGACCGGCTTGTGAACATTTGAAAATCCAGGGACTCTTAATCAAATCTGCCACTCCGCACCGTGGATTCGGATCCAACGGTGGATGGCGCACGGGTGCACCGTGGACCCGGCCGTGGGCGCGGTCCATGGGTCCACCGTGGACCATCCCCCTTTAAACGAAAGGGTACGTGATCCCAGCCGTTTGCTCGCGATCTAACGGCCCTGATCAAATACATGCGGCGGGAACTCGCCGGCGTGAGCTCTGGACGGCGTTCCCGGCCGTTTCTTCGACCACGTGTTAGGGCAAAACGATGCGGAGACGCTTGCGCACACGATAGCAGGCTCTACAGGCACGATTGGGCCTCACCGGCGGCCAGCACCGTAAGGGGGCGGCGCGGTCACTCCGGTGAGCTCGTGGGGGAGGCGCTGGGCGCGATAGGAGGGGAAATTGGGCAGGGGGTTTTGCTTACCACGCGCAGGCGATGAAGACGGGCCGAAGAGTGGAAAAGAGGCGGCAGCGGGGCGGCTTGGTGACGACGGCGGCTCGGGCGGCGCTCCGGCGAGCACGGCATGAGGCGCGGCTGCCACGGGCGTCGAGGGCGCGAACCTGCAGGCGCACGAGCATGTCAAGTCCCCTGCGAACCTATTGATCAACAGAAACGGGTGGGAGACCAAGCCCTTCACCGGCGGCGACGAGACGACGGCGGCGGAAGCAAAGCGGCGGCGCTGGAGAAATTGAGCTCGGTTCGGGCGCGTGTGTGCAGCAGAGGCGAAAGGGAAGCCGGGCGCGGCGCGTGCGCGAGCTTATATAGGGCACGAGGATGGGAGATGAAGCGGCTAGAGGCCGGGGCGGCAGCGGGATACCATTGATGGCCGGCGGGCCGTCCGGGCTTAAAGTTAGAAAGGGAAACGGCCGTGGGGTTTAGGGGAAGAGTAATTGCCTTAATTGGCATGCTCGCAGTGCAGGGAAAGGAAGGGGAGAGGTCGGGGCGTGGCGGAATCAGCGGCATGCGGCGGCGGCCGGCGCGGGCGCGGGGAAGAAGAAAGGAAGGGGAGGGGTTGGAGGCTGACAGGTGGGGCCCACCTGTCGGCGCCGCTGCAAAAGAAAAGAGAAAGGGGAGAAGGGTAGTGGGCCGGCAGGGAGTCGGGCTGGGCTGCCTGGGCCAAAAGGTAAGGGTGCGGGTTTTTCTTTTTTTTTTCTTTTTCTTTTTCAAACCTCATTTTCAAATCCATTTTCAATTCAAATCCATTTCAAACTTTTGCAAACTTTTCAAATATTTTATAGGCTTTTTAGAGACTACTCAAGCAACCAAAATCATGCAAGCCAAATGATGATGCACATACACTTGTTGTTTCTATCTTTATTATATTATCTTTAATATTTTTAGAGCTCAATTTTGTTTTGCATTTTAATCTCCTTAAATCCTTAAGACATTTTAAGTTGCTAAGTGATTTCAGTGATGGAATTTTAGGGTGTCACAAATCCTACCCCCTTAAAGAGAATCTCGTCCCGAGATTCAGAAGACTTAGAGAACAGCTGAGGGAAGTCTTCCTTGAGTTCATCCTCTCTTTCCCAAGTTGCCTCTTCCTCGGTGTGATGACTCCACTGCACTTTGCACATTCTGATAATCTTACTTCTGGTAACTCTTTCTGACACATCCAAGATCTTAACAGGGTATTCCTTGTATGTCAGGTCATTCTCCATTTGAATATCCTCTAACTGTACCGGTTCTATTCTAACCTCACTTGTGCATTTCTTTAGCTGAGATACATGAAACACGTCATGAACTCCTGACAACTGTGCTGGCAACTCTAACTGGTATGCCACTTCTCCTTTCCGTTCCAAAATCTTGAAAGGTCCGATAAATCGAGGTGATAACTTTCCCCTGACATTAAACCTTCGTAACCCTCGAATAGGTGACACTCTGAGGTATGCATAATCACCGACTTCCAAGATCACTTCTCTTCGCCGAGGATCAAAGTATAACTCTTCTGTCTAGACTGTGCTGCCTTAAGATTCTCCCTTATGATTTCAACTTGCTTTTCTGCTTCTCGTATGCTGTCTGGCCCAAAGAACTGCCTTTCACCAGTCTGATTCCAAAACAACAGTGTTCTCTACACTCTTCCATACAGAGCTTCAAAAGGTGCCATTTTGATGCTGGACTGATAGCTGTTGTTGTAAGCAAACTCTGCATAAGTGCCTATCCCAACTGCCACTGTTCTTTAATGCACAGGCTCTCAACATATCCTCGAGTATCTGATTTGTTCTCTCTGTCTGTCCATCTGTTTGAGGATGGTATGCTGAGCTGAAGTTTAACTTTGTATCCATCGATTCATGCAACTTCTGCCAAAACCATGAGGTGAACTGTGTACCTCGATCTGACACTATCTTTTTCGGTACCCCGTGCAAACACACTATCCTTGAATTATACAACTCAGCTAGCTTCACTCCTGTATAGGTCGTCTTCACTGGAATGAAGTGCGCTACCTTGGTTAGTCTATCCACAATAACCCAAATAGAATCATACCCGTCACGAGTACGAGGTAATCCCACTACAGAAACTGACAAATTGATTTCCTCCCATTTCCACTCAGGTACCTTTCAGAGGTTGTAGCAATCCTGGTCTTTGATACTCAGCCTTCACTCTTTGGCACACATCACACAAAGCTACGTGGGCTGCCACATCTTTCTTCATCCCATACCACCAGTATCTCTGCTTCAAGTCCTGATACATCTTGGTACTACCAGGGTGTATAGAGTAAGCTGAACTACAAGCCCTTCAAGATAACTTCTCTCAATTCCTTAATCTCAGGTACACAGATTCTGTTCTTAAACCACACTGTTCCTTGCTCATCTTCTCTGAATTCCGGAACTTTGCCCAATTTAATCAACTTCCTGTATTCTGCAATCTTGGCATCAGTCAACTGTCCCTTCCTGATATCTTGCTCAAGTGTCGATTCAATCTCTAATGTCAAAGTCTCACTCGAAGCAACCATTCCCAAGTTAAGCTGTGCCATCTCCCAACATAGTTCTTGAGGTAACAGGTGTCCCAATAGCATATTAGTCTGTCCCTTTCGACTCAAAGCATCTGCCACAACATTCGCTTTCCCTGGATGATACTGGATATCCAAATCATAATCTTTGATCAACTCTAACCATCTTCTTTGCCTCAAATTCAGATCCTTCTGAGTAAAGATATATTTCAGACTCTTATGATCAGTAAAGATCTTACACTTTGCTCCCAATCATATAATGTCTCCAGATCTTCAATGCGTGAACAACCGCAGCTAACTCAAGATCATGAGTAGGATAGTTCTGCTCATGTTTCCTCAACTGTCTCATGCTACTACCTTTCCTTCTTGCATTAGCACACATCCCAAACCTTGCCGAGAGGCATCACAGTACACATCGAACCCTTTGTGTATGTCTGGCATGATTAACACAGGTGCTGTGGTCAGCCTCTTCTTCAATTCCTCAAAACTAGCCTGACACTTCTCATCCCATTTGAACTCTCTTCCTTTCTCGAGCAGAGTGGTAAGTGGCTTCACTATCTTAGAAAACCCTTCAATGAACCTCCGATAGTATCCTGCAAGACCAAGGAAACTTGATCTCCGGCCATCTCCTTAGGCGGACTCCAGTTCAATACATCCCGAACCTTGCTTGGATCGACTGCTATGCCTCCATCTGTGATGATATGTCCGAGAAAAGATACCTCCTTCAACCAGAAAGCACACTTGCTGAACTTGGCATACAGCTGATGTTCCCGTAACTTCTGTAACACAAGCCTCAAATGTTCTTCGTGTTCTTCTTCACTCCGAGAGAATACCAATATATCATCAATGAATACCACAACAAACTTATCCAGATACTCCATGAATACCTTGTTCATCAAATACATAAAGTATGCTGGTGCATTGGTCAGGCCAAAGGACATCACAGTGAACTCATATAACCCATATCTAGAAGTGAATGCTGTCTTTGGTATATCCTCCACACGGATTTTCAACTGATGATAATCCCGATCTAAGATCTATCTTAGAGAAAGCTCAGCTCCTCTCATTTGATCAAACAAATCCTCAATCCGAGGTAAAGGGTATTTATTCTTGATAGTAACTTCGTTAAGTGATCGATAGTCTATACACAACCTCCTAGAACCATCCTTCTTATCAACGAAGAGTGTGGGGGCTCCCCATGGTGATGAACTAGGACGGATAAACCCTTTACTAAGTAATTCTTCAATTTGTTTCTTTAATTCAGCTAGATCTTTAACATCCATTCTATATGGTCTTTTAGATATGGGAGCAAAGTACTGTGTATAAGTTCAATACTAAATTCAATGTCACGATCAGTATATACCGTAAATCCCTTCCGGAAACACATCGTGGAATTCATTCACTACCCTTATATCCTCCAAAGCCTTGCCTTCACCGCAGTTCATAACTCCTTTTACGTACGCAGGTGCACTCACATACTCTACTCTTTCCCCTGAGGACCTGCTACCGCATCGACCTCTTCCGACACCGAATAATTCCATCACAACTTCTAACTCCAATCCATACCAAGAATGACATTCATTCCCCATGATTTTAGAACTACCGTATTAGCAAGAAAGTCTACCCCCATGATATTAATCTTTACTTGTGGGCATATGTGACCGCTTTTCATTTCTCCCCCAAGAGTGCTAACTATCGTTGGTTCTTCATTGTACTCATAGGTAAGTTATATTTTGCCACAAATTGGATCGCTTATGAATGAATGTGATGCTCCCGAATCAAATAATACGGTAGCAAAATAGTTGACGAAAAACGTACCCAATACCACGCCGCATCATTCCGAGCTTGCTCCACCGATACATGATTGACTCGGCCACGCACATGACTCTCCGCCGTCTCTTGTCGGGTGTCCGGAGTACGAGCCTAAGAAGATGGCCGCCTGCACTCGTTCCCAATGTCCCTCCGTGGAGTCTCGCATCACCCTTTTCGACGCTGTTAGCATAATGCCCCGGGCCTCTCCGCACTTGAAGCATCCCCACTCCGGCCGAATGTGGCCGGTGTTTCCCGATGTGTGCCCTGCAGTTGCCGCGGGTGGACGACTCACCGAGGGTAGGAGCTCGGGGGTGTCCGAGGATTGAAGCGCCGTGGCCGAAACGAGCGCCGGAGCCGCATGTTCCTTGCGGGGTACCTCCCACTTGTCCACCAGACGATATGGAGTCGTCTCCGCCGAGAACCGTAACGGGACTCGGTGTTACCGCGACCGCCCCCGAGACCGAAACTTGCGTTTATGTTCACCCATCTCCTTCCTCTTGCTTTCCAGCCCCAATAGCTTTGTTTACCAAATACCGAAAGTCCGGAAGATGGACTCCTCGTTAGTAGATAGTTCGAGGACTCGATCAAGCCATCCAGAACCTTTCTTGCCTCTTTGATCGTTGTTGACTTTATCAAAGGGTATAACGTGACAAGTGAGTGAACTTGTCCAGATACTCAATCACTGACATGTTGCCTTGCCTTAGCAACAAGAACTCCCTCTGCTTAAGCTTGAGAACCCCTGAAGGAATGTGATAAGTGCGGAAGTTGTCACGGAATTCGCTAAGTGATGTTCGCCCCGTTGGGATGAGTCTTGAGAGTACGCATCCCACCAATCCGCGGCCTGCCCCACAAGTCTTCCACAACATACGTAACCATCTCCTCGTCAAAGGCACCGCACGATTTCAGCCTTCTTAGTGATGGTTTTCAGTCAGCTCATCGCATCTAGTGGATCAACAGTGAGAAATGTAGGGGGTGGTGACTACAGAACTGGTGCCCTCGTCCTCGGTGGCGGGGTGTGGTGGTGGCATCGGTGGGTGGTGGTGGCTGATTCTCGTTGAGCTTGCATCTCGCCGTACGCATTGGTAAGGTTTTGAATCAGCTTGCATCTGCGCTGCCAGGAATTGCTGCATGTTCGGGTCCATTGCTTGCTGATCGGTGGAGGTGGTGCCGGGTTTTGTTGATTTGCAATATGTGCCCGGATCACAGTGGCACGTCTTGACTCCTCCGGACCTGGTGTTTACCATCTGACCGTTAGAAAAATCATATCTCGTATAATTGTACTTGAATCATTGCATAAGAGAATAACTCAAAGTAAAATGACAGCATGTACTTCAGTTAAGACAGATTCTGTTGACCTCAAAGAATTATGCACAACTTTCTGTGTAAATATCCAATGACCACGAATTTCTACCAGATTATAGTGTATAAAATTATGGAACCAACCCAACTGGAATCACCTCATTTGGATATGTACAACTCCAGATATAATTCAAACAGTACAGCTATGTCAGCAGAAATTCCATAGATTCTGTCATGTTCATTACTTTGTGCATAACTCCCAGAATATGTATTGTATACCATTGAATTTTTGACAGAAATTCATCCTCTAAATTTGTGAACCAACCCAACTGGTTTCATGTCATTTGGAATTCTGTAGCTTGAGTTATAAGCAAAACATTACTGACATGTCATATGACTGCGAAAACAGATTTGATCCGATCACATTTGCATAAGAGATTAAGCAATAACAACCGATAAAACCCAAACCAAACTTTAGTTAACTTAAAATTTCAGATTGCATAGTGGCCATCACTCCACCATACAATTTACAATCAAGCAAAGATCCAACTCAAGCATGTTTGCAAACAAACATTCATTATTACAAGCAACACGTCACGCAGAACGGCTTCATCGAAAAGGTAATGATAAGGGCGAGCATCCTAGGATCCTAGCCAAGACGAGTAGTAGCTTCACGTTGTTGTAACGAAGCCTTTGCGCGGAGTGGTGTCCGGTATGGCATGACTCCCCGAGGCGCCGGCCGTCCCCGCAAGTTGTGCTTCCAGCCGTGCTATCTTTGCCCGAGCGCCCCGCAACTCTTCATGATACCGTTTATCTCCAAAGTTGCTCCCTCCGTACGCATTCGTAGCAAAGAACACCCTTGCCAAGACATCGATGCGGTCATCGCCTCTCGCCGGCACCACAAGCCACTTCCGTGCCACTTGCACGTCGAGGCACATGACGGTACTCCGACCGGGAACAACCGCACTCGATTAGCATTACAACCGACCAGAGCGCCCGTTTGCCGCATCATTCACCGCAAGATCATCCGTAGAGAACCGAGCTGTGCTATGGTGGATGAGCGATACCTCCATCCTTCGCATCATTCGCAGGCTTCCCCGATGTAAACTTTGCAAGTGTGGTAATCCCTCATTCCAGTGCTCACCGAAAATGCTTGGTCAGGATAGAGAGGCCTTATGGTATACCCGCATACCTCGTAACATCCCACAAGAGAATGCGGTAACCGCCCATTCTCGCCCAGAGTGCTTATGGTATTCGGCTCCATGGTAGCGGGGATCTTCATCTTCCTCTCGGGTTGCCAAGAAGATGATTACCATCATCCTCACCCACACCGTCATCACCGGGAGTCTTCTCGATCACCTTCTCGGTACGTGGATCAAGAAAGCGGGGTGCTTCCTCATTGACCGTGTGCGCCGGTGGAATCACAATGTCACCGTCCGCGTCTCGCTTCAAGCACCGTGCCATCGCACACCGTGGCCGTTCCAATGGCTCTCTCCGGCTCCTCCTCCTCCATCTCTCAACTTCTTCAGATCCTCTTCTTCTTCTTCTCCGTCGGACCTCCTCCTCGGTCTTCCTCAACCTCAACCTCCCCGCCGGAACCTCCGTCTCTCCTCAACATCCTCAATGCGGTGGCGAGGAGCCACCGGGCCCGCAGGGAAAGCGTCCACCGTTGCTCTTGCGAGGGGTCATGTAAGTCCCGGCCATCCGTCAAAGCAAAACTCGATCTCAGAAAGTGCAGAATAAATCAAAATGATAGCTTTAAAATGATAAACAAAGTTAAACAGATTTTTAGTGCGTAAATAAGGTGATTTGAAGCATGATGTGGCTTTCTAGAACATGAATCCTTAATTTCGTCCATTTCTAACTAAGGTCGCGTCCCAAGGCCATCACGGCCCGATACCACTTTGTCACACCCGATTTACAAGGAAAACCGAATGCATCTCATATGTGCACCAGATCATTTACACACACATGATTAGACAAAACGAGAGTAATACCATTGCCGTAACAAAACGTACAAGAGTTTAAACCAAACATGACATCCTTTATTACATCCATAAGGGTGGACTCGAAGGTCCGAACAAAACGATAACTAAACGACGACGAGCACTTCCATCGCCGACATCCACAGCATGATGACCGGGGGATCCGCATGCCTAGAACTCCTCGAAGTCACCCGCACTCGTCCTCGCTCCGACGCCTTCCGACCGCCGGTAAGCAAGGGTGAGCACACTTATGGTTGGAGCTCGGCATATGGGGGAAAATGCAAGGCTTGTCAAGGATAGGCTATGGTTCACACAAATACGGTAGCATTTTATAAGTTGGTCAAGTTTTATTAGCAAGCACCTAGTTACTAGATGTAAGTGTATACCAGCCCACTTAACTTTAACAGAAACCTCAAACCAAACCTCCAACCCACGATTTACATTAATCTTCAAGTATATTACTCATGTGAGGGTCCAAGCCGCTCGTGACCGTGAGCACGGCCGATCGATCGCTTACACTCGCAGGTTGTACACTTTACCTTACGCTCGTGTTCCCCATCTTGCCCGGTTAGCTAGACCCTTAAACACTTCCAAGGTGAGTGGCTAGGGGTCCACTACGAAGCCTTTACAAAGGAAAGAAGAGAAACCAATGTTCCCCCGCAACAAGCATAAAGAATGAGCGGCCATAACCCTCCCTAGTGGTCAACACCTACCAAGGCCGTTACCCCAAAAGGACCGGCTATACCCCTTCAACTCCGCCTCCAAGCCCTCTCGAAAAGAGCTATCAAATTTTACCCCACTCTCCTAATTAATTGGCTAAGCCGCAGCCATGTGGACTGTGGTTGTACTGTTATCTTGGGTGGTTCTCCATGTTCCGATTATATCAAGTTGTCTTGTTAAAGCATAAGCACATACATAACCAAAACTGAGATGTATAACATAAACAAAGCATAACCAAACTTATGTTGAGCAAGCTAAGCATTTATCTACCCCAATCATTTGTTTAAACAGGGTTGATCAAGGTAAAGTGATAAAGCACCTAGTCAAATCCTTAGCCAGTGTTGTATTCATCGCATTTATGCATATCAACAGAATAGTAAACATTGCTTAGCATGGCAGTTAGATACGGTTCAAAAGGGATCATGCGCAGGGGGAAATCCACTTGCCTTCCTCACAAGCTGGGTGAATTCCCTTTCAAAGACAGTTCTTCCGCATCACTCGACAGTGAGCCTTGGGAATGTAGCCTCTGGTGCACGATATCTACGAGTCAAACATGGATAAGACCAATAAACAAAACAGTACACCAAACAGTAGTAAAACTGGTAAATTTACTGTTTAAAAGATTCTACTCGTCGAGACGATCATTTCGATATATAGAACGCTAAAAACGGAGTTAAAATGAGAAAGATATGATTGAAACAATGCGGGCCTATTTGCAAGAAAACTAAGTTTACAGTGGTTGTTTATGAATAAATTCAGGGGCTAAAACATTTTTATAAATTAAATCAGAGGGTTTATATGCAAAAAGTAGTGAAAAGGGCTTAAAACATAATTAAACGTGGTGGATAGGGGCTAGTTTGCAAGAATCAGACCTAACCGCAATTATTTCCAAAGGTGGAAGGACTTGCTTGTGAACATTTGAAAATCAGTGGACTCTTAATCAAATCCGCCACTCCGCACCGTGGATCTCGGATCCAACGGCGGATGGCGCACGGGGTGCACCGTGACCCGGCCGTAAGCGCGGTCCATGGGTCCACTTGGGACCATCCCCCTTAAACGAAAGGGTACGTGATCCCAGCCGTTTGCTCGCGATCTAACGGCCCCGATCAAATACAGCGGCGTGACGACGCCGAGGGCGATGCGCGCGGCGGAACTCGCCACAAGGGGAGCTCCTCGGACGGCTGCCCAAATGTTTCTTCGACCACGTGTTAGGGGCAAAACGATGCAGACGCTTGCGCACACGACAGTGTGCCTCTACGTGCACGATTGGCCTCACCGTGCCGCCGCGACCGTAAGGGGCGCGCGGCGGGCCCCGTGAGCTCGCGGGGCGCCGGGGCGCGATAGAGGGGAAATTGGGCGGGGGGTTTTGCTTACCACGCGCGGCGATGAAGACGGGCCGAAGAGGGGAAGAGAGCAAGGCACACGGGCGCTTGGTGACGACGGCGGCGGGCCGCGCGCTCCGCCGAGCACGGCGCGCCGCCACGGCGTTGGGGGCGCGAACCGCAGGCGCACGAGCATGTCAAGTCCCCTCGCGAACCTATTGATCAACAGAAACGGGGTGGGAGACCAAGCCCTTTCACCGGCGGCGACGAGACGACGCGCTGGGCGAAAGCAAAGCGCGGCGCCGGGAGAAATTGGAGCCTTGCCGGCGCGTGTGTGCAAAGCAGAGGGGCGCAGTGGAAGCCAAGGAGGCGGCGTGCGCGAGCGATATAGGGCACGAGGATGGGAGATGAAGCGGCTAGGAGGCCGGGCGGCGCCGGATACCATTGATGGCCGGCGGCCGTCCCGGCTTAAAGTTAGAAAGGGAAACCCGCCGTGGGGTTTAGGGGAAGAGTAATTGCCTTAATTGGCATGCCCGCAAAGGCAGGGAAAGGAAGGGGAGAGGTCGGGCGTGCTGACCGCCGCATGCGGCGGGCGGGCGCGCGCGCGCGGCGCGAGGAAGAAGAAAAGGAAGGGGAGGGGCCGGGAGGCCGGGCGTGGGGCCCACCTGTCGGCGCCGCTGCAAAAAAAAGAGAAAGGGGAGAAAGGGTAGTGGGCCGCAGTGAGCCCGGGCCGGGGTCGCCCGGGCCAAAAGGTAAGGGTGCGGGTTTTTCTTTTTTTTTTCTTTTTCTTTTTCAAACCTCATTTTCAAATCCATTTTCAATTCAAATCCATTTCAAACTTTTGCAAACTTTTCTCAAATATTTTATAGGCTTTTTAGAGACTACTCAAGCAACCAAAATCATGCAAGCCAAATGATGATGCACATACACTTGTTGTTTCTATCTTTATTATATTATCTTTAATATTTTTAGAGTTCAATTTTGTTTTGCATTTTTAACTTCCTTAAATCCTTAAGACATTTTAAGTTACAAGGATTTCAAAAGATGGACTTAGGGTGTCACATCATAACAGAATTTTTGTGTGACGAATCTAATGAACCTACTTAATCCAAACATTTAGCTACGCATTTTGAAAGTAGTTTTGAAAATAACTTACTTTAATACATGTAATTAATGGTGCACCTCCATGGAGTAGTAAATGTAGATGAAATCTAAAACTACATAAATAATTTGGATCTACTTTGCGATACGTAGTGCTTCGCAAGGGTTTTCGTACATCAAACCCCTTAGTGTGATTTTTGTATGCAAATATCCGTGCTTCCGCGAAGCGCAGCGACCACGACTCCCTGTGCGCGCGTGCGTGTAGCAGTTAATTAGATCCGCCGCCCCTTCGTGTTAAGCTTGGTTGTCTTCAAATCTTGCCATGCCCATTGCTTCGGCAACCGCACGTCGCATTTGACCCGTATATGAAGCCGAAACGACAAGATATACTATACTAGTTTAGCCTCTTCCCTACCCCGCCCCACCCACTCGCTCCCACTCGTCGCATCGAAGGAGAAGGGGTTTTTCGCCCTCGCCGCCATTGCCGCGACCCCCCCAAAGCTTGCAATCTTCGCAACCGCCATCGCAAGCGACCTCGATACAAATGGGCGCGATGACCCGAAGCGACGCACGCAGACGGCGCACCCCCACAAATGAAGGATGCCGTAGAGGCCACCGCGCGCCGCCCGTACAAAGAACCTAGGTGATGCGCGCATCAATCCCGCCGCGTCGCTTCAGCGAGCGTCGCTTCGAAGCAGGTTAGTCCCGCAAGGCACAAACAAGCTTGCTGGGCCTAGTCGTGGATTTGTCTCGACGAGCGCATTTGGAACTTTGCTTTCTTGGTTTGGGACTGCAAAGGGCAAGCGTGTCGCCCTCAACCCGTGAGGCCGCCGTTGATCCGGTACCTCGACGTTCGAGATCGAGCGGCCGGGACGAATGGCGCCCGCCGTCGTCCGTCCACGACGGAGGAGCAGGGATCGCCCCCAACTACCATGCACGAGGTTGAATTCTTCAAGGAGCGGTACCCGAGCATCAAGACCATCGTCACTTGCGACGAGTAGTGGCGTAGCACATCGACGAAACTCAAAGGTAGCCCACCTCCCCGAACGCTGCTCGCTTCTGACGGACACCGAGTGGATTCAGCCTTCGCAGCGGGGGCGGGGTACAAGCTCGCATTGCCGCAATTGTGTGCTCGTCTCTCGAGCCGCCTTATTTACTGTGCACCATGCCGGCTACAAGCTTCTCCCCGATGTCCCGAGCAAGTTTCTCACGAGGAAGGCCACATCTTTGTGGGAGCGCATATCACCAACGATGTCAACGCCACAGGAGGACCGCGCGTCAAGATTTCTAATTGGAAAGACCTTCAACCGATTGTTGCCGACGTTGATGAGAAGTATAGCCATCCGTACCGAAATGGTTACAAAGTCGCTCACCGGGAGAAGATTGGAAATCGAGTACCGGAGCTACCTCCGTACAAGGACAAATGTGAACCAGGCTTTGGGGTTTGAGGGTGTTGCACGAATGGCAAAAAGGCAATACGCCGCCAAGGATGCATTTCTATCTTTTGAGATTGCTAATCACCTGAGATCAAGCATGGTTACCGATTTCGCCGTATGCTCATTTGTAGAATCATGTAAATTATGTACTAACCAAAAGTAGCAAGAGGAATCTCGGTTTCGAAACAAGTATATGTGTACATATTAGTAGTAATTCAAGATGGATTGAAACTAGGAGGCCTTGTTTATTTGGGCAATTTGACAAGATAACCTATATTACTCTAATTATTTGTTGATTTACTAAAGATTAATTTTGTATCATTTGTTAAATAATTTTTTTATTTTCTATATCAACATATTAAAAGCAATGCGCACATTTGCAAATTATCAATGTGCCCTTTTGTTAGAAAAGGATTGGGTGGCCCGAGATTGGGCCGCCCATTTGTCCTTATTACTTCCCTGTGTGCGAGCAACAGACAAAGAAGACATCAAAGATAATCTTTAGTGCCACACCGCTACCTCAAGCGTGCGCACCACAACTTAAAAGGCGTGCAGGCGTGCTTGCCATCCCGAACTCCTCTCGAACACTCGCTTCCTCTCTACTAACCTCCGGATTGTTGGGCTTGCCGCCCACGGCTCCCGCTCGCCGGGCTTCACGTCACGAGAGAGCCCGTTGGTGACCTCGGCCTTCCCTACGCCCCCCCCCCTATTTTTTGTCATTATACCAATTTATAGATTCATATTTTAAATATTAAGATTTATGCAAAAGTCTTCCTAAGTAGTAAATAATGGCAACATAGAAGTCATGACTTATTTACTGAGTAAGTACTAATTGAAAAACTCATCATCCTCGGGCATCTTGAACTATTGGTGCAACAATTCCATCATCAATGTACGTGTCATCTGCATCATGTTCATCATCAACATCAAATACTTTCGTCGTCCGGTTCGTCAACCACCTCGGCCCGAACTCGATTAATAATCGAGACATCGCCGTTGTGCCTTCCTTGTCCGATCTAGACCAATTTGTCAAAACCTCGGTGTTCACCGAGCAAATTAATACCTTCGATACCCACAAGAAGTGAGTCCTCGAGATCTAATTCGTGCATGGCAAACAAGTTCCTTGGTTTCATTGAAATAACACTACTCCAGCCCAGGTTTGTTCACCGCATTCACATAAAACACCAGCTTCCGCTCGTGCTGCCGTAACATAGTGTCTATCACAAACTTGTGTCGAGTAGTATCGATGTCAATGACCCCATATTTATCTTTATCGTATCCGCTCTCGTTGGTACTTGTGACAAGAGGCACATCAAACTACCAAGCATCGGAATGTAATAACTTCTTTTTTGTCCAGGGAATTCAGTGAGATCATTCTTTTAATCACCCCATACCAATTTGTGCCTTCGCCCTCACCCTTGACAAGCACACCACCGTTTTGTGTCACAAGGGTTCTCTCGATGTTAACGGTGACGAAATGTACCCAATTGTTGATATGACATCTATTCAATGTACGAGGCCTGGGATCTGTCCTTGAGCAAGTGCAAACAAATCGAACTTACTTCCCCTCTAGCATGTAAACCCGTGATCTTGCTTTCAAACCATCTTACGAGTTGAGCCTCATGTCGCTTATCAAGATTTCCCCGGATCCATGTGCCCTCGCCCTTCCAAATGCTCGCCGCACACAAAAGAATACTACCGTTAGTTTGATATTTAAAATTAAAAGCAATAATGATGTTCGTAGTGCATCTTACTCGACATATGGTCTAGCTTCATCACAATTGCAAATTATGTAGCGTCTCATCTTCCGAAACTCATTTGGTGGTATTTCTTCAACCGTCCGTCCTCTCCCTCAGAATCCATTTCGAAAAAATGCTCAAACCCGCATGGTGGCTCATTAACAAGAACCGTTTCATGTCGATCAACACGATTGTCTTTGGTGTCCACGTCCAAGAATCTTGAGCAACGGTCGCGCACTCCTCGAGTATGTATCCCTCAGTTAATTGAACCTTCAGGGTGAGCCTTGTTCCTCACATATCCTTTCACAAAGGCGTAGGTACCGTTCCACCGGGTACATCCATCTCGTAACACATCGGCCCCCCAAGTTTAGCTTCTTCAAATACCTAGATGAACAGTAAATGGATCATGATATCAAAAAATGCAGTGGGAATATCATCTCAAGTCGACAAACAAACTCTCCCTAATCAACAAATGAGTTCCGTCCAATTCCGATTCCACCAACTCCTTTGAACATGTTGCATCGAAGAAATTACTAAGCTGAATCAATCCAATGACAATGCCTTTCCGGCAAAATCCTACGCACCACTAAGGGTAAAAGTTTCGTAGAATTAGATGGTAGTCATGCGTCAAGCCTCGACACCTTACGTGACTTTACATCAACACATCTTCTTATATTCGAGGAAACCCCATCGGCATCTTCACTCCATATAGAAATTCACACAAACTTTCCCCGGCATCCTTATCTAACTCGTACAAGGCCGATGGCAAGGTATACTTATCATCTTTAATCACAATGTGGTGCTGATCCGGTCGTATCCGTAGATGCTCCATGTCAAGCCGAGCATTCTCCCCGTCCTTACATTTGCCATCCAACTTGCTAGTAGTGCCTAGTATGCTCTCGCATATTTTTCTCAATGTGCATCACGTCCAAATTATGCCCGATGAGCAAAGAAGACCGCAAGGGAGCTCAAAATACTCTTCTTCCTCCAAGCTTGTGCCATCTCGGTTGTCTTCGTCACGCTTCCTTTTTTTGGATAACAATGTCTTTCCAAATTCTACTTGTTCAAAAGTAGAATACCGCTCAGGCACTGCGGCACCGTATAGTGGTTCCGGTGCCTCCCCGGTTTCGACCTTGTTGTTGAAGCCGACCGCATTGTTGCGCCATGGATGGTCAGCCAAAAAACGTCGATGTGCCATGTAGCAAAGGTTTCCGCCCATGTTTCAACCACAAATACCGCATGTTTGTGGCAAGATGGACATGCAAACTTTCCTTTAGTGCTCCAACCAGACAACATAGCATAGGCCGGAAGTCATTAATTGTCCAAAGAAGTATAGCACGCAATCTAAAATTCTCCTTAGTCCCTCGCATCTCTTGTTTTAACACCATTATTCCAAAGCTCCTCGAGCTCCGCATCGTGGGCCTCAAGTATACATCAATATCCAGTCTCAGGAGATTTTGGACTCAGAATCAACATTGACAAAATCCAAATAGATTGTTTCTCGACACATCCATGGAGGCAAATTGTAAGGAACCGTGATGATGTGCCAAATGGAATACGTAAGACTTTGCATGCCAAAGGGATTGAACCCATCGAAGCAAGACCCGAAATTTCTTAACGTTACGACCTCCTCCTTTCCGAAAACCATGTAAACTCGAATCCACGTGCTTCCATGCCTTTGAGTCACAGGTGACGCATTTTCGCATCATTCACCAATTCATTCTTGTGCCACCGCATATCCTTTGACATTTGCTTTGGACATACATTCTTTGAAGCCGAGGAATAAGAGGAAAGTAGCGTAGGATCTTAATCGGTAACCGCTTCTTACCGTAAGTAGCACCCACCGCACCGCAATTATTATCAGAGGTTTTATCTACAACTTTCCACCTTGACTCCTTACAAATGGGACATGTTTCCAAACATTTGCGTATTTATCAAAAAATAACACACAATCATTTTGGCATGCGTGTATCTTCGACATAGTCCAAGCCCAGTCTCGAATCACCCTTTGCACTTTATCCAAGGAGTCAGAATATTAATGTGTCAGCTGGGGAGAACTTTTCCAAAGAGCTTAAGTATGGCCTCCAATGATGCGTTACTTAAGCCATACATGCACTTTATCTCAAAAAGCTCCACAATAAAAGAGACCTTCGTTGCATTTTTGCATCCCGGATACAATTCCTTCTTTGCCCGCTCTAATAAGTTTCAAAAAAGATCTCTCGCCCGCTTATCCGCCTCTTCCTCATCTCCTAGCTTTGTCCATGATGTGGTGCCACCGATAATGTTTCTAATCGCAGTATTGGTGGCAAAGTAGGGTTATCATCCAAACCATCTTCTTCATCGTCTTCTACAAATAAATGTGTTGTATCATCACCGTAGGTAGTGCATCATGATTATTGAGATCGCAAAGTAACATCTTGATTCACAGGACCCCGAGAAGAAGTATTAGTTTGGTCTTGAATGTTACCAGCATCGATGAAACAATCAAAGAAACCCTCTATTGAGTAAATGAATTTGAATGCGACCCACTCGCAGGAATGTCCGATCATGCATTGACACAATTTACATGGACACGCAATAGATCCACTCGCGCCGATGAGGCCGTAAATTTTTGCAAAAAAATTCGAAAATTGTCTCCGCCAATCCGAGTGTCGAGGCAAGCGCATCCAACTTCGATCTTCGTCCGATGCCATTAGTTAATCCGCATTGCTCATGTTTAATTTCAATCGACCTTGATCACGATACATATACCAATATGCATATATATGCAAAATAACGATTGGATATATATACGAGATCAAGACACGGTACGTACCGCCGTGGCCGTAGCGCCGCTCGGGACTTCCGCAACAATAATCACGTGGAGATCGCCGTGGGAGATCCCTAGAGGCCCTCGTGGAGATCTCCGCAACACAACTGTGCCGTCGAAGACTCGACTTTGGAATGGTCCGTATCGAAGAGCCCCTATCTCATCGTGGCAATACATACACGATAGACAAAATTTTAGTACAACCAAGGAATACCCGGTTTCAATATTTCGAGGTTGTACGTAGTATGACCTTTCTCGGTGGTTTTCAACATATGCGTAATTCATTATTTTTCTTTTCCCGGGACGGCCACTATAGAGGCTAACAATAATACACAAAATTCGTGAGTTCTAGTGAAGAGTCTCCAAATTGTTGATCACAATGCTTTGTGAACATTCACATGAATAGCATAAACAATAGCATGACGCAATTCGAAACAAACATGGGTAGTCCAAATATGCATGACAGACCTACCGCATTTCAATTTGTGTCACTCATGAGTTCAAATATTTTGCAAGGGCTCGCTCCGTATCCAAACACATAGACATACGAAGATGCATGTATAAATGTTCAAAGTTATTACTTAGATGTTGCCACATACACATCCATTCTTAGACCATTCACCAAAGATCCGCATTACATTCACTCCAGTGACCCGGTTATGTTACGTACTAAGCTAGATTACTACTACTTGCGATTGACTTTATCCTCGAAGCTATGGATCTTCTTCGCCATCACTTCTAACTTGTCGCCACGTCTCCATGAATTCCTTCAAAGGTCATCTCCATGTCTTCCCGCGTTCCGAAGAATGTCGAAGCCAGTTCTCAATTCGCTCCCGCAAATCATCATAGCGCTCCTTCAAATGCTGAACCATTTGGCGCAAGGGCATTTGCTATGGCGCCGAGCCGGAGCAGATAGCCGACCGCGGATCTCTTTACTGAAAATCTGCGAAAGTATCCTTCCTTCCACCGAACGGACTCTTTTTCGACGCAGGACCCACAAGTCGGACTCCTTGCAAATTTTGGTGTTAACACATGCCCCCTTCAATTGTGGGATAAAAGCAATTTTTTTCCACAATTGACTCCAACCACGAATACCTCGAATCAAACTTCATCGCTTGCTCTTCGCAATCTGCGGAATCTTCATCCGGATCAACCCTAGATCCCCTTGTTAAAGCTCCAAAACTTCCAATGGCAACTCAGGAAACCAAGATGCTCGGGTAAAATTCGTCCCCCATGACGTCTCGTTCGGCATTTAGGTTTTCAATTTCACCTGATTTCCTTTTCGGCTCTTCTTCCGGGGAGCCCTCTCTGAGAGCTTTTGATTAAGTGCGAGGCCAATTCGAGATCTTATTATCTTGGTCCTGTGGGGAGCTACGACCCTCGAGATTTCATTGCTGCTGAATCTTAGAGAATCCCCTTCAAAGCGACTTTGTCTCCACCGCCTCGGTGGCAAGACGCATTCAGAGCGGCCTTTACCTCCAATTGCGGTGGAAGACTTGGTATCGGAGGATTCTTGCAGAATAAGAGTGGATTGACCAACACGGATGCCCTCGTATCGCCCGGTGCTTGGAGTTATCCGTGGCCGAGGACTCCCAAGAATGAAGACCTCCCCGATAGCGGCACTGCCACTTTTTTGGTCAAATGGCGTCAACGCCTTCCTTTTTGGCCACGGTCCAGTATCCCCCACTTTGGCGATGTATACATGATCACGGCCTTGACATCACGAGTACGTCCAGCCACCGGAACTTCAAAGGTTCTTCACACCGGACAAGGGTAAAGCCGGGGAACGGATACAAGAATTACATCTCGAAGCATATGAAAGACAATCCCCTTGGTGATGTTGAATACGGGGCCTTTACGAATATGTGGTTTGTACGATTTGTTTTACGTAGGAAAGCCAACGAGCCCACCTTGAACCATATTGCAATGGCATCTCATCGGCGGTGGCAAGCGTCTTCCCACAGGAAAATTCTTCTTGGGCGAGTGTATACCACATGCTTCACGGGCTGTCACCGGATGTATACCGGCCAAAGGATAGCATGTGTCAACGGCCCTTGGTGGTTCGTTCAAATGTGGGTGCGGCTCCACATGCATCAGATCGTCGGTGTCGATTTGAACTCCAGATTCTTCCCCTTGTCCAATCACCCTGAAGGAGAGCCTCAAGCTACCAGAGGATGCCAAAATTACGGAGAAGCGGCTTTAACTGTTTTCATTCAGCGGGACATCAGCCAGCTCTTCGAGTTATTCTTCAAAGGTTTTCCTAATCCTCTCTGGCTTCCTTATCTGAGCAACAACACCTTGACCTTCCCTGTTGAATTTTCCTTCGAGCCCGGCCATCAAGATGGGAGATTTTTAGAAATTCTCAACATTGTAATCCGCCCATGCATACTATCGGTAGAATTCAATGGAGGAAGGCTGAATGTCGACACTTATGAATCTTATCGGCCTAATGTAATGGCCGGGCAAATTGGATGTGGACGGATGCCCCAGAGTTGTTCTGCATGAATTCCTCAAGCCCAGAGAGGAAATCAAAGAGCTGATGCAGAGCAGCAGGGTTTTCAACTATGTGTGTAGTCCCACTGTCTACACATGTCCTTTCGTGCCCACAACCATAGCTCACACCACCTTTGACTCCTGGTGGCAAGAATTCCACGATCACACCTTCAGTGAGCCTGTCCATGTGTTCTGTGCAGAGTTGGTGCCTGACTTCTTGCCAACCTCAGAGGTAATACCATGAACCTTTGGATCATACATGCCCTCTTTATTCATGATTCTGACCTTCATCTTCTTGTCCACGAACACGGTCTTGCCCCTCGAGCCGGAAATTGCTTACAATGTTGAAGGCCCAATTTCAGCACTGGGATTCAAATCCATAACTCTGCATCAGCTAATGGCAAGGTATGCTACAACGGATCCCGACCTTTCTAGCCTTGCTGGCGACGGGAGGCAAGGGTACGCATCGATTGCCCCTCCAAGTGCTAAAAGGAGAAGAACTGTCAAGAAAGTGCTTATTGAGGTAAACTCCTTTACCTTCTTGATTACCAGGTCACTCTGTTCTTGATGAATTATATCATTGTGCATTTTCGGACCGAGTCCGGCGGCCTTGAGAACCGGTACACACGCGATGCCCCATCCTTTGGTATGACCTCTCTTGTTCTTTCTTAAGGATGAGCACGGCATTTACCCTTTCAATCTGACATTTGCAGAAGAAGCCATGGAAGGACAGCTTGTAGATGTTCCAGTGGTTCAACAAGCGAGTCCATCCAGGGTTGAATTACCCATCCCAGTGGAGATCTCATCTTCATCACCTTCTGCAGAAGCAATAAATTCTCCAGAGATGAATCTCCCAATCCAAACGGAGCCAATAAGTTCTCCAAGGGTGCAATCACCTGTTGGTCAAGCAGAGATAACCAACCCAATAGAGGCAGACCCGACTCCTCATCAGCCAGAAACCCACGAGCTGCTAGTAGCCGCATCAGCACCTCCTAGCTTGGAAGTTTCGTCTGCACAGAGCATCTCCTCCACTGTGATTGCCCTGCTCAAGGAAACCGGCCATGAGGTATCCATCCGCACTTAATTTTGGTACCTCCATGTTTAGCACTCTTAATTCGGCAATACTTGTTTCTCAGGATCAGGCTCCATCATCATCAAGCCTGCCATCGAGAGAGCAATCCGGTTTTAGGAGGTGATGGAAAGAGTATACCAGCCACTGTCAGATGAAGTGTTGTCCAAGCTCAAAGAAATTACTGCCTGGCTAGAAAAAGATGCTCAAGATCAGTTCAAGGATCTTGATCACTTCGAAGAGATGTTTGAATCTATCAGCCAAGAACTTGCTGAAGACATCAGAGCTTCTCTATCATCCGTTTATGGCTTAGAAACCCTTTATGCACCCGTAAAGCACGCTTGGAGGAAATTGCGCTCCGTCGGCCATTGAAAAGAGGAAAGCCGATCTTTGAACATGCTATGAACGGGGCACAATCCCAAGCGAGAGAGCCACAAGGATGCATTGGCTAACTGCGGGCTTCTTATGATGCGAAGATTGCCGGGAAGGTTGCTCTAGAAGCGGGCGAGAAGCTTGTCGGCGGAGATAGAGGTTGACAAAGAAAAATGAAGAACTTCTGGATTGATAGCAAAAACCCAAGCGGAAGCAAAATCGGCTATCACCAAGATAGAGTAATGCGATGCAGAACTCACTGATTTATCCGGTACCCAAAAAGATTGCCAGGAGCTGCTGGACAATTCCCATCTGATAACATCCAATGCTCGTGGTGTGATTGCAAAACTTCTGAATGCTTGAATGTCCTTATTGATGTATAACTGAATTGGCCGTTCTTGTAATATCTTTTTACAATTTGTTTCCTTTCTTCTGCGCACCTTCAAATATAATGCTGAACGATCCATTCTGTAGAGAAACGCCGACTCCCGAACGGCACTTCGATTTTCTTTAGCCGAACCAATCAACTGCACGAGGCTCAGCCTAGAACTCCAAGCGACCCGTCGGCGGGCTGGCCAAGGAAACCTTTCCACCTTCCGATTTTCTTGGGATATGCGCCACGATCCAAAGCCACGACTCGAAGCCACGATTCATCCTGCCAGGCCTATAAATGTTACCATAGGTGCCCCTAGCTCTCCACCAGGCCTTCTAGCTCTCGAATCTTTGCCAATCTTAGCCCATGCACCCAGCAGTGCATACCCCCAAGCCACAATGGTGCGCGCCTCAACCGCCAAGCGCCTCCGGCAAAGGCGGGGAGCGAGGCGCCCGCGCGCGCCGGAGGTGATGATCGTCGATCTCTCCTCTTTGATTCTACTTTTGATCTTCTTTTTTACCTTGACGATCATTCCCTTTTCTCAGATTGATTCAGTGGAATCCGCCTCGTGCGCCGGCCAATCAACCCCTCCCAGATGACTCCTCGGAGTCCGATGGCCACTCCCCGGTGCCGTACGGGGAAGAAGACGCCCTCCGCTTCAAGGAGGAGGGCGGAGGCGTCCGGCATGAGTGGAGGACGTCTCCAAGAAGCGGGCATAGCCGAGCTAGAGTGGGAGGACCGGCGCGGACAGTGCCGGAAACCATTGATGGTACAGCTACGAGATTAGTTCTTGATCCCACCGGCTTTTTGGTGCTAATCTTTTTCTTCTTGCTTCTTGCGGCCGCGATGCGGAGCTCAACCGGTGAAGGCGGCGGTGGAGCAGGCGGCGAGAAGGTGAACGCCCCGGCAATACGCCGGTGGAGCGCCTTGCCGCGGTGGAGCGCGCGTTGATGAGGTGGCCATCCACGGCGTCCGTCACGGGCACCACCTTGGGCACAGGCTGCCATGGCGACGCACACGGACGTCGACTACTCCACCACGCCGCGCGGCTTCCGGGGCGGCGCGCCAGAGGACATTGAGGAGATCGAGCTCATCTTGGAGCGCCTTGATGGCCATGGCGACGCCATTGCCGAAATTACTCATCCCCAATCTGTGTTGAACAGGCTCTTCGACTAGATTGTACTAGGGATGTGTAAATATCGGCAATAAATGAAGAACTTTTGAATTCTGCACCTGTTATGTGATGACTCCCTTTTCATTTTGCATCTGCGAATTTTGTTTTCTTTGAATGCATCCGGGAGCTATCTTGAGCCGAACGCGCGAGAACAACTGCCCCTTGGCGCAAAATCCACAGAGGATCCCGATTCGGCAATCCATAAACACTGTTCAAGAAAAACCTTTCGCACTTGGTAGAAAAACCCGGCCGCTTGGTATTCCAACAGTGTGTACTGGCCAGTCATCACTCCCGATGCGCCTCTTCGGTCAATAAAATAGCCTGCGGGGATGCTCTGCAAATCCACTCGCACACTCATCCATCATTCCTCATCTCTTCCCCTGTCTCTAGAGGAGAAAACCCCAACGCGATGGACAAGGGTAAGCAGCCCCAGGAGAGTGGCTCATCAAAGAAGCGTACGATCCGGGAGTGAGTTCTTTCTTGATCTGCTCCTCGTTCTCCCGCATGATCTTGCGCTTCATGTTTTCCTCTTGTCCTCTTTCGGCCTTGATTTGCTTCCGAAGAAATCATCGGGACCGAAGATGTGCTGAGTACATCTCCTCCGTTCCTCCCTCGAAGCGAGAGGACGCCACATTGAACGAGAGGACCAACCATCGGGGGGCGCCGCCGCGTCGGCATCTTGAGCACGGCCTCGGGGACATGTCCGCCGTTGCCAAGCCGGCGCGGCGTCGCATGGCTCGGAAGCACTAGTAGGGGGTAAACGTTTCTGACTCCTTCTTGACCTCGTGCTTGCACTTGGATTTCTTGCCCCTAATCTTGATTCCTCCGCTTCAGATGTCTCTGACAGGTACAACAACCTGAAGGCGGCCTGGGATAGCTTGGTGGAGGCTGCCAACCATGGTCACCCCCGTGCGTTCCAAGTTGCTGTCACGGTGGTCCTGGAACAACTGAAGAGGGAGCAGCCGAAGAAGTAAAGAAAAGATTGCATCATACTTTCGCTTCTTCCTCCACGCCTTCTGCTTCCCTCCTTCTTGAGGATCTGACCACCAGGGTTGTTAGATGTAATCCTGCAAGAAGCAGTTGTAATGTAGTTTTTGTGCTAAGGGCAATGCATCTAGGCACTGGCCATTTTTCTTGTTCATGGATTTTGTTCTGAAGGCGGCCTCATTCTTGAGCGCCGGCTATCTCTGTGCCAGATGTGTGTAATCATTGATCGATCTCAATGCTAGGATAATATTTCTTCAGATATCTTCCATTTATTGCGGCGGAAAATTCTTCTCTAGCAAAGTTTTCAATATGTATGCATTACCGGGGACGCATCGACCACGCGAAAAGGCCCTTCCCGGTTAGGGGACCATTTGCCGAATTCACTGTATTTAGTTCCAATCGGCAGTAGCGCTTTCCAAACTAGATCGCCTTCTGCAAATTGCCTTACTTTTACCTTCTTGTTGTAGTACTTGGCAACCCGCAGTTTGTTTTTCTCGATGTTTTCTAGGGCCCTAAGACGGATCATATGTAAATCTTCTAGCTCATCCATCATTAGGCCACTGTAATCCTTGGAGCTCAGATCCTTTTGTAGCACCACTCTCCTTGAGTCTGATTGCATCTCCCAAGGCAAGATTGCGTGATGCCCGTAAACCAACTCGTAAGAAGAAGTCTTTGTAGCTCCATGGGGGGCCATCCGGAGGAATGGGGCCCACGGCGCCTCGGCCCCGAGCGGAAAGTACCGAAAATGCCACCTTCTTGGCTTACGATTGATCTTCTCGCGGTTGTCTTGGGCGCTTGCGGGATTAGGGGGGTTTTCCTTTGTGGCTCTGTGCGGGGTAGAATCGGGGGTGTGTGGGTCCGTCCATTCTATGTGCTCCGGATTCAATCATGTTTTTGATCGTGATCTTCTTAGAGGGGAGCCTCTTCTAACGAAGATTTGCCCATCAAGCTTACCCGCCCACAGGCCGGCGAGAGGGGTTCAAGGGGGTCTTCGTAGTAACTCCTCGGAGCGATCCCTAGATCTTCGGACAGCATTCTATATCGTCGGGCCCGCTTGACCTAATAACCCACTCATGGTGGGATGGGTGGGGCCCACATATCCCACGGCACTCGCCATCATGTCGGCTTACGGACCCAAGCATCGTAGTAATACCCCATCTATCGATTATAGAATAAATTGTCATCGGGGGTTCAATTGCTTGATTTACCAACTTTCCTCCCCTATCCACATCTTGGAATCGCCCATAGACTTCTTTGCAACCGGAGGCGCTCTTGGCGAGCACCTTGCTTGCTTCCTCGTTATGCTCCTGGATTTCTCTGGCAAAGCCTTATTGAAGTAACCCTCGACGCCTAATGCCTCGTACTCATCGGGCTTGATTACCACTGCGAATCCCCATAGATCTCGGGACGGCCGGGCCCTGAAGGTTATTTGTGGATGGGTTGTATAGGAATGGCGAATTCAAACATCTCACCTCTGGGCGAAATCAGTAGGATCCCTACTCCCCCACCTTTGCCGCACGATGATCCATCAAAAAATAAAGCCCAAGGGGTAATTTCAAGCAGATCAATTGACGGATCACGATGTTCAGTTATAAAATCGGCAATGACCTGACCTTTGATGGCTTTTGCCGATTCGAACTTCAACTCGAACTCTGATAAAGCTAAAATCCATTTGCCAATCCGACCATTCAAGATTGGCATAGATAACATATGTTTTATCACATCAAACTTGGAGTATACAGTGCATTCGGCATTCAACAAGTAGTGCCGAAACTTTGTACACGAGTAGTACACGCAAAGACACGGTTCTCTACGGCCGAATACACGGTTTCGGGATCAAGTAGTTTTCGGCTAAGATAAGCTACTACCCGCTCCTTTCCTTCGAATTCTTGAATAAGGGCCGATCCAATGGTTTGGGTATCGGCCGCCACGTACAACTTGAAAGGCTTGTTTGGGGGGGAGGAACCAACACCGGCGGCTCCTTCATGTACTGCTTGATCTCATCAAAAGCCTTTTGTTGTTCGTCACCCCATGTGAATTTCTGATCTTTCTTTAGCTTCAGCAATGGAGAGAATGGCAACACCTTCTGTGATAAGTTTGAGATGAATCTTCTCACGAAGTTGATTTTGCCGAGCAGTGATTGCAATTCCTTGAGGTTGGTTGGAGGAGCAACTTCATCAATGGCTTTCATGCTCTTCTTGCCAACTTCAATCCCCCCTTCGTGGACCAAAAACCCCAAGAATCCTCTAGCTGATACCCCAAAAGCGCACTTGTTTGGATTCATCTTCAAACCGTGTTTCCGGGTGCACTCTAAGGTCTTCTTCACATCTTCCAAATGGGTGTCATGACTTAAAGACTTGATCACCACGTCATCAATGTAGATTTCCACAGTTTTGCCGATCAACTCATGAAAAATGTAATTCATGGCCCGTTGATAGGTTGCACCGGCATTTTTCAACCCAAATGTCATGACTATCCACTCAAACAGGCCTATATGACCAGGACATCTAAAGGCCGTTTTTGAAATGTCTTCTATTGCCATGAAGATCTGATTGTATCCCGCGTTGCCATCCATGAAGCCGATCACCTTGTGTCCGGCGGCGGCGTCAATCAACAAATCGGCAATAGGCATCGGGTATCCATCCATGGGAGTAGCTGCGTTCGGGTCCCTGAAATCTATGCAAACCCTCATTTTTCCATTCTTCTTGTATACAGGGACGATGTTAGAAATCCACTCCGCATATCTGCATGGCCGAACGAAGTTTGCGTCAAGTAATCTTTCAATTTCCTTCTTCACATCGGCCAATACTTCATCCTTGTAGATTTTCCGGGGTGGTTGCTTATATGGTTTGAAACCAGGCTTGATTGGCAACCGATGCTCGACGATGGAATGATCCAATCCAGGCATCTCCGAGTAATCCCAGGCGAAGCAATCCTTATATTCTTTGAGAAGCCCAATTAAATCCCCCCTGAGGTCTGGCTGCAAATTTGCACTGACGAACGTCGGCCTTGGATTATCACCGCTTCCAAAATCAACTTCTTCCAGTTTATCAGCCGACATGAATCCTCGCCCTAATTTGCCATCAGTGCCATCTACGGGGTTCTCCATTAAAAATTACTATAAGAGCCGACTGCTTGAATCGGTGTTGATCATGGCCGACGGGTTCAACGGGACCTTCTCCCCGATCTTTCCCCGAGAAACAATCGATGCCTTGGTATTCCCGGAAGGTTTTGGTTCCATGTTGGCCACGCTCACGGAGTCATGCACTCGGACGACCTCGATCTCATCGTCCACCCCTTTCGGATAAGGCTGTTGATGCATGGTGGACGGGACGCAACGGTTAGCATGAATCCAATCCCGCCCAAGCGACGGAGTCGTAGGCTCCTTTGCCTTCGATGACAAAGAAGGTGGTGAGTAGCGTCTTGGACCCGATCATCAAGTCCACGTGAGCACATCCCTTGGTGTCTGAGGGGTTCCCGGCGAAATCGTTCAAGATGATGCTTGTAGGCGTCAAATCGCTCGGGCCCATTCCAAGCTTCCTAAAGGTGGTGTACGGCATTACATTGACTGCCGCTCCACCGTCGACGAACATCTTGGTCAATGGCTTGCCATTGACGTATCCCCTCAAGTATAGCGGCCTCATATGACGATTCTTGGCCGGCTTGTCGAAGATGGCCTGTTTGGCCAGCACCAGTTGTGCCATCATCCCTTCGGTCTGCTCGTCGTCGAAGGAAGCTTCCTCTGCATAACTGGTTAGCGGGGAGCCATGAACTCGTTCGGCGGGGAAGTATACCATGCATCTTGGAGCCGAACGCTTCGATCCCTCGGGTTGGTCCTTGGGGCGCCACATACGCCTCGTCTGGATCCCGGCCTGCTTCAATTCACGGTTCCTCAAGCGCGGGACCCGTCTCTTCGACTCTTGCGTAGGCGGGGCGGGCACCACGCGCCCCTTCGCCGGATGTAGTCAACCTCGTCATCTTCTTGATCGGCCCACCGAGATCGGCTTGGCGCTTCCGGGATGATCGATGACTTCAATTTTTTGGCGCCGATCCCCATTAGGGTGGATCCTTCCAAGTCTCTCGTGGACGGATCGGCGACTGGCAGTTTCCTGCCTGTACTCAACATACATGTCGCTGCATTCAGGACAGTTCTTCAATGTGGGCAGCTTTAAACCCTCATTCCAGCAGTGCCTGAAGAAGGCGCATCCCCAGTGTGCGCGCTCCTGTTCGCGCGTGTACTGCTCTTGGTCCCTCCTGCGCGCCTCTTCTTCAGCTCTGCGCTGCTCCTCCTCGTGGCGACGCTTCTGGTAGCGCTCTTTCTCTATTTGGCGCTGCCATTTGTTGAGGAGGATGCGCGATGTCACCCTGGGCTTAGGCCTGGATGATTCCCCAATCTCGATGTGGCTCTTAAGAATGCGGGGGGCGTCACCTTGTACCTGTTCCAGAGTCACCTAGCGCTCTGGGTCCACTGCTCCACCTTGCCTAGACCTGGCCGAGGTCAAGACCTTGACTTTCCCCTTCTCCTCGGCTGTTATCACATTGACAGAAAAGCCCACCATGTTCTGAGGAAAGGGGTGGCCGTCCAGCTTCATCTTGTTATCGAACTTGAGGTGATCCTCCTGGATGGCCTTACGGATCCTCATCACGAAGACCACCGCCAATCATTGATGGAGTGTGAGTCCCCTGTCATGGAAGCCACGGTAACGTTTTGCTTTAACTCCATCGGGCCGAAGCATAGAATGCCCCTCGGGCGGCTTGATTCGGCCTTCTTTCACTAAGAGCTCAAACAACTTATCAGCCTTCGTGATGTCAAAGTCATAAGTCCCCTTGGTACGCTTGACGCCGCGGTGATTCATTGTCAAGGGTTCCTTACCCCACATGATCTCTGCTGCAGCTACCTCCAATTCATCCTCAGAATCCTCGAACAGATCGGCTTTGTCCGGGGCGGTTGTAGATGTCGGCGACGTCGTCTTTGCTTGCCAAATTTGGTGTCCTTCTTGAGGCCATATGCCTGATTGCTCATCGGAGATAACTTCGTGATAGCTAGCCCGGGTTCTCAAATTCCATCCCAAATAGCTTCTCGCGCACGGCGGTAACATCCGGCGGACGGCCATATCGCCCGGCCGATCGTACGGCAAGTTCGGCGAGAAGCACATGCCTTTGACTTCCTCCGAATCTTCTAAGAAATTCCGGCGGTGTTTATTTGTGCCTTTGCTTCGGGGTGGCGAGATCAATCGGCTTCTTCTCGAGGCCGCCGCTGAAATAATGAGCGTGGAATTTACGCTCCAAGTCCTTCCATCGGCCACGCGATTCGGGAGGCGGGGGACGGGAACCATTGAAACGGCCGCGGACCTGTCGGCGAGGCGGGGAAGTAGCGAACCCACGAACGTCTCCTCGGCCGAGCACTCCCCAAGCCGCATGAGGTAACGAGCGATGTGCTCGGCCGTGCTCGTCTCGTCTGCCCCGAGAACTTTGTGAACTGCGGTGGCGGCTTCACCCTTGGCGGCAAGAGCACATTGTAGTACCATTCCGGGAACGGCGGCCTATAGGCGGGTCCCTGCATCTTTGGCTTGAGGCCGAACTGATTTTGCATCAATTCGGCCATCTTGCGCGCCAGGGCGTCCTCTTCTTGCGCGCTTGCAGCTGGCGCGTATCCTAGGTGCGGGAAGGCGTCGAACGCTCCGTAGTTTCCCACTTCGTGATAACCACCGCCGTACAAATTCCTCTGGAGCCAGTTGGTCGACGGAGCAATCCTCCGGCCGGGATCAAGTGGGGCCCCAGACGAGCCGAACGCTAGGTCTCCGTACGTAGGCTGGTACGGATCGGGCGTTGCACGGGCGACTTTGTCTTGCTCCGTGGTGGCGGCGGGAGGGGCCGACTTCCGAAGCTTGCAATCGGGGGCGGGCGGGCGCCCCCCCGGCGCCTGCGGAGGAGGTTGGAACGCTTGGCTTCGGAGCTGCGAGGAGGAGGCTGCTGTGGCTGGCTCCGTAGCGGCGGGCGAGAGCTTGATTCACCCCGGCTCACGGTGCTCCTCTGGACGGGCGCCTTGCCGAACGCTTGCTCCATGCCCGGGACAAAGATGGCCACCATCATCTGCTGGAGCGACCCGAGGAAAGCCTTGTTGTGCTTGGTAAGCATGTAATCTGCTGATTCTTGGAATACTCGCGCGCATTCCTCCTTTTCCTGCTGAGATGTGGCATCGCTCTCTCCTGGCAGCAGCACCCTGGGCATCTCGTTCTTCAGATACGGGACGCCACTTCTATTCTTCTTAAACGACATCAGACACTTCTGCTGAAATTGGTCCACGACGTCTTGGAGTTCCTGCCGCTGCTCTGGAGAAAGATCTTCGAGGTTGACATCCCTGAGGTCTGAGATTTCAGGCATCTTGAACCAATTCGGCTGTAGTCCCACCAGGCGTGCCAAAAAGTGTGTTGACGCGAAAAGTGCACTCAACACCAATCACACAGCAAGCCGAACAAAGCTGGCTTCACACGCGCAGAGAGCGAAAGACGTGCCAGTCAATTTTTCTTGAAAATTAACAAAAGATAAGGCAGTTAGATATCAAAGCTTGGAACTTGCCGGGTGGTACCAGACAGTTCCATATTTACGGCTAAAAAGCCAAATGAGATGACACATAGGTATGGAAAGCTATCTGCCAAAGAACCACGACCATTCGGGAGACCACAAAGGGGAAAAAGTAACACTGCCGAATGGATGACGTAAGCATGACAACGATCGGTCTTTGTTTGAACAAAGATGCATGTGCACGAGACCATGACCGATCCCCATGAAGATTAACATTAAATAAATAAATAAAGTAAAGCACGAACATGATCATGTATTAAACAAGCATGCATAGATCCAAAGCACTAGTCTTCTGCATGTCTAGTCACTTTAAAACCCGTCGGGTACGATATCAAACAAATCTATCCACCGCATGATACAACTTGCATGAAAAACCGTACCACTTTCCACAAATAGATCTATCCACCGCATGATACAATCTAAATATGGAAAGCTAAAAGCAAACATCATTTAAAGCATGAATAACGCACGTGATCTACTCGTGAAGAAACATAACCGAATGCAGCTGAACAGCCGATTCGGGGTCCATGAAGAAGGAACAAACATTACCACGAGAAATCTAATCCACCGGATGACTAGCTCCAAAGCAACCCAAAAACCTGCATCTACCGCATGATACCCGGCTCTTTCAAGATTTATACAAACATAAGCAAGCTTGAACCCGCAACACGTAACAACCTAGATCGATTCGGTTTCGGCTATCGGAAAGCACAAGATCCACGTGTTAAAACATGAAACCTACTCGAACAAGGATCATAAAAGAGATATAGCCGATCCAAACCCATCTAGATTGGGCAAAGATGTGTTACATGAATTAAAACATAAAGTAAAACTCAAGTTAACACGGGGTAACTTAATGAATCTATTGGATCTTGCCAAAATCCAATAGAGCCGATAACTAGCTTCAAGCTAGATCTTAGCCTACCGCATGACTCATGATCTAACAAGAAACCCTCTTGAACCAAGCTTGAATCTACCGCATGACACGAAGCATGGTAACAAGACTACTTGCATCAGATCTAAATCCACCGCATGATACTAGACATGATACAAGGTTGCCGGTACTCACGGAGGTCGACGGATCGATTGGCCCTCTCGAAGAACTCGACGACACGACAAGGACTCTAGGGTTTGGCGTAAGGCCGGTGTGTATTGAAGAATGATTGTGTCTGTTACATACATTCAGGGGTCGTATTTATACCCTGTTGAGTACAACTGCGAATGGATTCGTTGCCTAACTAAGCTCGATCGCCTATCCATCCATTCGTCTCCCCGATTGAGCCACGTCACGAGTCCAATCCCGCAAAAATCAGCTCTCTTGTTCCTTTCTTTGAAGCCGGAGCGGATAGCCGGCCGCGGATCTCTTTGCCGAAAATCTCTGAAAATATCCTTCCTTCCACCAGACGGACTCTTTTTCGAACCGGACCCACAAGTCAGACTCCTTACCAAATTTTGGTGTTAACACGGCGCCCCCGTGCTCGCAACACCACGCCGGGCACTGTTACAACCACTCTGGCGCCGTGAGGAACGGGACGCCGCCACGCACCCTTGTATCCGTACGGATCGTCGTCAACAGCCTCCTCAAGCCCATCTGAGGACGCCACGGTCAACCATTGCGCCCCTACCCTCGAAGCTGCCACTGTTCGGGTACAAGACACGCCATGATGACTGGATCGTGGCAAGGACCGTCAAGCCGCCAACTCTGCGGCACTGCACACCATACTTCCCCATGTAGCTGAGTAGTGCGGCATGCTTGTAATTCGCCCTCTCCTTGACCTATAAAAGGAAGGTGAACCCCTTCGCCGCAGGGGACAAGGGGACATCAGACGTCTAGTAAGGAACACCACGCACACACTCCCCAATTCTCCCACAACATCTGAACTCACTTAGATCACTTCACCAGGGACTTGGAGGCCACGTCTCCTCTCCCGCCTTGCTTGTAGCCACCCCACTACGGGCACCCGGTCTTTGAGCAATACGGTGCCCGAGCACACCACTGCTGGACGTACGGCCCCCGGCCGGAACCAGGATAAATCTTGTGTCTTTAGTTGCTTAGCATCGACCATTGAGGGATAGACCTTGGCGCTTATTACTAGTTAGTGTCGGGACGCTGCACCAACAGTTGGCGCCCACCGTGGGGCATGCGAGCGCTGAAGGTCCATCCGTCATCAACTCCCTCCATGGTGATTCGCACTGAGTACCGCGGCACGCGTTACTCCATGGGCAGCTCGGACCCCCTCCCCGCCGGATTCGGGGGTCGGTTGCGGGGCACGAACTTCCGGAGCTACGGGGAACGGCTGCACGATGCGCCTCACCAACGCGTGAGGAACTTCGCGCGCGGCGCCAGCGGGTCCCGCCCCGGTCGCCGGCCCCCGCACGAGCCGCGGCGACGCCGGCGCACCGCCGGCACGGACGCGGCGGGCCCATCGGCATCACGGCGCCGCCGCCGCTCCCGGCCGGCACTCGCGCCGGGTGTGGTCGGAGCGACGGCACGGCGGGCGCGTTGCCTCACAACGCGGCGCGCCGTCGGCACAACGGCGCCGCCCGGCGGGGGGCGCACGGTCTCGGCCGCGCTTCTCCATCGGTTTGCGTGGCGCCACGGCGGCCTACACCGCCAATGCCAGCACCACGATGCGCAGGGTTCCCCCTGGCCACCACGTTTTTGTCGCCAGGGATCCTAACGCCTCCGCCGGTGACGAGTCATCCCTAGGCTCTCTCGACGCGTTGCCACCCGCTACCTCGGACGGGTACGCGGAGTGGGACTTCTCCGGCGTGCCGGACCCAGTAATGTTCAGGCGATTCCTCGATGCCATGGACTACTGGTTCGGCTGCTCTGATGACTCAAGCACGGGGAGCTACGACCCCGCGTGGGAGTGCTGCGTCGTCATCGCCAACGACCCAGCAAATGCCACCGGTGCAACGGGCGCCGGCGATGGAGAGGTTCCGCCTGCTCTAGGGACCGCTTCGCGCCTGGCTGCGGGGTCAAGCGCCCCTGCTCCTGCACCCCCAACAGGGGCCGATATCAACGCGCAGCTGGCCCAAGCCCGTGAGCTCGAGGCCAAGCTGGCGGAAGAGTATCGGACGGTGTGGTTGCTCCGCGCCTCTATGGCGGGGGAAGCCTCTACGCGCGGCAAACGCGCACGTGAGCTGGGCATACAGGCCCGCGACCGCATTAATGCCGATTTCAACGTCGACAACCCAGATACACCTCCGCGAGCGAGCCAAAAGCTCATTGCCGCCGCAACGCGCTGCGCGGGCCATGCCCCGCCCCTCGACACCCGAGGCGCAAAACACCGCACCGTGAGGCGCGGACGCTCATCGAGCAAGCGGCCGTCCGGCGGGCGAGAGCTCGGCGTCCCGCATCCGCCGGCGGGGGGACGCGCGGGACAATGGGGGCGCGCGGGGGGCCCGAACCCTCGGTACATGCGGGTAGAGCAACGGAGCACCCCGCCAACCCGGGGCGCACGCCGGCCAAGGAACGGCTCCTCGAGACGCGTGGGCGAGGGCGCGGGACGGCGACGCCCGCAATGTCATCAACGCTCGGCGGACGAGCAAAGCGGAGGCGCGGGCGGCCACAGGCTACCACCCCCGATGGGGTGGACGCTACGACAGCGATGAAGACCACTCGCCAACGCCGGAACCCCGGGGACCCGCGTGTTCGGCGGGAGATCCGCGCAGCGGCCTTCCCCCAGCGCTTCCGCCAGCCTACGACCATCGTCAAGTACAACGGGGAGACGGATCCCCGCGTGTGGCTCAACGACTACCGCCTGGCGTGCCAGCTGGGCGGAGCCACCAGTGACGAGGTCATCATCCGCAACCTCCCCCTACACCTCGCCAACTCGGCCCGGACATGGCTCAAGCACCGCCCGGCCGGTCGGATCCTGGCCGCGGGATGACTTGGTCCGCACGTTCGTCAGCAACTTCCAGGGCACGTACGTACTCCCAGGGAACTCCTGGGACTTGCGCTCCTGCACCCAGAAGCCCGGAGAGTCGCTCCGGGACATCATATGGCGCTTCTCCAAGCGCTGCACGGAGCTCCCCAGCGTGGCGCAATCCGAGACTGTGCACGCCTTCCTCGAGGGCACCACGTGCCGGGACCTCGTGCGCGAGTTGGGGCGCGGCCCGCCGGTCGACTCGAACGGGCGGTCGATATCGCCACCGATTTTGCTTCGGGCGAAGAGGCGGTGCGGGCGATCTTCGACGGCAAGAAGGGCAAGCGCACGGACGACGCGCCGCGGAGGGCGGCAAGTCCAAGGAGCTCCCTTTGGAAGGACAAGCGAGGCAAGAAGGGGGAAGAAGGCGCGCCGTGAGGCGCGCGAGCAGGGACGCGACGGCAACGACACCGAGGCCCTTGCTGTTGACCCGGCTCGACGGGGCCCTCGACCGGCCCCTCGAGGTCCGGGGGTGTTCGATGACATGCTAAAGAAGCCATGCCCCTACCACAAGACACCGGTGAACCAAACCCTCGAGCAATGCGACTTGCTCAAGCGGTTCTATGGCCGCGCCGCTGCGAAGGACGCCGAAGCCAAGAAGGACGGGGGTGATGGTGACGCCGGCGGCTTCCCCGCTGTGGAAAACGTGTTCCTCATCTTCGGGGGGCCAACCGTCGACATGTTGAGCCGCTAGCGCAAGCGGGAGCGGCACGAGGTTCTCACCGCGGAGAAAGCACCTCCCCTCCTTCCTTGGCGGTCGGAGGATGCCATCACCTTCGGCCCGCGAGGATCACCCGAACCGCATCCCTAACCGGGCCGGTACCCAGCGGTGGTCGACCGGTCATTGGGAACGCGCGCGCGCGGTTCTCGAAGGTCCTAATGGACGGAGGCGGCGGCCTCAATATCCTCTACGCGCACACGGTGCGCTTGCTGGGGATCGGGTTGGACCGAGTGCCGGCCCGGCACGACGTCGTTCCATGGCGTCGCGCCGGGCAAGCGCGTCCAGCCCCTTGGGCAGATCGATCTGCCTGTTTGGTTCGGCACTCCGAGCAACTACCGCAAGGAGATGCTCACCTTCGAGGTGGTGGGGTTCAGGGGCGCGTATCACGCTATACTTGGGCGACCCTGCTACGCCAAGTTTATGGCTGTCCCCAACTACACCTATCTCAAGATTAAGATGCCGGGACCGAACGGCATCATCACCGTAGGCTCGTCCATAGAGCACGCCTTCGACTGCGACGTCGAATGCGTGGAGCACGCGGAAGCGCTAGCGCTGGATGAAGCGCTGGTGACCAACTTGGAGAAGATGGTCAACGAGGACCTCGACTCCACCACCAAGCACGCCGGCAACTTCGAGGCCGTGGAGTAGACCAAGGAAGTGCCCCTCGACCCTGCTGCCCCCGAGGGCAAGGCGTTGAGGGTCAGTTCCACCCTCGACCCGAAATAGGAAGTGGTGCTCATCGACTTCCTCCGCGCCAACGCCAACATCTTCGCGTGGAGTCCCTCGGACATGCCAGGCATCCCGAGGGAGGTCGCCGAGCACTCCCTTGACATCCTACCTCACTCCCGCGCCGTGCAGCAACGGCTCCGCCGCTTCGACGAGGAGCGGCGGCGGGCGATCGGAGCGGAGCGGCGGAAGCTCCTTGAGGCTGGGTTCATCAAGGAAGTGTTCCACCCTACGTGGCTAGCCAATCCTGTACTAGTAAAGAAAAAGAATGGGAAGTGGCGGATGTGTGTAGACTACACCAGTCTTAATAAAGCATGTCCAAAAGTTCCTTTTCCTTTGCCACGTATCGATCAAATTGTTGATTCGACCGCCGGGTGTGAGCTACTTTGCTTCCTTGATGCCTATTCCGGGTACCACCAAATCAAGATGAAGGAGTCCGACCAGCTCGCGACTTCATTCATCACGCCGTTCGGGATGTATTGTTACGTCACGATGCCGTTCGGCCTCCGGAACGTGGGTGCAACGTACCAACGGTGCATGCAGCACGTTTTCGGAGATCACATCGATCGGACCGTCGAGACGTACGTGGACGACATAGCCGTGAAAACCAGGAAGGTGGACGACCTGGTTGGCGACCTGAGCATCGCGTTCGGCTGCCTACGGGCCAACGGGGGTAGGCGAACCCCCGAAAAAATGTGTCTTTGGCGTGCCGCGGGGCATGCTTCTAGGATACATAGTCTCCCAGCGAGGCATCGAGGCCAACCCCGACAAAGTTGCAGCCCTCGAGCGAATGGGTCCGATTCGAGACCTCAAAGGGGTACAAATGGTGCTGGGGTGCCTCTCCGCCTTGAGCCGCTTCATGTCGCGGCTCGGCGAGAAAGGCTTGCCCCTCTACCGCCTCCTCAAGAAGCACGAGCGCTTCTCCTGGACCACCGAGGCCCAAGAGGCGCTTGACAAGCTGAAGGCATCCTTGACTCACACCCCGATCCTCACACCAACGCGAGACGGCGAACCTTTGCACCTCTACGTGGCTGCGACTACCCAGGTGGTCAGCGCCGTGATCGTGGTAGAGCGCACGGAGGAGGGGCACGCCTTGCCGGTTCAGCGGCCGGTGTACTACATCAGCGAGGTCTTGTCCGACACCAAGGCGCGCTACCCTCAAGTCCAGAAGCTGCTCTACGCAGTGGTCCTCGCGCGGCGCAAGCTTCGCCACTACTTCGAGGCCCACCCTGTCACGGTGGTTTCCTCCTTTCCACTAGGAGAGATCATCCGCAATCCAGACGCAGCGGGCAGGATCGCCAAGTGGTCGGTGGAGCTGATGGGCGAAACGCTCGCCTACGCCCCGCGCAAGGCCATCAAGTCCCAGATCTTGGCAGATTTCGTTGCCGAGTGGACGGGACACACAATTGCGCGCTGCGGATCCGAGGGCGAGTCTTTGGACTGCGTACTTCGACGGCTCGGTAATGAAGACCGGGGCGGGCGCGGGCCTGCTCTTCATGTCACCCCTCGGGGAGCACATGCGGTACGCAGTATGCCTCCATTTCCCCGCGTCAAACAACATGGCTGAGTACGAGGCCCTACTCTGCGGCCTCAAGATCGCCATCGAGATAGGCGTCAAACGCCTCGACGTGCGGGGAGATTCGCAGCTCGTGATCGACCAAGTCATGAAAAACGCGAGCTGCCACGACGACAAGATGAAGCATACTGCAAGGCCGTGTGGGCCCTCGAGGACAAGTTCTACAGCATCGAGCTTAATCACGTGCCCCGCCGGTACAACGAGGAGGCGGGCGAGCTTGCAAAGATCGCGTCGGGGCGAATCACTGTCCCCCAGAACGTCTTCGCCCGAGATATCGCCCAACCGTCCGTCACCCTCGAGCCGCACCCCTCGAACCACACGGAACCCTCGGGGGCTCCCTCGAGTCCAGCAGGCGCAGAGCCCATGGACGAGGAGCCCTCGAACGAGGCGTACGTGCTCTCCCTCCTCGAGGGGTACGGCGCCAGCAAGGCCGAGGCCATGGACATCGAGCCGGCCCCCGGCAGGGTGGACTGGCGCGATAAATACATCACCTGGATGGGTCGAGGGGAACTCCCCTCGGACCGATCCGAGGCCAGGCGCATTGCCAGGATGGCCAAATCTTTTGCCCTCGTCGACGGCGAGCTGTACAAGCGCGCCGCCTCCGGCATCCTGCAGCGATGCGTGCCCATCCCCGAGGGGCGCGAGCTCCTCCGGGACATTCACGCGGGCATCTGCGGCCACCATGCCGCGCCCCGCACCCTCGTAGGCCACGTGTTCCGCCAAGGCTTTTACTGGCCCACCGTGATCGCAGATGCCAGCGAGATCGTGCGCACCTGTGAAGGGTGCCAATTCTACGCCCGAAAATCCAACCTCCCTGCGCACGTCCTGCAGACCATCCCCATTACATGGCCTTTCGCTGTGTGGGGGCTGGACATCATCGGGCCCTTGCGAAAGGCGCCCGGGGGCTTCACCCACCTGTTGGTCGCGATTGACAAATTTTCCAAATGGGTGGAGGTACGCCCCATCACGAACCTCAGGGCCGAGCAAGCGATGACGTTCTTCACCGACATCGTCCATCGTTTTGGAGTACCGAACTCCATCATCACCGACAACGGGTCCCAGTTCACGGGCAGGAAATTCCTGGAGTTTTGCAACAAATTCCACATCCGTGTGGACTGGGCAGCTGTGGCACACCCATAGACCAACGGCCAAGTGGAGCGTGCCAACGGCATGATCCTACAAGGCCTCAAGCCCAGAATTTTCGACCAACTGAACAAGTCTGGTCGGAAATGGCTCCAGGAACTGCCTGCGGTCGTGTGGAGCCTAAGGACCACCCCGAGCAGAGCCACCGGGTTCACCCCGTTCTTTCTAGTCCATGGCGCGAAGGCCGTCCTCCCCACGGACTTAGAATATGGGTCACCCAGGGTGCGAGGCTATGACGAGGACACCAACCAGCGGGCCCGCGAGGACTCACTAGACCAGCTGGATGAAGCGCGCCTCGTGGCCCTAATGCATTCCGCAAGATACCAGCAGTCCCTAAGACGCTACCAGGCTCGGAAGATACGCCAACGGGACTTCAGTGAGGGGGATTTGGTCCTAAGGCTACGCCAAGACAATCGAGGACGCCACAAGCTATCACCTCCGTGGGAGGGACCCTACGTCGTGGTGAAGGTGCTCAAGCCCGGCACGTACAAGCTAGCCAATGAGGACGGCGAAGAACTCACCAACGCTTGGAACATCCAGCAGCTACGTCGCTTCTACCCCTAGCTAGGATTTCCAAGTTTTTTCTGTTGTAAATTGCAAAGCCCAACACCCCAGTTGGCGGCACAAATGTAAATAGCAACAATTCAATAAAAAGGGCAACTCGGCTTTCCCCTGAAACCCAAGTCACCCTCGGGGGCTACTACGGGGGGCATCCCCCCCCCAAAAAAATGGTCCCATTTTTTTGCAAAAAACCCACGTGCGCTAAGTTTGGCTCAACCTTAGCCTCGAGCAAAGTTCAAACAGGGCGCGGACGGCCTAGCGGAAAGGATGCGTGAGACAGAGATAGCCCATGCCTCCACGAGGATACGGCCCTTCTCTCTTGCCTCCAGACCAGCAGGCTGCTCGCGAAAATCAAACTCCCCTAACTCGAATTTACTCAGGCAAAGGAAGAAACAAAACAGCGCCACAAAAATAACAAACATCATTTGCTCCCACAAGTGTTTGAAACAAAATGATTGTTCATTTACACGGCCACGTGGCCCATACGCTAACATACAAACAAAAAAGGGCCTGGCGCCCAGCAGTCTTCAGGCTTGAGGAGCATCAGCGTCAGCGGCGTCCGGAAACAGGAACTCCTCGAAGGCTTCGGCAAGCGCCCCGGCGGCATCAGCGGCCAGTGCGTCCGCGTGCTCCATCGCCACCTCGTCCTCGACGCCCTCCGGGACGACGTAGCCTTCCGCCACGGCCTCGAAGTTGATCTCGTAGTGGGACCGCACCACCCCAGAGCACGGCGCATGCGCCCAGAGACGTGCCCGCCGAGGGCGCGCAGGCGACTAGCCAACGAGCTTCCAGCCTGCGCCTCGCCCTCCTCCATGGCCTGGCAGGTCTCAAGGGCCGCGGAATGCAGCTCCAACAGCTCCCGCTCGGAGGAGTTGTAGGAAGCCTGTAGCGCCTCGGCCCGGTCGGTCGCGTGCCCCAGCGCGGTGCGCAGGCCTGAACGTTACCAGCGAAAGAAATCATAAGGGAGAACGAACCCTCAAAGGAAAGATCAGCAAAACAAGAGACGAAACGGTGACCTACCTTCAACCTGCTTCTTCTCCACCTCGAGGGCGCGGCGCTCGGCCTCGACCGCTTGCTGCAGGCTGACGACGGTGGCGCTCTGCTCCTTGAGGGACTGCTCCTGATCCGCACTCGTAACGCTGAGAGCTACCAGCTTGCCCTCGAGCTTCGAGACATCAGCGTTCCGCTCCTCCAGCGACTTCTGCGCCGCCTCACGAGGGGTACACTCCCGCTCGAGCGCCGACCGGGCATCGGCAAGAGCGGTCCGCTCTGCTGGAGGCCGCCCCTCGGCCCCCTGGCGGGCGGTACGCTCTTGCGGAGCTCGTCCTCCGCCGTGGCGAGCGCAGCGACCTTGGCGTCGAGGGTGGCTTTCAGCTCGTCGGCCTCCTTGGCCTTCTGCTCAGCCGCGCGCGCCCTCTCCTTGGCCTGGCTCTGCTGGGCCTGCGCCTCCCGGAGCCACGTGCAGAGCTCCCGGTTGTCAGCCCGGACGGTGCTCACCTCCGCCTCCCAGTTGGACGCCACCGTGCACACCTTCTCCAGATTCCCCCGCACCTGCTGCAGCGCCTCATCCCGATCGATGAGGGTTGTGCAAATCCGCTCGAGGGTGGGGGCGCGCCGCAGCCTGCTTTTCGTACTCCAGGGGCTGGTCACGTAGGGCCTCAGCCCGGTACGACAGCCAGCCGTCCGGGGTCCCCAAGGCGTCTGCGAGCGCGTCGAATGCATCACGCTGCTCCCGGAGCTGTCGAAGCTCGGCACTCATCCGGTCAAAGGCGCCATACTTATCGCGGGCGCGATCCTCGAGCTCCTGCCGCCAACGGACCGAAACCAATAAGCGTCGCGTCGCAAGAAACAAGCACGAAGACGACGAAATCAAAGAAAAGGGCCAACAGTGCCTCACCTGGAAGACGCGCCACGCCGGGCCGCCGTGGATCCGCAGCGCCTCATTCAACGCCCGGTTGAGTGCGGCGCCGTGGCCACGGAGTTCCCCCCACAGCTGCTGCTCCTCTTGAGCGTCAGCGAAGGCGGGCGGCTCGTCGACACGCTCCTCTCTCGGAGCAGAGCGGCCGGCGCGGGAAGAAGAAGCCTCGGCGCCGAGCCCTCGACCTCTGGCCACCATGTGGCCATCCCACCACCTCACGAGTACCCCCTCCTGGGACTCGGGGAACGGCATGGGCAGGTTCACCCACTGGTCCCACCCGGGCGGCGGGGAGTCATCGTCCGGGATCTCCACCGCCACCACCCGGGAGCTACCGGCAAGCGCGGGCTCCTGCTGCGTCCCCACCGCGGCCTCCGGCCGCGTCTCTGCGGCCGCGGGCGCGGGTGGCCCTCCATGGCGGAGCGCCGCCGGCAATGCCGCCGCAACCGGTGCCGCCGGCCGCGCCTCCGCCTCCCGCCTTGCCCTGCGCAGCGACCGCCGTCCGCCGCGCCTCCTCCACAACCGGGCGCCGCCGCTCCTCGGCAACCGCCGGGCGGCGGCTCGGCGGGCGAGGCCGCCAAGCGTGGCCTCGAGGCTCCGGCGCGCCCCGCGAACTCGCACTCGGCGCGTCGCCGCCTCGCTCGCCCCCGCCCGCGGCGCCCGCCCGACGAGCGCCGGCGGGTAGGGACAGACGTATCTGCCCTCAGCACCTTGGCCGGTGCGAGGGGAGGCACGGTTGGCACCACCTTGCGGAGACACAAACAAACTGTCAGATTCCCGCCTGACGGGCACGCGACCCCTCGAAAGACGATCCCTTACCTCGAGGAGGAGAAGGCGCGCTTCCTCTTCCTTGAGGTCCCCGCTGACGTTGCGGGTGCGGCCGGCGCGACCGCCACCGCACCTCCGTCCATCTCCACCGCGCGCGTGGGCGCCTCCACCGCGCGCGCGGACGCCTTCGAGGGCGCACGGCGGCGCCTCCGCGGCCCGCACCGCCTCTGTCGTCGATTGCCTGGGCCCGCCCCAGGCGATGCCGCTCTTGCCACCGGAGCCGGCTCCGGTGACGGGGGTGCAGGCTCCCACCTATCGGGGAAGGCCTGCCCCCTGACCTCTTCCTCCTATCCCTCCTCCTCGTCCGATGACGAGTACTCCTCGGTCCCCGGCGAGGAGAGCCCCTGCTGCTCGCGCAGCTGGAACTCCTCGCTCCTCCGCTCACGGCGCTCCCTGTGCCGCGTCGCACGCTCCCTCCTGTGAGCCACTCACTCCCGCTCTCGCTGCTGCACCGCGCGCGCGAGCGTGCGAGAAAGGGGGTGGGCGGCTCGGACTTCGCGGTGCTCACGCTCACCAACTGCAGGCAAAACATCAAAATGCGTCAACAACCCGGAGAACTAGCAAAATTGAAAACGAAATCAAGAATTCCACTCACCAGTGGGCCGGTGGGCAGCATCTCAAGATCCCACAGGGCCTTTTCGTTGTAGCACCCAGACTTGAGGTCGATGGCGCGCCACGCTCGGGTAGTCGCGTAGTCCCGCAGCAAGGGGCCCGGCAGCGACCGCGACTTCGCCAACGCGACGGGGTCCGCCTACTCGGTCATCTCGAAGATGCGGAGCGGCCTCTCCATCAAGGGGACGATCCGCCGATGGTGGAGGTGGGCGAGGACGACTTCCGCATTCAGCCCGCGGCCCGCCAGATTCCTCAGCGCGGCCAGGAGCGAGTCCCACCGCGCCTGGTGCTGGGGGGGACACCCCGTGGTACCAGGAGGCGGGCCTCTCCCGGAGCACTAGGCCGGTGTAGGGGGAGGCCGGGCTCGTCGTTGCGGAGGTAGAACCACCCCCGCTCCCAGTCTGCATTGTTGGTTGTCATCGTGCAGGGGTGTAGTCGTCCTTGCGCTGGCTCCGCACGGCGAGCGACATGCCACCGACACGCACCGCGCGGCGGGTCCTCGTCTCCGTCGTCGGCAGCGTGTACAGCTCCGCGCGGAAGAGATGAACCCAGAGATCCCAGTTCACCGGGATCCCCGGGAAGCCCTCGCAGATGCCAACAAATGTGGCCGCCTGCGAGATCGCGTTTGGCGCGAAGTTGTGGAGCTCCACGCCGTAGTGGTGACAGAGAGCCCGCATGAAACGGCTCGCCGGCGCCATGAAGCCCCGCTCATGGAAGCGGACGAAGCTGACCACGTCGCCGCTCGGAGGGTTGGGCGCCCGCCCCCTTTCCGACTGCACGATCCATGCGGCCGGCCGTCCATCCTCGTTCGCCGCCAGCTGGCCACCGGTTGCGGGGGCCGGTTCGGGGGCCAGCCGTGTCACCGTCGAGCGCTCCCACGCCAACGGGTCGATGATGATGAGAGGCGGCTGGGGCGCCATGCGAGCGGGCGAAGAGGCGAAGGACAAGGAACAAGAAGAGCTCCGAGAGGAGAGAAGTGCAATGGCGAGAGCGGCTCAAGGGATAGAGCGCAAGAGGCAAGAACGGCGAGTGCTAAACGCAAAGGTAAAGACCGCCCATTCCCCTTCTATTGGATTTATAGGCCGCAGGCGTGCTCTCCGGAGCGCACGCCCCGCGCGCGTGCTTGCTTGGCCGGAATATTCCCTCACCGACGGACGGGCCCCACCATGACCGCGGCAGCCACGCAACCGCCCGCAGGCCATCATCACGGCGCGGTAGCAAGGGGGGAGCCGTGGCGGGCGGTCACATCCGCCCGCCCCTCCCGCCCACTACGCGCGCGGCCGCGGCGCACGAAAGGCGCGCCCGCGGCGCGAGATTTCAGTCGCGACTGCGAGCATTTAATGGCCCTGTCCCTTACTGAGTAAGGTAGACCCTCGAAGCGGCCCGAGCCCTTGGCTCAAATTAACACGACCCTCGACGGGTGCAAACATCGACCGGTGGCCTCGAAGCCCGTTTGAAGTAAACGGGCACTACAGGTGCCCTCGATTCACAAAAAGCTACTGATCAGCGGCTCGGGGGCTGGCACGGCCATGGACCCTCGAAACCTGCAGATGCGAAAGACAGGGGCGCCCAGCCGCCACCCCGCACGACCCTACTGATCAGCGGTTCGAGGGCTGACACGATTAGGGGCCCTCGAAACCCGCAGATGCGAAAGACGGGGGCGCCCAGCCGCCACCCCGCACGGCCCTACTGATCAGAGGTTCGGAGCCTGACCTTCAACGAGTTCGAACAGGCGCCCCAGATCACCAGAGTCAGGGATGACGAGGGCACGCGCATTCGAGCCTTTCCTCGAGCCCACCGGCTCGAGGGTGCCCCACATGTCGTGTTCGAGAGCCAGCGAGGGCAGCTAGCCGGGGGGATCCCACCGAGGGAGAGCTTCCGCGCCCTCGGTCCCTAGCGAATGGGACCGAGGCCCCACCTAGCAAACCCACGCAAGCGCTTTAATGGACGCGTCTCCGGACCGCGCAGCCTACCCTTATCGAACGGGGCATGGGCGTCCACTCGAACCACCCACTAACAGCTCAATGAGGAATCCGCAATCCGCGACCCGATCGATGGGGGTTGCGGAAACCTCACCCTCCGTCCCGCGGAGGGACGGCGAGGGCGCGTTAAAAGCAAGTCGGAGAGCTCGCCCCGATCGCATTGAATGGGCCCAGGCTCGGGGGCTTGACGCATGGCTACACCTCCTCGGTTGCACCGGCCGCAGGTAGTGCCAGTTGCGCGTGCGTCACCGAAGCCGGCTGGAACATCGCCGACGCCGGTTGAGATAAGCACCACGCCCACTGACCAGACTCCGTGGTAAAACCCCTGCAGGAGCACCCACGCTCCTGCAGGGCTTCGGGGGCTAGACCCGCGGGTCTGCTGACGCGGCCCCACGGAAAGCATTAGCAACCAGGGGGGAAGGATGTCCTATCAGTAGGCTTCAGCATCTGTGGGAGCCTGGCCGGCAAACCCGCAGATGCTCGGGGGCTACTGTCGGGGACAGCCCTGAGGGTCCCCTAAAACAACCGGGGAAATCCTGCTTAAAACCTGCAAAAACCAAAGTGAAACACCTCTCACTTAAGCACACACACGGGGCACGGCCCACACTGCGGTGGTCCCCGCGGCCCACCGGAGTGACCCACTCAAAGGCCCCCTCGAGCAAGTTCCGCCTCGCTCGAGGGTTCACACCTCCCTCGAGTAGGTTCCGCCTCGCTCGAGGGTTCACGGCCCCCTCGAGCGGGCTCCGCTTCACTCGAGGGTTCACGGCCCCCTCGAGCGGGCTCCGCCTCGCTCGAGGGTTCGCCTCCGCCTCGCTCGAGGCTCCCTCGCATGCACGCCCATTCCTGCACGCGGGTACGGGCATTTAATGCTCTGACACGGCAGGGCGGCACCATCATGCGCCTGGGAATCATGCCCCGGACCTGTTGCGCCAACTCCCTAGGGGGAACCCATCCCCGCCACTGTGGGGGACTGTGCGACGTGGCCGGTGTCAGCCCCGTGACACCGCGCCACCTACTCTCGTACGGCTAACACGCCGCGCCCTCGAAGAAGGGCCGGCCACACCCTCGAACCACTTTCTTGTGAACTTGCAGGGCCAGGTCATGACGCTAGGCCGGTGAGATGCCATCCCCGCCACTGTTGGTCCTGTGCGGCGCCCCCGTGCTCGCAACACCACGCCGGGCACTGTTACAACCACTCTGGCGCCGTGAGGAACGGGACGCCGCCACGCCTGCCACTGTATCCCGTACGGATCGTCGTCAACAGCCTCCTCAAGCCCATCTGAGGACGCCACGGTCAACCATTGCGCCCCTACCCTCGAAGCTGCCACTGTTCGGGTACAAGACACGCCATGATGACTGGATCGTGGCAAGGACCGTCAAGGCGGCCGCCAACTCTGCGGCGCTGCACACCATACTTCCCCATGTAGCTGAGTAGTACGGCATGCTTGTAATTCGCCCTCTCCTTGGCCTATAAAAGGAAGGTGAACCCCTTCGCCGCAGGGAACAAGGGGACATCAGACGTCTAGTAAGGAACACCACGCACACACTCCCCAATTCTCCCACAACATCTGAACTCACTTAGATCACTTCACCAGCGACTTGGAGGCCACGTCTCCTCTCCCGCCTTGCTTGTAGCCGCCCCACTACAGGCACCCCGGTGCTGAGCAATACAGTGCCACGAGCACACCACTACTAGACGTACGGCCCCCGGCCGGAACCAGGATAAATCTTGTGTCTTTAGTTGCTTAGCATCGACCATTGAGGGATAGACCTTGGCGCTTATTACTAGTTAGTGTCGGGACTACATTCCGCACCGATAGAGTGTGTGTGTGGCGAGTCGCAATTCTCACAACCAAGATACCTAGTGCGCTCCTAGTGGCAATCATGTGGCTGCAGCGCACATGACGCCCTAGGTTCTGTTACGGAACCTTTAGTTATGGGATAACAATGTCACCAACACCAAGGATAGAGTGGGAGATATTGAAAACACCTCATGCATATGCACGTTAGTTCACTCAAGGTTCCCAATGCACATGCTATGCAAATGCATGCTCAAGAGGGACATAATCATTTATTTATTTTTGAAAAGGTTGCGAGCAAGACCATGACAAAAGGCTCATGATCGAAAGTTCAAATAACCGGACAAGGATATCTATACTAAGAATATCTTAGTGTTTCAACACGTTCAAGGATAACAGAGTTGGGGAAAATATAAATCGACGGAGATGACATGTTGATAGGAGGATCACCATTGAGATTGAATTCTAAGATCAAGACATTCTCACTGACATAGCAGAATAGCATAAGTTCTTTTCTCCGGCTGAGCATTGCTGGGTAGTCACGTGCACAAGGCACAGTTTAGGTCAACAAAGAAGAGTACAGGTTCACCAATGCTCATAGATTCCATTTTGCTAATGTGGACCCAAAGTTTAGATGTAAAGTTGCTCAGAAATAAATTTCAAAAAACAGCTAACTAATGTTGTTTCAAACATAAATGACAGCCATCATAATTAATGTTTGCTCTGGTAATAGCAACATAAATTCATGTTTACAAAATAATATGATTCATATCATGAGAACATGTCTATGTTGATTCATCAAAATATAACTTCCTAACAGCATCTTGTGTTGTAGCAGATTGATCAACTCCCATTAAGAGACTTGTGTACCCTCCTGGTACGTATGGAAGATCCATTGTGTACGAATTTGCAAATGAATTGAACTGGAGCATTGTGACATTAGTATATTCACCTTGGATGAAAGGAGCATTCATGGTTGAAGATGCCCCGACATTAAAATCCTGTATAAACGACAAGAAAGTGTTCAGAAATCATGTTTGTAATGGAATAAATTGTGATAATAGGTAATGTATTACAATTATTTGGTTTGTCTCAATGCGTTCGTCTCTTGTTTGGATATCAACTTGTTCCATATTGTCACCTGGAATGCAATAAATATGATGAATAAATAATTAGAATAAATTTTACACTAAAACAAAAGTTATCGGACATGTCACTACCTTTCTTCTGGGCAGCCTTCTTCCTCTTCCTCCCCTGGGTTCTTCTCAAGAACATTTTTAAAACGTGTCTCCTTTGGACCTTTTATGACTGGAGGGATTCTGAATGATATTACACCATTTAGTGGATCTAGGACACATTCATTTGGAGTAAGGGAAATCTCATTGGATTTTTCATAATACCTCTCACTTAGATAAGTATCTGCCTCCAAGTTCAAGTCATGCATGGCTTTCTGGATTTTATCAAGTAATTCTTTTGATGAGGAACACTTCAATGCAAGAGATGTGGTCTGTCGAGATATAAGTGTTGCCTGTGCATTCAAATCTCCCTGCTCTTATCTTTTTTTGTTTCAATATAAAATCCACTTTTAGCATATTTTGTCCATCTAGACAATATATATTGTGAAGGCAAATTATATACTTCATTCATATTGTAGACTCTAAGAGCATGTTTGCATGATAAACCTGAAACATATAATTCTCAATTTAGTCAAACAATATTTCAGGATACAAAATGCATTTTAAATAGCCTGAAATGTAATACTTAACATACCTATGCATTCAAACATCCGACAAGAGCATGTAATAGTTGAATCTTCATTGTTCAATACTACTGTTACTCCACGATCAGATTGCATATACTTAACAAAAAATGTTGAGTTTGTCCTATTAGTTTCCAATAATTCACAAGTCAATGTAAATTGTTTTTTAAACTCTTCCTCAAACTCTACATACATTCTCCTTATATATGTTTCAGCTGCAGTTTTCAACATTGGCAGATTTTGAATGTAGCAAATTGGGATCTTCCGACGTGACTCAAAATCAGCATCTTTCTCATTTGACGTTAGATCAACTATAACATTTTCACATTCTACAATTAGTTCTGAAAGACCGAGTTTCCTGCGAAATCTTTTCTTGAAGACATTGTTCATACCTTCGCTCCTTTGGGTCGAGTGCATGTCCGCTGTGAATGAGTCACGGTATACCGAAGCCCACTTTGCCCTCAAAGCATATAGATTTGACATCCATGAATTTTTCTTAAGGTTGTATTTAGCCAACAATTCAGCCCATTTCTTTGTGAAGTAACTCTCTACTCTGTCTTTGTAGATACAACTTTTGAAAGCTGCCCAAAAGTTACTACCTGGCTTGTCCTCTGCCTCATCTTCATCCTCTTTAATTATAGGACTAAGATGCTTGATAGCATTTTGGCCAATATGCCACAAACATAGGCGGTGGGTTGTGTTCAGAAATACATGAGTAATTGTTGTTGCCATTGCCGCGTCTTGATATGTGAAAATTGTGCTTGGGTGCTTGCCAGACATTGCTTTAAGAAAAGACTCAAAGAGTCAAACAAATGATGGAATAGTCTCATTGAACATAAGTGCACACCCAAAAATTATTGTTTGCTTGGTGCCAAGAATCGGAGCAAAAGACATTTCAAACTTATTTGTTTGAAATGTGGTGTCAAAGGACACAACATCACCAAAGTATTTATAATCCATGATAGACTATCCATCTGCCCAAAAGAAATTTGCTATCTCACCAGTTTTCCTGTCCACCTCAACTGCATAAAAAATGTAGGGTCCTGGGCTTGTTTATTTCTCAAATATTCAGATAGTGTTTGTGCATCATTAGCTTCTAAGTACTGTATGCGCTCGCGACTAATCTCATTATAGCAATCCATCTTAATGAATGGTACTTTGTCTTCCCCTCCATAGTGCTCCTTCACGAAATTGTAAACTTGGGATGGCTTCATTCCAGACCGTCATGCCTGCCTAATTAATTTTCTATCTGCCTCTATAATCTGTCATTGGGACCTCAACTTATGTGTCTTATTTGGACTTGCAAGATAATGATTGTGCTCTACTACGACCTTTTGCACAGTCCATACATTCTCCTTGCTGATACTAAAATGAACATGAGCACCACAACCAGTCCTTGTAATATCTTTTTGTGATGCCTCATTTTTCCGACGTCCTTCGCCACTGCAAACAAAATATTTCTGACAAACTATCATCTTTGTGGCGCTTCGACTTGCTCTTTCTAACACTGAAGCCAACAAGTCCAGCATAAGTATTGTACATTTCATAAGATTTTTTCTCACAATCAAAAGTCATTCCAACTTTAGGTGTCATCTCAGCATATTTATCAACCATAAGTTGTACAAATAACTGTCAATTGAAGTTGCACTATAAAAAAATATTAAATATAGTCCGCCGAAATTGTCACTTTTAATTTTTTTACCTCAATAGGTACTTCAGTCTCCACTGACCCATCATGTGTTTCTTGTTGTTCATGATCAGAAGCAAAATCATCATTCACAGAAGGAACATGTAAATCTACATCAGGAAGCAATCATGAGATATACTAAGAAACAAGATGTTAACATAAATTGATTTAGGGTATGAAATCTACATCAGGAAGCAATCATTAGATAAACCCTTGATGACCAAAATTACAACAGAAGCTCATCAGTTACCTGAGGACCGACGGTGACGGAATAGTTTGCTCGCGATCACCCAAGGACATCGCGGCCACGCCACCTTCTGCCCTGTCCGCAACGTGACCGCCGCCGTCTTCTGTCCTGTCCGCAGTGTGACCGTCGCCGCGTAACCCTTCTTCCATAGCTGAATCGACACGACTCCCTTCCGCCATGACCATCGAAGGACCTGATCGTGCGCCACGGGCTGTAGTGCGACGGGGCGACATTTCGACAGGAATACGAATCAACGACGGGCTCCACGCTCCAGGAAACCTAGGTTGTGGAGCCGGGCTATGTTGCAAAGCCTAGGCCGTGCGGACGCGGAGCCAGTCGAGGGAGCCGTGCGTGTGGGACGGACGCGAGTCCACGAGCCGAGCCGCGGGGTCGTGGGAGCGCCTCGCGCGGGGCTTCCTTCCGATGGGCATAGAGCGGCAGGCGCGTGGGCGTGCAGCTAGGGCGCCGTGCGTACCGCGCCCACCCCATAATTTTCCCCAAAAAATTTAATTAATAGTTTGATTAATTGAGAAAGGGCATTCTAGTCATTTCCTATCACCATTTAGACTCCTCAGTCTGCTCCCAGGCACGCACGAGAAAGGAAAAAGGAGAGTGCGGTGCGGGAGGGGATTTGGTGCGCTCGCCTCGGCGTCGGCACCGCCACTGCCGCGGGCCAAGACGAGTCTCGCAGCCACCGTCTCGCGACGCCCGCCACCACGGCCGCCGACTCCGTGCTCCGGTGCCTGCGGCGCACACAGCCGGTGCGGGTGAGTCGAACCCTGCCTACCTGCAGGTTATTTCTATGAGATCATATGTTGTACTGATTGTGAGCTTTCTAGGCAAAAACTTCATGAACTGTACCAAGTCTGGATCTCTGTTGCTATGGCATCTCAGTGACACTGGTTAATCGGGTGGAGCAAAATTTTGTATTTTGTGACCATTACATCCTTTGAAAGAGTTTGATGCATGTTGTGTCTGATCAACCAGCCACTGTATTCAAGTGTAACACATAAAGACGCATCATGTAACACAACCAAAGACGTGATGTTGCAAATTTTTGTTTGTGTTGAATGAATGGGCATTTGAGTGCAATGTGTCGTTGGCTCGTTGCTCTTTGGGAGTTGAATACATGAGGCTTAGTGCATCCTTGCAACTTACTAGCATGTAATGCAAAACATGTCGATTGCCATCTCCAAAGGAACAAGAGTGGTACTGTGATAGTCCAGCACCTGCCTTTGCTCAAACGGGGCACCCGCTTCTACCGCGCACAGATAGGGCTGGATATCGAGCCAGCTCGGCTCATTACAGCTCGGCTCGTTATGGCTCGGCTCAGCTCATTATACAAACGAGCAAGCAGACTAGCTCGGCTCGGCTCGCTATAAAGTTCGAGCTGGCTCGTTTGGCTCGCGAGCCAAATCATAAAAATACAGTACAAAGAAAACATAAAAGCAAGTGAGCAAGCAACACAAAGTACTTATACTTAAATAATAGATAACCTATTTATTCTAGACCATACTATGTCAATATTCATGAATAATAATCATCTTTGCAATACGTGACAAGGAATCTATGATCATATAGGCTGAGCTAATTTTAACTATTGGCTTGAGAATTAACTTGGCTTATTATGGCTTGCGAGCAGCTCGAGCTGGCTCGTTATAATACGAGCTAGCTCATTATAATACGAGCTGGCTCATTATATGACGAGTCGAGCTCGAGTTGAGCCATTAACGAGCGAATCGAGTGAGCTAGCGAGTTACGAGTTTTTTTGTCCAGCCCTACGCACAGACGCGCTCGGTGTGTGCGCGCCCACATTCCCTGGCCACGACGCGCACTCACACGCCTGTCCCCCGGTAGCTGCGCTCCCGCCCACGAGACTCGCTCTGCTCTTCTCTCGCGCGTCAGAGCATCTCCAAGAGTTTGCCAAATTTTATTTGGAAAATCTTATGTTTTGCCAACATCTTAAAAGATATGTCAAGTAAAAAAAGAGTCCAACTCCAACAGTTTGGCATAATTCACTTGTCAAATCCAGATCTAACTTACATTAGGAACCCTGAGAGAGAAACAAAATTATGTTTCTACCCTTACACCTCTTGAAAACTTAAATCAGGAATCCTGAGAAAAAACAAAAATATTTTTATACCCTTCCACCTCTTCTAATCCGGAAGGACGCCCCGCGGATCACTGCGCGCATATATACGCGTGCGGAGATGATTTTTCCCAATTTGAGATAAATGGCAACCTGCGAAAGGGCCTGTAGCCTAATGGTTACAAGAGCCCCGGTAGCACCTCAGTACACCCGAGCATTTCACGGGGCGGGCCGGGTTCGGGCCAGGCCGAAAAAAATTTGGGTTTTTCGGGCCGAGAAAATCCTGCCCATGACCGTCCCATGGGACATGTCGGGCCTCAATTTTCGGGCCGGGCTCGGGCCGGGCCCGGCTTGGGCGGGCCGCCCGCGCATTTTATAGTGTAAAGTAACTAAAAACAACATTTCGGGCCGGGCTCGGGCCAAAAAAAAAAATTTTCGGGGGCTTCAAGATCTCTGCCCACGCCCGTCCAGTAAGGTCCGTGGGCGGGCTTGGCGCGGCCCGGCCCGGGCCGGGCCAGCGGGCCGGGTCGGGCCGAGCCAAAAATGCTCAGGTATACACCTCAGGTCCTGGGTTCGACTCCCCGTGGGAGCGAATTTCTCAGGATTTAACGACATTTGTGCTTTCAGTGGTAGGCGACGTTCCCATCGACAGCGAGGCGCCTGTGGTGACTTCGTCAATCTTGATGCTCGTAAGGATAGGGTTTGTGTGCGCGTATTCATAGGAATGAGTGTGCGTGCGTTGTAAGTGTCTCTGTATTGTGTAATTCGAAAAAAGAGATAAATGGCAACATAAGATGGGGATCTGTTGTAGAAGTTTTTTTCTATTTTTGACAAAAACAGTAACAATTGCAACTTGGGATGAGGAACTGTTGGAGTTTCTCCAATCAACTTATATTTACAAACTACAATTACAGCTTATCAGCAGTGGCTCTTGGTGTTGCTTCTTCTTCCTGAGAGTTGTATATCGGCTAGAAGTATCGAAGACTATCGGATTATGGGGAACTAAACTATTTATTTTTAAATCATATTTTTCCGATAGGTGTAGGCGCGTATCGGCGTATCGCATCGGTGATACATAGATTATCTGAGAATGTCTCGCACAAACAGCAAAAGAGCATATCCGTCCGTGTATCGAATAATTTGAAAAACTTTTTTTACTAATTTGGGTCTATTGTACCCCTCACGTCGGACTCACTCGTCATATATTTGGAGGAGTGAATAGATAAGAGACCCATAAAATCGCAATTTGGAGAGTGTTTCTAACCAAAAGTTAATTATTTTGTTACCTAATGGGCATCTTACCCACACATGTACTCGCGCCAGTATCATATGGAAAGAAAGTAGATGGGTAGTTTTACGTGAGCACCCGTAATAGAGATGGAGTCCGCATTGACTTCATGCCCACGTGTAGATGAATTGGTGTTAGATAATGATGGTGTGGTGCAGGACTTTCAGGGTCTGTTTGGAGGGCTCCGGCTACGGCTCCACGAGCGGCTCCAGGCGGAGCCCTCCCAAACAGTTGGTTTTGCAACGGCTCCAGGCGTGGAGCTGCCCCTGGAGCACCTCGCGGCTTCCGAAGGAGAGGTGGAGCCACGATTTCGTGGCTCCACCCGGCTCCACCCTTCTTTTCCCACCGTTGCCCCTCAGGTGGCGCCCGTGGCTGCTGCAGCGACCGGCGGCAAGAGGGAGGAGGCGGCGGAGGGGTAGAGGCGGAGGAAGCGGACGCGGGGGCGGAGGCTCGGCGGAGGCCGGCCGAGGCGGGTCGGGGCGAGGAGGCGCCGGCCGAGGCGCGGACGAGGGCGGAGGAGGGTAGCGGGCGCCGGCGGGCGCGGGGCGGATTTCCGCCGTCGAGGCGGACGCGGGGCGGAGGCCCCCGCGGAGGCGCGGCGAGGCGAGAGGAGTGGAGCGAGGGCGCCGGCAAGGCGGTGGCGTCGGTGGAGTCGGGCGGGGCGGAGGCGCCGGCGGCGGTGGGAGCTGGGAGGTCGCGACCTCGCGTCACGGATGGATAGCAGCGGACCGTGTGGGGCGAACGGATAAGGAGAGGAGGGGCAAAAGAAGGGGGGAAAGAAAATAAAGAAAAGAAAAAAGAAAAATAAGAAGGGCAATTTAGACATTTTACAACCTCAATCCAACAGGTGAAGCCGTTTTGCCAAACGTTTTCCAAAATGGCTTCAGCTCCATCAGAAAAGCCACTCCACCAAAAGAGCCAGAGCCGGAGCCGTTTTTGGAGGAGCCGTAGCCCTACCAAACAGGCCCAGTGTCGAAAGGACATCAGGCAAGCTTGCCGATCCGATCTCAAATGGGAAGAGGATCTGTTTGGGCTGGTATTTACGCTTCTGTTGGGCTGCCATTTTGTAAACTTAATGGCCAGACACCGGACGTATAACTTGTGACGTCAATAGATTAGGAAATAAAAAAAGGAACGTATCAGGTGCAAATTAACCCACTTGTGAAAACTATGCAAACACCAATTAGGGGTGTGGGATCTGGATCGGATGGTTGGGGGAGAGAGGTGGCGACAACTTAAAAAAAGAATTGCCCGCTGGTTCCCTCCTAATCCAGTCTTGTTTTGAAAAAACACCCCTACCCCAAATCCCAGCAGCCCGGACCCCGACCCGGCGACTCCGTTCCCAGTGCCGCACCCGTCCCAGCACCGTCGCCCCTCCCAGCTCGACCACCTTGTCACCCGACCGCGTGAAGGTTACGACGGTGTTGAGGCGCTGAGCCCGGAGCACCACACTTTACCGTCGGCGTCTGCCACCGTACTTACCCCCCCGTTAGAGCCTGTAGTGTCAGATCAGCGGGAAGGGGGTGAAAAGCAGCGAGTTGGCGGCGGGCTGTCATCACTGCGACCATGGATGGGGGCTGGGCAGCGTGGACGAATTGGAATTGAACGATTCGGCCATCGGAGCAGCACCACCCACGGGAGACTTCGATTTTACTATGATTGAGAGTTCGTGTCCTGTTCTTGCTGAGACTGCTCAGTTCGATTTTACTCTGATGCAGCGGGCTTGGGCAGCGGAGGACTCCAAGGTGCTGGCGTCCACGTCCTTGGCGGCAGCGGCGGACTCCATGGTGGGGCGGCGGTGCTGGGAACAGGGTCGCCAGGTCGGGGGTCGCCGACGTTGGGAATGGGGTCGCCGGCAGCAGACTCCATGGCGGGGCAGCGGCGTTAGGAACGGGGTCGCTAGCGGAGGACTTCATGGCGGGGCAACGGTGCTGGGAACAGGGTCTCCGGTGGCAGACTCCATGGCGGCGGCGCCGGACTTCCGCGGTGCGGCAGCGCTGGGAACGATGTCACCGGGTGTGTTTTTGCGGCGAAGCGCGTTTAGGGTTAGAGATTTCATGATACCGGAAATCTCTAGCCCTAAACGGCGAAGCGCCACATGATACCGGAAATCTCTAGCCCTAAACGCGCTTCGCCGCATGGGGTCCTGGCCACTGGGATTAGGAGTAGGGTGTGTTTTTGCAAAACAGTATTGGAGTGGGAGGGAGCCGGCTGGCGTTTTTTTAAATTGTTGTCACCTCTCTCCCCAACCATCAGATCAAGATTCTACACACTTGATTGGAGTTTGCATAGTTTGCACAGATGGATTGGTTTTCACCTGATACGCTCCCATAAAAAAATGATATATACATTTCAGATCCATTTTTACCAAATCTACACTATGAGTTCTTTTAAAAACTTTTCTCAGTTAATTTGGGTCCATCGTACCCCTCATGTCGGATCCACCCGTCTGGTAATTGGGGAGTGGATAGGGTGAAAGACCCATAGAATCACAATTTAGAAAGTGTTTCTACCAAAATCATATTGTTTTTGTTACCCGTCTTCGGCTGACCCACCCACCCATACCCATGTCGGACCCACCTGACCACCCACGTGTCGGGAAAAATTCGACAAGACGATGTCCCACCGCGCTCCGTCGTTGGACACCGTCTAAAATCAGAACATGTGGCCATCTACAAAATCTTGTGCTCCTTTCCGAGTCGGCTGCCGTCCCGCGATCGTATCGATCACAGCACTGTCGTCGACTTCGTAGCAAGATCTCTGCACAACGCGCGGGCATCATGATCTCTTCGGGTGAGGAAGCCTTTCTCGCGCACACCTTGGAAAACGTGCGCCGATTCAGCCACATGCGTACTTGTCATGCGGCGAAGCGCGTTTAGGGCTAGAGATTTCCGCCAAGTTGGTTTCTTTTATTTCCTGCAATCCCCTTTTATATGTTCTTCGGTTCTACTGTGCAAACTTGGAAGTATTGTCTCAATTACGCGGATAAAAACACTATTTTGATGTGTTCTAACTCGACGCTTCCATTAAGTTCAAAGTTTCTATTGTTCAATTTTATCAATGGATGCTTTCTCACAACAAGTTCTCTCTATTTTTTGTTCTAGGTATTCTGAATTGTGTACTATCAACCGGATCGTGAACAGGTGGCAGACAAATTCGACAACGAAGCCAATGAAAGATAAAATCGATCCTGGATAAAATAATAATTTCGAGCACTGTTCAACGATACTAATGCTAACCTCCATTGCCAGTTCACTGGCATTTGAGTACGCAGTTTCTGACCGATTTTATTGATTCCTATGGGTGCCTCCTGCAGCAATTTGAGGACGAGTATTTTGATCAAGATGACGACGGCGACCTCGGTGATTTCGAATGCCCATGTTTTGACTTAAGAGCATCTCCAAGAGTTTGCCAAAATTTACTTGGCAAATCCTGTGTTTTGCCAACTTCTAAAAAGTTATGCAAAGTAAAAAAGAATTCATCTCCAACAGTTTGGCATAATTCACTTGCCAAATCCAGATCTAACTTACATCAGGAATCCTGAGAGAAACAAAATTATGTATGTGCCCTTCCAACTCTTGAAAAACTTACATCAGAAATTCTTCTTTATTCTTTATTTCTTTTTCACCCTCCCACCTAGAGGGAAACAACGATAGCAACCACGATCTGCGCGCGCATATATGCGCGTGGGGAGGTGAGTTTTGCCACGTTTCTATTTTTGTCAAGTTGGTTTGCCAAACTGTTGGAGGGCAATTTTTCTTGTTTTGCCAAAATTATATAGATGCCAAGTTGATTTGCCAAACTGTTGGAGTTGTTCTTGTGGTGTATTATGCTTGCACGATAACACTATGCTTGGCTAGATCATCGTTGTAGTCAGGAAGAGCATCGCTCACGACGGGAGGCTACCTCAGCTGACATTGAAAACCAAAACGGTACATATTTCAATCTTGGAATTCAAACTTAAATATGAAAAATCACTTTTCCCTGTTGAAGGGCTACTGAAATTGGTTAACCAGATTTGAGATATCGTTTTGCATAATATTGTCCAAAGAGTAATGTAAACTTACTCAAAACCTTGACTCAATAGTTTTTTCAGACTTCAATGGCAACAGCCATTCAGCTTTACATCGTGCACCGACACAGTCTACAATTTCAAACTTCTGACCTAAATCTAAATAAAAATCTCACTTTTCCTTGTCCAACACGATGCCCATAATATTGTGTTTATTCAAGATTACATAGTATTCAAAACACTCAGCACTTAATGTAATATTTCTGTTTTAAGCAAAATGTACATGATGTTTTATTTTTTAAAAAAAACATGTGTGTGCTCGCTAGTCTCAAAAAGAAAAGAATTTATTGACCTACCTACGTGCATCGACCAATAAAATCCTGTCTCACACAAACAGAGAGCGAGCAAGGATGAAGTTGATCACCTAATAAGGAAGGGGCCAGCACGATGTGCCAGTAGCAGGGTTTTAAATCCTGTTGGGAACCGGCCCGGTAACTGCGGTTACTGGTCTTAGCGGTCAGATCGGTAACTGTACCGTCCGGTTATCAACTACCCCAATTCAAAATTTTCAAATTTAAATTTCAAAAATTGAAAAATAAAATAAAATTCTTAAAAATACTTCAAGGTGCATAGAATCTAATAGTGTCAAAATTTTCAAATATTAGTTCATTTAATATTTTTTGCGGGCATTAGAAGTTCAACTAAAAAATATTAAATGCACAAATATTTGAAATTTTTTAACACCATTAGATTCTAGGCACCTTGAAATATTTTTAGGATTTTTTTATTTTTCAATTATTTAATTCAAAATTTAAAACATGTCAAATTCTTCATGGATTCGCAACCAACCGGTCTTAACAGTCGGTATACCGCTTGCTACCGGTAGAACTTGGATTTGAATTTGTTTTTTAATTTAAACTAGTAGCCGTGATAATCGCTCCGGTATACTGCCACCGGAGGCTGGCAATAGCAAGATACCAGTCCCCGAATGTCCCAAATCCCGCGCCGCCTCCGCCCCAACCCTGCTCGTCGAATCCTCCCCGCCGAACACACCGCCCCTCTCCGGCACTCGCCGTCCTTCTCCCCTGCCGGGCTGGCGTGGAGCGGAGATCCACCCGCACGTGGATTGGTCTCTCCATCTGCTGCGGCGACGACAAGGCGAGCAGCCACCCCACCTTGGCCAGGTCATCTGTCGGGAGACCACCTGGGCCTTCGTCGGGCGTCGGCGACGAACATACAATAGGTCACACGCGGCGGCGCCGAGGCGGACTTGAGGCGGAACGGCGAACGCGGCGGAAATCTCCGGCGATCTCCGGATCCGTGTGGGCGTTCCCGGTGAAAAGCAGGAGAGCTGATCAGCGCGCATCCTCTCCTCCTCTCCTTCTCCGGTAAGTCTCTCTCGTGCGCTCTCGAGGGTTTGGGGTGTGGGGTGGGGGGTGTCTGTCTCGTCGTGGCGGAGATGCCATATCCCTTCCCCAGTCCGTCAGGGGGTGGAGCGCTTTGGCGGGCGGATCCAGGATCGCAAGGAGTTCTGAGCCCTGATCGGAGAGGGTTGTTGGGAGCCGCGGCCGGCGGCGAACTTGGACAAGCGAGAGCTCCGAGGGAGGAGTCGTTCCTACATGGCGTTGCAGTGGATGGGGTGAAATCCAGGATGTTTGGGGCTCATCCCAGTGGTAGACGGCTAACGTTTGTACCAGGAGATTTGACAAACCTGCTCCATGGATTGGAAGGACAGGAGCAAGGGTGCTCGTCTTATCGTCCATCCAGGAAGGCAGAGGCGTGGAATCAAAAAGTAAGAAATGATCTGATTGCGAAGGAGATAAAAAATCATCTATTCAATCGGAGTCCGCGATCTGAATTTGACAAATTAGCCTTGGCTGTTGATCATTTGGAGTTAACCATGAATCGATTTTCCCCTAGTTGTCCGGATAAGATCGAGGATGATCCTGGGGAAAAGGATCAGAGAGGTTCAGGCATCGGGGGGATGGAAGAAGATAGCCTAGGGGGAGGAGGTAGAAATGGGCCAACACATAGTGAAATCTATGCACATTCTTGGAGGCCCAGTGGGCCGGGTTGGTTATGGTTGCCCAAATCGGCCACAAACCTAAACCTAGGGTTTCCAGCTCGTGTGGATGAAATACGACGCTTTGGTCATATTGCTCGCCGTGTTCACAGGTTACCTTCGCCGCCGCCACTCCAGAAATCCTTCGCTGAGGCTGTGAGAGAAGGAGCGATGGCGAGAGCTCCGCCTCACCACCGTTTGGGGAAAAGGCAGCCAGTGCAAGAGGTGTGGATGGATGAGGATGACCTTCTTGGGGCGGATCTGCAGGAGGAACAAGAACTCAGAGCGAAGCTCCACCGTGGAGACTCCAGTCGGCACGATGAGGTTCCTCGTCAGGGGCGTGAAGGCGTTCCACAACCATGGCGGGATGAGCGACGTGGAGGATGGAACTCTCATCCACAGGGGGTGGGAGAGAGAGGTGTTGAACGTGGAGGATTTCCTAGAGGAAGAGGAAACAGCTTCAGAGGAGGGGGGAGGCAGGGGAGCCTACCTACCTAGATCTCAGGCGGAGCAAAGAGAGCCAAGGGGGGTGTATCAAGATCGGGCGCAACAAGATCAGAGGAAGGGGGTGATGCAAGGAAAAAGCCCGATGGAAGGTATGGATAAAAATCCTGAATCTGCTAAATGTTTTCGTTGTGGTGAAGTTGGTCATCACCAGATGCAGTGCTCAAACGAACCTGTGTGTTATAAGTGTAAGAAATCTGGGCATATGGCAGCGGAATGTGGTGGCAGATTTGCGAAGAAGATGAAGATGTTTGGATTTGGTGTTCCTGGCCAGGGTTTCTATTCTTTTGAAATTCCAGAGAAAGGGATTATGAGCAAACTTAGTGGACTGATTGTGGTGCAGGAGGGGGAAGCCTCAGAGAAGAAGTTGCTTGAAGAACTTAAACATCTGGTGAGGAGTGATTGGGATTTCCAAATTAAGCAGATCGCTGAGAAAGAGTACAGAGTTGCTTTTCCTGGTCAGGGGTCTCTTGACACTCTCTCTAAAATGACAGGCATTCAGCTAGCATTACATGGCCTCAAAATTAAGATTATCAAGACCAATGTGGATCCTGCAGCCTCTTCCATTCTCCAGTCGACTTGGGTTAAGATAGTTGGGATACCAGGTTTTGCTAAGGAAGAGGAGGTGGTGAAGGAAATAGCTTCTTTGGTAGGGGAACCAATCAAGGTGGATGAGTTTAGTCTGATCAGGGATGAGCCAGTAAGAGTAAGGGTTAACTGCAGAAATCCAGCCACGTTGAGAGGTTTTATAGAGATCTTTTTCAATGGTGTGGGATTTGATATCCGTTGTGAAGCTGAGAGCTTGCAGGGGAGGAATCAGGGCAAGGGGAGTGGCCCAGGGGGATCAGGGGGAGGAGATGACCAACAAAAAGAAACAAAGATAAAGATAAGGATAAAGATGATTATAGTGACAAAAGAAAGGACAAGGGTTTTGATAATAAAGAAGAACAATCTTATTCTGATCAGGATCCCAGCCAGGGGGAGTCTCAGGAAGATAGTATGGAAGATCTAGTGGGGGATGGGTCCCCTAGAGAGGATGAGAGGGAACAAGAACCTACAGTACCTCTGGCGGCTTTTCACCCAAACTTTGGTGTGGTAAACTTCAATATTGAAGAGAGGGTTTGTCAAGTTGGAAGTGGAAAGGAGGTAATGCCGGGTGGGACCAGAGCACAGGAGACAGGATGTGCTAAAATCAAAGAGGGAAATTCAAACACTATGTTGGAACATTGCTCTTCTGTTGTTGAGAGGCAGATTGTGGTGCATGACAAGGATGGGCCTTACCTGATGGATGCTGCCAAGTGGCCAAAGCTCACTGACCCAGAACAGTTGGGGGGTCGCAGCTTACTCAGGAGGAAGATCTGATGGATGATACCTATGTGGATGAGATGGTTGTTCCATCAGAAGATGAGGATGCCCGAGGGTGGGTAGAGTCGGCTTCCAAGAAGAAGAAGCGAAAGAAAATGAAGAAGAAGACAAATCAAGTGGCAGCAACCAGAGCAAGCGCGAGGGTGCCCAGGGATGGGGTGCCCATTGCGGACAAGGCCATGGCAAGGGCTAAGGAGCGGAACAACATCCTCGAAGGTAATTGCTCTAACTCCTTTACAATTTTGAAGGATGCATCTACTGCTCATTTGCGGGGTGTGATGTTAGATTTACACATAACATGTGATGGCATTGATGCTCAAATTGATGCCTTTAGAGCTGAAGAGGCTGTTAGAGCAGATCTAGCTAAAGCAAATTACCAAGTTTACCTAGAGAACTTAAAAAAGAAAATTGTTCCTCAAGGTGAGGATGATTTGGGGGATTTAACCATGGAGGTTATATCGAATGCCAACCGAAATGTGGACGGGGCTGAGAATGATGGCATGCTGACTTCTTTGCTGCCAAAAGGGGGCAGCGAAGAAATCCCTCTCATAAATAATTAACAATGAGGATCATGATGTGGAATGTTAGGGGCTTGGGGAAGGCTGCTAGACGTAGACAAACTAGAGACTATATAAGCTAGGAACTTATTGATATTATTGGTTTACAGGAGACTATTAAGTCAGACTTCTTGAATAAGGAGTTAGCAGAAATAGCTGGAGGGGTGAGTTTTTCTTGGGTTTGGCTGGCAGCCAAAGGAAAATCAGGGGGCATTCTGGTGGGAGTCAAAAAAGATCCCTTGAAATCAGAGGATCACGTGATTAGGGAGTTCTCTATTCAGATTACTGTTCGTAACAGGATGACTAACCTTAGATGGGACATAGTAACAGTTTATGGTCCTGCCCACCATGAGTTGTCTGACGCTTTCATCCTAGAATTGGATGATATCTATAGCCAGGGGGGCTTCCATGGGTTATGGGGGGGATTTCAATCTAATCAGGAATGAAGGAGAGAAAAATTCTGATAATGTTAATTATACTTTGATGGACCTTTTTAATAACTTTATTGGTAATCACCAGATTAGAGAAGTAAGAAGGGCTGGTCCAAAATACACCTGGACTAATAAACAGTTAAACCCGATTATGGTAAATCTGGATAGGTTTCTTATTTCTACTGATTGGGAGGAAAGGTTTCCTCTCTGCATGGCATGGAGCCTTACGAGAGTGGGTTCTGACCACTCACCAATAATTTTAGATTCGGGTGAGCAAGGGGAGCCCCGACCTAAGTATTTTTTCTTTGAAAACAATGTCTGTTGGTGCCTGGTCTACATGACATTGTGAAGAAAAAGTGGGACGAGAGTGTGGCAAGGAGGCCGACAAATAGTTACTCTCTTAACAATTGGCATGGGAGCTTGTGTTTCCTCCGGAGAGCGCTGAGAGGATGGAATCTACAGATAATAGGGGAACAGAAAAAAGAGAAGAACAAGCTATTACAACAACTGGCAGCCATTGATTCTCTGGCTGACAGGATGGACCTTTCAGCAGAACAATGGCGATCTAGATACGAAATGGAAAACAAGCTTGAAGAGATTTATAATAAGGAAGAGATATACTGGCAACAAAGGGGTAATAATAGGTGGGTGCTGGAAGGGGATAATAACTCCAAATTTTTTCATCTGTACGCTAATGGAAGACGTAGGAAAAAACCATTATCACCCTAGATACTGACCAAGGAGTGGTGAATACCCAGGAAGGGATAATGAAACATGTAACGGAGTTCTATAAAACTCTTTTTGGGTCAGGAAGGGTGGGAGGCGTGTCCTTGTTGGAAAATTTTTGGGTGGACAGGCACTTCCTCTTGGAAGAGGAAAAAGAGATGCTTACTAAGCCTTTTCAGGAAGCGGAGGTTAAGCGTGTGATTTTTGACATGAAAGCAGACTCTGCCCCTGGGCCAAATGGTTTTGGTGTACATTTCTTCAAAACCTTTTGGCATATAATCAAGGGTGATTATATGGCCTTGGTTCAGGATTTTTATAGAGGGGCTTTGGATATGAGAAGGTTGAATTATGGAGTTGTCACCTTAGTACCAAAACTGAAGGAAGCTACTAACATAAAACAGTATCGGCCTATATGTTTGTTGAATGTTGATTTCAAAGGAATCACTAAAATATTGAACAGTAGGCTGTCCCTCATGGCCAAGGAGGTCATAGGCCCTAACCAGACTGGCTTTGTTAAGGAGAAATATTTTGGAAGGAGTGTTGATTCTTCATGAGGTGATCCATGAATTAAAGCGGTCAAAAATGAGGGGTGTCGTACTTAAGATTGATTTTGAAAAAGCGTAAGACAAAGTGAGATGGGACTTCCTGGAGTTAGTAATGAGGGGAAAAGGTTTCCCACAGAAGTGGACGGATTGGGTCATGCAAACAGTCCGAGGAGGGAAAGTTTGCGTGAATGTCAATGGTGAAAGGGGCACCTACTTCAATACTTATCAAGGATTGAGACAGGGGGACCCCCTCTCCCCGCAGCTGTTCAACTTGGTGGCTGATGTGTTGAGTAATCAGCTGGACAAGGCTGTCCAGAAAAGCCACATATTGGGGGTACTCTCGCACCTGATCCCTGGGGGGATCTCTCATATCCAATATGCGGATGATACAGTTATTATGGTGGATGGGTCTGATACCTCGATCCTGAACTTAAAATTAATCCTATATTGTTTTGAGTGGATGTCGGGTTTAAAAATTAATTATCACAAAAGCGAGGTTTATGTCTCTGGGGTGGATCAACAGGAGAAGGAGAGAATAGCAAACATGCTTAATTGCAAACTGGGGGAGTGGCCCACGAAATACCTAAAAATCCCTATTTCTGAGCAAAGGTTGGGGGTTAATGCCTTCTCAGGTCTAAAGGACAAGATGAGGAAAAGGTTGGACCCTTGGAAGGGTAAACACCTATCTTCCGGGGGCAAACTGATTCTAACTAACTCCTGCTTAACCAGCTTACCCATGTATACAATGGGGTTCTATCTGCTCCCGAAAACGGTTCATGAGGACATGGACTCAATTAGGGGGAAATTCTTTTGGCGAGGGGCTGGAAAAGACTTCAAATACCACATGGCCAAGATGGAAACCATTAGCAGACCAAAAGACCAGGGGGGGTTTGGGTATAATAAATATTCACATCATGAATGAATGCTTGTTAGCTAAATGGATTTGGAAAATTACTAAAGGCTCTAACGAAACCTGGTATAAACTCTTGCAAGCCAAATATATGCAGGATGGTAACTTTTTTAACTCCAAATGCTGAGGGGCCTCGCAGTTTTGGCAGGGTTTGCATAAAGTAAAACACCTCTTTAAATGGGGTGCAGAGCATAGAGTGAGAAGTGGGGGGCAAACCTTTTTACGGGGAGGATGTTTGGCCGGGTGGTACCCCCGAAGATACAATTCCGGACTCGTACAAGTTCGGCGACGATCCGAGGGCTTTGGTAGGCGGATCGCGGTAGTACGGATGGTTGGGAAGTAGGTTTTAGAAGGACCCTAACAGTTAATGAGATGGAGCAGAGGGATGCTATGTTTGCAATCCTGCAGGGGGTGACCCTTGATTCTACGGGTAGGGATGAAGTGTCTTGGGCCTTTGAAAAATCTAAAAATTTCACAACAAAATCTCTTTACAGATTCATTACTCACAGGGGTGTGAGGCTAGATAACAGCAAAAACATATGGAAAACCAAACTCCCTCTGAAAATTAAAGTTTTTCTGTGGCAAGTTGCAAACAATAGGCTACAAACAGCCACTGAATTAACTAAAAGAGCCTGGAAAGGTGGCAGCAAATGCTGCTTATGTGGGAGGAGAGAAGATAATGATCACATCTTATTTAAATGTTCTCTGGCGCAATTTGTATGGTGCTGCGTTAGAGATATTTTCAGGCTGAGTAGGTCTCCTATTTCTTGGGACGACTTCCAGGGAGGTTGGTTGTCGCAAAGTTTTAAAATGTCGTATAGAACTGGTCTATTTGTCTTTGCAGGGTTGGCATGGGTTATGTGGAGGTCTAGAAATAAAATGGCGATTGAGCAAAAATTTCCTTCTAACCCAGTGGATGTAATTCGTTCAGGCATGTTTTTTGTGCAGAAATGGTCGCCTCTCCTGAAGGACGTTGAACACAAGACGGTCGCAGCAGTGCTCAAAAAGTTACAAGATTTTCTGTAGCTCTATAGGATGCATGAAGCAACAACGCCGGATATTGTCATTATATATAGTGTCTTGTTTTCTTTGGCTAGTTCCTGTTGCCTGCATTGTAATAGGGCTTGCTTTTCGGTTTAGTGTTTCGTATGTTTAGCCAAGGGGGGCTGGTTTGAAGTGTTATGGGTGTAAACCAAACCTTATTTGATTTCAATAAAAGCAGAGTAAATCTCCTTTTCAAAAAAAAACCAGTCGGGAAAAAACCTGGCAAGTAGGCCATCTCGCTGGTCCGGGCGGCCGTGGCGATGGAGAGGCAAGTCCACACCAGGGCCCACACCGACAGCAGGGCCCGCACTATGTCCACCACGGACACGGTCACATGACCATCGTCCATGCCATTGACATCCTCCTGCCCCTGGCCGCCCACCAGCTGAGCCGCCAAGCAGCCAAAAGCTACCTTTCTCTCTGGTGGCTTGCTTGCTTACGTGGCCTGACTGGAGATAGAGAGGAGAAGAGAACACACTTTCTGTGCATCGCTCTGTGCCCGTCATAGCAGTCCCAATGGTGCGTTGATGATGGTTCCTATCCTCATTAAATGGCTCACCACATAGGTAAAATGGTGACATGGCAATGTAATTATTAATGAAGAAAAAGAGCAATAAACATAGAAATGGTTTCCTCATGAAGAAATGAGGTCTTCTCTTGACTCAATGCATAAGAAACTATGAATTTGTCATTGGAGAGAAACCACTAGTTTTTAGGAGGCTCATACAATGTTTGTCATTGGTGGAATTGGGAGAGAGAAAGAGAAAACAATTATTACTCGAAGACTCCACCACTGTGAAGGATAGTTTCTATAGATGATTTCTTATGCTATAGAAATCGTGTTAGTTACATTATTTATTATTAATCTACATTATTCATTATTAATTCTTCGATATCGATTTTTCACCTCTTCAAAATTGGATGCACTATTTCAACTAAGTCGTGAAAAATAAATGAAGGAAGATCAAAAGTTGATTTCCGTCACGTCAATACGTGTGCTGAGTCTATATGAGAACCAAGGAAGAGGGATAGTGTGAGGGCTCAGGGGATTGATATTCCTTCCAAAATGAACCAGTCCATTGATCATACAAACAACAATATTCAAAATCACTCTTGTATGACAAATGGTCAGTTTGATACAAATATCAAATTATTTTGTTAAAGAACACATCAGATTTGGTGTGAATCCTACACTTGTCGTTAAAAAATGTGACCATCTTCCATAGGAGATCCATTAGGTTTATAATGTTTTCGCAGTTTCAACAAATGTCTACATGTGGGACCCTGATTGGTTATGATATTTCTGCGGAGCTTATGGCGTCACAAAACCACTATGTAACAAGAATAACGATTTTTCTGGTTACAATGACAACTTTTATGATGTTTGGTTACTTTGTTACTAAATTTGCTCGGATGTGAAACTTTATGACGATTTCAGCTTGGAACGTCATAGATCAATAACAATAAATATTGTGCCATCAAAGTCAGTATATTTATTTAATGATAAGATAAATGATCAAATGTTATGATCAAAAGTCAACAATGATAAGTGACGCGGGACGGATGTATAAGTGTGTAATTTGAGTTCACACTGGGAGTGTAGAGTGGACAACATGATAGCAAAGCAATAGCACCATACGCCCTGTTCGCTTGGCTTATCAGCCACCAGCCAACAATACTTTTCTCTCAGAACAAATCAGCCACCAGTAATCAGCAAGTAGCATAACAAATCAGCATCATCTACCAGCCACCAGCCAGACGAACAAGTTGAAACGGTTACTGATCTAAAAAACTGGTTACTGCTTCAATTGTTGGCAAGTCTGGTGAGGAGCTCAACCAGTTTCTCTGGCCGCGAGAGCATCACCATGTGATCAGCTCCAGCGATTTCCTCCACTTGGATGCCGGGGCTCTGAGCAACCATGCGGCCCTGGAACTCTGCCGGGATGCCGTGGTCGTCCTCAACCACGACGAACACTCGCCTCGCCGACCCGTACTGCTCCTCCGTGAGCAACTTCGCGTTCCTCATTACCACTTCGTCTGGGTTGCCCGTTGTGAATGCATTGGCAGGCTTTATCATCATCAGGCCTAGTGTCAAGTCCTACAGGCAAAGTGGTGATCTTACAAGGTAAAGCAACAATAAATCTAGTCTCATGCTTCAACCCTTTCATCTAGATAGACATTTTAGAGCAGGAAACAATTATATATATTTTCTGTTTGTGATATCACACATTGAGTTTCATACACTGAATAGGTTGCACAGGAGTCAACAAAACCATTGTGTTTTATTGTTGGGCTTCAATTCCCCTTTTAAACAGAACCAAACAAAGGTTTAGTCACAATCGGAAATAAACTTCTTTTTAATCTCCATCCATATACCCTTTACCAATATTTATCCAATCAAAATATAGTTAAATGGCAAATTATGCTCCGCAACTCTATACTCATAAACGAATCTGAATTTCGAGGTGCAAATTCAATTAGCCTTTGGTGTTGAACAGTTAAAGAAGTCTCGTGTATTATATTTATGCTTTTAACAAATCCAAGGTGGTGAAAGGCTCCACAATATCTATGAAAGTGGAAGATAATGATGCACTAGTGTAGGTTACATACTTCCACTTTTTAGCCATTTAACCAACATAATAAACTCATGCATTCAACGTGCTAACAATAAACTAATGTAAAGTTATGCAAACTTAAAACTTAATCCCATTTTGTGTAACGCATTGATATAAATTTTTCTACAACCAATCTTATTAAAACCAAATGTGAAATTGGGATGTAGCGTAAGTGTTACCTCTGGTGGGCTCAATTGGTAAAGCCTTTGGGCCATGAAGTTGGGTTCAAAGATAAATGGTTTGCCTTTGATTTCAGGATTTTCCTGTTGGAGCTCTTCTGAATCCAGGAAGAAATCCGGCCCAACGTATGAAATTAGCTGATATAATAATAATAATAACGAATATAAAACGAACATTATTCAGTTTATAAACGCAGTACAGAAAGCATCACGTTACCTCGTCACTGGTAGCAGCCATGGGACGGCCGACGGCCGGCATGGACGCAGCAACGAACACGGCCGCGGCGACCCTGTCCGGGAACCTCTCCACGGCGAGCGCGGCGCTGTACCCACCGTGGCTGTGCGCGACGAGCACCACGCGCTCTCCTGGCGGCAGCGCTGCCACGGCGTACAGCAGCGGGCGCGAGTACTCCTCAAAGGTGCGCACGTCGGCGAGGCGCGCCGGGTGCGCGCCGCAGCCGGCCATGTCGAGCGCCGTGGCACGGTGGCCCGCGCGCCGGAGCGCCGTGGCGGCCTTGTACCAGCACCACGCGCCGTGGCACATCCCGTGGACCAGCACGAAGTGGTGCCGCCGCCGCTCCTGCTGGGTAGTCTCCGAGGCGGCGGGCATTGGCGTTCGTGCGGGGTCTTGGGTCGTCGCAGAGTGTGATGTCGTCCATGTTCTCTGTGGAGACGAGATGTCACTTATGTTTCGCGAATGGATTTGCTGCAGACAAGCAATTGCTTGCACCGACTAGATGTGCTGACACTCTGACAGTGACCGTGGATCCAGTTTTGTTTACCTTTCCTTTTCACGTGCTTGCTAAGCTATCTGTGTCCACTTGGACAGTTTGTTTTTTTGTTTTTATTCATGTTTTAGGACAGTTCTGCGTTGTTTTTTGTTCATGTTTTAGGACAGTTTGTTTCTGTATGTTTATGCCCTGGAATCTAGGTGTGGAATTAAAAAATTGTTCATGTTTTTGTACTAGTACATGCATCTGCTACTGCATGTTTTGCTTCCTTTGTTTTGTTCGTTGCACTACTACCTGTATATAATCAGAGTAGTGAACAGGTCATGGCCAACCGTCAACGGGAAGGGCCGCCAATGTGGCCATGCCCCATTCCAACTCCCTCGTCCACTTCCTCCGCCACGTCTCCTTCCCCCCGGACCCGCACCTCCTCCCCACCGCGCTCAAGTCATGTCCGGCGCTGCCGCTCGCTCGCGCGCTCCACGCCGCCGCCCTGGCCGCGGGCTTCGCGCGGGACCCGTTCGTCTCCTCCTCGCTCCTCCACACCTACCTACGCTTCGGCGCCACCGCCGACGCCCGCACCCTGTTCGACGGAACGCCGGAGAAGACCGTCGTCGGCTGGAGCGCGCTCGTCGCGGCGCACGCATCGCGCGGGGATGCCGAAGGCGCGTGGTGTCTCCTCGAGGAGATGAGGAGGGGGACCGCTTGCGGCGGCGGCGTGGAGCCGAACGTCATCACCTGGAACGGGCTCGTGTCCGGGTTCAACCGGAGCGGGCGCGCGCACGACGCGGTGGTGGCGCTGGCGCGAATGCACGGAGAAGGGATCTTGCGTCCCGACGCCACGGGCGTTTCGTGCGCGCTCTCCGCCACCGGGGACCTGGGGACGGAGGCGGTTGCTGTCGGGGAGCAGCTGCACGGGTACGCGGTGAAGGCGGGTTGCAGGTTAGATGCCTGCGTGGTCACCGCGCTCATCGACATGTACGGCAAGTGCGGACTGGCTGATGAGATTGTTCGAGTCTTCAGCGAGTCCTGCCACATGGATGTTGCTTCCTGCAATGCCCTCGTCGCCGGGCTATCTCGAAATGGTTTAGTCTCTGAGGCGCTAAGGTTGTTCAGGCAGTTTCTTGCCCGAGGAGTACAGCTGAATGTGGTGTCCTGGACATCTATTGTTGCTTGCTGTGTGCAGAATGGGAAGGATTTGGAAGCTGTTGAGCTTTTCAGGGAGATGCAGGCACAAGGGATTGAACCAAACTCTGTCACCATACCTTGCGTGCTGCCAGCATTTGGCAATGTTGCAGCTCTAATGCACGGGAGATCAGCACATTGTTTTGCTCTCAGAAAAGGTTTCCTTCATGATGTTTATGTTTGCAGTGCGTTGGTGGACATGTATGCGAAGTGTGGCAGGGTCAGGAATGCAAGGACTATCTTTGATGGGATGCCATCCAGGAATGCGGTGTCATGGAATGCGATGATTGGTGGCTATGCTATGCATGGAGAGGCCCAGAATGCTGTCCAGTTGTTTGACTCTATGCTGATGTGCGAACAGAAGCCTGACACGGTCACTTTCACCTGTGTGCTTGCAGCCTGCAGTCAAGCTGGCTTGACGGAGGTGGGTCGTCGCTACTTCAACAAAATGCAGCATGAATTTGGTATCTCCCCCAGGATGGAACATTATGCTTGTATGGTTACTCTCCTGGGACGGGCTGGCAAACTGGATGAGGCCTACAATGTCATAACTGACATGCCATTTGAGCCAGATGGTTGTATTTGGGGTTCATTATTGGGCTCTTGCCGGGTTCATGGCAATGTCAATCTGGCCGAGGTTGCAGCAGAAAATCTCTTTCATCTGGAGCCAGATAATGCTGGTAATTATGTCTTGCTTTCCAATATTTACGCTTCCAAGAAAATGTGGGGTGGTGTTAATAGAGTTAGAGAGATGATGAAGGATATGGGATTGAAGAAGGAAAAGGGTTGTAGCTGGATAGAGATCAAGAACAAGGTGCACATGCTGTTGGCTGGTGACGACTCACACCCTATGATGACTGCGATAACTGACAAACTAAAGCAGCTTAATATTGAAATGAGGAGGCTGGGCTTTTCACCAAGCACAAATTTTGTCCTACATGATGTGGAGGAACAAGAAAAAGATGATATTCTTGCTGTCCACAGTGAGAAGCTAGCTGTTGCACTGGGGCTTATAAGCACGAGCCCAGGAACACCCCTACGGGTGATAAAGAACCTCCGAATTTGCGATGACTGCCATGAAGCAATGAAGTTTATATCACATTTTGAGGGGAGGGAGATATCTGTTAGAGATACCAACAGATTCCATCACTTTAGGGATGGAAAATGTTCATGTGGAGATTATTGGTGATCTCTTTTGTGATTTCCTGCAATACAATTTTGCATAACAACTTGGTGATTGGAGTAGAGCATGCATATCCACAATGTAATTGTGTGACTAATGTACTACTATGACTTGATTCCATCGAAAGGAAGAAGCAAATCCAATATCAGGACTGATGCATTATGCAATAATAAAACAAAAATCACTCTTGTGTAGTGTATTCATTTGATAATTTCAGAATTTATCTATTTTATATCTTGATCCCTATTAATCTTAGTTTTGCCATGTTTTCTTTATCCTTGAAACTATGCACACACATTGCCTGAGTTCTTCGGTTTGCCATTTTAGTACAAAACTGAATTTCATATATATTTTTTGAAGCTTAGGCCCTGTTTGGTTTACATAAGTCACCTAACTTAAAGTGTGAAAAGTGCAAATAAGTCACTTGTGGGAGCTAAACAGCCCAGAGTCCCATAAGTTGCTCCACCCCTACTTATAAGTCATTGCAACCAAACAGGACTGACTTAAATCCAACTTACTTAGTGACTTATGCAAAGCAAATAGTACCTTAAATTTGCAATCTCATAATTCCTGAACATGGCTCCGAAGCAAGGTTTAGTTGTTTACTTATCAATTGTCTAACAGAACAAAACATGAGAAAAAGGAAAAAAAACATGGGTGTGGATACTTGTGATAAGTTTCACATATGGTTTTAATGACTCTAATCTTGATTATACTGCGACTTAAGAGAACTTTGTTCACTGATCAAACACTCAACCTTGAAAAACCACGTTCCTTGAGTATAAAGTAAACATGTTCCCTAGTATAACAAGATTAAAAGATTATATGGTATAACAAGTCTCATGAGTAAGCCTAATATATGTTGAGGCCCAGTAAGTGGTCTCCAATTCATTAATTCCCTCCTAAATAGTTCTTATAGTTTCCTCATATTTGGCAAATATGTTTTATTTGGATATAAGATTTGACATGCCACCCCACAATAAAAGTTGGTCTAGGCATGTAAAACAAGGTTTGCAACTTACACACACACACACACACACACACACACACACACACACACACACACACACACACACACACACACACGTGTCTATGCTAAAGGGCTACAGACCACCATTCTTGGTATCATGTGTGCCTAAAGCTCAAAAACTTGACCTTTGTTACGGAGCCACTTATTAGTGAATGCATATGTCAAACAATCCTAAATTGGAGTAAACATGAAATACAAGCTAACCTGATAGCTTGGTTGTGATCATCCTGTAAAAAGACTCGACATTTGCAGATTTGCATGTTGGATCTGCTTGTTGGAATAAGGATTTCCCACATTCTGTAGCCAATATTTTCGAATAAGAGGATCAATCCAACAACTATAATTTTGTAAAATAGTGAGATATAGGTAATAAACATACTGATTCTCCAAATAAAAGTTCTTAGTGCTATGCAAATTACGTGGTCTCCTGATTATGTACTATATCAAATATAGCCATCCAAATTTTAAATCATCAGAGCTACATCAAATAATCACAAAGATATGGTATTGAGTTTCGAGTTGCCCTAATGATTTAGTTGAGACAAATGTTTATTCAAAAAAGATACCAGTCTCATGTAGTTTTTTTGTTTCAGGAATAAGTTAACGAAAAAATGAAAACCGTTTGTCTTTTCGTCTAGTGGATCAACGAGTACTCCCTCCGGTTTGGTAAAAGAAGTCGTTGGACAAGGTTTGAGTCAAACATTAGGAATATAAATCACGAATAACTTTTAAGCCGTTAAGTTTGAAAATGTGAAAACTACATGAGTAGATTGATCTTGTAAAATACTTTCATAAAAGTATACATATATTAGTTTTTAATAATTTTTTTTTGTAAAAATAGGAAGTCAAAGTTGTACTTTGGAGACTGTGTCGCTGTCCTAAACGACTTCATTTACCAAACCGGAGGGAGTATATATTCATTAAATAGTTCAAGAGAACGAAACATGAGAATAAGGCAATAAATAACCTGGGCGTTGATACTTGTGATAAGTTTGACATATGGTTTTAATGACTCTAAACATGATTATACTGCAACTTATGAGAACTTTGTTATGTGATCAAACACTCAACCTTGAAAAATCACATTCCTTTAGTATCTTGAAAGTAAACATGTTCCCTATTGCAATCACAACTCAAAACTTAAAAAGATGCAACCATTATCCATTGGACCTCCGCCACAAATTAAAAGATTATATAGTATTACAAGTCTCATGAGTAAGCCTAATATATGTTGAGGCCCAATAAGTAGTATTCAATTCATTAATTCCATCCTAAATAGTTCTTATATTTTCCTCAAATTTGGCAAATATGTTTTATCTGTATATAAGAATTGACATGCCACCACACAATATAAGTTGGTCTAGGCATGTAAGAATGCTAGGAGCACATAGCCTTATCTGTCAGTAAACACTCTTTGGATATATCCTATCTTATCCATAGGTAGAGAACGAACTTAGTTCAAAGAAGATTTTGATCCACATCAGGGCAAAACAACTAGGCAAACTCACTTTTTATTAAGGCTTTCACACACTTTACAATGAACTTGTCATACTACTACCATACATATAACAAAAAAATTCACATTTTCCTTGTATTTAGTGCAAATTGGGAAGCCGATGCACATCATATAATAAATAAAAGTTACTTCCTCCTTTCCAAATAATATGTTGTTTTAGTATTTCTAGATTCATAGTCTTTTCTATGTACCTAGACATACTGTCACACGCTTTACAGAGAACTTGTCATGCTACTACCACACATATAACAATAAAATTCACATTTTTCTTGTATTTAGTGCAAATTCGGAAGCCGATGCACATCATATAATACATAAAAGTTACTTCCTCCTTTCGAAATAATAGGACGTTTTAGTATTTCTGGATTCATAGTCTTTGCTATGTACTTAGACATAGTGTATATCTAGATGAATAACTAAATCTGTGAATCTAGAAATGCCAAAGTGACCGACAATTTGGAATAGAGGGAGTAATCACTAAATGTCAAAATTGACAAGGTACCATGTCATGGAAGGCTTATCTAGATAATGATTTTCTTGTAAAAAGCGAATATATTGCGACATGTACATGAGCACTCATGAGTATATATAGGACCCAATTATGTAGTTAACCCATCACCCATACCAATTAGCAACCTGCAAACTAAAACATACTAGCAACCTCATATTGGCTACAATTACAGCCAAGATATTTGCTCTTCTTATGCTCCTTGCTCTTTCAGTGAGTGCTGCTGCTGCAGTCTATGTTCCACAAATATCCCTAGCTACTGCAGCTGTCACTATTCCACAATACCTCCCAAATTCGAATGCCTTGGGATATGAAAATTCAATTGTGCAATCCTATAGGCTACGACAAGCTCTAGTAGCAAACATCTTATTATCACCAACACTCTTCCTACAAAAACCATGGGCCCAATCGCAGCATCATTCCTTGGCACACGTGATAGTACAGAGCATCATTGGACAACAACAACAACAACAACAACAATTTCTTCCTACGTTCAACGACCTAGCCTTGGTTAGCCCTGCTGCCTACTGACAACAACAACAACTTCTTCCATTCAACTAGTTGGATCTGGAAAATGCCTTCTAGCAGCAACAACATTTTGTTCCATTCAACCAACTAGTTGTTCCAAACCCCGCTACCTACTGGCAACAACCGCAACTGCTACCATCCAACCCGTTGGCTTTGGCCAACCTTGCTGCATTCTGGCAACAACAACAACAACTTAGTGTCAACCCACTGGGTGTGGTGAATCCTGCCGCTTTCTTCCAGCAACCCATCATCGGTTCAACTATCTTCTAGGTTAACTATGAGTTGCACTTCTTTAATAAATTTTCCACGCTGAGGCGTGTATGATTCCAGGAAATATAAAATATTTTATTTGAGATTATACATTCATGTCTTCTTCAATTTTGTTTCACAATTGTACATAACATATGCTGACGACAAGAAGAAACCTCTATCATACCTAGAAGGCAAAACATATTAAGTATATATATTGCTAAACACTTACAAACAGCATTGAGAAGCTTGTAAGTAGCTACAAAATTACAACTTCAGAAGATGTGGCATCAACACAGACATGGCACACATTTACTGTAAAACTGTCATTTACAATAATACATTAGTAGCAGAAAATGGTCAAGAGTGAAGGTTATTTTCCTATTGCAATCATGTCAATTTGAAATAAAAAACCTGTCCAAGAGTATTCTTAATTGATATGCAATGTTAAATCTAAACAAGGTTTGCAAATTAATAATATATATGTGTGTCTCTATGCTAAAGGGCTACAAACCACTGTCCTTGTTGTCATGTGTGCCTAAAGCTCAAAAACTTGACCTTTGTTACGGAGCAACTTATCAGTGAATGCATATGTCAAACAATCCTAAATTGGAGGAAACACGAAATACAAGCTAACCTGATAGCTTGGTTGTGATCATCCTCTAAAAAGACTCAACATTTGCAAATTAGCATGTTGGATCTGCTTGTTGGAACAAGGATTTCCCGCATTCTGTAGCCAATTATTTTTGAATAAGAGCATCAATCAAACAACTGTAATTTTGTAAAATAATGAGCTATAGGTGATAAACATACCGATACTCTAAATAAAAGTTCCCAGTGCTATGCAAATTACGTGGTCTATTGATTATGTATTATATCAAATATAGCCATCTGTTGATGGTGAATTTTTGTACTCCAAACGTATTCGTTACACTTTGGTTTGAGCTCGATTATGTAATTAACCCGCCACTAGACACACTAATGATATACAAGTTCAACTTCATATGTGCATTTGGAAGTGTTGTGTTCAAAGGAGCAAATGAGGAGTTCTGTTCATGTTTGAGTGCAAGGTGAAATCACTTCCAAAGGTGGCTAGGACCAAGGTGCTATGACGGATCATCACCGAGGACTGAGACATAAAGTTCGGACTTCATGGGAGAAGAGCCCCTATATTGATCATGGGGATGATGACCTCAAAATGACACAAATGAAGGGGCCAAGTGCAAAATGTCAAGATGAGCTGCGGGGAGAAGGACGGGCCCGAACCAGCCCAGAAAGGGCCCAGGCCAGCCGGCCTGGTCAGATCGGCCCAGGCCGTTTTTGTGGCGGTTCGGCCCGCCCACTACTAGGAATGTGCTAATTGATGACCCTCATCCTTCGTCATTGAAGATGCCAAATTGGTCATGCACACTAATCTTTGACGTATTTTTGAAGAATTCGACATCGTCAAATAGGTCGCGTCACATTGTGTAATGAGTGACGAAATATAAATTTTCGTCACAGAAAGGGCTTCCAATCCATGACCAAACGTTTGCGGTCATAGAAAGCTATAAATCTATGACCATTCTCTTTGGTCATTGTTATGCCTCCATATTCGTCAAAACTCGCCGTCTGCCAGGTGCCGTTACCGCCGTTTATGCATATGACGTGGCGCTTGACGTGGCGCTTGACGTGGAGCTTGACGTGGCGCGTGACGTGGCATGTTTTCGTATCCCCGCTTGGACCATTTATGAGCTGCCACGTGGCTTTTGAAGTTTGGTCACAGATTTTATTCACAAAATCGTCAACAAAGACTCAAACTTTTTGGTCACAAACGTCATGTCAGAATCGTCAACAGATACAACATAATTTGGTCACAGAAATCAGGTAAACGATATAGTTGCAATTGATAGTTGCAATACCACATAATTCCTTGTTCTAAATATAGAGCGTACTCAACCGAGCATAGAACTCGGTGCACGGCACCACCACTAGTTCACGGCTCACATAAAACTTTGTTCACAAGACACATAAGAAACAAATTCTAAAAAAGTTGCTTGCCACGGGCAACTTAAGTTTACGAGAAGCCAAAATAAAACCATAACACAAGACACTTCATGTCGAAGAAGAAGGAGCATAGATCCTCGTAGCCCCTTGAGGAACGCCCGTTCTCCTCCATCTCCTTTTCTTGCCTCGCCATCCTTTCCTCAGCTTCTGCACTTTTCTTCTTGTACTCCTCCAGCTCTTTTTCTTGCCTCTCCATCCTTTCCTCAGCTTCTGCACTTTTCTTCTTGAGCTCGTCAACTTCACCTTGAACAACAGCTTTTGCCTCAGCCGCAAGTTGTTCCCGAAGCTCGTTTTCATTTGTTGATGATGACTTGGACGATATGGGTGTTGCGAGGCCAACACTCTTGAGGAATTATTCAAAGCTGCCCTTGGGGAGCACACTGGACAACACAGTCACACGTTCTCGTGTTGTATAACCTGCATCCTCAAGGTCCTTGCTCATAGCTTCCATTTTAGTCTGAAAAACATGGGCAGAAAACAGTTACATGAGTTTTATCTAAAACTGCTATAAAATATAACTTCAAGATTATAGCAAATTAAAAGGACTATCTGTCACACCCGACTTTCCGAAGAAAACCAAGTGCAAACCTATATGCATGCCAGGATCAAGTTTCATGCATATAGTGACATAAAAGTGTATACAGAAATAGTATCACGTATGAAAAAGAAAGATTATCAGAGATTTACGCTTAATCCTGGAAACGAAGGCTCCAAACATCACAGGCAGACGACTGGGGGTTGCGTACGCCTAGAAGCAACAACATCTTCACAAGACTTCAAAATAGCTTCCTCCTTCTGAGCAACATTGTTTATAGCAAGGGTGAGCACTTGTCGTACTCAGCAAGTGTGGAAAAAGATATGCATGCAAAGGCTTTATAGTGGACTGGCTCAAAGCATTTAAGCAATTTTAGTTGGTCAAGTTTTATTAGCACCTGATTACTAATAAAGTATAAGTTTATACCAACCCACATTAAGCATAAGATAAGAGAGATGCCATAAGCACATGGCAAGCATAACCAGAGAGAGAGCGATTTAAGTCCATCTTCAAGTTCAATTATCATGTGAGGGTCCAGGCCGCTCTTGACCGTGAGCACGACTAATCGATTAGTTTTACACTGCGAGAGGTTGTACATCTTTACCCACAAGTCGCGTAAAAGTCCCGAAGAACTTTAAACCCAACCATGCGATCTGCGCGCGAGCATCATACCACACTACCGAGGTGTGATTGCATAGGGACGCTACGAGGCCTTTACAAAGAGTCCTCCCGTGCGTATTAGTCCATAGTAGTATGTCATAGAGGCTATCTTTCGTACCACACTTCTATTACAGACGGTCAGCCATAGAGTACTTCCGTTCCAAGACCACTCCGGAATAGAAGTAGCCATAAAAGCATTCCTCCGTCCCCAACCTACTATGCGAGTAATAACCACACAAAGACTTCCCTAATTAACCGGCCAAGACCAGAGCCATATAGTCCTTGTGGTTGCACTGTTGTCCTGGGTGGTTCTCCATGTTCCGATTAAACATATGGTCTTGTATTAACATCCAAAGATATAACATAAAGGTAAAACAAGTTCATCATTGTTGTTCATTAAAACCACCATAACCCAGGTATAGCAACTAAGCATAACTACCCAACATAAATGTAAACCCAGGTTAACAAGGAATGACAATCAAAGACTAGGATAAACCTTAATAGGAACCCATCAAAATTAATGCAAGCAATGCAATGAGTGATTAAGTATAATTCTTAGGACAAAAGATCAAGGACACACTTGCCTTTAACCAAAGTAACGTCGTTGCTCAGAATCTTCAACTTCAAGCTCTTCCAAACTTCTCAAACAGCGTTCACTCTAAGTGCATCAATCATCGGGCACAACATACACAAAGCAAACAAACACATATACTAAGAACAAAGCACCAATCATAAGAAAGCTTTAAAAGAACGCACTAAAGGATAGGCTTGATTAGATGGATCACTAAAGAACACAAAGGGTGCTTGGAAAGGCTTGGTTAACTTTAAAGAGATGGTCATGGAAGATTGAGCAAGAACCGGAATGATCACACTTAGATTGAGCTGAGAAAAGAACGTCTAACAAACGTTTTGCATATATGAGAGAGCAAGGCTATGAGCTAGGTTCATTTTAATTAACAAAATAAATATAAAGGATATTTCAGAAATAAAATACCCTATGTTGACATTAATTCAATATTAAACTTTATTTACGAAACCGGTGTAAAGATCTAGTCAAGTTTTATTAATAAAGATTCATATATTGATTAAACCGATTAAACATTTAATTTGGGAAAACTAAACTATATGAACAATCTAAACGAAACTTTGTAATTCGAGTTCATCATATTATTATCAAAAACAATATTAAATTGGTATTAATCAAGATTACCATTTATTTATAAAGCCGGAGTAAAAGCCTAATCAAATTTTAATTCAAAAAGATTAATTAATCATTAAGCAAATTAATATTTGACTTATGGAAAACCGAGTAAAAGATCTAATTAGATTTTTATTCATAAAAGCGTGTAAAGTAATCATTAATCAAATTAAATTTGATTATGAAAAATGATAACTAGATCTATATAGCTTTTATTTGGAAAAGACATGTATAACTAGTCATTAATCAAAATTAATATTAATTTTATTTTCAGAAACAAAACATGGTGAAAACACTCCACTAACACGTGCTTTACATTATTATGGACCTAACGCAACTTGAACAGATGAAATCGGAGCTAAAACATAGAAGATATGAACAAAACAAGATTGAAAGGACCTAGTCGTGATTAACCGTAGATTTCAGGGAGTAGCAAGGAAGATTCCCGAGACACATCAAACAATGCTCGCGAATGGATCCAATCTGGGGGTTAGATCTGCAAAAAGTTTCGGGATGGATCTGGTTGTGAAGTTTTAATAGATCTAGGGAGTTTGGAGCAAAGATTGCAAGACACAAAAGATATGCTAATCATTACAGGGTTCTCCAGGGGTCCAAGTGCAAAACAGCCATCTTATCTTCTTCCTCCGGCCACGCACACAGGAACACCAGCAAGGGGCGGCGGCGGCCCTGGTGGCCAAGGGCGCCGGTGCTCCGGGCATCAAGGGGCTGAGTTTGGGCACAAAACGGATAGAGGAGGTCGAGACGAACACGATGGGGGGCTCACCTCGGGCGGAGGACGACGGCAGCGGCCGGTATTCGGAGGTCAACCGTCGGCGGCGGGGTCGGTTCCGGGAGCGGCGGCGCTGCTCGGTTGCGAGCGAGGGCGGCGGCACGGCTTGTGCGGGGCGTGGCGGCGGCGCTAGGGCGGCGCGCGGGGGGCGGGCGGCGCCCTTTATAGGGGCGCGCGCGGGACACGCCCCGCCCGGGCGGCGGCGTCCATGGCCGCCTCGGCCGATGGGCCCGGCGGGCCCGGCCGGCCGGGCCGCGGCGCGGGCGGGTTGGGTCGGGGTGGAGGCTGGGTCGGGCCTTCCGGCTCGGCCCAGTTAGATAGGTTTTTTTTTCTTTTTTTTGAATCTATTTCCAGTGCGAAAAATAATCCAGAAAAAGCTGTGAATTATTTTAAAGCACAAAAAATACTCAGAAAATCACAAAAAATCCAGGAAAATTCCTAGAGATAGATTAGGTCATGAACAATCCAAATAAAGCATTTGGTGCTCATGAAAAAGATTTTAGAGCCTTCTAATAAATAGAAAATGCTCGGAGAAAATGAGAATAAATTCCAGAAAATTCCGGAAAATTCTCGGAAGGTTTTGGACAGCTCCTAAACGCATTTTTGAAACCTTTCGCACTCAAGAACCACTAGATGCATCGGCATGAATGCAACACTCACAACTTTTTATTTAATTTACAAAATCAAACAAATGATTTTTCCTATACTATATTTCCTGTAAAGAATAAATAAATGTTGGAAAAATTTTAAAATTATGAGAAAATCGTTATTTAATTATTCTTTCTATTCACATCCTGAAATTGGAAATTTCAGGGTGTGACACTATCATATCCATAGTTTTATTCTTTTCATATCCAGTGTCAAGGGAAAACAATTGATCTTACCAGAGCTTGTTTTGCCTTTTCACTTAGGCCATGTTTAGAGCTGGTATGGCAGGTCTTGAAGGCCTCCACCGCATCTAATTCATCATCCTCTTCTAAGCTGGGTTCTTCCCTTGCTCTCTTTTGCTTCGTTTTGTGGATATACGATCCACAGACATTCAACATGAGAAGCCGTTTGAAATGTTCGGGTAGGATAAAATGGGATTGTAAACTTACATATGCATGTAGATGAGCCACATAGGGGCGAGAACCTGTCGCCTGATGGAATTGGACCTGCATGCGGTTATGCTTGTTCTTTTCACATGTTTCCTACAAGAATAACAAGGTATCAAAATCAAACCATACAATGTTCAATATGAGATCATTTGCAAACTTTTAGAGAAATTAGGGAATATGAAAAAAGAATGTACCATGTTCTTTGGATCAGACCAGAATGCCACTAGTTCCCTCCACTCTACATCAGTCATAAAATCCACAGGAGTTCTCGTAATCTCATTAGCAGGAACACCATTGAAGTATTGTTTTTTAGCCTGTATCGCTGGTTTTTTACGAGCGAGCGCATCACATCGGTGCAAGCTGCTGCTGTTGGGTTGTGTTCTTTATTGACGGACAAGCGGCCCTATGTACATGTGGAATGCATAGTTAGATGGTTAATTCAGGTTAGACACTGCAATATTTCAACATACAAACCAAAATTCACTTACATTGAGCTCTGCCACAAAGGGGTCGAAGTATTTTTTGGTATCTGCCTTGTATTTCTTCCAATGAGTAAGGATAGGCATCTTTTCCCGAATGATTATGCCAGCTTCTGATGCAAACTTGGCAGATTGAACAGGATCATGTGGCCTTTTATCACCTTCTTGAACATGTATGGGCAACCTCTTTCGCAATGCTTTAGTCATCTTGTCCAGCTCTTTTCCCTTTGTTGGACACCTAGGTTTCCTTGGTGCTCGCTCTGCAAGAGCTACAAAACTCAAGTCAGATTGTATTAAATAATGGACTAGTTTCATGCAAGATAAGCAAAAGATGTTTGGTAATTGAAATTATAAGATAAAGACAGCTTGCCTTCCTCTGCAGATACATTGTCATCATCAGCATGTACACTATCAGTGGCACCAAATCCATTCTCTTCCCCGCCGATGCCTTGTCATGGCCAACACCTATTGAGTCCGCTTGGGCGTGTCATGAGCAAGCAGAGGAATTGTTTTCTTGCACTTGGGATGGTATGGCGAGAATCAGCAGCTTCAGGATGTTCATTATTGTCCCCTCCTTTGTCTTGAGATTGAAGCCTTTTTGAAGCTCTTAGTGGGGCTGAACAGGCTGCTCCTCTGTTCCTTCAGATGCCCTCACTCTCTTGCCTCTACCTACTGGAGCCTTCTTAGTATTCATATTCTTCTTTGAAACGATGATTTTCTTCCTACCTCCTGGAAACTATTCACAACAAAATGAATCGATGATAAATAGTAAGCAATACCATATGTTAAATAACAGAACTAGAGGTATGAAATAAGATAGATGAATCTAAATGCAGCATCACTAATTATAGATCAGAACTAAAAGCATTGCAGTCAATTCCCATGGACTACCTGCAGTGCTAATGGTTCTGGCTTCTCAACAGATTCAGAGTCATCATCATCATCACTATCTCCCTGATCATCTTCTTCAAGGAGATACTTAGATGTTTCTGAATCTGAACTACTTGTGTTCTTGTTTCCTGATTTTTTCCCCTTTGTAGGTGGTGGTAAAGAGTTATTAAATTCAGTAGCTAATTTCTTGGCCCCATTGCATTCGGCTTCTCATTATTCTCCGCCACATGTTTATCCCGAGTCTCTCATAATTGGTTATTGGAGGTTGTGGTACTTGCAAGATAAATAGAGGAAATAGGTAAGAGGTGATAGGGTAAAGTATTTAACTGAGAAACAGAAGAGGTCAATTCAGTTTTAAGCATGCATCTAATATGAAACATTTAACAAAGGTTCAGGTCACAAATACTGAATGTCCAACACATCAGGGATTAGTTTCAGATTAGGTGGTCTCTATCTAATGGTCTGATTAGTTTCAGATCAGACCATTGCAAAGATTTATGTTTCATTCTATTTTATTAAGCTGAATGCATCTACCTAAGAATTGGTATTGCGTATACAAGAATACACAGACTAAGAATCTAATCTATGATATCAGATAATAAAGTGCCAATGAAAAGGCAAGAGGTGCTCATAAAACAGTTCTAGGGGCCTAAAAAAAGATGTAGGATTGTAAAATATCACTTTGATGTTCTTAGAATTGTGGAGAAGGAACCCTGATTTCCTACAACTTGTTGAGTGCTTCTCTCACCCAGAGACGAAGAACCACAAATTTGTCATAAAGAAGCACATTGTATCCTATTTTGAATTGTAATGGGTGTAACATTGAGGCTACCTATTACTGCTAAAATAAAATTATTAGGGAATGCCAGGTGACAACCAACTTCAAACAATTACAAGATAAAGTAAAGAAAAAAAGGCAAAAGATGCATTGGGACGCCAGGATACTTTAAAGAGGGTTTGGCGTGTACCTTCTTCTTCTTGTGCAGTTTGCTTACTTCTTTGCCCCCTTGTTGCCACCATCGACGTCGCCAAAAGAGGATCAAGACCTTGTGCAACCAGAATGAGTTAGGGTTAGTAGAAAGAAAGAGAAAGGCACGAGAACGGTGATTGGGGCGAGCGAAATGACGATGCCGATGAGTAGCCCTGTTCATGGATCCTCTACTCCACGTCGGCCGCCTCCTTTGTCCCCACCCCAGATCATCCGCCACCACGGCGGCCGCCGTCTCGGTCCTCCCGTTGCACCCCCACCACGGTGAGCAAACCCCGTGCTTCACCGTCGTCCTGACCCAAAAAACCCCAAATCGACCCAATCCGTATCCCTGATCTGATCCCCTTTCCTCCTCTCACCGCCACTGCCTCCATGGAAGCTGGTCGACGGCGTGGTCTACGCAGGAGGTGGGCGATGATGTACTTGGTCGGCGGCGTGGTCGACGACGGAGCTCCTCGACGGCGGTTTTGCCCTGGTGGCCCTGGCGGCTAGGGATGGAGAAATGGGGGGTGAATGGGGGGAGAAGGGGAGAGGGGGGCCGATAAAGATAGTGGGGGAGAGGTTTCACCGGGGATTTAGGATAGATTGCAATGTTTTTTCGGGAATAGGCCAGTTTTGCCGCTTTTTTTTCTTTGTTTTTGGGCTGGCGCCAGTTTTGGCGCTTTTTTTCACAACCAATTAAAATGCAGTAAAATAAAATAGGTTAATTTTTTATTGGTTTTTAGTATAAAGAGGTAGGACAAATTTGTTAGGATATGCATCACAAACTTTCTTGGAAAAAGTTCAAATTTTTTTCACAACATTAAGAAGCAAAATCAAGTGTCCCCACCAGTTTTCAGAATTTTGTAGGTAACGTTTGGTATTTTGACATTTATTCGTGGGTAAAACAAGAAATAACTACAGTAAATGGAAAACTTGGTCTAAAAATTGTGCGGATGCACACGCCATATTTGTTGAGCTCCATGAACACCCCAAAAATGTTTCGCAATATTTTGAGATTGTCGTACTACACGTCCAGTAAACGGATGAGTCCCATTCACTAAGTGACAAGAACATCTATGAGAGAGGAATGCCTTTTGAGCATATGCATCACAAACTTTCTCAAAATCATTTGAATTTTTTTTTCACACCATTGTTAACCAAAATGAAGTGGCTGTGCAAGTTTTTGGATTTTTGTAGCTACCATTACTTATTTTTACATTTATTCTTTAGTAAAAGAATAAATAATTACAAAAAATAGAAAACTTGGTCTAAAAATTTGGAAAATGCACACATCATCATTGTAGAGGTCCATTGACACCCACAAAAAAGTTTCAAATGATTTTGAGAATGTGGTAACATACATCTCTCACAAGGTTCCACATCTCATAAAGTGATACGAACAATTGTGCGTGATCGGTGAGTGTATGATGATGGGCATCACAAACTTTCTCAAAATCCTTTGAATTTTTTTCACACCATTGTTAACCAAAATGAAGTGGCTGTGCAAGTTTTTGGATTTTTGTAGCTACCATAACTTATTTTTACATTTATTCTTTAGTAAAAAAATAAATAATTACAAGAAATAGAAAACTTGGTCTAAAAATTTGGAAAATGCACACATCATCATTGTAGAGGTCCATTGACATCCACAAAAAAGTTTCAAATGATTTTGAGAATGTGGTAACATACATCTCTCACAAGGTTCCACATCTCATAAAGTGATACGAACAATTGTGCGTGATCGGTGAGTGTATGATGATGAGCAAGTTTTTGGAATTTTGTAGGTACCATAGGGCTTTTTGTAATGGCAATAAGATAAAAAAAGGATAAAAAAGATAAAAAGGATAAAAAATGTGCCTCCACCGAGGTTTGAACACGGGAGGAGGTGTTGGCAACGAGCAGCGCTTACCATTGGGCTATGGAGTGAAGTTCGACCTTAGCTGATCGGCATTCTATTTAACTGAGTCTACTACCTACCATTGCGCTACAAAAGAAAGAAAATGCTGAGAATTTTAAAAAAATGTGCCTCCCGAGTGATTCGAACCCGGGAGGTTCTGCTGAGAACGAGCGGTGTTTACCAGTAGGCTATCGAGTGATGTTCGGCATGAAGTAAGCGCTATTCTATTTAACTGTTACTTACCACTACGCTAAACCCATCTAATAATCCGTCCTAAATACTAATCCCCCCATTCCGCCCGTACGCCACCGCATCGCCTACCACTGCCCAGCCGCCGCCGGATCGCCTCGCACTGCCACTCCGCCGCCGCCTCGCCTCGCACTCCCTCGCCGGCGCCGCGCAACATGGACGAGGTCCACGGGGGACGCCGGCAAGGCAATGAAGAGGAAGGCGGATGACGACGGCACCGCCGCACGTTCGAGGCCTAGGGTTCGTTCGACCCCGGTCAAATGCCGGCGCTTTCAGCAATGTTCGGCGCGGTAAGATTTGGGTGTGCTTACGGTATGGTTAGATGTGCTTAGGGTCTGATTACGTGTGCTTAGGGTCTGATTAGGTGTGTTTAGGGTCTGATTACGTGTGCTTAGGGTCTGATTACGTGTGCTTAGGGTCTGATTACTGCATTCACTGAGATAACTAAATGAAAACCAAGCTACAACCTGTCTTGACATGCTTGCAATGTTAATTGGATGGTAACAACTCCATGATTGGAAAATATCTTATTTATAATTTACATCCCAGTAACTAGCCCACAAACACAAATTTCCCTGCTTTCAGTTGAAGCACCTGTACAATTAAATAATGTCATGCATTGTATGAAATTTCAGGTCATGTCTGACAATTTCACTTACTGCATTGTATGAAATTTCAGGTCATGCATAGAGTGAGCGTGTTGGAGAGTCATGTGTTAAATCTGGAAATGATGTTAGAAAATCAAAGGAAGCTGGAGGAGGAGAAAGACATGTCCTGGACCTCCTACGCCGACAGCTGTGACACCGTAGAGAAGGATGTGAGAATCTACATTGTGTTGGATCTAGAATTATGTGTTCGGGCATCGACTTACTAAAATGTTATTTCCATGTTTGCAGCCTTGCGGTGGTTGTGCGGGGAAGAGAGGAAGAGCTCAAAGACTTGTATGCCGGTTGCGGAAGAACAAGGTGATCAACAAGCCGAAAGCTAGGGTGAAGGAACCGACCAAGTAAGGAGGTCTTTGGAGCGAGAAGCATATATATGTAGATATATTATAAAGCTTAGTAGGATGATTAGTTATGCCAACTTGGACGTCATGTAGATATCCAGTTTTGCCAACTTGGATGGATTTTTTACCAAGGAGCTATAGCAGCTCAAGTTTAGTAAAATATATGGATGTCTTTTGGATGTTTTGTGAACCCAGGAGCTCTAAGAGCTCAAGTTTAGTAATATATATGTGCCATGTTCATCTTGGACCTAAATTACTGTGATGGTTTGTTGTTTTTTTCAAACTGTTTGATAATTCTGTGCAACCTGCAACACCAGAAGATCGAGGGGATGCTGCTGCTGTGCAGCTAATTTTCTGTGAAATGACTATATTCTCAACTGAACTACAATTAGTGTCATGTTATCTTCCTGTTATGCCTGTAGCCAATGAATCTCAATTAAAATCTTCCTGTTATTCCATTTCTGAACTACAATCATGTGAAAAACAAATATATGATGACAAACACAAATATGTGATGGAAAATATTTCTGTGATGCCAAAGAATGTCAACTACAAATATTTGAAAAAAATACATTAACTCAAATGGCTAAAAAGTCTCTAATTTAATATCGATCCTAGAAATCTTCATCGTCCATGTCATCATTGTTATCATCGCCACCATCACTACAATACTGCATTATTGTATCATCCTCCTCTTCATCATCACTGTCTTCTAGATTAGAGTCTACCTGCTTCTTGTTTCTTATAAGTTCATCTAAATTGCCTTCAAATATAGTTGCTTCTCCACCTTCAACATTTGGCAGCACTTCATTAACATCACCTTCTTCTACTGCATGCTCAGTATCTGATCCATATTCATCCTGGTGCACCTCATGACTGCCCTCATCTGCCTCAGCAACATCATATACAGCCCTATGTTCAAATTTCTGGACAACTCGCCAATCTTTACCTTGTGAAGATGTGTCTTGCAGATAAAAGACCTTATTCGATTGCTCTGCTAAGATGAAAGGATCATTCTTGTACCAAAATGAATGAACATTGATGGATTTGAAATGTTTGTCAACTCGAAGGCCCACAGTCTTGCCTACTTGGTTGAACCAATCGCATCGAAACAACACAACAGTCCGACGAACTTGATGATTCGAGTTATATTGCAACTCAATTACCTCTTGAAGGACACCAAAAAAATCTGTTTTCTTCCCAGCATGTGAACTTTCAGTCATTACCCCACTATTTTGTGTTTGTAGGAACTTTTCACGATCCACCGTGCTGTATCAGACTCCATTAATCTTGCAAGCGGCACTAATCTTAACTCTCTTAGCTGGGCCACATGACAGTGACCAAACTCCTTCGCTAACTGATTCTGGATCCTCCTTGCGCTTCATCTCAATCTGTTGAAAGTAGTCAGGTCACCATTTATAGAACCATACTAATGCGTGTACAAAGCAAATAAATAAAATGTGTGGTGACTTACATGCCTCCTAAACCAATTTGCAAATCCTTGTACAACCATTCCATCAACAGTATTTGCACATGCACCTTGCTGGAGGAGCTCGGCCTTGTACAATCTGCATGCCAAACTCTAATATCATTACACCAAAATATATATTATAAAGGAATAAAAAAATAAATGTCAAACAATTAATCGATACTTACTCAATATATTGCTCTGCTTCACAAGCATTATTTAGCACATACCAAATTAACTTTTTCATGACATCATCATCAATGTACGTGGTTGTAACAGCTCCAACAAGACTAGCACCATGCTTAAAAACGAGACGTCATCCGGCAATGGCATCTCTCGTAGCACTATCATCATCCTGGTTAAATCTAGTCCGAATATCCTCCATGTACCTAGAACAAAAGGTCAATGTGTCGCCGGCCACATATGCCTCAAGCAATTGATCCTTCCGGTCTAGCCCTATTCCTTACAAAATTCTTCGCAGTGCCTAGTCGCCTTTCTATCGGGTACATCCATCCATACCGAACAGTCCTCTAAGCAATGCCTCATCGGGAAGATGGACACACAAGTGCACCATGACATCAAAGAAGGGCTGGTGGAAAGATTTTCTCAAGCTTGCATAGGATCACCGGAATTTCGGCTTTTTCACCGTTTGACAACATCTTTTCTTAGATTTCGCTGCATAGTTCCCTGAAGAAGGCTCCAAGCTCTGCAATTGCTTCATATACATCCTTCCTAACCAGACCTCTAAGGCCAGCGGGTATGATTATTTGTAGGAGTATGTGGCAAGAATGTGTTTTCATCTTCCCAACCACCGTTGCACCATCTTCACTTATGTATCTTGCTAGATTAGCCGCATATCCATTAGGGAACTTGATATCTCTGAGGAACTTGCAAAACTGCACTTTCTGATCCTTCCCAAGCACATATGGAGCAAGTGGATCCTTGCAGGCTTTGTTACCATTGGGTTGCAAGTGCAGTTCAGGTCTTATGCCCATGTCATACAAATCTAGCCTTGCATTATGTGTGTCCTTGGTCTTGCCTAGTATATTAAGTAGGGTGCAGAGAATATTTTCACACACATTTTTCTCTATGTGCATCACATCAATATTATGTGGAACCTTCAAATATTGCCAATATGGCAATCTCCACAACCCAGATTTGCGGCTATAAATCTTTGGACCGTCGCTCCACTTCCTTTTTTTACCAGTAATGTCAGTCTTACCTGGCCTGACATCGTTCACCTTTTCTAGATGCTCCAGCACCTCCTTCATAGTAAACTTGCCTGGCTTATCTTTTTTTTCAACCCTACCATCAAAAGCCAAGCTTTTTCGCCACTCATGTGTCTTTGGGAGGTAGCAACGGTGTCCAATATAGCAAATCTTACCCCTTATTTTTCGAGACAACGGGTTCTTGTCACAATGAATACATGCATAATATCCTTTTGTTGTTCGCCCAGATAAGGTGGACAGGGCTGGATAATCATGTATACACCAGAGAACAGCAGCACGAAGGTTGAACTTCTTACGAGTACATGCATCGTACGTACTGACACCCTTCCATAGCTCCATAAGCTCTTCAATTAGGGGCTCAAGGAACACATCAAAGTTCTTTCCTGGACATTTTGGACCAGGGATGAGTAATGCCATAAAGCAGTTTGATGGATTCACGCATTCCCATGGTGGGAGATTCAGTGGTGTCAGAAGCACTGGCCACATACTGTACTGGCTACTCATGTTTCCAAATAGATTGAAGCCATCTGTAGCTAAAGCAAGCCTCAGGTTCCTCAGATCTTCTGCAAAATCTCGAAACGTCTTGTCAAAATCCTGCCATGCTTCACCGTCAGCTGGATGGCTCATCACATTGTCGACTGGCTTCCTCACTTTCTTGTGCCATTGTGTTTCCTTAGAAGTCTGTTTTGCATGAAAAATTCTTTTCAATCTTGGCAAGAGTGGAAAATGCCTCAAAACCTTATGTGGAACCTACTTCTTCCCGGTTTCATCTTTCCATCTAGACTCCTTGCAGACTGGACATGCATTCAATTTAGCATACTTTGATGATTTTGTGTCACGAAACAACACACAATTGTTCTTGCACACATGGATGCTTTCATATCCAAGCCCCAATTCATTCAGATACTTCCTTGCCTCATCATATGATTTTGGCAAACCACTCTCAGGGTATGAATCTGAAATCAGCGTCATCATTGTGGTAAATGCTGTATTGCAGATTCTATAACGAGACTGCATATACAACAACCTCACCATAAAAGAAAATTTTGAATGCTTAGAACTAGGGCTCAGCGCCTTCTTCGCATCTTCAAGAACCTTTGCAAATCTTGGCTTCTCTCCATCTGCCTCTGCCGCTGCATATAGTTCTCCTAACATCTCTGGTACTCCATGACCATCATCATTAACATCATCGTCCACGTCCGCTGGCACCCCAAAGTCATTATCATGTCCTCCTTCCTCCTCCTGCTCAATTCCCTCAACTGCATTATCTGCCGCCTCACCGTGATGAATCCAATTGGTGTATGTAGGTGTCATTCCATATACGTGTATATGGTTTTCTACTTCAGTCTGAGGATGCATCACTCGATTATGACAATTCCTGCATGGACAACTAATGTGTGCGTCTTCGGGGTATCTCTGACTAACAAATTCCATGAACCCTTCAACTCCTTTCACGTATGCAGTTGTGAATTGTTTCCCAAAAACCCAACTTCTATCCATCTGAGATCATAAAACGATAAAAACAATTGAAAAGCAAATCCTACACATGCATATTACGTACAAAAGTCCATGATTATCAAGTACCTTTGGCACGTACGCGCCCCTGGCGTGTGCCCTCAATACGACGCACGTATGAGTCCCTGATGTGCGATGATGTTGTGCTCGACGCGTGATCGCTGCTCGTCGTGGAGGACGCCGGACGCCAATGCCGCCGCGCGTGTTAGGCCGCGCGTCCCTGGCATGTGATCGATCAGGGTCGGGGTCGGGGATGTCGAGTTGAGCCTTGTCGTCGCGATCCACCAGCCTCAGCCGCCGCGATCTGTGTTAGGTCGACGTACGTATTCGACAACGTGTTTAGTGGGCCACCGATACATCCAAATAAGGGTCCACGACCCAGATATCGGACTGGCCTTTGCATGCTTCCCTCATAAACCGATCTACGCTGCCTCCCACAACCCTTAACCTCTCATTCTCTCGCCACCACCTCCCCTAATCTCTCTTCAACTTGCGTCGCAACCTCCTTCAACCCGAAACCCCCCGACCTCGCCGCGTCCTTGAAGATGGTCAAGGACGAAGCCAACTTCGCCGGCATGGGGGGCATCGACGGCGTGGCCAAGACGTCGGTCATCAGCATTGGGTGCAGCGACGACGCCGTGCCGTCGTTGAAGAAGATGAAGGACCTCCACGTCTCCCCCGATGCCTCCCATCCAGATGTGAGATTCCACCGCACCTGAGATAGGGTAGTACCATATTTTTGTTCATGAAAAAACTTAATTGATTAATCAATGTCTAAATGCCTTAATGTAATGCCTTTTAACCTAATTTAGTGATGAATCAAAAGACATTATATTAATCTGGTAATAAATTTGGGAATTGTCACGATATAGAACTATTTTTGAGATCTAATTACCAAATTGCTTGATATTTCAATTTATTTATGTTTTGCTCCTTTGCATATGTGATAGTATGCACAGATGAGTATTTTATAAACCCCAAGTGTAGACTAGTGGGTTAATATATGTGATCCTAACTGTTTGAATTGTGGGAAAGCAATGAGGTTGTGGTCCTATATCTATATATGAATAACTTAACTATGTGTACTCCCCTAATCTGCCATATGTATTTGTGCTCCTTCTGATTTACTAAACCTTTTATACATATCGTTATTACGCTGTTTTTATTTCTGTTATGATTTCACTGTTTATCATCAACTCTTTTGTTATGATTTCAGGAATGTATCTGCTGCAATAATACCATCAATGCTGAGAACAGGATGATGGAGCTGTACTTGAAGCACAACCACAGAATCATGCATCTGGAGACCAACTACGCTGACTGTGCTAAGGATAATAAATTTCTGCAGATTGTTGTGGGCGATCAGGATGCAAAGATGGTTAGGAGGGTGGAATCTGTTGAGTGGCGCCCGCACTTGGCACAGATTGCTCAGAAAGAGCTGCAGGAAGCACTGAAGCAGACAAATGATCTTGTCCAAAAGTATGACATGAAGGCCTCCATAGCTGAAATTTGTTTCAAGGAGAAGGACAAGGTCATCTCAGATTTGAAGGAGCGATGGAGGAAATGAAGAAGAAGATGAACTAGGGGCCGGCAACACTGCTTGATTCAGTTCCTTTCTATTTATAATAAATGTAATTGATAACAATTAGCACTAAAGTTTGGTCTGGTGACATGTTGGTGATATGGTCTGCCCTGGGTTGTGATATCCCAGGAGCTTAATAAGTAATATATTACTTGATATGGTGCCAATCTGTGATATTTACTTCTATTTTGAATCTGTCACTTCTATATTTTGAATATGTAATATTACTTGCCATGATAGTTGAATCTCTGACTTATATTTTGAAACTGTGATATTACTTGCTATGATAATTGAATCTGTCAATTCAATTTTGGCGCAAATGGAAAACTAAAATGTATCCCACTACGTAAATATTAGACAAGTTACTAATGACGAAACCAAAACTATATGTGACCAAGTTGTTTGGTCACTATGTGTACCGAACGAGAGCACATAGCAACAAATATTTTATGACCAACTCCTCTATCTATTCTGTGACCTTTCTGTGAGCATCGTCACCAATAATCAATCCTAAACTTCGTCAGCACAGAACAATGACCAAAATGGACATTTCGTCATAGATGATGTATCCTTCTGTGACCAAAACGGGTTGCGTCACGAGAAAAACGTCACTAATGATCAATTTTCCAGTAGTGGCCCTTTGACCTAATCACTCGGTCTATTAATAGCTCCCTCCTCCGACAGCCCCTGCATCCAATCATTCTACCGACGTCATTCACCAGAAAACCACCACCGCAAGATGAGGGAGAGAGTTGGATGAGCTCATCGCAAAGGATCAACACTGGTGGAGGGAAGGAAGCAAGAGGAGGACTCCAAGCCGCTGGCCTAGGGGTGTTCCCAAGCTTCATCACCGCCATCTTCATCGACGACGTTCTCCGGAGTCTGCATCACCCCTAAGTGCTTCAATCCGTGTAAGATGATGGGGTAATTCCTCCGTTCGTCCCTAGGGTTAGATGGATGCATGATATGTAATCTATACATGAATCTTATGCCTATTGATGCTTTATGGTCTATGTCTTCGCGAATGCTTTGTTTACATTTGTTTGCGCAACATGTGGTCTTAGTAGGGTTTGTGGTAATCATGGTGATTAGCTTAACCCTATGGATGCTTAGGTATAGATGTGGTTATATGTGAACGTGTTTGATTGCCTTGCGTAGTGACAGTACGGTGGAGGGAAAAGGCTTTGCGGCCGCATAACCACGATGAAGCTAGTGAAGGCAACACCCTTTTCTTGTAGTAGATGCATGTTCATGAGATCCTAAATCCTAGGGAGGGAACGCTTATCTACCTTAATCTCTGTCTTGTACCAACCCTCACCATCTAGTTTAACCTTAGTTTAGTCTTAGATTAACATAAGTTAATTGCTTTTACTTTAAGAGTAATCATCTTTTAAAGGTTTTTGTTGACGGTGAAAATCCGTCAACCCAGCCATGAGTTTACCTTCGGTGTTGGCATGACTTTTGTATCTTATCCATTGGTACTAACCCCCGTGGTATAACAAGTTCACTTGTGCATGTTGGTTTTGGAGTTAAGTGTTTACGCAGGGTTTTAACGTTGAAAGCAAGACTTCTGGGATAAGTTCATTAAGCACCTCATGACAAGACCTTGAAGCCCGATACAAGTCAAGCAATGAAGTGAACATGACTCCAAGAGCCCAAGGACCAAGCCTGAGAAGATGATAAACTCCAAGGACCGAACCAGAAAAGTGCTGAATCTTGCAAGACAAGGAGTTGAGTCCAATTTGGAGAGAAACCGACGTCAAGGGCCCACATGCAAAAAGGGGAGAGGATCTAGAAGACACGGGAAGCAACACCGGGCGAAGGAGGACACGAACTGGGCTGAAACGGGCCCAGGCCGGTCGGCCTGGGCCGACCGGCCCAGCCTGTTCCAGAGCCCAATCGGCCTCCCCTTTGACCTAGTTGCATCTCTGGCTATTTATAGCCCCCTGATCGAAAGCCACGCATCATCCAATTCGTCATCCGCCGCCGAGGAGCAGAGAAGCTTGAGGGACACCATCTCGGAGATGAGGGTCGTGCTAGTTGTCTAGGGTTTCCCTAGCCGACGTGGGAACCTTGCATGGAAGACCACGTCGGAGCTCCGGAGCGAGGATCAAGATCGAGGGAGGGCCCCGGTGGTGATCTTGTTCATGTAATCATTCATGGTGAAGTTTGTAAGTGAATCCGATTTCTAGCGATCAAGTGCCTTCTCGATGATTTTGTTTTCTTCTTGGTTTTGCTTCTTCTACGATCTATTCTTAAGATAGATTACATAGGGTGCTCTTGTAGCCGCGGTGGCTAGAGGTGCATACCGGACCGACCAAGTGATTTCAACTTGTTCTATCGAACTTGCCCTAGGGTACCCGCATGAGTAGGGATACGTTGTGACAGAACGGGGGTTCCGAAAGGCGGGCGTTTTCGGAGTCGGATGGAAGGCCATGATTTAAAGATGCTTTTAATGAGATTCGCTTTTCTATCTTCATCTATCTTGTTTGGAGCTACAACATAAGCATGATCTAGACTCTCTAGATCGGTTATCTCTTGCTTTCTCTTGCTACCTCTTTAGTAGATTAGATTAGATTCGTTTTCTTTATGAGTTAGTAGATTAGATGCAACTTGTCTTCACAAGATAGCTTACCTTGCTTTACTAGATTAAATCCTTGCGTTGCACATTGTTCCACGGATTTGATACCTTGGGTTCACCACTCGAGGGAAGAAGGGTCCCTTGACTACGACGGGAGACTTGTCCGCTTGCAAGTCTAAACGAACTTTGATACAACTATTAACCGTCAACAAGCCCCTTTTTCTGGCGCCGTTGTCGGGAAACAAGCAATCAAGATCCGATCTAGTATCGCTTATCTTTCAGTTTTTCTTTTAATTTTCTTTTGCATCTCTTAAGTTTGATCATCCTCAAAAAGAAAAAAAATCAATCTAATCTAGTTTTGATTAACCCTAATTTTTCTCCTTTCAGATTTTTGTTTTGTTGCTAACCCTAACCGGAGATGGTTGGCTACCTCTCCAAGAAACCCAAACTTTTTTGTGGATGATCCAGGAAAACTTTACAGGAAAAGGAGATGTGCAACACAATCTAAAGGGTTGGAAACCCTAGATTCAAAAGTCAAACTCGAAGGACCATCAAAATCTCCAAGGGAATCACCACCTCCAAGTCAAGACACCGGAAGGCCGTTCAAGATCAAGAGGAGGATGGAGAAGATGGGGATAGAGAAAGAAGCTCAACACCTAAAGGCTGCCAAGGCAAGATCCACATGCGAAGTGTTCATCATGATGAAGATGCTAGAGACGCAAGTGGGACAACTTGCCGGGCGCCCGATGGGTAACAAAGAAGAATATCCGAGACAACTCCAAGGTCCCAAGACGGCGAAGGCTACTCAAACTCATTCAGAAGATATGAAGGATCACACTAGAGACCATGAAGACCACGACCGAAGGACCGAAGTTCGAGATGCCGAGCCACAAGGAAGTTGTTGCATCCGTCAAGACCAAAGGACAAAGCCAGCCTGTGAAGACCAAAAAAATGACTAAGCCAAAGTGGGTACCCAAGATTGCAACGCCCGCAAAGAGCGTTGATCCGGAGTAATCAAGTGAAGAAGTCTAGCCATGGACTATAAACGAAGCGCTAGGCGGGAGGCAACCCGTTTCGTCGAGTCAAGAATAAGCTACCGGGAGGACAACCCGATTCCAGGTTTTTTTCAAGTATTTTTAAATATAATTCAGTTTTGAATTTTACTACGCAAAACATTAGACTTAGAATGGTTGAACGATATTAGAGACATAATTCTTGGTTGAATATCTTGCTTGATCATATACCCTTTACATGAACCATCCTATGTTTTTTGCTTCTTTTTCGAGAAACCAAAACCAAAAAAATTCAGAACCTAACTCAACCTTTCATCCTCTTTATGATGTTGTGGTTGACTTGTTTTTCATGCTAAAAACACTCGAGTGGAGCCACAACTTGTATCTAGATGTTATTTAAATTTCAGCACGTGGTAGGACTCGCGTGAACCTAGAATCTTGATTTTTGGTTGGTTTAAAAATCCATATCCTTGGTTTCTCTAGAGTTAGAATTTTTCTAAGCCTCATTTAATTTTATTTCATTCAAAATCTCTCTCATCTAATCAAAATTAGAACCTAAACATATGCCCCCATGATCAAGCCGGGAAAAGTTCTCTCTCAACCAATGAAGGCAAACTATACCGGTGAGACCGATATCAACGTAGTCAGAAAATATTTTCGACTTACATTTGTTTTTAATGGTTTAAAAACTTCTCTAAATTTATGCTTGAGCTCTTGCATGGCTCTGAAAAATATTTTTAAATTTCGAAATTAGAGGAGTGCTTAGCCTTAAACACACTTAAAGGGAGGCAATCTAGTTTGAATTAATCATACATGCACCATGATACATCACGGGATGCCCCTCCAACATCTTTTTTCAAACCACATGCAAAGTACAAGCATGGGGGGGCAGCCAAGGCCTTGTTTTGTAGGAATATCATGGATGGAAGTGAGTCAAGGCATGAAGCATCAAGTGGAAGGACCAATGAGTGGACGAGAGCGTTTGGGTGGTGCAACTCGTGGAGCACGCGGGCAGGAAAGTTGTAGAGGCGAGATGATCGTGCTGGAAGAAAGCCGAGGCCGGGAGGAGCACCAGGCCACCCAGGCCGGTCGGCCCAGGCCGGCCGGCCTCCCCTACTAAGGAGCCCCCCGGCTCCCGTTTTATGCAGGCAAGCTTCCCTCTCCTTCCTCAGTTTGTGTGTTCAAGTTTGTGTGCCTAGAACCTCCGTAGACATAGCCAACCTTCCCAAACTTGATAGCTTAAAAAAAATCCACACCCTTAATCCACTCAAAGTCCAGACTCCAAAATAATATTTGTGTACCTTGTTACCGGGTGAAAACCCCGAATATATATTTGTGAGGGAGAGTGCTGCAATCATGGAATAAAACTACAAGCCTTTTCACCGAAGAAGGGATCATCATCGTCTAAGCCATCAACCTCTTCGAGGAGGCACTCGGTTTCCGAGTTTCCTCGGAGTATGGAGGAGGACACGGCACCGCCGAGGAGGAACCACACTCTTCTCCTCGGTGGCATGAGGGCCACACGAAACTCATCTATGAGGTTCACCAAACCTCGAGGACATATGGAGGAGCCGCCCGTCCAACCTCACCACTTGACACGATCATCCGCTCCACCTCCATGCGCTCCGTGGTATTCCAATGGGTTTATCATCATGACGGAGGAGGAGGAGAAGAAGCTCCCTCGCCGTAAGTAGAGGCTTGTAGCGAACGTCGACATCGACGACCAAGCTCTCCACATATTGGGTTTCACACGGGACACCGGTGCAATTCTCTAACGGAGTGTCGGCAAACACCCACAAGGAATTCTCCTAGGAAATTTTCATGACCATGGCGCATACCCTTGATGAAGGAGTGCCGAGTCTCTCATTCCGTTTGGAGGGAGCCCACAAGTGGAGAAGAAGGAAGACACCGTCGGAAGGGTAACCTTGATCAACGATGCTATTGCTAGCACCATGATGGGGTAATCTCCTTTCATCCATGGGTTGCAATCGATCTTGAGATGTAATCGAACTTTGTTGGATTATCTATCTATCATCTTGTGTTGAAAATACTTTAATGCTTAAGGTTAGCTACCATGCCGTAAAGGGAGTAGAGCCCCAATGCTTCCTTGGATCCATTCAACACACTGTGACCATCATAGGTCTAGTCATGAATACCTTCGCGTAGTGAGAGTACGAGAGGAGGGAAAGGGCGAAACCGTGGTCACAAGCCCCGATAGATTAGATTAGTTTTCATGTTCAAAACGATTGCATGTTCTAGTATCGTAGACCCATGGGTGAGTGTCTCCTATTTTCAAAAGGGAGCTCCGGAACAAGTGGATGTGCATGAAGGCACATGGGAAGGTTTTTGGAGTATGATCACGGGACGAGACCATCAACGAAGAAATACTATCCGGAACCCTATCATCCAAGTGTGTCGCTTTTGTGCAAGTGGATTTTTGGGAGAACGAGAGAGACAAAGATAACCAACACGGAGTTGAATTGGCTTTACTCGGCTTTTTGCCAAGAAGCCAATCAACCCCACTCACCTATGATCAACCGGTGGTGTTGTGAGCAACATCGGATTCGGGAGATCGGGTTGTTACCTCTCCATGTTGACTATCTCTTTAAAACCGGGTATTACAAGGAACCCGAATCATCTCCTACCCGGGACTTCCCTAGGAATATATGAAGAAAGGAAAATATATAAGTGAAGATGAGAGAGGAGGCTTCAAAGTGGCCTAGGTGAATTTGCCCCTTTCGGAAGTAAGGTTAAGACTTTTTCTTGAGGGGAAGAAGATTGGTTAGAGGAAGGACTTCTTGTGCCGGTGAAGAAAAAATAAAAGAGAAGAATTATAGGAGAAGGATCTTCTATGGCCCAAGAAGGAGGTGCACAACAAAATTATGTGCCACCATTTGGAGGAATCCCGGCGCCGCCAAGTTACTACGGTGGTGTACCAAAGCAAGCATGGGGGAGTGGTGCAGCCATACCCCCACCAATTTTTGTGGTGCCCAACGTAGCCTTTGCGGAGCCATATGCACACCTTCCTCAACCACAACAAAATGTGGCCACCATTGGAGGATACGCTGCAAGGAACGTGCAAATTATTGCAGCCATCCTAACCAATGCAAACCAAATGGGTGAAGGAAATGCAAACGTCGCTTATGTGCTTGGACACCTTCACCTAGCACTGTCGGACAATTCATAGGAGGAGTGGTGCATTCCTATTACAAGTAAGGGTACAACAACCAAGACTATCAATATCAACCACCGGCGGAAGATTAGAGAGAGGAGGAGCTTTAGTTATCTTTCCTTTACTCCCTTTTCTTTAATTTTCAGCTTGGATGCGCCTATGTATGCATAGTGTTTTCAGTTTTATTTTAATTTTCAGCATGTGTGTTAGTTTATTTTCAGCATGTGTGTTAGTGTTTATTTTCATCATGAATAAAGTCACCACTAAGTTTTTACCTTTAGTAAAGTTACAAAGTTTGTGCCATGATGATATATGATTATAATTGCCGCTTTGTTTATCTTTGTAATTGATTTATGCATGTTTCAGCTAGTGCTCTCTTAAAAATACAAATCTGAATTTATCTAAATGCTAGCTTAATCTTTAGTGGAGGTTATGATAAAAATAAAGACCCATAGTGTTTTATGTGCTCTCAAGTTTTAGATGGATTAAAGATGATTTATTTTTGTTCTTAAATGTAAAGCTAACCTTGTCATAAATACCACTTGCGTGTTGCTCTACCTATCCAGAGCCATATAAATATTTGAGTGAAAAAACTTAGTATACAAGATTTATTTTTGAGTGAGTTATCGCAGGCCATGATTTCTCTGGCCCTAGACTAAGAAGCTGGTCATTCCGTTTTTGCGTATCTATCTTTTTGCTAGCCTTTTTATCCGTGCATTGTGTATCCCCACATCGGAGATCTCACAAACCTCGCCGGATATCCACCCTTAAACCAAATATCATCTTTTGTGTTTACCTCCTTAACCACAACCTATCGTTGAGAATGGATCATCAATTCAAGGAAGATCGCAAGACGGTGCCAACATTGAAGATTTCAAGTATCTCTCCAAAGGAAAAATATTTCCGGTACCTACCCTATTTACCGCCTCTTTGCTCAAGGACAAGCAATGTCTAAGCATGGGGGATGAGGTAGGTACGATGCAATTTTTAGAGTTCAAAGGGGAGCAATTAAAAAAAAGAAGTTCAAAAGAGGAGCAAGCAAATAAAAAAAAAATCAAAACTCCGTTGTGAAAGTCACGTTACCGAATATATGACAGAAAAAATGAATGAAAGAAAGAAAGAAAAGAAGGAGAAATATGAGAAAAAGAAAAAATGAGTATGTGTAAAGTGAACTCCCCGGTTCTCTAAAGTGCATTAGGAAATTCAAGGCTTCAAGTTTAAAAGATCCACTCTCATTTTCCAACCATGTGCAATCCGATAACGAGGACTTCCTTTGTGCCTCGAGATCACTCTTTGTCATTTGCACATGTCCACCTATCTCAAGCGTGTGTATTTTTCTCTTTCCCCTCCTTGATTTAACATTATTTTCCAATGACCTTTTTGACGAGTCTCGGTAAGACCATGAGAAGCTTGTCTTGTTTTGACAACACCTCATTTATAAAATCTTGGTAGGACTAAACTTTCCCAAAAAGCTCCATATAAAGCCTACCACATATATGTGTGTTATGAGAGGGAAAGGAGTAGAATAAATAGGCTTGAGAGACAAAGATGAGATGAGAGTTCATGAGCAAGATGCAAGGTGGTTTAAATTTGTGAACTTGGTTTAGCTCGTTTTCATCTCATTCTTTATTTCAAAATTTCTGAGATCCATTTGAATTTTTGGGAGCATGTTAATACTTGTGGGATAAGCTTAATTAAATATCTACCCTCCGTAGGGATGAAGGCTAGTACATTATGGAACTTTAATGAATTAAACTTTTGAGAGCATTATGTTTTTTTTCATGTATGATCAAGTGCAAGGTTTAAACAATGAAGGGCAACGATGATATCCATCGAAGGCTTACTCGAGGACGAGCAAGGTTTAAGCATGGGGGAGATGTTGACGGTGAAAATCCGTCAACCTAGCCATGAGTTTACCTTCGGTGTTGGCATGACTTTTGTATCTTATCCATTGGTACTAACCCCCGTGGTATAACAAGTTCACTTGTGCATGTCGATTTTGGAGTTAAGTGTTTACGCGGGGGTTTTAACGTTGAAAGCAAGACTTTCGAGATAAGTTCATTAAGCACCTCATGACAAGACCTTGAAGCCCGATACAAGTCAAGCAATGAAGTGAACATGACTCCAAGAGCCCAAGGACCAAGCCCGAGAAGATGATAAACTCGAGGACCGAACCGGAAAAAAGTCTTTGAATCTTGCAAGACAAGGAGTTGAGTCCAATTTGGAGAGAAACCAACGTCAAGGGCCCACATGCAAAAAGGGGAGAGGATCTAGAAGACACGGGAAGCAACACGGGCGAAGGAGGACACGAGCCGGGCCGAAACGGGCCCCGGGCCGGTCGGACCGGCGCCGGTCGGCCCGGCCCAGCCGACCGGCCCGGCTGTTCCGAGCCCAATCGGCCTCCCCTTTGACCTAGTTGCATCTCTGGCTATTTATAGCCCCCTGACCAAGAGCCACGCATCATCCAATTCGTCATCCGCCGCCGAGGAGCAGAGAAGCTTGAGGGACACCATCTCGGAGATGAGGGTCGTGCTAGTTGTCTAGGGTTTCCCTAGCCGACGTGGGAACCTTGCATGGAAGACCACGTCGAAGCTCCGGAGCGAGGATCAAGATCGAGGGAGGGTCCCGGTGGTGATCTTGTTCATGTAATCATTCATGGTGAAGTTTGTAAGTGAATCCGATTTCTAGCGATCAAGTGCCTTCTCGATGATTTTGTTTTCTTCTTGGTTTTGCTTCTTCTACGATCTATTCTTAAGATAGATTACATAGGGTGCTCTTGTAGCCGCGGTGGCTAGAGGTGCATACCGGACCGGCCAAGTGATTTCAACTTGTTCTATCGAACTCGCCCTAGGCTACCCGCATGAGTAGGGATACGTTGTGACAGAACGGGGGTTCCAAAAGGCGGGCGTTTTCGGAGTCGGATGGAAGGCCACGATTTAAAGATGCTTTTAATGAGATTCGCTTCTCTATCTTCATCTATCTTGTTTGGAGCTACAACATAAGCATGATATAGACTCTCTAGATCGGTTATCTCTTGCTTTCTCTTGCTACCTCTTTAGTAGATTAGATTAGATTCGTTTTCTTTATGAGTTAGTAGATTAGATGCAACTTGTCTTCACAAGATAGCTTACCTTGCTTTACTAGATTAAATCCTTGCGTTGCACATTGTTCCACGGATTCGATACCTTGGGTTCACCACTCGAGGGAAGAAGGGTCTCTTGACTACGACGGGAGACTTGTCCGCTTGCAAGTCTAAACGAACTTTGATACAACTATTAACCGTCAACAGTTTTCCAATCAACTAGATTAGTACTTGGTTAAGCGCTAGCATCCCCTTGCTCCACGGATTGACAAGAACCTTGGGGGTCACCCCGTGGTGAAAAAGGTGTAGGTCTGCACGCTTGCGGATCGAAGGCTGTTACGTGTTTCACCATCAACACCATCCAAATTTTAAATTATCAAAGCTACATCAAATAATCACAAAGATATGGTATTGAGTTTCAAGTTTCCCTAATGATTTAGTTTAGACAAATGTTTATCCAAAAGAAGATACCAATCTCATGTACTTTCTTTGTTTCAAGAATAAATTAGAGGAAAAATCAAAACCGTTTGTCTTTTTTGTCTAGTAGATCACCGAGTACAGATTTGTTAAATAGTTCAAGAGAACGAAACATGAGAAAAAGGAAAAAACATGGGTGTGGATACTTGTGATAAGTTTCACATATGGTCTTAATGACTCTAAACTTGATTATGTGGTGTCGGAGATAGCCATAGGGGTCCCCTAACTGTGGGAGAAATTACCCGTTCCGAAAAATAAACGATAAAAACACTTCCCAAATCAGCATTGGTCAAAGACACAAACAAACCCATGGCCTGCTACGGCCCAACGGTCGCCGCAGCCCAACAAGTAGATGTGCCAGCCGCCCTCAAGTGAACTTCCGCTTTGCTCGAGGGTCGGGTACTACGCTGGCAAAACTCCGCCTCGCTCGGGGGTCAGCACCCCTCGAGCGGGTCTCCGTCTCACCGGGGGTCAGCACCCCTCGAGCAAGTCTCTGCCTCACTCGGGTGGTTTAGGCTAAAGTTAGTTTAATCTTGGTTAGCATAGCTCTCTTGAACCCTATAGTGTTGTCGTCGTTCTTCGCTTGATCTACGGTGTTTCATGGTAGAGAGAGACCTTCCTTCATGATATCCGGGGAAAGGTTCTTAGGTTCGTTGTGAGCGCGGTGCTCAGAGCTTACCTTAGTCTTAGATTGGTGTCCCGTTCAACGGAATAGTTGTGGTACCCTAAGGAGGTGACAGCTCCGGACGGGCTTTGTAGTCCACCACGTTAGTTCGGGCCGGTAGGATTCAGCGTGTCGTCATTCTCCCTTCTCATCCATGTCTGAGAGTGTGGCTTTGCATGCCCCTGCAGCACTACAAGAGCTTGTTGAGTTTAGCTTGCCTTGGTTATCCTTTTCCTTAGTTCTTTACCTAGAGTTGACAAGCATAGATAGATTGTGTTAGGATCCTTTCTTGTCTCGTTGTTCTCCCAGCTCACTAGGTCCTCTCTAATCCTTTTATCAAGATCTTCTTGTGTGTGTCAAGTTATCCCCGAATATCTTTATTTGTTACCCCCGCTATAGCTCTTTACCAAGTCTTATTTCTTCTCCATCGTTTATTCGATCATCTTTGCCGTAGTGCCTCCCTTGGGAAAATATAAATACAATAACCTGAATACCACCGGGTGAAGTGCTACAACGATAATCCGTGCACTTGCGAACCTTTCTGTGACGTGTGTTTTTCCGAAGACGCTCCCTAGCTCCATTACTAGAGGTATAAACCAGGTAGCGATGCTAGCGAGTGACACCAGGCATTTCTGGCGGCGTCACCGTGAGTACCACCATAGTAGTAAGGCTAAGGAGCGTCAACAAGCATTTCTGGCACCATTGCCGGGGAGGCAATAGGCATAAGATATCATTTAAACTTAGTGGTAGAATTATCAAGGTTCGGTGAACCGCTATTTAAGTGGGTTCACCCTAGCTCTACTCTCGTGTACGCAGAGTAGTGCATGACCGGTTTCGATCTACCCTCCAACTTCCACGACAATCCAGAGTCACTTGCGAGGAGAGTACGACCTTGTGTCCTCATTCCTCAGAAGTTTCTCTCGAGCCAAGAAATGAACATCGTCGATCTCGTAGACAACACCTCGTCAGCACCGATGGTCCAGAGGACGATCCGCAAGTTCTCCGCCCCTCCAACACCCATGTCCCTCCCGAACCGAATGTGACGGTGGGAGACGGAAACTTTGAACTCAAGCCAGCATTGATCAACATAGTGCAAGCAAGTCCGTTCTCCGGCAAGCCGAATGAAGATGACAATGCACATCTCCAGCATTTCCTGGAGGTGTGTAGGACTTTCACTATCCGTGGTGTGACGGACGATGCCGTCTTCGCCTATTCTCGTTCTCATTGCTCGGGAAGGCAAAGCAATGGTTCTGTGCGGAGCGAGACGCCATCAACACATGGGATAAGTGATCTAAGGTGTTTCTCGCAAAGTTCTTACTGGTGGGAAAAAACCAATGCCCTCCGCGCTAGAATTTCAGGCTTCCAGCAGCAGAATGATGAGAGTATCTCAGAAGCATGGGAACACTTCTAGGAGTACATCACCACGTGCCCGCACCATGGCATGCAGGGGTGGTTCTTAATTCAAACCTTCTATCATGGGATCAAGCGTACTTCCTGCGAGCACCTTGATGCAGCCGCTGGAGGAGCCTTCTTCTCACTACAAGTACCCGCTGCCCAGAAATTGATCGAGAAGATGGTGACAAATCAAGGTTGGGATGGAGACTGTCTCCAACCCCGCAACTACGGCGTACACCAAGTTGATGGAATTGACATGCTCACCTCCAAGATGGACCTCCTAATGAAGAAATTGGAGGCACCAAGTAACATGGAAACCGCCAAATTATGGATGCTTGCATGACGTGCGAGGTTTGCGGTAATGTGGGTCATTCGAGAAACGACTACACCGAAATGAGGGAAGAAGCCAGCTTCATCAACAATGGCAACAACAACGGGTTCCGCAACAACAACTACAACAATCATGGGTGGAACTCGAGGCCCAATTTCCCGTTCAACAATCAAAATAGAGGTAATTATTCCGACAATTTCAATAATCAGCCTTCCATTAAAGATCTTGTCTTTGGCCAAGTTAGAATTAATGAAAATTTAAACAAGAAGCTAGCCGCCAATGATAAAGTTCTTGAAAATTTAAATTCCACCATAGAATCCTGAAAGGACCTTGAGATGCCTAGAGGGCAGGGGGGTGAATAGGATCACTCCAAATTTCTGAAATAAAAGCAGTGGTTAAAACAGTTGTCAGTACTACCGATGTTGTGCCAGAACTACCGAGGGGGCTCGGTACTTCCGGTACAGGGTCGGTACTACCGACAGGGTAGAGTTCTCTAAAATGAAATTTGAAATGCAACTCGATTCTAGCAATTCTACTTGAATCAAGAGTTTAGTTTAGAAGCTAAGAACCTCCTACAACCAAAGATATGAGTTGGAACACAACCAAAAGATATATCGGGTACAAACAAGTTCTAGGGTTAGAGAAAAGCAAAGAACTCAAGCAAGCAAAGGAGCCACAAGATTTAATCTGAAGTTCACTCCCACAAAGGAAGGTACATCTCCGTCGAGGATCCCATAAAGGGAGGGCTATCACAAAGAGCCTCTTTGCCTCACCCAATCCCCACAAAGGAAGATCGGTGCTCACTAAGATTTCTCCACCAAGGAGAGGGTAATACAAATGATCCCGGGTGCTCCACACCAAGGGGCACACAACGGGAGACGCATATCTGTCTAGAAGTAAGCTTCAAGAGTAACAAACACGAATGAATTGCTCGAAGATGCTTCAAGTGCTCTTGAGATGGGGAGATTCGAAGGGGCTCTAAAAGATTCTCTAATCCTCACTAGGAATCACTTCTCTATCCAAGCCCTAGCTCAAAGGAATCAAATCTTGGCTCTAGGGGGAAGGGGAGAAGTGGAGTGAATGCTCAAGTGAGGGTTTGTCCCGTGGTTGGTCAGCAATGAGTGAGGAGGGAGAAAAGGGGTATTTATACTTAACCCTGAAACTAGTCGTTACTGTGCAAAATTGGGATTCCTCGGTACTTCCGACATGGGGTCGGAACTACCGAGGGGTCTCGCTGAAACCCAACAGTGAAGGCATATCGGTAGTTCCGATCCCAGGTCGGTACTACCGAGCCCCTGGCTAAAACTCGCCAGTGAAGCCATATCGGTACTACCGACAATGGCTGAGAATTGAGGGAGAGAAAAGCAAACGTGCACGAGTCGACTCGGATTTCGTCTCACTCACTTAGGTCATCTCCTTAAGCACTTTTAGCATCTCTTGGCGGTCAATTCGCATCCCCTATTAATACGGTGTTTCCTATACTCAAATTCAACATTAAAAAAATAAATTAAGCCTTTACTTGAGTTGGAAACACCGAATTGGAGTTGGGGGCCTTCTTTTGGTCAAAACCATGATTTTCAATAGAGTAAGTGTCGGTGTTTTAGACCGGCAACCTACTAAGGGGAGTACCCGAGGTAGATGAATGTGGCCTCACCGAGATCGGTAACTCGAAGAAGAGATATGTAGCACACAATTTAGACAGGTTCGGGCCGCGAGGTGCGTAATACCCTACGTCCTATATGTTGTGTAGCTCTGGATTGATTGGGTGTGTTTACAAGATGATGCGTATGAGAGAGGTAAAGGTCCCTGCCTCACCTTATATAGCCCGAGAGGCAGGGTTACAAGTCAGTTTGTGGAGAGAGTACTAGTCGTGTACGTCTAGGAGTTCTCTACATTGTATAGGACATGCACAGCTTCCTATCCGAGTACTTCTCCACCGAGGTCCTTGTGCTCCACGCCAATAGGTGTCGTGCAGCCCAAGTCGAGTAGTCCCAGGGGCCCACTGAGTAGTCGGTCCTGGTACCCACCGAGGTAGTGGGCCTAGGGAGGTCCATACGACAAGCCCCCGAGTACTTTGTAGTCAAGTAGGATAGATTTGAGTAGTCTTGATGGCCTTGACGAGTAATCCTCAAGCGTCAACGAATACTACAAGCCAAAAGTCCTCAAGAATACTTGAAGCATCCCGAGGCTAGACAGTACTCGAGCTGATTCTTGAGTAGTCTTGAAGTCTTCTCGAGTAGTTGCCAGGCGTCCTCGAGTTCTCCTCTTGAAGGTCTTCAATAGTACTCGTATTGTCTTGAAGAAGAAACCATATGGAAAATGTGATTCGAAGAATCGCATTCCATATGGAATGTAGCCCCTGAGCCTTAGGTCGAATCGTAGATTCAAGCTGAGGGTCAATCTGAAGTTCTGCCAAGGTTATCCCATAAAATCCGGAGAAAAAACCGAAGGACACGTGGCACGGAGCCCCCGAGCCTTGAGTCGAGTGCTTCCTCTCAAATTGAAGGGTCATCTTGATTGTAGAATCTGTCCTGAGTTGCTCTTGAGTCTTGTCGTCACCCAGTAACTCTAGCAGATGTAGCCGAGCCCCTGAGATGGAGTGCATCGAGTACTAGAAGATGAAGGGTCAGGCCGCCGCTGCTGAGTCACCCGCCAGCACTTATCCGTTCGGTCGTTCTATTGGCGCCTGGTCTGTTATAAATAGACATTGAAACCCTTAGGGTTTTTCATTCTCCCCCGTAGCAGTCACTCGAATAGATCCAATCGAGTTTCCCTCCACTGTCGCCTCTGCTGCCGCGCGAGGAAGAGAGAATCTACGCGCGCCGCCACCACCCGCCACCGGTGCAGCTCCCAAGCGGATGCGAGTGAAGACCCCCTGCTCTTGGAGGATGAAGCCGTCTCCGTCCAAGGGCTCGAAGGCTGGTGGAAAGAAGAGGTCCCGCAGCGAGTCGGAGGGATCTGCCCAGGAGTCGTCACCGCCAACATCTCCTCCACATCCCAATCTGGCTAAGGAATGGAAGAAATCCAAACTGAAGATGGAGGATCTGCTGGCCCTAGTGAACAACGGGTTCTTGCGTGAGAAGGAGATGGATCTATGGCGCCCTGCCGCTGGAGACCCGTATCCGATGGAGAAGAATCCGGACGAAATCCCCATGTTCACCAGATTCGTGGAGCGCGGACTGGCGGTGCCAACCAACGATTTCTTCAAAGGGCTACTCAGGTACTACGGCATCGAGTACCTGAATCTCAATCCCAACAGCATTTTCCACGTCTCCGTATTTGTTCATTTCTGTGAAGCCTTTGTGGGGATCAAACCCCACTCGGTACTCTTCCGGAAGTTCTTCCGAGTGAAGCCGCAGCCGAGCACCAACGACCCGTGAGTAGCCGGTGGAGTAGGCATTCAGATGCGAGAAGACACAGCTGACCAATACTTGTCTTACAAGTTGATTGAGTCAAACTGCTGGAAGTCAAAATGGTTCTACATATGTAACCACCATCCGGAGTTGCCGAAGCTGAGCGGGAAGCAGCCCAAGCACAGGGTGTGGTGGAACACCGAGCCCACCAAGCAAGAGGGTATCCAACTACCCGAGCTGATGAAGAAAATCAAGGCCCTTAGGGAGGCCGGGCTGAGGGCCGAGCATGTGGCCTTCAGCTTCATGAAGAGGAGGGTGCAGCCACTGATGGCCCGCGACACCCTCGGGTACCAATATACAGGCAACGAGGACACCTCAAGGATGCCCGGCGAAGAAGTCGATGATCAGGATATTATCGAGAGGCTAGGTAAGATATTCAAGGATATGCTGCCTTAAACTCCTTGCCCAGTCCCCGAGTTCTTCGCGGCTCGTCCGCCGAACCAGGTACGTAGTTGAGACCTCTGCTCTTGAGTACTTATTGATATTGAGTTGTCGCGCTCACCCAAGTTGTGTTCTGCAGGATGACATCACTAAGTATGTCTCCGATTCAACTCCCCCTCCTCGACTTGAATATATTCCGGAGGAGGGAAAGAGCAAGGTGAAGGAACGCCGCGAAGTCGGCGAAGGTCACGACACCGTCACCATAGAAGATACATCCGACGAGGAGGATGGGGAGACGCTCCAGGAGCGCTTTCAGCTACGGTCCAGGTTCAGCCGACCTGGACTGCACCACATGCCCCTTGTTGATGACAGGACACCTAGCCTGGAGGCTAGTCTCCCCACACCGCCGAGGAAGCCGCGCAATGTGGCACGGAAGCGCGTCGCCAAGAAGCTGAAGGTAACTGAGACTACTACCCACGAGGTGAGTTCCTCGAGTAGAGTAGTCGAGTACTTGTCTTGGAGCCTTGCATACTGACAGTTGAATTTGGAGTTGTCGCAAGATATTCCGTCATCCGACCCCGCAGATCAGGGGGATGAAGAGGACTGGGACACGGTGGGAGGAGTGACCGAGAGTAGCCTCAGTCCAGCCCCCACCATTGAAGAGGTCGTGCCGGAGCCGGTACAACAGGCAACTGGTGCCGGCGAGCCGCAAGCGCCGACAGAAGAGAGGAGGCCAGAGCCCTCTGCGACTACTGGAACCATGGAGCTAGTAGTCGCCCATGCCGAAGAAGAGGCACCCGCAGAAGAAGGGCTTGTCGATATCGCCAGCATTCTTGGCGCTCCAGCCGTGACTGTTGTCCAGTCCAGCTTGTGAGTGAAGTCTATCTTCGAGTAGTACATGTAGCTTGGTAATCTTGCTTGGCCGATCACCGAATTTGTACTTTGCAGGAAATCTACTAATTTGTCCTGGGAAGGCGAGGAACCCAGTGCAGCAGCTGGTGAAAAAGACCCATCGCCAGCTGTGGAGGAGTCTGCATCCCTTCCTCAGGCTGAGACCGTTGCGCAAGGCGCAGAGGCTACACCGCCAGAAGCCACCGTAGTGGAAGGTACGTAGATTGTGGTGATGCCGTCTACACATGTAGCAGTCGTAGCCCCCAGGTACTGCTGTCGCGTGCTTTGTGATGATAGGAGCACAAGTCGAGGGGACTGCGATCCCGGAAGCTGTGGTGATTGAGGGCGTCGTGCTCGAAGCCCAGGTGCTGGATGGAGCAGCTTCCAGACCGGAGGTACCAATAGCCCCCGAGACCACGGAGGAGGTGCGTGACGACACACTCCCGGAGTCGAGCGTGGACGTTGTCGTCCGGTCGCCGGAGATCCAGGACACGGAGCCAATCCGTTTAGCACCGATGTCGGAGACGACATCGACTAGTCATGGTGGGCTCGAGCTTCTGGCAGATGACCTCATCGACCCGGCGATGGTGGCCCGCAACTTGGAGTCGATGCGCCGGGCTGAGTAGTGGATGAAGGTACGTGCCAGTACCCTTGAGTAGTCGAATTCCACAAGAACTGAGTACTCAATAATGATTGTTGCCTTGTGCAGGATGTCGTGGAGAGATCCCGACAAAAATCAGATATGCTTCAGGGATATGGCGACACAGTGCTCCGAGCAGAAGCGCTAGAGAAAGAGCTCAATAAGGCTAGGAAGCACTCCACCATGTTGCAGTCCAAGCTAGATGGAGCTTTCGCCCAGTACCACAACGAGGTACAAGAAATGCAGGCGAAAAGCGATGACTTGATTCGGAAGAACAAGTCGTTGCACCAGAAGAATAAAGGTATGCCTCCGTAAGCCTGTCGAGTACTTATTGCGGGTACCTTGCAATAGTCTGACATGTGTTCTTGAGCTTTGCAGATCTTGAGGCCCGGGTAGACCAGTTGAAGGCATCGGAGACCGATTTGAAGAACATAGTCTACCGGGAGAAAGATGCCCGTGAGGTACTTGAGTACGAATATAAGCAGCTATCTCATGAGTGCGTCAAGCACATGGAGCTTCGTGAAGCCTCGGATCGTGACCTTGTGAACTGCTATAAATCTCTGCAGAAGCTCAATGAGGATTGCGAGAGGCTGTGGGGCCAACTCAAGGAGCTTGAAGAAACCGCGCTCCCCATTGCAAGACTGCTGGTGCCTCACCCAAGCAGACCCAAGATAGCTCCGTTGGTTGATCAGTTGAAAGAAGCCCCCGAGCGTCTGGCAACTTATGTGAAGCATCTGGCGAAGTCCATCCCCAACCAAGTCTTGGCATATATGAAGTCGTACTTCCCCAAGGCTTCAGTGGATGTAGTCGCGGGAGGACTAGCCGCCAATTGCACAGACGACCAGTACAAGGAGCTGCTGGAGCAGATGGCACCCATCGCAGAACAAGTCGCGGAGAAGCTAAACCTCCAGTAGTTGTCCTGTAGGGTTAGATCATGGCAACATATGTAATATAAATGAAGTTATGATGAACTTGTTTAAGTTTGAATGAAAATCTTCCATGATATGTGTTTGAAATGAGTACTCGTTGCCGCTGTATATGTGTGCGAAGCACTCGTCATGGAGATGTCGCGAGTAGCAGGACTCGGTAGTAGATCCATTGTAGGAAATCACAGTAAATGAGTTGACTAGAAATCAAACTTTATTACTGAAGAAAGAGTACACCTGGATGGCCAGGGCCGTTTACAAGTGTAGTCGCCTGGACCCGGAGGCCACCTACGGCTTAAGTAGTGCTAGGACCTGTGGCCTCTTACAGCTATAGATCCGTTAGTAGCCTTATAGGCTGGATCTGAGAGTACATGGTCTCCTTGTAGACCACTGCTAGAGTCCTTGATGCTCTGAGCAGCCCGAGATCCTTTAGTAGCCGTTGATGCTGGATCTTGGAGTAGAGGTAGTCCGGAGACTAGTGCCTGGAAACATGACTCCAAGAAGCCCAAGGACCAAACCCGAGAAGATGGAAAACTCCGAGGACCCAGTCGGAAAATTATCGAATCTTGCAGGACAAGGAGCTTCATCTAATCCGAAGAGAAACTGACAACAAGGGCCCACATGCAGTTGGGGGAAGACTCTAGAAGACTCGGGGAGCAACACCGGGCAAAGGAGGCCACGAGCTGGGCCGAAGTGGGCCCAGGCCGGCCGGCCCAGCCCACTTCAAGGCCCAGTCGGCTCCCCCTTTGACCTAGCCGCCATTCAAGCTATTTATAGCCCCGAGGCCAGGCGCCATGCATCAATTCATTCACAATCCGCCGCCGAGGAGCAGAGAAGAGAGCGACACCATCTCGGAGAGGAGAGGGTCAAGGTAGTTGACTAGGATCTCCCTAGCCGGTGTGGGAACCTTGCAAGGAAGGCCACGTTGGAGTTCCCGAAGCTAAAAGCAAGATCAAGGTAGGATCCCAGTGGTGATCTTGATTCATGTATCATGTATTATGTTGAATTATCAAGTTGCAATCCGATTTCTAGCGATCGAGTGTTTCTCTTACGACTTTGATTTCAATCGGCTTTTCCTATCTTAAGATCTATTCTCGAGATAGATCATCGAGGGTGTTCTTGTAGCTGTGGTGGCTAGAGGTGCATGCCTGACCTTCTGTGACATTTCAACTTGTCTTTGGACTCGCCCTAGACTAACCCGCACGAATGGGGTGCGTTGTGATAGAACGGTGGCTCCAAAAGGCGGGCGTTTTCGGAGTCGGACGGGAAACCGTATTTAAAGATGCTTTTATGAGATTGAACTTGTTTACTTCTTCTTTTCTTGGAACTTTAACGAAGGCTTGATCCAATCTCTCTAGATTGGTTTATCTATCCCTCTCTACCTCTTGCTACCTCCGGTTTTCATAGATTAGATTCGTTTTCATGATGCTCTCTAGATTAGATGCATAAGATTCCCCTTTGAAGATCAAAGTTCTCAGCTTTATTAGATTGATTCTTGCATCGCACATTTGTTTCATAGATTCGATACCTTGGGTTCACACTTGAGGGAAGAAGGGTCCCTTAACTACGACGAAGGACTTGTCCGCTTGCAAGTCCACTTGAACTTTAATACGAATATACACCGTCAACAACAGTCATATGTAGAGCATCATTTGTCACCATTTGAAACTTAATATAAGCATGTATTGTCCTACTATATTAATCTGCATCCGCTCTGCAACCGATCCGACTCCTCACCATATCCGACATTTGAAAAAATCCGCATATGTAACCGCATCCGTGTAATATCTGCTCCGCTCCACATCCGACAAAAAATATGGATGCGGATGTGGTAAAGGTATTATCCGATCTGATCCGATCCGCTTTCATCCCTACCATCAAGTCAACCACTACAAGCTTCCAAGTGCTCAACTCATCACCAAAATGAAGACACGTCAACCAGGTAGCCAAAAATTATCTTAGGGGGAGACCCCATTTTCAATCAAGGAAGGTATGTCCATCCAAACCAATTTTCAACATCTTGTTTACTACATTTGAATAAAAGAAAACAACAAAAATATTTGCTTCAACCATGTGCAATCAAAATCTTGTCTATATCCCCTTACTTTGGAAATGATGAATAGTTGCTATGTTAAACCTTTGCGAGAACCTAGTGTACAACTTTGTGCTCTATGAGTATTTGAATTTATTGGTATATTTTGAGAAAGAGCGTGAAATAAAACTTTGTGGGCAGCAAATGCTTATGACCAAACCTAGGGTGTTGACTAGTATGATATGGTGCGACGATGTCAATCTTGCTCTATCTCATAGTATGGTGAAAATCTCGGATGAATTTCTTTTGAAAATAAAACAAGACAAGTTCCTCAATGATCATATCACCTACCCAAGCCATATGTCGATATCAAAGTATAAACCTTCTACATATGCTTGCTTGTGACCCATTGAGTTTTGCCAAATTGTTGTGACCCTTGGTAGAATCTTTTCATGCTTCCGTGATCGAAATCACGTACACCCACATATATAAGCTAACTTTCACACTGGGAGTTACACAAAACATGCCATTCATCCACCAAAAATAAATAATAAATACTCCAAAGTTCCAAAGATATTTCTCTTCTTGTATTCTTGCACAAGGAGAGAGGGTCATTGAAAACAAAAAAGAGAAAAGTATATGCTCAAGAAGCATAGAAAAAATGTGCTCCAATCAAAGAGCATAGAAAAAAGAATGAAGCATTACCCCCCTCCAAAATAAAAGCAAGAAGAGAATCTCGAAGCAAGGAGTACTTAGAAAAAACAAACACCACACACTTGCACATCTCGATCAAGTTGCATGACTGGTTTCTTCTTGGATCCGATCTTTGGCTCAACAATGTCATGTGCCTCAAGTGAGTCTCATGCTTATCCTACCCAAAGCTCCACATACAAGCCACAGAGTAGGAAGTTGAGGCTCACTCAAAAGCCTTTAGTGAGGTAACAAATACCACTTGAGCGATCAAGGGAACCATCCGAGGAACCTTGTCTTTTGTTGCAAAATTTTCAAAACTCTGAGATAGGATCTAGAAAAAAGAAGAAGAGTGAGAGATGCAAAGTCAAAACCATTCTACTCTTCAACTTCCGAAGGCAAGGTGGAAAGTGACAAGCCCCACAGGTAAAATAAGGCTAAATTTCTCTCATACCAATCTTTTCAAATAGAAAGTAGAGCATGGATTTGTGCACAGGTTCTTGCCGAGTGGTAACGTCATGCAATTCCTGATCCACCAAGGCCAAGTCTAGGCTTTGCTCGAGGACGAGCAAACGTTTAGCTTGGGGGAGTTTGTTGACGGTTATTACAAAAAAATTTGACCGTCAAAACCTCAAGTTCGAGAGGAGTATATGACAAATTTCATGCACATTTTTAGTACTAATAAAGTTCCACGAGTTGTGTTGTGATTTTTGTAGGTAGGTACACATTTTGGGAGAAATTGGGACCAATATACCATATGTGCTAGGCACGGTCGAACCACCAGGCACGGCCGACCCTACAGGTGCGACCAGCCTGGCAGGTGCGATCGGCCCTACAGGTGCAGTCGGCCCTGCCCCGTGGTGTGCCTCTGGTCCTAAGCACCGCCTCTCCCTTGAGCACAACTTGGACGAACGAGATTCACTAAGGAAACGTCGGTTTGATCAAGTGGTGGAGGCTAGTGAAACGACCCGGATTTCCGCGAACGGAACCCCGAATCTCAGCACCTCGGTGGTAGTCCCAGGAGGGCTACCACGTGTAATCCCTGTCTCAGCGATGCCAAAATCCATACAGAAAGATAAAAACAGTAAAGTAGAGTTCAACATTTATTTTATTACATTAATCAGAGTACATCTCTTCGGCACATGCCGGGTACAAGTCCAACAGGACAGAATCAAACATAAATAAAATGTCTAGCAGCAGCTCCATGAAAGCGCGGGAAACTCCATCTCCGCAGGCAGCTCAAGTGTAGGAAGAGCTCTAGTCCACCCAGCCGTCGTTGTCGAAGTCGTAGTCCGGCTCTGCGTCAGAGTCACCAGGGTCTACCCGATAAGCGGGTAGGTCATGTCAGCTTCCCAACAAAGAGGCAAAAGCGGTGTATATTCTACTATGCATGAGATATCCCTAATCTGGCTGTAGAAAGCTTTAGCAAAGCAGCAGTGCAACGTACAAGGTAAGCAGATTACAGCTAGGAGGTCCACACCTCGGTGAAGCTTCCGCTTCCGAGGTCCACACCTCAGGGGTCCACACCCCGCTCAAGGAATACCACCCAAAACACCGGATCTCAACCACGATCCAGAACCCAACTCTCATCTGCGATGTGGGGCCCACCGGCTCCTATCCCCACATCTCAACGGCCGAAGCCGGGCTCACACACTCAGGGGAGAGAAGAAGCACAAGAGAAGTGTAACTAGTAAGGTGAGAGATCGAAAGACTGTCCATAACCAGTGGACACGGACTATAGCTATAGGTTTAACACTCTGCAGAGGTTGTACAACTGTACCCGCCCGAATAGGTCCGGAACCGGCCGTCACCGGTGTCCGACCCTACCATACGGCTGAAGCCCAAGTAAGTGGATAGTACCCTCCCCGCGTCTCCGAGCACCGGCCCGGCCTCCGCGGCGAGCTCGTACTACCCGCGAGAGGTCCCTCGAAGCTGTGGAACCCTTCCCTGGCCTCGCCAGGGCAAAGTCTACTAAGGAGGGAAAGACCACTCCCGACACGATCACACCGATCCTCCTACAGGAGGGGTGCTATCCACTACAAGTCTCACCCCGCACCCCCGCCCAATACAAGGCGGGCGGTCTGTACGAAAATAGTCATTCGAAGCAAGGTCAGGCGACGATCGGTCCTTAAGGGGCCGAGAGCGAGCACTCAACATCTCCATCCCACACGACACGACCCTCGGGTAAGAGGCCAGATCGCATCTTCCCTCGGCAGCCGTTCACAAGTAACCAAGCGGCTCGCTCCCGCCAAAACACAGTAAGGAGATAGCACCCAGAACGCACGCTAGAAACACACCGAGATACCCACATCTCAGTCCAAGCCCAGAGTACCATCCATAATCAATCAACAAAAGTATGGATAGTTGAGGTAAGGGACTAGCTAGGGGTCTGTAGCTAGTCCCGCAGGTAGTAGAACAAGGAACAGGATATATCAAAACATCAAGGTATGGCTATTAAACGGGTTATGCAATTCATCAGATCAATGCATTAAAGTAAAGCACTAGCAGCTAAATAGCAACATAGGATCTATATGGTTGGGAGTGACATGACACCTTCGTTGCCGTTGAAGCGGTCGGTATGTCCGGAAGCGAGTGTACTCGGGGTCCTCCACGTCCTCCGGTCGAAGCTCGGGTGCGCGGCACGAGATTCGACGCGAAAATAAGATAACGGTGCACATCTAAGCAATAACTCCAAATAAGAATCAATTTAGAAGATCCAAATGAACCCAAACTACCTACAATCAGCAAGGTTTCGCAAATACGGATTTATAGAAATTAGTTTTGTATTTTTCTGAGCTCCCTAGAATTAGTTATGAATTTTTAAAGGTTAAACACATTTTTTTGGAATTTTTAAACAGAGAAGAAAAGGGTTTTTCAGAAAATATGCTGCTGACGTCAGCATGACGTCAGCGCTCCAGGGTTCGTGGGCCGATGATGGGCTGAAAGGTTTACTGGGCCGAAAATGGCCCACTGGGCGCGGCCCAACTGGCCCAGATGGAGGAAGTCCTCTATCCCTCCCTGATCTCCTGGTCCAGGCCTCGATCACGCGGTGGGCCTACACGGCTGCCCGATGGGCCGGGTGCCACGTGAGGCCCAGCGGCCTCTTACCCAGCCGCTCCCAGGAAAGGGGGGGTCCTGCCCCTTCCCCAGGCGCACGCCGCGCCCGCCGGCGGCGCGGCCTCCCCTCCGGCTCGGTGGCGGCGGCGGTGCGGGCTTGCGCCGGGGTGCGCTAGCGTCGACCGCCGCCTCGCGTCCGAAGCCCGGCTCACGGTTCGCTAGCACGGCACGGCGTTCGAGGTTCCGGCGCGGCGGCGCGGTGGACACCACCTGGCGTTCGCGCACGCGACGGCGCGACGGGTCCCCTGCCTCGGTCCAGTGCTCTGGGGTGAGCTCTGGCCGCCCAGACGAGTCCGCCCCTGAATTGACAAGCCAAAGCCCGAAGGCCTGCACGGTCTGGGAAAGAAATCACGCGCACGACGCGGCGTGGAACGCCCGTGCGCTGAGCACCACTGGTGGCGAGGCCACGGCCATGGCGCGCGTGGGTGCGGCCGGCCGGCTCCCGCGATCACCGGCACACACGCGAGAATACCCACGGCACGAGGGGCCGGTTCACGGCAAGGCAACTCACGCCCCCGCGGCGGCTCGCCCCGAGACGCGACGAGGCGGAAAAGGCGTTCTGCACAACGGGGCGGCGGCGCGACGCGCGTTCGGTGCGGCGCTCGACGGCGCGGCGCGGGGTAGCCCTCGGCCCCTCCAACACACATGCTCGGACCCGGACTTGGCGAGAACGGCCCCGGGTAGCCGCGGCTTGGGGTAGCCACGGCCCCGGGCCCCCGCCGGCGAGATGCGACGCGGCGTCGCCCATGGGGGAGACGGCGGCGCGACGCGCTCGGCCCCTGGCGGCTCGAAGGCACGCCCACACACAGAGACGAGGAAAGTAGTCGGCGCACGGGAAAAGAGAGAAGGCTACGGCGCTCACAGCGGGTCGGCGGTGTAGTCGAAGCCGGGTCGCGTGCGTCGATGGCGTGGCGCAGCAGGCGTTCCCGGCGGTGCTCGATCCTCTGCTCCGGTCCGGCTTCTCCTCGGTCACGTACGGCGCCCCTCCTTCGCCCGGCTCCTTGCGTACTCGCCACTCCGTGGCGGCGACGCGGCGGCGGCGGCGCGGCTCACCGGCCCCCACCGCTCCCCCACTTCTTCTCCCTCCTTCCCCCCTTCCTCTTCCTCTTCGGCGGAGCTGCTCAGGGAAGGGGCAAAACCCCAATGCGGGTTGGTGGCGGTGGCCCTCTGGCGCTTGCCTTCCCCCTGCTTTTGAATCCGCGGCACCGCAGGGGCGAGGCGGTTTTCCGGTGCTGCCCCCGGCTTGGACCGCCGGTGCCCGCGGTGGCGCCGGCCTCCTTCTCTCACGCGACCGTGGACCAAGGGGGCAAGACGCGGGGCGAAGTGGCTTTTCCTTCCCCGGCCCGGCGCGGTTCGCGCGCGGACGCCGGTCCCTCGGCGTGCGTGCGGGCGGGCGGATCGGCCGCGCCCCGCGCCGCGCGAGCGGGTGCGACGGGGCCGGCGGCGGCGCGGTTGGGTGGGCGGGCCGGCTGGGGCCGGGTAGGTGAAAAGGAAGGGCTGACGCGTGGGGTCCGCTGGCCAGTGGCTAAAGGAGAGGGAGCTGCGGTGCGGGTTAGCTGGGCCGGATGGTTCACGGGCTGGGCCGGCTGCTGGGCTAAGAAGGACGAAAGCGGCCCAGCTCACTTGGTTGCTCTTTGCCTATTAAATAAATAAGTTTGAACTAGGATTTGAAATAGAGTTTGAATTTGATTCCCTTTTCAAATTCAAACTTCACTCAATTGAACTCCAAATAAACCAGAGAAAAACCAACTCACGTATTTTACCATATTTTAAATATATGTTTTATAAATAGGATAAATTGGTGGAGAATTTAGAGAAGGGCTAGCAATTTGGTTCAAAAATTGATAGCACTCAAATGCAAGCAAAAAGTTTTAAATTTTCGCAAAATTTACATACCTAAATTCCTGGGTTGTTACAGCTAGGATCACTTGGATCAATGGGTCCACTTATTCCGGTCACTCAACTGCCACAACCTTCATCTAGAGGCGATCCTAGGCGTCCCCGAGCATGGTCGGTGCATCACACACGGCACGAAGGTGGGTCGGATGCACCTAGAGGGTCGGCCACACCTATCAACTTGTGTGCTGGGAAAAACCGACCCAAGGATACAACCGCCTCAGGAGCAGTGATCAGGGGCGTCCAAGGCGAGAGGAGGCACATCCCAGGGTCGGCCGCACCTGGTGAGCCGGCCGCACCTGGCATGTGGCCCCCCTGTGCTCCACCGACCTTCCTGCCTATAAAAGCCACCTCCCACTCGTTGGATCACACACACAACGCAGGAGCATCTCCATTTCTCTTCTCATCTCAGTCCGAGAGCGCGGCTTTGCATACCCCTGCAGCACTAAGAGAGCTTGTTGAGTTTAGCCTACCTTGGTTATCCTTTGCCTTAGTTCTTTACCTAGAGTTGACAAGAGTAGATAGATTGTGTTAGGATCCTTTATCGTCTCATTGTCCTCCCAGCTCACTAGGTCCTCTCTAATCCTTTTATCAAGATCTCCTTGTGTGTGTCAAGTTATACCCGAATATCTTTATTCGTTACCCCCGCTATAGCTCTTTGCCAAGTCTTGTTTCTTCTCTACCGTTTATTCAATCATGTTTGTCGTAGTGCCTCCCTTGGGAAAACATAAATACGATAGCCCGAATACCACCGGGTGAAGTGCTAGAATGATAATCCGTGCGCTTGCAGACCTTTCTGTGACATGTGTTTTACCAACAATGTTCCCTAGCTCCATTACTAGAGGTATAAACCCGGTAGCGACGCTAGAGAGTGCCACCAGGCATTTCTGGCGCCGTCACCGTGAGTACCACCATAGTAGTGAGGCTAAGGAGCGTCAACATTGACTCGGTCATTAGCACTAATAATGCTAATAAAAAACCTAGGGCATCACAAGATTAAGTTGCTTGCAAGCAACAGAAGGCTTGACCTTCTAAGATAGTAAATGCAAATCAATCTCCTACTGGTGTGTTAGTTGACACCAAAATGATTGTATTATCTTGTGAATGGAAGCATTCATCACCTAGCTCAGTGGTGCACAATACTGAGGTTGGGATATAGAAAGCCCCTGATTCTCATTTTGGGATTTCATGATGAATCGTTAGGGTGCACAAGACACACACATTGTGTCTACGAGAATTACATCATTTAAAGGCTGCATGTGTCGACACTTACTTCTCAAAAAATTGTAAATGCATTTAAGTGATCCAATAGTCTATGGCCATAGAAGAGTACCTTCATGCTCAAATTGGATCTTGTTGAGTGATGCAAAGAAGCAGAGATAGTCTTGCTCACCTGAAAGAAGTATTGGAATGTTTCCAAAACTTCAAAGTATCTTTACTGTGGATAACAAATTTGAGGTGGTGAGAAGCAAGGCTAGTAGCAACAAGGGATTATGCAAAACCCAAATATTGTTCTCAATGCTATTCTCCACTATGAGTCATAAATTTCCAATACTATACTTATGGGCAGTAAAAATCATCTATTTATGCAGCTGATAGATGTCGTGACAACATATACTTGTGTAGTCACTGGATTGCGGTATGATTTTGGAATTTTGAAGGAATCCAAATACCTAATCCCTAAACACAAACTTGCAACATAGATATATAGTGTATTTCTTAGTCACTGATGACTTAAAGCATTGGGTCGAATGTGGTACAATTGACCTAGTGAATCCCTCCTATTGAAGGGATACACAGATAATTGTATGTTTATGTGTATGTGTTGTTGCACATTCTAAACATACAATACTCATCGACGGATTTCGAGATGAAAGATATGAATTGAAAATCTTGAACGAGATTGTTCAATTCAAAATTATTTTATCTCAAGAATCTTAGATATGAAGTTGTATATATCCAAATTGCATTGAAAAGCTTCCATACAAAAGAATCATATCCATACCTCCTATGGTTACTTGATTCTCTCATATACCATGAGATGTTCTGATAATGTATCTTGCAAGAGAATCTGGCCGGATATTGTTTTTGAAATGGTATGCTAGCCAATAGCGCATGGGATCATGTTATGTTCTTTAGTGGAACTCGGATCTCGCTTGAGATTGGAAATACTGATCTTGGCTATTATATAAGATCCCCAGAGTGCAAGATTACTGACATACTTCATGCACTTGTAAGTTGGACCCACCATTTTCATGGATGTCTATCAATACATTAGTGGTCGCTTACATGTTGCTTTGCAAAATGATAAACCGCATAGTGATACTATGTGAAGGTTGTGGTTTCTATGAATTGCTAACCATATACTTTGTGTTGTTTAAATAGATGCAAGTTATGTGAGGTACAACTTTGGAAATGGTTTATTCCTAACATTAAGAAATAAACATTCCGCAAATCTAAGTATTATGATAATCATACAGATTATTTACATAGTCTCTACCTTGCTCCACATTTTCAAATGTTTTTAAGAAACTGGTATGAGAGGACTTAGTGTTTTGCAAGTATCATGGGGAGAGTTTCCTCTTTGATCCAAAACTTGTTTCTGCATCATGTTGTACTCTTTTCTTTTGTATGAGTTTTTACTTCGTTAGGTTTCTCATTCAAAGTTTTTAACGAGGCAACATCAACACACGGTGTTGTCATATCATTTATTTTCCCCATAGGGTTTTAAGGATGATACTCTTTGACATAACTGTTGTTCTTCTGAAGATTATGAGTTTACCTCATAAGAGTTCAAATGGAACAACATATATCATGGTTTTTCCTTATTTTTTCCATTGGCTTTTTGAGGAGTTTACATGATATATGTATATATTTCTCACATTTTCTCACAATATTATTGGGGGGGTTCCGATTTAAACTATATGTCTAGATTTAAATTATTGTTCTTTGGACTGCAAGTCTTAATGGAACAATGAAGTACCATGGTTCTACTCCTTATTTGTCCCACTGGGTTTTGAGCTAACTTGGTACATATTTAACTATAATTATTCCTCAGATTTTTCCTTTAGGGGTTTTCATGGAGAAATTAACAACGTAACTAAAGGATGATTAAATGAACCTGGAATTGATAAGGGGGAGTGTTACAACATTTCCGTGTGATCTAATTCCAAAGAGTGCGAACAGGGGTGGTTACATGTCCTAACGGACATGTCCCTTTGTGGTACCTCTTCACCATGTATATATATGTGCTCACTTCATATAATCAATACAACAAACACTCATTTCACTATGGTTTCGTGGCTCATTTGCCTTCAATTGTAAACAGATCTAATTTTTAAATTGTAGGTTGGTTTAAAGTTTCTAACAAATACACAATTTCTGTTTTGAATCTAGATACTCCCTCCGGTTTGGTAAAAGAAGACGTTTTGGACAAGATTTGAGTCAAACATTGGGAATATAAATTATGAATAACTTTTAAGTTGTTGAGTTTGGTAATGTGAAAACTACATTAGTAGATTTGTCTTGTAAAATACTTTCATAAAAGTATACATATGTTAGTTTTTAATAATTATTTTTGTAAAAATAGGAAGTCAAAGTTGCACTTTGGAGACCGTGTCGCTGTCCTAAACGTCTTCCTTTAGCAAACCGGAGGGAGTATAACATATATTTAGGTGCATAGAAAAGCTATGAACCCATAGAAAAGTTAAAGGGTGTGTCTATACGTCAAACATTTGATATTAAGCTTTCTCTCAATCACTTTTTTTTTGTCCACCGTTCATCATAGATCCAATGGTGGCTTTTCTATAGTACAGGGAAAAAATGGTTGAACTTTTCCATATCATCAGTTACTTTTCTGCTGCCTTGTCTTTTTCAACAAAAGTGACTGAAAACATTTTCAATCTCAATCACTTTTCGGATAACAGTAAAAACCTGGCCCGTTTTAGCATTTGTCCAGCCTGTTAGAAGTGACACCCTTTAAAATCTATCTGGTAGGTGGGATTCGAAAGAAAATCATCCGTTCGATTCTCTGGGTAAAAAAATAGAAGGTACAGAGGGAGAAGAAGAATGGAGGCTGCTATGTCATGTTCCTTGGGGCAATTTGTTCCAGATCATCCAGATTTGCCTAACCTCACAAAGGAAAACGTGGTTAGTAAAAAAAAGAGTTGCTGACTGATTCAACAAAAGAAAATGTGTGATATGCATGGTACAGATGTGTGCATGGTACAGATGTGTGTGGGTGGGACATATGTTACAGATCAGAGTAGGGCATGTGTTCTGTGTGGGAGATAGATAAAACAGATCTGTGGGTGGATTTCCATTCATTGAAGTGCTGCTATGTTGGCAAAATCTTGGCACTGGAATTGGAGAAATTGTTCCTAAATGTTAATTTTGCAGTAACTAGATAAGGTACAAAGAGATTGTTCTCACTTGCTGCTCAGCAAAAAAATTGCAAAAGAAAATATGTGTGGTATGGTATGCAAAATGATTGAACTGTGAGAAAAAGGCATAATAACCTGGAAATAGTATGTGGGGATTGTAACTAAAAAATTAGTACTGTTCTTGGCTTGTTGTTTGAACATGATATTCAGTGCAAGTTTGATAAGAGTTGCTTCCTCTTTAGATGCTTCTTCAAAACCCCAACCTGGATTATGGGGAAACAACAAAAAATGATCAGCAGAAAAATAAAAAAAGATCATTGCACTTTGTTTAAAATCAAAGAACTGTTCCACCGGATATAAGCTGCCTAAGGGAGCAAGACACCTGAACATAAAAGAGGGATGAAGAGTTCATTTCAGAAATAGCGACACATTATATGAAGCCACAACGAAAAATTCATTACATAGATTTTTAAACATGCAAAAAAGTTACTTGCGCTTCTCAACAACACAAAAAGGGTAGTCAGTTCAAGGGAATTTTCAAAACTAATCAGGGTTCACACATTGTTTAGGAAAGTCACTTTGATTTATATTTTTTTTAAAAAATGAGCATGTATCAGGAAACTTTCGTATCTATAATTCATTGATAAAAAATGGTACGCCACAGGCAATAATCATACAACGCAAACGAAATAAGTTCTTATCTACAAAAGAGCGAACTATGATGAAGGTACCGAGGAGCAATAATCATACAACACAAAAGAATAGTTTATATTGAAGTAACAGAGATAATTAAGGATGGAGTTTCAGAAAAATAGTGCTTAGAGATGCGTGACAGATCAAATGTGTGAAGAATGCAAGGTTTTGTTGCTCATTAGGCTAAAGAAAGCATAATTTCCTCGTAGCATGGACACAGATTCTCAGTTGACAAATAAAAAAATCAAGGTCTTTGCATATATCAATTGAAGAACTACGCACCCTGATTTGAACATAAACCTACAAGAAACCCAAAAATGAAGCCTCATTTTACTTCAATCAAATACCACAGATTCGGCTAATTGTATCATTTGCTACACACAATCATGTGATCCACTCTCTCTCTCTCTCTCTATCCCACGTCCCTCCCTACTCCCTACAACACCTGTAATCGGAAACATCTGAACTGTATATGTATCGCTAAGCACCCAATTCAACACATCTGAAAAACAACACACTAGCGGGGATTGCATGTGACACACCCCACTACAGGGTAAGCCTAAACATAGGAACAAAAAATCGGAACATTTCAAAATCGGGGAAAAAATCAGAACCCTAGAGCGCGCAAAAATCAGTAGATACATGGGGATGCAATGTTCATTTATGCAGATACTATGAGCACCTTGTGCAATTTGAATAGATTTGATTCAATCAAGAAAAAAAGAAATTGATGCAAATTTACCTTCACAAGCCCGTGGTGGATCTCGGTGGAAAAATGGATGAGCCTTCGGGAACAAAGATCCATCAGTGGCGACTCGTTGGTTAGCCTACTGCTAAGCCAAGGAACTGAAAGAAAGAACATGGCAAGCAAATGGATAAAAAAAGCCTTGGTAGTAAAAATGGACTTAAATCTGTGTTATCAAGTTTTCGGGAAAACTTTTTATTGAAGTGCCAGTGTCTAGAAAAGAAAGAGATCAATAATGCTTCCTCATATATATGTGAGAAAAAGTAATTCAGGATCACACAATATTTTCCAAATTGATTGTATTGTTGTATATTTCAAATAACTTGTTGCCATCAACAAAACAGAACACCCTGTGTGTGTGTAGAATCTGGAACGATGATAAAGTTTTGAGTTGTAACTTTGGGCAATACTCTAGCAGCTAGGTTCATGTGCAGAGCTCATGCTAGTTATCACTTGTCAAAACCTGGACAAATGCAGGCAAAAGAAGTGAGCAGCATGCTCAAAACTTAGATAAGTTTGAACAAAAATATGTAGACAAGAAAAAGAAATATTATTAAAAAAAGAAATCTGCACACTCTACATTTTCTAATCCAAAGGAAACTAAAAAACATAAGGCCGAGCACTTCATTTGTGGACAAAGACTCACCAAAAATAATTATAAACGATTCAACTTTCAAGGCGGACTCATCAAAGTTCAGTTTTGATCTATTTCGACAAAAAGAACTATAAACTTTCCTGTATAAGTTCATATCATGAATTTCCCTGAAATCATACTGGCAATAAGCAAGAAGATTTCACACTAGTACTTAGCAAAAATTGCAAAATCAATTGCAAAACAGCTGCTAACAGTTAGCTAGTATGATATAAGCATCCTCAACCCACGTCAGTAACTAGCATTGGACAGATTTATCAGATATCCCTAGAGCCCCTAACATATCTCAATCAAACAACTGTAGACAATGTAGTGGACAGGAATCTACCCTATAATCCCCAAATCTCCCCATTCCAGAAGTACACAAAATCATAGACCTAACACAGTATGTTGGGAAGAAACACAATGTCACCACATGGATAGCAAGGAACTAAACAACAAAACCATCACAAACCAGCTGAAAGAAAATGCAGTTGCTTGCAGAAAAGCCATAAAACTGAAATATATACATATTAATTTAAACTAGAATATGGATGTAAAAAATCACACATATTTCTGTGAGAAAATACAACCAAAAGTTTTTAAGGAACAATAATGTCAAGATAAATGGATTAGATTCTATGGATTACTAGATGATAATAAAAAAGTCACGATAAAAGTCAACATATTTCTGTGAGATATATGCAATTTATAACATATTGAAAGGTTTTTGTGCTTGTGAGTTTTAAGAAAGGGGTGGTTAATGTTGTGTGAGTGCACATTGGGGGTAGAAAAAAATAACAAACCTTGGTGTGAAAATTTTAATAACTCCATGTCGTCATATCAATGCCATAGTATGCAAATCGCTAGTGTCTATATACAGACAAATGAAAATAATGACATCAATGTTGGTGCATGTATCAAAATACTTGTTGGCATCAACAAGAAAAAATAGAGGACGGGAAAAAAGAATGTATACAACACTTAACATATAATAAATGAATAAATTTAGTATGTATGATGGTAAATGAAAGGTCATATAAGTCAAATTAAATGACATTATGCACTGAATGTTCTTGCAAAAAAGGATTCCAGTATTCGACCAATCATGTTACTATGTGACAGGATTCTGAAGGACACTAAGCACATGGACTATGGCTAGCGTGTCATTTTTATTTGAAAGTGCGTGCAGGCCCGTCAAAAATGAAATTATAAATGTGTGTTTCATGAATAAGCATTATCTATTAGTTGATGTCCAGGCAATGCTGAATTTAACCATGAAAAATCTAGTTGACAAAAAAGTGGGTAAATACATTACAAAAAAGTGGGCAAAGCCTACATCATGGAGAAACTACATCATGACATGGGAAAATGATTGATCGCCTTGATAAGATATCGTGATTGCAAAGATCAGATATGGGCACCCCAACACCCCCCCCCCTCGAAATGGAAACACACGTCAAAACCTAGTAGCTAGGAGAATCCCCCATGCACACCCAAAAATAAATAAAATGCACTTAGAAAAGGTGATAAAATAAAGTTTTGAGCTATAACCTTTAGTAATTCTCTAGCGAATAGGTTTGTACGGATAACCAAACATGCATAAGTATGTTGTATATTCCATAAAAAATGAGATCAGTATGTTATTAGGACAATTTCATCCGGAAAAAAGAGCAGATGCAGGAAGTCTCTCGAGGGAGCAGCTTTGACATATACTAGAATGGCCGGCGCGCGTTGCGCGCCCTACAGTGTATGTAAGTAAATGGTAAGGACTGAATGAAAATAAAAACACGAATACTATACAAAAGCACATGAGATACAATATAAGCATTGTAGCATCTGAGTACCTACTGTGTGAACAATCAAATATAAGCAACATAAGAGCAACAATCACTTCATATGATTGATGCATGCACACCTAGTTGCCAACTTAAGAACATGAATTTCATGGTGTGAAAAAAGGCCACTCATGCTCATATAGTTATCTAGAAAAAACATATACATTTACGAAACTATAATTCCAAGACTGTTATTTGACAGATACAGTTTATTACACCAAGTGAAGATTATTCCAATTCTTCCCACAATGTTTTAATATTGCACATAGTCAAAAATAAGTATACACCATAGCCTTTTCTTTAGAATCAGCTGTTATGCATCACTTCTTCCATGACACGTGAATCTACAACAAAAAATAATAAGTTAAGCATAAATGATATTATTGTTGTCATATAAAAGACAAGTGACCTACAATTGGAGAGGTGAGCAAGATAGGGAGGGAATATTAGATTTTATACATTTTGCACAGAAGTAATCAAAAACAAAACAAAGCAAGTCTGATAATTAGTTTTCAAAGTTCAACCGGATAGCATTGTGCACATCAAGCATGGTAAAGTGCAATGCATCAGGACCAGTATATCCGGTCAAAGCACCAAAATAGGTTCTCTAGATAACTTCGCTTAAATCAAGTTGCAAATTAGTATGGATTCAACGATTTACTCTCGAAAACGCAGTGCCAAACAAATACTCTTATCCCCAATTCCAATATCAGTCATCTCAAGTTACAGAATCTATGTAGAACAATAGATACAGTTGGCAGAAAAAAAACCTGAGCCTGATCATCTCAGACGCCTTGTGCGAGGACGTGGAAAGCCCACCAACGCCACCTCCAACATAGCAAAACTACAACCGCAACAAATAGTAGATAATTAGGCACATGCAAAGCATATCTCTAAACGTAGTCTGGACGCAGGAAGGCTCTAAAGCAAGCCGTGATACCAATATTAAAACTATAATAATTTACTATTATAACTAAAATGATTTATGTCAATATTGGAATTATAATAATTGCTCCAATGCTCACACACGTAGGAAGTTGGCCGCTAGCTGCTAGCCGAAACAGAAGATGCAAAAATAGAAATCTAAGACAATTTGCATGCTAATTCTTTTGATCGACAAGAGAATGAACTTACATTTTGATAAAATGCAACCGAGATGCAAGCCGCGGGGAAAAATTCAAGGGACGGTGTCTGCAACAGCTGCACTTGCATCCCCCAAATAATCTCGCTAAGTGTCTGCTCAAATGTGCATCGACCACGTTGACGACATCACACACACCCTGCACCTAATTGTTTCAGTCATGCGAACGAACCTGTGGCGCGAAGGAGATGCCCACAACAAGCAAATGGTCCCTGGCTTCTCCCAGCGGCAGGAAACAGCTCCCCTCCAAAGGCTGGATGCAGCAAGTAGCCTCTACCCAAAGCATTCCAACCAGCATAGTGACTTGGGGGCAACCTCGCACAAGGGGAGATCTGACATCTGCAGCCGACAACTACGGATCAAGCATCTGCACTGCAAGATAAAAAAATCAACAATTTGTTACACATTTCATTCACAACCAAGGTAAAGCAAGCCAATCGGAAACAAAATTGATTATCTTGAGCTCATTTTCCCTCAATTCAATGTGGTCTGAAGCGGCCTCACATGGCCAGCTTGCCTCCATCTAGGCAAAGAAGGAGGAGGAGTGTGGCTGCAGGGTGCTACCTGTAAAGACTCTCCTCGTCGATAGGCAGCAGGGTCACCACCATAACCACCATAGCACCATAACAGATTTATTACATTGCAGGCAAAGAAAAGTCATTTAGTAAATTGGAATCCCTCCTCAATCGGAGCTGCCAATCGATAGTTCACCTTTCTAAATACCTACTTTTAGCTAACCTAAACTTTGTTCACGCCATGATATTTGCTCACCCTCCCCTCCACCGGCACTGACGCTTGCCCACTGCCTGGTCCCCACCCAGGTGAGGAGCTCGCAGCCGCAGCACGCCGACGGGCGGGCCGTGCCAGATCTCGTGAGAGAGGAGCGCTTGCTGCTCACCAAGGAGAGGAGAAATATGGGCGGAGGAGCAACGCGGTGCCCGAGTGTGACCGGAGCAGTGGGCGGGGGAGGAGAGAGAGTGAGGACGCCCTGCTCGCCGCTCGGCCGCTCTTCCTCGGCCGGATCCGCACCTCCGCGGGCCATGGCCGCCGGGATCGGTCGCCGCGGCGCCCGCCGCTCCGGGCCCCCTTGGGCTGTATCCGCACTCTCGTGGTGGGCCGCGGGAGTGGCGGCGGCGGCGGAGGAGGACGTGGTGGTGGTGGTGGGGAGAGGGTGGCGGCGGGGACGCCAAGGAAGAGGAGAGCGGGGGTGCGGGGCCGGCGGGGGGAGGGATTGATTTAGGGTTTGAGGGTGAGCGGCGGCGGGGGGGGGGTATTAAGTGGGGGGCGGGGTGGTGGGAGGGGGTGTCTGTAAACGTGCTTCGGGGGTAATGTGTAAAAACCCAATTTCGTCTTCTTCGTCAAGAAATAAAGTTTACCTCAAGGGCTTGGGCGCAAAATATACAAACGCGTTGTTAGACGATTTGGACTTCCTGGGCCGTTTCGCTATTCTATAAAACCGAAGGGATTTTTTGCAAAATAGCCAAACACAGCTGTGCGCGCCACGTACCCCTCGAAGCGCTGCGGTGCGAGCAAAGGCGGGCAGGTTTTAATATATCCGATATAGCGGTAACCACACACTATGAATAAATTTACACTTTAATCAAGTCTCTTGAGGGAGAAAAACTACCTGATCATTCCAATTTGCTGGCCTCTCTAACACTTTATATATTCCTATTGGCCTTTCTTGAATCTCAAATCCTATAGAACTAATTCAAGAGAAAATGGAATAAAGCAGGTGGAAGGTGAAGACAATGCGTAATAGGAACTCCCACCCAAATCATCTAAAATAGGGCACATGACAAGATATGAACCCTAAATTGAACTCAACTGTATGCTAACAGACCCCTAGAAAATCAATCAGATATACAGGAAATGAGATGGAATGCTAACAGATAAAAAAAAACCAAATCAACTCTACTTAGCACAGCCATCTGGGCTGCATTGGGAAAATATTAATATAAAAATGAAAAAGAACAATACACATCGTACTTTGTTTTTGCAGACCAAGCGAGGGTGTAGAAGAAGAAAATCACCTGCACTTTAAAATGAAAAGAGAAAAACAGACACATGTTACTCAATGTTGGAAAACTAATAGCATGTATTTTGAAGGGTGAAAACTAATTGGATGAATACGTAAGCATCTCAAGGCAATAGCCTAATACATAAGGATATTTACAAAAGTGCGTGGTAAAATATTACTGGATAATAAAATACATATGGTGGGATACTACAGTTAACACCGACACTTGATGAAAATGTAACACAAGTACAAGAAAATAACAGATGTCTAGTGAGGGCAGAGGTTTCTACCAGAAACACAAGCATGCTTATGCTAGGTTGATACACCAAGCTAATAATGGAACAAATAAGAAACTCAAAGACACATAATTATTTCTAAATTACTTGTCAAATGACTTAAAGTAGTAGTATAACTGGAAGAGAATATGCAAATAGTTATGACACACAAGCATGCAACAGAATGGAAACCTAAAAGAGGCAGCCACACAAAACTGTAAGGGGTAATCCCCTGCACTGCAGCTACACTGCTTTTGGTAGATATGGCCTGTCCTCTTCAAGGACTAAGTCATGTAGCTAGTAGTAGTTGAAATAGTTGCTATAGTGTAGAGTATGGTCTAGAGTTATGGCACAGCACGTTGGACTGCTGCCTTGTAAAGTATTGTATATATAGTGTAGATGTAATGAAAAAAGTGAGGCAACTCTGCTCACGCAAAACTTTCTGTGTGTGCTAGTTTCTTCCTGCAAAGGTGTGTGCGTGTGTGCTGAGTTTACCTGGGCCAACAGTTGGTATTCAGAGCCACGGTCGGGGGGGGGGGGCTGAAGCTCGGTCGCGGCGCGGCATCGCCGTTGGAATCAACTCCCTGCTCGCCGTTGCGCGCTGATGGCCGGGGACGACAAGACGCCACCAACATCGCCAAAGGAGGATGGCTCCGGGAAGGAGAAGGACGCCGGTGCCAGAGGCAGCGGCAAGGGGGAAGTCGTGCGCATCGTGCGGGAGTACGCCGGTCCGGCGAACTGGCCGATGCTCACGAAGATCAACTACACGTCCTGGTCGACGTTGATGAAGTTGAAGATGGAGGCTCGCGACTTGTGGAAGGCCGTCGAGTCGGACGACGTGTCGTTCCAAGACGACCGCTCGGCGCTGGAAGCAATCACCAGCGGGGTACCACCGGAGATGGCTCCGTCCCTGGTGGCAAAGGGGGCGGCGAAGGCGGCCTGGTAGGCCATCAAGGAGCGGCGCGTCGGCGGCGACTCCGTGCAAGAGGCCAAGCTGCAGCGGCTACGACGCGAGCTCGAGAACATCCGCTTCAAGCCTGGTGAGAAAGTTGATGATTTCACCGACAGGCTGCAGGAGCTAGTAGCTGCGATGGAGACGCTGGGGGAGGAGGTGCCGAGCAGAAAGGTGGTGACGAAGCTGCTGCGAGTCGTCCCCAAGTCGCTGTCGCAGGTGGCGGTGGCGATTGAGATCACCTCTGATCTCAATACGCTGTCGCTGGAGGATGCGAGCGGGCGATTGCGCGCGGCGGAAGAACGGGAAGGGGAGGACGACGAGCAGTTGCAGATCCGCGTCGATGACAAGCTGTACATGACTCATGAGCAGTGGGTCGCGCGAACGAGGAAGGTGGAGTCCGGTGAAGGCTCCAGCAGCCGTGGCGGCAGCCATGGCGGGTGTGGCCGTGGTCGTGGGAGGCGAGGATCCGGCGACGGAAGAAGGCAGCCTGGGCCACGTCCACCATGGGACGCAAGGCCGAGGGTGGAGACGGCTGCTGGCGACGTTGGGCCGGACCCGGTGCGGCGCCGCAAGAAGAGCGGGCACCGGGGCTCGGGAATGCCCAACCAAGCCCAAGAATCAGGCTGCCCATGTAGCAGAAACAGAGGAAGAGGAGGGACCTACCCTTTTCTTTGCTGCGGCGTCGGTCAACGCCGCTGCAGATGCGCCGCCGGCGGTGGTGCATCTGGTGCAGGAGAAGGTGCTGGCACAGCTCGACGACGACAGCAAGCGCAACGCCGGGCTCTGGTATTTGGATATCGGGGCCACCAATCACATGACTGGCACGCGGGAGATCTTCTCCGAGCTCGACACCGGGATCCAGGGGATGGTGCGATTTGGGGACGGTTCCGTGATCGCCATTGCAGGCCGCGGGACCATCCTCTTCGAGGCGAAGACAGGAGAGCACCAGTGCCTGACGGACGTCTACTACATCCCGCGGCTCACGGAGAACATTGTGAGCCTCGGGCAGCTGGACGAGGGAGGCTGCAAGGTGCACATCGACGACGGGGTGCGCGGATTTGGAACCGCCGGCGGCGCCTGGTGGCCAAGGTTAAGAGGTCGGCTGTGAGACTCTACTTGCTCCGGCTGACGGCGGTGAAGCCGGAGTGTCTCGTGGTGCGACGCGGCGAGGAGGCGTGGCGCTGGCATGAGAGGTATGGACACCTCCACTTCGATGCACTGCGCATGCTGGCGCGCAAGCAGATGGTGTGCGGGCTGCCTGACATCGAGCAAGTGGAGAAGCAGTGTGACTGCTGCATGGCGACGAAGTAGAGGCGCGCACTATTCCCCACAGCGGCGAAGTACAGAGCGGCGGATCAACTGGAGCTGGTTCACGGCGACCTGTGTGGGCCAATTTATCCGCCCACACCTGGTGGGCAACGCCATTTCCTCCTGCTGGTCGATGATGCATTGAGATACATGTGGGTGACCCTGCTCAGCAGCAAGGACGAGGCTCCGGCAACAACCAAGCGCTGGAAGGCGTTGGTCGAGGCGGAGTCAGGCAAGGTGTTGCGGGTGCTGCGAACGGATAACGGTGGTGAATTCACATCTGTCGAGTTTGGGGAATGGTGTGCAGAGCGGGGAGTGCAGCGACATCTGGCAGCGCCATACTCACCACAACAGAACGGCGTGGTCGAGCGCCGGAATCAGACCGTGGTGGCAATGGCGAGAAGCCTGCTGAAGGGGAGATCAATGCCAGCGGAGTTTTGGGGGGAAGCGGTGGTGACTGCTGTCTACCTGTTGAACCGGGCGCCAACGAAGCCTTGCTGGGCACACTCCATATGAAGCCTGGCATGGCAAGAAGCCGATGGTGGAGCACTTGCGCACCTTTGGGTGTGTGGTGCACGTGAAGACGGTGAAGCCACACCTGAGGAAGCTCGATGACAGGAGCGTGAAGATGGTGATGCTCGGCTACGAGCCAGGCGCAATGGCGTACCGGGTGTTCGATCCGGTAGCGCGGCGCGTGCATGTGGCGCGTGATGTCATATTCGACGAGGAGGCGCAGTGGGACTGGAGTACATGGCTTCAGAAGGAGGACGGCGACAGCACCACGACATCGGCCTGGACACCTTCACGGTGGCGGACGAGTACGTGGTCTGCAGCACTGAACCTGTGGAGGAGGGTTCACGCCGGTGGAATAGGGCTCACCTTCGGCCCCGGCATCGGTTGAGCCCACGACGCCGGTGGAAACGACTCTGGGTCGCCCATGCGGGTGGATTTTGCTACTCCACCGAGTAATGTGCGGGACTATGTGGATGCCTTTCATGAGGAAGATGAAGAGCTCGGGTTCGGGTTGGTGGATGATGTGCTTGGTCCTAGCTCAACGCCGGGCTTGGCGAGAGAGGGACCTTGCACAAGGGGAGCCGTTGCTTGTAAGTGCGGAAGAACTCGCAACATTCAAAGAAGCGAGAGAAGAATCCAAGTTGGAGAAAGGCCATGGATGAGGAGATGAAGTCCATTGAAGACAACAAGACTTGGCAACTTGTTGACTCGCCGGCGAGTCACTCTCCAATTGGTTTGAATGGGTTTTCGGGGTGAAAAGAGATGAGAATGGGGACATTGTGAAGCACAAGGCAAGGAAGGCTGGTTGCCAAAGGGTATGTGCGAGCGCCCGGCATTGATTTTGGGGAGGTTTATGCCCCGGTGGCCGGATTAGAATCTGTGAGATTACTCGCGGCTATTGCTTTGCTCGGGAAGGATGGGAGGTGCATCACATGGATGTAAAGAGCGCTTTTACGAACGGTGATTTAGAAGAGGAAGCCTATGTTGCACGGCCACAAGGTTACATTGTAGCGGCGCGAGAACACAAAGTGCTTTGAAGCCGAAGAAAGCTTTGTATGGGCTTAGGCGGGCTCCAAGGGCATGGAACACAAGACTTGACAACAACCTCATCTCTCTAGGGTTTAAGAAGAGCACAAGCGAGTATGGTGTGTATGTTAAGAGGTCGGGGAGGAGTTCAACTCATTGTGGGGGTCTATGTTGATGACCTGGTCATCACGAGAAGCAATGGCATTGAAAAATTCAAATGCGAAATGAAGAAGATGTACAAAATGAGTGACCTTGGCTCGCCGACATACTACCTAGGGTTGCAAGTGAAGCAACGAAAGGGAAAATCGGTATTGGGCGGGAGGCTTATGCGGCAAAGCTAGTTGAAAGGGCTAGTCTAGCCGGCCGTAATCCATGTGCGGCTCCACCGGAGTCCGGAACCAAGATGAGCAAGATCGGTGAAGCTCCTTTGGTTGATGCAAGCGAGTATAGAAGCCTTGTTGGAGGGCTCGGGTATTTGTTGAATACAAGGCCGGATGTGGCATTTGTGTGGGTTTTTTTGGGAGATTTACGGAGGAGCCACATGAGGATCACATGGCAATGGTGAAGCATATTCTCGGATATGTGGCTGGAACACCGGAGTTTGGGTTGATTTACAAAAGGAAGAAGAATGCGAAGACTGGTTTCAGCTTGAAGGCTTCAGTGATAGTGACTTTGCAGGAGATGTTGATGATAGGAAGAGCACAAGTGGTGTGCTGTTTTTCTTGGGGGAAATGCCCATCACCTGGCAATCAAACAAACAGAAGGTGGTGGCTCTATCAACTTGTGAAGCTGAATACATAGCAGCATCTCATGCAGCATGCAAGGGGTTTGGCTAGCTCGCCTGATGAAGGACATGGTGGGATCGGAGGTTGGAGCGCCAAGATTATACATTGACAACAAGTCAGCCATTGATCTTTGTAAGAATCCTGTTCTACATGATGGAAGCAAGCACATTGAAACCAAGTACCACTACATCAGAGATTGTGTGGAAAAGAAGAAGATCACAGTGGAGCAGATTTCTACAAAGGATCAGCTGGCTGACACACTCCTGTTCCAGGAACAACGCGATCGAATTGGTGTTCTCAAGCTGGTAGCTTAGTGCATGGATTAGGAGGAGAATGTAAGGTAGATATGGCGTGTCCTCTTCAAGGACTAAGTCATGTAGCTAGTAGTAGTTGAAATAGTTGCTATAGTGTAGAGTATGGTCTAGAGTTATGGCACAGCACGTTGGACTACTGCCTTGTAAAGTATTGTATATATAGGGTGTGTTTGGGAGAGCTCCACGCAGCTCCAGATCTAAAAAAACAGCTCCACTCCAAATTTTCTCCGCCAAACACACCCAACTCCAGCAGCTCCACCGTGGATCTGCTCCAGAAAAAAGGTGGAGCAGACCCCCAACTCCATGGTTTTCATGGAGTGACTCAAGAGGTACTCCACCAAATCCAAGTTTCCTGGAGTTAGGCGAAATTACCCACCACTGCCACTGGTTAAAAAAACGGTTCGTTCTTTTTTCCCTTCTTTCCCCGCGGCCCGCACCTCCTCTTCCCCGTGTCGCTCACGCGCATCTTCCCTGGCGAGGTCGTGCCCGACCGGCGGCGAGCCTCCCTTTCCCGCGCCGCGCGAGGCCACCGCCCGCACCTCCCCTTGCCGCACCGCGCTAGGCCGCCGCCCGCCCGCGCTTCGCGTCCGCCCGCGCCCGACGAGGTGCTTCCACGGCGGAGCAGGTGCGAAGGGTCAAATCCGTCGGCGTCGCGCGGGGCCAAATCCGTCGGCCCGCGTGCCCGCTCGCCCGGCCCGACCTCGCGCCCGCCCGCCCGCGCCTCGTGCCAGTCTCTCCCCGGAGCTCACCTCCCCTGCGCCCCCTGCGCCCCCTGCGGCCGGCGCCATGGATGTCGTCCGCCCCTGGGGCAGGCAGCAAGGATGCGCCCAGCGGGGAAGATAGGATTAGTTTTTTTCATTTCTTTTGTCCTGACTTGTGGGCCATAGATGTCATAGAGATAATGTGAAATCTGGAGCTGTACCAAACGTTTTGCGAGATCCTAGATCCACGGTGGAGCCGCTCCATGGTGAAATTTCGTGCATCTGCAACTCTGGAGCTGTTTTTCCGGAGTTGGAGCTCTCCCAAACACGCCCATAGTCTAGATGTAATGAAAAAAGTGAGGCAACTTTGCTCACGCAAAACTTTCTGTGTGTGCTAGTTTCTTCCTGCAAAGGTGTGTGCGTGTGCTGAGTTTACCTGGGCCAACAAAAACCTCTCCTTGGAATAGGACTGAGAGGAGTTCAGAGAAAGGGCTCCTTAGGTCCTTGCCTTGATGGTGTGCACGAAGGAGGCAGCCACCTTGCAAAACTTAGGGTGGTATGTTAAACCCACAAAGCACCAGATTTTGCATGCAAGTGGTTAAAACCCCACAAAATGACATATGCTATAAAAAAACTATGAAAATGTTATTTGCATATTTACAGTACAAATTCACTGTGCGTTTTGCATATTTACAAGAAAAACAAAGTAATGCATGTTTTTCTAATGTCATGTTTTTAATAAATCATGTTTTCCATATATCTCCAGTGCTACCGACAGTTCACCCATTCACTAGTCACCCTACTCCGCTAATCAGTATAAACTCACTTTGGTGCATGTTTTGCATATTTACTGTAAAAAATGTATGTTTTTCATATTTACAAGAAGAACAAAAAAAAGTTTTTCACAATGCCATGTTTTTAAATAAATTATATTTTCCATATATCTCCAGTGCTGCCAACCGATCGCCCATTCACTAGTCAACCTACTCCACTAATCAAATGTGTTTCCCCATAGTCCCTATAAAGCAAGTGTATAACAATAACGCATCAATCTCATCATTTAAAAAAATCTACAGTCAGCCAGTATTTAAAAAAAAACATTGCACAAAAATGTACAATTAGCCAATATTAAAACACATCGCACCAAATTCCAAGGAAAGATCATTCTACGTCATGATATTACCTGCCTTGGATCCCCGTTGAATGACGAATATCCCAATCATCTTAGGTTTACTTAGGTTTACTTAGTGTTGTCAATAAGAATGTTGCGTGCAAAATTAGGACTAATCATCTTTGTGTTGACTGGGCTATAGGCATCTAGACCTGTGATCATCAGTACATCTTGATTTTAATTAGAGATCTGATTTTAGATTAGTGGTAGCCAAGAATGGAATATTACTACAACTTAGAAAACACTACATAAATTGGTTATAAGAGCAAAGTGATATTTAATCTTGTAAACACCTGCTGAGTCTTTGAGTAAAGGTTCTTACCATAGTGGGTGGAATTGAACAATGACATATACTGCAACAATCACCTTCCATTACCAGAGCGTCTAATCTCCTGTATCCATAAACCATCCATCCTTAAACTTAAGAGAAAAAAGGAATTCATCCATCTTGCAGCCATCACCGACACAGAGAAATGAATCGCTAAAAAACACACGAATCGGCGCGAGCTGCAAGTAGAAAAACACCAATTGGATGCCCTAAAAAATAGTAACGGGAATGGAAGACAGGGATACAGAATTCATTCATCGAAAACCTATCTGAGCGCTAAATGCGATTCGAATCCATTCGATTAAGTAAAAAACATGGAGAATTACCTTCAGGAGCCCGTGCTTCTAGATCTTCGTGAAGAAATGGTTGATACTTCAGACGCCGGAGAAGCTGATCCTCGGACCTGCTTCAGCGCTCCTAGGACGGAGCTCGCCGCTGGTGTCCATGCTCGCCCGGCGGAGGAGCTCGCTAGGGGGAGCCACGCGCCGAGCGAAGCACCGCCGCTCGTCGGGCCTGCATCCTCGCTCGCCTAACTCGCCACCGCCCAGCACGACCGCTTACCAGACCCTCCGCTGTGCCTCCGCTCGCCAAGCCCGCCGCCGATGCAAGCTAAGAGAAGGAAAGGGCAAACGATTTTGCAGAAAAAACAGGAGAGGGAAAAGGAAATGAGGGGCATAGAGAAAGGAAACGGGTTAAAGCCGTGCGTTCGTAGGTTTGAAACGAGCCCAATAGAGAAGAAACAAAACCCGAATGCATCCATACGTCTGTTGAAGATCGGATGGTTCACATGAAAGTGACTGAGAGGAGCACAAAAATCAAGCATTTGAGCACTAGCAAATCTGAAAGTTAAAACGACTTGTACTTTGGAACGGAGGAACTAGGAAGTAAATAATTAGTACAAGCTAGTATATTAGTAGGCAATGCAAATTGCAAACATGCAGTCGTGGGGACCTAACTCAGGGTGATGCACTGATGCTGGCGTCGACAAGGATCGGGCTCCTGACGACGTGATCGTGCGACACCCAGCTCAGTGTCCCCTCGGCGAGCTTCTGCTCGGCGCTGGCTCCGGCGGCGCTCACTGTGACGGTGAACGTCTTCCTCTCCTTTACCTCCTTGAACTCCAGCTCCGCCGGCTCCACCTTGATACTCACCCCTTTCGGCGCTTCGATCTTGGCGGTGTAGTTCGACTTCGCCGGCCCCACGTTGGTCACCGTCCGGTTCACCGCGAATGGCTCGGCGCGCAGCGGCACCAGTATCGCCGGGTAGTTCAGCTCTGCTGCGCCGATGGGTTCGATCTCTGTGCAGGTGAAGCTAGCGTCTCCAGCAATGGTTTTCAGGGCCGCCTCGCCGAGGAGCTTGCAGATGTATCCGGCATAGTCACGCACGCCGAGGTCGTACACCAGGCCGGGATCGACGGCCCTCGTCGGGATCACGTGTCCGGCGCCGACGGCGTAGAAGCTTGCATTCCGGTGCTCTTCGTCCATGATCTGGTGGCCGTCGTTGTCGACGGCGCTGGACGTCGTCATGATGGCCGACTTGATCGCGGCAGGGGACCAGTCCGGGTGCGCCTTCTTGACGAGCGCCACGACGCCGGCGACGTGCGGCGTCGCCATGGATGTGCCGGAGATGACGTTGAAGCCGTAGGACCCGGGCCCCGCGACGGGCACCTCCGACGGCCACGCGGCAAGGATGTTGAGCCCCGGCGCCATGATGTCCGGCTTGAGAACGCCGGGGCTGGCGACGCTGGGACCCCGCGACGAGAAGGCCGCCACGATCGGCGCCGGCTTCACGCCGACAACGGAGCTATTGAATACGATCGTTGCCGTATGGTTAGACGTCGACGAGCCCTTCATGGCGTAGCCCATGATCTTAGTGCCGTCAACCGCGGTCACCTGCGACATGGGAAGGCCGTAGTACTTCTCCAGGACGATGGTGTATCCGAAATCGGGTTCGTTGATGAACACGATACCGACGCCGCCAGCCTCCCGGACAGCTTGGATCGAGCTCAAGGGTGGCACCGGCGTCTCGGTGTCGCACACGACCATCATGCCAGTGATGTTGACGTCAAAGAAATCGCAGTAGTTCATGCCCTGAGAGTAGTAGAGGGGGTACACCATGGAGCTGAAGTGCTTGTCCTGCGTCAGCGACTCGCCTTCGAACATCTCGCCATCGCCGAGCCGCACGGTGGCGCGGAAGCTCCGGTCCACCGACCCTGCCGCCACGGTCAGCATCCACGGAGCTTCGTTGGACAGCGTGGAGGGCAGCGGGCCGCTGTTCCCACCAGCGCACACCACGAGGACGCCCTTGGACATGGCCGCGAACGCGCCAATGGCGATCGGGTCCTTGTCCAGTGGTGTGGAGACGCCGCCGAGGGACACCGAGAGAACGTCGACGCCGTCCCTAACGGCGGCGTCCATCCCGGCCAGCAAGTCGGACTCGAAACACCCTTGGGCGTCGCAGACCTTGTACACGGCCAGGTGCGCGCCGGGCGCCATCCCAGCGGCGGTGCCGCCTCCGTCGCTTGGGCCGAAGGCCGAGGCGCCTTCCACGAACCGGCCAGCCGCCGTTCCAGTGGTGTGCGTCCCGTGCCCGACGTCGTCGGCGGTGGTGTTGTCCCCGACGAACGAAGCGGCGCCGACGAGCTTGTTATTGCACCGCACGGGAGGCTGGCAGCCGCCCTTCCACTTGGCGGGCGGCGGCGGCATGCCCTCGTCGCGGAACGAAGGGTGCTTCTCGTCGATCCCAGTGTCCAGGAACCCGATGATGGCGCCCTCGCCGTAGCTCGTCGCGTTCCAGACGCCTTGGTCGGGCTCCAGCCCAAGGAACGCTGGCGTGCGCGTGGTCATGAGCTGGAACCTCCGCTCCGGGAACGCGCGCACGAACCCCGGCTTCCTCGACACGGCGGCGAGCTCAGCGTCCGTGAGCCTCGCCGCGAACCCGGACAGCACGCTCGAGTACGAGTGGCGGATGCGCCGCGGGGCGCCGCCGCCGCCGCCGGAGGCCTGCAGGAACGACTCGTGCCAGAGGCGGCGCGCGGCCTCGTCGTCCGTGTGCTGCAGGTGCGCTGCTGGAGGGGGCTCGACGAGCACGATGTAGGTTCGAGCGGCGCCATGGGACGGCCTTGGCTCCGCGCCGCCGTTGGGGACATAGCCGAGGACGGGGCACGCCGCGGCGACCAAGACAAGGGCGCGGACGACGCGTGCAGCCGTCGAAATCGCCATGGTTTTGTGAGCACGATCGGACGTAGATGCTGCATTCGGCGTTTATATACCATTTATACCCGGAGAGATCTCCGGAAGCTGTTTGTTCATCTTGTTTCGCTGCATCGGTCTACCGTGCACGCATGCGTGATCTCAAAATACAAGGCAGCGCGCCCCCGAAACTATGAACTCACGAAACGCGTGTGCCGTCAATTTGTTGCCCTCTGGAGTACGTGGTCTGAGACTCAACAGCATCCATTTGGTTTGGTGTTGCTTGCATAATTAGTGTGATGCGCGAATTCTGACCCTTTTCGGGGCAGAAAGAACTTGTGTGTTTCCCTTGTGTACGTCGGTAGGTCATCCACCATGTAAGAGCACATTGTTCAAGAGACGTTTTGCAACTCTCAAAGAGCTGTTGTCGCGACCAAGAGCATTAAACATCTCAGTGTTATGACCTTTGCATCTGCATGTATATGTAGTTTGCAGTCCATCTGGGTATACATTCACATCATCATATGCAAGTCGTGTGATGAAGATCGACCCCCTACTACTCAACGATGGAAATATGGAGATCAGAAGTCTCAACAATATTTACACGGGTTTAGTACAGAAACATTTTTTAGGGCGGGTTCAGTACAGAAACATTGAAGTTAACCGCCACTGCTCATGACTGAATAATCAGGGCATGATGCAATCCAGAGTGAAATCAACAGCCACACAAGTCCACATCTATGTCAACAACTAGTCCATATGGCATGACAGAAGCCTAGAAGAACTCACATCCACTATGCGCAATTGGGGAACCAAGGGCATATCTAGTATCGCTTATACAGAACAGAAAGCAACGGGTCCACATCGTAATCATGCCCCTTCTTGTCTAAGCAGCACTCCGGGCACTCATAGTCATCTATGTGCTTGGCTTGAGCAGTCGTTACCTTAACACATTTACCATGAAACCAACGATCACACTCATCGCAACAGATCCAAAACCCATTCTTACGGTAACGGTTACCACAGCTTGCACAGATGGTCGGCTCAGTACCACAGCCTTCATCTTCATCCTCGATCTCCACATTCTGTTCAACAACCAACCAAGAACTGTTTGCATAAGAAAAATGGAACTCATTTTGTGTTTATTTCATGCATTAACGTCTCGATTTGCAGATTCTGATCTTTGAAAAAATAAACAAAGCGTACCATTTTCTTTAGATGACAGGTGCGGTGATATGTGTCACTAGCAACAAAAGCTTCATGAACAGTTTGCAGACTGTTGATCAAAGTGAACAAGTCCTTCCTGCTAGACAAAAATGAGCAATAATTCACTGTGACACAAGTTTTCACCTAAAGCTTCCACAAAAACTTGACATCAATGCAGGGTAAAACATTAGTAACTAAACATATGCCACAAGGGACTCTTGAGGTACAACATAATTTCAATAACTAAATGAGAAAGAAGGAGAGAGTTTTCTAATTCGGCATGGCACAAGGATGATGCATCAGAAAAGAATCTAATCAATAAGCTTATGGAACAAATTTATTCAACACAATCGTTCAGCTAAACCTACCATTCCATTTTTCAGGATGATTTACTCTTGACTATATAATGTACGATGATTGAGAAGAATAGATGTATGTTGACCCCACTACTAAAAGCAAACTAACACCAAGTGTTTGGTTGGCTTGTCCAGGATAGACAGAGAGTACTTGCCAACTTTGGAGATTTTATTGCAAGATTCAATTTATCAATACCAAAACATTTCATTAAAGGGCTCATGTCATCACCAAAGCACATATACCATAATCAAAATGAAAACCTTTTCCTCGAAAAATCAAAATGAAAACTTTGGTGCAATATCTTTCACCCAAGATAATTCTTTAGGATGTGTAAACAATAAAAACAAAACACCCGGTTAGTAGTTAGTGTGAAATAAGTAGAGCTAAATGCCAGTATGGAAATGTTGAAATCTAGCTCCAGTATAAAGTATGCTTACTACTATGCCCACAATTAGTCAGATGTTCCCATTTCGAAAACTCAATTTTGTTATTTTTGCTAAAGTGCCAGTTTATTTCTATTTTAAAATTTGCAAAAGTTGTAGCTATAGTGAGAAAGTAAGTACTGCATGTTACGGCTGTAATGCTCTACAACAAGCACAGGTGCCAACGATTGTTTTCCAATTTCCATGTGCATTGAACTCAAGTGCAAATTATGAGGAATCAGAAGGCAAGGGCATTCTGTGCTAAACTCCAACTATACTATACTGTAATGTTTCTTTTTTTTATATGCATATTGTAGTGTTTCAGGTCCTGTAAAAAAACATAAATTCATGCTAACTACAAATTTCACAACCAAAGTGGCAAAGAATAAAAAATCATAAAAGTAGGAAAAGTGCAAGAGGTTGAAACAACATAGATAATGTCCTAACTTGTCTACATTATTTTTTCATATAAATGGAATGCAAATGAACATTTCCTTCTCATAATGATCCCAGGGATCGATTAAACATAAATTTCTCTACAGCATCTGTATGTAGTTATCCTTCAAATTAATCTTTCATACTTTAGCAAACAAAACACACATACAGACCATGAATGTTCCTGACGAGATGTTTATAGTGCTTGTTAGGCACTAGCTAAAGGAGACAAAATATTTTGGTGGTCTTACGGGGCTTCTAATTGACAGAAAAAAATTCTAGTATGCTCATTATTCTCATACCTTGCTTGAGTCCCCAAATCTGCACCGAGGAAGAAGGAGATCCGAATAAGCCATGCATCACAGTGCATGGCGATATTTGCAAGCCACTTTGGGTGTTTCATGTTGCCCCAGACTAATTTAATGCCAAGCATTCTTGGATCAGGCTGCTCAGGTGGCTCGAGCAACTTCGGCGGCCGCAGCTCCCAATTCCCATCACTGTTGCCATACAGGTACAGGGACTCTGTACCTGCAAGGGAAACACAAGTTGGCTGATTTACCTGGTCACACCATTGCAAACATTCAAGCACTGCAACACTGATTGTTCGCACAAGTAGGAGTGCTCACCTGCGTTGCACTTACGAGAGAATGCCTTCTGATCTGCACAACACAAGGCTAATATACAGTTAGTGGCAGAGCTAAGAGTTTTAGGACATTGCCTGACATGACATTGTCGACATACTTAGAGGCTAAAGTATGCAGTAGTGAAATTTGAATAGCACAATCACATTACGTTCCAGTAGAGGAAAACAGGTAGACAACAACAAGGAAGTAATTGCAGAGAATAACCAATGTGAGATTTCACATTTTTACATGAGCTTGTAAGAAAAACGTTTAGTTTGAGAAATGCGCCCCAAACTATGAAACAAGATTTGTGTCCTGTTTTTATACCCCATAGTGAGCTTAACCTCGTTGAGAAATTCACCTTTTTCTTCTTCTGGAAATATGCATCGACACAGAATGTTCCAAAAACAGATGAACATGCTTATAATGTTTCGACTCTATTTAAAAAACAAAGGAGAAACAAGTTCATAATGTTGATATATACCCGTTCGATCAGCACGCATGAAGAAAGAAAACCCCATGAGGTTCATCACCTTATCGTGAGCGAACGAATCAAGGTTAATTAAATGAAGGGAAAAGAAATCTGTGTGGAGGATATCCGTACGTTTAGATCCACAAGGCAAGAACGGGAAGAACAGAGAGGGTTTTCTCACCTGTGGTGAGGGCGCGGATGAGGGCGGCGCGGCGGCAGCAGAAGTCCCCGAAGATCCGCGGCACGTTGTACGAAGGCATTCTCAGACATGCCAGAGGCGGGAGCGGGGCAGCCGCCGCCGCCGCGGGCGGCGTCTCCATGGGCGCGGCCGTGGCCTGGCCGTGCAGGGGCGTCTGGGCCAGTAGCGGCGAGAATCCAGAGCTTGCGGGCAGCGGCCGCGGAGGGCCCGTGGGTTCGCCCGTGGCCTGGAAGTGCAGAGTCTGGGCTGGTAGTGGCGAGCGTGGAGAGGTCGCGGCCGGGGGTGGAGATGAGGCCATGGTGGCCTCTGCCGCGGAGGGATGGAGAGCGGAAGCAGAGCCGACGCCGAGCAGTGCTTGTGCTGGGTGAGTCGGTGTGGAAAAGTGCTCTACTCTCACGGGGAAAAGTGCTCCATTTTTGCATGTCATCATCCCACCCCCATATGGCCTTTTTTCTGATAATCACCCTCTTTAACCCTTTTTTTTGTCCTGTAGCCTGTAGGCACCAATTGTACAGTAATTGGATTCCTCATCCTCCACACCCGCGCGCAAAGTGCAATTAACTTCTACATCAGAGGGCAATTAACAAAAACCTATACTATAGGAATGAAACTCTTGATGTAAGGTTAGAGGGCCTATTGCAAATTCCCGAATTGAGTGGCATTGTCTTAAAAAGATTTAAGTTGTGGAAAACATGAGGTAATAAAGCATTAAGACCTAGATGATAGTATATTTGCAATTAGACCATGTGTGCAGGTTTTTTTTTGCAAAAAAGATCTGAAACTAAAAATGGGCTCTGAAACTCACATGATTTTGTTTGACTTCCATGATGACAATTTGTAGTCACTAAAAAATTTCATGTTACATACATTATTATATTCAAATAAATAATTTAATATATATTCATTTCCTCAAACATTTAAGTTCTATTGAATGGGTACCCGTTGAAACGAAACGCGATTTGGTATTTCCTCAAACATGTAATTTCTATATTGAAATGGAAATTAAATCAAAAGCGGTCCACACCATTTAGTGAAGCCTGTTGGCTGCATGCAAGTGTTTGGGCAGTCCCAACTTCCAACCCTGGTGGTGTGACTCTTTCCTTCCTCACGAAGGCTCCAGAGCACCAAGGAAGTCTCTCAACTCCCGCCCCCTTCCTCTCTCCCTCCGACGCTCGCGCCGGCAGCGAGGGGGAGGAGGGCCGGCCCGCTCCAGTAGCTCGTAATCCTATAGATCCGGTGCTCCTGTCTTTTCTAGTAGTAGTTTTCACTCTTCTTGTTGTCTCTATGGTTAGTTCCCCTTGGGGTGATTTCTACCGTAGCCGCTCCTCCGTCGCCGTCGTCGTTGTTCTTTACAGCCTTCTCGTCGTTGTCGCCACCCCTAAGGTTAGTACATCTTCAATAAATCCATTCCCTCCAGCAGGCCCTCCTCCGCCCTCATCCCTCCTCTGCTGCTGGTGGGATTTCGCCACCGACCCTGCTCCGACGGGCTTCCAAGTTGATCTGCTAGCTCCCTCTGTGGATTGGATCTCTCCTAGAGGGGATCTGCTCTGCGGGTTCTCCTGGGGCTTTTACATCGACTTCTCCGCCGTCGGGTTCACAAGCTGCTGTTGTGTTTTGAGCGGTTGTTCCGATGCCCAAGCCGCCTTCAGTGGAAGCTTCCTCGACGTCATTGAACGAGTCAGTGGTTGTTCCGATGGCTTGGACTCCTCCTGTACAGGAACCCTTGCTGCCATTGAACGCACCAACACTCCTCAGTGGCTGCATCCACCTCCGCCCTCGCTCGTGCTCTCGACTTCAAGCAAGTCTTTTCTTCTTGCCAGATCCACTTCGTCACAGTAGCTAGCAACTCGAAGGTTGTTCTGTGGTACCACGCCTTCACCTGGGAAGCAATTTGGTGGCACCTATCTAAATTCCGACGACAATCCATCGGATGCGGACTTCATGGCCCCATTGCCCCTTCTTCAAACCCACTCTTTGCGCGGCCCTCCATCCGCCTGCACGCGTTCTTCATGCCTCTGCGGCACCGCCGAAGGCATCTGTGTTTTAGTAATTAATGACAATCATTGTGGACTAACATTTTTATTGAGATATAAGAATAGGTTAGTCCGATGAAATGATGAGTTCATGGGATATGAAAAAGGATGGCTTGTATGTCATGTGTTGGAAAGGAGCTAAAGGCAAAGGTAAAATCTAAGGTTTTTATTTTTGCCGGTCATAAGGTGATTAGAGGATGATAAATGGCCGGATTGATAGGATAGATAGCCCTAGTATCAAGAGGGATCAATTTCATCGGCTTGACTTTCTATAGTGCCACTTTGATCAAGAATTTGCATGCATTGCATTTAGATGAGTGGTGATTTCATTTGATAAAAAGGTTTCGTTGAAAATCTTGAGAAAAGTCAGTTTTCTGCTGTGGGGCGGACAGTCCGGGCCCTTGGGGCGGATGGTACGCGGGCCCTTGAAGTTTATTTAATATCTAAGGTTTTTGGCAAAGTTTTTCGAGAAAAATCACTTCCGGGCGGACAGTCCACAGGTTCAAGGCAGACAGTCCGAAATTAACCTCGAAACATACGGAATGGTGCGCAGCCTAGGTTGACCGGGCGGACGGTCCGCGACTTGCCCGCGGATGGTCCGCGAGGCCCTTGCGTCATAGCGAATAGTCCGCCCGGCCCAACGGGCAACTCTGACAACAGTTGACTTCTCATTTTTACCGTTGGAATTCAAACGTGGACAGTCCGTGAGGGTATCGCGGACAGACCACGAGGTACACGTTTTTGACGTAACGACTAGCAACGGAAATGGAGAGTATAAATACTCCATGCCTGGGTTGGGAGAGCCTCTCTTGGCACTTATAAAGGTTCATACTCTATTGTAGAGCTATCCCACTCCTCTCTCTCACTCACTTTGCTTAGTGATTGAATCTTCAGTGAGATTGAGAGCATCTAGTGCATTGCATCAAGGTTTTGATCTTTGTGGCACTAGGGAATCATCAAGCAAGTGATTGATTTGTTACTCTTGTAAGTTGCCGCTTCCTAGACGGCTTGGTGGTGGAAGAATCCTTTGAAGCTTGCAAGAAGATTGTGCGTGGCTCCGCTCCGGATTTCTTGTTGTGAAAGGTCTTTTGCTCACCTCACTGGAGCGGTGAAGAGCAACTCTAGTGGAATCGAGGTGTGGAGTGGTTCTTTGGTTCTAATCGGCTCAAGATCAAGCAGTGCCTTGATAGAGGAGCGGTTGAACATTGAATCCACCTCAACATGGATTAGGGATGACCGGCAAGTCATCGATACCACGGGATAAAATTCGCCTCTTGTGCTCGGTTACTTCTTTGCTCAATTTCCTTTCAAGTACTTTACTTTAAGCTTTTACCTTCTAGAGATTGAATTATATCTTGTCACCCTAGGTTGCAAACCCCCAACATAGGAATAGAATAGGTAGAAATTTAATCCTTCTTGTGGTTCTAATTAAATTTCTCTAGTGATGTGCTTTTAGATTTTAAACCGCCTATTCGCCCCCCTCTAGTCAGTATCCTAGATCCTAGAACCGCCAGCGTCCTCACCGTCGTAGAACGCTTTGATGTGTTTGCTGTAATCCAGTCTGTGGACCTCTGTGTATTTCCGGTCTTCCTCGAGGACCTCTTTGTATTTCCGGTCTTCCTCGAGGACCTCTTTGTATAAGGCTGCTTAAGTCTTAATATAATTATGGTGGTTGTGAAAAAAAACCGAGATGGTGTCCAAAGGAGAGAGAAAGTAATTAATGCATACCAAGGCATTTCTTTCGCAACCGAAGATATGAGTAGTTTCCAAATACAAGAACATTTAATTTTTCTTTGCATGCCATGCAGATGAAGAAGGATCAAGTGTGATATGCATTCGCGCGTACACGCAAAACAGCAACACCAGAAGCTACTGCTACTAGTCGTGCAGCCAAAACAAACAGAAATTTTGCCTATCGCAACACCAATCCAATCCCCCATTTTCTAGCTAGCTTCCTGCTGCATCCCTCCTTCAATCCATCACCTTCTCATAGCTTTTCCCCCACATTCTCGCAAGTCGCAACGACACAGATTTGCAAGATGCAAGTGACCCCAGCTGCAGCAGATCAGACCAGTCATACGTATCACCTCTCGTCTCCTCGTCGATTTCATCTCAAGTGGAGTCCTTGCAGTTGGATTGGTGCGTGGGTGGTGCCTCCCGCCGCCGCTGTTGTGGTGTGGTGCGCGCTCGCCGTCGATGCGCAGGGCGCGCCCGGCGCGGTGCTACTGAGCTGGCGGAGGTGGGCTGCGCGCTCGCCGCCGACGTGCAGGGTGTGGCTCTGCTGGCGTGGGCGCTCGGGAACTCGAGGGATTTCGACGCGTCGCCGTGCCGGTGGACGGGCATGTCGCGTGCGACGCCGCGAGGCAAGTCACACGGGGCTCAGCCTGCAGAGTGCAGGCCTCCACGGCGGCGATGGTAGAGAGCGAGCTGTTTTTTTATCTGGAGCTGCGTGGAGCTCTCCCAAACACGCTCTTAGTCCCGGTTCAACTTTGGAGCCGGGACTAAAGGCTTTTCATCGACGTGACCTGAATTGCCCGCCGACGCCCCTACCATTTAGTCCCGGTTGGTAATATCAACCGGGATAAAATAGGAGCTTCAAACTGCTATTTTAAGATAATAATTGGCGTCAACCTTTAGTCCCGGTTGGTGCCTCCACCCGAGACAAAAGGGGACCCTTTTAGTCTCGGGTGGAAACACCATCTGAGACTAAGAGGGTGTTTGGATCCAGGTGACTAGAGGTGACTAGACTAATTTTAGTCACCTTGAGAGACTAATTTGCCAAACACCCCTGACTAAAGGGTGACTAAAATTAATCTACCCTCTAGTCACCCCTGACCCAGCTAAAAGAGACTAAAACCCCTACTTTCTCTCTCTCCTCATTAATGTTGCAGTTGTCCAGGCGCCCTGCCTCTCCTCCTCCTCCCGCGACGGGAGAACACGCGATGCGCTCCGCCGTGCCCGCCGCTCCCCTTCTCCGTCACGCTCCACCGCTCCCATTCTCCGCCGCCGCGCCATGCCCTCCCCCACTCCTGTACTCGCTTCTCCCCGCCGCGCCTAGATCCAACTGCAGGGCCGCACCGACGCCGCGCTCCTCTTCTCCGCCCGCCGCTACCACCCGTCGTGCTCCCCCTCCGCCGCGGCCCGCCGTGCTCCCTCCGCCCACGGCCCGCCGCGCTCTCGTGCTCCGCCCGCCGCTCGACGACGCGCGTCGGCCGAGCGGGGAGGGCCGGCCGCCCGCGCGTAGGGGGGAGGCCGGCCTACGACAGTCGCCACGGTCCGAGGCGACGGATGGCTTCCTCGCGCCCCTCGCCGCCTTGTCCATCGTCGAGGCCTGCCGGTGGTGTGGCGGAGGTGGCGGAGGAGAGCCACGACATGCAACAACGACCGCTGCGGTCCCAAAGTCGTCCCCTACATCTCGCAGATCCACCGTCGAAGATGGGCACAGTGGCGTCGGCCTCCAGGGCCACGGCGTGTGTGAGCTCGGTGGCGCCCGCCGGCACGCGCGGCCGCGCGCGGAGCTCGCCTGCGCGCGGGGGACGGAGCGGCGGTGCGCGGAGCTCACCAGTGCAGGTCCGTCGGTGCGCGAGGAATGGGGCAGTGAACAGGCGCAGGAGAGCAGAGGGAAAAGGGAGGAAGAGGAGAGGAGAGAGAAAGGTAAGGAAGGAGGACAATTTAATGCTAACTAATTTTAGTCACCATCCAAACAGGGTGTGACTAAAATTTTTTAGTCTACTAATTTTAGTCATGAGACTAAAATTGGATCCAAACACCCTGTAAAGACATCTCACCCACCGACATTTCTATTTCTCTCTCCCTTGTCTCTTTTTCTCTCCCACGGGTCAAAGTTCATCTCCTTCCTCTCTCCTTCTCTATATCATCCCTTTGCCTTCTCTCTGCAGATCCCGGTGCACGGGCGGGCGGTTCCGGCCGCGGGCGGGCACGGCGCGGAGCGCGGCCACGGGCGGGCGCGGAGTGCGGCCCCGGCCACGGGCTCCCGGCGCGGAGGCCGCGGGGCGCGGCGGGCGGGCGCGGAGCGCGGCCCCGGCCGCGGGTGGGCGGCGGCGGCGCGGAGCTCGCGCTCCCGGCGCGGGGCGCGGGCGCGGGCGGCCACGGCGACGTAGCCCCGGCCCCGCGCGAGCGCCACCTCCTCCGAGGACCCCGCCTCTCATGGCGTCGCGACCGTCGGGTCCCTCGTCACGCGGCCTCTTCTCCCCCGCCGCCGGCACCGCCAGATGTTTCCTCCCCCCGATCGCCTGGACGACCCTCAGCAGCAGCATGGCGTGGACGGTTTGTCTTTTTTTTCTGGTTTTTCATTGAGATGCAAAGGAAATTTGGGTTGTGAATCCAATCAAACTTGTGATGCAAATGAAATTTGTGTTGTAAATTATATCAAACTTGTGTTTGCAAGTGGTGAAATTGATCGATTTACTTGTGATGGTTAAGTTATTATGCGATGATTTATTTGTTCTAGCCAATTCTCAATTCTTATGAACGCCGGCGGCAGAGCTGGAGCAGATGCTCGCCGGCGATGGGTGGCGGAGCTGAGCATGCAGGGCATCAGCAGCTGCATGCTTTTTTTTGTTTTTTTGGAAAACCCTTTAGTCCCGATTGATATTACCTCTTTAGTCCCGGTTCATTCAACCGGGACTAAAGGGGGTCCCTTTTGTCTCTGAACTTTAGTCCCGGTTGGACTTGAGAGACCTATACCGCTCTCCAACCGGGACTAAAGCCCCTCTCCCTACCCGCGTCGGCAGACTTGTTGGCGGTGGGCACCATGATGTTATGTCTGGTGCTCACGGGCACCAATCCGACGGGGCCCATCCCGCCACGGCTCGAGGACTAGCTGCCGGCGGCGGGAAGGTGGGAGTGGGATGTTGCCAATGCTGCGGGCGAGCGAGCGCACTGGATCGGGAAGACGAGGAAAAAATAGGTTTATTTTTTTATTTTACAAAAATAAATAGTCGGATTCAACATTTGCACAAATAGCCTCAAACCGTCGTTTGCCACGGTGGTTGAGCTCTTGCCATCGTTTCAAACGGCGGTAGGTCCGCCGTGGACGGTGGCGGTAGGCATACGAAAGTCGCAGTTGGCAACGGCGGTTGGCTCATCCACTACGTGGCATGCCGGTTTGGCACCTACCGCCGGGGCCAACGGCGGCAGGTGGCCAACCGTCGTGCCAAAAGGCGGTTGACTGACCGTTGCAGACCTACCGCCATTTCAAAATGCGGTAGGTCCTATCACCCTTTGAAACGGTGGTAGGACCCCACCTATATAGGGAGTTGCGGTCCTACCGCCGAGCGGCTGTCCCTACCCCCTCCCCTCCTTTCCTCCTACCCCACGTAGCTCTCCGTTGCCTTCTTCAGTGTACATCAGGTATGTCTCTGATACTTTCCTTATATAGTTAGTTTAGAAATCTTAGAAATACTTTAGAAATCCTAAAAATAGTGTTGAAATTCCAAGATATACTTTAGAAATTCTAGAAATACGTTAGAACTTCTAGAAATTCTTTAGAAATTCCTAGGAATACTTTAAAAATTCTAGAAATACTTTAGAAATCCTAGAAATACTATGTAGATATTATTTCTTTTTAGAAAATCCTAGAAATACTTTGGAGATATTATTCTTTTTTAGAATTCCTAGAAATACTTTGAAATTCTAGAAATACTTTATAAATTTATAGATATACTTTGGGGATTTTATTTTTTTAGAAATTCCTAGAAATACTTTAGAATTCGTAGAAATACTTTACAAATTCAAGAAATACTTTACAAATTATAGAAACTCTTTAGAAACCCTAGACATACTTTGGAGATATTATTTATTTTTTAGAAATTCCTAGAAATACTTTAGAAATCCTAGAAATGCTTTAGAAATACTAGTTTTTCTTATAAATACTTTAGAAATACTATTTTTTTAAAAAAATACTAGACACACTATAAAAATTATGTGTCACTTTATATTTCAAATTTTTTGCAGTTATGGTTCAGCAGCAGGCGCCGCCGCTTCAGCACCCGCCTCTTAGTAGTGTTAGTCCTCCTCGAGAGCCGTTGTCGTACATGCTACCCAAGCTCTTCGACGAGGCCACAAACAGGTCGCACCGGTCTTACCACTCCGCGATCTGCTGGGCAGAGCTAGGCATCGTGCGTTTTAGAGGCTCCGGGTACTACATGCCTCTTCACCCTAGTTGGTGTTTGATATGATACCTTGGTGTCTTTTTATTTGCTCATTTAATTAGGTAATTAATATTTATTTTCATTTTGTGGTGTAGGCAACGCGCAGCAGGGCTTCTTCCCCTTGCGCGTTTGGTTGAGGGGGACCTGATGCGGGCCGCTATGCGTCTGGCGGATCGCAGATCACGCCTTGCGTTCGACTACCAGCTGGTCTACAAGCTCCTGGACCGATGGCGCCTTGAGACACACAGTTTTCATTTCCCCTGGGGGGAAACGATGCTGACTTCGGAGGACGTGTCCCTCCTCTTCAGGCTACCATGCTCAAGGGAGCCCCTGGGAGATGTTGACCCCCCTGACGGGTGGCGCAACGATATCCTAGCGAGGTTCACCGGAGTGGTGCGACGTCCCGACACGCCTGTGACAACCCGCCCAGGAAAATACCGTACTACCGCCTAAACCAATCCACTTTGGTCATTAAGCAGTAATAAAGTATCATCCTGTAGGATCTAGTCACATAGAAGGGGGGGGGGGTTGAATATGGGACTTGTTTTCAAGCTCTAATGGAAAAACGAAATCCTTAACCTATCAACTAGTGTTGCCCATACTAAAAAGGTTCTCCCCTACTACTAGAGCACACTAACACAAGTTTCCTTAGCAAATATCACACTAGGAGGCAATATGACAACCTAGGCAAGATATGAAGCACACAAGCGAAACAAGCTAGAACAAAGACAAAGAAACTTGAGAGCTGAATTGAAATGCTGAAAGTAAGTGCTAGAAGTAAACAAGATGGACAAGAGGCGACCGGATTTTTTCCCGTGGTATCGAGAAGTTGACGCTTCCCCCTGGTCCACGTTGGAGCACTCACTTAGAGTATCGCTCCCCCTTGAGTCACTAAGACACAAGTGTTCACTAAGAGTACCTGTTCTCCATCTCCGGAACGGTGGGTCTCGAACCGTGTACACCAAGCTTGTCTTGGGGTTCCCACAATCTCCAAGAGCTCACCAAGAACCCCCAAGTCACCTAGACCATCTAGGAGCCGTCAAACTCCAAGATTAACAAGCCCGCAAACCTTCACTTGACCTAAGCACTCAGCTAAGCCATGGATGCACCTTGAAACTCTTGCTCACTAAGAAAGAACACCTCAATGAAGAGGAAGAGAAATCCCAATAGGCAAGAACACACTCTCCTTCTCTCCTAGGCTGCAGTACATCTTTAGAGTGGCAAGGGTATCTCTAGAGAGGCAAGGGGGGCTTATATATAGGCCTAGCAAAGGAGGCTAGCCGTTGGAAAAAGTCCCCTGAAAAAGTTGTACCGTCAGATGAACCGATGGTGCCCCCCTGCTAAGCGTCGGATCATCCGGTCACTCACAGCGCCCAATATAGCCGTTGAACCAAGAAACCCAGACAATGCACCAACGCTATACACCGACGCCCCGTCGGATCATCCGGTGCTGAAGGCACCCCACTCGGGGCGGTACTGTATGATTTGGAACAAACCGTCGGATGAACCGCTGTAAACACCATCCAAGCGTCGGATCATCCGGTCTTCGGGGCGAAGTCTTGGCGCGTCTCTGTTGAATTTAAATGCACCCGTCAGATGAACCGATGGTCAAGGCGTCGGATCGTCCAATGCTTGAGCCCAGAGCCTTGACCAGAACTGTAGCCAAACCCTAAGGCGTCGGATGAACCGATGCCTGTACCGTCGGTTCATCCGACGGTCCATTTTGAACCAGTTGGCTGCAGAACTCATCCGACGCGTGTTAAAACTTGGGCGTCAGATCATCCGGTGCTATGAAATTGATTTCAACTCATCCAATTCAGCGCCTTTGAGTTTTCTGTCGATTCTTTTGCTTCAACCTTGCTTCCATGAACTCTCTGATCTAGATAGGATCTAAGGAACTTGAGTGTGCATAAATTATGGCTTTTGAGTGCATGGTCAAGCTACTAGTGTACGAACCCCTCTTAATAGTACGGTCGAAACTACAAACTAGTAATCCAAGTGTCCTTCATCTCCTTTGCGACACTTGGAACTAACAAAGTCCTTAGCCTTGCAGTCTTCGACCAAATTGAGCCCATTAATTCAAATTGAGGGGTCTTATTCCATTCAATACTCGTGACAATAACCCCAATAGAAATCCGCTTCAAAACAAAGGTTAGTCACAAGCATATGGTTGTCATTTATCACCGAAACACACCCTTACCAAAGGTGCGAAAGGGCCTAGATCGCTACAATCTCCCCCTTTTTGGTGATAGATGACAACACGAGTAGATATATACAAAAATTTGAATTAAAAGCACATAAACTCTACTTCTAATGCATGAAATAGAATAAGCGGTAAACACACATGCATTAAGTAAACACACAAGCATGAGTAGACATGTAAACTATCGACATACACAAGATCCAAATACATGTCTCATCATGAAACTCCACAAAAACGAGAGAGGCTACAAAAACTCCAAAACCTGCACTCTCCCCTAACTCTCCCTATCTCTACTCCCCCTATCGATTTCCCCCTTTGGCAACAAGCACCAAAAAGAAGACTAAGCCTGAGGCGGAGAGGAAGGATCCGGCGGCGAAGTGGAGACGACTTGCGAAGGTCGCACAGAGAAGCCGGAAGCGTCGTCGTCGTCGTCCTCCTCGCTGAGAAGAGACCAAGTCGGAGAGTAGAGCCCGGAGCCGGAGGAGGTCATGTTGGAGGAGCTGTAGTCGTCCCGGCACCTGAAGTCGGAGTCGGAGTGGATGCGGGAGCTGTAGTAGCCTCAGGAGCAGGAGGAACGGTGTCGGAGGCAAGTGCTGCTGAAATCTGCTCCGTGATCGCTCGAAGGTAGTGGTCCTCCTGTCCCAAACCCTCTGTCCTCGGCGTAGTGAACGTCGGAAGTGGTGTAGACGCCGGTGGGCTGGGCAGAGTGGTGCGAGCTGGTGTCTCGAAGATGAGTGCTCCTGTGGTAAGCGGAGACACCAGCGGTGACGATGTAGGCTTGGTCATCTGTAGCTGAGCCAGGAAGGAGGACGTGACCGCAGCCTGTGGTGTAGTCGTCTGGGGTACCGCGAACGCCCCTGTCTGAAGTAGTGGTGATTGCGGGAAAGTCGACAGGGGAATGTTCACGAACCCTCCCGCTGGAGGAAGAGGAGCTATCGGGTCAGCCTGTAGCTCGGCAGTGGTAGGTGGCTGAGGTAGCCGGAGTCCCGACTGCTGGAAGAGCTGACCAAGGCAACCAGACATGAACGTGAACATTTGGGAAGCCAACATCTGGTGCTGTAGCATCTGCTGCCTCTGAGCCTCCTACTACTGTCGGACCCCCTCAAGGATCACCTGCTGCGACTCCTGGTACTGATGGAACTGAGCCTGCATCTGCTGCTGTACCTGGAGAGTCGCCTGAGTCTAAGCAGCCATAGCCAAGAGCAGTGAGGTGATCTGGTCTGGCTGGGTCACCTGAGCGGCTGTGATCGTGGGAACCGGTGACTCAGCCTCTCTCTTGCCTGGCAAGGTGGAGCCTCCTACCTCGTCGTCGTGTGACCGACGGACTCTGAAAACTGGCTGTCTCTGGAGCAGGTACGAAGTCCTCGTCGTCACTGGAGGACTCATCATCAGTGGCAAAGTACTGAGGGAGAGGTGCCTCGGCTGCAGCAAGAGTGGCATCCTGTCGTGCGGCCTCGTCCATAGCTGCCTCTGCTGCGGCCCGAGCCTGAAGTGTCTCCTCGGCTCTCCTCATGCCTCTCGGGCCTCTCCTCCTGTCACTTGGCATCGGAGGCCGGTAGGTCAGGAACACGAACTTCGATGCCTCAAGCATCCCAACGTACCTCTGAGCCTCGAGCTGGGACAACAACCAACTGATCCAGTGGGCGAAAGGCTGCTGTCGTGTCATCCCCATGCCATCCATAATGGCATCCTCGATCTCTGCTAGCATGATATCCACGAGGTCAAAGGGGCACTTCGCCATCACGTACATCAGGAGCCACTGCTGCACCCCTGTCAACAACTCTGCGTTCCCCATCCTATAGAGCAGAGACCTCCGGAGAGTGTAGTGAACGACGTACGCCTCACGGATCAGACGGTCCGGTGTCCTGGGTGTACCGGGGAGGAACGGTGGCTGGAATAGAAAGCTGATCTCCTCGTCGGAAGGTAAAATAGGTGAGTGTGCACGACGAGGAGGCTCGACGTCGGGGTACACCAGGTAGTGAATAGAGTCATCGTGTAGATCCACCTGAAGCAGCTCTGCAATCCCCTCTCGAGTAAGCCACTGCTGCTGACCCATGAACATAAACATGATGGCGACCCGGTCAGCGTCAACGTAGACAGTGGCGTAGAAAACTCTCACCCAGTCGGGGACGTAACGTGACCTCCGAGTCACTAAGTCCACCAGTCCCCGCTGGTAGTCGAAGAAGGGGAGTATCGCCTCTCCAGCTGCAGCTGCCCTCAAAGCTGTGAACTGTAGCATACGGTGCTGGCTGAGCTGGGACCCTCTGTGAGTGTAGGAAGGCATAGAAGCTCTCCTGAAGAATCGTCCAGAACCTGGGGTCACACTCCTCTCTGGCACGGGGGAACCACTGGTCCTCTGGCACACTCCTCAACTTCTGGATCTTCGGCCCTGGCAGGTGACAGAGGTCACGAAGGTAGACTCCGAAAGCCTCTGCACGTGGACCTCTGGGGAGCTGGGGGTCTAGAGCCTGCTGCTCTCTCTCTCTGTGAACTCCTCAGCTGCAGCTCTCCTCTGTCGCGGTGTCGGCTGTGGCTGTGTGTGACCACCGCGTGTCCGAGGTCCGGACCTGGCCAGTGAGGGTGGTGTCTCTGACTGCTCTGTGGTCTGGTGCCCTCTGCCTGACCGACGTGGCTGCTGCTGCTGCCGTGGCTGCTGCTCACTCTGGGGCTGCTCCCCCTGACTCTGTGTGCCCTCAGAGATACGAATGCCCCTCTGAGGCTGTCCCTGAGTGTCGGGCACTGCTAGCACACACTCCCACTCCTTCTGCTGTTTGCTCTTCTTCTTCTTCGGCTCAGCAACCGCCTTACCCTTCCACTTATCGCCTGTCATCTGTGAGAGAAAACGGTAGATGATTATAGAATGGCTAGAGATGAGAATAAACATGATATGTAACTAAGGATAAGGGGTCCTTAAGCAAATAAAATGATTGATATGAGCCTAAGTATGAACATCTAGGAGAAAAGCTGCCACAGAAAATGGTAAGGAAGTCCTTTGGTGAGCAAGATGTGCAAGTGTGTGTGGATACTTGAAAGAGTCTAACACAAGCCATGTGATCAAAATGCTCAACATTGGACAAATGCACTAGAGAAAGAGCACTCGAGCATGAGGATGTGCAGGACCATATACTAGGAGTTGCAGGACACAACAAAAAGGCTAGATTTCTATCACTGAAGGGCAATTGTGCAGAACAGGATCAAATGTACTAAGCAACAGTGCACAGGAACCCTAATAGTGCAAATAGGTGCAACAAACCCTAGAACAGTGCAATTGAGGAGGGGAATTTGGTGAAAATCTCACCATAGCGAAGAGGATTGACGAGATGCTACTGTGGTAGAGGAAAAGGGCCTTGCGCACCCCCCTGTGGTCGCTGGCGAGCAGCTGCGGCGGCGCACGGCCGGATTCCGCGCGCGCGAGCAAACCCTAGCTAGGTGCGGCGGCGGCGGCGCGCGATGCGGCGCGGTGGAGCGGCACGGCGGCCGGCGGCGGGCACGGAGGGGTCGGTGGAGGAAGCTCAAGGCGCGCGCGACGCGAGGTGGTCGCCGGGAGGCGAGCGGGAAGGCGGCGTCGGGCGCGGCCGGCGGCGGATGGCAAATAGGTTTGAAACGAGTGGAGAGGCCGCCGTCGGATATGACAGGTAGGACCCACGCTCTAGTGTAGCGTCGGATGAACCGACGGTTGAAAAATAAGAGCGTCGGTCGAACCGTCGGTGCAACTAAGCTCCCGTGTGAAACAAGGCATCGGATGGTCCGACGGCCCATCTTTAAAACACGTCGGAGCAGTTGCGCGCGAGTCTGGGAAGAAGGGCAAATTTCTTCAGCACCGGGTGAACGGATGGTCAGAAGACGTGAAGGCATCGGTTCATCCGACGGTGCGAAATTTGTTAACAGTAAGAAACTGAGCGCCCAGACCCCTTCACCGGATGTTCCAACGCCAGAACCTACAGGGCGTCGGTTCATCCGACGGTGACAATTCGATTTTGTTGAACTATTTCTCATTTTTGATCCGTCGAATGTCACACACAAGCCAACACAAGCACATCTTTGGATCAATCCTGAGTGACAACCTCACCCCTCAAGCACTCCTTTACAAAATACTTATAATACACAGTTAGCTCCCTAAAAAGGAATAAACCATAGGTAAAAATAGGCAAAATAAGAACCAAAGGAGGGAGGGAGCTCAAAAAAGGGAATGTATGAGTTAATTGCCTTTGAACTCAGAGATTGACACCATAAGCTTGTTAGGACTTAACTCAATAGGCATTAAGCACAACCATTTGTCTCATCACACCTTAAGAGTTGTTGATTTGCATTGAACGCTAAGCAACTTTCTCATAGTGTGAGTTTCCTTTGTGACTTTTCTCACGCAATGCTATGCAAGAACAAGTGCATGAAAATAAACATGAGTGCATCTACATGACAAGCAAACATGCAAAGCGAGAAGGTAAACTATCTTGCCAAATTTGAACCCTTGATGAGCTTGTTCATGATGAGCCATTCTTCATGCCTTGAGCGAAACAAGAGAACCACCGGCTCAAGCAAAACCCATGCCCATCACTATCTAATCAAGGTTAGACAAGCCCCTAATCATGTACATATGCAAATGCAAACTATATGACGAGCATTACATGATGTTGGATGCATCAAGCACATTTAATTCACTCTGAAGCCTACAAATTTTCATCAAGAGGCTTGGTGAATATATCCGCCAATTGCTCCTCGGAGCGAACACCACAAAGGACAATGTTCCCTTTAGCAACGTGGTCGTGCAAGAAGTGATGACAGATATCAATGTGCTTGGTGCGAGAGTGTTGAACCGGGTTGTTAGCAATTTTTACGGCACTCTCATTGTCACAAAGGAGGGGAACCCTATCTCGAACCACACCATAGTCCAAGAGGCTTTGCTTCATATAGAGGATTTGAGCACAACAAACCCCCGCAGAAATGTATTCCGCCTCCGCGGTGGATAAGGCCACGGAGTTTTGCTTCTTAGAGGACCAAGCAACCAAAGAGCGACCTAGCAAATGGCACCCACCCGAAGTACTCTTATGGTCTACTCGACATCCGGCAAAGTCCGAATCCGAATAACCCAAGAGCTCAAAACAAGCACCATGGGGGTACCACAAGCCAATGCTAGGGGTGTATTTTAAATATCTAAGGATCCTTTTTAAAGCACTTAGGTGAGATTATTTAGGGTTGACTTGAAACCGAGCGCACATACAAACACTAAACATGATATCGGGCCTAGATGTGGTAAGATAAAGAAGACAACCGATCATAGAACGGTAAAGCTTTTGGTCAACCGATTTACCTCCCTCATCTAGGTCGAGATGTCCATTAGTAGGCATTGGAGTCTTGATCGGCTTACAATCATCCATCTTGAACCTCTTGAGAATATCATTTGTGTACTTCTCTTGATGAATGAAAGTCCCTTCCTTCAATTGCTTGATTTGAAACCCAAGGAAGAAGTTGAGCTCTCCGATCATTGACATCTCGAATTCCCTTGTCATGAGTTCACTAAAATCATTGCACACTTTGAGATTAGTAGAGCCAAAGATAATATCATCAACATAAATTTGACAAATGAAGAGTTCTTTGTTGATTATCTTTGTGAAAAGAGTGTTGTCCACTCTACCAATCTTGAATCCCGCTTCAATGAGAAAATCCCGGAGCCTCTCATACCATACCCTAGGAGCTTGCTTGAGTCCATACAACGCCTTGTGCAACCTATAGACATGGTTAGGATATGTAATATCTTCAAAATCGGGAGGTTGCTCCGCATAGACTTCTTCATTGATGAAGCCATTCAAGAAAGCACTCTTTACATCCATTTGAAATAATTTCATTTTATGACTAGATGCATATGAAAGGAGGATACGAATAGCTTCAAGGCGTGCCACCAGAGCGAAGGTCTCTCCATAGTCCAAGCCTTCTACTTGAGAGTACCCTTTGGCGACAAGTCTTGCCTTGTTCTTCACCACAATGCCATGTTCATCTTGCTTGTTCTGGTAGACCCACTTGGTGCCAATCACATTCTTGTTCTTGGGGCGCTTGACTCCCACACTTGATTTCTTGTGAAGTTGTTGAGCTCATCTTGCATAGCCAAGATCCAATCCGCTTCCCCAAGAGCTTCATCTATAGTTGTGTGTTCTACAAAAGAGATAAAAGCATGATGTTTGCAAAATGAGGCATATTGCTTGCGGCGAGTCCTTGTACCCCCTTGGGGATCACCCAACAAAAGATCAATAGGATGATTTGTTGAAGTTCTTGTGCGTCTTCCAAATATTGTAGAGGTGGGATCATCATGAGATTGAACTTCGCCCATGTCCTCTACTTGATCTTGAGTGTCTTGTGAGATAGGAGGTGGTTCTTGTGAGGAAGATGGACTATCTTGTCTTGTGGGTGATGTAGGTGGATGCCTTGGTGGATCATTATCATTATCATCATCGGAGGATGAGTCTTCAAGAATGGAGTGAGGGTTATCATCTTCCCTTGGCTTGATGTCACCAATGGCCATCTTCTTCATTGCTTGTCGAAGAGGTTCTTTTGCTACATCATCACAACAAAATACATCTCCTTGGGAGCTATTAGATTCATCAAACTCCACATCACATGTTTCTTCAATCACTCTAGTAGAGTTATTGAATACTCTATATGCTTTGGAGTTAGATGCATAACCAACAAATATGCCCTCATCCACTCTACTCTCAAACTTCCCTAGATGCTTCTTCTTCTTGAAAATGAAACACTTACAACCAAACACCCGGAAGTAAGAGATGTTGGGCTTTCTCCCAATGAGTAGCTCATATGGTGTCTTCATCATGAGTCGGTGGAGATACACTCTATTTGAAGCATGACATGTCGTGTTGATAACTTCCGCCCAAAACCTTTGCAAGACTCCATAGTCATCCAACATAGCTCTAGCAAGAGTGATGAGTGTCTTGTTCTTCCTCTCAACCACACCAATTTGTTGGGGTGTATAGGTTGAGGAGAATTCATACTTGATGCCTTCACCATCACAATACTCTTCCACCTTGGTGTTACGAAATTCCGACCCATTGTCACTTCTAATCTTCACCATGGATGACCCAAATTCATTTTGGGCTCTAGTAGCGAACTTCTTGAAGATGTCAAATGTCTTGCCCTTGTCCTCCAAAAAGAAAGTCCAAGTATAGCGTGAGAAATCATCAACAATGACAAGACAATAGAGATTACCACCAAGACTCTTGTATGTAGTTGGCCCGAAGAGGTCCATGTGAATGAGCTCCAATGGTCTTGTGGTAGATACATAAGTCTTCATGGGATGATGACTTGCAACTTGCTTGCCGGCTTGACATGCACTACACAACTTGTCCTTTTCGAATGTAACATCCTTCACACCAAGGACCATGCCTTTCTGGAAAGCTTTCTTGAGTTGGCTCATGCCTATGTGAGCAATGCGACGATGCCATAGCCAACCCTTGGATGTAGTGGAGACGAGACAAGTAGTCAAGTTTGCTTCACGGGATGTAAAATCTACAAGATAAAAGATTGCCATAGCGGAATCCTTGAAAAAACTTCATTAGTTTTCTTGTTAGTAATTGTGACCCCTTCATCATCAAATGTGCACGAAAGACCAAGGTCACAAAATTGTGCAATGGAAAGAAAGTTATAACTACAAGAATCCACAAAGAGAACATTGGAAAGGGATAAGTCATTTGTTAGAGAGATTTCACCCAATCCGGAGATCCTTCCTTTAGAGTTATCACCAAATGAAACTTGTTCATGATCTCCCGCATCATCCACTAGTGAGGTGAACATTTTTACTTGGCCGGTCTTGTGTTGAGTGCAACCACTATCAAGTATCCAATGACTCCCTCTGGCCTTGTAGTTCACCTACACACAAGAAATTAGCATTGAGATTTAGGAACCCAAGCTAGTTTGGGCCCTTTGATGTGAGTGACAAGAGCTTTAGGGATCCATAAACTTCTAGGTGGCTTGATTTTTGGTTTGGCCCCAATGAACTTGATTGCCACTTTGCCATTGTTCTTCTTCATCAACAAGAAGTGGTTGTCATTGTACATGGACTTGTAGTTGCTAGGCAAGGTGGGCAAGGGCGAGTAGGTGTTGGGCACTCCCTTGTGTGATGACTGGTGACCTTGCAATGTTGACAATAAGATCCAACATCATTGATGAAACACCCATATAGCTCCTTTGATCTAGGAGTTTCCTTGATGGGATTAGGGAAAGCACCAAGCCCCTTTGTCCCATAGTCTCTTGCATTGTAGTAGAGGATCTCCTTGTGCAACTCCTCACCCTTGGCCAAAGTCTTTACACAAGACCTTAAGCTTCTCACTTCTTCTTCAAGAGCTTTCACCCTATCATGGTTAGTCTTGGAGGAAGATGCAATATTTTCAACATTAAGCAAGACCTTAGGTTTTTCAATTAGATCATCACATGAGGTGGAGGCATTGACTTTAGTGACTTCTCTAGCATTTGCATGCCCACTAGAATCAATGTCGTCACTAGCAAGCTCAAGCTTTTGATATTTCATCTCTAAGAGCACATGTTCTTTCTTGAGCTTCATATGACTTGACTCAAGAGACTTGTTAAGCACGGTTATGTCGTCATGCTTGACGATTAGCTCATTGTGCTTATCAAGTAACTTGTTGTGGTCATCTCTAAGTGACTTGTTAGACACTACCAAAGCATCATGCTCTTTGCTAAGGTCATCGTGCTTCTCAAGTAACTCATCATATGAAAGCTTAAGTTTCTCACGAGTCTCATCAAGAGCTTTGAGCTTACTCTTTTGTTTCTTTATCATGGAGGTGTATTCATCAAGAAGATCTTTAAGAGCAAAAGGTGAGAGATCATCATCACTAGAAGATCCACTACTATCACTATCGCTCACCTTGGAGTGCTTTGCCATGAAGCACATAGGTGGAGGTGGAAGTGGAGGCTCATCATCCATGATAGCAATGCCGGCGATCTTCTTGTTCTTGTCCTCTTCACTTTCACTTGACTCACTTGAAGTCTCACACCCGGTCACCCATTCATTGACCAAGAGAGAACGATGTTCACCCTTCTTCTTGTGGTAGGGCTTGGTTGATGACTTTTTCTTGGATGAGTTCTTCTTGTAGTACTTGGTATCCTTGTCATCTTCATCATTCTTCTTGCTTGAGTTTGACACTCTCTTGTCGGGCTTGGGGCAATCATATGAGAGATGATCATAGCTACCACAATTGTAGCACTTCCGATTGCTTCTCTCACCACTTCTTCTTGATGACCGGAACTTTTGCTTCTTAGGATCATAGTTGTAGCCCTTATTGCCAATCTTGGAGAGCATTCTTGTGGTCTTCCTCATGAGAAGAGCAAGCTTAGCATCATCGCTCTCCGCTTCACTTGAGTCACTTGGATCCTCACTTTCACTTGAGGAAGAAGGAACTTTTTCCTTGATCTTCTTGGACTTCCCCTTTTCACTAGCCTTGAGTGCAAGATCTTTCTTGGCGCTTGAGTGTGAGGTAGATGATTCCATGTCTTCCATCATGAACATCTCGTGGGAGCGGATCTTGCTCACAACCTCGGTGATGGTGAGGGTGGTGAAGTCCTTCTCAAAGAGAAGTGCCTTGACGATGTTGTATTTTGGCTTGGGAAGCGTTTGAAGCATTTTCCGGATGATTTCCTACTCGGAAAGGTTAGCAACATCGAGAGCATTGATACTTTGAATAAGCACCCCATCCTAGAATACATTTGCTCTACCCCCTCATCATCTTTCATTTTGAACTCATTGAGTTCCACCTTGAGCAACTCATATTTTTCCTCACGGATCTTTTTGTTACCCACATGGATTTCTTTGAGTTCCATCCACACCTCATGGGCGGTGGGCTTAGCAAAGACCCGATCAAACAACTCCTCATCTAGCGCCTCAAAGATGTGATTCCTAGCACATGCATTCCACTTAGCCTCACTCTCGGTGGGAACCGAAGGCAACGGATACAAGGTAGTGCGCCACGCATCATGATGTTGAGCTTGAAGATAGCTAGCCATTCTATGCACCCAAAAGGTGAAGCACTTCCCCGCCAACCCTCCCCATCTCCCTAGGCGGTTAAGCCAAGCAAAAGGGAGCCTAGCTCTGATACCACTTGTAGGATCTAGTCACATAGAAGGGCGGGTTGAATATGGGACTTGTTTTCAAGCTCTAATGGAAAAACGAAATCCTTAACCTATCAACTAGTGTTGCCCATACTAAAAAGGTTCTCCCCTACTACTAGAGCACACTAAGACAAGTTTCCTTAGCAAATATCACACTAGGAGGCAATATGACAACCTAGGCAAGATATGAAGCACACAAGCGAAACAAGCTAGAACAAAGACAAAGAAACTTGAGAGCTGAATTGAAATGCTGAAAGTAAGTGCTAGAAGTAAACAAGATGGACAAGAGGCGACCAGATTTTTTCCCGTGGTATCGAGAAGTTGACGCTTCCCCCTAGTCCACGTTGGAGCACTCACTTAGAGTATCGCTCCCCCTTGAGTCACTAAGACACAAGTGCTCACTAAGAGTACCCATTTTCCATCTCCGGAACGGTGGGTCTCGAACCGTGTACACCAAGCTTGTCTTGGGCTCCCACAATCTCCAAGAGCTCACCAAGAACCCCCAAGTCACCTAGACCGTCTAGGAGCCGTCAAACTCCAAGAGTAACAAGCCCGCAAACCTTCACTTGACCTGAGCACTCAGCTAAGCCATGGATGCACCATGAAACTCTTGCTCACTAAGAAAGAACACCTCAATGAACAGGAAGAGAAATCCCAATAGGCAAGAACACACTCTCCTTCTCTCCTAGGCTGCAGTAGATCTTCAGAGTGGCAAGGGCAGCTCTAGAGAGGCAAGGGGGGCTTATATATAGGCCTAGCAAAGGAGGCTAGCCGTTGGAAAAAGTCCCCTGAAAAAGTTGTACCGTCGGATGAACCGATGGTGCCCCCTGCTAAGCGTCGGATCATCCGGTCACTCACAGCACCCAATATAGCCGTTGAACCAAGAAACCCAGACAATGCATCGACGCTATACACCGACGCCCCGTCGGATCATCCGGTGCTGAAGGCACCCCACTCGGGGCGGTACTGTATGATTTGAAACAAACCGTCGGATGAACCGCTGTAAACACCATCCAAGCGTCGGATCATCCGGTGCTGAAGCAGAAGTCTTGGCGCGTCTCTGTTGAATTTAAATGCACCCGTCAGATGAACCGATGGTCAAGGCGTCGGATCGTCCGATGCTTGAGCCCAGACCCTTGAGCAGAACTGTAGCCAAACCCTAAGGCGTCAGATGAACCGATGCCTGTACCGTCGGTTCATCCGACGGTCCATTTTGAATAAGTTGTCTACAGAACTCATCCGACGCGTGTTAAAACTTGGGCGTCGGATCATCCGGCGCTATGAAATTGATTTCCACTCATCCAATTCAGCGCCTTTGAGTTTTCTGTCGATTCTTTTGCTTCAATCTTGCTTCCATGAACTCTCTGAGCTAGATAGGATCCAAGGAACTTGAGTGTGCATAAATTATGGCTTTTGAGTGCATGGTCAAGCTACTAGTGTGCGAACCCCTCTTAATAGTACGGTCGAAACTACAAACTAGTAATCCAAGTGTCCTTCATCTCCTTTGCGACACTTGGAACTAACAAAGTCCTTAGCCTTGCAGTCTTCGACCAAATTGAGCCCATTAATTCAAATTGAGGGGTCTCATTTCATTCAATACTCGTGACAATAACCCCAATAGAAATCCGCTTCAAAACAAAGGGTAGTCACAAGAATATGGTTGTCATTTATCACCGAAACACACCCTTACCAAAGGTGCGAAAGGGCCTAGATCGCTACACATCCTGTCGTTAGTTGCCGGGTTAACGCCCGGTAAATCACTTATATAGCAACAAGGATCGACATATATGCATTAAAACTCATGCGAAGGCGAGTCCAGAGATATAACTTAAATAACACCCGAAATTTACCCCGAAGGGTTTAATTATTACAAACTGAAGTTTTTGACATAATGACGTAGTTCAGAGTTTTCGAAACAGCAGAAATTTAAGCTAACGGAAGCGAGCACACCATGGGAGGCCAGCCATGATGCCTTCAGTCGTCATCATCCATCCACTCCAGCTCCCAGCCGGGCGGGATCTCTCCAGGCCACACATCACCAAAAGCATTACCTGGATCAACACATTATAGCAAGGCTGAGTATACTAATACTCAGCAAGACTTACCCGTCGGTGATAACTACTTCATCAACTCTAGACATGAAAGGCTTTTTGGCCACTGGGTTTCTTTTGCTGAAAAGTAACAAAGAGTATGTCCTTACTTTTAAGATTTTAGGACAAGTTCTAGTGGGTTTGAGCTTTACTAAATTGGCCATTTAGTACAGACAAGGTTGTACCATACAATTAATCAAGCATAATATCCATCAACTTCCATCATTAGGGATCTCATGGCTAGTGGAGTAAGTAGTCTCAGATAACGGTGAGAGGCTGACAATCGATTGATTCAAAACCCTGCAAGGTAGACCTAAACACACGGTGGGATGCCCCCGCGAGGACAACCACCAAACGGTTCCCAAAAATCCTCGGGTCGGGATAAAAGGCCACAGTCTTTGGTGCAGGCTATCCGGCATACCCCGCGAGGCACCCGGACTCACCATACACCACCGGTAGCTAGCCGTGAGACGCATCCCAAGAGTAGTGACAGTTAAATCCCTAGCCGTCTCATTAAGGTACTAGGCTTACCGGTCCCATTCCTGACAAGTGCTTAGTACATTCAAACACTTAACCCACAATAGCCATTGGACCGGAGTCAACATCCCGTGCTCTTACCACGTGAGCAATCCATTTAAGGAGATCTTATGATTCCTATCTAGGACCTATTCTCACGAGTGACATCATCACCCAACTTGTAACGGTCCTATAGCTTAGCAACTATCGACCTATCATACTAGTAAGGACAAGGGTACCTAGGGATCATGCATCTAAGGTTCCATACAACTCCTGAACTTAAATGCACAAGCATCCATATATAATTGTATAGCAAAATTTGAAAACTGGGTCAGATGCACCGGGGCTTGCCTTCGTCAGCAAGGTTAGCCTGAGCACCCTCGGTGTCGTCGATTACTTCCACGTACTGCAGTGCAGCTTCCGCTTCTCCTTCCTCGACTTCCGGGACGAGCGAGTAGTCACCGTCAGGAAGATCTACATGAAATGCAATGCAGGGTTCAGGTGATGTGATAATTTATTTATCTTATCTAACTCTGGTTGGTCATATTCACCTTAACAAGGAATTATTTATTATTTTCTTTTTATAAGGGTTATTATGGATATGTGCTTTATTCTTTTAATTACCACTTTAATTAATGCTTCCTTTTTATAATTGTTATTTCATGTGAAGGTTTAATACTTTTACCCCTCACTAGTAAAGGTGTGTACAACATAATTATTTACAATTTAATCCTTCAACAGCAAGGGTGTATTCTTAGCTCTTAATTAAGTTGGATAACACTTCACAAAAAGGGAAACGAATTGAAAAGACATTTTCCTAATTTAATCAAAGCATTACTCTATAAGGGACCTCCAAAGCTTTTATTAAACAATAAATCACTAAAAATTTAATGGAGGGTTTCTTAAGCATCACAGCATCCATACTGAACCACTGAACACTCATGCAAGGCTTGGAAAGCTAGAAAATTAATTATTTAGAAAATAACAAAAACTAGCTAGCCATTCAAGTTAAATGCATACAAAAATAAATAAGCATCAAAATGCTCCAAACTTCCTCATACATGTTCCCTGGTCCTAAACCATCCTATAAAACCAGCAACTACACCTAGAACCACTATTGATCTTGCTTTAATAAATTACAAAGGAAAACATGCATTTATTAAGAATAAATACTTCTGATCATCCAAAATTGTGATAAATTCACCAGAGGTGTATCTTGGCATAAAAAGACAGCATGCACAAATTGGGCACAAAAACATAAATATTTTTAGCTACAAAAAGCATCTAGGCAGATTCTGCATAAATGGAAAACAATTTATATAAAACGATTTACATCATAACTTTGTGCAATTTTTGGCACAGGAGCTATTCATAACATAACACACAACATATCCAAAAATTAGATACAGAGGATCTATGGATTTTGAGATATTACAGATCTAGTTTTTCACATTTCTATTTTTCATACTAAAAATATCAAGAAACGGACTAGGTGAGTATAACAAAAGTTGTAGTAATTTTCACCAGGAATCCAACAAAATTAGTTTTGCATTTTTATGATTTTTCTACGATTTTCTAGGCATTTTACAAGATCCAGCAAAAATCTGTAACACTATTCAAGAAACACCTTACAAGCAGGCCCCTGGAACTTTTGATTCCTCACAAGGGTGCCCCTGGTTCGCAAAAACCACACTAGAAAGAGTTGGCTGCTTGCAATGTGGCCCTTGGGGCGGTGGCCGGCGCGGCTCCCTGGGGCCACGGCCGGCCGGCGGCCATGGCCGGCCGGCGCGAGGCGGGGGACGACTGCGGGTCCCCGGGGCTCGGTTTCCGGGCTCGGAAGGTTCCGGACTACCGCCGGCGGGGCGGCTCGGCGGCGGCGTGGTGGGCCGACCGCCGGAGCATGCGCTCTGGCGAATGGGCGGCGCGGGTTGGCCGATACGCGGGCCGGGGGAGTCGAGTACGTGCTAGGGAGGGTGTCGGGTCGCTTGCACGACGCCGACGACGAGCGAAACAGGGGTTACGTCGGTGGCCTCTAAATGGCGACCGGCGGCGGACTCGGGAGACGGCGACTCAAATGCGCGCGGTCGGACCGGCCTTTGTAGGCGACGTCCTCCACGCCACGACGCCACCGGGGGCGAGGGCCCCGGCGCGTGCGGGGGGCGTGCGGCGGGCGGCCGGTTGCGGGCCCGACAGACCCGACGCATCGAGCGCGACGCCCGACATGTCACGGCGCGGACTCCCGGGCGCCTCGGGCCGGGTGCGGCCTCGGGCAAGGGACCTTGGGAAGGCGTGAGTCCGGCCTCGGGAAGGCGTGCATTGGGGCGCGGGCGGCGGTACGGCACGCACGGCGCGGCGCGGGCGCGCCGGCGCTCCGACCGGCGCGACGTCGCGGCGCGGCCCTGTCCTTCATCCACTTAGCCCTGTTTGACCACAAATTTCTCCAAAAAAGTTTAATAGAAGTGTACCAAGTGAGGAATAGGAAAGTTGTAGATCTCACTACCCTCTACAACTTTTACAAAGGCTCGTAGGTGTTTTTCTCAATGGTTTTTGCAGGAACGGCTTGCCAACTTTGAATGCCGCCATGTCTCAGTGAACAGGAGATACTGACCTTTGAGCAAGTTTTTCATGCTTTTCCACTCAAATTTTGTCGACAAACTGGACAACTTTCATATTGGTAGATTTTGAAGTGTTTAGGTGAAATTTGGAGAACGCGGCAAAAGTTCCGGAAGACACTCACCGACGTCAAGGTTTAAGCGGAGTTTGACCGTGTCTTTGACCAAGGGTTGACCACAGGGGTGTGTTGACTTGGTCAAGGGGGTCAATTGGGGTTGTCGGCTCGGTTTTCGAGGTGATGACCCAGGTTGACCTAGGTTTGACCAATGTCGGCCGGTTTGACTCGGCTGATTCATCCATTAGCGCTAATGACGCTAATTAAAAACCTGACGCGTCACAGCGCCGGAGGTGGTAGACTTCACCAACCCCCACGCCCCCACGAGGGCTTGGTTGCGCAAGTAAGTGTACGTACCTTGGTCTATTGTTTTTCTTAGTATCGCAAGTACTGACTGAAATTTGAATGTTTGCAGGCCTCGTGCATGAGAGAAGATGCCGACGAGTCGATGAGCAACAGGCACTTGGATGCATACCTGTTGTGGCTGTTCGGCTACATGATGTTTTGTGGGTCCAGGGGGACACGGTGTCGAGGTTCCTAATCCCCAACGGGCGGAGGATCGCCGACGCCACCATGGAGGAGATGCCCCAGATCAACTGGGGCGCTGCAGTTTTGGCCGCGACGTATAGGGGCCTGTGCGCCGGGTGCACCAAGACGGCACCTAGTCGATCCTCCCCGGATGTCCGCTTCTGCTGCACCTATGGAGCTACGAGCGACTTCCTATTAGTCGGCCATCGGTCGAACGATCAACTTACCGGGCGCTGGAGGACGGGCACGACCCAGTAGACAGGACGACCATGGGGTCGATGTGGTGCCACCACCAGGTTCGTACTTTGATCCAACTTCGTTCGTTAGCTATCATCGATCTAACTTATTCTATTGTATGCAGCTCTCTTGGACGGAGCAGACCAGGAGGTCGTACTTGGACTTCGTCGGGCAGATCGACAACCTCACAGACATTGAGGTTATCTGGCAGCCGTTCACCGACGCCTTGGTCACCGCACATGCACAGTAGGGTCTCTCGTCCCTGTGCTTTCGGGACCGTGATATTTGGATGATGAAGACACTGCTCGTCCATGACATGTACGTCGAGGAGTGCCACACTGAGCACGTGATGAGTCAGCTCGGCCTCTATCAGGCTTCGCCTGTGCCTGTCACACACACCGTCGACCTAGTTGTGCACCAATAAGTTCATTCAATACTTCATTAGTTTCAGTTGACGAGTGACGGAAGTTAGTTTGCTGAATGATTCGCTGTTTTTTGTTGTAGGTGGCCGAGGAAGGGGTTGAAGGCTTCGGCCCCTTTTCCGGCAAAACTGCAGCTGTACCTGGATGCATGGGTGAACACCACCACCCTTAGACCATGTCGTCGTCGAGCCGCGCTTACACAACGACGACGCCTGGAGACGGTACCTGCAATGGTACATGTTGAGGACCCAGATGCGCGTGACGTACGTCCCACTGAACCCTCGCCTCGACCTCGTGACAGCGTCGGCGTACCCATACCGACGGGATCAGACCCACAACATCTTAGTAAGTTCATTTTCTGCACATCAAATTAAGTCACATTTGCTAATGTTTGTTCGTACTAATAATCTTTCCGATCTTGCCAGTACGACACAGCTCGGGAGATGTACCTACTAGCCCAGCACGTGGGAACGACGATGGACCACATGACATTGGACGAGATCTGGAGGGAGATGCAGAAGATGGTGGGCCTCAGCCGTCGCCGTCGGTTGATGCACGTGGTAAACTTCCGCGGCGACAAGGGGTTCCTCCTCCCATGCAACCCCTCGTCCTCCAGCAGTTGTGCCTCCACCTCAGCTTCGTACCAGGCACCCTCATCCTCGACACGTCCACCGTTCGCGCCCTCCTCCTCGACACATCCACGCGCCCACGCGTCCGCTCCGTATGTGTCACATTCGAGTCCTTTCTACACCGCATGTACATGTTTTATCATCTGAGTTTGCATGACATGTTTTTGGTTCATGCCTGACTTATATTTTTTTTAGAGAGGCCACGGGACTAGGGTCTTCGTCTTGGGCAGCTTCACCCGTTCTGCAGCCGATGTTTGATCCACCTCCTTCGGACTACATCAGTGGCAAGACACCACCAGCTAGTCCGGGCAACAAGTTTCACTTCGACGACTTCTTCCACGACGTCGCCGACGAGATCGGTGCTACATAGCTGACAGGAGCCCGCTCGTCCGGACCTAGCCGACGCAGGAGCAGCACACGACGAAGATGGAGGACTTCAATGACACGGCACAGCGTGCAGTGAAGGCGTTGGTAGCAGCAGAGTTGGTAGAGGAGGAGACGCGGTCGACCGGAGAGGGGGTCGTCCTGTCTGGATCGGCTACTCCCTTAGCGACCGGAGAGGATGTCGGCCCGTCGGGCTCAGATGCTCCCTTAGAGACATCCCCCCCCGAGCCGGTGACTGGAGTACGCGATCACCATCTACGAGACCCCCTCACGTACCCCACCCACCACACAAGGGCTGCACAGAGGGTGGCGGTGGCGGCGAGGAGGAGGGAGCACCAGGGCCCGCCATGACCGACGAAGCGCGGTCCTATTTAGATTTTTTTGGACACTTGTCGTGTAAACTACTTTTGTTTGTCGTAATTAATTTATGTATTTTTGTATTCATTTTGGTGTCATTTCGCATTTATAATTTTTATAATTTCAAGGATAACCAAATGAAAAAACAAAAAAACAAGAAAAAAAACAAAAAAATCAACCGCCGTTTGAACCGGTGGTTGGCTCCACCTAGCCGCTGCTTCAATTGGCGCTACTGCCACCCACCACCCAACCCCGACCTACTACCACTATTGCAAATCTGTCACCCTGTGCTGCAGCGGCAGGTCCTTACCGCCACCGTCCGTGGCGGTAGGTCCCTACCGCCGCTTGAAACGGCGGCAGGAGCGGGCGGTTTGAGGCTATTTGTGCAAATGTTGAATCTGACTATTTATTTTTATAAAATAAAAAATATCAAAAAAATGGGAAAGGAAAGAGTCGTTCGGCCCAACGAGCAACGTGTGTGTCTATTCAGCACACAGTGTGTTGAATAATATTCAACACTACAGACGGAACATTAGTCTTCCGTCCATACATGGTTGTTAAATTCTCACGGGTGTAATTAGTTTTGTTTATATTTTACTCCTTTGACCATCTACATTCATGGACACTAGTATTGATTGCAATCATATTAATTGGCTCAATCCACTTTGCATGCACCCACGTTCAAAAAAATTGCATGCAGAACTAGTCAATTGGCTATAAAGTACACGGGACATGCATGCCTATCTTTCATTTGTGTATCTTTCCCCTCTCTTTTTCTCCCATGTCAAGTATTTTACGGCTGGTCGATTCGTGATGGTGGCGCACCGCCCATGGACAGGATTGTCGGTCAACACCTTCACTACCTCGTTGGATTTCTTCGAACTCTTCCTGCATGGACACATGAAGACGGTCTTCATGAATCACCACGCTTCGTGCAACGACGCCACACCTAGAGCTATGGTTAGCCCTATTAATCACATAATTACTATTTTTTCATTCTTGAGTTGTAAAATTTATCCAGGTTCCTTTTCGCATCTATTTTTTAAGTTTTTGAGATAAATCCTGAGAGATTGAGATGTTTCTGTGCAAAATCATGTTGCTGAATTTTAGTTGAGGTGCCAGATTTCACATGTTTCAATGGATATATCTAGAGAAAAAACGAATCTAAATCACCTTCACTAATGTAAAGATTGATGGCATGTGGGCGCAGTGCAGCGAGCCGTGCCCGGGTGTTGCTGGTGCCCACAGATGGGAGCCACCGCTGTCCCTCCATAGGAATCGTCATCGTATGTGGATGAGGATGTCGTTGAGCTGCCCAGGGGAACGAGTCGATCATGGATCTCAAATTTTTGTTCGGGTTCAATTTTTATGTGACAAAATGTTTTGGTAGATCCGATTGGACGAAGCTGTAATCACGCCCATACTGCATGAGATAGATGGAGTTTTAAGCAGTTAATGCTTACTTTCTTGCATGCATAGTAAATTACTTGATAGATTTTTACTCATCGAAGATTAGAAATTTCATTCCTAGTTGGAGTCATTGTCTTATCTCAAATGTTATGTCTGAATTCTATTGTCATGAATACTAACTCACATACATCTCAAGAAAGTACATAATACAACAAAGGAATAATATTGAGGTTCACCAAACCATGTTCGACGATAATTTCCTCCTTTTTAGTTGATAGGGGTAAAAACAAATGGCTGCCGCAGGATCATATGACAATTTATTTATTTCTCAGTAAAGAGGGGTAAAAAATGGAATATGCCTCCTTTTAATTTTAGGGGGAATTTTCCATATGGCTCCCTAAAATCTTAACTCGACATATACTTTGTGATACTAAATATGGGTCAATCTAGCTTGCATGCAAGAAGTCAACATGTTTTACACAGGCTCGATGTCTCTCTCTCCCTCTCTCTCCTACCAATAAAGTGGGGGAAAATGGTTGTCGATCATGGACTCATTATGTGTGAACAAAAATATTTGGCAAAAATCATAGTACATCTTAAATCTCGCCTGAGGGACTATTTTACTACTGCTGATCTATTTTGATGTGCTTTTACGATAGTTGGAGGTATCACCGGACATTTTTACAACTCTGGCGTATATACTCGTGAGTGAAATGTAGTAATTACATCATGCGGAACATCAAACTTTTTGGGTAAATATATAGATTATTTCTAATAATTTGCTCCATGTAAGCAATATTTTTACGATCCCAAAAGCTTTTATACGAGAATGCAAATTTATTGTTTCAACATGTTCTAACGAATAAATGAGTAATTTCCAATGACAGGATTACTTCTTTCTCTCCTATGCTAGTTAGGTAGGGAGTCTAGACGATATGCCAGGCATGTTGACCAGCCCCTTTCTAGTTGTTAGCATAAATAAAGAATTATTACTACATTAAAAAGGTGAAAATATATAAAGTTTGCAATCATAAATGCTTTAACATTCAGCAAACTTAATTCTATACCACGTTACAAAGGCTGCAATCCGTACAAGGATTAAACCTCTCTCCTCAAATTCCCCTTTGCTATAATTTATGTTAATTGCAATGGACCCTCCATGGGTGCTCAAAAGATTTTTGCATCCACATGCCACTTCGAAGATATTTCTCTTAATTTGTTGAAAAAATTATATCTTCAAAGTCATTACATATATTACTCCATTTCATTTGGAAGTTACTTCATTGAGCATAAATGATGCTAAACAATTTGCATATGTGCGGAACTTGAGAAGTAATTTTGTAGACATAGAAATAATTTTGAAATTAAAGAAGAGCAATTACAAATAAGGAATTCAAATCATTAACATGAACTGTCATGGTTGTGAATAATGATAATCAAATAGGTAGAATATTACTTCTCAAGGTATTTTGATAGATTACTCCATAAACTACCTCATGAATTGCACGTGTCTAATGTAATTGCAACCTTGAATCTTGTTTGAATAATGCATGCATGCAATTGTTGCTCACTGGAATCTTACTAAAATCAGGCCAGTGCTAGCCGACAGAAATCAAACCCTCTCTTGCTGCAATTTATGTTAATTAAATTGTAGTTTGAATCTTAAAGGTTGACAATTTGCATGAGCGTATAATAACACATAAATGGTGAAAATATGTAACAATTGGACCACGACATATGGGTCACAAAGAAAAATCATGGAGTAAACAAACCATGAACAAACTCAAGTCCATGCAAGATGAAATTTTTCAAAGCTTCTTCGTCCACGCTGCACGGTAGCTGTAGCATGGCGCGTGGTGTGCAGCGCGTGTTCTCGTCGCATGTTAACCGTAGGTCGTCATGCCTCAACCACAAAATTGGGGCTACCAAGATGGGGCTCGTCAAAGGTCCTACAGATGCGTCACGACCGTTGATAGGCGTCAAAGTTCCTACATAGTTATTTTGAAACTACTTCTTAGTGTTAAAAATTTTGTACAAGAATTGGAATAATTTTGTACAAGACCTACTTCTTGCAAAGACGTAATTAGTAGAGAGAAGCCATTCTATAGAACATACTTCTCTTGCCGAACAAGAAGTAATAAAAAATAAAAATAAAAATCCTATGAAACAATCATTTTGTGGAACGAGTAAAGTGTCGTGCAATCCATGCATATTTCTCAGTATAATTACACAAAGAGCTAATGTAAACCGGTCATGTGCGTGTGCAGTCTTGATCAGCATAATTATTAATTGTCCAAGACAATGGGCATGTTTGGATGGGGGTGTTAGTGTTAGTTTGAAGCAAACTAACACCAAAACTAACACTTTTCATCCAAACACATGTGTTAGTTTGGTGTTCGTTGGAACTAACACCCCCTAAAAAACTAACACCTCCAAGAGGTGGTAATTGGTGTTAGTTTGGTGGACCCCACCCCTTTTCTCTCTCCCCCTCCTTTTTCAAATGATTGGAAAAGTTACTTTAAATGCAAACTAACACCTCCATCCAAACATCCAAGGTGTTAGTTTTTTATGTGTTAGTTTGGAGGTGTTAAAAACTAACACTACCACTAACACTAACATATGTCATCCAAACATGGCCAATCTCCATGTTACTCCTCGAATCTTATGATTACTCCTGGAACTGTACTAAGCCAAAGAGTTTTTACTCCCTCACGAATGCACCATGCACTACATACTTGCATGCAGACTACCCTGCAGGCCTGCATACTACCAAAGCCGATGCGTCCACAGCCATCGCACATCACATCTGACAATAATGGATGCAGGGGTAATATTCATGAAGAATAAAGAAAAACTATCACCGCAAGTAATTATAGCTGGAGAAAATCAAGCATCATTGGCTTTAAAAATAATAAACATTATTAACACAGGTAATCAATTGGCGAGAATAAAAGGGGAGTAATTATGGGTTTCAAAATGATGCAGCCACAGATCGCACCTACGACTCACTTTTTAAAAAGAAAATTCAGCCAGCAAGTTCACCGGAGCTCCAACCTACCACCGTCACACCCACCACCGGCGGCCAGCCACAACTAAATCTGACACCCAATAAAAACAGAATACTCACCGGTTCTGAAAAAACTGACGTTTAGGACAGCGACACGGTCTCCAAAATGCAACTTTGACCTCTTGTTGTTATAAAAATATTTATCGAATAGTGATGTATTTATACTTTTATAAAATTATTTTTCAAGAAAAATCTATTCACATAGTTTTCACATTTGCAAACTCAACAACTTAAAAGTTATTGATGATTTATATTCTCAATGTTTGTCCCAAACCTTGTCCTAAATGTTAGTTTTTTCAGAACGGAGGGAGTACGACTAATCGATCTGCATGCCTAGGCCGATGCAATGGCGCTGCACTCGATGGGCGTCGCCGCCTACTCGCCCGACAATCTGGACTAACCGTCAGATGAATAAGAATGCAAAACGGACATATTGATTGGAGTATGACTAATTTTTAGGGCGTGTTTGGGAGGGCTCCAAACAGCTCCAGATTCGCAAAAACAGCTCCACTTCATTTTTTTCGTGCCAAACACCTCAGCTCCGAAAATTCCAGATCCGCCAAATCCATGGATCTAGCTCCTAACTCCACCAAATTCATGGAGTACCTCAAGGGGTACTCTGCGAAGATTGGTTTCGTACTCACTCGTGGAGTTGGGTGGAAATTACCCACCTTTGCCACCCATTACACAAACTTACCGGTTCGTTTTGTTTTTCTGGATAGATCCCGTCGCGCGGCGCCCCTCCTCTTTCGTTGTTGTTTCTCTCCCAGCCGCCTCCTGCTCTTCCTCGTCCTCTGACTCTGACTTCGCCAGCGCCATCCGCCCGAGTGGGCCGCGGCGTGCTCGGCGGCGGGAGGCGGGGATCCCCCAGGGACTTCCGCAGATGAGGAACACCTCTGCGGCCGGGCGCGCACGACGACTTCCGCAGCCTCCCGGGACCCCCCCTCACCGGCACCGGCGCTTGCGCCAGCAGCGCGCCCTTGCCATAGCCTGCTGCCGTCACCCCCGACGCCAGCTTCGAGGGCACCTTACTAACTGGTTGCTACCTTCTTTTGCCTTCTTTTCCTTGCTGGGGATTGGGACTTCAATCCATCTCCTTCACCCGTCCACATCTCGCTCCTTGTGGGGGTGGTGCTGGTTGCTGGTGGTGCTAGAGCCCTTGTGCAATTGGCTTCCCGGTTCATTTGATTCGATTGGGCAAGTGGGTGCTGACGGCAACTCGTCTTGTTTTTGGCTTTTGCTTCTCGCTTCAGTTGGTGCTATGCCGGGAGCACGAGTTGCTGTATAGCGAGTTCTTGCGCCGGGTTTTTGTGGATTCTTGCGCCGGGTTTTCGTGGATTCGGCATGCTGGTAGCCAAGGCCGGCGGCGCCGCCGTGCTGTCTGCGCTGCACGTGACCAGGGACGACTTCGCCCGCCTCTGGCTCGCCGTGCTACTCAGGAACGCGCTCAGGCTCGCCACGCTCGGGGCCATCTGCCTCATTGCCATGCGAGGAAGAGAGAAGAGAGATGAAGAAGAGGGAAAAATAGGATGACATGTGGGACCGTTTATAATGGGTATAATTGACTTTTCACAACATGATCTATGTTTCCGGAGCTGGAGCTGTTATCTCTGCCAAACACATCTCTTCAACTTCAAATTGAGAGTCCAGCTCCACGATGGAGCTGCAAATTGGTGGAGCAGCAGCTCCAGAGTCGGTTTGGTGGAGCCGGAGCCCTGCCAAACACGCCCTTACTCCTCCGAACGAAAACCGAGTAATTTGGTGGTTAACAGAGCTCACCCAACATCCATCCGTGGCAGACGGCATGCGTTGAATACTATTCACCACACACACATATATACATATAGTAAGACTAATGGGAGCCCAAGGCTTCCAATAGCTAATGGAAGCCCCGGCCAGCCAGCACCCACCCGCGTGTCGTGTCGTCCTCCCACACGCGCCTGTGTGCCACGCCCCCCATCGCGCGCCCCAAGCACCGCGACCCCCCGCCCGCGTGCCGCGGACCCCTCCCCCCCCCCCCCCGCACCCCGGACACGATGCCCCACCGCGACCATTTTTGAATTCAAAACCATTGTGCTTTATATTATTTCAATTTTTCAAATTCAAAATAGGTGATCATAGAAACCCAGACGCAGGTATGTATGACCGGGACCGTAGATTTGTATGATCCGAACTACCGGTTTCTATGACCTAGATTGAAGGTTTGTACGACCCACGATGACAGATTTTTATGATCCGGACTGCAAGTTTATATAACCCGTGATGACATGTTTCTCAATTTTTTCGTGATGATTCTTCACACGAGAATTCAATTCAGAAATAGTTTCACCATAAGATTCGTGACATTTTTATTCACACAGTAGATTTGTATTAGTGGAGATTGTATGACACGAATTCCGGGTTTGTATGGTACGAACTGCACATTTGTATGACAAGATTTGTATGACCCACGACGATAGGTTTCTGTAACTCAGACTAGGTTGATATGACCGCGACGATATTTTTCTATTGTCAACTACATAATTATAAGTCTGTTTTTGAAAAAAATCATCAAAAGTCATACAAAACCTCTGGAAGCTTCAACTATAGGTCATAGAAACATACCATACGAGTCATAGAAATTTACGAAATCGATCATACAAACATACAAAAATAGCTATATAAACCTATGAGCACGAGCATATAAATAGTTTGAATTTTGAATACAAGTGGACAAACAATGACACATGCCACCTGACAAATGTAATCATGTAACGCAAAACAGCCACTAAATTTGAAATTTGAATTCAAGTGTTGGCGGTCATATAAATAAATGAAAACCATCATACAATCATAGTAAGAATGTACATTCATGACAAATTTCTTTGACACAGACAAGTTTATATGGGTCATAAAAACCTACCGTCTAGGTAAAAAAAAATCTAACATCAAGGTCATAGAAATCTAGTGTCCAGGTCATAGAAACATGTAGTTCCGACCATAGAAACTTGTCTTTGGGTCATATAAACCAACCATACAGATCATATAAATATATGGATTCAAGCATAGACACATACATAAACAACCTTATAAACCTACAGAGATTATAAATGTTGAGCCGTTCATTTTTTTATTTGAAATTTGAATACATGTGGACATTTGAAATTTGAATACATGTGGACAAACGTCATACATTCCTTTCATTTGAATACAAAGGAACAAGCGTCATACAATCCTATCTGAACAATCGTATCTGTAGAAACCTGGCCATAGATCTTAACAGTCATACAATTCTATATTAACAGTCATACAATCCTGAGAAAAATACGGCTCGATGGCCGAACACAGAAATGTTTTGGTTCATTTGGTGGTGAGGAAGAAGAACGCTGCAGGGCTCCCAAACTACAACGCTCTAGGAGTACATGTGCATATATATGCAAGAAACAAATGAATTTCAAGCAGCCATTAGTATGCTAAAAGATGCACAAATGATTTGGTTCATCTGGTGGTGAGGAAGACAAACTACAGGTACAGGATGGCACTCTCGATCTGCACCAATTTCTGGCAGTCATACAAACCAGCACCAGCACCATACACCATGTCCCAAAGGGGATTTCAGGATATCTCACAACGGCATGATTTGTCCCAACCATATATCTCAAGCATAATTTTGAATAGAAGGAGCGGGACGACAGATCACGAACCTCCAATTCGTGCGACTGGAACCGAGCCGAATCAACTGAATACGTCAGGCCACAGGCGCACCACCTGTCGGGCCAGCCGCGTGCAATTAGGTCGTCGTCTTGGGTCGTGCCGTAGATCCAGGGAGGAGGGGCACCGGTGTAACACCCTAATTCTATTAAAAATTTGGCTTTATTAAAATTTGCTAGCAACCATTTATTTGCTTAAGAAATATAAGATTGTTTTATTTAATTTTAGGCATTTAAAACTTTTCTAAAATAAAGTTAATGAAATGTAGGATTTATTTGTTGCATACATGCTGGAGCATTATTTTGGTTGCCTGGAATTCAAATTCAAAATTTGAATTCCATTTGTTTGGTGCCTTTTCCTAAATCCCTAAAATCCCAAAACCCTTTTCCATTTTCCCTTAAACCCTTTCCCTTTCTAGCCCGGCCAACGACAAGGCGGCAGCCCCCGCACCGCGCGGCCCGGCTCGCGCGCGCGCGCGCCGCCCGGCCCGGCCTAGCCGGCCCGGCCCGCCGCTCCGCCCCGCCCGCCCGCGCCCCGCCGCCGCTCTCGATCCGGGCCGTCGGATCCGGATCCGACGCGCCCCCGCCACGCCCGCCCGCGCGCCGTGCCGCCGGCCGCCGGGCCCACGCGTCATCCCTTCCCCGCGCTCGTCCCCCGACCCGGACGCCGCCGCGCCGCCCGAGTCCGGCTCGGTCACGCTCCCTCCTCCGCGTGACCCGCACGCCAAGGAGGCCCCCGCCCGGCTATTTAAGGCGCCGTCGCCCCCTGGACCTCCTACCCGAGCAACCCGCGCCGCCTCTTGCCCTAGCCGCGCCTCGCCGGAACCCTAGCACGAGCTCGCCGCCGCCACCGTCAATTCCTCGGTTCCGCCGTCGCTTCGTCGCCGTGTGATCGCCCACGAGCCGCGCAAGAAGGTGAGCGCCGCGCCCGTGCTACACGTCGTCGTCCCCCGTGCACCCGACCGCCCGTGCGACCTCGCCGGAGTTCGCGCCCCGCGCCGCCGCGTCGGCCGCCCGCGCCGCCGCGTCTTCGCCCAAGCCGCCGCCCCTAGATCGGCTCGCCGTGTCGCGTGCTTCGTGTAGGTGTCGCCCGCGCGCTAAACCGAGCCCCCTAGCTCGTTTTGGCCTAGCGCCGGCGAGCCCGCCGCCCGGCCGCCGCCGCAGCCGCTCGTCGGCCGGCTCGGGACCGCCGCCCCGCCGCTTGCGGTCGTCCCTGGCCGTTAGATCTAGATCTAACGCGCAGCAGCTAAGCCACCGCACCGCAAGCAACCGCAACCGTGAGATCTAGATCCAACGGATCTAGATCGGGTCAACCCAAGTCGGCCCGGTCAAACCCGCCGCCGCCCCCCGGCAATTTTGCGGGAAAAGCCCCTGAGTTTTCTTTATTTACAAAAATACCCTCCCACCTTATAAGTTTTCTTATAGTTTAGTCTTTTTTCTTTATTTTAGCCCAAAACCTTTTCAAATCTTCGCATATTAGTCCCTAAACCTTCCCGAAGCCATAACTTAGTCGTTTTAGCTCCGATTTTAGCGTTCTTTATGTCCACGCGTTCGTCTCGAAGCGTAGATTAGTTTTATGCTACTGTTTAGATCTGTTTGATCTGTTTGGTGACTGTTTCTTATTTATTCCTATTGTATGCTTGTATGTGATGATTGTGGACCGTAGAGAGCGATTCGTTCGAGGGATTTGAAGATCAAGTCGTGCAAGAGTTTGAGCAGCAAGGCTTTGTTGAAGGCAAGTATTCCTTTATGCATGCCCGCTTGTCCTACATAACATGCATTTAAATTCACTGTTTTTACTTTTCGCTTGCATTAATTTGATGGGAACCTATTAAGGATCATGCCTAGCTTTTGACTACCTTTACCTTGATACCAGGAATTAAATTAATCTTGTGGTAGTTATTGCTTAGCATGCTCAACAGGGTTTTGGTATTAATCTACTTGGTTACCTTCTTGTTATTTCATGTTCCGTTTATGATCTTTTACTTTACAAGACTACTTTAATATGATAATCGGAACATGGAGAACCACCCAGGAAAACAGTACAACCACAAGAACTAATGGAAATGGTCTTGGCTGAATAATTAGGAACTTTAGCTTGGGATGGTCTTACCTGATAAGGACAAGGGATCGGCGGTACTGTGGGGTATGGACTCGCTCTAGCAGGGGGTTGGGTGAGTTATTCTTTTTATGGTGGGGTATCGACCTCGCTAGGGGACTTTATACCTTGCTAATCGATCCGGACCTTGTGGGTCATAACTTGCTAGGGAACCTTTGTAAAGGCCATGTAGCGTCCCTATGCAATCACACCTCGGAAGTGTGATATGGTGTCTTGCAAACACCGCATGGTTGGGTCCAAAGTTCTTCGGAGCTTTTACGCTGCTTGTGGGTAAAGATGTACAACCTCTGCGGAGTGTTAAACTAATCGATTAGCCGTGCTCACGGTCGAGAGCGGCCTGAACACTCACATGATTAAATTATGAAACTTTAACGTTTAAATTGTTGTTTTATTCTTTACTTATGATGATTACATCTTATTAATTGGGTTGGTATGAACTTACACTCTTTAGTAATCAGGTTGCTAATAAAACTTGACCAACTAAAATGCTAAAGTGCTTGAACCTTAGCCATCCACCATATGGCCTTGCATGTTATGTTGTTTTCCCTTGCTGAGTACGATATGTGCTCACGCTTGTTTATTCTCTTGCATCTACAATACCCGGATTTCTTCGCTCAGACTGGGAGGACTTTGAAGATATTCCAGGAGATTTCCAGGAGTTCTAGGTGTGCGTAGTCTTCAGTCAGCTGCCTGTGGAGGCATTTTGTCCGTTGCGAGAACTCGTTTATTTAAGTTTCGTTTAAGACTATGGTTTGTAATAACTCTTTATTCGTGTGGCACTGATTTTGGTATTCATAATGTCTAAGCGTGTGTGTAACTTGATCCTGGCGCACACGTGATCAATGCATTCGGTTTTGCCTTTAAAACCGGGTGTGACAGAGTGGTATCAGAGCTGTGTTGACTGTAGGAACGCTAGCCTAGATAGAAAATGGTCGAATTAAGGATTTTATACTCATAGAAGCTTTCTCTTACATGCTTGCTTTATTCTTACTAACCTTACTCTTGCCTTTTTGCTTCACTCTTGAGCTGTCTGCATTAGCTCTCGTCCTTTTTGCCTTACCATCTTTCTCATTCTGCACTACACTACAGATGGTTCGTAGCTTGGAGACTTCTCGGGCTGGAGCAGTCCATCAGTATGCTCCACAGGAACAGTACCATGATTTGCATGATGGAGATACAGATGAGGAGATTGAGATGGAGCCTGCACCTATGGTTTTCCCTAACCTTATCATGGTGCCTGACGATGAGGAAGATCCGGAGGAGATGATCCCAGAGGAGGATGAGCTAGCTGAACAACCCAACCTAGAGGAGCAAGCGCCAGAAGAAGATGCGGATCACTCAGATCAAGAGATGGAAGAACAAGAGCAAGGGGAGGAAGAGGTGGAAGCGATCTGGGAAGTGTACCACTACGTAGCCGATGGAGTAGGCATTCCCATGGCGGGACCACCCGAGGGGCAATGGTACTTCGCTTAGGCTATGATAAGGCCCCCGTCTACCATTGTGAGCCGTGGACTCATCCGTGGTTCGAGCCCCATTGGGAGGTTGCCGCCATCTTGGAGGAGTACATTCCATGCCGTGGAGTGAAGGAGGTGTCCAAGCATCATGACGTGGCTCACGGGACTACTATGGATGCCGGGATAGCGAGTCGGCTCGGAGGGCGCTCTATGTGCTCTCTCACAAGGAGCGTGACGAGTTGGAGGATACCCACCGCCGTTACACACCTTTCGCAGCAAGTGGGGAAGCCAAGACTTACATCGCCCAAAGACCGGCCCTATGAAGGGACGCTCAACAATGTCCGGAGTCTACTTGCGGTGTGAACACCGCATTGGATGATGCCAACAACACACTATATGCAGCACAGCAGCAGATTTTCACTCCGGAGACGCAGGCGTGCCTTGGAAGCCGCACTTTTGAACGAGGGAGCGACCGAAGCCCATGAAGCCACAGAAGGATGTACCTCCCCATCACCCAAGAGGCCACACTACGACTCCCCCGACGCTCGCACTGATGCCATGGCAGAAGATAGTCCTTAGGTTTAAGATTAAGGATAGGATTTCTTTGTAATCGCTAGTAGACGATCGGTAAAGTGTGCTTAGTTTAGAGGTGTGGTTGAATGCTTGATTTTGTGCTTAATGTATGAGTTGGATTTTTGGTTGAGTGCAATGCGTTGTGGAGTGATGACCACAACAACATTGGTTTAGTAGTAAGTTTGTGGGGGTTATCTTTCAGTCTCAATCAGTTATCTATCTTAATCTTTTTGTCCCTTAAGTTTTCCCTTAATGTAAATTCGAGATCCCAAAAATCTGTTCGCACAGTTTTTTGAGTCAGCAGCACTGTTTTAATTTTATCTCGGGCTACAAAACTCCGATTGCAGTAAAACCAATTGGAAAAGTTCAAGAATTTCGTGGCTTATTTTCTGTGAAAAATTCAGAATATTTGGATGGAAAACCAGAGAGTTATGACTAAAACATTACAGCCTCACGAATCTGTTAAACACTGCCGACCTACCTGACTTGTTTATTTTATAACCAGAGCTACACAACTCCGATTGAGGTGATTCCAGTTGGAGTAGTTCCGTAATTTCATTACCTTTTATCAGTCCAAAATCCATAATTTTTGGTTACTCGTACAGAGAGTAATGCCTGATTGTTTGGAGTCAACAGAATCTGTCTTATCTGAATATCATTGCTATCTTATCTTCCTGAGTTTAACCCTTGGTACAATCATCTAAAATAATGTCCCTAACACTCGGATGGTGAACACCAGGTCGGGATCAGGTGTTGATCAACCAGCAGAAGAGCACCCCGGCCAAGACAAATGGATCCCGCTATGCAGCAGTTCCCGGAGGCACGGACCCAGCCTCCTCCGAACTTGACCACCACCGTGACAAACTTGCAAGCCCAGGTCAACAACCCACCGGTGCCGCCACCCGCGCCTCGCAACAAGCACCGGGAGTTTATGAGTCATCACCCTCCTGTGTTTACTCACGCCGCCGATCTACTGGAAGCTGAAGATTGGCTCAAGAAAATACTGAAGATGCTCACTACCTGTCAGTGTGACGACAGAGAGAAGGTCATGTATCTTTGCAGACGACTTCAAGGATCCGCGGCCGCTTGGTGGGATGCGTACTCGCCGCTCATGCCGCCCCGGACACTATCACTTGGGAGGAGTTTACCACCAACTTCGGGAGCCATCACATACCCTCCGGAGTCATGAAGATCAAGAAGAAGGAGTTCCTTTCTCTCGAAGCGAGGAGGAATGTCGGTGGCCGAGTATAGAGACAAGTTCACCGAGCTATCTCGCTATGCAGGCGAGGAGGTTGTCGAAGATAGGAAGAAGCAGGAGCCGTTCCTGGATGGGTTAGTTGGTTCGTTACGGTACCGCTCGATGTCCTACCCTTTCCCTAACTTTCAGCAGCTAGTTGATGCCGCCATCCGCTTGGAGCACAAGCGCAAGGAGCTCGGAGAGCAGAAGAGGAAGGCCGCCAGCTCTGGGCAGTTTGGGAGTGCGTCTCGCCCGCGCTTCAACCCACCACCGAACACCCCGTTCCGCTTTGGGGGACCGGGTGGAAACTTTGGGCAGCAGCAGTCCCAGCGTCCTGTTCAGCAGTTCCAGCAGTCCGCTCAGCAGTTTCAGCGTCCTGTCCCTCAGACTCCCCGCCCAGCCTCCCAGCAGAGTCAGCAGAGAGCCCCAGTTGGCACACCTGTAAGGACCGTGGCACCGCCCAATCCTGCTACCACTACTTGCTTCAAGTGCGGAGAGCTTGGTCACTATGCCAACGCTTGTCCAAAGAGGAACCCTCCACACACCCCTGTACATAACCGAGCAGCAGACAAGGAGCGGAAGCCAAACCCCGCAGTCTAACAAAGGACAACAGAGCTATGCACGAGGCAAGGCGATGCACGTTGATGCTGAAGTCGCCCAGAGAACCCCGCAGTAGTGCTCGGTATGTTTCTAGTTAACTCTACTCCTGCCTCAGTTTTGTTTGATTCGGGAGCATCCCATTCTTTCATTACATCCCGTTCGTAGCTCAACATAATCTACCTATCAGTCCCATGTCTCGCCACATGTTAGTTACCTCACCTGGGGGGGAATTGAAAGCTATCTATAAATGTGATAACGTCCATCTCAAGATTGTGGGCAGAGATTTCCGTGCCAATCTTATAATCTTGGATTCAAAGGGGATCGATGTGATATTGGGAATGGGATGGTTGACCGCGTGTGATGCGGTGATCCGTTGTGCTAAGAGGTCAATCCTTCTTACAAGTCCAACTCGGTGAAAGATTTGAGTTTGCAGGAGCATCCCGCACCAACGAATGCCGCGTGCCGTGAATAAGCTTGACGGAGCGACCTTGGAAGACATACGAGTAGTGTGCGATTATCCCGATGTGTTTCCCGAGGAGTTGCCGGGTATGCCCCCCCGACCGAGATGTTGAGTTCGTTATTGATCTTTTACCCGGTAATCGCCCCTATCTCTAAGCGCCCATATAGAATCTCTAGTGATCGATTACAAGAACTTAAAGCTCGCATTAAAGAATTATTGGGTAAAGGGTTCATTCGTGCTAGTTCCTCACCCCCGGGGAGCACCCGTTATCTTTGTGGGTAAGAAAGATGGTACACGAGAGGATGTGTGTTGATTACAGTCCCTTAATGATGTTACCATCAAGAACAAGTATCCTCTCGCCACGTATTGAAGATTTGTTTGATCAGATGAGAGGAGCTAAAGTGTTTTCTAAGATCGATCCGCGATCCGGTTATCATCGATTAAAGATTAGGCCTTCGGATATTCCTAAGACAGCCTTTTACTACCGGTACGGACTTTATGAGTACACAAGAATGTCTTTTGGGTTAACCAATGCACCCGCGTACTTTATGTACTTGATGAACAAGATCTTTATGGAGTATCTGGACAAGTTCGTTGTGGTATTCATTGATGACATTCTGATCTACTCCAAGAATGAGGAGGACCATGAGGAGCATTTGAGGCTTGTGTTGCAGAAGCTGAGAGAGCATGAGTTATATGCGAAGTTCAGCAAGTGTGAATTCTGGCTCAAGGAAGTGTCTTTTCTAGGTCATATCATCACCAACGGAGGTATTGCAGTGGATCCCAGCAAGGTTAGCGATGTATTGAAGTGGGAAGCCCCTCGTACAGTGTCGGAGATCCGGAGTTTCCTTGGACTTGCTGGTTACTATCGTCGGTTTATTGAAGGATTCTCCGAGATTGTGAAGCCTCTCACTACATTGCTAGAGAAGGACAGGGGAATTCAAATGCACCAAAGGCATGTCGATCCGCTTTTCAAGAGTTAAAGAAGCGGTTAACCACAACACCTGTTCTAGTAATGCCTGATCTACGAAAGAGCTTTGACATATATTGTGATGCATCTCGACAAGGTCTAGGATGTGTGTTGATGCAAGAAGGTCATGTTATAGCCTATGCATCTCGTCAGTTGAGGAAGCATGAGTGGAACATCCCACCCCTGATCTTGAGTTAGCAGCAGTGGTTCATGCATTGAAGATTTGGAGACACTACATTATGGGAACTAAGTGTCAGATCTATACTGATCACAAGAGTCTGAAGTATATCTTTACTCAGAAGGATCTCAATCTAAGACAGCGTCGTTGGTTAGAGTTGATCAAGGACTATGATCTAGAGATTCACTATCATCCTGGTAAAGCGAATCTGGTTGCTGATGCTTTGAGTCGGAAAGGCCACACTAACATGGCTATGACCATTCAGTTTCCTGACGAGTTGGTAAGAGAGTTTGAAAGGCTCAACTTGAAAGTGGTTGCGCATGCAGAAGGAGTGACTTTGGAAGTACAGTCCACTCTGGAGCAAGAGATACGTAAGTGGCAGTTAGAGGATGCTGGAATACAAAAGATTAAAGAGAGTATGCAACAAGGAGAAGCCCCGCATTTCACGGGAAGATGAGCAAGGAACCGTGTGGTTTAAGAACCGGTTGTGTGTACCAGAGACAGGAGATCTCAGAGAGAAGATCTTGAGAGAAGCTCACGACTCAACTTACTCTATCCATCCAGGCAGTACTAAGATGTACCAGGATCTCAAGCAGAGGTATTGGTGGTACGGTATGAAGAGAGACGTGGCCGCTCATGTGGCCTTGTGTGACACTTGCCACCGGGTTAAGGCTGAACATCAGAGACCCGTTGGTTTGCTTCAACCATTGAAGGTGCCTGAGTGGAAGTGGGAAGAGATCGGAATGGACTTCATAGTGGGTTTACCCCGAACCCGAGATGGTTATGATTCGATTTGGGTTATCGTGGATCGTTTGACTAAGGTAGCTCACTTCATTCCGGTAAAGACTACCTATACGAGAGCTAAGTTGGCGTAGCTATACATGTCCAGGATTGTGTGTTTGCATGGTGTACCAAAGAAGATCGTGTCGACGGAGGTACTCGGATTTTACTTCTCGTTTCCGGGGGAAGTTGCATGAATCTCCGGATACTAAGCTAAATTTCAGCTCGGCCTTATCATCCACGGACGGATGGACGGACGCAGAGAGAACCAATCAAATCCTAGAAGACATGCTGAGAGCATGTGCGCTTAAGCATGGTTGTAGTTGGGATAAGAGCTTGCCGTATGCTGAGTTCTCTTACAACAACAGCTACCAAGCTAGTCTCAAAATGTCACCCTTTGAGGACCTATATGGAAGGAAGTGTAGAACTCCGTTATATTGGAGTGAGACAGGTGAAAGGCAGTTATTTGGAGCAGATATCATCAGAGAAGCAGAGAAACAAGTTCAGATCATCAGAGAAAATTTGAGGATTGCTCAGTCTAGACAGAAAAGTTATGCAGATGGCAAAAGAAGGGATGTGGTCTTTCAGGAAGGCGATTATGTGTACCTAAAGGTGTCACCCATCAGAGGTTTGCGTCGATTCAGAGTTAAGGGAAAGTTGTCACCTCGGTTTATTGGACCTTTCAAGATCCTTGAGAGAGTAGGAGAAGTGGCCTACAGATTGGAGTTGCCAGTCCAGCTAGCTGATGTGCATGATGTGTTCCATATTTCTCAGTTAAAGAAGGGTTTTGGTCCCCATGACAAGGGTCACCAGGAATAGTGTGATTAAGATGTGCAAAGTACAGTGGAGTAATCACGCAGAGGATGAGGCAACCTGGGAAAGAGAGGATGAGCTGAAAGCAGAATTTCCAGATCTTTTTCCCAATCTGTCCGAATCTCGAGGACGAGATTCTTCTTAAGGGGGGTAGGATTTGTAACACCCTAATTCTATTAAAAATTTGGCTTTATTAAAATTTGCTAGCAACCACTTATTTGCTTAAGGAATATAAGGTTGTTTTATTTAATTTTAGGCATTTAAAACTTTTCTAAAATAAAGTTAATGAAATGTAGGATTTATTTGTTGCATACATGCTGGAGCATTATTTTGGTTGCTTGGAATTCAAATTCAAAATTTGAATTCCATTTGTTTGGTGTCTTTTCCTAAATCCCTAAAATCCCAAAACCCTTTTCCATTTTCCCTTAAACCCTTTCCCTTTCTAGCCCAACCCTCAAGAAGAACAAAGAAGCAGCCCCGCACCACGCGGCCCGCCCGCGCGAGCGCCGGCCGCCGGAAGCAGCCTAGCCGGCCCGCCCGCCGCTCCGGCCCGCCCGCCCGCGCCCGCCGCCGCTCTCGATCCGAGCCATCGATCCGGATCCGACGCGCCCCCGCCGCGGCCGCCGCGCGCCCGTGCCGCCGGCCGCCCGGGCCCACGCGTCATCCCTTCCCCCCGCGCTCGTCCCCCGACCTCGACGCCGCCGCGCCGCCCGAGTCCCGGCCGGCCACGCCCCCTCCTCCGCGTGACCCGCACGCCAAGGAGGCCCCCCGCCCGGCTATTGAAGGCGCCGTCGCCCCCGGACCTCCTACCCGAGCAACCCGCGCCGCCTCTTGCCCTAGCCGCGCCTCGCCGAACCCTAGCACGAGCTCGCCGCCGCCACCGTCGATTCCTCGGTTCCGCCGTCGCTTCGTCGCCGTGTGATCGCCCACGAGCCGCGCAAGAAGGTGAGCGCCGCGCCCGTGCTACACGTCGTCGTCCCCGTGCACCCGACCGCCCGTGCGACCTCGCCGGAGTTCGTGCCCCGCGCCGCCGCGCGCCGGCCGCCCGCGCCGCCGCGTTCTCGCCTGCCGCCGCCCCCAGATCGGCTCGCCGTGTCGCGTGCTTCGTGTAGGTGTCGCCCGCGCGCCAAACCGAGCCCCTAGCTCGTTTTGGCCTAGCGCCGCGAGCCCGCCGCCCGGCCGCCGCCGCAGCCGCTCGTCGGCCGCTCAAAGACCACCGCCCCCGCCGCTTGCGGTGCGGCCTCCCCGGCCGTTAGATCTAGATCTAACGCGCGCACAGCCTAAGCCACCGCACCGCAAGCAACCGCAACCGTGAGATCTAGTTCCAACGGATCTAGATCGGGTCAACCCAAGTCAGCCGGTCAAACCCGCCGCCAGCCCTGGCAATTTTGCAGAAAAGCCCCTGAGTTTTCTTTATTTACAAAAATACCCTCCCACCTTATAAGTTTTCTTATAGTTTAGTCTTTTTTCTTTATTTTAGCCCAAAACCTTTTCAAATCTTCGCATATTAGTCCCTAAACCTTCCCGAAGCCATAACATAGTCGTTTTAGCTCCGATTTTAGCGTTCTTTATGTCCACGCGTTCGTCTCGAAGCGTAGATTAGTTTTATGCTACTGTTTAGATCTGTTTGATCTGTTTGGTGACTGTTTCTTATTTATTCCTATTGTATGCTTGTATGTGATGATTGTGGACCGTAGAGAGCGATTCGTTCGAGGGATTTGAAGATCAAGTCGTGCAAGAGTTTGAGCAGCAAGGCTTTGTTGAAGGCAAGTATTCCTTGATGCATGCCCGCTTGTCCTACATAACATGCATTTAAATTCACTGTTTTTACTTTTCGCTTGCATTAATTTGATGGGAACCTATTAAGGATCATGCCTAGCTTTTGACTACCTTTACCTTGATATCAGGAGTTAAATTAATCTTGTGGTAGTTATTGCTTAGCATGCTCAACAGGGTTTTGGTATTAATCTACTTGGTTACCTTCTTGTTATTTCATGTTCCGTTTATGATCTTTTACTTTACAAGACTACTTTAATATGATAATCGGAACATGGAGAACCACCCAGAAAACAAAGACAACCACAAGAACTAATGGGAAATGGTCTTGGTCGAATAATTAGGAACTTTAGCTTGGGATGGTCTTACCCGATAAGGACAAGGGATCGGCGGTACCGTGGGGTATGGACTCGCTCTAGCAGGGGGTTGGGTGAGTTATTCTTTTTATGGTGGGGTATCGACCCGCTAGGGGACTTTATACCTTGCTAATCGATCCGGACCTTGTGGGTCATAACTTGCTAGGGAACCTTTGTAAAGGCCATGTAGCGTCCCTATGCAATCACACCTCGGAAGTGTGATATGGTGTCTTGCAAACACCGCATGGTTGGGTCCAAAGTTCTTCGGAGCTTTTACGCTGCTTGTGGGTAAAGATGTACAACCTCTGCAGAGTGTTAAACTAATCGATTAGCCGTGCTCACGGTCAAGAGCGGCCTGGACACTCACATGATTAAATTATGAAACTTTAACGTTTAAATTGTTGATTTATTCTTTACTTATGATGATTACATCTTATTAATTGGGTTGGTATGAACTTACACTCTTTAGTAATCAGGTTGCTAATAAAACTTGACCAACTAAAATGCTAAAGTGCTTGAACCTTAGCCATCCACCATATGGCCTTGCATGTTATGTTGTTTTCCCTTGCTGAGTACGATATGTGCTCACGCTTGTTTATTCTCTTGCATCTACAATACCCCGGATTTGTCGCTCGGACCGGGGAGAACTTTGAAGATATTCCAGGAGATTTCCGGGAGTTCTAGGTGTGCGTAGTCTTCGTCACCGTCCGTGGAGGCATTTTGTCCGCTGCGAGAACTCGTTTATTTAAGTTGCGTTTAAGACTGGTTAACTCTGCTTTATTCGTGTGGCACTGATTTTGGTATTCATAATGTCTAAGCGTGTGTGTAACTTGATCATGGCGCACACGTGATCAATGCATTCGGTTTTGCCTTTAAAAGCTGGGTGTGACGGAGTGGTACCGGAAATTTGTGTTGGTATGAACGCTAGCCTAGATAGAAATGGTCGAACTAAGGATTTTATACTCATAGAAGCTTTCTCTTACATGCTTGCTTTATTCTTATTAACCTTACTCTTGCCTTTTGCTTCACTCTTGAGGTACATCTGCATTCTTTACCTTGTGCTTGCTTTAGCTCTCGTCCTTTTGCCTTACCATCTTTCTCATTACGCAGCACTATAGATGGTTCGTAGTTTGAAGACCTCTCGAGCTGGGCAGTCCATCAGTATGCTCCACAGGAACAGTACAATGACTTGCATGATGGAGACACGGATGAGGAGATTGAGATGGAGCTGCACCTTTGGTTTTCCTAACCTTATCGTGGTGCACGACGATGAGGAAGATCGGAGGAGATGATCCCAGAGGAGGATGAGCTAGGCATTTGAACGACCAAACCTAGAGGAGCAAGCGCTAGAAGAAGATGAGGATCACCTTGATCAAGAGATGGAGGAAGAAGAACAAGAGCAAGAGGAGGAAGGCGAGGAAGCAATCTGGGAAGTGTACCACTACGGGCGATGGAGTAGGCATTCCCATGGCGGACCACCACGAGAGTGATGGTACTCGCTGGGCTATGACAAGGCCTTGTCTACCATTGTGAGTTGTGGACTCATCCGTGGTTCGAGCCCCACGTGGGAGGTTGCTGCCATCTTGGAGGAGTACATTCCATGCCGTGGAGTGAAGCAGGTGTCCAAGCATCATGATGTGGCTCACGGGACTACTATGGATGCGGGATAGCGAGTCGACTCGGAGGGCACTCTATGTGCTCTCTCACGGGAGCGTGACGAGTTGGAGGATACCCACTACCGTTACACACCTTTCGAGCAAGTGGGGAAGCCAAGACTTACATCGCCCCAGCACCAGCCCTTGAAGGAACGCTCAACAATGTCCGGAGCCTACTTGCAGAGTTTGTGAACACCGCATTGGATGATGCCAACAACACTCTATATGCGGCACACCGGCGGATTTTCACTCTAGAGACGCGGGCGTGCCTTCGGCGCCGAACGGGGAACGACGAAGCCCATGAAGCCACGAGAAGGATGTACCTCCCCGTCACCCAAGAGGCCACACTACGACTCCCCTGACGCCACACGGATGCCATGGCAGAAGATAGTCCTTAGATTTAAGATTAAAGATAGGATCTCTTTGTAATCGCTAGTAGACGATCGGTAAAGTGTGTTTAGATTAGAGGTGTGGTTGAATGCTTGATTTTGTGCTCAATGTATGAGTTGGATTTTTGGTTGAGTGCAATGTGTTGTGTAGTGATGACCACAACAATAACTCTTTATTCGTGTGGCACTGATTTTGGTATTCATAATGTCTAAGCGTGTGTGTAACTTGATCCTGGCGCACACGTGATCAATGCATTCGGTTTTGCCTTTAAAACCGGGTGTGACAACCGGGTGAGGAGACAGAAGCGGCCTCGGTGAGCTAGTCAGTGGTGAGGTCGACGGTCTAGTGCGTCGTTGCCTCCTGGATTGGATCCACCGCCGCCGCCGTGAAATCCGACGCAGAAAGCACCTAAAGCAGGGGAACAGCAAGGACAGGCTTGTGGAAGCAATACATCAAACACGTTACAGGCGGAGGATGGGGGGGAGCACGGGGAAGCACCTGGTTGGAGATGTCCGATTGAAATGCATGGGGAAGCAGGAGGGGCGCGTGGCCACAACTGGTGGTGGTCCTCGTCGCGGAGGACTGGGACGGCGACCTCCTGGAGTGCAGAAGAAAAGGTTGCAGATTGGAAGATTGGTGTATGTTAATATCAATGAGGGTGATAGGTACTGTAACATCCTTGAATTTGCGTGTATGTAAAAATTAGAGATTTCAAAAACTCGCCATGAATTCGTGTGCTCGTGGAATCGAATAAGGATGTCTTCCGTTTTCCCTTCCCTGATTCCTAGATCTAATTTAATTCGACCAATGACTTTAGGACTTATAAAATGCTAGTGTGAGATTTTGGGTCTTCATTTGAGTTTTATTCGGGATTTTATTTGTGGGGATTCAAATTTGAATTGAAATTCAAATTTGATCCAATGATATAGCCTAACGGAAAATGGGAAATGTCATTGTGCACAGCGGGCCGCCAACCTCCCTTTCCGCCCACGGCCGCATTCGGCCCATCGGCCCGCTCAGCCATCCGCGCGCGCCTGCCCGCCTACCGCGCGCCGCCCGTCGCCCACCGCCAAGTGGGGCCGCCTCGCGTCACGCCGATGTCATCGTCGTCATCCTCCCCTTTAGCACTTTGGCCGACGCCGGCGCCAAAGCGAGGGCCGCGCCGGTCATGGCCGCCGCCGCGACGCGCCCCGGCCGGCCTCCCGGCGCATCCCTCGCCGTCCACGTACACCCCGCGCTCCCGCTCGCTATAAGAAGCCGCCGCCGCCACCCATGGCTCTCCCAACCCTAGCCGCCTCGGGGGAGTCCAATCCCCGCCCACCTACCCCGTAAAGGCGGGAGGAGAATGAGAAGGGCAAGAGGAGGAGGAGAACGGAGGCGCCCGGAGCAGCACCGCCCGCCGCGAAGCCGGAGCCGCCCGCGAGGAGGAGCCGGACCCGCGGGAGCCAAGCACGCCTGCGACCCCTGCTTCCTCGGCTTCCTCTCCACCGCGCCGTCCTGCTTCCCCTACCAGCGCCGCCTCCTTCCTCGTCACCGCGCCGCACACCCCCTTCACCGACGCCTACACTTCGGCCAGAGGCCACCCAGGTGAGGACGCCGTCTCGCCTCCCCTGTGGACGCTGCGGCCTTCGAGCCGAGGTGGAACGTTCCGCGCCCCCCCCCCCCGCCGCCGCGCCGCCGCCGCCGGTGATGCCGGCCATCGAGCCAGCCGGGATGCCATCTTCGCGGTGCCGCCGCCTTCGTCGACGCGCGCACCACCCGCCTAGCCTCTCCCCTCTTGCCGTAGGACGCCGCCACCGTTCGGTCGCCGCCGCGCCGTGTCGGTGCGCCCACGTCGCGTCCGCGTCGCGTGCGTGACCGCGCGCGCGCGCGCGCCCATGCGGGCCACGGCGCTCGCAAGCGTGCACCCCCGCACGCGTGTGTCGTAGCCTTGAAGGCAAGGCCGGGCCTTGGGCCCCTTTTTCGTGCCCACGCCGTGCTCGCCGTGCTCGCCGCCGTGCACATGATGGCCGTGTCGCCGTGGCCATGTAAAACGCGTGCACGGTCGCCAAAGGAAAGCACGCAGTGTTCTTGGTCGCCCTAAACACCACGCCGTGCACCCCGTCGCGTACGCGCCGACCAACCGCGGGCGCCGCACTCGCCGCCACCCATGGCGTCGAGCCGGGCTCCGCCGTGAACGCCGCCACGACGCCCCATCGCGACCCCAACTCGCGCTCCGGCATGAGGTAGCCCGACGCGCGTGCACACCCCCGCGCACACGCGTCCCCCTTAGCGCCGCCGCGCCCGCGCGAGTTGGGTCCCCGAGCCGCAGCCGCCGCGCCGCCGCCGCGCCCACGCCGGCGATGGCCGCGCGCGACGCCCACCGGCCGCCCTAGCGTCCTCCGAGCCCAGCAACCCGAGGAAACCCACGTAGGCGCACCTTGTTGACCAGCCGCCCGAGCGCCGTGGAGTTCGTCGCCGGCGATGTCGAACCGCGCCGTCGTTGCCTTGCGGGCATTTGATCGAACACCTAGGGGACCGCCGCTTACACCGGGCCAGGCGATGCACGGTTGGCCACATGCCGGCGTGGCCACAGCCAATCCGCCCGGATCCGCCGCGCCGCCCAACCCGTCCACGCCCACACGGGCGCCCACACCACACCTAGCCGCACCGCCGCCGGGGAGATCCGCGCGCGTGCCGCCGGTGGGCCGGCCGAGCCGCAGCGCGGGCCGCAGGGATCCCGGCCGCACCCTCGATCCGGGGATCCCGTGCGGCCAGCCCTGTTAGGGGGGTTTAATTTATTTAAAATTCCAGAAAATTAGTTTTTCCCTTTGAAAAATCCTAGAAAATCCATTTTAACTCCAAAAATTGTGAAACCTCTTCCAGAAAATTTCTAAAATCTTAAACTCCGGGTTGGGTTGGTGTTTGATCTCTTTTGGTTCTTAAATGCTCTTATTTGGATTTAAAATTGCATTAGGACCGCTATTTATTCTTTTCCTTTCGCGCTATTAGGAGCAGCAGGAGCCGGAGAGCTGAACCAGGAGTACGACTACGCCGATGACTTCGCTGCGGAGGACTACCCGACCCCAGGTTCACGCCCGACTGATTCTGAAATACCCATTAGGCATTGCTAAGTAGTATTGCTAGTGCTTTACTTTATATATGCATGTTGATGAACCTTGCACTGCCTCTTTGTTTACCCTGTCCTTGGTTGTCCTACTATATATATATATATATATATGTTTATGAGAGCGTGTATATACGCCGAGCTTCGCGATGCATGTGTTGGGATGGGAATAGTGGTTCTTGGCGTGTGTGGGGTAAAAACCGGCAGGAGAAGGTATTTTGGGCACTTTGGCGGGGGTGAGCTCGAAACAGCCGATCTGGGATCGGGGATAGGGGTGCACTCCTCAGTGCATCCCTCCTGTTACGGTTTTCGGAGCCTAGGTGGTGGGGTTTTACGTGCGCTTGGAGGACATGAGCTCGCTCTGGTCTGAAACCGAGTGGATCAACTTGTTTATAGGACATCGTACACACCACCCCGCCGAGAGTGGGGAGATAGGGCCGTGTTGAGCTCGGCAAGTGCGGAACCATACCTGCCTAGGAAGGATAGAGGGTATCGTGCGGGAGCGGTGGAGGTGAGGCCACCCTCTCAGAGCGTCTCCCGTGTGGCCACACAAGAGCATTTCACAGTTCCGGTGCTGTCCTCACTGCGGAGGGGACCGCTTTGAGGGCCAGATGCAGGGTGGGTTCGTAACTACCGAGAGTTCGCCGGTAGAATGGGCTCGGTCGGCCGTACACCGGTCGGGTACCATTCCGGGATGGGTACAGGTGTACACACTCTGCAGAGTTGTTCGATCTATAGCTATAGCCGCGTCCTCGGTTATGGACACTACCTAGAGGACATGTTCGTTCCTCATGTTTTGGGATTTCTACCTTCCCCCTATAGGAGTGTGTGTGGTGAGCCGTGGTTGCAGCCGGCTAGAGGAGAGAGGCTCCATCTACCTCGTCGATCCGGTTGTAATCATTGAGGTGCGAGGAGAGGAAGTTCTCGCACCGACCCTAGACAGGAGTAGGAGGTGGAGACGGACCTCCTGGGTAACCAGGTGTTTCCGAGCTGTGCTGAGAGACTTGGGTTTTGGGATTATTGATGGAGATACCTTGTTTATACTCGCTCGTCGCTTAGGAAACCAAAGCCGCTTCCTTGTCTACTCTCTTTTCCCTTTAGATGTTAGGCCACTTAAAGCCGCATACGCTTGGTGACGTGGACCTATCCCACTCCTTGGGGATAGACTTTGGGTGTGCAGGGTACGAGTCCGAGTTCGACTGCAACGCCGACGGATGGTACGACTGAGGGATACGTCGCTTCGCTCGAGTATGCCTGTGGCGGGAAGAATAAAGATGGAGACCCTTCTGAGAAGATAGCTACCGTTGCGTAGAATTTTCACTCTGATTCAGCCAAGAGGCTTGTATTGATGTACTCCATAATGGACTTGTAATAAATTCATGTACTATTATCTTTATGTGATGCGATGTATGACTTTGTGTATCTATCTGTGAGACGTTCTGTACACGATAGCCACTGATCCAGGGACTATCGCGATGGTATAGGGATTCGGGTTTTCTATGAAAATCCGGGGTTTTACAGGTGGTACCAGAGCCATGCTTGACCGTAGCACGTATCCCTAGGAAAGGTCGATAGAGATAGGACTCTATACGCTCTACCTTTATAGTTATACCCTTGAGCTATGTTATAAAACTCGCTCCCTCTTTGAAAACTTCTTACTCACCTGCGCTGACAGAAATTTCTTGCGTTTCACAGGAGATGGAGCACCAGGTCGCGGAGATCACCCCCGAGACGTGCGGGGCGATCTGCCATTGGATGGAGAGGGCCCTTCTCAGGCTTGGAGTCCCTCCGACCTACGTCACGTACCGCGCCGAGTACGTACCCGCCGTGACTGGGCGGATGGTGCTCTGCACGGTCGCTGTGCTTCCTCACCCGAGTCTCCCCGGGTTCAAGGGGGAGGTCTGCTACAGCGCTGCACTCACCGTCGTGACCGCGCTGGACGTCGCATGCTGCCAGGCACTGGGCTGCCTTCTCGCACAGTACCGCGCCTCTTTCGAGTCCGGGACTTTTCGGCTGCTACCCCGGGACTACTGGTGCCTCGCACCGCTCGTGGACGAAGTTCCTTCGTACGAGGGGATCCAAGACGACGTCGACGCTGCTCCCTTCCGCGAGTCCGACGAGACCCTGGTGGAGACCGCCAGCTACTTGGTCGACCTCGACAAGTACGCACGCTGACTAGAGGACGAGTCACGTACCCTCTACGGCCAGGTTAGGGACGCCACCATCGACGCCCTCCAGTACCAGCCCCGCTGTGCCGAGCTGGAGAGAGAGAACACCGCTCTACGCCACCGTGTTCGCCAGCTCGAGCTGAGCCTCGACCGCACGACCACTGTCATGCTGTAGTCTGAGAGGGAGAGGGTGGATACCCGGGAGGAGATGCTGCACGCCAAGGAGGACCTGCGCAGGCTGACAGCGAGTCAGAACAGACTGAAGGACAAGCTCGAGCGCAAGGACGACCTGCTCACGATACGCGCTCACCTGCTCGGGTGTGAGCGGCTCAAGGTGGAGAAGCTGGAGAAGAGCCGGGCGGACAACGTCGCCAACATCGCGTGGCTCACGCGCACGGCCGTCTACCTGAGAGACAAGGCCGAGAGACTGAGGAGGACTTGGGAGGACGCCGACTCGCTTCGTGTGGACGAGCTCTTCGAGCTCAATGGAGAGCTACCCCCCGAGTCTCAGCGTGAGATCCGCACCGAGACTTTCGAGCTGCACCAGTCACGCCTCAAGCTTCACCTGTGCCCGATGGCCCGTCTGCCGACCCCCATCGAGACCGAGGAGGTTCGAGAGGCTCACGCCTTGGTGTCCCGGATCTTTCCACCGGACTACCCCACCGAGGACCGCTACCCCGTCACGTACCAGAGGGCACGCACTGAGTAGTGAGCTGAGCGAGGGGCATGACCTAGAGTAGTGTTTTATGCTAGTAGTTTCCATGAGTTGTTCCATGCAGCCGCGAGCATGTTCCGGTGCATGAAGAGAGTCATGCCACACCATGTAGACACTACCCTTTTGAGTTTGTACCGATGTATTAGATCGTTGACTTGTTGCTGCTACCCCAAGGTCTGAGTCAGCCTCAGGGGAGCAAGTGTATTATTCATGTTTGATGTGTGCTTGGATCTTAATGGTGTTATTTGTGTCTTAATGCTTCTTCCACTTGAGTGTAGGTTATAATTAGAACTATTTTCTTGATTGCTAAAGACTCATGTGTGAGTTGGTGAGTGACGTGTGTAAACTTTTCCCTTTTCCTTATGTTTTCAGAAAGATGTCGATCCGCCGCTCCAACCGGCTGATAGCCCGCCTCGAGGAGGCGGCCCGCCGAGGAAGAAGCCCGGCCAGGCGTGGACGCGGGCGTGGCCGTGGACGCCCACCCCTGCGTGGGGGAGCTTTGGGAGCTAGGGCCCGAGGTGACGGAGCACCGCCACCACCGCCCGAGAACCCTGAGGCCGAGGTTGAGCAAGGAGCGCCCGAGCAAGGCCAGCCTGAGTCGAACCAGCCACCACCACCCCCACCTAACTTGGTGGAAGTGATGGTGCTCCAGACTCAGCTGATGCAGAGGATGGCGGAAGCCATGGAGCACCGAGGCAACGGTGGGAACCGCGTCGCTCCGCAGGATGAGGACCTCACGAGGAAGATTGAGAGGTTCATCCGCCTGAAGGCCCCCACCTTCAGCTACTCGGATGACCAGCTCGAGGCTGACGACTGGCTGAGGGTCATCGAGACCAAGCTCGACCTCACCGTCTGCTCCGACGAGGAGTGCGTCGCTATCGCCGCGCACCAGCTGGAGGGTCCTGCCAAGGCATGGTGGGACAACTACACTACCACCCACCCGAACCCAGCTTTCATCACCTGGCTAGAGTTCTGCGAGGCGTTCCGCGAGCAGTACCTCCCCGATGAGCTGCTGGTCCAGAAGGCGCAGGAGTTTCGCACCATGACACAGGGTGCGATGAGGGTCGAGGAGTACGAGCGTCACTTCATGAAGATGATGTGGTACGCCCCCGACGACACCAACACCGACCGAAGAAGCGAGCTCGGTTCCCCGCGAGGCCTCCACCATGGCCTTCGCCAGGCGCTGAAGGCAAGTGAGCACAAGTCCCTTCGCCATCTCGTCAACCGCGCCATCGCGGTCGAGGATGAGAGGAGGGGCCACGAGGAACGCATGAGGGGCAAGAAGAGGATGGGAGATCGGGACCAGCCTGACCAATCCTTCCAGAAGCCGAGGAGCGGACCGAGCAACATGCTGAGGGGGAGCTACCGCCCGGGGCACAACCAGCCTGGGCGTGGCTTCGGAGGAAGTGGACGTAGCCCGTTCCTCGGAGGGAGGAACCCCGGCTACCCCCAGCAGACTGGAGGCTACACTCGTGCTCCACCGAGCACCGCGAGACTCGCCGCAGGAGGCTTCACCGTCACCTGCTTCGCGTGTGGCAAGCCAGGCCACAAGTCCTTCGAGTGCCCCGACAAGAAAACCGCTGCCACCCCCGCGAGGGCACCTGCTCCAGGAGGCCGACCCCCTCAGGCCGCGCCACCCCCCGCCGCCGCCGTGGGAGGCTGAACCACCTCACTGAGGAGGAGGCTGCCGACGCCCCCGACGTCGTGATCGGTAAGTTTTTGGTTTGTGGTACTTCTGCTCTGGTTCTCTTCGACACGGTGCAACCGGGTCATATATCACATCTCGGTTCGTAAATAAAATTTCCCTCCCTACAACCACCCGATCGATGCCCATTATCACGAGCTCTCCGCTCGGGGATATCCGATGCACCCTGCTGTGCAAAGGAGTGGAAGTGGTCATCCAAGATCACACATTTTATGGGGATCTGACCGTGCTGCCTTCCCATGGTATCGACGTGATACTGGGAATGGATTGGATCACTGCCCACAAAGGTGTCATCTCCACTTTGCCGAGACTTGTGACTCTAGTGCACCCTGACGGGACGAGAGTTACCTTCGAGCCGATGAAGTCTCGAGACATACCGACAGTGTACAGCCTTCACACGAAGGCCATATCGGACGTGCCGGTAGTCTGTGAGTATGAGGATGTGTTCCCAGAGGAGTTGCCCGGGTTGCCTCCTGATCGTGATGTGGAGTTCGTGATTAACTTGGTGCCGGGAACGGCGCCGATAGCCCAGAGTCCGTACCGTATGGCAGAGGTTGAGCTGAAACTGTTGAAGGCAGAGCTAGACTCACTACTCGAGAAAGGGTTCATTCGACCAAGTGCTTCACCCTGCGGTTCACCGGCACTATTTGTTCCGAAGAAGGATGGAACTCAACGCCTGTGCGTCGACTACCGCGCCCTGAATGCGGTAACCATCAAGAACAAGTACCCACTGCCCAGAATTGATGATCTGATGGATCAGCTAAGGCAAGCCAAGTACTTCAGCAAGATTGATCTCCGGTCTGGTTATCACCAGATGAAGATTCGCCCAGAGGACATCCATAAGACGGCGTTCGTAACTAGGTATGGGCAGTACGAATACACAGTCGTATCGTTTGGCCTGACCAACGCCCCGGCATACTTCATGAACATGATGAACAAGGTCTTCATGGATGAGTTGGACAAGTGTGTCGTCGTCTTCATCGACGATATACTGGTCTACTCCCAGACAGCAGAAGAGCATGAGGAGCACCTGAGGATCGTGTTGGGGAAGCTCAGGCAGCATCAGTTGTACGCCAAGTTCAGCAAGTGTGAGTTCTGGATGGAGGAAGTCGCGTTTCTGGGTCATGTGTTGTCAGCCAAAGGAGTCGCCATAGACCCGAGCAAGATTGAGGCGGTGTCCAAGTGGCAGTCACCGAAGTCCGTGACAGAGATCCGCAGTTTTCTCGGTTTGGCCGGATACTACCGCCGGTTTATCGAGAACTTCTCGAAGATCGCCAAGCCCATGACAGAACTGTTGAAGAGCAACACGCCGTATGTGTGGTTGGACAAGTGTGAAGCCGCCTTCCGAGAGCTCAAGACTCGTCTCACCACTACGCCGGTCCCGACCCCCGCCCGATGCGAGCAAGGACTTCGTGGTGTACTGTGACGCGTCGAGGCAAGGACTCGGCTGCGTGTTGATGCAAGGAGGCAAGGTGGTAGCCTATGCCTCGCGACAGCTAAGGAAGCATGAGGAGAACTACCCTACACACGACCTCGAGCTAGCCGCTGTCATTCACGCCTTGAAGATATGGAGGCACTATCTGATGGGGAACAAGTGCGACATCTATACTGATCACAAGAGTCTGAAGTATATCTTCACCCAGTCTGAGTTGAACCTGAGGCGAAGGAGATGGCTAGAGCTGATCAAGGACTACGACCTGAACATTCACTACCACCCTGGTAAGGCAAACGCCGTGGCCGACGCTTTGAGCCGCAAGCACTACTGCAATAACCTGATGGTGCGAGAGGAACAACCAGCCTTGCATGAAGAGCTGGAGAAGCTGAGTTTGGAGATAGTGGAAGAGGGGCAGCTAAATGAGTTGCGGGTGAAATACACACTCGAAGACCAAATTCGCCAAGCTCAGAAGGAGTGCCCAGAGATTCAGGAGGTAAAACGCCTGATGGAGAGTGGGAAGGCAGCTAACTATCGCCTCGATGACCAGGGTATACTGTGGCTGAAGGACTGCATCTGCGTACCTCAGAACAAGGAAATTCGGGACTCGATCCTTAAAGAGGCCCACGATTCTCGATACTCGATCCACCCTGGCTGCACCAAGATGTACAAGGACTTGAAGATACGGTTCTGGTGGGAAAAGATGAGGGAAGATATCGCAGAGTACGTCGCTCGATGCGACACGTGTCAGCGAGTGAAGGCCGAACACCAGAGGCCCGCCGGGCTGCTACAACCACTCGAGATACCCACGTGGAAATGGGACGACATCAGTATGGACTTCATTGTGGGTTTGCCGCGCACATAGAAGGGGAATGACTCTATCTAGGTGATTGTTGATCGATTAACCAAGGTAGCACACTTCTTGCCCGTGAAGACGAACTACAGCGTGAGCCGACTTGCAGAGCTGTATGTGGACAATATTTTAAAGCTTCATGGAGCTCCGAGAAGCATTGTGTCAGACAGAGGGCCTCAGTTCACAGCCCAGTTCTGGAAGAGTTTGCATGCCTCCATGGGCACCAAGATAAACTACAGCACAACATTCCACCCCCAGACTGATGGTCAGACAGAGAGAGTGAATCAAGTCCTAGAAGACTTACTGAGAGCTTGTGTGTTAACCTATGGGTCTGATTGGGAAAAGAGTCTATCCTATGCCGAGTTCTCTTACAACAACGGCTACCAGGCCAGCTTGAAAATGGCTCCTTTCGAAGCCCTGTACGGCAGAAAGTGTCGGACACCGTTGATGTGGTCCGAGGTGGGGGAACGAACCTTTTTCGGTCTCGCCACCATTGTTGAGGCCGAAGAAAATGTCGCCAAGGTCAGGGAGAACCTGAAGATAGCTCAGAGCAGGCAGAAGAGCTACGCCGACCCGAAATGGAGAGATGTCTCGTTTGAAGTGGGGGATCATGTCTACTTGAAGGTGTCACCCCTCCGAGGTACGAAGAGGTTCCACATCAGGGGGAAGCTGTCCCCTAGGTACGTTGGTCCCTACCCTATTGTGAGTAGGGTCGGGAAGGTAGCTTACCGACTCGAGCTACCTCCGGAGCTTACCGGAGTGCATCCGGTGTTCCATGTATCCCAACTTCGGAAGTGTGTGGTCGTCGAGAAGAGAGTACCCGCTCAGGCACTCGACGTCCAGGAAACCCTGGAGTACCTGGAGTACCCGGTTAGGATCCTGGACTGGGCGGAGAAGTCGACCAGGAACTCCACCACGCGCTTCTGCAAGGTGCTATGGAGTAACCACTCCGAGCGCGAAGCCACGTGGGAGAAGGAGTCCGCGTTGAGGGAGAAATACCCTCATCTCTTTGAAACGGAGGTAACTTCTTAATCTCGGGGACGAGATTCTTGTGAGGGGGGAGTTCTGTAACATCCTTGAATTTGCGTGTATGTAAAAATTAGAGATTTCAAAAACTCGCCGTGAATTCGTGTGCTCGTGGAATCGAATAAGGATGTCTTCCGTTTTCCCTTCCCTGACTCCTAGATCTAATTTAATTCGACCAATGACTTTAGGACTTATAAAATGCTAGTGTGAGATTTTGGGTCTTCATTTGAGTTTTATTCGGGATTTTATTTGTGGGGATTCAAATTTGAATTGAAATTCAAATTTGATCCAATGATATAGCCTAACGGAAAATGGGAAATGTCACTGTGCACAGCGGGCTGCCAACCTCCCTTTCCGCCCACGGCCGCATTCGGCCCATCGGCCCGCTCAGCCATCCGCGCGCGCCGCCCGCCTACCGCGCGCCGCCCTTCGCCCACCGCCAAGTGGGGGCCGCCTCGCGTCACGCCGACGTCATCGTCGTCATCCTCCCCTTTAGCACTTTGGCCGACGCCGGCGCCAAAGTGAGGGCCGCGCCGGTCATGGCCGCCGTCGCGACGCGCCCCGCGGCCTCTCGGCGCATCCCTGCCGTCCACGTACACCCCGCGCTCCCGCCGCTATAAGAAGCCGCCGCCGCCACCCATGGCTCTCCCAACCCTAGCCGCCTCGGGGGAGTCCAATCCCCTGCCCACCTACCCGCAGCCGGAGGAGAAGGAGAAGGGCAAGAGGAGGAGGAGAACGGAGGCGCCGGAGCAAGACCGCCCGCCGCGAAGCCGAGCCGCCCGCGAGGAGGAGCCGGACCCGCGGGAGCCGGGGCACGCCCGCGACCCTCGCTTCCTCGGCTTCCTCTCCACCGCGCCGTCCTGCTTCCCCTACCAGCGCCGCCTCCTTCCTCGTCACCGCGCCGCACACCCCCTTCACCGACGCCTACACTTCGGCCAGAGGCCACCCAGGTGAGGACGCCGTCTCACCTCCCCTGTGGACGCCGCGGCCTTCGAGCCGAGGCGGAATGTTCCGCGCCCCCGCGCCGCGCGCGCCGCCGCCGGTGATGCCGGCCATCGAGCCGGCCGGGATGCCATCTTCTCGGGGTGCCACCGCCTTCGTCGACGCGCGCGCCACCCGCCTAGCCTCTCCCCTCTTGCCGTAGGACGCCGCCACCGTTCGTCGCCGCCGCGCGCGTGTCGGTGCGCCGCGTCGCGTGCGTGACCGCGCGCGTGCGCCCGTGCGAGCCACGGCACTCGCAAGCGTGCACCCCCGCACGCGTGCGCCGTAGCCTTGAAGGCAAGGCCGGGCCTTGGGCCCCTTTTTCGTGCCCACGCCGTGCTCGCCGTGCTCGCCGTGCTCGCCGCCGTGCACAGGATGGCCGTGTCGCCGTGGCCATGTAAAACGCGCGCACGGTCGCCAAAGGAAAGCACGCCGCGTTCTTGGTCGCCCTAAACACCACGCCGTGCACCCCGTCGCGTACGTGCCGACCAACCGCGGGCGCCGCGCTCGCCGCCACCCATGGCGTCGAGCCGGGCTCCGCCGTGAACGCCGCCACGACGCCCCATCGCGACCCCAACCCCGCGCTCCGCATGAGTAGCCCCGACGCGCGTGCACACCCCCGCGCACGCCGCCGCCCTTAGCGCCGCGCGCGCCCGCGCGAGTTGGGTCCCCGCGCGTCGCCGCGCCACCGCCGCACCCACGCCGGCGATGGCCGGGCGCGACGCCCACCGGCCGCCATAGCGTCCTCCGAGCCCAGCAACCCGAGGAAACCCACGTAGGCACACCTTGTTGACCAGCCACCCGAGCGCCGTGGAGTTCGTCGCCGGCGATGTCGAACCGCGCCGCCGTTGCCTTGCGGGCATTTGATCGAACACCTAGGGGACCGCCGCTTACACCGGGCCGGGCGATGCACGGTTGGCCACATGCCGGCGTGGCCACAGCCAATCCGCCCGGATCCGCCGCGGCCGCCCAACCCGTCCCACGCCCCACACGGGCGCCCACACCACACCTAGCCGCACCGCCGCCGGAGATCCGCCGCGGGCGGGCCGATGGCCGGCCGCGCGCGCCGCGGGCCGCAGGGATCCCGGCCGCATCCGCGATTCGGGGATCCCGTGCGGCCAGCCGTGTTAGGGGGGTTTAATTTATTTAAAATTCCAGAAAATTAGTGTTTGCCTTTGAAAAATCCTAGAAAATCCATTTTAACTCCAAAAATTGTGAAACCTCTTCCAGAAAATTTCTAAAATCTTAAACTCCGGGTTGGGTTGGTGTTTGATCTCTTTTGGTTCTTAAATGCTCTTATTTGGATTTAAAATTGCATTAGGACCGCTATTTATTCTTTTCCTTTCGCGCTATTAGGAGCAGCAGGAGCCGGAGAGCTGAACCAGGAGTACGACTACGCCGATGACTTCGCTGCGGAGGACTACCCGACCCCAGGTTCACGCCCGACTGATTCTGAAATACCCATTTGGCATTGCTAAGTAGTATTGCTAGTGCTTTACTTTATATATGCATGTTGATGAACCTTGCACTGCCTCTTTGTTTACCCTGTCCTTGGTTGTCCTACTACTACTATATATATGTTTATGAGAGCGTGTATATACGCCGAGCTTCGCGATGCATGTGTTGGGATGGGAATAGTGGTTCTTGGCATGTGTGGGGTAAAAACCGGCAGGAGAAGGTGTTTTGGGTACTTTGGCGGGGGTGAGCTCGAAACAACCGATCTGGGATCGGGGATAGGGGTGCACTCCTCAGTGCATCCCTCCTGTTACGGTTTTCGGAGCCTAGGTGTTGGGGTTTTACGTGCGCTTGGAGGACATGAGCTCGCCCCGGTCTGAAACCAAGTGGATTAACTTGTTTATAGGACATCGTACACACCACCCCGCCGAGAGTGGGGATAGGGCCGTGTTGAGCTCGGCAAGTGCGGAACCATACCTGCCTAGGAAGGATAGAGGGTATCTGTTGGGGAGCGGTGGAGGTGAGACCACCCTCTCAGAGCGTCTCCCGTGTGGCCACACGGGAGCATTTCACGATTCCGGTCTTGTCCTCCTCGCGGAGGGGACCGCTTTGAGGGCCGGATGCAGGGTGGGTTCGTAACTACCGAGAGTTCGCCGGTAGAATGGGCTCGGTCGGCCGTACACCGGTCGGGTACCATTCCGGGATGGGTACAGGTGTACGCACTCTGCAGAGTTGTTCGATCTATAGCTATAGCCGCGTCCTCGGTTATGGACACTGCCTAGAAGACATGTTCGTTCCTCATGTTTTGGGATTTCTACCTTCCCCCTATAGGAGAGTGTGTGGTGAGTCGTGGTTGCAGCCGGATAGAGGAGAGAGGCTCCATCTACCTCGTCGATCTGGTTGTAATCATTGAGGTGCGAGGAGAGGAAGTTCCCGCACCGACCCTAGACAGGAGTAGGAGGTGGAGACGGACCTCCTGGGTAACCAGGTGTTTCCGAGCTGTGCTGAGAGACTTGGGTTTTGGGATTATTGATGGAGATACCTTGTTTATACTCTGCTGCTGCTGCTTAGGAAACCAAAGCCGCTTCCTTGTCTACTCTCTTTTCCCTTTAGATGTTAGGCCACTTAAAGCTGCATACAGTTGGTGACGTGGACCTATCCCACTCATTGGGGATAGACTTTGGGTGTGCGGGGGTACGAGTCCGAGTTCGATCGCAACGCCGACGGATGGTACGACTGAGGGATACGTCGCTTCGCTCGAGTATGCTCGTGGCGGGAAGAATAAAGATGGAGACCCTTCTGAGAAGATAGCTACCTTTGCGTAGAATTTTCACTCTGATTCAGCCAAGAGGCTTGTATTGATGTACTCCATAATGGACTTGTAATAAATTCATGTACTATTATCTTTATGTGATGCGATGTATGACTTTGTGTATCTATCTGTGAGACGTTCTGTACGCGATAGCCACTGATCCAGGGACTATCGCGATGGTACAGGGATTCGGGTTTTCTATGAAAATCCGGGGTTTTACAGGTACTTCCTTCAGTTTATGTTGAATAATGTTAGAGGAGCAACCTCTTTTGTGGATATGCTGACTTGGCATGGTATTATATATGACTCATTCAGGGAAGTTGCAAATGTCAGGGGTTTTGTGGACACTGATAAATCATTGGATGAGTATCTATCAGAATGTGCATTGGTCAAATTTCCTTCTACTTTTCGTAGACTCTTTGCCACTATAATGATTTTTTGTGAATGTGGCAACCTACAGTAGCATTCATATAGGCTTTGGAAATCATCGCATGGGCGATGTGGTGTTAGTCATCGTCACAATAGCATTCATATAGGCTTTGGAAATTGTCACATGGACGATGTGGTGCCAGTCATCGTCTTTAGACAATTTTGATCATTGTGTATTTTTTCTGGCATGCAAGCTTTGCCGTAAAATAGGAATTGGCATATGTTGACACCCAAAATTGGCAGATCAGGATAGGTTGGTCTAACCGGTACGTCATACCCAGTTAGACCGCCATGACCAAATTCCTCAAAAGGCAATTTAGACTTCACCATTGGATAGGACTCGTCGAGTAGATCAAGATTCATATATAGAACGTCCAAATCAGAGTCCGGATAAGGGAGATATGGCTTCCGGAAGGTCTGCACGTCGCCTTAGTGTGGTTAGACCGCCTTACCCTGCCAAATATGAGTTAGGAGTTGTATTTTGACACGACTTTGTAAGGGTTTGGACTCTTAATGGGGCAAGACCTCCCCTCCATATAAATATAAAGGGTCATGGCCGATTGAAGAGATCTACAATCGAATCTATCAAACTTATCTTTTATCGTATTTACCTTTTCGCTCCTCTTTACCCTACTTTTCCAACCCTATGTTCCATTCCTCTACTACCTATATGGCATGAGAGTACATCCTAGCTGGCCTGCTGAGCCTAGGACAACCCAAGGTGTGCCTACCCCAACGGGGTCCCTCCCCGGCGGGCATTCGTTGGTTTCTCGCCGGTGAACCTGGCGACTCTGGTCTGACCGCCCTACGTGGAGGCGCTGCAAGGAGCTTCTCCGCGTGCTTGTTGGCTCCTAAAAGGCGTCAACAAGGTCAAGAAAAACATAAGCGCACATAACCGCATATAGATTGTATTACCTGTATCAAAAAAATCTCCATTGAATCGTACATATATATATCTTGTCAAGCTGCGACAAAGACGAAGGTAAGGGGAATGAACAGTTCAACTATGCAAGGAATCAAATTCTCGTAGCCTAAGAGGGGGAGGGGATGAATTAGGCAATCTTAAAACCTTAACCTATGGCTTCACTATTTTTTACACAAAGATAAACTAGAACAAACTATCTAGATGTGCAACTGAGGTTGTTCTAGTGTGAACTCCCATCACAAAACAAGATTTGCAACCAATAGCCAATCCTAGCTTGATACTACTCCAGGAAAGTAAAGGCAGGTAAAGATTGCAATAGAGTAATGCGGAAATGTAAAGAGGAATGAGAGGAAGCAAACTCTTGACACGCGATTTATCCCGTGGTATCGATAGGCACTAAGTCACCCCTAGTCCACGTTGTTGAAGCACTCACACAAGAGTATTGCGTCCCGGTCACCAAGTCTCTCCCGAGAGCACCACTTGACTCGCCACAAAGGCTCGCCACTTAGGCACTCGCCAAGCTCTCTTGGTCACCTTGATATCGCCTCCACTAAGGAGCTTATCCACTTAGGAAGGGGGTCTCCACGTCCCCGCACAAAGTGTCCTTGCCTCTCCACACCAAACTGGAGGATCGAAGACGATTGCCGGTGAGCCACTTAGGCCCCAAGGCTTCCGGCGAACCTTGTACACCTTGATTCACTCAAGAATCACCTCACAAGGTTGACACAACCTTGCACTCACTCAGCTCTAAGCTAAGCTTATCACTAAGCACACACACAAAGCGTGTACAAGTCTATGGATGAGCAATTTAGCGCTATGAATTGGATATGATCTTCTAGGTGTCTTGCACTCCTCTGCACTTCCACACAATCTAGCCACCTCAAATGGGTGAGTGGAGGGGTATAAATAGCCCAAGGCAACCAAATAGTCATTGTCTAACGGCCAGTGGAAAAGGTAGCGTCGGATGAACCGATGCTATGCTTTTTCTAGGCGTCGGTTCATCTGGTGCCCTCCACGTTACTTAGCCGTTGCAGATCTACTGACACAACTGCTCTGGCGCTATACACCGATGGTTTGTCGGATCATTCGGTGCTGAAGGACTCCTCGCCAAACCTTACTGTCCGCATCTTCGAGACCATCGGATGAACCGCTGCTCCACCATCGGTTCATCCGGTGCTGAAACTCCAGTCTTGGCACGTCTCTGTCTTGATTCAAACTGAGCGTCGAATAGATCAACGGTGTCCTCACTTAGACCATCGGTTCATCCGGTGCTACCGACTTCGCTGCTTCTCCTCTGCAATTCATCCGACACATCTAGAAACTGGACTGTCAGATCATCTGACGGTGTCAACTTCATTTTGCCTACTGCGCAGTTTACTAAGTGCACCGACGCTTCTTCCAAGGGTACCGTCGGATCATCCGACGGTGTCTTTTTCCTTCCTTTTCTTTGCGTCTTCAACTTGTCTTTGCTTCAACTTAACATACTTAACATGCAATCACTTATAGCATGTGCATGGTATGTTAACTTGTGGTATGACATGTTAACTTAGGCATGATTTGTTAACTTGTGCATGGTATGTTAACATGTGGTAACATCCATGGGACCTAGGAATGCCTACAAAGACATGCTAGACAATGTGGTTAGTCATATTACTCGTGTTAGCATGAACACCAAAATCAACTCGAACAAATGGCAAATGGGGCCATGTTCGCTACAAGCTATCTCACGGGTGTCTTTGATGACTGGATGCCCAATGAGGAGATAGTAGCAGGGCAGCAGGCAGCTGCCGAGCCTGCCTTTAGCCGAATTATAAGAGACATGACTATTTATTATTGACAAACTTGTTCAGAATATATGCAATCTATGGACAAACATTTTAAATCTACGCAACCTACAGCATATGGGGAATTTTCCTAGTCATAAATAATGATGTACATGAAAGCATAAAACATAAACATTTTACAATTAGCCATCACTAGAATGATCCTGGCAAAAAAAAAGCATTGTGTACTCAAGTTTGCGGTGCTAATCAAATCCTGTTGACCAGGTGTAGGTTTAGTGCAATGCAACTAAGCCACAAAATATGCAATGCAAGCCTGGCCGTTAGAAACAGAGATTTGCGTGAACCCAAGTTGATTTGACAAATCAATAAAATGTAACGTTATAAACAAATATTAAAGGGGTCACGGTACATAAGAGTATCTTAATATGGGCAATCCATAGGCAGCTAGCAAATCAAAACGTACAAGCAGTGAATGGGGACAAACTTCGTAACTTACACAACACTTCAGTGAGGACTGAGGATGGATATGAACAAAATAGCAGGCTGAAGGGATGATGAGCGAGCTGCCTGCCATGGAGGAGATTATCTGCAAGGGACTTATTTTTATTGCTAAGAACTATGGTTTGCATCGGGCATGGCTCGGCCATCTGATGGGTCACGCTGTCGCTGCAGCAGTAGCAGCAAATGGAAGAGGGGAGAGAACGGGGACAGGCAGGTGGGTTCACCCACGACGAACAACGGCGGAATCGCCGAATCGCGGCAGCTGGGGGTCAAATACCAAACTACAGCAGCTCCGTTCTTCATGCGATGGGTCCTTACAATGGCTATTGAATACGACATCTTACAGACCAGTACAAACACAATTCGTTGTAGGGGGCTCACCGGCAGCATCAGGCGATCCAGGGGAACCTAGCGCCGGCGGGTTATTGCAGCGTCCAGCGCGGCGTTGGTTGAACCGGCGGATACCTAGCTCCGGGGCGGCGAGGGGTCGACACGAGGGGACGACGCGAGGGGCGGAGAGGCGTCGGTTGCCACCATCCACTCGCCGCCGCTCATCTCCTTCGCATCGACGTCATGCCCCGCCGCCCCGCCCCACACCGCCCCGGACCTAGGTTTCCGCCGGCGCAACCGACGCCTCTCCGCCCCTCGCGTCGACCCCTTGCCACCCCAGAGCTAGGTATCCGCCGGTTCAAAATAACCCGCCGGCGCTAGGCAAACCCTTGTGTTTTTTGGGACGCGCGGCAAACCCTTGAGTTTTTCGGGGACGCACAGTGTGCTGTCTTTTATGCGCACGGCAAAGTATTTTTTAACCTTTAAGTATTTTTCCTTAAATTCCAAATCCAATGCTTCTCTAACAAATCTCCTAACCTTGAAATCTTTTTTCTACTCTATACATACAACATGTGATACATCATGTTAAAATTTGGTAGATTATTGTGATCCATTATATGTATGGATGCAGCAAGCCTGGAATGTCATACATCTTTACCTTTGCAGGTAAAACACCTGTTACCCTCAGTATGTTCCCGGGACAGCAACTTCAATCAATCTTGTGATTTTAACACCCTGTTTCTTTGCAATTGGTATTGTATTTGTTAAAAATTAAAATGCTGATGTAGATTCCATTCATGTTATCGATGTTTCAATGCAAGGATCTTCAATATACAAAACTTACATTTACTCAGTAGTTCTAATTTGATTCTTCAATTTTATTGAACACAATGTGTTTTCTTTTACACTTGGTCCTCTATACTTTGGATACATCATGCATATGTGATATGTGTTGTAATGGTTTGTTCTTTTTTTATCTGTATATCCAACGATTAGTGCTAGGCAGGGGCATTGGCTCTTTTTTTATTTTTTAGAAAATGGTTGCTGTACGTCTAGGGGCGAGCGCACGACAAAGACCTAATCTTTGTCGTGCGTTTATTTGGAGGCACACGGCAAATGCATGCCCACACCGTTACTGTCATCCCACCGTTAGCACCTTTATTTTGCCGCGGGCCATCTTTGATGCACGGCAAAGGGCCTTTGCCGTGCGTGCAACAAAAAGCGCATGGCAATGCGACTTTACCGTGCAAAATTCTGTCGTGTGCCCTGTCGAAAAACACACGACAAAGACTTTGTCGTGCGTTTTCGTGACTTTGTCATGTGCCCGGGGCGCACGGCAAACCCCTGTTTCACGTAGTGTATGTAGTACCCTAGGTACCGAAGCTATTCGGTACCCGAGCCCATTCGGTGCACTGGCCTGCCGCCTCCGGAGCGTGGCTCTGTCGCCAATTTCTTTCTATTTTTTATCCCACGCGCAGAATAGATCGTGGGTCATGACCACCCAACCCACCATCAACAGTCAGATTCAGTTGCCACCATCCACTCGCCGCCGCCCATCTCCTCCGCATCGACGTCGTGCCCCGCCGCCCCGCCCCACACCGCCCCGGAGCTAGGTTTCCGCCGGCGCAACCGACGCCTCTCCGCCCCTCGCGTCGACTCCTCGCCGCCCCAGAGCTAGGTATCCCCGCCGGTTCAATCAACTCCGCGCTGGACGCCGCAATAACCCGCCGGCGCTAGGCAAACCCTTGAGTTTTTTGGGACGCACGGCAAACCCTTGAGTTTGCCGTGCGTTTTCGCATAGTGCACGTCAATTTTTTTCCAAACGTCTGTCGCCCCTCGTTGACACCGAGGGAGAACCGTTAGCACCGAGGTGGGGGCAAATTTTTCTCTCTCTTTGCCGTGCGTTTTTTATAGCGCACGACAAAGTATTTTTCTCCCCTTACGCACTCCGAATAAACCAAATGTCATTCTTTTAAAAAATACTTTGCCGTGCGCTTTAATTCCGGCGCACGGCAAACTCATGTATTTGTCGTGTGCTTTCTTTTATGAGCACGACAAAGCATGTTTTAACCTTTAAGTATTTTTCCTTAAATTCCAAATCCAACGCTTCTTTAAAAAATCTCCTAACCTTGAAATCTTTTTTCTACTCTATACATACAACATGTGATACATCATGTTAAAATTTGGTAGATTATTGTGGTCATTTGCTATAATTAATTAATTAATTTCATTTCAAGGATTTTTTGAAAGAAGTCAAAATTTAACTACAAGTGATTCAAATAATAAAATAAAATGAGTGGAAAATGATATTCATGTTTATTAACTCAATTTAAGACCTTTTTTCATGAGATCAAAAGAAAATTTGAACATCTTGACTAGAAAACACGACCATTATTGTGTGTCCGAATGATTAAAAAATTCAAATAAAATTTAAAAATTATGAGATTTGTCAATATTTCATGATATCATATGTGAAGGTTATATGAAAAAATAGAATGAGTTTTGAACATGTTTTCATGTATGATGATTAGAAATCAAAACATCTCACATGAAGTTTCATAGAGTTGCGAAAGATATGATTACATTTGTAAGAGACCCGATATTCAAATAGAGTTTTGACTTGAAAACTTGTTTCTCTAAGAAATAAACAACATAACTTAACAAGTGTTAATTTTCTAAAATTTTATAAATTTATTTGATAATTTCTATTTTACAAAATTATAGAAAAATTGTTTGTCGTGTGCTAACACACGGCAAAAAATATTGTCGTGCGCCTTATTAAAAGCGCACGACAAACAAAACGACTTTGCCGTGCGTGATCCGCGGCGCACGACAAACGCTCGCGGCCCCAGCCAATCTCCCACGCACCAGGCCACCCGCACACACGTCCCCCGCACCCACGACCACCCACTATAATGGTAAAAAGTTAAATATCCCCTCCTCTCCTCTCTCTCCTACTCTCCGCCGCCCCTCCCTTGCCTCCCTACGGCACCCTCCTCTCCCGGTGTTCCTCCCTCCTCTCCCGACGCTCCTCCCTCTCTCCATGGCGGCCGGGATCCGGCGGTGCAGGCGCGCGTGCGGGGTCCCTCCCTTTCTCCACGGCGGGAGCCACCACCGACCAGCGCTGGTGTGACGCCCCAGGTTGTTAATTACCGTCATTAACGCTAATGACCGGGTCAGCCGAGTCAAACCGGCCGAACATCGGTCAAACCTTGGTCAACCTGGGTCATCACCTCGAAAACCTCGCCAATGAACCCTAATGAACCCCTTGACCAAGTCTACTCACACCCGTAATGGACCCTTGGCCAAAGACACGGTCAAACCCGGCTTAACCGTTGACGTCAGCGAATGTCGTCCGGAACTTTTGCCGCGTTCTCCACATTTCACCTAAACACTTCAAAATCTACCTTTATGAAAGTTGTCCATCTTGTTGAGGGACACAATTTCATGTAGATTGGCATTTCAAATTTTGAGTGCAAATTAGTGAAAAACTTTATCGACTGACAGTACCTCCTGTTTACCGGGGTATGGCGGCATTCAAAGTTGGCACGACGTTCCTGCAAAATCCGTCGAGAAAAACACTAGACGACCTTTATGAAAGTTGTAGGGGGTAGGTAGATCTACAACTTTCCTATTGACCACATTGTGCACTTCAGTTCAAAAGTTTGGAGATAATTGCTGTCGAACCAAGGTAAACCGCAGCAGGCGAAGCCGGAACGCGACGTCGAGCGGCGCTCTCGCGCTCCCCCGCGCACGACGCGTCCCTGCCACCTCGGCTTCCGGGCCTCGCCGCTCCTTCCCTAGGCGCGCCTTCCCTAGGCCGTGGCCCCTTCCCCATGTCGCGCGCATGCCGAGGTGCCTTGTGCCCCGCGCCGCCCGTGCAAACCGCGCTCGACCCGGCGGTCCGTCGGCCGCGTCGCCGGGCGCGCCGGCCGAGGACAGGCCGCCGTATGCGCGGGTTCACGTGGCCGAGGACGCCTTACCGCAAGTCCTGACCCTCCCCCCTGCGTGCTCGTCGCCTATAAGACCGGTTCCTCCATGCGCGCCTGAGGCCGAGCCGTCCGTCGCACACGCTCCGGCGAGCTCCTCCCTCCGAGCCATCCGCCACCAAGCCATGCACGCAGGCATAGTCACCGACCCCTAGGACACCCACCGTGCCTCGCCAAGCTCGCAGCCGAGCGCCCGCCGCGCCACGGCACCGCCCGCGGCGGCCGCCGCCGCCGGCCGCCGGTGCGCGCGCGCCCGGCCACCTCCAAGGGCCAAACAACCACCCAAACCGAGCCCCTGTGGCCCATAGACCCTCCCCCGTCCTCTCCCGGCCGAGAACGCCGGCGAGCTCGCCGGATTCCGGCGAGCCGCACCGCTGCCCGCGCCCAGGGACCACATTGCAGAGAGGTATTTCTTCTCGAGGGCTGAACTGCAAAATGGTAACTGAAACAAGATAAGGGATTTCCCTGATTTTTGTAAATTGCATAGAAAATCGTAGAAAAATCGGAAAAATGCAAAACCAATTTTGTTGGATTCGTTGTGAAATATCCTGCAACTTTTGTTATTCTTGCCTGAGCTAATTCCTGATAGCTTTTGCATGAAAAATACAAATGTGAAAAACCTAGATCTGCAATATCTCAAAAACCCTAAATCCTCTGTGTCCAATTTTTGGATATGTCGTGTGTCTTGTCATGGCTAGCTCCTGAGCCAAAAATTGCACAAAGTTATGATGTAAATCTTTTTATAAAAATGTTTTTCCATTTCTGCCAGATCTGTGCACACTGTCTTTTTATTCCAAAACACACCTCTGGTGAATTAATCACAATTTTATAATTACTAGAAATATTTATTCTTGAATTATGCTTGTTTTTCTTTAAAACTGCACAACTCAATTTTCATAACAGTTCTAGGTGTATGTGCTGCACCACTAGGCTAGTTTTGAACCATATAACATGTGTGAGAAAGTTTGGATCATTTTGTTGAGCAATTATTTTTGTGTGCATTTACCTTGTCCTTCTAGCTAGCTTTTGTCTTTTTCAAAAAGAATTAGTTTCTAGCCATCCAAAGCTCGCATGTATGTCCAATGGCTTGTTATAGGTGTTTAGTGGTTAATACACCCTTCCACTGAATTTTATTAATTAATTTCATGAATAAAAGCTATGGAAGCATTTAAAGGCTTAATAGAAATTAAGTGGGAAAAATCACCAAACCATCCTTAGTCACTTTGTGTGTGGTTGCAAATCATGTTAAAAGGCTAAATATACCCACCCACTACTGTTGGTGAAGTTAAATTAAATTAATTACATATATATGTACACAGTCACCATCAAAAAGAATTGCAAATTGTTCCTTTTTGGAAGAGTATGCTAAATGTATTCTTATCTAGGTGAATGTGTCCAACTAATATACCCCTTGATTGTCATTTATGGTTTGTAAGTGATTAAATTAAAAACCGTCAAATAAATCTTGCATTTGCATCTTCGTGTAGATCTTTCCGATGATAGACGAACGTTCGTGCCGAAAGGAGGTAACGAAGGTGCCGACAAAGAGCTGTCGTGCGTGGACGTGGCTCAATACTTGGACCCAAGTCCAGAAGGGCCCAAGGCCAACCTTTCCAGTGAAGGCAAGCCCCGGATCATTAAACCCGTCTTTTAAAATTATGCAATTATGTTTGCTATGTTTGTGCATTTACGTTTCAGGAGTTGAATTGAAACCCTAGATGCATGATCCCTAGGTACCTATGCTCTATCACTAGTATGCTAGGTCGATAGCTGCTATGCTATAGGACCCGATAGAAGTCGAGTGATGTTCGTCACTCGCGAGAATAGGTTCTTATGTTGGAATCATAAGATCGTTATAAATGAATTGCTCATGTGGTAAGAGCATGGGATTAGGCTCCGGTCCAGTGGCTTTCGTGGGCTAAGCTTTTGAACGTACTAAACATTTGCTGGGAATGGGACCGGTAAGCCTAGTACCTTAATGAGACGGCGCGGGAACTCTTCCCTACTACTCTTGAGTAATCGCCTTACCGGCTAGCTACCGGGAAGGGGGGTGTATTGTGTGAGACTGGATACTTTGCGGGGTATACCAGCTAACCTTGCACCCAAGACTGTAGGCTTTGCTCCCAACCCGAGGACTTTTGGAAACGGCCTGGGAAAGTTGTCCTTGCGGGGGCAGCCTACCGTGTGTTTGGGTTTACCTTGCAAGGTTTAAATCAATCGATTGTTCGTCTCTCACCGTTATCCGAGACTGCTTAATCAACTGGCCATGATATCCCATAATGATGGAATTCGAGGAATATTGTTGTATGGATTAATTGCTTGTCCAATTCTTGATTGAATTAGATGGCACATGTAGAAATGGTAATCAACTAGAACTTGTGGTAAAATATTGAAAGTAAGGATCTACTCTTAGTAGCTGTTCAGCAAAAGAAGCTCCACCGGCCAAAATCCTTTCATGTCTAGAGTTTGGTGATGTAGTTATCACCCGACAGTTAAGTCTTGCTGAGTATTAGTATACTCAGCCTTGCTTTAAAATTGTTGATGCAGGTGTGATTGACCGGAAGGGTGACGACAAGTGATGACATCACGGATGGCCTCCTGTGATGTTTACCGTTGCGCTAGTTATTTTATTTCCGCTGTTTTCGAACTCTGAATCTTTCCTCCATGTCAGGAACAATGGTTTGTAATAAAATGTTTAACTCATGTTGTACTCTGGACTCGCCTTCGCGTGAGTTTTAATGCATGTGTCGATCCTCTGTTCGATGTCCAAGTGATCTACCGGGCGTTAACCCGGCAACCAACGACAGGATGATACTTTACTATTGCTTAACGACCAAAGTGGATCGGTCTTAGGTGGTAGTACGGAATTTTCCTGGGCGGGTTGTCACAGCTGGTATCAGAGCGATTGCATGCACCAGAGCTTAATTAACAATCTTAATCACATGGTTTTTGAATAAAATATGCCAAGATTGTCTGATTTTCCAAAACATGTTGGTCTGTTAAGGATAAACTAGACCGAGAGGCCCTAGAGGGAATTTTTGGTTTCTTTCAGGTGGTGTATTTAACCTATGGTTTATTTTGCTAACTTCCAGCACATTACTTTATGTCAGACTTACTTTCTTGCACAACCAAACTAGATAAGCCACGTGTTTTATACGTGTGATGTACGGCATCACGGGAATTGCGAGGGTTGATGGAGTGATCCATTCCATGGATCCCATCTTCGCGTCTGTTTATGAGTTGTGTGTCGCCACGTGGTTCATACGTGTGCATTCCGCATGTCGCTCATGCGAGGCAAGGATATACTCATTCAAACGGAGGATGTCCGAGGTTGGACGCTGTCCGTGCAGCGGCTTAACGCATGGATGCCGTTTCTATAGTGAACGGTAATGTATGTGGACGCTTTCATGAGTGCTGGCATGAAAGGTTCGTTGTGTTCTGTGATCTTCTGCAGGTACACTAACCTCATTTCGTAAGTCGTTAAGTAAGCATCGACTAGATCTCGACTAGCTATTATAGGGAGATACGTGTATGTGCCACGCCACCGGCGCTAACTTCGAGTTTTGGGCTTGAATGCCATTGTAAGGATGAATAGGACATCTTGCATCATGCTAAAAGTCATGGAAGAACCTAAACTGAACTCATGTCTGCTCCCGTGCTCTCTAAGGTAAATTAGTGATAGTGTGTTTCGTCCTGTTTAGCCTCTCTAGCGTAGATGTGTTGTTCTGCATAAAATTTATTAGAGTTGTTGCTTAGATTGCTGCCCTCGTCTGAGAATCCTTTGTCTAGGTGATCTGTATCTAGGTTTCTCCAATCTAATCTAGTTTCTGCTCACCAAAGTTCGTGATCATAACTTAGGTCTACCGCAAGTTATGCTCGGTTAGTCAACCCTTGTTTGCTATCCTCCTAGAACCTTTGAAATCTTGCCTGGTTAAGCACCTTCCCTAATCTTCTGGCCCAACCTTGCGTACTCATCTTGAGTCTCATAACCTTGCTAAGTTGCTACGCAAATTTGAGAAGTGTTGGACTCTGGTTTGAGTTAGGAAGTTCGGCTTCCGATTACCAGAACCTTGTACCATTTGGTATGCCTGCTCGTTCGAGTTCAGCATACGTTGGATTTTAGTGTACATAATTACCCTATACCTTAACCCTACCCTTATTCGTGGATCGAGTTACCCTTGTACACTCGCACCCGACTAATTCTCACTTTTGTCGTTACGTCCAGATGGACCACACTGGCTCTACGTCGGTTGATGAGGAATCATGGACTCTCGTGAACTACCTCAAGGAGGGTGGTTTTCCTGCACTTTTGTGGGACACCCTGAAGGACTTTGGGTACACCACTTACCCAGAGTACTCGACACGTGAGGTCATGACCACAGGCCAACTCCTTCGTTGTGAAGTGAAGGTGAAGATTTCAGAGTGCCCAACCAATCTTGCTTGGGAAGAGTGGGAGTGTAAGGCACAAGGGCAAAACTTGTCCGACGCTGTGCAGAAGGCTGCTCTCGAAGCACTCACCACTTTCTGTGGGAAGCACCCGTACAAGATAGCCAACTCTGCAGCTAAAGTAATTCCGGTACCCGAGCGACACATTGTACCTGGTGGCGAACGTGAAACTATCCTTCCAGCCCAGAGCAACCCTCACTATAGTCCTGACCTTGTCACCTCAGTCCGCTTTTCAGAAGCTATGTATGACACCTACCGACGGATGGTGGGAGAAAGTGTATTCTATAGACACCAAATCTATAGATACAAAGTTAAAGAAATGGAGTGTACAGCTCAAGCGTTGAAGGAAGCCCGAGCAATGATAGCTACCCTCAGGAAGGAAAGACGCAAGGACAAGGCAAAGATTCAAGAATTGAGTGAGATCATACACGAGCATAATTTCTTGTTGCAGCATAACGACCAGTATATGCTGGAACTGGAAAATCAACTGGAAGCTATAGCCGTTCCACCCCCAGAACCTGTCATTCCTGACCTAGAGGGAGAAGAAGATGTTGAGGATATCCAAGGAGAATCGGGAATAGAATCTGGACCCGAATCACCATAACCCTCAGTGTGGAAGACCCAACCCTAGGAGGTTGGTCCATTGGAAATAAAAATTCTGAGTCGCAAGAGTGTAGTGTTGTAAGGAACCCCAGTGTACCATAACCGCGTTCAGTTAGCTATTACGATTGGTTGAACTAGGAACCTTGTTGTTGTAGCTAGTCTGCATTGTAATTCCAACTGTTGTTGGTAATTCTGAAACCCCTCAGCGATGTAATGCCTTGCTTAAACATCTCTTTCCGTAATGATCTTTGTAAGGCATTATTTATGCTAGTTGTGATCAATCAAGTCCCATGCTCCACGAATTTCGTACCAATCAAAGATCCAATCGACTCCTCAATCCTGTACTTATTCTTGTCAGTCTTGCTCAAAACCTCGTGATTTAAATTAAAATGTTGCTTTTGAGCATGCACTGCATCGCATATGCATTTGGGAAGTTCGGGTATGCTAACGTGCATCCACATGAAAACTCCGTACTCCTACTCTACCCCTCTTGATTGGCGAAGATGTTGTCCCATAGCCAAAGGTGCCGCGACGGAACCTAGGGTATCGGGTGTGCTACAGCCACACGACTGCCACTAGGAGCGCGCTAGGTATCTTGGCTGTGAGAAAGCGACTCGCCACTCGGATCCCCTCTCTGCTTTGATTGCCCTTGCAATCACTAACTCATCATATGGGTAGCCGAGTCATCCTAACGTGCATCATGAGCACCATACCGCATGAGCATGTGCATAGTGCCTTCACGAGCATGTTCATCGCCTCAACATTAAAAATTTTCACACCTTAAAAACAATGAGTTGTCAAAACCCCAAATTTACGAAGTAAGTAAAGGTGTGAGAAAGATTGTTTTGAAGTTCCCACTTGAAGTCATCTTTCGTACAAGAAATTATGGAGCTCTTTTAGTGGCCTTCCTTTTTCTTCGTAATGGTCTTTCGTGAAATCTCTGTTGAATTGGTCCCTTGCCGTGAATCACGACGACCTGGTCGTATCTATTCCCTTCCTGCTAGCCAAGTGGAAGCATTAGACGTAGAAATTCTCTTGAGCAGTCAAGGTTCTCGAATAGTCAATATGGATAAATCATCCATCGTGTATTCATTCTTGGTCCGTGCTCGTAACCTTCAAATCCTCAGAAGCGAGCAAGGAAGTACACCCAGGATTGATCAAGCTTTTTGGCTACGCTTCTCTTTGTTGCTATCGCAAACGTAAAGCGTTGTACACTGCACTTTCTCGTTCTTCTCCCCACCGCGATCGGTTCTTTAGCCCGTTGGACCTCATCTGCGTTAGTGTCATGACCGTACGACGCCATGACGTCGCTCTGCCATCAATTTCCGCAACCGTTTTCACGACGCCGAGACCCCACGAGCTGACCTTGTTGAGCTCCGTGTCATCTACACCAGATACCCGAATGGTTAAACGACCGTTACGGCCCCGCAGCGGGTATAAAAGGGAACCCTTACCCAGAACCGCCAATGCGAAAGCTCCATTTCCATTCAAGCTCGGCATCGCCACCGCTCTTGTTTTGCCTCCAGCTAGCCTTGGCCACTTTGCCACTAGAGCATCTCCCCCATCTATTCATCCTTCCTGAGCAAGCTGTTCTCCGTGTTCGTCCCCGACGTCGAGGAGAAGCTCAGAGTAGACCGAAAGAAGAATTCAAGCCAAGCTGCCACTCATGACTCCGTCTTCGGAAGAGCTCGAGTCGTTTTGCTGGACGTTGATAGGGATGTATCTCTGTATCGTAGGCGGACTATGTCTGCTAATAGCTGTGCATGTGCACATTCATCGTCTGCTTCCTCATGAACGGCGATGAGGTAGTAAGGGAACGCACCTTGCACCCTTTGTTTCATCTGCATTCCCGACTATGGGAAGTGTAAGTAAAGCCTTGTCGATTGGAGTACTTGTGACTGTTGATGTCCGATTCACATTACTTACTGTGAACGAGTCTCGTAGAGTATGTTTGAATTATGAGTTTCTGAGCGAGATTCTGAACATGTATTAATTCGGGACTTCAAATTTTCAGATGTTCAGACCGGCACAGAATAACCCTAGTGGTTTTGATGCATCGAGTAGTGGTGATCTATCGCTACCACCACCAACGACGCTGACCGAAGCTTTCGTAGCAGCGCATACCGAGGTGTTGTGCCAGCTCCTGCAGGCACAACAGCAAATGGCTCAACAACTACAACAAATACCGCCGATGCAACCGAAGCTTCAACCTTCCAAGCCCCGTTCACCCGAAGTACCTACCCAGAGTGACATAAGCGCCATTGTCGGCGCAACTCAACTGTTGGAAGGGCAGAATTCCATGCTAAACCAGATGGTGTTCGATATTATCCAAGGATGTTATGGGAAACCATCTCAAAATGGTTTGGCAGACAGCCTCTCTCAGTCCGTATCTGCCTCTATGGCCGAACAAGCCCGTTTGTTCAATCTGTTGGAGGAGTATGTTAAAAAGACCCACCCCAGGCCTCCGACTCAATATTACCACCTTCTCGACTACCAATGGATCTTAGAGCAGAAGATAGGGCAAATCGAGACAACAAACGAGTATTATCCGAGATAGATGTAAGTGAGTGGGAAATTACCTGTAAGGAGACTCGTCCGCGTGAGGGCAAACAGAGATGTGACACTAGCAAGGCCACTCAACTCCCTGCTAGTGCAACGCGTTCGCGAGCCACGAAGTGTAAAAGGAAAAAGGAGAGGAAGAGGACCCGCCTTATTAAGAAAGCCCAGCAACAAATCTCCAAGCCCGGAGAGTTTCCACCCAGTTTGTGTCACAATTGTAGACAACCCGGGCATTATAGACATAATTGCCCAAATCGCCAACATCAGGATCAGAACCTCGGAGCAGCTAAGTGTGCTCACGGCGAGAAACCGATTTTTCAAGGAAAGCCAGACCGGCTTAACTCCATGTGTAACACCTCTACGCACAAATTTCTTCCCCACCTCCTCTTGCAATTTCGAATCTTGGGACGAGATTCTTCTTAAGGGGGGTAGGCTGTGACGCCCCAGGTTTTTAATTACCGTCATTAACGCTAATGACCGGGTCAGCCGAGTCAAACCGGCCGAACATCGGTCAAACCTAGGTCAACCTGGGTCATCACCTCGAAAACCTCACCAATGAACCCTAATGAACCCCTTGACCAAGTCTACTCACACCCGTAATGGACCCTTGGCCAAAGACACGGTCAAACCCGGCTTAACCGTTGACGTTAGCGAATGTCATCCGGAACTTTTGCCGCGTTCTCCACATTTCACCTAAACACTTACCTTTATGAAAGTTGTCCATCTTGTTGAGGGACACAATTTTCATGTAGATTGGCATTTCAAATTTTGAGTGGAAATTAGTGAAAAACTTGATCGACTGACAGTACCTCATGTTTACCAGGGCATGGCGGCATTCAAAGTTGGCACGACGTTCCTGCAAAATCCGTCGAGAAAAACACTAGACGGCCTTTATGAAAGTTGTAGGGGGTGGTTAGCTCTACAACTTTCCTATTGACCACATTGTGCACTTCAGTTCAAAATTTTGGAGATAATTGTTGTCGAACCAAGGTAAACCGCAGCAGGCAAAGCCGGAACGCGACATCGCGCGGCGCTCTCGCGCTCCCCCCCCCCCCCCCGCGCGCGCGGCGTCGTGCCACCTCGGCTTCCGGCCTTGCCGCTCCTTCCCGAGGCGCGCCTTCCCTAGGCCGTGGACCCCTTCCCCATGCCGCGTGCATGCCGAGGTGCCTTGTGCCCCACGCCGCCCGTGCAAACCGCGCTCGACCCGGCGGTCCATCGGCTGCGTTTGCCAGGCGCGCCGGCCGAGGACAGGACACCGTACGCGCGGGTTCACGTGGCCGAGGACGCCTTACCGTGAGGCCTGACCCTCCCCCTGCGTGCTCGTCGCCTATAAGGCCGGTTCCTCCCTGCGCGCCTGAGGCCGAGCCGTCCGTCAAACGCCTTCGTTCTCCATGGACGCGCTCCGGCGAGCTCCTCCCTCCGAGCCATCCGCCACCAAGCCATGCACGCAGGCATAGTCACTGATCCCTAGGACACCCACCGTGCCTCGCCAAGCTCGCGGCCCGAGCGCCCGCCACGCCACGCACGCCCCCGCGGCGGCCGCCACCGGCCCGGCCGCCGGTGCGCCGCGCGCCGCCGCCTCCAAGGGCCAAACAACCACCCAAACTGAGCCTCTGTGGCCCATAGACCCTCCCCCCCGTCCTCTCCCGGTCGAGAACGCCGGCGAGCTCGCCGGATTCCGGCGAGCCGCACCGCTGCCCGCGCCCAAGGACCACATTGCAGAGAGGTATTTCTTCTCGAGGGCTGAACTGCAAAATGGTAACTGAAACAGGATAAGGGATTTTCCAGATTCTTGTAAATTGCATAGAAAATCTTAAAAAATAGGAAAAATGCAAAACCAATTTTTTTGGATTCATTGTGAAATATCCTGCAACTTTTGTTATTCTTGCCTGAGCTAATTCCTGATAGTTTTTCCATGAAAAATACAAATGTGAAAAACCTAGATCTGCAATATCTCAAAAACCCTAAATCCTCTGTGTCCAATTTTTGGGTATGTTGTGTGTCTTGTCATGGCTAGCTCTTGAGCCAAAAATTGCACAAAGGTATGGTGTAAATCTTTTCATAAAAATGTTTTTCCATTTCTGCCAGATTTGCATAAATGATTTTTCTAGCTAAACATAATTAGGTTTTTGCAACCAACTTTTGCAAACTGTCTTTTTATTCCAAAACACACCTCTGGTGAATTAATAACAATTTTATAATTACCAGAAATATTTATTCTGGAATTATGCTTGTTTTTTTTAAATTGCACAACTCAAGTTTCATAATAGTTCTAGGTGTATGTGCTGCACCACTAGGCTAGTTTTGAACCATATAACATGTGTGAGAAAGTTTGGATCATTTTGTTGAGCAATTATTTTTGTGTGCATTTACCTTGTCCTTCTAGCTAGCTTTTGTCTTTTTCAAAAAGAATTAGTTTCTAGCCATCCAAAGCTCGCATGTGTGTCCAATGGCTTGTTATAGGTGTTTAGTGGTTAATACACCCTTCCACTGAATTTTATTAATTAATTTCATGAATAAAAGCTATGGAAGCATTTAAAGGCTTAATAGTCATTAAGTGGGAAAAATCACCAAACCATCCTTAGTCACTTTGTGTGTGGTTGCAAATCATGTTAAAAGGCTAAATGTACCCACCCACTACTGTTGGTGAAGTTAAATCAAATTAATTACATATATATGTACATAGTCACCATCAAAAAGAATATCTAATAAAGAATTGCAAATTGTTCCTTTTTGGAAGAGTATGCTAAATGTATTCTTATTTAGGTGAATGTGTCCAACTAATACACCCCTTGATTGTCATTTATGGTTTGTAAGTGATTAAATTAAAAACCTTCAAATAAATCTTGCATTTGCATCTTCGTGTAGATCTTTCCGATGATAGGCGAACGTTCGTGCCGGAAGGAGGTAACGAAGGTGCCGACAAAGAGCTGCCGTGCGTGGACGTAGCTCAAGACCTGGACCCAAGTCCAGAAGGGCCCAAGGCCAACCTTGCTAGTGAAGGCAAGCCCCGGATCATTAACCCCGTCTTTTAAAATTATGCAATTATGTTTGCTATGTTTGTGCATTTACGTTTCAGGAGTTGAATTGAAACCCTAGATGCATGATCCCTAGGTACCTATGCTCTATCACTAGTATTCTAGGTCGATAGCTGCTATGCTATAGGACCCGCTAGAAGTCGAGTGATGTTCGTCACTCGCGAGAATAGGTTCTTATGTTGGAATCATAATATGTTTATAAATGGATTGCTCATGTGGTAAGAGCATGGGATTGGGCTCCGGTCCAGTGGCTTTCGTGGGCTAAGCTTTTGAACGTACTAAACATTTGCCGGGAATGGGACCGGTAAGCCTAGTACCTTAATGAGACGGCGCGGGAACTCTTCCCTACTACTCTTGAGTAATCGCCTTACCGGCTAGCTACCGGGAAGGGGGGTGTATTGTGTGAGACTGGATACTTTGCGGGGTATACCAGCTAACCTTGCACCCAGGACTGTAGGCTTTGCTCCCAACCCGAGGACTTTTGGAGACGGCCTGGGAAAGTTGTCCATGCTGGGGCAGCCTACCGTGTGTTTGGGTTTACCTTGCAAGGTTTAAATCAATCGATTATCGGCCTCTCACCGTTATCCGAGACTGCTTAATCAACTGGCCATATTATCTCATAATGATGGAATTCGAGGAATATTGTTGTATGAATCAATTGCTTGTCCAATGCTTGATTGAATTAGATGGCACATGTAGAAATGGTAATCAACTAGAACTTATGCTAAAATATTGAAAGTAAGGATCTACTCTTAGTAGCTGTTCAGCAAAAGAAGCTCCACCGGCCAAAAGCCTTTCATGTCTAGAGTTTGGTGATGTAGTTATCACCTGACGGTTAAGTCTTGCTGAGTATTAGTATACTCACCCTTGCTTTAAAATTGTTGATGCAGGTGTGATTGACCGGAAGGATGACGACAAGTGATGACATCACGGATGGCCTCCTGTGATGTTTACCGTTGCGCTAGTTATTTTATTTCCGCTGTTTTCGAACTCTGAATCTTTCCTCCATGTCAGGAACAATGGTTTGTAATAAAATGTTTAACTCATGTTGTACTCTGGACTCGCCTTCGCGTGAGTTTTAATGCATGTGTCAATCCTCTGTTCGATGTCCAAGTGATCTACTGGGAGTTAACCCGGCAACCAACGACATGATGATACTTTACTATTGCTTAACGACCAAAGTGGATCAGTCTTAGGTGGTAGTACGGTATTTTCCTAGGCGGGTTGTCACAGCTGGCCTGGCCTTCCCCATGCGCGACCGGATCCCCAAGGGCCGCGCAGTCGGCTCCACATGCGCGGCTGGCCCCCAAGGGCAACACGGTCATCTCCTCATGCATGGCCGTCCCCCAAGGCTGATGGTGGATCTACGACATCCACCCCTCCTCCTTCAGGTGGCGGACCCCGACCTCCTGGCGGCGGTGGCGGCGGATCCACGACTTCCAACTCCTCCTCTTTCAGGCGGCGGGCCCAATCTCCTGGCAGCGGCGGATCCACGGCATCAAGCTCCTCCTTTAGGCGGTGGACCCGACCTCCCGGCGGCGGCGATGGCGGATCCACAACGTCCAGCTCCTCCTTCAGGCACCTGTGTGTGGTATGCGGCCTCTTACCCATCTCATTTTTCCATGCATTCAACATTAAGATGACTTAGATATGTTTAATTAGGTGATGTATGAACTCTTTACCCCCAGCAATGCATCTGCTGTCTATAGCTATTTGTGTTATCCAGTTATGGTATAATATGATTGATTCGGTGTATTGGCAACTTTTATGTTAGCATAGATGAATTATCTGGGTGCTATACCTCAATTTGTCTTCCTGTCCAGTGACACCCGCTCTGGGCTAATTGGTGTCTACGAAGACAACATATGAATCAGTATAATACAAAGTATGTACATTTTCTTTTCACAATCCTGTGATAGATTGACAATGTTAGAAATAATCTTGATTCTCATATGTATCAGCATGTTTAAATTCCATTTTGCATGTAGTATGTAGTGTTGCTTAGTAGATCACAAACTAGTTGTTGTATATGTGAGATACATATACATGATAGGCTCTGGTTCAGCTCGTGACGAGGTGCCGATGTGATGTGACTCGGACGTCTCACTTGAGAAAGAAAGAGGGAGTGATTCCTACCAAAGAGAAGATCAACACTTGTGCCTGTGAGTGAGCGATCCTAACAGACAACTTCAGTTACCTATGCATTGGGCACAACACATAATAACATTTTTGCTTATTCAATTAAAAGTAAGCCATGTACTATTTTTTTGAATTACCAATAACAACTAATGTGCAAGTGTTCTTCTGTCAGATTGTCCTACCTGCAACAATTTACAGCCATAAAGAAAAAGAAAGACAATTCTAAATATCCACCATTAGAATCACTCTAAGGTAAAAGCTCCAAAAGTAAAGACTTGCACATGATATTCAGGATATAAGGTCAGCATAGATGAATTATCTAAGTGTTATACTGTTTCATTTAGTAATTGGGAAACTAACATGAATAATGCCATCATCTTACACAGTTTTATTCAAGAAAATAAATGAGGGAGTTGGAATTTAGATTTTTTGTATTGGTCATATTATGATAGTGATATGCCTCTAGTAAAGGCACAAGAGCATGTGGCTTATTTCAAACATGATGATCATGTCCATATAACAGATTGCGCAAAACAGTGCTTTCCAGTTATTTCCAGGTGTGGAACCTTGTAGATATGAAGTCCATATTATTCAGGTAACCTACCTTGATGAGAAAAATGATAAAACTAGTAATAAAACCACTTACTTTCACCTTGAAGGATCGTGGCCGCAATTCTTTCCTTATTTCAACTATCTTTCGTCCCTCATTATTTAATCTCATTGCCATTATATGTATGGATGCAGCAAGCCTGGAATGTCATACATCTTTACCTTTGCAGGTAAAACACCTGTTACCCTTCGTATCAACTTCAATCAATCTTGTGATTTTAACATCCTGTTTCTTTGCAATTGGTATTGTATTTGTTAAAATTAAAATGCTGATGTAGATTCCATTCATGTTATTGATGTTTCAATGCAAGGATCTTCAATATACAAAACTTACATTTACTCAGTAGTTCTAATTTGATTCTTCAATTTTGTTGAACACAATGTGTTTTCTTTTACACTTGGTCCTCTATACTTTGGGTACATCATGCTTATGTGATATGTGTTGTAAAGGTTCGTTCTTTTTTATCTGTATATCCATCGATTAGTGCTAGGCAGGGGCATTGGCTCTTTTTTTTTATTTTTTAGAAAATGGTTGCCGTGCGTCTAGGGGCGAGCGCACGACAAAGACCCAATCTTTGTCGTGCGTTTTATTTGGAGGCGCACGGCAAAGGCATGCCCACACCGTTACTGCCGTCCCACCGTTAGCACCTTTATTTTGCCGCGGGCCGTCTTTGACGCACGGCAAAGGGCCTTTGCCTTGCGTGCAACAAAAAGCGCACGACAATGCGACTTTACCGTGCAAAATTCTGCCGTGTGCCCCGTCGAACGCACGACAAAGACTTTGTCGTGTGTTTTCATGCCTTTGTCGTGTGCCCGGGGCGCACGGCAAATCCCTGTTTCCTGTAGTGTATGCAATACCCTGGGTACCGAAGCTATTTGGTACCCGAGTCCATTCGGTGCACCGGCCTGCCACCTCCGGAGCGCGGCTCTGTCGCCGATTTCTTTCTATTTTTTATCCCACGCCCGGAATAGGTCGAGAAATTTGCTGTTATGACTCTCCAAACAATGCGCTTTGCTATTATAGGACTCCTAACGTGGACATCGTTATAATAAGATTCTAAACAATGAGACCTTGTTATTATAGGATTTTAGCTTCCTTTAATCAGATTTCTCCAAGAAATAGATGTATTTGGACATGAAGTGCCAGTTTTGCCCCTAACTTTTTTTACACCGTACGTACGTATGATCTATCTCTCGCGAGATCCCGGACTCCGCGCAATCCAATCATCGCAGACGCATGCCACCGCCGTCGCTCTCCTGTCGCCATGGAGACGCCCGTGGAGGATCCACCATCGCCGCCGCACCTCCATCAGCCGCCGCCGGCTGTCCATCCCCCAACCTCTCCCTGGCCGATTCGTCCAAGGGCCAGCGACGCCCTAGACGTCCTCACGACGGGCGTCCAAGGGCAGGAGGCCGCCCCGGTCGCCGACATCCAGCGCTTGGCCGGCCCGAACACCGCACCGGGGCACTCGGACAACGTCCGCCGCCCGGCCGCCGCGCTAGGGCACCGGGCCGCACCGACCACCGACGTCCCGGCGCCCGGCCACCGTGCTAGGGCACTTGGCCATCGCTCCGCCGCCGAAGTCCGGTGCTCGGTCGACGCGCTAGGGCACCCGGCCACCCCCGCCGCCGACGTCCACCGCGTAGCCGCCGCCCCCGGTGCACTAGCCGCCCCGCCGCCGCCCCTGGTGCACTGGCCGCCCCGGCCGCCGCCCCCTATGCACTTGCCTCCCCGTCCGCCACCCCTTGTGCCATGGCCATGCCATCTTGTGCCCTGGATGCGCAGGACGTGGTGGTCGATGGCGCTAGCCCTACCGACGCAAGTGTTGTAGCCCTAGCAAGATCATTGATGCCCACTGTTCCTCATCCGGCAACTGAATACAATCTTCCAGTGCTTGATGTGCAAAGGTATTGACCCTAACGATTTCTGTTGTTTCTTATCAAGATAGCAGAAAGTAAACATCGCTTGTGCTTGTTTATAGGTCCCTAGTAGATGATGTGGAAAATATAGAAAGTGTTGATTGGTCTACCCTTCAGATAGTGGAAACACATGATGATGAAGGTCGTATTGATGTTATTAGTGAGAGTCAGATGTGTGAGCTTTTAGGTTTGGCAGATAAGGTCACAACAAATATACCTGCCCGACGGTTTGATTGCCGAATGGATGTAGAGGGGGATATTGATGGTGCTGCCATTCCTACTAGTGATGTCGTACCATGTGAGGTTGTCATTTCATATGATAAGAACAATCCATCAATGGAGGTAGGAACACTGTACCCAACAATGGATGAGTTCAAGCTGGCTGTGCGGCAATTTGCCATCAACAATGAGTTCAATTTAGGAGTTGAGAAATCATGTAAGACGATATACAGGGCTTATTGCAAGTCTGGTGACGAAGATCGCCCTTTCCCTTGGAGGATAAATGGGAGAAAGCATAATACTCAAGCCACTACGGAGGTGAATATTTTCTACTTCATTAGTTGTACATGTACCATGTTATATAAAATAATATTAACCTCATTGATTTTTTTTATTTTGCAGGTAACAGTCTTAGTCGATGAGCACTCATGTATGTCCAGCATGAGGCAGACAAATACAACTCCAAGTTGCAAATGGGTGGCTAGCAAGGCTGAAAGTATCCTCAGAGAAGATCCACATATTGGTGCAACAGAACTGCAAAAGCGGCTAGAGAGAGAGAGCACAAGTGTGAAATTGCATATGACACTGTATGGCGGAGTAAAGAAAGGGCTCTTGATGAGGTTTATGGAAAATGGTCAGAAAGTTTTGAGCTATTGTATAGGTGGAAGGCTGAGGTAGAGAAGCGAAGCCCCGGGAGTGTTGTTGAGGTTGACACATTTAAGGAGGAAGGTCAAGTATATTTTCGTCGTTTCTTCTGTGCTCTTAAACCATGCATTGATGGTTTCTTGGAAGGTTGTAGGCCTCATTTGAGCATAGATGCTACAACACTTAATGGAAGGTGGAATGGTCAGTTGGCCGCAGCTGTAGCAGTTGATGGTCACAATTGGATGTACCCAGTCGCTTATGGATTCATACCTTCTGAAACAAAAAAGATTGGACTTGGTTCATGGAACAACTAAAGAAGGCTATAGGTGATCCTCCACTGCTTGCTATTTGTTCTGATGCTTGCAAGGGTTTGGAGATTGCAGTGAAGACCACATTCCCAAATGCAGAGCAAAGAGAATGCTTTTATCATATGGTAAAAATTTTTCAGAAGCATTATAAAGGGTTTGGCCAAATATATCCTGCAGCAAGGGCTTATAGAGAGGACATATTCTATGAGCATATTGCAAAAATGGTAAGGGCTTGTTCGCTTCCGTGGGATTCAATCCGGTCGGAATAATAAATGTATGGAGAAAATTGTGATATGGACTCGGATTTATTCCGGATCATAAATTAATTTACCAATCATGATAGGAAGAACAAGAGACCGTAGAGCCGGATTGGTTCCACACCTCTTGACTAGTGGATTGATTCCAAGCCTTTTGGTGTACCTATCATGAGCAAATTAATTTTCGACCCAGAATAAATCCGAATCTCTTATAGTAACTATCATGATTTTCTTGTTGTATTTATCCATTCCAATCGGAATCGATCCCGTGGAAACGAATGAGGCCTAAGTGAGTCAGCAGCCGCAGTGGAATGGTTAAAGACCAATCACAAGATACTATGGTATAGGTGTGGTTTCAATCCAGAAATTAAATGTGACTACATAACTAGTAATATTGCTGAGTCATTTAATAACTAGATTAGAGACCATAAAGACTTACCTGTTGCTGACCTTGCTGATAAGATCAGAGAAAAGATCATGGTACTGTGGAACAAGAGAAGAAATATGGCATATAGGCTACCTGAAGGGAGGATACTTCCAGCTATTATGGTTCAGCTACGGGCAAATACTAGAGGGTTGGGACACTTGAGAATTGTACCATGTTCTAATTGGAGTGCAGAGGTGTGGGATCATAGCCACAGAGTCGAGCGGCATATTGTCAAGTTACACCAAAGGACTTGTTCTTGTCTTGAATGGCAGCACACGGGTAAACCATGTCAACATGTGTTGGCTTATGCAACCCGCCAACGGGGAGTTGATCTAGAACAGTTTGTGCATGAGTACTACTCAGTGAATAGGTTCAGGGCTGCTTATGGAAGAGAGATTGAGCTGATGTTAGATAAAACACAATGGCCACAAGTTGACCTGCCATTTTCATTTGGAGCACCTCTTGGTAAATTACCCGTTGGAAGACGTAGGAAACTTAGAATGAAGGCATGGAATGAAGGCGGACACAAGAAGAAAGGTTCCAAAAATGGTGAAATTACCAATGCTAGTCATAATAATACTGCTCCAACAAATGAAAAGGGAAAGAAGAAGGTTAGAGGACCTATGACTTGCATACAATGTGGACAGCAAGGTCACAGGCAAGCTAGTGCCAAGTGCCCACTAAATGGGACGAAGAAAAAGAGGTAGGAACTGATTTTATTTATCAAGAATCTTGAATGAAAATTCCAATATTAATTTATTTGACTACTTGTAGGAAGCATAGACAGCCTAGAAAGGATGTTGCAAAACAAACATTAGCAGAACCTAACACCCCACGAAGGCTGATTAGAGAAGAAATACTACGGGATAGCCAAGGAAGAATCACTAGAAGGTAAGGAATATTAACACAATTACTGTTATCTAAGTATCTAAGTCGTGTTTCATTTTTTCTAAGCACAATTACTATACATTATTTTTTTTAAGCATCTAAGATGTGTATCGTTTTTTTTGCAGCAAGCTTGCAATGTTATTAGGAGAGGGCACGTCTTCACAACCGACAACACTAGTCCTGTGAGGATGTCTCTTGCCGCACCACCAAAAAAGATGACTCCAAAAAGAAAGCTACACGTTGGATGATTGAATTATTTTAGTTGTGATGAGATGTAAACTCATAATTTATTTTCTATGTCTTGGATCTAGTTTGGAACTAAATTATGGGTTTTTGAGATGAACTTGCTTATGTTGCGGTCATGGTTTGATGAGATGAACTCGTTTGTGCTAAATTCATGGTTTTATATATGTATCATTTACAATTATGTATATTTATATATGCATTTTGGTACATGCACCGGCCGGCCGCCCCCGAGCGCCGGCCGGCAGAGCATGTGGCGGCCGGTGCACCGGGGGCGGCGGCTTCGCGGTGGACGTCGGCGGCCGCGGTGGCCGGGTGCCCTAGTGTGTCGACCGGGCGGCCGGACGTTAGCGGCCGGAGGCCGCGGCCTGTGTGCCCTAGCACGACGGCCGGGCGCCGGACGTCGGTGGCCGGTGCGGCCGGGTGCCCTAGCGCGGCGGCCGGGCGCCGGACGTTGGACGAGTGCCCTGGCGCGGCGTTCGGGCCGGCCAGGCGCTGGATGTCGGTGACCGGGGCGGCCTCCTGCCCTTGGACGCCCGGTGTACGGTGTTAAAAAAAGTCAGGGGCAAAACTGGCACTTCATGTCCAAATACATGTATTTCTTGGAGAAATCTTATTAAAGGAGGCTAAAATCTTATAATAACAAGGTCTCATTGTTTAGAATCTTATTATAACGATGTCCACGTTAGGAGTCCTATAATAGCAAAGCGCATTGTTTGGAGAGTCATAATAGCAAATTTCTCGATCTATTCCGGGCGTAAGAAATTGGCGACAGAGCCGCGCTCCGGAGGTGGCAGGCCGGTGCACCGAATGGACTCGGGACCGAATAGCTTCGGTACCAGGGTACTGCATACACTACAGGAAATAGGGGTTTGCCGTGCGCCTCGGGCACACGACAAAGGCACGAAAACGCAAATAAAACGCACGACAAAGATTGGGTCTTTGTGGTGCGCTCGCCCCTAGCGCACGGCAACCATTTTTTTAAAAAAAATAAAAAAAAGAGCCAATGCCCCTGCCTAGCACTAATCGCTGTATATACAGATAAAAAAAGAAGGAACCATTACAAGACATATCACATAAGCATGATGTATCCAAAGTATAGAGGACCAAGTGTAAAAGAAAACACATTGTGTTTAACAAAATTGAAGACTCAAATTAGAACTACTGAGTAAATGTAAGTTTTGTATATTGAAGATCCTTGCATTGAAACATCAATAACATGAATGGAATCTACATCAGCATTTTAATTTTTAACAAATACAATACCAATTGCAAAGAAACATGGTATTAAAATCACAAGATTGATTGAAGTTGTTGTCCCGGGAACATACTGAGGGTAACAGGTGTTTTACCTGCAAAGGTAAAGATGTATGACATTCCAGGCTTGCTGCATCCATACATATAATGGCAATGAGATTAAATAATGAGGAACGAAAGATAATTGAAATAAGGAAAGAATTGCAGCCACGATCCTTCAGGGTGAAAGTAAGTGGTTTTATTACTAGTTTTATCATTTTTCTCATCAAGGTAGGTTACCTGAATAATATGGACTTCATATCTACAAGGTTCCACACCTGGAAATAACTGGAAAGCACTGTTTTGCGCAATCTGTTATATGGACATGATCATCATGTTTGAAATAAGCCACATGCTCTTGTGCCTTTACTAGAGGCATATCACTATCATAATATGACCAATACAAAAAAAATCTAAATTCCGACTCCCTCATTCATTTTCTTGAATAAAACTGTGTAAGATGATGGCATTATTCATGTTAGTTTCCCAATTACTAAATGAAACAGTATAACTCTTAGATAATTCATCTATGCTGACCTTATATCCTGAATATCATGTGCAAGTCTTTACTTTCGGAGCTTTTACCTTAGAGTGATTCTAATGGTTGATATTTAGAATTGTCTTTCTTTTTCTTTATGGCTGTAAATTGTTGCAGGTAGGACAATCTGACAGAAGAACACTTGCACATTAGTTGTTATTGGTAATTCAAAAAAAAGTACATGGCTTACTTTTAATTGAATAAGCAAAAATGTTATTATGTGTTGTGCCCAATGCATAGGTAACTGAAGTTGTCTGTTAGGATCGCTCACTCAGAGGCACAAGTGTTGATCTTCTCTTTGGTAGGAATCACTCCCTCTTTCTTTCTCAAGTGCGACGTCCGAGTCACATCACATCGGCACCTCGTCACGAGCTGAACCAGAGCCTATCATGTATATGTATCTCACATATACAACAACTAGTTTGTGATCTACTAAGCAACACTACATACTACATGCAAAATGGAATTTAAACATGCTGATACATATGAGAATCAAGATTATTTCTAACATTGTCAATCTATCACAGGATTGTGAAAAGAAAATGTACATACTTTGTATTATACTGATTCATATGTTGTCTTCGTAGACACCAATTAGCCCAGAGCGGGTGTCACTGGATAGGAAGACAAATTGAGGTATAGCACTCAGATAATTCATCTATGCTAACATAAAAGTTGCCAATACACTGAAGCACTCATATTATAGCATAACTGGATAACACAAATAGCTATAGACAGCAGATGCATTGCTGGGGGTAAAGAGTTCATACATCACCTAATTAAACATATCTAAGTCATCTTAATGTTGAATGTATGGAAAAATGAGATGGGTAAGAGGCTCCATACCACACGCAGGTGCCTGAAGGAGAAGATGGACGTTGTGGATCTTCCACCGCCGCCGCCGGGAGGTCGGGTCCGCCGCCTAAAGGAGGAGCTTGATGTCGTGGATCCTCCGCTGCCGGGAGATCGGGCCCGCCGCCTGAAAGAGGAGGAGTTGGAAGCCGTGGATCCGCCGCCACCGCCGCCAGGAGGTCGGGGTCCGCCACCTGAAGGAGGAGGGGTGGATGTCGTAGATCCACCGTCGGCCTTGGGGACGGCCATGCATGAGGAGATGACTGTGCTGCCCTTGGGGGCCGGCCGCGCATGTGGAGCCGACTGCGCGGCCCTTGGGGATCCGGTCGCGCATGGGGAAGGCCAGGCCAGCGCTGGTCGGTGGCGGCTCCCGCCGTGGAGAAAGGGAGGGATCCCGCACGCGCGCCTGCACCACCTGATCCCGGCCGCCATGGAGAGAGGGAGGAGCGTCGGGAGAGGAGGGAGGAGCACCGGGAGAGGAGGGCGCCGCAGGGAGGCAAGGGAGGGGCGGCGGAGAGTAGGAGAGAGAGAGGAGAGGAGGGGATATTTAACTTTTTACCATTATAGTGGGTGGCCGTGGGTGAGGGGGACGTGTGTACGGGTGGCCTGGTGCGTGGGACGTGTGTGCGGGTGGCCTGGTGCGTGGGAGATTGGCTGGGGCCGCGAGCGTTTGTCGTGCACCGCGGATCACGCACGACAAAGTCGTTTTGTTTGTCGTGTGCTTTTAATAAGGCGCACGACAATATTTTTTGCCGTGCGTTAGCACAGGGAAAACAATTTTTCTATAATTTTGTAAAAATAAAAATTATCAAATAAATTTATAAAATTTTAGAAAATTAACACTTGTTAAGTTATGTTGTTTATTTCTTAGAGAAACAAGTTTTCAAGTCAAAACTCTATTTGAATGTCGTGTCTCTTACAAATGTAATCATATCTTGCGCAACTCTATGAAACTTCATGTGAGATGATTTGATTTCTAATCATCGTACATGAAAACATGTTCAAAACTCATTCTAATTTTTCATATAACCTTCACATATGATATCATGAGATATTGACAAGTCTCATAATTTTTAAATTTTATTTGATTTTTTTAATCATTCGGACACACAATAATGGTCGTGTTTTCTAGTCAAGATGTTCAAATTTTCTTTTGATCTCATGAAAAATGTCTTAAATTGAGTTAATAAACATGAATATCATTTTCCACTCATTTTATTTTCTTATTTGAATCACTTGTAGTTAAATTTTGACTTCTTTCAAAAAATACTTGAAATGAAATTAATTAATTAATTATAGCAAATGACCACAATAATCTACCAAATTTTAACATGATGTATCACATGTTGTATGTATAGAGTAGAAAAAAGATTTCAAGGTTAGGAGATTTTTTAGAGAAGCGTTGGATTTGGAATTTAAGGAAAAATACTTAAAGGTTAAAAAATGCTTTGTCGTGCTCATAAAAGAAAGCACACGACAAATACATGAGTTTGTCGTGCGCCGGAATTAAAGCGCACGGCAAAGTATTTTTTAAAAGAATGACATTTGGTTTATTCGGAGTGCGTAAGGGGAGAAAAATACTTTGTCGTGCGCTATAAAAAAACGCACGGCAAAGAGAGAAAAATTTGCCCCCACCTCGGTGCTAACGGTTCTCCCTCGGTGTCAACGAGGGGCGACAGACGTTTGGAAAAAAAATTTGACATGCGCTATGCGAAAACGCACGGCAAACTCAAGGTTTTGTCGTGCGTCCCCAAAAAACTCAAGGGTTTGCCTAGCGCCGGCGGGTTATTGCAGCGTCCAGCGCGACGTTGGTTGAACCGGCGGATACCTAGCTCTGGGGCGGCGAGGAGTCGACGCGAGGGGACGACGCGAGGGGCGGAGAGGCATCGGTTGCGCCGGCGGAAACCTTGCTCCGGGGCGGTGTGAGGCGGGGCGGCGGGGCACGACGTCGATGCGGAGGAGATGGGCGGCGGCGAGTGGATGGTGGCAACTGAATCTGACTGTTGATGGTGGGTTGGGTGGTCATGACCCACGATCTATTCCGGGCGTGGGATAAAAAATAGAAAGAAATCGGCGACAGAGCCACGCTCCGGAGGTGGCAGGCCGGTGCACCGAATGGACTCGAGTACCGAATAGCTTCGGTACCCAGGGTACTGCATATACTACAGGAAACAGGGGTTTGCCGTGCGCCCCGGGCACACGACAAAGGCACGAAAACACACGACAAAGTCTTTGTCGTGCGTTTTTCGACGGGGCACACGACAGAATTTTGCACGGTAAAGTCGCATTGTCGTGCGCTTTTTGTTGCACGTAGGGCAAAGGCCCTTTGCCGTGCGTCAAAGACGGCCCGCGGCAAAATAAAGGTGCTAACGGTGGGACGACAGTAACGGTGTGGGCATGCCTTTGCCGTGCGCCTCCAAATAAACGCACTACAAAGATTGGGTCTTTGTCGTGCGCTCGCCCCTAGACGTACGACAACCATTTTCTAAATAATAAAAAAAATAGCCAATGCCCATGCCTAGCACTAATCGCTGGATATACAGATAAAAAAAGAACAAACCATTACAACTCATATCACATAAGCATGATGTATCCAAAGTATAGAGGACCAAGTGTAAAAGAAAACACATTGTGTTCAACAAAATTGAAGAATCAAATTAGAACTACTGAGTAAATGTAAGTTTTGTATATTGAAGATCCTTGCATTGAAACATCAATAACATGAATGGAATCTACATCAGCATTTTAATTTTTAACAAATACAATACCAATTGCAAAGAAACAGGGTGTTAAAATCACAAGATTGATTGAAGTTGCTGTCCTGGGAACATAATGAGGGTAACAGGTGGTTTACCTGCAAAGGTAAAGATGTATGACATTCCAGGCTTGCTGCATCCATACATATAATTGGCACACCCGATTTTCCGTAGAAAACCGAATGCATCTCATATGTGTGCCAGGATCACAATTTCACACATATGATAGACTCATGAGTGTAATATCACAAGACATTGCTCAAAACTTACATAAAAGGTTTATTAACTTTTATTACACTCACGAGGGTAGACCCGAAGGTCTTTACACGAACAACGATAACTATGAAGACGCGACTCCATCTTCATCTTCCACAGGCTTCTGACTGGTTGATCGCATCCTCAGAACTCCTCGTAGTTGGTGAAGTACTCCACTCCGAGATTCTTCTCTGAACAGCGTAAGCAAGGATGCGCACACTTATGGTTGGAGCTCAGCAAGGCCACAGGAATAACCAGAAAGCAATATTAATCCATCTTTAAGTTCAATTAATCATGTGAGGGTCCAGGCCGCTCTTGACAGTGAGCACGGCTGATCGATCAGTTTTACACTCTGCAGAGGTTGCACACTTTTCCCACAGTTCACGTAAAAGTCCTGAAGAACTTTGAACCCAACCACGCATGTGCTGATCAGGCACAATACCACACTTCCAAGGTGTGATTGCATAAGGATGCTACAAAGCCTTTACAAAGATATGCAAAAGCACCGACAACCCACGACAGTTACAGCTCAGGGCGGACCATAACCCTCCCTAGTGGTCAGCACCTTAGCAAAGGCTGCTACCCCAAAAGAACCGAGCTATACCCCTGCAACCCGGAGCCCCCTGTGTTCCTTTCGGATAGGGTCGTCAATACAATCACACACCTAATTAATTGGCTAAGCCAGAGCCATATGGACTGTGGTTGCACTGTTTTCCTGGGTGGTTCTCCATGTTCCAATTAATTTATAGTATTCTTGATTAAAGCATAGGTAGAAGGGTGGTTAGGGTCACTTGCCTTTTTCCAACGATAAGCTACTTTCCTTATCTGCAAAGCTCTGCACTTGAACTTTCTCGAACGGCGCATTGGCTACGATCATGCAAGAAAACATACAATAAATAAAACAATACATCAAACATTACCAAAAGACTAAAACAAGCTTTTAGAAATGACGGGCTCTGAGAGACGGTCACGTGGACACCAAGAACGCGTAAAACGGAGCTAGGATGGAAAAGATATGGCTGAAACAAGATTCAGGGACTAAATTGTGAATATGATAAACTTCCAGAGGCTCTTCAGCAAGATTTCAGGGACCTAAACATAATTATGTGTGAAACTAGGAGGTCTAACATGTAAAAGGTTAAGGGTGGGCTGCTGAACATGAAAACTATGGAGTTCAGGGTTCAAAACATAAAAACAAGGACCTGCTTTGAAAGGCTTTATATAGGTGGAAGGGTATATTTGTGAATTCTGAAATCTCGGGGTCCTTTTTGCAAAACTGCCTGGGCGGCCGGCGGGTGAGCTATGGAGGCGCCACGTGGAGAGTCATGATTGGGTGGTGCTGACGCAGGCATGACGCGGTGCTGACGCAAGCGGTGGACCGGCGCCCGTGGACCCGGTCTACCGGTCCACGGTGGACCGCCGAAGGGTTACGCAGCCCCTTTTAATCTGGACCGCTCGCCGCGATCGGACGGCCCAGATGCCACACAGGCGGCAGCGGCGGTGGGGAGGCGGCCGGCGGCGCGCGCGCGCGGCCGGCGGCGGCGGCGGAGCTCGCCGGAGGAGGGCATACGGGGCTCCCGGCCTCGGATTTGAACGCGAAAAGTCTCTACGCGAAGAGGGGAAGAAGGGGAAGATTACCAGGGGCTCGAAGGGGAGGGAAGTGCGCCGACGGAGGAGATCGAGCGGCGGCTCCGGCGGGGACCGTGCTGCGGTGAGGGAGGAGGAGAGGGGAGAGGTGCGGGATGAAGAGGAGATGCTGCTGCCCCTTTATAGGTCAGAGGGGAAAGGGGGAAGGGCGCAGAGGCGGTGGCGTGAGAGCTCGACCGGCCGGCCATTAATGGCGGCGGCGGGCGGCTCGGTGGAGCGGCCGTTCCGGGGAGAGGAAGGGCCGAGGCGGCGGTGGGTGAGTGGGGCGGTTCCTTAATGGTTCGATGGAGGAGGCGGACGGGCGCGGGGCGCCGGGGGAGGCGGGGAAGGCGGCGGCGCGAGAGGTCGGCGGCTGGCGCGGCCAGGGAGAAGGTCTGGAGGTTGGGGACGCACCTGACAGGTGGGCCCCACCTGTCGGTGAGCGTGTGAGAGAGGGAGGAGAGGTGGGCTGGCGGTGCCTCTTGGGCCGGGAAGGGAGATGGGCCGGCGGCCTGCTGCAAATGCGGGCTGAAAAAAACAAGAAGAAGAAAGAAAGGAGCTTGGCTGCGGGAGGAAGGGAAGGGAGAGAGTGTTTGATTTTTTTCTTTTTTTTTCAAATCCTTTTCAAATCTTTTTCAAACCTTTTTAAATTCAAATCTTTCACATCTTTTCAAATTCAAATTTTAACACAAATTTCTCCAACTATTTTAAGGACTTTTCACAAACCATTTTTAACAACTTTTCAAACTTATTTTAAATTCAAACCTTCATTTTTTTTAATTCAAATTTTACACAAATTTTTTACAAACTTTTCACAATTATTTTTAAGGACTTTTTCACAAATTTTTTTAAAACTTTTTAAAATCACACCACAACCAAAACTCATGCATTTCAACATGATGCACAAACACTTGATTGATTCTAATTATTAAATGATGTTTAATTTAATTAATGGCAAATTTATTTATTCAAATTTATTAAATCCTTAGAAAAATAAAACTAAACAATGTTGCTAACAATATTTTATTGTGATGGAATTTTCGGGTGTTACAATAATGGATCACAATAATCTACCAAATTTTAACATGATGTATCACATGTTGTATGTATAGAGTAGAAAAAAGATTTCAAGGTTAGGAGATTTTTCAGAGAAGCATTGGATTTGGAATTTAAGGAAAAATACTTAAAGGTTAAAAAATACTTTGTCGTGCGCATAAAAGAAAGCACACGACAAACACATGTGTTTGCCGTGCGCCGGAATGAAAGCGCACGGCAAAGTATTTTTTAAAGAATGACATTTGGTTTATTGGGAGTGCATAAGGGGAGAAAAATACTTTGTCGTGCGCTATAAAAAAAACGCACGACAAAGAGAGAGAAAAATTTGCCCCCCCCCTCGGTGCTAACGGTTCTCCCTCGGTGTCAACGGGGGGCGACAGGAGTTTGGAAAAAATTGACATGCGCTATGCGAAAAGGCACAGCAAACTCAAGTGTTTGCCGTGCGTCCCCAAAAAACTCAAGGGTTTGCCTAGCGCTGGCGGGTTATTGCGGCGTCCAGCGCGGCGTTGGTTGAGCCAACGGATACCTAGCTCTGGGGCGGCGAGGGGTCGACGCGAGGGGACGACGTGAGGGGCGGAGAGGCGTCGGTTGCACCGGCGGAAACCTAGCTCCGGGGCAGTGTGGGGCGGGGCGGGGTGGCGCGACGTCGATGCAGAGGGGATGGGCGGCGACGAGTGGATGGTGGCAACTGAATCTGACTGTTGACGGTGGGTTGGGTGGTCATGACCCACGATCTATTCCGGGCGTGGGATAAAAAATAGAAAGAAATTGGCGACAGAGCCGCGCTCCGGAGGTGGCAGGCCGGTGCACCGAATGGACTCGGGTACCGAATAGCTTCGGTACCTAGGGTACTACATACACTACGGGAAACAGGGGTTTGCCGTGCGCCCCGGGCACACGACAAAGTCACGAAAACGCACGACAAAGTCTTTGTCGTGCGTTTTTCGACGGGGCACATGACAGAATTTTGCACGGTAAAGTCGCATTGCCATGCGCTTTTTGTTGCACGCACGGCAAAGACCCTTTGCCGTGCATCAAAGATGGCCCGCCGCAAAATAAAGGTGCTAATGGTGGGACGACAATAACGGTGTGGGCATGCCTTTGCCATGCGCTTCCAAATAAACACACGACAAAGATTGGGTGGTCTTTGTCGTGCGCTCGCCCCTAGACGCACGGCAACCATTTTCTGAAAATAAAAAAAGAGCCAATGCCCCTGCCTAGCACTAATCGCTGGATATACAGATAAAAAAGAACGAACCTTTACAACACATATCACATAAGCATGATGTATCCAAAGTATAGAGGACCAAGTGTAAAAGAAAACACATTGTGTTCAACAAAATTGAAGAATCAAATTAGAACTACTGAGTAAATGTAAGTTTTGTATATTGAAGATCCTTGCATTGAAACATCAATAACATGAATGGAATCTACATCAGCATTTTAATTTTTAACAAATACAATACCAATTGCAAAGAAACAGGGTGTTAAAATCAGAAGATTGATTGAAGTTGCTGTCCCGGGAACATACTGAGGGTAACAGGTGTTTTACCTGCAAAGGTAAAGATGTATAACATTCCAGGCTTGCTGCATCCATACATATAATGGATCACAATAATCTACCAAATTTTAACATGGTGTTGTATGTATAGAGTAGAAAAAAGATTTCAAGGTTAGGAGATTTTTTAGAGAAGCATTGGATTTGGAATTTAAGGAAAAATACTTAAAGGTTAAAAAATACTTTGTCGTGCGCATAAAAGAAAGCACACGACAAACACATGAGTTTGTCGTGCGCCGGAATTAAAGCGCACGGCAAAGTATTTTTTTAAAAGAATGACATTTGGTTTATTCGGAGTGCGTAGGGGGAGAAAAATACTTTGTCGTGCGCTATAAAAAAACGCACGGCAAACATGATCTTTGTCGAGCGTTTTTTAAGACGTGCGGCAAAGAGAGAGAAAAATTTGCCCCCCCCCCCCCCCCCCTCCTCGGTGCTAACGGTTCTCCCTCGGTGTCAACGGGGGGCGACGGACGTTTGGATAAAAAATTTGACGTGCGCTATGCGAAAACGCACGGCAAACTCAAGGGTTTGCCGTGCGTTCCCAAAAAACGTACCGCAACGAAGCTTTTTGCCGTGCACCCGATAGAAAACGCACGGCAAAGATTTTCACGCACGACAAAGCTCGGTTTTCCCATAGTGATAATATACTCCTATATATATTTCACTTCACCTGCGTAGGATGTTTAATTATCCAGCAATTTAATTATGATTTAGCTTGTCCTATCTTATTCATCACCACTGCCATGTAGTACCTCAATCATATGTGATCTTTCTATCAACCATGCAGCCAATGCGTACACAACAAATAACAAATACTAACGGGAAAAGAAATGACATATAAATGAGCTAATGTATATTTAGATGAAACCCATAATTTAAAGAGTATAATAATATATACAAGATTATATCTGACGAAGGAAATGGAAATAATAGTTTCATTCCATGCAATTATGGCATTCTGGCCTATACGGGGGACTACATGTTAACATATGGCTGAAGAGCAAATTTAGTGTGGGAATGTGATATTCAGTAAGAGGTAAATAAAGGATGTGATATGAGATTATCAGCATAGGTTCGGGTGCAAAATAACTAGAGCAAAAGGCTGGACGTGTAGGAGTCCTTGCATGTATATATTTCCTCTTTAATCTGCTCTAGTGTGTGTGTGCGCGGGCGTCTAGATAGTTCACATGATCACATCTACTGTTGTCTTAGTACTCCATGTTAAAGATCACATCTTTTGTTGCTTCAATTGATCTGGAAGCACAGGATCTGCATAACTAATAACCATGTCCTCTCTTCTCGGCGTAGCACACTCAAGGCACTCATAGTTGTTTATGAGCTCTTCTTGACCAACTTTAACCATCACACGTTTCCCATGCGACCAGCACACTTGCACAGGGTACAACAGACCTATAATCCATTTGCATGGTAGCAATATCACCACAGCTTATGCAAAATATTAGATACAGACTACAACCTTGATCCATCCTTAGTTTCATTAATCTTTGCTCACCAAATCAAAATGACCATCATCACTTTGAATAAGAAAATTGAAACTGAAGTTTGTGTATGTAACACTCGACCATGGACAACATAATTTGCAGATTCTTAGACACCCTGTTCGTTTAGCTTATCAGCCACCAGCCAGCAGTACTTTTCTCTCAGAACAAACCAGCCACCAACAACCAGCCAGCAGTAGTTTTCTCTCAGAACAAACCAGCACCAGACATCAGCCACCAGCCAAACGAACATGCAACTTACAATGTTTTCCAGATGACATAAGCGGTGATAGGTCTCACTAGCAATGAATGTTTCCTGAACAGATGGTAGCGAGATAATCATGGTGAATAAGCATTGTCTGTTAAACAAAAAGATAAGATTATGTATTTAGAAACAAGGATATTATTCATGACGAACATATGGAATTGAAAGTTTGAAACTAATAGCTGCTCACAATGTCCACATGCCCATATAATGAACCATATAAACCAATAGCTACATAACACTGTCATGATACAAATTTATATGAATATAAAGGTGACTAAACTACAAATATATCTGCACATATATACAATGAACTCAAGTGCTTGATAGAAACTAGCTAGATACATTAATCAGGTAAAATACATCTGTGTGCTATTTTCAGAAACTTTAGATGCCATGATATACTTCTAGCTTTCTAACTCTCCTCATGTATCTTCTGTGATGCATAAGATAACAAATACCCACACTAATATGGTTTACACAGATATAAATAATGACAAAAGTAACACAAAAATATTGTTCTCTATCTTTGACATTTGCAGCAAGTAAAGACATACGTATGAGCCATGTGCCAGAGTGCTCGGAGATGTGCTGAAGCCACTTTAGGCGTCGCACCATATCCCTCACCAGGTTGATGCCGAGCTTTGGTTCAGGCTGCCCTATTGGGGCAAACAACATCGGAGGCGCAAACACACACGTCCAAGAGTCCTTGCACATACGTATATATTTCCTCGCTCTTTAATCTGCTCTAGTGTGTGTGTGTGTGTGTGTGTGTGTGTGTGTGTGTGTGTGTGTGTGTGTGTGTGTGTGTGTGTGTGTGTGTGTGTGTGTGTGTGTGTGTGTGTGTGTGTGTGTGTGTGTGTGTGTGTGTGTGTGTGTGTGTGCAAACATTAACTAATATTACACAACAACTCATTAAGTTGACAATAGAAACTGCAATGATAATTTCTAAATGACCCCTATGGGAGTTGGGTTCGATCACACAGTAAAAGCAATAACCAATAAAAAAAGTCGGTAAGGTTTTTCAATCCCCTACCCACGAGGGATGTGGATCAAAGATAAATGTCCCAATAGTTCACATGATCACATCTACTGTTGTCTGTAGACACTCCTTCAGGTTGAAGAGTACATGTTGCTACAATTGATTGGGAAGCATTGGATCTGCATAACTAATAATCATGTCCACTCTTGTCAGCACAGCACTCAGGGCACTCAAAATTGCTTATGAGCTCTTCTTGACCAAATTTAACCTTCACACATTTCCCATGCGACCAGCACTTACACAGGGTACAACGGACCCAGAATCCATTTGCATGGTAGCGATCACCACAGCTTGCGCAAAAAGTTGGATACAGACCACAACCTTCTTCCTCATCCTTAGCTTCATCAATCTGTTTATTACCAAATGAAAAATGATCAACATAACTTTTTATAAGAAAACTGAAGCGAGTTTGTGTAATAATCGAGTGTGAATAACACAATTTACAGATTCTGAGCTTTCAACATACATAAGCAACTTACCATGTTTTCTAGATGACATAAGCGGCGATAGGTCTCACTAGAAATGAATGTTTCCTGAACAGTTGGTAGCGAGCTAATCATAGTGAATAAGCATTGTCTGTTAAACAAAAAGATTAAATTATGTGTTTAGAAACAATGATATCATTCATCATGAACATATGGAATTAAAACAAATAGCTACTCACAACGTCCACATATATGCACATACAATCTACCATATAAACCAATAGCTACATAACACTGTCATGATACCAATTTATATAAATGCAAAAGGTGACTAAACTAAAAATATCGCTGCACATACAATGAACTGAAGCGCTTGACATAAACGACCTAGCTACATTAATTAGGTATAATAATCTGTGTAATATTTCAGAAACTTTACATGCCACTACATTCTTATAGCTTTCTAACTCCCCTCGTGTATCCTCTATTGTGATGCATAAGATTACAAATATCAATACTAATATGTGATTCATACAGCAAGATTTTTTTTGAACAACCATATAGCTAGATTATTGTAAAAAAAGGAACACGAAATACCGTTCAGTAGCTTCCACATTTGCAGCAAGGAAGAAGGAGACCCGTATGAGCCATGCGTCAGAGTGTTCGGAGATGTGCTGAAGCCACTTTAGGCGTCGCATCTTATCCCTCATCAGGTTGATGCCGAGCTTTGGTTCAGGCTGCCCTGATGGCGCAAACAACATCGGAGGCAGCACCTCCCAGTTCCCATCAGTGTTGCCGTACAGGCAAAGGGGCTCCATACCTATATGCAGGAAAAATGACAAATACATCCAAAACAACTATGGTCACACCATCAAGCACTCGAGAATTATGAGAATATCATGTGAATTGGGTATGATTTTGGTCTCAGCAAGCTACTCACGTGGGTTGCACTTCCGAAATAACACATTCTCATCTGCAAGATACACACAAAAGTCCAGTGTTAAATAGTGTCAAATGTAAATATTTTGGGATATGTGTCAACATAAAGGTTGCCTAAACTATTCAGAAGCAATAATCAATTTTTTGGGATATGTGTTAAGATAAGAGGATACTAAATAATAATAATAATAATAATAATAATAATAATAATAATAATAATAATAATAATAATAATAATAATAATAATAATAATAATAATAATAATAATAATAATAATATAGACACACACGAAATAAATAAATAGGAACTAAACTTGAACATTTTCATATAGTCAAACCGTAAGCTTTCCAACCAAATTATTGTCACTGGATATGTCGTTTAGCTGCTATGCATCCGGTGCACAAAACTGGCAAGCTGACAGTCCCTATGGTCTCGATTATAAGGCGTTCAGCCTTGCTGCGCAGAGACAAAGGAGAAGTGCGGCAGCACGCGCTACCTTTAAATCCTGCCTTGGATCGAGTCATCAGTGAGCCACGTCACAGCAAGTCTACATGGCTGATTGGCTGCATGCAACACCCACAACATGCGATCCACATGCAGCAGCCCCAACAATTAGTACTCTGTATTTTGTGACTTAATTACATTCATGTTTACGAGAGGGTGCACCCTATAAATCTGGAAAAACAAAAATTGGCGAACATCTAATAACCGAACCGGAGGGAGTATGTAATTGATGCTTTCGCCGCCTGGTGGCTGCAAACCAGGAAAGATGCCCAAATCTCAAAAAAAAAATGGTTTGACTCATTGGCTTGGTTGGTTGCATGGTCACTTGGAAGGAAAGGAATCAGCGGTTGCAAGATCGCTCGGCACCCCAGTTGATCGCCTTGGCTCCCGCAATTCTAGGTGAAGCAAAACTTTGGGCTTTAGCAAGGTTCTTAGGACTAGCTCTCCTTTTATTTTGTGTCCTAGGAGATGATGGCCGCTACTTTTGTTTTCTATTTTCCTGGCTCTGTAAATTTGTTCTGCAGTTTGTTCTGCCTTAATTGTATGTTGCTTGTTGTCATTGTGAGCATTTGTCCCCTCCTTAATGAATTTACAGGCTAAACTATTCATAAGCAAATAATCAATTTTGTCGGGCTATGTGTTAAGATAAGAGGTTACGCAATAATGATTTAATTCCAACATACATATCAAATGAGTAAAGGGATTGCTAAACTAAGTTTAAACATTTTCATAATGAAACAGTAAGAAACCCAACCAAATTATTATCACAGGATATGACATTGAGCTGCTAAGTGTGCGCTAGTGACAAAATCCCGGGTGTGACACCATTTATGTTGTGGGGTACTCCCCTACAGTTTTCTTTCAAAAAAAATGTGGCAAGCTGATATGTCATCGAGGCCTTTGCTGTACGCTGGCTGCAAGCCAGGAAGGATGCCAAAATCTCGTAGAATAGGGTTTGATCATTGGCTTGGCTGGTCGTGTTGTCACTTTGGTCAGAAAGGAATCAATGGGTGCATGATCGCTCGGCACTCCCCGATTGTCTTGGCTCCTACAAATCTAGATGAAGCAAAACTTTGGGCTTCGGCAAGGTTCTTAGGATTAGCTCCCCTTTTGTGTCCTAGGAGATGATGGTCGCTACTTGTTTTCTGTTTCTGTATACCTTTAATTTGTCATGCAGTTTGGTCTGCCTTGAATGTTGCTTGTTGTCATTGTGAGTCTTCCTCTCCTTAATGAAATATATGCTTAACACGTTCTTAAAAAAATTGACAAGCCTCAACATATATACTATACACAATATATTTTTGATTGGCACGGTAGACCATGTAATAATATAATGCATAGCGGTCAAGAAGCCACTGTTCATAATATACTTCAACCAGGGACAAGAAGAAATTAAGCGGAAAGTTATGGCCTCATTCGAAGTTAGAACCTTTTGCTGGTATATACATCCCTACAGACGATGCCCCTCACAACTCACATCTGTGGCCAGCTGCTGGCAGGGACAAGGAGTTCTTTGGATGCATTGGAAGATAGTACTACCACACAAGTGCTCACATGGCCTTTGGAGCCCTTTAATTTTCCCCTCCACCAAGGATCAACGATATAGGAGTGAACTCTACCGGTCTACGACTCCAGGATATATACTCTCCTCACCTATTGCACGCACACAGACAATAAGCTAGCTAAGCACGCACAACCCTAGCAGCAAGCGAGTAGACACTGACAAGCTAGTACACACAGCCCTCAATCTGAATCGCGAAACTAGGGTATAGTACCTTGCGTCACGGCGCGGATGAGGGCAGCACGGCGGATGGTGAAATCCCGGAAGGCATTCTCCACGGTGCCGCTGTACCGCGGCCTAGAAATGGCCGGCGGCGGCACTGGAGCCGCAGGGGGCAGCATCACTTCCACTTCCATGGGCGCTGCCGTGTCCTCCTGCTGGCCGGGGAGGGGTTTGGCTGGCTGTGGCGAGGAGGAATCGGCGGCGGCCAGAGGGAAATCCATGGCAAGGCTGCGGAGCGAGAGAGGGATCTGGTCGGTGAAACGGGAGAGGAGGACCGAGTGAGGGCCGGGGATTGGATCTGTCGGCGCAAGGGTTGGTGTGGAGCCGCCCGCGCAGGGTTGGTAGGGTTTTTTGGGATCCTCATTTGCTCTGACAACGACCTCGGTTTGCACACCCGCTGCCTGAGTTGCGCGTCTAGCTGACTGAGCCCACGGAGACGCTGCGTGCCCTGGCCCACGTACGGCGTCAGTCTCTCAGACAGAGGCCCACGTATCCTCTCACCCGCTTCCCCATGCTGGTTGTCCCAGTCTCCCAGCTCGCCGCGCGCGGCTAAACCCTGGGACACGGAGATGCGGTCGCCGAGCCGGCGAGCCGTGAATCCGCTTCAGGCAGCCACAGGCGGCGAGAGCATCGTCTTCAGGAACTTCACCATTCGAGCGCAGCCTTCGTCGTCCGTGCGAATTGAATTATTGTTGTTGCTATATACTGTCTACTTGCCCTCTCAATGTTCTACTTCTTTTGTCTCACAGGAACTTGTGCGATCAGGTTCTAATAAATTTTGACCTTCATGTGATCCAACAGCAATTATGTGAAGAAACATCATGCAATGGGCCGGCTTTATTTCATGCACTTAGACAACGGAGTATGGAACAACAATTATGTGAAGAAACATCATGGGCTTTATTTTGATGTGCGTATGTAATTGTTAAAATATAATCCTTTATTTGGCTGCCTCTTCTTCAGGTACTAAAAAATAGAACTTTAATTTGTCACAAACAAGATAAGAAACAACATGGTACACCAAACACCGAATGACTGTTTGGCCACGTTCCTCAAATTTTCTTAACAAATTTACAATGAAATGTTGAAACTAGCTCACATTACCCTAGTTCTTTGCCACTCACCTTAAAGAAAACATTATTTAGCCAGACATTTGAAGACTCATACCACTCCTTGTGATGCAGTTGACAAGCAACTTTTTCGAGCAAGCACCATTGTCACTACTGGCAATGATAAACCGTGCCACAAGTTCTGGAAGTGGACTAAAACTGGTTCTTACTTACACTTCCAAGTTAAGCTTATTATCTTGCCCAAAAACCAAAATGACCTACTGTACCTTTGAGAACCAGCAAGGACCATCTGGCACGCTCACGCAGAAGGCTTCTACTTGTTCAGAGCAAGCTGTTCACAGCAAACAAAAGCTGGCGGCCAGTGCAGCTTGATCTGCATCTTTGTGATCACGAACAAGAAATAGCCGCTCACATCACTACGGGAAACAGGGGGTTTGCCGTGCGCCCAAAGGCCCGAAAACGCACCGGAAAGTCTTTGCTGTGCGTTTTTCGTCGGGGCGCACGGCAAAGAGCACACGGTAGAAATTAGCACGGTAAACTCTCATTGCCGTGCGCCCCGTCTGACAACGCACGGTAACCTTTCTTTGCCGTGCGTCACGGGGAGGCGCACGGAAAAGAAAAGCAACTGATGGCGCCCGCACCAAACGGCGTGTTACGGCCTTTGCTGTGCGCCGGTAAAAAAACGCACGGCAATCCCTAGACTTTGTCGTGCGTCATGGGCTAAAACGCACGGCAATCATCTCTCTTTGCTGTGCACCACCGTTGAAAGCGCACGGCAATCACTGGCCTTTGCCGTGCACCGCCATAAAAAACGCACGGCAAACATTTTCTAAAAAAATAATAAAAAAGAACCAAAGCCCCTGTTCGGAGGGGCTTGTTGACATGTTTGCACTTATCACAGTATATACAGATTAAAAAAAGAACAGACCATTACAACACATATCACATAAGTTTTGATGTATCCAAAGAGGACAAAGTGTAAAAGAAAACACATTGTGTTCAACAAAATTTAAGAATCAAATTGAAGAATATTGAAGGGGCTTGCTCTCTGTGTCTTCATCATACTCTTCCCTGATTTCAACTGGACCCTGCTGCCAACATCAACATAGTTAAGCATCCAAATCAATGTAATGGTGCGCACAAAGAGTGAAGAGATAACAACAGTTTTGACTCCTGTTAAGATGAAATGCAACGAACTGAACAAGCATAAAGTAGCCACACTCGACCATATATATTGCAGTCATATAAATTACTTTTAAGCAATTTTGTTGCTATCTTAAGCATATTGATTATCACAAATATAGTGGGACTGCATTTGATAAAAATAAGAAGCTGCGAGACATATAAAAACTTTAATTTAAGGCTAGCATATCATTCATCATTATTGGTACCATTACTATGAAATTCTAGCTTCTTCTATTTCTGTTTTGCAAATGATATCCACAAAAGCTTATTTTGCAACCATGTCCTGAGTCTACAATCATTATAATATTTTTAGCTTGTTCATGCATGAATAAATATTAAGAGACCAAAAGCAATTTCCCAATGCACAATGCATTGTGTTCGATATATTTTTCTGTCAAAAAAAGTTACATTTTTACGTTTTGCTACTTGAAATGTTCCATGCCTTGAAGATGTGCACATGTATCTTATCACTCAGCTATCTAAGTAGGGGTCGTGTTAATGTTGTGAAATGGTATATAGAGCATTGCCTCTTGTTGTCTTTAGCATCTGAGAATAATGATATACCATATTTAATTATGCGATGGCAATTATTCTTAGCTGAGAACATGACAATGACCTGGTTCAGCTTACATCTAATTTACAATGCAATCAGCATTCATTCATAAGGAGTTATTAGATTTCCTAACAAACATCTGTGCACCATAGAGATTACCAAATCGGTCAATGCACTGCTTTCTTAGACTATGACTAACAGATATCGAGTACATACAAGCAGCCAAAATATTGAAAGCAAAAGGCAGATTAAACAAATCGATGAGCACTAAGGCACTAATTTTATGTTCATCTCTCATTTTGATGCTCATCCTATCACTCAATAACACTAGCCCTAAGAAAAATGAAGAGACCAGGCTACAAACAAAAATGAAAACAAGGTCCACGTTATTTCTAGTATACACTAGTTGCTATCACAATTCACCATCACCAACATGTATATGCTAAATAATCAGTTAGAGTTATCTACACACATAGATGAATGCTCACCACGTCGCCGCGTCGGCCACCAGGGGAGGGGGCGACCGGATCCGGCCTCCTCGCGCCATGGAGGAGGAGGCCGCGCCCTCCCCGTGCTCCTCCCCGGCCACCACCGTGCCGGTCCTCCACCGCACCAGGCCTCCACCATGCCGGGCACGCACCGGCCACCGCAACGAGGGTGCCGGGCCGGTAGGGCGGGGTCCTCCCGTGCCGAGAGAGGAGAGGGGGGCGCTAGATCCGCGCCGCAGCTCGAATGGATCCTCGCCCGACCCGTGTGGAGCGCGCCGCCGCCCGTGGAGGGCGGCGCGGTCGAGGGGCACGCCGGTCGGGTTGGGGGCCGCCGCGGCCGGGTCGGGGGGGGCGCCGGATGCGGGCGATGCGCCGCCGCCGTGTCGGGGGACGCCGCCGCCGCAGCCGGGTCGGGGTGCAGGGGATGCGGGGTGAGGGGCGAGAGGCGCAGGGGCTGTGGGGTGAGGGAGAGATAGAGAGGGAGGAGTTAGGGTTTGAGGAGTGTGTGTTTTTATATAGAGCGCCTGATCTAATTTGGACCGTTAGATCGTCAAATCTACAGCTCAAAATAATCGGAGTGTGCTGGGCTGATGTGGGTTGTTGGGCTAGGTGGGCTTTGGGCCAACTACAAAATGACTCAGAATTTCTTTGCCATGCGCAAAAAAAAGACGCACGGCAAAGATTTTTCTAAATTTTATATAATTTATAAAAATTATCAAACAAATTTGAAAAGAATTAGAAAACTAACACAAATAAGTTATGTTGTCTATTACTTATAGAAACAAGTTTTGAAGTCAAAACTCAATTTGACTTCTTTCACAAAATTATTTGAAATGAAATTAATTAGTTAAATATAGCTTTTTGTGAATGTTAATACAAAAAAATTAACAAATTGATGCTAAAAATTACCGTACACTAACAAGAAACAATGTAGGATGTATGTTCATTAGAGAAAAAGATTTGAAGTCAAAACACATTATGAACATTATTATAGACCACAAACCCAATAAAGTTACTCTAAACAATCTAAACCTTCTCATGAGATGTCTTGGTTTCTAAACACTATGCGTGAAGATTTGCTCAAAACCTTTCTCTACTATTTTTCACAGTCTTCCCATAGTATATCATGAGGTCTCAACGAATCTCATGATTTTTAAACTTCACTTGCATTTTATACAATTAAAAAACATTTCCTAATCACGTATATTTCCATTTCTCGTGAATAAATTGTTTGAAATTTCAACAAATTTCATGGATAAGATCTTAAAATGGACTCACTTACACGAATATCATTTTTGCACGAACTTTACTCTATAATTTTATGCACTTGTAGTTCAAATTTGACTTATTCGAAAAAAAACCTTTCGGTGAAATAAATTCATTAAAAATAGCAAAATGATCTAGATGAGTACCAAATTGAAATATATATTACAAAGTAATGTATTTGGAGTGGAAAATATAAAGAAGCCAAGAATTCAAAATTTTTTTAAACTTTGTCGTGCGCCTACACAAAACTCACGACAAACAGAAAACTTTGCCGTGCATTTTCCTAAGGTGCACGGCAAAGTTTCATGTTTGTCGTGCATTTTGTGTAGGCGCACGGCAAAGTTTCAAAAAAAAGTTTGAATTCTTGCTTCTTTATATTTGTCCACTACGTCGGGCATACACCCCGGGTACTCATGCAAGGAAGGAAGAACACGGACTCCTATTAGAATTCCCCTGTAATCCTACTAGGACTCCTGCCTTGTAACCTACTAGGAACCCGCCACTGAACTATATAAAGGAGGGCCGGGTACCTAGCCAAACATCCATAATCCCTCCGGGGAACAACATCCAAACGCAGTGCGCTATACTACTCCAAACAGGACGTAGGGTACGCTACTCTGGCTACCCGAACATGTATAAATCTTGTGTCTTGTGTCCTCGCGCATACCTTCGGGTTCCAGATCATGGCGATCCCCACCTTCTACCTTCTTGCGGGTAGCTCCTATGGAGGTCGAGAGGTTTAAACACCGACAGCTGACGCCCACCGTGGGGCTATCGTCACGATCATCGGGTGAATTCAAAGGACCTCACGAGCAAAAATCAATCTACCGCGACGGCTGCAATGAGCAACTCGCCTACTCTTCGAATCCAAGTTCCAGGCGGAATCAAGTTCGAATTATTTACTCGGCGACATGCAACTCGGCACCTTCCGCGGCCTTAAGTCCGAAGTCGATTCATACTCGAAGTCGAAGACCAAAGCTGGCACAACACATGTTTCCATCTGCAAAAGCTAACCTGCTGCGCCAAGTCAAGATCAGATCAGGAAAAACTGTCCGTCGCGTTGCTGACCTGATTTGCAAAGATTAAAAAAAATTCTTTTCCCGTATGGCAATCGAGGCTCTGTGTTGCTGTATGTTAGAAAACTAGGCAATTTTCGGTACATTTTAATTCCAGAAATTATTAACATGTTCATGACAAATATAAGTGATCCCGAGAGAGCTAAGCATGTGCTTGTGTTCAAGTTAAATCTCAAATAAAACTCGAACAAAAATACACAGAAAAGGTTTAGTTTGTACCCAAAGGCGGGACGGTTGACGGAGTCAACCGGTGCGCCGTTATCCCTTGGACTAGACATGCTAGTCGTGGAGGGACCTTGTTCGGTGTAGTCGTACTGAGGTGATGCAGTGGCGAGTCGTTGCAGTGAAGTCCCACGAACGGCCTTCGGGAAGTAGTCGTTCACGCTGATGTAGTCGTTCTCGCGGAGGACGTAGTCGTACTGGAAGTAGTCGTTCTCGCGGAGGACGTAGTCGTACTGGAAGTAGTCGTTCTCGCGGACAGGGACGTAGACGTACAGAAGAGCGAGCAGGCGCGTACGGGTACGCTCCCCAAAAACCTTATTGCCCACCTATCCCGAGCAGGATCGCTAGGTGGACGAGGTTCGGAGGCAACTGCTCACGCAAACAATGTGCGCGCAAAGCTTGCATTGGGAATGGCAGAGAGCAGCAACACAGAGGGAGAAGAGAGAGGTCTCCTAAGCAGGAGTACTTGAGTGTGAGAATGTGTCTGTGCCAGAGGAAGGAGTCCTCTTATATAGGCGCAGAAGATAGGAGGAGGGAATGAACCTGGACGCTGCTGACCACCATAATTCTCATTAAACGACAGTTACCAGTAACTGTTGTATTCAACGTCATCAGTTACCAGTAACGGTCTCGGTCTCGGTCTCGTCTCGTCTCGACACGCCACGCCCACGCCACGCCCACGCCCACGGCCTGGCGCGGCAAGGCGAGCGAGCGCGCGCGCGCGTGTGGCACGCCCTTCTCCTTTTACCAACTTCACAAGTGGTCCACCATTGGTCCACCCTTTAAGTTAGTTAAGATTCTCATTGGCTTTCAATGCGGGATTGAATCCCTAGCATTTATTTTGTGGACCTTTTAATTCTTAAGATTAATTGAGACTAAATGGCCCAAGGCCCAATTAATCCAACAATCCCCACCAAGAATTTCAAGGTACACAAAGAAATGTCCTCTTCTCAACTCTTGTTTTGATATACCAATTTTATGGTGGAGACTATTAAGTTGAACATCCACCTGAGGCAAAAGCTACACTCATTCGCAACTGACCAATGGACTATGCCTTGAATTGGCAGTTTCGTGCAAACAAGTTTGACTAGAGCCCCTTGCCAGTACTAGGCTGCTATAAGCATCCCCTCGGGTTGGAGCGTATAAGTCATACTCCGTGCCTTTCATGGGTATCTAGAGATCACCCTATCTCATAGATTGTGACTAGCAATCAGACCCATATAGGTGCAATCCTTTAAGATGTTCTGTAGGCCAACATCTTTGCTCCTCTTTGAGCCACTCGGATCACATTAAGGTTTTTCACCAACCTGCCATACAGATTTTAGAAGAGAAATGCATCTCTACTGGAATGAGCCCTTTACAAAGGTTCTCTTCTCTCTGTTAAACAGTAGTTTGTTGCACTATCCTAATTCACGGGATCTCCGATCACATAGGACAGGTTACCACTACTGAATAACGCTGACGGGTCTCAAGCCCAATTCCCTAGATGCATTGTCTATCACATTACGTGAAAGACCCTTTGTGAATTGATCTGCCAGATTCTTAGCCGTTTGGATGTAGTCCAAGGCTATCACTCCGGAGTTTCTCATTTTCCTGACAGATTTCAGCCGCCTCTTTACATGCCTAGATGACTTCATGTTGTCCTTTGAACTATTCACCTTGACAATCACCGTTTGATTATCACAGTTCATGAGGACTGCCGGTATCGGTTTTTCAACTACCGGTAAATCCATAAGGAGTTCACGAAGCCATTCGGCCTCAAGCGTGGCGGTGTCCAATGCAATGAGTTCGCCTCCATAGTTGACCTCGTTAAGATGGTCCGCTTGCAAGACTTCCGGAGACGAGCGCCACCTCCAAGTGTAAACACATATCCACTTGTGGCTTTAATCTCATCTGCATCAGAGATCCAATTCGAATCACTATAACCCTCTAGTACCCTAGGATACCCAGTATAGTGAATCGCGTAGTTCATTGTTCCTTTCAGATAGCGCATTACCCGTTCAAGAGCTTCCCAATGAGCATCTCCTGGGTTAGACACGAATCGACTCAGTTTGCTCACAGCATATGCGATGTCGGGTCTAGTAGCGCTAGCTAGGTACATTAGTGAACCAATGATTTGGGAGTATCTCAGCTGATCTCTCATTATTCTTATGTTTTTCCTTAACATTTTACTAGCATCATAAGGTGTTGGAGCTGGCTTGCAGTCGTTGTAACCAAAACGACTCAAGATTTTCTCCACATAATGAGATTGTGTAAGAACAACCCCACCATCACCTTCTCTCACTACTTAAATGTTTAGAATCACATCAGCCTCCCCCAAATCTTTCATCTCGAAGCTTTGAGACAAGAATTCTTTCACTTCCTTAATCGCATTAAGGCTTGTCCCAAATATCAGTATGTCATCTACATACAAACATAGGATCACTCCTTCGCCCCCACCATAGTGATAGTACACACATTTGACGGCTTCATTCACAACAAAGCCAAGTGACGTTAAAGTTTTGTCAAACTTCTCATGCCATTGCTTAGGAGCTTGCTTAAGACCATACAAAGATTTTACCAATTTACACACCATCCCTTCTTGACCTTTTACTACGAATCCATCTGGCTGATCCATATAGATCTCCTCCTCCAACTCTCCATTTAGGAAAGTTGTCTTAACATCCATCTGGTGAACGATAAGACCATGGGAAGCTGCCAAGGAAAGTAGTACTCGAATAGTGGTCAATCGGGCAACTGGTGAGTAAGTATCAAAAAAATCTTCTCCTTCTTTCTGAGTATAGCCTTTAGCCACCAACCTTGTCTTGTACTTATCAATAGTACCATCAGGCCTAAGCTTTTTCTTGAACACCTACTTGCATCCTACAGGTTTGCACCCATAGGGACGCTCCACAACCTCCCAAGTACCATTGGACATAATAGAGTCCATCTCACTCCGAACTGCTTCCTTCCAATAGTCAGCATCCGGAGGGGAATATGCCTCTTCAATGGTTCTAGGAGTGTTATCCACGAGGTACACAATGAAATCATCACCAAAGGACTTTGCAATCCTTTGTCTCTTGCTCTTTCTAAGAGCTTCATTGCCATCCTCCTCAGGATTTTTCTCATGTGGTTGTTCATTGTGTTCTATCAAAACAGCAGGTTCTTTGAGTTCATTATTAATAGACAATTCATGACTAAATGTGCTATCTATCTCTTTCATAGGAAAAATGTCCTCAAAAAATGTAGCGTCTCTGGATTCCATGATGGTGCCAACATGCATATCAGGTACTCCAGACTTCAATATTAAAAACCTATAACCCACACTGTGTAGAGCATAACCAAGAAAGATACAATCGACAGTTTTAGGTCCTAGTTTACGTTTCTTGGTTATAGGCACATTCACTTTGGCCAAACATCCCCAAGTCCGTAAGTATGAAAGTGTTAGCCTTTTCTTTTCCCATTCCTCGAATGGTGTTATCTCTTTGTTCTTTACAGGAACACGATTCAAGACATGACATGCAGTCAATATAGCCTCACCCCACCATTCCTTGGAAAGTCCCGCTGTGTCTAACATGGCGTTAACCAAATCAGTTAGAGTGCGGTTCTTTCTTTCGGCTACCCCGTTTGATTGAGGTGAATAGGGAGGTGTCCTCTCATGAATTATTCCGTGTTCCTCACAGAACGCAGTGAAAACATTAGAAAAATACTCTCCACCACGATCAGACCTAATTCTTTTGATCTTTCTCTCAAGTTGGTTTTCTACTTCAGCTTTATAGATTTTAAAGTATTGTAATGCTTCATCTTTAGACTTCAACAAATAGATATAGCAAAATCTAGTACAATCGTCTATCAGAGTCATGAAAAACTTTTTACCACCTTTTGTCAACACACCATTCATCTCGCATAAGTCAGAATGAATTAGTTCTAGAGGTGCCAAGTCTCTCACCTCAGCCGAAAAATGAGGCTTGCGAGGTTGTTTTGATTCAACGCACACATGGCACTTAGAGTTTTTGACTAAGGTAAATTTCGGAATTAAACTCAAGTTTGCAAGACGCATCATACAACCAAAATTAACATGACAAAGTCGCGAATGCCAAACATTTGACTCATCATTAGCATTCGAGACATGGTTCACAACTTTATTACAATCATATGACAAAGAAAAATGGAACAGGCCTCCGCTATCATAACCTTTTCCAATAAAACTTCCAAACTTAGAAATTACACATTTATTGGATTCAAAGACTAATTTAAAACTGTCTCTACACAGTAGAGACCCGCTGACTAAGTTCTTCTTGATAGTAGGGACATGCTGCACGTTCTTCAATCGAACGATCTTTCCCGAAGTAAGCTTCAGATCGACCGAACCAACACCAAGAACACGCGCATGTGATCCGTTTCCCATCAACAAGGAGGAAATTCCGCCCGCCTGGTAAGAGGAAAACAAGGAAATGTCAGCACAAACATGAATATTAGCACCCGTATCAATCCACCAATCAGGTGACTGACATACTGAAAGAACTGTAGGTAAAAGATTACCGTACCCCGACGTTCCACCAGTTTCACTAATAACCATGTTGGCACTTTTGCCATCTTTCTTATCCTTGCGATCCGGACACTTTGCAAGCAAAGTGTTCCGTGCTACCACAAGCGAGTAGCATTTTCCAGTTGGCGGCTTTTTCTGCTTGAACTGAGCCGTCTGCTTAGCCTTTGGTTGATTTTGATGCGGCTTGTTCTTCTTTTTGAATGCATTGTTGTTCTTCTTCGCACCAAATTAGCACTAGAAGACCCAAAAATCCCTTTACCATGTGTCTTGTCCTTTGCTCTCGCCTTCTCTTCAACATCAAGAGTGCCGATAAGATCGACAACAACAAACTCTTGCCTCTTGTGTTTTAGAGAGGTTCCAAAGTCCTTCCAAGAAGGTGGTAACTTGGAGATAATACCTCCAGCCACAAACTTGTCGGGCAACTTACATGGTGCATCCTTGCTATAATTCTCAAGATCTCTAGCTAGCGCCTGAATCTCATGGGCCTACTCTACCACAGAACGGTCTTCAACCATTTTGTAGTCATAGAGCTGTTCCATGACATACAGCTCACCACCAGCATCAGAAACCCCAAATTTAGCCTCAAGCGCATCCCAAATATCTTTGCCACTTGGCAGCAGAAGGTACGTGTCCACAAGGTTTTCAGCGAGAACACTCAAGATGGCACCACGAAACAGGTTATCGGCAGCCTCGAAAGCCTTCTCCTCCTCTGGAGAAAACTGTTCGGGCTTCCCCTGTATGACATGCATGATGCTCATCGCTGTCAACCAATACGTAACCCTTTGCTTCCAACGCTTGTAATTTGAACCATCGAAAACATTTGGTTTGAGCGTTGCAGCGAAACTAGTTACCGAAAGCCTATCAACAATATAAGGTTTTTGGATTGTTAGAAAACTAGGCAATTTTCGGTACATTTTAATTCCAGAAATTATTAACATGTTCATGACAAATATAAGTGATCCCGAGAGAGCTAAGCATGTGCTTGTGTTCAAGTTAAATCTCAAATAAAACTCGAACAAAAATACACAGAAAAGGTTTAGTTTGTACCCAAAGGCGGGACGGTTGACGGAGTCAACCGGTGCGCCGTTATCCCTTGGACTAGACATGCTAGTCGTGGAGGGACCTTGTTCGGTGTAGTCGTACTGAGGTGATGCAGTGGAGAGTCGTTGCAGTGAAGTCCCACGAACGGCCTTCGGGAAGTAGTCGTTCACGCTGATGTAGTCGTTCTCGCGGAGGACGTAGTCGTACTGGAAGTAGTCGTTCTCGCGGAGGACGTAGTCGTAGTGGAAGAGTCGTTCTCGCGGACAGGGACGTAGACGTACAGAAGAGCGAGCAGGCGCGTACGGGTACGCTCCCCAAAAACCTTATTGCCCACCTATCCCGAGCAGGATCGCTAGGTGGACGAGTTTCGGAGGCAACTGCTCACGCAAACAATGTGCGCGCAAAGCTTGCATTGGGAATGGCAGAGAGCAGCAACACAGAGGGAGAAGAGAGAGGTCTCCTAAGCAGGAGTACCTGAGTGTGAGAATGTGTGGAGTCCTCTTATATAGGCGCAGAGGAGAGGAGGAGGGAATGAACCTGGACGCTGCTGACCACCATAATTCTCATTAAACGACAGTTACCAGTAACTGTTGTATACAACGTCATCAGTTACCAGTAACGATCTCGGTCTCGTCTCGTCTCGACACGCCACGCCCACGCACATGCCCACGGCGCGGCGCGGCGAGGCGAGCGAGCGCGCGCGCGCGTGTGGCACGCCCTTCTCCTTTTACCAACTTCACAAGTGGTCCACCATTGGTCCACCCTTTAAGTTAGTTAAGATTCTCATTGGCTTTCAATGCGGGATTGAATCCCTAGCATTTATTTTGTGGACCTTTTAATTCTTAAGATTAATTGAGACTAAATGGCCCAAGGCCCAATTAATCCAACACTGTACACCAAAATCCAGAAGGTGGACCTTTTAATTCTTAAGATTAATTGAGACTAAATGGCCCAAGGCCCAATTAATCCAACACTGTACACCAAAATCCAGAAGTACTGAAGGCCCATCAAGCAGAGGCTACAAGTCTACCAGCTGCAGCAGTGCACGCGTCGAGAAAGAAAAAACAAGCAGAGCACTAGTGCAGCCTCGCAGCTTGTGCGGCCAAAAAAGTTCAATTTGGTGGAAATCAGCTACATGCACACAAGGGCTTCCCGATGGTATCAAGATCATCCCTCAACGTGCACAAGTGACGTACACGAGACCTACTGCATCGACATCTGGCTGCATCAACATGAGTACGACTACATCGTCTCCCTGTAGCACAGGCTCTACCTCAGCACTGTCGTGCACCGCGACTACTCGTGATCCGGTCGCACGGGCTCTACCTCAACACTGCCGTGCACCGCGACTACTCGTCACCCGGCCGCACAGGCTCTACGTCAACCTCCCCGTGCGCCGCGAGTACTCGTCTCCCGTCCGCAGCTCTACATCGACTACGTCGTACGCCGCCGCGACATCGTCTTCTGGCCGTACGACTACCTCGACTACTTCAACTACTCATCTCGACTAGTTTCGACTAAAAAACTAGTCGAGGACGGCTTATGCGGCATCAACAACTAGTCGGATCCACCTCCGACTAGTCGACTTCAGCAGCAACCGTCGCGGCTCCATCACCGACCGCCACGGCTTCGTCGACACTCGTCCACAAATCAAGCTAAGTCACTTATTTCAATAATTTTTTCTTTCGGCTTGTTTTCCGCATACAGGAACCAACACTAAAGACTACTTCATGTACGCCTCTCGACGGCTACCTGCTAGCAGAGCTACACCGTGCCTCGGGGATGTAGACCGACTGCCACAGGCTTGGTGCACCAAATTAGGAGGCTCTTGCCACGACGTTTCGTGTACTGAGTGTTGGAGGCGCACAATGGCTACACCCTGAGGAGGCACCGCGCAATCTTGCTCTCCGCAATGTGGAACAACGAGAAAACGCGCTATCTCTTATCGCCTCGCCGACTACTTTCGTCTACCTCTTAATGGTCTCGCTCCAGTAGCACATGCCTTGATCCGCGCAAAGCCTCGGCTCTCCTGTCATGCCTCCATGCCCCAGCGGCTATGGCTAAACAGGATCCTTAGAGATCGGGCGCTTAAACCAGCTCTCCTGTCATGCCTCCATGCCCCCAGCGGCTATGGCTAAACAGCGACCAAAGAGACTGGGCGCTAAACCGCATTAGGCTAACTACTCGACGCCTAACGACCACAACAAGAGCATGACACATGACATTTACATCTACATTCATATTTGTATTTGTCATTAGTAGATTCAATTTCTACAAAAATGCTACATAATGTACGCATCCTTACTTTCAGGTCAAGCTTTGGCGACGACTTCCCAGGACGCTCCGCGTATCTCTACCGGTGCGGCTAGTTCCCAAACTCGGGGGTTATGCACCAAATCACTACTCGACAACAACTTGAGTAGTCTCCGCTAGCTCTCTAGCTCGGGGGCTCAGCATCAACAACTACTCGACGTGGCTCCTACGGCTCTCCTGGCGACGAGCTCGGGGGCTGAACGCTACAAGAGTACTCAGATGATGACTTCTGCGAACACTGAAGACCCTTGGATTGATTCTTCAATCGTTCCAAGGCTCAGGGGCTACTAGGCTACACCCATCAGTTGATTTTTTCAAGACGGAAGCAGAATCAAGATTGACCCTCAGCCAGAGTCTACAACTCAACCTAAGGCTCGGGGGCTACTCCATATGGAGTGCGATTTTGCAATCGCACTTCCATATAATCTCGACTTCAAGACAAATGAGCTGGACCACCTTCCAGCCTCGTGGCAGTTCAAGTACTATTGAAGACTTCTCCAAGCAGTACTCGAGGACGCTCAAGAACTACTCGAAGAGGCTTCAAGACTACTCGAACTACTACTCTCGACTACAATGTGCTCGGGGGCTTGTCGGGCATACACCCCGGGTACTCATGCAAGGAAGGAAGAAGACGGACTCTTATTAGAATTCCCCTGTAATCCTACTAGGACTCGTTCCGTGTAATCCTACTAGGACTCCTGCCTTGTAACCGACTAGGAACCCGCCCCCTGGACTATATAAAGGAGGGTCGGGTACCTAGCCAAACATCCACAATCCCTCCAGGGAACAACATCCAAGCGCAGGGCGCTATACTACTCCAAACAGAGCGTACGGTACGCTGCTCTGGCTACCCGAACCTGTATAAATCTTGTGTCTTGTGTCCTCGCGCATGCCTTCGGGTTCCAGATCATGGAGATCCCCACCTTCAACCTTGCTGCGGGTACCTCCTATGGAGGTCGAGAGGTTTAAACACCGACACACTACAAATACATTTTTCAAACAATTGCTAGAAATAAAAGTAGTTAGTTAAATATAGCAAATAAAAACAAAAATTATCCAAATTTTACAATGAAGTGGCACATATATAGTAGAAAAATTTAAGTTGACAAGAATTTTTTAGGGGCAATTAAATTTGGGACTTAGGGGACATAAATTGAGGAAAATACTTTGTCGTGCGCCAAAATAAAAACACACGGCAAAGACACCTCTTTGTCGTGCGTTTTTTAAGATGCACGGCAAAGAGAAAAAATTTGCCCCCCCCCTTCGGTGCTAACGGTTCTCCCTCTGTGTCAACGCGGGGACGACGGACGTTTGGGAAAAAATTTGTCGTGCGCTATGAGAAAACGCACGGCAAACTCAAGGGTTTGCCGTGCTTCCCAAAAAAAATGCACGGCAAACTATTTTTTCACGTGCATTTTCTCTTTGTCGTGCGCCTTATATAAAACGCACAGCAAAGAAGCTCTTTGCCGTGCGCCCGATAAAAAACGCACGGCAAAGATTTTCACGCACGGCAAAGCTCGGTTTTCTCGTAGTGCATGCATGTGTTTGGCTTGTATAGTTTTGCATTGCTAAGGAAGTTTGCACTGGTTCTTTGCTTAAAAAATGGACATGGGATAGCTGGATTGCTGGAATATCTTTGCCCGACTGTGAAACTGAACTCCAACTGCAGGGTTGGTATGTATATATTACATTATCTAGGAATTTACATGAAAGAATCAAATGATTACAATCAAGGAGGTCACCAATCAATCACCGGTCAATAATCTAACTGGGATCGAATATGCTACACTTTTATACTTAACATCCCCCTCATTGTCAACCTATTTGCACTAGGTTGAGATTGGATTGTGACTTTTGTAGCATTTGCTTGGTGGTAGGCTTGGTGAAGATTGTCTACAACCTGATCAATCTGCTGATGAGTTGGTCTTCACCTCCAACATGACTACACTACTAGGAAATCGACTTTTGGTCCTGGACCACGATTAGTACCAGGTGGGGAGGCAGGACCCCGGCGTGCCCCCCTTGACCCCCTCTAGTACCGGGTGGCGATAAGACCCGACACTAATGGCCCCCATTAGGTACCAAGTGCCTACACTATCCGATACTAATGTAACTAAGAGCCTTTAGTACTGGGTGTAGACTTCACCCCGTACTGAACAACACCAATCAGTACCGGGTGAAACTTTCCCCCGGTACCAAAAGGCATCTTCGTGACTCTGTTGTCCTCCGTGTCTAAGCCTGCTAATGGTTCGGGCTCAGCCCGGTTAAATGAGTCTGGTTTTGCTACTTGGGCTCATTTAGTGCGGTTCTAAATGGGCCAAGGTGGCTAGCAGGCTGGTTTGGTTCGGTTTTCTCAATAACAGATTGGATTCAGTTGAGACACTATAACCCAGCTTGCCCTGACTTGACTCCCAGGCTCCCAGCGCCGCCACCGCAAATTCCTCTCTACCTACCTCCCCTCCAATTTTGACACCCTCACCGTTGAAGACACCGCGGTAGTGCTCTCCACCGTCGTGTCGCACATGCTGCTCGACCGCGCCCGCCGACGAGCCACTGGTGCATCCATGCGCCGGCTCCTCCACGAAGCAGAGCATCCTTGGCGGTCTCCGTGAAGCAAAGCATCTTGTGGGCATGAAGTGACACATGCCACTGCGCCACCATCACGTGGGACGGCGAGTGCGCCTGGTACTTCTTCTCAACACTCCGCACCCCGCGGCCGCTGCAAGTCGCGCAGACATGCACCATCGAGATTGGTACTATGGTGGAACGGCAACATCAGACCCAAGCCAGAGCTTCTCCTTCATGAGGTGGGGTGCAAGGAAGGCGGCCAAGGACGACGGGAACGAGATCTATGACGCGACGACGGCCGCGGTGCGAAACCGCAGAGAGACCGATGGAATTGAAATTGGTTTCATGGTATGTTTGGATTGATTAGGGGAATCATGCATGTGGCTTATTTTGGTTTGGTTCTATAGTGAGAAATAATGGTGGTGGGGTGGTGTTGGTTTATCATTAAATACATATTGGTCTGGTGTGATTATAGCACAATTCTTAGACCATTAGCAGGCTTATCTATGACCATCTTTTTATTCATGTGCCTCTTCTTCTCTAGCCCTCAATCTTCTCTCTCACTCGTCTCTCTTTCTCTCTTATCCATTCATTCCGATCTCATGTCTCTCACTCTCTTCTCTCTAGGCACACCAACGGCAGTGAGAAGGTGTGGTCGTCCTCAGCTCCGGCGCAAGTGCGGTGCAATAGCAAGGGCGGGACCGCGCAGGGGTGGTGGTCATGACCAGCTCAGACGCAGGGGTGCATGGAAGCCCTAGGGTAGGTGCGATCGGCCTCGGCGCAGACGCGGTCGATCCCAGTGCGAGGCCACCGGTGCGCGACTACACGGCAAGAAAGGACCTTACTTTGTGTTCCGTTATTTCTTTGATGTAAAAATTCTGATTTAAGTTCTTGATTCTTGTGAGTGTGGGATTTTGAATCTTGCAAAATATATTATTATGATTGTGATTGCAATTTGTGATCCTTAGATATTGTGATTATGATTGTTAGAGAAGATTTGTGAAATCATTTTATGTGGTTTGAATGTGAATATGTGAGAAAAAAAGAGGAAATAAAATTAAGAAGAAAGAGAAGGAGACGAGACGGGAAGAGAGACAAAAATAGGGGTAGAGACGGAGGGGGTGACGGAGGTGACAGACAGAAGGGGTATTAGTACCGGGTAAACTACTCGATACTAATGCCTCCCCCTTTAGTACCGATGTGGCGGTACCGGTTCAACACTTGGTACTAAAGGGGGGGTTGTGTCGTATGGACCTCCCTGGACCCACTACCTCGGTGGGTACCAGGACCGACTACTCGGTGGGCCCCTGGGACTGCCCGGCTTGTGCTGCACGGCACCTGATGGCGTGGAGCACGAGGACTACAGAGGAGAAGTACTCGGTTAGGAAGCTGTACATGTCCCGCACTGTATGGAGGACTCCTAGACGTACTCGACTAGTACTCTCTCCCTGAACCGACTTGTAACCCTGCCTCCCGGACTATATAAGGCGAGGCAGGGACCCCTCTCTCCATCATCTCATCTCATGGCGTAAGATTGCATCATCTTATAATCATACCCAATCAATTCAGAGCTACGCAGCATACAGGACGTAGGGTATTACGCACCTCGCGGCCCGAACCTGTCTAAATTGTGTGCCACGTGTCTCTTCCTTCGAGTTACCGATATCGGCGAGGCCACATTCATCTACTTCGGGTTCTCCCCTTAGTAGGTTGCCGGTGTAAAACACCGACAGCTGGTGCGCTAGGTAGGGGATCTCGCCCGAGATCACATGGCGAACTCGACGGCTCCCGTCTACATCAAGCCAATCGTCGCCATCAACCGCGGTGACACCTTCGTCTTCGGCGCCTGGGTCTGCACTGCTGATGGCGCTGGATCTTTCCAACGCCGCCTCACCATGCCGCCCAACCCGGAGACCGGCCTCGTGACGCTTCCCGAAGTAGTCACGGGCGAACTCGCCGGCAAGTTCGGCGAAATTTCGCTTTTCGACCAACACGCCGACTTCGAGCTCGGATCCGCCTCCAACTCGAACTCGACGTCCCCGTGGGCTATCGTATGCGAGCCGGCTACTCAGCCATCGCATGTGGTTTCCCCACCCCGCGAGCGCTTCATGCGTGGCCCCTGCAACCTCAGTAGGGCCCGCACGGAGGCTCCCTCTACACGCCGGGCCGGCAAGGAGCCCGTGCCCGAGTACAACTCGGACTCCGACACCGCCCCTGGCCACGCCTCGGACTCCATCCCCCTCTTCGGTTTCTACTCGGACTCCGAGTACGAGTTCGACTTCGGGTCGGATCCTGAGGATCCCGAGTCCGAGGACAACTCTACTGAGCAACCCTTATCAGGGTCGGCTTCCGGGCTGGTTATAACGTCCACACCCGCCGGGAGATTCGTCTACTGGCCAGATCGCAAGCCCGCCGACCTGATAAGTGGGGACTCACGCTGCATCGCCTACCTCGACTCGCTTCCCTTCCAGGAGGGAACACCACTTGCTCGGGCTGAAGAGTACACTCCAACTGAGGTGGCGAGCTCCAACTCCAGTCTTGGCAACCCCGACCGCCAAGTCTTCATGGTTGCCGGCGACACGCCAGGACCCTCAGGGACGGCAGATGACCGATACCTTGAGGACATCTCCGCAGACAAGCTGTCTGCTGAAGCACCCATGGATGAGACTGACGCCAACAGGGACGCTCGACGCGAGCGTAACAGAAGGCGGAACGAACGACGCCGGCGTGTTCGAGACTCCCTCCCCATCCGCAACCTTGCGGAAGCACTCGACCAAGTCGAGAGCCGGGTACACACCACCCCAGAGCAATGCCTCATGTCTATCACCACGATAGCACGTCAGGCCCAGGGGATGCGCGCAGGACAAGTCATCGTCAAGCTCGCAGAAGATGCTTACTTCATGCGAGTCGACAACAGGGTCGCTCAGCCGCCTCCTGCCAGGAACCGCGACAACGAAGCCACAAGTCGCAGCGTGGACCTCGGCCGTACCCGTACTCGAGGTGAGCTGTCGGCCCAGCCCAACCGTACTCGTGCAAACGCCAGCGGACCCTCTCAAGCTGCAACAGCGCCGCAGCTACTGGCGGCGATCGTGAGATCATCCCCCACCGCGACCCTGGCGGCGGAGGCAGCGACGGCGGAAGCTCCAACCATGGGGCCAACGGGAGGGCCGGTGGCGGAGGCGATCGCGGCGGCCGAGGCCACGCGAACAGCCATGCCTCTGGAGCCTCACAGGGCGGCTTTGACGCCCGCCAGAAGATTGAAGAACTGCGGCAGAAGAAGTCCGCCACAGTAGGCGACAACGACGGCTTCCCCGCCTTTTCTCCTCGGCTTCGGAACTTACTCCTCCCGGACAAGTTCAAACCTCTGGGAATCACCAAGTACGACGTGAAGCAAGACCCCATCCAGTGGCTCAAGTGCTACGCCCTCTCCATCGAGAACGCTGGCGGCAACAACGACACCAAGTGCCTCTACTTCTCCTTCTGCCTGGACCAAGCCCCGCTCACATGGCTCGAGTCACTGGACAAGCACTCGATCGACAAGTGAGACCAGCTGAAGGAGCAGTTCACCAGCAACTTCGCGGGCGCTATGGGCCGCTCGGGTACTCGCATGGACCTAGCTATGGTGAAGCAGGAACAAGGCGAGACCCTTCTCAAGTACATGCGGCGCTTCTTCGACAAGCGCGCCACTGTAGTCGACGTCACCGACAAGGAGGTCATCGACCTCTTCCAAGACGATCTCTACTATCGTCGCACCTTCGAAGACTTCGGTCGACGCCGCCCCAGGTCCATCCCCCATCTCAAGGATATGATCACGTCCTGGGCCGACGAAGAAGACAAAGCCAACACCAAGTATGATGCCATCCGTGGCAAGAGCAAACAGAACACGGGCAGCGGCAGCAGCAACAACGGGAACCAAGGCGGTCGCAACAACAACAACTACTCGAGTCCCAACCGCAAGCGCAAGCCAGACAACACTGTCGCGGCTATCCAGCACCCTGCGAAGGAGAACTCGAAGAAGACCTCCGGCGGCTTCAAAGACTTGCTGAAAGAGAAGTGCCGGTGGCATCTGGACGGCAACCACACCACCGAGTAGTGCTACCAACTCAGGGGAGCACTCAAGGGTACTCCAGAGCCACCTCACCCTCATGACAAGAAGGGCAAGAAGAAGAACGACGATGGCAATGGCAACTTCCAGGAACCCGACAAGACGGTCAACGTCCTCTTCGGTGGACTACCCAGCAGACGGGAACAAAAGTCTACCCGTTGAGAAGTCATGAGCATTGAACCAGCGGTTCCGACCCCTCTCAGGTGGTCGGAGGTACCCATTACCTTCTCCTGCGCGGATCAATGGACTAGCTTCTCCGAACCAGGGTGGTTCCCTCTCGTCCTGAAGCCGGTGGTCGTGGGCTCCAGGCTCAACAAGGTCCTCATCGACGGTGGAAGCGGGCTCAACGTCCTTTTCACCAAGACCTTGAAGAAGATGAAGCTCGACATCACCCACATGCTCACCAAGAGCACCTCACCCTTCTACGGCATCGTCCCCGGGAACGCGGCTATCCCACTGGGCTCAGTGGTCCTGCCAGTTACCTTTGGGGAATCTCGGGACAACTATCGTACCGAGTACATCAAGTTCGAAGTTGCGGACTTCGAGACGTCCTACCATGCCATCCTCGGCAGACCGGCTATCGCCAAGTTCATGGCGGTACCCCACTACACCTACTTGGTACTCAAGATGCCAGTCCAGCAGGTGTACTCTCACTGCAAGGGGACTTGAAGATCTCGCACGACTGCGACACGGAAGCTGTGGAGATTGCCTCCACAAATCAAGTACCCAATGCAATGATGGAGATCTACGCTGCATCGAAGAAGCTTTCCCCAAGTGAACTCAACATCCCAGAGAAGTCGAACAAAGCTAACAAGCCTCAGCCAGCTGAGGAGGTTCTGGTCAAGACAATCGACCTCGGGACAGGCGACAGCAGCAAGACCACCACCATCGGGGCGGGTCTCGACCCGAAATAGGAAGACGCGCTCATCAACTTCCTCCGGGCTAACCGCGACATCTTCGCGTGGAAGCCAGCGGACATGCCAGGGGTGCCCAGGGAGTTGATTGAGCATTCCCTCAACGTCGATCCTAAAGCTACCCCGAAGCGACAACACCTCCGCCGCTTCGCCGACGACAGACGGGACGCCATCAAGAAGGAACTCGCCAAACTACTCGCGGCTGGCTTCATCAAAGAAGTCTTCCATCTTGAGTGGCTCGCCAACCCCGTCCTCGTCCGCAAGAAGAACTCGAACGAGTGGAGGATGTGCGTCGACTACACCGACCTCAACAGGCACTGCCCCATGGACCCCTTCGGGTTGCCGCGGATTGACCAAGTCATCGACTCCACGGCGGGCTGCGACCTGCTCTGCTTCCTCGACTGCTACTCCGGGTACCACCAGATCGCGATCAAGGAAGAAGAACAGGAGAAGACCGCGTTCATCACCCCGTTTGGCGCGTACTGCTACACGATCATGTCCTTCGGGTTGAAGAACGTGGGCGCTACATACCAACAAGCTATCCAGGCCTGCTTCAAGAGGCAACTCAACAAGAACGTCGAAGCCTACGTGGATGACGTGGTCGTCAAGACCAGAAACTCCAGCACCCTCATTGACGATCTTGAAGAGACTTTCGCATCCCTGCGCGAGTACCGCTGGAAGCTCAACCCAAACAAGTGCGTCTTCGACGTACCTTCGGGCAAACTACTTGGCTTCATCATCAGCCACCGTGGCATCGAAGCCAATCCCGAGAAGATCTCCGCCATCACCAGCATGAAAGCTCCCACGTGCATCAAAGACGTCCAGAAGCTGACCGGGTGCATGGCGGCCTTGAACAGATTTATCTCGAAGCTTGGAGAACGGGGGCTCCCCTTCTTCAAACTACTCAAGCACCAAGAGAAGTTCGTGTGGACTCCAGAGGCGGACCAAGCCCTTGCCCAGCTCAAGGACTTCCTATCGAAGCCTCCAGTCCTCACGACTCCTCGCAAAGGCGAGCAGCTACTGCTCTACCTCGCTGCGACTACGCACGTGGTCAGTACTGCCATCATCGTCGAGCGGCAAGAAGACGGCCACGCCTACCCAGTCCAGCGACCAGTCTACTTCGTCAGCGAGGTCTTGTCAGAATCCAAGGCACGCTACTAGCCTGTACAGAAGCTTCTGTATGTAGTACTCATCACCTCGCGGAAGCTACGACACTACTTCCAGGAGTACTCGATCTCCGTCATCACCGACTACCCGCTCGGCGACATCCTGCGGAAGTAAGATGCTACTGGAAGAATATCCAAGTGGGCAGTCGAACTCGGCGCCCTCAACATCGACTTCAAGCCACGCACAGCCATCAAGTCGCAGGCACTAGTCGACTTCATGGCGGAGTGGTGGGAGAATCAGCTACCTACTCCAACCGAGCGCCCAGAGCACTAGGTGGTGTACTTCGACGGCTCACTCAACCTCGAGGGCGCAGGTTCGGGAGTACTCTTACTCTCTCCAACGGGCGAACAACTCAAGTACGTCTTGCAGATCTTCTGGAAGGTCTCAAACAACAAAGCCGAGTACGAAGCTCTGCTACACGGGCTCCGCCTCGCGGCTTCACTGGGCATCAAGCGGCTACTAGTCTATGGCGACTCCGCAGTGGTCATCAACCAAGTCAACAAGTCCTGGTACCGCAACAAGGAGAACATGGACGCCTACTGCCTAGAAGTCCGCAAGCTTGAGAACAAGGTCTATGGTCTCGAGTTCCACCACGTCGTCCGCGACAACAACGTTGCAGCGGACGTCCTGTCGAAGCTTGGTTCTACTCGCGCTCAGGTACTGTAACATCCCTGATGTTTATTTTGCTTATGACATCACCTAGCTTTAGTAATCAAGATTAGGTAGCCTCTAATCATGTTTAACATGGTGGATCACACTTTTGCACAAAGAACCTTGGTCAACACCCTAAACTGTTGTCAAAGCCCAAGTGCTCCTTAAGGCTGGATTAGTTTTCCTGCGCGTTCTCAAAATTTTACTATAGAACTTCAAAATCGACCAACATCAAAGTTTCTCAGTTTTTCCGGGAACACATGTCATTCCATTGTTGGCATTTCAAATTCGGAGGTTTGAACCCTCAAAAACCCAGTCAAAGTTCTGCTGAACAGTTTGACCAAGCCATGCAAATCTGTAACATTGAGGATGTTTATCTCCAAATCTGTTGAAAATTTGACCAGTCGGCCTTTACAAAAGTTGGAGAGGGTTAACTGGTCTAAAACTTTCGTATTTGGCGAATTTGAACTTTAGTTCAAAGTTTTGGAGTTTGAGATGGTCAAAGTATGGTACAGCGAAACTTGTGTGGGCTGGAACGCCAGAGCGCGCCCGGTGCGCGCGACGTCACCCATCGGCGCCGCGCGCGGCGCAGCCCCGCGGGCCCACACCCGCCCGCCGTCCGTACGCGCGCGTCATGGCGAGGGCCACGCGTCGGCCATCGTGGCGGGCCCACGCCCCGGCGCCCGCACGCCCGCGCGATCGCCCGCGCGCGCGCGCGCCGTCGGCCGGCCGCGCCGTGCGTGCCGCCGCCGCGGCCACGCGCCGCGCCCCCACGCGCACGGGCCCATCCGGCCACGCCACCCGGCTCGCATGCACGCCATTAGGCTCTCCCGATGCCCCTCGCACCTCCCCCTCCCTCGCATTGCTCGGACGCCACACCGCGCCGCTCCCCCGCGCCCGCCGTCGCCGCCGCGTCGAGCTCGCCGGTGCGCCCCACCATCCACCGCCTCTCGCTCAAGCCCAAGCTCCACCTTAGCATCCACCCGCACCCCTTGGACCCTCCCGTGCACACACATTGGCCGGCCGACCCCGCCCGGCTCGCCGGCATTGCGGCCGCCGCGGCCGTCCGCCGCCTCCCTCGCCACCGACCATCGCCGGAGCCGATTTCCGCCAAGCCAACCCCGCCAATCAAGCGAGGGTGAGTCCAAACCCCACCCTAGCCGCTTACTCGCCGGAGTCCGGCCGTCCCTCGCCGCCGGCCGCCCTCGCGCCGCCGCCGGGGACCTCTCTGCGAAGATTGAAATCTTCTCAGGGGCCTGCGTATAAGAGCCAAGGGCCTAACTGTAAAAAGAATCTTAAACCCCAGATTCAAAAACCTGAATCTTGTAAATTACGTAGTAAATGGTAGAAAAATCGTAAAAATGCAAACTCAACTGTTCTGAATCCTTGTGAAGAAACCTAACTTTTCTAGAAAGGCAGTTAAATTTCAGAGTAGTTTTTAAATGATCTTGAATTGATTAGTTTGAGTAAATTTGAAATAACTTGAAATGTATAAATGATCTGCATGTGAATTTTGAATATGTTGTCAATAATAGCATTCCTGACCTTGTGTAGAAAAATGGCACTGAAATCATGTGTGAAACTCCAGTTATGACTTTATATTGATTTCAGCCTGTTCTCCATTTGTGAATTGTTTAGATTTATCTGTTAATAAAATGCCTTCCAACTTTCTTTTGTAGCTCTGCAATTCTTAGTAGTATGTTTCATAAATCAGAGATGAATTTTGGACTTGTGTAAAATGTCCTGCTAATTTATGGTGGCTATTTTGAGTTAAATCCAAATCCATATTTCTACTGCAGCTATGGATGTGATTTTTGGTGTGTGAGCTAAATATGTCCTTATCATGCTATGTGCCAAGTTATAGCTTCGGATTCTATGTATCTTGTGTTTTATGATTTATTCATGCTCCTAGTGGCTTAAACTTGTTACATTTATCATAATTGTTTTGTAGTGTTGTTTTGCCTAATTTTTGGTCAGAACTTATGTTTTACTGTTATGTGCATGCTAGTGAAAGTCTGTGATCAGTTTGGGTATATTTTAGTCAGAATTAATTTCCTAAGTAATCAAGCTTAACATGGGCCAAATAAAGGGAAATCAGACATGTCACCATGTGCATTTTAACTTCAAAGCTTGAAATTTATGAAACCATCTCTGAACAGCCCCAAAACACTTTAATGAAGTTCACTTAGTTAATGAACATATATGTGTACATAGTCACCGTTGAGTAAGAATAAAGTTTCACATCCATCCACTTATCCTAGTGAAAAACAGTTTAATTGAAAACTTGTTAAGGTGAATATGACCAACAAAAACCCCTGTGTTTATCTCTGAATTCAGAACTGAATTTAACTTCTTAAGTTTGTATACTTGAATCATAATGCATTTGCACGTCGTATAGAACTTCCTGACGGGAACTACGAGCTGGTGCCTGAGTCTGAAGGAGAACCAGCTGAGGGAGAAGTGAACGTGGTGGAAGGGCAGCAAGACCCGGACCAAAGTTCGGAGGGTCTCGCTTCTGACTTTGCCAGTGAAGGCAAGCCCCAGAGCATAACCTACTTTTGTTAAACTTCTGCAACTTTCTTTTATGCGATGCTTGTGCATTTACGTTCAGGAGTTGACTTGAAACCTTAGATGCATGATCCTAGGTTCCTATGTTTAAATACTAGCATGTTAGGTCGCTAGTTGCCATGCTTAGGACCACGGTAGAAGTCGAGTGATGACCATCACTCGCGAGCTATAGGTCTCTTATGTTGGAATCATAAGATTGTTGAACTTATCTGCTCATGTGGTAAGAGCATGGGACTGACTCCGGTCAGTAGATGTCAGTGGTTAAGCTTTTGAACGTACTAAGCATTTGTCGGGAATGGGACCGGTAAGCCTAGTACTTTCCTGATCCAGCAAGGGAACTCTCTACCACTACACCCGGGAGAGATCCCCAGATACTAGGCAGTGGTGTAGAGGTGGATCCGGACGGTCAGATACCGTGACCAGATAACCTCGTACCAGGGACTGTGGACTTGATCCCGAACTGAGGATGGTTGGGAACCGCCTGGTTGGTGTATACCCCACCCCTTGGGTTTTGTTTGGCATTTTTGGGGTATGCATTCCCCCGTATGTTTAGGTCCACCTTGCAAGGTTACTAATCGATCGATCGTCGGCCTCTCACCGTTATTTGAGACTGCTTAACCATCCACTCTATGTCCCTTAATGATGGAATTGAGAAGGAATTTGTATACTTGTTAAATTTGTATTGTACAACTCTTGCTTGAATTAGTTGGCTAACCTAGTAATGGTTAAAAGAATAGAATGTGAGCTAAAACTTGAAAGTAAGGACGTATTCTTTGTTACTTTTCAGCAAAACAAACTACTAGCCATAAAGCCTTGCATGTCTAGAGGGTTGGTGATTTTCCAATCACCCGACGGTTAAGTCTTGCTGAGTATTAGTATAATTAGCCTTGCTTTTGTTGCTGATTTTCAGGTGATGATCTATGTGATGATGGCTTTCCGTGGCCTGGTTCTCTCCTACCCGGTTGGGAATACGAGTGGGAGGATGACAGTGCTTAGTAGCATCACTGGTGGCCTCGTGTGATGTTACTTATGTCGTTTAGTACTTTATTTCCGCTGTGTTTCGAACTCTGAACTATTTACTTTTATGCAAAAGACTTGGTTTGTAATAATGAACCTTTGAAGGATGTTATGTAATAACTTGTGACTTGTTCCCCTCTGGACTCGCCTTCGTGTGAGTTTGTTGTACAAATGTCGATCCTGTGATGTAAGTGATTTACCGGGTCCGACCCGGCAGAGACGACAGGTTACTTCTATATTATTGCTTAATGACCCAGAGGAGTGGTTTAGGCGATAATATGGAAGTAATTTGAGCGGTTCTGTCATAGGTACCAGCGGGTGTCTTCGTCCACGAGCTTCACACGCCATCCATCCCAGAGCCGGCGCCACCGACCACTGTCCCAGCGCATCCCCCGGCTGGCCAGGAGGTCATGATGATCGACATGGACTGGAGGCAGCCCTTCATCGACTACCTCAGCGAGCAGAAGGTTCCCTCGGACAAGAACTTGGCCGAGCAGCTCATCCGCCGCGCCAAGTCCTACGTCCTCGTCGGAGACAAGCTCTACAGGCGGGGCGCATCTTCCGGAGTACTCATGAAGTGCGTTCCCAGACAAGAAGGCAAGGACATCTTGGAGGAGATCCACAAAGGCGTCTGCGGCAACCACGTGTCCTCTCGCACGCTGGTCAGCAAGGCCTTCCGACGAGCCTTCTATTGGCCCACAGCTCTGGGTGACGCCGAAGAACTCGTCAGAAGGTGCCAAGGGTGCCAATACTTCGCCAAGCAGCAACATGTCCCAGCCTACAAGCTAGTCACCGTACCGCCAACCTGGCCTTTCGCATGCTGGGGGCTCGACATGATTGGGCCACTCCCAAGCCGCGCCGGGTGGATTCAACGAGTCTCGGTGGCCATCGACAAGTTCACCAAGTGGATCGAGGTCAAGTCGGTTACATGCCCCAAGGCTGACAGAGTACTCGACTTCCTGGATGAACTCGTACATCGCTACGGACTACCCCATCGCATCATCACAGACCTGGGCTCCAACTTCAACAACCACCAGTTCTGGGAGTACTGCGAGAACAGCGGGATCGACGTCCGATATGTCTCAGTTTCCCATCCTCGGGCCAATGGACAAGTCGATGGACAATTCGAGCGCGCCAATGGGATGGTGCTCGACGCCCTCAAAAAGCGGCTACACGACGCTGCCAACTCCAAAGGAGGCAAGTGGATCAAGGAACTACCCAATGCACTCTGGGGGCTACGTACTCAACCCTCCAAGCCAATGGGGCAATCTCCATACTTCCTGGTCTACGGCTCCGAAGCAATCCTCCCTGCTGATGTCATGTGGGATTCATCAGCAGTGGAGCACTACGACGAAGACCTCTCCGAAGACAGCAGACGAGTTGACATCGACGGACTCGAAGAAGCTCGCTGTGCCGCCCTCGTCCCATCAGCAAGGTACCTAGAGGGTATCCGACGCTACCATGATCGCAACGTCAAGGAACGCTCCTTCAACGTTGGTGATCTTGTCCTCCGTCGCATCCAGAACACGGAAGGACTACACAAGCTCAGCTCGCCCTGGGAAGGTCCCTTCACAGTTGCAAAGGTGACCGGACCGGGCTCCTACTACCTCCAGACGCTTGAAGACGAAGACGTCAACAACTCGTGGAACGTCGACCAACTCTGTCGGTTCTACGCCTAGTCTACACGACTACCCTGGGGGATCAAGTCTACACGACTACATCAAGACCCCTTCGTTGTAAGCAGCCTCCGGGTCCAGGCACCAGTCTCCGGACTACTCCTCTCCAGGATCCAGCCCATGCGGCTACCTGCGGATCCTGGGCTGCGACGAGCGACAAAGGACTCTAGCAGCGGTCTACTGACAGACCATGTACTCCTAGATCCAGCCTACACGGCTACTAACGGATCTACTGCTGTAAGCGGCTACACGCCCTAGCACACTTAGCCGTAGGCAGCCTCCGGCTCCTGGCGACTACTCTGTAACAACGGCCCTGGCCATCCAGGTGTACTTCTTCAGTAATAAAGTTTGATTATCCATCAACTACTTTACTATCTTCCTCCCTCAACGGGACTACTGGCGAGTACGACTACTCGCGACGACTCCACGAAGGGACTCCGCACTCACAAGATCGCGATAACGAGTACTCATTCATGGAAGTTTTCTTCATTCATACTTAAACAATTCCATTACAATTGTTTATGTACAACTACTGCTACGAGCTAACGTTACAGGACTACTGGAGGTTGAGCTTCTCGGCGACCTGTTCAGCAATGGGCGCCATCTGCTCCAGCAGCTCCGCGTATTGCTCGTCGGTGCAGTTGGCGGCTATCCCACCGGCGACTACGTCCACAGGAGCCTTCGGGAAGTACAACTTCATGAAGGCAAGAACTTGGTTGGGGATCGACTTGGCCAAGTGCTTCACGTAGGTCGCCAGGCGGCTGGGGGCTTCCTTCAGCCGGTCCACCAGTGGAGCTATCTTCGGACCGCCAGGGTGGGGCACCAGCAGCCTCGCGATGGGGAGCGCGGCTTCCTCGAGTTCCTTGAGCTGAGCCCGCAGCTTCTCGCAGTCCTCGTTCAGCTTCTGCAAGGATTTGTAGCAGTTGACGAGGTCACGATCTGATACAATACGGAGCTCCATGTGCTTGTCGCACTCGTAAGTAAGCTCCTTATAATCGTACTCCAGTACCTGGCGGGCCTCCTGCTCTTGGTAGAAGAGGTTCTTCAAGTCGGTCTCTGAAGCCTTCAGCTGATCGACACGGGTCTTAAGCTCTGCAATCAACAAGGAAAAGTGGGTCAGACTACCTCAAGCTACCATCAACAAGTACCCGACAAGGCGGTCACGTACCTTTATTTTTGTTGCGGAGAGACTTGTTCCTCCGCACCAGATCGTCGCTCTTCGCCTGCATTTCTTGGATGTCATTGTGATACTTGGCGAAGGCGGTGTCCAGCTTCGACTGCATGGCGGCGGCATGCTTCCGGGACTTCACGAGTTGCTCCTCTAAGGTTTCGGCCCGGAGCACCGCGTCGCCGTATCCATGAAGCATCTCGTACTTCTGGCGGGACCTCTCCGCGACGTCCTGCAACAGACAACACATGTCAAATGGGTACTCAACATCAAAGGATTGACTACTCAAGGGTGTCGACTACTCACCTTCATCCATCGCTCGGCCTGGCGCACCGCCTCCAGGTGCCGAGCCACCGTCGCCGGGTCGACAAGATCATCCGCCAACAACTCGAGCCCACCACGACTACTCGTCGCGGCTCCGGACATTGGCGCCGAGCGGATTGGCTCCGCGTCCTGGATCTCTGGCGAGCGGACAACTACCTCCAGAGCGGGTTCTGGCAGCACGCTGTCACCCTCTCCTCCAGTCGTCGCGGCGGCTTCTCCGACGGTCACCTCCATCGGCTCGGGGGCTCCTCCGGCAGCCTCCTGTGTCTCTGGTGCCACATCTTCAACGGGCACCGCCGACGGGATATCGCCTCCCTCGACCTCAGCACCTGTCGACAAAGGGACAAGTGGATCGATCTTACCTGGCGGCTATGACTACTCTTCGGGGTACTCGCACCTAAGCCGAGTACTCACCTTCAACGACGCTGGCCTCAGGCAACGTAGTCTCAGCGGCCGGCGCTTCGGGCTCTGCCTGGGGGGTGGGAGCGGACTCCCCAGCGGGCGGCGCGACCTCCTCTTCCGCCACCTCTGCAGCGGGTTCATCCCCCTCCCAGGACAAGTCCGTCGATCTCCTGCAGTGTACAAGCTGGTTGTCAACCTAGTACGACTACCACATGTAATGTACTACTCGGGAAGGATCAACACTTACAAGCTCGATCGAACCACCGTCACGGTTGGGGCGCTGAGGATACTGGCGATGTCGACCAGTCCTGCCTCGGCAGGCGCCTCCTCCTGCGCCTCTGTAGCCGCTGCCTCTTCAGTGGCAGCAGCGGCTGGTTCTGTGCTCCCCTAAGCAACAGGGGGCTGGCGCTCCAACTGCGCCAAGAGTTCTTCTACGGTGGGGGCTGGGCTACGACTACCCACAGCTGGCTCCCCCACTGTGTCCCAATCGCCTTCGTCACCCTGCTCAATGGGGTCGGAAGGCGGCATCTCCTGCAAGCAAGGAAACTTCGTCGTCAGTACACAACATCGAGACATAAGTACTCGACTACCCTATTCAAGACGGCTTACCTCCTGGGACGTGGTCTCTGAGACCTTCAACTTCTTGGCCACGCGCTTGTGGGCCACATTGCGCGGCTTCCTTGGCGGCGCAGGCAGACTAGCCTCTAGGCTAGCCGGCGGATCCTGAACGAGAGGGATGTGCAGCAATCCAGGGCGGCTAAATCTTGACCGCAGCTGGAAGCGCTCTTGCATCGTTTCTTCATCATCGTCCTCCTCAGACGTGTCTTCAACGACAACCGTATCATCTCCCTCGCCAACCTCGCGCCGCTCCTTGGCCTTGGCCTTCCCTTCCTCTGGGACCTCGACCAGTTGAGGAGGCGACACCGGCTCGGAGATGAACTTCTCTAAGTCATCCTGCAAGAAGCACAACACATCAGTACGACTACTCTTACGTAATGAGTCTCGATAATGGACGCGGCTACCGACCTCTTTTGGCGGGCGCGCGGCGGAGTACTCTGGTACTAGGCACAGTGTGTACGCTGGTATATTTTTGAAGATTCTAGCCAGCCTATCAACAATGTCGTCGTCATCGACTTCATCTCCAGGCATCCGCGACGTGTCGTCGTCACCGGTGTACTCGTACCCTAGGGTGTCGCGGGCCATCAGCGGCTGCACCCTTCGCTTCATGAAGCTGAAGGCCACATGTTCGGCCCTCAGCCCGGCTTCCCTCAGCGCCTTGATCTTCGCCAATAGCTCGGGCAACTGGAGACCTTCCTGCATCGTCGGCTCTGAGTTCCACCACGGCCGGTGCTTGGGCTGCTTCCCGCTTGGCTTCGGCAGCTCCAGGTGGTGGTTGGTCACATAGAACCACTTCGCCTTCCAATCCTGATTGGAATCAATGAGCTTGTACGAGAGGTACTACTCTGCGGCGTCCTCCCTCATCTGGATCCCCGCTCCTCTGACTACTCGGGGATTGCTGGCGCTGGGTTGAGGCTTCACCCGGAAGAACTTCCGGAACAAGATCCAATGGGGCTTGATCCCCAAGAAGGCTTCGCAGAAATGTACAAAGACGGAGGCGTGGAAGATACCGTTCGGGTTGAGGTTGAGTTACTCGATTCCATAGTACCCCAGCAACCCTTTGAAGAAGTCGCTGGCAGGGAGGGACAGTCCGCGCTCCGCGAATCGGGTGAACATCGGGATCTCGTTCGGGTTCTTCTCCATGGGGTACGGATCCCCTGCAGCGGCTCTCCACATGTCCACCTCCTTCTCCCACACGAACCCACTGTTGAGAAGGGCTAGCAGGTCTTCGGTCTTGGCCTTGGACTTCTTCCACTCTCGATTCGGATCTGGCCGCGGCGGAGACACCAGCGGAGTCCCCGCGGCAGATCCGGCGGCCTCTTCACGAGCCTCTTCTTCCCACTGGTGGCCTTCGCGGTCTTCAACGGCGAGGGCTTCATTCTCCAAGTACAAGGCGTCTTCACTCGCATTCGCTCGGGGGCTGCAGCGGCGGCTTCCGGCGGCGGTGCGCTCGGATCTACAATCCTCTCAACGGCGGCAGTGTGCACTGGCAGTGTTTCCTGGCTAGATCTGCTAGGAATGGCTGCGAATGCGTGGGGTGAAAACCCCTAAGGGTTTTGGATTCTATTTATAAGTCAACGGCGGCCCCTCCAACGGCCGGATGGATAAGTCTGCGCTTGGCTGACTCCGCGGCAGCGCGTGACCCTTCAACTTCTACTAGTCGACGCGCCTCACCTCAGGGGCTCGACTACTTCTACTCGACTTCCTAGGTAGCGACAAGACTCAAGAGCAACTCAGGACACATTCTACAAGATGACCCTTCAATTCGAGAGGAAGTACTCGACTCAAGGCTCGGGGGCTCCGTGCCACGTGTCCTTCGGTTTTTTTCTCCGGATTCTTCGGGGTATTCTTGCCAAAACTTCAGATGGACCCTCAGCCAGAGTCTACAACCCAACCTAAGGCTCGGGGGCTACTCCATATGGAGTGCGATTTTGCAATCGCACTTCCATATCAGTTTCGGCTTCAAGACAACACGGGCATTGTTGAAGACCTTCAAGGGCAGCACTCGAGGACGCTTGGGACTACTCGAGAAGACTTCAGGATTGCTCAAACATCAGTTGGAGTACATTCCAGCCTCGGGATGCTTCGACTATTCTTGAGGACTTTTGACTTGTAGCACTCGGGGACGCTTGAGGACTACTCGTTAGGGCCGTCAAGACTACTTGAAGCTATCCTTCTCGACTACAAAGTACTCGGGGGCTTGTCGTATGGACCTCCCTGGACCCACTACCTCGGTGGGTACCAGGACCGACTACTCAGTGGGCCCCTGGGACTGCCCGGCTTGTGCTGCACGGCACTTGATGGTGTGGAGCACGAGGACTACAGAGGAGAAGTACTCGGTTAGGAAGCTGTACATGTCCCGCACTGTATGGAGGACTCCTAGACGTACTCGACTAGTACTCTCTCTCTGAACCGACTTGTAACCCTGCCTCCCGGACTATATAAGGCGAGGCAGGGACCCCTCTCTCCATCATCTCATCTCACGACGTAAGATTGCATCATCTTGTAATCATACCCAATCAATTCAGAGCTACGCAGCATACAAGACGTAGGGTATTACGCACCTCGCGGCCCGAACCTATCTAAATTGTGTGCCACGTGTCTCTTCCTTCGAGTTACCGATCTCGACGAGGCCACATTCATCTACTTCGGGTTCTCCCCTTAGTAGTTTGCCGGTCTAAAACACGGACAGGTTGAGACATGGTACTAAAGATTGTTTCCCTAGTAGTGCTAGAACCACCTCTTCTCAAACAAAATGAAGTCTCCACATCTAGGTTTCAGTGAGTTTACCGGTTATTTAAGTGGCTCCTCTTAAGTTGTCACACCACAACCAGGGGTCTTTGTTGGGGGGGTACCTGGAATTCTTACAATAGAGACTGTATCGAAACTGCTTCTATTGTACCATTTGCTAGAGCTTTTATACTGAACTTCTATTGAGGATAGACACAGTAGATTGTTTACATGCACTCCATGAAATGAGGTTTTAGCCAAATCAGTGGCAGAACTGGGGGACCTAAAAGGAATACTATTTTCTTTTCCATAAAGCACCTATGGAGGGGAAGTGCAAGATGATAATGGCATAGTTGATCAAAATCTCCTAAATTAGATGAAAATGAATTAGAAGAAGCTGCAGCTCCTACTCCACCCGAAATTCAAAGATTAAATTCAAATGCTAGTATTCTAATTGTAGAGCGTTATCCTGGTTTACGTTGTCAAATTTGGGATCGGAATATCATGAAGAAGATCAGGCTCGCAAAATATATATCATGCATGTCCCATTCCAATTTACGAAGGAAAAGTACATGTTCTGGTCCCAAATCTCATCCACGTTGCTTTCAATCTAATTATTGGTTCCAAGACTTTCCATGGTTAGAATACTCACCTACAAAATATGTGGCATCTTTCTTTCCTTGCTATTCACTTTCTAAGAAACCCTCTGCAAAGGCGGGATGGGATGTATTTATTATAGTGAAGGGTTTCAATTCTTGAAAAAGGTGAAAGGAAAGCATTGTGCATTATTATCTTACATGGGACAAGATAGTAAGTGCTCATAGTTACAATTTTATGTACTATAATAATTTGAAGAGTCAACCCATTGGGCATCTTAAAAGGGTGGTGGTGAAGCGAACAAATGAAGATGTCAAGCGGAATAGGCTTTGACTAAGACTAACATTTGACACTGTCTGGTGGTTAGCATTCCACAAGCTTGCACTTTTCATGGACATGATGAATCAAAGGATTCAAACAACCAGGGTAATTTTCTTGAGATGGTAAAACTTCTTGTTGGATATGATGATGAGGTCAAGGCACTTATTCTAGATAATGCTCTAGGTAATATGCCAAGCATATGCCAATACAAAAAGGTCCAGGGACTAAGTCTTCAGTTAGAGGGAACGTTGTTGGTGTTGTAACATTGATTATGACATTTGACTTTGTATTGATTTTCATGTTATGAAAGAAAACATGGGAATCACACATCTTCTTTGCAAAAAGTTGCAGCACAGTCATATGATATTGTGAATACAATGGATGATGTAGCCACCACAAAAATATTAATTCAGGAGTTAAAGAAAGCTCAAGGGTGGAGCAAGATTATTAGTGACGTAACATCTTTTTGTACCAAACAAGATATTATTATTATTCCTGATATGAATGGCTCATATGCATATTTTGTTAGATCTCGGGCATCCAATGAGACTACAGTCGAGCATTACTATAGTATAATATCTTTACCATTGCAATAATAGATCAGTAATCACAAGAGTTGAATAGAAGATTCAGTGAACAAAGCACCAGAGCTTCTTATTTTGTGTACATCTTTGGATTCAATCGTTTCATTCAGTTCATTCAACATTGATAAATTGTGTACTCTAGCTTCAAAGTTCTATCCTGCTGACTTTTTAGGACAAGACATAGACAATTTGAGGTGTCAACTCACTATATGAGCTTGTTGTATGTACCTATCCAAAGTTTCCAAATTTTATGTGTGACTGATCTTTGTCGTCAATTTGTAGAAACTAAAAAAGTGGTTGAGTATCTTTTGATTGGCAGGTATATATGTTCTTATTATATATTATTGGTACTTATTTTCTTAACCACAAATCATAATATTAGGTAGTAATATTTTCTGTTTTCTTTGTAGGTTGATTCATCTTGTTCTTACTTTACCGGTTTCAACTGCAACTTCAGAGCATGCATTCACCAGCACGGCTTGATCTGGTGTTGCAGTGTTTGTGTGCGCCTTAGTGTATGTTCATAGGCCTTGGTAGATGTTTCCTAGGTTGTATATTTCATCTAATCACAACATTCATGTAAAACCGTCCCAAAAAAACTAAATAGCTTCTCACATGAGCGTCATATAATTTGCTTTCTACCTACTCCCTCCGTCCTATAAAAAGTGCAATTCTAGTTTTCCTAAGACAGATTAGTGGTGGCGCGAAAAGACTCTAGTGCTCCTATTTTTTTAGCCACATGCGGTAAGTGTCGGGGATAGCCACAAGGGTCCTCCAATAATCGGGGAGAAACCCATTTTTCGCAAATAATAAAACACAAACGAACTCACAAATTGTAAAGCACACCTCGCGCAATCACGGCGCGGTGACAGGGGGAGCCCACGGCCCAGGCAACCTCAGCGGCCCATCAAGTGGTCGGCCTCGGCACCCCTCGGGCAAATCTCCGCCTCGCTCGAGGGGCCCGGCGCTGTACCACCAAAACTCCGCCTCGCCCGAGGGTTGGGCCCCCTCGGGCAAAACTCTGCCTCGCTCGAGGGCTGGACGCCCCCTCGGGCGAAACTCCGCCTCGCTCGAGGCCGCCCAGAGCTCGCGGCCTCCGCGCCCACTCCCCCAACCGGAGCATTAAATGCCCTGACACGACGCGAGCACCTGGGTCAAAAGCGAATCCCTGCCATGTTGGCGCCCTAACACCGCCTGGGAATCACATCCCGGCGCTGTTCCACCAACTCACCCTGTGCGGGAGCTGTGCGGCAAGGCCGGTGTCAGCTCCGTGACACTGTGCCGCCCACTCTCGTACGGCCCCACGTCGCGCCCCTCGAGGGAGGACGGCGGAACCCTCGAAAGAGGTACGGATGCCTATTCCGCGCTCGGGCAGGACGATGTCGTGACGTTAGGCCAGCGGGGCGTGTCTTCTCCATCACCTCCGCCCTGTGCGGCCATCCCCGCCGCTGTGCCGCCATCCCGGGCACTGCAGCACCATCCCTGGCACTGTGGGGGGTGGGACGACGGAACGCCGCCACACCGGCTACTGTGCGACCCCCGGCCTTCTGTCAGCCCAACCCTCGAGCTGACGTACGAACAACGACTAAACAAGAGGATCCCATGCCACCACCCTCGAAGTCGCTCCTAGACAAGCACAGGATTCGCCGCGGCGCTCCGCCAGAAGCAAGATTCACCAGGACGGTCACCTACTCCACGGCATTGTACACCATGCCGCCACATGTAGCCCAGAACAGTGTGGCACGATTGTAAATCGCCTCCCCTTGGCCTATAAAAGGAGGAGGCGGTCCCCCGGCCGCGGGGGGGACGACGGATAGCGCACACTCGCACATTCTCCGCCTCCACCACGATATTGGCATCTCGCTTCAATCAAACCTCAGGGACCTGGAGGCACCACCTCCTCTCCCGCCACGCTTGTAGCTCCCCTCTGCAAGCACCACGGTGCAGCGCAATACAGTGCCTCGAGCACACCCCTGTTGGACGTACGGCCCTGGCCGGAGCCAGGATAAAACTCGTGTCACTTAGTTGCTTAGCACCGGCCATCGGGAGATAGATCTCAGTGCTCGTACTAGTTAGTGTCGGGACTACTTTCCGCACCGACAGTAAGTTTTGACATGCAGATCAGATCTATTTCTTAATTAGGCAAGTAATTAGATCTGTTTTTTAGAATTGCACTCTTTGTGGGATTTTTTTCAAATTTTGGAGTTGCATTATTTATGGGACGGAGGGAGTATTAATTAGTACTACAATGCTAAGGTCTCCTACATATTCGACTGTACTCTTATATGTGAAAGCATCAGCATCTCCTAGAGCACGGCCTTGCTCATGAGACAACTTCTCTTTGTGCATTCATGGTGTTGAGGAAGCCTTGCAATTGTCCATACGAGTCCGGTTAAGAATGTCCAAAGAATTTTTCCGAATCACACGCCACACACACATGCGTACACTCGTCCCTACAAACACACGCATGCAACTCTATCCTTATGAGCGCCTCCGAAAGACTGAGTCGACAAATCCTTGAGATTGACAAAGTTACCACTGACGTCTCGTTGTCGACGGGCACGTCATCTGCCACTGAAAGAATAGTGTCGGTTAATATTGGAATAAGTCTGGGAAAATGTGAGCACTAGTGCCAATAGTTGATGACTCGAATCTTGGTGGACAGGTTCCACCATAAGGTATCTTACCACTTATTTTTTGGAAAGAGTGAGTTTGTTTTTCTCACTTAGGAGGAAAGAGTGAGTTTTTTTTTACCGGGGGCAAGAGTGAGTTGCGAGCAGCTTCAAGACCAAAAAAAAAATAGTGAAGAGGGCCGAGATCCTTGACAGGAAAGGAACGAAGCTGACAATGTAACAGCTGCAGAAGCTCGCTAGTGGCAGTTCGGTAGGAGCTGTCATCAACAAATTTTGCCGGCTTCAAGCTGTTGTTGCAGTCCGGAGGAGGGAGAAATCCAAAAAACACAATAATGCGCATCCGGGGAATCGAACCCCGGTCAGTACCGTGGGAGGGTACTATGATACCACTACACCAGATGCGCTCGCTTTGTGCTGAATCTGAGACATAGCTTTCACATTCTTATCACCAACGACACTCATGTATCTTTGTGTTTAGAAAATAACTGATCTATATGAGCTATTGGAAAAGTTGTCTAATGATTTTTCTCTCTTGTTTTTATCTTTAGTCTCCTAGTTTCAAGGACTATCACCATGTAACTGAGCGGTAACACTTTCAGATCAAATGAAAAGGTAGGTGGAAAATCCCCCCACGGTGTTGGTCAATATATATGACAGCACTTTTAGTCCTCGATGCTAGCTGATGATGAAGAGAACAGAATTAGACCAATCTTCTCTGCAAGTTGCCGTGTCAAGTCCTACATCTGATTCTGATCACCTGACAACGATGATGACTTTATATAGGCTCCGCAGTTTTGCCATTCTTTTTCCTTTCAGTCTATAATACATGCTATTGCCATTTCTTCTTTTCTCAGTGTTGTACCCTGAACGCTTTGATGCCTGCATCGGAGAGGTTCATTGTGCACATGCTTGATCCCACACACATGTCTGTTCATCCTCATGTGGCTGAGATGATCAAAAGCACGATAGCAGAGTTCAGGGGCCAGAACAACTACGAGAAGCCTCATCTTAGGATCATCCTACCCAGCATTTCCCGTGTCACCCTCAGTTCAGATATAGAGCTATGTTGTAAAATGGATGGATGCCATGTATCACCCACAGTTCAGATAAAGCTATGTTGTAGTAGGATGGATGGATGCCATGTATCATGATGATCTATAGAAATGATAATTGTGAAATGGTGCGACTTGTTCCAATTCCTTGGGAAACCTTGTATCTGATGATGCATTATGCATATAATTAAGCATTCAACTTGGTTGCTTGGGACCTCTCCATGCCCGAGGAGGACCCTTTCCAGTAGTCACAGTTGCCAACTCTAAAATTCCTGTCATTCGACAACAACACTTTCACCATATCAAGTTTGTCTACCGGATACTACTACATACTAGTTCTTTTTTTTTTGAGATCTACATACTAGAGTTCTATGTTGCACAATTCTATCTAGATAGTAATTACAGAAATATGCATAGCAGTAAAGCCACTTGTAGAGGCACATTATCGAATTGGAGATTGGAGTAAACACTTTGTATCCTCATTTCAGAGAATGCTTGGGTCCAGCAGAAACCCGTCTTTTGATGAATGCTTAAAATGAAATCACATTAGAAAACAAGCATCAATACTATAACCGCATATCAACTACTTGAAGGTTCAAAATAGCACAACTTCACTGTTCAGAACAGCCCATGGCAAGACATGTGTCCAGCAGGCACTTCTACATCTTTTGATATAATGCTTAAAGGAATGGTTTTTCTGTAGCCTAAAATGCAAAAAATCAAGCCTCTGCAGCAGCCTCTGCATTGCGCTTCCGCGCCTCCTCAATGATGCTAAGCTTGATACCCTTGCCCTTGGGAAGAGACACCCACGGCTTCTTGTCCTTGCCAATGGTGAAAACGTTGCCCATGCGGGTAGCAAACTGGTGGCCAAGCGAATCCTCGACGTGGATGGTCTCAAAACTGCCTTTGTGCTTCTCCCTGCTCTTGATCACCCCAACACGCCCAGTGTTCCTTCCACCAGTCACCATCACGACATTCCCAACATCAAACTTGATGAAGTCAACAATCTTGTTGGTGTCCAAGTCGATCTTAATGGTGTCATTGGCCTTGATGAGAGGGTCTGGGTAGCGGATTGTTCGTCCATCATAGGTGTTCAGGTAAGGGATGCCCTTCTGCCCAAACTGAACAGACCGCACCTTGCAAAGCTTGAACTGCAAAACGGGAAAAGATCTGTGTCTAAGAAAAAACTTGTCTTTCCCAATATTAGCTTTATGGTCAAGAGATATCCTTGATAGAATTTTGAAATAAAACACTGAAGAAAAACCTAGATTTCAGTAACCAAAAATAAGAATAAACATGAAGGAACTACACCTTAATTGAAGAAAACAGAAATTATCATATAATCACATCCCTGAACATGGGAAAAACTACAAGCCATCGAGCAGGACAACAGGCCTTATAAATTTTGGTGGTAAGTTTGTGCCGGATATTCTATGGCAATGTTGGTGCTGAGATACTATGGGAAGCAGTGATGAGTTACCTTAGCCTCATCATCCCTGAGACTATGGAGACGGAAGCGCCCCTTAGTGTCATAGAGAAGGCGGAAATTCTCTCCAGTCTTAGGAATCGATACAACATCTGCAGGGAAAACGCAACTGAGAATAGAATCTGACGGCCATAGCCCATAGCATTAGCATTGCCATTATGCACAGAAAATCAGTATCTGGCACGCAGCTTACCCATGAATCCAGATGGATATGTCTTGTCAGTCCTGACCTTGCCATCAACCATAACCTGACGCTGCATCAAGATTGAAATAACTTCACGGTAGGTCAAGGCATACTTCAACCTGTTCCTGAGGATAAGGATCAAAGGCAAGCACTCCCTGGCTTTGTGGGGACCAGATGAAGGCTTGGGTGCCTGCTCAACAGAAAAACATGATTGAGCATAGATAAAGCAGTATCCAGTAAGTGATTGAAGTTTAAGATGAATGAACATACAAATGCTCCACCAAGCTTGTCAAGCATCCAATGCTTAGGAGCATTGAGCCTCTTCAGATGTTTCTTCAAACCCCTCGCCTGTATACAACAATAAGAAATCATTAAACTAATCCACAAATAAAATGATGTGTTCAGCTGAAGTAAGCACAAACAAAAAAAGAAGTTGCCAAGATGCTACACTTGGAATAAAGGCTGAAATGACTACCATGAACATCTTCAAATGGAATGGCCAGAAAAGCAAGTAGCATGAGATGAGATTTTCACAGAAAAGAAACACAATTCTTAGTGCTCCTTAACGTAATACTTTATAGAATTAACAGCGATTAGTGGACTAACCTAACACCCAATTTCAGCTCTAGGACAGAACATTAATTTCAAAAATAAAGATTGGTCTGCAAAACCATTATTAGAAATCCTGATAAAATAAATAAATAGATCATAGCTCCTTAAGAGAGGTTTAAATTCTGTGAACATGGGCATCCGTAAAATAATTCAAAATGTCAGTTATGCACCATCTGCCATTTCTTACCCCCAAATAGACAGTCAAAGTAGATCTTTACCCCACTTGTTTTTTCCTATACAAGAAAAGAAAAGAGTATTCCAGGCAACACTGTCCGATCACATTTATAGATTAGTAATACCATTGGATACTAGTAAGATTCAGTTGTAACTAAAAGGTCTTAATAAGATTCAAACAGAAAAATAATAACATTGCATCAGTAGATCTATGCAGGTTGTTCAGTACAGCAATCAACCTGCCATCTTACTTTCTGTAATACTTCTTAAAACAGTTAAATATCAAAAGAAAATGAGCACCGCGTGATCCCTCTTGCACGAAGTAAACATAGCAGGCAATGTACAGCACAATGCGCATATTCATAAGGCTACCATGCGACTCACTGAATCGAATAAAGAACTGACCATATAATTAACAAAACGGGGGAAGGATAATGTCCCCGAAAATCAGAGAGAGAATCGACAGAAACAAATAGGGAGTGAACAGTAGGACGAAGAGGCTGCGGGATCTTACCATCTTGCTCGGCGCCTAGGGTTCTTCCGCGCTCGAGCGGGCGGCGGCGGCGGCGGCGAGCGAGCTGGCTGCGGAGGGGTGTGAGACGATGATAAACCCTAGGGAATGAGACGGCGCGGGTCGGGAAGAGAGCTTTATTGCCCGAGGTGGAGCTGGTAGCCGTCGGATGCGGCGCTAACGGCAAAGATCTGTATCTGTACGCGGCGCTTCTGGGCTCTTAGTTGGATGGATCGGGCCAAATCAACTGGTAAAAGGAGCCCATCTATCTATATGAGCGCGCGCGCGTCCTGTTTGACACCAAATCTGTGTAGCCCAGGAAAGAAAGGCTCACTGCGATGGGTTTGCAGTTCAATGTTAGGACAGTCCAGATTGACGCTACCCACCAGGGTTTAAATCCTGATGTTCGCATCTTTTTCTAGATTTTTCAGGATTTATCAGTGTTATGCGTTAAGTGGTAAGCGACGTTCCTGTCGATGACGAGGCGTCAATAGTGACTTCGGGAATCTCCAGATCTGCCGGTGCTCAGTCCTTCGGAGGTGCTCATAAGGGGTAGGGTTTGTAGGATCAATGGCCGTAGAAGGGGGGTTGAATATGGGCTTTCTTTTGAATTTCTAATGCATAAAGAAAACCTTAGCTTATCAACTAGTGTTGACCACCTAAAAAGGTTTTTCTCTGCTACTAAGCACACTAACAAGAGTTTCCTTAGCAGGTATCACACTAAGAGATATGAAACACCCTAGTCAAGATAGGAAGCAAACATGCACCTTAAAGAGAACAAGGGCAAGGAAACTTAAGTGCGGAAATTACATGCTGAAATTAAATGCAAGAAAGTAGAGAGAAAGGCAGAAGAGACGACCGAATTTTTCCCGTGGTATCGAGAAGTTGACGCTTCCCCTTAATCCACGTTGGAGCACTCACTTAGAGTATTGCTCCCCCTCAAGTCACCAAGACTCAAGTGCTCACTAAGAGTACTCGTTCTCCATCTCCGGAACGGTGGGTCTCGAACCGTGTACACCAAACTTTCTTTAGGCTTCCACAATCTTCAAGAGCTAACCAAGAACCCCCAAAGCACTAAGACCGTCTAGGAGCCGTCAAACTCCAAGAGTAACAAGCCCACACACTTTCACTTGACCTGAGCACTCAGCTAAGCCATGTATGCACCTTGAAAACCCTTGATCACTAAGAAAGAGCTCCTTAATGAAGAGGAAGAGAATCCCAAATGGCAAGAACACACTCTCCTTCTCTCCTTGGCTGCAGTAGATCTTTAGAATAGCAAAGGCAGCCCAAGATACGCAGGGGGTCATATTTATAGGCCTAGCAAGGGAGGCTAGCCGTTGGAAAAGTTTCCCTGAAAAGCAGTACCGTCGGTTGAACTGATGGTTCCCCCTGCGAAAGCGTCGGATCATCCGGTCACTCACAGACACTGATATAGTCGTTGAACCAAGTGACCCAGTTAATGCACCGACGCATTGCACCGACGCCCCGTCGGACCGTCCGGTGCTGAAGAGCACCCACTCAGTGCGGTACTGTGTAGTTCAAACACAGGTGTCGGATGAACTGCTGAGATGATTCTGAAGCGTCGGTTCATCCGATGCTGAAGCAATTCTTTTGGCGCGTCTCTGTATGATTTGAATGTAAGTGTCGGATGAACCGTTGAGTCCACCGTCGGATCATTTGGTGCTGAAGTCGTTAAAACTCAATCAGTACTATTACCAAACCCTAAGGCATCAGACGAACAGCTGCCTATACCGTCGGTTCATCCGACGGTCACTTTTGAATTCCTTGGCCGCTGAATTCATCCGGTGCATCTAGAAATGCAAGCGTCGGTTCATCCGACGCTATGATTTGAATTTCAACTCGTCCAATTCAAACGCCTTTGAGTATTTCATCAATTCTTTTGCTTCTACTTTGCTTCCATGATCACTTTGAGCTAATTAACATCGAAGGACCTTGAGTCTGCATATTTTCATGGCTTTTGGTGCATGGTCAAACTACTAGTGCATGAACCCCTCTTAATAGTACGGTCAAACACTACAAACTAGCAATCCAAGTGTCCTTCATCTCCTTGTGACACTTGGAACTAACAAAGTCCTTAGCCTTGTAGTACTTTTCCATTTTTCGTCCATAAATTCAAATTGAGGGGTCTCTTTTTATTCAATACTTATGACAATAACCCAAGATATATTCCTCTACAAAACAAAGGTTAGTCACAAGCTTGTGGTTGTCATTTATCACAGAAACACACCCTTACCATAGGTGTGAAAGGGCCTAGATGGTTACAAGATTTGCGTACGTGTATTCATAGGGATGAGTGTGCGTGCGTGTTGTGAGCGTCTGTGTTGTATTGTGTGATTCTAAAGAAAGAAAGAAAGGCTCACAAGGATTTATATATACATAGATAATGTATATTTAGCAACCAGGACGTTGAATAGTATTTAACATCCTCACGACATCCTACCCCCTCCATTATCTCGCTAGTAATAACTCAACAGTAAAATGCTTCCAATATTTACCCCTGTAGCAATTAATTGCATGGACCAATAATTATGCATGCATGCACACGTATTAACAGAGTAATTGGGCCATACTAATTGACGTTATTAAGGCAATGATTACAAGTTTGGAAATTTGCACCTATAAATATGTAGTCGTAGTCCATCATTCCACGTCAATCAAGCGTGTACGTTACTTGTGTCCAGCGAGACCACCATCATCTACTAGCACTGCACACTGCAGGCCATGTAGATCACGTCATTTTTTATTCCTTTGCAGCCTCACCGTCTCTGTTCTTCTAGTTGTACAGCCACCTGGTTGCCGCCATAGTGACCCATTGCATGCTAGCACCCACCATTACTGAATGTGCTCGTTGCTGGTTTGGACAACGAGCTCATGCGTGTGTGAGGCTTTGCCTGTGACGAGATGTGTTGATCGAACTATTGATGTGCTACATGGTGTTGTGCTCCGCCCCGGTTGCAACCGGGATCCTCAATGTAGGTAGTCTTTCTCTAATCAATATAGAATATACTACTCCTGGGGAATGCAGTCCCATTTAGGTCGTCTTCAATATGCTTGTGGTGTTGAGTTTCCTATCTTTGTTGCATTTCTGAGATCTCTTTGGCGGATCATGTAATTTGTGTGTGCTTTGAGGTCTCCTGAAGTTGCTTGGTTGTATGTAATCAAGCATTTGAGGAGGAGCAAATCTGTTAAGATAATAGAAAATATTTCAGTTCAGGGAGTAATAGTAAGAAAAAAATACTATGAGAGATATTTACTACTAGTGACTCAAGTAGTAATATTAATTCAATATAGAAATAATTACTAAAATATAGAACCTCAAGTTGTATGTGGAGGAGGATGTCGTTGACCTGTCCAGGGGAAAGAGCGCCATTGAGCCGAGACCGTGGATCTCCAATATTTGTTTTGGTTCAATTTTTTCTAGTTTTAAAAAATTATTCTAGTTGATGCAAGAGACAGATGGATTTTTAAGATGTTAATGCTTGCTTGCTTGCATGCATATTCTCAACTGTAAATTTCTGGTTGGATTTTTACTCCTAAAAAATTAGAATAGTCATTAGTGGTGGAGTAATTATCTTAACTCAAATGTTATGTCTCTGTAATTCATAAATTCCATTGTCATGAATAATAACTCCCATACATCTCAAAGAAAGTAAATAACACAATAAGGAATAATATTAAGGTCCACCAAACCATGTTTGGCGATAATTTCCTCCTTTTCAGTTGCGGGAGTAAAAATAGATGCCTGCTAGAGGTTCATATGAAAGTTTATTTCTTTTCAAGAGCAGTAAAAGCTGGAATATTTCTCCTTTAATGTTAGGGGGGATTTTCCAAATTGCCCCTCAAATCTCTCATGAATTATTCATGTAATCAACTTTACAGCTCGAGAACCAAAGAGAGAAAATCTAGGTGTACATGTGATCCACGAAACCATCCTCCTCCGATGAAGCAACTGATCACATGTACCCTATTGAGCCTTGTTGGATAGTTAGCACGCCCAAAAGCAGAGTTGCCACTTATCATGATTCAGCTTCCCATGAAACTAATTAAATGAGGTGCTTAATCACTAAGAAGATGGTCTTTTCCTTCCTAGGATGCAAATAGAGTAAAACACAAAGCTAGAGTGCCTCCCCGAAACATCAAAGGGAACGTGGGATGTTTCTTTTTTACTACTCGGAAGCAAAATACAGTAATTATATGTCAATAAGTGCCTTGCCTATGAAATAAATTTCCTAAATCTCTCTTATTTATGTTGCTCCCTAAAATCTCTGTTGCTAAAATAAATTATAATTCCTTCTGCATACACATGCATGTATTAACTCAAATCTCTCATATTAAATATCAGTTAATACTGCATGTATGGAATTCACATGCAAGCAACTCAGCAAGCTTTACCCGAACTAATACATTGACGCATCATAGACAAGTGTTTGATTTCCTTATGTACATTGCGCGTCATGCATGCTGCCACTTCGCCATGTAGGATGGCTTCACTCCAAAGATTGGTGTTGCACTAGATGGGCGCCGCCAAGTCTTGGTCTTAATTCCCTTGTAGAATGAGGAGTGACTTAGAAATGAGTAATACTACCAAAAGAAAACTTTATACATTTAGAGAATAATTTTCCAATAAATATTTGGCCATGGGTGCAAGGAGTAATTTTCCCGAACAAAGAAGTAATCAAATCAAAAATAATCTTTAGAAGATACTCCTTTCTTGTGGAACAAGGAGTAAAGTGTTGTGTAATCCACAATCTCAACATAATTACACATCTAGCTAATGCAATTGGATAATCTGTCATGCAATGCACAAACTCAGGATAATTATTTCTCTCTATGACAATGGAGGGTTATATTCTTCATATTACGCAGGGATGATGCTTGATGGGTACTATTGAAGACTCGAAGGAGATGCATGTCCATGTATCACACATGACACAAATCTAAAGCATGAATGGGGCCATGGGTAATGTCCTTGAAGAAATAATAAAATTTATCTAGTTATCTGGTCCAAATCAAGCATCATTCTGGTTTTTACTGGCAAAGCACAAAACCGAGTAAAAATCCTAGAATGCAAGGCTATTGGAGCTTTGGCCAGGTTGACGTGTGATCAAAGCAGCCTCATGAAGTAGGTGTGTCTAGTGTAATTGCACACTTGGATCCCGTTTGAAAATGCATGCGTGGAATTGTTGCTCACTTGAATCTTTTTGAAATCCCGCTCGTTCTAGGTGGCAGAATTCCTTCTCTTGCTGCAATTTATGTTAACTTAATTATAGTTTGAATTTTAAAGGATGACAACTTGCATCAAGGTTTAATAACGCATTAATGGTGAACAAATATGCAAAAATGGACCACGTATTCTACTTATATACTGTACATAGTATTTTTTTACAATTTACCTATACTTTTTTGTCAGCATATGGGTCACAAAACAGAGTTATGGAGTAATTACAAAATATGAACTCGCAAGTACAAACTAGAGAACCATAGTTATTAGCTTCTTATCCTCTGCTCTCATTCGTGCGAGACAAAACCTTTTGAGAGCTTCTTCGTGCTCAATGCACGACTGTATGCATGGTGCATGGTGCAGCGTGTTATCGTCGCATGTCAACAATCGCCAGCGTCACACCGCCTCGCTCGTCATGCCTCGACCACAAAATTACAACAATTTTGGAGTAGCTCGATGTCGCCACCCTTCGCGCTGCGAGATGTGGTGCCATCATCCTTCTCCGACCTCTGGTGAAGAAACTGAGATCAACTAGGTCGCTGCACATGCATACACCTGAGACAAGATTTAACGAAAGTATTGAGTTATAAAACAAAAATATTTTTATGGTCATCGAGGCTCGCCGGAGTTGCATCAAGGAGCACTGGTGGCGCGTATTCAGGTTCACCAACCCACGCGAAGCAAAAGGAGAAGCTAAATGGCAGGTGACTTAAATTTTTAGAGCCTTTTACTACCCATAAGTGAAACAGAGTAATCTCATAATTAACATAGGTTGCTAGAGCTCCGTCTGTGGCAAACGGTGGGTGCTGAATAATATTCACCACGTTGTGTGGTGAATATCTATGTCATGTGTGTGTGTGTGTGTAGTGTTTTGCTATAATGCACCTGGGTGCATTCTGTATAGGGAATGCACCCACCCTGATTGTAATTGATCTTCGCTTAGTTGCAACTGGACTTACTCTGGTTGCAATTGGTTCGCGTCGGGCTGCAATTAGGTGGTCTAGTTACAATTGGTTCGTACCTAGTTCCAACGTGTCAGATTCGTTGTATTTAGTTCCGTCGAGTTGCAATTAGTATAGTGTCATGGTTGCAATTGATCTAGTCTCACTGTTGCAATTGGTTTACACGCAGTGAGCGCCTAGTTGCAACTAGTTGGGTCTGATTGCAATTGGTCCGCATGCAATTGCAACTGGTCCATCTAGTTGCAATTAGTGTAGTCGCACATTCCTAATTGTGGGAGTCTGTACATTTGTTTAGCAAAATGTTTTTTCCGTCGAGTTGCAATTGGTATGGTGTTATTGTTGCAATTGCTCTAGTCAACCTGTTGCAATTGGTTGAATCTGTAGGGTCTGTGCATCTGCTATTTTATTATAATGTACCTAGGTGCATTTTGTATAGAGAATGCACCCACCTTGGTTGCAACTGGGCTCACTCTGGTTGCAATTTGTTCACGTCAGATTGCAACTAGGAGTTGCAATTGGTCAATATTCAGTTGCAACGGAGTCAGATTTGTTGTAATTATTTTTGTCGAGTTGCCATTATTATAGTGTCATAGTTGCAATCGAACAGTCTATTGGTTGTAGTTGGTTCGCGCTTAGCTAGTTGCAACTTGGTTAAGTCTAGTTGCAACTGGTTCTTTTCCAGTTGCAACTAGGTGGACTCTAGTTGCAATTGGTTCATGTCATATTGCAACTAGGTCAGGTCCTAGTGCAATTGGTTCGTGGTCATATCTGTTGTAGTTACATCCGTCAAGTTGCAATTAGTCTGATATTATAGTTGTAATTGGTCTAGTCTCACAGTTGCAATTAGTATAACATGTGCATATTGTTATATAAAATGCTCGGTGTTTGCTAACTAGGCATACACCTAGGTTGTAAGTAGTTACAACTAGTTACAATTTGGGTAAAAATTAGATTTTAAGTGGTTCCAACAAGCGCTAACTATGCTACACTGAAGTTTCAATTGTGTTGCACTCATGATGGCAACTCATAGTACAGTCAAGTTCCAATTACATACTTGAAAAAATAGTTCACCAAATATAGTCTTCATGGATCTCATTTTGTTAAGCACATTTTTTCCAACAACCTGATGCAAACGGATTAGAAATCGGAGCAACGGATCAAGAGATATTGCATTTTTTCGATCTGAAACCAAAAAGATTCCCTCCCTCCATGCTACGTGCGGGACGGATGGGTGGAGTGAAAGACACTGACAGGGTCTGTGCATTTGCTATAGCAAATGCACCTTGTTGCATTTTAGTAAAAATAAATGCCTCATCCTCGAAGCCACCATCTGAAATGGTGGTTGGTCCCGGCCGACATTTGCAAAGGCGACTGATCAAGCGGCAACAGAGTTTGGCCGGCGGTAGGCCAACCACCTTTGCAAACAAATAGTGGTTGATTTCTTTTTTTGGTTTTTGGATTTTTTGGACAAATGATATTTGGAAAAAATGAGAAAATGAATAAATAGTAATTTATAAAGTAAACAATACTCCATAGTTTACACCAACAAACTAGTGTGCAACAAATAAATATAAAAACAACCACGCTTCGTATTCCCTTTGGCCCCCTCGCCCTCCTGGCTGCATGTTGTGCTGCTCTCGTGTCGTGGGCGGGGTGTGTCAGGGGTCGGGTGGGACAACACGGCGTCGTGCGGCGTCAGATGGGGGTGGTGTCAATAAACTATTTTCTACTATTTCTAAACTAAATCTAAAATTTCTAAACTATTTCCTACCATTTGCAAGCTAAATCTAAGATTCCTAAACTATTTCATACTATTTATAAACTAAATCCAAAAATTCTAAACTAAACGTAAAATTTCTAAACTATTTTCTACTATTTCTAAACTAAATCTAAAATAGAAAACTATTTGATACTAGTTTAGAGAAATACCTGACTGAAATGCCGCTTCACTAGCCGCTCGTGGAGAGAGGGGAGGAGGTGAATGGAGGGAGTGAATGGGCTGGCGGTATAGAATTCCAAACGGGCCGCCAGGCCCTAGCCCGGCCCTAGCCCTATTTGGCCCGACCCTAAGCAGCCCGGCCCTAAGCGGCACAGTGGCTTCTTCGTGCCGTGACGTGTCGTGCCACCGTGCCTGAGGAGGCGCCGAAGCACGGCACGTAGGGCCTTTTTTAGTGTCGTGTCGACACTAAGCACAACCGCAACACAATTGGCCCAAAGGGCCGGTCGACGGGTTAGTGTCATGCCAGGCACGATGCACAGAAACCCCTCATTCAACTTCAAACAAACTCAGGAAGAAATCAAGCACAAGAACAACAGAAATTTCAAAAGTTTGAGCTGGTGCAATGGCTGCCTCATTAAAAACCTATCTAGGTAAAACTCACACCTCGTGAGAAACCCTAGATAGGGAAAAAGAGTACAACCCAACTCAATCAAATTAAAATAGGTTCAAATAGTTTAAATATTACAGACTAAAGTTCAATTACATCCAGATACAACTCAAAGTAGCATTCCTCTTCAAGTGACTTGTCCTCCCACCTGTTGTTGAAGCCTAGCTTCTGCAGCCTCCCAATCCTTCAAACAAGTGAGGATCTCCACCATGTCTGGGCTCAATCATCGCCTACACTCCTCAAGGATCCTGCCAGTAGTACTGAAAACAGATTCTAAAGACACAGTAGAAACAGGGATAGACAAAACATCTCTAGCTAATATTGAAAGGACAGGATAAGAAAGTTTGTGCTCATGCCACCAGCTAATGATGTTGAACTTATCATCAGTGTGAGAGACATTGTCACTGTCCAAGTGTAAGTGCAATCAAGCTCTATGAGGGTTTTGGTGATGTTGACCACACAATTAAAGAGCTAATGAGCCTTTGAGTTTGTTGTGCAGCATAAAGTTATAATCACAGGTGCAAAAGATTGATTGGAGACCCCTCAACTTGTTACAAAGAAGATTGCCTATGCTACTTGAAGGAGTTTATTTATTTTACCTTTTGAACTTGAGTATAGGACAATCCGTACTATCAAGAGGGATACTAATGGTGAGTTAGGGTGGTTTTCAAGTGCTCATGATCCATCTTTCCTAAACCCTAAATCCTCACCCCAAGGGAAGTAACTGCAGCTGTACGTGCTTCGTCGTTTCTTTGTTCGGAGGTTCCGAAGATTTTCTCGGAGGTTCCGACCGTACGGGCTACGATGCGAGTTTTCAAAAGTCGGAGGTTCCGAGATTTTTCTCGGAGGTTCCGAACTCTGGAATATGACCGTTACTGTTCTGGATCTGGGGGTATTTATACCCCACAGTCCCCCAACAGTTATTTTCTTCCTCCTCTGGTTCAGAACTCGGTTGCTACTGTTTTCTCTCACCTAGCATTCACTCCTAACCTACTCTCTTCCAAATCCTTGCCTAGCATTGATTGAGGGTGGATTCTTGAAGTGAGTTAGTGAGCCAATCCTTTCTCCCTTGAAATTTGAGCACTTGGAAGAACCCTAGCAAGCTTGGTGGATCTATTACTCTTGGAGCTTTGCTCCTAGACGGATAGAGGTCCTTGGAAGCTCTCCAAACCGATTTGTGGAAGCTCCAAGGTGTTTGTATTACCCCTTGTGATTCTAGTGGAAAGCCTCCACCTATTACCCAAAGTAATAGGTGTGAGAGAGGAGTTGACCTTTGTGGTCCGAGCCTTTGGTGGCCTCCTCAACAACGTGGACGTAAGCAAGCCTTTGTGGCGAGCTGAACCACGGGATAAATCTGTGTCTCATGCGTGTTCTTATTTACTTACTTGTTCATGCTTGTGCTTGACTAGATCTATTAGGGTTTGCTCCCGATCTACTTTGTGGTACCTTGCTAGCTTGTACTTTGCTTAGAAATACTCTTGCTAGGTCCTAAGTACCTCTTAGAATTTACTAGATCTCGGTTTCCATCAAGTTTCTTGCAGCTCTTGTTATTTGTGCTCTGTTCTAACGAGCGGTCGGAAGTTCCGAGTTTATTCTCGGAGGCCGCCTCGTTCGGAGGTTCCGAGAATAATCTCGGAGGTTCCGAGGTCCGACACCTTGTTTTCGCGAGAAAAAGTTTAAATTCGTGTGCGGAGCCTATTCACCCCCCCCCCTCTAGGCCACTTTGCCTCGATCCTTTCAATTGGTATCGAGCGAGGTTATCCTCGTAAGCACTTAACCGTGTGAGGATATGGCAAGTGATGATGACAAGCACGAAGAGGAGGAGTTTGAAGACATACCAAGCGAGGCCGAAAGTGATGCCTCGGAAGTAGGTCATACATCGGCTCAAGAGAAGTTCGAAAAGCTCAAAAAGGGCTGTGAAGGAAGGCTCCAAGGAAGGAAGCAAGAAAAGCAAGAAAGAGAACAAGAAGAAAGAAGAAGAAGAAGAAAGGAAGAAAGAAGACAAGCAAGCAAGAAAAGAAGAAGAGGAGAAAGAAAGAAGAAAAGAGAAGAAGAAAAAGAACACCTTCACCATCTCCATCACCATCCTCATCATCCTCATCGTCGTCCTCATCTAGTGAGAATGGAGATGATGATGATGAGTACTACGGCACAAGAATTCCCAAGCGAACCATCAAGCCAAAGTCAAAGTCTAAAGCAAAGAACGACTACAAAAGCGTATCCTTTAACTATGATTCTTTGGATGTCAAATCCAAGAATGAAGTGACTATTCCCCTTGGCAAATTACCCCAATTCGATGGGACTAATTTTGCCAAATGGAAGCATATGATGAAAGCTTATTTAATTGGCTTAAGCTTGGAATTGTGGAATATTGTGTGTGTAGGTTTTGAAGATCCCAAAGATTTTAGGAACCTCACTCCAATTGACCAACGCAACATAAGAAGGAATGGTCAAGCTACAAGCATCCTCCTTAGTGCCTTGAATGCTCAAGAGTATAACCGTGTTAGTGGACTTGAGATTGCTAAGGAGATTTGGGACATTCTCCATATTGCACATGAGGGTGTTGACAAGGTCAAGAAATCCAAGATCAATATATTGATGGCCGAGCTCAATAGATTTACTATCTTTGATGGAGAGGGGCCACAAGAGATGTTTGATAGGATGATGGTTATTGTTGGGAAGATAAGAGGTCTAGGTGGTGATGAGTTAGATGACCACTTTGTTGTGAAAGTAATGTTGGAAGCTTTTGCACCAAGGAATCCTACTCTAGTCACTTTGATTAGAGAGAAGAAAAGGTTTGAGGAACTTTCACCAAATGATGTTCTTGGAAGAATTCTCACACATGAGCTCATGGACAAGGAAATACAACATAGAAAGAAGATTGGAGAGTTGGAGGCTAAGTTAAACAACTTGAAGGTTAAAGAGGTGGCTCTCCACTCTCACAAGTCAAGCAAACCGTCATCCTCATCCAAGCATACCACCTCTTCCAAGCCTCTCAAGTCAAAGTCCAATAGGGTGGAAGTAGCAAGCTCCACAAGTGATTCAAGTGAAGATGAAGATGAAGGTTGTCATGTTGAGATTGGGGACATGGCCTTGTTCATGAAGACCTACAAGAGAGGGTTGAAGAAGCAAGGTTACAAGTTTGCCAAGAGGAAGTTTCCTAGCAAGAAAAAGAGAACTTGCTACAATTGTGGGAGTACCGAGCATTTTATTGCTGATTGTCCTAATGAGAAGAAAGAAAACAGAAATGAGAAGGGTAAAGGGGGCTACAAGAAAGATCAAAAGCCACATTACAAGAGAAGACACTATGGTGGTGAAGCCCACATTGGTCATGAGTGGAACTCCGGGGATGAAAGCTCTAGTGAAGAGGAAGGGAAGAAAGTTGCAACCGTGGCTATCAAGAAGCTTCCCTCCACCACAAGATTGTTCAACAATTTGACCGATGATGAAGAAAGCACTTCCATTCATTGTCTCATGGCCAAGGGTGAGAAGGTAAAAACTGCCCCAAAACCCTTCCCTCAACCTAGTGATGAGTCGGAAATAGACTCTAGTGATGATACTAGTGATGAAGAAGCTAACCAACTTGTTCGTAAAATGGATGAGCAATCTAGAGATTTTATGGCTAAGTTAATAGTTGAACTAGAGAAAAGCCAAGATACCATTATCTCCGATAGAAGTGAGATTGAGACTTTACGCTTGGAAATCAATCAAGCAAAGAGTGTCATAGCTACTCTCAAGGAGGACCTTATTGTTAGTCAAGCTCAATGTAATTCTCTCAAGTTGAGGAATGAAGAGCTTGAGGAGCAATATAGCCTCCTTTGGAGTAGCACCTCACATCCCTCGAAGGTAAAAGGCGACTCTAGTGCTTCTACTAGCAAGGGTCGTGATAGATGTCATAATATTGATGTTGAATCTTATGCCACTAACCTTGCTAACATGGAAGCTTTAAAGAAAGAAGTTGCTAGGTTGAACTCAATCATAGCTAGAGGATGCATGGGTGAAGAAAACAAAAGGCCAAGATTCACCAAGAAGAAAGTGTTAGAGAAGAGCAAGAATCCAGGCTTTGGATATGTTGAAGGTGGCAAGACAAATGAAAGAAAAATCATCAAAGAAAAAGAATGCCTTGAATTCAAGAGTTCTGGATTTCTGTTCTCCCAGACCCCGGAGGTTCCGACCTCCAAGCCGGAGGTTCCGAGTCCGGAAGCCCCGAGCGGCTCGAACGGTCCAACTCGGAGGTTCCGAGAAAATTCTCGGAAGTTCCGGAACCGCAAAGACAGGACAAAGAAAAGGAGCAAAACTCGGAAGACAGCATGTTTCCGGTGGCCTCTAACACTTGTATGCGGGTTGAAAATCATCCAATGGTGCCTAGAAGAAACTTGAGTCCCAACAAAAGCAAAGCCCATGCATCTAGAGACATACCTCCTAGCTATGTGTTGAGACGCAACAATGTTGGTAAAGTTGTTGCCACGTATGTTGGAAATGAGTCCAACATATATGTGAAAAGATCACTATGGGTTCCAAGGGTTTTGGTTGCTAACGTGGAAGGCCCCAAGTCAAATTGGGGACCTAAAAGAAGGAACTAAATTGTTTTGTAAGCATACTCCTCCGGTGGTTCAAGTTGGGTGCTTGACAGCGGATGTACACATCATATGACCGGAGAAAAGAGTATGTTCTCATCCTATCTCCATTTGGAAGGACCAAGGGAAACCATTGCATATGGAGGGGATACTAAAGGAGAAGTTATCGGTGTAGGTGATATCCCTATATCTCAAAATTACTCAATTACAAATGTTCTTCATGTTGATCCGTTGGGTTACAATCTATTATCGGTTTCACAACTTAGTGAGATTGGTTTTGATTGCCACTTCACGGATAAGGATGTGTCCGTCATAAAAAGGGAGGATTCCTCTATTGTCCTCACGGGTCGCTTGAGGGGGAGGCTTTACCTAGTTGATCTCAACAAAAGTAAAGTTTCTCCCAAGACTTGTCTAGTGGCAAAATCTAGCATGGGTTGGCTTTGGCATCGCCGTCTAGCCCATGTTGGCATGAGGAACTTGGCCAAACTTTTGAAAGATGAACACATCCTTGGACTAACAAATGTACATTTTGAGAAAGATAGGATTTGCAAAGCATGCCAAGCCGGAAAGCAAGTAGGAGCACCTCACCCACCAAATAGCATCCTCACTACTTCAAGCCCATTGGAGCTCATCCACATGGATCTATTTGGACCGCTGGCCTACATAAGTATTGGCGGTAACAAATATGGCTTGGTTATTGTTGATGATTATTCTCGCTTCACGTGGGTGTTCTTTGTGTTTGACAAGAGTGAAGTGCAAGGAAAGGTGAAGACCTTCATTAGAAGAGCACAAAGGGAATTCGGGCTACCAATCAAGAAAGTGAGAAGTGATAATGGCTCGGAGTTCCGGAACACCTATGTTGAAGAATTTCTTGATGAAGAGGGCATCAAGCACGAATTTTCAAGCACCTTATACCCCTCAACAAAATGGGGTGGTTGAGAGGAAGAATCGAACTCTTATCGAGATGGCAAGAACCATGTTGGATGAGTACAAGACTCAAGACATCTTTTGGGCCGAAGCTATCAACACGGCTTGCCATGCAATCAACCGCCTCTATCTTCACAAGTTTCACAAGAAGACCTCCTATGAGCTCATTACCGGTAAAAAGCCCAAGGTGTCTTACTTTAGAGTGTTTGGATGCAAATGCTTCATTCTAAACAAGAGACCCCGAACCTCTAAGTTTGCACCAAAGGTTGACGAAGGATTTCTTCTTGGTTATGGTCCAAATGAGCATGCTTATCGAGTCTTCAATCTAACCACCGGGAGGATTGAAGTCACGGTAGATTTGACCTTTGATGAATCTAATGGCTCTCAAGTGGAGCAAGTTGATTTGAATGTTGTAGGTAAAGAGAAGCCATCTTGTGAAGCAATCAAGCAAATGGCCATAGGTGATGTTAGACCGGTTGAGGCACAAGAGGAAGATGAAAACCAAGCACAAGCCTCAACACCACTCGAAGGGCCGAAGCCGCCGGTTCGGGAGCAAGCGGACTTCGGAGGTTCCGAGAATTTCTTCGGAGGTTCCGGAACCGACACCGGAACTCAACCTCCGAGAAATTCTCACGGAGGTTCCGGGTCCGGAAGTTCAACACAACAAGACACCCCGAACCGAAGAACTGATCAGCAAGGGGATGTCCAAGGAAGCACATCTGAGCCCCTAGCTGATGAAGATGATGAAGACCAACCTCTACACCAACCTCTTGGACCATCACATCCTCGTGTACATCAAGTCATTCAACGGGATCATCCCGTTGACAATATTCTTGGGAGCATAAGGAGAGGGGTAACAACGCGTTCTCGTCTTAAGAATTTTTGTGCATTTTACTCGTTTGTTTCCTCTCTTGAACCAACCAAGGTAGAGCAAGCTCTCGAGGATCCGGATTGGGTGATGGCTATGCAAGAGGAGTTGAACAACTTTGAAAGGAACCAAGTGTGGGAGTTGGTGGAAAGACCAAAGACAAACATCATTGGCACCAAATGGGTCTTTCGAAACAAGCAAGATGAGTTTGGAGTTGTGACTAGGAACAAAGCAAGATTGGTTGCTCAAGGATTCACCCAAGTTGAAGGGCTAGACTTTGGAGAAACATATGCACCGGTAGCAAGACTTGAAGCAATTCGGTTTTTACTAGCTTTCGCCGCCCATCATGACTTCAAGCTCTACCAAATGGATGTCAAAAGTGCATTTCTCAATGGACCACTCTCCGAAGAAGTATATGTTAAGCAACCACCGGGTTTTGAAGATCCCAAGCGTCCTAATCATGTCTACAAACTCCATAAGGCGCTCTATGGGCTAAAGCAAGCACCAAGAGCATGGTATGAATGCCTTAAGGATTTCTTGCTTAAGCAAGGCTTTGAGATAGGCAAAGCCGATGCTACTCTCTTTACTAGAAAAGTTGATGGTCATATTTTTGTGTGCCAAATATATGTCGATGACATAATATTTGGTAGTACTAATGAAACTTTTTGTGAAGAGTTTAGTAGGGTGATGACAAAGAGGTTTGAGATGTCCATGATGGGTGAGCTCAAGTTCTTTCTTGGATTTCAAATCAAACAAGCTAAAGAAGGAACGTTCATATGTCAAACCAAGTATACAAGGGATATGTTAAAGAAGTTTGACATGGACAAGGCAAAGCCCATCAAGACTCCAATGCCTACCAATGGACACATGGACCTCAATGAAGAAGGGAAATCCGTGGATCAAAAGGTATATCGCTCCATGATTGGCTCTCTTCTTTACTTATGTGCATCTAGGCCGGATATTATGCTTAGTGTGTGCATGTGTGCTAGATTTCAAGCTAACCCGAAAGAGTGCCATCTCATGGCCGTAAAGAGAATCTTGAGATATCTAGTGCATACCCCTAACCTTGGCTTGTGGTATCCTAAGGGCTCCACTTTCGATCTACTTGGCTATTCGGATTCCGATTATGCCGGTTGTAAAGTTGATAGAAAGAGCACATCGGGGACTTGCCAATTCCTTGGTAGGTCTCTAGTGTCTTGGAGTTCTAAAAAGCAAAACTCAGTAGCCCTTTCCACCGCCGAGGCCGAGTATGTTGCAGCCGGCGCATGTTGTGCTCAACTACTTTGGATGAAGCAAACCTTAAAAGATTACGGATGTCACTTTTCCCATATCCCACTTTTGTGTGACAATGAAAGTGCCATAAAGCTTGCAAACAACCCCGTAAGCCATTCTCGCACAAAACATATAGACATCCGTCATCACTTCTTGAGAGACCACGAAGCCAAAGGAGATATCGTTTTAAGTCATGTGAGCACCGACAAGCAACTAGCCGATATCTTCACTAAACCTCTCGATGAGTCAAGGTTTTGTAGTTTAAGGAATGAACTAAATATTCTTGATTCTCGTTGCGTGGTTTGATCTCTAGCATGCCATATTTGTTTGCTTCAAATCTGTTAGCTTTCTCTGAAAAATTTGTTTGAAAAATGTGTATGAAAACTCTATCTTTAAAAAATTCTTCAAAATCTATTTGCTTATCCCTAACTTGTCTTAAGTGGCTATAGTTGTGTGTGTGATTGCTTGTTTTCTAGCCACTTGAGTCAAGGGTACCATGACCTAAGTATCTCAGTTGATAGAAAGTTCAAAATCTCAAAAGGAGTAGAAGCTAGCTGTCTCTGGAATTTAATTTTTTTCGGAAGCTCCGAGAAAATCTTTGGAGGCTCCGGCCTCGAAGTTCGAGAAAATCTTCGGAAGCTCCAATCTTTATAGACTTAGCTCTCAGTCTCAACCGAAGGGGAGTCAAAAGGGAATAAAGCATCTTCGCGGAATATTCTTTACCTAGGGTAAAACCAACCCTTCCCTTTTCACCGCGGTCAACCCACTCAGATCGGATTTCACCGCTTCCTCCTCTCTCTCCCGACGCGAAACCGCACCATCCTCTCCACCGCCTCACCGCCTCACCGCCGCCGCTTCCCTCGCCGCCGGTGACCTCACCCTTCGCGGGCTACCCGCGCAAAGCTGAGCCGCCTCCCTTGTTCGTGGGTAGCTGCTGGAGAGTGCCAAGGGAAGCATTGCTCAGATCTCGTACGTGAAGAAGAAGAAGGCTCAAATCCGCATCCGCTTCTGTCTCTTCCTTGGCGTGCACAAGAGTTGAAGATCTGCTTCGTGCCTCTCCTTGATCCCAATCAAGGTACTCAGTGGCCGGACCCTAACCCTAACCCTAAATTCCTAGATCTGCATGCTGTTAGGGTTCTATATCTTGAATACGGTAGAATGGTGCCTATCTATTCGTTCCTAAATGCCCGTGTTGCAAGTAAAAGCTAGGTTTAGTTGAAAGTTGAATCAAAAGTGAGAATGCAGTAAGGTTGACAGAGGCTCGGAGGTTCTGAGAAAATTCTCGGAGGTTCCGAACCCTGTGACCCACTGTAGGCTGACCTTGATTCAAAGTTCCACTGAACTTCACTTGACCTGTAACATTCCTTTTCACCTGTCCTAGCTATTTTGAGTCATGATTGCTTTATTCATCAAAGTTCAGTTGAGAGTTGAATCAAGAGAACTGTCCTCTGTCAGTACACTGACTTCGGAGGTTCTGAGAATTTTTCCGGAGGCTCCAACCTCTGGAGGTTCCGGAAACTTTCTCGGAGGTTCCGATGTCTGTACTGACAAGTGACAGATCGTGATTCAAAATTCAACGCGAAAAGTAATCAATTGAACATCATGCTTATCTTGTTCCTCCGTCCTTATCGGCCCCGATCCCACTCTTATCCGCCGTTCACTTGTCTCACTTCGGATGTCCGGCACTCCCGTGGACAAGACCTACACTAAGAGGCGAGAGGCCTCCTTTTGAGACACCTGCTGGTGAGAGGGCCTTCAAGCTAGCGGCAAAGAAGAGCGGCAGCGAGGGGACGGTGGCGGCCAGAGGAAAGGCCACTCCTAGGAGGGGCAGAGGTGGCAGTTTGTCAGGAGGCAGAGGCTCAGGGTCTGCTGCACATGTGGATGATAATGGAGGGATTGAAGGCAAAACCATTCCAATTGAGCTAGAAGATGACATGCCCCTAGGAGAGATAGACTCAACTTATCTCAAGTACCACAAGGGGCTACTCAAAAGGCATCCTCCAACCAAATATGACAACTCAGTATATATTGAGCACACCAACTATGATGGAGCTGGTTTCTTGGTCAAGAAAGCAAGAGAAGAAAATCCTTATGTAAACCCCAAGATGGCAGCCATTGATTACAGGTTTTGGTCTGTCTTTCACTTTAAGTTCTATGAGACTGTCCTCAACACCAAGATGAAGCTAATCAAGATGAAGTGGATAGACTTCACTCATTTGGAGGCAGCAGAGGAACCTGTCAAGGAGGAGGTGCTGGATTTGGTTGATAAGTATAGGATGAGGGACATCATGAGTTTCAAGTATGATTGGAATATAGATGTTCTAGCTCAGTTTCATGCCACATTCTTTCATGAAGACAACAAGGAAACTATCCACTGGATGACAGAAGGAGTACACTACAAGATAGATTTTCTCACCTTTGCTAGGTTGTTTGGGTTCGGCAAGGAGGACGAGAGAAGCCGATATTATCCACTTTGAGGCCCACATGAACCCCAACAAAATTCTGCAGCGACCCTATGAGTATGAGGAGAGTGGTTGATGGCTCTACCACTGCTCTGAAATCAGTATTCTATGTCCTTAACAATATGTTCAGGGAAACCATTTACCCAAAGGGGGGCAGTGACTCAACTAGTCTTAGGAGGTTTGCACCAAACTTGTTGGCTAGGCTGCTGCCTGGAGCTAGGCCCTTCTCTGTGAGCAGATTTATTTGGTACAACCTGGTAGAGGTGACAGAGAGTGGAAAGTGTAACTTGCCCTATGCTCCTTATCTGATGTACATGATAGAGATGGTTTCAGGAGTCAGCTACAAGAAAGATGTTGAGCATGCTTCCTATCAAGTCAAGCAGTGGCAGCATCAGAAGAAGCAGCACATTGTGGAGGAGCACATCCTTAAGAAGGCCGGCACCAAGCCGGCCCGGATCCGGTCCCGGCAAGTAGGTGAAGGAGGATCCGGCAAGGCTCCCATGCTGCCTGGTCTTCACAAGCTCGGAGGGATGGTTAGGGACACCCGGAGGTACGCGAGATGGACTTCCCATCGGCCTTTTTGAGCTCGGGGAGGACATGAACAGATTGCTAAAACACCGGGGCGTCCTTTGATGCCATGCACCACCCTCCTCCCCTCTTCCCCGATTTTCCGAGTACACCACCGGTGAGGATGAGGGTGAGCGAGGAGCCTCGCTACTCCCATGGCCGAGGATACTCCTGCCGCCCACTTTGTCGCGGATGAAGAAGATGAAGAACCTCTTGGTGCAAAAATGGCCGGGGCTAAGGAAAGAGGGCTGCGCAGCAAGAAGGCTATGGGGTCCTCATCCGGTACTAGACTCGGGAGGAAGGCTGGCTGGCCGGGAGGCCCGTCGAAGGCCCATTGATCCGTCATCCGGTTCGACCTTGGCTGCGACAAGATCGTCCCCGAAGCGAGAAGAGGAGGACTCTGACTTCAGTGATGAGGAGTGACTTCTCTAGGTTCTGTTCCCACTTCCTCTCTTCTCTTCTTTCCTTTTTGTTAAACTGTTGACAAAGGGGGAGAGATGAAGATTGAGAAGCATCTGAAGACCTGAAGCTCCTTGTTGGCATGCTAACCTCAGAAACATTCTTTTGTTCTTTTGGTGAGATGAGAGTGCTAACTTCTCTCATAAACTCCTGGTGGAAATTTGGTGAACTGCTGTAAAACATTTAGCTTGCCTCTGTTGGCAAGCAGGATCTGGTCATGGTTGTAGGGGATTTGCAAAACTTTAAAACTGTGTGATGGTTGTAATAGGGCTAGATGTGTTGACTGCTGTTATCCTTTATCTAGCTGCTATTTTCTGGTCTTATCTGTTGTTTTGCCTGTGTATTGTTGTTATCTGTTGGAGTATCTGTTGCAGACCTCGGAGGTTCTGAGGATTTTTCCGGAGGCTCCAACCCCTGGAGGTTCCGGAAACCTTCTCGGAGGTTCCGAACTCGCTACGGGATAACTCTCTGAGTGTTTTCACATGGCATATGCATCACGTATTATCTGCTACACCTCTTTTGCACCCCTCGATGGCTTGAGTACAACTTTCTTGACACTTTTACTCACAATGTATGCAATTAAATGGTCGGTCATGACATTTTTCCTATTCAAAAGGCACATGCATACATTGAGGGGGAGACTTGTACTCAAATCATCAAAAGCTCAATCTTTCAAATTAAATTGTAAACTTTAATTGGGTTGTCAACATTTACCAAAAAGGGGGAGATTGTAAGTGCAATCAAGCTCTATGAGGGTTTTGGTGATGTTGACCACACAATTAAAGAGCTAATGAGCCTTTGAGTTTGTTGTGCAGCATAAAGTTATAATCACAGGTGCAAAAGATTGATTGGAGACCCCTCAACTTGTTACAAAGAAGATTGCCTATGCTACTTGAAGGAGTTTATTTATTTTACCTTTTGAACTTGAGTATAGGACAATCCGTACTATCAAGAGGGATACTAATGGTGAGTTAGGGTGGTTTTCAAGTGCTCATGATCCATCTTTCCTAAACCCTAAATCCTCACCCCAAGGGAAGTAACCTGCACTGCTCGCTTCGTCGTTGTTTTGTTCGGAGGTTCCGAAGATTTTCTCGGAGGTTCCGACCGTACGGGCTACGATGCGAGTTTTCAAAAGTCGGAGGTTCCGAGATTTTTCTCGGAGGTTCCGAACTCTGGAATATGACCGTTACTGTTCTGGATCTGGGGGTATTTATACCCCACAGTCCCCCAACGGTTATTTTCTTCCTCCTCTGGTTCAGAACTCGGTTGCTACTGTTTTCTCTCACCTAGCATTCACTCCTAACCTACTCTCTTCCAAATCCTTGCCTAGCATTGATTGAGGGTGGATTCTTGAAGTGAGTTAGTGAGCCAATCCTTTCTCCCTTGAAATTTGAGCACTTGGAAGAACCCTAGCAAGCTTGGTGGATCTATTACTCTTGGAGCTTTGCTCCTAGACGGATAGAGGTCCTTGGAAGCTCTCCAAACCGATTTGTGGAAGCTCCAAGGTGTTTGTATTACCCCTTGTGATTCTAGTGGAAAGCCTCCACCTATTACCCAAAGTAATAGGTGTGAGAGAGGAGTTGACCTTTGTGGTCCGAGCCTTTGGTGGCCTCCTCAACAACGTGGACGTAAGCAAGCCTTTGTGGCGAGCCGAACCACGGGATAAATCGTGTCTCATGCGTGTTCTTATTTACTTACTTGTTCATGCTTGTGCTTGACTAGATCTATTAGGGTTTGCTCCCGATCTACTTTGTGGTACCTTGCTAGCTTGTACTTTGCTTAGAAATACTCTTGCTAGGTCCTAAGTACCTCTTAGAATTTACTAGATCCGGTTTCCATCAAGTTTCTTGCAGCTCTTGTTATTTGTGCTCTGTTCTAACAGCAGTCGGAAGTTCTGAGTTTATTCTCGGAGGCTGCCTCGTTCGGAGGTTCCGAGAATAATCTCGGAGGTTCCGAGGTCTGACACTGTTTTCGCAGAAAAAGTTTAAATTCTGTGTGCAGGCCTATTCACCCCCCCCCCTCTAGGCCACTTTGCCTCGATCCTTTCACCAAGTAGCTAGATAGCTCATTACCAACACTCATTAGCAAGCCAGAAGCACTAGTCCTTCTGGACATAGTGAAAGTAGGGGTACAAAAAGAGTTACCAGATCTAGGAGTTCCAAACATATCAACATCATCATCTTCATCATCTGCAAAAATGTCATCAAGCACTATTTTTCTTATCAGCAGTGGGTGCTTGTGGACATGCTTTCCTCTTGGTTGCACCAAACTTGTCATCATATCTCTTATAAATGATATTAAGTTGAGCCCTTACCTCAGTTAAGTAAGATGAATAGTCAACACCAATCAACTTACCTACCAACCTGAGAACCCTACTAAAACCCTTCAGTTTACCTCTAGGATCCAATATGAATGCAAGAGAGTAAAGCATGGGAATATCCTTCCAGTACTTCAAATACACATCTTTCATGCGAGTAACAACAGGCCTAAGCAAAGCATCATTCTCATACTCCTTCAAGTGCTTGCAAATCTTAAGCATATGATGCAGCATAAGTGAGGAAGTAGGATAATAAACACCAGAAAGTGCAACAGTAGCAGAGTGAAACAGTTGAAGGAATTGAAACATACTCTGAGCAATTGTCCAATGATCATCAGTTAAAAGCTCACGGTCATAGTTGTTGTTTATGAAGACAGAAAAATTATGCTTGTAAGGGAGCAAATGCTTAAGCATTAGATATGTAGAGTTCCACCTCACATCATATCCGAACCAAATTTTCGAGGGCAAATCTCAACAGCAACACAATACCTCTTAAAGTTTGCAATGCGCTGGTTAGAAGAATTTAAAAAAGATATAGCAGAGCGAATGTCATCAAGTTAGTGCTTGATCACATACAAAGCACTTTTAACCATTAGGTTTATTATGTGATAAGCACACCTCTGATGCAAAATAAGAGTGCCAACATAACCAGAAAGTTTAGGTTGTAGAGAATCAATTGTGCCAAAAAATCAGAATCAATAGTGCCAACATAAGAGGAAAGTTCAGGAGCTAATGTTTGAATGGCTTTGTTATAAGAAGAAGCATTGTCCAAAGTGACAGAAAAAACCTTAGTAGTTAAACCATATTCATCTAAGACAGCATAAACTCGCTCAACAATGTTATCACCAGAATGAGATTCATCAATCAGCCTAAAGCCAATTACCCTCTTCTCCAATTGCCAATCAGGATTAACATAGTGAGCAACAACACTAAGGTAATCCCCTTTAGCATTGCCAAACCAAATACCAGAAGTAAGAGAAACAGATGTAACACCAGCAAAAGATGCAATAAGGTTATCACGCAAACCAATATGATACTTGATTAGATCTTTAGCTGTGGTTTGTGCAGAGACATGTGTAAATCTAGGGTTATGACAATCCCTAATGTACTCCTCAAAAGCAAGATGTGCACCAATACAAAGAGGAAGATTAGTACGAGCAATCAAACGACATAAACCAGTACGAGCTCATTCGGCACTAAACTCCCAGTGACGAACACTACCATCAGAACTAAACGAAAGCAAAGACTGAGATAGACGGGTGTTCTCCTTTCTCTTTTCACAAACCTTAAGATGTCATAACAGATGGCCAGTACCAATAGTAGAACACCCACAATGATTGCATTTGGCGCCAGTTCTTACCTTCTTACCATTGATGATCGAGAAGAGCTTCTCGAAGTCGAGCCAGGCTTCAGAGGTAGCATTTCGCTTCCTCTTCCCAGTGTCAATGGCTACATCAATTAGATCACCAGCACCAGGGGCGGCACCATCACCGGCAACAGCGCCAGCGTCACCATCACCGGCGGCAGCGCCAGCAGCACCATCACCGACGGCAGCGCCAGCAGCACCATCACCAGCGGCATCAGCAACCTCGATAGGAGCTGCACGAGAGCCAAGCAGCTCTTCTGCATCTGCTTCGAGGTCACTCTCGTCATCTCCACACAAGCCTGCCATACGGTAGTCATCGTTGATGGAGTGACCCTAGTCCTCATCGTCGCTCGACATCGCCGGAGCTCTGGTCCCTCAACGGATCCCGGGGCCGGCGACCTGCACACACGAAGCAAAGGAGAGCAGAGAGAGTGAGACAGAGAGATTGAGAAAGTGAGATAGAGAGTGAGACAAGGAGAGTGGGAGACCTATCTTACCTCCTGCAAACCGGAGCACCAGTGTACATATCACCGGTTCCTCAATGGCATCGCGGTGGTCGACGACCTGCAGAAGAGAAGAGGTCAACAAAAGCAGATGACTCAAGGAGACGACTAGATCTAGGGTTAGGGATTGGCCTTGGGCTTACCTGCGAATCCGGAGCACCAGAGCAGACGGCGAGGTGAGCTAGCAATAGAGGAGTGGCCGACGATGACCGCGAACAGAGGCCGAGACGACGAGCTCGTAGATCTAGAGCCGGAATGGCGGAGAAAGAGGACTAGAGATGGAGAGATGGCGACTCGGCGAGACAGAAGAGCGGCCGGTGATGCCCCCGAACAGAGGCTCGTAGATCTGAGCGGCAGAACGCAGAGGAGTGGAGTGGCCGTACTGGAGATGGAGAGGCGGCTGCGACCGCGATGCGACGTGAGAGAGGAGAGGAATGGGGACTAGGGTTTGGGGGAGGGGAGGGGCGCCCCGGCTGCGGCTTATATGCGGCGCCTCCCAACGGGAGGATCAAACGGTCGAGGGGTGCCGCATCAACGGTCGGGGGCGCGGGGGTAGGGTTTGGGGGGTGGTCGGGTGGGACGTTACTAGGCCGGACCGCTTTAGTGCCTGGTATTGGGCCGCTATCGGGCCGCCTAATTTCGGGCCATGCTTCGGGCCGACCCACTGCGCCGAGGTAGCGGCTCAAGCACTGAAAGGCCATCGGGCCGGGCCGCCACTAAGCCCTATTGATCGTGCCTAGGGCCAGGCTAGTGCCATGCTTTTTAGGGTCGTGCCTCGTGCCGCCAATTGTGCCCGGCTCATTTGGAATTCTATAGCTGGCGGTTGGGCGCCCCAGCTTATATAGGGGCGCACCAACCGTCGTTTCAAATGGCGGCAGGGTTATCGCCTTTGGAAACAGCGGTGGTCTAAACAAACCGTTGCTTCAAACGGTGGCTGCCTCTTCGGGCCCAACTATCGTTGCCAAAGGCTGTTGGTCCTCAGCCCACCTACCGGCTGGTGGGTGAGCCAGCTGCCATTGCCAACAACGGTTCCTCTATCCTACTGCCTTTTACGCCGGCGGTTGGACCCAACGGCCATTTCAGATGGCGGACGTAGACTAGTTTTGACAATTTCGAAATCGGTATTTATTTTTCAAAAAAAACGCAAAAAATATATTAAAATAGCTCACAAGTCACAAGGCCACAACGAGAACACACGAGGCCTAATTTTTTATATATTTTATCTTTCTTCTTTTTTCAAAAATAAATGTCTAAATCAAAAAAAAATCAAAACTAGCCTCCAGCCGCCGTATCAAATGGCGGTTGGGTCTCGCCGCCGCTATAAATGGTAGGTGGTAGCGGTCGATGTTTGAAACGGCGGTTGGAGGTCAAGGTCGGCGGCTAGGTGGCTATGCCGGTAGTGACCGGGAGGAACCAACCAGTGCTGGAAACGGCAGTTGCATACCTCCAAACGTTGTTTTAAAGGACGGTTGTGGAAACCGGCAGTTCAAATGACAGCTGGATTTTTTTTATTTTTTATTTTTGATGCATATAATACGAATACGTATACCACATAATAGAATGCGAACAACATATAATATGAATACAGATATGGATATAGCAAAAGTAGTCTATGAGTAGTTTATACACCAATAAATAGTTTTCAACAAACATAATTACATACGACCGCGCTTCGCTCCGCGCTGCGACGGTGGTCCCCTAGCCGCCCTCTTGGTTGCCTGTGCTTCCCTGTTGTGGTTGCTGGGTACGTGAGGGGTTTGGTGCTGCTTGCTGGCATCGTGCGACATCTGGATCGGGTGGGCGATGTCACCAAGGCTGCTCCCGTTGCAATTGGCGCATCTTCCGCTACGAACGTCTCGGGGGGGGGGGGGGGGGTAGCAACCCCCCTAATCTGTCCTCCGCCACTGATGTCGCCGCATGCAACCCAGTCACCGTCACCTCCTGGAACCACACGGTTGTGTGCTGCTCCTGCGCCAGCTGGGTCCCGTGAAGTGGAGCCCGTGCTAACTGCATAGCGCCAATGACTTCTGGGTTCCGCTCTAGATCCTCCCGCGGAGGGTCGTCCCCCTAGAACTCGTCGATGGAGGACGACAAGTTTTGCTCTGCTACGGCGCGGAGTAAGGTGTGTGTCCACCATCTTAAACTACTAGTGGAGCTTAGTGATGGCTAAAGAGGGCCATGGCTCTTCTAAGACTGTCTCCAGCAGGTGCTGGATGAGGATCTGCATCTTCAAAATGCAGATGAAAACACAACTATAGCCGCAGCAGCAGATGCTTTAACCACATCTACATTTTGCGGTTAGAGGCCTCCGCACCCCATATTCAGTGGTTCTCTCTCCTCACTGCATCACTCGCGCACACTCTGTCGGTGTTTTAGACTGGCAACCTACTAAGGGGAGTACCCGAAGTAGATGAATGTGGCCTCGCCGAGATCGGTAACTCGAAGGAAGAGACACGTGGCACACAATTTAGACAGGTTCGGGCCGCGAGGTGCGTAATACCCTATGTCCTGTATGCTGCGTAGCTCTGGATTGATCGGGTGCGATTACAAGATGATGCAATCTTAAGCCGTGAGATGAGATGATCGAGAGAGGGGTCCCTGCCTCACCTTATATAGTCCGGGAGGCAGGGTTACAAGTCGGTTCAGAGAGAGAGTACTAGTCGACTAGTCGAGTACGTCTAGGAGTCCTCTATACAGTGCGGGACATGTACAACTTCCTATCTGAGTACTTCTCCTCCGTAGTCCTTTTGCTTCACGCCAGCAGGTGCCGTGCAGCTCAAGCCAGGTAGTCCCAGGGGCCCACCGAGTAGTCGGTCCTGGTACCCACCGAGGTAGTGGGCCCAGGGAGGTCCATACGACAAGCCCCCGAGTACTTTGTAGTCGAGAAGGATAGCTACGAGTAGTCTTGACGGCCTTAACGAGTAGTCCTCAAGCGTCCCCGAGCGCTACAAGTCAAAAGTCCTCAAGAGTAGTCGAAGCATCCCGAGGCTGGAATGTACTCCAGCTGATATTTGAGCAATCCTGAAGTCTTCTCGAGTAGTCCCAAGCGTCCTCGAGTACCGCCCTTGAAGGTCTTCAACAATGCCCGTGTTGTCTTGAAGCCGAAAATGATATGGAAGTGCGATTGCAAAATCGCACTCCATATGGAGTAGCCCCCGAGCCTTAGGTTGAGTTGTAGACTCTGGCTGAGGGTCCATCTAAAGTTTTGGCAAGAATATCCCACAAAATCCGGAGAAAAAACCGAAGGACACGTGGCACGGAGCCCCCGAGCCTTGAGTCGAGTACTTCCTCTCGAATTGAAGGGTTATCTTGTAAAATGTGTCCTGAGTTGCTCTTGAGTCTTGTCGCTACCCAGGTAGTCGAGTAGAAGTAGCCGAGCCCCCGAGATGGGGCGCGTCGACTAGTAGAAGTAGAAGAGTCAGGCGCCGCTGTTGAGTCAGCCGAGCGCAGACTTATCCATCCGGCCGTTGGAGGGGCCGTTGTTGACTTATAAATAGAAGCCAAAACCCTTAGGGTTTTTCACCCCACGCATTCGCAGCCATTCCTAGCAGATCGAGCCAGAAATCATCGCCCGTGCGCGCTGCTGCCGTTGAGAGGATTGTAGATCCGAACGTGCCGCTGTAGGAAGCCACCATCGTAGCCCCCGAGCGAATGCGAGTGAAGACACCTTGCACTTGGAGAATGAAGCCCTCACCGTCGAAGACCTCGAAGGCCGCCCGTGGGAAGAAGAGGGCTCGTGAGGAGGCCACCGGATCTGTTGCGGGGACATTGCCGCCGGTGTCTCTGCCGTGGCCAGATCCGAATCGAGAGTGGAAGAAATCCAAGGCCAAGACCGAAGACCTGCTGGCCCTTCTCAATAGTGGATTCCTGCGAGAGAAGGAGGTTGACATGTGGAGAGCCGCTGCAGGGGATCCGTACCCCATGGAGAAGAACCCGATCGAGATCCCGATGTTCACCCGGTTCGTGGAGCGAGGGCTGTCTCTCCCGGCCAGCGACTTCTTCAAGGGGCTGCTAGGGTACTACGGCATCGAGTACCTCAACCTCAACCCCAACGGTATCTTCCACACCTCAGTCTTCGTACACTTCTGTGAGGCTTTCTTAGGGATCAAGCCCCATTGGATCTTGTTCCGGAAATTCTTCCGGGTGAAGCCCCAGCCCAGCGCCAACAATCCCCGAGTAGTGGGGGGAGCTGGGATTCAGATGAGGGAGGACGCCGCGGAGCAGTACCTCTCCTACAAGCTGATCGATTCCAACCAGGATTGGAAAGCGAAGTGGTTCTACGTGACCAACCACCACCCGGAGCTGCCGAAGCCAAGCGGGAAGCAGCCCAAGCACCGGCCGTGGTGGAACTCGGAGCCAATGATGCAGGAGGGTATCCAGCTACCCGAGCTGCTGGCGAAGATCAAGGCGCTGAGAGAAGCCGGACTGAGGGCCGAACATGTGGCCTTCAGCTTCATGAAGCGAAGGGTGCAGCCACTGATGGCCCACGACACCCTAGGGTACCAGTACACCGGCGATGACGACACGTCGCGGATGCCCGGTGATGAAGTCGACGACGACGACATCGTTGATAGGCTAGGCAGGATCTTCAAAGATATGCCGGCGTACACGCCGTGCCCTGTGCCCGAGTACTCCGCCGCGCGCCCACCAAACGAGGTCGGTAGCCTTCGGTCTTGTCGAGTACTCATTACAGAAGAGTATTCGTGCTGACGTATTGTGCTTCTTACAGGATGACTTGGCGAAGTTCGTCTCTGAGCCGGCGTCGCCTCCTCAATTTGTCGAGGTCCCAGAGGAGGGGAAGGCCAAGGCCAAGGAGCGACGCGAAGTTGGCGAAGGAGACGGCACAGTTGTCGTTGAAGACACATCCGAGGAGGACAACGATGAAGAAACACTGCAGGAGCGCTTCCAGCTGCGGTCGAGATTCAGCCGCCCTGGATTGCCCCATATTACTCTCGTTCAGGATCCGCCGACTAGCCTGGAGGCTAGTTTGCCCGCGCCGCCAAGGAAGCCGCGCAACGTGGCCCACAAGCGTGTGGCCAAGAAGTTGAAGGTTACAGAGACCACGTCCCAGGAGGTAAGCCATCCTGAACAGAGTAGTCGAGTACTTATGTCTCGATGTTGTGTGTTGACGACGAAGTTCCCTTGCTTGCAGGAGATGCCGCCTTCCGACCCCGTTGAGCAGGGTGACGAAGGCGATTGGGATACGATGGGGGAGCCTGCTGGGGGTAGTCGTAGCCCAGCCCCCACCATGGAGGAGCTCTTGGCGCAGATGACGCGCCAGCCCCCTATTGCTGAGGGGAGCACAGAACCAGCCGTTGCTGCCACTGAAGGGGCAGCGACTACTGAGGCGCGGGAGGAGGCGCCTGCCGAGGCAGGACTGGTCGACATTGCCAGTATCCTCGGCGCCCCAACCGTGACGGTGGTCCGGTCGAGCTTGTAAGTGTTGATCCTTCCCATGTGGTAGTCGTACTGGGTTGACAACCAGCTTGTGTACTCTGCAGGAAATCGACGGACTTGACCTGGGAGGGGGATGAACCCGCCACAGTGGTGGCAGAAGAGGAAGCCGCACCGTCCGCTGAGGAGTCCACTCCCGCCCCTCAGGCGGAGTCCGAGGCGCCGGCCGCGAAGGCTACATTGACTGAGGCCAGCATCGTAGAAGGTGAGTACTTGTTCAGGTGCATGTAGCCCCGAAAAGTAGTCGCAGTCGCCAGGTATGACTGATCCAGTTGTCATTTGATGACAGGTGCTGAAGACGAGGGAAGTGATATCCCGTCGGCGGTGCCCGTTGAAGGTGTGACATCGGAGACTCAGGGAGCTGCTGGAAGAGCCCCCGAGCCGATGGAGGTGGCCATCGGAGAAGCCGCTACGACGACTGGATGAGAGGGCGACGACGAGCTGCCAGAACCCGCTCTAGAGGTAGTCGTCCGCTCGCCGGAGATCCAGGACGCGGAGCCAATCCGCTCGGCACCAATGTCCGGAGCCGCGACAAGTAGTCGTGGCGGGACCGAGCTGTTGGTGGATGATCTTGTCGACCCAGCGACAGTGGCTCGTCACCTGGAGGCGGTGCGCTAGGCTGAGCAATGGATGAAGGTGAGTAGTCGACACCTTTGAGTAGTCAATCCTGTAGCGTTGAGTACCCAGTTTGTATGTGTTGCCTGTTGCAGGACGTCGCGGAGAGGTCCCGACAGAAGTCCGACATGCTTCAAGGGTACGGCGACACAGTACTCCGGGCGGAAGCCTTAGAGGAGCAACTCGTGATGTCCCGGAAGCACGCCGCCGTGATGCAGTCGAAGCTGGATAGCGCCTTCGCCCAGTATCACAATGACATCCAGGATATGCAGGCGAAGAGCGACGAGTTGGTGCGGAAGAACAAGTCTCTCCGCAACAAGAACAAAGGCATGTGACCGCCTTGTAGTGTATTTGTTGATAGTAGCTTGAGGTAGTCTGACCTAATTTGCCTTTGTTGATTGCAGAGCTTGAGACCCACGTCGATCAGCTGAAGGCTTCAGAGACCGATCTGAAGAACCTCTTATACCGAGAGCAAGAGGCCCGCCAGGTACTGGAGTATGATTATAAGCAGCTTTCTTACGAGTGCGACAAGCACATGGAGCTCCGTATTGCGTCGGATCGTGACCTCGTCAACTGCTACAAATTCTTGCAGAAGCTGAATGAGGACTGCGAGAGGCTGCGGGCTCAACTCAAGGAACTCGAGGAAGCCGTGCTCCCCATCGTGAGGCTAGTGGTGCCTCACCCTGGCGGTCCGAAGATAGCTCCTTTGTTGGACCGGCTGAGGGAAGCCCCCAGCCGTCTGGCGACCTACGTCAAGCACTTGGCAAAGTCGATCCCCAACCAGGTTCTGGCCTTCATGAAGTCGTACTTCCCAAAAGCTCCTATGGACGTAGTCGCTGGCGGACTAGCCGCCAACTGCACGGATGAGCAGTGCGCGGAGCTACTGGAGCAGATGGCGCCCATTGCTGGACAAGTTGCCGAGAAGTTGAATCTCCAGTAGTCCTGTCAAGTTAGCTCGTAGCAGTAGTTGTACATAAACAATTGTAATGAACTTGTTTAAGTATGAATGAAGAAAAATTTCCATGAATGAGTACTCGTTATCGCCATCTGTGAGTGCAGAGTCCCATCATGGAGTCGTCGCAAGTAGTCGTACTCGCCAGTAGTCCCGTTACGGGAAGGAGACAGTAAAGTAGTTGATAAATAATCAAACTTTATTACTGAAGAAATACACCTGGATAGCCAGGGCCGTTGTTACAGAGTAGTCGCCAGGACCCGGAGGCCGCCTACGGCTAAGTAGTGCTAGGGCGTATAGCCGCTTACAGAAGTAGATCCGTTAGTAGCCGTGTAGGCTGGATCTGGAAGTACATGGTCTCTCAGTAGACCGCTGCTGGAGTCCTTTATCGCTCGTCGCAGCCCAAGATCCATTAGTAGCCGCATGGGCTGGATCTTGGAGTGGAGTAGTCCGGAGACTGGTGCCTGGAACCGGAGGCCGCTTACGGCGAAGGGGTCTTCAAGTAGTCGTATAGACTGGAGCCCCCGGTGTTGTCGTGTAGACTAGGCGTAGAATCGACAGAGCTGGTCGATGTTCCACGAGTTGTTGACGTCTTCGCCTTCAAGCGTCTTGAGGCAGTAGGAGCCCGGTCCGGTCACCTTTGCAACTGTGAAGGGACCTTCCCAGTGCGAGCTGAGCTTGTGTAGTCCTTCCGTGTTCTGGATGCGGCGAAGGACAAGATCACCAACGTTGAAGGAATGTTCCTTAACATTGCGATCGTGATAGCGTCGGATACCCTCTAGGTACCTTGCTGATTGGACGAGGGCGGCATAGCGAGCTTCTTCGAGTCCGTCGATGTCGACTCGTCTGCTGTCTTCGGATACGCCTTCGTCGTATTGCTCCACTGCTGGTGAATCCCAATGACATCAGCAGGGAAGATTGCTTCGGAGCCGTAGACCAGGAAGTATGGAGATTGTCCCGTTGGCTTGGAGGGTTGAGTACGTAGCCCCCAGAGAGTTTGTGTAGTTCCTTGATCCACTTGCCTCCTTTGGAATTGGCAGCGTCGTGTAGCCGCTTTTTGAGAGCGTCGAGCACCATCCCATTGGCGCGCTCGACTTGTCCATTGGTCTGAGGATGGGCAACTGAGACATATCGGACGTCGATCCCGCTGTTCTCGCAGTACTCCCAGAACTGGTGATTGTTGAAGTTGGAGCCCAGGTCTGTGATGATGCGATGGGGTAGTCTGTAGAGATGTACGAGTTCATCCAGGAAGTCGAGTACTCTGTCAGCCTTGGGGCATGTAACCGGCTTGACCTCGATCCACTTGGTGAACTTGTCGATGACCACCAGTACTCTGTTGAATCCACCTGGCGCAGTTGGTAGTGGCCCAATCATGTCGAGCCCCCAGCAGGCGAAAGGCCAGGTTGGCGGTATGGTGACTAGCTTGTAGGTCGGGACGTGTTGCTGCTTGGCGAAGTATTGGCACCCTTGGCACCTTCTGACGAGTTCTTCGGCGTCGCCCATAGTTGTAGGCCAATAGAAAGCTCGTTGGAAGGCCTTGCTGACCAGCGTGCGAGAGGACGCGTGGTTGCCGCGGACGCCTTTATGGATCTCCTCCAAGATGTCCTTGCCTTCTTGTCTGGGAACGCACTTCATGAGTACTCCGGAAGATGCGCCCCACCCGTAGAGCTTGTCTCCGACGAGGACATAGGACTTGGCCCGGTGGATGAGTTGCTCGGCCAAGTTCTTGTCCGAGGGAACCTTCTACTCGCTGAGGTAGTCAATGAAGGGCTGCCTCCAGTCCACATCGATCATCATGACCTCCTGGCTAGCCGGGGGATGCGCTGGGACAGTGGTCAGTGGCGCCGGCTCTGGGATGGATGGCGCATGAAGCTCGTGGACGAAGACACCCGCTGGTACTTGAGCGCAAGTAGAACCAAGCTTCGACAGGACGTCCGCTGCAACGTTGTTGTCGCGGACGACGTGGTGGAACTCGAGACCGTAGAACTTGTTCTCGAGCTTGCGGACTTCTAGACAGTAGGCGTCCATGTTCTCTTTGTTGCGGTCCCAGGACTTGTTGACTTGGTTGATGACCACTGCGGAGTCGCCATAGACTAGTAGCCGCTTGATGCCCAGTGAAGCCGCGAGGCGGAGCCCGTGTAGCAGGGCTTCGTACTCGGCTTCGTTGTTTGAGACCTTCCAGAAGATCTGCAGAACGTACTTGAGTTGTTCGACCGTTGGAGATATCAAGAGTACTCCTGCACCTGCGCCCTCGATGTTGAGTGAGCTGTCGAAGTACATCACCCAGTGCTCTGGGCGCTCGGTTGGAGTAGGCAGCTGATTCTCCCGCCACTCCGCCATGAAGTCGACTAGTGCCTGCGACTTGTTGGTTGTGCGTGGCTTGAAGTCGATGTTGAGGGCGCCGAGTTCGACTGCCCACTTGGAGATTCTTCCAGTAGCATCTTGGTTCCGCAAGATGTCGCAGAGCTGGTAGTCGGTGACGACGAAGATCGAGTACTCCTGGAAGTAGTGTCGTAGCTTCTGCGAGGTGATGAGCACTGCGTACAGAAGCTTCTGTACTGGCTGGTAGCGTGCCTTGGATTCTGATAGGACCTCGCTGACGAAGTAGACTGGGCGCTGAACTGGATAGGCGTGGCCATCTTCCTGCCGCTCGACGACGATGGCAGTACTGACCACGTGAGTAGTCGCAGCGAGGTAGAGCAATAGCTGGTCGCCTTTGCGAGGAGCCGTGAGGACTGGTGGCTTCGATAGGAAGTCCTTGAGCTGGGCAAGGGCTTGGTCCGCCTCTGGAGTCCACACGAACTTCTCTTGATGCCTGAGTAATTTGAAGAAGGGGAGCCCCCATTCTCCAAGCTTCGAGATAAATCTGTTCAATGCCGCCATGCACCCGGTCAGCTTCTGGACGTCTTTGATGCACGTGGGAGCTTTCATGCCGCGATGGCTGATGATGAAGCCGAGTAGTTTGCCCGATGGTACGCCGAAGACGCACTTGTTCGGGTTGAGCTTCCAGCGGCACTCGGGCAGGGATGCGAAAGTCTCTTCAAGGTCGTCGATGAGCGTGCTGGAGTTTCTGGTCTTGACGACCATGTCATCCATGTAGGCTTCGACGTTCTTGTTGAGTTGCCTCTTGAAGCAGGCCTAGATAGCCCGTTGGTATGTAGCGCCGGCGTTCTTCAACCCGAAGGACATGGTCGTGTAGCAGTACGTGCCAAACGGGGTGATGAACGCGGTCTTCTCCTGTTCTTCTTCCTTGATCGCGATCTGGTGGTACCCAGAGTAGCAGTCGAGGAAACAGAGCAGGTCGCAGCCCGCCGTGGAGTCGATGACTTGGTCAATCCACGGCAACTCGAAGGGGTCCTTGGGGCAGTACTTGTTGAGGTCGGTGTAGTCGACGCACATCCTCCACTAGATCGAGTTCTTCTTGCGGACGAGGACGGGGTTGGCGAGCCACTCAGGATGGAAGACTTCTCTGATGAAGCCGGCCGCGAGTAGTTTGGCGAGTTCCTTCTTGATGGTGTCCCGTTTGTCATCGGCGAAGCGGCGGAGGTGTTGTCACTTCGGGGAAGCTTTAGGATCGACGTTGAGAGAATGCTCAATCAACTCCCTGGGCACCCCTGGCATGTCCGCTGGTTTCCACGCGAAGATGTCGCGGGTATCCCGGAGGAAGTTGATGAGCACGTCTTCCTATTTGGAGTCGAGGCCCGCCCCGATGGTGGTGGTCTTGCTGCTGTCGCCTGTCCCGAGGTCAATTGTTTTGACCAGAACCTCCTCAGCTGGCTGAGGCTTGTTTGCTTTGTCCGACTTCTCTGGGATGTCGAGTTCACTTGGGGCAAGCTTCTTCGACGCGGCGTAGACCTCCATCATTGCATTGGGTACTTGATTTGTGGAGGCGATCTCCACAGCTTCCGTGTCGCAGTCGTGCGATATCTTCAAGTCCCCTTGCAGTGAGAGTACACCAGCTGGACTTGGCATCTTGAGTACCAAGTAGGTGTAGTGGGGTACCGCCATGAACTTGGCGATAGCCGGTCTGCCGAGGATGGCATGGTAGGACGTCTCGAAGTCCGCGACTTCGAACTTGATGTACTCGGTACGATAGTTGTCCCGAGATTCCCCGAAGGTAACTGGTAGGACCACTGAGCCCAGTGGGATAGCCGCGTTCCCGGGGACGATGCCGTAGAAGGGCGAGGTGCTCTTGGTGCGCATGTGGGTGATGTCGAGCTTCATCTTCTTCAAGGTCTTGGTGAAAAGGACGTTATGCCCGCTTCCACCGTCGATGAGGACCTTGTTGAGCTTGGAGCCCGCGACCACCGGCTTCAGGACGAGTGGGAACCGCCCTGGTTCGGAGAAGCTAGTCCATTGATCCGCGCGGGAGAAGGTAATGGGTACCTCCGACCCTTGAGAGGGGTCGGGACCGCTGGTTCAATGCTCATGATTTCTCGACGGGTAGCCTTTTGTTCCCGTTTGCTGGGTAGCCCGCCGAAGAGGACGTTCACCGTCTTGTCGGGTTCCTGGAAGTTGCCATTGCCTTCGTCGTTCTTCTTCTTGCCTTTTTTGTCATGAGGGTGCCGTGGCTCTGGAGTGTCCTTGAGTGCTCGCCTGAGTTGGTAGCACTGCTCGGTGGTGTGGTTGCCGTCCAGATGCCACGGGCACTTCTCTTTCAGCAAGTCTTTGAAGCCGGCGGAGGTCTTCTTCGAGTTCTCCTTCGCAGGGCGCTGGATAGCCGCGACAGTGTTGTCTGGCTTGCACTTGCGGTTGGGACCCGAGTAGTTGTTGTTGTTGCGACCGCCTTGGTTCCCGTTGTTGCTGCCGCCGCCGCCCGTGTTCTGCTTGCTCTTGCCACAGATGGCATCGTACTTGGCATTGGCCTTGTCTTCTTCATCAGCCCAGGACGTGATCATGTCCTTGAGGTGGGTGATGGAGCTTGGGCGGCGTCGACCGAAGTCTTCAAAATTCCGACGGTGGTAGAGACCGTCTTGGAAGAGGTCGATGACTTCTTTGTCAGAGACATCGACTACTGTGGCGCGCTTGTCGAAGAAACACCGCATGTACTTGCGAAGGGTCTCGCCTTTTTCCTGCTTCACCATGGCCAGGTCCATGCGAGTACCCGAGTGGCCCATAGCGCCCGCGAAGTTGCTGGTGAACTGCTCCTTCAGCTGGTCCCACTTGTCGATCGAGTACTTCTCGAGTGACTCGAGCCATGTAAGCGGGGCTTGGTCCAGACAGAAAGGGAAGTAGAGGCACTTGGTGTCGTTGTTGCCTCCAGCGTTCTCGATGGAGAGGGTGTAGCATCTGAGCCACTGCACAGGATCCTGCTTTGCGTCATACTTGGTGATTCCCAGAGGCTTGAATTTCTCTGGGAGGAGGAGGTTGCGAAGTCGCACAGAGAAGGCGGGGAAGCCGTCATTGTCGCTTGACGTGGAAGCCTTCTTGTGCCGTAGTTCTTCGATCTTCTGGCGGGCGTCGAAACCGCCTTGCGAGGCCCCGGAGGCGTGGCTGTTTGCGTGGCCTCGGCCGCCGCGATCGCCCCCGCCGCCGGCCCTCCTATTAGCCCCGTGGTTGGAGCTTCCGCCGTCGCTGCCTCTGCCACCAGGGTCGCGATGAGGGACGATCTCACGATCACCGCCAGCAGCTGTGGCGCTGTTGCCACCTTGAGGGGGTCCGCCAGCCGTTGCGCGAGTACGGTTGGGATTGGCCGGCAGCTCAGCTCGAGTACGGTTGCGACCGATGTCCACACTGCGACTTGTTGCTTCGTTGTCGCGGTTCCTGGCGGGAGGTGGTTGAGCAACCATGGTGTTGACTCGCATGAAGTAGGCATCTTCCACGAGCTTGGCGATGACTTGTCCCGCGCGCATCCCCTGGGCCTGACGTGCTATCATAGTGATAGACATGAGGCATTGCTCTGGGGTAGTGTGTACCCGGCTCTCTACTTGGTCGAGTGCTTCCGCGAGGTTGCGGATGGGAAGGGAGTCGCGGAGACGATGGCGCCGTTCGTTACGCTTTCTGTTGCGTTCACGTCTGGCATCTCTGTTAACGGCGGTCTCGTCGGCGGGCGCGTTGGCGGACAACTCGTCCGGGGAGATGTCCTCGAGGTACTGGTCAGGGACCGTGCCTGAGGGCTTTGGCGTCTTGTTGGTAGTCATGAAGAAGAGCCAAGGCTGGAGTCACTGGTTGCCACCTCTGTAGGAGTGTGCTCCCCAGCTGGAGCCAGTGGTGTTCCCTCCTGGAAGGGAAGTGAGTCAAGGTAGGCGACGCAGCGTGAGTTTCCTCCTTTCAGGTCTGCGGGCTTGCGGTCCGGCCAGTAGACAAATGTTCTGGCAGGTGTAGATGTTATAACCAAGCCGGCAGCTGGTCCTGACAGGGGTTGCTCTGTGGACTTGTCCTCGGACTCGGGCTCCTCAGGGTCCGACCCGAAGTCGAACTCGTACGCGGAGTCCGAGTAGAAGCTGAAGAGAGGGTTGGAGTCCGAGGCATGGCCGGGGGCGGTGTCGGAGTCCGAGTCGTACTCGGGTACGGGCTCCTTGCCGGCCCGACGTGTAGTGGGATCCTTCGTGTGGGCCCTGCTGATGTTGCGGGGGCCACGCGTGAAGCGCTCGCAGGGTGGGGAGTCCACATGTGATGGCTGAGTAGCCGGCTCGCATACGATGGCCCACGGGGACGTCGAGCTCGAGTTGGAGGCGGATCCAAGCTCGAAGTCGGCGTGTTGGTCGAAGAGCGAAATTTCGCCGAATTTGCCGGCGAGTTCGCCCGTGACTACTTCAAGAAGTGTCACGAGGCCGGTCTCCGGGTTGGGCGGCATGGTGAGGTGGTGCTGGAAGGATCCGGCGCCGTCAGTAGTGCAGACCCAGGCACCGAAGCTGAAGGTGTCGCCGTGGTTGAAGGCGACGGTTGGCTTGATATAGACGGAAGCCGTCAAGTTCGCCATGTGATCTCGGGCGAGATCCCCTACCTGGCGCGCCAGCTGTCGGTGTTTTAGACCGGCAACCTACTAAGGGGAGTACCCGAAGTAGATGAATGTGGCCTCGCCGAGATCGGTAACTCGAAGGAAGAGACACGTGGCACACAATTTAGACAGGTTCGGTCCGCGAGGTGCGTAATACCCTACGTCCTGTATGCTGCGTAGCTCTGGATTGATCAGGTGCGATTACAAGATGATGCAATCTTAAGCCGTGAGATGAGATGATCGAGAGAGGGGTCCCTGCCTCACCTTATATAGTCCGGGAGGCTGTGACGCCCAAGGTTTTTAATTAACCCTAACAGCCGGTCAAAGTAGTCAACAGTGGTCAAACCACGGTAAACCTGGGCCCTCACCTTGAAAAACTCACTAACCTACCCTAGTGACTCCCTTTGACTAGTAAACACACTTGTGGGGCCAACCCATGGTCAAAGGCTTGGTCAAACCCCTTGCCACCCCAGTGTCCATAGGTGTCTGCCGGAACTTTTGCCGCGTTCTCCAAAATTGACCTAAACACTTAAAAATCTACCTTTATGAAAGTTGTCAATCTTGATGAGGAACACAACTTTCATGTAGATTGGCATTTCAAATTTTGAGGGGAAAAGCTTGAAAAATGAGTTGCAAGACAGGATTCACTGTTTGCCAAGACAGTCTAACATTCAAAGTTGGCATCCTTGTGATTCAAATTCTGTGAAGAAAAACCCTATATAGCCTTTGTAGAAGTTGTTAACGGTATCTAGATCTACAACTTTGGTGTTCATCACTTGGTCGACTTCTATAAAAAATTTGGAGCAATTTCGTTTCAAACACAGCCCCAGCAAAACAAATCCAGGCCGTGCGTCGGCGCGCGCGCGACGTCGCGCGCCGCGCGTCGCCGCCGCCGCCGCCGCCGCCCCCGCCCGCGCCCGCGCCTCCCGAGGCGCGCGCGCCGCCCAAGGCACGCCCGCCCGAGCGCCCGCGCCCCGACGCGCTCCCTACCCGAGGCCTCGAGCCCGCGCCGCCGTACGCGCGCGCACGCCACGGACCGTCGGTCCGTCGGCGGTGCCGCCGCCGTACGTGCGCCGCCCGAGCCCCGTAGCACGGCCGGGAGCATCTTGCGCCGTCATCCTTCGTCACCCCGTGCTCGAGCGCGTATTTAAACCCCTCCTCGCTCCCCCTCCGCGCGCCACCCCGCGCTCCCCCCCCGCCATTGCCGCCGCCGCACGGAGCTAGAGCTCCCCGCTCACGCTCGCCGCCGGTCAGCTGCTCCGGTAGCTTCCTTAGGCCCCAACACACCTCCCCAGCTCGCGTATTGCCCAGCACGATGCCCTCCTAGCTGTGTTCCCCGAGCCACCGCGGCCACCGCCGCCGGCCGTCGTTGAACCCCCTCGCCGGCCGTCCCTCCGCCCCCAACGCCGGCTAGCCACCGCTCCTAGGTGAGCCTTTGGTTGAGCCGGCGGCTTGCCCGGCCGGGGAGCGCCGCCGCTCGCCGGAATTGGCGGTGCCGCGCCGCCCTCCCTGGCCAAGGGCCTGATTGCTTTGATTTCAGTCTTTCCAGGGTGTTTCGTGTTAATTTCAGGGCCTGGGTGTAAGGAACCCTATCTAAGTTTTCTTGCAAGTCAGTCCAGTGCACTAGAAATTCCCAAGAAAATTGTAGAAAATTCAGAAAAATGCCAAACTAATTTTGTTGGGTTCAGGGAGAAAAATCCCACAACTTTTGTTATTCTCACATGGCTTGATTCTAAATATTTTTAACATGAAAAATACAAATGTGAAAAACCTAGATCTATCATAACTTTAAATCTACAACTCCTCTGTATCTAAATTTTGGATATGTTGTGTATCTTGTTAGGATTAGCTCCTGTGCCAAAAATTGCACAAAGTCATGAAGTTAATCTTGTTAAATAAATTGTTGTCCAATTCTGCAGAAACTGCCTAGATGATTTTTGGATATGTTGTGTATCTTGTTAGGACTAGCTCCTGTGCCAAAAATTGCACAAAGTCATGAAGTTAATCTTGTTAAATAAATTGTTGTCCAGTTCTGCAGAAACTGCCTAGATGATTTTTCTTGCTAAATATATTTATGTTTTTGTGCCCAACTTGTGCACACTGTCTGGTTATGTCCAAACACACCTCTTGTGAATAAATCATGATTTTTGGCTTAACAGAAATATTTATTCTTAATTTGTGCATGTTTTCCTTTGTAAATTAATGAAGTAAGATCAGTAGAGATTCTATGTGAACATGCTGGTTCTTTAGGCTTGTTTAGGACCAGAGAGCATGCATGAGAAAGTTTGGATCATTTTGATGCTTATTTATTTTTGTATGCATTTAAATGGAATCACTAGCTAGTCTTTGTTATTTTTCTCTAATATTTAATTTCCTAGCTTCCAAGCATTTCATGTGGGTCCAATGGACCAGTATAGGTGCTAATATGCTTAAGAAACACTTCTTTAATTTTTGGTAATTTAATTGCTTAATAAAAAGCTTAAAAGCCCCCTTTTTAATATTAAAGAGAAATTAAATAAAGGAAAACCCCTATTTAATTCTTTTTCCTTTTTGAAAGTATTACCTAATTTAATTAAAATATAATTAAATATCCTTGCTGATAAGAAATTAATTCATGAATAAGAAAATATTATTCATACCTTTGCTTGTGAAAGGAAAAGGGCTACATATTCACATGAAATAACAAGTACAAGAAACCTTTATTCAATTGTGCAATAAAAGAATGACTCATATACAACTAATAACCTTCCTAAAAGAGATAGACTATCTAGATGCCTGTTAAGGTGAATATGACCAACCAGAGTTGGATAAGATAACAAACTATCACATCACCTGAACTTGCATTGCATTCCGTGTAGATCTTCCGGACGGTGATTACTCGCTTGTCCCGGAAACCGAGGAAGGAGGAGCGGAAGCTTCGCTGCAGTACGTGGAAGTGCTCAACGACACCGAGGGTGCCCAGGCTAACCTAGCTGACGAAGGCAAGCTCCGGTGCATCTAACCTAGCTTTCAATTTCTTTATTCAATTATCTATGGATGATTGTGCATTTAAGTTTAGGAGTTGAATGGAACCCTAGATCCATGATCCCTAGGTACCTTGTCCTTACTAGTATGATAGGTCGATAGCTGCTAAGCTATAGGACCGTTACAAGTCGAGTGATGACATCATTCGCGAGAATAGGTTCCTAGATAGGAATCACAATATATCCTTAATTGGATTGCTCATGTGGTAAGAGCATGGGATTTGGGCTCCGGTCCAGTGGTTATGTGGGTTAAGTGTTTGAACGTACTAAGCACATGTCGGATATGGGACCGGTAAGCCTAGTACCTTAATGAGGTGGCGAGGGATCCTACTATTACTACTCTTGGGATTCGCTCTCACGGCTAGCTACCGGTGGTCTATGGTGACTACGGGTATCTCGCGGGGTATGCCGGATAGCCTGCACCAAAGACTGTAAGATTCGATCCCGACCTGAGGATTTTTGGAAACGGCCTGGGAAAGTTGTCCTCGCAGGGGCAGCCTACCGTGTGTTTAGATCTACCTTGCAAGGTTTAAATCAATCGATTGTCGGCCTCTCACCATTATCTGGGACTACTTACTCCACTAGTCATGAGATCCCTAATGATGGAAGTTGATGAATATTATGTTTGATTAATTGAATTGTACAACCTTGTTTGTACTAGTTGGCTAATGTAGTAAAGATTAAAACCACTAGAACTTGTGCTAAAATCTTGAAAGTAAGGACCTACTCTTTGTTACTTTTCAGCAAAAGAACCTCAGTAGCCAAAAAGCCTTTCATGGTCTAGTTTTGGTGAAGTAGTTATCACCGACGGGTAAGTCTTGCTGAGTATCATACTCAGCCTTTCTATAATATGTTGATCCAGGTAATGCTTTCGGTGATGTGTGGCCCGGAGAGATCCCGCCCGGCTGGGAGCTGGAGTGGGTGGAGGACGACGACTGAAAGCATCATGGATGGCCTCAAGTGGTGTCTTCGCTTCCGTTAGTTTAAATTCTACTGTTTCAAAAACTCTGAACTATTTCCTTATGGTAAAAACCTTGGTTTGTAATAATTGAACCCTTCGGGGTACAAATTTGGATATTAATGTTGATGTATCTCTGGACTCGCCTTCGAGTGAGTTTTAATGCATATATTCGATCCTTTTTGCTATTCAAGTGATTTACCGGGCGTTAACCCGGCAACTAACGACAGGATGATACTTTATTATCGCTTAACGACCAAAGTGGATTGGTTTAGGCGATAGTACGGTATTTTCCTGGGCAGGTTGTCACAGAGGCAGGGTTACAAGTCGGTTCAGGGAGAGAGTACTAGTCAAGTACGTCTAGGAGTCCTCTATACAGTGCGGGACATGTACAACTTCCTATCCGAGTACTTCTCCTCCGTAGTCCTTGTGCTTCACGCGCCGGGCGCCGTGCGGCGCGGCGGGGGCCCTGTGGGGGCCCACCGAGTAGTCGGTCCTGGTACCCACCGAGGTAGTGGGCCCAGGGAGGTCCATACGACACGCTCTCCCACCAAACTTCACCTCCCACCATCGCCTCCTCCCACCAGCGCTCTCTCTCCTCCAGCCGCCTCGATCCGCCTCGCCAGCCCCGCTTCCTCCTCGACTTTGTCCAACGCCCCTCCTCTGGATCTGCTCGGAGCGGTGCGCAGCGGCGGCCCCCCTTTCTCTCTCCTCCACCCTCCCTCTACTCTTCTCCGGTATCGATTTGGAGCAAAGGACGACGCCGCGGCGGCGCCCGATTCGGAGCGGTGCAGCCGGAGCCTCGTCCCCGTTGGCTGCCGCCACCTCCGCGGCAACCGGCGGCGAGCGCGGGCCGAGGAAGGGGGCACAGAGTGTGCGCGGAGGCGAGAGCTCCTGCAGGTCCAGCACAAGGAGCAGGTTCATCGCCATTGGCGTCTTCGTCAGGCACGGGCGCGCGGATTCAGGCGGGCTGTGGTGGTCACGTTGATTCGGGCAGGGTGCGGCGGTCGTGTGACTTCGGCGGCGCTGGCCGAGGAAGACCGCCAGGGAGCCACGGCACCCGTGGATAGGCGGGAGGCAACTAGCCAACTACCTTTGGCTGGTTGCGCGTCGGGGACGGGAAACCACTGGAAGATGGACTCCTTTGGGAAACTGATCCCCCTCTCTCTCTCTGCTTCATATCGAGCTTTTGCAGATGCAGGACGCCTCTCGAGTCAATCTAAGCTTAGTGATTTCAATGAACTGTTAACTTTTACTCCTTTAAGCTCTAAGAAAATGCTAATCCACCCTCCTCTTTGCATTTGATGACTTATTGGGCCCCATTTATTTTCCTATGCTAATTCTGCCACTGGGTATATAGCATTAACAAACTACATACTGCACGCTGAGATTGAACAAGAACAACCATGTATTGGTACACACAATAAAGTCTTGACCGGACTATTTAACTACCACTTGTGGTTAAAAACTTGACCTGAAGTCTTGCTTTCTTTTCTCAATCATGGCCAGCGTCCACGTGCATGAGCGAATCTGCGAGGAATGAGACGACAACGAAGATAGAGAAAAAGAAGCAACCACTGTCGTCGGTACTCTCTCTCTGCTGACGACGGGGTTGTTGGCGTCAGCAGAGGAGGTGGCTGCTAGATTAGGTGCCGAGTGACGACGATCCGATGACAAGCGTGGTGTCATGCATGGTTCACACAACACTAGCCATGAATGGATACTTGGTGTTAGTGTTAGTGGTAGTGGTAGTTTTTTCACCCCCAACTAACACCTAGCAAACTAACACCTTAGATGAATTGATGCATGTGTTACTTTACATGTCATGCTACTTTTGCAATCATTGGAGGTCCACCAAAAGAAGCAAAGTTGGATTGGCTGTGGAGAGGGAGAGAGAAAAAGAAGTACAGTTGAGTGGGGTCCATCAAAACTAACACCATTTACCACCTCGTGGAGGTGTTAGTTTTTTTGGGGTGTTATTCCAAACTAACACCAAAATAACACTTAGGGCATGTTTGGTTCCCATAAGTAGGGTGACTTAAAGTGCAAAAAGTGCAAAATAAGTCACCTGTGAAACCAAACAGCCATGACTTAATGTAGTGTGACTTATAAGTCACATAAGTAGCTCCACCCCTACTTAAAGTGACTTATTTCCCCTTCTCCCTCTATCACCCTGTGTGGAGCCCACTGACTTATAAGTCACTGCAACCAAACATGACTGACTTAAAGTAGCCTGACATATAAGTCGGGTGACTTATAAGTCACCCTACTTATGGGAACCAAACATGCCCTTATGTATGGATCTTTTGTGTTAGTTTTTTGTTAGTTTGCCCCAAACTAACACTAACACATGGGCCATGAATGTTGGTGTTAGTGTTAGTGGTAGTGGTAGTTTTTTGGCACCCTCAACTAACACCTAACAAACTAACACATTGGATGCATGGATGCATGTGTTACTTTGCATGTCATGCTACTTTTGCAATTATTGGAGGTCCACCAAAAGAAGTAAAGTTGAATTGGCTATGGAGAGGGAGAGAGAAAATGAAGTTGAGTAGGGTCCATCAAAACGAACACCATTTACCACCTCTTGGAGGTGTTAGTTTTTTTGGGTGTTATTCCAAACTAACGCCAAAATAACACCTATGCATGAATCTTTTGTGTTGGTTTGCCCCCAAACTAACACTAACACATGGATCCATTCATGGCCATGGATCCATTCATGGCCACTATGCAGCTCGCATCAGGGCTCTCGGCGAGCGACGCTCTTGCTTTCTCAGTCATGCCACGACCAGATGATGGTGGCATTGACGCATTGGCATGGTGCGCTAGCTACAAAGAATGGGACTCGATCTCCATCTAAATTGTGGCGACTAAGTAGGCAATTGCCAGCCTCGCACCCAGGCCCCCATGTCGCCCCGCTCCGGGCAACACGGGTGGTGCCACCGCACCCGAGCCTTTGCTGCCCCTTACCTCTCCTTCCCTTCCCTGTTGCCTTCGGAGGGTGTTGTTGGAAGCCCGTGTGGACCCCCCGAAATGGCGGTGGCGGGGATATCCTAGCTACCGCTATGTTCAAGACGGGGGGAAGCGGCGTGATGAGCTCCACAAGGTGAGGGGCGACAGTACAACATACTTAATCTGGCGGCCCAATGGGTGGATCCGGCCTTCCCTTGATCAGATCTGCAACGAGCTTCATGACTGCGACCAAGGGTACCACACAGCCATCGGGTCCCACAGCGGTGTCCGCGAGGCTGTCAGGGCTGGTGCCAGGCATGTTGTGTGGTGCGGCAAGCCTCCAACATGGCTGACAGTAGGATGTGCGGTGTCTAACGCAAGGTGCGAGTGCTGGTGGCAACAGCCACATGTAGGGGTGCATGGTGCTGCGGCAAATGTGCCTTGGAGGCGACGGCTCGATTCGTCCACCTGCTACCCGTCCTCCATGGAGTGGGTGCGCGTCCTCTTGGGAACTTCGCCCTGGTACACCCCATGACCTTTGCAGTTGCACCGGCCACCACTGGTGATGCCAAGCAAGATGCTAGCTAGGTGACGACGGATGTGTGCGGGCTGGCACGGTGCCGCACTGCACGACAGAGACACGGTTGGCCATGGCTTGCTGACGGTCAGTGCTAGTCCTCACCGGTGATGCCAAGTGAGACACTGACTAGGTGGTGGGGACTGGTGCGTCGAATGCGAGTGGGGACAGAGGCACGATGGGATGCGTCGGTCCTCACCAGCAATGCCAAGCGAGACACTGGCTAGGTGGCAAAGGTCGATGTGGTAGATGCAAGCGAACTGACGTGGTGTATAGCCACGTGATGATTGTCCGGGGAGAGGTGTGACTAGGAGTTGTGGGGTGGTGGTTGTGAGGAGCGGTAGCAAAGGTGGAGTTCTGGCGGCATTGTGTGTCAAGGCGTGAAGGAGGTGTCGTTGTGGTAGGATTATCATGGTGGTAGTGAAGGAATGCCATGTCGCACGTGTGCGGTGAGGGGTTCGGATGCTCCGAGAGAAAGTTATCGCCAGTGTCATGTTGGTGGGGTGATGACAACATCCTCAAACTCTGTTTTCTCCATTGGGGACATCATTTTGGAGATACACCCATGTTGCATAGGGTTCTCGAGCGACAGAAGTGTCTTTCACATCGTGCTCTCCTTGAAGGTGTCATCTCTTGATACCCCGCTCAGTTTGGGGCATTGCCAGTCCACTATCTATGGCATCTTCGGGTGGTGTTGGCAATTCTTCGCATAGCATGTGGAAAGGGTGTTGCCTATCCATCGTCGATGCGATTGGACTTCGTCGAAGGACGGCGACGGCAGCTTGGCTATTTGATTGAGATCTTTGGGGTCAGAGCACCTTTGCCCACCATCTTGACACGACAAAATAAGAAACATGTATGAAGTGTGGAGTCCTGTGACGGGCGTGGCGAGGCCCCACACACAGGAGGGTGAGTCCAACAGTGAATGCAGTGAGACCCTCATGCGTTGTGTTGAAGTCATATTCGAGGTTTTCATTTCATCGAGTAATGTGCATTTTTGCAGCAGCACTGTGGCTAAATTAAAGGTCCTGCATGGTAGTGGCCTTGTTGGTGTGGTGGTGCCTGTCTCCATCAATTCTCTATCAACGTTGAATCACGTCAGAGGTTTCGACAACTACAGAGTTGTGGTTTCAATTTAATAATGTGCTAACTTTGTTCATCCCAAAGAAAAACGGCAGTGTGGAAAAATAAACAACAACAAGAAGAAACAGAAAGAAATGTTTCATGATGTCTGCGTCACCAATGCTATATGTCTAGATCCACGATGTGTGTTTCACATGGAGTGCTCGCGTGCTCCCAAGCCGGTCGGTTTTCTGCGTGTATGGCAGCTCTAGTATTGTCTTGTGCAAATTGGAGTTGTAATCATTACCGGGGAAATGACCTAGAACGAGGTCTCAACCCCTTTAATATTGAGTGTTAAACTGGTATTGGCACGTCGGTACTAAAATGGGAGGACTGTTACTACCCGGTACTGAAGTAGCCATCAGTACCGGTTGGTTTTCTAACCCGGTACTAACATACACCTCTTGTTAGCCCCTCTCTTTTCCGTTTTTTTCTTTTTCTATTTCCTTTTTCTTTTTCTTTTCTCTTCTCTTCTCTTTTCTTCTCTTCTCTTCTCATTTTCACACACATCACTCCGTCACAACTTTTACAACACATGATCATTTCTCATCTCATTTTCTTCCGGTAGAGTACAAGTCACAATAGATTCACAACAAGTCTACCACAAGAATCACAACACAGACAAGATTCACTACAAGATTTCACAAGAATCAACACTAGCACATTCACCAATCAACAAGATTTCACAAGAAGAACACAAGAATCATATCAACTACTAATAGATTGAAAAAAAAAATCACTAACTCCAACAAATCACCACTAGTGCCACCATGTCTGCAGGGTCGCGCCATCGTGTCAGCCTCCCCGCGTGCTCGAGGACGCCATGAGGGCCCCAACGACTGTGCCTCTTGCCCACATGCCGCTATGCCGGGGTCCCAGCCACGTGCTACCGTGCCTGGGTCCCGACCGGCACCACCTTGCCCCGTCGCGCCTAGGGCCCGACGACCATGCCTCCCGGTTGGCCTCTCCCACCCGATCTTGATCGTGCGCCCCGATCCTGGACACAAGAGAGATGTGTGAGAGCAAGAAGAAGAAGAATGAGAGAAGTGAGAGAGATAGAGGATGGTTGGATAGGGGGTGTGTATATAATGTGGTACGGACCGGGTCACAGGCAGGAGAGACAATCGTAGGAAAGGGGGCGTGCGGAGGTGAGGGTATTAGTACCGGGGTTTCTCACAACCTGATACTAATGTGCCTCATTTAATACTAGGGCTTTTCTACACCTGATACTTAGTACCGAGTGTAGAAAAAGCCCGAAATTAAATGGGGCGCCTTAGTACTGGGGTCACGGGGAGCGTGCCATGACCCCCCTCCCCATTCGGTATTAATGTACATATTAATATCGGATGTAAAAACACCTAGTGCTAAGGGCAGTCCCTATGGTAGAAACCGTGCCCGAAGTCCAAAAGAGCAACATAAGCAAAATTTCGAATGTACAAACTATCTCACACAATGGACAGTTTATTCACATAATAAATGCTACATTTATTTTATTCCCTCTCCCTCCTAACTCTCGCTCTCTCTATTCTGCTTCTTTCCCAACTATAGATGGCCATATGGGCCGCCCAGCCCGAGCATGACGCGGCCCAGGCACGAAGCAGCCCATCCTGACGTGGCCCGACGGACTTCGTGCTCGTGCTGGGCAGCACTATGGGCTGAGATCACAGCCCAGCACTAGCCCGAGGCTAGTTTTACGTTCTGGGCCAGCACGATGGCCCGACGACGGCCTGATGGGCCATATGGGCCGTGCCAACCCACAGCACGGCTCCAGGATGGCGCAACCGGCGGAGGGGTGGCCTGTGACAACCCGCCCAGAAAAATACCGTATTATCGCCTAAACCAATCCACTTTGGTCATTAAGCAATAGTAAAGTATCATCATGTCGTTAGTTGCCGGGTTAACGCCGGTAAATCACTTGGAATTCATACAGAGGACCGACATATGCATTAAAACTCACGCGAAGGCGAGTCCAGAGTACAACACGAGTTAAAAACAATTTATTACAAACCATTATTCATGATGCGGAGTAACTGTTCAGAGTTCGAAAATAGCAGAAATAAATTAAACTAGCGCAACGGTAAATGTTGACGGTCGATTTTGGTACACCTAGCTATAAGTTTACCATCAACATTTGCGCGTATTTGATATTCTAACCAATGGTACTAACCCCCCGGAGGTATTAAGTTCACTCTCGCATGTCGATTTTGGAGTTTGTTGTTTATGTAGGAAACTAGAGCTTAAAGGGAGACTTTCGGGATAAGTTCATCAAGCACTTCAAGAGACGATCATGAAGCCCGGCACAAGTCAAGACACATCATGAACATGACTCCAAAGGGTCCAGGGACCGAAGCATGAAGCCGTGAAACTCCAGGGGCCTGGACAGAAGTTGTTGAAGCTTGCGCGACAAGGAGCTCTGTCCAAACCGTGGAGAAGACGACGTCAAGGGCCCACATGCATAAGGGAGCAAGTCAACAATTGACCGAGAAGCACCGGGGAGCGAGACGGGGCCAAACGGGGCCAAAACGGGCCTGGGCCGATCGGCCCAGGCCGGCCGGCCGACCCCCGATCCGAGCCCGGTTCGCGTCCCCCTTTTTCCCTAGGTGCTTGTCTATTTATTGCCTCTGCCTCCGCCGGCCGCCACATCCATCCTTTCATCAGAGAGCCGCCGAGACGAAGGAGAAGCACCGGGAGGAAGCCGACGGCCGCCGTGAGTCCTCAAGTTGCCTAGGAGATGGCTTAGGCCATGCCCTAGCCACCATTGTTGACCCTGCGTGGTGAAGCCATGGTGGAGTTCCGGAGCCGTGACTTGAATTCGTCAAGTCGTTTGTACCTTCAACATTCGGTGATGTAATCATATCTTGTTATACTTTGATCTACTACGAGTTATGCTTATTCATATTTGTAGCTACCATATGCCATTAGTAGGACTAGATCGAATCATGGTGATTAGTCTTGTCTTGCGGACACACCGTAGTAGTGCACGGACCAAGGTTGTTGCTCGGTGATGAATATCCTCGCTGTCGTATGGACCTCCCTGGGCCCACTACCTCGGTGGGTACCAGGACCGACTACTCGGTGGGCCCCTGGGACTACCCGACTTGCGCTACACGACACCTGAAGGCGTCGAGCACAAGGACTACACAGGAGTAGTACTCGGTTAGGGAGCTTTACATGTTCCGCACTGTATAGAGGACTCCTAAACGTACTCGACTAGTACTCTCTCCCTACTCCGACTTGTAACCCTGCCTCCCGGACTATATAAGGCGAGGCAGGGACCGATCTCTAGCATCCAATCTCATCTCATACAACTCACGGCGCACTATTGCACCATCTTGTAATCGTGCCCAATCAATCCAGAGCTACGCAGCATACAGGACGTAGGGTATTACGCACCTCGCGGCCCGAACCTGTCTAAATTGTGTGCCACGTGTCTCTTCCTTCGAGTTACCGATCTCGGCGAGTCACATTCATCTACTTCGGGTACTCCCCTTAGTAGGTTGCCGGTCTAAAACACCGACAGCTGGCGCGCCAGGTAGGGGCTCTCGCCCGAGATCACATGGCGAACTCGACGGCTCCCGTCTACTTCAAGCCAACCGTCGCCTTCAACCGCGGCGACACCTTCGTGTTCGGCGCCTGGGTCTGCACTGCTGATGGCGCGGGCTCCTTCCAGCGCCGCCTGACCATGCAGCCCAACCCGAAGACAGGCTTTGTGACGCTTCCCGAAGTTGTCGCAGGCGAACTCGCCGGCAAGTTCGGCGAAATTTCGCTCTTCAACCACCACGCCGACTTCGAGCTCGGGACCGTTTCCAACTCGAACTCGATGTCGCCATGGGCTATCGCATGCGAGCCGGCTGCTCAGCCATCGCAGGCGGTCCCCTCACCTCACGAGCGCTCCGCGCGTGGCCCCCGCACCCTCAGCCGGGCCCGCACGGGGGCTCCCACTTCGCACCGAGCCGGCAAGGAGCCTGTACCCGAGTACAACTCGGACTCTGACGCCACCCTCGATCACGCTTCGGACTCTAGCCCTCTCTCCGAGTTCTACTCGAACCCGGACTACGAGTTCAACTTCGGGTCGGACCCTGAGGAGCCCGAGTCCGGGGACAACTCCACTGAGCTTCCCCTGTCGGGGGCCGGCCTACGGGCGGTTATAACATCCACGCCGGCTGGGAGATACGTCTGCGGCCGGACGCAAACCTGCTGACCTGATAAAGGGAGACTCACGATACGTCGCCTACATCGACTCGCTACCGTTCCAGGAGGGAACACCACTGGCCCGGGCTGACTCAAGCACACCAACTGAGGTGGCACCCTCTGAGTCCAGCCTTGGCACCCCTGATCGCCAAGTCTTCATGGCTGCCGGCGACACCCCAGGGCCTTCAGGCACGGCTCAGGACAAGTACCTAGAAGACATCTCCTCCGACGAGCTCTCTGCTGATGCTCCACCGAACGAGAACCCTGCAGACAGAGACGCTCGACGTGAGCGTAACCGGAAGCGCAGCGAACGTCGCCGGCGCCTCCGCGACAACTTCCCTGTCCGCAACCTTGCGGAAGCTCTCTAGGCGGTCGAGAGCAGAGTACACACCACCCCTGAGCAATGCCTCATGTCGATCACAGCGATCGCACGCCAGGCTCAGGGCATACGCACTGGAGAGGTCATCGCCAAGCTCGCTGAAGACGCTTACTTCATGCGGGTCGACAACAGAGTCAACCAACCTCCTCCAGCCAGACACCGCGACAACGAAGCCACAAGTCGCAGCGCCAACAACGGTCCTAACCGTACTCGAGCTGACCTCCCAGCCGAGCCAAACCGTCATCGCTCCAACACCGGCGGACCTTCACAGCACGACCACGGCAACCGAGAAGTTGTTCCCCACCGCGCTCCGGCCGGTGGCGGCGGCAACGACCCCGACGGCGGCGGCGGCGGACGGCGGAAGCTCCAACCATGGAGCCAACGGGGAGGGCCGGCGGCGGCGGCAGTCGCGGCGGCCGAGGCCACGCGAACAGCCACGCCTCCGGTGCCTCACACGGCGGGTACGACGCTCGCCAGAAGATTGAGGAGCTGCGGCGGAAGAAGTCGACCACCGCAGCCGAGGGCGACGGCTTCCCCGCCTTCTCACCTCGACTTCGCAACTTGCTCCTCCCCGACAAGTTCAAGCCTTTGGGGATCACCAAGTACGACGCGAAGCAGGACCCCATCCAGTGGCTCAGATGCTACGCCCTCTCCATCGAGAACGCTGGCGGCAACAGCGACACCAAGTGCCTCTACTTCCCCTTCTGCCTGGACCAAGCACCACTCACATGGCTCGAGTCGCTGGAAGCACTCGATCGACAAGTGGGACCAGCTGAAGGAGCAGTTCACAAGCAACTTCGCGGGCGCCATGGGCCGATCGGGTACTCGCATGGACCTGGCCATGATCAAGCAGGAACAAGGCGAGACCCTCCGCAAGTACATGCGCCGCTTTTTCGACAAGCGCGCCACCGTCGTCGACGTCACCGACAAGGAGGTCATCGACCTCTTCCAGGACGGCCTCTACCACCGCCGCACCTTCGAAGACTTCGGTCGTCGCCGTCCCAGGTCCATCCCTCACCTCAAGGACATGATCACGTCCTGGGCGGATGAAGAGGACAAGGCCAATGCCAAGTACGACGCCATCCGTGGCAAGACCAAGCAGAACCAGGGCGGCGGCAGCGGCAGCAACGCAAACCAAGGCGGCTGCAACAACAACAACTACTACTACTACTCGGGCCCCAACCGCAAGCGCAAGCCAGACAACACTGTCGCGGCTATCCAGCGCCCTGCGAAGGGGAACTCGAAGAAGAACTCCGGCGGCTTCAAAGACCTGCTGAAGGAGAAGTGCACGTGGCATCCAAACGGCTGAGGACCATGTGTGGTTCAAGGACCGGTGGATGGTCGCTTCCTTGTGTGATGAGTGATTGACAACGTTGTGTGGACTGATTCTTGGCTAAGTATTGCAGGTGCAGGTTGCGGCTTGACTCGTGTTGGTGCAGGTGAAGAACAAGCGCGAAAGGTCGTCGCGGGGGTGAGGCCTCCCGGGTGTGGAGAAGACAAGTAGGCTTCGTTCGAGGGACCCGGTGGCCGGCGGGGGTCAAGTGCGGGCCGCATGGTGGCATGAACAGCAAGATGAAGTCGTGGACGGTTTCTTGGTTGAGCCTCAAAACCAAGGTCGAGCCGGGACTACGTGGGAGCCAAGTCATGAGTGGAGATTGGCGGAGGCTACACCGAGTTCGCGGGGTTTCCGGTGGTTCACCGGAAAACCACCGGGTTCCTTGGTTGATCCACAAAGCCAAGACCGGAGAACCGAAGACGGAGGTGCGGCGGCACCGGACCGGTCGACCGGTGGGTCCGACCGGTCCGACGGGGTGGGGACCGGTCGACCGGTGAGGAGCACCGGTCCCCGGCCGTGTGCGACGACGCGGTCCGGAATCTTCGAAGCGGAGGACACGCGTCGGGATCGCATGGCTTGCGTCGAGGCTACGCAGGGTGCGGTCGCCGGGCATCCGTCCGATGGTGAAGACATCAAGAATTCCAAATCCGCCCTTGAGGGGCTTGTATTCCTAGTTAGTAGAGAAGGGCATTTTAGACATTCGGTTGCCTCCATATAACCCAAGAGGTGAGAGGATGGCAGCCAACTCTTGGAACCCTAGCTCATTAGTTTTCCTATTTTCCACCTATTTTCTCTAGGTTTTCCTTAGGACTAGCAAGAGAGCTTCACGGAGAGATCTTGTAGAGAGGGATGGATGATCGGGCGGCTTGCTAGACCTTGTACGAACCTTTGTTTCATGTATAGATGATTCGGCGTGGTTCCTCAAGGTTTGGATGTGTTTTCCCCGGTTGTTCTTGGTGGTGATTTTCGGAGCCCTCTCTCGGTGATTTCTTTGGGGTGTTTTCGGGGCTTTTCTCTTGGGGATTTGATGGGGGAAATTTGTGGGAACCCTTCGTGGTTCTTTGGGTTGTGATTCCCCTCCCAAATCCGTGAGAAAAGGTGCTCGATTTTGGGGTTTCTTGAGTTCTTGGGTTGGAAGTGCTTTCGGCGGGATTTCTTCGATTCCTCCTTTTTGGACGAGATTTGGTGGGATTAAACTTGGCTATGGACTCCTCATGAGGTGTTCCTGATATCCCCAAAGTCTTGTTCAAGTCCGTGGAGCGATTCGGGAGATCGAGATTTGGATTTGGGGGAGTTGACCGCGGTGTCTTGTTCATCCCGAGCGCCCGAGCTACACCGGTCCGACGGTGCTCTTGACCGGTCGGCGGGTGCGAGCCCTTGTGGGTTTTTGCTTGGGTGAACATCTTGGTGTGTTCGTTGTTGTCCCGTGGTCTGCGCTTGTTTCGAGTTTGGGTCCGTTTGGTGGTCGGTTGGCCTGTTTGGTGCCTTGGGGGCTTTCGAGCTGCCATCGGTCCGACCGGTGTGTCTCACCGGTCGACCGGTGTAGAGCCACTTAGTGAAAGTTTCTCAGTTTCACCAGCAGGGACCGGTCTGACCGGTGGTGCTCACCGGTCCGGCCGGTGTGGGTCCGTAGACTCGAGGCTTGGTTTTTCCGCTGCGTTTCTCGGGTCGGAAGGTGGTGTGTTGGTTCCTAGGTCCAGTGGCACTCCAGTGGCTACGTGGGCTTGACCAACCTTGGTGGTGAGTCGGAGACGTGTGTTGGAAGCCGTGTTCATCTTGTTGGAGTTTCTATCTCCTTCGAGAAGAATTTTTATCGGCTCCCATTCACTCCTCCCCTCTCTGGTTCGCCGTATCGGTCCTTCAACGGCAACCACACCACCGAGCAGTGCTACCAACTCAGGCATGCACTCAAGGATACGCCAGAGCCACCGCACCCCCATGACCAAAAGGGTAAGAAGAAGGACGGCGACAACAAAGACTTCCAGGAACCGGACAAGACCGTCAACGTCCTCTTCGGCGGATTGCCCAGCAGGCGGGAGCAGAAGGCTACCTGTCGTGAAGTGATGTCCATTGAACCAGCGGTCCCGACCCCTCTCAGGTGGTCGGAGGTACCCATCACCTTCTCCCGCGCGGATCAATGGACCAGCTTCTCTGAACCAGGATGGTTCCCCCTCGTCCTGAAGCCAGTGGTGGCGGGCTCCAAACTCAACAAGGTGCTCATCGACGGTGGAAGCGGGCTTAACGTCCTCTTCACCAAGACCTTGAAGAAAATGAAGCTCGACATCACTCATATGCTCACCAAGAGCAACACGCCCTTTTACGGCATCGTCCCCGGCAACGCGGCTATTCCACTGGGCTCAGTGGTCCTGCCAGTTACCTTCGGGGCGTCTCGGGACAACTACCGTACCGAGTACATCAAGTTCGAGGTCGCGGACTTCGAGACCTCTTACCACGCCATCCTCGGCAGACCGGCCATCGCCAAGTTCATGGCGGTGCCCCACTACACCTACTTGGTACTCAAAATGCCAAGCCCAGCTGGTGTACTCTCCCTCCAAGGGGACTTGAAGATCTCCCACGACTGCGACACAGAAGCCGTGGAGATCGCCTCTACAAACCAAGTACCCAACGCGATGATGGAGGTCTACGCCGCGTCGAAGAAGCTTGCTACAAGTGAACTCGACATCCCAGAGAAGTCTGACAGCACCAACAAGCCTCAGCCACCTGAGGAGGTACTCGTCAAGACGGTCGATCTTGGAACGAGCGACCCCCGGCAAGACCACCACCATCGGGGGCCGGCCTCGACCCCAAATAGGAAGACGCGCTCATCGGCTTTCTTCGGGCTAACCGCGACATCTTCGCGTGGAAGCCGACGGACATGCCGGGAGTGCCCGTGGAGCCGATTGAGCACGCGCCTCAACATCGATCCTAAGGCCACCCCCAAATGACAACACCTCCGACGCTTTGCCCACGACAGGCGGGACGCCATCAAGAAGGAACTCGCCAAGCTACTCGCAGCTGGCTTCATCAGAGAAGTCTTCCATCCTGAGTGGCTCGCCAACCCTGTCCTCGTCCGCAAGAAGAACTTGAATGAGTGGAGGATGTGCGTCGACTACACCGACCTCAACAAGCACTGCCCCAAGGACCCCTTCGGGTTGCCGCGGATTGATCAAGTCATCGACTCCACGGTGGGCTGCGACCGCTCTGCTTCCTCGATCGCTACTCCGGTACCACCGGATCGCAAGCAAGGAGGAAGACCGAGGAGAAGACCGCGTTCATCACCCCGTTTGGCGCGTACTGCTACACGACCATGTCCTTCGGGTTGAAGAACGCCAGCGCTACCTACCAACGAGCTATCCAGGCCTGCTTCAAGAGGCAACTCAACAAGAACGTCGAGGCCTACGTGGATGACGTGGTTGTCAAGACCAGGGACTCCAGTACCCTCATCAATGACCTTGAAGAGACCTTCGCATCACTGCGCGAGTACCGCTGGAAGCTCAACCCGAACAAGTGCGTCTTCGGCGTCCCTTCGGGCAAACTACTCGGCTTCATCATCAGCCAGCGCGGCATCGAAGCCAACCCCGAGAAGATCTCCACCATCACCAGCATGAAAGCTCCCACGAGCATCAAAGATGTCCAGAAGCTAACAGGGTGCATGGCGGCGCTGAACAGATTCATCTCAAGGCTAGGAGAACGGGGACTCCCCTTCTTCAAACTACTCAAGCATCAAGAGAAGTTCGTGTGGACTCCAGAGGCGGATCAAGCCCTTGCCCAGCTCAAGGACTTCCTATCGAAGCCACCGATTCTCACGGCTCCCCACAAGAGCGAGCAGCTACTGCTCTACCTAGCTGCGACTACTCACGTGGTCAGTACTGCCATCGTTGTCGAGCGGCAAGAAGACGACCACGCCTACCCAGTCCAGCGCCCAGTCTACTTCGTCAGTGAGGTTCTATCAGAGTCCAAGGCCCGCTATCAGCCCGTGCAGAAGCTACTGTACACAGTACTCATCACCTCGCGGAAGCTACGACACTACTTCCAGCAGTACTTGATCTCCGTTGTCACCGACTACCCGCTCGGCGACATCCTGCGGAACCAAGATGCTACTGGAAGAATCTCCAAGTGGGCTGTCGAGCTCGGCGCCCTCACTATCGACTTCAAGCCACGCACAGCCATCAAGTCGCAAGCGCTAGTCGACTTCATGGCAGAGTGGCGGGAGAACCAGCTACCTACTCCCACCGTGCGACCAGAGCATTGGGTGATGTACTTCGACGGTTCACTCAACCTCGAGGGCGCAGGTGCAGGGGTACTCCTGATCTCTCCAACGGGCGAACAACTCAAGTACGTCCTGCAGATCTTCTGGAAGGTCTCAAACAACGAAGCCGAGTACGAAGCCCTCCTACACGGGCTCCGCCTCGCGGCTTCATTGGGAATCAAGCGGCTACTAGTCTACGGCGACTCCGCAGTGGTCATCAACCAAGTCAACAAGTCCTGGGACCGCAACAAGGAGAACATGGACGCCTACTGCTTAGAGGTCCGCAAGCTCGAGAACAAGTTCTATGGTCTCGAGTTCCATCACATCGTCCGCGACAACAACGTTGCAGCGGACGTCCTCTCGAAGCTTGGATCCACCCGCGCTCAGGTGCCAGCGGGCGTCTTCGTCCACGAGCTTCACGCGCCATCCATCCCGGAGCCGGCGCCACCGACCACTGTCCCAGCCCATCCACCATCTGGGCAGGAGGTCATGATGATCGACGTGGACTGGAGGCAACCCTTCATCGACTACCTCAGCGAGCAGAAGGTCCCCTCCGACAATAACGCGGCTGAGCAACTCGTCCGCCGCGCCAAGTCCTACGTCCTCGTCGGAGACAAGCTTTACAAGCGGGGCACATCTTCTGGAGTACTCATGAAGTGCGTCCCTCGTGAAGAAGGCAAGGACATCTTGGAGGAGATCCACAAGGGCGTCTGCGGCAACCACGCGTCCTCACGCACGCTGGTCAGCAAGGCTTTCCGACGAGCCTTCTACTGGCCCACAGCTCTGGGCGACGCTGAAGAACTCGTCAGAAAGTGCCAAGGATACCAGTACTTCGCCAAGCAGCAACACGTCCCAGCCTACAAGCTAGTCACCATACCGCCAACCTGGCCCTTTGCATGCTGGGGGCTCGACATGATTGGGCCACTGCCAACTGCGCCAGGAGGATTCAACAGGGTACTAGTGGCTATCGACAAGTTCACCAAATGGATCGAGGTCAAGCCGGTCACATGCCCCAAGGCTGACAGAGTATTCGACTTCCTGGATGAACTCGTGCACCACTACGGACTACCCCACCGCATCATCGCAGACCTGGGCTCCAACTTCAACAACCACCAGTTCTGGGAGTACTGCGAGAACAGCGGGATCGACGTCCGATACGTCTCAGTTGCCCATCCACGGGCCAACAGACAAGTCGAGCGCGCCAATGAGATGGTGCTCGACGCTCTCAAGAAGCGGCTACACGACTCCGCGAACTCCAAAGGGGGCAAGTGGATCAAGGAACTACCCAACGCACTCTGGGGGCTACGAACGCAGCCATCCAAGCCAACGGGGCAATCCCCTTACTTCCTGGTCTACGGCTCCGAAGCAATCCTCCCTGCCGACGTCATATGGAACTCGCCAGCAGTGGAGCACTACGACGAAGGCGTCGCAGAAGACAGCAGACGAGTTGACATCGATAGCGTCGAAGAAGCTCGCTGCGCCGCCCTCGTCCAATCAGCAAGGTACCTAGAGGGTATCCGACGCTACCATGATCGCAACATCAAGGAACGCTCCTTCAATGTTGGAGATCTTGTCCTCCGCCGTATCCAGAACACGGAAGGACTTCACAAGCTCAGCTCCCCCTGGGAAGGTCCCTTCACCGTGGCAAAGGTGACCTGGCCGGGCTCCTACCGCCTTCAGACACTTGAAGGCGAAGACATCAACAACTCGTGGAACGTCGACCAGCTCTGTCGATTCTACGCCTAGTCTACACGACTACTCCGGGGTTCAAGTCTACACGATTACATCAACACCCCTTGCCGTAAGCGGCCTCCGGGTCCTGGCTCCAGTCTCCGAACTTCTCCTCTCCAGGATCCAGCCCGTGCGGCTACCTACGGACCCTGGGCTGCGACGAGCGTCAAGGACTCTAGCAGCGGTCTACTAAGAGACCACACTCCAAGATCCAGCCTATGCGGCTACCTACGGATCTACGATCCAGCCTACACGGCTACCTACGGATCTACTGCTGTAAGCGGCTACCCGCTCCACCTCTACTCAGCTGTAAGCGGCCTCCGGGTCCAAGCGACTACTCTGCAACTACGGCCCTGGCCATCCAGGTGTACTCCTTCAGTAATAAAGTTTGATCGTTCATCAACTTCTTTACTGCATACTCCCTACAATGGGACTACTAAAGCCGAGTACTACTACTCGCATCCACTCCGCAATGGGGGCTCCGCACTCTGAGATCGCGACTACGAGTACTCATTGCTGGAAAATTTCTTTCATTAATACTTAAGCAATTCATTAAAATTGTTTTCTGTACAACCCTGGCTACTAGCTATCTATTACAGGGCTACTGGAGGTTAAGCTTCTCTGCTACTTGCTCCGCGATGGGAGCCATCTGCTCCAGCAGCTCTGCATACTGCTCATCAGTGCAGTTGGCGGCTACCCCGCCGGCGACTACCTCCACTGGGGCCTTCGGGAAGTACGACTTCATGAAGGCCAAGACCTGTCTTGGGATCGACCTCGCCATGTGCTTCATGTAGGCTGCCAGCCGGCTTGGAGCTTCCTTGAGGCGATCCACCAATGAAGCAATCTTGGGGCCGCCCAGGTGCGGCACCAGGAGTCTTGCGATCGGCAGTGCGGCTTCTTCAAGTTCCTTCAGTTGGGCCCGCAGTGCCTCGCAGTATTCATTCAACTTCTGCAAGGATTTGTAGCAGTTGACGAGATCGCGGTCAGAGGCAATCCGGAGCTCCATATGCTTCTCGCACTCGAAGGCAAGTTCTTTGTAGTCGAGCTCGAGTACCTAGCGGGCTTCTTTCTCCCGGTAGAAGAGATTCTTCATGCTCGTCTCTGAGGACTTCAGCTGCTCCACCTGGCCCTCAAGCTCTGCAACACGACAACAGTACAGCGGGTCAGGGACTTCTCGACCTCCAACAAGTACCCGACAAGTTCAGCGGCGTACCTTTGTTCTTGTTGCGGAGGCCCTTATTCTTCCACACCAAGTCGTCACCCTTCGCCTGCAACTCTTGGACATCGTTGTGGTACTTGGCGAAGGCGACATCAAGCTTCGACTGCATGGCAGCCGCATGCTTCCGCGACTTCACAAGTTGCTCTTCCAGCACCTTAGCTCGGAGCACCGCGTCTCCATAGCCTTGCCGCATGCTCGACTTGTCACGGGACCGCTCCGCAACGTCCTGCAAAGACAGCTCAAGTCAGACGAGTACTCAACAACAGAGGACTGACTACTCAGAAGCTACGGCTACTTACCTTCATCCACTGCTCGGCCTGACGGATCGCCTCCAGATGCTTGGCCACCGTCGCCGGCTCGACAAGGTCGTCTGCGAGTAGCTCTATTCCGCCACGACCACTCGCGGTGGCCTCCGTCATCGGCGCAGAGCGAATGGGCTCTGCATCCTGGATCTCCGGGGAGCGGATAGCCACCTCCAGAGCGACCTCTGGCGACGTGGTGACCCCCTCTCCCCCGACCGCCACGGCGGCCTCCTCGACGACTTCTTCCACAGGCTTGGGGGCTCCTCCCGCAGCCTCCGAGGCCCTCGGTGTCGACACGCATCGGCACCCCCGCAGGGATGTCACTACCTTCAGCCTCAGCGCCTGTCAAAAAGAAGATGAGTGCATTAGCAACCACGACTACTCCTCGAGGAGCCCTATGGCTTCAAGAAGAGTACTCACCTTCGACTACGCTGGCCTCCGGCAACGGCGCCTCGGCAGCCGGTGGCTCGGGCACCGCCTGGGTAGCGGGAGCGGACTCCTCAGCGGGCGGTGCGCCTTCTCCCGCCACCGCTGAAGAGGGCTCATCCCCCTCCCAGGACAAATCCGTGGATTTCCTGCAGAAGCACTCACAGTTGGTCGTCAGTCAACATCGACTACTACAACAAGTACTACTCGGAAGGATGCGGTACTTACAAGTTCGACCGGACAATTGTCACGGCCGGAGCACCGAGGATGCTGGCGATGTCGACCAGTCCACCCTCGGCGGGCGCTTCCTCCTGCGCCCCTGCGGCTACCGCCTCCTCCACAGCAGCGGCGGCCGGCGCAGTGGTCTCCTGCGCTCCTGAAGCCACCACCTCTTCAACGGCGGCGGCTACGGGTCCCGTGCTCCCTTGAGGAGCAGGGGGCTGGCGCTCCAGCTGCACCAAGATCTCCTCAACAGTGGGGGCCGGACTACGACTTCCGGCTGGCTCCCCCACTGTGTCCCACATGCCTTCGTCGCCCTCTTCGATGGGCTCCGTCGGCGGCACCTCCTGCATACAAGGCAGACTACTCATCAGCAAAAGTACTCGTACAAGGGTACTCGACTACTCTAGTCAAGACATCTTACCTCCTGAGGTGTGGTCTCTGAGACCTTAAGCTTCTTTACCACCTGCTTCCGGGCGGGGTTGCGCGGCTTCCGTGGCGGCGCAGCCAGGTTAGCCTCCAAGCTAGCCGGGGGGTTCCGCACCAGTGGCACGTGAGGCAAGCCTGGACGGCTAAACCTCGACCGCAACTGGAAGCGGTCCTGCAACGTCTCGTCGTCGTCGTCGTCGTCGGTGGTGTCCTCCACGATGACGGTGTCATCGCCTTCACCGACTTCTCGCCGCTCCTTCGCCTTCCCTTCCTTTGGGATCTCGATCCCGCCCGTAGGTGGCTGCGGCTCGGAGATGAACTTCTTCAAGTCATCCTGCAAGGCACGAAGACGTCAGTAAGACTACACCAAGTAATGACTACTCGACAAGGGGAGTACGGCTACTCGCCTCCTTGGGCGGGCGCGCGGTGGAGTATTCTTGGACAGGGCACGCCGTGTACGGCGGCATATCTTTGAAGATCCACGACAACCTCTCGATGATGTCACTGTCATCAAGCTCGCCTCCGAGCATTCGCGACGTATCGTCGTCGCCAGTGTACTCGAAGCCTAAGGTGTCCCGAGCCATCAACGGTTGCACCCTCCGCTTCATGAAACTGAAGGCCACGTGCTCGGCCCTCAGTCCCGCCTCCCTGAGCACCTTGATGCGTGCCAGCAGCTCGGGAAGCTGGATCCCCTCTTGCATGGCGGGCTCCGAGTTCCACCACTCGCGGTGCCTGGGCTGCCGCCCGCTCGGCTTCGGCAGGCCGGGGTGATGGTTCGTGATATAGAACCATCTTGTCTTCCAATCAGTATTGGAGTCAACGAGCTTATACGCCAGATATTGCTCCGCGGCGTCTTCTCTCAACTGGATGACGGCTCCTCCGACTACCCTTGGGTTGGTGGCACTTGGCTGCGGCTTGACGCGGAAGAACTTCCGGAATAGTATCCAATGCGGCTTGATCCCAAGGAAGGCTTCGCAGAAGTGCACGAAGACCGCGGTGTGGAAGACGCCGTTGGGGTTCAGATTTAGGTACTCGATCCCATAGTACCCGAGCAGCCCCTTGAAGAAATCGCTGGCTGGGAGCGCAAGCCCGCGCTCCACGAACCGCGCGAACATGGGGATCTCGTCTTCGGCTTTCTCCATCGGATATGGATCTCCAGCAGCGGACCTCCACATGTCGACCTCTTTCTCCGGGGATGAATCCTTGTTCGGGGAGAGTCAACAGATCTTCTGTCTTCACCTTGGACTTCTTCCACTCGCGGCTTGGATCAGCCCGCGGTGGAGACATGGGCGGCGCTACTCCGGTGGCGGCCGCGGCGGCCTCTTCGCGGCCCCTCTTCTTCCCGGCGGCTTTCGACGTCTTGGATGGTGACGACTTCATCCTCCAAGTGCAGGGCGTCTTCACGCGCATCCGCTCGGGGGCTACCCTAAAAGCTTTGGGTGCCGGCGCACTTGAATCTACTACGGCGACAGCAAGCGCTGGGAGTGGATTTGCTTCAGATGGCAACGGAATGGCTGCAGCTCGAATGGGTGAAAAAACCCTAAGGGTTTTGGCTTCTATTTATAAGTCAAACCGGCTCCGCAACGGGCGGCTGGATAAGTCCACGCGCGGCTGACTCAGCGGCTGCGCGTGACCCTTCGTATTCTACTAGTCGACGCAACTCACCTCGGGGGCTCGGCTACTTCTACTCGACTACCTGGGTAGCGGCTAGTCTCAAGAGCATCTCAGGACACATTCTTCAAGATGACCCTTCAATTCGAGAGGAAGTACTCGACTCAAGGCTCGGGGGCTCCGTGCCACGTGTCCTTCGGTTTTTCTCTCCGGATTTTTCGGGATTCTCCTGCCAAGACTTCAGATGGACCCTCAGCCAGAGCCTGCGACTCAACCTAAGGCTCGGGGGCTACTCCATATGGAGTGTGATTTTGCAATCGCACCTCCATATCAGCTCCGGCTTCAAGACAAGACGAGCATTTTTGAAGACCTTCGAAGGCAGTGCTCGAGGACGCTTGGAACTACTCGAGAAGACTTCAAGATTGCTCAAACATCAGCTGGAGTACATTCCAGCCTCGGGATACTTCGACTACTCTTGAGGACTTTTGACTTGTAGCACTCAGGGACGCTTGAGGACTACTCGTTAAGGCCGTCAAGACTACTTGAAGCTATCCTTCTCGACTACAAAGTACTCGGGGGCTTGTCGTATGGACCTCCCTGGGCCCACTACCTCGGTGGGTACCAGGACCGACTACTCGGTGGGCCCCTGGGACTACCCGGCTTGCGCTACACGGCACCTGAAGCCGTGGAGCACAAGGACTACACAGGAGTAGTACTCGGTTAGGGAGTTGTACATGTTCCGCACTGTATAGACGACTCCTAGACGTACTCGACTAGTACTCTCTCCCTACTTCGACTTGTAACCCTGCCTCCCGGACTATATAAGGCGAGGCAGGGACCGATCTCTAGCATCCAATCTCATCTCATACAACTCACGGCACACTATTGCACCATCTTGTAATCGTGCCCTATCAATCCAGAGCTACGCAGCATACAAGACATAGGGTATTACGCACCTCGCGGCCCGAACCTGTCTAAATTGTGTGCCACGTGTCTCTTCCTTCGAGTTACCGATCTCGGCGAGTCACATTCATCTACTTCGGGTACTCCCCTTAGTAGGTTGCCGGTCTAAAACACTGACACTCGCGTAGTGACAGTACGAGAGAGGAGAAAGTGGCGAGTGAACGTGCATCAGACCAGTCCATATCGGGTTACTCGATATCGAGTGATCATTATCATAGTATAGGTTTAGATTGGTTTATCACATTGGCCGGAACGGCAACAAGAAGACGATAGGCTAGGTTTACTTTTGGTTTGTTTACCTTTATGGCTAGGTGGATGTGATCCATACATCCCTTCGTGTTTGTATGTTATCTTTATGCAATCAACACTTCACATAGGGTTAGACCGGTAGGTTAGATAGAGAACCTTGGTGGTTTGCTTCCGATCCTTGGATTGACAAATCTAGGGAGAACCCTCCTTGGTGAAAAAGGAACCAAGACACCCGTAGGCTTGTGGTGAACTTGAGCACGGTTTTACACCGTCAACAAGCCCCTTTTTCTAGCGCCGTTGCCGGGGATCGGCAACTCGAACCCTAGGGAGATCTATCTTTCTTTTAACTAACCCTAACTTTTATCATTGCATGTACGCTTGCTTTCTTATTTGTGTCCTTGAAAGTAGGTGGAAAACTAGACACAAAGCGATCGAGAAAAGTTTGCAACATTTGAAGCAAACAAAGATGAACAAGGTATGCCTATGTGTCGATTAAGTTTTTAGACTAATGTCTTTTGGAGGATGTTTGTCCAAGCTATAGGTTTCGGAAATGACCATGTCAAGCACGATGGAGAAGCCAAAGGATGCATGACATGGTGCCCTAAAAGACTTCAAGATGAAGACCACACGTACATCTCCGGATCGATGGATGAAAGGATGACGATATCATCACAATATTTGCATGAGCCTCAGCAGAAAACAATTAGATATATTTGGATTTTCAGAAGCTGCATGAAGTCTACGCTCCAACGAATCAAGCGGCAAGGCAATCGGAGGTTCCTACAAGCGGATATGGCTGAATCACCGATGGTTGCACATGCTGAAATTCTGGACAGCAAGCAGTGCTGAAGTGAAACAGCCATAGCTCCCTCATTCGGACTCCGATTAAGGCGAATGAGTACCCTTTGAAAAGGTAATTTTATAAATTTTTCAATAGAACTATATTTTGGTATATGTTCTATTCTGGATGCAGGGGTAAATCCACGAAGAAGAGGCAGCAACAAGGCGATGACGACAAGATAGAGGAGATGGACACAATGATAATAAATAGAAGATGGGGCAACGGTTCCACAACACGTACATGATGAAATTCAGAAGCTAAGGACTAAAACAAACCCTCCGGAGCAGGGATGAATGAAGACACAAGAGGCACCACTCAACACATGATGATGTTGGAAGCTAACCACGACGGATTTCCTAAAGGCAACATCAAGCTGCATGGCTACTTTGGATTCTCGCACAAGTAACCATGGCTTCACGGCAATAAAAAGGTACGTGAGAAAGTCGAGCTCTATGACTATAAATGAAGCACTTTGCGGGAGGCAACCCGATCTTTTTATATATCTATATAAACTATGATAAGTCTACATTGTGTTCTTTATTTGAAAACTTCAAGTAACATCGTACCATTGCTCTAATAAATGTCACAACCACATGTTGTATGCTTTAACATACATACATACATACATACATACATACATACATACATACATACATACATACATACATACATACATACATACATACATACATACATACATACATACACACATACACACATACACACACACACACACACACACACACACACACACACACACACACACACACACACACACACACACACACACACACACACACACACACACACATATATATATATATATACACACATTAAGTGAGTTCTTTGCTACTTGAATTTTGGGAACTTGTAGACCCTTTTTTTGTGTGCTTATTAGTGTTTAGAGTCTTTTTATCTGTGTCTTTACAGAGAAATATGAAGCATGATCCCTTTTGATTCTAAACTTGTGGCTAGTTAACTTAGGCTAACTTTTGCTTTTGGTTTAGATCACCACCATATCATGTCATTTTGTTCATTCGTAATCATGTTTTACTTCATTCCACTTTGTCCTCCACCTTTGCATTATGTTGCATGTTGCATCTCATCTTTTATAACCCTTAAAAAAATCTCATCTTTACCTAAACATTCCTATCAAACCACACCTAGAACCTAGGCCAACAAAGGGAGGGATCGACTTATGTCAGGTCGACAAAGTCTATCTCTATCCCTTTCTAATTAAAATTTTGACTGACCTCTTCCTAAACCCTTAGGGAAAGCCCCTCATACCTTTAGTAATCCTAAAACCATAGGTTTGTTTTTCATCCGAAAATCTAACCCTCGCTTTTCTTCTTTTTTCAAAACCACCTTAGGTAGAATTTCTTCACCCGACTTATCTTTTCAAAATTCTTGTCTTAAGCCAAAAATATAGGATATCCATAAGCCTTACCTTAAAACCTTGTTAGCATGTTTTAATGTCTTTTGATAAAATGTTTTGTTGACAAGACTTTACCTCTCATAAAGTGACTTGCTTGTCATTATAAGAACAACTTTGAAAGCCTTTTTCAAACATTGCTGACCCTTTTCACTAACCCCTTTTTGCATTTGAATTTTGCATCAACCCCTTTGTTCTATTGTGCATAGGTTAGCTTGGCTTCTTCGCGAAACTTTTTGATGAATGCTTTATTTCCATAATGGTGCTTCGCGCGCGAGGCATTTTCTTTTGCAATCTTGTGTAAACGTGGTGTTTAGACTTGATTGCGTTCAATCATCATTTGAGTTTTTAAAGCCTTGTCAATTTATATTGCTTAGGTTGGTTTATAAGCTTTGCAATGCGCTTTAACTTTCTTGCGGCATAAAGAGTTATTAACCTTGAAATGAACATGGTGTTTTGACATTGGTTAAATCTTTATGGATATATAGAAAGAAAGCAATCTAGTTGTAAACATAGTGTTTAGAACTTGGTGCAAACATTGTAATTGTTTATATCCCTTTCTTTCATTTGCATTTTCACCTACACGCACGTACACCCATTAGTTTCTTCTTTTCTTCTTGCTAGGTAAGCTTTGCCACAAGTTAAGATCTTAGGGATGCATTTTGGTTTGTTGGCAATTGTTTCTACTCCCGACCATCACCCCGGGAGTAGAAGGTGGATTAGATTTGTTTTGTAGGCATGGAGAAGTGTTCCCATGAGTTCTTGACCAATTGCAATCAAGATCGTTAGTCATCTACAAGGCTTGAGAGGGAAGTTGCTGTTTCCATCAAGATTTGTGCACATGTTCAGAGATGTACAATGGAAGAAAATTTAATTTTCAGAATCTCCTTCAAACCTTGTTTCCAACGCATCAAGAATCATCAATTTTGAAGACCCGTACAATGAGATATGACAAAACCATTGAGCGCTGCGCAGTCTGAAATCAGCCTTGGACAGATTGCATCGCCGGAGTAAAATTGGCACAACTCTCTTGTTCGGAACCCGTTTCATGCATATGATGGCTCGTTGGAAAGATAATTTCATAAACTTCAACATGGAGGGGTGTTTCAGTACATTTTCTGTTCTGGAGGAAAAATAAAAACTGTGGAAGATGAGGCAGCGACAAAGGACGGCATTGAAGTCGGTGATGACGATATGACGAAGGATTGGAACCATGGCTTGATGATGACAAGAAAAAGTTGAGGGAAAAATGAGCAACAAAAGCAATGAAGTGAAGAAGATTCTCAAACACATGGCAAATTACAAGCAATTCAAGTTCTTCCACACTTAGCAACATGCTAAGCATGGGGGAGGATTTGAAGGACGAAAGAGAAAGGCCACGTGGAGTACAAGGATCACCTTCACCACAAGATGCTCATTGTTGTTTCTCCATGCTAAGCACAATGCTTAAGCATGGGGGAGGCATCGCTGCACTTCATTATGAGCATCGAAAAGGACGGTAACTCGCCCTTAACTTTATCTTTGTTCATCGCCTTTTAAATGCTTGCACATATATGCTTTCAACCATAGACAACCTTTGTATTTATCTCTCTATCAATAACATGGCTACTAGGAGGACAACCTAGGTTAGTTAGTTTTTACTTTTCAATAAATAAATCACCATCTCTTTTGAGCTTACCACGATGATATTATTTGTATATCTTGATTATGGAAAAATGATGAAAGTTGCCGCCTTGTTTACTTCCATGATGTTTTATATAACATGACTATTTGCTCTCTATTAAATAGAACTTAAATTGATTAAATACCGGCTCTTTCATTTGTGGAGGTTAAATGATTAATCTTTAGACCCACATACTTTATGTTGCTCTTTGATTTAAGTTTATCGATGACCTATGCCTTGTACTTGTTTTATTTAAAATTATTATGCTATCTACATTTGTGAATCTCTTGCAAGGCTCTACCTACCAAAGCCTATACACATACAAGTACTTTAATGATATGACCTTTAGTTTGCAAACTTATATCTTGATGAGTTGGATTAGGATTGATTTCTGTGGTACGAGACTAAGAAGCTGGTCATTCCTTTGGGTATCTTTTTCATTCTGGCCATTCTTGTCCATGCATTGTGAGTTTCTACATTGGAAATTTCACAAACTTCACTGGGCATCCACTCTAAACCCAAAACATCTTTTTGTGATTACCTCCTTGACCACAACCCAAATTGAGTATGGATGATCTTTCAACGAATTTTCTAAAGATTTTCTGGCAAGATTTCAAGACAAATAACATATGGAGGGACTCATCAGTGATTATGCGAGTTTCGACATGGAGGATGCCCTTGAAGATTTCAAAAGATTTATAAAGGAATACAAGGATTTTGTACTTCTCTAGCAGCCATAGGTCCCCTCACTTCTATGCTCGAGGACGAGCAATCATCTAAGCATGGGGGAGGATTGCTATAGCAAGTACTACGTTGCTTAAAAGTTCAGAGGAGCATAAAAATGATGAATAAAAAATAAAAAAGAAGAAGAAGAAAATAATGAAGGAAATAAAGAAGAAATAAATAAAGAAGAAAGAAAAAAATAAGAAAAGAAAAAAAGAGAAAAATAAAAATGCTCCTCGGTTCTTTTTAGCTTCATTTAAATCTTAGAGAGCTTTGAAGACGAGTCCATACTCAAACTTTTCCAACCATGTGCAATCCGATAACGAGAACTACATCCGTGTCTCGGGATCACCCATTTGCCGCTTGCACATGTCAACCTTTCTAAATGTGTGTGTTCCGTCCCTCTTCCTTTTCCAACATTTATTTTCCATGGCCTTTATGACTAGTCTCGGTAATTCCAATAGATCTCTCTCTTAGTTTGACAATATTTCAAGTATAATGTTTTGCTAGGATTGTTTTTACCTACCAAGCTCCACATAAGCTTTCCACTTCCATATATGAGTAGAATAGGTTGAGAATAATCTAGTGTAGGCTTGAGTGACTTGACGAGATGAGTGTTTCCATGAGCTTTTGCAAGAGAACCTCACTTATGTTAGATGTGCAACTTTTTGAAAACTCTTCACGATGCAACAAGGTTAAGGTTTTAAGTTTGCTTAAGTTCGAGAGCACTTGTTTTATTCTATTGTGGCATGTTCTTCAATGATAGTCTATCTTCCATAATGAAGTAGCCGGTCAAAACTTGAACCTTAAATGCTAAATACATGAGAGAGCAATATGTCTTGTTGTGTATAACTAAGTGCAGGGAAGACATTGAAGGGCAATGTTGATTTCCAAATTAAGCAAAGATCTTGGACTTGCTCGAGGACGACCAAGGTTTAAGCATGGGGGTATGTTGACGGTCGATTTTGGTACACCTAGCTATAAGTTTACCGTCAACATTTGCACGTGTTTGATATTCTAACCAATGGTACTAACCCCCCGGAGGTATCAAGTTCACTCTCGCATGTCAATTTTGGAGTTTGTTGTTTATGTAGGAAACTAGAGCTTAAAGGGATACTTTCGGGATAAGTTCATCAAGCACTTCAAGAGACGATCATGAAGCCCGGCACAAGTCAAGACACATCATGAACATGACTCCAAAGGGTCTAGGGACCGAAGCATGAAGCCGTGAAACTCCAGGGGCCTGGACAGAAGATGCTGAAGCTTGCGCGACAAGGAGCTCTGTCCAAACCGTGGAGAAGACGACGTCAAGGGCCCACATGCATAAGGGAGCAAGTCAACAATTGACCGAGAAGCATCGGGGAGCGAGACGGGGCCGAACCGAGCCAAAACGGGCCTGGGCCGATCCAAGCCCGGTTCGCGTCCCCCTTTTGCCCTAGGTGCTTGTCTATTTATTGCCTCTGCCTCCGCCGGCCGCCACATCCATCCTTTCATCAGAGAGCCGCCGAGACAAAGGAGAAGCACCGGGAGGAAGCCGACGGCCGCCGCGAGTCCTCGAGTTGCCTAGGAGATGGCTTAGGCCGTGCCCTAGCCACCATGGTTGGCCCTGCGTGGTGAAGCCATGGTGGAGTTCCGGAGCCGTGACTTGAATTCGTCAAGTCGTTTGTACCTTCAACATTCGGTGATGTAATCATATCTTGTTATACTTTGATCTACTACGAGTTATGCTTATTCATATGTGTAGCTACCATATGCCATTAGTAGGACTAGATCGAATCATGGTGATTAGTCTTGTCTTGCGGACACACCGTAGTAGTGCACGGACCAAGTTTGTTGCTCGGTGATGAATATCCTCGCGTAGTGACAGTACGAGAGAGGAGAAAGTGGCGAGTGAACGTGCATCAGACCAGTCCATATCGGGTTACTCCATATCGAGTGATCCTTATCATAGTATAGGTTTAGATTGGTTTATCACATTGGCCGGAACGGCAACAAGAAGACGATAGGCTAGGTTTACTTTTGGTTTGTTTACCTTTATGGCTAGGTGGATGTGATCCATACATCCCTTCGTGTTTGTATGTTATCTTTATGCAATCAACACTTCACATAGGGTTAGACCGGTAGGTTAGATAGAGAACCTTGGTGGTTTGCTTCCGATCCTTGGATTGACAAATCTAGGGAGAACCCTCCTTGGTGAAAAAGGAACCAAGACACCCGTAGGCTTGTGGTGAACTTGAGCACGGTTTTACACCGTCAACAAGCCCCTTTTTCTAGCGTCGTTGCCGGGGATCGGCAACTCGAACCCTAGGGAGATCTATCTTTCTTTTAACTAACCCTAACTTTTATCATTGCATGTACGCTTGCTTTCTTGTTTGTGTCCTTGAAAGTAGGTGGAAAACTAGACACAAAGCGATCGAGGAAAGTTTGCAACGTTTGAAGCAAACAAAGATGAACAAGGTATGCCTATGTGTCGATTAAGTTTTTAGACTAATGTCTTTTGGAGGATGTTTGTCCAAGCTATAGGTTTCGGAAACGACCATGTCAAGCACGATGGAGAAGCCAAAGATTGCATGACATGGTGCCCTAAACCTTAACCTAAGAGGGGGAGGGGTGAATTAGGCAACTTAAAACCTTAACCTATGGCTCACTAAATTTTACACAAAAGTAAACTAGAACATACTATCTATATGTGCAACTATGGTTGTTCTAGTGTGAAACTCCCATCCCAAAAGAAGGTTTGCAACCTATAGCCAATCCTAGCATGATACTACTCTAGGAAAGTAGAGGCAAGCAAAGATTGCAATAGAGTAAATGCGGAAACGTAAAGGGGATGAGAGGAAGCAAACTCTTGACACGCGATTTATCCCGTGGTATCGGTAGGCACTAAGCCACCCCTAGTCCACGTTGTTGAAGCACTCACACAAGAGTATTGCTTCCCCGGTCACCAAGTCTCTCCCAAGAGCACCAACTTGACTTGCCACAAAGGCTAGCCACTTAGGCACTTGTCAAGCTCCCTTGGTCACCTTGATGCCGCCTCCACTAAGGAGCTTCTCCACCAAGGAAGGGGGTCTCCACGTCCCCCGCACAAAGTGTCCTCGCCGCTCCACACCAAGCCGGAGGGTCGATGACGATTGCCGGTGAGCCACTTAGGCCCCAAGGCTTCCGGCGAACCTTGTACAACTGGATTCACTCAAGAATCACCTCACAAGGTTGGCACAACCTTGCACTCACTCAGCTCTAAGCTAAGCCTAGCACTAAGCACATACACAAAGGATATGCAAGTCTAAGGATGAGCAATTAAGCACTAGGATGGATTGGATATGATCTTGAATGTGTCTTGAACTCCTCTGCACTTCCACACAATCCAGCAACCTCAAATGAGTGAGTGGAGGGGGCATAAATAGCCCAAGGCATCAAACTAGCCATTCGCTAACGTCCACTGAAAAAGGTACCGTCGGATGATCCGACGCTATGCTTTTCCAGGGCGTCGGTTCATCCGGTGCCCCTCCCACGTCACGTAGCCGTTGAGGTTCTCTGACACAATTGCTCCGACGCTATGCTTCGACGCTACGTCGGAGCATCCGGTGATGAAGGCCTTGTGTCCAAGTCGGTGCTGTTAGCTTCCAACAGACCGTCGGATAGACCGACGCTATGCCTTGACCAAGGCGTCAGATCATCCGGTGCTGAAGGCTTCGTCTTGGCGCGTCTCTGTATGAATTCAAACTGAGCGTCGGATAGACCGACGGGGTCCCCACTCAGACCGTCGGATCATCCGGTGCTACTGTCTTCCTTGCTCTTCCTCTGCAACTCGTCCGACGCATCTAGAAATTGGACCGTCGGTTCATCCGACGGTACCTAGGGTTTTACCCTGTGCACCAACTCATCCGACGATTGCACCGACGCTTGTATTTGAGGGACCGTCGGTTCATCCGACGGTGTTTTCTCTTTTCCTTTTCTTGCTCGGTTTTGACCCTTTGTTTTGGCATTTTGCATGGGGTTTTCTTGCATCCTTGGTACCTAGAAATGTCTACAAGGTCATTCTCAAACAATATGGTTAGTCCCAATGATCATGTTGTCATGAATCACCAAAATCAAACTTCGAACAGATGGCATATGAGGCCATGTTCGCTACAATCTCCCCCTTTTTGGTGATTTATGACAACACAACCAAAGCAAGCATAAATTTGCTAGAATTGACAGAATTAGAACCACTTACACTTGCTTGGATGCTTACCATCATCCAAACTCCCCCTAGATCAAACTTCCCCCTTTTTGATCTTATGTTCACATTCTCCCCCTTTGGTCTCATATCCTTGAAATCACTTGTAAGCATCCTTGAGCCCATTTGTAAGCTTAAGCCACAAGCTTGCTTTGGTCCCACATTCTCCCCCTTTGGAATAAAATCTCCAAAAAGTCCAAAGCAAACGGGTCCAAGGAAACTAGCAAGATCTAGCAACCATAGCTCAAAGGAGAGATGTTAAATGCAAGGGAGAAAGCCGCATGAACCATGATCCATATGTATGATATCGATGAAGATGCCACATGTGAGAATAACTAAGGTGGATCACATGCTCATGAGACTAGCATGATACAAACTAAGCTCCCCCTAAGTGTGTGCATAAAAAGAATACCACTTGCAAGACAAGGGTAGTGAGAAACAAATGCACAACTACAAACTTGTAAAACAAGGAAGCTTAGAGCATATCATGCAAAGAGGTAGCTTAAAGGACAAGAGATAAGACAAATGGGTTCTTGTTACATTACCACTTGTGGATATCACTTGTAGTCTTTTGATCATTGCATACCTCCGGGGGGATTATCCTCTCTACCTTGTTGGCACCACATTGAGATGAGCCACTTGGAAATGATATCACTAGGTGACACCACTTGAAAGAAGCTTGTATAGAAAACACTTGGGGTACCACAAGGATTAGGAATGTATGAGTACATTGCCTTTGAACTTATATAGAGACATAAGCTCGCAAGGACATGACTCAATAGCATGAAGCTCATATTGCTATAATCACTCTTTAAGAGATGTTAGATCACATTGAGAGTGAAATAGCATTCTCTTAGAATGAAACACCGCACCGGAACGCGTCGCAAAGGGACTACATAAGATAAGCTTCAAACAATGTTAGTCCCATAACCAAACCATAGGATGAGCTCCCCCTAAATGTGTGCATTTAGTGTTTGAATCACCAACCAAATGTATGCACATTGTTTATGACAACAAAAGGGAAGCTAACCCTATAGCTTGCTCATGATGCAAAAAGATATATATGAAAACATGCACCATGAAAGAACAAGTGTAGCTTTCCTACACACTAATCAAACCATGTAGATTGCTCATGGGTTAGCACATGACACAAGCAACCTACCATATGTAAACATTGCAACAAATGCAACCTAAACAAGGCAATGGAGCTACAATGATACAAGAGATAGGTACTAATTTCCATTACCTCAATCGGGGAACTTGGGCAACACATGTCCAATTTGCAAGCTTGGCTTATAGGCTTGAATCTTCTCATCTTGATTGTGCCAAGCCTCCCAAGTCCCCGCCTATGGCCTTCAAGTAGCCTTCGGAACCCAAACCATTTGAGGCCCCTTCATGTTGGTGATGACTTCCTTGGGCACCCAAATGGGTTGGTTCCTACCCCACTCTTCCTTCATCTTCCCAACCTTGTGTGCAACCACCTTGCCATTTGCTTTCTTCTTGATGACGTAGGTGTTGCTCTTGGTCTTGTTCTTGCGGTTGGGCTTGGTGTAGATGAGGGAGCTCTTGATGGTGGGCTTCAACTTCTCCTTTGCACCCTTGTCCATCTTCTTGACAAATTGAGGGCATTTGTAGAACTTGTGCCCTTCTCCATGACACTTTTAGCAAGTCACGGTTGCACCCTTCTCAAGCTTCTTCACCATGGGATCACGGTTATCTTGAGAAGGTTGGACTTGGCTCTTCATGTCTTGAGAGATGTCCACTTGTTCTTCATTGTTCTTGCCCTTGCCCATCAAGTTTGCCAACCTCTCTCGGAGCCATTTCACTTCTTTCTTGAGCTCATCATTTTCCTTGCCTATGAGATAATCACATGATTCTACAACAACATTCTCATGGCAAGATGGTGAGCAAGATTCATCAATTAAGTCAATGCAAGAAGTTGAAGCATCTACCTTGGAGATAGGAATTGCACAAGGGATAGATGTTTCATCAAGCTCAAAGGAATTACTTGTTTTAGTCTCATTGCTCTCAAGCTTAGATTTTAGCTCATCACACTCCTTGCTAAGCAATTTGAATTTGCACAACAAACATAGTTTGTAGCAAGGGTGTCACTAAGATCATTGAGAGCATTGAGTTCTTTAATTTCATTAGCTTGTTGTTCAAGCATTCCTTTTTGTTCATGGATTAGCTCAACAAGATCATTGAGAGAGGTGGTGTCGGATTTGTCATCACTTACATTGCTTTCCATACCTTTGGCCATAAGGCACATGTGTGATGATGAAGGACCTTGCATGAAGCGGGTGGTGAAGTTCTTTCTTGATTCATCGCTTGAGCTAGAAGAACTTGATCCACCACTTGTCCACCCACGGGCGGCTATTGTTGCTTCTTGCCTTGGTCTCCTCTCCTTGACCACCTTCTTCTTGGGCTTGTGCACGATCTTGGTGAACTTGATGTGTTGATGATGACGCCCTTCTCTCAAGTGGATGTTGTAGCCGTACATGTTGACTTTCTTCACATACTTGAAGATCTTCTTCACGTACTCGGCCACCATAGATTCAATCTCTTCATCACTTGAGGAATCTTCATTGTCACCATCATCACCATCATCCTCACTTGAGCTTCCATGAGTAGCCATCCAACTCAACATCTTCTCTTGTCGGCTTGAGAGAGCATGGCTTGTTGTTGGAGAGGATGGTTCTTGGGGCTTTTCTTGGGGCGCCTTCTTTGACTTGGGCATGAGTTGAAGCTCATGTGCCATGATCTTTCTCAAGATATGCGATGGCTTCAAATCTTTGAGCTTCTTCTCGTAGATGATTGCCTTCACCAAGTCATAGTCGGTCTTCCGGAGACTCTGAAGGATCTTGCGGTTGATGTTCAAGTCCGTGATGTCCTTCACACCTAAGGCATTAATCTCATTGACAAGTACATTTAGGCGTGAGTACATAGATTCGGCATTTTCATTAGCAAGTTGCTTAAAGCTATTGAATTCCTCAAGAAGACAACCGTAGCATTCATTAGCAACTTCTTTTGAACCCTCATTTTGCTCCTTGATGGTTTTCCATAGCTCATGAGCATTTTCACAAGTAAAAACTCTATTGAAAACTCCTACATCTAGTGAGGACAAAATGATACTCTTAGCAATCACATCAAATTGCTTTTCCTTCCTAGTACCATTTTTCATGCCCTCATCGGTGACTCTCCAAACATCAAGGTCCCTTGCTTGGAGATAGGCCTCCATGAGAACCTTCCACCGAGGATAGCCCGTGCCATCGAAATGTGGAGCCAAACCTAAGGTATCCACCCCTTTCATTCCTCTATAGAGCAACTCACCAGGCGGTGAAGCCTAACCGTTCCAATGAGCTGGTTTTCACAATTTACCAATCGAATTGGTGTTTCCTTGTGAAGGAAGTGAGTCCCGGCTCTGATACCACTTGTAAGGAATCGGATGCCCGTTAGCCTAAGAGGGGAAGGGGGTGAATTAGGCAACTTAAAACCTTAACCTATGCCTCACTAAATTTTACACAAAAGTAAACTAGAACATACTATCTATATGTGCAACTATGGTTGTTCTAGTGTGAAACTTCCATCCCAAAAGAAGGTTTGCAACTTATAGCCAATCCTAGCATGATACTACTCTAGGAAAGTAGAGGCAAGCAAAGATTGCAATAGAGTAAATGCGGAAACGTAAAGGGGATGAGAGGAAGCAAACTCTTGACACGCGATTTATCCCGTGGTATCGGTAGGCACTAAGCCACCCCTAGTCCACGTTGTTGAAGCACTCACACAAGAGTATTGCTTCCGGTCACCAAGTCTCTCCCAAGAGCACCAACTTGACTTGCCACAAAGGCTAGCCACTTAGGCACTTGTCAAGCTCCCTTGGTCACCTTGATGCCGCCTCCACTAAGGAGCTTCTCCACCAAGGAAGGGGGTCTCCACGTCCCCCGCACAAAGTGTCCTCGCCGCTCCACACCAAGCCGGAGGGTCGATGACGATTGCCGGTGAGCCACTTAGGCCCCAAGGCTTCCGGCGAACCTTGTACAACCGGATTCACTCAAGAATCACCTCACAAGGTTGGCACAACCTTGCACTCACTCACCGTAAGCTAAGCCTAGCACTAAGCACATACACAAAGCATATGCAAGTCTAAGGATGAGCAATTAAGCACATGGATGGATTGGATATGATCTTGAATGTGTCTTGAACTCCTCTCGCACTTCCACACAATCCAAAGCAACCTCAAATGAGTGAGTGGAGGGGGTATAAATAGCCCAAGGCATCAAACTAGCCGTTGGCTAACGTCCACTGAAAAAGGTACCGTCGGATGATCCGACGCTATGCTTTTCCAGGGCGTCGGTTCATCCGGTGCCCCTCCCACGTCACGTAGCCGTTGAGGTTCTCTGACACAACTGCTCCGACGCTACGTCGGATCATCCGGTGCTGAAGGCCTCGCGTCCAAGTCGGTACTGTTAGCTTCCAACAGACCGTCGGATAGACCGACGCTATGCCTTGACCAAGGCGTCGGATCATCCGGTGTTGAAGGCTTAGTCTTGGCGCGTCTCTGTATGAATTCAAATTGAGCGTCGGATAGACCGACGGGGTCCCCACTCAGACCGTCGGATCATCCGGTGCTACTGTCTTCCTTGCTCTTCCTCTGCAACTCGTCCGACGCATCTAGAAATTGGACCGTCGGTTCATCCGACGGTACCTAGGGTTTTACCCTGTGCACCAACTCGTCCGACGATTGCACCGATGCTTGTATTTGAGGGACCGTCGGTTCATCCGACGGTGTCTTCTCTTTTCCTTTTCTTGCTTGGTTTTGAACCTTTGTTTTGGCATTTTTGCATGGGATTTTCTTGCATCCTTGGGACCTAGAAATGTCTACAAAGACATGCTCAAACAATATGGTTAGTCCCAATGATCATGTTGTCATGAATCACCAAAATCAAACTTCAAACAGATGGCATATGAGGCCATGTTCGCTACAATTCCAACATAAGAACATATTCTCGCGAGTGACGAACATCACTCGACTTGTACCGGTCCTATAGCATAGCAGCTATGGACCTAGCATACTAGTGATAGAGCATAGGTACCTAAGGATCATGCATCTAGAGTTTTCAATTCAATTCCTGAAACGTAAATGCACAATCATAGCAAAACATAATGGCATAATTTTAAAAGACGGGGTTAATGATCCGTGGCTTGCCTTCAATGGCAAGGTTGGCCTTGGGCCCTTCTGGACTTTGATCCAGGTCTTGAGCTACATCCACGCACTGCGGCTTTTCGTCAGCACCTTCGTCTCCTCCTTCCGGCACGAGCGTATATCTACCGTCAGGTATAGATGGCCATTTGGCCCGCCCAGCCCAGCCCAGCCCAGGCACGACGCGGCCCAGGCACGAAGCGGCCCAGCCCGACGTGGCCCAACAGACTTCGTGCTCGTGCTGGGCGGCACTATGGGCCGAGATCACGGCCCGCACTAGCCCGGGGCCGTTTTTCGGGGCCGGGGCGGCCCAAGGCACGGCAAGAGGCACGATGGGCCATATGTGTCGTGCCAGCCCATGGCCTGATGGCCGGCGGCGGCGACGGAGGTTACTAGCGGGCGGAGCCGGTGGTTAGCGGTGGCGAAGGTGACCGGCCGGGGAAGGGAAGAAGGAGAGTGAGGATGCCGACGATGACGACGACAACGACACGGTTGTCCGGTGCTCCGGGAGAAGTTGTGCTCGCTCGTACTACCGTGACGGCGGTGGCGGACGCGGCGATGGGGCACGCGGTGCTGCCCAACCTCGATCTGGCGGCGGAGGAGGGTGGACGGTGGCGGTGGAGCTGGCTGTCGAGGATCCGGAGGCGTTAACCGATGGTGGATGTGGTGGCCGACGGGAAAGACAATGTGGCCGGAGGCGGAGGTGGTGGCCGGCGGGAAAGAGGAGGCGACTGGAGGTGGAGGTGTGGGCCGGCGGGAATGCATAAGAGGAGAGGAGGCGGCTGCCGACGGATTCGGTGGCTAGCGAGGGAGGAGATCGGCGGATGTGGCGGCCGGCCGCCACCGCCGGCGCCGCAAGGCCGCCACCGCCGGCGCCGCAAGGGGGTGAAGGAAGAGAATGGGGAACATGGTTGGCTACTGGCTAGGGTTTGGGAGGGAGTGGGAGCTGGCTTTTATATATGTTGGGCCGGCTGGGCCAGGTGGGCCGTTGGGCCTCGTGCCGGCACATGGGCCGCGTCGTGCCTACAATTTTCGTGTCGTGCTGGGCCGGCACTATGGGCTGAGATTGCAGCCCAGCCCAGCCCAACGTCGTGCTCGTGCCGGCCCAGGCCCGATAACATCGTGCTGGGCTCGTGCTCGTGTCGGGCCAAAAAGTCGTGCTTTGGGCCGACCCATGGGCCTCGTGCTTTTTGGCCATCTATACCGTCAGGAAGATCTACATGAGATGCAAATGCAAGATTTATTCAACGATTTTTAATTTAATTAACTACAATCAACAAATGACAACCATGGGGTGTATGGTTGACTAAATTCAACTAGATAAGAAATACATTCAGCATACTCTTCCAAAAAGGAACAATAAGCAGTTCTTTATTATTTATCCTTTTGATAGTGACTGTGTACATATATATGGAAATAATTGAATTTAAATTCCCAACAGCAATGGGTTGGTAACATTTAGCTTTTTATTAGGATTTACACACACGCACAAGGTCATTCAAGGTGAGTTGATGATTTTTCCCATTTAATTGACTATTAAGCCTTAAATTGCTTTCATGGCTTTTATTGAAGAAATAATTATTAAAATTCAGTGGAAGGGTTTATTAAGCACTAAACACCTATATCAAGCCACTGGACACGCATGCATGCTTAGGATAGCTAAGAAATTAATTATTTTGAAAATAACAAAAGCTAGATAGTAAAACAAGGTAAATGCACACAAAAATAAATAAACATCTAAATGGTTCAAACTTTCCCACACATGTTATAGGTCCAAAACTAACCTACGGATGCAGCATATACACCTAGAACTATTATGAATCTAGACTGATGCAATTACCAAGAAAAACAAGCATAATTCAAGAATAAATATTTCTGACAATTATAAAATTGTGATTAATTCACCAGAGGTGCATTTTGGCATAAGAAGACTGTCGGGCATACACCCCGGGTACTCATGCAAGGAAGGAAGAAGACGGACTTCTACTAGAATTCCCCTGTAATCCTACTAGGACTCGTTCTGTGTAATCCTAATAGGACTCCTGCCTTGTAACCGACTAGGAACCCGCCCCCTGGACTATATAAAGGAGGGTCGGGTACCTAGCCGAACATCCTCAATCCCTCCGGGGACAACACCAAGCGCAGGGCGCCATACTTGATCTCCAAACAGGACGTAAGGTTCGCCACCTTAGCAACCCGAACTTGTATAAATCTTGTGTCCCGTGTCCTTGCGCATACCTTTGAGTTCTCGGTCTCCCGATCACGATCCTCACCGCACAATCTACTACCTCGGGTACCCCCTTGGTAGGTATGCCGGTCTAAAACACTGACAGCTGGCGCCCACCGTGGGGCAAATCGTCGAGATCATCAGTGAATTCGAATGACCTTATCATCAAATCAATCTACTGAAGCGGTGCGGTGGTTGAACTTCGTCGAATCGATCCAGCAACTCACCGTGTCATGCCTTCGACGCGCACGTTGAATCCAACTTCGTCGTATTGATTACTCATTGTATTTCTATTGTTGCTGCTCTCCACACACGTCCAATCGAAGAAAAGTCATGGATTTCTTTTTCTGCCAACAAAGGAGAAGTTCCATGCGCAGTTCGGATCCGATTGCCAAGGCAATTGGAAGCAGGGCAACACAGTCGCATGTCGACTCCATCAAGTACTTCCGTGAAAGCAAGTTCTGAGGGATTATGCTATACGTACACAAAAGTTACAACAAGATCTCAAGATCTTTGCTTGCCACACACGGGAAGATGTACACAAGTAAATCTACATCGAATTATGGCTGCATCAAACTCACCAACGACTCCCTCAAGACTTCAAGAGCATCACGTGACTAGCAAACTGGAGGCTTTTTTGCTAGTCGCACATCAGCAAGCTACCAAGGAAGTTTCAAGATCATTGCTTTGTGCACACAACAACGTACGCGAGGATTGCTTCAACTACTTGTGTACGACATCGTGCGTCGTGACTACTCATCGTCCGGATTGCACCGGCTCTACTACGCCTATACCGTGCATCCAGACGCGTCGTCTCGCCGTTCGACTTCTCGTCGGTCGTTCGAACTGGCTCTTGTAGTGCGTCCGGTCACTGCTTCTCGCGGTGCGACTACTCGTCATCCGGATTGCACCAGCTCTACTGCGCCTATGCCATGCATCCGGACGCACCGTCTCGACGCTCGACTTCTCATCAGTCGGTCGCACTGGCTCTCGCCGTGTGCCCGGTCATTTCGTTGTGCGTCGTGACTACCTGTCTCGTGGCCGCAACAGATATACTTCACCTACGCCGCATGTCTGGGTGCCTCGGCACGTCGCGCGGCTCATCGTCGACTACTTCACCTCGCGTAGGATCATCGTCGACTACTTCGACTACGCCGCGCGTCTAGATGCCTCGGCACGTCGCGCGGCTCATCGCGCCGCTTGTCGTCGACTTCTTCGCCTACGTTGTGCATCAGGGTGCCTCGGCACGTCGCGCGGCTCGTCACGCCGCTCGTCTTCAACTTCTTCGCCTACACCATGCGTCCAGGTGCCTCGGCACGTCGCGCGGCTCATCGTCGACTACTTTGACTACGCCGCGCGTTCGGGTGCTCGTCGTGTGGCTCGTCACGCCACTCGTCGTCGACTACTTCGCCTACGTCGCGCGTCCGGGTGCCTCGGCACGTCGCGCGGCTCATCGTCGACTACTTCACCTACGCCGTGCATCCGGGTGCCTCGGCTCATCACGCAGCTCGTTGCGCCTCTAGTCGCCAACTACATCGACTACGCCGCACGTCCGGGTGCCTCGGCATGTCGCGTGGCTCGTCACATGGCTCGTCGTGCCGCTCGTCATCGCATCTTCGCCTACACCGTGCGTCCGGGTGCCTCGGCACGTCGCACGACACGTCGCACGGCTCGTCACGCGGCTCGTCGTCGACTACTCTGTGTGCTGTGGCTTCTTCTTGCGGCCACACTGGCTCTACTTCATCCATGCCGTGCGTTGTGACTACTTGTCTCGCAAAAACACTGGCTCTACTTCGAGTACGCCGCGCGCTGCCGCAACGTCGTCTTTTGGTCGCATCACGTCGACCATTCGTCTCGACTAGTTTGGAAAACTAGTCGAGAACGGCAGTGACGCCCCCAACAACTAGTCGGAATCAACTCTGACTAGTCAACTTCAGCAACAACCGTCGCAACTGCATCGCCGACCGCCACGGCTTCATTAACAGTCTACCCAGGAAGCAACAGCTAAGTCATTTATTTAAATGATTACTGTTTTCTTTTCTTGGCTTGTTCTCCTCATCATGTAGGACTAATTGCCGACTACTCATTTGTGTACGCTTCTCGGCGGGTTTTCACGGGAGCTACACTCTGCTGACTACTCTTGGGGTATATCAATCAAGTCACTAGGAGCCTACTTCATCAACTCGGGGGCTATCCCAAGGAGGCAGCTTCTAAAGTCCGCTCCGTGCGGCAACTTAAAGTCGACTCCGGTCGCATCTTCGCCTACTTCGGTGGCATACTACGTGTGTAAGCTTCGATGGAATCTAGCTGTAAGTGGCCCTCGGGTCCTGGCGACGATGGAACCTAGCTGCACATGGTCTTCATGCTCTGTACCATGGGTCCAAGTACCCTAGGTACTCGCGCTCCGTACCTTGGGTCTGAAATCCATAGCCCAGGTACACAAGTCGACTCCAGACGCACCTTCAAGTCCACTACGGTGGCAACCGTACCTTGGGTCTGAAATCCATGGCCCAGGTACACAAGTCGACTTCGGTCGCACCTTCAAGCCCGCTCTGGCGGCAATCGTACCTTGGGTCTGAAATCCATGGCTCAGGTACTTAAGCCCACTCCGGTGGCACAAGTCGACGCTAACAGTCACACCCAAGCCCACTCCGGTGGCACAAGCTGACTTTGGTCGCAATCTTAAGCCCGCTCCGGCGGCAAAACTTTTCATTTTCTCTGATTTTTTATTTGCTTTGGCTTTCCGGAAAGTGCTTTTCGTTTTTTGCATCTTAAGTCCACCCCGCGTGGTACAAAGTCGACTACTGTAGTCGCATGTAAAATCCGCTCTGCGCGGCAACTAAAGTCGACTTCGGTTTTAAAGTCGCATTCCAAAGTCTGCTCCACGCGCCATCCTAAAGTCGACTTCGGTTTTCAAGTCGCATTCTAAAGTCCGCACTGCTGGCATGTAAAGTCGACTTCGGTCGCATCTAAAGTCCGCTCTGACGGCATGGCTACTTTTCAAGCTACACGGCTCGATTACTACTCGGAATCTCTCAAGCTCGGGGGCTCCGCACCAACAACTACTCGACGTGGCTCATATGGCTCTCTTATCTCGAGGGCTACACACTGCAAGAGTACTCGGATGATGGCTTTCGTGAACACTGAAGACCCTTGGATTGATCACCTAATCATTTCAAAGCTCGGGGTTGCTATGCTACACCCATCATTCAAATTTTTCAAGACGGAAGATTCGGAATCAAGATTGACCCTTAGCTAGAGTCTGCAACTCAACCTAAGGCTCGGGGACTACTCAATATGAAGTGCGATTTTGCAATCGCTCTTCCATATAATCTCAACTTTAAGACAGATGAGCTGGACCACCTTCCAGCCTCGTGGCAGTTCAAGTACTATTGAAGACTTCTCCAAGCAGTGCTCGAGGACGCTCAAGAACTACTCGCAGAGGCTTCAAGACAACTCGAACTACTACTCTCGACAACAACGTGCTCGGGGGCTTGTCGGGCATACATGCAGAAGTTGGCCACAAAAATCTAATTATTTTTAGCTAAAAAATCATTTGGACAGATTCTGCATAAATAGAAAACAATTTATATAAAAAATTTACAACATAACTTTGTGCAATTTTTGGTACAGGAGCTAGTCATGACATAACACACAACATATCCAAAACTTAGCTACAGAGGACTTATAGATTTTTAGATACAACAGATCTAGGTTTTTCACATTTCTATTTTTCATGAAAAACTTATCAGGAAACAGCTCAGGCAAGAATAACAAAAGTTGTAGTACTTTTCACCAGAAATCCAACAAAATTGGGTTTGCATTTTTCTGAATTTTCTACGATTTTCTATGCATTTTACAAGATTCTGCAAAACACAACTACTATTGAAGATACAACTTTTCACTAAGGTCCCTGGAACTTTCTGCCGATTCACAACCATACCCTCTGTTCACACAAAACACCCTGGAAAGAATCGATTTCTTGCAATGTCGCCCCTGGGGTTGGAGGGCGGCGCGGCCGGCCGGAATTCCGGCGAGCCGGCGGTGCTCTCGTCCGGGGAAGAGGTGGGGGAGGACTAGGGGTTCACCTGCTGTCGGTTTGTGGCCGGAGTGTGGGTCGGGGCGTCTCCGGCGAGCTAGCCCGGCGGCCACGGCAGGCGCCAGCCGCTAGACCCCCTTGTTCTGGTGAGTTTCCGCTCGGGGCAAGGACAAGGGGCGGTCTGGAAGATCTAGTGCGGCTTTGGGAAGGGCTCAAAGGGTGTCACGCGACTGCGGACGGGAGAAAGAGGCGATGCGGCGGAGGCAGCGCTCACGGCGGACGCGACGGCGTGCGTGCGCGCGAGACCGCGGCGCAGGTGGCTTTTATAGCCAGGGCGGCTCCCTGGCTTCATGCCGAAGGGATGCTCATCATAACTGCAGCGGTACGGAGGCTGACCATCGGCTTGCGTGCACACAGGAGACCGGCGACGGACCGTGGGACACTGCACGGGGCGGTACGGCGGCGCGGAGCGCAAGGTGTCTCGGGACGTGGGGCATTGGGAAGGCGCGAGGCGACCTTGAGAAGTCGCGCGTGGGGCGCGAACGCTGAGGTAGCGGGCGCGGCGCGCTCTGGCTCCCACATTTCAGGGTGCCCCTGTTTGACCGTGTAAATCTCCAAAAACTTGAATAGAAGTGCGCAAATTGAAGAATAGGAAAGTTGTAGATCTCAATACCCTCTACAACTTTTACAAAGGCGGTATGGTGTTTTTCTCAACGGACTTTGCACAAAATGCAGCCAAACTTTGAATGTCGCCATGCCTCGGTGAATAGGAGCTGCTGGCGGTTGACCACGTTTTTCACCAATTTCCACTCAAAATTTGAAATGCCAATCTTCATAAAAGTAGTATCCCTCGACAAACTGGACAACTTTCGTATTGGGGGATTTTGGAGTGTTTAGGTGAAATTTGGAAAACGCGGCAAAAGGTCCGGAAGATATTCACTGATGTAAGTGTTTAAGCGGGGTTTGACCGTGTCTTTGACCAAGGGTTGACCACAATGGTGTGTTGACTTGGTCAAGGGGTTCAATAGGGTTTGTTGGCGAGGTTTTCGAGGTGACGACCCAGGTTGACCTAGGTTTGACCAATGTCAGCCGGTTTGACTGGGCTGAATCGGCCATTAGCGTTAATGACGCTAATGAAAAACCTGGGGCGTCACAGCCTACCCCCCTTAAACAGAATCTCGTCCCGAGATTCGAACTTTCAAGACGAAGTGGGGAGGTGGTTCTTGGATAGAGATGTTACCCATAGAGTTAAGCTGGTATGGCTTCCCTTGAAAGATCGGCTTCTTGCCGTGATCACCCTTAGCATCTCCGAGGTTCTGATTCTGCTGCTGGGGATTCGGGCAATTACGTATGAAATGCCCGGGTTGTCTACATTTGTAGCAAAGGCGGGGTGGAAGGTCTTTGGGCTTGGAAATTTGTTGTTCATCTTTCTTGATGAGGCGGAGGTTCTTCTCCTTTCTCTTTCCTAACATCTTGGCTTGCGAGTGAGTTTCGCCTGCGGGGAGCTGAGTGGTCTTGCCAGTGTCGCAACATCGTTTTCCCTCACGCGGACGAGTCTCCTTATAGGTAATTTCCCACTCACTTACATCTATCTCAGATAATACTCGCTTGTTGCTCCGACTTGTTCTCTCTTCCATTCTAAGGTCCATTGGTAGTTGAGAAGGTGGTATTATGGAGTCGGAGGCCTGGGGTTGGTCTCGATTAACATGCTCCACCAACAGATTAAACAATCGGGCCTGCTCGACCATGGATGCAGATAAAGACTGAGAGAGACTGTCTGCCAAACTAGTTCGAGAGGGTCCCCCATAACGTCCTTGGACGATATCGTACACTATCTGATTCAGCACTGAATTTTGCCCCTCCAACATCTGGATTGCGCCGACAATGGCATTTATGTCAGCCTGGGTAGGTACTCTGGGTGAACAGGGCTTGAAGGGTCGAAGCTTCTGTTGCATCGGCGGCATTTGCTGTAGTTGTTGGGCCATCTGTTGTTGTGCCTGCAGGATCTGGCACAACACTTCGGTATGTGCTTCCACGAAGGCCTCCGTAAGCGTCGTGGGCGGTGGTGGCAATAGATCACCACTACCCGACGCACCAAAGCCATTGGGGGGTACTCCGTGTCGGTCTGACCATCTGAAAATTGGCTTCCCATTTAATACACGTTCAGAAACTTACTTAGAAAATTAACAAGTTGGACATGCACTACGAAACTCGTTCACGGTAAGTAATGCGAACCGGACATCAAAATAGTCACAAGTATCAATTTCTTGAATCTCTGCTCACGCATTGCAAGGTTTCTTTGTGATCAGTCGGTGTAGACTTTGGACTCCTCCGTGGATATTCAACTCCGAGATGAACTCCAAAGTTACTTGCGACGGCGACACCACGAGGAAAATCTCACGGCATTCCTCCTCTAGGCCGAAGGGTGTATCGAGAAGAATTTGGCACAAGCTTCCAATGATCCTGGGTTTGCTCCTTTCTCGATTCGGAGAATTGGGAGGGTATGAGCACGGATCACGTACGGATAAGCGATGGATGACTTCTCAACGTTGACTCTTCGAGAACCTTGACTGTTCAAGAAAACTCTACTTCTACTACTTATCTGATCAGAAAAGAATTGATGCTATAAGGTCGTCGAGATTGGCGGCAAGGGACCAAGTCGACAGGGATTATCAAAATAGACTTTTACGAGGAAAAGGAAGGCTAGTAAAAGAGTTCTGTACTTTCTTGTATGGAAGACAATTTAGTGAGAGAACTTAGAACAAATTTGCTCACACTTTATTTAACTTGTGAATGTAGGTGTTGATGACTCATTACATTGCGGTGCAATGATTTCAAAATTTGGTGTGATGCACATGCTTATGAAGACACGATGCAACTGCTCATGCGGTATGATGCTCATGATGCATGTTATTACAACTCGGTTACCCACATGATGAGTTAGTGACTGCGAGGGCAGTCACCGACAGAGAGAATATGAGTGGCTAGTCGCATTCTCACAACCAAGATACCTAGCGCGCTCCTAGTGGCAGTCATGTGGCTGCAGCACAAATGATGCCCTAGGTTCCGTCGTGGCACCTTTGGCTATGGGATAACAACATCACCAATAAGAGAGGTAGAGTATGAGCATGCAGTTTTCCAAGCGAATGCACGTTAGTTCACCCAAGGTTCCCAAGTGCATATGCTATGCAATGCATGCTCAAAAGTGACATTTATTTTAATTCAAAAGTCGTGAGCAAGACCAAAAAGGAATAAGTTCAGGAATGGGGGATCGATTGGATCTTGATTGGCAAGAAATTTCTGGACGAGTTTGAGATTCACTACAGAACTTTAATTTGACCACAACCCTCATAAATAATGCCTTACGAACATTACTGCTGAAAGATGTTCAATCAAGGTGTTACATCGATGAGGGGTTTCGGAATTACCAACAACGGGTAGGGTTACAATGCGGACTAGCTGCATCCGAGGAAGGCTCCTAGTGCAGCCAACCACAACAACTACCCAACACGGCTGCACAACTAGGGTACCTTACAACTACTACACTCGTACGACTCAGAACTTATTTCCAACATACCAACTTCCTAGGGCTGGATCTTCCATGCTGAAGGACTACGGTGACTCGGATCCGGTCTCTATTCCACACTCTCCTTAAATGTCCTCTGCATCTTCTTCTTCTTCTTCTGGTGGTCTAGGAATGACAGGTTTCAGAGGTGGAACTACTATAGCCTCCAGATGATTCTCTAGTTCAAGCATATACTGGTCATTATGCTGTAACAGAAAATTCTGCTCATGTATAACTTCACTCAGTTCTCGTATCTTCGCCTTGTCCTTGCGTCTTTCCTTCTTGAGAGTAGCTATCATTGCTCGGGCTTCCTTCAACACTTGAGTCGTATTCTTCATTTCTTTAACTCGGTACCTATAGATTTGGTGTCTATAGAATACACTTTCTCCAACCATCCGTTGATAAGTGTCATACATGGCTTCTAAAAAAGCGGACTGAGGTGACAAGATCAAGACTATAGTAAGAGTCACCCTGAGTTGGGAGAAAAGCTTCGTGTTCGACGCAAGGCACAGTGTGTCGCTCAGGTACAGGAATCACTTTGGCTGCAGAGCCGGCTACTTCGTCAGGGTGTTTCCCACAAAAAGTGTGAGCGCTTCGAGAGCAGCCTTTTGCACAGTGTCAGCCAGTCTCCGGCCTTGTGCCTTACACTCCCACTCTTCCCAAGCAGGATTGGTCGGGCACATGGAAATCTTCACTTTCACTTCACAACGAAGGAGTTGGCTGGTGGTCATGACCTCACGTGTCGGGTACTCTAGGTAAGCAGTGTACCCAAAGTCCTTCAGGGTGTCCCACAAAAGTGCAGTAAATCCACCCTCCTCGAGGTAGTTCACGAGAGTCCATGCTTCTACATCAGCCGACGCGGATCCAACGTTGTCCATATGGACATAATGACAAAAGTGAGAACTAGTCGGGTGTGAGTGTACAAGGATAACTCGATCCACGATAAAAGAGTAGGTGGTTAAGAAATGGGGTAGCCATTGGTACAAACATACAACTTGGCAAGGTTCTAGCAGTTGTGAACAAAGATTCATAACATAAAACCAGAGTCCCCAAAATTACTCAAATTTGCGTAACAACTTAGCAAGGTTATGAGACACAAGGTTGGGTATGCAAGGTTGAGCTAAAAGATTAGGAAGGTGCTTAACTAAGAAAGATTTCAAATTTGGTTCTAGGAAGATAGCAGGACAAAGGTTGACTAAACCGAGAATAACTTGCGATAGACATAAGTTATGACCGTGAACTTCGGTGAGCAGATTCTAGATTAGATTGGAGCAACCTGGGTAGATATCTCCTAGACAAAAGATTCTTGGAGAGGGACAACAAGCTAAGCCAACAACTCTATTAGATTTATAGATAACAACACATCTACACCTGAGAGGCTAGGCAGAACGAAACATACTAGCAATATTTTACCTTAGAGAGCACATAACAAAGGATGGGTACAGTTTTAAATTTTTCCACGACTTTTAGCATGATGCAAGACGTCCTATTCGTCCTCACAAGGCAATCAAGCCAAAACTTGAAGTTAGCGCCGGTGGCAAGGCACCTACACGTATCTCCTTAAATAATTAGTGGAGAACTAGTCGATGTTCACTTAGCGACTTACGAAACGAGGTTAGTGTACCTGCAAAAGATCACATAACACAACGAACCTTTCATGCCAGCACTCATGAAAGCGTCCACATACATTACCGTTCACTATAGGAACGACATCCATGCGTTAAGCCGCTGCATGGACAGCGTCCAACCTCGGACACCCTCCGTTTGAATGGAGTGTATCCTTGCCTCGCATATTTGACATGCGGAATGCTCACGTATGAAACACGTGGCGACAACACAACTCATAATCAGACGCGAAGATGGGATCCGTGGAATGGATCGGTCCATCAACCCTCGCAATTCTCGTGATGCGGCACAGCACACGTATAAAACACGTGGCTCATCTAGTTTGGTTGTGCATGAAAGTAAGTCTGACATAAATTAAATGTGCTGGGAGTTAGGAAGATAAACCATAGATTACTAAGCCACTTGAAAGAACCCAAAAATTCCCTCTAGGGCCTCTCGGTCTAAATTATCCTTAACGGACCAACGTATTTTGAAAATCCAAGCAATCTTGGCAACTTTTATTCAAAACCATGTGATTAAGATTGTTACTTAAACTCTGGTGCATATACTCGCTCTGATACCAACTGTGACAACCCGCCTAGGAAAATACCGTACTATCGCCTAAACCAATCCACTTTGGTCATTAAGCAATACTAAAGTATCATCCTGTCGTTAGTTGCACGGTTAATGCCCGGTAATTCACTTGGAATTCATATAGAGGACCGAAATATGCATTAAAACTCACGCGAAGGCGAGTCTAGAGTACAACACGAGTTAAAAACAATTATTACAAACCATTGTTCATGATATGGAGTAAAGGTTCAGAGTCGAAAACGGCGGAAATAAATTAAACTAGCGCAACGGTAAACATCACAGGAGGCCATCCGTGATGTCATCACTTGTCGTCACCCTCCCGGTCAACAACACCTGCAACAACAGTTTTAAAGCAAGGCTGAGTATACTAATACTCAGCAAGACTTAACCGTCGGTTGATAACTACATCACCAAACTCTAGACATGAAAGGCTTTTGGTCGGTGGAGTTTCTTTTGCTGAACAGCCACGAAGAGTAGGTCCTTACTTTCAATATTTTACACCAGTTCTAGTTGATTACCATTTATAAGTGTGCCAACTAATTCAATCAAGGATTGGACAAGCAATTAATTCGTGCAACAATATTCACCAAGTTCCATCATTACGGGATATCATGGCCAGTTGATTAAGCAGTCTCGGATAACGGTGAGAGGCCGACAATCGATTGGTTTAAACCTTGCAAGGTAAACCTAAGCACACGGTAGGATGCCCCAGCGAGGACAACCATCCAGGCGGTTCCCAAAAGTCCTCGGGTAGGGAACAGAGCTTACAGTCCTGGGTACAAGGTTAGCTGGCATACCCCGCAAGCCACCCAGTCTCACACATGCACCCCCCTTCCCGGTAGCTAGCCGGTTAGGTGAACACTCAGGAGTAGTAAGGAAAAGTTCCCGTGCCGTCTCATTAAGGTACTAGGCTTACCAGTCCCATTCTCGACAAGTGCTTAGTACGTTCAAAAGCTTAGCCTATGAAAGCCACTGGACCGGAGCCCAAATCCCATGCTCTTACCACATGAGCAATCCATTTATAAAGATCTTATGATTCCAACATAAGAACATATTCTCGCGAGTGATGAACATCACTCGACTTGTACCGGTCCTATAGCATAGCAACTATCGACCTATCATACTAGTGATAGAGCATAGGTACCTAAGGATCATGCATCTAGAGTTTTCAATTCAATTCCTGAAATGTAAATGCACAATCATAGCAAAACATAACGGCATAATTTTAAAAGACGGGGTTAATGATTCGGGGCTTGCGTTTGATGGCAAGGTTGGTCTTGGGCCCTTCCGAACTTTGATCCAGGTCTTGAGCTACGTCCACGCACTGCAACTTTTCGTCAGCACCTTCGTCTCCTCCTTCCGGCACGAGCGTATATCTACAGTCAGGAAGATCTACACGAGATGCAAATGCAAGATTTATTCGACGATTTTTAATTTAATTAACTACAATCAACAAATGACAACCATGGGGTGTATGGTTGACCACATTCACCTAGATAAGAAATACATTCAACATACTCTTCCAAAAAGGAAAAATAAGCAGTTCTTTATTATTTATCCTTTTGATAGTGACTGTGTACATATATATGGAAATAATGGAATTTAAATTCCCAACAGCAATGGGTTGGTAACATTTAGCTTTTTATTAGGATTTACACACACGCACAAGGTCATTCAAGGTGGGTTGATGATTTTTCCCATTTAATTGACTATTAAGCCTTAAATTGCTTTCATAGCTTTTATTCAAGAAATAATTATTAAAATTCAGTGGAAGGGTTTATTAAGCACTAAACACCTATATCAAGCCACTGGACACACATGCATGCTTAGGATAGCTAAGAAATTAATTATTTTGAAAATAACAAAAGCTAGATAGTAAAACAAGGTAAATGCACACAAAAATAAATAAACATCCAAATGGTTAAAACTTTCACACACATGTTATAGGTCCAAAACTAACCTACGGATGCAGCATATACACCTAGAACTATTATGAATCTAGACTTATGCAATTACCAAGAAAAACAAGCATAATTCAAGAATAAATATTTCTGACAATTATAAAATTGTGATTAATTCACCAGAGGTGCATTTTGTCATAGTAAGACAACATGCAGAAGTTGGCCACAAAAATCTAATTATTTTTAGCTACAAAAATCATTTGGACAGATTCTACATAAATATAAAACAATTTATATAAAAACTTTACAACATAAGTTTGTGCACTTTTTGGTACAAGAGCTAGTCATGACATAACACACAACATATCCAAAAATTAGATATAGAGGACTTGTAGATTTTGAGATACAACAGATCAAGGTTTTTCACATTTCTATTTTTCATGCAAAAATTATCAGGAAACGGCTCAGGCAAGAATAATAAAAGTTATAGTACTTTTCACCAGGAATCCAACAAAATTGGGTTTGCATTTTTCTGAATTTTCTACGATGTTCTATGCATTTTACAAGATTCTGCAAAACACAACTACTATTGAAGATACAGCTTTTCACTAAGGTCCCTGGAACTTTCTGCCGATTCACAACCATACCCTCCATTCACACAAAACACCCTGGAAAGAATTGATTTCTTGCAATGTCGCCCCTGGGGGTGGAGAGCGGCGCGGCCGGCCGGAATTCCGGCGGCGGCGGCGCTCTCGGCCGGGGAAGAGGTGGGGGAGGACTAGGGGTTCAGCTGCTGTCGGTTTGTGGCCAGAGTGTGGGTCGTGGCGTCTCTGGCGAGCTAGCCTGGCGGCCACGGCAGGCGCCGGCCGCTAGACCCCCCCTGTTCCGGCGAGTTTCCGCCTGGGGCAAGGACAAGGGGCGGTCTGGAAGATCTAGTGCAGCTTTCGGAAGGCTCAAAGGGCGTCACGCGACTGGAGACGGGAGCAAGAGGGGCTGCAGCGGCGGCAGCGCTCACGGCGGACGCGATGGCGTGCGTGCGCGCGAGACCGCGGCGCGGGCCGGCTTTTATAGCCGGGGACGGATCCCCGCCTTCATGCCGAAGGGACGCTCGTCATAACCGCGGCGGTACGGCGGCCGCCCATCGGCTTGCATGCGCACGGGACACCGACGACGGACCGCGGGACACCGCACGGGGCGGTACGGCGGCGCGGAGCGCGAGGCGTCTCGGGACGCGGGGCGTTGGGAAGGCGCGAGGCAGCCTTGAGAAGGCGCGCTTGGGGCGCGGACGCCAAGGCGGTGGGCGTGGTGCGAGCGCGGCGCACGCGCGGGCGGCGCGGCGCGCTCTGGCTCCCACATTTCAGGGTGGCCCTGTTTGACAGTATAAATCTCCAAAAACTTGAATAGAAGTGCACAAAGTGATGAATAGGAAAGTTGTAGATCTCACTACCCTCTACAACTTTTACAAAGGCGGTATGGTGTTTTTCTCAACGGACATTGCACAAAATGCAGTCAAACTTTGAATGTCGCCATGCCTCGGTGAACAGGAGCTGCTGGCGGTTGACCACGTTTTTCACCAATTTCCACTCAAAATTTGAAATGCCAATCTTCATGAAAGTTGTGTCCCTCGACAAACTGGACAACTTTCGTATTGGGAGATTTTGGAGTGTTTAGGTGAAATTTGGAGAACACGACAAAAGTTCCAGAAGACATTCACTGACGTCAGTGTTTAAGCGGGGTTTGACCGTGTCTTTGACCAAGGGTTGACCACAAGGGTGTGTTGACTTAGTCAAGGGGTTCAATAGGGTTTGTTGGTGAGGTTTTCGAGGTGATGACCCAGGTTGATCTAGGTTTGACAAATATCAGCCGGTTTGACTGGGCTGATTCGGCCATTAGCGTTAATGACGCTAATTAAAAACCTGGGGCGTCACATGGCCGGCGGTGGATCCCCCTGCACGATGGTGGTGGCCGGCGGCGGATGAGCGGAGGTGGTGGTTGACAGTGGATCTCCCCGGACAGAGGTGGTGGCACGAGGAGCTCGCTGGTGAGGATCCCTCGAGCACCGTCGACCATGGAGTCGGTGCCTCCGACAGCAGGGGTGCCGATGCAGCCGCCGGTCGTACCCCACCACCGTGGGTGCCTCCTCCTCACGCATGGAGGACGGGCTACAGATCCGGCCGCGGGTGCCTCCTCGCCCCAACCGCGTCGCCTACCTGCACGGAGGGAGAGAAGGCCTGCGCGCCTCCATGCACAGCAATGAGGGGGTGGCGGTGAAGGAGGGAGTGACGATGGAGGAAGAGGCGGCCGCGAAGGAGGGGGACGGCAGTGGCGCGGAGGAGCTGGCCGCCGGTGGCAGCAGTCGACTGCGGGGGAGATGGGAGACGAGGAAGGGATTTTAGGGTTTGGGGGAAGGAACACCAGATTTATATGTCGTCGGGCCGCTGAGCCATTTGGGCTGATGGGCCTCGTGCCAGCCCAGTGGGCCGCATTGTGCCGCCCTATTTCGTGTCGTGCTGGGCCAGCACGGTGGGCTGAGATCGCAGCCCAGCACTAGCCCGACGGTGGGCTCGTGCCGGCCCGAGCCCGAAAAACTCGTGCTGGGCTCGTGCTCGTGTCGGGCCAAAAAGTCGTGCTTCGGGCTGGCCCATGGGCCTCGTACCATTTGGCCACCTGTATTCCCAACCTCACGAGCAGGGAATCCTCTTCAGTGTCGTGCCCGTGACCGTCGTCGTCGTGCTGGCATGCCGTCGCATTCGGCCACTAGCCCTTGACCGCACCCGCACCCAGGGTTTATTTTCTCGGTGATAAAAAAACGATAAATCCGAAAATCGCGTTTCTCGGTTGAGAACGGTTTTTTATTTTATCACCGAAAAATCGTTTAAACCAACTAATACTACCTCCTCACCTTCCATAAATCTAAATACTATCTCATTTCTATGCATTGCTTTCATGTTATGTTGTTTAGAAACAATCTAGGTTGTTTCGTGTATAAATTGAAGATGTTTCTCTAAATTTTTATCCGAAAGGAAAACGACGGATCCGAAAAATTTTCGAGAAATCCGATAAACACGTTTCTCACCGACCTCTGGTTTTTTCCTTACCGGTAAAATAAACCCTGCCCGCACCTAGTTCCCAGCGTCACTGTCGGGCTTTACGGTGGCGCGAGGGGCGCTCTGTTGTCCTCAAGCTCGGCGGCCTGGTGAGTTCCGCGCCGCGGACTGGATGAAGGAGCCGACGGCGGCCGCAGTGGTGGTTCCATCTGCGAGCCCGATGAAGCTCCTGCACGGGCGTCGAGGGCGGTGGCGGGGCCGCGCGGTGCCGTCGCGCGTTGTGTCATTTCCCAGCTCGTCGGCGGCCGCAGCAGTGGTTCCATCAGCGAGCCCAATGAAGCTCCAGCACGGGCGCCATGGGCGGTGGTAGGGTCACGCAGTGCCCGTCGCGCGTGATGTCGTTCCCAGCTCGGCGGCGACGACGACGATGAAGACGGCACGCCGAAACTGTCATCCGAGCGTCGGAGAACGAGTGCGCACTCGTCCGGCCACCAACGTCGAGCGCTCGCAGTAAACGGCGAGAACGCAGTGGCTGGCTCGAGCGAGCGAGACGATGGCGTGGGCGGGCTCAACCGCTTTTGGTGGTGAGGGCAGACGCTCCCAGCAAAGCTTGGTGGTGGGCGGCGATGCGAGCGAGCGCGACCAATGAACTAGCGTGACGACACGGGTGGGCAGGCATGGCAAGCAGAGCTCGGTGGCGGCCGTCGAGCGGCGGACCAACCATGCAGAGCGAGCGCACGACGGATGCCCATGCGCCAAAGACGAAATCACAAGCCCAAACTTCCGCAGAAACGGATGGTTTCTTCCCATCGGCAAAATCGTCATTTCTTCCCTCCTCGTTGCGAGGGAAGACGTCGTTTCTGCTAGAGGAAACGGTTTCCTCCTTTTCTTCTCTCTTTCCTCATTTATTGATCTGTCATGTCAGTATTTTTGTTTAGGTGACATCTTATTTAATGAATGCCTATGGGGACTGCCCTAAGCGACATGAAGGCCAGGACCAAAGATTGATTCCCTAAGAGTGAATCTTTGTTTGCCAACTCAGCAAGTTGGCATCAAGATACGAACCCGCATTAACAAATTGGAATGAAACTTTTGGGCCTCCTTCCAAGGTATATTAGATGCATTAAACGTAAATTATTTACAAAAATAATTACACGAATGGACTGAAAATTGCGAGACGAATCCATTAAGTCTAATTAATCTGGCATTAGAGATTGTTTATTATAGCATGACGTTGTCTAATCATGACATAATTAGGCTCATTAGATTCATCTCGGAAATTAAGGTATGGGTCGTGGAATAAGTTTTGTCATTAATCTACATTTAATACTCCGAATTAGTGGAAACAAGATTGATGTGACGGGTTGTTGGTGAACATTTGGGGAACTAAACTGGCCCACGTGGTGTGGCGCTTTTTTAAGGAAAAAACATGTGTGGCGCCTAATATAGAAGACAGAAGAAGACAAATAAGTACTCCCTTACTGATATGATGCTGATTATTAGCTCAAATTTGAGCTAAGCAACGCCAATTAAAAAAGAACGGAGGGATTTTTTTTCTTTTCTCCCGGAAACGAATGAGATAATATAAGGTACCGGCCGTAAGCCTATGCCTATGACGCAATGCGAATGACCTGTTTGCTACGACATCACATGGTCGTAGTCCCAAATTTTCAGTTCTCAGTTCAGGTATGCTTCTAGTCCCAAAACAGCACCAACAAAATTGTCCCAACTAGAAAGTGGTGAGATCGAGTTTAGCCCTGCAACAAGTGGGCCTTATTCTGACCATCTGACATTTATTTTCAAGGAAGTGCTTATAATATTTAGTCCATTTCACTAATAGTTATAAAATCATAATAATTAAAGTATTGGTTTTCCATATGAACCCAATAACGCTCAATTTGCAACACATAACTTGTACTGTTATCAGATCGAATTGTTGGCCAAGTGTGAATTGGGAGAGTCAAACTTATGACCACGGCTCAAAATTCAGAAAAACAACACTAGTGAATTTGGAGTGTGCATAGCGCTAAATTACACTTAGAATCCTTAGTAACTAGTGCACATGTTTGCTTGCTGACTCTACGAGCTTGCGAATCCATGAAAGGTACGTAGGGCTCCATAAAAACTCATGCCTCGCAAACTCCCTCGTTAGTGACTCGGCTCGATTCGACTCATTAGCATTTTTAAATGAGATGAGCTAAAGTTTCAGCTCGGTCTTATAACGCGTTTGCTTGAGCTAGCTCGCGAGCCGACCTTAGAAGACCAACTTCAGAAGAGCTAAACATTGAGCATTTTGTTTTGGATGAACTAAACATTCATAGTTTACTTAAAGCTCGGATAGAATATATCTGTTTTGTTTCCTTTCCTTTTGTTGTTGAAATTTATATAAAATATATACTAATGTATATATCGTATATCTCAATATGTGATTAGTGGCCAAATTTTTTATGATCTGACTCACGAGCTAACGAGGTGACTCAGGCTGTGAAATAAGTTGAGCCGAACTAAACTTTTAGCTCGATCTCTTGATGAGCTATAAGGAGTGGAGCCATGACGAGCGAGTCAAAAACAAACCGAGCCAGGTGGAGATCCACCGCTGATGGGAGGTGTCTACGTGATCCCATTGCAAAGTGTCACACCCGATTTTCCGAAGGAAACCAAGTGTGTACCTATATGCATCTCAGGATCAAGTTTCATGCATGTAGTGACATATAAGTGTATACAGAAACAGTATCACGAAAGAAAGAGGGAAATTATCAGAGATTTACGCTATATCCTGGAAACGAAGGCTCCAAACATCGCAGGCAGTCGACTGGGGGTTGCGTACGCCTAGCACCAGCAACATCTTCACAAGACTTCAAGTAGCCTCCTCCTTCTGAGCAACATGTTTATAGCAAGGGTGAGCACTCGTCGTACTCAGCAAGTGTGGAAAAAGATATGAATGCAAAGGCTTTATAGTGGACTGGGCTTTAAGCATTTAAGCAATTTTAGTTGGTCAAGTTTTATTAGCACCTGATTACAAATAAAGTATAAGTATATACCATCCCACAATTATCATAAAGAGACAGATAAGATACGCCATAAGCATATGGCAAGCATAACCAGATAATACGATTTTAGTCAATCTTCAAGTTCAGTTATCATGTGAGGGTCCAGGCCGCCCGTGACCGTGGGCACGGCTAACTAGTCAGTTTTACACTCTGCAGAGGTCGTACATCTTTACCCACAAGTCGCGTAAAAACTCCGAAGAGCTTTAGACCCAACCACGCGATGCTGATCAGGCATCATACCACATTGCCGAGGTGTGATTGCATAGGAACGCTACGAGGCCGTTACAAAGATCCCCAGATGCAGGCTGCCCGCTAGGTTACCAGATCAGTGCAGCGTATAAAGCTCCCGGACGAGTACCGTGTCTTAGCTAAGCCCACACCTACGTCCGAGCAGATCCATACGCCACTTACCGTCAGCCCCCAACCCTTATCAGGTAAAGCATACCTAACACCTAGTTCTCTAATTATTAAGCCAAGACAGAGCCATATGTCTTGTGGTTGTACTGTTTTCCTAGGTGGTTCTCCATGTTCCGATTAAACATATGGTCTTGTATATTAAACATCACACATCACATTGGAACATAAAGTAAAATAATATCCATATTGTTTATTACCAACTCAGTTGAGCAAACTAAGCAAGATCTACCATCAGGATTAATTAAACAACCCAGTTATGCAAGGCAATGGCAAAAGAGAAACTAGTCATAATCCTTAATAGGAACCCATCAAAATTAATGCAAGCAATGCAATGAGTGATTAAGCATAATTCTTAGGACAAGATCAAGGACACACTTGCCTTTAACCAAAGTAATGACGTTGCTCAGAATATCCTCATCCTTCAATACTTCGGAACGACGTTCATACTACTCGCATCAATCATGAGGCACAACACATGCAAAGCAAACAAACGAGTACAACTAAGAACAATACACCAATCAGAAGAAAAGATTAAAATAAAAGATTAAGAGAACGTACAAGACGATAGAAATTGAATGGAATAAGATATGGGATAAAATGATAGCTATTAAACATGATGGTGGCATGCACTGCATGGCAGCACACAAAAAGAACAACTAGCTAAAGATCACATCGCATGCACGCTAGTGGTGCATTCGTGCATGTAGTGAGATAAAGAGAATTATTATTACTTAAGCATGATGTAAGCACGACATCATTAAAGTGCTTAGGCAATAGAATAATATGGCAAAGAAATTGATTGTACATGGCTACACACGTAACTCATCCAGCGGCAAACAAAAGAGGAAAAGCTAGTAAGAATTTTGCTCACCATGCATGCAGTCGTGTAGATTAATGGCTAGTGGTGGATAGCTTTTCAGGGGAGTCATACGATCAGTCTTGGCAAGACAACGGAGGAGAGTGCGGACAGCAGCAGCGGCCGGTGAATTTCTTTTGGAAGTCAAGCTACAACTAGTACAGCTCGCCATAGTAAAGAACTCCTGATGCTTGCTTCCTGTCGGCGATCTACACACGACTCGCACACACATAACGCACATCATGTACATTATGCCGCAGCACACATGTGGGCATAGAGAAAGTATATAGACGATCAGGTAAGGGAGACACGAGGCATAGACCGACAGAAAAAAAACGGAACCAAGGAAGAGATAAGAAAATTTATGGAGTTCTCACCCACAGCATGGCCGGCAACGAGCAGATAGAAGTAGAACTCGACAGCGGCGGAGACCGAACGAATTCAACAAGGACGAGGATGGCTTGATCTTTCACGTGGACATGCTCCAGCAATAGATCCATGTTGGCAGATCATCGTGACCCCTGATGAAGCTCTTGGAGACACCGATGGGAAACTTGAGGGAAAAGGAACAGATGAGTTTTCACCGAGTCGAAGCAGAGGTCAGGATGCAAGGAATAGATGAACGGCAGCTCAACCTTCGGCCTTCACGTTGCCGGCATCGAGAACCTACTGGAGAGACCGGCGGCAACTTCACCCTTGACGATGGCAGCACGCGGCTAGCGCTAGGGCTGCGGCTGCGGCTAGGGCGCGAGGGGAGACCCAGCCTTGGCTTAAATAGGGGCGCAGGCATGCGCCGGCCTTGGTGCGCACGCCGGGGTTGGCCGCGGCGGCGGCCGCCCGGCCGGCCGGCGCGGCTGCCGGGCCCCGGATGGGCTGCGGCGGGCTTGGCGGGCTGGGCCGAAGCGGGTGCGGGTCTAGCCTACGGGCTCGGCCTAGATAGGGTAGGATAAGATTTTTTTTCGAAATATTTTCCAGCGCAAAAACAAATTCGGAAATTCCAGAAAATGCTTATAAGGCACGAAAAATACTCCGAAAATCCCAAAAATTCCAGGAAAATTCCCAGAGATTGATCGAGACATGAACAATCCGTAATTGGTGCTCATGAAAAAGATTTTAGAGCCTTCAAATAAATAGAAATATCTCAGAGGAAAATGAGAATAAATTCCAGAAAAGTCCGAAAAATTCTCGGAAGGATTTGGACAGCACCTAAACGCATTTTTGAAACCTTTTTGCACTCAAGAACCACTAGATGAATCGGCATGAGTGCAACACACACAACTTTTTATTTAATTTAGAAAATCAAACAGAGGATTTTTCCTATACTATATTTCCTGTAAAGAAAAATAAATGTTGGGAAAATTTTTAATTTATGAGAAAACTCTTGTTTAATTATTCTTTCTGTTCACATCTTGAAATTGGAAATTCTAAGGTGTGACACAAAGCTGCATTTACGCGATTACCCGGCTACGGTGGGTGACGTGCTAGGCTCACCAAAGTCACCACCCGTCCACCCCCACGGTGTCCTCTCCTCTGTGTGACGGTGAGTATGAACTGGGCAGACCTTTCTTTCGCTAGCTGACGACGAAAAGGATCGGATCGCGACCCCTCATCGATCGACGGCGGCACTCGAACCCGAGCAAGAGGAGAAAAGGGAATGATTGCACGGTCGTCGCTGAGCTCGCTACCGGCCGGTCACCTCGTGTCCACGGCTGACGACAACATAATTGGCGTCTGCGCGTCAGGACTCAGGAGATGCATGCCATGGCTAGCTGCTACCGGCGCCGCGCCAAGCTAATGTTGGCTAGTACCATGGCAGCAACTGGTACCAAGCTAATGTCTGCAACTGCAAGTGCGCAATAATCCTGCTGCTTTCTAGCCTCGTCGATCATGTGATGGTTGCTGGCTTGCTGCTTTGTAACCAAGAACTTTTGAAATTAATCCTGTCGGAGTTGAACTGGTTTACGTCGTTGATGGAACTCCTGTATTCGGATTAAGCTTTTAATAGTATACAATTAGTCTTAATTGTTGGATCCTTTATACGAGTCCTTTTTGAATAGTAGACTAGTAGGCTATGGTGATGGTAGTATGTTGTGCACTGTAAAAAAAAAACTCTATTTCGTTAAGAGCTGCCAACTGTTTTCTTTTTGTGCTCTCTCCTATCAATATATTCTTTTGTTCCTAGACTAGACTTTCTAATTTTTTTTCTTGGGTGCCAAATTGCGTCAAGGACGGCAGCAAACAAAAATATAGATAAAACAATACAAAAGAAACGGCCGATGAAACAAGAAAAAACAATACAAAAGACTTCTGAAATTAAATACTTAAATCAAAACCTTTACTGTTCACTGCCGACCGTAACGGCCCAGCTGCGAAAACCGGCCCGTGGCCTGCTTAGCGCGCGCGCGTGGGCTTTTGGCCCGGCAGCCAATGGCTGGGCCGGCCAAACGGCCCAGCGCTGCCTCCCTCTTGGGCTTTTTCAGCCCGCGCGGTCCCTGTGTCAACTCAGCCGTTCATTTCAGATCAACGGACAGAAATCCATCCACTGGAATCGGTGGGGTATATAAGCCCAAAAAAGCCCTGGAAAACCCTAGACCATTCATTTCTTCCTCCCCTGGGCTGCGCAGCACACCGGCGGTGGCGGCCATCTCTCGCTCCGCGGCCGGCGGCCCCGCCGGCGGCGGTGAGAGGCGCCGCCCGCCACAAACCGCGGCGGCCCCCTCCATTCTTTCCCCTCCACCATTTACGCACCGTAGCCGGGGAAAAACGGCGGCGGCGGCGGGTTTCTTCCCGCGGCCGGCGTCCTCGCCGGCGGCGGTGGGGAACTGCGCCGCCCGGTCCTAGACCGCGACGGCTCCCCCTTCCTTTCCCTCTGTCCCGTGCTAGCCTCTCCCTTAACTCCATTAAAAAACTCCTTAACGAGATCCAATCGAGAGACTACAGCACCATGGAGGTTGGCGGCGCTACTGCCGGCCCCCTCGTCGGCGCGCGCGTCCACCCCATGGGTGAGCGCGCGGCCGTCGAGCGGCCCGGTGGTGGCGCCCAAACTTCATGCCCCGCATGCCGTCGCGGCGGCACGGCGGCGGGTCAAAACCCGCACAGAGGCGGTGGTAGGTAGCCGCTTGAAACTTGGGGAAAAATCTGGATCTAGGGTTTGGGATTTTTGACTTGAGTTTGCATCGGTTTTCTTTATTTCTTCCCCTAACCCGAGTAGATCTAGGGTTATGGTAGCCTCTGGATGCATGTTTGTGTGTTTCCTTCCCCTAACCCGAGCAAGATCTAGGGTTAGGGTTTCAATCTTTATTCGTTTTTCAACGTTTTTAATTCGAATCCAGTGTTCTCTCCCCCAGATCTAAAAGATTTGGGGTCATCTCCTTCTACTTGCTACACTGAATGTAAAAGATCTAACCCCGAAATAAATTTGCTAACTGGCCTGACTATCTGATACCATTGTTAGACTTAAGTACTTCACTAATCACAAAACACCAGTAGCTAATCTCTTCGGGTAGGTACTTAATAATTACAGATAGGTAACATGAACTCCTAGATCTAGATCTACTACACCTAAAGCAACTACTAAAGGAAACAGAGGGAAAACGAGGTGGCGCAGACCATCTGGGTTTGAGGGGAGCGCGGAGTCGGAGGCCATCTCTTGCGTCGGGGTCGCAGGGGCGGCGGCGGCTTGACGTAGAGGTTGCAGTGCCGGCTCGGGGACGATGGGATCTCGAACGATGCGGTCGAGCGTCGGGCGGTGGCACCGGTGCGCGGATCCACGAAGAGGGACGCGGCGGCGGCGGTGGCGGAGCTTCCCGCCGCTCCAGTGCTCCCTCGGTCGGTTAGGGTTTGTGGGTTGGGGTGTAGCGGCGGCGCGGTTAACCTCGTACTGCGAGCCGTGGTCCCCACCCTCTCTTTATAGCACTGTGCGACGGGGGCCCACCAACCATGGATTGGTTGGGCGCCCCCGACCAGGGCGCGGTATCCAGCCCGTTACGGCCTTTGGGCCGTAACGGTGAAGAGATCGAACTAACACAAAGCTTATATATATATAGTACTTTGTCACATCCGTCGAGTATTGCAAGGGAGAAAAACGAGAAAAAAAGCTCAAGATACAATATAATTGTTAAGAAATACATATAGATAAAAGAAATCAGCATGTTCGGAGTACTAAAAAGCTCAAAATCATTAGGCGTGTTGGTGGGGGTGATAAGACTCGAAGCAATAATGGCAACATGACTTTTTTTTCTCGACGAAGAAGCCTTAATAATCGGCAGGCTGCACCCTCCGTTTCACAAAACCAGACATTTAGGACAGCGACAAGTCTCCAAACCATAATGTTGAACTCTTGTTATTATAAATATTTGTTGAGAGCTACTTTTATAAAAATATTTTTCAAGATAAATATATACATATAGTTTTCACTTTTGCAAACTCAACAACTTAAAAGTTTCCAATATTTGACCCAATTCCAAACGTTAGGTTTTGTGTAACGGAGTGAGTAGCTTTTGGCATAAGATGCTCTCGCGAAAAATATCTGAAAAGTATGTGCTGTTGCTTCCTTGCATCAGCTGAAAAGAAACATCGGGAACAGTGTAATAAAGTTAAAAAGAAAGTTACAGGATAGAAGAAGAAGAAAAGGATGGCGCGAGCTGTTCTGTTGAGAGATCGAGATTCCACACATGTTGGGCCCATCATGTAAAAAATAGGATGATTCTTTTTTTTAACGCAACCAGCAAGAATTTTACTAGATTTGCATTAGAGAATTTTACTTACAACTAGCTAATTAATTATGATAGAATGAAATTCGTGTTTGTTTTATCATCCTAAATCATTTACGTGCAATGTCATTTTAGTTTATTTTATCAACTTTTCAACCGACCCAATGATCTAAATATCTATTAACATTCCTCCCTAAAGGAAAACAAACAAATAAAAATACCGCATGCACACATAAACGTGACATCGAAACAACCAGCAGCTAAACACACCACAATGACCATGAATGGATCCATATGTTAGTGCTAGTTTGGGGCAAACTAACACAAAAGATCCATGCATACGTGTTATTTTGGTGTTAGTTTGGACTAACAGCCCCAAAAAACGAACACCTCCGAAAGGTGGCAATTGGTATTAGTTCTAGTGGACCCCACAGCTTTTACTCTATATCTCTCCCTCTAGATCCTCCAATCATTTCCTATATGCAACAATACCATTTTATATTTTCAATAATACCCTTATACTACCTTACGACCTTTGAATACCGTCGTACGATAGCTTAAAAACAAGTCGTATAGAATTAATCTCAACCGTCAGATCCTTACATATAGGTCCTTTTCGATTACATATGAGTCCTTTTTCAACTGGTCGTACACGTCGTATTGTGTACCGTAAAAAACCTCATCATAATACGACAGTGCTCCTGACGGGACCCAAAATTATGGGTACCAAAGACAGTGATTATGAATGACTATCACAACCATAATGGCCCCTGGGGTATTTTTGGCAACTTACATGAATTATTTTTGTTAGGGAAAACGGCCAGAGGTCAAGCTACAGCATCATGTGGCCTCCAACATGCAGCCTCCGACAAGCTGAAAGCCTCCCGAGTAGTATGCATGCACCAGGTGTCAAAGGCAGTTACACATGTCAACAACAGCCAGCAGAACCAAGGACGATGGTGGGACCCGCTGCATGGGAAAAGACCTCCCCTTTGCACCTGTTGTGCATGCACCACCTCTTTCTCTTCTTCTCTCTATTTACTAATGTAGCATGCCCCTTGTCTGATAAAAGGGTAGAGCAAGGTCCTCACGGGGAAGAGAGAGCACTTCTACTTTGACTTTTTCCTTGTCCTCTAAGGAGGAGCTCTCTTTCATTTTCCCTTTCTTCTATCTCCAGCCATCCATGACTCCTACGGACTACAGAGATTTGAGAACTCGTCCCTCTCTCGCTCATTTGTAACCCCTACTACAAATCAGTGCAAATAATATAGCAGCACGGACTGGACGTATGGTGTTACTCTCCGGAGGCCCGAACCAGTATAAATCCTGTGTACCCCCTGTTTGCGCAACCGTCCGAGGTTCGGCACGCAATCCGACAAATTTACTGCCGGCAGTTAGAGAACTCCGACAGTTTGACGCGTGAGGTAGGCCCTTTTGCGTGTCTCGACGTTTTTCGGATCTCGAACGGCCAACAACGACGACAACCACGACAGCGGTCGCGACGCTGATGCCCGCGACGCCAACGGCCGCCAGCGGCAACCGCGACATCGCTGGCTACGACTACAACTCCTCCACCTTCAAGCCGCTGCGGCCAGCCACTGTTTTCCGTTGTTTTTTTCTTCACAACAGCAAAAATCCATCACCGGCCGAAAAATCCAAGCGGTGGCGACCTCTCTCTCTTTCCCACTGGATCAGAAAAAAAGAAATCAACGCTTCTTGTTTCTTCTAATCGCAAGAACCGCCAGCGGGGCGAGCAGACTCAGCAGACCACCGAGGGAGCAAGCAGCTCGAGCGCCTTCCGAATCCCCGCGCCAGCGAGCTCCAAATCGAGATTTCCTGCAGCCTGCGCACACGGCGTCCTGTCCTCCGTCACGGTCGGCGCAGCAGCGACCTCCTCCTTGTATCTGAACTTCGCGCAGGCGTGGCGCCCCGTACGTCGTCGCAGCCAGCGCGGCGACACCTTCCTCCCATGATTCCAGATAGGAGAGGGAGGACCGGCGACGGCTCGGCCACGGCGCGCGCACGTCGAGCAGAGCGGAGCCACGGCAGCGCTGACCTCGACGGGGGGGGGGGAGGGGGGGCATTTACACTGTTGCCATTATTACGGTTGCCACGAAACCATTGTTAGGATCACTCCTACATATTTGTCACTCTTGTTTGAGACCTCATTCAATTTTGTCCTTTTTGCCTATGTGGCACGCCAGCGCACGCCACGGACGCTGCCACGCAGGCGCCTTCGCGCGAAAATCCCCATCATGCCCCTGCCTACAGCTCCCTTCACTTGACTTGAGCCACTGACATGTGGAACCCACATGTCAGAGTCATCTTCAACCTCGAGCACCTCCATGGCTGCCCAAACGGGCAACAGCCACGCATGGCCACCGCCACCCTCGCCACTCTGCCTTTCCTCCCCTCCTCGGCGTCGGCAACATGCAACGGCCGGCGGGGTCGAGCTCCCCGCGGCGCGGCGGTGCCGGGGGGGACGGCGGCGGCCGGCGGGGTTTCATTATTACCTTCACCGCACATCCTCGCGCGCGCGCGCGCTCGCCGAAGACCTGCGCGAACCGTCACTTCAGTGGCTGCTGCTGTGCCGACTCCACCGCCTCGGGACGGTCGTCGGAGGACATGGGCTCCCGCTCCATGGGTGTTGTCGCGTTCCCGCCGCCGTCACGACACCATGGCTTCGCGGGGATCTCGGCGGGGAAGGATCTCGGGGTGCGGGAGGCGTGCGGACGGGCTCCGGGGGAGGTTAGCGGGGGCGGGGAAGGTGGGCGGGGATCGAGGGGGGACTGGAGCGTGGGGGGAGCGCGTGCTGCAGCGGGATCGAGGTTGAAGAGCTTGGGCATAGAGGTTCTCGAGGTTGAAGATGACCCTGACATGTGGATCCCACATGTCTGTGGTCGAGTCGAGCTATAGGCATGGGCACAACCGGAATTTCTCGTGGAGATGTCTGTGTGGCGTGCGGGTGCCTGCGTGGCAAGTGGTCATGGCGTGCCACATCAGCGAAAAGGGTAATTGTGAATGAGTGTTGAAATAAGAGTGGCAAATCTGTAGGAGCAATCGTAAGAATGGTTTTCGAGTGCTCGCCATTAATGTGTAAAAACCCGACGGTCGGCGGCCCTGCTCCCCACGACAGCACGACCTCCTCCTCGGTGCCCGCGGCCGCGCCCGGGGCCCGCCTCCTCGACGTGTGTCGCAACGGCCCGGTCCCATCTCCTCGTCTTCCACTCTGACCGTGGCGCAGTGCTCGACCCTCCTCTACTCGACACGGCTGGGCGCGGTTCTCCGCCCTCCACCCCGGCTCGGCCTGACGCGACGCCGCAGCACCGGCCCGTTTCTTCCACTTCAGCGCCGCCCGGTGGCCTCGCGCCTGACCCCATCTCCTCTGCGCCGCCCGGTGGCCCTGCGCCGACGACACCTCCATCTCCTTCTCGCAGCACGGCAGGCCGGCGCACCGCGCCCCCTCTGCTTCACCGCGCCGCGACCCATCGCGGGGTCCCCATCTTCACTGACACGGCGCCTGCAGGCCTGCCCCCTCATCTTCATGCTTGGCAGGCGGGCGTTCTCCACCTGTTCCGAGTCGCGGCACTACTGCCTCCGCCGCCCGGCCCGTGGCACAAGCGGGACTGAGCCGTGGTGCCAGCCCCGGCGGTTGAGCGAGCACCTGGAGTTTTCTTCCTCACGCTCAGCGGACCAGTACCCGCCGCCTCCATGTCGCGGCGCAGCAGTCCAGCTCACCGCCACCTCCTCGTACATACGCCCAGCGGGTCGGCACCCGCCTCCTCCACATCGTGGCGCGGCAGCTCGGCGCCCGCCACCTCCTACTCGTACGGAGGCCTAGCACGATCCCACCAACGGCGGCGGCCCCCGACGGTTGCACGAGCTTGTACTCGCATCCATGGTGGGTTGATTCCCATCCGGGAGAGTCTTCTTTTTCTTCTTCTATTTCTTTTTTGCAGGGCTGATGCTCGAGCATCACGGCGAAAGTACCCCCAAAAACTGGTCAGAGGCGTACAAGAAGACGCGGTGTCATGGTGGAGCACCGCGGACCTCCTCCGACCACCGCGACGAGGCACCCCCTCTACGACTCCTCCTCGCCTCCACCGACCACCTCGACTTCGCCCGGCGCGGCCCCATCTCCTCGACATGCACCGCGGCGGCCCCGCGCTCCTCCTCGTCGTCACCACCTTGCGTCGCGGCCGCGGACGGCGGCAGGCCCGCGACACGCGCGCGTGGTGAGGCATGGTGGAGCATCCTCTCCTTCAACCACCGCGACTGGCGACCCCTCTCCAGTTCGACCTTGGCGGTCGTCGCCCGTTTTCTCTTCCACGAGAACGCGACCCGACGCGGCGCTCGACGTCTCTTCCTCAGGGCACGGATGCCCGACCCGACTCATCCATGACTACCTCATCACGCCACAACAGATCGACGCGCTCCCTCCTCTGCACGGACCGCAGCTGCCCGACGCGGACCCCATCTACTCCGCCTCCACGTCACGCCAAGGTGCGGCAACTACGGCGACCGCGTCCCGAGCACGCGGCGCGGTGGCGTGGTCCACGAGCGGTCTAGGCGGTGGCGGTACGGATGGAGTGGGCGGCGGCAACGGTCCCCCAATGGACTCGACGAGCACGCGTTCGCATCCCGCGGCGACCGGTTGACCTGCGGGAGAGTTCTTTTCTCTCCCTTCTTTTGTTTTTTACAGGACCATGTACTACGAGAAACAACTCGGAGGCGGATGAGCTTCTCGTGCGAGACGGAAAGTGCACGCGTGAATCACTCCTACTCGGGATGGCTTCTCGTGCGAGGCGGAGAGTCCTTGTGCAAGTAGCTCCTACTCGGGGACGGGAAGTTCTCGTGCGAGGCGGAAACTCAGAAGGGGTTCTTGGAGGAACTCCTCGGAGGGTCTTCTCGTGCGAGGCGGAAACTCCTCGGAAGGGCTTCTCGGAGGAACTCGTCGGAGGGTCTTCTCGTGCGAGGCGGAAGGAAGTCATGCGAAAGAGCCTACTCCGAGAAACTCTTCGGGGATGGAAAAATAAGTCGTATGAATGGGATTCCCACTCTGGAACACCGCCTTTCTGACCTAGAAACATGATTTTCTTGCCAGCACCCAAGATCTTGTGTGAAGGTAACGAGCAGCAACATCGACCGCTCGCCATCCTGATCAGGACAAGGTCGTTTTGATCAACGTGGCGGGTGGCGGCAAGTTGAGACCGACCGCTGCGTCACTGCTTGTCGTCGTACCTCATCCTTCTTCGCATGCCTCGCCGCGGTGATCCAGCTCGCACCTTCATCGTTCATGAGCGCACCCCAACTGACCGCGACACCGCCATCAACAGCAATGTCGTCCGATCGACCAGCGCGGGCGACGCGAAACTCGGGGGCTGGTCAGGACGGGTCGAGAAACGACACGCCGACTCCCCCGACGCGAACATAAATCGAGCTAAGCAGACTTCTAGCACCGATGTTTTTCCAGTTATAACACACCCCAGCACGCTCACCGGGACACATCAGCGTAATATCTTTTTCCTCTCTCACACAAGTCGCTAAGAGTACTCGAGAAGCACACGCCTTAAATCGTGAAACCTCGACACCACGCCTACACTTCCCACGTGTGCACGTGGCCTCCTCCCTGCGCTACGGATGCGTCTGTCGGGGGTCAGGTGCTTAAAAGCAACAGGAATACTTCCCAAGGAAATTAAATAGACTTAAAAGAGGTGGAATTGGAAATCCCATGTGCTCCATCAAGTGTTGTTTTTTCTGAATTAGTAGTTGTCGTACCACGTACTGCTGTCCTCCGACCTTTTCTTGTGCAAGAACCAGTCCGCAAACTCGGCCCTCACACTCGGGGGCTGGGGGACGACGACTACTACCTGGCCCTCACGCTCGAGGGCTAGGCGACGACTACTACCTGGCCCTCACGCTCGGGGGTTAGGCGACGACTACTCGCTCGTCGCGACAGCAGCATCGCGCTCTTATGATGGCCCAGCAGCTCCACGCCCGAGGGCTGGCACCACACACTAACGACCAGGAGTTCGAAGGCTGGCCCGTCGAAGGGTTCGACAGCCGCACCTGGACACCCGAGCGAGGGGCGGTGAGGGATGGGCCCCAGCGGCCGGAACCCGGGCGCACGAGCGCCGCAGGCATCCTGAACCTTGATGGAAAGTGAGGTCATGGTTTTTCCCCCAACGGAAAGGCGATGAGCCGCCGAGTCCAACCGAACGGGCTCGGTAACTAGATGACTTTACCATCAGGAATTTGAGGTCGATCACCAGCTGGTCCATTCGGAGCCCGACGAATGGGGCTCCGAGGCTTCACTCGAGCTCACCCGCATGCAACTCACGGGGTGGCGAGGCTCGGCCAGCGAGGAAAGCTTCGACGACACCCAACCCCTCCTTCTTGACGAAAAGGATGCACGAGGGAAACGCAACGAAAAGGGAAATTGACTCCCCAACTAGTGCCTCATGCCGTGTGAGGTCACCAAAAATTCATCTTCCTCCCGCAAACTCGAGTGCGACGACACCCCTGACGAACGATGTTCGACTCTAAAATCGTTAACCCCGCGAGCGAGTCTTCGACTCCCCCGCGGGCTCGGGGGATACATCCGGCGGATGCGCTCGCGCGCACCCACCGGGAAAACCGAGAACAACACTAACACCAAACCCTCTCGACTGAGCCTGGGAACGAGTCTACAACTCCCTCTCAGGCTCAGAGGCTACTGACGGGACCCAAAATTATGGGTACCCAAAGACAGTGATTACGAACGACTATCACAACCATAATGGCCCCTGGGGTATTTTTGGCAACTTACGTGAATTATTTTTGTGAGGGAAAACGGCCACAAGTCAAGCTACAACATCATGTGGCCTCCAACATGCAGCCTCCAACAAGCTGAAAGCCTCCCTATAGTATGCATGCACCAGGTGTCAAAGGCAGTTACACATGTCAACAACAGCGAGCAGAACCAAGGACGATGGTGGGACCCGCTGCATGGGAAAAGACCTCCCCTTTACAGCTGTTGTGCATGCACCACTCTTTCTCTTCTTCTCTCTCTTTACTAATGTAGCCTGCCCCCTTGTCTGATAAAAGGGTAGAGTAAGGTCCTCACAGGGGAGAGAGAGCACTTCTACTTTGACCTTTTCCTTGTCCTCTGAGGAGGAGCTCTCTTTCATTCTCCCTTTCTTCTACCTCTAGCAATCCATGGCTCCTACAGACTACAGAGACTTTGGGAACTCGTCCCTCTCTCGCCCATTTGTAACTCCTACTACAAATCAGTGCAAATAATATAGCAGCACGAACTGGACGCAGGGTGTTACTCTCCAGAGGCTCGAACCAGTATAAATCTTGTGTACCTCTGTTTGTGCAACCGTCCGAGACCCGTCACGCAATCTGACAAATTTACTGTCAGTGGTTAGAGAACCGTGACAGCTACTTATATCGGCTTGGGCCGTTTGGTAGCCGATCACCCAAGGCCATCCTTCCAAGTTGAGGAACACCTAAAAATCGGCACATCTTACCTTCAATTTTGGAAAACTAAAAAAATAACATAGGTGGATAACTCAATTATCTGATTATTGAAATCTAAAAGGATGGAAAATGATTATGGTAGCAAAAACTAAGCATATCTCACACGGAAAAGGTTTTTTAAAATCCGGATTTGAGTTCTCCGACATGCATGCTCATATTTTCTAAGAGCATCTCCAAGAGTTTGCCAAAATTTACTTGGCAAATCTTGTGTTTTGCCAACTTCTAAAAAGCTATGCAAAGTAAAAAAAGGAATTCATCTCCAATAGTTTGGCATAATTCACTTGCCAAATCCAGATCTAACTTACATCAGGAATCCTGAGAGAAACAAAATTATATATGTGCCCTTCCACCTCTTGAAAAACTTACATCAGAAATCCTTCTCTATTCTTTATTTCTTTTTCACCATCCCACCTAGAGGGAAACAACGATGGCAACCACGATCCGCGCGCGCATATATGCGTGTGGGGAGGTGAGTTTTGCCAAGTTTCTATTTTTGCCAAGTTGGTTTGCCAAACTGTTGGAGGCCAATTTTTCTTATTTTGCCAAAATTATATGGATGCCAAATTGGTTTGCCAAACTGTTGGAGTTGCTCTGACCATGGATGCATGTGTTAGTGTTACTGTGGAGCAAACTAACAAAAAAAATTCAAGTATGTGTGTTAGTTTGGTGTTAGTCCCAACTAACACCCCTTGAAATACTAACACCCCAAAAGGAGGTAAATTGGTGTTAATTTTGGTGGACCCCACCCATTTTACTCATTTTTCTCTTTATATATACCCTCTAATGATGACAAAAGTAGCATTACATGCAAAATTAACACATGCATCCAAACATCTAAGGTGTTAGTTTTTTAGGTGTTAGTTGGGGTGCAAAAGACTACCGATAACACCAACACTAACTATCCATTCATGACCTAAGTTTATTACAGAGTTTAACCAGCTTCAACATTTTTTAAGTGGGAAGAGACATATTCATTTTCATTACAACTAAGGTGTTTGTGGTGATTTTTAATCTAGATTTTGTAGTGGTAAGCAACTAAGGGCACTCCCAATGGCATTAATTAGATGGTTTCTATCTTCATTAACTACATTGCCACCTAAGCAAAAAAATTAATGTAAAACTCTAATTAATGAAGAAAGAGAGGGAAAATGTGAAGCCATTTCTACCGTGAGAAACGATGTGTCCCCTTGCACCGATGCATGTAGAAACAAAAAAATGTCGTTGGGGAGAAACGGCAGCGTTTCCACAGCCATCCTCCGATACGGTGTGCCTCAACTACAGTCATGTAGATCCCCCGCCGCATCGTGCCGGGTCATTCTGGAGGCGCGCGGACTCGCCGATGAGCTTGGACAGGAGGGAGACGAGTCCATCACAGTCGAGGTCGCCCACGACGGACTTGAGCTGCGCTGACGCTGGTGATGCCATCTCAGCCGGACAGGGACGCGGATGCTCCGACAGCCGCACCGACGAGCGCCTCCGCTTGGCTCCGACCGTCGCCCCAACATGGCGGGGAAGCTCCGGCCGCTGCGCCGCGGCGGCGAGCTCCGCCCTGCTTGTACGGCGAGGTTGGTTGCTCGCCGAATCGGAAGCACCGGCGAAGGGGCCGAGGACGACGGACTGCAGCTGCTCCCGGCGAACCGAGCAGCAGCTCGCCACGGCCGCACGCCCTTCCCGCCGACGAGCTGCAACTCGGCGCGGCTCGCGCACCCACCTCTCCCAGCGAAGGGCAGGAGCTCGGCACGGCCCGCGCATCGCCGTTCCTGGCCGCACGACCCTCCCGCCGACAGGCAGCTGCTCGCCACGGCCGCCTGCCCCTCCCGCGACGAGCTGGAGCTCGACGCGGCCCGTGCGCTTGCCTCTCCGGCGACGAGCACCAGCTCACGGAGAAAGAGATAAGGTTGTGTGGGTGCCTGGGTGGTCAATACAGTGGCCAGGGATGCACAGAATATCTGGAGATGGGAGAGAGTAATATGGTGGATGATTGGGGCAATTCTTTGTCTGAAGTTTCCTGAGAAATTTTGCATCGTGATGATGGAGTTTCTTCATACGAAATCATATGCTATGGAAATCAGATGGTTTCTTCGTTGGGACTGTCCTAACGCGTCCGTTAGCAGTGAGGTGCCTGTGGCCTCTGACTATACTTGTAGGGCTGGATTAGCATACATATACAGGTATAGGACGTGTATTATAATTTGCTTTTTTCCCCAAACGGCTTTGTCAGCTGAAAGGGATGCATCCCCAAGGCGCGTCGTGTACTCGTGTTTCACATGGTGTCCCCTCCGGCCGTCCCTCTCTACACGCTTTACGCCCGACTCACCTGTCGCATGTCGGTCGGTTCGCCACGTGGCATCTACTAGGGTGCTCTGCCGCTCTTTCTGTATTTGGTCTTTACTCGTGGGTGCAAAATTATTTTAGATGTCACAGCATAGAGGTATTTGTTCTTACTCCGTACTCTGTTTTGAAGTGGTATTATGATACTTTCCTTTTTCTCCCTCGACTATTCGATGCGATTTTAGCTCTAGTCAAAGGCAAATACGTAAAGGTGAGAGGAAAAATCAAATGAATAGATGCGAGTAATCAAAAAGTTAGAAAAATAAGAGTAAAAACACAATTGCATTTCCAAGATGTGTCGCGATTTACACTCCATCTGTTTGATTAGTTTTGATTGATCTATATTTAACACTCATAATTATGTCAAGCACTTGATGTGACATGTGTAATAAAAAACTCAGAGATTGCACTCTTCTTTCACGGCAAATCACGCTTGTTATTTTTCACAAAGCAATAGTTAGTTTGACTAGATTTGGTTGAACAAACACGGCAAATTTACACAGCTGACGGATCCATGGATCACGTCGCACATAGACGTCATCAGATGCTCTTCCTGCCGGTGTCGAGTAGCACGCCTGCGCGCCGCGGTGGCGGCGGCGACGCCGACGCCGACGCGGCGGCTGGGCGCGGTCCGCCCTCCTCGGCGTCCGCCACCTGCCTCGGCGTCTTCTTTGCGCGGCGCGCAGCGTCATCGGACGACGACGTCGGGGAGGGCTCCTCAAAGTCCTCCATCCTGAACGCCGGCCTCCACGGCGGGTCGGCGGCCCGCAGGCGCTTCCTGTTCCTGGCCCCGCCACCGCCGATCTCGACGCCGTCCGCGCCAGTGCCGTCCCCGTCCCCGTCGCCGGCGCCGTACGAGCCCCGCATGGCCCGGATGTTGTCCAGGAGCGCGTAGAACCTCTCCACCTGCTCGTCATCATCCTCCTCCTCGCCGCCGCCAGCGCCGCCGCTCCCTGCACCCGGCGCTGCTGCCTCCGCGGGCGCGTCAGCCGCAGCGTCCTCGGGAACCAGCGCCCGCCGCGGCACTCGTGCTGCGCGGGCGATGGCGGCGTCGCTGCCGGCCGGCACTGGCGGCACAGCCCGCTTCCCTCCCCGGGCGCCTGGCTTCGGGGCGGCGCCGTCGTCGTCCATGGCACGCGCTAGCTTGTGAGCTTTGCTGCAGCTCGCAGCTAGCTCTGATCCTACCAATGCAGTACAGCACTTGTTTGTTGAGCTGCTGGTTGCTTCTGTGGGTGCGGAGAAGGTCGCCGAGGTCTCGAGGAATGGCGATAGAATTTATAAGGATATTGCGTCACTCGCGATCGAGGGGGAGGGGGGAAGAAAGGGAAGGAGAAGCCACAAGCCAAGAAGAATACGTGGTGCACGCCGGCACCACGTACGTCAGCAGCATGGCGCACGCTCTTATGCGGAATTACCACATTGTTCCGGGTAACAAGCCACAGCAATCAGCGAATAAAAAAACCGGGAGTGTTGAAGCTTCTAGGGGTCTTCTCGATCGATCGGGCGAATCACTCGCTAATTGCTCGATATATAAATCCTCCACGAGGCGAAATCGCATCTCGCGTTACCTATAGGAGTATGCACGAGTACAAATCGTATTAGCTTCTGCATTGTTTTGCAGGGTGATTTCGTTTTCTCTTCTTGTAGACACCGACGGAACAGGTTGGAACAGAATTCGTGGTGGAGACAAGCAAGGGGTACTTTAGTCTGGAGGAAGCGAAAATTCCGACTGAAATTACTACTGTTCATTTTGAAACAAGGACAGAAACCGGAGTAGCATGGCAGTAGCGGGAAACTCGCCTGAAATGAGATGTGGTGGTAGCAGTGGATGGTGGACATTCGGAAAACGTCGATGGTGAGATGATGTATTGGGGGTTGGTGCTCGAGCTCTACGGGACCATCACTGTTGTCGGGCATCACTCACCAGACGATGCTGCCCCGTGAGCAATACACGGTGCATACGGTGAAGCGGTGGGGCTGATATCCATATCGTGGAACGGGAGAGGGAGAAGGAAGGTAGGTGCGGATCCCTCCGTCCACCAAAAGAGTTCTGGGTTGTTTGGTAGTCAGCCACAGTTGGCCACGTCACGTGTTGTGGCGAGCGTTTTGACCGCAGCGAGGCGAGAGTTATTGCAGTGAGGCGAGTTGTGATCAGGAACCAAACATCACGTGTCTCTTTAGGTTTTGTCGTAAGTGATAAGTTCAACAACTTTATGTTTGACCGAATTTATATAAAAATGTATCAATACTTTTAATGTCTAACCAGTTTCATCATATTCATTATGAAATATATTATCATAGCATACCTAATTATTATTATTATAAATATTAATAATCTTCATTGTCAATTTGGTCAAACTTCAAATAGCTTATAACTCAGAAAAAGTCAAAGTGGACACTCTTTGTGGGAGTATTTTCATTGCTTCAAATTGTAGATTGTTTTGGTTTTTTAATTTATAAGTTTTGCTATGCATCTATATATATATACACTATGTCTCAGGGGCAGAGCCAAAGGAGGGGTGCGCAAGGGCCTGGGTCCCCCTGTGCTGCCGTGAGCCCCTAAAGGCACCAGAAAAAAGTTCATTAATTGTATTGCTAATTATAGGGATTAGACTCTCAGGTAAACACGATTAGCTCAAAGCAAATCGGTCAGCAAATTTGTGTTTCGTTTTTTCCTTCACTTGTTGTAACCTTGTGGCACCTTCACTGCGTGTAACTGTATGACACTTGTCTCTCTTCTCTTAATGAAAAGCATGTTTTGCATGTCTTAATAAACAAAGCAAATATCAACCCGGCAGGCTTATGAGGCTATCCATACCAAGTTAGATTGACAGGCGGGGATGTTAATACTTCCACATAGCATTATGGATGTATAAAAATTACTCCCGTTGCAGTTCTTTATCTTTTTTCCAACCATTAGATGATGCATATCCTTAAGATCTGTTGTCTCTTCGTCTTTTTCCTTTTGGACACTTGCCACGAAGAAAAAGGAAATACTTGATTCAAAATTATTGAGAAAAAACATATAATTAACATGTAGCTTCTATTTTTTCGTGTTTTGTATTTAAGATTTCTTATGAGATTATTTTCTACTGAGAGCCCCCTATGGTCAAATCCTAGCTACGCCCCTGCTATGTCTACATATGTTGTAAAATCTATGAATCTAGAAAAGTTAAAATGACCTACATTAGAAGTATGTAAAAAGCAATTGTGAACCGTCGGATCAAATGAGTGAATAGGTGGCCTTTGACGAGATGGTGATGATGGTTCTGTAAAACGTTCAAACTCCGTGATTTCGTTACCATGGTAATGAAATTCGGGCATATAGCCCTAGGTGAATGGGTGGCCTTTTGCACTCATGCTCCGTTTCCACAGCTAGATATGTTATCTGCTAAAAGAATAGATATTATATATCAGCCTCACTCATTATTGCCAGCGATTTTGCTTAGAGAAACAAGACCTCAACTTCCCCAAGGTCCCTTATCTCTCTAATTTTTTTAAGCCGCATGGTCCTTCCTTATTTCCTTCCCCCGTAGTGGCCATTGCAGCCAAGAGCACATGCAGCCATTCAGGCTCATCTTGATTGATGACGCCAGCCCAACGACTCCAATATACAAAGCCAAGAGAGTGGGAGAGCAGGAGAATATTACGCCGTCGTCGTTTGTGCCTCTCCCGTCAGTGACGACTGCCCGGTGACGCCACCGCGGGGTGCGTCAGTGATCGACCTCGTCCTCGTAGACGGACTGGCCGGTGCCGGCGACCGGCGTGCATGGTAGGCCGTGGGCAGCTACACCGCGGGCGGCCAGTCCTCACTTGTTCGGCAGCGCTTGCTGCTGCTGCGCCGAAAGCATCGCCCCGCCGGCATGTCCGACAACCAAAACCTAAAAGAATGTCACTTCAGCACGCGTGCCTCCTGCACGGTGTGTCGGCGTTGAACGGTTCAAGCAGGCAAAAGCTTGTGTGTGTGCTATCACGACTCCAAGAGCAAGGAGTTGCTGGGAGCACGGGTTACGTCACTGTTTACGTCACGTTTTCAAGGCTGCGGAGTGCTCAGCCTCCCTAAAAGGCTAAAACACTAGTTTAGCTTTCCTATTTTTTTTATGTGTGTAGCCACATGAAGCGTGTCATTAATTTGTCAGGTCTCAACAGGAAGCCTGGAGGCCCCATGAAGTACGGTCTTGTTTAGTTGCTAAAAAATTTTAGGCAACATTTACAAAGCTTATTAATTAAAAATACTATACATAGATAAATTATAAAACTAATTATACAGATGTGTGAAAAATCGCGAGACAAATCTATTAAGACAATTAATCTGACATTGGATATTGTTTATTGTAGTATGACATTGTCTAATCATAGCATACTTAATCATATTAGATTTGTCTCACGATATGATTTTACTTGGAGGTCATAAGATACTCCCCCGTCCTGAAATATAAGGCATTCAAGGGTTCTAAATTTGTCCCCAAATATAAGGCATTGTAGAAGTTTTTGGTAAGTACTCAATCAATTCAATTAAAGACTTTCCAAATATTGCATTTGTTAACTAGAAAACTTACCTTTAATTATCATTAGCTAAGGGTATATGTGACATTTTCCCACCTCTTTAATTTGTCTTAAAAATCCTAGAATGCCTTGTATTTTAGGACGGAGGGAGTAGGTTTTATCACTAATCCACATTTGATACTCTTATTAGTGTGTTTACATGATGTGATGGGTGAATAGTAGAAATTTTGGAAACTATACAAGGCCGCCTTGTGGAAATGAAGGAAAGCCGGCATATGCTTAGCGATCTGTCACTGCTATTGCAAAGGAGATGAGATCTTTTAAGATGCGCAATACTATAATGTGGTGGTATGCAATATAATCGGTTTTTGATATAGGTAAAATTATAGTTTACACAAACTATAAGATTTGGAGTTTCCCTTCGTTTCTCTCCCTCTCTCAATTAAGCAAGATTTGATAAGTTTCAACAATGTCATTTTACATATTTCTAATTATACCTCTATACTACCCATAATAATCATGTATACTTTTTTCTTACAATTTAAGATTTTTATTAGTATACAATTATTTTTAACGGTCGGATCCTTTCATACGAGCTATTTTCGAACAGTAGTATAAGGTAGTATTCTATACTTAAAAAAACTCAAGGAAATACTCCTTCAATACATTTTTTTTAAATGTGACATGAATTGTTACGACCATCTTCCTAAGCAGTATCAATTTTGTTAAGGCAAATTAGTATACAATTAGCATAATTGCTTCTAAAAATCTATAAATAAATAAAGTTTGAGTCTAAAAAGTTGCACGCACTTTGCATCTTTGGATGGAGAGATCGAATAGTACCAAACAGTAGTCACGCTTGGTATACGATTCTTGGGAACAAATTATCTCAAAGTATATATGGTGCTTGCTCCTTTTGCTCCAGGTAAAATAAACAATACATTAATTTTTGTAGTTGCGCGCACTTTACATCTTTGTATGGAGAGACAGTAGTAGCCAACAGTGGCACGCTCGGCGTACGATTCTCGGGAGCAAAATGAAACTCTCAAAAGCATCCATGTGCTGTGGGCTCCCCTTTTTATAAATAAATATAAATAAATATAAATATAAATATAAATATAAATATAAATATAACTAAAAGAGTAGAGAACCAAAAAAATATAAATAAAGGGAAAAGTAGATCAAAATATCGCATGATGATGAGCGAGCAGGCTTTTTCTTCTTTCCGAGTCCCAGCTGGGGGTCACAGAACCATTACACTGCGCGCGAGCACATGAAGGAATTATTTCACGCGCGAACCGATCCACACGACACTCCACACCGCACAGTGCGTGTTTCACATGGTCGGTCGGTCGGTCCCGTGCATGCGTCGCCGTACGTGTCGGTGGCTGCTTTTTCGCTGCATCTGCGTAGGAGTAGCAGGCTGCCCCGATCTCTCATTTTCCTCTCGTTTCTTTCACACATTTTTCGTGGCCGGATTTCGGTCTCTCTGGTCGGATAGTCGGTGGGTCGTCGTACGTCGTGCGCGTGGCGGACACGTGGTGGTCACTTCTTGCAGCGGCCGCTGTCGGAGCGTGCGACCGCGGCGTGCCGCGGCGACGGCGCGACGGTGACGGCCGGACGCGCGCCGATCGCGCTCTCCCCGTCGTCGCCTTCGCCCTCCGCGTGATTCCGCTTGGACGGCCGCGGCGGCGACGGAGCGGCGGCGGGCCCCTCGAAGTCCTCCATCCTGAACGACGGCCTCCACGGCGGCTCCGCGGCCCGCAGGCGCTTCCTCGAGCTCGCCGCGCCGCCGCCGCTAGAGGAGGATGATGGGGCCACGTGTGGCGGCAGCAGCAGGCCCCTCAGCGCCCGGATGTTGTCCAGCAGCGCGTAGAACCTCTCCACCTGCTCGTCGTCGTCGTCCTCGACGCCGCCAGCGCTGCTCTCCTCCGCTGCCGTCACGGGCTCGCCATGGGCGGCCGCGTCGTCGGGTGACGGCGTCTTCCGCGCCGGCGATGCCGCGGCGTCATCGTCCTCGGCATCGCCGCGGGCGGGCGGCGTCACCACGGCCCGTGCTGCTGCGGCAGCCATCTCCTCCGTGCGCGCTGCTCTCTTATCCTTCCCGTCCATGGCAGGCGGCTCCGCTAGCAGGCTTACGTAACAGCAGCTAGCTAGCTTTTGGTTCGGAGTTCTTGATGACAATGGCACAATGCCAATGCTGTGGCGCTGTTCGTGTTGCTTGTTGCTGCTGTGGCGGAGGTTGCCGGTTTGGTCCGGGGATCGGCGGCGCCTGGATTTATATCAGCTGCTGGGGGGGGCAAAGGATCAGGAGGGGAAGCAAGCATATGTACGGTGCTGTAGCGAGCAGGGCAAGGAACAAGTTGGGATTGGATTCGGTCACTGCTTAGCCAGGAGTATCGAGCAATGCAAGGATGTTTAGCTACCCTACCCACCCGGGCCAATCGCTAGTTGTAGAAAACGACGGCCAAGCGTGCTAAACAACGTTGACCATTCCCATTCCACACCATTCCACGCCACGGTCTTGGCTTTGTGGCAGCGTGTCCGGCCTGAACAATTAGTTTGCGCCGTAAATCCAGGATAGGCAAGCACGTTCACATGCATTGCATTGCCCGTACGAGCGACCGTATCTTTGCCTTAATTGCACGGGATCATACTGTCATCAGACCGCATTTATTTGGTGACAAGCCGCAGGCCGCAGCAACAAAAATGGAAATCATATCAGGTCCGTTTGCGGCGCGCCAGCGAAGCGCAGATGGCGATCCGCCGATCCGGTCTCTCAAATCAAATTTAACTCGGCTCCATTATTGGCCAGTGGCTTAATTTAGTTTTTAATTTTTTAATTTGTACTTTATTAATTCATCACATCTCCTCTCACACCAGGCACGGCAATGTGTGTTTTTATAACAGCTAATTAAACACCACTGAGTTATCATGCACACGCAATTCCCTCAGTCTCGTTTTCATTGTCGTTAGAATCTGTGCCTCTCTCATTCTCAGTTCCGAGCGACTATCATTGCGCGAGCGAGGGAGCTATCTCGCACAGCAACGGCAGCAGTCATGCATCACCCTGATGACATGACCCTGCCTCTCATCTGTCATCACTACCGGCCATCGATTTTCAATAATTTGTGCCCGCAACGAGCTGTCAATCTATTTTAGTCTTTTTCTCAAGAACGTACAGTAACTTGGTTGCCCTTGATCGGTGGGTGGGGAAACTCCAGGGGCGTGAGTTTGGATAGTGGGGTAAATGGAGCGTGTTTGGATTGCTGGTGACTGGTTTGTTCTGAGAGAAAATTACTGCTAGCCCGTGGCTGATAAAGCGAACCAACAGCTGCATCTTTGCGCGACCGAGGAAGTACTATGCCTCTATCTCGCGCAGCAACGTCAGCATGTCATGCATCACCCTGATGACCCTGCCTCATCTGTCATCTCTACCGGCCAACGATTTTCAATAGTTTGTTACCACAGCCAACGGGGAAACTCCATGTCCCCATCCTGCATCCGCTGTCATGCTCATGCATAGTCTCCGTGACGGCCTCTTACTTATTACCTGGCTGGCTGCTAGGTCGCCGGTGGCGTACGTCAGCCCGGTGACGCGAGCGCCGGCGGCGACAAAGCGGCTGCAGCGCAAAAGCGGGATTCCTCTTGCGCTTTTCGCCATTCGCCCCCACGTACTGTGCTAGCTGGGGTGCTGACGACCCGCCGGTGACGTCGGGGACATGACGCCACCGATGATCGATCAGGGCGAGTGTGTGGGTGTCGGCTTTCCCCTTTCCCTTTCCCTTTCCCTGCTGCTGATCATCAACTAGCTGCAGCAGCCTGTAGAAAGGAGGGGGAAGGCGCGTGCCAGCTGCGGGCCTGCGGGTGTGCTCGACACGACGCCGGCCGGCGAGGGCGGAGTCTCTCCACGACTCGGGCTGGCCGTGGCCGAGCCAGCAGGTGCATGCTTTGCGCCGAAAGCAAGCATCGATCGGACATCAGCGCATGCATATGCATGCCAAAGTGCGACATCACGCGGTAGAACCAATTACCGTCTTTTTTTTCTCCTTTTTAGCCTTTTTTCGAAAGGTTTTCACGAGTAGACCCTTTTTGGAAAGATTTCAAAAAAATGGACCCTGAGCTCGGCGCCGTGGATCATAGCGCCGAGGTTACATGCCTCGGCGCCACAGATCATGGCGCCGAGGTCTTGGGCCTAAAAACAATATCAGTTACCCTACTTTGAAATTCTTTTGTGATGAAATTTGTATGTAAAATGTGGCCAATAACATGCAAAATGGAATCTATGAACTTTGTTTAACATCTTACAACATTTGTGGATAAAAACTAAGCGAGTTTACATATTTAAAATGACATTCCAAAATTGAAAGTATTGCTGCCGGCATTTACTCATGCGCTGAAAAATTCTAAGTGCTGAGAACCCTTAAAACATTAACAGGCATGCAACTTTGAAATTCTATTCTGCAAAAGTTTTCATATATACATTGAAAGAATTTGGATCCCAAATGTAGTATGATGTTTAATAAACATTTTGTGTATGTTGTTGACCATGAAAACATAAAAATTTCTTCACCGAAGAATTTCAAAGTAGGGTAACTGATATTTTTTCAGGCCCAAGGCCTCGGCGCCATGATCTGTGGCGCCGAGGCATGTAAGCTCGGCGCCATGATCCACGGCGCCGAGCTCAGGGTCCATTTTTTGAAATCTTTCCAAAAAGGGTCCTTGTGAAAATCTTTCGCAAAAAGGGCTAAAAAGTGAAAAAGTCGGAACCAATTACTGCAGATCGTGGCAAACCCAAAGCCGGTGGGGTTAGCGTTGGAGTGAAGTGACGGGCAAGGACGACGGCAGTGCAAGGGAGAGAATCATGTTGTGACTATTTAGTAGAGCTCCAGCTTTGAAGAAATAGCTTCAAAGTTGCAGATCCGATCCACACAGCTCCATAGTGGATCTGAGATCTCGAAAAGTGTTTAAGTACACTTCAGATTTTCCACCATCTCTATGACATCTAGGTCCAGCATGTCAGGAAAATATAAAAGAAAAAAATACATTTTCTCTCTTCTACCTATCGCAGAGAGGCAGGGTCGTCGCCGGCGGTCGGGCAGATGCAACATCACCGTGGTAGGGGAAGAGCGATGGAATGGAAAAAGAACGAACTAATCATTTTCCACTTACCAATGGTAGTGGTGGGTAATTTACCCCAACTCCAAGAAATTTCGATTTGGTGAAGCACCCCTGGGGTACTCCACAAAAATCCATGGATCTGAGGACAATCATAAGCCGTGTTTGGATGGTAGATGTTAGTGTTAGTGTTAGTGGTAGTTTTTAACACCTCCAAATTAACACATAAAAAACTAACACCTTGGATGTTTGGATGGAGGTGTTAGTTTGCATTTAAAGTAACTTTTCCAATCATTTCAAAAAGTAGAGGGAGAGAGAAAATGGGTGGGGTCCACCAAACTAACACCAATTACCACCTCTTGGAGGTGCTAGTTTTTTGGGGTGTTAGTTCCAACTAACACCAAACTAACACATGTGTTTGGCTTCAAAGTGTTAGTTTGCTACAAACTAACACTAACACCTCCATCCAAACATGACCATAATCAAGCAAGGGAGGAAAATGGACAAGCATTCGTCGGTCGGTGCTCCAAGACTTGCATGAACGACTTGGCACGTTTCATTATTCCATATCCCCCCTCAGCCCCTTGGTAAGGTGCGAGTGTGCGACTGCTCCTCTCAGGAACAGGTCAACAGCGGGCTAGTGCCGAAGACACGTTTTACTAGCTAGCCGAAGAAGACACGTTTTACTAGCTTCGTGCACAATATAACTCCACGTTTGCAACGCAGCAAACGTGCCACAAGTATCTGTGACGACATCAAAACCGACGTAGATGGATGCCGTAAGCTTTTGCGAACGAGTTCACTTTTTCTAGAGGCCGAAGTTTGATTTAGGACCCAAACTTCAGATACGGATCGGACTACCACAGTATCGCTAGTTGAAGTTTTGTTTAGCTCCACACTTTAGCACCCTCCGATCCTTCTATATCTAACCAAATTATAGGTTAGTAGCAAAGTAACCGTACATTACTACAGTATAAAATACTAATATTATTTTATAAATTTATTATTTTTATCTATTGTATTATATTTTCTTACATTTAACATACATTTGCTATGAATTTAATATTATTTTTATTAACACATTTCTTTCTACTCAAATACTCATTATTTTTTTCTATTTAGGCAAGATGAATAGGATAAAATAACAAGTACGAATACAATAAAACGCGGCTGTATCTCCAACAGTAATATGTAATCCAAGTTAGTATTAAGAGGGTGGTCGAAAGCCCGACGGCTGCAGTGACGACAGCGCGAGGAGCTCCGTGTCTCAATCTAAAAAAATGTACACCTTTTCTACAGGTTGAACTCCTAACACATGTCCTTTTCTTTTGAGCTCATAAATGTTGTAAAAAACTAGAGTTTATGTTTTGTATGCACATATCACTACGTGAAAACCTCGTATAGGTCACGTAACATTTGTAACGGACCCTAAACACCTGTTACATGGACCCACATATGCAACGATTGTTGTTTGGCGTCCATTACCCATAAGCGCGGCAGGCTCAACCCTGACCTCGCCACCACAATGCCCGTTACCAATGAGGACTTCTGGCAACGGACTTCTTAAACACCCGTTACATGAATTCTTTTTAACGGACATTAAAATGTGTCTGTCACGAAAGTTAAACCTATCGGTAACGGGTTCTTAAAATCCGTTATCGATCACTTTCGTATTGGAGACGCGTGTTTGTTAAAACGCGTTTACTTTGATGGTGGCCCAATTGGAGACGCTTGTTTGGAGTCAACATCTCCTTTGTTTTCTCACATCAGAAACTCTTCCACTCGCACGCCTATCTCCATGTGTAGCTCCTCCCGGCGACACACCAAATCGGTGAGGCCCTGTTGTTGTCGCCGTCTTCGCTCGACCGTGGGCAAGAGGAAGAAGTGGAGGGAGAGGTCGCAACTGCTCCGATTAGGTGGAGGAGCTCAGAGACTGGACGGAGATGCGTAATGTGACCATCCCTGCGCGCGGTGCCGTCTGTCCGGCGACGTCGACGACCCAATCGCCCTAAGAACCCTAGCCGCCCTCTTTTTCAAAAAAAAAAAGAAAAACTATATTACACGAATGATACATCTTAACTATACTACTTAAAATATTATTTCCACATTTATGGAATTATTATTCTACCCTTGTTAAAAAATAAAATAACTATGAAAATATAATTATTGTCATGTCCTAATTCCCACATTTGTGGAGGAAATTGGAGGATTTTTTTCCTTTAAGGCCCACTCGTCATAGAGAGATAGATGAATTTTTTTTCTCCATCTGATTTCCTCTACTTTCCTCCTATCTTTGTGGCCCTCGGATCGGCCACTCTCGGTCGGCATGAGCCGCTCAATTTTTCCAAGTATAAAAATTTTGTTTTTTTAATAACGCCTGGTACTAGTTATAGCAGTGACTTAAATCTGGTTACGACTAGCAAGCGAACCCGAAACCATGGATGGAATCATTAGATTGATTTAAATACAAAAAAAGTAAAAAATTAAAGTTACAAAAGGAGTCTCGGGATTAAAGCTAAATCTAGCGTGATTCGAGACCACCTCATTTTACTAGGTTAGGTATCCGGTCAACACGAGTCACCCCTGCGCTGCGACGCGGCGCCGCAGCTTCCTTTCATCCGCGACATCGTCTTCCTCGTGGTCGTCGTCGGCGGCTCTCGCCCTGGCCACGGCATGCCGCCTCGCGCCGACGGCGCCACTGCTGGTGCCCTTTCTCTTCACGGCGCACCCCGTGTCACCCGTGACCAGCTGACTGACCTCCTCCTCGAAGTCCTCCATCCGGAACGCCGGCCTCCACGGCGCCTCCGCCTCCCGCGCCCGCTTCCTCCCCCGGTCGGCGGCCGGCGGCAACTGGCTCTCCTCGGCGCTGTACAGGCCCCTCAGGGCCCGGATGTTGGCGAGCAGCGCGTAGAACCTCTCCACCTGCTCGTCGTCGTCCTCCTCCCGGCCGCCGCAGCTCTGCGCAGCTGGAAAAGGCGCCGGGCGGTGGTGCTCCACCGGCGTCACGGACGCCCGGGTCGTCGCGCCGTCTCCGTCGACGGCGGCGTTCCGCGGAGCCTTCTTCCCTTCTCCAGCTGCGTCTCCCATCGCTGGTGCCCGGTGGGTGAAATTATGAAGGAAATCCTGGGTAAGCTTGGAAGCAAGCGTGGTGGGTGAAATTACGAAGGAAATGGGACGGGAGTGTGTGTGTGTGGAAAGCTCCACGGGGTTGGTGCGGTTGGCGACTGGCGCGACTGGCGGGTGGTTAAATAGGGACACTAGTGCTCTAATACTTCTCGTGAAGTGTTAAGACACGAATTTAACTAGAACATGTAAAATCAGCGAATTAATTAAATCAGGTGTGGTAAATTTCGTTTTGGTAGGATGGGCTTTGACCAGCCGCTAGTACTACTTGAAAAAAATGGAGCAATTAGTAAAGGCAAGTCCCAACCGAAACGTGCCTTCAAATTTTAGGCAGATACTAGTGGCTCTTGCAAACATGCATCACCATGACGTACGTACGATCAGTGCAGCTATTTGACAAGGACAAATAAAGAAAAAAAACTGACTGATACAATTAACCTATTTTCAATTGGCATATACCCATATCCTTTTTTCAAGAAGAATGCATTTTGTGTTGCATTAGCAGAGCCTAAAATACTAGTCCATCTCTTACTAATTTGCCTTGACCAGTGTAGCATTTTAGAAAACATTTCCTCTGCTTTCGCATGCATACAAGCACCATCACGCATATCACACAACCAAAGTTCATATTAGTGTATAATGAGATAAAGCAAAGCGAAAATACTCCTGGATATTTTTACCCCCTGTTCCTGTGGTTGGTAGGATCTTTGTTTTAAACTTTCAATGTGTGAAAATCCGTGATTCACTTGAGTCTTGTTAAGAAATGATTGTATTGATTGATGATTAGGGGGTGGACCCCACTATTTATACATAATGAAGGGGTGCAGAGGCATCCTTTCAGGGGAGTCGCGTCCGTACGGTAGAGACACCCCCACACAGTGAAGGGTTGCCCCTTCCCTAATTACACTGACTAATGACTATGTTAATTACATGATTAAGCTAATGATCATCGCTAATATTTCTCAACACTCCCCCTTGATCAATAGCTCCATTAGATCTTGATGTAACTTGACTTCAATCTTCCATGGATATTATCTTGTAAAACTCTTCCAAAAACCCTATGGGAAAATCATGAGGAGAAACCAATCTATGTGTATATGCCACTAAAACTCCTTTAAAACCCAGTGGGAAAATATTAGGAGAAAATGATATAGCATTATTGTCTTTGTTAGATATTTGTATGAGAAAACCTTTGGTAAGGAAAAACTCATATATTAGAATAATGATCTGAGGATCATGTTTGAACATCCTTCTCCAAAACCTAATAGGAAAATATGAGAAAGGATTTATATCTTCTTAAAAACTCTTAGAGAAAACAGAAGATATGACATAGAATATGTCTTGTATATCACCCTAAAAACCTTAATGGAAAAATTAGGTGATATGGTCTTGTATTGTTATTGCCTCATTAAAACCTTTTTATGAGAAATCTTGTGAGGAAAACTCATACAGGAAAAAAAGTACACTAATCAGATGATTATTTATATAGGTTATATCAAAGAGAGTCTCCCCCTGATTCTTGCAAGTCTTTGAGTTGTCTCATACCAATTCCAAAAACATATTTCTGGAATAATGATGTTGGTAATGATTTTGTGAATAAATCTGCAAGATTATCACAAGATTTAGTTTGCAAGATTTCTATCTCTCCTACCTTTTGTAGTTGGTGAGGAAAGAATAATTTAGGAGCCATATGTTTTGTAAGATTACTCTTTATATAACTTTGCTCTCATTTGTGCAATACAAGCAACATTATCTTCATACATTATGGTAGGGTTCATGATTGAACTTATACCACATGATCGTTGTATGTGCTTTATCATTCTGCGAAGCCACACACATTCACGTGATGCTTCAAATAATGCAATTATTTCAGAATGGTTTGTGGATGTGGCTATTAGAGTCTGTTTTCATGACTTCCATGAAATAGTCGTTCCACCATGTAAGAACACAAAGCCTGTCTGAGATCTGGCTTCATGGGGATCAGATAAATAGCCAGCATCTGTGTATCCAATTAATGATTTATCTTGGTTAATTTTGTAAAATACTCCAAGATCCATTGTGCCAATGAGATATCTGAAGATATTCTTAACTCCCGCCCAATGGCGTTGTGTTGGAGCAGTACGTATCTAGCTAGCAAGTTTACCGCAAATGCAATATCGGGCCTAGTACAATTTGCGATATACATCAACGCCCCAATGGCACCGAGATATGGAACTTCGGTCCCAATACTTCTTCATTTTCACCTTTAGGTCTGAATTGATCTTTATCAATTTCAAGAGAGCGGACGACCATAGGTGTTTTAGATGGATATGATTTATCCATGTTGAATTTCTGTAGAATCTTTTGGATATAAGCAGACTGGTGTACTAGAATCCCTGTTGGGAGATGCTCAAGCTGTAAACCCAAGCAAAATTTGGTTTTACCCAAATCCTTCATTTCAAATTCCGTCTTAAGATGGTTGCGTGTTTCATCTATATCTCGTTGAGTTCCAATGATATTAAGGTCATCAACATATACAGATATGATACAGAATCCAGTTGAGGATTTCTTGATGAATACACATGGGCAATCATCATTATTGGAAAAACCCTTCTGAAGAAGGAATTCCTTTAGTCGGTTGTACCTCATTCTTCCCTACTGTTTTAAGCCGTATAATGACTTTTGAAGTTTTACACAATACATGTTGCGTGAATGATTCTTGTTCGGGATATCAATTCCTTCCGGAACTTTCATGTATATATCCGAATCTAGTGACCCATATAGATATGCTGTCACTACGTCCATGAGATGCATGGATAGACCCTTTGGTGCTGCCAATGATATTAGATATCGGAATGTTATACCACTCATAACTGGAGAATATGTTTCATCGAAATCGATGCCGGGTTTCTGCGTGAACCCTTGTGCTACAAGCCTCGCTTTGTATCTCACCACCTCGTTGTTTTCATTCCTTTTACGGATGAAAATCCATTTTGATCCCACAGGAAAAATATGACGAGGAGTAGGTATCACTGCGGAGAATACCTCTCGTTTCTTGAGCGAGTCTAATTCTGCCTTGATTGCTTCCTTCCATTTGACCCAGTCGGAGCGCTTGATGCACTCTGCCATGGACTTAGGTTCTGGATCAATGCGAAGTTCATTTGCAATCTTAGTGGCAAAGTAAATGTCGACATTTGTAGTCTTTCTATTGTATGATTCTCCAGAATCAATATAATTAATGGAAATTTCTTGTACCCCTTGTGACTCATCATGATTTCCCACAACGATAGAGTCTGGGCCTTCCGATGCCCTAGCATTTATATTATTTTGTGCACTTGTGCTAGGCATGTGATGTATCTGTTGAACATCCATATCATTTTGATTTATAATATCCAATTGGTGTCCGTCAACTTGATGTTGATCCGCATTTATTGTTGTGGAAGTGACCTTCCTAGTTTTCCCGGAGGCTTTTGTATAGCCTTATCCTTCGTTGCGTACCTCTCCCCCTCTTATTTTGATTTGGGAGTTCTTGAGTAGGAATCTCTACTCTTTCTGGTACATTTGCAGCAGGATTATGTGATTTTGTGACACCCTTATAATCAGTAAATGCTTCTGGCAGATTATTTGCAATGTTTTGCAAATTGATAATTTTCTGAACTTCACGTTCAGATTCTATAGTACGTGGATCATAGGACTGGATACCTGTGGTATTCCAATTTATTTCCTGGCATTCTGTTTGGTACTTGTCTCTCCCTAATGCCGGGAAATTGTCCTCATCGAAGATGCAATCAGCATACCGGGCAGTAAATAAATGCCCTCTAAGGGGTTCAAGGTACTTAATGATTGACGGTGATTTGTACCCTACATATATTCCCAATTTTCGATGGGGGCCCATTGATGTATGCTGCGGTGGTGATATCGGTACGTATACAGCGCAACCGAATTTTCGCAGATGGGAAATACTTGGTTGATTTCCACGTACTAACTGCAACGGGGAAACCGTGTTGTATGCGTAGGTCTAATTTGAATCAAATCGGCGGCGTGTAATACCGCATGACCCCAACATGATGTTGGTAGTTTGCAATTCTCGTAGTAATGGTCTAGCAATTAACTTTATTCTCTTGATAAGAGATTCGGCTAATCCATTTTGTGTATGTACATATGGAACGGAGTGTTCCACATTTATGCCTAGAGCCATACAATAGTCACTGAAGGCATGCGAAGTAAATTCAGCGGCATTGTCCATCCTGATGGTTTTGATAGCATATTCAGGATGATGTGCTCTTAACTTGATAATTTGAGCAATAAACCTTGCAAAAGCATGGTTTCTTGTAGATAATAAACATACATGGGACCATCTAGTAGATGCATCAATAAGTACCGTGAAGTACCTAAATGGTCCTGTTGATGGATGTATAGGACCACAAATATCTCCTTGAATGCGTTCAAGAAATTGTAGTGGTTCGACCTTTATTTTAAGATAAGAGGGTCTTAATATTAATTTTCCCGTGTGGCACATGCGGTGCACACTAAGTCTGATGGCTTGGGAAATTTTGAAGTGTTTAATTTGTGACCAATTGAATTGCCGATAATTTTTCTCATCATCCCTATGCCGGGATGACCAAGGCGATCATGCCAAATCTTGAAGACATCAAGATTTTGAAAAATTACCTTGTATGCAACATGTTGTACGGGTTTGATGTATGTGTAATACAATCCTGATGATAGAGAAGGAATTTTCTCAAGCAGTCGCTTGTTATATCCGTCATGTTTAGTGATGAATAGATATTCATCTTTGTTGTCACTATTTGTTTCTACATGGAAACCATTGCAATGGATGTCTTTGTAACTCAATAAGGTACGAGTTGAATCGAGATACAAGAGTGCATCCTCAATTGCTATTTGAGTACCCATAGGGAGAACTATTGTGGCTCGTCCTGAACCAACAATTATAGCATCGCGCCCCGCGATGGTTGTGACATTTCCTTTACTCTTTTTGGGAGTTTGGAAATATTTAAGTTCTCTGAGTATGGTGTTAGTTGTGCAACTATCCACCAAACAATGTTCTTCCTCCATTTGGATTGTTCCCGTAGGATAATCTAGAATGAGTAAATAAATTATAAGTTTTGAACTCATAGATTATACAATACATACTTTATTCAATAATATTATAAGTAGCATATGTCTTACAATATTATGTGACAACAATTATTACAACACAATTATTACATAAATATGGCTATAGAACGAAGTTCTTGTCGGGGAGCATAAATCTAAGACATGTCTCCGAACACGTCATTGGATGGTCCATCCACAAGCATGTTGTCGGTATCGTCGATGCTATCGATCATCATGTCGTCTGTGCCGAAGAATTCGTCCAACTGCATTGGATCTTTCTCCTTGTTGTGTTCCGCGGGAACATCCTTGGAGCAACCGGCATCCGGAGTGTGAGTAGTGAAGTGTGCTTCAAACTTGTCCCCATGAACTTGCTTTCCAGCGTGCTTTTGGTAGAGATCAACCAAATGCTTAGCAGTGTGGCACTTTCGAGTTGTGTGATTGTGACAACCACACCTCTGACAAGCTTGAGAGTTGTCACGAGCATTGTTTTTCTTGAAAGTGTTTTTGTTGTTGCTAGAACCCTTGCCTTTCTTAAAATTCCGCTTCTTCCATTTTCCCTTGAAATTCCTTTTGAATTTCTTGCCACTGAACTTTTTATTATTATTATTCTGAGCATTGAAATGTACTTCCGGCGGAGGTGCTGCACCCACAGGGCGCATTTGATGATTCTTTGTTAAGAGCTCATCATGCTTTTCTGCTTTGAGTAAATCATATATTAAGTCAGAATATTTAGTATACTTGTGGCGACGGTATTGCTGTTGCAATATCCTGTTAGCAGGAAGAAATGTAGATAGAGTCTTTTCTATCATGTCTGCATCATCCAAAGGTTGATTGCAAAATCGGAGCTTGGAACAAATCTTGTGGACAGCAGAATTGTATTCTGCAACCGATTTGAAATCCATGAGACGGAGTATGGACCACTCCCGTCTTGCTTCGGGCAGAATTACGCCTTGTTGTTGATTGTAGCGTTCTTTGAGAGAGTCCCAAAGTTTCTTAGGATCATCTTCCATCATGTATTCTGCTTTGAGGTCATGGTGGAGATGGTGTCGTAGAAAATGCAAGGCCGCAAACTTTTTTGTCTCTCGGGATAGGATTTTGTGGATCGAGTTCATTAATTGTATTAATGCAATCTTTGGTCGTTAGCACAATCTTGACATCCATAGCCCAGGTTAGATAATTACTACCATCGGCAGCAAGTTCAGTGAAGTCTTTATTGATTAATTTAGCCATTTTCCTACATGAAAGAACCATGTATAGGATTAATTTACTGATTTAAATTTGTGTTGTAAAAATAGGCAAAATATATATATATATGTAAGATGATTCTTACAAAATTAAGGTATATGAATTTTTTTAATTCCTGTAGGAATAAATTTGACTTGATAGTCATTTATATAAAATTTTGGATATACACTTTGAAGGTAATCATCATAAAGATGTAGACCTCACAATGATGAGCAAAAGCTGCCTAAAAACGCGGATCTCAGGGCAAATAAGCTCTTAGTAAGAACTTATCGCAGCCAGCGTCTAGGTCACATCACCTTGTGTTATTCCAAATTATATGTATAAACCTTAATTTTAATTTTGCTTGATATTCTACATGATGTAGAGAATTGAATTTTAAACCATGCAAAAATAATTATTGCATAAGAATTGTTCTAATACTTAGAAATGATCTGCGGATCATAAACATGAATAATTACTGCGGTAAAGATAATATTTAAATTACACAAGTACATATACCGGATGGTACAAATACTATTGTTTGTCACAACATAAAATTACATAACAATTCGAGGTCTAAAACATAAATATACAACACTAATTAAGTCTGAATATATAAAGGATAAAAGCCTGAGGGCTAAATTTAAATTTAGGGGGGTTTTCTGGACTTTTTGAAAGTTGAGGGGGGGTTTTCTGAACTTTCGGGAAATGAAAAGGCCTTGCGGCCTGAGGGCCGCCGGCCTCCGCTTGTGGGCCGGCCGACCTGCTTACGGCCCGCCGGGGCCTTGATGGCCCCGCCCGGCCCGGGCGGCGCCGGCGTATAAAAGAGGCGGAGAGGGGGCGGTTAGGGTTTACCCCTAACCCGCGGTCGCCCCCATCCGGAACCCGATGCGGGGCACTTGGTGCCCGGGAGGACGCGCGGTGTTGCGGCGCGGCGGCGGCCGGCCGGCCGGCCGGCGGTGACCCCCCACTGCCAGTGCTCGATGCGGCCGGCCTCCTGCTCTCCCCCCCGTCCCTTCTTCCAGCCTCCCTGGTAACCGCCGCCGCCGCTGGTTGATGCTGCAGCGCCGCCGCTGGCTGGTGCTGTTGCCAGTGAAGACTGGCCGGTTGGAACGCCACAAATGCAGATCCATGTCCCTTTGTTGCTCCTCCGTCGTTCCCCCTCTTTCTTCCTTCGGTTCTGTGTCCCGCCGACCCCTGTGTGTGCCGGCTTGCGCCGCCAGCCGCCGGCCGATGGCCGGCCGTCAGTGGTTGAAGGAGGGGAGCCCCAGCACGGCTGGACTCCATGTGCCGCGCCGGATGCCGGGCGGCGGTCGGCGCCCCCCATCCCGGCGGCCGTAGAGGGATGGAGTGGCTGCGGCCGCCTCCGGGTTCGCCGGCGATGAGGAGGACGGCGGAGCGCCGCTGTAGGCCGCCGTTGCCCCGGCCATGATGCTAGGGAATGCGGCAGTCGAAGGTCCAGTGAGTCCGAGTGACATGGTGGCGGCCGTGAAGGAGGAGATGGCCGCCGGTCCCGGCCCGAGGGGCCAAATCCGGCGTTGCCGGCCGCCCGCGCGGTATGTTTAGATCGGGGAAGACCCCCAACACCTTCCTCTTGTGTTGCAGGGCGACGGATGCGGACGACGAGGCGGCGGCGAGGAGGCTCCTCCGGGAGGTGTCGGCGTCGGAAGAAGCTGTGCCGCCGGTGATGGGCTGCGGGAGGCAAGTCCAGCGGTGTACGGCGGCGTGGAGGAGCGGTTGGTGCTGGCGGCTGGCGAAGCACGGCGTGGTGGAGGGAACCTTGGTCCACGGCGGCCTCGACCTCCACGTCGACCACGGCGACGGCCATGGTGTGCACCGCGGGTACAGAAGAAACAACGGCCTTGATTTGTTTTGATGGGGATGACTAGATAGGTAGCAAATGCAGTTTCTACTAGTCTAAATGGGGATTCTGGATCCATTTTGCTAACCTTGGATGAACTCCGGCGTGATTTGCCGGCGGTGAGGGCCTTCTGGCCGTTCTGTGCGTGCGTGCGTGAGTTTGCTCAGGGGAGCGTGCTGATAACGTGTTAAGAAATGATTGTATTGATTGATGATTAGGGGGGTGGACCCCACTATTTATACATAATGAAGGGGTGCAGAGGCATCCTTCCAGGGGAGTCGCGTCCGTACGGTAGAGACACCCCCACACAGTGAAGGGTTGCCCCTTCCCTAATTACACTGACTAATGACTATGTTAATTACATGATTAAGCTAATGATCATCGCTAATATTTCTCAACAAGTCTCTCACTCCGTACAACATGTGTTAGTAAATTCATTAATATCAGCTCAGCCATACGGATGTTGATCTCTGCCGCAGAAACAATAATTAGGCCGGGGGTGGGGGGTCAACATTGCCAAATACTTACAGTCAAGTCTTATGCACTTAGCACAGTCAGAGATGCAGCCCGCGAAAAAAATACCAAATACTCTAACAATCCCAAATTAGTATTGGTTTTTTTAGAATAAATTAGTATTGGTTTTGACTTAAAGCATATAATTTTTACCGTGTATTTGGACAGAACATATATGTAGGAGTAGGTGCATACTGACAAAAAGGAATGTAGGTGCATACCAAACGGAGAGCTCAATATCACTTTCTGCATACAAATTGTTACATGAGAGAGAGACCGATAACACCACCCGCGGTAATACTGCCGAAGGAGAATTTTCTTTCAGGAGACATTCTATGCTTTTCGAAAGCACGAAAAGAGTTTGCCCAAGGAGAGAGACTACGAACTTTCCTCATTTTGTTTTCACCTCTTTTCTCCTCTCCTCTCGCTAGCTGAGTTACAGTGTGTGTGCAAGAGGACAAATTTGGTTGCTGCGTCAAGTAATTAATAATCAATTAACCGGCGTCAAAATCACGCGCGCCGACGCAACGGTGTCCGCGTCATCCCCGCCGGTCTCTACCCTATGGTCGCCGCGCGGCAAGGAAACGACGGCGACCCCTCCCAATTACCAGCGCGGAGGTCTCGCGCTTAATTACTACGGCAGGCGACGGCGACGCGCGGACGGGGACGGACGAGACGACGAAATTAGACGGAGCTGTGTTAGGGAGCCACCGCGTGTATATTATATATATATACGTAGCGTAGCGTAGTTGCTGCGATGGCGTCACGGCGGTGGCGTCAGCGCGATGGTGTCACGGCGCACGCGCGCTCCGCGGCCGGCGGAGCCGAGGCCACGCCGTGCCGTGCGCCCCGGCCGCGGGTCGCCGTCGGCCGTCGCCTTTGAGTTGAGCCGCGCGCAGGCCCGGAGCAAGTGGCCGTACGGCGGCGCCCGTGAGGCGACAAGGCGACCGGTGGCCGGTGGGGCTGGTGGCCGGAGCTGCCCGCGACGTGCTCCGTCGCTTGCTTCCTGCTGCCTCCTCCTCCAGTCCTCCTCTCGTGGGCTCGTGGGCGGTGTCCTGTTCCTGTGCGTGAGTCACGGTCGCACGGGCGGCACCAAGGACGGACGGTGCGACGCGGCAAAGCACGTCCTGGGGGGGCCTTGCTCGCTGCGCTGGGGATTCGGCTCGCTCCGTCGCTAGTCCTCTTATGAAAATGAAAACCGACCCATCGGGGTCCCCCCAGCCTTACTCCTATTCTATTTGTGTGAACGCGCCGGACCAAGAGCTGAAATTGAAATGGTCTTTTTCCCACTACCTGCTACAGTACGTCAGTTCACGTTCAGCCAGTGTCCGTGAATTCTGACGCGCTAGAATAATGAAGGCAATAATATTCAGGGGGGTGGTCGATCGGAGCTGGGATTGGCGATTGGATTGTAGCGCTGGTCCTGGTTAAAATGTCCCCAGTACTCCTGTCGAGTAACACTGTACCAGTTCATACCAAGGCCCCGTTTGGTTCCCGTAAGTAGGGTGACTTAAAGTGCAAAAAGTGTAAAATAAGTCACCAGTGAAACCAAAAAACCCTGACTTAAAGTGCTCCAACTTATAAGTTGCATAAGTAGCTCCACCCCTACTTAAAGTGACTTATTTCCACTTTTCCCTCTACCACCCTGTGTGGAGCCCACTGACTTATAAGTCACTGCAACCAAACAGAACCGACTTAAAGTGGCGTGACTTATAAGTCGGGTGACTTATAAGTCACCCTACTTATGGGAACCAAACGGGGCCTAAGCAAAGGACCTCTCCTGTCGAGTGTGTTTAGAGCTCGTACCATTGGAGATGCCATCAGCAAAGGATTGACGCTGACTCAACATTTCCCAATAAATTTTGCCTTCTGGTAGGGACTTAGGTCTTGCAAAGGTTTTTTTTACTTGTCACAATGGATGTTTGGACACATGTATGAAGTATTAAATGTAAATGAAAAAATAACTAATTGCGACAATTTTGTGAGACTATTTTTGAAGCCTAATTAATTCATGATTTGACAATATCATGCTACAGTAAAATGTATTAATGATCAATTAATTAAATTTAATAAATCTGTCTCATAATTTCCATGTGAGTTCTGTAATTAATTTTGTATTAGTATTTGAATACCCTTTTGATACCTCGTGAAACATCCGATGTGACACCGCAAAATTTGTCACCCTTGAATCTAAACACGACTAGTAGTTGTGGTCGGATTTTCAAAAAAAAAAGATAAAATTGCAAGTTTATTCTCCAGCGGTAGGTTGGGCTGTATCCATCATCCGGTCAAAAATGGCAAAAGTGACCTAAAAATCAACCCAAATTAAATTAAAGCCCACAAGTGCTTTCCGTTGGCATCGCTCCCATGTTTGTTTATCTTTGGCATTTCTGGTTTTTGACTCCAACTGGTTGCATTGGGCGGTCCACCGACGCTGTATTGAAGCTTATTGTCCAAAAAAAAACTCATAATTGTTAACCATGAAAAGCATAAAAGTAAGCATCCTGAACCCACTGTGGCTCATCGTCTTTGATTCAAACCAAAACCAGAAGCTCAAATGGCCGCCCGGGCGGTCAATTGTCATAGAGCTAACACCCCATTGACTCATGAGTCATGAGGCAATTTCAGAATATTTTTTTTTTGATGCGAATAGTTAGAGTCATATCGCTGAAAGTATCGCGGCACTACGTGAGCATCTGCTACTGTTCACGAATAGGAGCTCGGCACGTGTCTTTATTGCCAAGCTGCGTACACTACCCGCGACACGACAAGAAAAGTTGAACAAAACATATACCATGTGAGCATACTGAAATGTGTCGTATAATCCCATCAAAGGAGAACATGGTATCACAAAATTGGCTAGATGACACAAAGAGATTTAGGATCATCTCCCAATAGTTTCATGTAAAACAATTCAAAAAACATGCTACCTAAGATGTCACCAAATTATACTTTCCAAACATCAAAACTGTTAGACTAAATTATTAGCCCCTTTACCACCCCTATGCGTGTGAAAGGTTGTGTGGTCGAGATCATCGGACCGGCAGTCTAGCGAACAAGCTAAATATATTTGCAATTGCCATAAAAATAGTATTTCAACTGATTTGGTTTGGAAATTCCATGAATATTTCATTTGAAAATGACGGTCATGTTTGCTATTGGGGATTTTTCTCTTTTTTGTCTTTGTTTTTTCTTGCAATGTTTGCAATATTCTTTAGCGATGCACAAAAGAATAATGGTAGCCGCACTTACTCTTTTTTTTATGTAACAACAACAATTGATGAGTTGTTTCATTGTTATAGCACGGGAAAATACCAAATTATGTCCATGTGAGGTCATAACCAGACAACAAAAGGAAATAAGTCACGAAAAACAACACCGTGCAGATTAAATTGATGCATCAACACATGCCAAACTCAACTCAACTTAAATGACGCAAACCAAGTTGAGTACGCTACACGCATTGCGATCACAAAAAGTTGAACAAAACATATACTATGTGAGAACAGTGAGGTGTGTCGTATGATCCATCAAAGGAGAACATGGTGTCATAAAATTCGCTAGATGACACAAAGAGGTTTAGGATCGTCTCCTAATAGCTTCGTGTAATAAAGTTCAGGAAACATGCTACCTAAGATGTCACCCCTAGGCATGTGAAAGGTTGTGTGATCGAGATCATCTGACTGGAAGACTAGCGAACGAGCTACTAGGTATATTTGCAATTGTCATAAAAATAATATATTCCAACTGATTTGGTTTAGAAATTCTATGAATATTTATTTTGAAAATGACGGTCATGTTTGCTGTTGGAATTACTCCGTTTTTGGGTCTTTGTTTTTTCTTGCGATGTTAACAATGTTGCTGTTACATAAAAAAGAGTAAGTGCGACTACTGTGTTCCCTTCGTGACTAGCGTGTTCTAGCCAAAAATAAATAAATATATATATATATATATATATATATATATATGTCAATGTGAGGTCAGACAGCAAAAGAAAAATAAAAAGAAAAAAGTCACGAAAAACAACACCACATACGTTAAATTGAAGCATCAACACATGCCAAACTGAACTTCAACTTAAATGACCCAAACAAAACAAGGCTGCTACTGTGCGGCTGTGCCCGTGCGTGACACTAAAATCTTATATACTATTATTAAGGACCCGGCTATATTACAGCAGGCTGTAATTTGGTCCCCGCGCAGCCTGTCCTGTTTTGGAAAGTAAAGTATTTATTAAATCCTCCTTCCCTTTTCTTTTTTTCTTCCGCTTCCTTGTTTCCTTGGTCGGAATAGCTACAGGCGGAAAATGCACGCGAAAAAACATCTGCAAGCTCGCTCCACGTCCACCCGACTTCACATCAACCAATATTTGCAGGCAAAAAAATCCCTCATGGCTTTGATTCCCTGGGTCGGTATGTTGCAGTGACCGAAAAATCACACAGGGTGCACTAGGCAGCAGAAAAAAGAGAAAAAATATGGCGGAGAAAATTTGCATCTACAAAAGGATTTAGATAACAGCGACGAGCAATTTTCGGCATCAAGTGATAGATACGCATATTCGCATATGTTCTTGTAGCAAAGAAAAGATTACCAACATATTGGCAGATTCACATTCTGCTTGGTGATATTACCAACAGTTAATTGCGTCATCGTCGAGTTCTTACTTCACTTTGCCACGTAGATCAACCCTGTTTGGTAATCCGAAAATTCCGGACACGATCGTTGCCACCGAGATTTTGCTCCTTCCGGGTAGCACAAGCTGTTTCAGGATCAAAGCATTCCCACAAATACCCACTTCGCAAAGTCTCCAGGTATCTTGTGGCATGCAATCTTAAGCAGCCCACCGAATTTGACATCTTCAACTACCTTGCATTGGTCAGTAGGTGTTGGTACAGCTTGACAAGCCTAGAAGGTGATGCTCTGTTTCTCAGTCCCTAAAGAAAAGAAAAAAGATGGCAGAAACAAGGAGAACTAATAGTAGCTACATAAATTACTAAATAAAAAGATTAATAATTAGTAAGAAGTAGTTTTGTGGAAAATGGGATTCCAAATATACTGAAATGGAGTTATAAACAGATTGTGTGACCACTAAAGTATTATATTGACATCAGCATGCAGAATCACATGAAAACAAATCAAACTGGAGATGCTAATTATAACTCTACTCTATCAACAATGTCACAAAAAAATGTGCCTAGACATGCAGCAAAGTAATAGATGTACCCATTGAATTATTTTTTGCAATCAACTAAACTGGCGCCTAAATACTGTTGATTCGAGTACTCAAGAATGCTAAGTTGTAGTTCAATGACAAGTAGTCGAAAAAATCACCTAACTCCACCGAATGGATTGAATTTTTTTGCAATCAGCTAAATTGGCGCCTAAATTATGCTAATTTGAGTACTCAAAGAATGCTATGTTGTAGTTCAATGACAAGCAGCAGAAAAAATCCACCTAACTCCACTAAATGGATGGAGTTGCTTTTTGGAATCAGCTAAACTGGAGGTCAAATGGTGCTACTTTGAGTACTCAAGAATGCAAAGTTGTAGTTCAATGACAAACAACAGAAAAAAGATCACCTAACTCCACTAGATGTACCTAGCCAGTCTAGAAATTTTAAATACACAACAATATTTTGCAATGCTTACGTTCAACTAATTAATTGTCAGTGGGCACAAAAAATGAGTTCATGCTAACTGTTTATGTGAGGTTACCGAAGAAGTGTGGATTAAATAATTTTTAGGTAGGCAGATCATATCACACAACATGTTCTTGGAAAAAGGGAGGCACATTTGATTTTTCTATGGTACTTCTATCTCAAATTAATGAACACACACGTACTGACATTGATGGCCAAAGCTAGTATATTATTGGTCAATAAAGGTAGAAAACTAAAGCATCACGAAAGATCACTTGCAAATTTACTTTTTAACAACCCATCCAAACCATTCACGATGAAGACCAGAACCCACTAAATTAGATTTGCTAGGCATTCATAATCAAAAGGTCACAAATTATTATCCTTCATAAATGCATTTTAATACCAAAATCTTTTATGAAAAAAGAAAGGATATACCACATTTGTCCTTGGTGGGCCTCCGACATCCTACTTATGTTGTTTAGGCATTGTGTGAGATTTCTTGATCACCGGCTTGCAATGAATTGTTATGAAGAGTCCCACCAACCGGAACTTTTTGCAAAGAAAAAAGGGAAAAAAGATGGTCAAGTTTGCAGTTGAGTTGTTTTTTTAGCAAGGCTTCTAATTTGAGTACTCAAGAATGCTAAGTTTGTACTTGAATGACAAGCATCAGAAAAAATATCACCTAACTCCACTAAATGGATTGGATTTTTTCCAATCAGCTAAACTAGCATCTAAAATGGTGCTAATTTAAGTACTCATGAATGCTAAGTTGTAGTTTAGTGACAAGCGGCAGAAAAAATAGCTCCTAACTCCATTAATGAATTGAGTTATTTTTTTGCAATCAGCTAAGTTGGTGCTTAAATGGTGCTAATTTGAGTACTTAAGAGTGCTAAGTTGTAGTTCAATGACAAGTAGCAAAAAAAATATCCACCTAACTCCACTAAATGGATGGAGTTGCTTTTTGGAATCAGCTAAATTGGCGCCTAGATTGTGCTAATTTGAGTACTCAATAATGCTAAGTTGTAGTTCAATGACAAGCAGTGGAAAAAAAGACATATTGTAGTTTATTCATGCCAAAGCCTTCAGCGGCCATATTCAAAACTATTGAAGTATAAAATGTAGCAGCAGAAATAAGTACATGTATCTTGCTTACTTCACAAATATGTGCATGTAGGAACTTTTTAAACATATATTATATTTCTATTTTTGGTTGATTGAGTTGCTTTTTGCAACAAGCTAATATGGTGGGTAAAATGCTTATATTTGAGTAATAGAAAATGCTAAGTTGTTGTATAAGAAAGATGGTGGGCGTACCTCACAATTTGGGTAAAATGCTTATAATTTGAGTAACAGCTTGACAAGTCTAGAAGATGATGTCCTATTTCTCAGACCCTAAAGAAAACAGAGGAAACAAGGAGAACTAGTATTAGCTAAATTAATTACTAATTAATTAGGAGAACTAGTAAACAACGGTTGTACTAAAATGGGATTATAAACATACTAAGAAATGGAGGTAACAACTGATTATGTGATCCTAAGATGCCATTTTGGTATAAAAATATCTACCTATAGAAGATCATTATAACTCACTGTATTAACAATGTCACAAAACCTTGAACATGGCATGACGGCAGTACATGGGAGGCTTGATTTAATTTGAAAAAAAAAGAAAATAAATAAATGGAAACATGACTGATCATCGAGCAGCAATGTTAGAAACTAAACCTAATGAATGGAGCACCAAAAGCTGTCATACAAAAAAAGCATTACAGATGATGCCACAAATAAGGGCAAAAAAATCACAGTTTATGTAACTTATGACTGCTATCCTGGCCCTGTGAACTGTCATTAAAATAATTTCTAGAGTAAAAATTTATAGTTCATCAATGGCCTACCGATTGCTTGAAGTGTTGGTGGTACTGATTGAAGGTCGATGAACTTTAATGCATTTATGCAAGTGCTCTTCATTGCTGTCACACAAATACGACATGGCCCTTGATTACTAACGGAAACAAAGTCTGCAAATTAAGTAGCCAATGCAAGTTCAACGGCATACTCCTAAAATTAGAAACAAAGAAGTTTGCATAATAGATTGTCTGAAGCATGACAGAGAACCTTGTGGATGTTGGAGAGTTCCCGTAACACAAAGCATAATTGAAATGAAAGAGATAACCAGAGATAGGGAGCTTTGCCATGTATCTTGCATCTCAAAGCAGACCATGAAGCTAGAGGCTTATAGCTTCAATGCTCTCCACTGGTCCTTGATTACTGACGGAAACAAAATCTGCAAATTAAGTGGCCAATGTAAATTCAAGGGCATACTCCTAAAATTTGAAACAAAGAAAATTGCATAATAGATTGTCTGAACATAACATGGATCCTTGCAGACGCTGAAGAGTTCATACAACAGAAACCATAATGGAAATGAAAGAGATATTGCATCTCAGATAGCTTGGTCATCTATATTTTGCATCTCAGAGAGCTTTGCAAAGATACATGGCGAAACTACCTTCCTCAATCACTGGATCTGATGTATACAAGGATGAATCACACAAGGAACACGAGAAAATGAGTGGGAAGGGAGGAGACGCACGCCCCTGGGCTAGGGAGGAAGAAGGGGAAAACTAGGAGGATCTGAGGAGGCCTCACCTTGCCGGCGCAGTGGCTGTAGGGGAGCTGCTACCGCCAGGGCGCTTCCTCGCCGAGAGGAGGGCCTCGTCGCCGGGGGACGTCGCCGCGCGCCCCTCGCCGCGCGCGCGCGCCGCCTCCGCCGGTGAAACCCTAGGCGGCGAGAGAGATTATGGGTCGGGTGAGGGATGAGAGGAGGAGGATCCGAGGAGGCCTCACCTTGCGGCGGGGAGCCGCCGCCGCCGAGTGCTTCCTCACCTGGAGGGAGGGGGCTGCCGCCGAGGGACGCCGCTGGCGCGCCCCTTGCCGCTGCGAGCGTAGCATCCCGCCGGCGAGACCCTAGTGCCACAGAGAGGAAAAAATGAAATGAGAGAGGGTGCTGGACTGTCGTGTGAGTTTAGTGTGCGTGGCCCACCATTTGACCCAGCCGCTCCAAAACACTAGTTTCCGAGCGGCTGTGCGGTTGAATAAAATTACAGTGGGCTGGGAACAAGTCATTGGGTATTATTAATTGTACATGACAGAGTTAATGGCGACACATGATCGATACATGTTCTCTAAAACACAATTAACAACAACATCATCATCATAAACACGAAATCTGTGCAGTTGGACTATCTACTGCCTGGACCGTCAACTACCAACACACCCGCGCGGCGCGCCTTGTGCTGCGGCCGGCGGCGACCTTTTGCCTCGACGACCTCGCCGTTCTCCTGCTCCGCGGCGCCGTCCGTTGTCGCCGCCGCCGGCGGCCGCCCCGCACAGCAGCTGCTCTCCCTCTTCGCCACCTTCACGTCGCAGCACGGCGCGTCAGACTGGACCTCCTCGAGCTCGAAGTCCTCCATCCTGAACGCCGGCCGCCACGGCGGCTCGGCCTCCCGCGCACGCTTCCTCCCCGACGCCGGCGCCGTGGCCGTGGCGCCGGTGCAGACCATGCCCCTCATGGCCCGGATGTTTTCCAGCAGCGCGTAGAACCTCTCCACCTGCGCGTCGTCGTCCTCGCCGCCGCGGGAGGTGTTCGTCTTCATCATGCCGGCCGCCGCGCCGCTGGGCGAGGACGGCTCCACCTCCACCGCCTGCTGCGCGGCTGACGGGAGCGCGTCATCGGCGGCAGCCGGCGGGGCCTTCTTGCTGAGTGGCGTCGCATCCATCGCGCTGGCTCGAGAATTATTGTGCGCGAGAGGCCGAGGGGAAGGGGAAGGAATGGCAGAGTGGAGAAGGACGTCGAGAGCGGACGCTTGTTAAATAGTAGAGGGGCAGGCAGGGGCCGCCGTTCCGAGGTTGATTTTTTTCCCCTTAGTAAAAGCTGATTAATTAAACGTGTCTCATGCTCACAAGTCACAACTTGACCATTCCGGCTTTGTAGTCTTTTGTTTTTGTTTCAGATTTAAATTAGTCTTTAGTAATAGTTTTTGAATTATTTTCACTTGAAGTGTGGATATATCGAACTCTTACTGTCTCGCACGGTCACACCTCTCACACACACCTGCGTCACGCCCAGAAGTAAGACTTGGTCCATCAGTGAAGGCATACACTCATTCTTTCCAAATTATAAGTTGCTTTAGATGTTTTAGACAAGTTTTGTTATGGTAGTACGTTTAAAGTACCTAAAATTACCTTATGCTATAATTTTTTCACCAGCTAATATAATGGTAAATTACCAAAATAAATAAATACCACTATTTTAGTGTTTGGTCTCACCAAATTGATACTTTCTTTAGGTAATTTTGGTACTTCGATCTTTATATTTCGCCGGATGGACAGTTGTCATTAATTTTAAGCACTCTAAAATTTGTTATATATAGTACATATATAGGGACATAGTTTGTATGCACATAGAAAAATCAAAATGACGTGCCACTTGAAAATTGAAATTGACAAAGCAATACTTTTGGTAAGATGAGCTCTTTAATAGTAGATTTAAATTATCCTTTTCTGTTACTACAGGTATTAATTGCTAATCTACAAATGCCTTAAAGAAATTTGAATATGCTAAACATGACAACAATATGACTAATGGTTGATAAATATACTAAAAGCTTGAATTCTCCTTAAGAAATAGAAAGAGCCTTAAACTAAAAGGAAGGACCACATTTTATCAAAAAACTAAGCTAGACGAGTGAACTAAGGTCAGTCTTCATGAAGAGTGTTATATGAGTGTCATAAGCATTAAATATCATGCCGCAACAACAATTCTATGAATAGAGAATATGAGAGTGTCATTGAATGAGACAGAAGTGTCATCTCCATTACACTTTGCTGGTGCAATTCTCAAGTTTCCGATCTCGGTAATTGTGTGATCACACTTCACACTGAGACTGACCTAACTAAGCTCAATTATGTAACACCGACAAAATATGATAACACGCATGACATACAACCTAAGAATTTGAATCCAAGGGCGTATGTATGATTTTGATCCTTTGCAAACTTGTCACCTTACCTCGCGAATCACGATCCAATGTGAAATCTAGTAACGAGGTCACATTGGTCCTGATGACGTAGTTAGTACTTCTTCGTCGCAGTAGGGTTTATAAAATCTTCTTGAGTTGACATGGGCTTGGTCAAAATATACACACATTGAGCGTCTTCTCTACCTTAAACCAAGACTGGCACAACGGTCTTCCAAGAACAGCAGTACGCCGCCGGAGAAATGCGTTTACTTTCTACTTGGACGCCAGAGGTCGCCTTTGTTTACCAAAGATCCAAGGCTCTACTGTGTGGTCTGACGAAACTACCCTTCCGCCAGCCTGCCCACGCGACGGTCACCCCACGGGTCGGTGTCGGGGGGCAGAGTGGGCAGAGCACCACGAAATCCGTCAAGTCCCGACGTGCGCAGTGGTTGCTCGACGGGTGGTGGGTTCGCGCCGGTCCTCGTCGCGGGTGACGTCAGGGCCGTGACGCCATGGTCGCCAGCGGAGGTGCTGTCACGGGGCTCACGGCACCCGGAACCGGAAGGCACGGGTCCCTCGCCGACGAATAATATTCGGGTCACTGGAAGTCCATTTACTCTGTTGTTACTTTACATTTTTAATATTTTATATGAACATTTTTAACTATTTCAGCAAGATTCTTTGCTTATCGTGCACTCCTTCAACTACTATCTTCATTTAAAAATTCATCCCTTACCTTTCTAAGGACTAAAATATGAGGCAATATGAGTTCTACATATTTAAATGTAAGGAAATAAAAAATCTAGGTATTAAAATATTATTGTAAAATCCTCACAAAAAATATTATTATACAAAATAAAAGGGACCAAAATGAGAAAAGCAAACCTTATCTCTTTCGGACGAACTCTCCCGGGCTCTCGGCCTTCCAATCTCTCTCTTTCTCCCGTTCTCTCTCGCAGCTCTCCCATGTACCCTGCCCCGCCGCTGTCCTCCACCTCCCTCTCTGATGCGCCTCTTCTCCCCGCCGCTCCTCTCACCACGCGGACCCAAGCCCGGCACGCCTCTATCCCTCTCCTCTCTACTCCCCAGTGCAGCGCCTCCTTGCCCTTCTCCTTGTTGGTGGAGATCGGGCCCGAAGGGTGGACGCCGACACAACAGCCCCATGAGCTCTCTCTCTCTCTCCCTCAGCTTGCTACCACGAAGGGTGCTACTTGTACTTGCGCTAAGAAGGAAGATGCAGAAACTTAATAACACGAAATGGAAACAAGGGAAAACTTAGCAGACCGAAGACCGAAAGAACTGTTGTCGCCTTCGGTCCTCTCTTCTCATTACAGTGTGTCTGTTTCATTACAAGGGGTTCACTATTTATAGGAGACCCATGGGTATAGTCATTTGCCTCAATTACACCTTTTCCGTTCCTGACAAACGGCTTTAAGCACTTTACAAGGGTATAACAGTAAGTCCCCGCGTCGTACAGGCCTCCAGCGTGTCTTCGTACGGCCGAAACGCCTTTACACGCGGCACCCCTTGTCTCTGCCTTGCACGGAGCCCTCTTTACACGTCGGCGGCGCCCACGTGTCCCGAGATCGCCGCGCCTTCAGCGCCGAAGTGCGATCCCGCCTTGGACGTATCGCGCCTCTCCGGGCGTCTTGCCCGTGCCGCTGCTGGTCCCGGACGCGACGTTCCCGGCCGGCGCAACGCGCTCCTGGTTCTCTCGAACCTTCATCACCGGAGTACAACCATCCGTGCCTTCGGCACCGAAGGCTGGCACAGCCATGTGGGACCATCCTTGCACAACAATCCTCACATAACATGAGCAGTGTTAGCGTTTCTGTTAAACCCGTACCGCGAAGGTTTCTTCGCGAGACCGAAGCCGTACGCGGACCGAAAATCGTCAGCCTGGCCGGACGTGGGCGAGGCTTCCGAAGGCCAACTTCCCCAACAGTAGCCCCTCGTCAGTGAGGGCCGTCCTGAACTCAAGATGGGCCGAACTTACAATGAACCTTTGTCGGGGTGAAGAATGGGCTTCGGAACTCCCCCGGACGGCCCACGCTGACGCGGATCCTGGAAAAAGACGTGCATTGCCCCTTGAAAACTTTACCGTTGCGAGGAGTTGTCACTGGGTAAAACGGTAAATTCGATCATCATCGGCGCAATTATCGGGGCTCATTACTATAAAAAGGGGGCCCGCCCTTTTGGGTTGCCCCACACCGCGGCCGCAACTTAAAGCTACGACGCTCGAGAGCTCCGAAGGTCTACTGTAAGACTTCCTCCAACCCCCGCTGCTTCCGTTTTCACTCTGTGCTTAGGTAGCACTCATGGCGCCGAAGCGGAGACGCGATGCTGTCGCGAGGGAGATTGCGAAGACGTACACGTTCGGCCGGAGCCAAATCGACAAGACCGACGTGGAGTCGCTGGTGAAGAACCGCATGGTCGGGGCCGGCCGAGCCCCTGGCCGGGAAACTGTACCGCGGCCACGGGACAATGAAGTTGTCATCTTCCACGACTTGTTGTATGCGGGGCTTCGTTTTCCTCTACACCCCGCCGTTGTCGACATACTACGGTATTTCGACATCTACTTACACCAACTCACCCCCAATGCCATCCTACGGCTGTCGGTGTACATGTGGATATGCCGAACGACGAAGATCAACCCGTCCGCCGAAGGATTCGCTTCGGCGCATCAAGTGCACCACCAACGGCGGACAGTCTTCGAGGAGGAGGGGGACTAGTCTGTGGAGAAGGACTGCCAGTTCGGCTGTCTGAACTTTTCGTATAAGTCCGGCGTGGTGAGCCCAGTGACCGCATATCGGAATAAGTGGCCTTCAGATTGGCAGCAGCACTGGTTCTACTACACCGTGAACCCTCCTTCTTCCGGAGGGTCTCACCCGCTGGCCACGAAGGAGCTCCCGCCCCTCCACGAGTCCTATGCCAAGAACCCGTCGTGCCCCGAAGGCGACGAATTTGTAATAATGCTTCGCCGGTTCGCGCGCAAGTACGGTACCCGCAACATCGTGGAGGAGTACCGCAGCATCCCTGTGTGCCCATTGGTGGACGGCTGGGCCGTGGCCGACGACGAGTGGGCGGACGATATCGGGGGTATCCCCTGCCCCGACTGGACGAAGGTTTTTGGCTTCACGGCCGAACGTAAGTTATTTTGCGTCTTTCGGAGGATTTTTTCCTTAGCTACATCCCGGGTGAATAAACTGCTGACCGCTTGAGATTATTTGCCCGCAATGCTGAGGAACAGAAAAGTGGAAGCTCACGGGGACTTCATCCTCGGCCCCGTCTCGCCGAAGGAGTATAAGGACACCGTCGCAGAGCTGAACGGGTCTCGGACAAACCGAGTGTTCGAGTTCTTCAAGATTAATCCTCCTGAACGCGTCGGTTTCGCCAAGCATCGCGAGGCAGCCGAGAAGAAAGCCGCGGCGCTTGCGGCCACCGAAGCGGACGCTGAGGAGACGACAACGTCACCGCGCGCCGCTCCGCAGAAAACCAGCAAAAGGGGCGCCCCTGCCGCGGCCACTGCTGCCGCCGAAGGGAAGGCCCGGAAAAAGCCTGGCAGGCGCCCGGCGGACTCGCCCCCATCACCCAAGAGGACCCGCGTCGTCGATGTTGAGACAGGCCTCGTCGCGGATGTGATCGCCGTCGTGCCACTGCGTTCGGCTGCGCCTTTGGCAATAGCCGGGAGGGAGACCACTGGGTCGCTGCTTGTCCCCCTCAGCCCGCAAGAGAAAGACAGCGATGACGACAGCGATGTTCGCATCGTGTCCTCTGTTGGTGACGCTCCGCGCAAGCCGAGCCACGTCGCCCTCGGCGCCGAAGCCCCGCGCGACAAGGACGATTCCAGCTCCACCTCCACCAGCTCGTCCGACACGTCCTCCGGTGGTACTGAGCAATCTGCCTCCCCTTCGGCCCCCGCTACCGAGAAGGATGATGTCGCCGCCGAAGCGGAGGAAGGAGAGGACGAGGAGCTCGAAAGCAGCAGCTACTGGGTGACGCCTGAGGAGCCCCGTGCCGCCGCTGTCCGTCTCCAAGTTCCCGCCGAAGCCAAGCTGATTGGCGGGAAGACGATCCGTTTCCTGGGCCGCAGCTGAGCTCACGACTAGCCCTGGGCAAAAAGAACCGGGAACCGAGAACCGAACCGAAAGAACCGGGAACCGGAACCGAAAGAACCGGAACCGAAAAATTCGGTTCCTGTTCGGTTCCTGATTCTTGGGAACCGAACTACCCCGGTTCTTTCGGTTCGGTTCTCGGGTACCCGAAGAACCGAGGAAGTAGCACATCTACACATATAGCCCAGCAAAAACCCAATAAGATAGGATGCCAAAAGTCCAAAACCCTAGCACCCCCACTCCAACGGTCAACGGTCAGTGGCTCAGTGGTGTGTCGACCACACCACACCACTGCGCAATGGTCCAATATCACAATGGCTACATCAATTGCATCCTGCAGTGTAAGTGTGCTACTCATCTGTGAATGATAATACACCGATTTGGATGTGGGGATTTTTAGACTAATTTTATGCTCCATTTGTTTGAACTGTCTTGTTGATTGGATTTAAATGTAGCCGAAATGCTGCTAAAATTTCCTATTGATTGGATTGTTTTCTGCATTTTGAAAAATTCGGTTCCTTCGGTTAGAACCGGAACCGGAACCGAAAGAACCGGAACCGAAATTCGTCGGTTCCTGCTTTGGAAAAGAACCGATCGGTTCCTAAAATTTGGGAACCGAAATTTCATAGGAACCGAAGAACCGACCCGATCGGTTCGGGTAGAACCGAACGCCCAGGCCTAGTCACGACGGCGTGCGGGGATTTTTCCCTAAAGGCCTTCATCGCATCCCGATGCCTCGCCCGAAGGCTGGAGCAGGAGAGCAAGGAGTCGAAGGAGAGATCAGTTGCCGCCGTCTCCTCGCTTGAAAACCGTGTGGCGGAGCTGGAGGGGCGATTGGCTGCGGAACAAGAACGCACCCAGAGGCTGCAGCAAGAGAAAGAAGATGCGGCGAAGTCCTCCGAAGCCGTCCTTAAAACGTTGCGCCACGACATGGAGACTCTGAGCAGCGCCAAGGAGGACTTGCACGCTCAGCTTGCCGACAAGGAGGCCGAGTTGGCCGAAGCGCAGAAAGAGGCGAGCGAGCTGAGCAGGACGCTGGAGCGGTACCGGGCAGATCATATTCGGAGCGCGGAGGCCCTTCGCAACGACATTTTGCAGCTGCTGGACCAATGCAACCTTAGCGCGCCGCCTATCCCATTCCCTCGGTGCACCGTCGAGTCATATTATGAATGGGTGAATGCCTGCTTCGACCTCATCTCCACGAACACGAAGATCTTCGGAGAGCTCAGGGCCATGGTGGGGGTTCGCACGCTAGCATATTCCGTGTGCTCGCTGGTGCCTTCAGATCGTCCGTCGTCGGAGAAGACGATCAGCAAGAGTGACCTTCGTCGGCTTACCAAGGATAACTTCGAATGGCCCACCGACGCGGATCTCGACGTTGGACAGCTCCCGGTGCTTCCCAAAAATCTTGCCAAAAATTTCACGAACACCTTCTTCGCCCAGCGCGGGTATCGCCTCACTTTGGACGAATCCGCTCGTCTTAGTGCTCAGGTACACCGAAGCTACCTCTGCCCTTCGTTTAAGGTTGCATTAGTGGTATATTCTCACGCCTATTTTGACACGTTGCCCCCGCTGTTTTGCAGATAAGGCCTCGGCTGCAAGAGCGTGTTTATGATCGCATCCGGGTTCGGTTTGGCGGCACTCCACCCTTGCCCCAGTTCATGACGGAGGGGGACTGGATCGCTATGCCCGGCGTTCCACTTATCACCGCTGGGGGTCCCGAAGCTGCAGCAAGAGAGGAGGGTGAGGCCACCAGCGTTCCCGACGACGAAGCTGGCGCCGCCGAGGACACGACGGCTCCGACTACTGAAGAAGGGCACGCGGGGGGCGCATCGGAACCTGCAACTGAGGGCGAGCGTGCCGAAGCTGCCGACGGGACTGCCCCTCCCGCATCCGCTGCCCTTGAAGCTGCTCCTGTTCCTGAAGTGGAGCTCGCGCCTGCCCAAGGCGACATCGTTGCGGCCGCTGCCACCGTGGAGGAAGACTCTGTGGCAGACGCTTCGGAGGCGGCACACGTTGCGGAGCTTGAGGCCGCACTGCTGGCTGCCAACTCTCCTGGTGGCGAGGTACCTGTGGAGCCTGCGGTCGACGCAGCCGTCGCGTCCGTCGAGGCCCCTGAAGCAAGTGCAGTGTTGAATGAAACCCCCATCGTCGCCGAAGGAGCCGAGGTCTGAAGCGCGCCAGGCTTGGCCTTGTAAACGAACGAAACGCGCTCCTTTTGGGGTCATGATTTTTTGTAAAGTAAACTAATGTAAGGTATCTCTGCGCAGGTTCCTTCGGTGGTTCCTGCGTAGAGGGCCGAAGGTGCGAGCAGTTCATCTCTGCTCTTAAACTCTCTTTTTGTCGCCCCAAATGTTTGGACGAAGTTTAGCATTCGCCACCCCGATGTCTCGTACTCCGAGTTTTTGTCGTATCGCGCGGAGCGCTACCGTCTTCACAATGAAGCCGCTAAACGTTTCTTTGCGGATTTTTCGAAGGATCCCGCGCGTTGGGACGCCATTCTTAGTGTGACAACCCGCCCAGGAAAATACCGTACTATCACCTAAGACCGATCCACTTTGGTCATTAAGCAATAGTAAAGTATCATCCTGTCGTTAGTTGCCGGGTTAACGCCCGGTAAATCACTTGGACATCGAACAGAGGATCGACACATGCATTAAAACTCACGCGAAGGCGATTCCAGAGTACAACACGAGTTAACATAATTTATTACAAACCATTGTTCATGACATGGAGTAAAGTTTCAGAGTTCGAAAATACAGCGGAAATAAAATAAACTAGCGCAACAGTAGACATCACAGGAGGCCATCCGTGATGTCATCACTTGTCGTCACCCTTCCGGTCAACAACACCTGCAATCAACAATTTTAAAGCAAGGCTGAGTATACTAAAACTCAGCAAGACTTAACCGTCGGGTGACGACTACATCACCAAACTCTAGACATGAAAGGCTTTTGGCCGGTGGAGTTTCTTTTGCTGGAAAGCTACTAAGAGTAGATCCTTACTTTCAATCTTTTAGCACAAGTTCTAGTTGATTACCATTTCTAAGTGTGCCAACTAATTCAATCAAGAATTGGACAAGCAATTAATTCATCCAACCATATTCCTCGAGTTCCATCATTATGGGATATCATGGCCAGTTGATTAAGCAGTCTCGGATAACGGTGAGAGGCCGACAATCGATTGATTTAAACCTTGCAAGGTAAACCCAAACACACGGTAGGCTGCCCCCGCAAGGACAACTTTCCCGGTGCCGTTCCCGTCGATCTTCGGCTCGGGAGCGGAACCTACATTCCTTGGTACAAGGTTTTACCGGATCGCTCCCACACGAACGTCCGGACTCACGCAGTACCACCTCGTTGCAAGCGGGGGGGACACAAGTGCCCCGGGTGTAGTAGGGAAAGGTTCCCTTACCGCGTCAATCGGGTACTAGGCTTACCGGTCCCATACCCGCATATGTTTAGTACGTTCAAAAGCTTAGCCCACGAAAGCCACCGGACCGAGCCCAAATCCCATGCTCTTACCACATGAGCAATCCCTTTAAGGATCTTATGATTCCTATCTAGGAACCTAATCTCGCGAGTGACGAACATCACTCGACTTCTATCGATCCTATAGCATAGCAGCTATCGACCTAGCATACTAGTGATAGAGCATAGGTACCTAGGGATCATGCATCTAGGGTTTCAAATCAACTCCTGAAACGTAAATGCACAATCGTAGCAAACATAATTGCATAAATTTCGAAAACAGGGTTAATGATCCGGGGCTTGCCTTCGATGGCAAGGTTGGCCTTGGGCCCTTCTGGACTTGGTCCAGGTCTTGCTCTACAACGACGTGGTGCACGTCTCCGTCAGCTCCTTCGTCTCCTCCGACCGGCACACGCGTACAGCTACCGTTCGGGAGATCTATACGAGGATGCAAGTGCAAGATTTAATTGACGATTTTAATTTAATTAATCACAAACAATAAATTACAACCATATGGTGCATTAGTTGGACACATTCACCTAGATAAGAATACATTTAGCATACTCTTCCAAAAAGGAACAATATGCAATTCTTTATTAAACATTTGAATAAAGGTTGTTATTATACTTATCATTTTATGTGAAAGCTTCCTTTCCTTTTTATCTTCTCCAATAAAGTGTAACTAATCTTTTTATTTAAGAATTAATTTCTTATTAGTGATGATAATTAATTATCTTTTAATTGTATTACATAATACTTTTCAAAAAGGAAAAAGAATTAATTAGGGATTTTTCTTTATTTAATTTCCCTTTAATATTAAAAAGGGCTTTTAAGCTTTTTATTAAGCAATTAAATTACCAAAAATTAAAGTGGTGTTCCTTAAGCCTACTAGCACCTATACTGGTCCATTGGACCCACATGCAAGTGTTGGATGCTAGGGAAATAAATATTTTTGAAAATAACAAAGACTAGCTAGTGATTCCATTTTAAATGCACATAAAAATAATTAGGCCTCAAAATGATCCAAACTTTCTTGTGCATGCTCTCTGGTCCTAAATAAGTCTAAAAAGCCAGCATGTTCACATGGAATCTCTACTGAACTTGGTTTATTAATTTGCAAAGGAAAACATGCATAAATCAAGAATAATTATTTCTGCTAATCCAAAAATCATGATTAATTCACAAGATGTGCATTTTGGTACTAAAAGACATTGTGCACAAGTTGGGGTCAAAAACAATAACATATTTAACAAGAAAAATTACTTATGCAGATCTGCCTGAAATAGAAAAACATTTTTATAAAAAGATTTACATTATAACCTTGTGCAATTTTTGGCTCAGGAGCTATTCATGACCTAACACACAACATATCTAAAATTAGCTACAGAGGATTTATAGTTTTTGAGTTATTGCAGATCTAGGGTTTTCACATTTGTATTTTTCATGCAAAAACTAAAAGGAATTAGCTCAGGCTAGAATAACAAAAGTTGTAGTATAATTCACCAGGAATCCAACAAAATTGGTCTTGCAGTTTTCTGAATTTTCTGTGATTTTCTAAGCAATTTACAAAAAACAGCAAAACAGTTTTTACTATTGGAGTTTCTTTTTGCAGCAAGGCCCCTGGAATTAACTTCTCCTTTGCAATGTCACCCCTGGCCATGGAGGGCGGCGGCGCCGGCCCAAATTCCGGCGTGCCCGTGGGGGATTCGGCCGGGAAAGGGGAGGGGGAGGGTTAGGGGTTCACCACGCACCGGTTTGATGGCTTGGTCGGGGGTGGAGGCACCGCCGGAGATGGCGTGCGGCGGCGGCGGCGGCGGCACCGGCCCGCCGTGCCTCTGCTCCGGCGAGCTCCGGCGGCGGGGAAAAGGAAGGGACGGCGTGGGGAGCTCGAGCGAGTGTAAGGGAAAGGGCTAGGGGCGCTAGTTGGTCGTGTGACGGCGCTTGAGAGGGGCGGCCGACGACCACGGCGTGCTCAGCGGCGGCACGGCGTGCGCGAGCGGGAGGTCACGGCAGGCAGCAGCTTTTGTAGCCGGTGCGGCCCTCGACTGTGCGTTTAAGTGAGCGCCCGTCATTACTCCTCGTACGGCGACTTGCCTTGGCCAGAGTGCGCGCAGGGAACGGCGTCGGACCGGGCAATTCGATGTGGTACGGGGGCGTGATGCGCGACGCGGTATTCGAGGCGTTCGGGGCGCGGGCGGCCTCGGGACCGGGGCGGTCTCGGGCGTAGGGCCGGCGGCCGGCGGCCGGCCGCATGGCGCGCGCGCGGGCGCGGCGCGCGCGCGGCCGGCGCGCTCGGCCGGGCGCGGCGCGGCGCGGCCGGCGCGCCAGGAGCGCGCGGGGGCGGCCGTAACGTGTCGACGTGGCGGTGTTCGACGGCGTTTTACTCAAAATTTCGAATAGAAGTGCACAGGTGCGGTCAACGGGGAAAGTTGTAGATCTAACTACCCTCTACAACTTTCGTAAAGGCCGTCTAGTGATTTTCTCAACGGATTTTGCAGGAACGTCGTGCCAACATTGAATGTCGGCATGTTCTGGAAAACAAGAACATCTGTCTTGCAAGGGGTTTTTCACAATTTTCCACCCAAAATTTGAAATGCCAATCTACATGAAAGTTGTGTCCCTCAACAAGATGGACAGCTTTCATAAAGGTAGATTTTGAAGTGTTTAGGTGAATTTTGGAGAACACGGCAAAAGTTCCGGACGACATTCGCCGACGTCAACGGTTAAGCGGGGTTTGACCGTGTCTTTGACCACGGGTTGACCACGGGTGTGTGTAGGCTCAGTCAAGGGGTTCATTAGGGTTCAATGGCGAGGTTTTCGGGTGACGGCCCAGGTTGACCTAGGTTTGACCGGTGTTTGACCGGGGTTTGACCGGTTGACCTGGTCATTAGCGTTAATGACGTTAATTAGAAAACTGGGTAGAGCAGCAGCTGCTCGCCCTTGTGAGGAGCCGTGAGGATTGGCGGCTTCGACAGGAAGTCCTTGAGCTGGGCAAGGGCTTGGTCCGCCTCTGCAGTCCACACGAACTTCTCGTGGTGCTTGAGTAGTTTGAAGAAGGGGAGACCCCGTTCTCCTAGCCTCGAGATGAATCTGTTCAACGCCGCCATGCACCCCGTCAGCTTCTGGACGTCTTTGATGCTCGTGGGAGCTTTCATGCTGGTGATGGCGGAGATCTTCTCGGGGTTGGCTTCAATGCCGCGCCGGGTCGATGATGAAGCCGAGTAGCTTGCCCGAAGGGACGCCGAAGACGCACTTGTTCGGGTTGAGCTTCCGGCGGTACTCGCGCGGCGATGCGAAGGTCTCTTCAAGGTCGTCGATGAGGGTACCGGAGTCCCCGGTTTTGACAACCACGTCATCCACGTAGGCCTCGACGTTCTTGTTGAGTTGCCGCTTGAAGCGAGCCTGGATAGCCCGTTGATAGGTGGCGCCGGCGTTCTTCGGCCGAATGACATGGTCGTGTAGCAGAGCGCGCCAAACGGGGTGATGAACGCGGTCTTCTCCGGTCCTCTTCCTTGATTGCGATCCGGTGGTACCCGCAGTAGCGATCGAGGAAGCAGAAAGGAGTCGCGGCCCGCCGTGGAGTCGATGACTTGATCAATCCGCGGCAACCCGAACCGGTCCTTGGGGGCGGTGCTTGTTGAGGTCGGTGTAGTCGACGCACATCCTCCACTCGTTCGAGTTCTTCTTGCGGACGAGGACGGGGTTGGCGAGCCACTCGGGATGGAAGACTTCTCCGATGAAGCCACTGCGAGTAGCTTGGCGAGCTCCTTCTTGATGGCGTCCCGTCTGTCGTCGGCAAAACGTCGGAGGTGTTGTCGCTTGGGGGTGGCCTTTGGGTCGACGTTGAGGCAGTGCTCAATCAGCTCCCTGGGCACTCCTGGCATGTCCGCTGGTTTCCACGCGAAGATGTCGCGGTTAGCTCGAAGGAAGCTGATGAGCGCGTCTTCCTATTTGGGGTCGAGGCCGGCCCCGATGGTAGTAGTCTTGCTAGGGTCGCCTGTTCCAAGGTCGATCGTCCTGACGAGTACCTCCTCAGGTGGCTGAGGCTTGTTGGCGCTGTCAGACTTCTCTGGGATGTCGAGTTCGCTTGTGGCAAGCTTCTTCGACGCAGCGTAGACCTCCATCATCGGGTTGGGTACTTGGTTTGTTGAAGCGATCACCACGGCCTCTGTATCGCAGTCGTGAGAGATCTTCAAGTCTCCCCGGAGGGAGAGTACACCGGCCGGGCTTGGCATCTTGAGCACCAAGTAGGTGTAGTGGGGCACCGCCATGAACTTGGCGATGGCCGTCCGTCGAGGATGGCATGGTAGGAAGTCTCGAAATCCGCGACCTCGAACTTGATGTACTCGGTGCGGTAGTTGTCCCGAGACGCCCCGAAGGTAACTGGCAGTACCACTGAGCCCAGTGGGATAGCCGCGTTGCCTGGGACGATGCCGTAGAAAGGCATGCTGCTCTTATCGAGCATGGGGGTGACGTCAAGTTTCATCTTCTTCAAGGTTTTAGTGAAGAGGACGTTGAGCCCGCTTCCGCCGTCGATGAGCACTTTGTTGAGCTTAGAGCCCGCCACTGTTGGTTTCAGGACGAGAGGGAAACGTCCGGTTCGGAGAAGCTGGTCCATTGGTCCGCGCGGGAGAAGGTGATGGGTGTCTCGACCACCCGAGAGGGGTCATAACCGCCGGTTCAATGGACATTACTTCACGGCGAGTAGCTTTCTCGCTCCCGCCCGTCGGGTAGTCCGCCGAAGAGGACGTTGACGGTCTTCTCGGGTTCTTGGAAGTCGTTGTCGTCGCCGTCCTTCTTCTTGTTCTTTTGATCGTGAGGGTGCGGTGGCTCCGGCGTATCCTTGAGTGCATGCCTGAGCTGGTAGCACTGCTCGGTAGTGTGGTTGCCGTTTGGATGCCACGGGCACTTCTCCTTTAGCAGGTCTTTGAACCCGCCGGAATTCTTCTTCGGGTTCCCTTTCTGAGGGCGCTGGATAGCCGCGACAGTGTTGTCTGGCTTGCGCTTGCGGTTGGAACCCGAGTAGTAGTAGTAGTAGTTGTTGTTGTTGTTGTTGCGGCCGCCTTGGTTTGGATTGCTTGCCGCCGCCGCCGCCCGGTTCTCGCTTGGACTTGCCGCGGATGGCGTCGTACTTGGCGTTGGCCTTGTCCTCTTCATCCGCCCGGGACGTGATCATGTCCTTGAGGTGGGGAATGGACTCGGGGCGGCGACGACCGAAGTCCTCGAAGGTGCGGCGATGGTAGAGCCCGTCCCGGAAGAGGTCGATGACCTCCTTGTCGGTGACGTCCACGACGGTAGCGCGCTTGTCGAAAAAGCGGCGCATGTACTTGCGGAGGGTCTCGCCTTGTTCTCGCTTGATCATGGCAAGGTCCATGCGAGTACCCGAACGGCCCATGGCGCCCGCGAAGTTGCTTGTGAACCGCTCCTTCGACCGGTCCCACTTGTCGATTGAGTGCTTGTCCGGCCGACTCGAGCCATGTGAGTGGGGCTTGGTCCGGCGCGAAGGGGAAGTAGAGGCACTTGGTGTCGCCGTTGCCGCCGCCGTTCTCGATGGAGAGGGCGTAGCATCGGAGCCACCGGATGGGATCCGCTCGCGTCGTACTTGGTGATCCCCAAAGGCTTGAACTTGTCGGGAAGGAGCGAGGTTGCGAAGCCGGGGTGAGAAGGCGGGGAAGCCGTCGCCTTCGGCAGCCGGTGGTCGACTTCTTCTCGCCGCAACTCCTCGATTCTCCGGCGAGCATCGTACCCGCCGTGAGAGGCACCGGAGGCGTGGCCGTGCGCGTGGCCGCGGCCACCGCGGCTGCCGCCGCCCCCAGCTTTCTTGTTGGCCCCATGGTTGGAGCTTCCGCCGTCGCTGCCGCCGCCGTCAGGGTCGTTGCCGCCGCCACCGGCCGGAGCACGGTGGGGAACGACTTCTCGGTTGCCGTGGTCTTGCCGTGAGGGTCCACCAGCATTGGAGCGGCGGCGGTTTGGGTCAGCTGGGAGGTCAGCTCGAGTACGGTTGGGACCAGGATCAGCACTGCGACTAGTAGCCTCGTTGTCGCGGGGCTTAGCCGGGGAGAGGTTGGCCGACTCGTTGTCGACCCGCATGAAGTAGGCGTCTTCGGCCGAGCTTGGCGATGACCTCTCCGGCGCGTATGCCCCGAGCTCGACGCGCGATCGCCGTGATCGACATGAGGCACTCGCTCGGGTGGGTGGTGTGTACTCCTCGCTCTCGACCGCCTCGAGAGCTTCCGCAAGGTTGCGGATGGGAAGGTTGTCTCCGAGCCGCCGGCGCGCCGTTCGGCCGCGCTTCCTGTTGCGCTCGCGTCGGGCGTCCCTGTTGGCAACGGTCTCGTCTGTGGGTGCATTGGCGACGCCTCGTCCGCGGAGATGTCTTCCCGTGTATCCGTCTTCGGCCCGTGCTCGAGGGTCTCGGGGTGTCGCCGGCAGCCATGAAGACTTGGCGATCGGGGGTACCCAAGCTTGACTCAGAAGGTGCCACCTCAGTTGGTGTGTTTGAGTCGGCTGGGCTAGTGGTGTTCCCTCCGGAACGGTAGCGAGTCGATGTAGGCGACGTAGCGCGAGTCCTCCTTTGCCGTGTCGGCGGGCTTGAGGTCCGGCCGCAGACATATCTTCCCACGGCGTCGATCTTATAACCAGCCCAGAGGCTGGTCCTGACAAGGGAAGCTCAGTGGAGTCATCTTCGGACTCGGGCTCCTCGGGGTCCGACCCGAAGTCGAATTCGTAATCCGGGTTCGAGTAGAACTTGGAGAGAGGGCTGGAGTCCGAGACGTGGTCGGGGACGGCGTCGGAGTCCGAGTTGTACTCGGTTGCGGGCTCCTTGCCGGCCCGGCGTGGTGTAGGAGCCTCCGTGCGGGCCCGGCTGGGGACGCGGGGGCCACGCGCGGGGCGCTGGCATGGTGAAGGGACCGCCTGCGATGGCGGAGGAGCCGGCTCGCATGCGATGGCCCATGGCGACGTCGGGTTCGAGTTGGAGACGGACTCGAGCTCGAAGTCGGCCGTGGATGTTGGAAAGCGAAATTTCGCCGAACTTGCCGGCGAGCTTGCCCGTGACAACTTCGGGAAGCGTCACAAGGCTCCGTCCTCGAGTCGGGTTGCATGATCGGGCGGCGGAAGGAGCCCGCGCCGTCGGCGCGTGCGGACCCAGGCGCCGAAGACGAAGGTGTCGCCGCGGTTGAAGGCGACGGTTGGCTTGATGTGAACGGAAGCCGTCGAGTTCGCCATGTGATCTCGAGCGAGAGCCCCTACCTGGCGCGCCAGCTATCGGTGTTTTAGACCGGCAACCTACTACGGGGAGTACCCGAAGTAGATGAATGTGACTCGCCGAGATCGGTAACTCGAAGGAAGAGACACGTGGCACACAATTTAGACAGGTTCGGGTCGCGAGGTGCGTAATACCCTACGTCCTGTATGCTGCGTAGCTCTGGATTGATAGGGCACGATTACAGGATGGTGCAATAGTGCGCCGTGGGTTGTATGAGATGAGATTCGATGAGGTGATCCTGAGATCGGTCCCTGCCTCGCCTTATATAGTCCGGGAGGCAGGGTTACAAGTCGGAGTAGGAAGAGAGTACTAGTCGAGTACGTCTAGGAGTCCTCTGCGCAGTGCGGAACATGCACAGCTTCCTAACCGAGTACTACTCCCGTGTAGTCCTTGTGCTCCACGCCTTCAGGTGCCGTGTAGCGCAAGCCGGGTAGTCCCAGGGGCCCACCGAGTAGTCGGTCCTGGTACCCACCGAGGTAGTGGGCCCAGGGAGGTCCATACGACAGGCGTCACAGCCTACCCCCCTTAAATGGAATCTCGACCCGAGATTCGAAAATTTAAGACAAAGGTAGGGGTAAGGTTCTTAACGTTCCGTGATTGAAGAAAACCCGGATACTTGGTATTGAGGAAGTGCTCGGTCTCCCACGTAGCTTCTTCTTCAGTATGGTGGCTCCACTGTATCTTGTACATCTTCACGGTCTGTCTTCTAGTTTGTCTCTCTTTTTGATCTAGCACTCTCAGCGGATGCTCGACCACTGAAAGATCTGGCTCGATCCAAGCGTTTGCTTCCGTGATCACTTCTGTCTCGGGTACTTTCACACCTTTCTTCAATTGTGTCACATGAAACACATTGTGCACGTACCGAGAGTCGATCCGGAAGTCGGATACGATAAGCGACTGGTCCACATATCTCAATGATCTCGTATGGGCCGATATAGCGTGGGGCTAATTTCCCTTTGACACCAAACCTCTGTACACCTTTGGTTGGGGAAACCTTGAGGTATACGTAATCTCCCACTGCATAGTGTCGGGGTGCTGTCCCTTTGTCATGGTAACTCTTTTGTCTCATTTGAGCTAACTTCAAGTTTTCTCGGATCACTTCCACCTTCTCTTCTGCGTCTTTAACTAAATCTAGACCAAAGAGCGTTCGCTCTCCGGCTTCTGACCAATTCAAAGGAGTTCGACATCTTCGTCCATAAAGAGCTTCAAATGGTGTCATCTTCAAACTAGCTTGATAACTATTGTTATAGGAGAATTCTGCCAAAGATAGACACTTGTCCCAACTCTTATCAAAATGCATGATGCTTGCTCTCAGCATGTCTTCCACAATTTGATTGACTCGCTCGGTCTGACCATCGGTCTGAGGATGATAACTTGAACTACGAATCAATTTGGTTCCCAAAGATTCATGCAATTGTTCCCAAAAACGAGCCACAAATTGAGTACCTCGATCAGAAACAATGGTCTTGGGAATCCCGTGCAGACGCACAATTTGATCGATATAGAGTTCGCATAATCTTGGACAGAGTAAGTGGTGTGCCTTGCGATGAAATGAGCAAGATCTTGGTCAATCGGTCCACTATAACCCAGATGGAATCCTTCTTTCTGGCAGTCAGGGGTAAACCCACAATGAAATCCATACTGATGTCATCCCACTTCCACAAAGGTATGGTCAACGGTTGAAGTACACCGGCTGATTTCAAATGGCTCGCTTTGACTCGATGACAAGTATCACACTCTGCCACGTATTTGGCTATGTCTACCTTCATGTTTGACCACCAAAAGTTTTTCTTCAAATCTTGATACATTTTGGTGCTTCCGGGGTGAATAGAGAATTTGGAAAGATGAGCTTCGTCGAAAATTTCCTTTCGGAGTTCCGGATCAACAGGAACTACGAGACGTTGCTCAAACCACATCACATCTTTTGCGTCCTTATGGAAACAACTATATTTGGGGTCTCCTTCCGCTAATTTCTGTTTGATTAGCTGGACACCTTCATCATTGAGTTGAGCCAAAACGATTCTGTCATATAGATTGGACTCAGCTAAGATAGCATTCAAGCTTCCTTGCTCCACAATTTCCAATCGGAGCTTCCTCAAGTCTTCACACAAAGTCTCACTATACGACTCCACGGTTAAGCAGTTGCAGTGAACCTTGCGGCTAAGCGCATCTGCAACAACATTGGCTTTTCCGGGATGATAGTGTACTTCTAGATCATAGTCCTTTATCAATTCCAACCATCTTCTCTGCCTCATGTTCAGTTCTGATTGGGTGAAGATATACTTAAGACTCTTGTGATCGGTGAAGATATTACAACGGTTTCCCATAAGATAATGCCTCCAAATCTTGAGAGCATGGACAACCGCTTCGCTAACTCAAGATCATGGGTCGAGTAATTCACTTCATGGGGTCGAAGCGATCGTGAGGCATAGGCAATGACTCGATTTTCTTGCATAAGAACACAACCGAGACCAGTGCCCGAAGCATCACAAAAGACTTCAAACGGTTTAGAATTATCCGGCTGCACTAGCACTGGGGCTGTAGTCAGATGTTGCCTCAATGTGTGGAAAGCCTTTTCACAATCTTTGCTCCACACAAACATAACTCTCTTCTTTAATAGTTCCGTCATAGGTTTAGCGATCCTGGAGAAATCCGGAATGAAACGGCGATAATATCCTGCTAAACCCAGAAAACTTCGGATTTGATGTACGGTCTTGGGTGGTTTCCAATCCATAACCTCTTGTACTTTGCTGGGATCCACCGATATGCCTTCCTTGGAAATAGTGTGCCCCAAAAATTTCACACTATCCAACCAAAATTCACATTTGGAGAACTTTGCATAAAGCTTGTGATCTCGCAAACGTTGCAAAACAATTCGGAGATGTTCTGCATGTTCTTTTTCATTCTTGGAATATATTAAGATATCATCAATGAATACCACCACAAACTTGTCCAGCTCCGTCATTGTAACACCCAAAATTCCATCACTTAAAAAAAATGCTAGCAACAATTAGAATTTTTATTCTAAGGGTTAATGAATTTGAATAATTAAATTTGCCTTTAAATATATGCAATAATAATTAATTAATTTAGAATTTACCAAGTGATTGTGCATCATGTTGAATGCATGGGCTTTTGATTGATTGTGTGGTTTAAAAGTTGGTTTAAAAATTTTGAAAGGATTTTGAGTAAAAGTTTGAAAAAGAATGAGAGAAAAGGAATTGAAAAAAAAGAGAGAAAGAAAAAGAAAAAAAAACCAAACAAACAAAACACCCCAACAAGCCCAACCCACCATTTAACCGCGCGGCCCAGCAACCGGCCCACCTTACCCCGCCGCCCGCCTCCCCTCCCTCTCTCTCTCTCACTCGCGCGCCGCTGACAGGTGGGGCCCACCTGTCAGGGCCGCCTTCAACCTCCCGACGCCGCCCCGTTCCCTTGCCCCGCCGGCCGCCGCCCGCCCGGCGCCCCCTCGCCTCCCCGCGCCACTTCCCCTCCCTCCAAGTGCGCGGAACACCCAACCGACGCCGCCCAAGCCGACCCCGCCCCTTCCTCTCCCCGAAACGGCCGCCCACCGAGCCGCTCGCCATCAATGGCGGCCGCCGCCATGCCCGCCGTCCACCGCCTCGCCCGCGACTCCTCCGCTTCCCCCACCACCTATAAAACGCCGCCCCCGAGCTCCTCTCCACCTCGCACCGCTCAATCGAGCTCATCTCCCCCTCTACACCGCCGCCCCCAAGGAACCCGAACCGGGCTCCGCGCCTCGCCGCCGATCCGCTCCGTCGCCGCCTCTTCTTCCCCTACAAGCGGCTTGGTGAATTCCCCTCCTCCTCCTCTTCGTTTTGGTGCATTTCCCTTGCTGTTTAGTGCGCCGTAGTGTATTTTAGGGCTGCTCCGGCGAGCCGGCCGGCGAGCGCCGCCGCCCTTAGCCGCGCGCCGCCGCAACCAGTGCCCAGGCCGCCGCCTCCCTTAGCCACCAACCCGCCGCAGCCTTAGATCCTCGATCCAACGGCCCCGGTTCATTTTAGCCGCCGGTCAAACAGAGGTACCGGTCAAACTAGGGTTCGCCGGCAAATTTGCTAAAGAGTCCCTGACCTTTTCGCCATTTACAAGCCGGTCCTTCCACCATATAAAACCCTTGCAGATCAGCCCTGGTTTTTATAGTTAAGCCCTTGGCCTTTCAAAAATGTTTAACCGCAAATTCAAAAGCTTTTTTTTACACCTAGGACCTCTAGATTATATTTATAATTATGTTTTAGCCCCTGAATTTTTATAGAAAACCCCCTAAGGATCATTTACTTTTACAAAATAGTCCCTGAAATTTGTTTTAATCATAACTTTTCCGTCTTAGCTCCGATTTAGGTGTTTTTGGTGTCCACGCGATCGTCTCAACAAGCACATTAGTTTTAGAAGCTTGTATTAGACTTTTAGCAATGTTTGATGTACTGTTTTATTTATTGTTTGTTTTTCTTGTGTGATCGTAGAGGACGTGCCGTTCGAGATTGAGCAAGAGCCATCTTTTGAAGAAATTGAGCCCCAGTTTTTAGGAGAAGAAGGCAAGTGGATTTCCCCCCCTGCATACTCTTTTTGGTCCTAATAACTTGCATGTTATCACACTTTAAATTTTATCGTTATGCATAAATTTTGATGGGAAATGCCTATTAAGGAAATGACTAGATTTTAATCCTTATACCTTGCCTACCTTGTTTTAAATAAATGTTTGGGTAGTTAAATGCTTAGATGCTATACTTTGGGAATGGAAGTTATCTTTTAAAATGTTGAATTTAAATGGAATTTGTGTTTATGGAATTTCAAGAGTATATAACTTAAAACATGGAGAACCACCCAGGAAAACAGTGCAACCACAGTCCACATGGCTCTGGCTTAGCCAAATAATTAGGAGTCTAAAATATCTAATAGCCCTTGTCGGAAGGAACACGGGGGGCTCCGGGTTGCGGGGGTATAGCCCGGTCCTTTTGGGGTAGTAGCCTTTGCTAAGGTGCCGACCACTAGGGAGGGTTATGGTCCGCCCCGAGTCAGAATCGTCGTGGGATATTAGTGTTTTACACGCCTTTGTAAAGGCTTCGTAGTGAACCCCTTGCCACTCACCTCGGAAGTGTTTAAGGGCTTTGCAAACCCGGGCGGAGATGGGGAACACGAACCGTGGGTAAAGTGTACAACCTCGCGCAGTGAAAACCGATCGATCGGCCCGTGCTCACGGTCAAGAGCGGTTTGGACCCTCACATGATAGTTTACTAGAAATGGATTTCAATTTGTGGTTTACTTATGATTTGGAGGAATAGTCTTGAAAAGCTAAGTTTTGGGGTGGTATATACTTATACTTAGTAAATAGGTGCTTGCTAATAAAATTTGACCAACTTAAAATGCTTACCGCTGAAACCCTAGCCTACCCTTGATAGCTTTGCATTTTCCCCCACGGGCTGAGTACCAACCATAAGTGTACTCACCCTTGCCATATGTGTTCAGAGGAGGATGCGGAGCAGAGTTCTTCGACGAGTTCGATGGATTCTGAGGCTCGCGTTACCCCCAGTCAGGAGCTTGTGAAGTTGGAGACGGTGTTCCATCATCTAGCTATCGATGTTCGTGTTTAGACCTTCGTGTCTATCGATGAGTGTAATAAATTTAATAAACCTCTCTATGTACGTTTTGGGCATTGTACTATGATATTACACTCATTTGTCTATCATATGTGTGAAATTGTGATTATGGCACACGTATGAGATGCATTCGGTTTTCTTCGGAAAACGGGTGTGACAGAGTGGTATCAGAGCAATGCTGACTGTAGGACGCAGCCTTAGATAGAAATGGTCGAAATAAGGACATTATCTAGAAAGACATTTCAGCTCTCTCATTCAAAAAAAAAATCCCTAAATACACCTAAAAATCTATCTTATTTGCTTTTGTTAAAAACCTTGTCCCCTTTATTGTTTTATTCTCGCTCCGATTTCGCTTTTCTTTCATAGATGGCCGGGACTCGGCCGTTCGGAGCACACCTGCCCCCTCCGTCCGGCCCTCGGGAGGAACCGGAGGACCCCTACTTCTTCGTAGAAGCCGAGGATGGAGCCATCCCGGGAGGTGTACTCGATGGAGAGCCGGGATCTCCGCGACCTCTCGCCTTCCCCGCCACCACCGCCCTCGCCTCACCGGCGGCTCCCGTCGCCCCCGAGGATCCCGCACCGCTTGCCGCGGAAGGAGATCCAGACAACTCTGGCGATGACACCGAAGACAGTGAGGCGACGGAGGACGACAACGAGGAGAGGGACGATGCTTACTACGAGGGACCTCGCGAGGGAGACCCGTACTGCATCATGCACTCGTCTGAGGTGGCACTTGGCTACTTCCCTTGGCTCGCCGAGGAACACTTTACCGGAGCCGGGGAACACCGTGTACCCCATGTACGTCACTCACAAACCGGAACGAACCTCCACCGGGCACCTACTACCCGACCGCAGTCCACATCGGGGTGCGCAACCATGCGCGCAGAGGGTATATCTCGCGCACGACCCATGATTCTACTACACCTCACTCTACCTACCGGGCATCGGTCGGCAACGCCGCCGAGAGGGCCTTGTTCTCTCTTCGTTTCGTGCATGACCAGGAGTTGAGCCTCGGCCGACTACCGCCACATCCCTCGTCGTACCGGTGGCACCGAGCGGACGGTGGTACCGCCGACCGCTCCGAGGACCCACGCCTCCACACTCTTGCCCGGGTCACGGCAAAGCACTCAACACCGACCCGGGAGGGTACTACGGCCGAGCCGGGAGCGGACCCACGGTGAGGCCGAAGGACGCCTACGCCAGGATTGCTCAGCTGGAGGCCGAGCGTGACGGTAGGGAGCCACCCGTCCAGCCTGACGAGACCCCTTTCCCTGCGGAGTCACCACCCCGCAAGAGGCTTCGTTACGGCTCTTCTTCTGCCACCACATGTCTTCTAGGCTAGGATGCCACCGTGAGATGAGATCGTTAGACCCGTCCCTGTGAGGACGTAATCGATGTAATAATGATTGTTGGTTGAAAACATGTTTGAGTTGGGTTTTTGATTGACTGAAATGCCTTGTGGTGTGATGGCCGCATGAGCATTAATAAAATAATTAAGTTTAAATTTAATCTTAGCCCCCTTTCTCTCTTACTCATGTTTATCGATACTGCTCTTATCTGAAATGACTTTCTCTAACAATCAGATGGTAAACACCAGGTCCGGAGGTGGACAGGACGTACCGCCTGTGATACGTGCTCACATCGCCAATCAGCAGAATCCCGCCCCACCTCCACCTCAGGGATTAGCAATGGATCCAACCATGCAGCAGTTCTTTACGGCTCAAATGCAGTTGATTCAGAATCTTACTGCAACGGTCCAGAACTTGCAGGCACAGCAGAACAATCCACCACCACAAGGACCTCCACCACCTCCACCAGTCAACAGACACAGAGAGTTTATGAGCCACCATCCACCCACCTACTCCCACTCAGTGGATCCTCTTGATGCCGATGATTGGCTCAAGACTATCAATAAGAAGCTGAACATCACTCAGTGCAATGACCGAGAGAAAGTCCTGTATGCCTCGGGACGCTTAGAGGGTGCCGCGGCCCGATTGGTGGGATGCCTACACCGTAGCACATGCCGCCGCGGACACTATCACACGCGGGGAGTTCCAGGACGCTTTCCGTACTCACCACATTCCGTCTGGAATAATAAAGCTGAAGCGGAAGGAGTTTCTCGCTCCGAAGCAAGGCGCATGTCCGTCGGCCGAGTATCGGGACAAGTTCACCCAACTGTCTCGGTATGCTCCGGATGAAGTGGATACCGACCCGAAGAGGCGAGAACGATTTATGGATGGTCTCATAGGGCCACTGAACTATCAGCTCCAGAGCCACACTTTCCCCAACTTCCAGACCCTATTAGACAAAGCTATCGGCCTTGAAAGCAAGCGCAGAGAACTTGGAGACCAGAAACGCAAGTTCCAGAACCAAGGGTAATCTAGCAGCAACACACGTCCCCGCTATAATGCACCACAGAATCCTCAGTTCCGCTCAGGAGGATATAGTGGGAATTTTCAGCAGAACCAGTCATTCCAGCGTTCAGCTCAACAGCCCCAGCGCTTTCATCAGCAGACTCCACGTACCCCAATTCAGCAGCAGAGTCGCCCAAACAATACCCCAGGTGCCCCAGTGAGAAACACCGCACCAGTTCAGCCTGATGGATGCTTCAAGTGCGGAGAGTTAGGGCATTATGCCAATAACTGTCCCAAGCGTGGAATGCAAACTCCACAGAAGAGCAATGGACAGAAGCCTGGGCAGCCATCCTCTCAGATTCGCACTGGGAATTCTACTCCTCAGGGCAACAGGGCTCAACAAAACTTTGTGCGTGGGAAAGTAAACCACGTGACGGTTTGAGCGAGCTCGAGAAGCTCCCGAAGTCGTGCTTGGTACGTTCCTTGTCAATTCCGAACTCGCATCCGTTTTATTCGATTCCGGAGCATCACATTCATTTGTTACCCATCAATTTGTGGAAAAATATAGCTTGCCCATGAGTCTTATGAAGACACCATTACTAGTTAGCTCCCCGGGCGGAGAAATGAAATCCGGACACATATGTCCACGGGTGAACCTTAAACTTAATGAGATAGAGTTTCTAGCCGACCTAGTAGTTTTAAAATCTTGGGGAATAGATGTCATACTTGGAATGGATTGGCCGCGCAAGCATGACGGGGTGATTCGGTGTCGCAAGAGATCGGTGGTTCCGACTAGCCCACGGGGGAGACGAAATTGAGTTCGAGTGGATAACTCATCCGAAGAACAAGGAACGGTGAATTCAAAGAAAGGGCAAATCTTTAGAAGAGATCGAAGTTGTGAACGAGTATCCCGATGTATTTCCAGATGAGTTACCAGGTATGCCGCCTGACCGCGACATTGAATTCAGCATTGAACTTTTACCTGGTACCGCTCCTATTTATAAAAGACCATATGGAATGAATGTTAAGGATTTGGCCGAATTAAAGAAACAAATAGATGAGTTGCTTAGTAAAGGTTACATCCGACCTAGTTCGTCACCTTGGGGGTCTCCCATTCTCTTTGTTGATAAGAAGGATGGTACTAGAAGAATGTGCATAGATTATCGTCCCCTTAATGATGTTACCATCAAGAATAAGTACCCTTTACCCAGGATTGGAGATTTGTTCGATCAGATGAAAGGTGCTAAAATATTCTCCAAGATCGATCTACGATCCGGGTACCATCAACTGAAAATCCGACTAGAGGACATTCCCAAAACTCGCTTTCACATCTAGATATGGCTTATACGAGTTCACAGCTATGCCCTTTGGATTGACAAATGCACCAAAGATACTTCATGTATCTGATGAATAAAGTATTCATGGAGTACCTTGATAGGTTTGTGGTAGTTTTCATCGATGACATTCTGGTGTTCTCCCCAAATGAAGAAGAGCATGAAGAACACCTGAGACTCGTGCTGCAGAAACTACGAGAACATCAGTTATATGCCAAATTCAGCAAATGTGATTTTTGGCTAAAGGAAGTTTCCTTCCTTGGGCACATTATCACCGAGGGTGGAATAGCAGTAGACCCGAGTAAGGTGAAGGCTGTATTGGACTGGAATCCGCCTAAGAATGTGGCTGAGATCAGAAGTTTCCTTGGATTGGCAGGTTATTACCGTCGATTCATCGAAGGATTCTCGAAGATTGTAAAACCTCTCACCTCATTGTTAGAAAAGGGAAAGGAATTTAAGTGGGATGCCAAGTGCGAGGATAGTTTTGAGGAACTAAAGAAGAGATTAACCACGGCCTCCCGTGTTAATAATGCCGGATATTCACAAGAGCTTTGATGTGTATTGTGACGCTTCACTTCGGGGACTTGGTCGTGTACTGATGCAAGAGGGAAAAGTGATTGCTTATGCTTCTAGGCAATTGAGAAAACATGAGCAAAATTACCCCACTCACGATTTGGAGTTGGCTGCCATTGTGCACGCTCTAAAAATTTGGAGGCAATATATGATCGGAAATAGGTGTCGCATCTTCACTGACCATAAGAGCTTGAAGTACATCTTCACCCAGAAGGATCTAAATCTTAGACTGCGTAGATGGTTGGAATTAATCAAAGACTATGACCTGGACATTCAGTATCATCCCGGCAAGGCAAACGTAGTGGCAGATGCCTTGAGTCGGAAAAGTCAGGCAAACGCACTGATAGCTCATGTGATGCCACAAGAGTTGTGTTGGGAGATGGCACGTCTTAATCTGGGAATCGTCACCCAGAGTGAAGCTATGACGTTGGAAGTAGAATCTACACTTGAACAAGAAATCAGGAAGGGTCAAATGACAGATGAGAAGATTAAGGAGTATGGACGGTTGATTGATGCTGGCAAGGTTCCAGATTTCAAGAGAGATGACCAAGGAACTATTTGGTTCAGGAATAGAATCTGTGTGCCCGAAATTGATCATCTTCGAGAGACTATACTTAAGGAAGCACATGACTCTGCCTATTCAATCCATCCCGGAAGCACCAAGATGTACCAAGATTTGAAGCGTAAATACCGGTGGTATGGAATGAAAAAGGATGTTGCTGCTTATGTAGCTCTATGTGACATATGCCAGAAGGTAAAAGCGAGAATATCGTAGACCGGCAGGTTTGCTTCAACCACTGAAGGTACCCGAGTGGAAATGGGAGGAAATAGGCATGGATTTCATTGTAGGATTGCCACGTACCCGTGACGGATATGACTCCATATGGGTCATTGTGGATAGGTTAACCAAGGTTGCTCACTTTATACCTGTCAAAACTACCTACACCGAGCCAAGGCTGCGGCGTAACTATATATGTACGTAATTGTATGCTTACATGGAGTTCCAAAGAGGATAGTATCCGACCGTGGGACACGCTTACATCACGTTTCGGGGGAAAGCTACATGAATCAATGGATACAAAGCTTAACTTCGCTTCTCGCGTATCATCCACAAACAGATGGTCGACCGAAAGGACAAATCAAATCCTAGAGGATATGCTTAGGGCATGTGCCTTAAAGCATGGAGGTAGCCGGGATAAAAGTTTGCCATATGCGAGTTTGCCTACAATAACGCCTACCAAACCAGCCTTAAGATGGCCCCTTTTGAAGCCTTATACGGGAGAAAGTGCGAACACCATTGTACCGGGATCAAACAGGGAGAGTCAACTTTTTGGACCAGACATTATAAAAGAAGCTGAAAGACAAGTTGAGATAATTCGGGAAAATCTCAAGACTGCTCAGTCACGACAAAAGAGTTACGCTGACCCCAAAAGAAGAGAAGTTGTGTTTGAAGTAGGAGATTATGTGTATCTCAGAGTATCACCCATTAGAGGTCTACGAAGATTCAAGATTAGAGGAAAGTTGTCACCACGATTCATTGGACCTTTTAAGATCTTAGAAAGAAAGGGAGAAGTTGCCTATCAATTAGAACTCCCAGCTCGATTGTCGGATGTACATGATGTGTTTCATGTATCTCACCAAGAAGTGTTCAAGTGAGACTAAAGTAGACCACCTACCTTTGGAAGATCTTGATGTGAAGGATGATCTAACCTATAAGGAACACCCTATCAAAATTCTAGACACATCACAAAGAATTACCCGAAGCAAAGTTATTAAAATGTGCAAAGTCCAATGGAGTCACCACTCAGAGGAAGAAGCTACTTGGGAAAGAGAAGATGAGCTTATGGCAGAATTTCCTCAGCTGTTTCCCAATCTTCCTGAATCTCGAGGACGAGATTCTCTTTAAGGGGGTAGGATTTGTAACACCCAAAATTCCATCACTTAAAAAAAATGCTAGCAACAATTAGAATTTTTATTCTAAGGGTTAATGAATTTGAATAATTAAATTTGCCTTTAAATATATGCAATAATAATTAATTAATTTAGAATTTACCAAGTGATTGTGCATCATGTTGAATGCATGGGCTTTTGATTGATTGTGTGGTTTAAAAGTTGGTTTAAAAATTTTGAAAGGATTTTGAGTAAAAGTTTGAAAAAGAATGAGAGAAAAGGAATTGAAAAAAAAAGAGAGAAAGAAAAAGAAAAAAAACCAAACAAACAAAACACCCCAACAAGCCCAACCCACCATTTAACCGCGCGGCCCAGCAACCGGCCCACCTTACCCCGCCGGCCTGCCTACCTCTCTCTCTCTCACTCGCGCGCCGCTGACAGGTGGGGCCCACCTGTCAGGGCCGCCTTCAACCTCCCGACGCCGCCCCGTTCCCCCCGCCCCGCCGGCCGCCGCCCGCCCCCGCGCCCCCTCGCCTCCCCGCGCCACTTCCCCTCCCTCCAAGTGCGCGGAACACCCAACCGATGCCGCCCAAGCCGACCCCGCCCCTTCCTCTCCCCGGAAACGGCCGCCCACCGAGCCGCTCGCCATCAATGGCGGCCGCCGCCATGCCCGCCGTCCACCGCCTCGCCCGCGACTCCTCCGCTTCCCCCACCACCTATAAAACGCCGCCCCCGAGCTCCTCTCCACCTCGCACCGCTCAATCGAGCTCATCTCCCCCTCTACACCGCCGCCCCCAAGGAACCCGAACCGGGCTCCGCGCCTCGCCGCCGATCCGCTCCGCCGCCGCCTCTTCTTCCCCTACAAGCAGCTTGGTGAATTCCCCTCCTCCTCCTCTTCGTTTTGGTGCATTTCCCTTGCTGTTTAGTGCGCCGTAGTGTATTTTAGGACTGCTCCGGCGAGCCGGCCGGCGAGCGCCGCCGCCCTTAGCCGCGCGCGCGCCGCAACCGGTGCCCGTGCCGCCGCCTCCCTTAGCCACCAACCCGCCGCGCGGCCTTAGATCCTCGATCCAACGGCCCCGGTTCATTTTAGCCACCGGTCAAACAGAGGTACCGGTCAAACTAGGGTTCGCCGGCAAATTTGCTAAAGAGTCCCTGACCTTTTCGCCATTTACAAGCCGGTCCTTCCACCATATAAAACCCTTGCAGATCAGCCCTGGTTTTTATAGTTAAGCCCTTGGCCTTTCAAAAATGTTTAACTGCAGTCCAAAAGCTTTTTTTTTACACCTAGGACCTCTAGATTATATTTATAATTATGTTTTAGCCCCTGAATTTTTATAGAAAACCCCCTAAGGATCATTTACTTTTACAAAATAGTCCCTGAAATTTGTTTTAATCATAACTTTTCCGTCTTAGCTCCGATTTAGGTGTTTTTGGTGTCCACGCGATCGTCTCAACAAGCACATTAGTTTTAGAAGCTTGTATTAGACTTTTAGCAATGTTTGATGTACTGTTTTATTTATTGTTTGTTTTTCTTGTGTGATCGTAGAGGACGTGCCGTTCGAGATTGAGCAGGAGCCATCTTTTGAAGAAATTGAGCCCCAGTTTTTAGGAGAAGAAGGCAAGTGGATTTCCCCCCCTGCATACTCTTTTTGGTCCTAATAACTTGCATGTTATCACACTTTAAATTTTATCGTTATGCATAAATTTTGATGGGAAATGCCTATTAAGGAAATGACTAGATTTTAATCCTTATACCTTGCCTACCTTGTTTTAAATAAATGTTTGGGTAGTTAAATGCTTAGATGCTATACTTTGGGAATGGAAGTTATCTTTTAAAATGTTGAATTTAAATGGAATTTGTGTTTATGGAATTTCAAGAGTATATAACTTAAAACATGGAGAACCACCCAGGAAAACAGTGCAACCACAGTCCACATGGCTCTGGCTTAGCCAAATAATTAGGAGTCTAAAATATCTAATAGCCCTTGTCGGAAGGAACACGGGGGCTCGGGTTGCGGGGGTATAGCCCGGTCCTTTTGGGGTAGTAGCCTTTGCTAAGGTGCTGACCACTAGGGAGGGTTATGGTCCGCCCCGAGTCAGAATCGTCGTGGGATATTAGTGTTTTACACGCCTTTGTAAAGGCTTCGTAGTGAACCCCTTGCCACTCACCTCGGAAGTGTTTAAGGGCTTTGCAAACCCGGGCGAGATGGGGAACACGAACCGTGGGTAAAGTGTACAACCTGCGCAGAGTGAAAATCGATCGATCACCGTGCTCACGGTCAAGAGCGGCTTGGACCCTCACATGATAGTTTACTAGAAATGGATTTCAATTTGTGGTTTACTTATGATTTGGAGGAATAGTCTTGAAAAGCTAAGTTTTGGGGTGGTATATACTTATACTTAGTAAATAGGTGCTTGCTAATAAAATTTGACCAACTTAAAATGCTTACCGCTGAAACCCTAGCCTACCCTTGATAGCTTTGCATTTTCCCCCACGGCCGAGTACCAACCATAAGTGTACTCACCCTTGCCATATGTGTTCAGAGGAGGATGCCGGAGCAGAGTTCTTCGACGAGTTCGATGGATTCTGAGGCTCGCGTTACCCCCAGTCAGGAGCTTGTGAAGTTGGAGACGGTGTTCCATCGTCTAGCTATCGATGTTCGTGTTTAGACCTTCGTGTCTATCGATGAGTGTAATAAATTTAATAAACCTCTCTATGTACGTTTTGGGCATTGTACTATGATATTACACTCATTTGTCTATCATATGTGTGAAATTGTGATTATGGCACACGTATGAGATGCATTCGGTTTTCTTCGGAAAACGGGTGTGACAGTCATGAATACTGAATTCATGAGATACATGAAATAAGCAGGTGCATTGGTAAGACCAAAGGACATTACCAAATACTCATAAAGACCATATCGGGTGGAGAAAGCTGTCTTGGGAACATCACATGGTCTGATCTTTATTTGATGGTACCCTGACCGAAGATCAATCTTGGAGAAAACTTTGGCTCCAGCCAACTGATCGAACAGAACATCGATGCGGGGTAATGGGTACTTGTTCTTGATTGGTACCGCATTGAGAGGTCGGTAATCCACACATAACCTCAAACTACCATCCTTCTTCTTCACAAATAAAGCTGGGCAACCCCAAGGTGAGGAACTTGGGCGAATATAACCCTTATCTAGCAACTCTTGAAGTTGGGTCTTCAATTCTGCTAATTCCTTGGGTGGCATGCGGTAAGGTCTTTTGAAGACGGGGGCTGTCCCCGGTTGAAGTTCAATGACAAACTCGACATCTCGGTCGGGTGGCATACCTGGCAATTCATCGGGAAAAACATCCGCAAACTCTCGAACCACTGGAATTTCTTCCAGCTGAGAAGTGATTGCCACATAAGAACGAGGATTCACATCATCTTTGAAAGGTAAATATAGAGTCGTGGCTCCAACAATTGGTGAGTTGATCTCTACCACTCTCTCTGAAATATCCAGTACCACCTTATGACGGTTCATCCAGTCCATTCCTAAAATGACATCATTACCTTCTAATCCCAAAATGATAAGGTCCGTGTCAATTGTTTTGCTTCCTAATTCCAAGAGTACTCCCCTGGTCACCAACTCGGAAGAGATGTTCCCTCCTGCTGTTTTGATTGTAAAAGAGTCCCTGGTGTTGCAGGAGTTGAGTCCTACTTTGCTCAGCGTCTTAGCATTCATGAAGCTATGGGTAGCTCCAGAATCAAACAACACACGGATGGGTTTGCCTCGAATAGAGAATGTGCCCATCATTACTGGTGCTCCTTCTGGAATATCACCCACAGAAGTGAAGCTGAGTCTGCCCTCCCTGACTTGAGCAATCTTCTTCTTGCCCTTCTTGATGGGTTTGGAAACTTGTCTCTGATTAGGCTGAGTTAGCCGGTGCCGCCTGTTGGTCTGGCACGGTTGTAGGCATGACCTAGCGAAGTGTCCTGGTTCACCACACTTGAAACAACAACGCTCATTGTTGCCATTAGGACTAGGTACAATAGGCTTGGGAGTCGGCTGTTGAGTGTTGGGAAGGTGAAGATTTTCTTGAGTCCGATCCTGGGACAACTTAGCCACTAACTTTTCCGACTGTGCAGCCTGCTGGAAGTGTGGGAAAGTCTTCCGCATAATACGTATCTTGCAATGTTGTGCATTATTGGGCATGGAGTCAGCTTTTCTTTTCTTCTCGGCTTGGGCTCTCTTCATGGCATCTTCTTGGGAGATAGCCTTATTCACTAGCATGGGGTAGCTGTCAAACTTTACCAGGTTCAGCCATTCAGCCAGTTTACTATTCAGACCTTCACGAAAAGCTCCATCTTCTTCGTGTCGATATCCACATGATATCCTCCATACTGGCAGAGGTTATTAAACTTCTGCGCATACTGGTACGCCGTGTCTGACCCTTGCTTGAGAGCAAATAACTCTCTCATTTTCCTATCGGTAAGTGCTTTAGGAAGGTGATGATCTCTGAAAGCCTTTTTGAATTCTTCCCAAGGGATTTCATACTCAGGTTGCTGCATGGATTTGTAGTGTTCCCACCACATTAAAGCAGAACCACGAAGCTGTAATGCTGCGAATTTAGCCTTGCGTCCTTCTGAACATGGCAAGGTAAACACCGCAAACATAGCTTCAACGGCCCGAATCCAGGCATCAGCATCCAAGGGTTCTTCCGTCCCATTGAACTGCGGAGGATTCATATCCAGAAAGTGCTTGTACTCAGTTACTTGACCTTGGGCATTAATCTGATTCCCGTGGGGTTGCTGCTGCTGGGATTGCTGCTGTAGATATAGGAGAATTTGGCGCATCATCTCGGTTTGAGTAGCCACTATTGTTGGGTCTGGCGATGGTGGCGGCTGATTGCGGCCACTAGGATCACCGAAACCATTCGGAGTGCTGCGTGTCGAGCCCACCATCTGAAAAATTCGAGTTTTCATAAGTTACACATTCGTAAGCTTGTTCAACAAGTAGAACATGTACGACGAAAACTCAAATTGACCAAATAGCTAGACTCGAGACAGTTGCACTGCATCGAATTGACAATTTCCAACATTCCGAAACCAACGTTTCCGAAATGTTCAAATTTCTCCGACAACTCGGTAGGTTCATAAGACCAAACTTGATAGTCAAGGGTTAAGCTAGATGTGTCAGGAACAAAGTGCAATGGTGCAAGATTCGGAATGACGTGTTCCGGAAAAACGGCAAGATCTAGGTTTACTATTGGAGCAAAGCTTGAGATTTGAAAACCTATGATCGTGCAACAACTTCTCGAAAAAGATTTGGATAGATTGGGGGCACTTGGGTGTAGATCACTATTACAGACTCTACAGGAAGGTCTAAGAAGAGGTCACGACAACAGGGTCGACTAAACGGTTCAACAACACTTTTAATTCGGTTTAAAGGTTGTTTTTGTTGTTATTAGAATATTACTTAAGGAAAACAACACTTGTGACCCTTTTATTATTCAGCAGGTTTTGATCATGATGCAAGAACGACCTATTCGTCCTCACTAAGCAATTAAACCAAAAATCGGAGTCAGTGCCGGTGGCAAGGCAACAATTACGTCTCTCCCTATAATAACTAGTCGAGACTATCGGTACTTGCTTAGCGACTTACGAACGTGGTTAGTGTACCTGCAGAAGATCACAGAACACAACGAACCTTTCATGCCAGCACTCATGAAAGCGTCCACATACATTACCGTTCACTATAGAAACGGTATCTATGCGTTAAGCCGCTGCATGGACAGCGTCCAACCTCAGACATACTCCGTTTGAATGGAGTATATCCTTGCCTCGCATGAGCGACATGCGGAATGCACACGTATGAAACACGTGGCGACACACAACTCATAAACAAACGCGAAGATGGGATCCGTGGAATGGATCACTCCATCAACCCTCGCAATTCTCGTGATGCGGAACAGCACACGTATAAAACATGTGGCTCCTAGTTTGGTTGTGCAAGAAAGTAAGTCTGACATAAAGTAAAATGTGCTGGAAGTTAGCAAAATAAACCATAGATTAATAAGCCACCTGAAAGAACCCAAAAATTCCCTCTAGGGCCTCTCGGTCTAGTTTATCCTTAACGGACCAACGCATTTTGTAAACACAACCAATCTTGGCAAGTTTTATTCGAAAATCATGTGATTAGAGTTGTTAATTAAACTCTGGTGCATGCAGTCGCTCTGATACCAGCTGTGACAACCCGCCCAGGAAAATACCGTACTATCGCCTAAGACCGATCCACTTTGGTCATTAAGCAATAGTAAAGTATCATCCTGTCGTTAGTTGCCGGTTAACGCCCGTAAATCACTTGGACATCGAACAGAGGATCGACACATGCATTAAAACTCACGCGAAGGCGAGTCCAGAGTACAACACGAGTTAACATAATTTATTACAAACCATTGTTCATGACATGGAGTAAAGTTTCAGAGTTCGAAAATACAGCGGAAATAAAATAAACTAGCGCAACAAAGAGACATCACAGAGGCCATCCGTGATGTCATCACTTGTCGTCACCCTTCCGGTCAACAACACCTGCAATCAACAATTTTAAAGCAAGGCTGAGTATACTAAAACTCAGCAAGACTTAACCGTCGGGTGACGACTACATCACCAAACTCTAGACATGAAAGGCTTTTGGCCGGTGGAGTTTCTTTTTGCTGGAAAGCTACTAAGAGTAGATCCTTACTTTCAATCTTTTAGCACAAGTTCTAGTTGATTACCATTTCTAAGTGTGCCAACTAATTCAATCAAGAATTGGACAAGCAATTAATTCATCCAACCATATTCCTCGAGTTCCATCATTATGGGATATTATGGCCGATTGATTAAGCGATCTCGGATAACGGTGAGAGGCCGACAATCGATTGATTTAAACCTTGCAAGGTAAACCCAAACACACGGTAGGTCGCCCCCGCAAGGACAACTTTCCCAGTGCCGTTCCCGTCGATCTTCGGCTCGGGAGCGGAACCTACATTCCTTGGTACAAGGTTTTACCGGATCGCTCCCACACGAACGTCCGGACTCACGCAGTACCACCTCGTTGCAAGCGGGGGGGACACAAGTGCCCCGGGTGTAGTAGGGAAAGGTTCCCTTACCGCGTCAATCGGGTACTAGGCTTACCGGTCCCATACCCGCATATGTTTAGTACGTTCAAAAGCTTAGCCCACGAAAGCCACTGGACCGGAGCCCAAATCCCATGCTCTTACCACATGAGCAATCCATTTAAGGATATCTTATGATTCCTATCTAGGAACCTAATCTCGCGAGTGACGAACATCACTCGACTTCTATTGGTCCTATAGCATAGCAGCTATCGACCTAGCATACTAGTGATAGAGCATAGGTACCTAGGGATCATGCATCTAGGGTTTCAAATCAACTCCTGAAACGTAAATGCACAATCGTAGCAAACATAATTGCATAAATTTCGAAAACAGGGTTAATGATCCGGGGCTTGCCTTCGATGGCAAGGTTGGCCTTGGGCCCTTCCCGGACTTGGTCCAGGTCTTGCTCTACAACGACGTGGTGCACGTCTCCGTCAGCTCCTTCGTCTCCTCCGACCGGCACACGCGTACAGCTACCGTTCGGGAGATCTATACGAGGATGCAAGTGCAAGATTTAATTGACGATTTTAATTTAATTAATCACAAACAATAAATTACAACCATATGGTGCATTAGTTGGACACATTCACCTAGATAAGAATACATTTAGCATACTCTTCCAAAAAGGAACAATATGCAATTCTTTATTAAACATTTGAATAAAGGTTGTTATTATACTTATCATTTTATGTGAAAGCTTCCTTTCCTTTTTATCTTCTCCAATAAAGTGTAACTAATCTTTTTATTTAAGAATTAATTTCTTATTAGTGATGATAATTAATTATCTTTTAATTGTATTACATAATACTTTTCAAAAAGGAAAAAGAATTAATTAGGGATTTTTCTTTATTTAATTTCCCTTTAATATTAAAAAGGGCTTTTAAGCTTTTTATTAAGCAATTAAATTACCAAAAATTAAAGTGGTGTTCCTTAAGCCTACTAGCACCTATACTGGTCCATTGGACCCACATGCAAGTGTTGGATGCTAGGGAAATAAATATTTTTGAAAATAACAAAGACTAGCTAGTGATTCCATTTTAAATGCACATAAAAATAATTAGGCCTCAAAATGATCCAAACTTTCTTGTGCATGCTCTCTGGTCCTAAATAAGTCTAAAAAGCCAGCATGTTCACATGGAATCTCTACTGAACTTGGTTTATTAATTTGCAAAGGAAAACATGCATAAATCAAGAATAATTATTTCTGCTAATCCAAAAATCATGATTAATTCACAAGATGTGCATTTTGGTACTAAAAGACAGTGTGCACAAGTTGGGGTCAAAAATATAAATATATTTAACAAGAAAATTTACTTATGAAGATCTGCCTGAAATAGAAAAACATTTTTATAAACAGATTTACATTATAACCTTGTGCAATTTTTGGCTCAGGAGATAGTCATGACCTAACACACATCATATCCAAAAATTAGCTACAGAGGATTTATAGTTTTTGAGTTATTGCAGATCTAGGGTTTTCACATTTGTATTTTTCATGCAAAAACTAAAAGGAATTAGCTCAGGCTAGAATAACAAAAGTTGTAGTATAATTCACCAGGAATCCAACAAAATTGGTCTTGCATTTTTCTGAATGTTCTGTGATTTTCTACGCAATTTACAAAAACAGCAAAACAGTTTTTACTATTGGAGTTTCTTTTTGCAGCAAGGCCCCTGGAATTAACTTCTCCTTTGCAATGTCACCCCTGGCCATGGAGGGCGGCGGCGCCGGCCCAAATTCCGGCGTGCCCGTGGGGGATTCGGCCGGGAAAGGGGAGGGGGGAGGGTTAGGGGCTCACCACGCACCGGTTTGATGGCTTGGTCGGGGTGGAGGCACCGCCGGAGATGGCGTGCGGCCGGCGGCGGCGGCACCGGCCGCCGTGCCTCCTGCTCCGGCGAGCTCTGGCCGGGGGAAAAGGAAGGGACGGCGTGGGGAGCTCGAGCAGTGTAAGGGCAAGGGCTAGGGGCGCTAGTTGGTCGTGTGACAGCGCTTGAGAGGGGCGGCCGACGACCACGGCGTGCTCAGCGGCGGCACGGCGTGCGCGAGCGGGAGGTCACGGCAGGCAGCAGCTTTTGTAGCCGGTGCGGCCCTCGACTGTGCGTTGAAGTGAGCGCCCGTCATTACTCCTCGTACGGCGACTTGCCTTGGCCAGAGTGCGCAGGGAACGACGTCGGACCGGGCAATTCGATGTGGTACGGCGGCGTGATGCGCGGCGTGGTATTCGAGGCGTTCGGGGCGCGGGCGGCCTTGGGACGGGGCGGTCTCGGGCGTAGGGCCGGCGGCCGTGAAGGATCAGATGGCGACTAGAGAGGGGGGGAGTGAATAGGAGCCGGTAAAAATTCTTCCCAAAGAACCCGGCCTATGTCCTACTCAAAACCCGATCACACACAAGCGATGGATCGAATCACACACCAATCGCCAAGACCACGAGGTTATGGATCAACCTCTAGCCTTAGGAACGATTCCTCAAAGCACACGCGGAAACACTAGAAAGGGAGGAGGGAATCGAACCAAGAAGCAAAGCACACGAGCTGCGGCGGACCGTCCGCGCAGAGGGGCGGACCGTCCGCAAGAGCCGCGCGGACCGTCCGGCCGGTATCGCGGACCGTCCGCACCCGGTCGCGGACCGTCCGCCTTAGCCGCGGACCGTCCGTTAATTTACACGAACGACCCAAAGACACCCCCGTGCCACGGACCGTCCGCGGGGAGCACGCGGACCGTCCGCCTAGCACCCGCGGGACCGTCCGCCCGACACCGCGGACCGTCCGAAACTTCGTCCAACCAAAAATCAAAATCACAACGGATCGAAACAAAGGACGAGCAAGAACTCGAAGAACACGGGATGAACCGGAGCCGCGCGGACCGTCCGCCCGGTCCTCGCGGACCGTCCGCCGTGTGCGGACGAACGTAAAATAGCCCGACCCCGAAAGTCAACTCCCCCAAATCATCATCGGATTTCCCAAACGGTTGAAGCTGTAGAGACAAGGGTTTGGGGACTTTAAAAGCGTCACACAAGGATGCTATAGCCGAAAAATCTTGCCTCCTAACTCCCTAAATCACCGGGAATCGCGAATCCTTTGAGCACCTCCAAAAACTAGAGCACCGAACGAAAACTCACGAATCGAAGTGATTTCCCGGCGTTTGAGGGCACAAGATCAAGCACAAAGATGCACAAGGCATCTATCCATGTTTCCCTCAAAGAAATCCGGGAAGAAACTCACTCAAATCCGCGGAATCACACCGAGAACAAAGGCACGAAAATAAGCACAAAAAGGCACGAAAAACAACCCCGAATCTTCTATACAAACCAGGAAAGATTCACAAGGTCTAGCATGCCGCCCTAGCATCCATCCCTCTCAACAAATCTCTCATGAAGCTCTCATGCTAGCCTAGAGAAAATAGGAAGGAAAATAGCTACGAAAATGAGAAAGAGAAGGGGGAAATGAAACCCTAAGTCGCGGAGAGAGAGAGCCATCAACACACACTCCAGGCTTATATATCAGGTCCCGCCGGAGTGGTAAATGACTCGACTACCCCTAACTACACTACTGGCGATACAACCCACGTAGGGGCATTTTGGTAATGTTTGTGGGTCTTGCCATCGGACGGCCACGCCTTCGCCGCACCCCGCGTCCTCCCGACGCAAGCCATGCGATCCCGCCGCGTGTCCTCCGCTTCGAAGCTTCCCGACACGCCCGGATCCCGTCTCCGTCGTGTTGGGCCCTCGGACTTGGTTTTGAGGCCCAAACCAAGAAACCCGTCCGCCGGTGGTTTTGTGGGCAAACCACCAAACCCCGCGTGCCCGGTCCGCCTCCCGCCAAACCACTTGACTTGACCGCCACCGTGCACCGGCTCACTTGTCCATGACTTCGTCTTGCTTGTGTCGCCACCATGTGGCCCGCACCCGCCCCGCTCGTCCACCGGGTCCCTCGAACCGAGCCTACTTGTCTCTCCATCTCCCGGAGGCCCCTCAAGGCCGAAGACCTTTCGCGCCCGTTCTTCACCTCGCAACAACACGAACTAGGCCGCGGCCTACACCTCGCGCACTAAGCCAAGAGTCGGTCCAACACCCGTTGTCAATCACTCATCACTAAGGAGCGGTCATCCACCGACCACTGGGACGCTCCTGGTCCTCAATCTCCCCCTTGATGAGTGCATTGACAACACACAACGCGAAATGAAATTCAGAGTGAAAGAGAAAGAAAGAAGAAAGAAAAACAAGGAAGCTCAACTCATGACCAAAACCGAAGAAAGGCGAAGAAAGGTCACAAGCCAAGCAAAGCACAAAACTCCACACCAAAAACAGCAAGAAAGCTCCCCCTGAACATGTGAATGCAAAATTCCAAATTTCAGCTCACCTCTTCTGAATTTTCATTAAGCTCACCTTTTCTCCCCCTTGTTGACAATGTATGAATCAAGGTGAAAATGCAGAAATGCAAAGCATATAGACAACTACATGAGCTTCTCAAATAGGCCAAATCTAGTGTCAAAGGCTAAAAATGAGACAAAGATCACACACATGAATCATAGCATAGTCAAAGCATTGCCACAAGTAATATATGAAAATACAAGCATGTGACAAAGCAAAATTTTCGGATTTAAGCAGCTTTACCAAAAGAAGACTCGCTTCACATGTAAAAGCCTATCCATGTCACACTTGAGCCACAAACATGCATATTACTCAAAGATCATACAAGGATATCAAATTCTCAAAGCAAAAGATCATGGCAAACACCCATAAAGCAAAGCATGTCATGTCAAAGCTCATGAGCCATGTGTCCACTTCGGGGAGACTTCTCCACTGGTGAACATCATGCAACATGTTTTGCACCCATATGTGAAAGATAAGACATTTTAAGCATAGACATGATGGATGGAGCATTTTTCAGGTATTTTACACTTCTTTTCAAGATTAAGTCATTTCATGGTACATGAAGTGCCTTTGCGGCAAAAAGAAGCTTATGCTCCCCCATGAATGCAACATAGGCTAAACATTCACAATGATATCCGGCCTTTGGCCCAAATGCAAGAACAGGGCATCCAAGCACAATCTAAGCATGAAAAGCATATTTAGACCAAATTGTGACATGGATACACAACTACACACGAGTGGAGCATATTTCATCAAAAATTAGTCAAGTTAAGCATTTATCTCAAAAGGGGCTATCTCACCACACATATATCTCAGATATTCCAAGAGCATAGCCTCACATCACCATTTCTCCACACATATAACCAAAATCTCACAAATAGCCAAAGAGACTCACATATGGCATATAAAAGAAGCTCATCATCCTAAAATGCAATATGACACAAACGCAACATGATATATGACAAGATGGCTATCCTACCATGGTTTATACATCAATCAAAGTATGTATATACATCAAAATAGACATGGTATGATACATATGGTACAAAAAGGAAATCTCCCAAGAATCAACTAGAAAGGGCAACAAACCCCAAGTTCCCCCCGCAAGCGCACGAATGTTAGCTTGGTCGAGAGGCTTTGTAAAGATGTCGGCTAGCTGATCTTGGGTAGGGACATGGCTCAAAACAATGGTTCCTTTCTCCACATTGTCCCTCAGAAAATGATACCTCACTTCTATATGTTTGGTTCTGGAGTGAAGCACTGGGTTTTTGGCTACGCTTATGGCACTAGTGCTATCACAAAGAAGTGGGATGCGGGTGCACTCCTCACCAAAGTCTCTCAAAGTGTATGAAATCCACGGCGGTGGGAACAACAACTCGCGGGGCAGCAACATACTCCGCCTCCGTGGTAGACCGAGCTACACTAGACCGCTTGCGGGAAGACCATGAGACCAACGAAGAACCAAGAAACCGACAAGTGCCGAAGTAGACTTCCTCTCGACTCGACAACCAAAGCAAAATCCGCATCGGAAAAACCATGAAGAGACAGAGTCGAGGAGGACGAATACCAAAGGCCAAGACCAGGGGCGGATCGTAGGTACCGAAAATCCTCTTGACGGCCCGTCGATGTGATGTCCCTCGGCGAAGCTCGAAAACGAGCGCACGGACACACGCCGAACCGTATGTCCGGCCTCGTCGCCGCGCCGTCAAGTAGAGGAGGGAGCCGATCATGCTCCCGTACTCCCGCCGGTCCACCGGTTCTCCGTCCTCATCCGCATCCAAAGTGGCCGTACTCCCCATGGGAGTCGACATCGGCTTCACATCTTGCATCCGGAACTTCCTCGCATGTCTTTCGTGTACTTGGTTTGATGCACAAATGTACCGTCCTTCACTTGCTTGATGCGCAGCCGAGAAAATACCGCAACTCGCCCATCATGCTCATCTCGAACTCCCCGCTCATCTCATCCGCAAACTTGGCAACAAGGTTATGTGACGAGCCACCAAAGACAATATCATCCACGTAAATCCGAACAATCAGCAAGTCATTTCCATGCTTGAGGAGAAACAAGGTTCTATCCACGGTACCCATCACAAACCCTCTCGCTCAAAAGAAAACCTCTCAATCTCCCATACCAAGCACGGGCGCCCGTTTCAACCCATACGAGCCCTTTTCAACCCGTATACCCCGTGTGGGTACAACTCGCTCTCAAACCCGTGTGGTTGCTTCACATACACCTCCTCCTCTATGACCCCATTCAGAAAAGCACTCTTCACGTCCATCTGAAACAACTTGAATCCTTTAGCCACGGCAAAGGCTAGAAGGATCCGAATTGCCTCAAGACGGGCCACAGGAGCAAAGGTCTCCTCATAGTCGATCCCCTCCTTCTGACTAAACCCCTGAGCAACAAGTCTGGACTTGTTCCTCACAACCATCCCATTCTCTCCCTCTTTGTTCTTCCAAACCCACTTGGTTCCTATGGGATGGCAATTTGGAGGTGGTTCAACTAACTCCCACACACCGGTTCCTCTCAAAGTTTTCCAACTCCTCATGCATAGAATTGACCCGGTTTGCATCGGATAAAGCATGTCCAATGTCCTTGGGCTCAAAAGTAGCAACAAAAGCAGCATGAGCAAAATGAGAGGAATTCCTGGACCTCGACCGTGTAGTGCGTTCATTGATGTCTCCAATGATCTTCGACAGGGGATGCACTTCTTGAATCCGCCGGGGAGCCTCACGCCTTGAGACTACCTCCCCCTCAACTTCAGCTTCTCTCGCCTGGTCCTCTTGTTGCACCGTCGTTGCCCATGAAGTAGACGATCCATGCTCCAAAGTAGTCGTGGGGGAAGTAGTGGGTACATGCTCAGCTTCAGGCGCATGGTTCTCCCCATCATCATCTCCAGCTTCATCTTTCTCCTCTTCAAAGAGGTCCTCGGCCATCTCTTCATCACCTGCACATTCAAAGCCAAGAGAGGTACATGGCATTGTCTCGTCGAAGGTCACCTCGCAAGTCTCCATGATTTTGTTAGTCTCAAGGTTAAGCACCCTATAGGCTCTAGAGTGGTTAGCATATCCAAAGAAAATACCATCACTAGACCTAGCCTCAAACTTGTCGAGTTTTCCCTTTTTCAAAATAAAGCACTTGCGGCCAAAAACTCGGAAATGACTCACTTTGGGTGCCCGACCATGCATAAGCTCATAACAGTCTTCTTCTTGAAAGCTCTCAATAAAATCCGATTGGAAACATGACAAGCCGTATTGACCGCCTCGGCCCAAAACCTCCTAGGAGTCCCGTGCTCATCGAGCATCGTCCTAGCCATCTCACAAAGAGTCCGATTTTTCCTTTCCACGACTCCATTTTGAGGGGGCACATAAGGGGTCGAATACCGATGTTCAAGACCTAGATCACGACAAAAGGCATCAAAACGAGAGTTCTTAAACTCGGAGCCATTATCCTTGCGGATAGCTCGAATAGCATTCCCATGCCTCTCGTTTTTCAACCTCACGATCGGATCTCGAACAAAACCAAAAGTCTCACTCTTAACCTCCAAGAAGAACACCCGGGCATAGCGAGAGTAATCGTCCACCACAACAAGGACATACCACTTCCCACCCACCGAGCGAACTCGAGCCGGCCCAACAAGGTCCATATGCAACGGCTACGTCGGACGCTCGGTCATGACATCGGTCAGGGGTGGATGGGGAGTGGCTACCATCTTACCATGCCTACAAGGAGCACAAACCAAATCCTTCTCAAGCTTCAACTTCGGCAATCCTCGGACAAGGTCAAGACCACTCAAGCGGGAAACCAAATCAAAGCTCAAGTTTCCCAACCGCCTATGCCATTTCCACAAATCGAAGAAGGACCGACCATCAAACAAAGCGGGACCCAAAGAACGAGAGAAATCAGCCCGAAAATCGACCCTCGGGGATGATCATACGACAAGATCACCTCGAGAATCAAGCAAGCGAGACTCGCCGGACTTGAAACACACCTCAAAACCCTCATCAAGCAACTGAGAAACCGAAAGCAAGTTAAAACCCAAAGACTTCACAAGAGCCACTCTCTTCAATGTTACCTTGTCACTCACATGCACAACACCCTCTGAAAGCACCCTACCTCGTCCATTGTCCCCAAATGTAATGTACATCTTTTCCTTCACCGGGGTGAGGGCCGGAGAACCACTTCTTATCTCCGGTCATGTGTCGAGAACACCCGGAGTCGATCAACCAAATGTTCTCCAAGCCTCCCCGCCCGCAAATCGGAAACAAGAACGAGAATGAGCTAGCGACTCGACACCGGGGTTAGCACAGAGAAAGTTAAACCGGTGTCGAGCCATCCGCTCAAAAGAGGGGTTAGCAAACATCACTCCCTTGCCACCAAACTTCCCATGTCCCATGGGAGGAGTACGAGCACCACGAGGGGGAAAACGTGGTCCGTAGTTCCTCCGGAACCCAAAGCCGCGATCATCTCCCCTAAACCCGTACCGAGGACGAGTAGGAGGACGTCCAAAGCAAAACCACCACGAGCCCGACCAAACCTCTCACCCAAAGACGCACACCATCATCTCTCCCCGACAAACCTCTCACCACTACCTCTCCGTGGGATCCCGCCAACACTCCTCACACTTCCCACTCCCCGTGGAAGTGGCACTCTAGGCTCGGGGAATACCGCGAGGCCGGCGATACTGCCCCGGTTTGCTTGCTCCCTAGCAAGCCTCTCATCCCTCTTCCTCTTGTAGCAAAACTCGCAAGATGCCTCTCCTTGCCACAATACTCACACCGAAGGGGATGGGTTTTGGTTTTGGCTCGGCTTCTCTCTAGGCTTCTCACCCTTCTCACCCACAAACTTCACTCGGTTTCGGAAATCATTTGTCTTAGGTGGGAATTTGGGTGGATCTTGGGTTGTGTCAAGCTTGTTGCAAAGGTGGTTGGGTTTTGGTGTGAAAGAGCTCTTGGGTGCTTTTGGGAGTGGGACTTGGATTTCTCCGATCACCTCAAACCCGGGGTTAGACTCAACACACTTCTCGTACACACTCTCCCCGCCGTTCTCTCCCACTTTCTCACCCAACTTCTCAAAACCCAAACCACGACCATCGGCTCTCTTGAACTCCTCAATCATGATTTTCACCGAGGTTCCTGCCCAGACAACCAACCCAACACCTTCCTCAAATAGTCATTTTCCTCATAAATGACATCCAAACGGGAAGTAAGTTCAAGATTGCGCAAGGTGACTTCATCACAGCTAGAGCATGCATTTGCAACAGGAGATTTCAAAGATGCTTCCAAAGAGCTAATGGTAGAACGAGCATCAATAAGCTTAGCATGCATAGTAGGACATGATTTGCAAGCACCAAGCAAAGTGGGTCTAGCCTTAAGCTCATCATGTTCAGTCCTAAGAGCATCTAGTTGAGCCAAAATAGAAGCATTCTTCTCACTAAGCATTTTGATCTCATTCAACCAAGCATCACATTCAACACATTCAACATCATCAGGAGTAGTAGGAGCAAGTTTCAAAGAGTCATTCTCAAGTTTCAATTCAAGCAATTTTGACTCTAACTCTCCTACTTTCTCACTAGCATTCTCAAGCTGAGCCCTAAGATCTTTCCTCATCTTTTTGGCATCTCTCAAGCACACTATCACGGTTATCAAGCAAACCATTCAACCTAGCAATCTCAAAGAAGCAAGGAGTCGGGATCACGGTTTACCTCATCCTCGGAGTCGGAGTCGCCGTCCTCCTTCACACTCTTCTTCTTGCTCGAGCTATGGGCCATGCCACAAAAGCCCTAGAGCGCCACACGGCTCACCCCGCCGAGGTTCCGCTTGCATTCTTCTTGCCACCGCGCCCCGGCGTCTTCATCTTCGGCCGCTTGAGCTTGATCGCTCCTCGCTTGAGCTTGAGTCGACGTCGCTCGCACCGGCCACCATCGCTCTTGCCTTGTTCTTCTTGTAGGTGCTCTTGCTCGGTCGCCGCTTGTCCTTGTCCTTGCTCTTGGACTTGTTGAAGTGCTTGCCCTTGGAGGAGTACTTGTCTTCACGCCTCGGGTGCGCCTTGTACTCGTTCACCTTGTACTTGTTCTCCTCTCGCATCCGGCACTCGGCGATGAAGTGGCCGCGCTTGCCACACTTGTAGCACGTCCCCGAGCTCCGCCTTGCGTTCCTCCGACTCTCGTGTAGTCGTTCAAACCTTCTTGAGAGCAAGGCCGGCTCCTCCTCGCCCAAAGACATCAAACTCCTCATCCGGAATGGACATAAGAGAGGACAAAGAAAAGCGTCGACGGGAAGGGTTAGATTTGCCCTTTGATCCTCCCACAAGAGCAAGACTATGATCGGCCGAGCCCTCATGCTTGGATAGCAACTTCCCGTCAACCTCGGCCGACTTGAGCTTAGAAAAGAGGTCATCCAACTCAATAGTCAAATAGTTCCCAGACTCCTTGATGGCCTCAACCTTAGCACCCCAAACATTTGGATCCAAGACATGCAAGAGCTTCAAAGCCTGATCATGCTCGGAATACGGAAAATCCTCAACATTTGCCTTCATGTTGTTCACAATGGCGGTGAACCTCTGAAACATCGCATCAATGTCCTCACCGGGAAGTGGAGTGAAATTCTCATATTGCATCCGGTAAGAGACAAAGAGGCGAGCCTTCACATGGTTATCACCACCGTGAGCAACCAACAACTTATCCCAAATTTGCCAAGCAAGATTCAAATGGCGAACACGCTCAAACTCTGGATCACACAAGCTCCGGCACAAGTGATCAACGGCTTTTGCATTAGCCTCATACTTGGCCTTGGCATCGGCATCGATCACCATAAGAGTATGGATGTTGACCGGAATAGCATATGTCTTGTCAAGCACAATAAAATCCAACGAGCCTTCCCTCGAAGAAAGATCATCATACGAGCCGCCCACTTGTGGTAACCCTTGCCATCGAAGTGCGGCGGACCGCCCCGCTCAACGTACGCCATCTTAGGATTCGAGACTTGTCAAAGTCGCAAAGAATCCGGCACCAAGCTCTGATACCAATTGAAGGATCAGATGGCGACTAGAGAGGGGGGGAGTGAATAGGAGCCGGTAAAAATTCTTCCCAAAGAACCCGGCCTATGTCCTACTCAAAACCCGATCACACACAAGCGATGGATCGAATCACACACCAATCGCCAAGACCACGAGGTTATGGATCAACCTCTAGCCTTAGGAACGATTCCTCAAAGCACACGCGGAAACACTAGAAAGGGAGGAGGGAATCGAACCAAGAAGCAAAGCACACAGGCTCTGGCGGACCGTCCGCGCAGGAGGGGCGGACCGTCCGCAAGAGCCGCGCGGACCGTCCGGCCGGGTATCGCGGACCGTCCGCACCCGGTCGCGGACCGTCCGGCCTTAGCCGTGGACCGTCCGTTAATTTACACGAACGACCCAAAGACACCCCCGTGCCACGGACCGTCCGCGGGGAGCACGCGGACCGTCCGCCTAGCACCCGCGACCGTCCGCCCGACACCGCGGACCGTCCGAAACTTCGTCCAACCAAAAATCAAAATCACAACGGATCGAAACAAAGGACGAGCAAGAACTCGAAGAACACGGGATGAATCGGGAGCCGCGCGGACCGTCCGCCCGGTCCTCGCGGACCGTCCGCCGTGTGCGGACGTGAACGTAAAATAGCCCGACCCCGAAAGTCAACTCCCCCAAATCATCATTGGATTTCCCAAACGGTTGAAGCCGTAGAGACAAGGGTTTGGGGACTTGAAAAGCGTCACACAAGGATGCTATAGCCCAAAAATCTTGCCTCCTAACTCCCTAAATCACCGGGAATCGCGAATCCTTTGAGCACCTCCAAAAACTAGAGCACCGAACGAAAACTCACGAATCGAAGTGATTTCCGGCGTTTGAGGGCACAAGATCAAGCACAAAGATGCACAAGGCATCTATCCATGTTTCCCTCAAAGAAATCCGGGAAGAAACTCACTCAAATCCGCGGAATCACACCGAGAACAAAGGCACGAAAATAAGCACAAAAAGGCACGAAAAACAACCCCGAATCTTCTATACAAACCAGGAAAGATTCACAAGGTCTAGCATGCCGCCCTAGCATCCATCCCTCTCAACAAATCTCTCATGAAGCTCTCATGCTAGCCTAGAGAAAATAGGAAGGAAAATAGCTACGAAAATGAGAAAGAGAAGGGGGGAAATGAAACCCTAAGTCGCGGAGAGAGAGAGCCATCAACACACACTCCGGGCTTATATATCGAGTCCCGCCGGAGTGGTAAATGACTCGACTACCCCTAACTACACTACCGGCGATACAACCCACGTAGGGGCATTTTGGTAATGTTTGTGGGTCTTGCCATCGGACGGCCACGCCTTCGCCGCACCCCCGCGTCCTCCCGACGCAAGCCATGCGATCCCGCCGCGTGTCCTCCGCTTCGAAGCTTCCCGACACGCCCGGATCCCGTCTCCGTCGTGTTGGGCCCTCGGACTTGGTTTTGAGGCCCAAACCAAGAAACCGTCCGCCGGTGGTTTTGTGGGCAAACCACCAAACCCCCGCGTGCCGGTCCGACCTCCCGCCAAACCACTTGACTTGACCGCCACCGTGCACCGGCTCACTTGTCCATGACTTCGTCTTGCTTGTGTCGCCACCATGTGGCCCGCACCCGGGCCCCGCCGTCCACCGGGTCCCTCGAACCGAGCCTACTTGTCTCTCCATCTCCCGGAGGCCCCTCAAGGCCGAAGACCTTTCGCGCCCGTTCTTCACCTCGCAACAACACGAACTAGGCCGCGGCCTACACTCGCGCACTAAGCCAAGAGTCGGTCCAACACCCGTTGTCAATCACTCATCACTAAGGAGCGGTCATCCACCGACCACCGGGACGCTCTCGGTCCTCGGGCCGGCGGCCGCCCGCGCGGCGCGCGCGCGGGCGCGGCGAGGCGCGGCCCGGCGCGGCCGCGCGCGGCGCGGCGCGGCCGGCGTGCAGGAGCGCGCGAGGCAGCCTGTAACGTGTCGACGTGGCGGTGTTCGACAGCGTTTTACTCAAAATTTCCGAATAGAAGTGCACAGTGCGGTCAACAGGAAAGTTGTAGATCTAACTACCCTCTACAACTTTCGTAAAGGCCGTCTAGTGATTTTCTCAATGGATTTTGCAGGAACGTCGTGCCAACATTGAATGTCGGCATGTTCTGGAAAACAGGAACATCTGTCTTGCAAGGGGTTTTTCACAATTTTCCACCCAAAATTTGAAATGCCAATCTACATGAAAGTTGTGTCCCTCAACAAGATGGACAACTTTCATAAAGGTAGATTTTGAAGTGTTTAGGTGAATTTTGGAGAACGCGGCAAAAGTTCCGGACGACATTCGCCGACGTCAACAGTTAAGCGGGGTTTGACCGTGTCTTTGACCACGGGTTGACCACGGGTGTGTGTAGGCTCGGTCAAGGGGTTCATTAGGGTTCAATGGCGAGGTTTTCGGGTGACGGCCCAGGTTGACCTAGGTTTGACCGGTGTTTGACCGGGGTTTGACCGGTTGACCTGGTCATTAGCGTTAATGATGTTAAATAGAAAACTGGGGCGTCACACTTAGAGAGCGAGTCGCCCGTAGGGCGGCTAAGCGAAACTCAGCAGACCCCTTCGTGACCGAAGGGGTTGATCCAAAACTAGAGCCGGTCGAGGAGGTGGTCCTTGGACCGCCCAAGTATGTATATTTAATTCCTGACGCCTCGTCGAAGAGCTTCGCGGCCGTGAAGGTGGAAACGGAATGACCGCCTGCGCACTGACTTTGATCCCGATTTCGGCGCAGGACGGATGCCTACCGACAGCGAGCTTCGGGAGATGGCGCTGGAGATTATAGATATAGCGTATCTTCGGTTGATCGACGAGATCTGTGAAGATGTGCTGAACGAAGATTGATCGCTCGGTGTAGCTACGGGCTGCCGCGAAGACTTGAAGCAGAGGACTTCGGAACTCCCCCCCGGAAGTGTTCGCGATACGCCCGGAGCGAATCGTCGCTTGCGGATTTGTAAATTCCGTGTTCGCGACGATGTGTATTGTAATTGCATTGTTTTTCCCTTGTAAAGTTGTGTTGTTGTCCCGAAGTACATTGTATGTTGAAAATGTGATAAGAGAAAGAAACGAGGGTGTCTGTGTCCATCTCTTGCGCGCTTCGGTATCGCACTGTCAGTGTTGCTTTCGCGTCTTGTTCGATCGACACTGCCCTTGAATACGTTGAGACGAAGTGGCACCGCGCTTCCCCTCTGGACGCAGCTTGCATCGAACCCGCTGTCTTCAAAGTGTTTTCGTAAAACTCACTCACTCGGGTTAAAAAACATCATTATGTCCAGGACGCGCGTTTTCTTTGACCACATCGTCGTCTCGTGCTGCGCCGAGAGGCCTTTAACTTTGGTCAAGTCGAGGCCGAAGCGACGCCCCGGGCGTGCGCTTTCTCAGGCCAACTCGGGGGCCCGTACCGCGTGAAGTGGGCTTTCCCTTCGGTGAAACCAGGACTGATGCAGCGCTCCGGGCGTGCGTTTACTTCGGCCGAATCGTGGCCTCGCGCCGCGTCTAGCGGGCTTTTTTTCGGTCAAATCAGGACCGACGCAACGCTCTAGGCGTGCGTTTGCTCTGGCCGAATCGTGGCCTCGTGCCACGTCAAGCGGGCTTTTTCTTCGGTCAAATCAGGACCGACGCAACGCTCCAGGCGTGCGTTTGCTCTGGCCGAATCGTGGCCTCGTGCCGCGTCAAGCGGTCTTTTCCTTCGGTCACGACGATAAGTGACAGGCTTGGCCCGCGCGCACCCAAGGCGATCCGTGCCCAGGCTGTCACTTACCCCGCCGAAGGCCACCTCGAAGACTATGCCCCCCTCAAGGGGGTAGCATAGCTTCGACAATGTGGCGAAAGCATTCTTTTAAGAGAAAATAAACTGGACACGAAGGGATGGGCGAAAACTGACTTATATTACATGTCAGAAAAAGGGGTACAAAGGGTCGCCTCGTTAAAAACCTCACACTTCGCGGATCCGGAGGGGAACCGCGAAGCCTCCGCCGTGAGGAAAAGAGTACGTCCCTCACTACTTTAATGTACATATGATACAGACTCCTGATCATGACTAAAGAGAAAATGTAACTACTGAAACTCAAACTACGCTAGATGCTCGCAGTTGCTTCAGACGAAGTACTTCTGAAGCATGTCCACATTCCAAGTGTAGGGCTCTTCGTCGCCAGTTAGCCGGCACAACTTGAACGCTGCTTCGTTTGCAGTCGCGGTCGCTATGAACGGGCCTTCCCACTTCCCGTGCATCTTTCCCTTCAGTTTTCCCTTCGGCACCTTACGCAACACCAGATCTCCTGAGCGTATGAGCTTCGGTCTGATCTTCTTGTTTCTCCACCTCCGGGTCTCATCTTGGTAGGCCGACAAGTTTGTGGCTGCTTGTAGGCGGACCTCCTCAATGTTCTGAACCGAAGCCTTAAGGTCTTCGTCTCCGGAGGGAGTGTTCCTCTAGGTGCCCAGGCATAGCTCTTCGGGCAACATGGCTTCTTCCCCGTACAACAGTTTGAAGGGTGAGAACTGGGTGGTTCTGGACGTGGTGGTGTTGTGGGACCAGATTACCCTCGGTAACTCTTCAGCCCACTTGCTCTTGGGCAGATCAGTGATGTTCCTCTTGATGCCAGCGGAGATGACCCCATTGGCCCGCTCCACCGCCCCATTGGACTACGGGTGGTAGACCGAAGCGAAGCACAGCTTGGTTCCCAAGTACGCACAGAATTCCTTGAATTCCGCGCTGTCAAACTGCTTGCCGTTATCCACTGTGACCTCGTGGGGTACGCCGAAGCGGCACACTATGTTCTGCTAAAAGAACTTCTGAATGGTGGCCGAAGTGATACTCAATAATAGCTTCACTTCAACCCACTTGGAGAAATATTCGACCGCCACAATTGCGTGAGTGTAGTTTCCAGGTGCAGTGGGTAGCGGGCCGACGATGTCGATACCCCACCGGGCGAAGGGCCATACCGGTGGTAACAGTTGTATCTCGTTGGAAGCGAACTTGCTGTAGGGCGCATGGCGCTGTCACTCTAGACAATGGCGCACTATGTCATGTGCATCTGCGACCGCCGGGCGTCGCAGAAGCCCTGGCGGAAAGCCTTCTGCACTAAGGCCCTCGTGCCGAGGTGATGTGAGCACATGCCGCTGTGGATTTCGTGGAGCAGTTGTTTGCCCTCGGTGGCCGATATGCACTTTAGCAATGGGGCACACACCCCCCTTCGGTACAAGTTGTCGTCGACGAGGTGGTAGTTTCTCGCCCTGATGGCCACTCTCTTGCTGGTGACGCCATCTTCGGCTTCGTAGTAACCCTTGAGCGCCGCCACTACTGGGCCGCGCCAGTCCTCACTCTATATGGCGTTCACAAACTTGGGGGCGCTGCTTCATCAGCGGAGGATTTCATGGTGGTTGTTTCGTAGAAGACATCCGGCGGCAGGGGCTCAAGCAGTGTTGTTGCCTTTGCAATGGCATCGGCCTCCTTGTTGTAGTTCCTGGGAAAGCTTCGCACTGTGATGCCGATGAAGAATTTTTCCATGCTTCGGACAGCTTGCAGGTACTTCATCATATCAGGATTTTTTGCCTTGTAAGTTTTCCCAATGTGGCAGGCGAGAAGTTCGGAGTCTATCAAGATGACAAGCCTTCTTGCGCCCACGGCCCTGGCTTTCTGAAGCGCGAGCAGCAAGCCCTCGTATTCTGCCACGTTGTTTGTGCAGTTATCATAGTTCAGCCGCAGGGCATACCGGAGCTTGATGCCCGAAGGGGACTTTAAGACTGCTGCGGCCGCTGACCCAAGGTGGCAGTATGCACCATCACACTGCACTTCCCATATTGGTTATGTGACTATTGCTTCCCCCTTCGGCGCCGAAGGCGTCCAATCGGCTACAAAGTCAGCGAGGACTTGAGACTTTATCGCACTGCGCGCAACGAAGCTTATGACGTGCTACGCCAACTCCGAGGCCCACTTGCCCATCCTACCCGTGGACTCCTTGTTCTCGAACATGTCCCGGAGGGGGAAAGCTGTAGGTACCGAAACGTTATGGCTCTGGAAGTAGTGCCGAAGCTTCCTCTTTGCCATCACCACAGCATATGCCATCTTCTCCATTTCGGAGTAGAGAAGTTTTGAGCCGCTCAGAGCTTCGGAGACATAGTATATGGGGAACTGCCTTAGAGCGTCTGCCTCCTTCCGCTCTTCCACAAGCACTGCGCTAACCGCTGTGTCGGTTGCTGTGATGTACAACAGTAGCTCAGCCTTCGGTGACGGTTTGGTCATGACTGCTGCATCTTCAAGGTATTTCTTGAGTTCGTCGAAGGCTTGTTGTTGCTCTGGGCCCCATTGAAAAGTTGAGTTTGCACGAAGCACCTTGAAGAAGGGTAAGCTTCGTTCGGCAGCTCTGGAGATGAAACGGTTCAGCGAGGCAATTCTGCCTGTGAGTCTTTGGACTTCCTTTCTAGTGCTCGGAGGTTGCATCCTTCGTAAGGCTTCAATCTTTTGGGGGTTCGCCTGAATGCCCCGCTTAGAGACCATGCATCCCAACAGCTGCCCCTTCCGGATGCCGAAGATGCACTTCTCTGGGTTGAGCTTGAGGCCGTTTCGCCTCATGTTGTCGAAGGTCTCGGTCAGGTCTGCAATGTGATCTTTCTCCCTTTCGCTCATGATGACGATGTCATCAACATATGTCGAGGCGTTACGCCCTAGCTGACTGCCCAGGATCAGCTTCATCATGCGGTTGAAAGTAGACCAGGCGTTGAGTAGGCCCTCGGGCATCCTGACGAAGCAGAAGATGCCGAAAGGGGTTGTGAATCCGGTTTTTGCTTCATCTTCCCTTCGCATACACACTTGGTGATAGCCGGAGAAGCAATCTAGGAGGCTCAACATGTCACAGCCGGCGGCCTGATCAATGATGACATCGATCCTTGGCAGCGGGTAAGGGTCCTTCGGGCATGCCTTGTTGAGCTCTGTGAAGTCAATACACATGCACATGTTGCCGTTCTTCTTCGGCACCATCACCACATTGGCCACCCAGACGGGGTATTGGACTTCTCTGATGATTCTCGCGTCGAGCAGTTTTTGCACTTCGGCCTCCGCAGATTTGACCCTGTCCGCCGACATCGGCCGCTGTCTCTGCAGCTTCGGTTTGACCCTTGGGTCAGTGTTAAGCGCATGCTCTATGGCTGAACGGTGGACGCCCGTCAAATCGGACTTGGACCATGCGAACACATCCTGATTGTTACGAAGGAACTGCAAGAGCCTGTCTTCGTCCTCCATGCTGATTTCGGCGCCTATCATTACGGTCCTGCTTGGCACGTCCGCGCATAGGGGGACTGTCTTCGTGACATCGACAGCTTTCATGCGCTCAGCCTCGACCCCCTTCATGGATTGCCTCATTTGGGCTTCAGCCCTCTGCTCTTCGGCTGCTGCAGCTTCATTGCTCTCGTCTTCATTGATGACATGGACCTGTCTATTGTGGACCGACGTGTTGCGTTTGGCTCTTCGGGCCTCCTCCTGGCAGCCATACACCGAGATTACCCCCGCCGCCGTTGGTATCTTCATCAGCAGGTACCCTTGATGGATGACCGCTGCGAACTTGTTGATGGTGTTGCGGCCGAAGATGGCGTTGTACGGGTATGCGAAGTCAACAACATCGAAGGTTATGACCTCGGTTCTCATAGTGGCATCTTGGCCGAAGGACACATTGACATCAATCTTGCCTAGGGCTTCGATCCTCTTGTTGTCGAAACCGTACAGCGGGTGTTCTGCCTTCTTCAAGTCTTCCTTCTTGAACCCCATGCTAGTGAAGCACTGCCAGGTCAAAATGTCCGCTGAACTGCCGTTGTCCACCAAGATTCTCCCCACGTCATTGCCGAAGTAGTACTTCGTGTTCTTGCCGATGTTAGCCCTTATGACGAGCGGATCGTTGTGAGGGTAGTGTTGCAGCCGAATGTCAGCTGACGTGAAGGTTATGGGGATGTGGGACCATGGCAAGTGAAAGTACTTGCCGGAGCAGATGTGCGACACGCTTCGGTAGTAGTCTTGGCGTTGCCTCTTTATCTCATGCACCGGCTCATTGGATCCGTCGGAGATTGCGTTGATGATGTTGACCATGCCCGTCATCCCCGAGCTGCTAGAGTCAGGGGCCTCTTGCTTTGGTGGAGGTGGAGGTGGGGGTTGGGTGTGGGTGTAGTGTGCTGGATGGTGGGCGGCCGGGTTCGGCCACGAAGGCACGAAAACCGAAGATTGCTGTGCGTGCATGGGAGGGGGCGGAAGCAGCTGCGGCGCCGAAGGCGTATACGGTTGCGGTGGGTGGAAGGCATGCGCAGGTGCCGAAGGTTGGTAAGGCTGGTGATGGTATGGTGGTGGCAGGGCCCTGAACTGACCCGCATTCTGGTATTTCATGACATGGTTCACGGCCATGCCTGCTGCCTTCGCCTTCTCCTCCGCCTCCCACTCCAGTTTTATCTTGACCGCCAAGGGACACTGGTGCGTGTGGTGCTGGGCATCAATTCCATGGAGCCAGCAGAAAAACCGCTCACCGTCGGCCCGCTGAGGCGGATTGTGCTGCTGCGGCTTCGGCCCCTTGTTATGCTTGTATCCGCCCTTGTGCCCGCCGCCTCAGTGCTGGTTCTGGTCGGGGGGCGCAGGCACGTTGTTGATCTGACGGTTTGCTTGCTTCGGTGGCTGATTTTGCCACCCCTTCGGCTGGTCCCACTGCCCCTATTGCTTCTGCTTCTTCGCTGCGTTTGCCCGGTCGAGCCTCCGGCGGTGGCCTTTGTCGGACTTGAAGTATTCTTGCATAACTTCAAATAGCTCTTGCAGAGACTTCGGCTTGACTCTGTCGAGCACATCTTGGCAGTTTCCAACCCTCAGGCCCCCAACGATGGCATCGATGATGCTGCTTTCGGACACCGCAGGCGCGCGCGATGTCAGCTTGACAACCCTGTGCATGTATTCTTGCAGTGACTCGCAGTCCCCCTGGACACACATGTTGACGAGGTCGTTGGAGTCCAGCTCTTCGACCTGCATACCTTTGAAGCTGGATAGCAACTTGTTTCACAGCTGGAACCAAGATGTTATATGCCCCTTCGGTATGTTCGCATACCAATACTGGACCTCTCCCTTGAGCACGAGCACAAGAGCCTTTGCCTTCGTAGTGGCGTCGCCTCCGTTGGATTCCACCGCCGCCTCGAACTTCATCAGAAACTCCTTGGGATCGTAATCACCGTCGTACTGGGGCAGGGTGTTGGTGTTGAAACAACGAGGTCACGACGCGCTCTCGAGCTCGACCGAGAGCGGGGACACCGGGACAACGTTGCGAAGTGGTGCGTCGTCGGGAGCGAAGTGCTCGTGCACCTGCCCCCTCTCTTGGCGGTGGCCTATGCTTTGCCCTTCGGAGGCGTCCTTCTGCTGCCTCCATTGATCCGGCCCCGAGCTCGCATGGCCCGGGGTGAGCCAGGCGTGCTGCTGGGCCGCCGACGCGACATGCGCGGCGGGCGTCAGTGTTGGTGCGGGCGGCGTCGGAGCGACTTGTTGTGGCGGCGTCGTGCCAGTGATCTGGCTTTGCAGCATGGCGAGGTAGCGCTCGGCCTGCCTGATGTTAAAGTCGATGGCGTCAGAGGCAGTGTGGGGTGGAGCCGCATCCTGGTGCTGGGATGGCTGCGCATGCGACGAGGATGGACGCGTCTCCTGCTCAGGCTGAGCCGGCACGGACTTGCCTGCGATGAGGGCCCGGATCCTTCGGAGAGCCTCGATGTCTTGCGCCGAAGCCGCCAGCCCCTCGAGGCTGACCTCGAACATCCCCGAAGCAGTGTGCTCTACCTCCGGGGCGCTCGGCCCAGCACCGGTCCCCGCCGAAGGCTGGACGGCCGAAGCCGATGGGTTGGCGGGCTCTGATGCGAGCGGAGGGATCGACACCTCAGTCGTTGTGGCCTCGGCGCCTGCCGAACGTGTCCTTGCCATGTGGTATTGGATTCTTCCACGAGGTGGGCGCCAAACTGTTGCTGGAGATCGGGCCCGAAGGGTGGACGCCGACACAACAGCCCCCTGAGCTCTCTCTCTCCCTCAGCTTGCTACCACGAAGGGTGCTACTTCTACTTGCGCTAAGAAGGAAGATGCAGAAACTTAATAACACGAAATGGAAACAAGGGAAAACTTAGCAGACCGAAGATCGAAAGAACTGCTGTCGCCTTCGGTCCTCTCTTCTCATTACAGTGTGTCCGTTTCATTACAAGGGGTTCACTATTTATAGGAGACCCCTGGGTATAGTCATTTGCCTCAATTACACCTTTTCCGTTCCTGACAAACGGCTTTAAGCACTTTACAAGGGTATAACAGTAAGTCCCCGCGTCGTACAGGCCTCCAGCGTGTCTTCGTACGGCCGAAACGCCTTTACACGCGGCACCCCTTGTCTCTGCCTTGCACGGAGCCCTCTTTACACGTCGGCGGCAGCCACGTGTCCAGGATCGCCGCGCCTTCGGCGCCGAAGTGCGATCCCGCCTTGGACGTATCGCGCCTCTCCGGGCGTCTCGCCCGTGCCGCTGCTGGTCCCGGACGCGACGTTCCCGGCCGGCGCAACGCGCTCCTGGTTCTCTCGAACCTTCGTCACCGGAGTACAACCATCCGTGCCTTCGGCACCGAAGGCTGGCACAGCCATGTGGGACCATCCCTGCACAACAATCCTCACGTAACATGAGCAGTGTTAGCGTTTCTGTTAAACCCGTACCGCGAAGGTTTCTTCGCGAGACCGAAGCCGTACGCGGACCGAAAATCGTCAGCCTGGCCGGACGTGGGCGAGGCTTCCGAAGGCCAACTTCCCCAACACTCCCCTCACCAGTAGCCACATGGGGAGTAGTTGCGGCCGACGCGGCGCGACGCGGAGTAGAGGAGGTCCTGTGTCCAATTCCCGACAGCGGAGGAGCAGGAATCCCGCAGGGCCTCGCGTCGGCAATTGCGGCGGTCCGCTCCGAAGCTACAACTTTTGGCGGCGGAGCCCTTCCTCTCTTCTCCGCGGTGGTCAGCTCCCGACGACGACGCCCTTCCTCCACTCTCTGCCTGTCCCTCCTTCCGTCTTTGCCAGTGAGAAGAGAGGCTGGTTGTTGATGGTGGTTGTGTCGTAAGGCAAAGTGTTACCCTAGATTCATCGTTAATCTAGCCTTATGCTCTCGTAGCGCAAGGGATGTCGTAGAGTGTTGTAGTTCATTTTTACATTATCAGTCTTACCGGAACTTTTACCACTCCCTAGTGGATAGTCTAACATGGTTACGGTTACAATAACCATGCCGTGGCAGCCTGGGGCCGAGGGGGCGCTGATGGGTCTGGTGGCCGGGCATGTCATGCATAGAGGCGAAGGTAGGGGGGCGTGCCTGGCACCCCAATGCTCTACTAATTTCTCTAATATACCCTTAATGTGTATATATTGTATAGTTAGTTAGTCTTTATTTAGCTCAACCAGATCAATATTAACTCTTGAAACTTTATATTGAGAATGAATTGTATGCATCAATTACTGCTGAGTGAAATTATTGAATCCTATGATTTTGCTGCTAGTCGTAGAGCTAATTTTAAGTTGATACATACCTAATTTTGTTTTGATTGACTTGTGAAACATGCCACTATTATATATGACATGTGAGTAAAACCATATGACGTAGTTCTACCTTATTTTTGCTTAAATCCTGGCTCCGCCCGCTGGTTGTCATCCGTTGGCTTGCTCGTGCAATCAGGCAGGCAAATGTTTGAGCTCATTGCTCACTTTTCTTCCCCTTGCGGGGCCCTGCCTGTGTCAGGCAGCCCAGTCGCGGGTTTTTAGCCCATTTCTGTGTGCAGGCCGCGGTCTTGTCGACGGCGGCGGCGGGCGGCGGCGGCCGGCCTGAAACCATGTGCCCCTTGGGCTGGGGGCGGGCAGCTGCCGCTGTTTGCTCTTATTTCTTCCTGGGCCGTTTAGGCGCGCAGCTAATGCCGCCGTCGCTCACGACGGACACACAGAGAGAGAAACTTCCAAACCGCCTGCGTGGTGGCGTTGACAACAAGTGCAGAGGCGGCCGCCACCGCTGTGCTAGCCAAGCCGCAAGTGCCGCACAGTTCGTCGGCGTTCTTGTCGTCAAGCTCCCCCATGTCAATGCAAATGCAAATACAGCATATCATGGCTGTCGCATGCTGTGTCGAGCACTATGAGAGCCATCACAATGCAAAGTTGAAAATTCCGTTATTTATAAGTTCAGCGCGTACCGACACCACACAAGAAAGACTCGTAAATGTTTGCACACATGTACGTACGCAGACGCACATATATCTTTATGTACTGGATGGTATACCACGCTCTGACACGTCCACAGTCCACACACACGCACACGATCCATCGCCCACCAAACTCGTCACCGCGTCACATGTCGACGTTGCAGGCGGGTTCGCCCAGCAGCGGCGCCTGCTGGGGCCAGCCGCCGTTGCTGCCCTCTCCTGGCTTGCGCACGCCGAGCAGCAAGTCGCAGCGCGCGTACATGGAGTGCCACCCCCTGTGGAACGGCCCGGACACGAACCGGACGCGGCCCAGCACCACCACGCGGAGCGGCAGCACGCCGTACGCCACGTCCGCCGCCAGCGACGCCGCGGCGCCGGGCGACACGGGCACGGGCACGGGCGCCGGCGACGCGACGCCGCCCCCGCTGCCGCCCAGCACGGGCGCAAACTCCACGGCGGTGCCGGCGTCCTGCGCCAGCGGGGGCATGGGCGTCGCGGCCGTCAGGGGCTCCCCGCGGTACGCCGCGTAGGCGGTCAGCCGGTCGTACCGCGCCGCGGACCGCGCGCTCGGGTTGCCGAGCACCAGCGTGAACTGGAACGACGCGGCCAGCGCGGTGGCGCCGCCCGTGGCTGCCGTGGTGGCGTTGTAGAGGGCGAGGACGGCGGCGGAGGTGACGGCGAGGGTGGGGTGGGAGGGGCGGTACACCACGTAGAGCACCAGCCAGGTGATGCCGGCCGCGAGGAGGAGCACGAGCAAGGCGAAGCAGAGGGCGCGCCCGCCACCTCCTCCGCCGCCGCCGTAGCCGTAGTAGTAGCTGTAGCGGCGGCCGCCACGGGAGAGGTCATCGGCGTGGACGCCCTTCCTCCCGCCTTTGTGGTGGTGGTCGGCGGGGTCCGGCGGGAGGTGGTGCTCGGCCATCTGCGGTCGTCCTCGCGCGAGCTCGGGCCCTCGAGAATGCGAGTAGTAGGTGGAGGAGGAAGCCGGGTAAACTGTGGATATGTCAATGTGTTCGATCGACGACGAGGAGGTAGTAGGCTTTGCGGAGAGCGGCGCGCTAGGGTGGGGGAGGTGACGCGCGCTAGCGTATCGCCATGCGCACGCGTCGGGTACAGGGGCTACACGCACCGCTTCGCTCGAGCTTGGTCGGCAACCTTTGGATCCCGCCAGAGTGCTCCTCCAGCTCTCCATCTTCAATCCGTGCCAACTCCACCTTCAGCCGTGGATCGATTCGATATGATCGGGTTCTTTTTGGTGTACGTGCATAATTCGTGCATCATCAGAGATCGAGCCGCTCGTCGCTGGCAAGTTGGTTTCAGCCTGTTCGGTTGGTGGTGGTGATGGCCAGATCTTGGTTTGTTTCGGCAGAAAGATCTTCTTGGCCAGTTCTTTGGTGGCTTGGTTTGTTGTGAAAGAAAATCTTCTTGTTTGGTGGGCGATAAGCCAAGCGAACAGGGCGTTTGAAGGAATTTTCGGACAGTACATTTGACGTTGAAGGAAGTTTAAGAACACGTACCTAGCTACTCTCGTGTAGCTTTATGATTGAAGCTTCATCTGCATCTTTAAAGAAGCATCTTTGTGCTCCGTTTTGATAGGAATTTGGCATCTTGAACTGCAGCAGAATTATGAGGAGTCTGAAGAGAAGGTGAGCCTGTGGAGAAAGTGGCTGTGGATTATTTGAAGATGGGGAGAGGAAGAAGATTGATAGGTTGTAGTCCAAGATTTTGGTTGTCAACCGGTCCATCTAAGACCACCACTTCTAAGATAATCGGGCTTAGAGAACTATTATTATGTTCTTTATGTTCTCATGAGATGAGCTTTAATATGTTTTTTTGAGATTGCACAGTATAACGCAGACGCTCACAACATGCACGCACACTCACCCCTATGAGTACACGTACGCAAACCCTATCCTTATGAAGGACTTAGCATCGGCAGGTCTGGAGATTCTCGAAGTCACCACTGGCGCCTCGTCGTCGACGGGAACGTCGCTTATCACTTAACGTATAACGCCGGAAAATCTCGAAATAAATCCAGGAAAAGGTGCGAGCACCAGGATTTGAACCCTGGTGTGTAGCGTCCCACTGGACCGTCCTGACTACAACCCAATCACATGAGCTTTAATATGTTGTTGACATGGATTGAAATGTATATTTTGGATTGGGTTGGGCTGAAATGGTATTATTGTTCATATGGGTTATCCTGTATGAATTGCGCTCGGTTGGGGGGAATGGCAATTCTCAATACTGGGCTGAAATGGCCGAATTCCTTAAGTTAATGATCGAAAAGAACTATGTCGGTCTTTAGGCCTATTTTTCAAATGGGTCGTGATAAAGTCCACGCCATGTGCAGCGTGTCAGCCCGCCACGTGTCAACCACCACGTCAGCCACCATGTATTCAGCACGTCACCTGTTGCTGATGTGTTTATCTGATCCATGATGATTTTCGTTGCTAAAGTTAAGCTTGGACTGAGCTAGCTTGGAAGGAGAACAAAAGAGATGTACGTATGATCCACTTAAGTTTTGTCACACAATTTTGCAAAGGATGCACGATTGGGAGAACAAGAGAATCAACCAGATGTAATTATGTTTATCCAGGGAGAACCATAAGCCTCTTGGTTTTTTATTCTTGAATTAATTAACCCACACAAATTGTTGATCATCCGTAGTTACACGCATCACGAGTTCACAAACTAATGTACATAAGGGCACTCCCAATGGTACATTAATGATAGTTTCTATCTCTCTTAAATAGCTTGTTAATTAATTAAAATGGTGATGTGGCAGCCTAGTTAATGAGGAAAGAGATGAAGAATCATAGAAATGGTTTCTTCATCAAGAAACCAAGTCTTCTCTTGAACTAATGCACTAAGAAACTATGAAATTGTCATTGGGAGGAAACTACTAGTTTCTAGGAGACTCATGTCACTCTCTCATTGGAGGAAGAAGTTAAAATTAAGAGAGAGAAATAGAAAATAATTATTACTTGAAGACACTACCATTGTGGAAGATAGTTTCTATATATGATTTCTTTTGCTATGGAAATCGTGTCGGTTTCTTCCATAGGGACTGCCCTAAGGCAGTCCCAATGGACAATTTCTATGAACAATGTCCAAGAGAAAAGTACTCATTAATATCTGATAGAAACCATCATCTCCAAATCCATAGTTTCTATATTAATGATCATACGAAGCCTAACTTAAATGCAACACAAAATGAAGATAGATCAACCGTGGCAATTTTCTCTGCAGCGACGTGACCCCATGATGGTAGCCAGCATATGTTTGCAAAACACACCATGATAAACAGCAAACTTGTTGCAGTCTAACACACTTTCCAGAACCATATCTTATCAAATAGCAACTCATATATATTGTTTCCAGAACCATATATTATTTCTTAGTAATAGCAATCTAGAAATAAAGATAATAGGTAGCTAGTCTCATCCATCATCATCTGTCATATACATTTCATCGAACATGTAGTGCCCTTCCTGCCATGGGGGCTTCAACTGAATTTGGCAACACAAAAAATCGTGCAGCAAATCAAACATCTTGAGGAGTAAATCAGAGAGGGTGCCGCCTGTTGATTGATATGGAGTAGGAATAGTACCGTGGTGCCCAATCGTCGAGGTGAGCCGCCGTGCTCGTGTGCTGACCGCAGTCGCACGCGTTGCCGTTGTGCTCGTGTGGTGGCCGCGCTCGCCGTGGCCGTGCTCGTGTGCTTGGCTGGGTTCGCTCGCTGGCCGCATTAGCCCACGCCGCCGCTGTGCTCGCGTGCTGGCCATGCTCGTGCGCGCTCGGGCGAGCTCGTTCTGGCTGTCAATCATGGATCCTTCGCATCGCTGGTTGCGGAGGGGCGGCCGACGGAGGGATCAATAGCGAAGTAGCGCGAGCCTCTTGGGAGGGATAGCCGGTGGGAGGGCACGGAGACTGCTTGCTTGACGGTGGCGATGGCGCACGAGATCGACATGGAAACCACCGGTTTCTTCCCAATGGCATTTTCCTGGTTTCCATGAGCATCGGAGCTAGTGTAGATGTTGTTCCCCCATAGGAAATCATTTCTTCATTTTATCTCCTCTGTCTTCTTTAATTCCTTTGCCACATCAGAAAAAAGCTGAGCTATCCACGTAGTTAAAGCATATAGAAACCGCTATAAATATGCCATTGGAGTGCCCTAATACAGTTGTTGATCCCTAGCTATCTATGTCGCGACTCGCGACGAAGCACCAGAGAGTTTCACGGATGAATCAGATTGTTAGAACCATGCATTCATGCACAGCACATGAACCAGAACCGCCTTGCGCTGTCAACCGTCGACGTCCCATCCGGTGGGCACCGGCACGAAGTCGTCCTGCAGCTTGACCTCCCGCAGCCTGACGTTCTCCTCCCACGCGTCCTCCATGGCGCGCAGCGCCGCCTCGTACTCCGCGTCCAGCTCCGGGTCCACGCCACCCTCGCCCACGATCTCGTCGCAGTACATGCCTGGCCCCGGCGGCGGCGCCGCGACGACCTTGAGCCCGCCGTTAATCTCCGCCCAGTAGCGCTTCTTGGCGGCGAGCAGCGCCTCGACGGCGCCCGAGTCGTCCCAGACTCCCAGCGCGCGACGCCTCCATCGGCGTCTGCGTTGAGCCCCACGTCCGGGTCCGTCACCTTCCGCCACGGCACCCCGCGGGACTCGCAGAAGTCCTTCTCCCACGGCGCCACCGAGCGCCGCGCCGGCGGTGGCCGGGGCGGGCGCCGTGCGCACCACGGCCGCGCCGCCGCCGCCGCCGCCGCTGTCATCGGGTGGGACGTCCTGCTGCTGTCCCAGCAGCTGACCGCCGCCATCGTCCTTCTCGCCGCCGGCTAGCTTCTGAGTTCTGACCAGCTGCAGGTACTTCGCGTGTGTAGGGCTTCCGGTCGAGTCTCGAACAGGGGTTTGCAATCTGCGATTGTCGACGCGCTGAGGGATGGAGGGGCAATAACGAAGAAGTTGATCGCTGTTCCTCGCTCCGGGATGCTTGGTTTTGTTTGGAGTTTTGGACGCAGGCGACGACGGAGTATGAGGGAGGGGGCGCGCGCGCGGCTCCGACTTTGGCGCCACGCGTGGATCCGACGCGCGGAATGTACGGCTTCGTGCCTTCGATACGAAATCGGATACGCGTGTCCAGCTTTAAGTTTGCGTGAGGCCCTGAGTTTCGTTCAAGACGACGCGTCTTGTGTTTTGTTTTCATCTTGTTTTCAGCTGCCAGCACACACAGTCCGACAACACATCGTAGCATAGCGTCATGATTGGCACAAAATGGAGAAAAATTACGTATGGTACGTATTGCAAATGTGAATTTATACGGGAATGCAGCGATGGATCTAAGCGAATCTAGAGTTCAGTTCTTCCTTTGGCTATTTACCAAAAACAAAAAACTGACTAGAGATAATCTAGCCATGCCAAGAGGCAGAAAGTAGAGGACAAATTGGTCGTATTTGGATGGTAGAGGTTAGTGTTAGTGTTAGTGATAGTTTTTAACACCTCCAAATTAACACATAAAAAACTAACACCTTCCTCGCAAAAAAAATAAAAAAACTAACACCTTTAATGTTTGGATGGAGGTGTTAGTTTGCATTTAAAGTAACTTTTCCAATCATTTGAAAAAGGAGAGGGAAAGAGAAAAGGGGTGGGATCCACCAAACTAACACCAATTACCACCTCTTGGAGGTGTTAGTTTTTTTCTGGGGTGTTAGTTCCAACTAACACCAAACTAACACATGTGTTTGGCTCCAAAGTGTTAGTTTTGGTGTTAGTTTGCTACAAACTAACACTAACACCTCCATCCAAACATGGCCAAAACTTGTTTGTTTTGTGAGGAAATATAAACAAGTCAACACTTATTTTTTTGACCTGTGCTTGTAGCTAAGGAAATGTGAAGAAGAATCTCTGTTGTGGGAGTTCTTTTGAGTCTATTGGGGCCTGTTGGTTGAGTAAGAATTTTTTTTTGACTATTAATGTCATCACTTCCGCTGCCCTTTGGGCTCTTTAGAAACTAAGGAATGAATTGTGCTTTCGGAACACGGCTTGGAAAATCATGGATTGTCTTCTCGATGAAAGTTGGTTGTCTAGCACATAATTGGTTGATTTTGTGCCCAAAAGAAAAGAAGGAAGAGCTAAGATTCCTTACATCACGGCTAAGTGCGTCGTCAAGAAATCCGGAAAGACTAATGTGCTCGAGGGGCGTTGGCAAACCGCCGTGCATGAAACGATGGTCGATACAAGTTCGGGAGTTGGAGGAAGCTGCTGCGGGACGCATGTTGAAGAGCGTCAAATGGACTCGCAGAAGACTCTTGCTGATCAAGAAAAGCTGGTGTCCTCTTGCGTACTCGAAGGTGTTAATGGGTGTGTGAGAGTTTTAGCCTCCGGAGGTGTGTAAGTCGCCATGATAGTTGTGCTTCTTTTTTTGAGTTCATGTTTCGAAGCATCTGTTTTAGGTGCTCTTTACGGTAAGACATGTGAGTGTCCTGGTGAGACACCGGTGTAAACTGGGCCGTAAACCGAATTGGTTCTCTGTCTTTTAAGTAAGGCCGGAGCTTTTGCCCTTAAACTCTAAAAAAATGGATCTAAGCGAACGCATACCACATTTCGTGACTTTGGTGTGAAGCGGCGCTCGCCGTCGCCCGAGGCTAAGGAGAAGCGTGCTCGCGCCGGCGAGTAGGGTCTTGTAGCCAATAGCCAATCGATGTGGTCGCGTACGCCGTCGCCCGCAGCTCACCGTCGTCGGCGGTGCTCCTCGCGGTGGCGTAGAGTAGAGCCACCACCTTGTTGTGCTCCCAAGATGTCACCGCGCCGCCCCCGCTCGTCCGTCGAACGGTACTCCAAGTCTTGTGCCATGAAAACCACGCCACACGCCGTGGCCCTCGAATCGGAAAAAATTCCTTATTTGCCACCGTAATTTGATTTGTAACGTTTTCGATTTACCACTACAAAAAAATTATTTCCTATTTGATATCGGCTTAAATTTATGTTCCTTGTTACCACTGCAAAAAAATCTTTCCTATTTGCTATCAGCTTTAATTTATGTTCCTTGTCCGCTATTGCTGTCTTTTTTAGGAGATAATAGTGTTACACTTCGAATAGGAAAGGACAATTTTGCCCTTAGGGACAGCAACGAGAGAAGCTCCTTTCGTTATCAACCAAGCACAACTTGTGACCTCGCGAAGAAGGCTTTACCTGCAAGAGAATTGAAGATTACAAGCAATAAAGAACGATAAATACACAATCTAAAATTGCGGATGAATATGAAGCAATATAGATGTGGGGTTTGAGTTCCGATCACAAAGGATTAATCGCCACAATAATGCGGAACAAGAATGAATCTTGATTCATAGCAAAAGGACTCAATGCTATAGTAACAATTTAGTTTCTTTAAGGAAAACAATAGTAAACAACACCCAAGTTCTAAGTCCGGCAAGGGTCCAGCTAGGGTTGGGGCAACAAGAGAGGAGGACACACACAACTTGGGGTTAAGGCCTGGCACAATACAAGGCCAACTTGACCAAACTTATGATGCAACACTTTGGTGTGGTCACACAAAATGATCCACGGTGTTTCTAGAGCTAAGACAAGAACCAAATGAAAGGTTTCATTGTCTTCTTTTCAATGCATCAAAGATTGCCCCGTTTGATGTCATAGGACAAAGATATCGTTGATTCCGTCAAGGGTGGTCGGCTGCTTCCAAACCGAACACAACGAACAAGTGACAATTTGTAACATGAAGAAGATCATGGCTCATGTGTATCCAACATGGTCATCCTAGTTGGTTGTTAACCGAAAATCAATCGAGTGAGTTTAGAACAAGTATCCCATGGTATCCGGGCATTATTGGTACACGCAACCGCTCCACATATCCACTTGCCTTGCCATGCATGCCCACCCATCAGGATTGGCCAATATCCCTATCGGTGGGGACCGTGGGTACCCATGTCCCTTGGTCACTATTTCACATTCTTAGAGCATTTGAGTGATTTATGCCCTTAATTGTTTAACTCATTTTTATTTGCTAGCCCTCCTTATAAAAGGTTTAAATTAATGGAATTTTTAACTTCTTACATTTATGAAAAAATATATAATAAATTATCAATGACCATTTCAAATTTTAAACATAATAATATACTCTTGGAAATAGAATTTTGAAAATTGTATACACGATTTCGAAACATTAAGGTGCAAAGATATCAACAAAATCTAAGTAATCGCCTCATGAGATAATGAAAACATACATCCCATAACCTAGTGCATTATTGGAAATTCAAATAAGTCCATCCTATCACCAATTTTCCAACAGGGAGGGTGTTTTACATTTTGGAATGACAGGTCGGGTAAAATATCTATTTTGCCTATGCTAGACTTTAGGATATTTTTAGTATTTTATAAAATAAATAGGATTGCTACGTTTAAATAGGACCACCCAAGATGTTAAAGTGCACCTTTTGTATGATGGTCAAAATCTTTGCTTTTGCGTCACCTATCCCTTTATTGGTGCTAGTAATCTTAAACTTGCTTTCATTTGGAATGAGCTGCAGAAGAATTCAATACTTCAAATCTCAAAAGTCATGATGACGAAAATACGAAATAGAATATATTTATATATGTATCATCGTGTCGGTCTTGATTTGCAGCCTTGTCGAGTGGCACCTTTCTTTCCTATAACCAAACCAATCTGCACCATATGTAGAGATCAGTATAACAAGCAATTTCTTACCTACCACAATTACTAAAAAGCTAAGTAGCAGAAAATTGGTTTTCATCCCTTCCATAATTAGATTCTAACTCAGCTTTTTCCCCAAAATACAACTCTAGGTGAGCAGAGCTTATGAGACCTTGGTAGGACAGTCCTCAAAGCCTATTGAAGGCTCCTATGTGAAGTCAGGTGCAGATAAGTTATATTTAAGCATTTTGTCCTAAACTTCTGTAAAGAATGTAAAACTGTAAAGTTCTTGACAGTTCACTGATCACCAACCTAACATACGCGACTTTTCCGAGGTACATATTTATCTTCTAGATAATATTACCTAGTCTTACTTACAAACACTACTAAAATTTTCACATGAACGGTGTTTGCAAAGTTCTCAAATTTCAATACATCATCGTAATCATGCAAACCACTAAACCCTAATCATGCAAACCACTAAACCCTACGACTGGATGCCTCTACTCTGTTTCTATTGTGCAACTTTTGGACCTGAGATCAAAACTTCACAATTCAAATATTCAAATCTGCCAAGACCTACTCACAACAATTGTAGCACACTGTCTCAATAAGTGGCCTAAAATAGTAAACTAATGAGCAGAGTTCTCACCTTATCACTGGGGACCGATACATAGTCCACATTTTCCTGCAAAACATGTTACATAAAAAATGTAGAGAGAATTCCTTACTTGACACTGAGAAATTTACACATCCCTTCTTTGGCCCTCAAAATTTTTTCCTTCCCTATTTGACATTCAGTTGAAACTTACTTCCCTATTTGGCCTTCTGTTTGATTTTCCATCTGATTGACGTCGACTATCATGTGAAAAGATGATTTTGCCCCTACGGTCCCACAACCCTTCTGCCTCTTCTCCTCATCCCCTTCTCCTTCCTCTGCTCTACACCTGAACGCCACCGAGCCAGCCACCGCCGAAGCATCCCCTATAGGGACCTCGATTGGGAACCGGGTAGGGACCTTGGGCTGCGCCGAACCGAGCTCCCCACATCTTCTCCTTCCCCACCCCTCTCCTTATCTGAAGTTTCTGTGTTGTAGCAGCACCACTAGCTATTCCTATGCCGTGTCGAGGTCATCCTGCAACACTGTCATCCGTAGTCGGGTTCCCGCACTCCTACCTGTGCGTCGCGGCTAGCCGAGAGCCCACGCCGCCGCCTGGTGCGGAGCCGTGCACCCGTACCGCCGCCGCCTGTAGCCGGCGAGAGGATCCGTCTCACGGCCTAGCGGCGGGAAGCAGGCAACACCGAAGTGGACGGGGGTCGGGCGCGGCCCCTCCCTCCACCAACATCGCCGGAGATCCACGACTCCTCCTCCCCTACTCCGTCCCTAATCTACCGGGCCTCTGACTCCACCTCCGCCGAGATTGAATGCCGACCGCGTCTCAGGATGATGGAGGAGAAGGGCCCCGCCTGCAGCGAGGCCGTGGCACGCAAAGGGGCTCACCGGCGTATGGAACAAGGGAGGACCGGGGAGGGAGCAGGGGTACTTGCTAGCTCCATCGACCATTCATGGCAGCACGCTTGGCCTCCGCGTCCGAGGGGAGGGAGAGAGCGGCGCGCCGGCGGAGTAGCCGGTTGAGCAGAGGAGGGACGAGGGAGAATGAGAGAGGAAAGAGAAAGGTGGTTGGCCCACGGGGCAAATTTGTCTTTTCACAGGACACATTACGGTTCTCAGACGGAAAACCAAATAGAAGGCGAAATAGGGAAGGAAGTTTCAACTGAGTGTCAAATAGGGAAGAAATTTTTTTCGAAGGTATAGGGATGGGTAAGTTTCTCGGTGTCAAATAAGGAATTCTCTAAAATATATAACTCATAATCGGTGTTTTTTTTGCGAGGAGACCCATATTCAACGTGAAGCAAACCATGCCAAAGATCAAAAAAGGGACCTTTGAGTCATCTCTTTCACGTTCTCTCTCACTTTGGCTCTCCCACCTATTGAGATGGATGTGAATGGTGAGCCTTGATTCAAATTACTTGAGGGCAAGACGTGATTCGGCCAAACATTTCTGCCCTATCCGCTTAATATTGTCTCTGTTCGGGGCATGAGCCTATAATGACATTTTACGGAGTAAGTAACTCAAAACTATGCAAAAAGATGACGTGTTTTGTTGAAAGTGGTAGTACCTTATACGTTGGAACTTCCATGAATTAAGAAGTTGTGCCAATGTTATCATCCACTTGTTCCAATGTCACCTCATTATTATTTGCACAACGGTTACCAATGATATTTGGGGAGGAGTTGCCAAATTAGCATACCTACAATTGAGTCTCTAAAATGAAGTTTAATGTTTACCTGTCATCGTCGGTTGATTCATCTAATTTTTTCTGCATTTTTGAAAATACTAGATTTTGGTTGGTGAATCCAAAGACACAAGGGTGGGTCCAAAAATAGCCAACGTTTGGAGTCACCGGCAGAATTTTAGGAAATTAAAAAATGTTATGAATTTATTTTAGACGCGAAGGGTTACAATAAATTGACAACAAATTGTGTCTTACATTTGAAGTGCACCTCCAATTCTGCTTTTGATTAACTATTGTATCGGTGAAACTTTAAATCCTTCCTTTGGAATATGCAACACCTTGTATTTCTGTTTTGAGAAGAATAATAAAATACCGTTAGAAAAAAAGTAAAAAACAGTTTCATTGGGAAACACTTGATGGCGAGGTAAGTTATGTGTCTTCTTTGAAAGATGCATAATTTTTTTGTTTCTCTCCTTTATTTACATGAAAAGATAACTAGATCATGGCATGTAAGGCCCTATTCTTTTATTTGGACAACATACATCATATATTAAACCAACAACAAATTTACATATAGATCCTCCGAAGAAGACCTAGTTACAAGAAAGACCTTTAAGAAAGACCTTTGTCTTCGTTACAAAAGGTCCTCAAATGAAAACCTAATTACAATGAATCCCAACGGTAGATACCGGATTTGGATCCGAAGCAACAATGCCGTGACGAGGATGGACCGCCCACCGGCGGGGGCCGAGAGGCGTTAGAAGCGCTTGCACCGGCGGAATGACCGCGCTATGCGTCGGTTGAAGAGGGGGCCTCCGAGCTCGCCGAGGTCATGCACACCGATGACGAGAGAGATGTGTTTGAAGTCGTCGCCGGAGACTAGAAGAAGAGCTCAAGTCGGAATCCCATGTGGAGGTGAAGCGCGTCAAATCGACACCGGAGGTGAAGCTGCGAGCCGAAAGGTCTTCTTGAAGAGCGAGACCGCTGGAAGGGGGGTGATGTGGGTAGCGGTGGGGATTGTGACCGAGTGAGGAAGAGAAGAGGGACAACACCGGGGTCGGATTTACTCCACCGGGAGTCGGATCCATGGGTACAACCTCTAAATCAACCTCAATCTCGATTAGATCGGTGGTGGTGAGATGGGATCTCAAGCATCGGAGGGAAGGAAAGGACGGTGATGGAGATAGTTGAGGGGGCGGATTTATTTTATTGATACTAACCGGTTGGCGAAGTCGTCGTCGACGACGATACCCATGAGGGTAGTGATGGCGACGGCGGCGGAGCTTCCCGGATAGCGAGACACCACAAGGGGTACTAGCCATGGAGGCACGGAAGAAATACTAGGACTACTAGAACTATAAACAAGCTGCGAATCGGACCCCTCTCCCGGCGCACTCCGGCGAGGGTGCGGGAGGGTGGACGAGAGGGGGCGGGTGGCGGCACGTTGGGGAGGGCGAGCGCGAGAGCCGGGGGGCGTAGCTACGGGGTATGCGGGTGGGCCACAACATAATCTATAGATTTTGGCCCATTATCAATACAAACCAACATTGAATACTAAAAAACTCCATCTCACGAGTTGCGAAACGCCGCGGGACGGCGGGGAGTCGGGATGCTTCGTTTCCACGACCCGCCATCGTGTGACGCACGGTCGCCTAGAATTCTCGCGTGACGCCGTGCCTCTGTCTCCAACACCGAGTGCCCGATACCGGCGGTCGGCCTCCGGCGGTCCGTCCGTTCGTCGTCCGGCCACGCCGGCCACCGCCAATCCGCCGTCTGCCGGCCGCGGGCAACCGCAAAGTGCAAACCCGCAGGGCTAAACGCTGCAGATCTAGGGCCCTACCGGAGGTACGTCAATCCAATCTTCCATTCGGTCTTTCTTATTTTTGTAACTAAATAGATATTGATACATCTTGATTTTGATATGTAGATTGAATTATGAAGAGGAACAGAGACATTAGATCTTTTTCCCAAAGGCATGCAACAAAGAAGGCGGCATCGACGGTGGCGGTTCATCCGCTTGTGCATCTCCTGTTCCAATTGCGGTTGAAGAGCAACCTCAAGAAGAAAATGATGTGATTGAAGAGAATGTGAATCCGATGCCATCTTCTTCACCTCCACTTGAAGATGTACCGCCACCGTCGGTTTATGACATCAATCGCCTTCCACGTGATCCGGGTGAAAGACTCCCTATTCAAAACTATCCTGTGAATGATCAAGATGCGATTCGAAGAGCATATATTCTTAAAGGTGAATTCAAACCTATAGAGAATAGTTTTCCAAAAAGGAAAATTGGAAAAGAGACCGTCAATTCAACTATGTATGGTTTTTCAACCATGTTTGGCTTGAATATAGTATTAAGAAGGATTCGGGTTTTGCTTTGTATGTACTTGTTCAAGAGGGGTAATGCATCGGATAGATTTATTGCACAAGGTTGGAGAAATTGGAATATAGGAGATGCAACACTTATGAAACATGTGAAATCTAAGGCACATGAGGCAACTCGGGAGAGAAATATTGGCTTTATTAATCCCAAGGTTGCAATTGATTATAACATTGATAAGTGGAGTGATGAGGATCTTCGTCTTTACAAGACTAGGTTGACTTATTCACATAGATGTTTGAAGTTTCTTTTGCATCAAGGGTTGACACGTGGACATGATGAAAGTGAATTTTACGGCAATAGAGGGAACTTCATTGAACTTTTCAAATTTCTTGCAGCAAATAGTGAAGAAGTGAACAAGTATGTTTTGGAGAATGCTCCAAGTAATTGCACATTGACTAGCCTAGAGATACAACATCGGATCATTCTTTGATGCGCCATAGAAACTAGGAAGAAAATAATTGAAGACCTTGGTTCCGAGCCCTATGCAATTTTAGCAAATGAGTCCGGTGACATATCACATAAAGAGCAACTAGCTCTTTGTTTGCCTTATGTTGATAAATTGGGAAGGCCTTGTGAGCATTTTATTGGAGTAGTTCATGTAGATGATACGAGCTCTTTATCACTTAAGGAAGCAATTGAAGGTTTACTTGTTAGTAATGGCCCGACTACAACTCGATTCGTGGTCAACGTTATGATGGGGCTAGTAATATGAAAGGAGGTATTAAAGGACGAAAACAGTGATTATGAAAGAGTCACCATCCGCTTATTATATCCATTGTTTTGCACATCAACTCCAACTAGTTCTTGTTGCTTGTTGCCAAGGGTAATACTAAGTGTAAGGCTTTTTTTGATCAAGTATCTCTCTTGTTGAATATTGTTGGAATTTTTTTGTAAACGGCATGGGATGCTTCGAAATGCTAGACTCGAGCAAATCATGAAAGCACTTGATTATGGTGAACTTAAAACGGGGTGTGGATTAAATCAAGAGATGGGGTTGCCTAGGCTGAGTGAGACTCGATGGGGCTCTCATTACAAAACTATATGCAACATCATTGCTATGTATCTCGCAATACGTGATGTACTCTTCACTCTTGGAGAAGATACTTCACATAGGGCTGATTGGACAAAAATACATTTTATGCTTGGAGCGAGTTAAGTCCTTTGAGTTTGTTTACATTGCACACGTGATGTTTATTATTCTCGTATACACAAATGAGTTATCTCGGTGTTTGCAAAGAAGGGAGCAAGATATTCTTAATGCGATCTCACTTGTTAATGTTGCAAAGAGTATAATGCAACAATTGAACCTTGATGGTTAGAATCAATTTCTTGAAAGGGTCACTTTGTTTTGCAACAAACATGGTGTCCAAATCCCTACTATGGAAGAAAATTATGTGCCTTATGGAAAATCAGAACGGTATGCTCGGAACCAAACAAATGATGACCACTTCGAAGAGAAGTATATATTGGTGTTATTGACCAAATTAGCCAACAACTTGATTATTGTTTTGATGAGATAAATATGGAGTTGCTTTCTTGTATGTCGGCTTTCAATCCTTCCAACTCGTTTGCTTCTTTTGATATACGAAGCTATGTAGGCTGCCCTTTGAGTTCTACCCGATGACATCAAAGGTACTAATTTGCAAAAGCTTGAATTGCAACTTGATAATTATATTGATGACATAAGACAAGATGATTGCTTTAAAGACCTAGATAATCTTGTTGACCTCTCGGTTAAGCTTGTTGAAACAAATAGGCATACGGTGTATGACATGGTTTACTTGCTTCTCAAATTGGTATTAATTCTACCGGCGGCAACAACAAGCTGTTGAAATGGCATTTTCCACATTGGTTTTAGTCAAACCTACGAGAAGAAATAAGTTGGGTGATACTCTTTTGGATGATTGCCTTGTCACATTCATTGAGCGAGATATTTTCTATGGAGTGGGTGAAGATGATATAATTCATACTTTCATGACACTTAGAAAGCGAAGGGTAAACACAAATTAGTGTGGTAATCATCTTCGAACTATCATTATATTATAAAGGTGTGTGGAACTTTTCTATGCATAATTTGGATTATTTCTATTTTATTGTGGGTAACTATTTAGTTCAAGTATTAAATTTATGATTTGATATGTTCATTTTGATAATTTATAAAGTTCTTATCGAATTATATATGGATTGTACCGTTAATATATTGGTAGAACCGAATACCGAATTATATATGGATTGTACCATTTATATATTAGTAAAACCAAATTGTATATATAAAATTTTGTCTTGTGGCATACCCTGTGGCAAAATCCTAACTACGCCACTAGAGTCCCCCCCCCCCCCACCCCTCCACCTCTGTGCCTTCATGTCTCCTCTCTAAGGCCCTATTCTTTGGCACATGATCAGTACAAGATGTGACTAACTGACCCTTAACAGAGCTAATCTAGATTGTCAACAAAGGAATGGAAACAAGAAACTATAAACTCTAAACACACACATTTACCAACAAATACTAACAACAATAGTTTGAATAAAAGATAAGCGAGCATGATTTAGCTTACCTCCTCAACCAACAATGGGCAAAATTTACCATCAAGTATGGCCTTTGTGAGGTGGCCTTTTACTAGCTGAATGACAAATTATAAAAATATGGTAAGAAGTTCAGTCATTGGCCAATGAAACCGATGCTAACCGAACTCTGTATGAATTCCTAAATGATAGACTTAGACACTAGACTATGACGAAACTGAAACAGAAACTAGCGCATACATGGCTTACCAACAAATTTACATGCATCTTATACATGTGTTCTTCTATAGTACGTGATGTGAAGAGCCTGTAAACTAAAACATCATCACGCTGTCCATATCTGTATGCCCTGGCTGATATTTGATTATCATCACTGCAAAATAAAAATTATGTCAGTGAGTCTAAAGGTGAATTGTGCAAGATTTATTTATAATAAAGGTAAATATAGATTTTTTTAGTGTTGTATATCCGTCCACTGCATGTAGCTTTGTAAGAAAATACAAGTATATTATTAGCTGTCCAGCTACTTGTACAAAAATAAGGCAGTGTAGGTTTAAAAGATTTGGTCAGATAAAACTTATTTTGCCGAAAACATTCCATGCATGAAAAAGCGAGAATTCAAGCGATTCCATGAATATATGAACTTAACGAACCTAATGCTCCAAGAGGGATCCACAATGATAACTCTCATGGCTGCTGTCAGGTTAAGGCCCTCAACCAGCTACTTTTGCATTTAACAAAAAAGATTCTTGGGCCACCAAGCTGTGAAGTAAAGTCCTGTATAATGAAAGGGCATAAAGTCAAAAGACAATTAAGAGAGAATAGAAAAGTTCTTGCAAATGATAATAACCTCTATCAACTTCTTCCTTTGTTTCTTTGCGACCATTCCATCAACCTGAATGATATCATATTCATTCGCAAGGCCGACAAGGCCTTCAGGAGCTTCCTATACTCACAACATACAAAAGTATTTTAGTTTTTATATTCGTGCCTAGAACGGCAAATTGTTCTTAAAAATACACTCAGCAACCTTGAGAAAGGAAAATAAACTACATGTTAAGGTTATAACCTTTATTTTCATTAACATTGGTATATGACATGAGAAGATTACTATTTCAGGATTTTCCATTGGCCAACCCTCTACAACAAAAGATAGACACGGAACTGAGTAATTTTTAAACAGAACGGTTCTAGTGACAATGGGAAGTTAAGATATTAGGGAAGAGCAGAACCTCGGGGTTATGTTTCTCAAATAACTCCTTGTCTATCTTATCTTGATTGAATATTTTTAAAGGGGCCAGCGACTAGAGTAGCTCCCTCATTGGTAGGGAGAGGGGCTTTAGTCCTGTTTGGTAAGGGGAATAGGTCTCTCAAGTCCAACCGGGACTAATGATGAGAGACAAAAGCCCCCACCCCCTTTAGTCCCGGTTGAACCAACGGGACTAACGAATCCTTTAGTCCGGTTGGTATTACGAACCGAGATAAAGGGGGGGACACGTCGGCACTGCGCCCACCCCTTTAGTCTCGGTTGGTATTACCAACCGAGACTAAAGAGTCTTGTTTCTCTTTTTTTCTGTTTTCGATTTGAGCGTATATTCAGATTGTTGTCTAACCCGTATATGCACGTATACGTATTTGAATTTGTATGTATGTATATACCTATCTATATATATCATATACACAGTTAGATTAGACTTATATATAAATTAAACCCTATATATCTACATATATAAACTTATAAATGTATATACACATAATATTTTATACACACGAAAATAAATAGTATTTTCTTAAACTAGTATATATACATCAAAACCCCATATAGTATATATACATCAAAATATCATTCAGTTCAAATTTCTAGTCTCGGTTAGCTTTCCTCGGAGGTGAGTCGGTCAATTGTATGGTTGTCATAGTGATGTTTTCCTTGTGGATTAATCACCTCGTCCATGAGGAATCCCATGAGAGCTTCTTGAATTGCCAAGAGACGATCCTTCTCAATGAGTGCGCCCCTTTTTATAATCCTCTGTAATTTGCAAGGGGGGTTGATATAATACACCAAGTGATTAAATATTAAAAAAGGATAAAAATGATGTATTATTAATAGATTTATTTTACCTACACTATCGTCATCCGCGTTGCCACTGTGATGGTGTATGTCCTCACAAACGTAGCACCCGCATAAATTATTTCCTTGCTCTTGTGTTCAAACACTAAATTGGAGAGGAGAATAGAATATAAAATTCTAGTGTTATACATTTTAAATATTCCCAATCTGAAGTTGTTATTTGTATATGTACCGGAAAATCATACACCCATCTAATTTTGGGTTGAAATGCTTCTTGGTGCTTTGCGGTTGTAGCGAACATGGCCTCATATGCCATTAGTTCGAGTTTAATTTTGGTGATTCATGACAACATGATCATTGGGACTAACCATATTGGTTTAGCATGTCTTTGTAGACATTTCTAGGTCCCAAGGATGCAAGAAACCACATGCCAAAATGAGAAAATAAAGGGTCAAAACCGAGCAAGAAAAGGAAAAGAAAAGACACCGTCGGATGAACCGACGGTATCAATTTAGCAAGCGTCAGTGCAATCGTCGGACGAATTGGTACACAGGGTGAAACCCTAGGTACCGTCGGATGAACCGACGGTCCATCTTTTAGTAGCATCGGACGAGTTGCGGAGGAAGAGCGGGGAAGACACTAGAACCGGATGATCCGACGGTCGAGTGGGGACGGCGTCGATCTATCCGACGCTCGGTTTGAATTCATACAAAGACGCGCCAAGACAAAGCCTTCGAGATCGGATGATCGACGCTTTGGTCAAGGTGAAGCGTCGGTCTATCCAACGGTCGCGTGGAAGCTAACGGAGGCGACTTGGACGCGGGGTCTTCGACGACCTGGATGATCCGACGGACCGTCGGTGCATAGCGTCGGAGCAATTGTGTCGGAGAAGTCATGTGCGGTGGAGGCAATGGCTAGTAGCACCGGATGAACCGACGCCGGAAAAAGATAGCGTCGACCATCCCATGGTACTACTTTTAGCGACTTTTAGCCAACGGCTAGTTTGATGCCTTGGGCTATTTATACCTTATCCACCCGTCCATTTGAGGTTGTTGGATTGTGTGGAAGTGCGAGAGGAGTTCAAGAAACATTGAAGATCATATCCAATCCATCCAAGTGCTTAATTGCTCATCCTTAGACTTGCATATGCTTTGTGTATGTGCTTAGTGATAGGCTTAGCTTAGAGGCTGAGTTAGTGCAAGGTTGTGCCAACCTTGTGAGGTGATTCTTGAGTGAATCAAGTTGTACAACGTTCGCCGGAAGCCTTGGAGCCTAAGTGGCTCGCCGGCAATCATCATCGACTCTCCGGCTTGGTGTGGAGCGGCGAGGACACTTTGTGCGAGGGAACGTGGAGACCCCTTCCTTGGTGGAGAAGCTCCTTAGTGGAGGCGGCATCAAGGTGACCAAGGGAGCTTGGCAAGTGCCTAAGTGGCTAGCCTTTGTGGCGAGTCAAGTGGTGCTCTTGGGAGAGACTTGGTGACCGGGAAGCAATACTCTTGTGTGAGTGCTTCAACGTGGACTAGGGGTGGCTTAGTGCCTACCGATACCACGGGATAAATTGCGTGTCAAGAGTTTGCTTCCTCTCATCCCCTTTACGTTTCCGCATTTACTCTATTGCAATCTTTGCTTGCCTCTACTTTCCTAGAGTAGTATCTTACTAGGATTGGCTATAGGTTGCAAACCTTGTTTTGGGATGGGAGTTTCACACTAGAACAACCTTAGTTGCACATCTAGATAGCATGTTCCAGTTTATCTTAATGTAAAATTAGTGAAGCCATAGGTTAAGTTTATAAGTTGCCTAATTCACCCCCTCCCCCTCTTAGGCTAACGAGCATCCGATTCCTTACAACAATGAACGTGGTCCAAGCTGCGAGGCAAAATAATTAATATGTTAGTATAAAAGCTAAATATATATATATTGCATTAAAGAAAATGTCATATATAGAATTATGTGGAATACATCTTCAAGGTCTTGGTATTCGAGGGATCTTTTCTCAATGAATCATACACATTGATGTTGCTATTGCCGATGCGATTATGAGTAGAATCCAGTGGAATCTGTATGCATCGTCCTCATGGAGATTAGAATTGACTAAATAGAATTAGAAATAATAATTAAATGACAATCGTACTTACTTGAAGTTGCAAGGCAGTAGTATAAGGTTCTTGTAACGAAACTCATCGAAGTGCCTAAAAATGGTCTCGATTGTTGTTTTTCGTTGGTTCTGGATCTCATCTGCGTTAACTTTTGATGGGTCCATGAAAGCAATTCTTGAATAACCCTTCCTTCCCATCTCAGTAAGTTGTAGGCTACACAAGAAGAAAGCCAAATGTTAATTAGTAGATCGACAAATGTAATAAAGTTATTTATAAACATACGAAAATATGTGACTTACGGACACCGAGCCATCAAAAGATCGGTATTCACGGCGTCTAGATGGTAATTTCATAGATATCGGTGAATTGGTGCCGGACCACCCTCTCGTTTTGAAGGGCAAAATCTCCGGGTCTCACGAGCATACCAAACATCTCCAGGCCTTCAGCTGACTTCTTCAAGTACCAGTCATGAAATATGCGCATCTTAGTTGGGAGCTTGTTGACCGATTCTGGCTTCACTAGAGGTTGTCCTAGCTCAAAGTGCCATCTAAATTCTTGATTTTTATCCGCTGGTAGGTCTTCAAGGCCGATAATACCACAAACAGGCATCTTTGTTTGTTCATAAAAGGTAATGAGCCGAGCCAGTTCTTCTTCAGACATGATGTCAATAGCTTTTTGCGCTTCTGGAGTGATGCCCGCAAACAAGTTAGTCCGATCGGTCGTGGATGCAGGTATTTGATCAATGTTTGTGGCGGTCCCCGACATCGACGCAGGAATTTCCTTGTTCCTGTCTATGGCGGCGGTCCCCGACGTCGACGCGGGTATTTGCTCGATGTAACAGTGACCCTTGTTGTCTCTTCTCGGCATAGTTCGTTTTCAACGGTGGTTTTCTTCTCCTTTTGTTTCCTTCTCATCTATGAAAGCCTTAAGTCTCTCCTTACGACCTTGATTTTTTGGCCTCCGGCTCTTCATGTTTTCTTTTTTCTTTCACTTTTGCAAAGAAGTCCTTGACTTCTTTATCTACGATCCCTTTTGTTTCTTCATCTGTCTTTGGCTCGGGCTTTTTCTTTCTTGGTCATTTTTGTTTTTTTCTTTGGTGGTTGCACCGACCGAAAGATTGTTCTCGAGAGCTTGTGGCCAATGGTTCTTTGAGGTGAATTGGGAGGGATGTCATCATCGTGATCGGCGGAGCTCGCTTCACCGAATTGTTGTATGGTTCTTGCGGAGAAGGTGAGTGAGCGGGTAGTGACGATGACGGCCCCGAAGATGATTGTAGAGGCTCGTGAGTAGGTGCGATGATGACGGCCCCGACTCCGGGTGGTCTCTCGGAGATCCATCATTCTCGGGGATTATGACGATGTAATGTTTTGGCCATAATATGATACCGTGTAGTGCATCCTTAAGTGTCTTTTCCTCGTCGCCTCCCGGGATATCTAGCTCTAGCTCCTAAAAATCAGGTTGACATTTCTTCTCTACGCTAACCGAGGCGTATCCGGGTGGAATCGGCATGCCGTGGCTCGTCTGTCCAGGAAACTGTGCAAAAGCACTTTCGTCCGCCACCTGAGAAAAAATAATTAATTAGTTATTATTAGCATCTGTGAATACCTATCCACCAAAATCAAAGTAATATATATGATCAATTATTGAGGTAATAAAAGCATGAATTATACATACCTTCATTTTGATGTCGCCGAATGGCTTGTGAAGCTCACATCTGGTGCGCCGACAAATGTCATCCACAGGGTACTGTTGGCTGTCCACTTGAACTCCTTCTATTGCCCTTTGCTCTTCGGGAATCGATGCGGGAGCACAACTACTTTTGTGAGCGAAGGAACTTGTACTAGAGGCGAGTCCTCCGGATGGGGTCATCTCATTTACGGCGGCGGCCACTCGCCGTTCAATATCTGCCGCCATCTTTTCTTCGTGTTCTTTAAGTCTTTTCTCTAACTCTTATCGCCGTTCCTCCTCTTCGCGCTCTCTTCTTCTTCTGCGGCTTTGATAGGTGGCAATGTCTCCCCTGAAGGCAAATTTCCATGGTACCACCCCGAAGCCCCTGCAACGTCATGAGTGTTCTGGATTCTTGAGCGCCATAGTGAGCTCATCAATCTCTCTGTCAACCTTCACTCTGCCCACTCTGACATCTTCAAATATTTTCAATATTTCAAGTGCAACCTCTCGTAACGAGGGTGGGTAATCAAGGGTACCATCTTTGGAGTTAATTGTGCCTCCATGAGCATAATTCCAATTCTTCACTCGCTCGGGCCAATCAATGACCGTTGGTATGGTACCTTGTGCGAGAAGGTCTTCTTCCATCTTCCGCCACTTGGGAATTGCAAATGCATAACCACCTCGACCGAGATGATGGTCGTGCTCCTTCTTACCACGACTTTTCTTCCCTCGTGCACTCGCCTTGGCGAAATCTTCATTTTTCTTGTATTCCACAAAGGACGTCCAGTGTTCTTTTAGCTTGGGATATTCAATCCAGTTTGGAGTTCAATTCTTCTTGATATAATATTTATCAAGTTTCTGCTTGAACTTCTGAAATTGTGTTGCCATCCTCGTGAGAGTCAAATGCTTCACATTGGCTAGTTCAACACCTTCAGGAAGTGTGAAGTGTTTTAGGATTTCATCCCACAACAAATTTTTCACTGAGTCTGGAACCACGTGTGGATTATCTGCTTTTCCCTTCCATTCTCTGTAGCTGATGGGCACATTGTCCCTTATAATGGCCGCTGTGACACATATGTGTCCTTGATTTTTTAGAGCACATGGTTGTCCAACATCTGATACTTCTGTGATATGATACATGACATGACCGGTGAGTACTTGTGTACGCCCTCTATTTGTCTTTTTTGATGTGGAGCCTGAAGCCTACATGTTGCAGATTTGTTATTTAATTAATTAATACCTGAGAATTGAGGTTAGAAAAATAAGAACTATGAACTTAATGCATGTATATATATATATATATACACCTCGTGGGAACATTCAATACTTTCATTCACAAGACTTTCCGCATTGTTTCTAGAATTGTCCTCAGTATCAGCTATTGTGTCCTCAACGAGGCGACATCGTCCTCATTCGGAGGTATGTTCAAGTACATGTCCACGACTACACTCCTCATCGGTGAAGGTTGCAATTGTATTTGTACTACTAGCTATAATGTCGGCCATAAAGTTGTCATGGTTGTCATCCATCCGGAATAAACAAGAATTTTCTATGAATATCTATAATAAACAAGAATATTCTATGAATTTATGTAATTTTCAACAATTTCTAAAACTTTTTAGAATAAACAAGTTTTTACTAAGAATTTCTTCATTAAACAAGAATTTTCTTTGAATTTCTAGAATAAGAAACAAGTTTTTCTATGAATTTCTAGAATAAACAAGAATTTTCTATGAATTTCTATAATAAACACGTATTTACTCCAATTTCTTTAATAAACAAGAATTTTCTTTGAATTTATAGAATAAGCAACACGTTTTTCTATGAATTTCTAGAATAAACAAGTATTTACTATGATTTTTATAGAATAAACAAGTATTTACTACGAATTTTCTTGAATAAACAAAGTCGAAATATTTCTACTAACTTGTGGACGATGGCGGTGCCGTGTTGGAGAATGACAGAGGTGACGGGAAGTCACTTGTTCGAGACGACGCGACGATCGTCGACTTCGAAAGTATCAAACTAATGAAATTATATATTAGAAAACAATTAAGAACTTAAATACACAATTAAGAACTCAAAATTACATATATATAAATTGTATATTGCAACTCACAAGTATAGTCAAAACTCAAATACTCAAAACTATGAAATTGTATATGACAAAACAATTAGATTTTGGTACACAAATATACACACAAAAATATACAAGTTTCAAAATAAATTTTCTTTCTATTCCTATAAATTTCATATTAAAAATTTACGGACAATTTTATAATTTCTAATTAATATCAATACATAAACTAAATCAAATAAATTTAATTAAAAATGCTTGTTGACGCCGGCATTTCACGGGTTGACGTCGGCAAGGCCAAACCCCGGTGCGGCCGGCCGGCCATCGGGGCACACGCACGCCGGTCGGCGGCCGCACGGGAGGGGCGGCAAGCGGCGGCGGCGGCGCGACATACCGACTGCACGGAATGGAGCTCGGGCACCGCCGAGGACGAGGGCCGGGGGCCGCCGCCGAGGAGGAGGGCGGGGGGGGCGGCGGGGGCGCCGCGTCGGGGAGGGGCGCCGCGCCAAGGAGATGCACCACGTAGGGGAGATGCGCGTCGGTGAGGGCGGACATTGACGCGGCCGAGCTCGCCGGCGGCGGGGAGACGGCGATGCGCGTGTGTCGGGGAGGAGCGGCGCATCGGGGAGGAGTGGCGCATCGGAGAAGGGTGGTGCGTCGGAGAAGAGCCTCTCGTCAGGGACGGGCACAACGAGGAGAGACGGCGGCGACGACGACGGAGGAAGAGAGGCGAGGCGGCGATTTGGGGGAAAACGGCTAAGTGCCGGCACGGAAGGAGACGAGGCTTATATAGAACCCCCCGACCTTTTGTCACGGGTCGTATTCACAACCGTGAAAAAAGACCCTTTAGTCTCGGGTCGTATTATGACCCGAGACTAAAGGCCCCCCTTTTGTCACGGGTGGCATTTCGCGCGAGGTGCCCCGAAGGCGAATTTTCGCCCTTTAGTCCCGGGTGGTGTTAGCACCCGTGACAAAAGGGGGTCCTTTAGTCTCGAGTGGTAACACCACCGGGACTAAAGGGCAATTTTGCACGGGAAGTTAATATTTCTCTTTTACTTGCTCATTTATCTCATTTATTTTTACTTTCAACATTTAAAATAAATCATTAATAAAAATATTTGTGCCATGCAAAATTATATTATGCACCAAAAAAATACCTACTTTTCTATGCACATATTATTTCAAGAGTTGAAACAATTATTACTATTTTTGTTTACAATTTGAAGGGGAAAATAAATTAAATTGAAAATATTAGTAAGCCAACTCAGAAAAATCTCTGTTTCAAACAAATTTATGAACTCGCATATTGTCTTTTTTGATATAATGATCCATATAACTAATTATCAATTTCAATTAACCTAATTTTGTACAATGGCTTACGTATACATACGAGAGGTCACCGAAGGCTATTACAAGGCACGACATTAATTAATACCAATGACTACAAGTCCCAAGTGAAGTTGGTCGGCTTCTAGCTTTTGAACCTGCGATTCAAACACATTTATGAATTCGCGTATGAATTCTAGTATATATATGCTTAATAAACATGCTTAATAAACATTTTGAAAAAACACATGAATTCATAATAAAATACATAATTAATAATAATTGATAATAAGTTCATAAAGTTTCACATAGCTAGCTAATTAATACAAGTTCACATAATAGGGTACGTTACAAAGCTTGATCCATGCATGCATAATGTTACCGAGCAACACGTGCTTGTAGATATGAAACATGGTTAACGTCCGCAATCCTCCAGTCTAGAACTCCCTCAAAATAAGCTAGAGCGCGTACTAGTGCACCGTCCTCCGCTTCGCGGGGGAGTGTCACAAACAACACTGCAGACATCAAACAATGGAGCATTGGGTTCTGTGGCTTGTAGAAAGTTAGAATTGCTTGACTCTTCCAATTGTTGGTGAAAAACGGCTCCCCACCATAATCCACCCAACTCTTTCCACGACTTGATTCGGAATCGCACGGAAGCTAAGCGAAGCATAGGTAGAACCGAGTGATCCCGCACATAATCGGATGATGATGAGATATAATAACCTTATGGAAGTTCAAAATATATATGCACCGAAACAAATTAATTAATAATGAATAAAAATTCTTTTATATATAAATGTATATTACCACATCTTGATGAGCCCAGCAAAGCCTCTCCGTAGTCTCAATCACATTACCTTCACCCATCTCAAGTTGCCTTAATTTAAAATAGGAAAGGTCCGACACGAAGCACCCAACATTATTACGAAGTTGTTGTAGACAATTCTCCACGGCGAGTCCTCTCTCGGGTTAACCGAATAGGTGATGTTTTGCCAAGCTGTTGCAATGGCAACCATCGGGTGTGGTGCGCCTGCGGCAAGCGACCGTAGTCTACATATCGAGCGGGTACGGTGAAAGAGATATACACTCTTGCCATGTGCTCATCAACGTGCTCGGTTGCACTACGGGAGGAGTACCATTCATATCCCCGATAATGTCTCTGAGCCATATGATATTGTTGAGAGCCTACAATAATTATATATGTAACTAAAATTACATATTTTCCATGTGAAATGAAAAAAAGTTCTATGTAAAGCAAATTAATTTCAATTCCTATATTACCACGTTAGCTACACGTCCTGGATCACCCATTGGCATGGTAATCTCGTGGCGAGAGTGCAATCCTAGATGTAGAGGCAACGGGGCCTCCAAACCACCTCCACGGCCACCAAGATCTCCACAGCCAATGCCACGGCCACCACGCCCGCCACGACGACGGACTATGCCATGGCCACGGGCGCAATTACCAACACCACTTGACGACGACACTGTTAGCTCAAACTATATCCAAATCAAAATAAAACACATTATTCACAATAAATAGGATTAGTTTGCATATATAGATTGGATTCAATATATGCGTTAATAGAAAAACAAAAGGGAACTATTATTGTACATAACCTTTACGAACCGGCGGACCGAGAAGACCTAGATGATCCGGAAACTACAACGAGTCTCACCTCACCATCATATACACCGGACTCTCCCACTTACGGTACTACACATGCGCTACACCTCCTATCTAGCTACGGTCCAACATCACGGAGCAGCGGGAAGTCCCCACGTAGCTCGTGATGTTAAGCTAATTAGGACGTGGGGCTCTGTATCAAAAAGAAAAAAAAAAATAAAATGCTTACATTTATTGTATATAAAACTAAAAAATACTTAATAAAAGAATTGAATCTTCTATTTCCTCCTATAACAACCTAGCAATAAAAGGGCCATAGAATTCAACACTATATTTTATAAATTATACATACATACATACATACATACATACATACATACATACATACATACATACATACATACATACATACATACATACATACATACATACATACATACATACATACATACATACATACATACATACATACATACATACATACATACATACATACATACATACATACATACATACATACATACATACATACATACATACATACATACATACATACATACATACATATACATAGATATATATATTGGATTCAATATATGCATAAATAAAAAACAAATGGGGATAGAATTCAACACTATTATTCTTGTACATAACCTTTACGAACCAATGACTCATAAGACCCGGATGCTGCGGGAACTACAACAGATCTCACCTTACCATCATATACACGACTCACCCACTTACGGTACCACACATGCGCTACACCTCCTATCTAGCTACGGTCCAACCTCACGGAGGCTGCGGTCGGTCCCCACGTAGCTCATGAGGTCAAACCGTAGCTAATTAGGACGTGGGGCTCTCTATCAAAAACAAGAAAAATAAAAAAATGCTTACATTTATTCTATATAAAAAATAAAAAAACTTAATAAAAGAATTTAATCTTTTATTTCCTCCTATAGCTACCTAGAAATAAAAGCATTTCAACAATGAAAGAATGGAAATACATACCTAGTATATTTTACGTATGTCTATTATTTTCTTTATGAGCATATATTTTATAAACTATATGTACAAGTAAAATTCAAATTTATGAAAAACAAGAAAATAAGAGAATGCTTACATTTATTCTATATAAAAATAAAAAACTATACTTAACAAAAGAATTTAATCTTCTATTTTCTCCAATGGCTACCTAGAATAAAATCATTTCTAGACAATGAAAGAATGGAAATACAAAATACATTTTTTGCATGTCTTCTTTTATGAGCATATATTTTATAAATTATATATATGTACAAGAAAAATTCAATATTATGAAAACAAGAAAATAAGAGAATGCTTATTAATACAAATTTAATGAAAGAAAGAACGATGCAAGTACCATACTAACTACATGTTCACGTGTATATACAAAATCGATCTCTCTAATTAATTTAAGCTCCTCCTACCTAGCTACAAATTAACATTTCTATTTTCTCCATATCTAAACCATAAAACAAAATTTAATCACAACAAATGAAGGGAGGATGACGATTCCAATCTTGACAACACCTTGGAGGAGAGAAATCTCACAAACTAATGAAGAAAAAAATTGCGGCACTACCCTAGCCTTGAGTCGCCATGGAGGGGAGGAGCTTGAGCTCGCGGGTGAGTACGGTGAATGGCTCGAGTGGCGGGAGGAAGAAGGAGGCACGATGCTTATATGGATGCCGGCCTTTAGTCCCGGCTCGGTGTTACGAGAGCCGGGACTAAAGACCAGGGGCAATTATTGCCGGATGGAGCCGTTGGGAGCCCCCCTTTTGTCACGGTTGGTAATACGAGCCGGGACTAAAGGGGGTTGGCTACAGCAGCCATTTCAGGCCACGTCGACGAAAGGCCTTTAGTCCCGGCTCCAAAGTTGAAGCGTGACTAAAGCCCCGAACCAAAGCCTCGCTCTCCACCGGTGCACTGCGTCACCGGATGCCGAGTACCAAGGTTCAAGCCTCGGCCGGACCATCTTCTACTCTAGCAAAGATACGTCCGACGGGATTCGAACCCGGGTTGTCTAGGTCTACTCTAACTGAGCTGACCAACCCGGACCATACTATGTATTGAATCTTGATTGAATAATTCCTTCTGAAATAAAAGAAATAGTTGAATTTCCGAGAGAGAGAGAGAGTACATATATACAGCAAAATAGCATATGGTTAACATACAATAAGACACGTGATGAATGAAAGTTTGCAGGAACTATTCTGTTGTTGCTCGAGCCTTTACATCACTGAAGATGTCTGGGGTATAGTTCAAAACATTAAAAACTTTGGCAATATGAATTGGTGCAAGTTCACTATTGACCAACTAAGGCACTCTACAAGCATGTGCAAGAAACCGGGTGCACGTGATAGGAAAATCAGCAAACTATCTACAGTATTTTTTGTCAGCAGCAAAAATGTTGTGTATCAGTATAAATACAATTTGCATTGACACTGCAGATTGCAGTATTGCACTGCATCCTTTTAAACAAACCCATTTTTACATGTTTTGCCTGCAGATGTACTACCTCGATAACTTGGATTGCAAGCACAAAATTATCTGTGTAGACTGTAGAGACTCTACGTGCAAAATTCTTTGGAATTTGAAGGCTGACAAACTAACGGAAAGATGGCCCGCTAACATTTGGGAAACTAAATGTAAGTATATCTAGTCATCCTTCAATATATAGTAGGGAACATAACTAGTGAGACATGGGTACCCCACGGGTCCCCACCGACCACGCTCACGGCCGTCCCCGACAAGTGGGTCCGGCCTACTAGGAGACCCGCCGACCTGTCACCGGGCCCAATCGACCTAGTTGGCAGCCCACACGACCTCCTGAAGACCTTCCAGAAGATCCCCCAGACGACCTAGCTCATCACGACCTCAAGACTTGGCGTATAATGCAAGACAAGACCTTGGTGGACTTCGCCCAAAGCAGATCGACGGGATATGGCGAGATGTGTAAAGTAGACTTAGGTCTCCTAATCGTAACCGACCAGGAGTCTGGGTACCAACCTCGTCCGCTGGCAAATATAAGGCGGACGAGGTGATCCCTTGTGTAACTTCACCCCGACCAATCCCCAAGCAATCTACACCGACAACTGAACGTAGGGTATTACTCTCCCGGAGGCCCGAACCGATATAAACTCGTTGTGTTCTCTCGTGTTCCGCGTACTCGTGTGCGACCTTCGAGTTCTTAGCATTAGACTCCTCCCCCGCCGAACAAATAAACCACGGGGATTAGCACCCCCGTGGGTTGTTCGGATCTCACCATGCGACGGTTGGCGCGCTAGATAGGGACCGAGTCAAGGTTCTTCGTGCAACTCGATGGCTTCGACCAACGGCGTCATCTTCCGGAGAGCATGGCGGACTTCCTCGCCGACCCCGTCGACATTTGCTTCGGCTCGATGCGGCGACATCCACCGCTCCGGTCGCCTGCCTTGTCATCGAAGGCAACGCGGTCACCACCCGGCCTCTCCGTGAGTAGTGTTTAGCAAGTCAAGAACATAATACGTCGTCATCTACAAGACCAACCAAACTCGTGCGGGCAAAAGGCAAGTACTTCGTTAAAGTTTTCTTCAACGTGTCTCTACAAGTTTTTACAAGTCATGAGGGGAGGAGAGGTACAACTCCTAGCTACTAGTGGTTGCCACCATCGCCACCTACGCCGCCGGCTCCCCCATCGCCTTCAAAGTCGATGCTCTTCGCCACCTCGGTGGCGTCCTCATCAACTTCGAGCTCCAGGGCTTGAAGGTCTTTTGTGGTGTCCGCACCGCCCTTGATCTTGGTCATGTCGACCTCAGGATAGTGAGACTTGACTCTCACCGGCCGCATCGGTCGCGGCCGCTAAGCCGGTCGCCCTCGGCAAAAGTAACGGCCTATTAGGAGTGTCTACCGGGCGATCAACAATGGATTGGTGCTTGCTCCCCTTCTTCCGAACGGTATGCAAGACATTGCATAATTGGCAGCACCATTGAGGTCGTTCAGCTCCACCTCATACCCTGCAATGGTGATTTGGTCACTCTGCAATAACTTTAAAACAACCTCGAACTCGACTTCAAGGCCCCGACGAGCTGCGACCTCATAAGCCAACTTTTGAGATATGGAGTACTCACTGTCGGTGGCTTCTTTCATCGCCCATTTGAGTTCCAGGCCCCCAGCCTCGATCTCCTAGACCCTCACCTCTAGGTCCCGAACCTTGCTCCTGGAGGTCGCCAGAGCGTTCTTCAGCTCCTCCTCACGGTTACGGAAATCTGCGCACACAATAGTTAGCTGACAGCTAACGACCTCTTTTTCAAAAAGGGATAACGACTTAAACCTACCAGTAGCCGCAGTTTTAAATTGCCCAGTGGCCTCCACGGCCTTGCGCCTTTCCTCGGTGAGCTCATCCTCGAGCCTCTTCTTATCAGCGGCTGCCGCCTCACAGACCTCCTTGAGCTCTCGCTCAAGGTCGACAATCCGTTGTTCCTTCTCCTCTGCATGCTTCGGCGGATCGGCCGGCCCTTGGCCCTCTCTCGCTAGCGGCGTTACAAAGCAACCGGGTCGTCAACAACATTTTAACAACAAACAAGCAAGTGATAGTAACTCATCGTGAGCGCGTTGTTGATGGTGACGATCTTTGGTTCACAAGGCTTGCATGTCCTCATTATCTTTGAACCAATCCTCCCGCCAAGGGATGTGATTCCGATTAATTGATCGCCGCGGCAACCTTGGGCTCGAAGATGAAGATGAAGGTACTGTGCGTCGGATGTTTGCGGACCCCCCGGCGCCGGGTCGATCCGAGGGCGGTCCCCGACCACGTCCTTAGCCCCACCGAGAGCGTCCGATGGGGTCGACGTCTATGATTGTTGGGGAGGTCGTCACCCCGACGTCCCTAGGCCGAGGTCCCGACACCCTCGGCGGTGCGCGGGCGGGAACCCACCCTCGTGTCGGCCATGGGCGGTGAAGTCACCATGCCCTCCGGTATTCCTCGTGGCGGGGTAGTGGTGCGCGCATCATCGCGAGCACCTCCCCCACGACCCGTGGCTCGGAGCAACCTCGTGCGGGAGGGAGACGATGGGGGAACCGGCACCCCTTGTGGCCTCGCCACCGGTCCGCATGGCCAAATACTTCGTCAAGACAAAGATCGGATAAAAAGCATAAAGACATAATCAGCCTTCAAGTTTGTACCTCGTCACGGCGGGAAGCCGAGTCTTCGGAGGCTTAATAGCCGCGGTATCTTCGCTGCGCCACCGCGGCAAGATCGCGGCCGCGCCTCCAACCCACTTCGGAGAGCATCCTCCGACGTCTTCGCACCGGCTCCCGCTACCTCTTGGCGGCGGGACTTTCCGGCCTCCTCGCCGCTTGGTCTTCGAGAGGCCGGCAACTCTTCGACGGCCTCATCCTTCTCCTTCTCCTCCTCCTCCTCTTCGACCCGACCTCCCGCGAGCGAGGTGTTGGAATTGATGGAGTAGCGACGGCCGGAGGGGATGCGGCCCTCTGTTCCTCCTCTTCTTCTTCTGCTCTACGGCCTTCACCGCGAGAGATTGCGGCGGCAACGGCCGGCGGACTTCTTCGCAACCGTCGACCCGGTCTGTGTCGGGACTTCGCGACGCCGGCGGTTGGGTCCGCCCCGGCCTCCGCATCGGTGTCTTCGTCGGCCTCCACCAATGAGTCAAACTCATAATTCTCCGGCGAGACGACCGCCGGAGGTTTGTACTTGTCCGGCCTCGGCTTCCTCCGATGTAGCTCCCCCTGCGGGAGAGGCGCCGGGCACCACATCCGGAGGCGGCACATCTAAAAAATGGATGACATGGATGTTATATGACCTATGCAAATCAAGAAAGCAAAGCACAATGACCTAAAGATAGATCTCGGGATCTTACCGGATCGGCCCGACCTCTTCAACGAGTGTGCCTTCGGGCACTTCTTCACCTTCACCTTCCCGGAATACGAAACTCGAGCCGCCATCTCCTCCTTGGAGACTTTGCGATTCACCTCGCGTGTGGGATGCGATTGCCCACGGTACTCATATGCGGGTGGACCCGATCCTTGATCGGCCGGGTCATCCACCGGCGAACGACCTCGCCACCGCCGCTCCCGTCGCTCCTCGTTTCTTCATGTCGGCCGACAAGCTCCGGGACCCCATTGAGGTCCTCGAGGTCGCGTGTGGGGAGTCCGAGATCCCACTCGCTAATCTTCACCGGCTTATGGCCGGTTCGCCGCGAAGACCCGGAATGCGGTCCGCAATGTAGAACCACTCCGACCTCCACACGGCGGTGTTGTCGGGGAGGTCGATGTCTATCCACTGCGCCTTGAGGCCCGACCTCAAATTGAACATTACGGCCCCCACGGCCCCGACCTCTTGTCGGTACTTTTGACACGAAAAAAATATCTCCACAACGTGAAGTGAGGCGGTATCCCCAGATACGCCTCACAAAAATGGATGAAAGTCGACACTATAGTGATGGAGTTTGGAATGAGGTGTACCGGCTCCGACTGTAGTAGTACAACAGGCCGCGGAAGAAGTCTCCCACCGGGAGGTTGAAGCCGCGCTCGAAGAAGGAAGCGAAGACGACCTGCTCCTTAACGTCCTCGCTCGGGAACTCTTCCCCGGCGGCGGCCCTCCACTCCACCTCCGTCTTCGGCGGAGCCGCCCGGTCCACCGGCGCACGGATCTTGGCCTTGGTCATCGTCGACCGGACCCACGCCGCCCTGCGGGTCCGGGATGCATGCCACCTCCGTCGCCATCTCACTATTAGGGTTTGCGGTGGATCTAATGTGGCACGGGGATTGATGCGCATATGCGGAGGAGCACGACGGGAAGCGGTGGCGCTAGCACGAGCCTAGCGGAGGTGGAAGTTGGGCGCGCGAGCGTGGGAGCACGGCGGTCGCAAGCTCGGCCGTAGCACAAAAGAGAGCGAGGGTGACGGGAGCGAGAGGAAGAAGACGAAGGGAAAGGGGTCAACCCCGCCTCGGCTCACTCTATTTATAGAGGGGTCCATCGAATCTATCTGTTGTGGTTCCTTGCTCCGTACAACACACCCCAACGGCTCTATCCCGAGAAGTTCACGAGAAGATTGAGGCGGATTTTTCGCTAACGGACCAAGTGCTATGACTTAAATCCGAGTTTAGGTCGCGAGCCAAACGTGAAGACAACATTAGGTCGTCCCGATGGCGAACACAATTTGCAAGCCCCCATCATTCAAAATTAGGTCTTTGGCGAATCATTTTGCCAAACCGACCAAATACATGAAAGAAGAGAGCGAACATTACATGGACCACCCAAGATACGCAAGCTACCTATGACCTCACCGGATCCGAGAATGCGAGGGTACATAGTGGCCTACGATCTTATCGGATCCGAACCCGAAGGTATGAGCCACCTACGACCTTACCGGATCCGGTAATCGAAGGTACACAAGTCGCCCGCGACCTCATTGGATCCGAACTCGGCACACACGATAAACATACTACAAGGCACGAGCTACTCGGAGCCGTTATCACGACCTACTCTACCAAAGTAGAGCACGTCGCGAGACTTCTCCTAGCACCGGGACCTTGATGGCGGCCTTGAGGGAGAGAACTACGGGACAAGGCATGCAAACTAAGGCACGCCGGCTCCAACTATTGGATTGGAGACAAGAGCTTGCTCTTCGGTGTTGAAATCCAAGCCCTAGTGAGCTCCGGTGCTCATCGAGACGTCCCGCCATACCTCCGGCTCGAACGGCGGCACCTCCAAACTGCGTCCGGTACCACGCAGGCCGGGATCGAGAGGATGGAGATGTTGCTCGCACTTCGCGAGAATTCTCCTAGCTCCAAGCATCTACAAGAACACAACTCTACAATGCGGTGGACGAACACGGGCTAGTGGCATGATAGAAACACTACACCGCGGCCTCATAGCTCAATGGCGCTTGGAGCTTGCCCCCTTCGGTCTCAAAGGCACTATTTATAGCCAACGCCGCGCCCCGAGCGGTCGGCGAGGTAATGACTCTGTTACCACGTGACAATGGGGCATGTAACCCGTGCATCATTAAAGGCGATGACATTACTCTTTCGACTCACGATGTCTTTGTCGTTTGCGCATCAATGATGCCGAGCCCCCGCCGCGAAGGTCACATGGCTACGATAACCCCCTCGATCGGTGGGCGGCTTGTCGTTTGCCGGGTGGCGAGAGCATCTCCGACCACCGTTGACCGTGATCCCGTAGTCTACACTACAAGACAAACTCGACCCCGTGTTAGAGGGCTCCACGCCTAACTTAGCCCCCCTTCAACAACAACTTCACGACCTTCTTCTACGACCCGATGTCTATTATCTGCACCCGCTAGGCTCTGCGTCCTGGTGTACCCGCTATGGCTCTGCACGTAAATGGACCTACCCCAATCAGCCTATATTTCTGTTTCCTGAGTAGAATGGTCGTAGGTTCGATTGAAGACCTTCCGAGGTAGGCGTGCCTCGCTGCTCTACCAGATCCTTCTGGGCGCCTGGAGATCAACAACACCATGGAGATCAGAAGCATTAAAGGAGATCTATAATTTTCGTCGGGCCTCCGTGGTCGGTGTGCCTGTTGTTTCTAAGGTCGACAGTACCTTAGTATCACGGCTCCGCTGGGTGGACAGCAGCTATGTTGGTCGTCCGGGCACCAAATCGACCTCCTTGAGGTCGGCGTGCCTTAATACCTAGGTCTTTCAATACAGGCGGTATGTTTACGGCTCTACCAAACTAGTTGGGCGCCCTAGACGTGACCTTCCGAGGTCGGTGTGCTCTTATAGCCCCGCCCGGCCCGCTATGGACACCAAGGATTTTACGTTGGGAATGAAGGCCTCCCCGTGGGGTGCGCGCCCGATAGCCCCGCCAAGTGCTTCCGGGTGCTTGGGCGCTAAATACTTGAGACCTTCCTTAGGTCGGCATGCCTCGAATGGCTCTCGTTAGACTCTTTGCGGCTATGCAAGATATCTAGGTGTCTCTACACTCCATACGATCGAAGGTCGACGTTATTTCGCCGGCTTCGTCGACGATCGGTTACGGACATCGCAACTACAGCTACAACATCATCAGTGATTTCTTCATGCGACACGCCTTTCAAGACCTTGCTGGGTATCCTCGGATACTGGGCATTGTTGTTTAAGGCCTCTTCGAGGTCAGCACGCCTACAAAAGCCTCCCTGAGGTCGGCCCTGCCAGACTCCTTGCAGCCACGCTTGGACAGCTGGGTGTCTATACACTTCGTTCGATCAAGACCATGCCTTAGTTTTTCTTCTCTTTTTGGAGCATCAAACCAGCCATGTTGTCCGCTTCAATGCTCGGGGACTACTCTACGAGTGCGTCTTCGACGCCCTCTTATTTTTTCGTACCGGCACGTTGGGAAACCTGTTCTCATCATGTCGTTACTTGACCTACTTTTTTTCTTCTCTTCCTCTTTTTGGATCATCATGGCGGCCATCCCGCCCGCCACGATGCTCGGATACTCCTCATGAGTGCATCTTCGATGCCCTGCGAATTTTTTTTTTCATCGTCGTTTCGATCTATTGGAAGCTTGCTTCCTACGGCTCATCACTCGACCTCTCTTCGATTCGGCAAGACCTCAAACGGGTCGGTACCGCAAAGCTGATTTGTTTTTCTTTTTTTTTGGACCGACGTGCATGCTATTCGACCGTCGATAGCTCTACGACTTCTTCATGACCTTTCTAAGGTCGTTGCGCCTACACCTCGCTCGGGGGCTTGTGAGACACGGGTACCCCGGGTCCCCACCGAGCCGGGCTCACGGCCGTCCCCGACAAGTGGGTCCGGCCTACTAGAAGACTCCGCCGACTCGTCACTAGGCCCAATCGACCTAGTTGGCAGCCCACACGACCTCCCGAAGAACTTCCGAGAAGATTCCCCCGGACGACCTAGTTCATCACGACCTCAAGACTTGGCGTACAAGACAAGATAAAGACCTCGGTGGACTTCGCCCAAAGCGGATCGACGGGATATGGCAAGGTGTGTAACGTAGACTTAGGTCTCCGGTCGTAACCGACCGGGGAATGCGGGAACCGACCTCGTCCGCCGGCCAATATAAGGCGGACGGGGCGACCCCTTGTGTAACTTCACCTCGACCAATCCCCAAGCAATCTACACCGACAACCGGACGTAGGGTATTACTCTCCGGAAGCCCGAACCGAGTATAAACTCGTTGTGTTCTCTCGTGTTCCGTGTACTCGTGTGCGACCTTCGAGTTCTTAGCCTTAGACTCCTCCCCGTCGAACAAATAAACCACGGGGATTAGCACCCCGGTGGGCGTTCACATCTCACCATCCGACACTCTCCGTGCAAACTATGAAAACTTCAATCTAAACCACACAATCTTGATCCAAGGGAGAACTCATGAGAGGTGGGAGGGGTGGTTTGCAAAATTCATGGGAGGTGGGAGGGATGATTTGCAAAGGTGCTTTTGCAAATCACTCCTCCCGCCTCCTCTAAGCTCTCCGTTGGATCAACATCATGTGGCTCGGATTGAAGTTTCCATAGTTTTCACGGAGAGGTTGGTTTCCACCGATATGTTACCTATATAGTAATCTCGAACTTTTCTCATTCTACATGCGCCATACTTATAAGAATCATTCACCGTATCTTGCGCGGCTAAGAACCCAAAGGCACACCTCGCTATGATGAGAATGAGAGTGCGAATCACGCATACATGTTCCAACAAGCATGACTATGCCTAGCACCGAGTAAGATTTCGGTGCTCTCCCCAACCGGATCGGTGATTTAGCTATAAATCATTGTGTTCTCGCCACTACTTCGGTCCTCGGCACCCGGGCGACTCGAGATTCGGTGCGGTTAGGGTTCCGCCTCTCGTCGAGGGTCCAATCCCATCGATCCTTCGCATCGGTTCCCGATCTAATCGAGAACAAGTCCGGGTGTCCGCAATCCGTCTCATGTGAGTCCAAGTGAATCTCTCGAGTCGGCGCTCCGTCGGGACTTGATCTCGGAGTAACGGTTAGCGCTTGTATTGGTGGTGGCGATGGTCAAGGGCAGGTCGGTCAAGGGTGGTGCGGGGGCGGTGGTGATCATGAGTGATCGGGCCGGTGGAGGGATGGAGACGAGTGGAGGGTATGATGCGAGAATATGCATTTGTTGGCGGCAGAGAGGAAGGGCATCAAGATTGCGGGGGAGAGGCGGCGCGGCTTGGGCGGGCTCCTCCGCAAGCGGTGGGAAAAGTTTTAGCGGAGCGGTTGGTGAACCCCGAGGGTCTTGCGCGAGCACCGGGAAGATTTGGTGCCCAATTAAGGGTGTCACCGCACGGATCTCGGAGAAAATCATTTCCTCTTCATATTCCTGCGGGCATCGGGGGAAGCGTCAAGCCCTAGATGACGGGCCTTGGATGTTTGGCAAGGATCTCGTGGTGATGGTGGAGTATGATGCGGAGAAGACGCTGGAGGAGATGGTGTTTGCATTCATACCTATCCGGGTTAGGGTCTCAAAGATGTCGTTGGGCATGATGAACAAAGCAACGAGAAGAAGCTATTGGGAACAAGTTGGGAGAGTTCTGTCAATGGACCGGGAGAGTTCCTGTCAATGGACAAAGATGAAGACAACACGGCGGTGGGATAGTACTTGCGGATCAAGGTTCGGATTGATATACGTAAACCGCTTATGCGCGGTGTGGCCTTATGTGTTGGGAAGAATGAGAAGCCATTGTGGTGCCCATTGGTGTATGAATTTCTCCCCGATTTTCGTTACACTGCGGGATCATTGAACATATTGATAAAGCTTGCTCGCGTGATTTTTGAAGGAAGGGGAGGAACGGCGAGTTTAGCAAGAAACTAAGGTTCATACACGAGAAGAGGAGGGGAGATGATGGTGGTAGAGAGAGGATGGGAGATGATGGTGGTAAAGACAGGATGGGTGAGGTCGATTTGGGTCGTCATGGCGGTCCGAGGGAAGCGGAGGTCGGAGTGGCCGGGGGGATCGGGATCCAAATATTCGTCCGGCGATTGGAAAGTGATGCTCCGTCATGGCGCAAGGAAGATGGGAGCAAGAATAAGGAGGAGGGGGGTATAGCGAGCGAGAAGGTGAGGAGGTGACCGGCCCAAATCAAGCGGGTCGCTCATCCCTATCGGCTTGTGAGAAAGGGTCGTCCCCTCTTTCAAATAGAGGATTGAGCAAAGGAGGATGGTAGTGCAAGTGGAGTGGAGGACACTAGATCGAAGGAGACGAGGAAATATCATCACGGTTAGTGCGGCGCTGCTATGTTGGTGGATGGTACTAAGGAGAACGGCGAGGAAGTGCCGAACAAGAAAGTTCGGAAACATACTTTCGGGCGGCGGCTACGTGCAAAAGGTGCAGCAAGCAATGCGAAACAGGTGGAGGGAAGTGATTCGGTGACGGGGAAGGAAAAGGAGTGGTGATGAGGTGATGGAGATAGATGTGTTGGGGCAGCAAGGGAAGGAGGTGGAGGTGTCCAACAAGAAGTCGAAGTTAGCGGGGTGGCGGACCGGCCACTGCGGGAACCAATGAAACTAGTGAGTTGGAAGCTGCCGGGGTCCGGGTAACCGCCCGACGGTTCGGGGACTCACGGAACTCCGGAATTCGAGAGAAGGCGGATGTTCTATTCCTATCCGAGACAAAGATGGATAGGCACGGGATAGAGAAGTTCGGTGGATGCTTGGGTTGTCAAACATGGTGGTTCAAGAGGTCTGTAGAAAAGGGGGGGAATGGTTGTGTTTTTGTGGAGAGGAATCGATGTGTCCCTTCATAATATTACGAAATATCACATTGATATGGAGATAAAGGAGGAGGATGGTTTCTTGTGGAGGTTTACGGGTGTTTATGGGGAGGCACATGCGATCATAAGCACAAAACTTGGCAAGATCTACATGATATGCACACAGGTCCGACTCGACCATGGTTGTGTGTGGGGGACTTTAATGAGATTCTTTTCTCACATGAAAAGCGGGGAGGCCGAGATCGGAGTCAAATCTGTATGGATCGGTTTAGGGAAGCATTGGAGTTACGCAAGCTACGGGACTTAGGGTTTTGTCGGTGCGGAAAGTAGTCCCGACACTAACTAGTAAGAGCGCCGAGATCTATCTCTTGATGGCCGGTGCTAAGCAACTAGATGACACCGATTTATCCCGGTTCTAGCCGGGACCGTACGTCCGGCGGTGGTGTGCTCGAGGCACCGTATTGCGTTGCACCGTAGTGCTTGCGGAGGGGGGGCTACAAGCGAGGCGGGAGAGGAGGCCGAGCCTCCGGGTCCCGAGGTCTTTTGATTGAGGCGAGTGCCAATATCGTGGTGAAGGCGAGAAAGCGTGCGAGTGAGTGCTATCCGTCGTCCCCCTGCGGCCGGGGGACCGCCCCTCCTTTTATAGGCCAAGGAGGGGGCGGTTTACGGGCGTGCCGCATTGTTTTTATCTATGTGTGGAGGCATGGCGTACAATGTTGTGGAGTAGACGACCGTCCCGGGAGAATCTTGCTTGTGGCGGGACATCATGGCGTGCCCTGTATCCGTCCGGGGAGCGGCTTCGAGGGTGGTGGTGTAGGGGTCGCTCGTTCGGTGGCCGCCCTCATGCCGATTAGAGGGTGCCGCCGACGAGAGGCCGTACGAGGCACATCAACGGGTGTGGCAATGTCCCGTCATCGCGCGCTTCCACGGCGTTGGGGACGGCGATGCGGTGCCGGGATGGTGTCGTGATGGCGGGGATGGCCGCACGAGATTGACGGCGACAGAGATGACCGGTCCCGCCGGCCGACGTCACGGCGTAGTCTCGGGCAAGCGTGGAATAGGCGTTCATCCCCCCTTCGAGGGTTCCGCCGTCCTCTTTCGAGGGGCGCGGCGCGTCGGCCGTACGAGAGTGGGCGGCACGGTGTCACGGGACCGATGCCGGCCATGCCGCACGGTGCCGCACGGTGGCGGGGATGGCCTCACCGGGGGAGTTGGCGGAACGGCGCGGGGTGTGATTCCCAGGCGTGTCAGGGGCGTGACGTGGATTCGTCTTTGACCTGAGCGCCTGCAAATGTCAGTGCATTAAATGCCCCTGTCGGGGGAGCAGGTATGAAGGCGGTGAGCCCACGAGGTCCTCGAGCGAGGCGGAACCTTGCTCGAGGGGATGTCCAGCCCCTGAGCGAGGAGGAACCTCACCCGAGGGGGGCGACCGGCCCTCGAGCGAGGCGGAACCTCGCTCGAGGAGGCGTCCAGCCCTCGAGTGGGACGGAAGTTTGCCAATGTAGTGTCGTGCCCCTCGAGCGAAACGGAGTTCGCTCGAGGGTGGTCGGGCTGTCTGCCTGGTGGGCCGTCGGGGCCACCAGAGCCGTGGGCCCAGCCGTTGGGCCATGAGTTTATCTTAAGTGTGTTTTAGGTTCGTTTGTGTTTTGTTTTTTTGAAAGAAAGTGGGTTTTCCCCAATAGTTTAGGGGACCCTTATGGCTGTCCCCGACGGGTTTGAAGATGACATTTTCACTTGGCGCAACCACAACCATAATGCCAATGACTATATTAGATAGAGGCTTGATCGCGCGGTGGCAAATGACCAATGGCGTATGCACTTCCCGGGGGTTCGGGTGGTCAATGGGGATCCTCTCCATTCCGACCATCGCTCGGTCATCATCACAACAGATTTTATGTTGCGACGAAGGAGTGGGGAAGCAAATGGGCATTTTCATTTTGAAGCTAGCTGGCCGGGGAAGGAGAAGTGTGCGAAGTAGTGACAGAGGCATAGAGGGAGGCGATGGACGGTCACAATTCTTCGGTGCACACGGCCCCGGGAGCTGTAGCTGTTGATTTGAAGGACTCGGAGCAGGAATGTGCTAGGGGATCTTGAGAAAAGGCGAAAGAAGTTAAAAGTAGAACTGGAACGGTGCAGGAGTGGGGGTTTATGTAGAGACATTGTGGCAAGGGAGGAGGTGCTGAGATATATGTTGGAAAAGCTGGAAGAGCAAATAAACATTTATTGGAGACAACGTGCCCATGTTAGATGGTTGGAGAAGTGTGACCGTAATACGTCATTCTTTCATGCGGCATGCAAGGTGAGGAGGCGATGTAACATAATAGCAAGACTGAGGAGGGATGATGGGAGTTGGGTGGAGGAAGAGGAGGAGAAGAGAAGTTTTATAACTAACTATTTTTACACGCTTTTCAGGTCTAATGGCCCTGCTGACTGCCGGTGGCTTTTGCAAGCCGCTGAAAGCAAGGTCACAAGTGAAATGAATGCCAGCCTTATCCGGGAATTTACTGCGGAGGAGGTGAAGAATGCGCTGGATTCCATTGGGGATATGGAAGCTCCGAGACCTGATGGTATGCCATCTATCACTACGGGAAACGGGGGGCTTTGCCGTGCGCCCCGAGCGCACGGCAAAGGCCTTAAAACGCACGGCAAACCCTTTGCCGTGCGTTTTTTGTCGGGGCGCACGGCAAAGGGCGCACGGTAGCATTTTGCACGGCGAAGCACCTTTGCCGTGCGCCGCGTCTGACAACGCACGGTAGAAAATCTTTGCCGTGCGTTTTTCACGACGCACGGCAAACAAAAGCAACTAACGGCACCGGCGCCAAACGGCGTGGGACAACCTTTGCCGTGCGCCGAGATCAAAACGCACGGCAAACAGGGGTTGTTTGCCGTGCGCCTCCAGGAAAAACGCACGGCAAACATAGGCTCTTTGCCGTGCGCCTGCCTAGAAACGCACGGCAAATAGGGCCCTTTGCCGTGCGCCACCATAAAAAACGCACAGCAAACATTTTCTAAAAAAGTAAAAAAAAAACCCCCAAAGCCCCTGTTCGGAGGGGCATGTTGACATGCTTGCACTTATCATTGTATATACAAATTAAAAAAGAGCAAACAATTACGGCACATATCACATTGTTTGTCTACCGATTCCATGTAATATCATAAATGATCTCAACCTCTCATCTTATATGCACATATGAGGTCCATTTAATCTGTCGAATCAGCAAGAGCTAGAGATATTTCAATAATATATAAAAAGTGAAGATGAAATCAAAAGATATCACACAAACCCCACTTTAAACCATCTCTTGTAATAATGAACATAATAGACTTGCCTGAAAGTTTAGGATTCAGACAATCCTAACAGGACAGAAACAGAATTACAAAAAAAATAAAACTATCAATTCGCCACCTTTGGTTCGCTGTTTTTGTGACAGGTATCTACCAGTATAGTTACATAGAACATACAGAACCATTACAACAAGATCAATTTAGATATACATGCAAAGTGATAGATCTAGAAATCTGCCTGAGTCAAATCTGCATGGGCAGCATCAGTACATATAAATCTCCCCAATAAACTGCCTCAACTAGTTTTAGCTTAAAAGATATAACTTTAGTCAAACAATTATCCAAATCTCAATATACTGCAAAGAACTTAGCTTGTCATGCTTTAGAACGACCCAAAACTAGGCCAAAACTGCCCTCCAACGGGATCCGACTTAAAAGGATTAATCTTTTCGGCAAACAAATCTTAATTTACTGAAAAGAATCTTGCTTCTAATATTTTTAAACCACCAAAAACTAGAGCAAACTGCTCCCATGCACACAGAATTTCCTAACCGTAAGACATACTCGGATCCGAACGCGGAACTAAAAAATCTGCGCGCATATAACAATAATAATAATGAGTAAAAGCAATCGAAGAAACCTCCCCTAAATTACACAAATCATGGGCATACCGAAGAGTGCCAGAGGGAGGCTCGACGCGCGCCATGGACGAGGATCCACCGGCCGCTCCAAATCCCGCCGCCGGAGTGGCCGCCCCTGCTCCTCACCGGACCGAGATCAATCTGAGACATCACATCATTATTATCTCAGTATCTTACCAATAACTTGTGCTTAGCTCATCCACATCATACTAACATAAACAGACATATACCGGAAGGAAAACATGCTCCACGCAGCAGCAGTGCCGCATCGCCCACTGCACCACGGACATTTTGGACTTGTCAGGCAGGGAAGCTTTCCAGTCTGGCAAGAACTTCCTCAAGAGGGGCCATCCAGTTGCAACTTCTGCTGATTCGCGCCGGCAAGCTTTCACCGGAACCAATGCTAGTGAAGCTTCTTTTGATCGTGCGGGAGACCTCATGGGCATGGATGAGGGGGGAGGCCTCATTGGCATGGTGACGGCACAAGAAATAGACCTGCTGTCCTTTCCATGTTCATCCCAAAGCTTCTCTCCTATCATGGATGACAAGAGCTTCCGGTAGCTCCTCCTTGGAGTCTCAGGTACTGCATTTCGAATCCATGCTTCAGCATACTGAATTCATAGCAACTCTGAAACAACAAAAATGAAAAAAAAAATTAAATGAATTTGCGCTGCCAACATATGTTCACTAGGCCAACAATAATGGATCACTAGGCCAACAATAATGAATTTTTTATTTCACAAATACATATGTACCTCTTTATGACAATGTCCAAATTTATGAAATTTTGGCAGAAATAACCAATTAAAGTCTGAAGCTAACCCAACTAGACTCATGTCGATCTGATATGATATAATAGTACAATTGTGTCATAGGGCAATGTGAAAAGATTTGACATCGCAAAACTTACATAATATATACATATAGATAGTAAAAGATTTGTGCGAGATTAATCTTGATTGGGACAGAATAAAAACCAACCAGGCAACTCCCATTACCAAAAACACACCGCACTCATTACAAAGAATCAACTCAAACATTTATCATAAGCACGCTCACTTTAACTAAACATCTTTCTAGTCTATCAATTACAATGGATTTAAACTTAAACTCCTAAGTCCTATTCAGGAAGATATTTTGGTTGTAGAAAACACGATCATTGAATTTCATTGGTTAATTAGTAACCACAACACACAAGAGTATCTAATTAGTAAGCCAAGATGAGATATCGTTAGTCTTATGGTTCTATTGTTTTTCTAGGTAGCCATTCTATGTTCCATTTGACAAGTATGGTCTTGCAATTAAATCAATACGTAGGAACATGTAGTAAATAAATAACAATATTGTTCATTGACAAATCCAGTTGTGCAAACTGAGCATCATCTACCATCTGCAAGGTATAATTAAAAGAAACTATGCATCATCCTTAATCGGAGGATATCCTATTAATACAACTGATAAATAAATAAATAAATAAAGTGTGAATACAATGCATGTGATTTCACTTGCCTTTCTCAAAGTCCTGTTGCTGCTGCTTAGAATCTTCAGAGGCTTGCTCTTCAAACCCTGGAACGACAGGCTCTTTAAGCATCACAACACACAAGTACATATAGGCACACAAAAGCATAAAATTAGAAAACAATACACCAGATTAGCAAAGGAGAAAAAAATAAAACTATATCCTTTGAATCAACACAAACACATAGATGTAAAAACCGCTCAAAATGGAAATTAAAACGTAGAAGAGCTAAACAAGATATAGGAACATATTTGCGAGAAAATTACTTCTAGGGGTTACTTCTAGGGGTTCTAATGTCAACAGGAGTGGTGACATAACACCAAGGAAAATTCTGTTGGGCTGCAAAGTGGAAACAATAAAACAGTTTTGGCACTAGTCAAATGTCAGAAGTCAGATTACGGGGAAAATGATTCATAATAAGGGCTGTGCCACCAAATTATTTGGTGCTACGGCGAATGAAAACCAGACTTGTTTGCTGTCCGGCGGCATGAAACCTTTCACCGGCCTATAGAACTTAGGTGTTGCAACAAGGTCACGGCGCTTACATCGGCACCACGCTCCGGCGGGAGTTTCACAATCGACACCGGACGATTGTTGAGGGGATCCGCATCAACACCCTCGGACGACGACAGCCTTACAACCTCAATATGCCCTGAATTATAGGCACAAAGAGGTTCAGAGAGATAGGAGTATACAGCACACACACACTCCACATCAAACACAACAAAAGCCAGGGATCCGGACGGGCACCGTTCTCCGCCGCAATGTGCAGCGGCATGAAGCCCATGGCGTCGGGGATCGTCGGGTCGCCGCCATGGTCGAGGAGGTACCTCAGGACGCTCATCTCTCTGGCGGCCGCGGCGCGGAAGGTCGGCGTCATGCCTACAATGCAACCATGTCGACAGTAATCTGACAAGAACCAACGCTTGGCACCAACGGACCGAGAATGCCCGGATCGATGCCCAACGGCCCAAGATTCGGATAGCAACTCACCATCCGCGTTGGGGCGGTTGACATCGAGCCTTGATTCCTCCACCAGAACACCGGACCTCCGGGTGACCCTCGGCCGCGGCGAAGTACGGCCAAGACGCCGCCCCCATCGGAGCGGGGCGGGGCGGCGGCGGCGGAACGACGCGGCGAGGGCGGGTCGGCGCCGGCGGTCGGGGCGGCGGCCCGCAAGGCCGGAGCCGAGGCCGGCGCCGGCGCGGATCCGGCGCCGTGGACGGTGCGGCGGCGGGGGCCGGCACGGATCCGGGGGCGGGGATGGTGCGGCGGCCGGCGCCCTCCGGCGGATGCGGACCGGGACGGGCGCGGGGGAGGGTGGCGGCGCGCCTTGGGGAGGGGCGGGGGCGGGGCGGGGGCAGCCGTGGCCGGGGTGCGGGGGCGCGGGCGACGGGGGCACGGGAGGCCGGGGCGGGCGCGGCCGGCGGGGGCGGTGGCGGGCGCGGCCGGTCGGCGGTGGCGGGGGTCGGGAGCGGGCGGCATCGGGGGGCGGGGGAGGCGCGAGGTGGGGCGGGGGGCCGGGTGTGTGGGCCTCGGGTGCGTTGTGTGATGTGGTGGAAGAAGAAGAGATAAGGGGTGGGTCCAGGATTTTTTGCCGTGCGCTACGGACCAAGGCGCACGGCAAAGACGCCTGTTTGCCGTGCGCTTTCATCAGTGGCGCACGGCAAACAACTATATATTTCAATTCTTTCACCTTTTCGTGAATGTTAATATTAAAAAAATAATGAATGAATGCGAATAATTACCGTAAAATAATACGTGACAATGTATGATGTACGTTCACTAGAGAAAAAGTTTTGAAGTCAAAAACACATTATGAACTTTGCGATGACCACAAACATAATGAAGTTACTCTAAACAATCTAAAACTTCTCGTGAGAAGTCTCGATTTCTAAACACTGTGTGCGACAGATTGTTCAAAACCTTTCTCTACTATTTTTCACAACCTTCCCATAGTATGTCACGAGCTCTCGTCAAATCTCATGACTTTCAAACTCCGTTTGCATTTTATACAATTTAAAAACATTTCGAATGCACGTGGATTTTCATTCTTCACGGACAATTTGTTTGAAATTTCAAGTACTTTCAAGGGTAAGGTCTTAAAAAGGTATCAATTACACGAATATCATTTTTCCACGAACTATACTATATTATTTTATGCACTTGCAGTTCAAATTTGATTTATAAGAAAAAAATGCTTTGAATGAAAAAATTCGTTAAAATTCCAAAAAGATAGATATGATTACATAATTGAAGTATAAAGCACAAAATAATGTATTAGTGGAGGAAAAATTAAAAGAAGATAAGAAAACACATTTTTTTAAAAAACTTTGCCGTGCGCCCACATAAAACGCACGGCAAACAATCCGTCTTTGCCGTGCGTTTTCAGAAGACGCACGGCAAAGGTTGACGTCTGTTAACAGAACGGACGGTTCATGAGTGGTGGCGTTAGCAAACACGGATTGCCGTGCGTCTCTACAAAAACGCACGGCAAAGATTTTCCTTTGCCGTGCGCCCTTTGGAAAACGCACGGCAAGGAGTGTAGTTACCGTGCGTAAATGTTTGCCGTGCGTTGAAGCTGTGACGCACGGCAAAGAATGGCTTTGCCGTGCGTCCCGATATAAAACGCACGGCAAACATAATAATGCACGGCAAACGTCGGTTTTCCCGTAGTGTATCTTTTATAAACATTTCGGGAGGTTGTGGGAGAGAGAGAAACTGCGGAAGGGCTGCAAGTTTTGAATGGAGGTCAGTTTCCGGAGGGGTGGAATGATACAACTATCGTTCTCATTCCGAAGGTGCCAAAGCCTGACAAGATCAAGGATTTGCACCCTATCAGCCTCTGTAATGTTTTGAACAAGATTGTTTCGAAAGTGCTAGCAATCCGGCTGAAAAAAGTGCTTCCTGATATTATCTCCCCGTCTCAAAGTGCTTTTGTCCCTGGAAGGCTGATCTCGGACAACATACTAGTGGCTTATGAGGTAACACATTACATGAGAAACAAGAGGAAGGGAAAGAAAGGTTATGCTGCAGTAAAACTTGATATGAGTAAAGCGTATGATAGAGTAGAGTGGAGCTTTTTGCAGGATATTATGGAGAAGCTGGGTTTCTGTCCACAGTGGATAAACTCAATAATGAAGTGTGTGACGTCAGTGTCGTACCGAATTAAGGTGAATGGGGTGCTCTCAGATTCTTTCCTACCGGAACGTGGCCTCCGACAGGGAGACCCTCTGTCACCGTATTTATTCTTGTTGTGTGCGGAGGGCTTCTCAGCTTTACTTGATCAAGCGGAGAGGGGAGGAAGGATGAGAGGGGTTAAAATCTGTCCAGGGGCTCCTAGTGTGTCTCATCTCCTATTTGCCGACGACTCACTGATTTTGTTTCGTGCACATGAGGGTGATGCACAACAACTACAAAGTATTCTTCAGCTATATGAAGAGTGTTCGGGACAGATGATAAACAAAGACAAGTCTGCAGTAATGTTTAGCACAAACACGGCCTATGCAAAGAGAAGGGAAGTAATGCAAAGACTACAGATTCAGAAAGAAACTATGAATGAAAGATATCTAGGGCTGCCAGTTTATGTGGGGAAGTCAAGGACAAACACTTTCGCCTACTTAAAGGAGAGAATTTTGCAACGGATATAAGGATGGAAGGAGAAATTACTATCGAGTGCTGGGAAGGAAATTTTGATTAAGGCGGTGGCGCAAGCAATCCCAACATACGCCATGGGCTGTTTTGATATTACAAAGGAGATGTGTGAACAAATTAGCATGATGATTGGGAGGTATTGGTGGAGCAATCAGGATGAGGAAAATAAAATGCATTGGATTAGTTGGGAGAAGTTGACACGTTCGAAAGGACAGGGTGGTCTAGGTTAACTTGGCTATGTTGGCGAAACAAGGCTGGAGGCTCATCCACAACCCCAACTCCTTATGTGCGCAAGTATTAAAGGCAAAGTATTACCCCCAACAAAAGTTTATTTGAAGCGAGCAGTTCTAATGGCATCTCATACACTTGGAGAAGCATACTGAAAGGTATCGAAGTGTTGAAAGAAGGAATTATTTGGCGAGTTGGAGATGCGAAGAATATTAAGATATGGAATGATCCATGGATTCCACGGTGCTGGTCTAGGCGCCCAATTACACCAAGTAGCTACTGATGTCAGAAGATTGTACAGTACATTATTTAGGAGCATTACCCAGTTATGCTGCCTGATGCGTCAATATGTCTAGTACTGTGCACACTAGATGATATACTAGCGATGCAAGTAGCTAAGGATGATGGCTTGTAATATGCACTTTCACCTTTTCGAATGGGAAATGGAAGTGGTTATGGTTTAGGTTAAAGGAGCAAATATACTGCTCCTAATTCACTTTTCATCATCTTAAATCTTACTTACATGATTTCCGTATGACATTGCGTTGTCGGCATTATAACTTTATAACATGACGTCTCTGGTATGCAGTATGCTGAAGCAAGCAAAATTGAAATTTAGTAAACTGTATATGATATACTTGAAAAATCCGAATGACAAATAACTCATTAGAAGTAAATCCAGATACACCTAGATTTTATGATAGAAGTTCCAAGAGAATAAAGAAAATAGTGTGCTAATGAAACCATTGTTTAGCTGCTAAAAGATACATATTGCTGATGAACCATAGGCCCAGGGTACCATTGTACCAAGACACTACAACTGCTAGCAATGACCAGATGGATGCCTGAACTTTGATCATCGCCATCCTAATCACAAAACCACTTATTTCTTGAGCTCTTCACGCGACGGGAAAATGCATATTCCTTCAATTCTCACGTTTGCAAACATGGAAAACAGCTTCCACTATCCTCTTCCGTTCTATTGGCTTTGTCAGGTGCAGGTCCATCCCGGCATTGATAGCCGCAGATCCTCCTCCATCTCATGAGCAGCCAGAGCTATGATTGGCGTGTGAATATCGAAAAATCCTACCCACAACCGGGAGGTGTAACTCTCTATCCGCAGCCGTCCAAACCGCGCCTCGCTCCAATCCGTGCCGGCGGCGGAGGTCCGCGTTGGGTGGAGATGGCCGCGCCGGTCCGCCGGAGGTGGCCGTGGCAGGTGGCCGAGGTGGCCGCGACGGTCGGCCGGAGGTGGCCGTGGCGGGTGGCCGAGGTGGCCGCGACGGTCCCCGGAGGTGGCTACGGTCCGCCGGAGGTGGCCGCGGCGGGTGGCCGGAGGTGCCGGCGGATGCGAGGAGATGGCCGCGGCGGCCGACGGATGGAGGAGATGGCGGCGACGGCCGGCGGGTGGGGGAGATGACCGGTGATGACCGATGATGCAGGAGATGGCTAGTGATGGCCGCGGGTGGCCGGCGGAGGTGCCACCGGATACAAGAGATGGCTGCAGCTGCCGACGGATGGATGAGATGGCCGCGACGGCCGGCGGATGGAGGAGATGGCCGGTGATGATGGGAGATGGAGGAGATGGCTGGTGATGACCGCGGCGTCCGACGGAGGTGGCCGCGGTGAGGAGATGCAGCGGTGGTGGAAGCTAACGGGTCCCGGTTGGGGAAAATCACTTTGGTGTGAATTAGCGGTGTTCTTCCTTGCGGATGAGCTTTGTCGCTTCATAACCATCCATATTGGACATCTAAATTAAAATAAGGAGGAAATGTTAGCTATGTCGGACGGTCATAGAGTTTCGCGTGTGTAGAGGCATAGTAACAAGTTTTGGTTGAACAAAACCGACAATCCTTGAAGATGACATTGTATGGCAAGGGCATCACTCCCTCTTCCGAAGCACCGGCATGCTCAAGAGATTCTTTGAACAAGTTCGCAGCCAAGCGCGGCTCACCGTGGACGGTGGCATCGGCGACGATGGAGGTGGCCGGGGATGCTGCGGCGGCGGTGGCGGCGGCGCGGGGAATGGAGGGACGATGCCGGGTGGCGGCGAGAATGGAGGGAGGATGCCCAACGGTGGCGGCCGTCGCGGGAATGAAGGGAGGGTCGATGCCCGGTAGCGGCGGCGGCGGACCGAGGGAGCCAAGGAGGTGTGTCACGGGTGAATGAGAATGCGTGCACGGGTCACGGATGAAAGCAATTTTTCCGCACATGATATATATCGAGTAATTGTCCAAGGTGTGTTGGGTCGAGCTTGCCGGCCCAAACATCCGGGCGGTTTGGGCATCAAAGACCTTACACGTTTCAATAGGGCCCTTCGACCGCGCCGGCCGTGGTACGGGTGGACCGACCCCGCAAAGCCACGGATGGAAATCAAGTTGACGGCGGGAAGAAATGGCTCGTTCAAACTATGCACCTCTATCACAGGTGGGTAATGGCACCAAAACGAGCTTACGGAAGGATCGTTGGCTCCAAGGTCAGGCACCTAAAGACATTGCTCCTGTATGTTTTAAACTGGCTTGGCGCAAGAATCAGACAGTGGCAGTAGCTATGGCCAATCAAAAGTGGATGCGAGGGCTGCGGCGAATCTCAACAGCAGTTGGCATACAAGAATTTGTTGAACTATGGACAAGGCTATCACAGGTGCAGTTGTCCCAACAACCTGACACAATCTCTTGGCGTTTCACAGCCAATGGAAAGTACAGTGCATAATCTGCATACAATGTGCAATTCATTGGGACTATTACCAATGAACGATGGAAGTCCATATGGAAGGCGAAGGTACAAAACAAATGCAGATTTTTCACCACGGTTAGCCGTGCAACTTAAACTTCCTACTACCGATCGCATCATCAAACAAGGGAGACAAGTCAACCCAATTTGTGCCCTCGTCGGACAACGGATGAATCGCACATACATATGTTTGCAAAGTGCACTTACACAAGAGCGGTCCGGCAAAGCATTGCTCAATGGTCGAATTTGCAGCTTCCACCACAGAATGTGGCTAGTATGCGTAGCTGTCACACAAGGTGCTGCGGGGAATTGTGATGAACACATGGTGATCATATACACTATCCGGAATATATGGAAAGAAAGATGTCGCCGAGTTTTTCGAATAAAGCACTCACTACGGATCAACCGATCCCACACGGCGAGACATTTTAGACTACAAAGAAGCAATCGAGGTAGTCGAGTAGCACCTTAATGTTTCATAATTAGTTGCTCCTGAAGGAGATTGTTGTAATTATCATGCAATCCCTCTCGGAGTGTCTTCCCTGGTCCTTGACCAGGCATGTAAAAACATTTGCTATCCTTCTTAATGAAAAGGTAGAGCACCTACCAAATTTGCTCTAAAAAAATATATCGAGTAAATTACCATCTTACCCATGGGAAAATTCGAAAAAAAACCGATAATACTCGTACTACCGTTGGGTTGTATTGGGTGTTGTAAAAGACCTCTTTAAAACATTGTAAATGTTCGGAGTTTTTTACAGCACACAATACCACCGGTTAAAAAAATTCTTATGTAATAAAAAAATCTATATGTAAGGATATGACGGTTGAGATTAATTTTGTACCACCAGTTTTTTTATGTGATATGAGTGGTATTCATAGGTGGTACGAGTAGTATACGCGTATTATCGAAATGCAAAATGTTATGAGTAGTATACGGGTAACGGGGTGAATGTAAGAAATTTTTTCCAAATAATATACATCGAGCAAAGTACCATTTTACTCATAGAAAAAAATGAAAAAACCAATAATACCACCGTACTACCACTAAGTGGTATTGTGCACCGTAAAAGACCTCTTCGTTTGTTACTTATTATAATTCTCCACGTGCTAATCATTTTGATCGATATATGACTTCGATACTGTTCTCGTTGATCCCCGCAATTAACGGATACTAGCGTTGGTGGCATCGGATACTCGGACGGTCGGTGCAAGACAGAGGATGAGCTTGCGGCGACCAAAGTGCAACGCTGAAAGGAGCCCGGACCACTATGCTGGAGGCACGGTCTAGACTTGCGGACACGCAAGAAGAGCTTGAAGCGACCAACGCCCCGTTTGTTTGGCTTATCGCCACCGTAAAGATCTTTTCTCTCGTAACAAACCAGCCATCAAGCAACGGACCAACAAGATTTCTTTGTCTCATAACAAACTAACACCAACCATCGCCCACGAGTCAAACGAACAGGCTGCGGATCGACTCCGAGGGGGCGCAGGCCGCCATGCTGGAGGTACAATGCCATCAACAGCCTTATCCTGCGCTCCAGTGCCACGTTGGGCTGGGTGGCACCCAGCCTAGACGCCTAGTCCATCTTCTACCGTTGCCAATAATAGCTCAGTACGAGGCCGTGAAGCTGTTGGAAGACCTGGGGCGCGTTTTTCAAAGTGGCCCGGCTCAACCAGGCTCATGAACTAGGCTAGAGTCATACGGGCCAGGCTCCTGAGGCGCAGAGAAAAGGTCTGTTTGAGTTAAGATGGAGTTTGCTGGGTTGGATGACTTGGTATGAAATTTTTTAATATATTTTTTTTCAATTTGCAAAATTATATAGAGGGCGCCGGCGGGCGCCATCACCCCCCCCCCCCTGCTCTTCCTCACATGTAACATTTACCCCTTTAATTAATTTATTTAATTAGTTTAGAATAGTGTAATTAGTGTAGAAAATTAGTTTTGAGATTAGAAAATCTAGAAATTAGTTTATTTAATTAGTATAGATTTAGAAAATTAGCTCTTTAGTTTAGAAATTAGTTTACTTAATTAGTTTAGATTTATAAAATTAGTTTTTAGTATAGAAATTTAGAAATAGTTTCCATGTTCGGATATTATAGAAAATTACTTTATATTGTTTATAAAATATAGAAAATTAGTTTATATGTTCTAGAAATTCTAGAAAATTACTTTAGTTTGTTTAGAAAATGTAGAAAATTACTTTATTTTGTTTAGACAATGTAGGGAATGTAGAAAAATAGTTTACCGCTCGTAGAAATCGTCGAAAATTACTTTATCTTGTCTAGAAACTTTAGAATATTACTTTATCTTGTTTACAAAATGTAGAAAATTAGTTTATCCGTTCTACAAATTGTACAAAAATTACTTTAACTTGTTTAGAAATTCTAAAAAATTATCGTATCTCGTTTACAAAATGTACGAGTAATGTAGAAAAATAGTTTACCTATTCTAGAAACGGTAGAAAATTACTTTATTTTGTCTAGAAAATCAATAAAATTACTTTATCTTGTTTCGAAAATGTAGAAAATTAGTTTATCTATTCTAGAAATTGTAGAAAATTACTTTAAGAAAATTACTTTATCTTGTCTAGAAATTTAGAAAATTACTTTATCTTGTTTAGAAAATTTAGAAAATGTAAAAAATTGGTTTATCTCGTTCTACAAATTGTACAAAATTACTTTAGCTTGTTTAGAAAATCAAGAAAAATATTTTATCTCGTTTATAAAATGTAGAGAATGTAGAAAAATAGTATACTTATTCTAGAAAATGTAGAAAATTACTTTATCTCATAATTTTAATTGTATATTTATTTTTTGTATGCAGCCGCAACTATGGTTCACGTTCGGGGTGAGGATAAGGCTCGGGCTCGGGCTCGGTGCTCGGGCTCAAGTTGAGGTTCGGGCTCGGGTTGACGCATACGTGACGCCGCAGTTGTTGGAGTGTGAGGTCGACCGCAACCACCGCTCGTTCCCGTCCGCCGTCCTCGGGAGAGGATCTTGGACACATACAAGTTCACACTACGTGCACGTTGTTGTCGATCCACGACCTTTGGGTTCCCAAGTACGTGAACCGATGCTATGTTATTGTTGGTACCTTCATTTATACTTTTCTTTGAACTAATAAATTTAACTTTTTTGTTTCGGAGCTACGCGCAATAGGACTACTTCCGTAGCGCGGTTAGTCGAGGGGGACGAGCGGCAGGACGTGATTCCTCGGAAGGATCGCATGACACGGTTCGGACGTGGCGAGGGCGATCGTTACTCCCGTCTGTACCCGGTGTGACAGATCAACACTACGACTCGACGGTGAGTTTGAAAATGCAACTAAATTTTCTTATGGTACTAACAACATTCTAACATTTACTAATAATTTCTTTTGCGGTTCGACGTGATTGTGGACCTTTCACATATTATAGGGGAGTCGAGGTTGAGGCCGCACCTCATGACACACCAGGATATCGAGCGTACGTGGGATAGGATGTAGGGCATCACCATGAGGTTCCTTGTCGCGGTCAACTACCGCGGCAACCCGGCTCTACCGTCGTTTCCACGGTACCCCCGGTCCTCCTCCCGCCCCGCCTCGACCGGTCGTTCATACCGTGCACCGCCATCCTCGTCACGGCCATCCTACCCGCCTAGTTTCTACACGCCATTGTTTGCGCCGCGCCCTCGGTGCATCCTCCTTGGAGGATGCCTCCTTTAGGGGGATCGTCTCCCGTAGTAGCGGCGGCAGCCACCCAGACCACGAGGACTGCGGCTTTAGCAACAAGCACCATGAGGACTTGCGGCTTCATCACCAACACCATGAGTCCACGAGGACTCGTAGCAAGAAAGACGAGCAAGCATGTTGGCGGCCGTTAAGTGCTTACTTTAGCCATCAATTTACTCATGAATAAAAAAGCAAGAGGCATTTCTTACACACATTTTAGTTAAGAATAATGTAGTTCCACTTGTCCTTAGAGATTATGTGATTGTAGGAAAATAAGCATAAAGAAGTGGCAAACTCACCTTTTATGGTTCATGTCACGTCACCTCAACCAAGGAGTGGCCGCCACCTCGGGTGCCATGCATGCAAACCATGCCACCTCGGTGCCATGCATGCAAGCCATGTCACCAATCCAAGGGAGGCAAGCCCCGACGAATCGAGCATGACACGTGGACTTCACATGGATCCATGGCCCACCGGGGGCGCCTAAACCGCCTCAAGAGCACGTGTACACCGGGGACCGACGGAAGGTCCCCGCAGACGCCCACCCCGAGGAAGCACACCCCCGAGGGGGCCCACCTAGGGTCGGCCGACACTTGGATCGGCCAAAACGACCTTGGGTCGGGCCGATCCGGGGCCTCCACGTGGTGCTTGTCCATTGGTCCTAGAGGCCATCCCGGGGTGTTTCACTCCTCTTTGCGCGGTGCTCGGACCTATAAATAGAAGGGGAGTGGGTTCATTTCTTACCAACACATCTTACTCCTCCTCTCTCACTTTTGGTTCCTAAGGCTAGGAGAGGTAGGCTAGAGTAGTTATACTTTAGGTTCCAAGTCTACTTTGGGATCTAGGTATGAGTTCTCTTGTATCTTTATTTTATTGTATGATTTTGATCTACTTCAGTTATTCAGTTATTTCATATAAAGTTGTGTTTGTATACATGGGTGATTTGTTCATGTGTTCTTCGCTTGTTCATCATTCAGAGGCCCTTGTTCTTGACGAACAAGACCTTTTGATCGAGTTGACGAGTGACTTATACATGTTTTCGGTGTTTGTTCATAAGTTAGAGGCTTGTGTCCTTCGCAAACACGACCCTTTGATCTTGTTGAATAGACATAAGAAAGCACAAATCCGTTTGTGTACGTAGCCTAGTTTGATCTAGTTAGATCCCATGTTTGTGTTGTATGAGGTTCGTGATCAAGCTGCGATACTCGGTGTAATTGGTCGGTTTATCCGGTGGCTCGACTTGGGTCACAATAGCCTAGGCTTTGTCGTGGTCCCGCTAACAACATAAGTGTCGTGCTTGGGTTGCGTAGCTACATTACTTATGAGTGTATCCCACCGTTTGTCTTGGGGTAGGCCGTGGTGGTGACGACCATTGGACCCCATTGGACCCTTCGGAATCCCCCACGTTTGGATACGCCGTAGGAGTCTAAAGTCTAACAACCGGAGTCGTGCGTAAGCGACGCGAGAGGTTAGCTCCCCGTTTGTACCGGGTGCTTGAGCCGACGAGTCATGCAATGCTAGTGTGTATCTAACTCGTCCGACAAACTTTGTTTAGTACCTTAGAACCTAGAACTAACTCGTATGTTGCCTCCTAAGCCTAGGACCTTTAGAGAGAGTGTGTTTGTTTGTTCACGCTACCAACTTATCTATCATATCTTAACCCCGTACTTGAGTGTCCGGGTTTGTTTTCGTCTATGATTTATACTCATTGCAATAATGTTGAACTTGTTAATCCGCCCAATCTTCCTTGGATTCGATACCCTTTGAAATACTCCTTTGGGGAAATGCTACAATGGTACTTTCGTGCGCTTGCGGACTCTTGTAATTGTTAGGATTACCATTTGGTTATTTCGGCATCATTGCTAGGAACCCATAACTTAGCATTGAGGTTAAGAAATACCAACACAAAGACCACTAGTACCACCGGCACATGTTCCTTCCTCGTCCACCGGCGTTGTTCTTCCATCGTGTAATGACAACAACTCTATCTTAAGCCGGAAGGGTCGCACTTGTCAAGCGCGAGCGGTGGGACACATCCGTCTCCGGGGGAGTTGCCGGAGTCATGCCACCGGGTGGCAAGGTCGGCGGCGGTGATGGCGACACCGCAGCCACCGCCGATGCTAGGCATCGGCGCCTACCGGGCCTAGCCCAATGCTCGTGCGGCCTACCAAACGGGACCCCGGTGTCGCTCATCGAGCCCGTGTCACACAACCATGCCGGGGAGTCTAGCCCGGAGCAAAGGTGGCTTTTGCGGTCGCGCGCGCCGCCGTGCCGGGCAGGGAAAGGGGCATCCAGGGCCTGCGCGACGTGGTTGGTTACACCAGGAGGTTCATTTGGTCGGAAGGGCCCGTGTTCCTCAAGTCATCGACATTGTGGCATAGCAGCATGGCGACGTGCTACAAACGCGTGGTGGTCGAGCAACTGGAATGCAGGTACTAGTAGCAACAACTAGCAGCATTACTCCATGAGGCCCGAACTAGTGAGCATCCTCTGAATAGTGGTAGATCAAATCTGAAGTGTGTCTTGCTCTGATCCAACGCAGTTTTTGGTATGTATGCCCTGTTTGGTGATCAGGGACTAAACTTTAGTTCCTATCACATTGGATGCTTGATTCTAATCAATCATATTAAATATAGACTAATAATTATAAAACAATTGCGTAGAAGAAGGTTAATTTGTAAGATGAACTATGAAGCTTAATTAGTTCATAATTTGATAATGTGCTAATAATGGATTAATTAAGCTTGATAAATTCATTTCGTGAATTAGCTTAGTATGTGGAATTAGTTTCGTAATTAGTTTAGGTTCAGTTCTCCTAATTGGCATCTTAAGATTTAATGCGACACCTTCTAAACTTTAGAACAATCAAACACCGCCAAGATTACTTATGGTATCCGAGCTAGCTGTCTGGTTTCCAGTTCACGGAATGGCTGCAAACCACTGTCCCATAAAGTGTTTTTTTAAAGCTTGGACATCTACTATGGTGTAGTATCCGTACACACAAACACGTACGGGCTGCACCCACACAAACCACACCCACTTGTAGAACTAAGTATTAGGTGTTTCGATCTATTTTCTAAAATCACATTTTTTTGATTTTTTTCAAAATGCTAGGATTGCATTTTTAATGTGATGGAAAGGGAACGGAAGGAGTATGTAACAACTCGGAGTGTCTACCTGTATACCTTGCTGCTGTTTGCAAAGCGTAATGCTGTCATTTGCAAAAAAACGTGATAATGTCTGCTTTGATATATCGGCATACCTTGGCGATTCCATATGTTGTGCAAAAAGGTCCTCTAGATGATACCGTCTGAATTTATTGAAATCGGACCCATTCGTGCACTTAGATGCACCTTTGGAGAAACTCCAAAAGTCTATATATAATCATAGCTAAATTTAGAGTTTAAAATTTTTCAAAAAATAAAAAGCTTTGAGAGTAAACAACAGACTCTTCAAATAAATCTCTTAGCTATCCATATTCAAATCACCCCTCCATACACACTGACGTGTGAGACCCACTCATCATCCTCTCGCTCCCCTAGCTATCAGGTTTGTGGTACGGTGCTACGTTCTTCCCATACCAGGAACATGGTACAATTTTGTACCCTCTTTGGTAAAAACTTGTACCGTGAACGTACCCGTACATTGATCCACGTTCCTCGACACCTTTGTTCCAGAGTCAAATTTTCCATTCAAAGTTTGTGTTATTGAAACTCTGTACTCAAAATGCAAAATTATGCTTCACAGCCTAAACTAATAACTGAATTTGTATTTTGGATGCAACTTCAATTAATCTCTTTGATGGTTGTTGGGATTGGCTAAAACATAAGGGCTACAGTTTATCCCATAGACTAAGGATGGGTTAATCAAGGGCTAATTGGGCTCTTGGGTTCTAACCACCAAATAGCTAGCCATTTTCTAGAACTTAGTTTAGCAATTAACCTATTTTAATCATATTATTTGGCATCCAAATAAGAGGGCTAAAATCTAGTCCATGGTATCCGAACACCCAATCTATAGCCCACTCTAGGTAGATGTTGGGATTGAAAGGCAATGGCCATGTCGTTCCATGTTCAATAGTACATAACCCAAACTAAGGTTTTAAAAAATAAATTATACAAATATAGAGGTGTGATGCCACAAATTATACACGAGGGTGGAAAAATTATATAAGTAATCGGTAAGAAATCTACTCAACCCGCTGTCGTATGGACCTCCCCGGGCCCACTACCTCGGTGGGTACCGGGACCGACTACTCGGTGGGCCCACGGGACTACCCGACTTGCGCTACACGGCACCGAAGGCGTGGAGCACAAGGACAAACACAGAGTAGTACTCGGATAGGACTCGTACATGTTCCGCACCGTGTAGAGGTCTCCCTAGACGTACTCGACCGTACTCCTTCCCTACTCCGACTTGTAACCCCGCCTCCCGGACTATATAAGGCGAGGCGGGGACCGATCCCGGGGATCACCTCACCTCATCCAATCTCAACCCACGGCGCACCGTTGCACCATCCCGTAACCGTGCCCTATCAATCCGAGCTACGCGGCATACGGGACGTAGGGTATTACGCACCTCGCGGCCCGAACCTCGTCTAAATTGTGTGCCACGTGCCTCTTCCTTCGAGTTACCGATCTCGGCGAGTCACATTCATCTACTTCGGGTACTCCCCGTAGTAGGTTGCCGGTCCAAAACACCGACACCGGCGCGCCGGGGTAGGGGCTCTCGCTCGAGATCACATGGCGAACTCGACGGCTTCCGTTCACATCAAGCCAACCGTCGCCTTCAACCGCGGCGACACTTTCGTCTTCGGCGCACGGGTCCGCACCGCCGATGGCGCGGGCTCCTTCCGGCGCCGCTTGATCATGCAACCCGACTCGAGGACGGCCTTGTGACGCTTCCCCGAAGTTGTCACGGGCAAGCTCGCCGGCAAGTTCGGCGAAATTTCGCTCTCCAACCTCCACGCCGACTTCGAGCTCGAGTCCGTCTCCAACTCGAACCCGACGTCGCCATGGGCCATCGCATGCGAGCCGGCTCCTCGGCCATCGCGCAGCGGTCCCCTCTCCACGTCGGCGCTCCGTGCGTGGCCCTCGCGTTCCCGGCCGGCCCGCACGGAGGCTTCTACGCCACGCCGGGCCGGCAAGGAGCCCGTAACCGAGTACAACTCGGACTCCGACGCCGTCTCCAACCGCGTCTCGGACTCCGACCCTCTCTCCGAGTTCTACTCGAACCCGGACTACGAGTTCGACTTCGGGTCGGACCCCCGAGGAGCCCGAGTCCGAAGACAACTCCTCCGAGCTTCCCTTGTCGGGGCCGGCCTGCGGGGCCGGTTATAAGATCAACGCCGGCCGGGAGATACGTCTGCGGCCGGACCGCAAACCCGCCGAGCCGACAACGAGAGGACTCACGCTACGTCGCCTACATCGACTCGCTACCGTTCCGGGAGGGAACACCACTAGCCCAAGCCGACTCAAGCACACCAACCGAGGGTGGCACCTTCGAGCCAAGCTTGGGTACCCCCGACCGTCAAGTCTTCATGGCCGCCGGCGACACCCGGGAACCTCGGGCACGGCCGCGGACAAGTACTTGGAGGACATCTCCGCGTACGAGGCCGTCCGTCGATGCCCCCCGCGGACGAGACCGACGCCGGCGGGGACGCCCGCCGCGAACGTAACGGGAGAAGCGCAACGAACGACGCCGGCGGCTCAGAGACAACCTCCCCATCCGCAACCTTGCCGGAAGCTCTCGAAGCAGTCGAGAGCAGAGTTCACACCACTCCTGAGCAGTGCCTCATGTCGATCACAGCGATCGCACGGCAGGCTCAGGGCATACGGGCTGGAGAAGTCATCGCCAAGCTCGCTGAGGAAGCTTACTTCATGCGGGTCGACAAGAGAGTCGGCCAACCTCTCCAAGCCAAGCCTCGCGACAACGAGGCTACTAGTCGCAGTGTTGACCTCGGTCCTAACCGTACTCGAGGCGACATCCCAGCTGAACCAAACCGTCGACGCTCCACCGCTGGCGGACCCTCACGACAAGACAACGTCAACCGAGAAGTCGTCCCCCACCGTGCTCCGGCCGGTGGTGGCGGCAACGACCCCGACGGCGGCGGCGGCGACGGCGGTAGCTCCAACCACGGAGCCAACAAGAAAGCCGGAGGCGGCGGCGGCCGCGGCGGCCGCGGCCACGCGCATAGCCACGCCTCCGGCGCCTCTCACGGCGGGTACGATGCCCGCCGGAGAATCGAAGAGTTGCGGCGAGAAGAAGTCGACGACCGCCGCCGAAGGCGACGGCTTCCCCGCCTTCTCACCCCGGCTCGCAACCTCGCTCCTCCCCGACAAGTTCAAGCCTTTGGGGATCACCAAATACGACGCGAAGCAGATCCCATCCGGTGGCTCCGATGCTACGCTCTCTCCATCGAGAACGGCGGCGGCAACGGCGACACCAAGTGCCTCTACTTCCCCTTCGCTCGGACCAAGCCCCACTCACGTGGCTCGAGTCGGCCCGGACAAGCACTCAATCGACAAGCGGGACCGGGGCGGAAGGAGCAATTCACAAGCAACTTCGCGGGCGCCATGGGCCGCTCGGGTACTCGCATGGACCTTGCCATGATCAAGCGGGAACAAGGCGAGACCCTCCGCAAGTACATGCGCCGCTTCTTCGACAAGCGCGCTACCGTCGTGGACGTCACCGACAAGGAGGTCATCGACCTCTTCCGAGACGGGCTCTACCATCGCCGCACCTTCGAGGACTTCGGCCGGCGCCGTCCCGGGTCCATTCCCCACCTCAAGGACATGATCACGTCCGGGCGGATGAAGAGGACAAGGCCAACGCCAAGTACGACGCCATCCGCGGCAAGTCCAAGCGAGAACCAAGGCGGCGGCGGCAGCAGCAACCCAAACCAAGGCGGCCGCAACAACAACAACAACAACAACAACTTCTCGGGTCCCAACCGCAAGCGCAAGCCGGACAACACCGTCGCGGCTATCCGGCGTCCCCCGAAAGGGAACTCGAAGAAGAACTCCGGCGGGTTTAAAGACCCGTCGAAGGAGAAGTGCCCGTGGCATCCAAACGGCAACCACACCACCGAGCAGTGCTACCAGCTCAGGCATGCGCTCAAGGATACGCCGGAGCCACCGCACCCTCACGATCAGAAGAACAAGAAGAAGGACGGCGACGACTTCCAAGAACCCGAGAAGACCGTCAACGTCCTCTTCGGCGGACTACCTTGCAGGCGGGAGCAGAAGGCTACTCGCCGTGAAGTGATGTCCATTGAACCAGCGGTTATGACCCCTCTCAGGTGGTCAGAGACGCCCATCACCTTCTCCCGCGCGGACCAATGGACCGGCTTCTCCGAACCGGGACGCTTCCCTCTCGTCCCGAAACCAACGATGGCGGGCTCTAAGCTCAACAAGGTGCTCATCGACGGCGGAAGCGGGCTCAACGTCCTCTTCACCAAGACTCTCGGGAAGATGAACCTTGACGTCACCCCCATGCTCGACAAGAGCGACATGCCTTTCTACGGCATTGTCCCGTGCAACGCGGCTATCCCACCGGGCTCGGTGGTGCGCCGATTACCTTCGGGGCGTCTCGCGACAACTACCGCACCGAGTACATCAAGTTCGAGGTCGCGGATATCGAGACTTCCTACCATGCCATCCTCGGCGGACCGGCCATCGCCAAGTTCATGGCGGTGCCCCACTACACATACTTGGTACTCAAAATGCCAAGCCCGGTGGCGTACTCTCCCTCCAAGGGGACTTGAAGATCTCTCACGACCGCGATACGAGAGGCCGTGGTGATTGCTTCGACAAATCAAGTACCCACCCCAATGATGGAGGTCTACGCCGCGTCGAAGAAGCTTGCCACAAGCGAACTCGACATCCCGCAGAAGTACGACGGCGCCAACAAGCCTCGGCCACCCGAGGAGGTGCTCACCAAGTCGGTCGACCTCGGAACGGGCGACCCCACCAAGACTACCACCATCGGGGCCGGCCTCGACCCCAAATAGGAAGACGCGCTCATCGGCTTCCTTCGGGCTAACCGCGACATCTTCGCGTGGAGGCCGACGGACATGCCGGGAGTGCCCGGGGAGCCGATCGAGCACCGCCTCAACGTCGACCCAAAGGCTACCCCCAAGCGACAACATCTCCGACGCTTCGCCGACGACGGACGGGATGCCATCAAGAAGGAGCTCGCCAAGCTACTCGCCGCCGGCTTCATCGGAGAAGTCTTCCATCCCGAGTGGCTCGCCAACCCCGTCCTCGTCCGCAAGAAGAACTCGAACGAGTGGAGGATGTGCGTCGACTACACCGACCTCAACAAGCACGCCCCCAAGGACCCCTTCGGGTTGCCGCGGATTGATCAAGTCATCGACTCCACGGCGGGCCGCGACCTGCTCTCGCTTCCTCGACCGCTACTCCGGTACCACCGGATCGCAATCAAGGAGGAAGACCGGGGAGAAGACCGCGTTCATCACCCCGTTTGGCGCGTGCGCTACACGACCATGTCCTTCGGGTTGAAGAACGCCGGCGCTACTTACCAACGGGCCATCCGGGGCTCGCTTCAAGCGGCAACTCAACAAGAACGTCGAGGCCTACGTGGATGACGTGGTTGTCAAAACCGGGGACTCCGGTACCCTCATCGACGACCTTGAAGAGACCTTCGCATCGCTACGCGAGTACCGCCGGAAGCTCAACCCGAACAAGTGCGTCTTCGGCGTACCTTCGGGCAAACTACTCGGCTTCATCATCGCCCAACGTGGCATCGAAGCCAACCCCCGAGAAGATCTCCGCCATCACCAAGATGAAAGCTCCCACGAGCATCAAGGACGTCCGTAAGCCGACGGGGTGCATGGCGGCATTGAACGATTCATCTCGAAGCTAGGAGAACGGGGTCTCCCCTTCTTCAAACTACTCAAGCACCACGAGAAGTTCGTGTGGACTGCGAGAGGCGGACCAAGCCCTTGCCCGGCTCAAGGACTTCTGTCGAAGCCCCCCGGTCCTCACGGCTCCCTACAAGGGCGAGCAAAGTGCTCTGCTCTACCTCGGCCGCGACTACTCACGTGGTCGATGCGCCATCGTCGTCGAGCGGCGGGGAAAACGGCCACGCCTACCGGTCCGGGCGCCCGGTCTACTTCGTCGGCGAGGTTCTATCGAGTCCAAGGCTCGCTACCGGCCGTGCGGAAGCTCCCGTACGCTCTACTCATCACCTCGCGGAAGCTACGACACTACTTCCGGGAGTACTCGGTCTCCGTCGTCACCGAGCTACCCACTCGGCGACATCTCGAGGAACCCGGACGCCCACCGGAAGGATCTCCAAATGGGGTCGTCGAGCTCGGCGCCCTCACCATCGACTTCAAGCCACGCACGGCCATCAAGTCGCAAGCTCTAGTCGACTTCATGGCGAGAGTGGCGGGAGAACCGCCTACCTACTCCCACCGTGCGACCGAGCATTGGGTGATGTACTTCGACGGCTCACTCAACCTCGAGGGCGCGGGCGCGGGGGTACTCCCCGATCTCCCCAACGGGCGAACAACTCAAGTACGTCCTGCGGATCTTCTCGGAAGGTCTCGAACAACGAAGCCGAGTACGAAGCCCTCCTACACGGGCTCCGCCTCGCGGCTTCGCTTGGCATCAAGCGGCTACTAGTCTACGGCGACTCCGCGGTGGTCATCAACCAAGTCAACAAGTCCCGGGACCGCAACAAGGAGAACATGGACGCCATACGCCTAGAAGTCCGCAAGCTCGAGAACAAATTTTACGGTCTCGAGTTCCATCACATCGTTCGCGACAACAACGTTGCGGCGGACGTCCTCTCGAAGCTCGGATCCACCCGCGCCCAAGTACCGCGCGGCGTCTTCGTCCATGAGCTTCACGCGCCATCCATCCCGGAGCCGGCGCCACCGACCACCTTGTCCCCGGCTAACCAACCGGTGGGCGGGGAGGTCATGATGATCGACGTGGACCGGAGGCAACCCTTCATCGACTACCTCGGCGAGCGAAGGTCCCCTCCGACAAGAACGCGGCCGAACAACTCGTCCGCCGCGCCAAGTCTTACGTCCTCGTCGGCGACAAGCTTTACAAGCGAGGCGCATCCTGCGGGGTACTCATGAAATGCGTTCCTCGCGAAGAAGGCAAGGACATCTTGGAGGAGATCCACAAGGGTGTCCGCGGCAACCACGCGTCCTCCCGCACGCCGGTCGGCAAGGCCTTCCGGCGAGCCTTCTCCGGCCCACGGCCCCGGGCGATGCCGAAGAACTCGTCGGACGGTGCCAAGGATGTCGGTTCTTCGCCAAGCGACAACATGTCCCCGCCTACAACCTAGTCACCATACCACCAACCCGGCCCTTTGCCCGCCGGGGGCTCGACATGATTGGGCCACCGCCAACTGCGCCGGGGAGGATTCAACCGGCACCGGTGGCTATCGACAAGTTCACCAAGTGGATCGAGGTCAAGCCGGTCACATGCCCCAAGGTCGACGAGTACTCGACTTCCTGGATGAACTCGTACACCGCTACGGGCTACCCCACCGCATCATCACGGACACGGGGTCCAACTTCAACAACCACCGCCCGGGAGTACCGCGAGAACGGCGGAATCGACGTCGGATACGTCTCCGTCGCCCATCCACGGGCCAACGGACAAGTCGAGCGCGCCAACGGGATGGTGCTCGACGCCCTCAAGAAGCGGCTACACGACGCCGCTAACTCAAAAGGGGGCAAGTGGATCAAGGAACTACCCAACGCACTGCGGGGGCCGCGGACTCAACCATCCAAGCCAACGGGGCAATCCCCCTACTTCGGTCTACGGCTCCGAAGCCATCCTCCCCGCCGATGTCATATGGAACTCGCCGGCGGTGGAGCACTACGACGAAGGCGTCTCGGAAGACGACGAGACGAGTTGATATCGACGGCCTCGAAGAAGCTCGGCCGTGCCGCCCTCGTCCAATCGGCAAGGTACCCGGAGGGTATCCGACGCTACCACGATCGCAACGTCAAGGAACGCTCCTTCAACGTTGGAGATCTTGTCCTCCGCCGTATCCCGAACACGGAAGGACTTCACAAGCTCGGCTCCCCACGGGAAGGACCCTTCACCGTGGCTAGGGTGACCGGGGCCGGGCTCCTACCGCCTCCAAACACTCGAAGGCGAAGAAGTCAACAACTCGTGGAACGTCGACCGGCTCTCGTCGATTCTACGCCTAGTCTACTCGACTACTCCGGGGTTCAAGTCCACGCGACTACATCAACACCCCCTTGCCGCAAGCGACCCTCCGGTCCCGGCTTCAAGTCTCCGGACTATTCTACTCCGGAGTCCGGCCCCGTGCGGCTACCTACGGACCACGGGCCGCAACGAGCGTCAAGGACTCTAGCGGCGGTCTACCAAGAAGACCACACTCTAAGATCCGACCGCGCGGCTACTTACGGATCCGCGATCCGGCCTACACGGCTATCTACGGATCACTCACCGTAAGCGGCTACCCGCTCCGGTACTACTACTCGGTAAGCGGCCTCCGGTCCCGGGCGACTACTTGTAACTACGGCCCGGCCACCCGGGTGCACTTCTTCGTAATAAAGTTCGATTGTTCATCAACTTCTCTACCGCCTACTCCTGCGACGGGACTACTAAGCCGAGTACTACTACTCGCACCCACTCCACGATGGGCGCTCCGCACTCCGAGATCGCGGTTACGAGTACTCATTGATGGAACTTCACATTTCATTGATATATGAGATAGTTCATTACAACCGTTTCCTATACAACCATGGCTACTAAGCTATCTATGCGAGCTACCGGAGATTCAACTTATCGGCTACCGCTCCGCGATGGGGAGCCATCTCGCTCCAAAGCAACTCGCGTGCATCGCTCGTCCGAGCCGGTTGGCGGCTACTCCGCCGGCGACTACCTCCACGGGGCCTTCGGGAAGTACGACTTCATGAAGGCCGGCACCTGCTTCGGGATTGACTTGGCCATGTGCTTCACGTAGGCGGCCGGCCGGCTTGGCGCCTCACGAAGTCGATCCGCCAACGGAGCAATCTTGGGGCCGCCGGGTGCGGCACCGGGAGCCTCGCGGCCGGGAGGGCGGCCTCTTCCGGGTCCTTCGGTTGGGCTCGGAGCGCCTCGCGATCCTCGTTCAACTTCGCAAGGATTTGTAGCGGTTGACGAGATCCCGTCGGATGCAATTCTCAACTCCATGTGCTTCTCGCACTCGAAGGCCGCCTCCTTGTAGTCGAGTTCAAGTACCGGCGGGCTTCTTGCTCCCGTAGAAGAGATTCTTCATGCCGATCTCCGAGCCCTTCGACGCTCCACCCGGTCTTCGAGTTCTACAACACGAGAACACAAAGAACGGGTCGAGCTTGATGACTCCCAACAAGTACCCGACGAGTCAAGAGACATACCTTTATTCTTGTTGCGGAGGCCTTTGTTCTTCCGCACCGGATCGTCGCTCTTCGCCCGCAAGTCCATCACGTCGTTGTGGTACTTGGCGAAGGCGGCGTCAAGCCTCGACCGCATGGCGGCCGCGTGCTTCCTCGACTTCATGAGTCGCTCCTCCAAGGCTTCGGCTCGCGGCACCGTGTCGCCGTAGCCTTGCGGCGGATTTGACTTCTCGCGGGATCGCTCCGCGACGTCCGCAGAAGACAATTTCAAGTCAAAAAAGAGTACTCAACGAAAGGATTGACTACTCGGGAGGCAACGGCTACGTACCTTCATCCTTTGTTCGGCTCGCCGCATCGCCTCCGGATGCCGCGCCAACACCGCCGGCTCGACGAGATCGTCGGCAAGCAACTCGATCCCGCCACGGCTACTTGTCGTAGCCTCCGTCATTGGCGCCGAGCGGATAGGCTCCGCGTCTTGGATCTCCGGGGACCGGATCGCCACCTCCGGGGCAACCCCCGGCGACGTGGCGCCCGCCTCCTCCTCGGCGGACTTCACGACGGTTTCCCCCACGGGCTCGGGGGCTCCTACGCGGCCCTGCGGGACTCCGGTGTCAACTCCCGCACGGGCACCCCTGCGGGGGATGTCACCCCCTTCGGCGCCTTCGTCGCAAAGAGCACGGGCATCGGCATCTACGACTACTCTTTTTTGAGGCTCTACGACTTCAAGAAGAGTACTCACCGCGACCATGACCGCCTGCGGCGCGCGCCGCTTCGGCGGGCGGGGGCTCGGTCGTAGCTTGGGCTTCGGAGCGGGTTCCTCGACGGGCGGCGCGGCCTCTTCGCCTCTGCGCCGCGGGCTCCTCTCCGTCCCGGCTCAAGTCGGTGGATTTTCACGCACAAGTATCCACGAGAGGATCATCGGACAACATCGGCTACTACAATGAGTACTACTCATGAAGTGTGGTACTTACAAGTTCGACCGGACGATAGTCACGGTCGGCGCACCGAGGATGCGGCGATGTCAACCGGTCCACCCTCGGCGGGCGTTTCCTCCTCCGCCTCTCCGACTACCGCCTCTTCCACGGCGGCGGTGGCGCGCGCAGACGTTCTGCGCGCCCCCGGCGGCTTCCACCTCCTCGGCGGCGGCGGCCGCGGGTACTCGCTCCCTTACGGGGCGGGGGGGGCGCGCTCCCGCGCGCCGAAGCTCTTCGACGGTGGGAGCCGGACTTCGGCTTCCGGCCGGTTCCCCCACCGTGGGCCACGTGCCCTCATCGCCCTCCTCCACCGGGCCCGCCGGCGGTCTCTCCGCACATGGGGATAACTACTCGTCGGCACCGTACTCGATCATTGGGTACTCGACGTCTTCTCGCTCAAGATGACTTACCTCAAGAGGCGTGGTCTGCGAGACCTTCATCTTCTTGGCCACCCGCTTCTTGGCGGGGTTGCGCGGCTTCCTCGGCGGCGCGGCAAGGCTAGCCTCCGGAGCTAGCCGGAGGGTCTTGGATGAGAGGCACATGAGGCAAGCACGGACGGCTAAACCTCGACCGCGGTGGAAGCGATCCTGCGCCGTCTCCTCGTCCTCTTCGTCATCGGAGGTATCCTCCACGATGACGGGATCGTCGTCGTCTCCGACTACTCGGCGCTCCTTCACCTTCCCCACCGCCGGAATCTCAATTCCGCTCGGTGGTGGCCGCGGCTCGGAGACAAACCGCTTCACATCGTCCCGCATCAAAAAGACACAAAAGGCGTTAGCAACTCCGCTACAAGTGCCTACTACTCGACGAGGTGGGTACGGCTACTTACCTCGTTGGGCGGGCGCGCGGCGGAGAACTCCTCGACGAGGCACGCCGTGTACTCCGGCATGTCCTTGAAGATCCTCGACAACCTCTCGATGATGTCGTTGTCTTCGATCTCGCCCCCGCATCCGCGACGTGTCGTCGTCGCCGGTGTACTCGAAGCCCATCGTATCCCGCGCCGACGGCGGGCCGGATCCGACGCTTCATGAAGCTGAAGGCCACATGCTCGGCCCTCAGTCCTGCATCACGCAAGGCCTTGATTCTTCCCAGCAACTCCGGGAGCTGGATCCCCTCTTGCATGGTGGGTTCTGTGTTCCACCACTCTTGGTGCTTGGGCTGCCGTCCGCTCGGCTTCGGCAGCTCCGGATGGTGGTTCGTGGTATAGAACCATCTCGTCTTCCAATCCGTGTTGGAGTCCACGAGCTTGTACGCCGTGCATGCGCTCGGCGGCATCTTCCCTCAAGCGGATCCCGGCCCCGCCGACTACTGCGGGGTTGGAGGCGCCGGGCCGTGGCTTCACGCGGAAGAATTTCGGAAGAGAATCCAATGCGGCTTGATCCCCAAGAATGCTTCGCGAGAAATGGACGAAGACGAAGTGTGGAAGATTCCGTTGGGGTTCAAGTTGAGGTACTCGATGCCATAGTACCACGAGAAGCCCTTTGAAGAAATCGCTCGGCCGGGAGCGCAAGCCCGCGCTCCACGAAGCGCGAGAACATTGGGATCTCGTCTTGCGCCTTCTCCATTGGATAGGGATCTCCTGCGGCGGATCTCCACATATCGATCTCCTTCTCCCCGATGAACCCGGAGTTCAACGGGGGTCGCAAGTCCTCGGTCTTCACCTTCGACCTTTTCCACTCGCGGCTTGGGTCGGCGCGCGGTGGAGACGTGGGCGGCGCCGCTCGGCACCGGCCGCGGCGGCTCTCGCATGGCTCCTCTTCTTCCCGCCGGCCTTCAACGTCTTCGACGGGGACGGCTTCATCCTCCAAGAACAGGGGAGTCTTCACTCGCATCCGCTCGGGGGCTACCCTACGGCTTTCGGGTGGCGATGCGCTTGGATCTCTTGCGGCGGCAGCGCTCGTTGGAGTGGATCTACTTCAAGATTCAAGTGGCGAACGACCGCGGCTCACTTGGGTGAAAAACCCTAAGGGTTTCGGCTTGAATTTATAAGCCAAATCGCCTCCGTAACGGGCGGTTGGATAAGTCCGCGCGTGGGCGACTCAGCGGCTGCGCGTCTCTTCGTATTCTACTAGTCGACGTGCCTCACCTCGGTGGCTCGGCTACTTCTACTCGACTACCTGGGACGCGGCTAGTCTCAAGAGCATCTCAGGACACATTCTTCAAGAAGACCCTTCAATTCGAGAGGAAGTACTCGACTAAAGGCTCGGGGGCTCCGTGCCACGTGTCCTTCGGTTTTTTCTCTCCGGATTTTTCGGGATTTTCTCGTGAAGGCTTCGGATAGATCCTCAGCCCGAGCCCGCGGCTCGAGGCTCCGGGGGCTACCCTACGTGGATTGCGGTTCCGCAAATCGTATCTTCTTGACGGCTCCGGCTTCAAGACAAGACGAGGCATTTTTGAAGACCTTCGAAGGCGGATTTCAAGGACGCTTGGGACTACTCGAGAAGACTTCAAGATTGCTCAAACATCGACCGGAGTACATTCCGGCCTCGGGATGCTTCGACTACTCTTGAGGACTTTTGACTTGTAGCACTCGGGGACGCTTGAGGACTACTCGTTAAGGCCGTCAAGACTACCGGAAGCTATCCTTCTCGACTACAAAGTACTCGGGGGCTTGTCGTATGGACCTCCCCCGGGCCCACTACCTCGGTGGGTACCGGGACCGACTACTCGGTGGGCCCCGGGACTACCCGACTTGCGCTACACGGCACCGAAGGCGTGGAGCACAAGGACAAGACACGGGGAGTAGTACTCGGATAGGACTCGTACATGTTCCGCACCGTGTAGAGGTCTCCTAGACGTACTCGACCGCACTCCTTCCCTACTCCGACTTGTAACCCCGCCTCCCGGGACTATATAAGGCGAGGCGGGGACCGATCCCGGGATCACCTCACCTCATCCAATCTCAACCCACGGCGCACCGTTGCACCATCCCGTAACCGTGCCCTATCAATCCGAGCTACGCGGCATACAGGACGTAGGGTATTACGCACCTCGCGGCCCGAACCTGTCTAAATTGTGTGCCACGTGCCTCTTCCTTCGAGTTACCGATCTCGGCGAGTCACATTCATCTACTTCGGGTACTCCCCGTAGTAGGTTGCCGGTCCAAAACACCGACACCCGCCCGGAAAAGATAAGAATGTGTAAATGTACTACAAATTCACTTTATACTAGAGGATTCCCCTCGTGTTGTTGCGGGATTATGAGCCGACTCCATAAGAAACAATGTCACACAATATAACATAACTTGCCGCGGATCTGCATAAGAATGTTGAATGAGGATGGCAACAACGCGAAGGAATTAGAGAGGAGTACTGGATCAAAGTGAAAATTAAAGTGAAAATAGATGAGTGAAACTCACTGCTTGAGCAGTATCACGTCCGGCATCATGTTGCTTTTATATAAGTGGACGACGGTGGAAAGGAGATGCAGGATTACCGGATTTAGTGGTCGCATGGTTGCTCCTCAGCGTGCCGCGCGCCTACTCTTGTTGGAGTCAAGATCCGTGCCCGCCTCCAAAGCGCCCCACCCTCTTGAATAATCTCTTCGTGCACCATTCGGCCGGTGACCGGCGACAAGCTGCTCGTTCCCACGAAAGGTGCCCTGAATGAATACGTTCCACCTCCGGAAAACATACGCTCCACTTTATACTAATGTAGAAGGAGTTTTATATTTGTTGCGTCAATTTCACATTGGTAATGAATGAGATATGGGTGCGCACATGTTTCTGAATGAATACTCTCCACCTCCACGAAGGTGTCATGAATGAATACTCTCCACCTCCAGGAAGCGATGAGTCCATGCATATGTCTCTTCGTTGGCTGGGTGCAAGCAATTATGCATGCATCTCGAGCTGTCATGCTTAAAGAAGAGGGGAAGATAGATGTTGACGTGGCTATATAACTATTAAATGGCAATTGTGTGCTGATGATGTGGCTTAACGGGAGAGGGTGATTTGGATGCTAACGTGGATGACTGTTTTTTGAGAAAATGGTACCGATTATATAGTTTTGTATGATATTATAATACAATCTGAATCAACTATAAGATTTGATTTATACATCATACGTCAAATTGTAGTATTTTGACTTTTGCTATATACCTAGATTTACATTATATCAAAATAATGTATGTAAAAAAGTTAAAAGAATTTATAATTTAAAATTTGAATCGAGGGAATACAACAACTTTAACCTCATACTCCCTAAATGAAATCGTTTTGGATAAGTTCGTTTGGCTTATCAGCCACAAGGTAGCAGTACTTTTCTCTAATAACAAACCAGTTATCAGCAACCAGCCAACAATACTTTTCTCTCAAAACAAATCAGCACCAACCACTAGCCACCAGCAAAATGAACAGGCTAGCTTTGAGTCAAACATTGAGAATATAAATTATGAATAACTTTTAAGTCGTTTAGTTTGGAAATGTGAAAAATAACATAAATAGATTTATCTTGCAAAATACTTTCATAAAAATATACATATGTTCGTTTTCAATAAATGTTTTTATAAAATAAGTCAAAGTTACAATGTCACTGTCCTAAACGACTTCATTAAGGGTGCAAAGGGGTAATTTTGAAGAAGTAGTACAAATAATTGCACTAAAGAGGTTCGGAGGTGCACCGCATTATAATCAACTTGCACCCCTAGACTTCATTTACCAAACCGGAAGGAGTATCTTCTATAGAATGTGTAGGCCGTATTGATTGACTTTAGATGTGTTATTAAAGCAAATAGGGAGTGCATTTTTTTGGAAAAATACAGAGTACCCCTCCGGTTTGGTAAAAAAATCGTTTCGGACAAGGTTTGAGTCAAACATTTGGAATATAAATCATGAATAACTTTTAAGTCGTTGAGTTTGGAAATGTGAAAACTATATAGGTAGATTTGTCTTCTAAAATACTGTCACAAAAATATACATATGTTAGTTTTTAATAATTATTTTTTAAAAATAAGAAGTCAAAGTTATACTTTGGAGACCATGCCAATATCCTAAACGACTTTGTTTACGAAACCGATGGAAGTACGTACAGTACCACGCCCTTTCGGGTTGCCTATGCTCAAATCTATATCCTGAGCTGGCTAGAAATCAAATCAAACATGCCCGATCGGTTCAGCGCCCCGGCCTGAATCACGTGGGTGCAAACCAATCGCCAGCGAGGAGGCCCCGCCGCTCTGCGCTGACCAGAGGACACACGATTTGAAGAGACCAGCCAGCCAGGCCAGGCCAACCAACCACACACAACAAGGCAACCTGTCCATCACGCCAGCACGCCGCGCGCGACGACCCTTCAAACAAAGTCTCCAGCTTTGACACCGGGACGCCGACGCCCGCGCCGCACCGACGACCCACCCGGCCGACCATGGCTCTTGCTCCCACGCCACCTACGCCGGCGCCGCAGCGGCCAACGATGCGGCACTCCTCAGCGTTCCTCCTTCCTCCTCCGCCGTCCTCCTCCTCGTCGTCATCATCGCCCGCGCCTGGCGGCGGCCCCGCCGACGCCACCGTCGCGCTCGTCGTCCTCAACCAGCCGCTGCCACGCTTCGCGCCCCTCCTCTGGTCCCGCGGTAAGCCGGTAACCACCCGCCCCACGCACCCCCGGCCCGGTGCTCTGCTTTGAAATTTGTTTGCTTTGCTTTCTTGTCTGACTCCCCTGTATCAGCGGCGGTGCGGGTGTGCGCCGACGGCGGCGCCAACCGCGTCTTCGACGGCATGCCGGAGCTGGTCCCTGGACAGGACGCCGGCGAGGTCCGCGAGAGGTAATAGCACGCCGTCCCGGTCCTCAGCTTTGCTTGTCTGTCCCGTCTTTGTCCGTTTGTCGATTGCGTAGCAAGACCGGTAGATATGCTTGGCTTTGCGAATGCAAATCCTCTGTTCGAGCCTTGCTGCGACTGCATGCCCGGCATGTGCTTGATGCAATGTGGCTTGGGGCATTGGATGCTGGTGGGCGGTGGCTATGCCAATGGCTTTGCCTTCTCTGCTCTTGTGCTCTTTGGTCTTTGCTGTATGCATATCTGATTCCAGACAAGCGTAAAGGTCATTTCTGCTATATTCCAGAGTTCCAGCAGAAATGATTTAATTTTCTCGGCTATGCAAAAAAACCAGCTACTATTGATGCTGGTGCTGGCTGCCACCTTTTGGTAAATCTCGGCTTGTTGGCTAAGGTCTGCATTGCTGTTAGTACTGGTACTGCATTCACTTTGTTATCTGAATAAGCTAGAGCAGTGACAACTTTTTTCTTGTAAAGGAAAAAGGCTAAAAGTTGCTTCAAGTTGCATTTCCATTGTTCTCTCTCTCAAAAAAAAAAAGTCAATTTCCATTGCTGTTAGTAGTGAATTGTCGTATTTCTGTATGCAGGTACAAGCCAGATGTAATCAAAGGGGATATGGACTCAGTACGACCAGAAGTGAAGGAATATTATTCCAACTTGGTAAACTGCTGAAATTTACATTCTCCGTATACAAAACTAGATATATGGAATAAATAATTTTGAACCAGATTATGTGGTGCATAGTAGTCAGCTGCCAGCTGATATAACTTTCTCATTAATTAGCCATGATATGCAGAATTCTATATGTTTTTAATTCACTGCAGATACCACTGCTGTTACTTACGTTTCGTCATGCATGTACCTTCTTTGAGCTTGAAAATGATGGCATGTTTGATTGCAGGAGCTTAGTTGTGGGTTACTAAGAATACCATAGTGGGTAGGAACACCCTCAATTAAAAATGTATCTACGTGATTGTTGGAAACATCTATCCTCATTAGTCATCACCACTGCTCAATAATAAGTAGGAGCACAAGAAGATCATGCGCTAATTTAACTTTTAGTACCTCGCTTAGTTTTTGTGATCAAGTTGACATTTTCCTTGTACTAGTGTATTCTTGGTTAGAGGAACAAAAGTTGGTCTTGGACTTACATCCATCAAATGAAGATTTTATCCAAAAAGGCGATAAATAAAAGTACCCTTCTTTGTTCTGACTTTGTATAATATTGGTAGTTGTATCTAGTTAAGATACAACTAGGTTATTGCGATTATAGTACCCGCTTTATCATAATGCTGTTGATTCTTGTGACCTTGACATTTTGTTTCTTCTGTCCTGCAAAAGTGCATCTCTATGACCGTCCCATGGATGTTCCTGTATCAAAAAAAATTATTCTTTATTGCATCATAGATCCAATATGTACTAATCCATTGATCTTCACTTTCATGCAAAATCTCTCAAAGCAAACTCTTATCTTACAGCATATCTTCTGAAACAGTTCTCTTGCGTGATCAAATTGCAGGGCACCGAAATTGTTGATGAATCACATGATCAGGACACCACTGATTTACACAAGTGCATAGCTTTTATAGCTAATAATTCACCTGTTGCAGGCAAATCTAATGTAAGCTTATCCTCCTCAACAATGTGGATTATGCAATTCAAGCTTTTCAATATTCTTTCTTACTGACAATCGATGGATGAACAACCCTACATGTATTTTATCTGCAGATCTGCATCCTTGTCCTTGGTGCCTTAGGAGGCAGATTTGACCATGAGATGGGAAATATCAATGTGCTTCATCTCTTCCCAAACATCAATATCGTCCTCCTATCAGATGATTGTCTGATCTTTCTGCTTCCAAGGACACACAGCCATGAGATACACATTGAACGATCAATCGAAGGCCCCCACTGTGGGTTGATCCCAATTGGCATGCCATCGACAAGAACCACAACCACTGGACTCCGGTGGAATTTAGGTGAGCCTCATCCTTATCTTGCATAGCATTGTTTTAGCAACAGAAATTGATGTTTACGATGCATTTCATCTATACAGATAATACCAGTATGCGCTATGGAGGATTGATCAGCACATCCAACATCGTTGAAGAGGACAAGGTGACGGTTTCTGCAGACTCTGACCTTATCTGGACAATATCGCTCCAGAAATGAATATTCAGAGTATGATTATCTGTACCAATGCAAGGTTCCTATTTTGTCTCATGTACCTGACTACCACGAGCAGATAGGACAATATATTTTGTTGCCTTCGATGTTGCAAACCTCATGTAGAGAGTTAATATATGTAATTTGGCGGTTCTGATAAAAAGATATGGCTGTGCTTGCAAAAAGTTCAACTATGTGTAATGGGCTGTTGAAATATCTGACGTTGCCAAGAACTTTTTGCTTGGATGAGATTTTCACAGGCAGTCAGGAGTGATATTTTCATATGAACACTATGATACTACAACATATATGTTATGACGATCCGATCTTATCCGAAAATCAATAATTACATTTTTTCCATTGGGACATTTCTCAAACAATGTCATCTTGGAAATTTCTTTCGACATCAGGAAAAAGGCCTTGAGATTTCCTGTCAGCGACATGAAGAAAACTTGAACAGTTTCCATCAGAAACTGAAACAGAGTCAGTTATCCGAAGTTGCATGACCTTGTGTATACATCATAACTATCTTACTAAAGTAGTTAATTCTAGAAGACTCAAAGTATCACAGTGGAGATTCGGTTGGCCATAACAAAGTCAAACAACTCGAGGTATCTAGACCCGTACGTTAATACTCCATCTGTCTCAAAATATAGCTACGTCTAGACGTTCTCAAAGTCATTTTTTTAATTTTGACAGTAATAAATAACTAAAGAATCATAAAGATTAGTAACATAAAAATGATGTTGGTAGATTTATCATAAAATCAACCATCAAAATATGTAATCTTTTTATTTAACATAAATTAATTTAAGAGTTATTATTGGTTAAAGTTGAATTTTTTTATTTTGATAAAGTCTAAACGTAGCTATATTCTTGGACAAAGGGAGTAGTAAATATGATTTATTTAAACGTTTTGAGAAGAATATCTTTATAGGATTGGCTTAATACGTTTAAAACATATAATAGTAATTCTTAAATGACAAGTAATAGTAATTCTTCTTGAAACATTTAAGTAAATCCTATTATGGTACTATCCGTATCTACGTTTTACTGATGACTCAACGGTTGCCACTATCCACGACCTAGAATTTTATAAGTCCACTCTACTAAGAAACATAATTCAGTTCAATGTTTTCCTAGACGGAAACGGTAGACAAGTCGGTCGACCATCGTTTAGCATTTAATCTGTTTCAACGCCTGTTTAACGAGGTTAAATGACATTTAAACGGGCTAAACGGTGTTTAAACGGGCTAAACGACGTATACGGTGCTATCCCGTTTAGCGTTTAAACCCGTTTAAACCGACTGGTTAGGCCGTTTAGGAACACTGATTCAGTTGTCAAAATAGCATCCTGTTTACGAACATTCTAGAGAATTCTTTTAGCACAGGCAGTTACCAGGAATCAACGTCATCGCTAGCTCAAAGAAAAAGAAAAAAAAGAAAAGAACCTCCTGCGCTTCCGGAAGATATATATAGCGCAAAAAAAAGAAAAGAACCCACTATTTCCTACAGTAAATCCCATTCAGCCCGTCGTCCACTAAAATTGGGCCAGAGAAAAATTGCATACCAAGATAACGGCCCGGCCGCTCTTGGGAGTCCTCTCTTCTTCTTCCCCTCACTCGACCCCTCCGCGCCGTCTCTTCCCCAAAAGACCAAAACCCTAGCCCCTCTCCAAACCCTAGCTCCCGCCGGCTGCCGCGAATGGGGGGCTCGCGGCGCAAGTTGAAGCGCTCCCGCGCCAAGGTCCGCGTTGGGCTCCCGCGCAAGAAGCCGAGAGAGTTCAAGCCGGCCTTCGAACTCCCCGAGGCGCTTGCCGCCGCCGCCGCCGAGGGCGGCGCGGGCTGGGACGCCGAAGGTAGCGTGGTGAGGAACTACGCCGCGTTCGGGGTGGTGGCCAACCCCAACCTCCTCGGCGCGCACGCACGCGGCACCCCGCGGCTCGTCCAGAGCGCGCCGCTGCAGGCGCCCGACGTCGCCGCCACGCGGGTGCCCGTCGCGGAGTTCGAGCCCATCGACACCGGCAGCGACCTCGAGAACGATGGTAAGCTCGTTGCGCGTTTCGTAGTGTTTATTGGGAAATCCTGGAACTGAGTTGCCATATATAAACGCAAGATTGTGTAATTAGCATGTTGTGTGTGGCTCTAGTATCTCAGGATGAAGGTGGTAGATTTACTTTGATTTGGATGTGTATAGTTTGATTACATTGGCTACAAATCTTACTTGCCCTGGTTATTGGCTTGAGTGATTATGCTATTCTGAGAGATTGATCATTATAAAATTATATGTGCCGGTAACTGTGATGTCATACATAGCACTTGATGAGTCTCTTGAATTTGATTTCCTCTATAGTACGAATGATTGCTTTTGAGATCATCTTACAAAAAAAATGTATGCTATGTGAATCCAGCAATGAGGTTAGATTAAAATTAAATTTGATGTCTTCCAGATTTTAATCTAGGAAAGTGAGCATCTGATGGTTAAATCTGAGAATTGTGCAGTTTGCTATATGCTTCTTCAAATTTAAGGTCAACTTTTTTAAATAAAAAATTTTTAGAGCAGATAGAACTACTCAAATATAAAGTGCACAAGGTTGAATTGATCCAAACTCAATTTGAATTGCTTCATTACAGTTGATGATGAATTAAATCTGTTTTGATTGTCTATCCACAGTAGCTTGTCTTGTGCTTGTTACTAGCATTATTCCTGTGTATTGCCATGATTATACGTTATCTGAAGAGTATGAAACAATGGTGTACGTGTTCCATCCATCATGGATTTGCTGTATATTGCCAAACATTCAATGAATTAAAATCGGATTCTGTTTCTCTTTCTTTTTGCAATATGTTGTATTTGATCGGAGCCTCAAAATGTATTACTTCTAGCAATATCTAGATTGTTTTTCTTTCCATAATATTCTCTCAAGATTGCTTTTGGCATGTCCATAGTTGCAATATAGCAATTGGCATGTCCTTTGATGTTGTTTAGGGACTTCGCTTTTATGTTTGGGCATGGTTATCATACCTTAGTGGAAAACTGATTAAGCAATCCTTGAATTCAATAGAGTATGATAGTTTACCTGTGTATGATCCAAATGTTTCTTTGCAACAGATCTGAAGTCTGCGCTCGGGAAGAAAAGGAAGGATGGCAAATCTGCACCATTGCAACCACTGACTAAGATTCAACGTGTTTACATGGGCAGATTAATAGAGAAGTATGGTGATGACTACAAGGTATAATGAAGTACCAAAATGTGCCATGATCCACGCTAATGATTTATACAGATTTAAATTCTGGGAAGGTAGACTGAAAAAATTCTTGTTTGCAGGCCATGTTCATGGATACCAAGCTGAACGCAATGCAGCACTCGGTGGGTACTTTGAAGAAGCTCTGCGAAAGGTACCACGCTGACGGCAAGCTTTTTGTGTATCCACTGTAGTATCTCGCGCAATCATCTATAGATGAGTTCCACTGTTTACGCTGTTCCTCCCATTAATGGAACAAAGAGCAATTTTGTCGCTGGTGGTACTTGACGATGACTTACTGTAACCGTGAGTTTGTTTCTCTTGTCATATGTGTTGTTGGCAATGCAATGTGGCAACTTGTAATCTGAACTGTCATGTACTTCTGCTTGATGTAATCCACATCGTCAATGACACCCTCCCCGTGAAGGTGCTTCATTCCCTGAAGGCCTTGCCATCAAAACCTTTATATGAAGGGTCCATCCGGTCACTCTCCTATCCATGTCCTGCATGGCTCTGTGTTTGATGTAGAAATTAAGTCTACTGTCCCAAATCAAATTCACTATTTGTTTTGCCTTTTTTAAGCACACATCTTTTGATATACACTTAATATATATTTTTATGTCTAGATACATAGCAAAAGCAAAATGGGTGTATCTAGAAAAACCGGAAGGAATGGTAATTTGGAACGAGGGAGTGGTATGCAACACAATCTCAATAATCTCTATGTATGTTACGCAAGTATCCGTTCAGTTTTTAAGCAAAAAGATGCTTGCATCCACTCCAAAAATCCGTGCTTTAGTCACATCCGGCCCATCACCTTCCCTTGTCTTTTAGCAATCTTATTTTATGTTACGGGTAAAATGCACTTGAGGTCCACAACTTGCGACAAGGTGTTATTTAGGTACGTCAACTTAGAAAATGCATTTTTAGGTGCATAAACTTGTTGAGTTGTTCACTGCAAGTCTATAACTGTTCACATATGCTTCTAATGGTGACATGTTGTGATGACTTGGCTAAAAGAACCATATCCTAACTGAGGCATTTCATTGAGCAACTTATGAGTGACATACTTGATATTTCCGGAGTTAAACGACAACAACCTATTCCTGTCGTACATGTGAGGAGGCTACCATTATTCAACCCAAGGAAGGCCTAAGTATATGTGTCGCCTATTTGTAACCTACTCGTTGAAATGTCTATGATAGAATATGTTTCTTGAGCCAAGTCATCATGTCATGTCATCAGTACAAGCATATCTAGACAGTTGTGGACCCGCGGTGAATGACTTAACAAGTTCATCGACCCAGAAATACATTTTGAGAGTTGATGGACCTAAGTGACACCTCGTTACAAGTTGATGGACCTCTAGTGTATTTTACTCTTATGTTACTATCAGATTTATTTGCAATTTTGTTGCACATATGTACCAACGATGGCACCATTTGATGGTGACATTTTGTAAATTCTTATCGGAGTGTCAGTAACCAGAAATAAGAAGCCAAAATGGTCTGTGATAGTAATTGATCTCTCCTCTGTATTATTTATATGTGAGTATCCTTCAGTCAGAACAACTGAAGCGTACAACCTACACCTAAACCGTGTATCTATGGCTACGACCGGTGACAACTGCATTTCGAGCCTGCCTAACTATATAAGAAACTGATGAAAAAATGTTTATGCGAACTGTGAAACAGAAAACATAAGCAACATCCTTTTCCTCCACTATATATGAGCTGCTAAAAGGCTCCTTATTCTGCAGCATGTGACCCTCCATCAGTATTGGTTGTGCTTTCTATGTTGATTCCGATCTCACTCTTCAAGAATTTGGAGTACCAACGGGCAGAGAGTTTGGGCTGCCTTGGAAGCTCTGGATCCTTAAAATCAACATGATAGAGACCGTATCGCGAGTAGTAGCCTGCCAGCAGCTCAAATACATCAAGGAATGACCAAACGAAATAGCCCTTCACATTAGCTCCATTCCTGCAGTAACAAAAAAGGCCCAAAATTTAGCACATCAATCTTCATTTTTCCATGATCACAAAGAGCAGAACATGTAATAGTATACCTTAGTGCAGTGAGGGTGCTGCCAATGTAGCCACTCAAGTACTCTACTCTGTTATGGTCCTCAACTGAGTCATTTAACAACGCCCCGTATCCTAAATATAATGAAAGGCAAGAACAGACAGGAATTAATTCTACAAAGTATAAGCAACAATACATTGGTAGCACCCATAACATAGTAAGTGCGACAGGGTCTAAATGAAAATGCAGGGCAGTTCAGCAGAATATCACTTGCCATTTTCTTGCACATAGACGGGAACATTCTTGTAAGTGTTGCTGAGGTACTCGAGCATGCATTGCAGCCCCTGTGGATCCGTAGGCATGTTGATTGGAATAAACTGCATCAAGCACATCAACTCTTATCAGTTTGACTAGCTAAAAAGAAACAGAAAAACTTCACTGCATTTGGTTAGATGCAGAGTAAGCGAAGAAATTCAGTGAGGGAGATTTCAAGGATACCTGACCAGTAGGTGGATCACTGCGAGAAACTGCAACAAACAAGACAGACAGGACATGGTTACAACTTCAACAGGCAACCAAAATTGTTTCACCACATTATAATGAAAAGAAAGAAGCTTCTAGTCATATGTATCTGAAGATGCAGCCATGTGTACTAAAAATGGCTTGTTTAATTACACTCGAGATCAAACTTACATCTGAAGGTAGCGGCCACATCACCATTGTAGTCCCGGGGCCCTGTATCTGCGCTGTTCGATCGGTCGCTAACGTACACTGAGGTGTAGTGGTTTATGCCAATGAAATCAGCCGTCCCACGGATCATCTCCGACTGTTCTTTGGTGAATTTGGGAAGACGGGACCCAACTATCCTCTTCATGAGTTCAGGATAGTCTCCATAGACCAAGGGGTTTATGATCCTACACAAATCAATTGCCTAGTCATCGTCTAAACCAAGGGGGCAGAATCAGTAATTCGGAAAGCGAACAAGAGAACTGAGGAGTGAGTGAGTGATTGATTGACTGACCAGCCAATCATGAACTCCACTGATCTCTGAGTTGCTGCCAAGTCTGCAGGGCTCGTCGAGAACGGGTAGTTCCAGATGCTGTAGACGTTCATGCCAACGACGCCCTTCTGCGTGGCCTGGTACTTTTCTCTGTAGAGCCTGACGGCGGCGGCGTGCGCCAGGACGGAGTTGTGGCCGACGATGTAGGGCTCGACGGAGGAGTTCCCCACGGTGCAGTTGATCCCGAACGGCGGCGAGCAGCGGCAGGGCGGGAAGCCGCCGTTGTCGTAGGCGGCGATGGCGATCACGTTGGGCTCGTCCATGGTGGTCCAGTGCTTCACCCGGTCGCCGAACTCCCTGAAGCACGCGTCCGCGTACGCCGCGAAGTCATCCCTGCATATGTCGCCCGGCCGGGATTCTCATTCAGTCAGTCCCCTCCCTGCTGCATGCCACCTGAACGAACAAGATTTGCATTGGACGCTGATCAGCAGCGAGAGTTCTTACACGACCCTGGGGCTCAGCCACCCGTGGTACTCGTCCTCCAGGATCTGGGGGAAATCCAGGTGGTACAGGGTCACGTGGATCTCGATTCCTGCAGCAGATTCAGAGAGCTCGTTAGTTCAGTACATCATATTTGACAGTGTCAGGATCGGAATTTGTATCACTCCTAGCCAATTTTGTTTTTGGGTTTGTTTTTTGTGAAAATTCAGCGTTCGAAACAGAGTGGCTTTACCCCGTTTTACTAGCTCGTTTATCAGGTTGTTGTAGTACTCGAGCCCCTTGGGATTGATGGGTCCTCTTCCTCCTGTGATCATATAAAAGGCACAAAAAGAAAGGATTCTTATGGTGAGCAACCTCTCAGACTAAGCTAGGGGAAGGTAGTAAGTAAGTTTCCAATCTTTTAATTTCACAGTGTTTTCTTACTCGGGATAAGCCTGGACCATGAAATGGAGAAGCGGTAGGCCTCCAGTCCAGTATCACTCATCAGCTTCACATCATCCTGAAACAGTTTGGAATAAGTCCTTATAAGTATAAGCATTGTACTTGTGTAGTTGTGCATGCAATACATGTCAAGTACTCTAATTCTTGTGGTACCAAACTTCAATTATATACCACTAACTCTTATTCACGATATAATATTGAAGTCTATTTACGATTCTTCCTAGTCAAGCTTTTCAATAACTCCAGCTATCGGTTTTTAGAAGATCACATAGATTCAAACATAACTTTCATGTTAATAGATCAACAAACAAGCTCTCTAAAATTTCTCTATAATCATCAATTCTATTTAAAACTATATATTTCTATAAATATCATACATCACATACTTTAACATTTCTTGAGTGTTTTTTTTGCCAAAAAGATGAGGTTTATCATTTTTCTTTATGATTTTTTCTTAAGTGGTCGAGTGTTTTATAGTTTATATTGACCACTCGGATAAAAATAAATTAGGAACCAAGAATTTCCAACCAACATTTTTCAATAAAAAAGCCGGCCACTTAATTACTAATAACTCTTGTGAAATGCTTAAACTAAAAAAGCCTTGGTCATTCGATATATATGTTTAAAAAGAAACCGATAACACCCGTTGGCTGTTTGCAACAAGCACTCTGGAAATATTGAAAATCCAGTAGTGTCGGCCGTCACGATTAATTAATGTCACATTATTAAATACTACACCATGTCCTAGTGAACTTATATATACTACTTATCAAGACCAGCTAAAAATATAGGAGTATTCGCATAAGAATGATGTCATATACTACATACTTGTATCAAGAGTCAAATCTGGTACTCCCTAGTTTCATTTCCATTAATCATTTGCCAACAAGGCATACGGCGACACGACAGGCTGAAAAGTTGTAGCTAGCGTGCCGACGCAAGGAACAAATGGAAGCAGAACAGACTGTGGGTCACTGTCAGGTACTAATAATCTATAGCCGATACCACTTCTTCGAAGTACGCTAGCCAATCCAAATGGAGTGCAGACCTTGTATTTGTGGTAGCCGCCTGCGCCCAGGTCGCCCGTGCTCTTGTCCGGCATCCTCCCTGCAATCACAAATCACAGAGCCAGCCAGGTGAATAGCCCCAACAAGAAAGAGAGCTACAAAAAACCAAAACCCTAAACTCACAGACATACTATGCTACATATTGACTAAAATCAAATTAACTCGAAGAAAAATACATGACGGAAACATATATGATGGAGTATCATTGAACTCAAATTGAAGCATAAGCATATCGACTAACGGGGGGTTTGAAGCTGTATCGATCTACTGAGCAATATGTTCATCATATTTAGAGAGCTTGATCTTACAAATTTGTGCAAATTAAGATCACCTGAATGAGTAAAAGTGTCCCAGATGCTTGGACTCCTTCCGTCCTCATCGGTTGCCCCCTCGTACTACAAATACACAACAATCAAATCAAGAAAAGAAATCAAATACAGCATACATGCATCAAAGTTGGTAATTTTTTTTTAAAAAAAAAAGTTACAAGAACTTCTCAGTCAGTTGTGTTATTAGGCCCCTCCCGAAAAGCCAAATCTTTATTATTACCATGTGTAATTCATGAGTTGTTAATATATATAGGTATGCTGTTACCTGATACGCTGATGTGCCGGCCCCAAAGACGAAGTCCCTGGGGAAATCCTGCCTCGTGAAGTTGAGAGCTCGAGCTGCCGTCGTCCCGCCCTGCCGCCATGGCGCCACAAGAAGCAGCTGCAGCGGCAGAAGGACGGAGAAGACCTGCCTGCAGGTCCTACGAGCAGAGGGGCCCATGCTGTCTCCTCGAGATTCTAGTGGGACCTCTGGCCTCTTCTCCGGCGTCTGCCTCGGCTATTTATGAACAGTCTACAACCAACATGTACATGGATGGATGAGAGAGGGACAAGGCTCTTAACATATGCCAGAGTTTGGAAACAGGCTTGCAACGGTCGTATATATATGTTTATGTGTTTTAAACCCTGCCATTGAGCAAAGCTAGCAAAATATTTGGCCGCCCGCATATGTACGTATTGATAGAGACGAAAAAAGTTTATTTTCAACCACCTAACTCTTACATCAGTTTGGTTTTAGTCATCAAACTCCAAAACTAGGTATTTTTTGGCCACTCAACTATCAAAATTATTCGAATTTAATCATCGACTGTCGGATAAATGCTTTAATTTTTTATTTACAATTTAGTCCATGAATCTTAAAATGATTATTACCTTCAGTCACGGATTCATAATGGTGAGCTTTATTTTTAAAATGTTTTTATACTATTTTATCATTATTTTTTATATTATTATTATTATGTTGTGTAAAAATAATAATATAAGAAAAGTAAATAAATAATTATAAAACAATATGAACAACGTTTTAAAAGAAAACCTCTTCGTTATGAACCATGATCACAATAATCATTGAAATCAAAAATACGGAAAAAATAATAATCATTGTAAGATCGGAGGACTTATAAGTGACTCTTAAAAAATGTATTCATTTTAAGATCAAACGACTTAAGTGATCTTAAGAAATGTGTTGCTTTGGTCGAAGGGCACTGCGCCTAGCGGGTACCAATTGTCGTCACAGAAGGTTCCTAATCATGTTTTTCCTTCAAAATTTCAGAAAGGTCTCTTAATCGCGTCAGGAGGCTTATTAATTTCCTTCCCATGCAAAGAATGTTATACGGAGAAGAGGAGAGGAGTGGAAGTCCCAAGAAACGTTTTTCCCCCAACGTAACGCCAAATGCAAGATTCAACTGGTGGACCTCGCTGGCTGCAAGGCGCCAAAGGTGCCACGCCAGCGCTGCCGTGAGACGACGAGAGCAGCTGCGTCACCACTATCATGTACTGTATAGTATGCAATACGGAGGTTTTGTTTGTAGCTACTGCCTACTAGTGCTCTCCTAGTTTATCACTAGAACTAGGCGACCGCCCAGCAGCGAGACGTCGACGTCTTCGACTCCAACAACTCCCAGAGATGAGCACGCACGGCACTGCACGGATGGACATGCGTGGAATCAATTCGGGAGCATCAAAGATGTAGTGCAATTTTCTCATTTGCCGATAAAAAACTTGCAGCATGCATCGATGTATCTATTTCATGGCAAATCCAGCGTGGGGTGGGGGTCCAATACTTTTCAGCCATGAGTAAAAAGGAGGAAGGAAGAAGAGAAGAAAATGAGAGGAAGGAGGAGAATAAATAAAGAAAATGAGCACCCCCAACCCACAAATGCTAGTATGATATGTTGGACCCTCATCAGTTGATATATGATTGATTTAGGGTTTAACTAGTCAGTGGCAGAGTCATGATTTCAGAGTTGGGCATTCCCCGAAAAATCTCCATCAAATAATCCAAAATACAGAAAAAACTGCAGTAGCATGTCTTAAAGCATGGACTGTAGAAATTAATAAAGATTTGTCAACAAATAAAGCTATGAGGGTGCTTGGATACCTTTTAGTCTCGTGACTAAAACTAGTCAGCTTAAAAGTTGTCAGTTTCACCTATGATCGGATCCAAATTTTAAAGAGATTAAATTGTAGTAAATGAGCATTAATTATCCCTCTTCCTCTCTCCCTTTTCTCCCTCTCTAGCCAATAGATGGGGCATGCTACAAATTTCTATGAGATTAAATGCGGAGAGAGAGAGCTAAAACAAAGTTTAGTAGGGTTACTAAAACGTTTTAGTCCAAAGACTAGTTTTAGCCCCTCTTTAGTCGGGGGTGCTTGGAAGTTTAGCCTCTCAAATAGACTAATTTTAATCGGACTAAATTTAGTCCCATGGGTCCGAACACCCCCTATATCAAGCTCATTGCTTGTTATCAAATAATCCCTCCGTTCCAATTATCTATAAGTCATTTTGAGTTTCTAGATTCATAGAAATTATGATGCATCTAGACATAGCGTATATGTAAATACACATCATCAGTATGAATTAAAAAACTCAAAACGACTTATAATTTGAAACAAAAGAGTAAGTGACGGCTTAACTCTCCATAGCAATCTTACAGTTCGGTTACTAATAGTCGGTCACCAACCATTTAGCTCTTCATTTCCCCAAATTAAAAAACTATTCATTCGCAATCAATTAATAGGTTAAAGGGTCATTAAATGGCTAAATGGATGGTCACCAACCATTTAGCTCTTCATTCCCCCAAATTAAAAAACTATTCATTCACAATCAATTAATAGGTTAAAAGGTCATTAAATGTCTAAATGGATGATTGAATAACATGGTTATGTGCGAAAGAGTTTGTAGCTTAAGTGGTTACAAGAGCTCCGGTATCATTTGTGCTTTCGGTGGTGGGCGTCGAGCGATGCGACCGTGGTGATTTCGTCAATTTTAAGGATCCGTCGGCCTGGTTTTACACGCGTGTGTTCATAGGGATGAGTATGTGTGTTGTGAGTGTCTTCATACTAACTCGCAAAGATAAAAATAACACGGCCCGGCACTATGCAACATTTACTTGCTAGCGTGGGATTTTTTACCGTTGTTCATTGATTAAAAAAAATTATAAGCTACTCCATCCGTCATTCCGTGACTTTTCTACTCACGTTTGACCATTTATTTTATTAAAAAAATTTAAAAATTATGTATTTTGTTATGACATATTATATATATATTAAGTATATCATAATTATGTTTATATTTTCATAAATTTTTTGAATAAGACGAACACTTCAACGTGATACACATGAATCGAGAAATGCTTATACTTGGAGACGGAGAATTAAGCTAATATTAAGAGTCATTTATTGGAGAAGACCTAATAGTAACATGAAACAGTGTTCCATGTCTTTCCAACTTTCCAGAAAGCGATATGTTCTGTCAAGTCAATTTGGGGAAACTGTCATAAGACAGGTGACAACACACAACAGAGAGAAGGCGAGACGGAACGTGCTTCCCGGTGGAATCGAGATGTACCGGACCTCAGTGATGGATTGATTGGGATGCAGCCTTTGCATGTAGGGCTAATGTGTTTTGCTGCGCTTTAGTTGGCCCATAAGAAAGCTTGTTAGACTGAGCAAACAACGAATGAACTGGCACAGCTGAAGTAGTACTCATGTTTCTGTTCGTTGTACCTCTGAAGTGATGATTATGCATGGTTTCCAACCGGGAGATACATTACATCATTAATTGTTAGTAGCAATAGAGAGATCTATTCCTTTCATTTTTACTGTCTAAAATTTTGGCCCAATATTAATTTGAGAATCTAGTAAATGACTTGAAATAAAACAAAAAACTGCAATTGTAATAATTCGTAAATCTCACTGATACAAAGTCCTTCTCTATTCAAGTATGTATCTCAAATATAAACTGAAAAATCAAACTGTAAAAAATGAGACATCATCTGCACCATGGTTCTCTAAATGACTAGACTGCACAGGGATAAGTCGATGTACACAAGCACGGTTTTTCTAGCCGCAAACGTTGAAGATCTGGTTGGAGGAGCACCGAGGTTCCAGAGAGGATCTTGTGTTTGGTAGATAGAGTAGAGACGTAGAGGGCATGCATCTGCCTTGCTTGTTACAATCAAAAAACGACTTTGGAAAAGAAAGCACGACAACAAACCGTGGGGGAGAAAGAACAGCGTGTTGGTGTTGCCTCCTCCTCCTCCTGCTGCTGTAACGGTGAGCCTGTCGAATTCCAGAGTCGCTCGCTACGCTGTCAGTGCTTGGGCAATTCGTCCGCCACTGATTCTGATTGGAGCCGACACCACGTGGCAGCCACCGCGTCTGCGCGCCCATGCACGGATGAGCCCCAGTGAGTGCTCAAACTTGCTGGATCCTCAACTCGAGACTTCGTTCCTAGTCAAAGAAAGCATCAAGTTTGAAATTCTTTCAACAAGCTCAAACAACACTTTGGTCAACGAGCTCAAACATCAATTTCATCTCTGCCACGACGGATTCGATCCAAGCCCAGAGGAAAGCAGCGCAGGCCGGAGCAAACCCTTCCTTCCTCCACCTCCTCAGCATCTATCTACACAAGAGTGGAGCACACAGTGACAGTGTAGTATAACAGAGTAAGCTGCTGCTATTGAGCAGAAAAACTGAAACAATTCATGCCAGCTGTGTTGGAACCAGATGGCACGTAACAGAATGGAATGCAATCCAATGCAAGTATGGATCAAAGGAACCCAAGGGAAACTTAATCCATAAAAAGCAACTCCTTTTTTCACAAGTCACACTGTTCAGGACAAGAACATTAAGCAACAACAGGGTCAACAACAATATAAACAGGAGCAAGACCTGCCTGACAAGCACCTCTCATCTGAAAACGGAGGTGCTGTTTTTCAATCTTGTCCTCAGATTATGCCATCGCCAGGAAATGAAATAACCGGGTGCAAGGAAATTAAGACTGGTTCTGGTTATCTTCGTCATCATCTCATGATCTGACTAAAACGAAAGGAGAATGATCCATGGAGTCCATGTCCACCCTAGAACTGCTTCTTCTTCCGGATCCTCTTGCTCCTCCACGAGATGAGAGCCGCCGCCGCTGCGGTTGGACAGCCTCGCCTGCGCTTCATTTGCTTCTTTGGCTTCCGCTCTTGCCTCTTTCCCGTGAAGTAGGGCTTCAGGAACGCCCCATGGAGACTGAAGCTTGTTGTGGCTTCTTCCTGTGCTTCTTCTTTCTTGACAGCCACTGAAGGGGCAGCACTCTCATCCTCAGAGTGTGCCCCAGTTTCTCGCTTCACTGAAACCCTTAGCCGCTTGGTTGGATGGCTGATCACCTCAAAGTTTTGGTAGCCTTCCTCTGCTGCTTGGTTGTCAATCAATACATCCTCAGAACTCTGCAAGTGGAGAAATAAGATTAGTAAAGAAGTGTGGCCCAAACTGGAATAGTATACATGCTATGGAGGATGAGATGATTTTATAAATTGGCCTACAATGAATTCTAGGCACTAAATTTTTTATAAATTAACAAGGATTATACTCTAAACTAAAAAATATTCCAGATCATCTAATGCTTATTGGACCGCAAACAACATTAAAGAGTATGTTACGCTCCCTTGTGTTTCATAGGTTAAAATTTGATTTCATATCATTTCATTGAGTACTTTTCAGGCCTTCTTTGATTTGGTATGCATCGCATCTCACCAACAAAGACGCGTATCAGTAGACAACAATTATCACTAATTACTGTAAATAACTGAAAAGATTTGTCTACTCAAAATGTCAACAATATTGCGCCATAGAGCTTTTATTGATACAACTTGAAGCTCAAATACAACAAATAAGTGATGGCATGCCCAATCAAGTTGTTATGGTATGAGCCGAAAGAGGTGTAGAAGCTTACTTCACGGAATTCTCCCATCTGGTGTGGACCTTCAGACAATAGGCTCATGGTGCTCTCAAAAATATCCATGTTGCTAGCTTCTCCATAGCTTGAGAGAGCACTATCAGGCATAGCAGAATCATCAATATCACAATCCGATGTGTCCTGTGGAGATATCTCATGCTGCCCAGCAACTTTGCCCTTTCCAGGTGAGCAATTTGAGCTCTGTGTACCATTCACCCATGTGTTGATTTTAAAGGTTATTCCCTTAATCTTGGGAGTTGCTTGCTTGAGATTCGATCTCAGACTGAATACCCTGTCTTGAGCAGCTTGAATGCTTAAAAGAATATGCTCAACAGTGGTATCACCTCCTTCAATACCAAGTAGCCAATCAGCATCATTATTTCCCTTTGTGTTGTCATCCGCTGAATGATGAAAAAAAAAGCTTTCATTAATTCATGTGCAGTAAGAAATGGAAAATTCCTCTACTAAAAATGATGATTGACAGCAAGTCTGTTTCTAGTTTGACATTGAGTTCAATCTGTACTCATGGGAACAAACATTTTACTGAGTGACATTACTATGGGAAACAGGAAACTGAGTTCAGTAATCCCCAGAGATGCAAGATGTAACCCATAAAGATCATTTGTTTTAATAAGTACAATAACTAACATATTCAAAAGCTACAACAAAACAGAAGAACGCATATGAAGGAAATAGTGTATTCGCTACACTGCCAATATGCACAGCAAAATGATATATGTTTGCACTTTGCAGTCACTATGAGATTGCCAGTATTACCTAAGTTGGCATTGTCTTCAATACAATGGACATCTGCTTCCGTTTTCTCTGCAGGATGGTTGAAATTAGATATCAGCAAGGCTATTTGTATCTCTTCTTGCAAAGTAGAATGCAATGCTTACCAAAATAAGATAATATGGTGTGATTAGAGATATATGATGAAGCATCCATTCCGTCTTCATTCCTTTTTCTCCTTCTTCGCTTCATGGTCTTCCTGCAGCAAAGCGAGGAGAATGGTACTGATCGAGAGGAGGAACAGTCCAACTCAATCATTTTCGTCTGCAGCTCCTTTTCATGCTTGAGTGCTGCAAGCTCCTTGTCATATTTAGACACTTGCGATTGTAAATCCTTCATCCGCAGTTCTAGCCATTGGCATCTCCACATCAACGGACTTATGTACTGTCTCCAATGATCAGTCACCTTTTTCTTCCTGTGATACATGATACAATGTCGTTACATGTAATTTGCTCTCTCTTAAGAACATGAACAGTATACTCAATGAAAAAAGAACAACTGACATTACATGATTGAATAGAATTGGAGGAACTGGAAAATGCTCCAAGCAAATAGAAAAAACTGAAAAAGTACATAAATTTAACGGCATATTCTAATTCTAATGTCCAGGGATATGCTACCATTATTTAATAGTTGAATTGTGTTCCTAGTGCATAAATAGACAGCTAGGTATCACCAAAAACTCGTTTTGGAAGGCATCAGCTGCTTGCAGTTCAAAACATTAGTCACAAACTCGATATAGTATGTGTGAGTAAGATACAGAAACCAACCCTTCAATCAACAAACTGTAAGGTTCTTATTTCAAGAAACTATCCCATCAGATCCAAGAAACAGTTCTGTATCACTAAGATATTTTGGCAAAATGCCTTCTGGGGGTCATGACATGTAGTGCTGTAGACAACAATTACTAAACTACATGCAAACTGTAAGTTATCTCAGGTTATGCATTTCCCATTGTTTTTGTAACTGTTTGAAGACCTAAACTAGCCTCAGTAAAAACATAAATGTCTCCACTCACTCTGAATCTGCTTTCATTTTTTTCTTTAAATGTCTTATTGACTTATACTAGAACCGAACAATTGTTAGACATATTAAGGTGCTTTTTGGCCAGGGGTAGCCCTGAATCTGAACTTCTTTTGCAGGATAGAAAAAAAACAGCAAAACCCAGGGCTCAAAGACCAGGTTTTGAAGAAGCTCAGCTGCTCCAGAGCATAGAATGAAGTGTAAGAGATAAGCACAAGACTGAGCCTCCTAGCTTCTATGGAGCTAAGTTCTAAGCTTAGTAAGCAAGTACAAAAAGATTGTATCATTATTTGAGCAACCTTAAAAGATCAGATCTCTGCATTGCCGGAATTCCCATTGTATCCCAGTAATAAATCACTATCTGATAACCAATCATTAAACAGAGTGACTTGACACTAGTAGGAAAGCAGAAGGAAAGGCTGAAACTGCCCTCAATCACTGCGGGTACTTACTTGAACAATCTATCAAAATTGTCGGAAGCAGCTGCGTCCAGCAGTGCATCTCCATTGTGTGGATAACGGCAGAACGGCGAGTCCACCTCAATGTCGCTAATCTCCGAAGGCCTTCCGTCATCCTCTGATCCCGATAGTGTGTCCCCGAAGGAACTTGAACACTCAGTGGCATCAGGGTCCTCAACTGTGTTCGACTTGCTGCAAGCAGCACCACCACCCGGGCCAATAATGTCAACCTCTAATTCCACTGCTCCATTAGCATCCTCCATTTTGATGAACTCGGCAGCAACCTCCATATGTACTGCAAATTAAAAAAAGTGAACATTCTCAAGAAAACAATGGAATAACATCAGGATATGGGGTGTAAAGGATTAGAAACAAAAATAAATCCCCAATATATGAGTCGCATGAGTCGCGTTGTGTACAGGATGGTGGCTAGATTTACTGAAAATCTACGTGATTTGCAACTAGTCAGAGCTCGTGAATTCAAATACAACGCGCAGTACTGACCAATGGTGGCGGCTACGATGGCGGGCGGCTGCTTCTGGCGATGCGAGGCCTCGCGCGAGCCGTCTACGGGCGAAACGTCCGGCCGTCAGGCCTCAGGTACCCCTGGCCAGTGGCGAAGATGCGGCCAGGCGGCCCAAGGAACCAGCTCAGCCGCCATCCACGGCGAGGAAGAGCAATGGCGACGCCAGCAGCCCAGGCCAGAGCCGCCTGGCAGGCGCACTCGCGCAACTGTCAGGGGCGGCGGCGCCAGCAGCAACGTTTCCCAGGGGGAGGCTCTCGTGTCTACCCAGACCCCGGGCTCTCTCTCGCGGCCTCCCTGCTCGCGGCGGCGCAAAGCGAAGACTCGGTGGCGGCGGCGGCGGCGGCGGCAGCTAAGTATGGCGAAGGAATTAACAACTCGCGGGAGAAAACAAAAGAGTAAAGCCAACAAAAATGGGAGACAGAAGAGTAAGTGAAGGCCAGCGAAGCAAGAAGGGCGGAATCGAACCCTAATGGGCTTCTAAATTGGGCTTAATTGGGCCGTCCAAAGTGGACTTAGCATCACATGTGAGTAAGTCACACATGCATGCTGTGAGGCTGTGACTGAGTTAAAAAGTACAAGCAAAATCCTCTAGCTTTTTTTTTTTTGAGAATAGCAAAATCCTCTAGCTAGGACAGAGAGATTTCAAGCTGTGTTGTTTGCGGCCTTCATATGAAGAAATTCGCTGGATTGTAAACAGAGCCAAGGATAAGGACATGACGAATTGAATCCAACACTCGTGCTCTTTCCGAATCCAAATGATTTCACTCAGAGCAAGCTCTTGAGCAGGATAGCCAGGACACTCAACCAGAGCGAAACCTGTTGAATACTCCAACATAGCATCAAAATATCCATCAGAATGCTGGCTAGCTCGGGTAAATCCTAAATGTCGCAAACAAGAACACCAAATTCCTATACAAGAGCATAGTTTTCTTCGGGGACGATTTTCACATCTGGTCGTGAATGCCAAATCCAAATACTGTCCATCAATGTTGCAAATTCCACAAGGCCCATTGACGACCATCTCACGAAGCAAGGAGCATCCGCAAACATCCCAGGCATCAAGCCATCAACATCCATCAAACAAGAGGCAAGCACAAACTGAAATGTGCAAGGGATCGAAACCCCTCAAGCAAGCAAGCAGAGCCCACCGAAGAACCAATCTCAGGTGCCCTAAAATCTGCAAGACCTGGTGAGTGGTGACAACGACACGGCATGCACTGGCGCTGCACACCAAATCCAAACAGCTCCAATCCTCCATTGATGCGGTGCGCCCACCGGAAGCTAGAGCCTAGAGGCGGATCAAGAAGAGACCCATGGACTGAGCGACTCAACCGTGGAAACAAGTGAAGAGCGGCGCCGAAAGCCATGATGGCGGCGCTCGCGACCGTGCCGGGACTACGTTCCCGGCGTGGCGGCGGCAGCTAATAACCGCTCGAGCTCGGTTACCCACCAAGGCGATAACCTATCAATCCTGTAGAGTTAAAAGACCGCCGCAGCTACAAGTGATTCCAGTGTTCAAGACGGATATGCGCGCGCGGCGAGCGAGTTGATGGGATCGACACCGGCCGCCGCTACCTCGGGTCAGCAAAGCGCGCGCCCGACGCTGGCAGGATTTCACGCAGTGGCAGTGCCGGGGAAAGACGTAATAGTGACTGAGAAGGATCAGGAACGCACCTTGTCGCGGTGTCGACGCTCCGGCAGGTGGCGGCGGCGGCGGCGGCGAGCGAGAGACTTCGAGGCTGGTGGCTGCTCGTTTGGGCGCCGCCGTCAGACAGAGAGAGGAAGCTGGAGAGGAGCGAGGGAAGGACGAGGCTTTATTCGTTCAGGGGTTTACATGGGCCGGGCCGGGCTGTCTGCAACGCCACCACAAAGGTTGTCTTTTTTATCATTTTGAATGTGGGATTTTTTTAAAAAAACAATGTGGGCTTCTGATGGATCACATCACCAACCAATTCTCTCTCTTTTTCTGGTCACTATTTGTGCGTATATATAGCTCATCAGCTATTTTGTATTTAATCTGTTTTTTATTTCAATAGTTGATTTTCAATATTACAACTATTATTTTTCTTGTTGTATATTAAATGTTACATGAAACATAGTGTTAATGTTGCATTGGAAATATTATATCCCACAGCCAACCAACTTAATAGATTTTTCATATATTTCCAATATTTCACCTAATTTTCGATGATACAGATAGTAAAAAGTATACATAATCCCCAACCTATTGAACATGGACTACATCACTCATCAACTATAAAACCAAGTATTTAACCCTCCAACCTGTGCCCCCCTATGGTGATTTTACATACTGGTTTTACCATGTGGCGTGCTGATGTGGATTGAGATGATGACACGGACTGCCTTACACATGGCCCCTCTTGTAAGTGGGCGGGTTCCCCTTTCTTCTCCAAACTCCACATCTATCTGTCTTCGCTTGTCGTTGTGCCGTGGCGCCGACACGTGAGCCGCATGCCACATCGAGGAGGAGACACCAACGAGGATGGTTAGTGCACCGGTACTTGCCGGTACGGATTAGGGGTACGAATCTCCCGCATCACTACCACCGTAAAATGCACCGCTTGTTCTTTGCTAAGAGCAACTCCGGCAGACCCCTTATTTTAGCCCTTACTCGAAAAGTAGGTGCTCGTAGAAAAAAAACTCACTCCGACAGACCACCTACTAGCCCCCCTACTTTACCTAGGCACACAAATTCCCCTGTTGAGCCCCTTCTCCCGCAGGCGTGAAGGGGGCTCCCTACTCGATCGTTGGCGGTTGCGAACAACCCGCGCGCGAGCGAGTGCTGCCCTTCGGCTTTCCCTCCACCGCCACCTGAAGGTCCCCTGTCGCGGCGGCCACCGGCACCCGAAGGTCACCTGCTCCACGCGCCATCGAGCAGGCTAGCTGGGGGGCCTCCTCCTCTCCTCCCCCGCCCGTTGCCTCCGCCGCGCGACCACCTTTCCCACGCCGCGAGCAGCTCCACCGAGGATGTAGCGCCAGAGGAGGCCGCTGTGCTGGAGTTGGCCGCCGGATCCAACGTCGGAGGAGGCCACGGCTTGGATCTTGGACCTCCCCCGCCGCCCAGATCTTGGGGATCTCCCGCCTGGAGCTCGGGGCTCCTCGCCGCCCAGAGCTCTGCTCCCCCGCTACCGCCTGGAACTCCCCCTGCGCAGCCGCATGGGGACGAGGCCGGGGCAGTCGCGTCGGAGCTTTGCTCCCTACTGCCTCATCGATTCCGCCTGGAGCTCACTTCGCCACGACCACCTCCCTCCGTCGCGGGCGCATGGATCTCCCTCCGCCGCTTCTCGACCTCCATGACCAGCGCTGACACAAGCTCGGGTAGATCTCATCGCTCAATGGAGCTCAAGCGTGGGAGAGAGATGAGAAGATTGCAAGGAATTGAGGAAGTGCGGGGAAGATACGGGATGGAGGAAATTATATGAGCCACTGACGATAAGGTCCCACGTGTCATATGAAAGTAGGGGTCGTATAGTTGGAGCTATTGCTGGAGTTGAGTGTAAAATTAAAGCCCCAAAAGTTGGGGGCGACCCCTATTCAACAAAGTAGGGGGCGAATAAGGGCTATTGCTGGAGTTGCTCTAAAGCCACACAATCAAATCTCCCTAATAGTCATTGCCAAACTAAGTACACCCACCTAATTGTACCCAACAAACATCCACTTTCTCTCACTCACTCATATCTAATGGCCCAAATTACTACAAACATCCAATTTCTCTCACTTACTCAGATCAAATGTCTCAGGTCCTCCGGATCAAACCTCAGCCCCTCCCCAGGTGCCCCACACGCCTACTACCAACGAGAGACGAAGAGACGAGGGAAAAAAGAGGTCGGCCCGAAGGAAATTGAGGAGACACACGGTCTCTCCCACGCCTGTGCCGCCCAGCTCGCGTCCCTTCCTCTTCCTTCCCTCGGCGGTCAGCGCTCGCGTCCCTATACGGAATCTAGCGGCGAGGAGCATCGACGCTTGCAGGGATACCGGTGCGGCGTGCGGGGGATCTGTCACATCCATCTAGGACTCGAGGAGACAGAAGGGTGTGGACGTCTCCTCCATCCCTTGTCACGCTCACGCCCGCCCGCTCCCACGCTGACCCATTCCCTCCCTAAATCGGCGATAGGGAGTCCGCGGATGGTCGGCGCTGAAGAGGGGATGAACCGGGGGTAATCATCTTAACCTCTAAACCCCAAGATGAGGGAGAACAACAGTGGGCCACATCGGTAAAGGCCCAACATCGATCACCAGCAAGGCCAGGCCCGGTTCCCTTTTCTTAAAAACGATTCTCTAGCCTCCCTCCACGGAATCATCTCCGACTCAAGCAACCAACCCGGTACCTCGGCGGAAGGCTCCACCTCGCACGACCTAAGGCTCCTTCCGTCGTGATCCAACGCCCCCCTAGGGGCGGACCCAAACGTGGTGGAAGCTAGCGGAGCACGCGGATCTGCTCTGTCAGAGGCTCAAGTAATGATGAGATTTCCTCCTGGCGTGGGAGGTAGACATGGCAATGGGTACCCGAAACCCGAGTACCCGACAGGTTTTACCCGATAAGGAGACGGGTATGTAATAATATTTCTACCCGCGAGTACATAAATGGGCAACATCATGTACCTGTTGACGCAAAACGTGCACCTAGCGTCAAGCACACAGCAAGCCGAACAAGCTGGCTTCACACGTGCAAAGAATCACAAGACGTGCCAGTCAATTTTCCCTGAAAATTAACAAAAGACAAAGTAGTTAGATACCAAAGCTTGGAACTTGCCGGGTGGTACCAGACAGTTCCATATTTACGGCTAGGAAGCCAGATGGGATGACACATAGCTATAGAGAGCTATCTGCCAATAAACTGAAACCATTCGGGAGCTTTCAACAGGAAAAGTAACATAGCCGAATGGATGACGCAAACATGACGGTCATCGGTCTTTGTTTAGAGCAAAGATGTATGCGCGCAAGATCACGACCGATCCCCATGGTGATTAACATTAAATAAGTAAATAAAGTAAAACGCGAGCATAAACATGTAATAAACAAGCACGCATAGATCCAAAGCACTAGTCTACCGCATGTCTAGGTACTTTAAAAACCCGTCGGGTACGATGCCAAATAAATCTATCCACCGCATGATACAACTTGCATGAAATCGTACCACTTTCCACAAATAGATCTATCCACCGCATGGTACAATCTAAATATGGAAAGCTAAAAGCATACATTATTTAGAGCATGAATTTCGCACATGTTCTACTCGTGAGAAACATAACCGAATACGGCTGAATGTACCGATTCGTGGTCCATGAAGAAGGAACGAACATTACCAAGTGAAATAAATCTATCGATTGATTTGAAATCTAATCCACCGGATGACTAGCTCCAAAGCAACCCAAAAACCTGCATCTACCGCGTGATACTCAGTTCTTTCAAGATTTATACAAACGTTAGCAAGTTTGAACCCTCAACACGTAGCAACCTAGATCGATTCAGTTTCGGCTATCTGAAGAGCACGTGATCCACGTGTTGAAATAACCCAAAGCACGAACTTGACTCGCACAAGGATCACCAAAAGGTAGAAAGCCGATCCAACCCATCTAGATTGGGCAAAGAGGTGTTACATGAATTTAAACGTAAAGCAAAAACTCAAAGCAACACGGGATAACTTAATGAATCTATTGGATCTTGCCAAAATCCAATAGAGCCAATAACTAGCTTCAAGCTAGATCTTAGCCTACCGCATGGCTCATGACCTAACAAGAAACCCTCTTGAACCAAGCTTGAATCTACCGCATGACACAAAGCATGGTAACAAGACTACTTGCATCAGATCTAAATCCACCGCATGATACTAGATATGATACAAGGTTGCCGGTACTCACGGAGGTCGACGGATCGATGAACCCTCTCGAAGAACTCGACGACACGACAAATGGACTCTAGGGTTTGGCGTAAGGCCGGTTTGTATTGAGAATGATCGTCTTTTTTACATACATTCAGGGCTCATATTTATACCCTGCCAAGCACAACCTCGAATGGATTTATTGCCTAACTTATTTCTAAGCTTGATCGCTTATCCATCCATTCGTCCTTCCTGCTTGAGCCACGTCACCGTCCAAACCCGCAAAATCAGCTCAACTGTTCCCTTGCCGAACGGAAGCAGATAGCCGACCGGCATCTTTCGCCGAATACATCTGAGAAAAACCTTCCTTCCACCGGACGGACTCCTCATCGAGCCGGTCCCACAAGTCGACTCCTTACCAAATTTTGGTTTAACACATGCCCCTTCAATTGCGGGATAAAAGTGATTTTGTTCCGGATTTGACTCCGCCCACAAACCTTTTCAAATCGAATCGTCAACACCGTTCTTCTCTCTTCGCAATCCGCCAGGATCCTCGTCTAGACCCAAACCCTAGATCCTCTTGTTCTGAGCTCAAATCCCCCAATGGCGGCTCAAAACCAAGCTGCTCAGGTAAATTTTCCTCCCGTAAGCTTCATTCGGCATTTAGGTTTTCAATTTTACCTGAGATTTCGTTTCCGCTTTCCTTCAGGAACCTTCCACTGAGCTTTTGATTCACACCAAGGCCAATTCAAGATCCTACTACCTTGGTCCCGTGGGAAACTCTGATCCTCGAGATTTCATCGCGGCTGAATCTCAAAGGATCCCTTTCAAAGCGGCTCTGTCCCCACCTCCTTGGTGGCAAGACGCTTTCAAGAACTGGCCCTTGCCTCCAATCGCGGGCTGGAAAAATTGGTACCAGAGGATTCTTGCAGACAAGAGTGCCAGGACCCAAAACTGGGATACCCTTCGTATTGCTCAGTGCCTGGAGTTATCTTTGGCCGAGACCCCCAAGAATGAAGACCTTCTGATAGCAGCTTGCCACTTTTGGTCAAACGGTGTCAACGCCTTCCTTTTTGGCCACGGCCCGATGTCTCCAACTCTGGCCGACGTGTATATGATCACCGGCCTTGACATCACAGGATCCGTTCAACCCTGGGATTTCAGAAGTTCCCCACAACAAACGGGGGTGAAACCAGGGAGCGGATACAAGAACTATATCTTGAACCACATGAAGGACGGCCCCCTTGGTGAAATTGAATACAGAGCGTTTCTGAACATGTGGCTATGCAGGTTCATCTTCTGTGGTAAAGCCAATGAACCTATCCTGAATCACATCGCAATGGCTTCTCAACTGGTCAGTGGCAACCGCCTCCCCCTTGGGAAATTCCTCCTAGGCAGTGTGTACCATATGCTGCATCAAACTGTCACCCAGATGTACACCGGTCAGAGGATAGCATGTGTCAACGGTCCTTGGTGGTTTGTTCAAATGTGGCTGCAGCTACACATACATCAGATCGTTGGTGTTGATTTGAACACCCGACTCTTCCCTTCATCCAATCATCCTGAAGGGGAAAACCAAGCCACCAGAGGATGCCAGACTTATGGAGAAGTCGGCTTCAACTCGTTCTTATTCAGCAGATATCGGCCGGACCTTTTCGAGCTATTCTTCAAAGGTTTCTAAAATCCTCTCTGGCTTCCTTATTTGGATAATGACAATTTGATTTTCCCTTGTGAATTCTCTTTTGAAAACGAACGCCAAGATGGGAGATTCCTGGAGATCTTCAATATCATAATCCGCCCATGCATTCTGCCAGCTGAATTCAATGGAGGAAGGCTGACCTATAGTACTTATGAATATTATCAGCCCAATGTAATGGCTCGGCAACTTAGGTGTGGCCGGATGCCCCCAAGATCGTTTCGCATGAATTCCTCAAGCCCGGAGAGGAAATCAAAGAACTCATGCACAGTAGCGAGTCTTCCGTTATGTGTGCGGTCCCACCGTCTACACCTGGCCTTTTGTACCCACAACAACAGCTCACTCCACCTTCAACTCCTGGTGGCAAGAATTCCATGATCATATCTTCAGTGAGCCTGTACACTCGTTCTGCGCAGAGTTGATGCCTGATTTTCAGCCAACTTCAGAGGTAACATGATTAAACCATTGAATCAAACATTTCACTTTTTCAATCATGACTCTGACCTTACTTCTTTTACCCACAGAACACAGTACCTACCCCTCGAGCCAGGAATATCGCCTACAATGCCGTAGGCCCGATCTCAGCACTGGGATTCAGGTCCCCAACACTGGCTCAGCTAATGGCTAGGTTTGCCATAACAGACCCAAGCCTGTCCAGCCTTGCTGCTGATAGGAGGCAAGGTTTGTCTCTAATTGCTCCTCCAAACGCCAAGAGGAGGAGAACTATCAAGAAAGTCCTTGTTGAGGTAAGAATCTTTTCCTTTCTTGATCACAAGATTACTCTGTTTCTGATAAATCATATCTTGTGCATTTTCAGACCAGAGCTCAACAATCTTCAGTTCCAGAACCTGCCAATGCCCCACCCACTGGTATGACCTTTACTGTCCCCTTCTTGAGGATGAACACTGGCATTTATCCTTTAATTTGTCACTTGCAGGAGAAACAATGGAAGAACAATTCGTGGACGTTCCAGTGTCTCAACAAACAAGTCCACCCAGGGTTGAGTTACCTGTCCCAGTGGAGATCTCATCTTCATCAGGGACTCAATCACCCTCTGTGGAAGCAATGAATTCTCCAGAGATGAGTCTCCCAATCCATCCAAAATCAGCAAGTCCTCCAGGGGTCCGATCACCTGCTGGTCATGCAGAGACATCAACCCCAGTAGAGGTGAACCCATCTCCTCTTCAGCCGGAAGCCCTTGAGTTGCCGGCAAGAATCGCATCAGCGCCTTCTCACTCAGAAGCTTCAGCTCTACCTGGAACACCTCCTTCGCCTGTGGTTGCTCCTGAACAAAGTCCTGCCCCAGCTCAAGAAATCAGACATGAGGTACTCATTTGCATTTAACTCTGCTACCTTTACTTTCAGCACTCCTGACTCGGCAATACTGCTTTCTCAGGATCAGTCCCCATCATCATCAAGTCTATCAATGGGGAACAATCCAGTTGCCGAGGTGATGGAAGGAGTGCATCAAACCCTGTCAGAGGAAGTGCTAGAAAAGCTCAGGGAGATCTTTGCCTGGCTGGAAAGAGATGCACGAGACCAGTTCAAGGATCTCGATCACTTTGAAGAAATGCTCGAATCTATTAGCCAATAACTCCCCGAGGACATCAGCGCCTCACTCGCATCTATTTCTGGCCTGGAAATGCACTACGTGCACATAAGGCAAGCTTTGAGGAAGGTGCGCTCCCGCCCGGCTGTTGAAAAGGAGAGGGCCAGTGCTGAACAAGCCATGAAAGGGGCACAATCTCAGACCGAGAGCCATAAAGATACATTGGCCAATCTGCAAGCTTCTTGTGATTCAAAAATTGCCAGGAAAGCTGCTCTGGAGGCAGAACTGAGAAACCTATCAGCTGAGATAGAGGCCGATAACAAGAAAATAGCCGAGCTCCCTGGATTGATAGAGAAGACCCAAGAAGAAGCAAAATCGGCTATAGCCAAGGTGAAACAATGCGATGCAGAACTCACCACCTTGTCTAATGCCCAGAAAGATTGCCAGGCGCGATTGGACAATTTTCGCCAAGCAACATCAAATGTCCGTAGTGTAATTGTGAAATACTTGAACATTTAGGTGCTTCAATTGATGTATAACCGAATTGGTCGCTCTTGCAATATTTTTCCTTGCAATTTTATTTCCTTTTTCATTCTGCACAACCTTAAATGTAATGCTGAACGACCCATTCGGCAAAGAAATACCAATACCTGAATGGCACTTTGACTCCTTTCAGCCGAGCCAGTCAACTGAATATGACTCAGCCTAGAACTCTAAGCGACCCATTGGCGGACTGGTCAAGGAAACCTTTCCACCTTCCGATTTTTCCTGGGATATGCGCCACGATTCAGAGCCACGACTTGAGGCCATGATCTGTCTTGCCAGGCCTATAAATGAAACCGTAGGTGCCCCTAGCTCTCCACCAGGCCTTCAGCTCTCGAATCTTTGCCAATCTCAACTCTTTTTCTTTCCCAAACAGTGCACATTCCAGAGCAGCATGGTGCGCCACCTCAACCGACGCCGCGCCTCTGATGAGGCGGAGGGGAGCAGCGCCAATGCACGCCGGAGGCAATGATCGTCGATTCCTCTTCTTTGATTCATCTTTGATCTTCTCTTGTTTCGACGATCATCCCCTTTTTTAGGTTGATCCAGTGGAATCCATCTCCTGCGCTGGCCAGTCAGCCCCTTCCGAACGACTCCTCGGAGTCTAACGGCCACTCCCCCGTGCCCTACGGGGAACTCGACGCTCTCCGCTTCAAGGCGGAACTGGAGACGGCCCAGCGCGAGCTAGAGGACGTCTCCAAAAAGGCGGGCATAGCCGAGTTGGAGTGGGAAGACCAGCGCAAGCAGCTGCTGGAGACCATCGACGGTACAGCTCTGAAATCAATCCCCGATCTAATCCGGCTTTTGATGCTAACCTCCTTTCTTCTTGCACCTTGCGGTCCGCGATGCCGAGCTCAACCACCGAAGATGCCGGTGGAGCAGTGGCCGACAAGGTGAACGCTCGCGGTGACACGCCGGCGGAGCCCCTTGCCGCGGTGGAGCACCGCATTGATGAGGTGGCCACCCATGGCGTTCGCTTGGGCACCACCCGGGCCGGGCCGCCATGGCGATGCACACGGACGTCGACTACTCCACCGGGCCGCGCGACTTCGGGGCGGCGCGCGCCGGAAGACATCGAGGAGATTGAGCTCATCTTGGAGCGCCTCGATGGCCACAGCGACGCCATTGCCGAAATCACTCATCCCCAATCTGTGCTGAACAGGCTTTTTGACTAGATTGTATTAGGGATGTTTGAATGTCGGCAATAAATAAAGAACTTTTGAATTCTGTGCTTGCACTGCGATGATTTTCTTCATGTTTGCATCCGTGAATCTTGTTTTTCCTTAAACGTATCCGGGAACTGTCTTGAGCCGAACACGCGAGAACAGATGCCCCTTGGCGCAAAAATCCACAGAAGATCCCTGAATCGGCAATCCGTAAGTACTGTTCAAGTGAAAACCCTTCGCATTTGGGGAGAAAACCCTGCCGCTTGGTATTCCAACAGTGTACGCTGGCCAGTCATCACTCCCAATGCACCCCTTCGGTCAATAAAATAGCCTGCTGGGACGCCCTGCAAATCCACTCGCACACTCATCCATCACTTCTCATCTCCTCCCCCGTCTCCAGAGGAAAATACCCCAAGGCCATGGACAAAGGCAAGCAGCCTCAGGAGAGCAGCGCCCCAAAGAAACGCACGATTCGAAGGTGAGTTTCCCTTGATTTGCTCCTTGTTTCCCATATGATCTTGCGTTTTACCTCTTCTCTTCCTCTTCTTCTTTCAGCCTTGATTTACTTCCTGAAGAAATCATCGGGACCGAAGACGTGCCTGAGTACATCTCCTCCGATTCCTCCCTCGAAGCAGAGGAGGCTACGCCTGAACAGAGGACCAGCCATCAACTGCGCCGCCGCGTTCGGCACCTGGAGCACGGTCTCAGGGACATCACCGCTCGTTGCCAAGCCGAACGCGAGCGTCGCATGGCTCGGGAGGCACTAGTGGGGGGTAAATGTTTCTAACTTCTTCTTGAATTCGCGCCCGCACTTGGATTTCTTGCCCCTAACATCCGTTCCTCGTTTCGGATGTCTCCGACAGGGTACAACAACTCGAAAGCGGCTTGGGACAGCTTGGTGGAGGCCGCAAATCATGGTCACCCCCGCGCATTCCAAGTTGCCATCACGGTAGTCCTGGAGCAACTGAAGAGGGAGCAGCCGAAGAAGCAAAGAAAAGATTGAATCATACTTTCGCTTCTTCCTCCACGCCTTCTGCTTCCCACCTCCTCGTAGTCTAGATCACTAAGGTTGTTGGATGTAAACCTGCAAGAGGCAGTTGTAAAGTAGTTTGGTGCTAAGGGCAATGCATCTGGGAACTGGCCATTTCTCCTGTTTGTGTATTTTGTTCTGAAGGCGGCCTCGCTCTTGAGCGCCGGCTATTTCTTGTGTCAGATGCTTGTAATCCCACTGCTGGTGATCATCGGTTGATTTCAATACTAGGATAATATTTCTTCAAATATCTCCCATTTATTGCAGCAGAAAACTCCTCTCCTAGCAAAGTTTTCAATATGTATGCATTACCAGGGACGCATCTGACCACGCGAAAGGGTCCTTCCCAGTTAGGAGACCATTTGCCGAATTCGCTATATTTAGTCCCAATCGGCAATAGCGCTTTCCAAACCAGATCACCTTCTGTAAATTGCCTGACTTTTACTTTCTTGTTATAGTACTTGGCAACCCGCAGTTTGTTCTTCTCAATGTTTTCCAGGGCCCTAAGACGGATCATGTGTAAATCCTCTAGCTCGTCCATCATTATGCCACTGTAATCCTTGGAGCTCAAATCTTTCTGTAACACAACCCTCCTTGAATTTGATTGCATCTCCCAAGGTAGAACCGCATGGTGTCCATAAACCAATTCATAAGGAGAGGTCTTTGTAGCTCCATGAGGGGCCATTCGGTAAGCCCACAGTGCCTCACTGAGTACCGAATGCCACCTTCTTGGCTTCGGTCGATCTTCTTTTGTATCGCCTTGATCATGATCTTATTAGAAGCCTCTCGCTTGACCATTAGCTTGGGCATAATAGGGAGAAGAGTTAAACAATTTGATTCCCATGCTTTCGGCAAATTCTCTGAACTCCAGGGACACGAATTGAGCCCCTTGATCAGTTGTGATGGTCTGAGGGATTCCAAATCGATAGATGATGTGCTCCTTGACAAATTCAACCATGTTTTCCGACGTCACCTTCTTCAGTGGGATCGCCTCAACCCATTTAGTAAAATAGTCCGTAGCCAAAAGCACAAACTTATGCCCCTTGCTAGATGGTGGATTAATCTGGCCAATCAAGTCTATACCCCAGCCCCTGAATGGCCATGGCTTGATGATGGGATTCAATGCTGATGCAGGGACCCTTTGAATATTTCCAAACCTTTGGCAATCCTGACATCCTTTGTAATACTCAAAGCAATCCTCTAATATCGTCGGCCAAAAGCACCCAGCTTGCCTGACAACCCATTTCATGCGGTAGGCCGATTGGTGTGCTCCGCATATCCCATCATGCACTTCACTCATCATCTTCTTCACTTCTTCTGGACCCAGGCATCGTAACAACACCCCATCTAATGATTTGTAAAATAAATTGTCATCCAGAAGAACGAATTTTATGGCCTTGTACCTGAGCTTCCTAGAGATCTTTCGAGATGGATCCTTCAAATAGTCGACGATCTCTTTTCTCCAATCATCCTCCGTAAGATCCGTCCCTAGTGCACACACATCTGCAGCAAACGCTTCTTGGTTCTCTTTGTAACCCGAGGCGCTCTGAGCCAACCTATTTGCTTCTTCGTTATGTTCCCTAGGAATATGCTGTAGAGTTACCAACGGAAAGCTCTTCAAGATTTCCCCCGCATTCTTCGTAGTAACTCCTCGCCGCTTCACTTTTGCATTCGTATTGGCCGTTCAATTGCTTGATCACCAGCTCTGAATCTCCATAAACCTCAACTGAAACAGCCCCGGCTTCTCTCAAGTATTGAAGCCCTCGAAGTAATGCTTCGTATTCAGCCTGATTATTTGTGACAGTGGGCTGTATAGGGATGGCAAATTCAAACATCTCACCTCTAGGCGAAATTAGTAGAATCCCTACTCTCCCACCTTTACCACATGATGATCCATCAAAAAATAAGGCCCACGGAGTAATTTCAAGCAAATCAATTGACGGATCACGATGTTCAGTTATAAAATCGGCAATGATCTGACCTTTAATAGCTTTTGCCGCTTCGAACTTTAACTCAAATTGTGATAAAGCCAAGATCCATTTGCCAATCCTGCCATTCAAAATTGGCATAGATAGCATATGCTTTATTACATCAAACTTGGAGTATACAGTGCATTCGGCATTCAACAAGTAGTGCCGAAACTTTGTACACGAGTAGTAAACGCACGAGCACGCCTTCTCCGTAGCCGAATACTCGGTCTCGGGATCAAGTAGTTTTCGGCTAAGATATGCTACTACCCGCTCCTTTCCTTCGAACTCTTGAATAAGGGCCGATCCAATGGTTTGGGTATCGGCCGCCACGTACAACTTAAAAGGCTTATCCAAGTCGAGGAGGGACCAAAGACCGGTGGCTCCTTCATGTATTGCTTGATTTCATCGAAAGCCTTTTGTTGTTCGTCGCCCCAGGTGAACTTCTGATCTTTCTTTAGCTTCAACAGTGGAGAGAATGGCAAAACTTTCTGTGACAAATTTGAAATGAACCTCCTCACGAAATTAATTTTGCCGAGCAGTGATTGTAACTCCTTGAGATTATTTAGAGGAACAACTTCATCGATGGCCTTCATGCTCTTCTTGCCAACTTCAATTCCCCCTTCGTGGACCAAAAATCCCAAGAACTCTCCAGCTGATACCCCAAAAGCGCACTTGTTTGGATTCATCTTTAAACCATGCTTTCGGGTGCACTCCAAGGTCCTCTTCACATCTTCCAAATGTGTGTCATGACTTAGGGACTTGATTACCACATCATCAATGTAAATTTCCACAATTTTGCCGATCAACTCGTGAAAAATGTAATTCATGGCTCGCTGATAAGTTGCACCGGCATTTTTTAACCCAAATGTCATGACTATCCATTCAAACAGGCCTATATGACCAGGACATCTGAAGGCCGTTTTCGATATATCCTCTATTGCCATGAATATTTGGTTGTATCCCGCATTGCCGTCCATGAAACTGATCACTTTGTGTCCAGCTGCGGCGTCAATCAACAAATCGGCAATAGGCATGGGGTAACCGTCCATCGGAGTAGCTCTGTTCAGGTCCCTGAAATCTATGCAGACCCTCATCTTTCCATTCTTCTTGTAAACAGGGACAATGTTAGAAATCCACTCCGCATATCTGCATGGCCGAACGAAGTTTGCATCAAGTAATCTTTCAACTTCTTTCTTCACATCAGCCAATACCTCATCCTTGTAGATTTTCCGGGGTGGTTGCTTGTATGGTTTGAAACCAGATTTGACCGGCAACCGATGCTCAACGATGGAACGATCCGGTCCGGTGCATCTTCGAATAATCCCTGTGCGAAGCAATCTTTATATTCCTTGAGCAGCTTGATTAATTCCTCCCTGAAGTCCGGTTGCAAGTTTGCGCCGATGAATGTCGGACTTGGCTTATCACCGCTTCCAATGTCAACTTCTTCCAATTTATCAGCCGACATAAATCCTCGCCCCAACTTGCCGTCGGTGCCATCGACGGGGTTCTCCATTAAAAATTACTATAAGAGCCGACTGCTTGAATCGGCCGTTGATCGCCGCCGACAGTTCAACAGACCTTCTCCCCGCCTTTCCCTGAGAAACAGTCAATGCCTTGATACTCCCAGAAAGTTGGTTCCATGTTTGCAACACTCACGGAGTCATCCGCTTGGACGACCTCAATATCATCATCCACCCACCGGATAAGCCGCTGATGCATGGTGGATGGGACGCAAAGAATTGGCATGAATCCGGTCCCGTCCAAGCAAGAGGGTCGTAGGCTCCTTTACCTTCGATAACAAAGAAGGTCGTGAGCAGTGTCTTGGACCCAATCATCGGATCCACGTGAGCGCATCCCTTGGTGTCCGAAGGATTCCCGGCCGAAATCGTTCGCATTATGCTTGTAGGCATCGATCGCTAGGGCCCATGCCAAGTTTCCTGAAGGTGGTGTACGGCATTACGTTGACCGCCGCTCCACCGTCGACAAACATCTTGGCCAATGGCTTGCCATTGACATATCCCCTCAAGTACAGCGGCCTCATGTGTCGATTTTTGGCCGGTTTGTCGAAGACGGCTTGCTTGGCTAGCACTAGCTGCGCCATCATCCCCTCGATTTGTTCATCATCTAGGGACGCCTCCTCCTGCACAACCTGGTTAGCAGGGGCCATGAATTCGTTCGGCAGAAAATATACCATGCATGTTGGAGCCGAACGCTTTGACCCTTCAGGCTGATCCTTTGGACGCCACACCTGCTTCGTTTGGATCCCGACCGCCTCGCTCACGGTTGCTCAAGCGTTGAACCCGTCTCTTCCGACTTTTCCTTAGGCGGGGCGGGCACCATTGCCCCTTTTGCCGATGTACTCGTCCTCGTCCTCGTCCTCCTCTTGATCGGCCCACCTTGAATCAGCTTGCCTTTTCCGGGATGATCAATGATTTCAATTTTTTGGCGCCGATCCCCGTTAGGATGGATCCTTCCAATTCTCTCATGGACGGATCGGCGATTGGCTCTCTCGCATGTACTCAACATACCCGTCACCGCACCGAGGGCGGTTCCTCGCCGTGGGCGGCTTCAAACCCTCGTTCCAACAAGTGCTCGAAGAACGCACATCCCCGGCGCGCGCGCTCCGCTCGCGCGTGTATTGCTCCGTGTCCCTTCGTGTGCCTCTTCTTCAGCTCTGCGCCTCTCCTCCTCGTATCTTCGCTTCTGGTAACGCTCTTTTTCCAACTGGCGCTGCCACTTGTTGAGGAGGATACGCGTGGTTACCCTAGGCTTGGCTTTGGATGGCTCCCCGATTTCGATGTGACTCTTGAGAATGCGGGGGGCTTCACCATGCACCTGCTCCAAAGTTACTTGACGCTCCGGGTCCACGGTTCCGTCCCCGCCTAGCCCCGGGCTGAGGTCAAGACTTTGACCTTGCCCTTCTCCTCAGCAGTCACCATGCTGACGGAAAAGCCCACCATGTTCTGAGGGAAGGGATGACCATCCAGCTTCATCTTGTTGTCAAATTTGAGGTGCCTTTCCTGGATGGCTTTCTGGATCCTCATCCTAAAGACCCGGCAGTCGTTGATGGAGTGCGAGTTCCTGTCGTGAAAGCCGCAGTAACGCTTCTCCTTCACCCCATCGGGCCGAAGCATGGAATGTCCTTCAGGCAATCTGATTCGGCCTTCCTTCACTACGAGCTCAAACAGCTTGTCAGCCTTCGTGATGTCGAAGTCGTAGGTACCTTTGGTCTGTTTGACCCAGCGCTGATTCATCGTTAATGGCTCTTTTCCCCACATAATTTCGGCTGCGGCCACGTCCAGTTCATCATCAGAATCTTCTATCGAAGTCGGCCTTGTCCAAGAACCGGTTGTAGATGTCCGCCACATCATGCCGTTTGCCAAACCCGGCATCCTTCTTGAAGCCATACACTTGGTTGCTCATTAATGACAAGCTTTTGAGACACTCGGCCCAGGTTTTCAAACTCCATACCAAACAGTTTCTCACGCACGGCCGGCAAAGCATCCCGACGATGGCCATGTCGGCCACCGGTCATCCGGCAAGTTGAGCGAGAAGCACATGCCCTTAACTTCCCCGAACCTCCCGAGAAATTCCAAGTGCGTCTCGCCGTGCCTCTCGCTTCGGGGTGGCAAGGTTGATCGGCTTCTTCTCTGAGCTGCCGCTGAAATAATGGGTGTGGAATTTCCGTTCCAGGTCCTTCCATCTGCTAACTGACTCAGGGGGCAAAGACGAGAACCACTGAAACGCCGGCCCGTTAGTGACGCGGGGAAGTATCTGACCCTGAACGCTTCTTCACCGAGCATTCTCCGAGCCGCATCGATAGGCGAGCGATGTGCTCCACCGTGCTTGTGTCGTCCCTGCCCGGAAAATTTCGTGAATTCCGTCGGAGGCTTCACCCTTGGCGGAAGGAGCACGTTGAAGTACCACTCGGGGAACGACGGCTTGTAGGCGGTGTCCCCGCATTTTCGGTTTGAGGCCGAACCGATTTTGCATCAACTCGGCCATCTTCCGCGTCGGGCGTCGTCCTCCCGTGTGCCTGCGGTTGGTGCGTAACCCGGATGCGGGAAAGTGTCGATGGCTCCGTAGTTTCCCACCTTGTGGTAGCCTCCGCCGTATAGGTTCCTCCGTAGCCGCTTGTTTGCGGGAGCAATCCCCGTGGCCGGAGGCGAGCGGGGCCCCAGGCGAGCCGAACGCTATTTCCCCGTACGTGGGCTGGTACGGGTTCGGGCCGTTGCACAGGGTTGACCCGTGTCGCCTTGCGGTGGTGGCCGGATTGGTTGTCCTCCCCGAGGCCTGTAGTGGGGGCTGAACTGGCTGACCCCCAGCGCCTTGCGGAGGAGGCTGGAAAGCTTGACTCCCAGCGCTCTGAGGAGGAGGCTGGACCGGCTGGCTCCGTAATGGTGGTTGAGAGCTTGACTCTCCCAATTCCACGGTGCCCGCTTGGATGGGTGCCTTGCTGAATGCCTCGCTCCATGCCCGGACCAAAGACGGCCACCATCATTTGCTGGAACGCACCAAGGAAAGCTTTGTGGTGCTTGCTCAAAACGTGATCCGCAGAATCCCGGAACGCTTGCAGGCATTCCTCTCTCTCCTGCTGGGTCGTGGCGTCGCTCTCCCCTGGCAACAATACCCTGGGCATGTCATTCTTCAGGTACGGGACGCCACTTCTGTTCTTCTTGAAGGACAGCAGACACTTCGTCGGAATTGGTCCACGCGCGTCCCGGAGTTGCCGCCGTTGTTCAAGAGAGAGGTCTTCAATGTTGACATCCATGATATCCGCGATTTCAGGCATCTTGATCTTTTTCGGCTGTGTCCCACTGGGCGTGCCAAAAAGTGTGTTGACGCAAAATGTGCACCTAGCGTCAAGCACACAGCAAGCCGAACAAGCTGGCTTCACACGTGCAAAGAATCACAAGACGTGCCAGTCAATTTTCCCTGAAAATTAACAAAAGACAAAGTAGTTAGATACCAAAGCTTGGAACTTGCCGGGTGGTACCGGACGGTTCCATATTTACGGCTAGGAAGCCGGATGGGATGACACATAGCTATAGAGAGCTATCGCAATAAACCGAAACCATTCGGGAGCTTTCAACAGGAAAAGTAACATAGCCGAATGGATGACGCAAACATGACGGTTATCGGTCTTTGTTTAGAGCAAAGATGTATGCGCGCAAGATCACGACCGATCCCCATGGTGATTAACATTAAATAAGTAAATAAAGTAAAACGCGAGCATAAACATGTAATAAACAAGCACGCATAGATCCAAAGCACTAGTCTACCGCATGTCTAGGTACTTTAAAAACCCGTCGGGTACGATGCCAAACAAATCTATCCACCGCATGATACAACTTGCATGAAAATCGTACCACTTTCCACAAATAGATCTATCCACCGCATGATACAATCTAAATATGGAAAGCTAAAAGCATACATTATTTAGAGCATGAATTACGCACGTGTTCTACTCGTGAGAAACATAACCGAATACGGCTGAACAGCCGATTCAGGGTCCATGAAGAAGGAACGAACATTACCAAGTGAAATAAATCTATCAGATTGATTTGAAATCTAATCCACCGGATGACTAGCTCCAAAGCAACCCAAAAACCTGCATCTACCGCGTGATACTCAGTTCTTTCAAGATTTATACAAACGTTGGCAAGTTTGAACCCGCAACACGTAGCAACCTAGATCGATTCGGTTTCGGCTATCTGAAGAGCACGTGATCCACGTGTTGAAATAACCCAAAGCACGAACTTGACTCGCACAAGGATCACCAAAAGGTAGAAAGCCGATCCAACCCATCTAGATTGGGCAAAGAGGTGTTACATGAATTTAAACGTAAAGCAAAAACTCAAAGCAACACGGGATAACTTAATGAATCTATTGGATCTTGCCAAAATCCAATAGAGCCGATAACTAGCTTCAAGCTAGATCTTAGCCTACCGCATGGCTCATGACCTAACAAGAAACCCTCTTGAACCAAGCTTGAATCTACCGCATGACACAAAGCATGGTAACAAGACTACTTGCATCAGATCTAAATCCACCGCATGATACTAGATATGATACAAGGTTGCCGGTACTCACGGAGGTCGACGGATCGATGAACCCTCTCGAAGAACTCGACGACACGACAAATGGACTCTAGGGTTTGGCGTAAGGCCGGTTTGTATTGAGAATGATCATCTTTTTTACATACATTCAGGGCTCATATTTATACCCTGCCAAGCACAACCTCGAATGGATTTATTGCCTAACTTATCTCTAAGCTTGATCGCTTATCCATCCATTCGTCCTTCCTGCTTGAGCCACGTCACCGTCCAAACCCGCAAAATCAGCTCAACTGTTCCCTTGCCGAACGGAAGCATATAGCCGACCGCAGATCTTTCTCCCGAATACATCTGAGAAAAACCTTCCTTCCACCGGACGGACTCCTCATCGAGCCGGTCCCAAAAGTCAGACTCCTTACCAAATTTTGGTGTTAACAGTACCCATCGGGTAAGCGGGTGCGGGTGTGGGTACATACTACCCATACCCGCATACCCGCGGGTAAAATAAACTCGCCTACAATATGTGATAAACGTGTAAAATAGTACATTGTTAGTGAAGGATAACTTAATATTGATAACTAAAAAATCTTATGCTTTGTTAGACTATTAATTAGTTAACAATTATCATTTATCTTTTTTATCAATTAAATTCGTTGATGTATGCACCTTATCACGTGTTATGTTCTCAAATATATTAGTTTACAACGGTATGCTATCGGGTATGGGTTACCCGACGGGTAAAAAAACCTGCGCCGGTACGGGTATGGGTAAGAACTCAAACCCGCATGCAGTTATGGATTTTTTAGCGGGTAGGAGTTAGAGTTGGCGGGTGCGGGTATGGAACGACACTACCCGACGACCCGTTGCCACCTCTAGTGGGAGGCGGACTGTCTTGGAGTCCCATCACCTGATACTAAATAGTGGCCAAGGACACGCGAATCCTTTGCCTGCAAGACATCGGACAACGTGACCCGACCCATCAAGCATAAGAGGGAAGGTCGAGGCTTGCACAGGAAGCCCCGACCTACTGTGACCAGCAGGCTCCTGGGTTGGAAAGAAGCCGCCTAGAGACGGAGGCTGAAGATACGCCGCCTTACGAAGGCTACCGATGCTGGGGCAGTGTACGACGCCAACGGGAGACGAAGGCCCATGGCGTGGCACTGTTCTGGCACTGTTGCAGCACTATAGCAGAACAGGATTTTACCATCTTAACCTTTGTAAGATGGCCCTCCTTGAACTACAAAATGGGAGGTTGGCATTGAGAACAAAGGGACGAATAGGATATACGAACTCGACAAGATGAAAAACAACACACCACACTCACCGAGCATCAGCTGCTCTCACTCACATCCAGAGACTTGGGACTTCTTCCCTCTCTCGACTTAAGCTTGTATCCCCTACTACAAGCCCCCCTATGGGCATAGAGAACATTTACCCAAACTGGACGTAGGGCATCCCCTCGGTGCCTTAACCAATATAATCCTAGTGTCTCTAAGCCCAACCATCTGGATCAGACGCACGATTCATACAAAAAATTACTTGCTGGTGGTATCAAACCCCGACAGGCGCCAACTAGTAACGTGGTCGGGCGACGCTGACGTGGTCCTTGGACGGGCAGTGGCTGTCGATACGTTCTACACGGCTGCCGGCGAGGTCCTTGGACGGGCCACAACCCACGACGCCTGATGAGGAGTGTCGTGGGGCATGCACGACGGCAGCTTGACGACTAGTGAGAGTCTCCCCGAGGCACTACTCTCTCTCTCTCTCTCTCTCTCTCTCTCTCTCTCTCTCTCTCTCTCTCTCTCTCTCTCTCTCTCTCTCTCTCTCTCTCGGGCTCCACCGGTGCCTGTCTTGCCCACGAGCTCGCCATGCTGCCCACACCATAAGTAGCGGTGGCAGACGAGGAGGCAGTGAGGTCATCAGTGGGCTCAGAGGCGAAAGGGAAGGGGGCGAGAGGCTTCGGAGAGGACGTGGAGCTGCAGCGCTCTTGGTGGTGGTGGGACTGTGACGGTGATGGGGAGCGTCGAGGCTTTGGCGGCACACACCTATCGACCCTGCACCTTGGCCTTGTCGCACCTACACGGGAGGTGGCGTAGTTCAGCTGCGGCTGCGCCGCGACTCCGGCGGTCTGAGACGCCCTGGTCTCAATCTACATCTATGACGAGCGTCTTGCCACTGGTTCCCGGGGGCATGTGCTCTGGTGGGCGAAGAAGGATGAGGACGACTGGACGAGGGGGCTCCATGTAACTGAAGCCACCGTGCGCATGGTGGATGCGTTCTACTGTATCGAGGAGCCACCAATAATGCGACCACACCGATGGCGACGCTGGCACCGACGCCGACAACCTTGCCCATCTCTGGTAAGCAATTCTTCATTGATGCTTCCTCTTATCTTTGATGTGTAGTAATCCTTTTGTTCCCTTTACTACAATACTGTTTTCTCATGTGAGTCCCATCTGCTCGACGATAAAATGAGTTGTTTCAATATCGGGTGGTACTAAAAAGGAATCGATAACCACAAAGGCAATGTGTTGGTTGGGGTTCTTTTTTCTAGCTCATAGTAGTAGTTGATGTCTTCTTCAGAATTGCTGATAAGTTGCATCAACCAATGTATCTGTGTTGATCACCCATATAGAACATGCTGTAAGAATGTACAGATTGATACAGATTCTTGGTGTCAAGTTCTTCAGGGTTGGTTCTGAAATTTAGTCAGAAACCTAAAATGGGATGCTCTATTTTTTAGCCCATGGGATGTGTATATGTATGTCCCCATGGCCGAAAAACCGCATATTATGCTTACTCTGAATCATGCAGAGGAATTGAAGTTGCGGGTGCACATCTAGTCCTCCTTTTGTTTCGTGAACTTGTTGTGCCCATGAGAACAAACCTATGATCATGTTGTTTTGTTCTTTTCAATGTTGGATAAGATGCTTGAGGCTTAACAAATCCCTCCAAGGTATATTATCAGATTGTCTCTCGGCCTATTCTCCCATTTAGCATGCAGATTTTGAAGTAGATATGAATGGAACAGAAAGAGATTCTTTTTGTAGGTATTATCTAATCTCTATTACTGTCTTATTGCTGCATGGTTCTTTATTTAGTCATTAATCTCTTTTTTGTTTCAGGGTAATTGTGCTGCAAGTGGTTCTGCTCAAAACAAGGCTAGGGTTCAGACCTCTTCTTCATCTTAGTAAGCACTGTTATCAATTTTAACTCTATGCTAAACAAACACAAAAAGCTAAACAGCTGGGAGAGGTAAATATGTATTTAACTCTCTGATATCCTATCAAGGATTGGCAGGTTGTTGTATTTAACTCTCTGAGCTAGTTGTTGTGCGAAAAGTGCTTGTAGAACAATAATTAGCAGTTACATATGTTCTCTACTTGTTTTGCTTATTGCATTTGTTTGATGAAATGTGTGACCTTGCAGTGTTTTATTTGATCTTATTATCAGATCAAATGCCTCCGCCAGAACATTTGTTATTTTTGTGTTAGAAGAGAGAAAAATTTTACTTCGTAGAAAGTGGTAGTACTTGAAGTTGGTTCATTGCAATAACTGTAATGGTTTTACAATAGCATCTCTATATTGTTAGAGTGGCGCAGCGGAATCTGGCCCGACCCGCTATACCCATGAGCCGGCGCCTCGCCAGGCCTAGGTCCACCGGAGCCGACAACAACAAGGCCCTAGGCCTAATTCAACCCAAAAGACTAGCTTGATGAGTAAGGACCACCCCCACCTATATGTTGCGCTCCAACACCATCAATTTCCGATGTGGGACAAAACCCAACAATCTCCCCCGTCACACATTGGGACCAACTCTTCTTCCATCACAACCATTCGTGTGATCTCCCGAAGACGTTATCTAGGCCCCGAGTCCAACTCTTCAGTCACAACCATTCGTGTGACCATCTGGAGACATTTTCCCAGGTTTTTGCGACCTTCGGCTCTCATACCACTTGTTAGAGTGGCACAACAGATTCCAGCCCGACCCGCTATACCCACGAGCTGGTGCCCCATCAGGCCTAGGTCCACCAGAGTCCACAACAACAAGGTCTTGGGTCTAACTCAACCCAAAAGACTAGCCTATTGGGTGAGGACTACCCCCACCTATATGTTGTGCTCCCCCGCCATCAATTTCTGATGTGGGACTAAACCCAACAATCTCCCCCGTCACACATTGGGCCCAACTCTTCTATCACAATCATCCGTGTGATCTCCCGAAGACGTTATCCGGGCCCCGAATCCAACTCTCCAGTCACAACCATCCGTGTGACCCTCCGGAGATGTTCACGGGCTCCCCCGTCACCATGTGACTCGGAGATATTTTACCAAGTTTTGCTGACCTTCGGCTCTGATACCACTTGTTAGAGTGGCGCAGCGGAATCCGGCCCAGCTCGCTATACCCACAAGCCCCCTACCATGCCTTAGGTTCACCAGAGCCCACAACAAAAAGGCCTTTGGGCCTAACTCAACCCAAAAGACTGGCCTGTTGGGTGAGGACTGCCCCCACCTTCATGTTGTGCTCCCCCACCATCAATTTCCGATGTGGGACTAAACCCAACAATCTCCCCCGTCACACATTAGGCCCAACTCTTCCACCACAACCAGTAGTTTGATCTCCCGAAGACGTTATCCAAGCCCCGAGTTTAACTCTCCAGTCACAACCACCCGTGTGACCATCCAGAGACGTTCACAGGCTCCCCCGTCACCATGTGACCCCGGAGATGTTTTCCTAGGTTTTTCTGACCTTCGGCTCTGATACCACTTGTTAGAGCGGTGCATCGGATCCGGCCCGACCCGACCCGCTATACTCGCGGATTCGGCCCGACTCGCTATACCCATGAGCCGGCGCCTCACCAGGCCTAGGTCCATCGGAGCTCACAACAACAAGGTCCTAGGCCTAACTCCACGCAAAAGACTAGCCTGATGAGTGAGGATTGCCCCACCTATATGTTGCGCTCCCCACCATCAATTTTCAATGTGGGACTAAACCCAACATATATGCTCATTGCTTCATGTGCTCACTGCTCAGACCTGCATAGTGTTTCTTTGGAAAAATGCTGGATCGATAAATTCAGTATGACCCGTAACTAATTAGTAATTAGTCTTCATTCATAGATTACAACCTAGATTGAAATGCAAAGGCTATAGTTTGCAGGTTAGACTGAAAGGTTATATATTTATTTAGAGCTAGCAAAGAATTTCTTGCCTTTTATGCTTTATTAGCAATTTAGCATGGAACAATTGGTTACACATTTCCTTAATCCTTGCCTGAATGACTGAAATTTCAACTCATTTCAGTTACTGTAGACAATGAAAAAAAATTATGGGGGGCATTGTTCATAAGCATGATGTTGAGAGAGACTTGTAGTTCCCAATGTTTTGCAATGATACACTTCTCTCTTTGGATGATGATAAAATTCTGCATGTAGGTACCCTACGAGCCCAATTCTATTGGACTAGCATCACCAGCTAAGTTGAGAAGGCATTGGCACTTTCTAGAATCACCAACATAGACTGTTGTCAATGATAATATGCAGATCTGTTAGGCTTCGTTTGGATGTCGATATTGGAGACCTTGGCATTGAATTGGGTTCAATACCAAATCAAAGTTAGTATTGATATTATGTTCCAATATCAAAGTTATTGTTTGGTTGTATTGTAATTGCTAGATGGAATCAAATAAGTTGTTGAATGTCGGATTCATGTTTGTATGTTCATACTGTGGCATTGGAGAAGGCCGCCCACACCTCCCACACATCTCGACGAAGTAGGCTGCCAGTCGGTAGGAAGAAGAGAGAATGGGTCCTCTGCCATGAGGATTGAGGAAGAAGGGGACGTCGGCTGCTCCGCCCAGATCCCCCCCCCCCCCCCCCGTGCATCTGCTTCGCCCAGTAGCACGCTGGCAGCCTAGTTGTGCATCGAATCTACTCCACTGTGCGCATCTATTCTATTCACAACTCTGCCCAGATCCCCGTGCACATCTCCTCCACTCAGTTGTGCACCAAATCTTGAACGGAGACCTTGCCTCATCGGAGGAGAAGATGATGATCTTGCTGACGAGGCGACGCAACTCACCGGTGCGAAGGGCCTTGCATCTTCGGAGAAGAAGATGGGATCTCACTGGAGAAGAAGATGTCGCAGCGCATCTCAGGCAAAGAAAGGAAGGGAGGCGCGTCACAGTTCTTCAGTGATTTGCCCAGTGATGGAGGGATCGCAAGGCAGCGGCCGCGACGGTGGGGTGCTAGGGCGGAAGCAAGGGGCGCGAGCGGCGCATTGGTCTCGTTTTTTCGCGAGGGGCGGACATCGAAGGGTCGGAGCGATTCCGCTCAATTCAGAGCTGGAGGGCTCAATATTGTTGGGGGGCTTGTATCTACGGGTCCAAAAGTTATGTGGCATTGGAACTCAATTCCGTGAGTGAATGCCATGGACAAACAAACAACTGAATTAGATGGTCACAATGCCAATGCATGATTTTGAGGCTAAATGCCAACTTCCAAATGGGACCTTAAAGTTCTTTCAAAATCAACTTTTCAAATGTTGGATCGAGGGAAGCCTGGATTGTGCGCGTATATGTATTCATACAATTCATTTAGTAGGTAGATGACCCTATAGAAATATTAACAGACAACTCTCCTATTGGTTCCAATTCGAGGCATTTCAAAATGCTCTTTGCTTGGCAATCTGCAGATGTAGTGTTCTAATATAAAATGATATACCAGTTATTTGCATGCAGTTAAATATATATCATTGTGATTGAGTATAAATAATTAGATGTTGTCTTTTGTCTGTTTAATTTTCTTTTATCCAAAACCTGCAAAGTGAGAGAAAAATCTTGACTTGCTAGAATTTGGTAGTATTTTAATAGAGATCCAATGCCAAAGGAAGGACCTTTTTCAGCAGGTGGATCACCATTTGCAGCTCTCTGGTTTCTTATGGGGAAGGTAAGTTTTTTCCATGACCATTCTTTACTCTTTTTAACAAGTTGTGTCAATGCATGCTTAGATGGGATATTGGAGTTTTAGCTTGTCACTAGAAAATCAAGAATCTTCACCAAAATAAAAACCACCAGTGTGAATCTGTTATTTTTGCATTGCTCTTTACCATTCTGCTAGCTATTTTATTTTGTTTTTGTTACATGAATTTAGGCTCCATAGAATTCAGATGTGGAGTGCGGTTGTCTGGGCAAATCCTGTTCAGGTTAGTTAGATGGATTGAAATTGCAAGAATATTTGATGCATATATAAGAAAACCAGATGATTTGGTGACTTTCCATTATGCAGGTCCGTCCAGAAAGCATGACTGAAGAAGCAAAAATTGTTCAAAGATCCTTTCCCGAATCTTTATGATGAGTTGTCCCGAGTTCGACCGTGGCTTGACGGAGGGGATAATCAGATCAATGAAGATGTTCAATGCTTTCATCGTTGCCGTCCTACTTTTAAGATCGATGTATTTACAATTTCTTTTGTTATGCATGCACGAGTGCACCATCAAGAAGCTCTTCGATCACTCAGCACAACAGCATTTTGTTCAGAGAAGTGTTAAAATTTGCTAGCCATGCTATTTATGTTTTTCTTTTTGCAATAACCAAACAATAACAAATTCTATTCCTTCTTTGTCAGAGATGGACTTTTCAAATCTATATTGTTTTTCAAGGTGTCATAATAACAAATTTCCCTATTATTTGATTTGTTTAAATTATTTTAGAATTTGGTGGCCTAAATGTTGAGCAATTTATGCATTCTACATCTTATTCTTTTCTTCAAGGATTGGTGAAAATTGACTCTGAATGATGGAAATAATCATTTGGTTGTTTGATTTGTTATTTTAAATTAAGTCGTGGCGTTAGCACAGGCATTATACTAATAAGTGTAGAAGAACCGTATACAGTAGTGACACTTCAGCGGAGCTGACGATGTGAAGACTTTCCCACTTACGAGTGGGGTCCATGTGTTAGCCAGTCCACGTCATCATCTCGGTCCACCTCAGCACACTAAGACTGAGTCCAACACCAGGAGGCAAAAACATGTTTGCCTCCCGCCCGCTACTGTGCCTCCCGGGAAGGCCCTCCAAGAGATGAGGCACCGCGCGAGGCAAACTGCCTACCGAGGAGAGAGGGGTTGCATCCCCTCTCTCCTCGAAGGCATCCGGCGCAAAGAGGGAGGGCCGGACACGTGGGGAAGGAGGAGGTAGCGGCCAGGGAAAAGAAGACTGCACGCGCTGATGGGGGGAAGAGCAGAGGAGAGGAGTGGGGACCTCCGGCGACCGGCGCGGGGAGGGAGGCGGAGCTCCGGCGGCCGTGGGAGAGCGTCGAGGCTGAGTGCCGGAGGAAGTGGGCCTGTCCCGCCGCGCCGCCACATCCTTGAACCGAGGTTCTGCCCACCACCGTCCATCTACCTCGGCCTTCCCGCCCATCGAATCGATCTCAGCAGACGGGCGGGTGAGGAGGCCGTCTAGCACGGGCGACCACCTTGCCGCTGCCGGCAAGCACGCAGACAGGAGGAAGATGCCACCGACTAACAGTGAGAGGAGGAAGATGCCACTAGAGAAGGTCGTCGTCCACCTCGCGTTGCAGCCGGCCACACGGTCTTCCTCAATGTCTCTGCCGCCCACCACCTCCTCTGCGGTCGATGCCAGATCCGGCCACCACGGGCCCCAGCTTCGCCTCGCTAGGGAGGGAAACGCGTGTCGTGACGAAGATGAGGGAGGGGGAGGAGCGTGGTGGAGCCCGAGGTCGAGCTCGTCTGTCGCCGTCTTTAGGGCCGCTGGTGAGAGGCCGGATCTCAGCGTCGCACGGAGGAGCAGGGGGGCTCTGACGGAGGACGGGAGTTGCGCACACGCTATGTATTCACTGTGCGCGATGCAAATGAAGGAAATGCATCCACATTTTGCCTATCCTTGTTGGAGTCATACATTCGGGTGCTAGCAACACTACTGATTATTAATCACTGATGTCCAAAAAAATGCAAGGGATACTAATTTAGAACTTGCACCTTTAGTAGGGATGGCAATGGGTACATACCCATAGGGTAAGATTTCCCCATACTCATACCCACGATGAGAAAAATGCCCGACCACCCATACTCATCACCTACATCGGGTCTCAAAATCCCCCACACCACCACCCATCGGGTAGCGGGTTTCTAGCGGGTGACCCATATCCACTTTAATATAGCGATAGTTAATGTAATAAAACATATGATTAATTGTGAAAGTAACATTGAATCATCATTTTATCAATATTTTTACTCATGAAATAACAATACAAGACAATAATATTAATTTTCATTATATCATATGTAAATGAGTCTCTCAAATATTCAACTATATGATATATGTACTAGAAACAATCCAAAATATTATACGTAAATGAATCCTGACGGGCGGCGGGTATGGGGAAGCAAGAATATCCAAAATATTATATGTAAATGAATCCCAACGGGCGGCGGGTATGGGGAAGCAAGAATGTACCCACAACCACCACACCTGATGGGTGAAAGAATCCCCCACTAAGATACCGATCGGGGGGTAAATCTCTATCTCCGGAACGAAGCCGACATGGGCCGTTGGGCCTAGGCACCGAGTTGGTCGGAGCCCAAGTAAGCTCCGAGCTGGGCCACAACACATTTGATTTCATCATCCTACAACTAAAAAAAACCCAAATGTTATCGTCGCCGGTCCGGACCGCCCACCGCCCCTCCGGACCGCCCACCCCCCCCGGGCTCCTTGACGCCGTACCATCTTCGCGCTCCTCCCCGCACGCGCTCCATGATCCGGTGCGCCCGCATCACCTCGACGGGGTCCGGGTACGGCCACGGCCGGATCCGATCCCGTGCCGCCCCCACTACCACATGGCTCGCGGGTTCCCCTTGTCCGCCGCCGCCGCCGCCGCCGTCTCCCGGCGCGGTGCGGTTGGATGGGTTGGACGGGGGAGGGTTCCCGGCGGCGAAGGAGAGCGTGAAGGTGTTGGTGGTGGTGGTCGTCGTCGTGGTCGTGGTAGTCGTCGTCGTGGTGGCGCGCAGGACGGCCGCGGAGGACGACGACGAGGTGGAGTGGTAGAGCGCGGTGGTGGAGAAGAGCGAGGAAGAAGAGGAGCCGGGAGAAGCGGAAGCCGAGGAAGAGCGAGACGAGGCGGCGAGAGCGCGTGGAGCGAGGAACCGAGAAGGTGGATGAGGCGGGCGCCCGGGACCCCGCGCCGCCGCCGTCGGCACCCGCGGCCCCGTCCCCCTCCGGCGGCGCGCCGCCGCCGACCGCGCGGCCGCCGCCGACGACCGCCGCGGTGGCTCGCGGCGGCCGGCTGCTTCATCATCGCCGCCGGCTACCGCAGCCGCGGATGCGGGCTCCCCCTCGCCCCCGCGGCCCCTCCTCCGAGCTCCGACCGAACCGAATCGATCGATGGAGCTCGTCGGCGGGTGAGGGGTTGGATGAAGGCGGATAGTTTTTGAGAAGGTGAGAGGAGAGGTAGTAGGTGGGGAGGGGGGAGAAGTGTGGTGCACGAAACGGCGGGTGCGGAGGTGAGGTGGGATATCAATTGGTGGGCGAGAGGAAAAGGAAGGGGAGGGAGGAGGTGAGGCGTGAGCGTTGGGTTGGGTTGGTGCCCGACGGGGACGGGGCGAAGGCCGGCGAGCCGTGAAGAAGCCAAAGGGCGGGGGCGGCGCGGCGCGGGCGGGCGCGTGTGCGCCGTGCGGGTGCGCGAGGGAAGGACGGGGGGCGTCGGGTTGGGGGAGTTTGGTGAGGAGGTGGGGGCGGGATGGCGATCCGCGGGGCGCGGACGGGGTCGGCGGCGGGGGCGGCAACAAGGGACGGAGGGAGAATGGAGATGATGGGGTTGGAGCACCGGGCCGTGGCCGGGACCGGGCGGCGGGTCGCCGGGCAGGGGGTCCTTCTTGTTTTCTTCCTTCTCGGGCCGCGTTCGGTGACGTCGGTTTGTTTCGCGCTTTCTTTTGGGGAGTTTTGGTAGTGGTTTCCGTGTGTTTTCTACACGTTTTCAATGGTTGATATAAGAATCATGCCAACAAATATTTTCGGTTTCGAACAACATGTTTTTCAAACGAGAACATTTAATTTAGGAGTCCAAATTTCGGATTCTTTAGTTTTTGTAACAAGAGGATGTTTCAAAACATTGTAGGAGATTGCATGGTGCATTCGATGAGCAAGATAAGAGCTCATCAACAATGGTTTCTAGCAAGATTGTATCTTCCTTGGATTGAAAGCATATGTCACCGTTTGGTTGTTTCATTTGAATTACCACTTGTCATTGTCGGCAAGCCGTGAGGATTTTATATCTATGGTGACTGGTGATTTCGGCACCTCGCTCATTAGGAAGCAAAAGGACAACCGTGTCTTCAACAATGGCGGCCATCCATTCGGAGTTCTCCGGGTTGCGAGAAGATGGGCCGCAACTTTGGCCGGTGGGAGACCGGGAGGTGAGGATGTAGCGCGGTTGTTGGTAGTCTATTGTTCGATGGACAAACGTAAAATGAGATGAAGGTGTCCGTAACTTATTCATTTTCAATGTGTTGAGAGCGTAGGGAAAAAAGGGTATGTAGCGTTAGCACAAATATTATAATATGAGTCCGTAGCGTTAGCACAAATATTATATTATGAATAGTAAACATTCTATGCATGATGTCTTAATTGCATTGTCCGTAGCAACGGGCATTACACTAGTTATTTATATTCAGGAAAACAAACACAACTTGCAACGTTTTGATTTAGATTTGGTTGGGGCGCGCCAGGCCCTGCCAGCAGTGCAACGGCTGGGCGACGCTCGAGGGCCCCAGTAGCAAGCCACTGTGGTGAGCCCTCCCCCACAAAAAATAAATTTAATATCAAAGTGGGCACATGGCCCACATATCAGATATTAAACTGATAAGAACAGATACTACACTTGATCTTAGCCAAAAGGCCGAGAAAGGTATGCTTCGGGAAGGCGCCCGGGGTCTCCTTATATAGCGAGTCGACGCCGCGGCTCCTCTCGCCTGGGCGAGGTGGGATTAAACGGCTGGCTGAAACGCGCTGCCGCTGCCAACGTTCCGTGCGTCTATCTCTCTCTATCGGTCAGGACGAGCGCTCTGGCGTATGTAATGGGCCGCGGCCCAACGTGTGCAAGCTACAACCGCGCCTTTTCTTCTTTCTTAGGCCCACGTAAACATCGCCTCTTCTCTCTCGCTCGAGTGCTCGACGGGGAGACAGTCGCCGTCGTCGTGGAGAATCGGCTGCCTCCGAGGTTGGCGCGCGGGGTAGCAGGGCCGGGTGAGCGATTCCTGGACCTGGAGAGGGCGATGAGCTCGTAGAACGCCATGACCTGAACCTAATGGATCCTGCAAGCTCTGATCACGGTCTAGTTGAGCTCTGATCACGGGCGTGCCGCGCACTCTTGTAGTTCTTGATTTGACTCAAACGCATTGGTGATGTGCAAATGGTAAGTTGGTAACCGCCAGTGCAAACTGGTACACTCGGAATTCATCAACAGCCAACACTGACACAAAGTGGATACACGGATTCTGAATCTTGATCCATCAGAAAACGATCGATCCATGGTTCGTGAGCCGTGCGTGCGTGACCAGTGGCCACCGGGTCACTTGTCCCTGAGCAGCACCTTGACGTACTACTCCTTGTACTCGACGCGGCCCTCGCCGCGGGGGTCGGCCTCGCGGAGCATGGCATCGGCCTCCTCCTCCGTGAGCCGGTCGCCGTGGCTCACCATCACCTGCCGCAGCGGCTCCGCGGGGATGGACCCGCTCCGGGCGTCGTCGAACACGTCGAAGCACTCCTTGAGCCGCCCCGGTGTGGCCATGGCGCCCGCCTTGCGCGCCGCCACGGCCAGGAACGCCGCGAGGTCGATGGTGGTGGCGCCGGCGCCCGCGGGGACTCCCGCGTCCTCCAGGAACCGCGCCGCCTCGGCCTCGTCCACGTTCTGGCCCAGCGAGCGCAGCGCCGTCACGAGCTCGCCCGTGGCGATGCGACCTGCCACCAGCCCATCACAAGGGGAAGATTAGTGTAGTCTATGTGCGCAGCGGGCGGCGGCGGCCGGGAGAGCTAGGCGCGCGGTGTCTTGCCATCCTCGTCGGCGTCGAACAGGGCGAAGATCTCCTTGCACTCCTCGGCCTTCTCCGGCGTCAGCTTCCCCGCCATGCTAACCCGGGCTGGCTGCTTTTCCCCTTGCGCGGTGGATGCTAACTGTTCCCTCGCTCGCGGAAGAAGTGCGAAGCTTTCTATGATTCGATTTCGATCGACAGGTCAGAAAGAGAGAGAGAGCCAAACTCCCTGCAAATTCCGATCTGGCGCGCCAACTTTTTCATGGTCAGAGAATAAGCTGCTTCAAGCTGTCTCTGCGTATAGCATTCATCAACATGCAATATAATTAACACCCAATATTAAGCCATGCACTTATCAATTTCAAGACACACATCTTTCTCGTGATTGCACTGAAATCAGCAAAGATAACAAGTATGACATTCATCAACATCCTAAAAAATCGTACAAAAAGAATTATCGCATTGCCATTGTTCCGTATACAGCTCCAGGAAAAATTTTAGTTACAAGTGTTGTACCTGAGAATCCCTATCGAAATTATGTCTATCAAAGTGTATGGTATGCGTGTCCGCCACTCCCACAATCCCACTGATGGCCAGCCGCCCGCCTCATCCCAAAAAATGAAAGAAGAAATGGGAGAACACTTTGGTGCTTCTTTCTTTCTTTCTTTCTCCTTTACAGTGTACAGTAGTTTATTCGATCACAATGCTACATAACAAATTTGCTGCTCGCGTGGGCAAAAACGAGCATCTTCTACCCTACCTGCAGAACGGAAAGAACAGAGTTCATGTGCTTGAAAGTGAGAGATAAGCATTCAGTAAGCTGTGTCATTGCAGGAAACTTGTTTCACTTAGTATATTGGAGGGAATTATTTTATCTTCCCGAACACGTGCATATACCATGTCAAATTGACAACTGAGCAATACCATAGAATTCTGGCTACAAGAATCTATATATACCTTTATAAACAAACTCATGTAGGCAACAGTGGTTGCCTCTCATCAGTGCCAATCCGATGGCTCGCCTGAAATGACAGTGAACTTAGATGCAAGTCTAACAAACGAAAATGATATATCTATTTTAAAATGGAAAATGAGCTCTTACATCATCAGCAGCACCGGCAGTCATATTTACAAAAGAAGATTCAGATGACCTGTGCAAGAACAAGCACCTTAGGAGGGTAGATTTAGATAATCCTTAAAAAACATGTTATTTCTATAAAATCAACAGGCAGCATCCCAAAGCACGTGCCAAAGCTATAAGACTAGAAGGGAATAAGGGACTCAGTGCGAAACAGCAACTCTTCAAAGAGGATTATATGTCATTGATACAACTGGACGAAAGCAAACAAAAGTGAAACTTCAACCAATAATTGCCTCAACACTGTAACCACTCGAAAGAAGATAGAAACTCACCGATGGTTTTGCGTGTCTTCCAACTCTAATAAGTCAGCTGGTTTGTCATCTTTGACTTTAGCAAGTGGAGAAAAGAACTGGGGGCAAATGACAGTAAGATAAATGAAACAAAATGAAGGTTGCTTTAGTGAAATTAAGTAATAAAAGAAAAGGTAAGTTCACCTGGTGCATAGAAATAAACACCACTGATATGCCCAGGAGAAAATTAATGGTCAAGGTATGCCCCAAAAATGCAGCAGAAGCGAGGCCAGTAAATATTGTGGCAACAGTTGATGAATACTTCTTCAAAATTGTGTCTGGTGCAATTTCAGATAGACAATTAGATATTATATATGGGAACTTAAACAAAAAAAAATGAAAAACAGATATATAGCATAACTACCTGCATACTTAAAGAAGAATGAAGATAGAATGCCTTGTGCGGCATTGTTACATATGAGAAACATTGTGGCCCTTGAATGTCCTCGAAGGATATTAAAACTCTCTGGCCCTGCAAACAGACAGGACAAATCATAAACATAACACGAACAGAGCAAGCCATGCTGCCCCAGGGATTGAAATTGGTCATCCCTAAGAATGGAAGGTCACATTTGGCTTCCCATGGTTTATTAAAAAATAATCAACACTTAAAATTCCATACAAAAATAAGTCACGTGGTCAGTCCTTCACTACATAAGCTAGGGAGTTTAGCAGGTCTCTGCCTTTTTGGTTGCAACAACTTGGAAAGCATGAGGTTACTATCATACAAAATTTTTCATTGTCATTAAAGTCTGGACTGATAAATAAAGCTAGTGCACTGGATATGCAGCATTTTGGCATTGACACAACAAGAAACTGCAAATGAAGGTGCACACCTTGGAATAAGGCAGTCCCAAGAATGCCAAGGAAGTTAAATATTGCTCCATATCCATACAGGAACAAGTTCTACAAATTAAATGGAAAGATTATTAAAGGAAATAATAGGCACAAATATAAGAGAATAACAAGACAAATAAGTCTTGAAATATGAAAATAAAATAAGTCAATGATAGAAGAATAAACAATACAAGCTATTCTATTAATAACTCGGGGCTCGTTTGGTTCGGACCCTTGACCCGGCCACCTGGAACAGACAGCACGTCCAGCCCCAGGCGTCCAGAATCCAACACCTTGAGTTCCTGCAGGACCAGGCAGGGTGGCCAGGGTCGGAACGAAACAGGCCCTCAAGACCAAAGGTAAACAAAATTGTACTGAAGTTACCTGAAGGTAAATGCTAGTGTCATATTGGCTTTTCAAGGCATATTCATTGTAGACAGAGGCCATTGAAGGAACAGTTACCTACAATTCAAATAGTACCTTATAAGTCTACTTTTTGGATGAGAACTTATACAAAAGTGTACATCAGTCAATGCATGAAGCGAAAAATAAAGGAGAATAGATGGCCTTGCAGCAACTTACAAAAACCAATGTATATATGTATGCAATAGCAGTGACAGGAAGACCAAACGAGGTATTGCCCACGGGTACAGTGCGAAGTTGATTGATGCTGATTCCAATAAGCAATAAAGCAAGAGCTTCCCACTGTCAATATAAAAAAGCAGGAGAATGGTCAACATAATTAAGTTACTGTTGCACATGACAAAGGAACTTACAAAAGTGTACCTCATTTGACAGTTCTTTTTATGCTTATATATATACATGGAAAAGGGACATAAGTTGCATAATTTTCTAGTGAATTCATGGCTTTGCCTAAAAGTATCATCACACAGCACCATGGCTAAGGCAAGATTTAGCAAGGTGTGATGCAAACTTGCTTGCAACACACCACAGCTTCCTAAATAAGCTTACACTAAATTCATAATCAGATTCCAATACCTACCTGTTTCCAATCATTAAGTTAAAACAAAATATTCAACTTTACCAAGAGCATTTCAGTTGCAATGTTTATATTACACTAGTGCTTAAAATTTATTTAACAGTGTTTCATCCATTCCTAAGAAGTTCAGAATCCAATTATATGCTGCATAATATCAACATAACTGGGTAAGAGAACAGAATAATCCAGTAATGCTTATGATGCACATCAGAAGAGAACACATACTACAATGTCGATGTTACCCTCACCTGAATTACCGAGAATCTCCTCCTCATTATAAATTTCAGAAGAACAGCTATGACCAGTACCTAGAGAGGTTTACACCACACGCACTTTGAGATGTGTACACAGAAACTATAACTAAAGCAGGACAACTGAGCTGTACAAGAAAGGTGTACCTTTAGATTACTTAGCATTTTCACAGTTGAAGGATTGAAGTACAACTGCACAATTGGCTCAACATATCAGGTTGTTACAATATCACAAGCTAACATCTACCCTCAAAACTACAATACTCTGCCAGTGAACCGAAATGAAATTACCTGCATGATAAATTTTAGGTAATTGTTGATGGCATATAGAAGAGCAGGAACAGCTAGAAGTACATTATTACGGGCTGCCTACAAGACCAAATGGTGAATGGTCAGGTAATCAGAGAGTGACAAAAGAAGCAATAGGAAGCAATAATGCATATCAAAGTACAATATATCTCTATGAACAGGTAAATCAGAAACAAACCAATGAGATGATCACCTGTATGAAGGTTGAACGTGCCAAAAGTGGCTTTTCTCCAACCTTTTGCTTTCTAGACTGTCACATTAAAATAGCACAACAAAATGGTAAGCAAATAGAAATTATAAACATAATACAAGTTCATGAGAAAATTCTGTAGAGGAAATGTGTTTCAGTACAGCTATCAGGCATCATGAAAATAAAAACTTTTGAGGAATACTAACAAATTCTAAGCTAATCTGCACATGCAGAAAATAAAACTTAGTTTCAGATATGGAACGCCAAAGCCAGATTATCTCTCTAAATTTGAAAAGGCATTGTCAGCTAAAAGATGGCTTAGCAACTATCTATTTTTCCATTTCCTTTTACATGCAAATACTTTTCGTCCTATATCCTTACTCTTAGGTCCAAAAAGTGGTTCTAGTGGGCTATTTATTAGGAGTCTGTAGATGCTATCACTTATCAGACTCAACTAAGAAAAGAGCTCATGCAGAACGGATCATCTTCATTACTAAGGTCATTTCAAGTCTGGAGTGGAAGTGCAGAAATGGAAAACATCAGGAACAAGAACAAACCTGAATTATGAGCATCACAACAGCAAAGATAACTTTCATAACCTCTGTCAGAAAGTTAACACTGATGGGACTGAACTGAAACTTCCCATCAACCTTTGACATGAATACTAGGATGGGCTGCATAAACAAAGCCAAACATCAGCACAACTCCCCAGCACTGATCATTGCTATACAGACGCACGCAACACTGCGAGGGACCAAGCAAAGCATATGCGTGCATAGCATCAGAACTAGTGATACCACCGCTTCTTTAGGCTATTTCACCCAGACACTGATGGCGGAAATGTTTGCGGGTGAGGGGGCAAAGGACGCGTTTAGCCACACGAACCTGGAGGCCGACAAGGATGCAGTCACCGACGACGAGGAAGACGTTGAGCGCGCGGAACTTGGACGACATCTTGTTGCGGTGCTTGTCGTAGGCCCTGGACACGCTCCGCGGGCTCGGCGCCACCATCCGGTTGCGGCAGACGCTGCATTCCACCACCCCATTCCGCTGCATCTCCGCTGACCTGGCCAACAGCTACCTGGCCCACGCCGACACGCCGAGATGTTGCTCAAGTCCCCGCGGCCCAGGAGAGATCACGAGAGCATCCACCTACACCGACCACGCCATTCTCAGCAAACAACAGCGATACAAAGAAAAAGTCTGCAAATTCGAGCAGATCCGGAGGGTTCCACTCGGCCTCCGTACCTCGAGGAAGGCGTGGCGATGTTCAGTGCGGACTCGCAGATCTGGCCCGGCCTGGGCACCGCGCTCGCCGCGAATCGGGCTTGGTGAGGCTGGGGTTCTGGCCGGGGTTTCTGGCGAGAGCACGACGGTTTGAGGCGGCGAGGGGAGCGGAGGCGCCCGTGGGAAGCTCGCCCCGGGATCTTCTAGTCCTCCCGGCCGGAGTCGGGCGGGGGCGGAGGAGAAAGGTGTGAGGGGAGAAGAGGAGGGGAGGAGGAAGGGACGCGACAGGAAGGCGGGTGTTTCGGTGTATTTATATTTCTTCGCATCACACGCAATACGTCAGTACTCTACCTATGACTTGTGTGTGTGTTCTTTTTTCCTTTTTTCGGAAGAGATTGAATTCTGCCGGACCTGTTTAATTTTTTAAAAAAGTTTCCACTACCGTTGCATTAATTTCGAACATTTGAGTAACACCCATGGTGTTTAATATCGAGGAGGTCATTAAGTTGACGAGAAAGAAATTTGGAGACTAATGAATCATTATGAGTAACAAATCACATTTGGAGAAAGTTTGATCAAAGTCAACAATTGAAATCCAAATTCTGAAAATTTCGACAAAAATGTGGAAGTACCACTTTGAAACATTTACAACTTGGTGACAACAAGTTTGGAGACAAATTGGTGGTTTAGATAACTCAATTAAATAGGCAAAGTTTCAGCCATGTGAGTGCTATCCATTATCTGAAAAACTCCAAGTATTGAAATCAGTGATGAGATGTCCAACTTGGAATGTATTATGGAGTCTTTCATATATAAACTTTGGATTTTTTTAGGTGCAATCAAACTTGGATGTTTGTGGGACATTTCAGTTGTGGATCAATGAAATACTGAAGTTATTTTGGTTAAGGCACAGTGCTGTCAGGATTTCTCACCTGAAATTAACAAGTCTGAATACAGCAATGAGTAGCTATCTTCGAAATCAATTTAAGAGAAATGTTTCTTAAGAACTATGGTTCCACAGTAGCAAAATGGGTTCTTGGTACCTTGATGAACTTATACTCTCATTGGTTGAGCTTTATACCACAGATAAGTAATTTTTGAGAAGGTTCCAGGACATGAACTCAAGTCTGTTAAACCTGGGCGTCAGACTTAAAATTTTAAAATTTTAAGTCTGGGCTGCCTCACAACAGAATTGTTCATGGAAGTTGGTAAATATTTTGGTGAGTAATTTCCTATGAAAGATAACAAGTTTTGATGATGGTAAATAAGGTTTGAAGGTCATGGGTTAGCATGGTTGAATTGGTTGAAAGATTAAGGAAGGGCTACTAATTTTAATCGAAGCTCCAAGTTGGAATTATGTCACTGTTTTAGAGGTGTTAACTGACGAAACTGAATGGGGTGTTGCCATTCAGTTTGCCCAGGTTGGCTGCAAGCCTATTGTTGCGGGTCTCAATTTGCAAAATCCGTTGCTTAATCGCCAAAAGTTCAAATCTATTGATTGAAGCCCTATGGTTTGGCAACATTTTTGGTTAAAGGATTTCGCGGAGTTTAAATTCAAATTTGGGCACAATATTGGATTGAAATCTAAGGAAAAGTGGAGGAAAAGGGGAAGGGGAGCTCGGGGCGGAGCCGCCACGCAGCAGTTCGTCGCCGATGGCCAGAAACAACTGGACCGTGCCACGCGCTGTGAGGACGCCTGAATGGTAAGGCGCACACACAAGCAAGAGGTCGCGACGGGAGGCGGTAAGTATTCGAATAAATACGGTGTTCGCCATCTGTTTACCCCTTTTGCCACTGAAGCTGCTCCTCAACCTCGTCTCGGTCGCCGGCGTGCGCCGCCGCTGTCCGTCCGCCCCCGACCTAGACGCTTCGACTAGACCTCCACCCAAGATCTCTCCACCCATCCCTCAAGTCTTTGTCCAGCCCCTCAACCCTGAACACCAAGCCACCATCGTCTTCAACCTCAGTTCGTCACCTCTGTTCCCGGTGAGTGTTGCCGCCCGTGGAGCTCGTGTGAGCAGAGGCCAAGGTCATGGTTTAAGTGTCAGGACGAGCTGGGTGTGTGCCATAGATCGTTTTGGAGCTGCAGGTTGGTTTGAAGCACGACTATGGTGGTCGGAACTCCTACGCTGTCGCCATGCGTGCTCTCGCCATGACCGTCGCCATGGAGCTCTTAGCTCTGGGCGTGGAAAGCTTTGGTTCAGGAGAGCTTCGTGTGTTCTTGGACATGGCAAAGCTCCTAGTGTTGTTGGTTGTCGTCAGTTCGCCGCCGTTGAGCCACGCACCGCCGCTAACAGTAGCGTTGCTGTTCCTCGTCACCGTCGCCGTTCTCGGTCGTCTGTAACCTAAACCAGCCAACCAACACCACCTGTAGGTTCGTCTTCTTGAGTTGAGTCGAACCATGAGCTTGTCCCCTCCGGAAAACCCCGCCAGCAGCCAGAACACCACCGAGCTTGGTCCCAAGAGCCTGTTTGTAAAACTTGAGGGTTGAAAGTGCATCTAGGCCCCTAAGTGGATTTTGGTGAATTGAATGACAAGGCGATTAAAGGACTAATGGATTTGTCTAAGATTGTGAGCAGGTTTTACTTATTTATTCATAAGCAATAATTGAAGTATTTATTTGTGGATGAACATTATATGGCTCACATTGACAAAGACAAATATATGGTGCAAGACTTCATGTGTTCATTGAAAGAGAACATAATAATAAGTGTACACACTACGGTTCTAAATTTGAAGCTTGCACATTTGTTGTCAATCAAGATCAAGCATTTGAAGCGGGATTTTCAAATGAAGGTTAATTGTGTATGAAGCAAAGTGGAACTCAAAGTGGATTGGATAAAAGATGAAGAGATCAACCGAGATGTCTAGGGTGAGGGACTAATCAATCTTTGGGGCCGTAGCTAAGCCGCCATTAGTGTTTTGCTAAGGTGAAGTTCTAGCATCCATGAGGTCTTCAAGTATAATATTCAAACCTTAACCGAGGGAAGCATTGCAAGTCATCAACTTGTTGAGATTGACAATATGGAGTGACTTATGGATCCAAGTGTGCATTCCTATGCTATATGGAAAGATTTTAAGTTACTAGCTCAAGTATGGACGTGCTCAAGTCAAAGGCTATGTTGAAAAGCCCTCAAGTGGATATTGATCAAGTATGGCAACATTGAAGTTGTTCAAGCTCAGGAGATCAACGAAGTGTTTTCATTCATTCTTGAGCATAGGTATGTCGTACTATCAAGAGGGATGCAACTTAGTGAGTTGACCAAGTCAAAGTGCTCATTAGTTGACCTAAGTGAGATCTAGCCTTAGAGTGTGCTAACAAACTCTCCTAAACTAACCTGAGTCATTTCATCTTGGTGGTGAAGTGCTAGTTTCTTAGAAAGAAGTTTTGGGGGTATCTCGGGCCCGGCCAAGGTCCCCGGCCGGTCGAGGCACGGTCCGGCCGTGCCGCTAGCCCAACGGCTAGTTTACGGAACAACTTTGGTTTGCCGTGGGTGTGGGGCACCGCCCGACCAGGTGCCGCCGAGGACCAACGTCTAGCTTTCTCCTTTGAGGGGTATAAATACCCCAAGCCTTCTTCAAGTGAGGGTTGTTGTTTCTAGTGACTTTGCTGAGGTCCCAAGCCATTTCTAACTAGCTCCAAGACTTAGTGGCTCTCCCCAACCCTCTCTTTGTGAGATTTGTGGATTCAAGCCATACTCTTTGTGTTGGGTTGAGAAAGTGAGCTTAAGAGTGATCTAGTGAGCTAACAAGAGCATTTCCATAGCTTGAGCACTTTGGTTTCGCGTCTACAAGCTTTGAAGCGTTTGTTACTCTTGCAGGTTTGCCTCCTAGACGGCTAGGCATCACCGGCTAGCTCCCAAGGTTGTTGTGAGCAGCGGGAAGTTTGTAAGGGTTGCGATCTTGCCTCTTCGTGGAAAAGATCCCCTTAGTGGAAAGGAGGAAAGTGGTTGAAAGAGACCCGACTTGTTGTGGGAATTGTCCCTTACAAGCTCCTCCACGGAGACGTAGTCATTCCTTAGTGGGTGGTGAACTTCGGGAAACAAATCCTTGCTTCTTCGTGTGGTTTGACTCTCTAAGTTGTTTTTCTAGCATATTACATTTGCTTCCGCTTCGATCTACTTGGGTGTGCTACTTGTGTGTGCAGGGCTCATTACCTTGCGTGTGATCATCTACAAAGGCCACTCACCAAGTTTGGTTCGTGCTAGAAGTCGAGAGGTGCTTGAAGTTGTTTTTGCAGGTGCTTTGTGCTATCTCGGTCGGCGGTGAAGCGCACCGATCCTAACGGTGTCACTGTGTAGTTCGATACTTGCCAGGTCCGGCCAGGTCACGACCACGGTCTAACTTGGGTGGAGTCTTGTCGACTCAAGTGTTCGGGGAGAAAGAGTTTAATTTGGTCGTCGCACCTATTCCCCTCCCTCTAGGCGACATCGAGGTTCTTTCAAGGGTCTAGTTGCCAGTTTCAGGGACCTGTTTGTAACCCTAGGGGACCTTGGTTGAGAAGAAAAGTTTTTATGGGTGTTTTTCTGAGAAATCTTTAGAATGTTTTAAATTAAATTTAAATTTCAGTTTTCAAATTATTTCCTTCCAACTTATAGCAATGTCCAAATACAGAAAAGCACCAACCTTGTTTATGTTTGTTTTATTTTCATTTATGCATTAAAGCTTTTCAACCTTGGGAATATTGATAAGAAGTTAAGAATTTGTTTGTGAAAGCTTTTTGCATATCTAGCTCTAACTTGCATCCTTTGTTAGATATTGAAGCTCCTGAATGGATTTCTTTGAGATATTTGAAGAGTGCCAGGAGACTGAGGAGATCATTGGAGTGGTTCTCGTGGGTGAAGGATTTTCTGAAGACACTAACTGTCGTATGGACCTCCCTGGGCCCACTAACTCGGTGGGTACCAGGATCGACTACTCGGTGGGCCCCTGGGACTACCCGGCTTGCGCTACACGGCACCTGAAGGCGTGGAGCACAAGGACTACACAGGAGTAGTACTCGGTTAGGGAGCCGTACATGTTCCGCCTTTGTATAGAGGACTCCTAGACGTACTCGACTAGTACTCTTTCCCTACTCCGACTTGTAACCCTGCCTCCCGGACTATATAAGGCGAGGGCAGGGACCGATCTCAGGATCACCTCATCCAATCTCCTCTCATACAACTCACGGCGCACCATTGCACCATCTTGTAATCGTGCCCTATCAATCCCGAGCTACGCGGCATACGGGACGTAGGGTATTACGCACCTCGCGGCACGAAACTGTCTAAATTGTGTGCCACGTGTCTCTTCCTTCGAGTTACCGATCTCGGCGAGTCACAATCATCTACTTCGGGTACTCCCCGTAGTAGGTTGCGGTCTAAAACACCGACGGTGGCGCGCCGGGTAGGGGCTCTCGCTCGAGATCACATGGCGAACTCGACGGCTCCCGTCCACTTCAAGCCAGCGTCGCCTTCAACCGTGGCGACACCTTCGTCTTCGGCGCACGGGTGCCGCACTCGCCGATGGCGCGGGCTCCTTCCCGGCGCCGCGACCATGCAACCCAACCCGAAGACGGGCCTCGTGACACTTCCGAAGTTGTCACGGGGCGAACTCGCCGCAAGTTCGGCGAAATTTCGCTCTTCAACCACCACGGCGACTTCGAGCTCGAGTCGGTCTCCAACTCGAACCCGACGTCGCCATGGGCCATCGCATGCGGGCGGGCCGCTCGGCCATCGCGGGCGGCCCCCTCACCACGCAAGCACTCCGCGCGTGCCCCGCGCGTCCTCGGCCGGGCCCGCGTGGGGGGGCTCCCACTTCGCGCGGGCGGCAAGGAGCCCGTGCCCGAGTACAACTCGGACTCCGACGCCGTTCCCGATCGCGTCTCGGACTCCGGCCCTCTCTCCGAGTTCTACTCGAACCGGACTACGAGTTCGACTTCGGGTCGGACCCTAAGGAGCCCGAGTCCGAAGACGACTCCCGCGAGCTTCCCTTGTCGGGGCCGGCCTCGGGGGCGGTTATAAGATCAACGCCGGCCGGCGGATACGTCCTCTCGGCCGGACCGCAAGCCCGCCGACACGGTAAAGGGAGACTCACGCTATGTCGCCTACATCGACTCGCTACCGTTCCGGGAGGGAACACCACTAACCGGGGGCGACTCAAATACACCAACTAAGGTGGCACCCTGCGAGTCCGGCCACTGGGTACCCCCGATCGCCAAGTCTTCATGGCCGCCGGCGACACCCCGGGACCTTCGAGGGCACGGCCGAGGACAAGTACACGGAGGACATCTCCGCGGACGAGCCGTGCGCCAACGCACTGCGGATGAGACCGTCGCCAACGGGGATGCACGACGTGAACGCAACGGGGAAGCGCGGCGAACGGCGTCGGCGGCTCGGAGACAACCTCCCCATCCGCAACCTTGCGGAAGCTCTCGAGGCGGTCGAGAGCGAGTACACACCACCCACGAGCAATGCCTCATGTCGATCACAACGATCGCACGCCGGGGCTCGGGGGCATACGCGGCTGGAGAGGTCATCGCCAAGCTCGGCCCGAAGAAGCCTACTTCATGCGGGTCGACAACGAGTCAACCAACCTCCTCCCGGCTAAGCCCCGCGACAACGAAGCTACTAGCCGCGGCGCCAACGGCGGTCCCAACCGTACTCGAGCCGACCTTCCGGTCGAGCCAAGCCGCCGCCGCTCCAACGCCGGCGGACCTTCCTTGCAAGACCAAGGCAACCGAGAAGTCGTTCCCCACCGCGCTCCGGCCGGGTGGCGGCGGCAACGACCCGACGGCGGCGGCGGCCGGCGGCGGCGGCTCCAACCATGGGGCCAACGGGGGGAGAGGCCGGAGGCGGCGGCGGTCGCGGCGGCCGAGGCCACGCGAACGGCCACGCCTCCGGCGCCTCGCACGGCGGGTACGATGCTCGCCGGAAGATCGAGGAGGCCGTGGCGGAAGAAGTTGATCACCGCGGGCGAGGGCGACGGCTTCCCCGCCTTCTCACCTCGACTTCGCAACCTTTGCTCCTCCCCGACAAGTTCAAGCCTTTGGGGATCACCAAGTACGACGCGAAGCGAGGATCCTATCCGGTGGCTCCGATGCTACGCCCTCTCCATCGAGAACGGCGGCGGCAACGGGGACACCAAATGCCTCTACTTCCCCTTACGTCCGGACCAAGCACCACTCACATGGCTCGAGTCGCTCGACAAGCACTCGATCGACAAGTGGGACCGAGCGAAGGAGCGGTTCACGAGCAACTTCGCGAGCGCCATGGGCCGATCGGGTACTCGCATGGACCGTCCATGATCAAGCGAGGAACAAGGCGAGACCCTCCGCAAGTACATGCGCCGCTTTTCGACAAGCGCGCTACCGTCGTCGACGTCACCGACAAGGAGGTCATCGACCTCTTCCGGGGACGGCCTCTACCACCGTCGCACCTTCGAGGACTTCGGTCGTCGCCGCCCCGAGTCCATCCCCCACCTCAAGGACATGATCACGTCTGGGCGGATGAAGAGGACAAGGCCAACGCCAAATACGACGCCATCGCGGCAAGTCCAAGCGAGAACCGGGGCGGCGGCGGCGGCGGCAATGCAAACCAAGGCGGCCGCAACAACAACAACAACAACAACTACTCGGGTCCCAACCGCAAGCGCAAGCCGGACAACACCGTCGCGGCTATCCGGCGCCTGCGAAAGGGAACTCGAAGAAGAACTACGGCGGGTTCAAAGACCCGCCGAAGGAGAAGTGCCGTGGCATCCAAACGGCAACCACACTACCGAGCGGTGCTACCGGCTCGGGCATGCACTCAAGGATACGCCGGAGCCACCGCACCCTCACGACCAAAGGGCAAGAAGAAGGACGGCGACAACAACGACTTCCAAGAACCCGAGAAGACCGTCAACGTCCTCTTCGGCGGAGCGCCGGCGGGCGGGAGCGAAGGCTACCCGTCGTGAAGTGATGTCCATTGAGCCGGCGGTCCCGAGCCCCTCTCAGGTGGTCGGAGGTACCCATCACCTTCTCCCGCGCGGACCAATGGACCAGCTTCTCCGAACCAGGACGGTTCCCCCTCGTCCTGAAGCCAACGGTGGCGGGCTCCAAGCTCAACAAGGTGCTCATCGACGGTGGGAGCGAGCTCAATATCCTCTTCACCAAAACCTTGAAGAAAATGAAGCTCGACGTCACCCCCATGCTCACCAAGAGCAGCACGCCCTTCTACGGCATCGTCCCAGGCAACGCGGCTATCCCCTCGGGTTCGGTGGTACTGCGCCGATTACCTTCGGGGCGTTTCGGGACAACTATCGCACCGAGTACATCAAGTTCGAGGTCGCGGACTTCGAGACCTCTTACCACGCCATCCTCGGCAGACCAGCCATCGCCAAGTTCATGGCGGTGCCCCACTACACCTACTTGGTACTCAAGATGCCAAGTCCAGCCGGTGTACTCTCCCTCCAAGGGGACTTGAAGGTCTCCCACGACTGTGATACAGAAGCCGTGGTGATCGCTTCTACAAACCAAGTACCCAACGCGATGATGGAGGTCTACGCCGCGTCGAAGAAGCTTGCTACAAGCGAACTCGACATCCCAGAAAAGTCTGACAGCGCCAACAAGCCTCAACCGCCCGAGGAGGTACTCGTCAAGACGGTCGACCTTGGAACAGGCGACCCCAGCAAGACCACCACCATCGGGGCCGGCCTCGACCCCAAATAGGAAGACGCGCTCATCAGCTTTCTTCGGGCTAACCGCGACATCTTCGCGTGGAAGCCGACGGACATGCCGGGAGTGCCCGGGGAGCCGATTGAGCACGCGCCTTAACGTCGACCCAAAGGCCACCCCTAAGCGACAACACCTCCGACGTTTTGCCGACGACGGACGGGACGCCATCAAGAAGGAGCTCGCCAAGCTACTCGCGGTGGCTTCATTAGAGAAGTCTTCCATCTGAGTGGCTCGCCAACCCCGTCCTCGTCCGCAAGAAGAACTCGAACGAGTGGAGGATGTGCGTCGACTACACCGAGCCTCAACAAGCACGCCCCCAAGGACCCCTTCGAGTTGCCGCGGATTGATCAAGTCATCGACTCCACGGCGGGCGCGACTCGCTTCTGTTTCCTCGATCGCTACTCCGGTACCACCGGATCGCAATCAAGGAGGAAGACCGGGGAAAAGACCGCGTTCATCACCCCGTTTGGCGCGTCTTGCTACACGACCATGTCATTCGGGTTGAAGAATGCCGGCGCTACCTATCAACGGGCCATCCGGGCACTCGCTTCAAGCGGCAACTCAACAAGAACGTCGAGGCTTACGTGGATGATGTAGTTGTCACGACCGGGGACTCCGGTACCCTCATCGACGACCTTGAAGAGACCTTCGCATCGCTACGCGAGTACCGCTGGAAGCTCAACCCGAACAAGTGCGTCTTCGGCGTCCCTTCGGGCAAACTACTAGGCTTCATCATCGGCCCGGCGCGGCATTGAAGCCAACCCCGAGAAAATCTCTGCCATCACCAGCATGAAAGCTCCCACGAGCATCAAAGACGTCCGAGAAGGCGACGGGGTGCATGGCGGCATTGAACGATTCATCTCGAGGCTAGCGAACGGGGCCTCCCCTTCTTCAAACTACTCAAGCATCACGAGAAGTTCGTGTGGACTCCGGAAGGCGGATCAAGCCCTTGCCCGGCTCAAGGACTTCTGTCAAAGCCACCAATCCTCACGGCTCCTCACAAGGGCGAGCGACTACTACTCTACCTAGCTGCGACTACTCACGCGGTCGATCTTGCCATCGTTGTCGAGCGGCGGGGAAGACGGCCACGCCTACCGGTCCGGGGCGCCCGGTCTACTTCGTCGGCGAGGTACTATCGAGTCCAAGGCTCGCTACCGGCCGTGCGAAGCTCTGTACGCTCTACTCATCACCTCGCGGAAGCTACGACACTACTTCCAGGAGTACTCGGTCTCCGTCGTCACCGACTACCCGCTTGGAGACATCTTGAGGAACCAAGACGCCACCGGAAGAATCTCCAAGCGGGCCGTCGAGCTCGGCGCCCTCACCATCGACTTCAAGCCACGCACAACCATCAAGTCGCAAGCACTAGTCGACTTCATGGCAGAGTGGCGGGAGAACCGGCTACCTACTCCCCCTTTGTGCGACCGAGCATTGGGTGATGTACTTTGATGGTTCACTCAACCTCGAGGGCGCGGCGCGGGGGTACTCCCGATCTCTCCAACGGGCGAACAACTCAAGTACGTCTGCGGATCTTCCGGAAGGTCTCAAACAACGAAGCCGAGTACGAAGCTCTCCTACACGGGCTCCGCCTCGCGGCTTCACTGGGCATCAAGCGGCTACTAGTCTACGGCGACTCCGCGGTGGTCATCAACCAAGTCAACAAGTCACGGGACCGCAACAAGGAGAACATGGACGCCTACTGCCTAGAAGTTCGCAAACTCGAGAACAAATTCTATGGTCTCGAGTTTCATCATATCGTCCGCGACAACAACGTTGCAGCGGACGTCCTCTCGAAGCTTGGATCCACCCGCGCTCAAGTACCGGCGGGCGTCTTCGTCCATGAGCTTCACGCGCCATCCATCCCGGAGCCGGCGCCACCGACCCTTGTCCCGGCCCATCCACCGGTGGACGGGAGGTCATGATGATCGACGTGGACCGGAGGCAACCCTTCATCGACTACCTTAGCGAGCGAAGGTCCCCTCCGACAAGAACGCGGCCGAACAACTCGTCCGCCGCGCCAAGTCTTACGTCCTCGTCGGAGATAAGCTTTACAAGCGGGGCGCATCTTACGGAGTACTCATGAAGTGCGCCCCTCGTGAAGAAGGCAAGGACATCTTGGAGGAGATCCACAAGGGCATGCGGCAACCACGCGTCTTCACGTACGCTGGTCAGCAAGGCCTTCCGACGAGCTTTCTGCGGCCCCACGGCCACGGGCGACGCCGAAGAACTCGTCAGAAGGTGTCAAGGATGTCAGTACTTCGCCAAGCAGCAACACGTCCCGGCCTACAAGCTAGTCACCATACCGCCAACCCGGCCCTTTGCCCGCCGGGGGCTCGACATGATTGGGCCACCGCCAACCGTGCCGGGGAGGATTCAACGGGGTACCGGTGGCTATCGACAAGTTCACCAAGTGGATCGAGGTCAAGCCGGTCACATGCCCCAAGGCCGACGAGTACTCGACTTCCGGATGAACTCGTACACCGCTACGGGCTACCCCACCGCATCATCACGGACACCGGGGTCCAACTTCAACAACCACCGGTTGGGGAGTACCGCGAGAACAGGCGGGATTGACGTCCGATACGTCTCGGTCGCCCATCCACGGGCCAACGGACAAGTCGAGCGCGCCAATGGGATGGTGCTCGACGCCCTCAAGAAGCGGCTACACGACGCCGCTAACTCCAAAGGGGGCAAGTGGATCAAGGAACTACCCAACACACTGCGGGGGCCGTGGACTCAACCATCCAAGCCAACGGGGGCAATCCCCCCTACTTCTCGGTCTACGGCTCCGAAGCCATCCTCCCCGCCGACGTCATATGGAACTCGCCGGCGGTGGAGCACTACGACGAAGGCGTCTCGGAAGAAGACGACGGACGAGTTGACATCGACGGCTCGAAGAAGCTCGCCTGCGCCGCCCTCGTCCAATCGGCAAGGGTACACGGAGGGTATCCGACGCTACCATGATCGCAACGTCAAGGAACGCTCCTTCAACGTTGGAGATCTCGTCCTCCGCCGTATCCCGAACACGGAAGGACTTCACAAGCTCGGCTCCCCCACGGGAAGGCCCCTTCACCGTGTCAAAGGTGACCGGGCCGGGCTCCTACCGCCTCCAAACACTTGAAGGCGAAGACGTCAACAACTCGTGGAACGTCGACCAACTCTGTTGATTCTACGCCTAGTCTACACGACTAGTCTGGGGTTCAAGTCTACACGACTACATCGACACCCCCTCGCCGCAAGCGACCCCCCGGGTCCTGGCTACAGTCTCCGGACTACTCCTCTCCAGGGTCCGGCCCCGTGCATCTACCTACGGACCCTCGGGCCGCGACGAGCATCAAGGACTCTAGCAGCGGTCTACCAAGAGACCACACTCCAAGACCCAGCCCGCACAGCTACCTACGGGTCTACGATCCGGCCTACACGGCTACCTACGGATCCGCGCGCAGCGGCCACCCGCTCCGGCTCTACTTAGGCGTAAGCGGCCTCCGGTCCAGGCGACTACTTTGTAACTACGGCCCTGGCCACCCAGGTGTACTTCTTCGGTAATAAAGATTGATTATTCATCAACTTATTTACTGCCTACTCCCTACAACGGGACTACTAAAGCCGAGTACTACTACTCGCACCCACTCCACGATGGGCGCTCCGCACTATGAGATCGCGACTACGAGTACTCATTGCTGGAAAAATTTCTTTCATTGATACTTGATACAATTCATTACAATTGTTTTCTTGTACAACTATGGCTACTAGCTACTTATTACAGGGCTACTGGAGGTTCAGCTTCTCAGCTACCTGCTCCGCGATGGGAGCCATCTGCTCCAGCAGCTCTGCATACTGCTCATCCGAGCAGTTGGCGGCTACCCCGCCGGCGACCACCTCCACTGGAGCCTTCGGGAAGTACGACTTCATGAAGGCCAAGACTTGTCTTGGGATCGACTTGGCCATATGCTTGACGTAGGCGGCCAGCCGGCTTGGAGCTTCACGAAGTCGATCCACCAGAGGAGCGATCTTGGGGCCGCCCGGGTGCGGCACCAGGAGCCGTGCGATCGGCAAAGCGGCTTCCTCCAACTCCTTCAACTGGGCCCGCAATGCCTCGCAGTCCTCGTTCAATTTCTGCAAAGATTTGTAGCAGTTGACGAGATCCCTGTCAGAAGCAATCCGCAGCTCCATATGCTTCTCGCATTCGAAGGCGAGTTCCTTGTAGTCGAGCTCGAGTACCTGGCGGGCTTCTTGCTCCCGGTAGAAGAGGTTCTTCATGCTCACCTCCGAGGCCTTCACCGCTCCACACGGCCCTCAAGCTCTGCAACACAGCAGTACAACAGCGGGTCAGATGCTTCTCGACTTCCAACAAGTACTCGACAAGTCAAAGGACATACCTTTATTTTTGTTGCGGAGGCCCTTGTTCTTCCGTACCAACTCGTCGCCCTTCGCCTGCAACTCCTGGACGTCGTTGTGGTACTTAGCGAAGGCGGCGTCGAGCCTCGATTGCATGGCAGCCGCGTGCTTCCGCGACTTCACGAGCTGCTCCTCCAGCGCTTCCGCTCGGAGCACGGTGTCGCCATATCCCTGCAACAGGTTCGACTTCTCGCGGGACCGCTCCGCAACGTCCTGCACAAGACAACTCAAGTCACGAAGAGTACTCAACGACAAAGGATTGACTACTCCAAGGCTACGGCTACGTACCTTCATCCACTACTCGGCTTGACGAATCGCCTCCAGGTGCTTGGCTACCGTCGCCGGCTCGACGAGATCGTCCGCAAGGAGCTCTATCCCGCCGCGGCTACCCGAGGTGGCCTCCGTCATCGGCGCAGAACGGATGGGCTCTGCGTCTTGGATCTCAGCGGAGCGGATAGCCACCTCCAGAGCAATCTCTGGCGACCTGGTGACCGCCTCTCCCCCGGTGGTCTTCTCGACGACCTCCGCAATAAGCTCAGGGGCTCCTCCCGCAGCCTCCGGGGCCTCTGTTGTCAACTCCTGCATCGGCACCCCCGCAGGGATGTCACCACCTTCAGCGCCTGTCAACAAGACGACATGTGCATCAGTGCCTATGACTACTCTTCCTGGAGATCCGCAGCTTCACGCAGGGTACTCACCTTCGACTACACTAGCCTCCGGCAGCGGCGCTTCGGTAGCCGGGGGCTCAGTCGCGGCCTGGGCATCGGGAGCGGTCCCCTCGACGGGCGGCGCAATTTCTTCCGCCACCGTTGCTGAGGGCTCGTCCCCGTCCCAGGACAGATCCGTGGATTTTCTGCAGAAATATTCACGGAGGGTCGTTAGACAATATCGACTACCGCAGCAAGTACTACTCGTGAGGATATGGTACTTACAAGTTCGACCGGACGATGGTCACGGCCGGAGCACCGAGGATGCTGGCAATATCAACCAGTCCACCCTCGGCGGGCGCCTCCTCCTCCGCCCCTGCGGCCTCGCCTCCTCCACGGCGGCGGCGGCCGGCGCAGATGTCTCCTGCACTCCTGAGGCCACCACCTCTCCAACGGCGGCGGCCACGGGTCCTCTGCTCTCTTCTGGAGCGAGGGGGGCTGTCGCTCCGGTTGCGCCAGAACTTCTTCAACGGTGGGGGGGCCGGACTACGACTTCCCGGTCGGTTCCCCCACCGTATCCCACACGCCCTCGTCGCCCTCTTCGACGGGCTCCGCTGGCGGCACCTCCTGCATACAAGGAAGACTACTCGTCAGCAAACGTACTCGTACAACGAGTACTCGACTACTCTGCTCAAGACAACTTACCTCCTGAGGCGTGGTCTCCGAGACCTTCAGCTTCTTCGTCACCCGCTTCCTGGCGGGGTTGCGCGGCTTCCGTGGCGGCGCAGCAAGGCTAGCCTCCAGGCTAGCCGGAGGGTCTTGTACCAGCGGAACATGAGGCAAGCCCGGGCGGCTAAACCTCGACCGCAGCTGGAAGCGGTCCTGCAACGTCTCTTCGTCTTCGTCGTCGTCATCGGAGGTATCTTCCACGATGACGGTGTCGTCGCCTTCACCGACTTCGCGGCGCTCCTTCACCTTCCCCTCCACCGGGATCTCGACCCCGCTCGGTGGCGGTTGCGGCTCGGAGATGAAACTCTTAACATCCTCCTGCGCAAGACACGAGACGTCAGCAACTCTACTACAAGCAAACACTACTCGACCAAGGGAGTACGACTACCCACTTCCTTGGGCGGGCGCGCGGCGGAGTACTCCTCGACTGGGCATGCCGTGTACGCCGACATGTCCTTGAAGATCCGCGACAACCTCTCGACGATGTCGTTGTCGTCCAGCTCACCTCCCAGCATCCGCGACGCGTCGTCGTCGCCGGTGTACTCGAAGCCCAGGGTCTCCCGAGCCATCGGCGCCGGCCGGATCCTCGCGCTTCATGAAAGCGAAGGCCACGTGCTCGGCCCTCAGTCCCGCTTCCCTGAGCACTTTGATGCGTGCTAGCAGCTCGGGGAGCTGGATCCCTTCTTGCATGGTGGGCTCCGTGTTCCACCACTCACGGTGCCTGGGCTGCCGTCCGCTCGGCTTCGGCGGAGGCCGGGGTGGTGGTTCGTGATGTAGAACCACCCGGTCTTCCGATCCGTGTTGGAGTCGACGAGCTTGTACGCCGGTGCGCTCCGCGGCGTCCTCCCTCAGCTGGATGTCGGCCCCTCCGACTACTCTGGGGTTGGAGGCACTTGGTTGCGGCTTGACGCGGAAGAACTTCCAGAAGAGCACCCAGTGCGGCTTGATTCCGAGGAAGGCTTCGCAGAAGTGGACGAAGACCGACGTGTGGAAGATGCCGTTGGGGTTCAAGTTCAGGTACTCGATCCCATAGTACCCGAGCAGCCCTTTGAAGAAGTCGCTGGCTGGGAGTGCAAGACCGCGCTCCACGAACCGCGAAAACATCGGGATCTCGTCTTCGGCTTTCTCCATCGGATATGGGTCTCCCGCGGCGGATCTCCACATGTCAACTTCTTTCTCCCTGATGAACCCACTGTTCAGGAGGGTCAAGAGATCCTCCGTCTTCACCTTGGATTTTTTCCACTCGCGGCTCGGATCAGCCCGCGGTGGAGACATTGGCGGCCCCGCTCTGGTGGCAGCCGCGGCGGCCTCTTCGCGGCCCCTCTTCTTCCCGGTGGCCTTGGACGTCTTGGATGGCGACGACTTCATCCTCCAAGTACAAGATGTCTTCACTCGCATCCGCTCGGGGGCTACCCTAAAGGCTTCAGGTGGCGGCGCGCTTGGATCTACTACGGCGGCAGCAGGCGCTGGGAGTGGATTCACTACAAGATGCAACGGAATGGCTGCGGCTCGAATGGGTGAAAAACCCTAAGGGTTTTGGCTTCTATTTATAAGCCAAATCGGCTCCGTAACGGGCGGCCGGATAAGTCCACGCGCGGCTGACTCAGTGGCTGCGTGTGACTCTTCGAATTCTACTAGTCGACGCGCCTCACCTTGGGGGCTCGGCTACTTCTACTCGACTACCTGGGACGCGGCTAGTCTCAAGAGCATCTCAGGACACATTCTCCAAGAAGACCCTTCAATTCGAGAGGAAGTACCCGACTCAAGGCTCGGGGGCTCCGTGCCACGTGTCCTTCGGTTTTTTCTCTCCGGATTTTTCGGGATTTTCTTGCCAAGATTTCAGATGGACCCTCAGCCAGAGCCCGCGGCTCAAGGCTCGGGGGCTACTCCATGTGGAGTGCGGTTCTGCAAAATCACACCTCCATACCAGCTTCGGCTTCAAGACAAGACAGGCAGTTTTTGAAGACCTTCGAAGGCAGTTTTCGAGGATGCTTGGGACTACTCGAGAAGACTTCAAGATTGCTCAAACATCAGCTGGAGTACATTCCAGCCTCGGGATGCTTCGACTACTCTTGAGGACTTTTGACTTGTAGCACTCGGGGACGCTTGAGGACTACTCGTTAAGGCCGTCAAGACTACTTGAAGCTATCCTTCTCGACTACAAAGTACTCGGGGGCTTGTCGTATAGACCTCCACGGGCCCACTAACTCGGTGGGTACCGGGACCGACTACTCGGTGGGCCCCACGGGACTACCGGCTTGCGCTACACGGCATCCGAAGGCGTGGAGCACAAGGACTACACGGGAGTACTACTCGGTTAGGGAGATGTACATGTTCGCGCACCGTATAGAGGACTCCTAGACGTACTCGACTAGTACTCTTTCCCTACTCCGACTTGTAACCCTGCCTCCCGGACTATATAAGGCGAGGCAGGGACCGATCTCAGGATCACCTCATCCAATCTCCTCTCATACAACTCACGGCGCACCATTGCACCATCTTGTAATCGTGCCCTATCAATCCAGAGCTACACAGCATACAGGACGTAGGGTATTACGCACCTCGCGGCCCGAACCTGTCTAAATTGTGTGCCACGTGTCTCTTCCTTCGAGTTACCGATCTCGGCGAGTCACAATCATCTACTTTGGGTACTCCCCGTAGTAGGTTGCCGGTCTAAAACACCGACACTAACTCAGTCGGGACCGAAGGCAAGCCCCGGAGCATCTGTACCCATTAATTTCAGTAAATGCTATTCATGACAAATTTATTGGTTATTTCGTGATTGTGCATTAAATCTAGGAGTTGATTGAAACCCAATTTCCTTATGCATGATCCATCCTTGTTTTAGGACATCTTTGCTCCTGTTTAAAATGTTTAGTAAGTATCCTATGCTTAGCTTTACTTAGTTGTTACTTAGAAGTAACTCCACCTGGTTTACCCAAGGTTAATTTGGTTCTCTCATTATACAAGGAAATGGCTTGATTTTTGATAAGTGGACAGAAGCTAGTCATAGTAGTTCTGTCCACTGAGTTATGATTTGCTTAAGGACCTGTCGTGGTTTTAACTGTTGATCAAGTGATCTTTACTTGGTTGCTTACTGGTTATGGGACCAGCAAAGACTGGCATTAATTGTGTCGTGGATTGGAAATGGTCTGTACGTGTGCTTGGCGAGCAGGAGAAGGGCAGGGGCATAGCCTGAAACTCACATTGGTGATCAGGCCAGACGTGGGTCCCATGTGGGGGTGCGCCTCTGGGTTCGGGTAATTCCAGTTTCGATCCTCGAATACAATTGATGGCCAGGTTGTCGCGTGTAGTGTCATGAGCTGTGCGTAGCTGGTAATTAGGTATCTCCCGCAGGATGTAAATCGGTCCGGATCGCCGCAATTCTCGGTTATGAATGCACTTGATCACTGTTATGCAACGTTGTTAATCATGTCTGAGAAATGAAATTTTCCTTGATATATATATATATATATATATATATCTTATATATCTCTCTGTGTGTGTATGTGTTGTTTGAGTAGTACAACTTGTATGGAAAATATTTTTGTCACCTAGATGCTGAGGAAAACTAAATTGAATATAAAATCACAAAATAGGGATAAACCATTAGTAAGCTCTTTTGCAAAATGTTTAGTCATCCCGTCCACTAAAAAGCTTAGCATACTCCTTGATGCTATATATTTATATTGGTTAGTCGAGTCGGTCTTGCTAAGTACCTTTGTACTCAGGGTTCTCTTGTTGTGGTTTTTCAGAGACTCATCAGCTTAGCCTCTCTACTGAAGAAGAGATCCCGAAGAACTAAACATCTATAAGGTCTCTAGATGTTTAGCTGAAACCTAGTTGGAGTTGTATAATTACCTACTCAGTAGCTTGGTTTGTTCTTAAACTCTTAGACCATCCACACTCGTTCTCCTTCATCTTCTCCTTTAAAACGGAATATTCTGTCCTCAGCATCCAGATTCCCTCCTTCAAATCCACTTCTCTGGCATCCATCTTCCTTCATACTTCTCCTTCATCCAAACCGGACCCACACGTCACATTTTTTATCCACCTCCCATACCCACCCGCCGCCCACCAACCACCCCCCACGCCCTATCTCTCCTTCCTCTCTCTCCACCCTTCTCCATTCCTCTGCTCCTCCGCCGCCCCCATCCTCTGCTCCTCTGCCGCCCTCCCTTGCGCGCGCGCCGGCGTCCAGCTCAGCTCGGCGATGGAGGAGGCGCAACCAAGCCGGTGGCCGCCCTCCTCGCAAGATCCGTGCGCCGGTGTCCTCCCATCGCGAGGTCCGCGCGCCGGAGCGGGCGACGACGGCGAGCGTGGCGGGCGGCCGGACGGCACGCCGACGGCCTCGGGATGCGCGTCGGTGGATCCCGCGGCGGTGGACGGCGTCGTCGAGGCGAGCGACGGAGGGAGCTCCCTCCCGGCGGCTCCTCCCGCCGGCGGCGCGTGCTCCACGCCAAGGCGCTCCGCGGGCGAGGAGGTCCTCGAACGCCGGCGCCCCCATCCGCGGGCACGGAGGGGAGAGGAAGCGGCGGGCGGGGATGTCCGCGATGACGAGCTCCACGACGACGGATCTCGGGCCGAGGTGGATAGACGACGGCCATGGCGCTCCCCCGCGGTGAGCGAGGCCCCTCGTCCCGGCGCGCCGGCCTCGCGGATCCCTTCCCCGGTACTCCTTGCGGCGGGCCTTGCGGCTCCCCTCCCCGGTACTCCCTCGCCGGCGGGCCTCGCCGCGAGGGGCGCCTTGCCGTGGCTCGTCTCCGAGCGACGCGAAGCAGCGGCGACGGCGCAAGAGCTCCGGCACGACGACTTTCCAAGCACGCGCGCGAGGTGGTTGGGGGCAGGCGGCAGCAGGACGTGTGGTGGGGCCGCGGCAACCTGGCGGAGACCCTCCACCCTGCCAGATCTAGAGGAAGTGGGGAGGTGACGACATTTTCCCGTCGTCCTGCAGGACGCCGCTGCAGGCGCTCCAGCGCCAAAAAACTCCTGCAGGAGGCGATCGCGTTTTTTTGAAGGAACCGGTGCGGGTGGTCTTAGTACCTTGAATTGCACTTAAGTTTGTTTCAATCTATGGTTTGTAATAAATCATACCTCCTGTATTTATGTAAAAATGTAATGGATGTTGGTGCTTGCCCATCGTGGAAGCGATCCTGATGTACAGTCGTGAAACAAGTTGTTTGTGGATGATTCGGGTTGTTCCGAGGACAGTCGACAGACTACCGGATTTGAGTTAGCCTAAGTGTGTTATTGCACAATTACTGTGTGGACAATGATTAAACACACTTAAGTTAATTTAAATTGGGCGGTTCTGCCACAATTTGCATCAATTTCGAACATTAATTAAAAATTTTAAATGTGAATTAATGAAAAAATTTATTTCGTAAAGTTACTAAGTCTGCCACCTCAGCTCTTCAACTTAATGACAATGTCACTCTCGATACACATGTTCATAAAAGATAGAATGCATCATTTAATCTTGTATTTGTGATCAGCATTATCATGTGATCTCTCAACGTAGGGTCATGAGTATTGGTAGCTGTAACTACCTAGGGTCACCACCATGACCCTATGTTTCTCCCCCTTCATTAATTTGATGTCATGTCATAAAAAAGATTATGTGGCAGTCTATTAATGGTTGATGATTCTGCCACTGAAACTGGCATATGGCCGGTCTCAGTGGGAGTGTCATGGGCACATTTACCAAGTCCGTCGCATCATCTTTTCAGCATGATGATCCCGTCACTCTCAATTCACAGGGTCATTGGCAAAGTTTTATAGATAGAATTTAGGATTTAAATCTTGCATCTGTCGTGATCAAATGCAGGGTCATGGGCTCTCAGTGGAGGGTTGTGAGCATTGGTACCTGTGTCGACCTGGGGTCATCACCATGACCCTGAGATTCTCTCTTGCTTCATTTATTTGGTGTCATGTCATCAAAAAAATCCTATGTGGTAGTCCTTTAAATGTCGATGACCCTGTCACTGAGACTGGCCTAACCCTGTGCTCAAATCGCGAGACGAATCTAATGAGCGTGAGCCTAATAATGTCGTGATTAGACAACGTCCTGCTACAATAAATAATTCATAATAATAATAGATTAATTAGTCCTAATGGATTTATCTCATAATTTGTCAGTCCATTCATGTAATTAGTTTTGTCAAAATTAGATATTCATGTTTATAGGGGCAACCAATTTTTTTTTGCCAATTTTTTTGCCGAACTAAACATGATTAAGTTAAAAACTTATAGCAAGTTACAATTAAGCTCCCTGAATCGTTTACGGGGAAAGGTGTACTTTTGATCCTCGAATTAAGCTTTCTCAAAAAAATTCAAGTTAGACCTAATCATTAGTTAGAACCAGTGGATTCTTTCAAAATTGTTACAGCATAGAGACAACAATAGATTTCAGTGCGAATGGACTTGTAGTCCATTGGTAGGGCGGTCCAGTGGGATACTACCTACCATTGTTCAAATTCTAATGCTCGCACCTTTTTCTGGATTTATTCCAGGATTTTCCGGCTTATGCATTAAGTGGTAAGCGACGTTCCTGTCGACGACGAGGCACCAGTGGTGACTTCGAGAATCTCTAGATCTGCTGGTGCTCAGTCCTTCGGAGGTGCTCATAGGGGTAGGGTTTGCGTACAAGTATTCATAGGGGTGAGTGTGCGTGCGTGTTGTGAACATCTGCGTTGTACTGTGTAATTATAAAACAACAATAGATTTCATTAAAAACAATAATACATTTCATTAAAAAACAGAAATAACAATAACAATATAGTGTTTTTTAACCAAAACAATAACAATATAGTGTTTTTAACCAAATAAGTTGGACTGTATCGAGTTTCCCTTTTTTTATAACAAACATGCTTTAGCAGCCAGAAACTGCTAGATGGGATACATTATCCCAAAGTACAGAGTCAAGAGCATCCCTAAGTGGGCAGCTTGAGTTATGAGAGGAATTGTTCATTCAAAAGATACAGCTGAATTGAGTCAAGAGCATCCCTAAGTGGGCAGCTCGAGTTATGAGAGGAATTGTTACATTCAAAAGATACATCTGAATTTTGATTTTGATGTCGATGTGCCTGATTAGCAAGAGTATGAGCAATTGCATTGAGGTCTCTAGGGCTTTTGTAGACTTTGTACCTTCTTTCATGCCCTGTATTTATCGATGAATGTTTGGGTGTAGAATTTAGCATCTCATCGAGGGATGAACTTCTCGTGCACGTAGTTAACATAAGAGACCAATTGTTGGCTGTTAGACAGGAAGGTCGCCTCCATAATATTCAACATGCGAACAATAGTATAAGCAAAAGCAAGGGTTGTCGCTTCTGATGAGAAGATAGAGGAGATATTGAGGAGAGAAACCTTTAGGTAGACATTTAGATTATGCTGCAGTGAAGCCAATAAGGAAGATTCAAATTCCTGCATTATGATATTGTGCAATGTTTATATCAGGGGTTAGGGAAGCATCAGTATAAATCTTAAACCATGCAGTAAGACTGGCATATCAAGCCTGTAGATAGGTGAAAGTGCATCTTGGTCCCTAATTGTTTTAGTGATAATGACAAGCACGATTTGTGGTATTTAATGCTTGGTCAAGATGTGTGCAGGTCTTGAATGAATGAAACTCATATGGTTGATCAAAGGAAGGCCGCCAATTTCAAGTCATTGCTTTCAACTCGAATCAAGGCTTAATTTCATTTTATTTTTGAATTTGAGTATAGGAAACACCGTACTATAAAGGGGGATGCAAATCGATAGCCAAGAGATGCTAAAAGTGCTCTAGAAGGTAATCCAAGTGAGTGAGAAGAGTTGAGAGTCACTCGTGCACAAATGCTATTCTTTTCTCAAACTCTCAGCCCTGGTCGGTTGTACCGACACCGTGTCGGTACTACCGACGGTAGTCCAGTACCGGGCTAGGGCCGGTATACCGATATGGCTTCTCTGGCGAGTTTTAGCCAGGGGGTCGGTACTACCGACCTAGTGTCGGTACTACCGATGATCCAGTACTATTAGGGTTCTGAAACACCCCCCCCTCGGTAGTACCGACACCATGTCAGTAGTACCGGGGAAACACGATTCTGCACAGTAACGGCTAGTTTTTGGCCCTTGGTATTTAAGCCCCCTTCTCCCTCCTCATTCATTGCTGACCAACCACGAGACAAACACTTCCTTGAGCATTCACTCCACCTCTCCCCTCTCCTCTAGTGCTAATCCTTGGTTCCCTTGAGCTAGGATTTGAGTAGAAAGGTGAATTCTAGTGAAGTGTGCACAAGCTTTGAGAGCCCCATCGTTCTTCTCCTTCTCAAGAGCACTTGAAGCATCTCCGGGCTTTTGGTTTGCATTTGTTACTCTTGAAGCTTGCTTCTAGACGGTTAGACGTCGCCCGCGAGTGCCCTCTTTGTGTGGTGCACCCGGGATCGTTTGTATTGCCCTCTCCTTGGTGGATAATTCTTAGTGAGCACCAATCTTCCTTCGTGGGGGTTGGAAGAGGAAAAGGGGCTCTTGGTGATAGCCCCCCCTTTGTGGGATCCTCAACGGAGACGTAGCATCCTTTGTGGGTGTGAACTTCGGATTAAATCTTGTGTCTCCTTTTGCTTGCTTGAATTCTTTGTCTCTAACTAACCCTAGAACTTGTTTTAGCCCGATCTATCATTTGGTTGCTATCCAACTTATTTCTGTGGTTGCAGGTGGTTCTTAGCCTCTAAACTAAGACTTTGATTCAAGTAGAATTGCTAGAAACCCTGCAGAATTCAAATTTCGATTTAAGTCAACTCTACCCTGTCGGTAGTACCGACCTGGTACCGGTAGTACCGAGCCCCTCGGTAGAACCGGCACCACGTCGGTAGTCGCTTTAACCGCTGCTTTTGTTTCAGAAATTTGAAGTGATCCTATTCACCCCACTCTAGGCATCACAAGGTCCTTTCAATAGGAGGTTGCAGTTGAATGTTAAAGAAGTTGAGGTTAGTGTTTATAGGGTTATGCTGATGGCTAATAGCGAAAGGATGGTAGGCATTAGTAGGATTATAGTGTTTCGAGTTTCATGTAAAAAAATGTGATATGTACCCGACCCATGTAAACATTGGCAGACACAAGACCTGGCCAGCCTAGACAGCTGACCGACCTAGGTGTTTAGTGGTCCAAAACCTATGGGTGTGGGCCACTTGCAGTCTTGCAGCCCAGTCGACAACTATAAGTGTTTAGTGTTTAGCCTGTTAGTAGTTAGCCTAAGAGCCGGAGACAGAGGATCATTTGCGGCGCTGGCGCGACTCTTCCGATTCTAACGACATTCTGAATTCAAATCGACTTTTCGAACAAGCCACTGACCAGGAGAGATCCCAGCCTTGCGCTTGCATCCTAAAGAGAGCGTTGGGCAGGCACACTAGTTGTGGCTGCTATGCTCGGCTGCTCGCCGACCGACATCGTCGTGTAGAGACTCAAGGAATGGCTGATAAGAAGCGGAAGCTCAGCCAAACTGGTAACCAAATTGATCGTTGCTCTTGGTTTTTACCGAATACTTGTATTTACTATTTACTTAATACTATTGTACTATGGTTCTTTCAGGAATGAGACATTTCTTGATTGACACACGGAATTAACCTTATGAACCTGGTGAAAGTTATGGAACTCAAAGAAACTCAAATGAAATGAACCTCGTGAAGTAGCGGAAGAGACACAACCAAATTTGGAGCCACAAGAAATATAAGATAAGACAGAGGTGCAACCAAATTTGGAGCAAACGTAAGTACCTGATCAAGATCATCCAGTGAATTGGCATTGCTAGTGCTGGTGTCAACAGCAACAGTTTAAAGAACCTTCTCGACTATGAAAATTCTCAAGACTAAATTGCGAAACAAGATTGCCAATGATTAGTTCAATAACCTGATGGTTTGCTACATTGAGAAGAACTATTCAAATCAATTGACGAAGTTGTTGTTCTTTGACGATTTCAGAACATCAAGACTCAAAGAATGCAGTTGCCTCGAGCCCATTAGCGAACAATTTATCTTAGTGTTGTAATGAGACAATCTCTATCATATTTCCATTTTTATATTTGTATGTGTACCGAATAGTGACTTTAGACCCGAACTTGCCGCAATTATCACCTATGCTATGCTTATGTTAGTGATTGATATGTCGTGCGAACTTGTTATCTGTTGTCAGACTTTTTATTCGTGTCTGGTTATATTCAAGTTAGGTCATGGAAAGTCTATCTTTGTGTAATGTTTGGCTTGGTTTAGATCTTTATCTTTACGGATTTTAGTTAAAATGTTTTGGTCCGTGCTGGACATGTTTTTAAATCATGTCATAAATATTAGCCTACGTCCATCCAACATATTGATCGGGTCGGGTTAGTATTGCAAAAAGTGTGATATTCATCCCTCATACTTCATTATGTGTCCTTAACTAACTAACTTGATTTATTTATCCTCCCACATTGGTTTATCAATAATTTGTTGTCGTACATCCGTTTAGGTCATGCAACCATCTTATTAATCATTACTTAGTAATGATGCTCGAGCTCATCTAGGGTTTGAGACGAACAAGATCCAGTGCACGGAATATTTAGATGAACAAATTGGAATTTGCTCACATCCATATATGTAAAATAAAGAATGCAATTTATATAACATAATCATCTAACTGATCCTTACTTAGATGTAATATGCTGAGTTGAAAATATAAAACCTACAAATAAATTAATCAAATTAAATCATATAATGAGCCTAATTATGTCATGCTTAGACAATGTCATCCTATAGTAAATAACCTCTGATGATGGATTAATTAAGCTTAATGGATTCATCTCGTAATGTCTCGTCCATTCGTGTAATTAGTTTTGTAATTAGTCTGTATTTAGTCCTCTTAATAGAGTTTGTTTTAAGGTCCACATTTTTCCTATAAATTTCTCCGGACTAAACGCTAAACGTGCCCGAACAAGGTCCGATGTACGAACCTCAAATATTAGAAGCCTAATAAGGAAATAATTTTGGGAAGTTATATAGGACTAGGTGATACCCCGCGTGTTGCTGCGGGATCTTCTGGTAAATTTGAAAATAAAAATACAAAAGTAAAATTTGGAAGTAGACACATTAAGATGATTTCTTCGTATTCTTACATGTTGAGAGAAATAGAAATCAATGTTTTGTAGTGGGGTATTTGTATATACTTTAATATAGATATATAGATTTTTTTAGATTGGACAGTGCAAACAATTAAGATATGTGGTTGCACCGTATGAGGGAAGTATATAGTTTAATATAGATATAGAATTAGCAATCAATGCATCTTTGTGGGGTGCTTAGTGGAGGATGACGTGACGCGCTGCGATAATTAGCAATCAATGCATCTTTGTGGGGTGCTTAGTGGAGGATGACGTGGCGCGTTGGTGGAGGATGACGTGGCATGTTGAGGATTGAGAGAATTCCTTATTGGGGAGCGCTAATATAGTTTTGTATGATGTTTTAGATTGGACAGTGCAAACAATTAAGATGATGTGGTTGCACCGTATGCGGGAAGTATATAGTTTAATATAGATATAGAATAGCAATCAATGCATCTTAGTGGGGTGCTTAGTGGAGGATGACGTGGTGCGCTGCGATAATTAGCAATCAATGCATCTTTGTGGGGTGCTTAGTGGAGGATGACATGGATGACGTGGCGCGTTGGTGGAGGATGACGTGGCATGTTGAGGATTGAGAGAATTCCTTAGTGAGGAGCACTCATATAGTTTTGTATGATGATTGCCGCTGTGCACCAATAACACACCCCACGTCTAAATCTTTTGGGTTGGGCCTAGAATTGTGAATCGGCTTTGATGTGCCACCTAAGGTTTAGGCCTTTAGGGCATGGTTTGTGGAAATGAATGGCTCGTAAGCGGCATGGCAAAATGAAACATCTGAGTTTTGAATATGGCATTAGTTGGAACATGGACGTGAGAAACAAGAAATGGTCTGTAATACCACAGGGGTAATCTCAAAGGAAGAGGTACTTCTCAGGATTTAACGATGTTTGTGCTTTCAGTGGTAGGCGACCTGTCGACAACGATGCGCCTATGGTGACTTCATCAATCTTGAGGATTTGCCGGCACAGTCTTTAAAGATGCTCCCAGCGGTAGAGTTTGTGTGCGTGTATTCATAGGGATGAGTGTGCGTGCGTTGTGTCTCTGATGTATTGTGTAATTCGAAAAAAAAATATTATGGAGTGAGTGTTTAAGGACATAACAATATAGCGAGGGACTCTAAAAAAATGATGGTCAATTTTTGTTTACGTTTTGTGAGAACTTTAGAATTCCTCTTATTCTACCTCGTGTCATTGTCATGACCGATCATGTGAAAGCTCTCCCTTCAAAAGGAGACTGTTACTAAACAAAGCATACAGCATGCTTCACACACCAAACAAAGCTGATTTTTTCAGTAAAATTGTACCCTTTCTCTTCTATTATTTCTGTTCAGAGTGTAGCTCTCACGTACAAATGGCATTCTTTGGATGGAGCGGTTACATTTGTGCATGGGAAGTTGTAGTTGCCGCACCACTCTCCACCTGAATCGAAGCATTATTCTTCAAAAAGTCTGAATACCAGTACGCAGAGAACCTTGGCTGCCTCTGACGCCTCCTGTCCCTGAAGTCGACGCGGATAAGACCAAAATATGCCTTGTAACCCCCGAATATCTCGTATTGATCCATCAATGCCCACACAGAGTATCCTTTGACATTGGCTCCATCCCTGGAATCAAGCATTTCTTGATGAATTTCGTGTGCTAGAACATCCAAAGAACTATGCGTGTACCTGATGGCTTTCAGTGTGCTTGCAATATACTTCTTCAGGAATTCAACCCTTTCTACATCCATCAGGTCGTCGCTAAGTTGTCCACAGCCTGAATGATGCAATGTGTGGTTGATCACATCAGGGATAGTCTCTAATAAAACTGTACAAGGCATTGTTTGCTTCTGAGCTTGCAATTCCAGATGTTACCGCAGAAGCTAGACGGATTACCGTTTTCCTGGATATAAATTGCGATGTTTCCGTACTTTTCACGGATATATCTCAGTGCATACTCTAGTCCTTGCGGATCAACCATTCTGCCTGCCGGAATCTGCTCCTAAAATCAATCAATCAATCAATCGCAGCTACAATATTCATGGAAAATTGATAAGGTATTCTACAACAGTTACTATCAATCGTCACTGTACCGGTGTGGAAGCTTCCCCATCCTTGGTTACTGAAAAAAAAAAGAGAATATCCATATGCAATTGAGCAATCTTTATAATTTGGAGCACGTACATATTGAAATGTACAGGCATTTCCACCTCTGAACAAAGCTCCAACGTCAGCTGCTTGGTCTCGCAGGGCCATCCCTGACGCATCAGGATTGTTGCTCGCGTATATGGAGCTGTAGTGATTCAGTCCGATGAAATCAAATGCTCCAGTAACAAGCTCGGATTCATGACTGGTGAAGGATGGAAGGCGGGTGCCAGCAGCCTTCTTCATGCTCTCCGGATAATCTCCGAACAAGAATGGGTGCAAGATGCTGCAATTAAAAGAGAAATGTGAGCCAATAACGGAGCTCTTTACATCCTGTAAGGCTGTAATAACAAGTTTTTGCAGGAAGAGATTTGTCTGAACAACATGAAAAACTGCGTAAAAAGGGAATTACATTACTTACCTACCAAACAAGTAGTCGTTGGCTCTTTCAGTTGCCTGGATATCTTCAGCTGAATCTGTCAATGCGTAAATCCACAAGGAATACAGGTTAATGCCCACGCCGCCCTTCTGAACTGCCTGAAAAAACCCCAGAATGCAGTGATAAAATTCACATGTCCATCCTGAAACCCAGAACAGAAGGTGTGAAGGGGGTGATGAACACAACAAACCTAGCTACTACCTGGTACTTCTCCCGGTAAAGCCTGACAGCAGACGAGTGAGCCAGGAGACTGTGGTGCAGAAATAAGTAAGGTTCCACAGAAGAGTTGCCAACCGTACAATTACGGCCGACGCCAAATGGATTCGAGCAACGTCCAGGGACCACATTTCCAATGTCATAGGAACCTTGAGCGATGATGTTTGGTTCCAGGATTGTTGTCCAGTGCGCAATCCTATCGCCAAACTCGCGAAAACACACATCAGCGTATGCTGTGAAGTCATCTCTGCATCAACAGATACACAGCAAAGGTGAAGCTGTAATGTCATACTCATACCAGACAAATCATGCATTTGAAACGGTTTTCACTATTCAACATGATTTTCTTGATCTGACGAACAGAATTCGTCAATATGAATTCGTTGGTTTTATTTTTGAACAGAAATTCGTTGGTTTTATCAAGAGGTCTCAATGGGCGTCCTAATTAATTCGGTTTTTTGTGATGGAGGAGAAGGATGAGGACCTGCAGGATCGGGGGGTGGTCGGGGCTGAGTTGGGTGTGCTGCCCGGTTTTGACAAGAGTAGGGAGGTGGAGGACAGGATCTGGGAGGCGGCGGCTGTTCCTGAGGCTTGCAAGGGACAGACTAGGGCGAGTCCGAGGTTGGTGCGGTCTAGGGATGAGCATGTCTTGGTTAAGGCCAAGGAGCGGGCGGCTAAGAAGAACCTAGAGTTCAAGGACTGTATGTCTCCCTCTCATCCTTTATTTTCTGTCAGTAGCGACTTAGCCCTACAGTGCTTACAACAATTAGGACTCAACCTAGGCTCTTCTGAGTTAGAACAAAACAATAATCTTGGTAGCTTGTTTTTTTGGGAGGAGGGTGGGGAGGTGAGTGAGTTAGGGGTTCAAGATAATGAGTGGCTAGGGTGGGATAGTGAGGAGGAGGGTGGTGAGGATTTTGAGGAGAGAGCTCTAAGAAGCTTGTGTGGCGAACTAGCTGATGAAATCTTTGATGAGTCAAGCTTCCCTTTAAACAGCGAACTTGACGGTTTCAGGCGGAAAGGCAAGTCACACGCTAAGTCGTGTTTGAGTAAGACTTGCAAGATTAGAAGAGTAAAATGCTTAAAAGGGGGTGTCAAATGAAGGGAATCTTTTGGAATAGCAGAGGTCTTAGTGACTTGGCTAAAACTAGATTTTTGCGAGAGACTTCCATAGAGCACGACCTAGAGTTCATTGCTCTATTGGACACAGGCAAACATGATTTTTCCCAAAGATCACTAAATAATTTTAGTGGAGGGAGGAACTTCGTTTGGCACTGGACCGCCCCCCGCGGGAGGTCTGGGGGTATTCTGCTGGGGGTCAATATTGATCTGTTGGATGTGGGTAGTGTGGAGGACGGTGACTTCTTTGTGAAGTTTAGAGTCAGAGACAGAAAGGACGACTTTAAATGGGTACTGGTGGCGGTCTACGGTGCTGCTCAGCCAGAATTTAAAGAATCCTTTTAACGGAGTTAGTGCAAGCTTGCAGAGGGGAATGCCTGCCGATGTGCATCGGCGGGGATTTCAATATCATTCGGAGTAGTAGCGAAAAGAACAATGATAGATTTGATGAGAGATGGCCATTCCTGTTTAACGCGGTCATTGACAGCCTGGATTTACGAGAGATTGAGATGTCAGGGCGTAGGTTCACCTGGGCTAACTCTCGTAGGATACCTACATATGAGAGGTTAGACAGAGTTTTAGTTAGTACAGAATGGGAACAACAGTATCCACTAGGTACAGTGGAGGCCCTTAATAGGGAAATTTCGGACCACACACCTCTTTTGCTCTGCTTGAGGGAGGGCACCAAGCGCAAGGGTCCGCCTCCTTTCAAGTTTGAGTTGGGGTGGTTGCTGAAGGAGGGTTTTTTTGATGTCGTTTCTGGGGTTTGGAAGAAGGAGAATAAGGGTAATACCTCGATGCAAAGATGGCAAAATAAAATCAGAAGGTTGAGACAATTCCTGAGGGGTTGGGCAAAGAATATGAGTGGAGCCTATAAAAAATAAAAGCAGGAGCTCTTGAGAAAAGCGGAAGAGTTAGACAAAAAAGCTGAGTCCCAGCTGCTAAGCCAGTGCGATTGGGACTTGAAGCAAAGCATTCACGAGAGGTTGAACCAGTTACTAAGGGAAGAGGAGTTGAAGTGGTTTCAGAGGGCTAAGACAACCAATATTCTAGAAGGGGATAATAACACTAGATATTTCCAGATGGTCACTAATGGGAAGAGAAGGAAGACGAGAATCTTCCGGCTGGAACAAGAGGAGGGAGTCATTGAGGGTGAGATGGCTTTCAAAGACTACATTACAAATTATTATAAAGATCTCTTTGGGGCATCGCAGGAGAATGGTTTCACTCTCAATGAATCCATGGTGGAGGGTATCCCTCAGCTCACCATCTCAGAGAGGGTGGAGCTCATGGCCGAGTTTACCGAGAAGGAAGTTAGGGACGCTATTTTCTAGTTGAAGCATAATAAGGCTCCAGGGCCGGATGGCTTCCCGGCTGAATTCTATCAAATTTTTTGGAGTCTCATCAAGGATGACCTAATGTCCATGTTTAGAGATTTCAATTTGGGGAACCTACCCCTTTTTTGCCTTAACTTTGGAGTTATCTCGCTCATTCCAAAGGAGAAGGAGGTCAACAAGATCCAACAATATAGGTCGATTTGTATGCTCAATGTTAGTTTCAAGATCTTTACAAAAGTGATGGCTAACAGGCTTGAGTCGGTTGCGTGTAGGATTACTAAGCCTTCTCAATCAGCATTCCTACCTGGAAGGTATATCTTCGAGGGGGTAGTTATTCTACACGAAACCTTGCATGAGTTAAAGAGGAAGCGACAGAATGGCCTTATCCTCAAACTAGATTTTGAGAAGGCATACGATAAAGTTAACTGGAATTTCTTGCAGCAGGTTCTTAGAATGAGGGGATTCCCGAGTTTATGGTGCCAGTGGATAGAAAGTATGGTCTCTAAAGGCAGTGTCTGTGTACAGATCAATGATGAGCTGGGGCACTTCTTCCAAACCAGGAAAGGCTTGCGACAGGGAGACCCTCTCTCGTCTCTTCTTTTCAATTTGGTGGCTGATATGTTAGCAGTGCTTATTGAGAGAGCCAAAGGGCTGGGCTATTTTGAGGGTCTGGTTCCGCATTTAGTGGACGGTGGTTTGTCCATCTTGCAATATGCAGATGATACCATTCTGTTCATTGAGGATGATTTGGTGAAAGCAAAGGGTCTGAAGCTAGTGCTCAGCGCTTTTGAGAAGCTTTCCGGTCTAAAAATCAATTTTCATAAGAGTGAACTTTTTTGTTTTGGAGAAGCAAAGGATAGGACGATGGAGTATATTCGGCTTTTTGGGTGCAGGGAGGGAGTATTCCCATTCAGGTACTTGGGTATACTGATGAGCCCTAGAAAGCTCTCCAACGGGGACTGGAGAATGGTCGAGGAGAGATTTCAAAAGAAGCTGAGTAGTTGGAAAGGGAAGATGCTATCATCGGGAGGAAGGCTAGTCCTAATTAACTCGGTTCTTTCTAGCTTGCCATTGTATATGTTGTCTTTCTTCAGGATACCTAAAGGTGTTTTGGAGAAATTAGATTACTACAGATCGAGATTCTTTTGGCAGTGCGATGAGCACAAGAAGAAGTATAGGCTTGCAAAGTGGAGTATCCTCCACAAGCCTAAAAGTGCGGGCGGCTAGGGATTATGGATTTGGATATCCAAAATAAATGTTTTTTAAGTAAATGGGTTTTCAAGCTGCTGAATGAAGATGATGTCTGGCAACAAATGTTAAGAAAGAAGTACCTTAAGGGCAAGACTTTATCGCAGGTGGCGAGTCGAAAGGGGGACTCACATTTCTGGACAGGTTTAATGGAAGTCAAGAATTTGGTCATCGAAAGGGGTAGGTTCTAGGTGCTTGATGGGTCCCAGACTAGATTCTGGGAGGACCTTTGGTTAGGGAAAGAGCCTTTTAGCGTTAAATATCCAGCTCTTTATAACTTAGTCAAGAGGAAAAGCGTGTCGGTGGCCCAAGTACTAAGTACGACACCACTAAATGTCTCTTTCAGGAGGGCGTTAGTTGGGGTTAACTGGGACAATTGGTGCAAACTAGTTGGAAGCGTTCTAGATGTAAACCTAAGCAACCGTAGAGACACCTTTGTTTGGACAGCTAGTAAGAAGTTCTCAGTTAGAGATTTGTATGACAATTTGGTTTTAACGTCTGGAACGCCGGTTGAGTGTGGGGCTTGGAAAGCCAAATTACCGTTGAAGATTAAAATCTTCCTTTGGTACCTTAAAAAGGGAGTGGTGTTAACCAAAGATAATCAGGCGAAAAGAAAGTGGAAGGGGTGTACTAATTGTTGTTTCTGTGGTATGCCCGAGTCTATCCAGCATTTGTTCTTTGTTTGCCCCATGGCCAAGCTCGTGTGGCAGATAGTGTGTCTCACCTTTGGGATCAGGAGGCCATATAGTGTGGAACATCTTTTTGGTCCTTGGCTTCAAAGTTTTTCGAAGAGGCAAAGGAACCTTGTTATGGTCGGGATGGCGGCTTTTTGCTGGGCCATTTGGATCAGTAGAAATGATATCGTGTTTCACAAGTCACGTTATATGTCTGTTTTGCAGGTGATGTTTAGAGGGACTCACTGGATCAGGAGTTGGTCCATCCTCTCAAGGGAGGAGGGGAGATATATTTTGAAGGAAGGATGCCGTTGGGTGGAAGGTGTGGCGTTGGAGATCTTCCATAACTCGGGGTGGAACGCCTTTAGACGCATTGGCTGTTAGTCTTGAGTGTTTGTGTCCTCCTGTTTTGAGTTTGTTTCTGCAGAGTCGGTTTGTGGCTTTTTTGAGACCCTAGGGGTTTGTGTTCATCTTGTTTGTGAGGGTGCTTGCAGCCTAGCTGCTGCGTATTGTTGAATGTTGGTTGCAGACAATTCCCTGGAATTGTGAAGGCCGGAACTCTGTTTCCTTTATCTAAAAAAATAATTCGGTTTTTTTTTAAATGGAATTGTTTCTAGCCTTTGCCATTTTTTTATCTGGTTCACTTGAAGTAAAGAAGGAGCTTACACTATTCTGGGGCTCAGCCATCCGCCATACTCGTCTTCGAGGACTTGTGGGAGGTCTAGATGGTAAATGACAGCATGTATCTCAATGCCTGCACGAGAATTGGAAGACGATGGTTCAGTGAGGCATTGACCATCACAAGCTCTGAACAAATGCAGTGCGACTCACCCTCTTTAACTAATTCATTTATCAAATCGTTGTAGAACTGCAACCCTTTTGGGTTAAGCGCTCCTCTCCCATCTACATGAACCGAGAATCAAAATTAGTAAAAATGGAATATCTTGGCCTTTTCATAACTACTAGGTAACATAAAAAAACTGAAAGCCTGCGTGAGACTGAGTTGAACACCAGGAATAAGTCTTGTCCAAGAAATGCTGAACCTGTAAGCCTTCAGGCCTATGGCTTTAATTAGCTTCACATCGTCCTAAATGAAAACATCAAAAGAAGACGTCACAGTCCATATCCATACGTACTCAGTTCTAACCGACTGGAGCAGCAATAATTTAATCTTTTTCTCCGAAATAGTGACCACACCTTATACTTGTGGTAGCCGTCACAAGCAATATCGCCTCTGCGCTCATTTGGATTCAGTGCTATTGCATTATCAAGAGCATGTGAATTTTGTATGCAACCAATCGGAACAAATGAAGAGTCTATAAATCAAAACTCCTCCTGTGATTTTGAACCCAGATGAGATATTTAAAACTCAATTGTTTACCTGAGTGAGCCCAGGTGTTCCAGATGCTTGGGCTCTTCCCATCCTCAGCTACTGCACCCTCGTACTGCCCCCAACATGCGAAAGGAAGATGGCGTCACTTGAAACTTCTTTTTCGTTCCCTGCCTTTTGATCCAAAGCATATGCTCTTTAGAGTACCTGAAAAGCTGCCGTCGCAGATCCAAAGGTAAATCCAGCAGGGAAGTCTTTCACTGTAAACCGGAACGCCGTCGCAGCGTGTGATGAAAGCAGCAGCAGCAGCAGCAGCAGCAGCCATGGCAGGAAAATCAGCAAGCGCCTTTCCATTGCTCTGTTCTCAACTTCTCCCGCACGAACACATGTGGTGTAGGATACTGCTGCCTCGGACGAGCGATGACAAACCTCCTGTCAGATGTAAGTACTTGACCAGGAATATTTCAGGCCCCACATCTCTCCCATTATTTGCAAAGACTTCTTTTTTCTTTTTAAAAAATAGAGAAGTTTCAACCTGTGCAGCCTTATTTCATTATTACGCCACTTCAACGTTTGCTGAAATGAATAAATCACAAGCTTTAAGTTTAAAATAAACTATAGTCCTCCATATTATAACCCCTTATCAAATCGCTAGGGAAAAGGTTTCCATGGCCCCACAAAGCTTGACTTCCGCAATCTACTCCCTCTGTTCCAAATTATAAGTCGTTCTAACTTTTTGAAGAGTGGAAGCACCTCCAACCAAATTTATATAACAAAGCATCAACATTCATGATACCAAATAAGTACCATTAGTTTCTTAATTAAATACTCCCTTCGTACTCATAAAACAAGTCATTTTAGATAATATTTTAGTCAAACTTTAGGAAAATATCCAAATCATGAATAATGCATGCGAGCAGCTAATCAAAGTAACCACCACAACTTTTTACTGTCAGAATTCAGGACAACTGTGAACTGTGGCTGGAGCATGAAGAGGGTAGGAGGCAAGTGGTGGATAACGTCATCATGTTTTGTGTCACTGTCATCCCATTTTTTAAGTGATGATAACTTTCTTATTAAACATAGGTTTTCAAATCTATTTGCACCATACTATATCTATAGAATAAGACTGGTATTGTATAAGTTCCGAACAACTTTTATTTGAACCAGCAACTTATGTATAGCAGCATTGGCGAAGCTCTGGGGGGCACTTGCCCCCCTTGCTCTAGGAAATTTTCTGAAGATTAAAACGTCATAGCCATCTATTGTCCTTTCCCTTCGTCCTGCGACTCATTGGGGTGTCTTTGTCCAGTATCCACCACCACCACCATGGTTGTTTTTTTTTGTGCATATTAAATTGTTCGCTAAGGAAAACGGATGAGAGGAAGAACATGTGAACCATCATTCATTTAGGGCACTACTTATGAGCCTCGATAATGTGGGATGAGGCCTAAAGCTAGTTGCTATACAATCTGCTTCACAAGCTGGTTGGACACATCACGACATATGACACATCTGATTCCGTAGTTGCCCTACGATTGCGAGTTGGCCACCGTTGTTACTATAGCAATCGCCCCCTCTTAGATTGATTGTGTGCTCTACCACTATATATCAGTAGTGTCAACTTGTGTACAGCTTGTATCACCTTATATAAAATAGTGACTATCAATTTATATGCAACTACAGAGGCTGTGTATTAACTTTCGTGTAGATTGTGTCAACTTATATTTACACAGTTTCTCAACTTGTATGTAGATGTACTATCAACTTAATTAAATGACAAAAATATATGACATTAAAGTTAGTTTACTGAAAGTAAATAAAAAACTAATTATAAAACTAAAATCTTGAAAAATCTAAAGAATTGTTAGGTAACAAGTTGTGGTCCATGTCACATAGCAATTTGTGCAAAAGATAATATATCAACTTAGTTGGATAACAAACATCTAAACATAAGTTGATAGATGATTTGTTAGGTTGGCTAGGAGCTTGTGTTGACTTGTTATTAGAAAAAATAATATTAACTGATTGGTGATCGGAGTTCATTTGATGTAAGAAAAAAAAGTATTGTTGATTTTTTTAGAGGAAGTATTGTTGGCTGGCGGCTGACAACCAGACGAACAAAACGAGAATAGTCAAATATAACTTGATGGTACATACTCCCTCCGGTTCCATATTAGAAGTCGTTTAGGACAGCGACACGGTCACCAAAGCACAACTTTGACTTCTCTTTTCTATAAAAATCTTTATTTGAAAATTATATATATGTATATTCTTATGAAAGTAATCTTCAAGAATCTATTCATATAATTTTCACATTTTCAAACTCAACGACTTAAAAGTTATTCATGATATACATTCCGAATGTTTGACTCAAACCTTGCCCAAAACAACTTCTAATAGGGAACCTGAGGGAATATAAATGTTTTAAAAATATGTAGTTACAATAATATTATTATTTAATTGTCTTTATTAAGGAATATGATGGTGTAAGCCAAGTAAAAAAGACAAACTACAAATAAGATACCCCGCTTTGGTATTAGAAGTCATTTCAGACAAGGTTTGAGTCCAACATTGGAAATATAAATCATAAATAAATTTGAAGTTGTTGTGTTTGAAAATGTGAAAATCATATAAATAAAATTTTCTTGAAAAATACTTTCATAAAGTACACATATATAACTTTGTAATAAATATTTTTATAGAAAAGTTACGCTTTTGTGACTGTGTCGCTGTTCTAAATGACTTTTGATACCAAACCAGACAGAGGCCATGTTTGGATGGAGGTGTTAGTGTTAGTTTGTAGCAAACTAACACCAAAACTAACACTTTGGAGTCAAACACATGTGTTAGTTTGGTGTTAGTTGGAACTAACACCCCCCAAAAACTAACACCTCCAAGAAGTGGTAATTGGTGTTAGTTTGGTAGACCCCACCCATTTTCTCTCTCCCTCTCCTTTTTCAAATGATTGGAAAAGTTACTTTAAATGCAAACTAACACCTCCATCCAAACATCCAAGGTGTTAGTTTTTATGTGTTAATTTGGAGGTGTTAAAAACTACCACTAACACTAACAATAACATCTACCATCCAAACACGGCCAGAGTAAAGATGACGAAACTCGTGTGGTCCTCGAGCGAGCATTAGCGGTCCACGTTGTCGCCGTGCTTGGAATTATGTACCGACCATCCATTCTCTTGTTTCGTATCCTATCAAGCGGCAGTAGCCTATAGAGGACTCCAGTGGCGGAACTGAGGGGGGCTGGCAGGGGCCATGGCCCCCTAATAATATTTTTTTTCCCTTCTAATAGCTCTACATGTTTCTTAGCCCAGTGACATCCCAAAGCAGGCTCCTGATGACTTGCTAGCTTGCTGCCCCCAACTAATAACGAAGGCCAACATATAAACATAATGCGCGTATCCCTCCAAGAGCCCTGCCTGAATCGATGTCACGAGTAACCAATCGGCAGTCATCCTGCATGGAGAGCCCGAGATGGCCAGACCTATGTGGTATTGTGGTGACGGCGTAATGCCGAACGGCGAGAGCACCTGGATGCAAGGCTGAGGCTGACGCTCGACGACAACGGTATGAGCGACGGCAAGCTGCAAAGTAGGTCACTGGTGACCATGGCGGTCGGCGGTGTGACTGCGAGCCTGCAATAATGGGCTACGACTGCATAAGACAGGCATACATCATTATCATTTTTCTATATTATCGTTTCATAATTAACTATTATATAGTTATAGCTAGTTATTGTATGCTTAAAAAAATTAAAACTGACAAATGTTTGTTTGCCCCCCCCCTAAATTTTCTCTTCAGTTCCGCCACTGGAGGACTCCATAGACGTCCTGACATCACTCATCCATCTCATCGATGGATCACCCTCTGTTCTGCTAAAACCACCTCCTCTAGTCAATCAGAAGAGTTAGGTTTAATTGCATCACTAAATTCAGATTCGATTTCGCGTTGGAGCATATTTGTGGAACTGATTGTTTTTTAAATCCCCTCATCGACTTTACCAGAGTTCGAAGTTCTCGAAATCCGAAGAAAGTTAATACTTATTTTTAGTGAAAACCTGTGAGTCTCTTCACTCCACCCAATGTTGTTTTGGTTTATACTCCCTCCGTCCTGATTTGATCTTCGTATAACAAAAGAAAAGGTGTCCATGAATGATATGTGTATTCCCATTTAGAGCCAATCGTGTCATGAGTTGCTTAATTGGCTGGCTCATTTGTCGATGCGTCACAGAGAGAAATTAAAGTTCTCATTGGTCTTTGTGTTACACAATTATACGCATATCAAACCTGAACGGAGGGAGTAGTTCCCGCTAAAACCGCACACCGGCTCGACGCCAGTTCATCTTCCCATACTTACGAGCTTCTGTCTGCTGCAAAATCCAAAAGCGCTGGTCCTCCATTCCTCCCACTCCCCACGAGGGCTGATGTGCAGTCCCTGTTCCCCTAGCGCCCTCATTGGTCATTGCTCGCCGAAATTACTCTCCCATGCCGAAAATTGAGTGGGAAAGTTGGTTGAGGAACGACTCTGCGGCATCGCGACTACGAGCCGTCTGTGAGCCGATCTTTTTGCAAATTAGTCCTCCTCTCGGCCAGAGGACGGGCGTGCCGTTGCCTCGCCCTCGCGAGAGGACAGCCGTGTCTCGTGTCCCAAGACGTTAGTAGACGCCACAACACCGTTGTACGGTCACTCTCCGAGAATCGGTTGCATGCTCGGATGGTTGCATGCTCGGATCTCGCGCGGACGGCAATTGTACGATCACGCAGGATTTTTTTCTCATCCATCTTCATCCCCGAAGTCACCCATCTTCATCCCCGACAGTCACCCATCTCCATCCCTGACGTGCTCTCTGAGGGGGACGAAGAGGCGAGCGACAATGAGCTTGTTGGTGGCCCTGTCAGTGCGGAGCATGAGAACGGTGTCGCCCCCAACCTGGGCGCATCCCGTGCTCCGACTCCATTGTTTCCTCCATCGACACACACTGGAATGTTGAATGGGAGCAGAAGAATTTGGCAGGGGAAAATCAGCTATAGCGGAGGTAGCTTCTCACTGTGCGCATAGTGGCCATTGGTTGCCAACTCCTTGCTAACTAATGGTCATCGATACCGAGCCGTGCCGCTTAAGCTAAGATGCACCGCGTGCTGGACACCGAATGGCACCGCCCACCAGCGACAGATCTAGGATTCAGATGTAGGAGGGGCTGAACACATTTCTCTACCTCTAGACACTAGAGAAACTTCATTTATAATAGAAAATTTCAAAAGAGATTAAAGGAGAGATCCATTATTGTGCAGGCAGTAGGGGGCTGGAGGCCTGGAGCCCCCCTCATGGCCTCCATCCCTACCTGCCACGAAACGTTGCTGGCCAAGTCGACTCGTTCTTTCTTCCGCTAGCCACCTCACCCAATTCGAAACAGGAGAGAGAAAAGCATAGTTTGGGAGAGATCGGTAGGTCAGAAGAAATATCTTCAACCATTTTACACCATGGTCCCGATCATAGTCACATAATTCGGGGTCGCTGCAGCGTTCCTCGACCCGGGTTCACTGTACCAAATCATGGGTCGGGGTCAACCGGGGTCATCGTCCCATTCACGCATGGGTCATCGATCCACAACAGTAGGGTCACGACATGGATCAAGTAGGTTGTATTGAGCAACTAGGGAGGGAAGATGAAAACGAGTGCCATTGTTAAGATAATGGACTTCGAATACGAGGAATAATGGGCTTGGTGATCCATCATGCGGAGCCCAGATCAGATTTTTCTTGATATTTTTCCTATTTACTAGGTTGAATAGAATTTTTGTATCATAATCATAGTTCATCGACCCGAGTTTATCGACCCAGATTGATTGGGGTCAATCGTTCCAAACTACTCCCTTCGATCCATGTTCTCAGACACTTACGACCCTCGTCCCTCGACCCCGACCCTCGATCCAGTCGACCCGACATTCTGGTGACTATGGTCCCGATAAAGATAAAATTTAAGCTGAGTTTTTTAGACAAGCTAGAAGGTCATGATCTGAAATGAAAAAACTGCATTTCAATCCTTTGGATAAGTTTGCAATTTGCATTTTCTCAAATGACGTATGTCATGCATTCTTACACATTATATCTCAATTAAGTACCAAAATGACTACAAAGATCAATTGTACACATGATCATCATGATTTATGTGTCAAAGAATTAATTAAATGTCTTACAAACAGACGACTCATTAAGCTTTACTAGTCTCAACTTAGCCCATGAAAGTTGGTTGACATTTTTTATATTTCGTCATTTTCCCACGCATAAAATAAACAACAAATGTGTTACAAGCAACACTTTGAAATAAACTTATCTTCAACTTCTTCTTCACGATTAAAAACATTAGAAACCAATATGTATTGTAAAAAAAAGTTGGGATGTATTATTTATTTGATAGAGCGTTAAGTAAAGCATGACAAAATAAAGGTACGCGATTTGATTCCTCACATGCATAGGACAACATGAGTATTTGGTAAACATACTCTTTCTTATCTATTTTTCATGATTTAAAAATTACAAAATAGTAAATAGTGCAAGCATATGAACAAATATGTGGGGATATAGCTCAATTGATGGAGCCATGATCAAAGCTTGACATAGTGAAAGTACATCTTGGCCCCTAATTATTTTGGTGATAGTGAGAAACACAATTTGTTGTATTTAATGTTAAATAAGATGTGTGCAGGATTTACTTTATTGAAAATCATGGTTTTGACCAAAAGAAGGCCCCCGACTTCATTTCGACATTTTCAACTCAAGACATAGCTTATTTTATTTTTGATTTTGAATTTGAGTATATGAAACACCGTACTATAAAGGGGGATGCGAATTGATCATCAAGAGATGCTAAAAGTGCCTTAGGAGATGACCTAAGTGAGTGAGAAGAGAATCGAGTCGACACGTGCACGATTGCTCCCCTTTCCCTCAACTCTCAGCCTTTGTCGGTACTACTTACGCTAGGTCGGTAGTACCGATATGGCTTCATTTGGCGAGTTTTAGCCAGGGCCTCGGTAGTACCGACCTGGGGTCGGAACTACCGATATGGCTCCACTGTTGGGTTTCCGCGTCACCCCTCGATAGTTTCGACCCTGTGTCGGAAGTTCCGATAAATCCCGTTTTTGCACAGTAACGGCTAGTTTTCAGGGCTAAGTATAAGTACCCCTCTTATCCCTCCTCACTCATGGCTGACCAACCACGACAAACCCTCAGTTGAGCATTCACTCCACTTCCCCCCCTCCTCCTAGAGCCAAGATTTGATTCCTTTGAGCTAGGGCTTGGATAGAGAAGTGATTCCTATTGAGGATTAGAGAAGCTTTGAGACCCCCCTCGAATTTCCCCATCTCAAGAGCACTTGGAGCATCTCCAGGCAATTGATTCATGTTTGTTACTCCTAAAGCTTACTTCTAGACGGTTAGGCGTCTCCCGTTGAGTGCCCTCTTGGAGTGGAGCACACAGGATCGTTTGTATTACCCTCTCCTTGGTGGAGAATTCTTAGTGAGCAGCAATCTTCCTTGGTGAGGATTGGTTGAGGAAAAGAGGCTCTTGGTGATAGCCCTCCCTTTGTGGGATCCTCAACGGAGACGTAGCTTCCTTTGTGGGAGTGAACTTCAGATTAAATTTTTGTGTCTCTGTGTGCTTGCTTGAATTCTTTGTCTCTCTCTAACCCTAGAACTTGTTTGAGCCCGATCTCTAAATTGGTTGTGTTCCAACTCATATCTTTGTTGCAGGTGGTTCTTAGCTCCTAAATTAAACTTTTGATTCAAATAGAATTGCTAGAATCACTTTACTTTTCAAATTTCGTTTTAGTCTCCTCTGACATGTCGGTAATACCGGCCTGGTACCAGAAGTACCGACCCCTCAGTAGTTCCGGCACCGCGTCGCTAGTACCGACAAAAGTTTTAACCGCTGCATTTGTTTCAGAAATTTGAAGTGATCCTATTCACCCCCCTCTAGGCATCACAAGGTCCTTTCAATTGGTATCAAAACATAATCCCTTGATTTAGGCTTAATCTCTAAGGGATCAAGATGTCGAGGAGCGGAGACAGCCAATCCGCCAAAGAAATCGCCGCCAAGGAAGCTCAAGAGAAAGAGCTTAAGGCAGCCCAAGAAGTCACCGGGAAGGCCCCAAGTCGATCTAACGGAGAAAGATCCGATGACTCTTCATCCGACTCCGACTCAAGTGATGAAGATGTCAAGGATGATGATGATGCGGCAAAGAAGGCGGCTGATGGGACCAAATATTATGGGTACCCAAAAATAGTGATTACGAGTGACTATCACATCTATGATGACCCTGACATATTTTTGGTGGCTTTTTGGATTTATTTCATGAAGGAAAACGGCTACAAAATCAACTGGTGTTCCGAGAAATATTTTTGTGAGGGAAAACGACCACAAATAATGGCCATTACCTCACATGCTTGCCAGCCATGCAGTCTCCGACTAGCTGCAAGTGCAAGTGCCCGGTGACAGAAGCACTTAATGGCCGAGTTGCATGCAGGAGGCATGGTACCAGGACCTGACATGAGCAACCATGCAGCCAGCTGTGACGCCCCAGGTTTTCGGCCAAAGGTAATTAACCCTAATGATCCGGTCAACAGAGTTGACTTTGGTCAAATGACGGTCAACCTGGGCCATCACCTCGAAATCATCACCAACAACCCCTAATGGCACCCCTTGGTCAACTCATGGTCAAGGTTGGGTCAAAACCCTAGTCAAACCCCTTGAACCCCTTTTGACCCACCAGTGTCAGCCGGTACTTTTGCCGCGTTCTCCAAATTTTCCCTAAACACTTCAAATTCTCCCAATACAAAAGTTGTGTATTTTGTCGAGGGACACAACTTTCATGTTGAATGGCATTTGAGATTTGGAGTGGAAATGCGTGAAAAAGCTTGGTCAACGCTCCTCGACATTGTTCACTGACGCCCAGAAAATCTGCAACTTGGCATCCAAATTGTGCAAAAATGGTTGGGAAAAAGGCCATACGCCCTTTGTGAAAGTTGTAGAGGGTCAGGAGATCTACAACTTGCTATTCCCTGCTTGGACCACTTCTGTTCAACTTTTTGGAGATTTGCTCGATCAAACAGGGTTACTTGAAAAACCTTCGCAGGCACTGGCGCTCTGGAACGCGCCGGCCTCGCCGACGCCGCGCGTCGCCGCGCGCCGCGGCCGCACCGGGTCCGCACGCCGAGGCCGGCCTCGGTCCGCCGGGTCCGCGCGCGCGTGGACCCCCGCCCCCGGCACCACACCGCCATCTACAACCCGTCCCCCGGACCCACGTGTCGCGCGCGTTGTGGCCGCGCCGCGCCGACCAAGCCGCCGGCCGCCCATTGGCGTCTCGGTGGTACCCGCCCACGTCTGTAACACCCTAATTTTACTAAAAATTTGGTTTTATTAAAATTTGCTAGAAACCGTTTAATTGCTTAAGGATTATAAGGTTGCTTTATTTATTTTTAGGCATTTAAAACTTTTCTAAAATAAAGTTAATGAAATATAGGAATTTATTGTTGCATACATGCTGGAGCATTTCTTTGGTTGTTGGGATTCAAATTCAGAAGTTTGAATTCTATTTGATTTGAATTCCTTTCAAATACCTAAACCCCTAAATTCCAAACCCCTTACCCTATCCCTTTCCCCGCAGCCCCCGTCGGCCCTCCCGGCCCGGCCAGCCGCCGCAGCCGCCGTAGCCCGCTAACGGCCCGCGCCCGGCCGGCCGCGTAGCCCGTCGACATGCGCGCGCCGCGGCCCGGCGGGCCCCGGCAAGCCGCCTCCGCCCGCGCGCGCGCGGCCGACCCGCGGGGCCCGACCGTCATCCCCTACCCCGCAACCGTCCCCGCCCGGACTCCGCCGCCGCCGCCCGAGTCCGACCGGGTGCGAGCGCCCCCGTGCGTGGCCCGCACGCCAAGGCGCATCCCCGGTGCCTTTTTAAGCGCGCCGCCGCCACCTGGATCGCCCACCCGAGCAACCAGCGCCGCCTTTTGCCCTAGCCGCAAGCCACCGGAACCCTAGCTCGAGTTCACGCCGCCGCCGTCGATTCCCCGGCTCCGCCGCCGCTTCGTCGCCGTGAGATCGCCCAGGAGCTGCGCAAGGAGGTGAGCGAGCCTTCCATGCCGCTTGTTGGCGTCCCCGAGCACCCCGTCGCCTTGGAGCCGTCGCCGGAGCTACCTCGCCGCGCCGCCGCGTCGACCCGCCGCTCCGTCGCGACCCCGCCGCGGCCGTTGGCACCGCTAGCTTCGCCGCCCGTGCGCGTCGCGTAGATGCATTCAGCGTCTTGAATCGTGGCCCGGAACTCGAGATCGAGTTCGCCGGCGAGTCCCGCCGCCGCCCACCGCCGGCCGCCGCCGTCGGCCTTCGCTCCCCGCCGCCGCGCCGCTTGGGTGCGTCCTGTGCCGTTGGATCGAGATCCAGCGTCTCAGATCCAATCCAGCCGCCCGTGTTAAACCGTAGCCGCCGCAGCCGCTAGATCTAGATCCAACGGATCTAGATCAAGTCACCCGGGTCAACAGGTCAACCCCGCCGCCAGCCCTGGCAGTTTTGCAGAAAAGCCCCTGGGTTTTCCGATATTCACAAAAATACCCTTCCACCTTAGAAGTTTCTTTACAGTTTTGTCCTTTTCTTTATTTTAGCCCAAAACCTTTTCAAATCTTTACAGATTGGTCCCTACACCTTCCCTAAGCCGTAACTTAGTCGTTTTAGCTCCGATTTTAGCGTTCTTTATGTCCACGCGTTCGTCTCGAAGCGTAGATTAGTTTTATGCTACTGTTTAGATCTGTTTGATCTGTTTGGTGACTGTTTCTTATTTATTCCTATTGTATGCTTATATGTGATGATTGTGGACCGTAGAGAGCGATTCGTTCAAGGGATTTGAAGATCAAGTCGTGCAAGAGTTTGAGCAGCAAGGCTTTGTTGAAGGCAAGTATTCCTTGATGCATACCCGTTTGTCCTACATAACATGCATTTAAACTCACTGTCTTTACTTTTCCGCTTGCATTAATTTGATGGGAACCTATTAAGGATCATGCCTAGATTTTTACTACCTTTACCTTGATACTGGGAATTAAATTAATCTTGTGGTAGCTATTGCTTAGCATGCTCAACTGGGAATTGGTATTAATCAACTTGGTTACTTTTGTTATTCTATGTTCCGTTTATGATCTTTACTTTACAAGACCACCTTTAATATGTAATCGGAACATGGAGAACCACCCAGGAAAACAGTACAACCACAAGAACTAATGGGCAATGGTCTTGGCTGAATAATTAGGAACTTTAGCTTGGGATGGTCTTACCTGATAAGGACAAGGGATCGGCGATACTGTGGGGTATGGACTCGCTCTAGCGGGGGGTTGGGTGAGTTATTTTTTTATGGTGGGGTATCGACCGCTAGGGGACTTTATACCTTGCTAAGCGATCCGGACCTTGTGGGTCATAACTTGCTAGGGAACCTTTGTAAAGGCCATGTAGCGTCCCTATGCAATCACACCTCAGAAGTGTGATATGGTGCCTTGCAAACACCGCATGGTTGGGTCCAAAGTTCTTCGGAGCTTTTACGCTACTTGTGGGTAAAGATGCACAACCTCTGCAGAGTGTTAAACTAATCGATTAGCCGTGCTCACGGTCAAGAGCGGCCTGGACACTCACATGATTAAATTATGGAACTTTAATGTTTAATTGCTGTTTTATTCTTTATTTAAGATGCTTATATCTTATTAATTGGGTTGGTATGAACTTACACTCTATAGTAATCAGGTTGCTAATAAAACTTGACCAACTAAAATGCTAAAGTGCTTGAACCTTAGCCATCCACCATATGGCCTTGCATGTTATGTTGTTCTCTCTTGCTGAGTACGATATGTGCTCACGCTTGTTTATTCTCTTGCATCTACAATACCGGAATTGCTTTGCTCGGACCGGGAGAACTTTGAAGATATTCCGGGAGATTTCCGGGAGTTCTAGGTGTGCGTAGTCTTCGGTCGGTACCGTGGAGGCATTTTGTCCGTTGCGAGAACTCGTTTATTTAAGATTCGTTTAAGACTATGGTTTGTAATAACTCTTTATTCGTGTGGCACTGATTTTGGTATTCATAATGTCTAAACGTGTGTGTAACTTGATCCTGGCGCACACGTGATCAATGCATTCGGTTTTGCCTTTAAAACTGGGTGTGACAACGTCGCCGCCGTACCTTGCCGTGCTGCGCCCCATACCGTGGCCTTTGGACGTCTTGACGAGCGCGCACCGCCTCTCTATCTCACCGCGGGTATATAAGGTCGTTGCCGCTCTCGTCGCGCGTGACCGTGCCGCCACCGTCCGCCATGGCCGTCACCTCGGTGAACATGGTGCGCCGGCCGGTTCCACGTCTATCCAAAGCTGTGAAGCTCTTCCTTAGATCACCCTAGAGCTAGCACCGACACAAGTTGGCCTGCACCACCTCTCTCATCACCGGAATCAAACCCCCAGTGGCGGCCTCCGCCGCGCCCACCCACCGGCACGATTTCCGCCGCAAGTGAGCATGTAGATCGAACCCTTGTGGCCCTAGAACCCTCCCCTGCCTTTCCCCGACCGTCCCCGCCGCCGGCCTCGCCGGGACCGGCCGCCCGCCCCCCTCCCCCCGTGGCCGAGGACCACATTGCAAGACTGGAGTTCTTTCCAGGGTCATCTGTGCAAACCAGGGGCATAACGGTAAACATCCAATACCTTCCGAGGGTCTGTTTGCAAAAAGGTTTCTTACCCCCTTGTGTGTTTTAGCTGAAACTTGTAAAATCCATAACAAATCACAGAAAAATCCAAAAATTGCAAACCCAATTTTTCTGTACTAAGTGTAACAAGAACTACAGCTTTCTCCAAAGATGTATATACTGTTGAGCTACAGTTTTTGCTTGAAAAATAAAAATGTAAAATCCCTAGATCTATGTTTGTGCAAAATCTACACAAGTTCTTGATCTATATTTTGGATATGTTGTACTCCATGTCATGACTGGTCACAACACCAAAAATTGCACAAAGTTACTGAAGAAATCTTTTTATAAAAATCATTTAGTGAAATTGACAAATCTGCCTAGATGATTTTTGTAGCCTCAAATATAATTATTTTTTAGCCCAACTTCTGGATATCATCTTATAATGTTTAAATGCACCTCTGGTGAATTTATAATGATTTTATCCCTATTAGAAATAACTAATCCTGATTTATGCTTGCTTTTAATCATAAATATGTGTAGCATGTTTCATAAAGGCTATAGGTGTGTTTCTTGGTTCTTTGGGCTTGTTTTGGACCAAAGCATGTGTAGGAGAAAGTTGGGATTCAATTATGTTGTATTTATTTTAATATGTATTATTCCCTTATATGCTAACTAGTAATGCATTTAAATTTTGTACATTAAATTCAGTTGTGCAAAATCAATTCCTTGTTGTCCAAGCGAGTACTCCTGGTCATTAGAACCAGTGGGTACGGCTGGGACAGTTTGATATGTATTTAGTTGATTAAAAGGTTGCAAACTAGATTAATCTAGTAAAGGAAAAATAGGAAAAATACAATCTTTTGTGCATAAGTGAAATAAATGAGTTAGAAAAGGAAAATGGTGGTGCAAAAGTAAATTCATTGCTGTTTGTATTTAAATAAGATACTCCTTAATAGATGTGCATGCAATCACATTAAAGAAAAGGCTAAAAGGGCTTTTAATTATCTTTAAAAGAGAGACATGTTTAAATGCATTTCTTAAGGTGAATATGACCAACCCTATCTAACTTGTAGCTGTTGCTACTGTTTTGTTGTGTGAATTACATTAATCCAATTAAATATATATATGTACACAATCACCGTAAAAGTCTAGATAATAAAGCAACACATATTGTTCCTTTATAGGAAGAGTATGCTGAATGTATTATTATCTAGGTGAATGTGTCCAAGCATGCACCTCTTGGTTGACATAAGTTGTTTGAAATTAATTAAATTCAAATGGTCACTTAAGTCTTGCATTGCATCCTCCGTGTAGAAGTTCCCGACGGTAGCTACACGCTCGTGCCAGCGGACGTGAACGAGGGAGTCGGAGGAGATGTGCACTACGTCGCCATAGAGCAAGACCCGGGCCAAAGTCCGGAAGATTGTCTAACTGCTTGTGCTAGCGAAGGCAAGCCCCGGTTTATTCATTAACCCCTGTGTTTCTTTAAAACTTCTGAATTTACTTCTTGTTATTGTATGTGCATTTACGTTCAGGAGTTGAAATGAAACCCTAGTTGCATGATCCATAAGTACCTATGATCTTTTACTAGCATGTTAGGTCGCTAGTTGCTATGCTTAAGGATCCGGTACAAGTCGAGTGATATTCGTCACTCGCGAGAGTAGGATCCCCTTTATGGAATCACCATATGTTAAATGGATTGCTCATGTGGTAAGAGCATGGGATTTGGGCTCCGGTCCAATGGCTTCGTTGGTTAAGTGTTTGAAAGTACTAAACACTTGTCGGAAATGGGCACGGTAAGCCTAGTACCTAAATGAGGCGGTACGGGGTTTTACTATCACTACTCTTAGGGTTGCGGCCCCGGGCTTGCTCCCCGAGTGCATGCGTGAGGCTGGGTGACCTTAGTGGCGTAACCCAGATAAACCTTGTACTTAAGACTGTGAGCTATTATCCCCAAAACGAAGAATGATGGGAACCGCCTGGTTGGTGAACTCTTAGTGAGGGCACCTCCCGTGTGTTTAGGTCCACCTTGCAAGGTTTGAATCAATCGATTGTCGGCCTCTCACCGCTATCTGAGACTACTCACCCGACTGGCCATGATATCCCTTTATGATGGAACTGTCGGTGTTTAAACCACTCGACCTCCATGGGAGGTACCCGCAGCAAGATAGAAGGTGGGGATCACCATGATCTATAACCCGAAGGTCTGCGCGAGGACACAAGACACAAGATTTATACAGGTTCGGGTAGCCAGAGTAGCTACCCTACGTCCTGTTTGGAGTAGTATTGCGCCCTGCGCTTGGTGTTGTTCCCGGAGGGATTGTGGATGTTCTCCTAGGTACCCGGCCCTCCTTTATATAGTCCAGGGGGCGGGTTCCTAGTCGGTTACAGGGCAGGAGTCCTAGTAGGATTACACAGAGCGAGTCCTAGTAGGAGTACAGGGGAATTCTACTAGGAGTCCGTCTTCTACTCTTCCTCCTTTGCATAAGTACCCAAGGCGTATGCCCAACAAGCCCCCGAGCACGTTGGAGTCGAGAGTAGTAGTTCGAGTAGTCTTGAAGCCTCTTCGAGTAGTTCTTGAGCGTCTTCGAGTGCTTCTTGGAGAAGTCTTCAATAGTACTTGAACTGTCGCGAGGCTGGAAGGTGGTCCAGCTCATCAGTCTTGAAGCCGAGATTATATGGAAGTGCGATTTGCAAAATCGCACTCCATATGGAGTAGCCCCCGAGCCTTAGGTTGAGTTGCAGACTCTAGCCGAGGGTCAATCTTGATTCTGAATCTTCCGTCTTGAAAAAATCAACTGATGAGTGTAGCCGAGTAGCCCCCGAGCCTTGGAACGATTGAAGAATCAGTCCGAGGGTCTTCAGTGTTTGCGGAAGTCATCATCTGAGTAATCTTGTAGCATTCAGCCCCCGAGCTCGTCGCCAGGTGAGCCGTAGGAGCCACGTCGATTAGTTGTTGGTGCTGAGCCCCCGAGCTAGAGAGCTAGCGGAGACTACTCGAGTTGTTGTCGAGTAGTGATTTGGTGCGTAGCCCCCGAGTTTGGGAACTAGCCGCGCCGGTGGAGGTACGCGGAGCGTACTGGAAGTCGTCGCCGAAGCTTGACCTGAAAGTAGAGTTGCGTACATTATGTAGCATTTTTGTAGAAATTGAATCTACAAATGACAAATACAAATATGAATATAGATGTAAATGTCATGTGTCATGCTCTTGTTGTGGTCGTTAGGCGTCGAGTAGTTAGCCTGATGCGGTTTAGCGCCCAGTCCCTTTGGTCGCTGTTTAGCCATAGCCGCTGGGGGCGTGGAGGCATGACAGGAGAGCTGGTTTAAGCGTCGGTCTCTGAGGAGCCTGTTTAGCCATAACCGCTGGGGGTGTGGAGGCATGACAGGAGAGCCGAGGCTTTGCGCGGATCAAGGCGTGTGCTACTGTAGCGAGACCATTAAGAGGTAGACGAGAGGTAGTCGGCATGGCGACAAGAGAGAGCGCGATTGCTCGTTGTTCCGCATGGCGGAGAGCAGGATTGCGCAGTGCCTCCTCAGGGTGTAGCCGTTGTGCGCCTCCCGCACTCAGTACATGAAACGTCGTGGCAAGAGCCTCCTAATTTGGTGTACCAAGCCTGTGACAGTCAGTCAACAGTCCCCAAGGAATAGCTGACACGGTGTAGCTCTGCTGGCAGGTAGCCGTTGAGAGGCGTACACGAAGTAGTCTTCGGCGTTGGTTCCTGTTTGTGGAAAACAAGCCAAAGAAAAAATGATTATTGAAATAAGTGACTTAGCTTAATTTGCGGACGAGTGTCGACGAAGCCGTGGCGGTCGGTGATGGAGCCGCGACGGTTGGAGCTGAAGTCGACTAGTCAGAGGTGGATCCGACTAGTTGTTGATGTCACGGGAGCCGTTCTCGACTAGTTTTCTGGTTGAGACTAGTCGAGGTAAGTAGTCGGGGTAGTCGTACACCCATAAGACGACGTCGCGGCGGCGTACTGCGTAGTCGATGTAGAGCCGCTGCGGCCGAGAGACGAGTACTCGCGGCGCACGACAAGGTTGACGTAGAGCCCGTGCGGCCGGGTGACGAGTAGTCGTGGCGCACGGCAAGGTTGACGTAGAGCCCGTGCGACCGGAGGACAAGTAGTCGTGCCCTCTTGTGTGCATCAAGTGAAGGTCTTCAAGCGTCCTGGTACGCCTTGTGTGCACGTAGAGAAAAGAGCCAATGTTGATCTTTACGTGCATGCATCACGAGATGCTTTTCTTTGAACTCCTTTTTTTAAAAGTCCACAAGTGGGACGCCGCCACAAGGTCTGGAGCCTGAGTTTGATACGGATTGGATCAAGAAGCCACGAACTCGTCAACTGCTCGGACTCCAACTCGGCAACTACACGTATGCACCTGGACAACTCCGAAACCAAACCAGTCATGCAGAGCCAGCCGAATCCGTCTTGGACTTAATATCGACGCAGCGAATCGTCAATTAGTTGGTGAAGATGCAGTGTCGAGTAGATTGATTTTTTTGCTGGATGGAGTCCTTCGAATCCGCCGATGATCGTGAAGATCGCCCCACGGTGGGCGCCAGCTGTCGGTGTTTAAACCACTCGACCTCCATGGGAGGTACCCGCAGCAAGGTCGAAGGTGGGGATCGCCATGATCTGGAACCCGAAGGTATGCGCGAGGACACAAGACACAAGATTTATACAGGTTCGGGTAGCCAGAGTAGCTACCCTACGTCCTGTTTGGAGTAGTATTGCGCCCTGCGCTTGGTGTTGTTCCCGGAGGGATTGTGGATGTTCTCCTAGGTACCCGACCCTCCTTTATATAGTCTAGGGGGCGGGTTCCTAGTCGGTTACAAGGCAGAAGTCCTAGTAGGATTACACAGGGCGAGTCCTAGTAGGAGTACAGGGGAATTCTACTAGGAGTCCGTCTTCTACTCTTCCTCCTTCTTTGCATGAGTACCCGGGGCGTATGCCCGACAGGAACTTTGTGAATATTATTACCTTGATTAATTGTTTGTACAACTTTGGTTGCAATAGTTGCTTATCTAGAAATGATTATTCTACTAGAAGATGAGCTAAAATATTGAAAGTAAGGATTCACTATTTAGCAGCTTTTTGGCAAACCAAACCCACAAGCCAAAAGCCATGCATGATTAGAGGTAAAGTCTTTCTTTTAGACGGGTAAGTCTTGCTGAGTATTAGTATACTCAACCTTGCTTTATAAATGTTGTTCCAGGTAATGCATCTAATGTTTGGCCCGGAGAACTTCCACCCGGCTGGGAGCTGGAATGGGTGGGTGACGAAGAGTGATTGCATCATGGACAGACCTCCTATGATGTGATCGTATCGTTTAGTTGTCTTCCGCTATTTTCAATAAACTCTGAACCATTTACTTTCATGTCAAAGAACTCTGTTTGTAATAATGACCCCTACGGGGATGTGATGGATAATTTGTAAGACACTCTGGACCCTCCTTCGTGGGAGTTTTAATGCATTCGTTCGATCCTCTCTGTGTTTCCAAGTGATTTACCGGGTGTAAACTCGGCAACACCCAACGGGATGTTTCTTTATTATCGCTTAGTGACCAAATGGAGTGGTTTAGGCGATAGTACGAAATTATCTCGGGTGGGGTTGTCACACCAGCTTTCCCCTACACCTGTCGTGCATGCACAACCCCTCTCCCTATTTCTCTCTCTTCACTAATGTAACCTGCTCCCCTTGTCTGATAAACGGGAGAGCAGGGTCCTCTCGAGAGGCTCTCTAGCTTTTACTTTGACTTTCTCCTCCTCCTCCCAGGAGGAGTACTCTCTTGCTTCTTCTACCTCCAGCCTTCCATGGCTCTCAAAACTACAGAGACTTGGGACCAAACTCCCTCTCTCGCCCATTTTGTAACCCCTACTACAAATCATTGCAAATAACACAACAACACGAACTGGACGTAGGGTGTTACTCTCCGGAGGCCTGAACCAGTATAAATCCTGTGTACCCCCTGTTTGCGTAACCGTCCGAGGCCCGACACGTAATCTGAGAAATTTACTGCCGGCGGTTAGAGAACCCCGACAACGGCAAAGAAGAAAAGAAAAGCTAAGAATAAGAAGGCCAAGAAGATGGCCAAGAAGCTCCTCAAGAAGATGATCAAGAAGGAGAAAGCCAAGTACACTCACTCCGTCTACTATGAAGTGCCCCACCACTACACACAATTTTCAGGCAACAACTCTAATGAGAAATTCTATTCCGTACATTTGGTAAAGCCTCCTCATTTCAATGGGAAAGACTATCCCAAATGGGCTTATGATATGCAAATGCACCTCTACGGGCTTCACCCTTCTCTTTGGAAGATTGTGTTTGTAGGTGTGACAATCCCCGTCGAAGGAGAAGCCCTCACACTTGGGATCCTTGTGTTTCCAAGAATTCAACAAGGTTTGGAACATCCAAATTGCCAAGGTGATTTGGGACACTCTCAAGGAAGCACATGAGGGAACCAAACATGTGAGCAAGGGGAGATGGACTTAATCAATGGAGAGCTTGAGCTATTCTTCACGAAGGATGGAGAGACTGTGAGAGAAATGTATGATAGGCTCATGCTCCTTGTCTCGGACATTAGGGCTCTTGAAAGTGTAGATTGGGATGACTCCAAAGTCACAATGAAGTTGCTAAGAGCTTTTGCCCCAAAGGACAAGAACTTAGCGGCAATGATAAGAAGGGATCCAAACTACCACAAGATGACACCCAATCAACTCCTTGGAGAGATCTTGCATCAAGAGATAGTTGACCAAGATGTGGAGAAGTCTCTAAGCTTGAAGATGAACAAGAGTTTAGCCCTCAATGCTAGCTCTAGTGAAGTGGTAGAAGTAAAGCCAAAGGCTTCCAAAACTAAGAAGGAAGGTACTAGTGATGAAGGAAGTACGAATGAAGAAAACGCCTTTGCATAAGGAAGTACAAGAAATTCTTAAAGTCCAGAGCATCAAGGAAAGGCGGTGATGAAAGAAAGAATAAGTCTCAAAGGAAATGCTATGAGTGTGGAGAGTATGGACACTTCATTGCAGAGTATCCCAAGAACAAGAACAAGAATGAGGAAGAGAAGAAATACAAGGAGAAGAGCAAGGAGTACAAGAACAAGTACCAAGGGCGTGCTCACATGGGTCAACAATGGGATTCAAGTGATGAAGATGAGGAACCAAAGAAGCAAGGCATGGCAACCATTGCCATGGCACAATAATCATCTTCACCACGCCTCTTCAACAACTTCTCCGACGATGAGGACCACTCTCACTTTTGCCTCATGGCAAGGGGGAGCAAGGTAAAAGAGTCTACCACCTCATCCTCTCTCACCTCTTCTTCATCCACACCTAGTGACATAGATGATCTAGATGATGAAAAAGAAATTGATGCCAACATGATAAAGTAATTTAGTAAAAAGGGCTATAAAGAAATAAAAAGGCTTTTGGGGAAACTAGAGAAAAAGAAAGTGTCTCTCCATGAGCAAGAAGACTTGTTTATCCTTGAGAAGGAAAGAAACCTTGCTCTGGAGAGATGCCTTGCCGAAGAGGCGGCTAAGGTGGAGAAATTGACCACGGCCTTGTCCTTGGCCAACAACTCCAACAAGAGGATGTCAAAGGATTACACCTTGGCAAATGAATCTCTAGCTTCCCTAAAGGCTACTCATAGTGAGCTTCAATCAAGCTTTTCATGCTTGACGGAGAAACATAAAATTCTTGAAGCAAACTATAGTACTCTTTGGGAAAGCACCAAAGCCAGTCCTAAGGCAACATTTGACTCTAGTGCCTCCACTAGCAAAGGTTGTTCTATTTGCTCTAACATTGATATAAATGCTCTCAAGACTAACCATACAAGGCTTGAGGAAACAATTAAGATCAAAGACAAAGAGATAGCCCGGTTGAATATGTTGATCACTCAAGGCAAGAACGGTGCCAAGTCCATTCTTAAGGTGGTTGATAAGCAAGGACTTGGGCACTACAAGAACAACAAGGTCATTGGTAGAGTGGTGGTGAAAGGGCATGAGATCCTCTTGTGGAACAAGGGAGGCTACCTCAACACCATCATGGATATTGCTCATGGAGTCACCACCTCTACCACAACAAAGGACAAGCCAAAGGTTGTGAACACCACAAAAGGATATGGTGGGATTAATTCTCCACCTAAGGCATCGAAGAATGTGGTTGAAAAAGCCCTCTCCAAACTATACTTGTGATTATGTTATGATCTTGGACCACAATGGTAAAATGGTGGTCAAGTATGTTGGGGCCTACACAAAGAAAGCTATGAGGAAGACTGTGTGGGTTCCAAAAGTTTATGCATCTAACCTCCAAGGACCCAAATCTTTTTGGGTACCTAAACCAAAAGCTTAAACTTGTTTTGTAGGCCTACTCCTCTGGTGGAAGCGCATGGTTGATTGATAGTGGTGCCACTAATCATATGACCAGAGATGAAGGCTTATTTGCATCCCTTGATCATTATGACAACCCTACGGAAACTATCATCTATGGAGACAATGGTCAAGGATATGTTGTTGGTCTAGGTAAAATTGCTATCTCAACATCAAATTTGATTGAAGATGTTTATCATGTTCAAGGGTTAGGATACAACTAGCTGTCGGTTTCACAACTTTGTGAGAAAGACTACAATTGTCTCTTTACCCATGAGGGTGTGGTCGTCTCTAGAAGGGAGGATTCCTCTATTGTCTTTGCGGGTCACCTACGAGGAAAGCTTTACTATATGGATTTCACAAAAGTGAAGGTGGTCCCTAAGGCTTGCTTAGTGGCAAAATCCGACTTGGGTTGGCTATGGCATCGCCAACTAGCCCATGTTGGCATGAGGAACTAAGTCAAACTTCAAAAAGACGAGCACATCCTAGGACTAACAAATGTTCTTTTTGAGAAAGATAGGTTGTGTAGTGCTTGTCAAGCCGAGAAGCAAGTTGGAGCTCATCATCCCGCTAAGAACATCCTATCTTCATCAAGACCATTAAAGCTACTACACATGGACTTGTTTGGACCAATCGCCTACATAAGCATCGGTGGTAACAAATATGGTTTAGTAATTGTTGACGACTTTTCCCATTTCACTTGGGTATTCTTTTTGCAAGATAAAAGTGAAGCAAAGGGAGTTGTGAAGAAGTTCATTAGAAGAGTTCAAAATGAGTTCGAGCTCAAAGTCAAGAACATAAGGAGTGAAAACAACTCGGAGTTTAGGAACACTCATGTTGAGGAGTTCCTAGATGAAGAAGGCATCAAGCATGAACTCTTCGCTACTCCATACACACCTCAACAAAATGACATCATTGAGAGAAAGAACTGTATATTGATTGAAGCGGCAAGAACAATACTTGATGAATACAAGACTTCAGACTCATTTTAGGCGGAAGCCATCAACACCGCATGCCATGCCGCCTACCGCCTCTACATCCACAAATACTTGAAAACTCTGTACGAGATCATCACCTATAAGAAGCCTAGTGTGCATTACTTTAGGGTCTTTGGATGTAAGTGTTTCATACTTAACAAGAAACCCAAAGCCTCAAAGTTTGCATCCAAGGTTGATGATGGTTTTCTCATTGGTTGTGGAACTAATGAACATGCCTATCGTGTCTTCAACAAAACCACCGGTTGTGTTGAGACCACGGTACACGTGAAATTTGATGAATCCAACGGCTCTCAATGAGAGCAAGTTAGTGAAAACCTTGTAGATGATGAAGAACCCCCAAGTGTATCAATCTTTAGAATGGGGACCGGTGAAGTGATGCCTCGTGAGGCTCAAGTTCAAGCGTTGGGTGAAACAAGCAATCAAGATCTATCACCATCAACAAGAGTGGAACCACCAAGTTCTCAAGTCCATCAAGAGGAACGTCAAGTTCATGGTGACGATCATGGACGGGGCTTTGATCAAGGGGAGAGCCCCCTCGAATTTCCCCATCTCAAGAGCACTTGAAGCATCTCCGGGAAATTGATTCATGTTTGTTACTCTTGAAGCTTTCTTCTAGACGGTTAGGCGTCTCTCGTTGAGTGCCCTCTTGGTGTGGAGCACCCGGGATTGTTTGTATTACCCTCTCCTTGGTGGAGAATTCTTAGTGAGCACCAATCTTCCTTGGTGGGGATTGGGTGAGGAAAAGAGGCTCTTGGTGATAGCCCTCCCTTTGTGGGATCCTCAACAGAGACGTAGCTTCCTTTGTGGGAGTGAACTTCATATTAAATTCTCGTGTCTCCTTGTGCTTGCTTGAATTCTTTGTCTCTCTCTAACCCTAGAACTTGTTTGAGCCTGATCTCTAAATTGGTTGTGTTCCAACTCATATCTTTGGTTGCAGGTGGTTCTTAGATCCTAAACTAAACTTTTGATTCAAATAGAATTGCTAGAATCGCTTTACTTTTCAAATTTCGTTTTAGTCTCCTCTGACCTGTCGGTAGTACCGACCCGGTACCGGAAGTACCGACCCCTCGGTAGTTCCGGCACCGCGTCGGTAGTACCGACAGAAGTTTTAACCGCTGCATTTGTTTTAGAAATTTGAAGTGATCCTATTCAACCCCCCCCCCCTCTAGGCATCACAAGGTCCTTTCACATAGGTATGGAGTTCAATTCCTCACATCTCCAACAAAATATATTTTTATTTTCATTTTCATATAGCAACTAATTATAAAACATTAAGGATTGGAAACTTCATCAAAATGTGGGGATGTAGCTCAACGGTACAACAATGATTGTAGTTTAACATAAGTATGGGGTTTGATTCCCTGCATCTCTAATAATTTTTATTTACATTTTCATAGCAAATAGTTGTAAAATATTAAACATTGAGAACTTCAACAATAAAATGGATATGTAGCTCAATTGCTAGCGCGATGATTAATGCTTAACATAGGTATGGGTTCAATTACTCACATCTCCAATAAATTTTATTTTTATTTACATTTTATAGCAAGTAGTCATAAAATATTAAATATTGGAATTGTTTTAAAAAAATGGGGATGTTGCTCAATTGGTAGAGTGATGATTAATGCTTAACATAGGTACAGTCGTATGGGTTTGATTCCTGTAGCGAACGTGGCCTCATATGCCATTAGTTCGAGTTTGATTTTGGTGATTCATGACAACACGATCATTGGGACTAACCATATTGTTTTAGCATGTCTTTGTAGACACTTCTAGGTCCCAAGGATGCAAGAAAACCACATGCCAAAATGAGAAAATCAAGGGTCAAAACCGAGCAAGAAAGGAAAAGAAAAGACACCGTCGGATGAACCGACGGTACCTTAATAGCAAGCGTCGGTGCAATCGTCGGACGAGTTGGTTCACTAGGTGAAACCCTAGGCACCGTCGGATGAACCGACTGTCCATTTTGTACATGTGTCAGACGAGTTGCAGAGGAAGAGCAGCGAAGACAGTAGCACCGGATGATTCGACGGTCTAAGTGAGGACACCGTCGGTCTATCCAACGCTCAGTTTAAATTCATACAGAGACGCGCCAAGACGAAGCCTTCAGCACCGGATGATCCGACGCCTTGGACAAGGGGTAGCGTCGGTCTATCCGACGGTCGCGTGGAAGCTAACAGAGACAACTTGGTTGCGGGGTCTTCAGCACCGGATGATCCGACGCACCGTCAGTGCATAGCGTCGGAGCAGTTGTTTCAGAGAATCTCAAGGGCTATGTGACGTGGGAGGGGCACCGGATGAACCGACGCCTTGGAAAATCTAGCATCGGTTCATCCGACGCTACCTTTTTCAGTGGCCATTAGCCAACGGCTAGTTTGATGCCTTGGGCTATTTATACCCCCACCACTCACCCATTTGAGGTTGCTGGATTGTGTGGAAGTGCAGAGGAGTTCAAGACACATTGAAGATCATATCCAATCCATCCAAGTGCTTAATTGCTCATCCTTAGACTTGCATATGCTTAGTGTATGTGCTTAGTGCTAGGCTTAGCTTAGAGATGAGTGAGTGCAATGTTGTGCCGACCTTGTGACGTGATTCTTGAGTGAATCAAGTTGTACAAGGTTCGCCGGAAGCCTTGAGGCCTAAGTGGCTCACCGGCAATCGTCATCGACTCTTCAACTTGGTGTGGAGCGGCGAGGACACTTTGTGCGGGGGACGTGGAGACCCCCTTCCTTAGTGGAGAAACTCCTTAGTGGAGGCGGCATCAAGGTGACCAAGGGAGCTTGGCAAGTGCCTAAGTGGCTAGCCTTTGTGGCGAGTCAAGTGGTGCTCTTGGGAGAGACTTGGTGACCGGGAAGCAATACTCTTGTGTGAGTACTTCAACAACGTGGACTAGGGGTGGCTTAGTGCCTACCGATACCACGGGATAAATCGCGTGTCAAGAGTTTGCTTCCTCTCATCCCCTTTACGTTTCCGCATTTACTCTATTGCAATCTTTGTTTGCCTCTACTTTCCTAGAGTAGTATCATGCTAGGATTTTCTATAGGTTGCAAACCTTCTTTTGGGATGGGAGCTTCACACTAGAACAACCCTAGTTGCACATCTAGATAGTATGTTCTAGTTTACCTTTATGTAAAAATAGTGAAGCCATAGGTTAAGGTTTTAAGTTGCCTAATTCACCCCCTCCCCCTCTTAGGCTAACGAGCATCCGATTCCTTACAATTCCTCACATCTCCAATAAATTCTATTTTTATTGAAAATATTAAACATTGGAAACTTCGAAAAAATGGGGGATGTGGCTCACTGGTAGAGCGACGATTAAAGCTTAACATAGGTGGGCTCAATTCCTTCCATCTCCAATAAAGTATATTCTTATTTACATTTTCATAGCAAGTAGTTATAAAATGTTAAACATTGGGAACTTGAACTTTAAAAAAATGGGGATGTAGCTCAATTGGTAGAGTGATGATTAATGCTTAACATAAATAAGGGGTTTGATTCCTCACATCTCCAGTAAATTCTATTTTTATTTACATTTTATAACAAATAGTTACAAAATACTAAACATTGAGAACTTTAACTAAAAATGGGGATGTAGCTCAATTGCTAGAGCAACGGTTAATGCTTAACATAGGTATAGAGTTTGATTCCTCACATCTACAATAAATTGTATTTTTATTTACATTTTATAAGTAGTTATAAAAATATTAGACATTGTGAAATTTAATAGAAAATGGGGATGTAGCTCAGTTAGTAGAGTGATGGTTGGTGCTTAACATAGGTACCGGGTTCGATCCCTCGCGTCTCCAATAAATCTCTTTTAATTTGTATTTCATATGAAGCAATTGTAAAAGATTAAACATTGGAAACATGAACAAAAAGTGTCCAATCAATTCTCGTCTATTATTTGTCATAATTCAATAATTGTAATCTTAAATAATGCATAGTGCTAACATGATCAAAGGTTAATAAAAATCCTAACATAGTATACATGGATCAAAATTTTGTGATAATTGAGTGATCAAAGGTTGATAGAAAGCTAAACATAGTCTAGATCAACCAAAATTTGGTGATGCAGCTCAATTAATTGAGTGTAGGATACTGCTGCTCGGATGAGTGATGACCACAAACCTCCTGCTAGTTGTACGTGGCCAGTAATATGTCACACTAGACCTCTCGCATTTGCATAGATTTTTTTTAAAAAAAATAGGAAATGTTCCGATCTAATTCAGCCTTCAACATTTGCTGAAACAAAATAAATAAAAAGCTATAAGATTAGGAAAAAAACTTTACTCCCATATTATGACATCTTACCAAATCGCTAGGAAAAAAGTTCCCATTTACTTCCAAAAGTTTCACCAACTACCTGTCACATCAATCTCCGAACACTAATTATGAGTATTAAATATAGATTAATGAAAAAATCTATTCCACAACTCCGACCTTAATTAAATGTATTTTTATAGTGCATGTATTCGATGTTATAAACATTTGTGATCCACTCTACAATTTTGGTCAAGCATAAAATGGTTTGACTCTCAAGAAAGTTGGAATAATTTACAATTTGGAATGGATGGAGTTTTTTTTAATGATACCTATGTGCCCTTGAAAAGTACATGCATTAAAATGTGGTATACCATTTATCAATAAAAATATTATTATTGAAGCGCCATCACCAAATTAAATCACCGTAAATAGAGCGTCCGCACTAAAAAATTATGTTCTTTCTTGCAATACCACTATGCTACTTAGCTGACCCTTCGACATGTGTAATGCCTCTTGGTTTGTTTACCCCTAAAGCAATGGTTGCAATGCACAAAATTGATTCAGCAAAGTGGTGATAAGAAACAAAACAGATGTTGCATATTTTTTGTTGTGATTGCAAAAAATGCAAAACGAAAAAGCAGTTGAGGATTCCACTATAGTTATGTTTTGTGCAATATTATCCTTGGCCAATTATCTTTTCTGATACAAAAGATCTTTATTTTAATGAAAATGAGCATTAGACATTTATATGGGGAAGCTGCCTGCTTCTATTATCTTTCTACTTACCATGTTCCAAATTGTAAGTCATTTTGATTTTCCTACAAATATGATTTTTACTATGCATCTATAAACGTCAAAATGATCTTCGGATTTATCGCTTTCGCCTCTTTCCCATTGCACTAGGCACTAGCACCCATTTTACTGTCCTTAAAAATTGAGCCGCCTCCTCCACCACATCTTGATTGGTGGCAATTGCTTCTCAGTCTGAAACTCTGATTAGCCCGCCATCAAAGTGACTGTACTTTCACTGTTCCGTACAATTGGATATACGTACTTATAATGACAGAAGCGGATCGGATGTGCATGGAATCAAATTCGCATAACACCTATTCGAATGTTCTCCAATACAAATACAAAATTGATGTCTCGAATTTGAAAACGCATTCGGGTATACTCGATTTGGAAGATAACATTTACCATTTTTTAATTAATAATTTACAAATACAAATCATTTAGACTAAAGTATTAGTACAAAATAGAGACTGCTGATTAGGAATATCACATTCATCCATATTTATTTTAATAATTAATCATATAATAAATAAAATTATTAATAAAGACATATTTTAATATATATCCATTTATCAAACAAATAATAAAAAATATATGAAAAATATTTTCATCAATACATAAATAAACCAGAGTAATTAAAATGAAACTTTTATATTGATGCATTTTTATTGATAAAATCAATTATATTGGTCGATAAATTAAAATATAACTTTTAAATTGTTTTATGGATGCAATTTTTTTAATATTAAAATTAATATCATAATCATTAGTTATGGATATAATTTTTAAATTCAATTATACACTATCATTATTAGTATTCTATTGAACATAATTTGCCATTAGTTGTATAGTTGAATACGGATAATGCCGGATAGTGCCGAATACGGATGGAGTTGGGTAGAGAAAAAATCGACAAAAACAAAAACAAATTCAAATGTATCCACTTTATTACCACATTTGAATTCGAATACAGATACAAATATCCATATTTCTATTTTAGAGGATACGGATATAAGATAATTCAGATTTCATTTCTATATTTCGATGCCTACGTATTTATACAAACGCATTGGTAGCAGCCGGCTATCATGCCTTTAAAATCATGCATTTTTCTTTCGTTGCACAGATAAGGCAGACGGACCTTAATTTTTTTAGTTCTTCTTCTTCCTGCTGCCCATACACCACCCATATGCAGGCACATGCAGCTAGTCATCACGAACAGTGGACCCGCAGCTGTCTGTCGACCGATCACGCCGGATTGACGAACCTGCAGTCGCGCCTGACCTCCCCCTCGTCGGCGCCGAGCGGGTTGTTCTCCGACAGGGTGATCAGCGCGGCGGCGAAGCGTTCGTGGAAGTAGCCGTTGTCGGCGGCAAACTTTGCTACGAAGGGCGCGGTGCGCGGGTCGTCGGCGAGCCGCTGGTCGACGAGCAGGAGCCCCCTCCGCGCCAGCAGGTTCTTGTAGTACATGTTGTCGAGCGTCATGGGCGTGGCGCGGTCGTTGCGCGCGTACGCCACGTCGCGGGTGTCCTCCCGGGCGTCCGCCGTCGGGCACCGCCCCCGGAGGTACTCGCCGTAGGCCGGGTCGAGGCCGGCGTCCACCGCCGGGTACAGCCTGGCCACGAGGTTGAAGCAGTGGACGCGGCCGACGGAGTGCGCGCCCAGCAGCGCCACCGCGCCCTCGGCGTCGACGCCGGCGGCGGCGAACCGTGCCAGCACCACCGACACCGTGTCGTTGTGGTTGGGGATGTCGCGCGCGACGTCGGCGTAGCTTCTCGCCCGGCGGGCGTCCCGGCGGCCCGTGCGCATGGGGATGGCGGCGGCGCGGGGCCCGCCCAGCGCGGCGGCGCCGTCCCGCGCCGCGAGCGCGAGCACGTCGGCGCACGAGACGGTCCCGGGGCACTCCCGCTCCAGCGCGGCCTTGATGACGTCCACGTACTTGAAGTTCCTCATGCCGAAGCTCCGCGGCGCCGACTTCTCCGAGACGCCGGCGGCGGGGCTCGTGTCGAGCAGGAGCGACGCGTCGCAGGACCCCACCATGCAGTCGTGGAACAGGACGCGGAGCCACGACACCGCCGTGTTGCCGTGCTTATGGTAGAGCTGCGCCACCTGCTCCCGGACGATGTCCTCGGCTCGCGGGCAGGTCGACGAGTAGTACCCCAGCCGAAGACCGCCATTGGCGGCGGCGGCCCCTGTGCGGAACCAATCAATCTAGGAATGATCAGCAGCACTCGAGATCGGAGTGGGACTTAGAAGAAGGTTTGCAGGGTTACATTACCAGTGGTGAGGCAGCAGAAGAGAAGCAGAGCAGAGGCCAGTGCTGCTGCTGCGGCCACTAGGCTCCTTGAGCTTCTTGAACACCTCATCATCTTCTTCCTTGGTCCTCGTTTTCTTTCTTGGTACTAATTTGCAACGCTAGACAGGAGAAGAGTAGTCTCCATGAGTATATCCTATCCGATGTCACATACTTGCGGAGCACCCCAACTTTATACTCCACCATCAGTCCATGAGCCAGCCAGGAAGAGAGTGCTCGTGGCAACAAGTGGGTGGGTGAGTGGTTGATTGACCCAGAGCGTAATGGCATTCATCCTCCACGGCTCCACCCATGGATCACTCAGACTCAGATAACAGCAGCACAGTAGTAATAACCAGTAGTAAAGCATTATACATTCCAGCACAAGTTTACGCCTACAGAGACCTGCAGTGAACTAACTACTGACGGGCAAGAAACATTATTTAAAACCCCAAGTAGGGGATTCAGCTGAATGAATGTAATTACTAGATTTTTGACGAGTACTAAATGCTAGGCAGGAAACGCTCATAGTCACAGAGGTTGCGTTGAGATGGAATGTGGGTGAGGAGATCCAGCCCGGCCGGCCAAAGGCGTTTGCTGAAACTGACGAACTGTAAATTCATTCAGTTGAAAGGAAAAGAGTCGGCACTTAACTGAAGTGATTAGGAAGCAGATCAGAGCAATCATGCGCTTGACTGCTTGAGCATTGGGTACTCAATCAAGGGTGTGATAATAAAAATAGTAGTACAACACTTCACGAGTCACATGGGCAGGTCGATCCGCAGAACGACGAACTTAGAATTCTGATGAGTCACGGAAACTGGTTTGAGATATAGGCCTTCAAGGACATAATGCCAAAGTACCAAACTAGTGCAAATTGCCAAAGCCATGGTCAGAAGGTTAGCTTGTGTCATGGACGGGTTAGGGGAAAGAACGTTAGGCAGGCAGTCACGATCACGCAAACAATGGCGCGTGGTGGAACAGACAAGCAATCGCCATGCATCAGCTGCGCGCCAGGACAGAGGAAGAAGACAGCGACATGTCATCGGCCAACCAGAACACATTTGGTACCAAGTTGTGTGTGAAATTGTTGCACCTCAATTCCTGAAGGAGCAATCTACTTGTGTTTCAAATTGTTGTAAAACTGCCGCCCTTTATTAGGAGTCACCGTTCTTCTTCCACGTGTGTTACGTCCAATATTGACTGAAATTGGAACCTGCAAAGAGATTGAACATTGTTTTGATAAATTTGGTAAAGGTTACAAAAGTGTAACTAGGCCAAAATAAAAACATGTATTTTTAACACGGATGGAGTACTCACTATCACTAAAGCTTCTTGGGAGGGGAAATGCTTCTCCCCATGATGGAAATGCTTCTCACTATCATACCGAAAGTTTTGCTATTGTTCCCAAATCCGGCAGTGCGCTGAGTTTGAAACCAGGGGCACTGAAGGACCTCTATATAGTGGTGTCCGTGCGATAGGAGTCTTCTTACCTTTTTTTTTCTCTTCAAATATTACATGTCCTACCCAAACTTATTGTTGCTATATAAAGGGTTTATATACAAATGTTGAGAAAGAACATTTGTGTGATGGTATCTCCGTGGAAAAATTGTGGCGGAAAAGAAATTTGGGCAACCTTTTTGTCGACTAGTCATGGTGAATATCATGAAAACTAACACATAACGTGATGTTTCATAACAAATGTATATGACAAAGACATGAACAGGGCAAAGCTTTATAGTTGAGGGCAGGAGCCCAAGCATATGGTTCCTCCTGCCCTCAGCTGCTGCAGGACTGCACCTCATACTTCATTATTATGTTCATCTACATGGTCAGAGAGAAGTAGAGGTGGTAATGGGTCATGATCCTAATTCATTCTTCACAATACAAGTTTGTAGGATCAATAGCCCGTAAAGGGGTTGAATATGGGTCTTCTTTTCAATTTCTAAAGTGATAAGAAACCTTAGCCTATAAACTAGTGTTGCCATCTAAAAAGTTTTTTCTCTACTCAACTAAGTACACTAGCAATAAGTTTCCTTAGAAAATATCACACTAACAAGTATAAGACACCCTAGTCAAGATATGAAGCAAGCAAGCTACACAAGAAGAACTAGAGCAAGGAAACTTAAATGCGGAATGTCAGTGCTGAAAGTAAGTGCAAAGAAGTTGAGAGAGACACAAGAGACAACCGGATTTTTTCCCGTGGTATCAAGGAGTTGACGCTCACTCTAATCCATGTTGGAGCACTCACTAAGAGTATTGCTCCCCCTCAAGTTACCAAGACTCAAGTGCCCACTAAGACTATTCATTCTCCATCTCCGGAACAGTGGGTCTCGAACCATACCAAGATCTTCTTGAGGCTCCCACAATCTCCAAGAGCTCATCAAGAACCCTCCAAACATCAAGACCATCTAGGAGTTGTCAATCTCCAAGAGTACGAAGTCCACACACTTTCACTTGACCTGAGCACTAAGCTAAGCCATGACATGCACCTTGAAACTCTTTATCACTAAGAGAGAATCCCCAAACAAGAGGAAGATGAATCCCAAATAAGCAAAGCACTAACTCCTTCTCTCCTTGGCTGTTGTAGATCTTTAGAGTAGCAAAGGCAACTCAAGAGACGCATGGGGTCATATATATAGGCCTAGCAAGGGAGGCTGGCCGTTAGAAAAAATTCCCTGAAAAGTAGTACCATCGGATGTATCGACAGTTCCCCCTGACCAATGTCGGTTCATCCGGTGACTCTAAGCCACCAAAATAGCCGTTGAACACTGTCGTACACACAATTACACAGATGTTATAGACCGACGCACCATCGGTTTATCCGGTGCTGAAGCACTTCCACTCAGTGTGTCTTTGTCCAAATTAAACACAGGCGTCGGATGAACCACTGATGATCCACTGAAGCGTCGGTTCATCCGGTGCTGAAGTGTAATCATTGGCGTGTCTCTGGATAATTTAAATGAGGGCATCAGATGAACTGCTGGTCTGACCGCCGGTTCATCCGGTGCTGAAGCCGTTGACACCCGAACCTTACTATTGTGAAACCCTAAGTCATCGGATGAACCACTGCTTAGGCGTCGGTTCATCTGACGGTCTCTTTATCTTCCACTACCGCTGAGATCATTCGACGCAACTAGAAAACAGGGCGTCAGATCATCCGATGCTACCATTTTCAGAGTAACTCATCCAATTCAATTGCCTTTGAGTTTTCTGTCAATTATTTTTCTTCCAATGTGTTTCCATGAGTACTTTGAGTTGTTTAGCATCCAAGGACTTGAGTGTGCATATAATTCATGGCATTTGATGCATGGTCAAGCTACTAGTGTGTGAACCCCTCTTAATAGTCCGGTCAAACACTATAAAGTAGCAATACAAGTGTCCTCCATCTCCTTGTGACATTTGGAACTAATAAGGTCCTAGCCTTGTAGTATTTGTCCATTGATCATCCATAATTTCAAATTGAGGGGTCTCATTTCATTGATTACTTATAACCCAAAATTTAATTCGCTACAAAACAAATGTTAGTCACAAGTATTGTCATTTATCACCGAAACACACCTTTACCAAAGGTGCGAAAGACATATTACAAAGTTCTACTACTTTTAACTCAAAATTGTATAGTATTATTTATTATGGTCCAATCTTTATAGAGCCCAATCCTTAAATTTTGCTAAGCTAAACTAGAAGACCCTTTGCCACCCCTAAAGGGAAGTTGTTGATCAAAACTTGTCTTTTTAATTTTTTTTGTTTTCCTAATCAGGAACCAGAAAAGACAATCTGCAATGTTCTAGCTCCAAATGCAAAGCTACCAGGGGAAATCAGTCCTTGTGTCTTGTGAACGGTAGGGTGGTCATCAGCTCGCACATTGTGCCCGCAGAAGCAGCACACACATGGTGAGAAGCAGAGAAGCTGAATGTGTCTCGTACTCGGTATGCAATGTTTTGGTACGGCGCTATTCATATTTGACAGGCAGATTAAGATACCTATCTTCTGAGCCAATAAACAACCCGGTGCTTTTAGAACAGTACATCTGAATCATGTCTCAGGGGTGTTTTATTTCCTTATAAGATAGTGTCCAACAAATAGGTGTTACATATACCAAGGACAGTGTGTGAACTCAGCAGAGACCGCTCACTACACATGCAGAAGCACTCTTCTAGAGAATGGCTGTTTTGAGCATCAGCAGTCAAATTTCAGCACGAGAGATTTTAGTCACAAAATCTCGTTCCAGTTCGATTGCAGCATTGTTCTTCAGGAAGTCCGAGTACCAGTGAGCAGAACGTCTTGGCTGCCTTCTTCGCTCTTTAGTGTCGAAATCGACAGCAACAAGGCCATAGTGCTTCTTGAACCCTCCGAATAACTCATACAGATCCATGAACGACCACACAGAGTACCCCCGCACATCGGCTCCTTTCCTAGAATTGGCAAATGCCACCACAGAAATACTGAAAAAGATGCCTCTGTGTACAACAACTAAAGTGTGAAGAATCTCTGAAAACACACATAACAAATGTGTCTACTTAATTACCTGATTGCTTTCAGTGTGCTTGCTATGTATTTTTTCAAGTAGCCAATCCTCTCAAAATCATTCACAGTGCCGTCTGATCCTCCATAGCCTGTCTCCATGGCAGGTCAAATCAGCACCAGATTTTTGCGTTGTTAGTAAGATTTTTTGGGCATGAAAATTAAATGCTGACTAACCATTTTCCTGAATGTAAAACGATAGATTTCCATATTTTTCCTGAAAATACTCAAGTATGAGCTCAAGTCCACGAGGGTCTACCATTTCCCCTGGAAGAATCTGCTTCAAACAGACTAATCAAAGGCACTCTACAGCTGGTTTTATCAAGTTTCAAATATTTAATCAACAGCAAGTTCTGCATCTCACCATTGTAGTAGGTGGGTCATGCTTTGTACCTGCAAAAAGCAAAACAGAAGAACCCTCAGAATATTTGGAGAACACGTGGATGCTACAAAGAAATGTTTACAAACACTGAACCTCTAAAAAGAGTGGCCAAGTCAGCAGTGAAGTCCCGAAGGGGTCCCTCTATCATTTTAGGAGGATTGCTCGTATACAAAGAAGTGTAGTGATTCAATCCAATGAAGTCAAATGCATTAGTAACAAGCTCAGATTCATAGCTGGAGAAGGATGGAAGACGGGAACCAGCAATCTTCTTCATGGTCTCTGGATAGTCTCCGAACACCAACGGATGCAGGATCCTGGAAATTTGTTATATTCTTGTGTTACAATTCAAGAATGAGGGTGACTTAAGAGTCAAGCTTTACGCATTAGATCGGTGGTTTTTAAGCTTCAAATTCTTTAAAATGATTATATACACTAGCAGTTACTATTGGAAAATATGGTTTACACTTTAAGCTCCTTTACGGTACACCTATAAGTTTTGTTTAACTGTGCACTGTTACTACAGTCTACTGGAGAGTCCGGTAGCAACGCCAACAAAACATACCAGCCATATAAGAAGGTCATTGCTCTATCAGTTGCTTCAATGTCTTTGGCCAAATCTGTGAATGGATAGAGCCACATTGTGTACAAATTCAGGCCAATGATGCCCTTCTGGGCAGCCTGAAATCGAGAATAAAGCAACAGACTTAATTTTTCCCAGCTTCCTAAATAAAATTCATCTTAAACTCGAAAAGAAAAATAAAGAATAGCAGGAAAAAAGGAGTCACCAGAGCAGAAATCTCACTTGGTACTTGTGCCTGTAAAGCCTAACGGTCGACGCATGAGTCAGTAGGCTGTGATGTACAAACAAGTATGGCTCAGTTGTAGAGTTCCCAACTGTGCAATTGCTCGAGCCAAATGGATATGAGCAGTGGTTTGGGGGGAGATCTCCAGTGTCAAAACCACCTTGAGCCATGATGTTTGGCTCGAGCATAGTTGTCCAATGGGTAACTCTATCACCAAACTCGTGGAAACACACATTGGCATATGCCGTAAAATCATCTCTGCATCAGAAATGCATCAGCCCGTAAAGTATTCTGGTTATATTTCAGATGGTGCTCATGATTTGGTGTGGATTCAATCAGGATGCTGTTAAAGCAAGCCACGGCTTACATGATTTTGGGGCTAACCCACCCACCATACTCTTCCTCAAGGACCCGGGGAAGGTCAATATGATAAAGAACAGCATTAATCTGAATACCTATTAAAAAATCAGCAGGACTAACATGATCAATGTGGAGTAGGAAACACCCAAAGGTAGCATGATTAGCTAGCAGTAAATGTTTCTGTAAATATTGCTGAAACGCTATCAAGTTAACTACTCCGTATGTGATATGTGCGGTTAGTAAGTCATATTAATTTCAATGTTGATACTTTAATAAATTCAAAGTACATGAAGCTCAAACTATATCTACCTGCTTTCACCAGCTCATTTATCAAATTGTTATAAAACTGCAGACCTTTAGGATTCACCACTCCTCTGCCACCTATACAATGTCCAAAACCAAAACCAAAACAATAAGTTAACGTTATGCGTGAATGATCTTTTATTGTCAAATATCAAAGTTTAAGGTTTATTTATTGTACCAGGAATAAGCCTTGACCAAGAAATAGTGAACCTGTAGGCCTCTAAGCCTATGTTGCTCATTAGCTTAACATCGTCCTATACAGAAACCACAAATAGGAGAGATAACAAGTGATCTCGCTACAAATAGCAGAGGGTTGTTGATCCCCTGTGAGAATATCCATACCTTATACTTATGGTAGCCATCAGAGGCGATATCACCGGTAGCCCCAAATATATTTTTCTCTGACACGCATCATATAATCAGACCACATTTCAGTTGAGATAAAATGTCTGAATACAAACCACATTAATTTTAATAGGCAACACTATTTTTTTCTGATTTGAAAAGAAACAGATATATGTTACGAAAGATAAATAACCTGTACTATGACCTCAAAATTACTCTAACAAATTAGCGAGTGCCATGTTTGCCCCCCCTTTTAACAATTGGCACTCGGCTGCAAGTCAACGCGGGCGGGCAAGAGACTAACCTGAATGGGCGAATGTGTCCCAGATGCTTGGGCTCCTCCCATCCTCAGCCGCCGCACCCTCGTACTGCAAGATGCAACGATCAGAGCCAAGGTTGGTTCGAACAGAAACTTGTTTTCCTTGGCTCCGAATCTAGGTAGGAATGGAAGACGACATGCTACAGAAGTTGAGGCACCTGATATGCTGAAGTTGCAGCTCCAAACGCAAATCCATCTGGGAAATCACCCCTTGTGAAATGCAGGGTGCTTGCAGACTGCACCAACGACAGAAGTAGCGGCCATGCCGAGAAGAAGAGCAGCTGGATGCGTCGCCTCGCCATTTGCTGCGGTCCGCCATAGCCTGCCAAGTCCCCCTTTATATTCCTGTTCGTAGTCAAATGCAATCAGACAACTGATGATGATGATGGTGACAATAAAAATAAAAATAATAATGGGACAAACGTGGCCATTCCCTTTAGGATTGGGTGTTTGTGCCTGTTATTTTGTTAGTTTTCTCATTTTTTTTCTTTCTTTCTTTTTTGCGAGAATACCTGGACTCTTTTTAAAACAACAAAAAATAAAAATACACCAACTCTTGCAGCCTGCTCATCATCAGTACAGGAGATTGGCGCCACCAAGCTTTTGTTAGGATTTTTACGCACACCTGAGCAGTCTACGAAAAAGGCCAACATCTCCTGATTTTTTTTCTTGGAACGGAAGATCACCGGACCAACATCTCCTGATTCTTTTTGCTTGGAACGGGAAGATCGCCACCTTTTTCTTGGAACGAAAGATCACCGGACCAACATCTCCTGATTCTTTTTGCTTGGAACGGGAAGATCACCACCTTTTTTTTTGGAACGAAAGATCACCGGACCAACATCTCCTGATTTTTTTTCTTGGGACGGGAAGATCACCACCTCCCAGTCTCCCACGAGGGAGACAAAGGCTACAATAGAGTAATAGTTATTCATGCTTGTGCTTGAACAGGGGAACCTTTGGATAAATGTAACACATTACTCGTCATGTTCTGACTTCAACTCAAATAGAATGTAGAATAAATACAAAAATAATATTTGCAATCTTGCTTGCAAGTCGGACCAAACCCTCGTGTGTGTGTGTGTGTGTGTAATGAGAGTATGTCACTAGTTTTCCATTGCTAGCTGAACTTATTACAAAAAAAAAGTACATATAGCAATCTATTTGGAGCAACAAAATTGAGAGAAAACTGCCGCTAGATTTTACTTGATTTTACTTTTTGAAGCAAGTGATGAGAAAATTATTGCCCCCATCACTTGCTTCAAAAAGTTTTTGGTTTCCGTACTCTTTGACTCTTCCGCGTGTCCACAGCTACAAATATAGTGTTTCTAGTGTTTGGATAGAAGTCTGTCGCCATATTTTTCTTCTTTGACCTTTTGATTTGATCTTGTCTAGGTTGAGCACTCCCATATTTCTTCTTTGGCTTTGGCCCTCTCTTCTTTACGAGCTTAGCAGGTGGGGCTTCGGCGACATTTATAATCGGCTTTGAATATGTTCTAGTTGCCTTCTTAATCCTCTCAAACTGCCATAATTCTTCCTCAACAGCTGCCTCATTGTTTATAAGGACATCGTCAATACTCTGCAAAGATTACCAAAAAGATCATGTCGTGTCTACAGACCTAGCAAATACAAGATAATACTCTCTCCATTTCAAATTGTATGTCATTTTGGCTTTTCTAGATTTATAGATTTTGTATGCAGGTATATACTATATGTATAAAAATATCTATGAACAAAAAAAAACAAAATGACCTATTTGGGTTGTAGGGAGGAAAATGTACAATACACGTCATCATGCTTATAAAGCTATAATTCTTGAGCAACAAAATAACCTTCTAACTATTTTTAGAAATGGTTTTCATAATGACTTGTTAAATTTAACTCAAATACCTTACATAAAACTCAAATTGTCTAGGCAAAAAATATTATAAGCATAACTTTAAAACCTAATATAATAAGTGGCAAATGAATGTCAGTTATTATAATCACTAAACAATCATATTTAATAAAGAAAATAACACAGTAATAAAGAAAATAACACAATATGATATGAACTTACTTCTTGGCATATCCCTTCTATATGGGGATCAAGCATAGAACTATCTATGCCAAATAGCATCTTAAGATTAATTTCATCATTCTTCTTTTTGGGTAAACCTTGTGAATCCTTCTTTTTCCGAGACTTTTGAGGATGATCAATTTTGTTGTAAGCCTCACTGAGATCACTTTGAAGATTAATGATGCGAGTTTGCATACATTCAATTGCCAAAAGAATTTTTCTCAAAGAATACTGTTCTAGAATAGCATTACTTTCCTTTGACTCTAATAATGTATCATTCAAAGCAATACTGACTTTTGTGTCCTCAACATCTGTGTTAACATCAAGGATACAAATTATCACTTATAAATTGACAAGAGAATATAGTCAACATGTAAAAAAACTATATAACAACAATATTATACAAATTGATCAATATATCTCTAACGAATACACCAATATATCTCTAACAAATAGAATGAAATATTTTTTAATATATACAAATACAAATATCAAAAAGTACATAAAAATTATGTAAAACATGTTTACCCAGTTTCAATAAAGTATACTATAACATTTAGGTAACTCAATGAACTCACATTTACCAAAAACAAGTTTTACAAATGTTGTCAGTAGCACGAAATAGTTCCGGTTGAATTTTCAGAAAGTAATATTTATCAGATAGATATTATAGTGGATAACTGGATATTATAGTACGACATCCTGGATTCAAATAGTACGACATGGATTCAAAAAACTAAAAAAACACACACATAAATACTATTCAAAATGAACTTCTAAACATTTGTGAATCCAATAAAGATTTAAGTACATGAGGATGTTAAAAAAGAGACCAACATACCTAAGATATTACAATCATCAATAGCCAAAAACTCATTGTCAGCTCCAATTCTTTCATTCTCTATTCTACTCCTTTTGTTGTCTGCAGAAGAGTGGATTATTAAAACATTTAATTCTTAATTATTATAAGTATAAACATGAAACCAATTAAAGCAAGGTAATAATATTTTGAGCCTTACAAAATAAAAAAAGACGTGTCTAACCATGATTATAATAGGAAAAGATGTGATGCTTCTTGATATATGACGATGTATCTGTAGTGTCCTCGTATCCTTTTCTTTTCTTCCTCTTCATAGTTTCACAGCTGGGAAGGTCTAACTGCTGTAATTTTGATTTATGTTTGTCTGCTTTAACCATCTCCAACTGTAGATACTTTTCATGATTGATTAAAGCAAGTTCCTTATCATATTTTGCTACTTGTGACAAAAGATCATTCATACGCAGCTCCAACCATTGACATCGCCACCTTTCTGGGCCAATAAACTTCCTCCAATCAGCTGTAACCTTTTTCTTTCTGAAAGAGAATATTCATTCTATTTGAAAAATAGACATAAATTATATCTATCTAATTGCCATGAAAAATAGACAGAAAATATCCATTCTATCTTGAAACATAGACATAAATTATATCTATCTAATTGCCATGAAAAAAAGAAGTATTATTCTAAAATATACATGAGTTATCAAAGTTATCTATCCATTTTAAAAAGAAAAGAGTAAACATGCTAGCAACCATACTTTCACATCTGCGAGAAAATTATGTATTCATGCATTGAGTTTTTTGCACAACAGAATCTCATAACAAGAGTGGTTATAAAACATGCAAAAGTTAGAATGATGTTTTATGTCACCAAACGTGCGATAAAAAGAACTAAAACACATATTTCTATCACGATGGGGTGAAGAGTAGAAGTAAGCCATTTAGAAGTCATTATCTACACCGCTCCAATAACACTATACAATGAGCAAGAGTGCTCACCTCATGAGATGTGAGGCAGCAGGGGTATCATCGACGCTGACACGAGAATAAAGGCGCGACTCCACTTCCATGATGCCTGCATCTGATTCCGTGTCGTCATCAGATGCAAAGCCAGAATCACCGAATGAGCTCGAGCACTCGGTGCTATCCCCGCCGTGTTCTTCACCAAACTTGTCTCCGTACGGAAGCCCGGGATCGTCGGCAGGTTCGGATTTGACAACCGCATTGCGAGCCTTGCTGTCAGCACCGCCGCCATTGTAGCTTGCCGCCATGACAACGGAGCAGGAAAACCCTTCCTTCTCTAATGGCGCAAGACCGCTCTGTGATTTGCAGGATGGACAGGCATTGATGATAAGAATTCCAAGAAAGTGTTTAAGAGAAAAAAACAAAAACGAAACGATCGTTTGAACAAACTGGATGATCAGAATACCGTCCAACAAAAAGGGATCGAAACGATATGAATTTGCAAACATGTCGGCGACAAACGAGACGAACAGGAGTAATAGTAACATAAAGAAACAGAGATCGGTTTCGCCACCGATTGTGTTGGATGAGAGCAAAACGAAGAGAAGATTTGGATATACTGCAAAACGAAACTGGAAAAAAGTATAACGAAACGGAATCCCATCCACGAAATCCATGGCATCCTCACCGAATCACAAGTCCGGATCGAAGTGGGCGGAGGCGCCGCGTCGCTCGGCGAAGCCAGGAGGAAGAAGAAGGCGGCGGAAGGGAGGGCGCGGCTTGGTAGCCTCGATCTCCTCGCCCGCCAATTTCGGCCGGGAGGGGGGTTTTAGTCTTTTCTTTTCTTTTCTGATTTTCTGTTTCCCTTTTCTTTGTGGCGGTGTATGATCGCATCGCACACCTCCTTCCTCTTCCTCTCTGTTTTTTCCTTGTTCCGTAAAGTTAGGATCTGCCAACGGCTGGATTTTGTTTTCACACGAGACAGTTTGATATGGAAAGATGGATCCAGTCAAGTGTGTGATGCATCATCCATCGGGCAAAAGACTCTAGCGTGCGTGGCTCATTGGTCTTTTCGTTGCTGCTGAGATATAAGAGCCTCTTGTGTTTTGTCAAAATCTAAAACGATATGCTAAGTAAAAAAACAGTTCATCTCCAACAGTTTGATAAAATTGACTTGTCAAACGCAGATCTAACTTACATCAGGAATCCTAAGAGAAACAAAATTTTGTTTATGCTCTTCCACCTCTTGAAAACTTACATCATGAATCCTTCTCTATTCTTTATTTTTTTCACCCTCTCACCTACAGGGAAACACCGATGACAACCACGATCCGCGCGCGCATATATACGCGCAGGGAGGTGAGTTTTGCCAAGTTGGTTTGTCAAATTGTTGGAGGGCAAATTTTCTTATTTTGTCAAAATTAGATGGATGCCAAGTTGGCTTATCGCCACCAAAGTAACAAGATTCTTCTCTCGGAACAAACCCGCCACCAAGAATCAAATGTAGAACCACAAGAAGATTTTCTCTCGAGAACAAACCAAGACTGCCATCGGCCACCGCCCAACCGAACAGGCCGTTGGTTTGTCAAATTGTTGGAGTTGCTCTAAGTGATTGCCAAGGTTTTTAGAACGCAACATATTTCCAAGGAGATGCATGAATCCGAAACGTTTGGACCGATTAATTGATGGTTCTCGTGAGCACAAGGATGAGTACACAGAATGTTGAAGAGGATGAGAAGCCACCACTTCTTCCGCCGGGACAAATGACCTGCTTGGTCACCACTTCTTCCGCTAGGACGAATGACCTGCTTGTTGTGGACAGGTTTTTTTTGCCCGATAGGTCAGGCCGAACCGCCGTGGTCCGGTACCGGTATATCGGGCCGGTTCAACCGGGAACCGACCAAAGCCGGTTGAATTCAAATTTCAATTCAAATTCCTAGTTCAATCGGTTTAGACATGTATAACGACTCGTTCGACCGGTATACCGGTCCAGTCCGACCGGTTAACGGTCATTGAAAAAAACTGAATCAGTGAGAATTTGATGTGTTTTCAAATTTGAATTAAAAAATTGAAAAAATAAAAGAAAATTTTCTAAAAAATATTGCAAGGTGCATAGAATCTAATGGTGTCAAAAATTTTCAAATATTAGTGCATTTAGTATTTTGCGGGTATTAGAAGTTCAACCGACTAATTTTTCTCCTTTTTCTTTTTTAGTTGAACTTTTAATGCCTTAGTTGAACTTCTAATGTCGGGAAAGTATACTAAATGAATGAATCTTTGAAAAAATTTTATACACCATTATTAGATTCTACACACCTTGAAGTATTTTTTAGATTTTTTCATTTTTAATTCCAATTTTGAATTTGGACAGGTTGGAAACCAACCAGAACCGGTCCAGTCCCGTTCGACCGGTTCCCACGGTTTTCGGCTCGGTTGCCACCAATTTGGTTAACCCTGGTTGTGGAACGCGCGATTGCAATTGGCGTACGTATTGGGCATGTGCAATTTTTTCGTGGATACATGGATGGTATGCAGACATGCAGTTGCAAGCTCAGATTTCTGGATAACCTCCGAACAAAGGTTGACGCATTGCCATTGGAATAAGCTTCAGTTCACTGCCAACAAAGCTCAGATCTGTCGTCGTTGCTACGCTGAGAACACTTTTGTCGATCAGGTGTCTCAAAACTCTTTGCCAATACGTAAGAGCTAAAATGAGAGCCCTCTCGATTTAGACTTAAATCAAGAGCCGCTACACTCACTTTCTTTGCACACACACCAAAAAGTGGTTCTTCTCCAAGCCAGGGTGAGGAGAAGGTAACCTGGCAACTGACGGGCGGGGAGGCCGTCGGCGGTAGTGGAGGGGGCGGGGTTATGATTTTCGGGTTACCTGGGTTCTCCACCATCTCCGGTCAGCTTTAACGACTTCGGCGGTTGGTGGGCGGGGCGGCCGCTAGCGGGACGTCGGCGGGCGCAGGCGGTGGTGGAGGCCAGTGGCCTTAGGGTTCGGGGGTTTGGGGGGGCTGGGGATCTTCAATGGCCGCCGGAGTTAGAGGGAGGTCGGGGGCGGCCGCCGGACCGGCGGTGGCGGCGCCGCCCGCCGGGGTGGTGGAGGTCGGTTGGGCAGGGTCGGTGGCGGGGGAAAGCAACGAGAGAGGTTAGGAAGGGCGGGGTTGAGGGGGAGGGGTGGTTGTTGGGCGGTGGCACGACGGCGAGGTCGCCGCCGACCGCGAGGTAGTGGTGGAGGTCGGTGGTGGCGGGGAAGGGCGGGGTTGATGAGATCTGTCGGGGAGAGAAACAGACTGAGAAAGAAGACGACTCGGGAGGAAGACGAGTCACGACCTCGTGGAACGTTGCACCCGTTCGTGGTGATAAGGTGGGTCCCACTCGGGATCGTATGTGGCGAGGGTCTCGCACTACGGTTAAATCGAGAGCCCTCTCGGGCTAGCAACCTCCTTGCCAATAATGGAGTTGGAGGATTGTGTGAGCAACAATCACATAACTGGTGGTCACCGGTCCACGGTAAAGGCAGCACGTGGAGTACGTTTGGAGGAAGGAGTGAGATGACAAAGAATGGACTAGTGTTGAACAATATGGAGAACAATCTTCAAGTCCTGTGTAGTCATGTCATGGACTTATGTTTAATTATGATGTGTATGCCCTAAGAAGATGCTTGTTGATGGATTTTAGGCTCGGAGGTGGATGCAGAAACAACAACCCCTTTGCAACTTTCATCCGAAGGGATGCCCCTTCGCAGAAAACTCCACCACCCTACTGTCTACTCCCCTTAGCCTATTTCTACCCCTACCTTTGCTACTTCTACTACTACCACTATTGCTACCGCTATTGCTACTATTACTACGAAAGTAAAGACCAGAGTAAGATGCAATAAGAAAACTAAGCCCTTCTGAGCTCTCTTCTCATTAAGGTGTGTCCGATCAATTACAAGGATCCTCCCTATTTATAGGGGGAAGGAACACCCCACTTGGTACAATTACACCTTTTTCATCCCAACAGCCAGCTTTACACACTTTTAAGGGCATTACAGTAACTACGACCTCGTACGGGACTTCCGGCGTGCCTTCCCACGTCGCACCCCTTGTCTCTCCTTCGTACGACATCACTTTACACCTTGGCTCTGCCAACATGTCCTTGTACACACGCTTCCCTGATAAACGGGGATCACCGGTCAGTCTTCCCCTTTGGTTCCGCCACACCCAGGAGACCCTTTGGGTCCTCTAGGGGTGCGTTTGCGAGGGTGGCTCAACCCAGCCTTGCGCTCGTGGGGTGCACCTGCTCCTGTTTGCGGCCTTGGCTCGCGTAGGAGCCCGGCTCGCCGCAGCCAAAAACAACACCGCAGCCAGGCTCCTCAGAAACGCGAATTTCCTTCGTTCCTTCTCAGCCCGGCCGGCGGCAGCGCTCGTGCGCTCGCGTGGGCGCGATGGAATCACCTCCCCTCGTGGCCCCTCCCTCACCGCCGCTATGGCTCCACTCGGTCCGCCGCCTCGCCGCGGTAGCTCTTCGCCGCGGCCGCCATGGACCCACGACTCTTTGCCCGGCCGAGCGCCCCCGCCACACATCGCCCGGGCCGCACCGCAAAGCGGTCCCTCCTCACCTTCGCGAGCGGACTCCGAGCTCGGCCTCGACGACGGTGGCGCCGGCGTTCACCGTCGCGGCGGACTAGAGCATGACGGCGGGTTGGCGGCGCGACACGAGTGGGCGGCGCGACGGGGTGGCCTCGCCCACCGGCGATTGTTGCGGCCGCGACGCGACCGGGCGAGCTCGGCGGCGGCCGGTTGCCGGACGACGTCCTGCGACGGCGCCGGAGATGGGCACTGTCGTCTTCCTCCCCATCTCCTATCCTGCGATGGCACCGGAGATGAGCGGCGGCGCGTTCACCATGGTGCTCGCCCTCCACATGTTCGATGAAATGGCAAAAAGAACCATTTGGGGGTAATGTTACCAAGTTTTGAGTCCAAGGTCATTGTATCCATGTGTACAAGCCAGACAAACACGGTCACAATCGAGCTCGGCTCCGCTGGACCATATTTACAAACACGAGTACTTGCACCATTTTGGCCGGGCTATGAGTGGCCAGGCCGTGGCCGGCCGGCCCCGCCGAGGTACACCCTCGCAAACGCACCCTAGGGGTTCTGGAACCCCCATTGCTCGCCTCAGCGTCCCGCCACATGCAGTCACCAGACTCACCACACATACCATGCGAACATGGTCAACACCTCATTAGCCTTAGCCAAACCTCTGAAGCCCCATTCGGCCGCTAAACCTCCGAAGCCCCCTTCGTATGAGGGAGAACGCTTCCCAAGGTCATATTCCCCAACAATGCTCTTATGCATGAGGCTGTATATTTACTCGAAGAGGGCAACATGTGTGCAAGTGGTAAGTTGTGAAGCTCTTAAACTGCAGACATGTCGTGCTGTGAGCTCCGCTGTTCTCGATCAAAGATTTCACTCAGCGCATCTCCCATGTATCCTTTTCTCTATATTAAAAAAAAATCTGTGGACGGCGAAAGACAACGCTTGAGAGGCTTCTCTTCGTTATCGTATCTTGATCTTAACGCGCTCACTGTTACGCTTCGACAGGGATGAGCGGTGATCGAGCGGCGGCCACGACGGCGCCGTACGTGGATAAACAATACCGCCGCCACGGCATCACGTGACGCCCGGATTAGCAAAGCTTTAATTACATAGGCTTCTCGAGCTTTTGCATGCACGGCGTCATGTGTCTGTATGCAGGGTTCGTGCAGAATCACTGCCAAAAGCGGGCAATGCCAATGCATGATGATGCATCATGCATGAAACAGCAGCAGTACGTATCTTTTTCTTGGACTCTCTTCCAAGGCAATGCAAGTAGATGCACAACTAGCAATATCACCGATCTGCAGCTCTGCTCTCTGCTTGCAAGTCGCGGTTTATAATAATCAGAAAGGGAATATCACTGTATTGCCCAACACAGTGATTAGTGAGTGCAAGAATATAACATGGAAAAGAAAAAGAACAAAAAATTATTGGCCACCGCTTGGCCAAACCTGAATTAGCAGCAGCCACTTAAATGTGTGTCCGCAGCTGCACAAATCAGTTGAACTCGAGCGCGTCTGCATCACTCAATCTTGAGAATTCAATGTGCAACAAAGATTTGGGTGTGCAGCAGACATCAATAAACAGTGCAGCGCGTTGCACATGGACACGAAGGGGCACCACATCCATGTTCCGAGTTCATTGGATTGGATATCTCTAATTTTTTTTTTCAATATATGAATTACCAATGGTCAGGAAAGTTCACACTCCACAGAGCATATCTCTGCCCATTATCGGTTTTAATCCACGTTTATAAAGTCATTTGTGCTCGGACAGAATGAGCTGTGTCGGGGGGGTTGATCGAGGGTGACGGAGCGGCGGCCACGCCAACGCCTCGGATAAACAATGCCACGGCACACTTGACGCAACGACTACCAAAAGAGTAGCTTGGCCTCGTCCTCCCTTGAGAGCTTTGCCTTTGCCGGTGCAAGAGCAAAGCTCCCTTAATTATAATATTTGTGGCCGGCGAGTTCATGCAGTTCAAGTCAAGTGGATCGTTGCCAAAAGGGGAAGCGTTCATGGAACAATCGACAGTACCTTTTCTTGGACTCGCTGCCAGGCCCCTGCCAGTGCTCTGCTTGCTTGCAAGTTGCAGCTTTAAAATACTCTGCTTGCAAGTATCAACCGGATTACCGGAAAGGGAAGATCATACAGTATGGAAATAGAAATATCAGCAGAAAGGTTGTCAGGTACATGCAGGCTGAGGCGGATCATCCCGGATCAGACTGTTCGGTTGGCGGTCTTGGTTTGTTGTTCGAGAGAAAGAGTATTGGCTTGGTTGGTTCTTTGGTTTGTTGTGAGAGAAAATTACTGGCCGGTGGCTGATAAGCCAAACGAGCAAGGACACTGGGAGTTCTGTCTTTCTAGGACACCTATATGCAATCCTGTACTCTGCATAAGTCTATTTGCAGTCATATGGAGCTTCGAACCAGAAGTGCGCCAATCAAACTTCACTCCGGCCATGAAGAACAGCAATATTTGAAGAACAGCAGTGTGCCGATAGCCATTCCATTCTTGGCGTCAGGATTACAATCTATTTATGCAAATCTTTAATCGCCTACCCTAACCAACCCAGCATCGCATTGTTTATTCTCTAAGCAAAGTAAGCATAACCATCCCATGAAGAACAGCAATATTTGAACACACACCATGCATGTATGCGTCAATATATGCATAAATAAACACATATTTGTCGCTAAAATCAGTGACTGGCCACTCCAGTGAGGATCACCGGATCAGGAGTAGAGCGGGCGCTCGGTCCATGCGCCGGCGACGTGGCCGTTCTCGCAGACCTAGGCGCGCACGATGGGCTCGCAGTCGTCGTGGTAGCCGAAGAAGCCGCGGAGGCAGAACGCCGAGTAGAGGTCCCACGCCTCCCTGCTGGCGCAGAAGGCGCAGCCGACGGCGACGGTGGGGCGGCGCGTGTCCCTGAGCGCGCGGCGCACCTGGGAGCGGGCGAAGTTGCGGAACACGCCGCGGAAGACCATGTACTTGCGGCGCTCCTCGGCGTGCACGCACCCGGGCCAGTCGCACAGGTACAGCTGGTCGCCGCGGAACCGGCTGGCCAGCAGCTTGTTCCCCTGCTCCCGGCTCAGCGTCCACGACCCCGACGCCAGGTGCGCGACCACCGTGCCCAGCCACCGCCGCGGGCGCCGCCGGCTCCCGGCCACCACGCCGCGCCGGGCCACGCTGCAGGAGGCGGCATTGGTGGCCGGCGCGGGGTCCGGGGCCGCGGCGGCAGGCGGGATCTGCGGCTCGGACGAGCAGTCGTAGGCCGCGTCCAGGTACAGGTCGTCGTAGAGCGACCACGCGGCGTCGGCGGAGTCGCCGGCGCCGGCCGTGCGGTCGCGGGACGTGGCCGTGGCCTCGAGCCCCTCGACGGAAGCGCCGGCGCCGGCGTCGCCCGCGGGGGCGCGGATGGGGATGTCAGGCCCGATGTCGAGCTCGAGGCCGAAGTCGTCGGTGGGCTCGAGGAGCACCCCGGCGCAGAGGAGCCCCGGGCAGCAGACGGAGAGCTTGTGCAGCGCCGCCCACGCCGCGGGGGTCCCGTCGGGGGGGCGGCGCCGGGAGCAGCTCCGCGGGGAGCGCCCTCGACAGGCGCGGCGGGAGGCAGGCGGCGCGGAGCAGCGCGGCGAGGCGCGGGGACGCGCACGACGCCCGCGCCCAGTCCCGCGGGTCCCCCTCGAGCCGCCCCAGGATCTGGAGCAGCACGTCGTCCGCCAGCGCCGACAGCGTCGACGCCGTCTCGCCCCTGGGCCGCGGCGGCGCCCTCCTCTTGGCGCGCGCGACGACGCCCTGCTCCTCCGCCTGGTGCCCGCCCATGGGTGGGATGGCTCGATCGGCGGCGTGCCCGCTCTGCGAATTCCACGGAGATGGGAGGAGGAGGCCGGAATGGAATGTTGTTTAATGCCCGCTTTTCTTCTTTTCTTTGGGTGGGGATAGTGGAGCGGTGGTTCGTGGGAGATTTTTATGTGGTGGTGATGTAATCTAGGGAGATCGAGGATTTTTTTTTTCTCCACGTTTTGTTGTTTTTTAAACTAATATATGTTGCGGCTGGAACGTGTGGATGTCGTTGGCGCCTGTACTGTTGGCTGCTGTTGCGAGTGATGGGAGTGGTACTGGCCAGCTGTTCGTTATATCGTTTGACAAAGTCTAAATCCTATAGCGTTGAATATTCTGCGGTATAAGAGAAAATTAAAAATTTAAAAGAACGATTTTAACATATCAAGATAAAAAAAATAAAAAGAAATAGTTTGGAGATTATAAACAGTAAGAAAAGAACTATTTTGTTATTTTTTTGTGTGTGTGAGATAAAAATGTATCTTGTCCTAAAAGTTTTTTATACATAAAGATTGCATTAACATAGAGAATTTGTGTCACTGTGTGTGCGCGCGAGAGAGACTGCCATCACTTAAAAGATGCCGAATAAAATATATTTGCAAATATTGGATTCGGTGGATGAGTACGTGACATGATTCCATAGATGACGTAGATTTTGAAAAGAACCTTTCTCGGATTGTGTTTCTTTTTATAAAAAACAATCATCTTCTCGTTGGAAGCAAAAAAAAATGTAGAAAAGAACTACCTAACCAATTGCTTTGGTAAAAAAAGGAACGGACTCATCAATTGATCAAGAATTGATTTTCCATCAATCATCATGTATGTATAATATAGATGGATTGAAAGTTACCAAGAGGTCTCGGCTCTAGGATCGTGAATAAAAATATAACAAGAGATTCACGATACATATAACATAGATCGAGATTTATTTCAAGTCGGAAATTAATTTACTCGTAAAAAGGTATAGTAAGAGACCAGGATAAATTCCACACCTCTCAACTCATGGATTGATTCCCGGTGTCATGTTGTATCTACCATGAATAAATTAGTTATCGATCGGGAATAAATCTCAATCTTCTGTCGCATCTATCATGAATTTTTTTGTTATATGTATCATTTCCGACCGAATTGAATCCTATGTAACCTAACGAGCCCGGAATCATGCTATGGAACACCATCCTATGGAATTATTCCCATGAATTTAACCAAAGCACATATATAGGAAACAATCCATAGGAATCAAATCCTACAAATACCTTGTGTTTCTCCTCTTCTCTTCTCTTATCTTTATTTCTTCCTCCTTCCATCGGTCCATCCGCGATATTTTGCGCCCCCGATATCATGCTCATTGCAATGCCCTTGTCGCCACGCCCCGTATAGCTTCGGCGGCCCTTGCCAATATCCTCTGCCGCCTAACGCTAACATGTTTGCTCCAGACACCCCTGCCGTCGCCTCCTCCACCAGTATCCTCCTCCGTCTGACTGTCTCAAGTGGCACCTCGTTGCGTCCTCTGCATCACTATCTCTCCCACCTTCGCTCCTAGCCAACGAGCCTCGTCGGATTCGAACCTTCTTGGAGAGACAAAGCCCCCCACACCCCCTAATTTAATTTCTTGTATGATTTTGGGTTTTAAGAGGTAGCTAAAAATCAAACATTTTAGAACAAGTAAATCTGAAAGGGAATATCATATATTTTTCATGACTCCATTTCTCTCATCGATAAGCAAAATCAGGACCCCATTCCACACAAACTATTTGTTTTTTGGAAGAAAAGAAACTACGGTTTTATAAAATTCTTTGGTTTTTGAAAAGCCACAAGACATTTTGGAGTTTAAGAAACTTACAATATTGCTAAAAAGAAGCCATTTCTTGCCATAGCAGCAATCCACTCGGTCCAAGTTGCGCTCCTATGTTTACCAAGTTTGTTGGGGACATTATTACCAAACCACTTGTACTTCAATAAGGGCAGTCCCAATGCATGATTTCCATGGACAGCTTCAAAGAAGAAAAGAGCGTATCAGTTAGCAATAGAAACTAGTGTTCCCAATCCATAGTCCTGTAGCAGTTTCTATGCTCCATCCGCCCTGAAATATAAAACATTTTAGGATTTTTAGGACAGATTAAAGAAGTGAGAAAATGTCACATATAATTAAAGGTAAGTTTTCTAGTTAATAAGTGCAATATTTGGCAAGTCTTTAATTGAGTAATTACCAAAAACTCCTAGGGTGTCTTATATTTGGAGACAAATTTTAAACCCTTGAATGCCTTATATTCCAAGACGGAGAGAGTACACAATAAATAATTTAAATGCATCTTAAAAACACAATGGATCAGCTATGGCACTCGCACAACACAGCACACAGTTGCCCTTCTGTGGCCACAACATTTCACAGATCGAGCACTGCACAACACAATTCTGCCACTTGTACGACACACTTGCTATTCTCTGCGGCCACAACATTTCACAGATCAAGTACTATACAACACAATTCAAAGCACAGTTCTGTCACTTTCACAACACAGTTGCTATTCTCTGCCGCCACAACATTTCATGAATCAAGCACATCATGCCACATTTCACAAAATATAATGCTGATCCATGCAGTAGTCCAGATATTACAACAAGAAGTTATGATTTGCAGGGACTAAACAAGAAAACAGGGAGAGTTATCGAGTCATACGACTCCAAGATGTGTCCCAATCGTACTCCGATCCAACTCCTACAAAAGAGAAACCTAGAAGTATCTTAAATGAATAATTAAAGTGCAACATTGCGAAGAGCTCGTCGAGATGATCGAAACGGATATATCATTTGCCATATTCGGAGTCCAGAATCAGAAGATATCAGTCGCAGAGCAGGGTTCGGTAAAACGGGCATAACTTCCTCATCCGGACTCCGTTTGATGCGTATTATAACTTTTCGGAAACAGCACAATGACACGCACGCACCTATCAAAGTTGGATCTGCAACCTCACCACCAAAGGCCGACCGGCCCCATAATGAGGTTGATCGGCCTGCCACGGGGCCCGTCCCGGTCTAGCTTCTGGAACATTCTTCCACCGCCTATTAGGAGCAATCTAAACCGTGTATTAGGTCGGTTTGGTCGTACGGCGCATGGCACCTCCTTAGGACTATATAAGCAGACCCTAGACCCCCTGGTTGAGGTACCATAGAGACTTAGAGAGTTGTCCCATGAAAGGATGAGCTCTCGTCAATATGAGAGTAGAGCGTCAAGTTGAGAGACTAGATCCACGATCCTAGAGATCTAGCTAGTTTTGTTTGAGAGATTGGAGTACGGTGATGGGGAAGAGTTGGAGGAAGCGTCGGACCTGTCGGTGTCTCCTCTTTGGCTTGTACCTACGGGATCAAGTTCCTCCTGGAGCTTGCTTCTGAGATTCTATGGCAAGATCAACCTCTTATTTGAGTAAGCACATTGTTCTTATTATACTTATGGTATGCAACTCTATTTTGAGTACTTTGCTTTATATGAATCTATGGATTAGAGGGATAGTTTAGGTGTAAGCGTGGTTCTTAGATCGAGATTATCTGTGGATACCCCCGGACATTTCGGATCGTGTGGTAGATCGTGGTGGTGACAGCACCATTGAGTCCTTTGCAGTCCACCTCCCATTTGTAGGGATCGTAGGCCTCCCCCTTGTTGTTGGGAGATTCCCTTTCCTAAGTGTTTGTCCTTGGCAATATCTCCTTAAGGTGGTAAGAACATAGCTTGCAAGAGTAAGAATTAGACAGCCCTAGCGCCTCCCTTAACTCTTATCTTTTCAAGTCCTTAGATACTCACTCAGTTGGATTAGCTATATACCTCAACATACTTTCTCACCTTTCTCCCTGTGGATACGATGTTTTAAAAGCCTCTTCCCGGGTGAATTGCTCACTGGTATCCGTGCGCTTGCGGATTATTCTTCATAATATTTATGTGGGCTTAACAAATACCAACAGACTACTGTTTCGACGGCTACCTTCTTCTAGCATCTCAATATCATGCCTCAATTCTGTCATCACTTGATCTTGTAGCTCTTCTAATAATTCTTGCTCAACGTCAAATTCATCTTCTGGGTCTATGCTGCTATCCTCATCTTGAGGGTCATGATCTTCTGGTGGTGTCTGAGACATTATGGAAAGTAAAGAGGAGATGGGAACTAGAGAGAGGGAAGGTCTGGTCATGTATATATGCACACCAGAATGGTTGTGTGGTGGACTGTTCACATTCACATTAATGTAGTGGGTTGTTCACATTTTCAATTTTCAGGTTCACACCTATTTGTAGTGGGTTGTTCACATTCATACATTAATGTAGAGGGTTGTTCACATTTTTAAATTTTCAATTTCACTTTCACACCTATTTGTAGTGGGTTGCACAAATAAAAACTAGAGTTAACACTAGCATTATGAAATAAACATCAGTATTCACACAACAGTAGCAGTTACACGGTTACATAGTAGCAGTTTCCACACTGGCATTATGAAATAAACATCAGTATTCACACAACAGTAGCAATTTTCACAGTAGCATTATAAAATAAAAATCAGTTTTCACACTAGCAATATATGACTTATATAAATAAATAGGCACAATAGTAAATACCTTAATTATCAGTAGCAAATAAGACCCTCCTCATGCCCTCCAATGCTTTATCCCTCTCAGCCAAATCTTGTGCACTCAGATTGCTTGTGGATGCTAACAATAACTCTTTAGAAGTGTCAAGCATTTTAGCCTTCGTTTGTTCTTGTGCTATCTTATGGGCAAGCTTGGTCCTTTCTAATACTTGTGGATACTTCCATGAACTTATGTATCTTCTCAGAAATAGCTGAATAAGCATCAAATGTCTTTTTACTTTTCCCATATAGCTCATTCTTAGCCTTCTTATGACCAATTGGACCAATGTTAGGATTATCAACCAAATTCACCACTTCAGCAGCAAATTTAGGTGCACACTTCTTCTCTTTTTCTAGTTCTTGTTTAACATATGCAGACCACTTTCTTTTGTGTCGCACAACCTTCCAAATGTGCTTCAGCATAAACTCCTTGTCATTGTGATGTGAAGCATACATATTGTCAGCAATTTCCATCACTTGATCATCACTCACACCACTTTTGTACACTTTGGTTGTATTAGTCCAGCAACCATGAAAATCCATTACAAATTTCTTGACACGATCCCAGCGGATCTTCAATTGGTTCCGGTTCCTCCTATGGCAAACCTTGGTGCCTTCATTGTATTATTCAGTAACAGCTGCCCAAAATTGATCTGCCTTCCTATCAATTCCATCAACTGGGTCCTTTGAGTTACGCAACCAAGCAGAAGCCTGCATTCACAAAACAACAACTCAAAATTTACAACCAATCAACTATTTTCCCTAATGTACAAGCTCAAAGTTCACAAATTAGGAAAAAGATGCTTACCAATCTAACATCTTCAGGTTTTGTCCAATTTAATCACCTCTCATTCCTCTCATCTTCGCTGGTTTCATCCTCATCAACATTGATTGTTTGTCTGTCTTGTGCATCGCTTTCAAAGGGTAGGCTTCTTTTCAAACCTGGTGTGGTTGGCGAACTTGCAGCTTGGCTTCTTGTATTGCCAACTAAATGAAAATTTTCCGGAGTAGCATTTGACTGGATTAAATTGGTAAACCCACCCGATGGGTACGTGCGGAAAAACAAGAATTCCTGACATCATGAACCTATATGGAAGAAGAATCCCACACCGGCAGAATTATAACGCTACAGAACAATTGAATAACAATTGACAATTCTTAGTTCTTTATTAGTATACATAGCAAATTGTAATTTTACTAAGTTCTTTATTTTTGAGTCTACTGAAACATGAAGGTCTATTCTTTTCATATATGCAATTCAAACCAATTACCATATATCATGTATTAACAGTTGAAGGCATTCATAGATAATATCATAAAAAGACTCTTGTGTAAAAAGAAAATCAGATTGGTTCCGATAGTCAAAGCTTCATGTCTAGCAAGACAGGTTGTAGGACTTAAACTTACCATTCAATTATATTTAATTACTCTACCTTCTAGCTGAATTTTTCATGCCAAAATTCTTTTGTTAGCTATATGCACACTTGAAGGTATCCCTAATTCATGTTCAGGCTTTGTATGGCAACTAACATTTATAATTGATATGAAATTGAAATAATAAATAACCCCATGGCTATGTTAAACCAAGAGGAAGGTGCAGTTATTAAAATTTCTCACACCTTTCTTTTCCATGCCACAAATATGAGGGAAGCCATCAAAATTTGATCTAATGACAGTCAATCAAAATAACATGACAATCACAATTTAATCTATTCAAACAATGGCACAATGATTCAATGTCGAATAGATCGATACAACACAAGTTAAATTTTACACAAAGAAAATGCCCTACCAAGATCAAAGTAAACATACCCTGCACTGGAACTCTTCGGAGAGGAACTAGTCCACCATGCAGGAAAACCAGTGGATTCAAGGCATGGAAGTGGTGGAGTTGATGTTGCAGCTTGGGCGGCGAGAGTCAGAGTGGATCCATCAGTAGGGGCAGCGGAAGTACCGGTGACAGAAGCAGATCGGGCAGTGAGGGTGGCAGTAGCACCCATGCCTTGCCCTGCCCTGCCTAGTTTGGATCTCGAAGAAGGCGGCCACAGTGGATTCATCTTTGCGCCACGGAGCCGGCCTCAGAGATGGAGATGGCTTCCCAGCTGCCGCTGTGGAAGGCGGGGACGACGACTTCGTGGAAGCCGACACTGTTGGCTGTGACTCCCTCCGAACTGGCGCAACACAGAGTTGGGATTGGGGGCGGATGAATTGGATTTCCAATTTGGGGCCGATTGCTAGGGTTTGAGGGCAGCAAAGAAGGGTGCAGGAGTATGTGCGCGGTGGCAGGAGCGATTTGGAGGTGACACAGGAGCGAGCACGGGGAGGGAGAGCGCACGTAGGGAAGGGAGGGTGGCGTCGACGTACGGGATCCGCTCGGCATCGTTGGAAACATCGTCGTTTCTCCCCAGTGCGGTCGGGCTGGTTTCCATGCGCATCGGTACTAGGGTCGGCGTCGTTTCTTGAGGAGGAAATTGTTTCCATGTTTTTGGCTCTCTCTCACCCTTCTTTAATTCCCTTGACACATTAGGTCAGTCTCAATGGCAGGGTCATCGTCATTTAATGGACCGCCACATAGCCTTTTTTATGACATGGCACGTGAAGAAAGAGAAGATCTCTGGGTTATGGTGATGACCTAGGTCGACACAGGTACCAATGCTCATGACCCTCCATTGAGAGTCCATGACCCTGCATTTGATCACAACACATGCAAGATTTAAATGTTACATCCTATCTATGAAACTGTGCCCATGACCCTGTGCATTGAGGGACATGTCATCGTGCTGAAAAGTTGATATGGCGGACTTGGTAAGTATGTCTATGACACTGCCACTGGGACTGCCTCAGCAAAAACATGAGTGTTCACAAAATTAATGTACTTAGAAATCACAGTAAATTCACTATTGGGACTGCCCTAAAAGCAGTGAACATGATAAATCTCATGCCCCCAAAGTGAACTACAATTGATCAAAAGATGGTGAAGGCTGATTGTCTCTTGGATAAATTATCCCATGTCCGCTTTCACCATCTGTTGCCAAAAAAAAAGTTGGAAACGGACACGCACTTCAGTAAAATCCCAGAGCCGTCTGTTGCAAAATTCTGCCTATATCTTGGTCGGTGGGGGACTCTAAGATACCTGCGGAGTATGTCTCTCGTCTCCATTAATATTTATCTTCGAATACTCATTTCGAGGGCCATGCCATACAGCATTCGGCATATGCAAAAGCACCACAGGTTTCTGTTGGCCTGCAACCTGTGAGACTTGAATGCAATTTCCCCCCAGCATCCACTTCATAACGCTCAGATCAAACCTTCTCCAAAAACTTTGTTTGTTACACCTACAGTTTAATGATAAACAGGCCAAATGTCAAGTTTGAGAAGTCCAAAAAGGTGGAAAATCGTACGACAGACAAGGGGGGGAACGCATAACGTAGCACTAAGGCCCACGCCATGTCTGTCACTCAAATGTATTGTGGCACCCCATAGGTGATTCTCCGCGTATAGTTGCGGGATTTGAGAAAAAATTTCAATGAATTATGAACCAATGTGCCACCACAGTCAGTTTCTGCATGAAGAAATAATTAGTGTAAGATGACATGGATAGTTATGAAGAGAGAAAGAGATAGAGTTAATAACCTTTAGTTTGGTGGGAGATGATGTGGGTAGCTTGCATGAACCTCATAAGTGATTCTCCGCGCATTGTTGCGGGATTTGAGAAAAAAATTCGATAAATTATGAACCAATGTGCTACCACAATCAGTTTTTTGCATGAAGAAAGAATTGATGTAAGATGACATGGATAGTTACGAAGAGAGAAAGAGATAAGAGTTAATAACCCTTAATTTGGTGGGAGATGATGTGGGTAGGTTGCATGAACCTCATAAGTGATTCTCCGCGCATTGTTGCGGGATTTGAGAAAAAAATTCGATAAATTATGAACCAATGTGCTACCACAATCAGTTTTTTGCATGAAGAAAGAATTGATGTAAGATGACATGGATAGTTACGAAGAGAGAAAGAGATAAGAGTTAATAACCCTTAATTTGGTGGGAGATGATGTGGGTAGCTTGCATGAAGAGAGAAATTTAGTGGGTAATTATATAAGTTATATAGATTACAACAATACAACAATCGTAAGTGGTTGAGGTGCGTTGTAACTGTGGTGGTGGTGTTCGCTTCGGGTTATGTATAATTGTTTTCTTCTTAAATGATATGACAATGCTCTTAGCTTTAATTTAAAAAACAAAAATAGTAAGTTGTTAAATTCATATCAACTAGTACGATGCTCACCGCACGTCCGCACCCATACAGCCTTTTCTTTTGATAAATCCATAGGCGTAATAGCAGAAAACATATAATGGCCAAGATCGCAGACACAGAGCAACTCGAAAGGGAGTGATCACACCATTTCCCTTAGTACAGTAGAGGAAAACCTCAAGGCAGGCAAAACAGACCACATACCACTGTGGCCAAAGAGGTGGACACACACAAGTACACATGAGCCAAGAGCCGGCAAATGAACATACCAATAATTGCACAACTGATGCAGCATCATGCACCATTGAATGGCACAGCAAAGAACAACAATAATTGTATACACAATGGTCCGCAAGAAGTAGCATACTTCCTCAGGTCACAGCTGCCAAATTCAGCTAGATTATGGAACTCATCGATGCCGTCGTTCTGCTGAGCGCTAAAAACAATGACAGTGCTTGCATCATGTCAATTACAAAGTAGCACCACAAAGTAACCTCCTAAAAGAACAGTGCACACTTGTAAAAGTTTGGAAGGAATAGCAATGCTACTTCAGAACAGAGTGCTGATCACTATCCATATGACAATTATTCAGCTCCAGCCACACATTTCTGAAGGTTTCAAGCGCAGGATCTGTTTCACTCAGGTTTTGCCTGCAATCAACCGGACACATAATATATTTTAGCATACCAACATTCCAACAAGCAACTAAAGAGTAACAATGTTTGGGTACATCAAATACATACAGGAGAATCAGATCGGGGCAGACTTCTGCTCCTGGCAGGGCTCCTGCTAGCAGACTTGTCACCCGGGGGCTGTACAAAGCTTTCACTTATCAGATGTCAAAAAAAAAAGTGAATACAAAAGCATAATAATTTATTTCCAAAACTTACAGAAGCACGAGGTGACTGGGATCTGGATGGTGATCTGCAAAATGTATCAAAAACAAAAAAGGATGTTAATTTATAATGCACTCATATATGAGGAAAACAAATATCCTGGGGTATAGGTGAGCACAAGACATGTCCACCCCAACTTTTCAAAAGGTTCCTAAATAAGGGTGAAAACATGAAATTGCTTTTTATTTTCTGAAACAAGCCTCGATATCAGCTGATGTTTATATTTGAGGATAAGGGTAACACTGAGGCTGAGGTTTATACTTCAGAATAAACAGCTTAAGTCAGCAGTATTCAATTATACCAAATTTCACTCCAATATGATTAGTGCCAGCCCTAGCTTGCTCCTATTGCTGGTTGTAGTCCACTTGTCATACAGTGCATCACAATCCAGCTGAACTATCCAACATTCCATACCATCCTCATGTTCTCAATATTCCAATATCCTAGCAACGCAATCCCAGATTGTCGCATGGCCCCAATCTAGTAAAGACAAGAGCAAATCTTCAACAATGAAGAATAGCTATCCAGTCACACACTTGGGTAATAATCAGACGCAGTGGAAAATCATAATTCATGTATTAAAAAAATAGAGCCCGAATAAGCACAAGCCATAACATGAAAATCACAGGAAAACTTGAAATAAATCAAAACAGAAAAACACTAGGCCACAGATTGTTTTTTTCTTTAATTTTTAGATAACAATATTGCAGCATGTAGTTTCGGAATAGCAGAAGTTTCTTCAACTACAAATGATTCCATTAAAAGGAGACTGTTCATACCTCGCTTTAACAGGTGATCGTGACTGAGAAGCAGATCTCGATCTGAAACAAAAGAAAAATAATGCATGTTAATATGTTACGTGCCCTAAATCAACTCATTTGAATGACAAATTGAAATGTACCTTGGGCTCCTGCTCCTGCTATAACTGCGGCTTCTGCTTCTCGAGTAAGAGCGGCCACGGCTTCTGCTTCTCGACTTAGAGTGGCTTCGGCTTCTGCCTCTGGAGCGAGAGCGGCTGCGCCTCGCATCATACTCCCTCACCTATTACAAAAAAGATGAGAGTATGCTAAATTTCAACTGAGATGAGGTGGAACAATTGATACAAAATTTCAGTACTGAAGATAAACAGAAGATACCCATACCCTGATGTATGACCGTGCAAATGCATTACGGAACTCGGACTCATCAAGCTTCCTTATCTGGAAGGTAAAAATAACTAGCTGTAAGCATATATTTTCACAAACATATGCAATGCATGAACGGTACAAAGGAAGACGCATCACAAAATTTCTCCTTTTCAGTTTCATATACAACAACAAACAACAACTTAGCATTTTGTCCCAAGCAAGTTGGGGTAGACTAGAGCTGAAACCGACAAGAAACAAGAGTAGGAGAAGCACAAAGCACAAGAACACAAAAGCACGAAAAAGAAAAAGAAAGATGCAGAAAACACTTTTCTACATACCGCATGTTTCATATCTTCATAGTTGGTATAATCAGCTATTCCAATAGTAGCTGGAATACAAAAAAAAGCATCAGGTTTGAGCATTAACGAACACTGAACATATGAATCAAGTTCTAAAGTATAGAACAGTTTAAATGACAACCATGCTATCCAAAAGATCAGGCCCCAAAGGCATAACAGCATCAAGAGAAGAACAACCAGAGTGTGTTAAACTGTTAATACTAACCTCCAGCCTCACGATAAACATCTGAGAAACAGACGTCACCAGCTCGCCGCATATGATCCTGACATGAAAGTAAAATTAAGGATTATGAGGCAAAACTAAGTTCATTAACTTACATCTTCACCAAACCTTGAGATCTTGCCATGATGCTGAAGAAGGTAGTCCCGTAACAACAACTGCATAAACCATGAACTGATACAGTAAGATCAGGGAGAACCCTCATTCAACTTTTGTGAAATTTGCTAGTCAGAAATACAAACCGCGGTAATCAGATCGCCTAGTTGCACCGCGGCGTCCAACACTACTATAGCTGCTTGATCGATCAAAAGATGGACCTCTTCCACCATGAGCTAATTCCACCTAAATAAAGTTATAAACAACATTAGACAAACACAGATAGCTATCCTCTCTGTGACCTGGACAACTCTCATGAAAGAGGTATGGATAAAAGTTCCACCTACCCGCAACCTATTGCCATCAAAATTGTATCCATCACGACCATAAATTGCATCTTCAGCATCACGTGGATCCTCAAACTGCAAAATGCATTGCTTTCTTGTTAGTTTTCCATCATCTTCCTGTGTATATTATTGAATTAAGTGACCAATTTAGACAGACATCATTTTAACTTTTAATAGAGCACTTAGTAATACTGATTTATTCCATTGGTAGTCACTTACAAGTTCACTTGAAAATTCATCACTGAAAACTTTGGCCTGTGATAAACTTTTTATGCCACTACAATTTAATAATGTAAATCTAATGAGAATGAAAGATCCTCGCAGCAAGAAGACAACTGTATCATTACCTCAACAAAAGCAAAACCAGGAGGCCTCGGAGGAATTTTCAGGTCAATTTCCACGATACGGCCATACTGCAGAATCAGAAGCGATCAAGCGAAATATAAATGAACATCCAGAAATGCTAAATTAGCCAAAATAGAGATTAAAAAAACAGGCAGTGCTAATTCCACGCTGCATTGCCTTCCAGAACTCCACCGTACTTGAAGATGTTAGAAGGCAAAACACAAATGGCAGTGACTAAATCCAGACTCAAAAAACTCCCAAATCATCACTGAAATACATTGCATACCTTGATTAAGTTGGGAGTACAAAATTAAAAACAAATTAAATTAAAAACTACATTGACCAATGACATAATTGTAAAATTCACAGTAGAGATCACAGCTTGACAAATTTAAATAGGAGCAACCCAAAATAGCATGATAGGCATATCTCTCACTTGATAGATACAGGCAGAACGGAATTCCTCTTAACAACCCCTCTAATATCACACTTGGTACTCATAAGCCAGATCACAGACTGACTTGTCCCCACTGATCTAGCATTCCCTTAACAGACGAGAAAGGCAGACCCGACGAGAAAGGCAGACCCCTTCTTAAGGGATCGCAGGATCCACCCAACTACTGACCTTGTAAAAGAGGTCCTCCACTTCCCTCTCGCGGATGTCACCGGGGAGATTGCCCACGTAGATCGTGCAGCCGTTCCGCCGGGTCATCGTTCCTGCAACAAAAGGATATTGAATCAGAGCCAGAAGTACGAACAAACCGAAAGCAATCCGTTAGGGGGTAAACTGCCGAACTGCAGCAGCATCCCAAGAACCCTAGGGTATTCATCAGAAAGGCATCACGACAGCCACCAGACGCCGCTAGAACGAGTAATCCTGCCCAAGAACAGCCCGAATTCCGGGCGACGAGACGCCGAGAAAGGAAATAGTCGCAAAAGCAGAAGCTGCCCACGGGCGGAACGGAATTGCACGCTAGAACTAGAACTCGACGGGGAGACTTGAGCACCCGGGGCGGAGAGGGGGTTCGCGTCGCCTCACCTGCGACGACTCGACGGCGGCGAGGAGGGAGGGGCTCGACTCCGAGTCCAGAAGCTTCGGATGCCGGGGGCGGGCGGCGCGAGGGGTTTGGGAATTGGGATGGCGGCTGGGATGTTTAGCTTTAAGATTCGTACCGCGTGGATCTAGTCGCCGTGGTTCTTGTTCGGCGAGCTCTTCCTGGCTGGGCCTGGGGTCGGGCCGATCCCGAGTAGCCCCCAGGCCCAGCCCGAAAGTAGCCCAGTGAAGCCAGCCGGGGACCAGATCGTGAAATATGGGAAAAGAGGAGGGGGCATAGCAGAAAGTGCAGGGCCCATCGCCGTGTCGTCTCCTCTTCCTCCCCACTACACACGGTGGTGGCGGGCGGCGTCGTCTTCCTCGCCTCGCCTCTCTCTCTCTTCCGGTAAGCTCCTCCGATCGGGCGCTCCCAAATTAGTCCCGGCTTTGAGTTTTTTTTTCCAGTTTCCGCTTTGATTCGGTCGCCGCGCGCTGTTCCTCTCTATGGCCTTGGAGGTCCGGGACTCTCCCTATGTCCATCATCGCGGTCAGATCATGCTGTTTAGGATTTGAGAGGATGGCTAGGATGGTATCGCCTGTTTCTTGTTTGCTTAGGTCGACGTTAGATGATGCTGAGTGTCGGTCGGTGGCTAGTTGGGGTCGGCCGCGCGTGGGAATGAAATTCTGAGGTTAGTACTAGGTTCTACTGTGCGAAAGGTAAATTGCGAATGTGCTGTTTGTATGCGTGATTAGGAGTCACCAGTTAGCGATGTAGACCTCATCAGTCCATGTGGTTGTTGATTTCATGGAGAATTAGGGGCGTAGAAGTAACTTCTTTTTTCTGATGGTTGAGAGTTTATTCTTCACCTTTATTGCTTGAATGATACATTCCACTAAATGCGTCTATTTCTCGTGGGATTTGGTCGTGTATGCGCTTGTTCAGTACTTCCTGTTGTAGTTATTCAGAGCCGGCAAGTTTAAACTACTCTCCATAGATTTTAGGTGGACTGCAAATACGGTTTCTTTGCTTAAAGATTCAGTTATTGTCTATTTCAAAATAAGAAGGTTTTCTTTTCAAAGGGGAAAAGGCTTCATTGTTACCGAACCACTTGATAAATGTATTCATTCTTTCTCGGTTAGTTTATTTCTATGAGCCAAGGACATTTCCTTCTGTTAGTGTAGTCCTGAATTCATCAGTGGTGTCTTCTTTTATTTATTTTTTAAGTTACCTGCTGTTGACCTGTTGTAGATGATCTACCAAAATTTGTTTTAGCACTAAAATGATTTTGTATTCTTAGCCTCGTCACTTGTTCTGTCTACTGAATTTTGGGGCTGAGATTTAGATCTTATTTCGTCTCATTGCAATTACAAGGTGTTCTGCAGTTAGCCATTCTTATTAGATGATAATTTGTTTCATTATTAATAATGCATGGAACATTATATACATCTTTCAACAGCCATAAAAAATGTTATCCTTATTTCACAGGTATAATCAGGTTGGGGTTTTGACCTATATCTAGAGCTGATTGGGCTCATGGATGGGAACAAGGACGAGGCCTTCAGGTCTGTCAAGCTTGCAAAATCTGCATTTGCATCTGGGGATAAGCAGCGTGCAGAAAAATTAGTTAGAATTGCCCAAAGGTTGGACCCAAGTCTTCCACTTGATGATTTGTTGAGCCCCGCTGAGAAGTTTGGTATCCTGAATGGTGCTACTTGCGAAGACAAAATGAAAAGAGGCCAATCTAGTGAAAATCCCAAAACACCAAAAAAATCTGTTGGTCCTGTTAATGTTGATCAGGTATACACTGAGGAGAATATTAGAGTGGTTCAGGATATCAGGAAGAAGAAGGATTATTATGCAATTCTTGGAGTAGAGAGGAGATGCTCTGTGGAGGAAATTAGGAAGGCCTACAGGAGATTATCACTGAAGGTTCATCCCGACAAGAATAAGGCTCCTGGGGCTGAGGATGCTTTCAAGTTGGTAAGCAAGGCTTTCAAGTGCCTAAGCAATGATCAGTCGCGGAAGACTTACGATCAGACAGGCACCATTGAGGACCATGAATTTAATGAGCAATATCCCAATGCCATGAGGCGCGGAGTGGCCAGGCGGAGGAGGCAAGCAAGAAATGGCTTCTATAACTATGAAGAAGATTTTGATCCAGATGAGATATTCAGGTCCTTCTTTTATGGCTCCCATGATAATTTGTTCCGTGCCCAGCATACCTATGGAGCAAGGGGAACAGGTAGGCAGCAGCAACAGAGAAGGGAGCATACAGTGCAGAATGGTTCCGGCATAAACCTAACAATGTTAATGCACCTTGCAGTGGTATTTTTTATAGTTTCTCTTGCATTTATTCCAGTACGGCGGCCCGAGTATTCCCTTCAGAAGACACATTACTTTCCCATATCTAAGGTCACTCAAAAGCATGGGGTGGAGTACTTTGTTAGCAAACCAGATTTTGATCAGCAGTTTCCACAGGGTAGTCAATCTAGAGAGAATCTTGAGCAGTATGTTTTTAAGGACTATAAGAGTCTGCTTGGAAGACATTGCTATGTGGAACAACAACGGCGTCAATGGGCCAAGGACTACCCTACCCCTAACTGTGACAAGCTAAGGAGCATGTCTGTGGCATAATGTGTGCATGTGTGATTAGTTTGGTCTCTCATTTTCATCGTTGGTAGAATATCACTCATCTTCGCAGGTATTATTCAATTTTTCCTGCACAATTTAAATAAGCTTCCTGTTCTTATTTGGCAATCCAAGCAAATATTTCTGAGTTTTCTCATAGCCTCAAAGTATAGGCAGGACTTACAGAAGGTAAGCTTACAATTGTACAAAGAGAGCTTTCGACAGCTCATGCTGGTTGCTTTGACTATTAGAAGTATAATGATGATGTAGACTTGGTTCCAGCACTGACCACCTTTATTCAACATGTTAAGTTTCTAGGTGATGTTGTTGGTCCATGGAAATCAGCAGAACATTTAAAACCTGAGCAGTTTGTTTGATCTAACAGTTTTTCTAATATCCTTACACAACTTGTATGTGTGTTCGTCATTTCACGAAGAACTTAATTTATCTGTTCATTTGATATGTTTATCTGGCAGGTAACTTAACTGCTTAGGTTTGGGTTCTGTCTGGAACATGGGGTCTTAATGGTTCTTTGTTTTCTTGCACCTTTGTTGGAATGTGCAGGTGGAGCACAGCAATATTTTCCTCAAACAATGAGCGGTATGGTATAACCCATCTGTTGTGAGATGACACAAGGTCGATACCTGGAAATAGATGCTACCTGCTGTTGTAATCGACTTGTATATGTGTGAGATGTACACCAGCCGTGAACCAGTAAATCAAGGTAGGCCTCGTTTACTACCCCCTTCGTTTCAAATTGTATGTTCCTTTGGCTTTTCTAGATTCATATATGCATCTATTAACCTAGAAAAGCCAAAACAACAAACAATTTGGGATGGAGGGAATAAATGAAGAGATACGTTGACTGGTGCTCAACCGATTTGTTCATGTCGATACACGGCCCATCGTTTATAATTACCACCTGGCACTTCACTCCAGTTGCTGAACTTGTTAATAATGGATGTAAATTCTTTCTTGTTCTTTTTATCAAATATCTACCTTGAAAGCTGGTTGACAAAGCTGTGTTTGACAGTAAAATTACCACCATGGATGCCTGCACTTAAGCTGTAGAATACCCTTTGAAGGTCATTCTGTTCTTTTTCTTACGAAGCTTTGGGAGCTTGTCACGATAGATCCCAATACCCGCAAAGAATGAAAAAGGTAAACTCATATTAGGATTCCCTATAATTTGTTTGAGGCTTCGGGGGGGGGGGGGGGGGGCTCGCCCACCTGAACTTCATAAAAGGGGCAAAGCCCGGGGTGGTATTACATTGTCATCGCCGGCAGGACGCGGAGGGGTAGGAGGGGGGGGGGTGATCTATCCTGGAGATTTACATAGTGATGCCTTGGCACCAGAGATCAAGGGGGGAGTAGTCCAAGCGCCGGGGTGCCCGGACAGCCCAAAGACGTGCATGGGCAATGACCGCCGAGGCACGAGTGGGCAGGGGTTCATCATATGAATCGAAGATCATTCGATTGCGGCTCTTCCAGACGATCCAGAGGAGAAGTAGCGGTGTTGTGCAAGCGGCACGGGGGGGGGGGGGGGGAGGGACGCGCCCCCAGAGCTCCTCGATGTTCTGGGGGGTGGCGTGCCGGGGCAGACGTGAGCCCAGAACGCGGCGGTGCGGGGGCAGATGAAGAAGAGGTGGTTGGAGTCTTCAGACACGTCGAGGCAGTAGGGGCAGTGGTCGACGTCAAGCGCGCCATGGCAGTGGAGGAAGCTGCGAGTCCGCGTGTTACCGTGGCGGAGGACCCAGAAGAACACTCGGACTTTGATGGGAGCGAAGTTATCCCAGTTGGCCTCGGCAAGAGGTACGGAGCACCCGGTCTGCTTGAGCATCCGGTAGACGGCACCGGCACGGAAGCGCTTCTCGGACCCCCAACGCAGCTGACGAGTGTCAGGAGCGTGGCCGAGGCGAAGGCCGGCAAGCTTGGTGCGGAGGGTGGCGAGGTCCGCCGCGGCCACGGAGCCGAGGCGGTCCGGAGGGGGGAGCACCGGCTCCTGTCGGTGTTTTGAACCGGCAACCTACTACGGGGAGTACCCGAAGTAGATGAATGTGACTCGCCGAGATCGGTAACTCGAAGGAAGAGACACGTGGCACACAATTTAGACAGGTTCGGGCCGCGAGGTGCGTAATACCCTACGTCCCGTATGCTTTGCGTAGCTCGGGATTGATAGGGCACGGTTACGGGATGGTGCAACGGTGCGCCGTGAGTTGAGATTGGATGAGGTGATCCGAGATCGGTCCCCGCCTCGCCTTATATAGTCGGGAGGCGGGGTTACAAGTCGGAGTAGGGAGGGAGTACTAGCCGAGTACGTCTAGGAGACCTCTATACGGTGCGGAACGTGTACGAGTCCCTAACCGAGTACTACTCCGTGTTGTCCTTGTGCTCCACGCCTTCGTGTGCCGTGTAGCGCAAGCCGGTAGTCCCGGGGGCCCACCGAGTAGTCGGTCCCGGTACCCACCGAGGTAGTGGGCCCGGGGAGGTCCATACGACAAGCCCCCGAGTACTTTGTAGTCGAGAAGGATGGCTTCCGAGTAGTCTTGACTCGGCCTTAACGAGTAGTCCTCAAGCGTCCCTGAGTGCTACAAGCCAAAAGTCCTCAAGAGTAGTCGAAGCATCCCGAGGCTGGAATGTACTCCAGCTGATGTTTGAGCAATCTTGAAGTCTTCTCGAGTAGTCCCAAGCGTCCTTGAAATCTGCCTTCGAAGGCCTTCAAAAAATGCCTGCCTTGTCTTGAAGCCGAAGCCGCCATGGAGACGCGATTTGCAGAACCGCAATCCACGTGAAGTAGCCCCAGGAGCCTCGAGCCGCGGGCTCTGGCTGAGGATCCATCCGAGGTCTTGACAAGAAAATCCCGAAAAATCCGGAGAAAAAACCGAAGGACACGTGGCACGGAGCCCCCGAGCCTTGAGTCGAGTACTTCCTCTCGAATTGAAGGGTCTTCTTAGAGAATGTGTCCTGAGATGCTCTTGAGACTAGCCGCGTCCCAGGTAGTCGAGTAGAAGTAGCCGAGCCCCCGAGGTGAGGCGCGTCGACTAGTAGAATACGAAGAGTCACGCGCTGGCGCTGAGTCAGCCGCGCGTGGACTTATCCGGCCGCCCGTTGCGGGGGCGATTTGGCTTATAAATACAAGCCGAAACCCTTAGGGTTTTCACCCAAGTGAGCCGCAGTCATTTGCCACTTGAATCTTGAAGTAGATCCACTCCAGCGAGCGCCGCCGCCGTAGTAGATCCGAACGCATCGCCACCCGAAAGCTTTAGGTTAGCCCCCGAGCGAATGCGAGTGAAGACTCCTTGTACTTGGAGAATGAAACCGCCACCGTCGAAGACGTCGAAGGCCGGCGGGAAGAAGAGGAGCCGTGCGGAGGCCGCCGCGGCCGGCACCGAGCGGCGCCCACATCTCCACCGCGCGCCGACCCAAGCCGCGAGTGGAAAAAGTCGAAGGTCAAGACGGAGGACACCGCTAACCCCGGTGAACAGCGGGTTCATCGGGGAGAAGGAGATCGACATGTGGAGATCCGCCGCGGGAGATCCTTATCCAATGGAGAAGGCCGAAGACGAGATCCCGATGTTCTCGCGCTTCGTGGAGCGCGGTCTTGCGCTACCGGCAAGCGACTTCTTCAAGGGGGCCGCTCGGGTACTATGGCATCGAGTACCTCAACCCGAACCCCAATGGTATCTTCCATACTTCGTCTTCGTCCACTTCGCGAAGCCTTCACGGGAATCAAGCCGCACCGGGTTCTCTTCGGAAGTTTTTCCGCGTGAAGCCGCGGCCCGCCGCCTCCAACCCCGAGTAGTCGGAGGGGGCGGGATCCGACCGAGGGAGGATGCCGCGGAACGATGCACGGCGTACAAGCTCGTGGACTCCAACACCGACTGGAAGACGAGGTGGTTCTACATCACGAACCACCATCCCGAGCTGCCGAAACCGAGCGGACGGCAGCCCAGGCACCAGGAGTGGTGGAACACGGAGCCCACCATGCAGGAGGGAATCCAGCTCCCGGAGTTGCTAGCGCGCATCAAGACTCTGCGGGATGCGGGACTGAGGGCCGAACATGTGGCCTTCGGCTTCATGAAGCGCGAGGATCCGGCCCGCCGATGGCGCGGGATACGATGGGCTTCGAGTACACCGGCGACAACGATACGTCGCGGATGCGGGGGGGCGGGCCGGACGACAACGACATCGTTGAGAGGTTGTCGAGGATCTTCAAGGACATGCGGAGTACACGGCGTGCCCTGTCGAGGAGTACTCCGCCGCGCGCCCGCCCAACGAGGTGAGTAGCCGTACCCCCCTCGCCGAGTAGTAGGCACTTGTAGCGCAGTTACCGACGCCTTGTGTCTTTACGCGGGACGACGTGAAGCGGTTTGTCTCCGAGCCGCGGCCACCACCGAGCGGGATCGAGATCCCAGCGGTGGGGAAAGTGAAGGAGCGCCGCGAAGTCGGGGAAGGCGACGATACCGTCATCGTGGAGGATACCTCCGATGACGAAGAAGACGAGGAGACGTTGCAGGACCGCTTCCAGTTGCGGTCGAGGTTTAGCCGTCCGGGCTTGCCTCACGTGCCACTCATCCGAGACCCTCCGGCTAGCCTGGAGGCTAGCCTTGCCGCGCCGCCGAGGAAGCCGCGCAACCCCACCAAGAAGCGGGTGGCGAAGAAGATGAAGGTCTCAGAGACCACGCCTCGGAGGTAAGTCATCTTGAGCAGAGTAGTCGAGTACCCGGTGATCGAGTACGGTGGCCGACGAGTAGTCGTCCTTGTGTGCGGGAGGTGCCGCCAACGTAACCCGTGGAGGAGGGCGACGAGGGCATGTGGCCCACGGTGGGGGAACCGGCGGGGAAGCCGAAGTCCGGCCCCCCCCGTCGAAGATCTTCGGCGCGGTGGAGCGCCGCCCCCCGCTCCGGTGGAGAGCGAGGAGTACTGCGGCCGCCGCCGTTGAAGAGGTGGAACCGCGGGGACGCGGGGAGACCCGCGCCGGCCGCCGCCACCGTGGAGAAGGCGGTAGTCGAAGAAGCGGAGGAAGAGACGCCCGCCGAGGGTGGACCGGTTGATATCGCCGCATCCTCGGTGCTCCGCCGTGACTATCGTCCGGTCAAACTTGTAAGTACCACGCCACGTGAGTAGTACTTGTTGTAGTAGTCGATTTTGTCCGACGACCCTCTCGTGGATATTTCGCGAGAAAGTCCACGGACTTGAGCCGGGACGGGGAGGAGCCCGCGACGGTGGAGGCGAGAAAAGGCGCGTGCCGTCCGTCGAGGAGCCCACCACCGAAGCCCAAGTCGCGACCGAGCCCCGGCCGCCGAAGCACCGGCGCCGCAGGCGGTCGTGGTTGAAGGTAAGTACTCTTCTTGAAACTCTAGAGCTCCGGAAGGAGTAGTCGTAGGCACCGATGGCGCGTGTTCCTTGTTGACAGGGCGGCGAAGGAGGTGACATCCCCTGCAGGGGTACCCATGCGGAGGGCGACACCGAGAGCCCCCGGAGGCCGCGGCGAGGAGCCCCCCGGCCCGAGAGGGAAACCGTCGAGAAGTCCGCCGAAGGGGAGGCGGCGCCACGTCGCCGGGGGTTGCCCCTGGAGGTGGCTGTCCGATCCCCCGAGATCCAGGACGCGGAGCCTATCCGCTCGGCGCCGATGACAGAGGCTACATCGAGTAGCCGCGGCGGGATTGAGCTGCTTGCCGACGATCTTGTTGAGCCGGCGGTGTTGGCGCAGCACTTGGAGGCGATGCGGCGAGCCGAGCAGTGGATGAAGGTACGTAGTTGTAGCTTCCCGAGTAGTCAATCCTTTGCGTTGAGTACTCTGCTTGACTCGATCTTGTCTTGTGCAGGACGTCGCGGAGCGATCCCGCGAGAAGTCGAACATGCTGCAAGGCTACGGCGACACCGTGCTCCGAGCCGAAGCCCACGGAGGAGCGGCTCGTGAAGTCGCGGAAGCACGCGGCCGCGATGCGATCGAAGCTTGACGCCGCCTTCGCCAAGTACCACAACGACGTGATGGACTTACGGGCGAAGGGCGACGAGCCGGGTGCGGAAGAACAAAGGCCTCCGCAACAAGAATAAGGGTATGTCTCTTGGCTTGTCGGGTACTTGTTGGAAGTCACCGAGCCCCGACCCGCTGTTGTGTTCGGTGTTGCGAACTCGAAAGCCGGGTGGAGCGGTCGAAGGCCTCGGAGGTCGCATGAAGAATCTCTTCTACGGGAGCAAGAAGCCCGCCGGTACTTGAACTCGACTACAAGGAGGCGGCTTTCGAGTGCGAGAAGCACATGGAGCCGCGGATTGCATCGATAGAGACCTCGTCAAGCGCTACAAATCTTTGCGAGAAGTTGAACGAGGATTGCGAGGCGCTCCGGCCCGGCCGAAAGACCTTGAGGAGGCCGCCCTTCCGATCGCCGGTGCCGCCGGTGCCCCACCCGAGAGGCCCCAAGATCGCTCCCGCGGCGGATCGACTTCGTGAGGCGCCAAGCCGGCTGGCCGCCTACGTCAAGCACATGGCCGGGTCGATCCCGGCGGTGTGCCGGCCTTCATGAAGTCGTACTTCCCGAAGGCTCCGGTGGAGGTGGTCGCCGGCGGGGTAGCCGCCGCCAGCGCTCGGATGAGCGATGACGCGAGCCGTTGGAGCGAGATGGCTCCCATCGCGGAGCGGTAGCCGAAAAGTTGAACCTCCGTAGCTCGCATAGGTAGCTTAGTAGCCATAATTGTACAGAAACGAGTTGTAATGAACTTTTCATCTATCAATGAAATGAAGTTGTTCCGACAATGAGTACTCGTAACCGCGATCTCGAGTGCGGAGCGCCCATCGTGGAGTAGGTGCGAGTAGTAGTACCGGCTTAGTAATCCCGTAGCGGGGAGTAGACGAGAAAGAAGTTGATAAACAATCAAGCTTTATTAGCGAAGAAGTACACACGGGTGGCCGTGGCCGTAGTTACAAGTAGTCGCCCGGACCGGAGGCCGCTTACGGCTAAGTGGCGGCCGGAGCGGGTAGCCGCTTGCGGCGAGTGATCCGTAGGTAGCCGTGTAGGGGCCGGATCGCGAGATCCGTAGGTAGCCGCGCGGGGCTGGATCTTGGAGTGTGGTCTCTTGGTAGACCGCCGCTAGAGTCCTTGATGCTCGTTGCGGCCCGGGGTCCGTAGGTAGCCGCACGGGGGCCGGACACGGAGGAGAGTAGTCGGAGACTTGAAGCCGGGACCGGAGGGTCGCTTGCGGCGAGGGGGTGTTGATGTAGTCGTGTGGACTTGAACCCGGAGTAGTCGTGTAGACTAGGCGTAGAATCGACGAGTTGGTCGACGTTCCACGAGTTGTTGACTTCTTCGCCTTCGAGTGTTTGGAGGCGGTAGGAGCTCGGCCCGGTCACCTTAGCCACGGTGAAGGGGCCTTCCCGGGGGAGGCCGAGCTTGTGGAGTCCTTCCGTGTTCGGATGCGGCGGAGGACAAGATCTCCAACGTTGAAGGAGCGTTCCTTGACGTTGCGATCGTGGTAGCGTCGGATACCCTCCGGTACCTTGCCGATTGGACGAGGGCGGCACAACGAGCTTCTTCGAGGCCGTCGATATCAACTCGTCCGTTGTCTTCCGAGACGCCTTCGTCGTAGTGCTCCACCGCCGGCGAGTTCCATATGACATCGGCGGGGAGGATGGCTTCGGAGCCGTAGACCGAGAAGTAGGGGGGGATTGCCCCCGGTTGGCTTGGACGGTTGAGTCCGCGGCCCCCGAGTGCGTTGGGTAGTTCCTTGATCCACTTGCCCCCTTTTTGAGTTGGCGGCGTCGTGTAGCCGCTTCTTGAGGGCGTCGAGCACCATCCCATTGGCGCGCTCGACTTGTCCGTTGGCCCGTGGATGGGCGACCGAGACGTATCCGACGTCGATTCCGCCGTTCTCGCGGTACTCCCGGAGCCGGTGGTTGTTGAAGTTGGACCCGGTGTCCGTGATGATGCGGTGGGGTAGCCCGTAGCGGTGTACGAGTTCATCCGGGAAGTCGAGTACTCTGTCGGCCTTGGGGCATGTGACCGGCTTGACCCCGATCCACTTGGTGAACTTGTCGATAGCCACCGGTACCCCGTTGAATCCTCCCCGGCGCGGTTGGCGGTGGCCCAATCATGTCGAGCCCCCGGCAGGCAAAGGGCCGGGTTGGCGGTATGGTGACTAGCTTGTAGGCCGGGACGTGTTCGCTTGGCGAAGAACCGACATCCTTGGCACCTTCGACGAGTTCTTCGGCATCGCCCAGGGCTGTGGGCCAGTAGAAAGCTCGCCGGAAGGCCTTGCTGACCAGCGTGCGTGAGGACGCGTGGTTGCCGCAGACGCCCTTGTGGATCTCCTCCAAGATGTCCTTGCCTTCATCGCGCGTGACGCACTTCATGAGTACTCCGGAAGATGCGCCTCGCTTGTAAAGCTTGTCGCCGACGAGGACGTAAGACTTGGCGCGGCGGATGAGTTGTTCGGCTGCGTTTTTGTCGGAGGGGACCTTCTGCTCGCTGAGGTAGTCGATGAAGGTTTGCCTCCAGTCCACGTCGATCATCATGACCTCCTGTCCAGCTGGGTGGTTAGCTAGGACAGTGGTCGGTGGCGCGGCTCCGGGATGGATGGCGCGTGAAGCTCATGGACGAAGACGCCCGCGGGTACTTGGGCGCGGGTAGATCCGAGCTTCGAGAGGACGTCCGCTGCAACGTTGTTGTCGCGGACGATGTGATGGAACTCGAGACCATAGAATTTGTTCTCGAGCTTGCGTACTTCTAGGCGATGGCGTCCATGTTCTCCTTGTTGCGGTCCCGGGACTTGTTGACTTGGTTGATGACCACTCGCGGAGTCGCCGTAGACTAGTAGCCGCTTGATGCCAAGTGAAGCCGCGAGGCGGAGCCCGTGTAGGAGAGCTTCGTACTCGGCTTCGTTATTTGAGACCTTCCGGAAGATGCCGGGACGTACTTGAGTTGTTCGCCCGTTGGAGAGATCGGGGGAGTACCCCCGCGCCCTCGCGCCCTCGAGGTTGAGTAAGCCGTCAAAGTACATCACCCAATGCTCGGTCGCACGGTGGGAGTAGGTAGGCGGGTTCTCTCGCCACTCCGCCATGAAGTCGACTAGCGCCGCGACTTGATGGCGGTGCGTGGCTTGAAGTCGATCGTGAGGGCGCCGAGCTCGACGGCCCACTTGGAGATTCTTCGGTGGCGTCCGGGTTCCTCAAGATGTCGCCGAGCGGGTAGTCGGTGGACGACGGAAACCGAGTACTCCCGGAAGTAGTGTCGTAGCTTCCGCGAGGTGATGAGTAGAGCGTACGAGAAGCTCGCACGGGCGATAGCGAGCCTTGGACTCGATAGAACCTCGGCCGACGAAGTAGACCGGCGCCGGACCGGGGTAGGCGTGGCCGTCTTCCCGCCGCTCGACGATGATGGCGATGACCGACCACGTGAGTAGTCGCGGCTAGGTAGAGCGACGGTGCTCGCCCTTTTGAGGAGCGCGTGAGGATTGGCGGCTTCGACGAGAAGTCCTTGAGCCGGGCAAGGGCTTGGTCCGCCTCTCTGCCGGTCCACACGAACTTCTCGTGGTGCTTGAGTAGTTTGAAGAAGGGGGGAGACGTCGTATGGACCTCCCCGGGCCCACTACCTTGGTGGGTACCGGGACCGACTACTCGGTGGGCCCACGGGACTACCGGCTTGCGCTACACGGCACTCGAAGGCGTGGAGCACAAGGACAACACGAGAGTAGTACTCGGTTAGGACTCGTACATGTTCCGCACCGTGTAGAGGTCTCCTAGACGTACTCGACTAGTACTCCTTCCCTACTCCGACTTGTAACCCCGCCTCCGGACTATATAAGGCGCGGCAGGGACCGATCTCGAGATCACCTCATCCAATCTCAACTCACGGCGCACTATTGCACCTCCCTGTAATCGTGCCCTATCAATCCAGAGCTACGCAGCATACAGGACGTAGGGTATTACGCACCTCGCGGCCCGAACCTGTCTAAATTGTGTGCCACGTGTCTCTTCCTTCGAGTTACCGATCTCGACGAGTCACATTCATCTACTTCGGGTACTCCCCGTAGTAGGTTGCCGGTTCAAAACACCGACACGGCGGCGCGCCAGGTAGGGGCTCTCGCTCGAGATCACATGGCGAACTCGACGGCTTCCGTTCACATCAAGCCAACCGTCGCCTTCAACCGCGGCGACACCTTCGTCTTCGGCGCCGGGTCCGCACCGCCGATGGCGCGGGCTCCTTCCGGCGCCGCTTGATCATGCAACCCGACTCGAGGACGGACGCCTTGTGACGCTTCCCGAAGTTGTCACGGGCCGCTCGCCGCAAGTTCGGCGAAATTTCGCTTTCCAACCTCCACGCCGACTTCGAGCTCGAGTCGCGTCTCCAACTCGAACCCGACGTCGCCATGGGCCATCGCATGCGAGCCGGCTCCTCGGCCATCGCGGGCGGTCCCCTCTCCACGCCGGCGCTCCGCGCGTGGCCCCGCGTTCCCGGCCGGGCCCGCACGGAGGCTTCTACACCACGCCGGCCGGCAAGGAGCCCGTAACCGAGTACAACTCGGACTCCGACGCCGTCCCCGGCCGCGTCTCGGACTCCGGCCCTCTCTCCGAGTTCTACTCGAACCCGGACTACGAGTTCGACTTCGGGTCGGACCCACGAGGAGCCCGAGTCCGAAGACGACTCCCCCCGAGCTTCCCTTGTCGGGGCCGCCCTGCGGGGCGGTTATAAGATCGACGCCGGCCGGAAGATACGTCTGCGGCCGGACCGCAAGCCCGCCGGGCGACAAAGGAGGACTCGCGCTACGTCGCCTACATCGACTCGCTACCGTTCCGGGGAGGGAACACCACCGGCCCGGGCCGACTCAAACACACCAAGCGAGGTGGCACCTTCGAGCCAAGCTTGGGTACGCCGCCGATCGTCAAGTCTTCATGGCTGCCGGCGACACTCACGGGAACCTCGAGGCACGGCCGCGGACAAGTACTTGGAGGACATCTCCGCGGACGGAGGGTCGTCGCGATGCCCCCGCGGACGAGGCCGAGCGCCAACGGGGACGCCGGCGCGAACGTAACGAGAAGCGCAACGAACGACGCCGGCGGCTCGGAGACAACCTTCCCATCCGCAACCTTGCGGAAGCCCTCGAAGCAGTTGAGAGCAGAGTCCACACCACTCCTGAGCAATGCCTCATGTCGATCACAACGATCGCACGTCGAGCTCGGGGCATACGGGGTGGAGAGGTCATCGCCAAGCTCGGCCGAAGAAGCCTACTTCATGCGGGTAGACAAGAGAGTCGCCCAACCTCTCCCCGGCTAAGCCTCGCGACAACGAGGCTACTAGCCGCGGTGTTGACCCCGGTCCTAACCGTACTCGGGGGCGACATCCCGGCCGAACCAAACCGTCGACGCTCCACCGCGGCGGACCCTCACGACAAGACAACGTCAACCGAGAAGTCGTCCCCCACGGTGCTCCGCCGGTGGTGGCGGCAACGACCCCGACGGCGGCGGCGGCGACGGCGGCGGCTCCAACCACGGAGCCAACAAGAAAGCCGGAGGCGGCGGCGCCCGCGGCGGCCGCGGCCACGCGCATAGCCACGCCTCGGCGCCTCTCACGGCGGGTACGATGCTCGCCGAGAGAATCGATGAGTTGCGGCGAAGAAGTCGACGACCGTGGCCGAAGGCGACGGCTTCCCCGCCTTCTCACCCCGGCTTCGCAACCTCGCTCCTCCCCGACAAATTCAAGCCTTTGGGGATCACCAAATACGACACGAAGCAGGATCCCATCCGGTGGCTCCGATGCTACGCTCTCTCCATCGAGAACGGCGGCGGCAACGGCGACACCAAGTGCCTCTACTTCCCCTTACGCACCGGACCAAGCCCCACTCACGTGGCTCGAGTCGGCCGGACAAGCACTCAATCGACAAGTGGGACCGACCGAAGGAACAGTTCACAAGCAACTTCGCGGGCGCCATGGGCCGTTCGGTACTCGCATGGACCTTGCCATGATCAAGCGAGGAACAAGGCGAGACCCTCCGCAAGCACATGCGCCGCTTTTCGACAAGCGCGCTACCGTCGTGGACGTCACCGACAAGGAGGTCATCGACCTCTTCCGGGACGGGCTCTACCATCGCCGCACCTTCGAGGACTTCGGCCGACGCCGCCCCAAGTCCATTCCCCACCTCAAGGACATGATCACGTCCTGGGCGGACGAAGAGGACAAGGCCAACGCCAAGTACGACGCCATCCGCGGCAAGTCCAAGCAGAACCAAGGTGGCGGCAGCAGCAGCAATCCAAACCAAGGCGGCCGCAACAACAACAACAACAACAACAACAACTTCTCGGGTTCCAACCGCAAGCGCAAGCCAGACAATACCGTCGCGGCTATCCAAGGCACCCTCCGAAAGGGAACTCGAAGAAGAACTCCGGCGGGTTCAAAGACCCGGCTGAAGGAGAGAGTGCCCGTGGCACCCGAACGGCAACCACACTACCGAGCGGTGCTACCGGCTCGGGCATGCACTCAAGGATACGCCGGAGCCACCGCACCCTCACGATCGGAAGAACAAGAAGAAGGACGGCGACGACTTCCAAGAACCCGAGAAGACGCGTCAACGTCCTCTTCGGCGGACTACCCCGCGGGCGGGAGCGAAGGCTACTCGCCGTGAAGTGATGTCCATTGAACCGGCGGTTATGACCCCTCTCGGGTGGTCGAGAGACACCCATCACCTTCTCCCCGCGCGGACCAATGGACCGGCTTCTCCCGAACCGGGACGTTTCCCTCTCGTCCCGAAACCAACGATGGCGGGCTCTAAGCTCAACAAGGTGCTCATCGACGGCGGAAGCGGGCTCAACGTCCTCTTCACCAAGACTCTGAAGAAGATGAACCTTGACGTCACCCCCATGCTCGACAAGAGCAGCATGCCTTTCTACGGCATCGTCCCAGGCAACGCGGCTATCCCACTAGGCTCAGTGGTACTGCCAGTTACCTTCGGGGCGTCTCGCGACAACTACCGCACCGAGTACATCAAGTTCGAGGTCGCGGATATCGAGACTTCCTACCATGCCATCCTCGGCAGGCCGGCCATCGCCAAGTTCATGGCGGTGCCCCACTACACATACTTGGTACTCAAAATGCCAAGTCCAGCTGGCGTACTCTCCCTCCAAGGGGACTTGAAGATCTCTCACGACTGCGATACAGAGGCCGTGGTGATCGCTTCAACAAATCAAGTACCCACCCCAATGATGGAGGTCTACGCCGCGTCGAAGAAGCTTGCCACAAGTGAACTCGACATCCCGGAGAAGTACGAGGCGCCCGCCCAACAAGCCTCGGCCACCCGAGGAGGTACTCGTCAAACCGGTCGACCTCGGAACGGGCGACCCCCACCAAGACCACCACCATCGGGGCCGGCCTCGACCCCAAATAGGAAGACGCGCTCATCGGCTTCCTTCGGGCTAACCGCGACATCTTCGCGTGGAAGCCGACGGACATGCCGGGAGTGCCCGGGGAGCCGATCGAGCACCGCCTCAACGTCGACCCAAAGGCTACCCCCAAGCGACAACACCTCCGACGCTTCGCCGACGACGGACGGGACGCCATCAAGAAGGAGCTCGCCAAGCTACTCGCTGCCGGCCTCATCGGAGAAGTCTTCCATCCCGAGTGGCTCGCCAACCCCGTCCTCGTCCGCAAGAAGAACTCGAACGAGTGGAGGATGTGCGTCGACTACACCGAGCCTCAACAAGCACCGCCCCCAAGGACCCCTTCGGGTTGCCGCGGATTGATCAAGTCATCGACTCCACGGCGGGCGCGACCTCGCGCTCTCGCTTCCTCGACCGCTACTCCGGTACCACCGGATCGCAATCAAGGAGGAAGACCGGGAGAAGACCGCGTTCATCACCCCGTTTGGCGCGTATCGCTACACGACCATGTCTTTCGGGTTGAAGAACGCCGGCGCCACCTACCAACGGGCCATCCGGAGCTCGCTTCAAGCGGCAACTCAACAAGAACGTTGAGGCCTACGTGGATGACGTGGTTGTCAAAACCGGGGACTCCGGTACCCTCATCGACGACCTTGAAGAGACCTTCGCATCGCTACGCGAGTACCGCCGGAAGCTCAACCCGAACAAGTGCGTCTTCGGGGTACCTTCGGGCAAACTACTCGGCTTCATCATCGCCCAACGCGGCATCGAAGCCAACCCCGAGAAGATCTCCACCATCACCGGCATGAAAGCTCCCCACGAGCATCAAGGACGTCCGTAAGCCGACGGGGTGCATGGCGGCATTGAACGATTCATCTCGAAGCTAGGAGAACGGGGGTCTCCCCTTCTTCAAACTACTCAAGCACCACGAGAAGTTCGTGTGGACTGCGAGAGGCGGACCAAGCCCTTGCCCGGCTCAAGGACTTCTGTTGAAGCCGCCGGTCCTCACGGCTCCCTACAAGGGCGAGCGGCCCTTGCTCTACCTCGCCGCGACTACTCACGTGGTCGGCATCGCCATCGTTGTCGAGCGGCGGGAAGACGGCCACGCCTACCCGGTCCGGGCCGCCCGGCCTACTTCGTCGGCGAGGTTCTATCGAGTCCAAGGCTCGCTACCGCCCGTGCGGAAGCTTTCGTACGCTCTACTCATCACCTCGCGGAAGCTACGACACTACTTCCGGGAGTACTCGGTCTCCGTCGTCACCGACTACCCGCTCGGCGACATCCCGAGGAACCCGTACGCCACGGAAGGATCTCCAAATGGGTCGTCGAGCTCGGCGCCCTCACCATCGACTTCAAGCCACGCACGACCATCAAGTCGCAAGCTCTAGTCGACTTCATGGCGAGTGGCGGGGAGAACCGGCTACCTACTCCCACCGTGCGACCGAGCATTGGGTGATGTACTTCGACGGCTCACTCAACCTCGAGGGCGCGGGCGCGAGGGTACTCCCGATCTCTCCAACGGGCGAACAACTCAAGTACGTCCCGCGGATCTTCACGGGAAGGTCTCAAACAACGAAGCCGAGTACGAAGCCCTCCTACACGGGCTCCGCCTCGCGGCTTCACTTGGCATCAAGCGGCTACTAGTCTACGGCGACTCCGCGGTGGTCATCAACCAAGTCAACAAGTCCGGGACCGCAACAAGGAGAACATGGACGCCTAGCGCCCAGAAGTCCGCAAGCTCGAGAACAAATTCTATGGCCTCGAGTTCCACCACATCGTTCGCGACAACAACGTTGCGGCGGACGTCCTCTCGAAGCTCGGATCCACCCGCGCCCAAGTACCCCGCGGGCGTATTCGTCCATGAGCTTCACGCGCCATCCATCCCGGAGCCGGCGCCACCGACCACCGTCCCGGCTAACCAACCGACCGGGCAGAGGTCATGATGATCGACGTGGACTGGAGGCAACCCTTCATCGACTACCTCGCCGAGCGAGAAGGTCCCCTCCGACAAGAACGCAGCCGAACAACTCGTCCGCCGCGCCAAGTCTTACGTCCTCGTCGGCGACAAGCTTTACAAGCGAGGCGCATCTTCTCCGGAGTACTCATGAAATGCGTCCCTCGCGAAGAAGGCAAGGACATCTTGGAGGAGATCCACAAGGGTGTGCGGCAACCACGCGTCCTCCCGCACGCCGGTCGGCAAGGCCTTCCGGCGAGCCTTCTGCGGCCCACGGCCCCGGGCGATGCCGAAGAACTCGTCGAAGGTGCCAAGGATGTCGGTTCTTCGCCAGGCGAAGCAACACGTCCGCCTACAAGCTAGTCACCATACCGCCAACCCGGCCCTTTGCCCGCCGGGGGCTCGACATGATTGGGCCACCGCCAACCGCGCCGGAGGAGGATTCAACGGCACCGGTGGCTATCGACAAGTTCACCAAGTGGATCGAGGTCAAGCCGGCCACATGCCCCAAGGGCGACAGAGTACTCGACTTCCTCGGACGAACTCGTGCACCGCTACGGCTACCCCACCGCATCATCACGGACACCGGGGTCCAACTTCAACAACCACCGGGCCCGGGGAGTACCGCGAGAACGACGGAATCGACGTCGGATACGTCTCCGTCGCCCATCCACGGGACAACGGACAATTCGAGCGCGCCAACGGGATGGTGCTCGACGCCCTCAAGAAGCGGCTACACGACGCCGCTAACTCAAAAGGGGGCAAGTGGATCAAGGAACTACCCAACGCACTGCGGGGGCCGCGGACTCAACCATCCAAGCCAACGGGGCAATCCCCCCTACTTCCCGGTCTACGACTCGAAGCCATCCTCCCCGCCGATGTCATATGGAACTCGCCGGCGGTGGAGCACTACGACGAAGGCGTCTCGGAAGACAGACGGACGAGTTGATATCGACGATCTCGAAGAAGCTCGCCGTGCCGCCCTAGTCCAATCGGAAGAAGGTACCCGGAGGGTATCCGACGCTACCACGATCGCAACGTCAAGGAACGCTCCTTCAACGTTGGAGATCTCGTCCTCCGCCGTATCCGAACACGGAAGGACTTCACAAGCTCGCCCTCCCCCTCGGGAAGGCCCCTTCACCGTGGCTAAGGTGACCGGGCCAGCTCCTACCGCCTCCAAACACTTGAAGGCGAAGAAGTCAACAACTCGTGGAACGTCGACCAGCTCCGTCGATTCTACGCCTAGTCCGTTCGACTACTCCGGGTTCAAGTCCACGCGACTACATCAACACCCCCTTGCGAAGAAGCGACCCTCCGGTCCCGGCTCCAAGTCTCCGGACTACTCTCCTCCGTGTCCGGCCCGTGCGGCTACCTACGGACCACGGGCCGCAACGAGCGTCAAGGACTCTAGCGCCGGTCTACCAAGAGACCACACTCCAAGATCCAGCCCGCGCGGCTACTTACGGACTGCGATCCAGCCTACACGGCTACCTACGGATCACTCACTGTAAGCGGCTACCCGCTCCAGGTACTACTCGGTAAGCGGCCTTCGGGTCCAGGCGACTACTTGTAACTACGGCCCACGGCCACCCGTGTGTACTTCTTCGGCAATAAAGTTTGATTGTTCATCAACTTCTTTACCGTCTACCCCCGCGACGGACTACTAAGCCGAGTACTATCGCTCGCACCTACTCCACGATGGGCGCTCCGCACTCCGAGATCGCGGTTACGAGTACTCATTGATGGAACTTCACATTTCATTCTTATATGAAAAAAGTTCATTACAACCGTTTCCTATACAACTACGGCTACTAGCTATCTATGCGGGGCTACCGGAGGTTTAGCTTGTCGGGTACCCGCTCCGCGATGGGAGCCATCTCGCTCCGGCAACTCGCGCGTCGCTCATCCGAGCGGCTGGCGGCTACCCCGCCGGCGACTACCTCCACCGGGGCCTTCGGGAAGTACGACTTCATGAAGGCCGGCCACTCGCTTCGGGATTGACTTGGCCATGTGCTTCACGTAGGCGGCCGGCCCGGCTTGGCGCCTCACGAAGTTGATCCGCCAACGGAGCGATCTTGGGGCCGCGCGGGTGCGGCACCGAGGAGCCTCGCGATCGGGAGGGCGACCTCCTCAAGGTCCTTCACCGGGCTCGGAGCGCCTCGCGCTCTTCGTTCAACTTCGCAAAGATTTGTAGCAGTTGACGAGATCCCGTCGGATGCAATTCTTAACTCCATGTGCTTCTCGCACTCGAAGGCCGCCTCCTTGTAGTCGAGTTCAAGTACCGGCGGGCTTCTTGCTCCCGGTAGAAGAGATTCTTCATGCCGATCTCCGAGCCCTTCGGCCGCTCCACCGGCCTTCGAGTTCCGCAACACCGAACACAACAACGGGTCGTAGCCCGATGACTCCCAACAAGTACCCGACAAGTCAAGAGGCGTACCCTTATTCTTGTTGCGGAGGCCTTTGTTCTTCCGCACCGCCTCGTCGCTCTTCGCCCGCAAGTCCATCACATCGTTGTGGTACTTGGCGAAGGCGGCATCAAGCTTCGACTGCATGGCGGCCGCGTGCTTCCTCGACTTCATGAGCTGCTCCTCCAGGGCTTCAGCTCGCAGCACCGTGTCGCCGTAGCCTTGCAGTAGATTCGACTTCTCGCGGGATCGCTCCGCGACGTCCTGCACAAGACAAGTTCAAGTCAAGCAGAGTACTCAACGAAAGGATTGACTACTCGGGAGGCAACGGCTACATACCTTCATCCACTGTTCGGCTCGCCGCATCGCCTCCGGTGCGCGCGCCAACACCGCCGGTTCGACGAGATCGTCGGCAAGCAGCTCGATCCCGCCACGGCTACTCGTTGTAGCCTCCGTCATTGGCGCCGAGCGGATAGGCTCCGCGTCTTGGATCTCGGGAGATCGGATCGCCACCTCCAGGGCAACCCCTGGCGACGTGGTAGCCGCCTCCTCCTCGGCGGACTTCTCGACGGTCTCCCCCATGGGCTCGGGGGCTCCTACCGCAGCCTCTGGGGCCTCTGGTGTCAACTCCTCGCATGGGCACCCCTGCAAGGATGTCACCTCCTTCGGCGCTCGTCACCAAGGAACACGCGCATCGCATCCGCGACTACTCCTTTTGGGCTATATAGCTTCGAGAGGAGTACTCACCTTCGACTACGACCGCCTGCGCGCCGGCGCTTCGGCGGAGCGGGGGCTCGGCCGCGGCTTGGGCTTCTGGAGCGGGCTCCTCGACGGGCGGCGCGGCCTTTTCTCGCCTCTCGCTACCGTGGGCTCCTCTCCGTCCCGGCTCAAGTCCGTGGATTTTCCGCACAAGTATCCACAGAAGATCGTCGAGATAAAATCGACTACTACAATAAGTACTACTCATAAAGTTGTGGTACTTACAAGTTCGACTCCGGACGATAGTTACGGCCGGAGCACCGAGGATGCTGGCGATATCAACCAGTCCACCCTCGGCGGGCGTTTCTTCCTCCGCCTCTTCGACTACCGCCTCCTCCACGGTGGCGGCGGCCGGCGCGACGCTTTTCGTGCCCCCGCGGTTTCCACCTCTTCGCCGGCGGCGGTCGCGGTACTCGCTCCCTTCGGGCGAGGGGCCGGCGCTCCCACCGCGCCGAAGTTCATCGGCAAGGGGAGCTGGACTTCGGCTTCCGGCCGGTTCCCCCACCGTGGGCCACATGCCCTCATCGCCCTCCTCCACGGGCTCGCTTGTCACCGCGGGACCGGAAGCGGTCCTGCAGCGTCTCCTCGTCCTCTTCGTCATCGGAGGTATCCTCCACGATGACGGGATCGTCGTCGTCTCCGACTACTCGGCGCTCCTTCACCTTCTCCACCGCTGGGACCTCAATTCCGCTCGGTGGTGGCTGCGGCTCGGAGACAAACCGCTTCACATCATCCTACGCAAAAGGACACAAAAGCGTCAGCAACTCTGCTACAAGCACCTACTACTCGACGAGGCGGGTACGGCTACTCACCTCGTTGGGCGCGCGCGCGGCGGAGTACTCCTCGACGGGGGCACGCCGTGTACTCCGTCATGTCCTTGAAGATCCTCGACAACCTCTCGATGATGTCGTTGTCTTCAATTTCGCCCCCCGGCATCCGCGACGTGTCGTCGTCGCCGGTGTACTCGAAGCCCATCGTATCCCGCGCCGACGGCCGGCTGGATCCGGCGCTTCATGAAACTGAAGGCCACATGTTCGGCCCTCAGTCCTGCATCCCGCAGGGTCTTGATCCGTGCCAGCAACTCCGGGAGCTGGATCCCCTCTTGCATGGTGGGTTCCGTGTTCCACCACTCTTGGTGCTTGGGCTGCCGTCCGCTCGGCTTCGGCAGCTCGGGATGGTGGTTCGTGGTGTAGAACCACCTCGTCTTCCAGTCCGTGTTGGAGTCCACGAGCTTGTACGCCTGTGCGCTCGGCCGGCATCTTCCCTCAACTGGATCCCGGCCCCTCCGACTACTCTGGGGTTGGAGGCGCGGGCCGCGGCTTCACGCGGAAGAATTTCCGAAGAGAACCCAATGTGGCTTGATCCCCAAGAATGCTTCGCGTAAATGGACGAAGACAGAGAGGTGTGGAATATTCCGTTGGGGTTCAAGTTGAGGTACTCGATGCCATAGTACCTGAGAAGCCCCTTGAAGAAGTCACTCGCAGGGAGCGCAAGGCCGCGCTCCACGAAGCGCGAGAACATTGGAATCTCGTCTTGTGCCTTCTCCATTGGATAGGGATCTCCTGCGGCGGATCTCCACATATCGATCTCCTTCTCCCCGATGAACCCGCCTGTTCAACGGGGTCGCAAGTCTTCGGTCTTCACCTTCGACTTTTTCCACTCGCGGCTTGGGCCGCCGCGCGGTGGAGATGTGGGGCGCGCGCCGCTCCGTACCGCCGCGGCAGCCCTCCCGCATGGCTCCTCTTCTTCCCGCCGCCTTCGACGTCTTCGACGGGGACGGCTTCATCCTCCAAGAACAAGGGAGTCTTCACTCGCATCCGCTCGGGGGCTACCCTACGCCTTTCGGGTGGCGATGCGCTTGGATCTACTACGGCGGCGGCGCTCGCCGGGAGTGGATCTACTTCAAGATTCAAGTGGCGAATGACGGCGCTCACTTGGGTGAAAAACCCTAAGGGTTTCGGCTTGTATTTATAAGCCAAAACGCCTCCGTAACGGCGGCCGGATAAGTCCACGCGCGGCCGACTCGCCGGCCGCACGTGACTCTTCGTATTCTACTAGTCGACGCGCCTCACCCTCGGGGGCTCGGCTACTTCTACTCGACTACCGGGGACGCGGCTAGTCTCAAGAGCATCTCGAGACACATTCTCCAAGAAGACCCTTCAATTCGAGAGGAAGTACTCGACTCAAGGCTCGGGGGCTCCGTGCCACGTGTCCTTCGGTTTTTTCTCTCCGGATTTTTCGGGATTTTCTCGCCAAGACTTCGGATAGATCCTCGCCCGAGCCCGCGCTCGAGGCTCGGGGGGCTACTCCATGTGGATTGCGATTCCGCAAATCGCATCTTCTTGACGGCTCCGGCTTCAAGACAAGGCGTGCTTTTTTGAAGACCTTCGAAGGCGGATTTCAAGGACGCTTGGGACTACTCGAGAAGACTTCAAGATTGCTCAAACATCGACTGGAGTACATTCCGGCCTCTGGATGCTTCGACTACTCTTGAGGACTTTTGGCTTGTAGCACTCGGGGACGCTTGAGGACTACTTGTTAAGGCCGTCAAGACTACTTGAAGCTATCCTTCTCGACTACAAAGTACTCGGGGGCTTGTCGTATGGACCTCCCCGGGCCCACTACCTCGGTGGGTACCGGGACCGACTACTCGGTGGGCCCTCGGGACTACCGGCTTGCGCTACACGGCACCTGAAGGCGTGGAGCACAAGGACAACACAGGAGTAGTACTCGGTTAGGACTCGTACATGTTCCACACCGTGTAGAGGTCTCCTAGACGTACTCGACTAGTACTCCTTCCCTACTCCGACTTGTAACCCTCGCCTCCCGACTATATAAGGCGAGGCAGGGGACCGATCTCGGGATCACCTCATCCAATCTCAACTCACGGCGCACTATTGCACCTCCCCGTAATCGTGCCCTATCAATCCCGAGCTACGCAAAGACAGACGTAGGGTATTACGCACCTCGCGGCTCGAACTCTGTCTAAATTGTGTGCCACGTGTCTCTTCCTTCGAGTTACCGATCTCGACGAGTCACATTCATCTACTTCGGGTACTCCCCGTAGTAGGTTGCCGGTCCAAAACACCGACAGAGACCCCGTTCTCCTAGCCTCGAGATGAATTGCAGCTTCAATGCCGCCATGCACCCCGTCGCCTTCGGACGTCTTTGATGCTCATGGGAGCTTTCATGCCTGGTGATGGCGGAGATCTTCTCGGGGTTGGCTTCAATGCCGCGCGGTCGATGATGAAGCCGAGTAGTTTACCCGAAGGTACGCCGAAGACGCACTTGTTCGGGTTGAGCTTCCGGCGGTACTCGCGTAGTGATGCGAAGGTCCGTTCAAGGTCGTCGATGAGGGTACCGGAGTCCCTCGGTTTTGACAACCACGTCATCCACGTAGGCCTCGACGTTCTTGTTGAGTTGCCGCTTGAAGCTGTGCCCGGATGGCCCGTTGGTATGTAGCGCCGGCGTTTTTCAACCCGAATGACATGGTCGTGTAGCGACGCGCCAAACGGGGTGATGAACGCGGTCTTCTCTCGGTCCTCTTCCTTGATTGCGATCCGGTGGTACCCGGAGTAGCGCCGAGGAAGCAGCAGGGAGCCGTGAGCGGTCGCCGGCCGCCGTGGAGTCGATGACTTGATCAATCCGCGGCAACCCGAAGGGGTCCTTGGGGCGGTTGCTTTGTTGAGGTCGGTGTAGTCGACGCACATCCTCCACTCGTTCGAGTTTTTCTTGCGGACGAGGACGGGGTTGGCGAGCCACTCAGGATGGAAGACTTCTCTGATGAAGCCAGCGCGAGTAGCTTGGCGAGCTCCTTCTTGATGGCGTCCCCGTCTGTCGTCAGCAAAGCGTCGGAGGTGTTGTTGCTTGGGGGTGGCCTTTGGATCGACGTTGAGGCAGTGCTCGATCGGCCTCCCGGGCACTCCCGGCATGTCCGTCGGCTTCCACGCGAAGATGTCGCGGTTAGCCCGAAGGAAGCTGATGAGCGCGTCTTCCTATTTGGGGTCGAGGCCGGCCCCGATGGTGGTGGTCTTGGTGGGGTCGCCTGTTCCGAGGTCGACCGACTTGACGAGTACCTCCTCAGGTGGCTGAGGCTTGTTGGCGCTGTCAGACTTCTCTGGGATGTCGAGTTCGCTCGTGGCAAGCTTCTTCGACGCGGCGTAGACCTCCATCATTGGGGTGGGTACTTGGTTTGTTGAGGCGATCGCCACGGCCTCTGTATCGCAGTCGTGAGAGATCTTCAAGTCCCCCTGGAGGGAGAGTACGCCGGCTGGACTTGGCATCTTAAGTACCAAGTAGGTGTAGTGGGGCACCGCCATGAACTTGGCGATGGCCGCCCGCCGAGGATGGCATGGTAGGAAGTCTCGAAATCCGCAACCTCGAACTTGATGTACTCGGTGCGGTAGTTATCCCGAGACGCCCCGAAGGTAACCGGCGCACCACCGAGCCTAGTGGGACAGCCGCGTTGCCTGGGACGATGCCGTAGAACGGCATGCTGCTCTTGTCGAGCATGGGGGTGACGTCGAGGTTCATCTTCTTCAAGGTCTTGGTGAAAAGGACGTTGAGCCCGCTTCCACCGTCGATGAGCATCTTGTTGAGCTTGGAACCCGCCACCGTTGGTTTCGGGACGAGAGGGAAACGTCCCGGCTCGGAGAAGCCGGTCCATTGGTCCGCGCGGGAGAAGGTGATGGGTGTCTCCCCGACCACCCGAGAGGGGTCATAACCGCCGGTTCAATGGACATTACTTCACGGCGAGTAGCTTTTCGCTCCCGCCCGCCGGGTAGTCCGCCGAAGAGGACGTTGACGGCCTTCTCGGGTTCTTGGAAGTCGTTGTCGTCGCCGTCCTTCTTCTTGTTCTTTTGATCGTGAGGGTGCGGTGGCTCCGCATATCCTTGAGTGCATGCCGAGCCGGTAGCACCGCTCGGTAGTGTGGTTGCCGTTCGGGTGCCACGGGCACTTCTCCTTCGGCCAGGGTCTTTGAACCCGCCGGAGTTCTTCTTCGAGTTCCCTTTCGGGGCGCCGGATAGCCGCGACGGTATTGTCCGGCTTGCGCTTGCGGTTGGAACCCGAGAAGTTGTTGTTGTTATTGTTGTTGCGGCCGCCTTAGTTTGGATTGCTGCCGCGCCGCCGCCGCCCGGTTCTCGCTTGGACTTGCCGCGGATGGCGTCGTACTTGGCGTTGGCCTTGTCCTCTTCATCCGCCCGGACGTGATCATGTCCTTGAGGTGGGGAATGGACGGGGGCGGCGACGACCGAAGTCCTCGAAGGTGCGGCGATGGTAGAGCCCGTCCCGGAAGAGGTCGATGACCTCCTTGTCGGTGACGTCCACGACGGTAGCGCGCTTGTCGAAAAAGCGGCGCATGTACTTGCGGAGGGTCTCGCCTTGTTCCTCGCTTGATCATGGCAAGGTCCATGCGAGTACCCGAACGGCCCATGGCACCCGCGAAGTTGCTTGTGAATTGCTCCCTTCACCTGGTCCCACTTGTCGATTGAGTGCTTGTCCGGCGACTCGAGCCACGTGAGTGGGGCTTGGTCCGAGCGGAAGGGGAAGTAGAGGCACTTGGTGTCGCTCGCGTTGCCACCCGCCGTTCTCGATGGAGAGAGCGTAGCATCGGAGCCACCGGATGGGATCCGCTTCGCGTCGTATTTGGTGATCCCCAAAGGCTTGAACTTGTCGGGAAGGAGCAAAGTTGCGAGCCGTGGTGAGAAGGCGGGGAAGCCGTCGCCTTCGGCCGGTGGTCGACTTCTTCGCCGCAACTCCTCGATCCTCCGGCGAGCGTCGTACCCGCCATGAGAGGCACCGAGGCGTGGCTATGCGCGTGGCCGCGGCCGCCGCGGCCGCCGCCGCCTCCGGCTTTCTTGTTGGCCCCATGGTTGGAGCTCCCGCCGTCGCCGCCGCCGCCACCGGCCGGGCACGGTGGGGGACGACTTCCTTGTTGCCTTGCTCTTGTCGCGAAGGTCCTCCGGCGGTGGAGCGTCGACGGTTTGGGTCGGCCGGGATGTCGCCCCGAGTACGGTTAGGGACCGGGGTCGGCCTTCGCGACTAGTAGCTTCGTTGTCGCGAGGCTTGGGCCGGGGGAGGTTGGTCGACTCTCTTGTCGACCCGCATGAAGTAGGCTTCTTCGGCCGAGCTTGGCGATGACCTCCCCGGCCGCGTATGCCCCGAGCTCCGGCCTCCGATCGTTGTGATCGACATGAGGCATTGCTCGGGAGTGGTGTGGACTCGCTCTCGACCGCTTCGAGAGCCTCCGCAAGGTTGCGGATGGGAAGGTTGTCTCCCGAGCCGCCGGCGTCGTTCATTGCGCTTCCCTGTTACGTTCGCGCCGGCGTCCCCGTTGGCGTCGGTCTCGTCCGCAGGGGCATCGCGAGACGCCTCGTCCGCGGAGATGTCCTCCAAGTACTTGTCCGCGGCCGTGCCCGAGGGTCCGCGGGTGTCGCCGGCAGCCATGAAGACTTGGCGGTCGGGGGTACCCAAGCTTGACTCGAAGGTGCCACCTCGGCTGGTGTGTTTGAGTCGCCCGGGCTAGTGGTGTTCCCTCCGGAACGGTAGCGAGTCGATGTAGGCGACGTAGCGTGAGTCCCCCTTTGTCGGCTCGGCGGGCTTGAGTGTCCGGCCGCAGATATATCTTCCGACCGGCGTCGATCTTATAACCAGCCCCGCAGGCCGGTCCCGACAAGGGAAGCTCGGTGGAGTCATCTTCGGACTCGGGCTCCTCGGGTCCGACCCGAAGTCGAATTCGTAATCCGGTTCGAGTAGAACTCGGAGAGAGGGCCGGAGTCCGAGACGGGGTCGGGGACGGCGTCGGAGTCCGAGTTGTACTCGGTTACGGCTCCTTGCCGGCCCGCGTGGTGCGAGAGCCTCCGTGCGGGCCCGCCGGGGACGCGGGGGCCACGCGCGGAGCGCCGGCATGGTGAAGGGACCGCCCGCGATGGCCGAGCGGCCCGGCTCGCAAGCGATGGCCCATGGCGACGTCGGGTTCGAGTTGGAGACGGACTCGAGCTCGAAGTCGGCGTGGATGTTGGAAAGCGAAATTTCGCCGAACTTGCCGGCGAGCTTGCTCCGTGACAACTTCGGGAAGCGCCACAAGGCCCGTCCTCGAGTCGGGTTGCATGATCGGGGCGGCGCCGGAAGGAGCCCGCGCCATCGCCAGTGCGCACCCGTGCACCGAAGACGAAGGTGTCGCCGCGGTTGAAGGCGACGGTTGGCTTGATGTGAACGGAAGCCGTCGAGTTCGCCATGTGATCTCGAGCGAGAGCCCCTACCCGGCGCGCCACCGTCGGTGTTTTGACCGGCAACCTACTACGGGAGTACCCGAAGTAGATGAATGTGACTCGCCGAGATCGGTAACTCGAAGGAAGAGACACGTGGCACACAATTTAGACAAAGTTCGGCCGCGAGGTGCGTAGTACCCTACGTCCCGTATGCCGCGTAGCTCGGATTGATAGGGCACGGTTACGAGATGGTGCAACGGTGCGCCGTGAGTTGAGATTGGATGAGGTGATCCCGAGATCGGTCCCCGCCTCGCCTTATATAGTCCGGGGAGGCGTGGTTACAAGTCGGAGTAGGGAGGGAGTACTAGCCGAGTACGTCTAGGAGACCTCTATACAAAGGCGGAACGTGTACGTAGTCCTAACCGAGTACTACTCCCCGTGTTGTCCTTGTGCTCCACGCCTTCGGGTGCCGTGTAGCGCAAGCCGGTAGTCCCAGGGGCCCACCGAGTAGTCGGTCCCGGTACCCACCGAGGTAGTGGGCCCGGGGAGGTCCATACGACAGCCTCCCCGGTGGGGAGCGCACTGCCACGAAAATGGCGGGGTCGACGCAGTGGGAGAAGAGAGCCGGGAGCACCGCGACAAGGGGCCCGACGGTGTTCCAACTGTCGAGCCAGAACGAGGTGGAGTCCCCCGCGCCGGCATTGACGATTGTTAGCCCGCGGTAGGTAACAACGAGCTTTTGAAACATTGCCCAAGCAGCGGTGGGAGCAACGCAGCGCCCCGGCGCATACTAGCGCCGGACCCAGTCGGCCCACGGGTTGCGGTGGCCGGCGATGAGCTTGTCGACGGTCTTGAGGAGGAGGCACGTGTTCTGGGTTTCCAGGTCGGTGATGCCCAAACCGTCCTCTTCTTTGAGCCTGCAGGCCGTGGCCCAGGCGACCTGGCAGTCCTCGCCGGAGCACTTGGCGGCGCCCTTCCATAACATGCTGCGACGCGGCTTGTCGATGCGATCCAGGGTGGTGTTCGACAACCGGAGCGCGCCCATGGCATAGACTGGTTTCAGGGACATGACCGCGTTGGTCAGGGTGAGGCGGGCCCCTCTAGTGAGCGTGTGAACATGCCACCCCGGGATGCAGCGTTCCACCGGGGTAGCCAGGTCGTCGAGGACACGGGCGGGGATCTTGTTGTCGGAGAGGGGAAGCCCAAGGTATGTCTGGGGAAACCCCCCACCGAGCAGCCCAGGATAGCGACCATCGTGGCCGCGTGCGCCTCCTCGACGTTGATGGGGATGAAGGCGCTTTTGCTGAAGTTGATCCCCAACCCGGTGGCGGCGGCGAAGTCGTCGAGGACGACCTTGAGGCGTCGCACCTGAGCATCCTCGGCGCGGAGGAGGATCAGCGTGACATCGGCGTATTGAATGACCGGGCACTCCAAATCGTCCACAAGCGGATGGCGCAACACAGTGAGTGCGGCGGCGTCGGTGACCATCCTATGGAGGAGATCAGTGACGATGATGAAGAGGTACGGGCTCAACGGGTCCCCTTGCCGGAGCCCACGGCGGCAGGGGATCCATGCCCCCGGCACATCGTTGAGGAGCACCGCCGTGCGCCCTGTGTGGCCAGGATGGTCGACATCCAGGCCCGCCATTGCGCCCCAAAGCCGCGGGCAGTGAGGATGGCGTCGAGGGCACCCCAATCGACCGAATCGAATGCCTTGCGGAAGTCAAGCTTCAGGGCAATGGTGGGCGCCCCCTTTTTTCGGCAGCACTGCAAGGGCTCGGAGGCAAAGAGGAAGTTATCAGTGATGGACCGCCCTTTGACGAACCCGGTCTGCAGGTCAGAGATAAGGCTGGTGATGACTCCTTGCAGGCGAGTGGTGAGGATTTTAGCCGCAAGCTTCGGCACGCAGTTCTGGAGGTTGACAGGGCGAAACCCGTCAGCGGTGGTGACGTCGGCCTTCTTAGGGAGGAGGGCAACGTGCGCCTGGTTGATGCGCCCGAAGTCGGCAGTGCCCTGGTGGAAGGCGTTAAGGAAGGCCATCACGGCACTGCCCACAACCGGCCAGAACTTGCGGTAGAAGGCAGGTCCGAAGCCGTCCAGCCCGGGACTGCTTGTCATGCGCATTTGCCAAAGCGCTTCCTTCACCTCAGACGGCGAGAACGGGGCCTCCAGGGTAGATAGCCCGGAGACGGCGGGGAGGAGGTCGAGCAGGCGCGGAGGCGTGTCGGCGTGGGAGGCAGTGCCGAGGAGACCGGCATAGAAGGAATGGAGGATGCGCTCCTTGGCAGCATGAGTGTAGACAGGCACTCCGCCATCGTGGAGGACCTGAATCTTGTTGCGACACAGTCGCGCCGAGGCCGAGGCGTGGTAGAACGCCGTGTTCTCGTCCCCGAGCTTGCAGAGCTTGAAGGAAAAATGTTGCCGCCAATAGGCACCGAGTTCCTTGACGGCCAAGGAGCGATAGGCGGCGACCAACTGGCGAAGCAGGCGTTCCTGGGCGGTCAGCATCCGCACCTCTTCAAGGAGGTCGAGAAGCTCCACCACCTGGTCGCAGGCGAAGATGACGGCGTCAGGTTTGTGCCGCCCGCGCGCCCAGATCTTGCACTCCTGCCTGGTCCACTTGAGGAACCGAACCAGGCAGGCTGCCGGGTCCGATATCTCGCCCGGCTGCCGGCTCCAGACCTCCTGCACAAGAGCACAAAAGGGGGGGTGGAGCCTCCAGGACTTCTCGTACCAGAACACTTTTGACACGGGAGCGATCGACGCGGCGGTGACGAGGAGGGGCGGAGGTGGGGCGCGGCAGGGAGTGCAAGGTGGTGTTGAAGAGCGCCGCCCCAAGCCGCATTGACGAAAGCGCAGTCGAGGCGCACAAGCGTGGGCACCTCCCGCTTGTTTGACCATGTGAAGCACCTGTCCAGGAGCTCCCGCTCCTGGAGAAGGAGCTCGTCGACGGTGTCAGTGAAGAGCGTCGCGCTGGTCGCGTCAAAGCGATTGTTGTTCTTGTCCTCAGGAGCGAGGGTGATGTTGAAGTCGCCAATCACTAACCAAGGCCTCATGCAAAGTGGGGCAAGATCAGCCAGCTCGGCGAAGAATGTGGGGCGTAGCGCCGCCTCACAGGGCGCGCAGACGTTGGTCACGGCGATCGGCTGAGCATCTGCCGCTGCGGTAAAGAAGCAGGTCGGGGAGGCTGAGCATCTGCCGCTGCGGTAAAGAAGCAGGTCAGGGAGAACCTTTTGGAGACAGAGCGGTCGAGGGAGAGGACGCGCGGATCCCAGGCGGTGAGAATGCCCCCGGACGCGCCGTCAGCATCTAGGGCGACGAAGGAGGCCGCGGTCTGCGGCAAGAATGTAGCGGTTTTGAACGTGGAGGGGGCGGTGAGCTTCGTTTCCTGGATGCAGATCACTCCCAGGTCGCGGCCGATGAGGTTGCTTTTAACATCAGACGAGAAAGCGACGAGTTCTGGCCATATAAACACAGATCCAGCACCATTACAAAAGAAGAAGTGCCTAGGGCGCTAGGCGACATCGCCGGCGAACCGACGACGCAGAAAAGCTGGGCGAGGCGGCGACACGAGTGGCCCTTCCACAACAAAATCCGGCGCGGGCACCCCCTCCAGTGTGCAGCCGCTTCATGGGGCACCCAGCGACACCGCCGCACAGGCCGCAGTGAGGGCCGCCATCACCGTGGTGTCGAGGTCGCGGCCGTCACCGAGAGCGTGTAGCTCGAGATCGGAGAGGGGTGCCGAGGCAGACAGACGGCGGGGGCGGCGCGGCGCACCCGCCGAGGCGTACGACCTTGAGGTGGGCCGCCTTGGAGAGTTCCGTGGAGAAGAGTGGGTTCTCCCCGGCCCGCACACGCGCGCTCGCCGGCGTTGAGGAGGCAGCGCGGGCACCGGCGTGCGCACCACCGCACGATCTCGCCGTGGACGGGGTCGGGGCGCGTGCCGGCGAGGAGGCGGAGAGCGCAGGGGCACGCCCGCGCGCGCGCGCGTGCCACCCTCGTTGAGGAGCGCCGCCATCACACCCGCAGGGGGGGGCGGGGGCGGGGGCGTAAGAGAGGGCATGGCGGAGATGTCGCACCCGATCTCCCAGCTGCCGTCGGGACGAGCAGCGACGTCGTGGATGACGCCGACGGTCCCAGCAATGAGGTTGACGAGGGGGAGCCCACACGCCCCAGCAACACCCGGTCCCTGAACCAGGTGCGGGATCTTGAAGAAGGCGAGCTCCCCAGCTCTCCCCGTGAGGAGGACGTAGACGTTCCCAGACGTGCGCCTGCATGGCGACCGGGTGGGGGAAGTCGAGGCAGGAGACAAAGGCTAGCGGGGGCTCGGCCAGGGCGGGGTTTGGCGCGGGGGTCTCCCCGCGGCACCGCTAGTGCCACCGAGGCCGTCGTAGGGGGGCGCCGGAGCCCGAGGCGGAGCGAGGTCGGGTGCACCGCCGGGCCCCCCGTCCCGTCGTGCGGGGCTTCGCTGTCGTTGGCGCCGTTGTTGCCCCACCCCCTGGGTTGCTGTCTAAGGAGTCAGGCCCCTCGCCCCAGCGCCGCACAGGGTAGATGTCGGCGGTGGAGAAGGTGTCGTCGTCCTTCTTGAGGCGGAGGACCACTGGGATGTCAGAGAAACTCACGTACCTGGCGGTGACGATGACCGCGGTGAAGTCCGCCCCCAAGAAACAGACCGGGGATATTTGGGTGGGGTTCGCCACCCCGCCCATGGCGATGAGGACATCGGTCTTGTTCCAATGCTGCAGGGGGGACTTCTCCAGCGCGAGTATGACGTAGCCGCCGTGCTCGAAGGAGCCCTCGACCTCCGTCTCCTCTGGGCGTTCGAAGTGGACAGTGTACTGGCGCACCGGGATGTTTTCCCCGTCGACGGCGGCATCGCGCGCGACCGGCGTGTTGAAGACGATGACGCCCGCGCCCCGCGCTTTCGCGGAGATGGGCAGCTGGTCCCCAAGGGGAATGTCGCCGAGAAGCAGGGCCCGCCGGACCACGGCACCCGGGTTGGGAGCACTGGGGCTCACGAAGGAGTAGGCGAACCGATTCAACGCCGTCCAGTCCACCGGCGGCATGAAGATGTCCCAGGTCCCCGCCCCGGAGCCACTTGCCGCCGAGGCAGAGGACGAGGCTACCGAGGCGGCGGAGGGAGAGCCAGGGACACCCGGGTTGAGGGGGGCCGCCGCCGGGTGAAGAAGGCGACGGAGGGTTTGGCGGGCCGCCGCCCTGGCCGGGGTGCGCGAAAACCGCGGGGAACCCCCGGGGGCGCCAAGCGGCGCGGGGTGCGGGAGGACGAGGAAGCCCACGGGGACCCGCACCGCGCGGTAGGGCGTGGGTGGCCGTGGCGGCGGCCGACCGGGGCGGCCGGCGCCACGGAGCGGGGGAGGCCCGGCATGCTCGAGGCACGACGGGGGCAATCGGGGAAGCAAAGGCGGAGCGTCCGCACCCACGACAACGAACGGGGTCTCTCGCAGTCGGAGACGCAGGTGATCTAGGGCGAGACAACGAAGCAACGAGGCGGCGAGGTGGGGGAGGAGGGGGGAAGGGAAGAGGGTTTTTGAAAACCCCGTGGAGTGCGGGCGAGGCGGCCGAGGGGTGGGGGCTGGCAACAGCAGCGAACGAGCGCCTGCCGAGGCAATCCTCACCTAGCCCCATAGCTGCCCCCAGCGCAGGCAGGGAATCTGCAGAGGGGGCGACAGAGGAGGAAGGAGGCAGCGCCACGGGCCACTCCACGTCACCTACCATAAACGTGAGGTGACCGGTTGCTTGCACGGGGGGAGGCGAAGCGGGACCCGAGGGGGGCGGGGGCAGAAGCGATGATGACCCCTGCGTCCCCCGGAACAGAGGCAAATAGCGCAGGCGGCGCAGGCGCGGCAAAAAGGGGGGGAGATTTCCCGAGATGACACCTCCATTGGGGCCACATGTGGCCCCACAGGCGGTGGGTCAACAGGCAGGGGGAAGAACGCCCATTGGATAGCCAGGAGGCGTGAGGGTACGACCAGCAGCAGCGTACCGCCGAACGAAGTTCGACCGTGGCGGAGCAGCGCCGCCGCCACATCGTGGCAAGAGACGGAGGTGGAGAAGATGCCGGGGAGCACGCGCCTGACCTTAAACCGATCTCTAGGCAAGGAGAAGCGGAAGGTCAGAGCGGCCGCGACCCAGTGGGAGTTGGCCTTAGGCCCGGCGCCCACAGCATGGACGACCCAGAGGCGGGCCGGCGGCCGGGAGCTGGGCACCAAGGAGCGGACCACAGGGGTGTGGTGGTCGACCAGCATCCGGGGAGGAGAAGGCCTCTTCAGGACGGGGGGAATCGGCGAGGGGAACACGGGTGGAGGAGCCCGTGCAGGGGGAAGCGGCGATGCGCGCGGAGACGACGGGCGGCGGTCGGGGGGAGTGGAGTGGTGGCGTGGGGGGCCCGCGCTGGAGCGCCACCCCAGGCCATCGACCGGGGGGCAGGGGAGCAGCCCCACAGAGGAAGGAGCAGGAAGACGAAGGGAGATGCGGCGGCCACGTGAGCGGCGGGAGCGACGGCGGTTGGGGCTCACCGGAGTGCTTGATGTGGCGGCCCAAGGGGGCGGCGCGGGAGGGGGCGGCGGGTCAGGGGGGTGGCCGCCGTGGCCGGAGCGGCCGGGGCGGCGGGCTGCTGGGTGGCGTCGCCTGCGGGGGCGACGCCTTCACTCATCCTCCCTCTAGATACCCAAATTTGTCATTCAGACATTCTGATTGTATCGATTCCCTATAATTTTACTAGGACGTCTCCCTTATCCTACTAGAACTTCAGCATTGTAACCAACTAGTAGTAATCCCACCCCTCCGATATATAAAAAGTTTTGGCCCTTTTAAAATTTGACTGCCAATTCAAAATTTTGACCAATTTTATAACAATCTAAATGAATGAGTGGCTAAAAAGGTTCATCATGTGCACCTTAGTTTATTTGAATTGTCAAAATTTTGAATTGATGGTCAAATTTTAAAATGGTCAAAACTTTGGTTTGACAGCTTTAAGCGATTCAACCAATCAGGCTCGTAGATTGGCAGATAGAACCCCCAACAGCCCAAACAAAAAAACACTCTAAGTACAGGCATGATATACAAACACGTCAAAGAAAATGCGGTTATTACACTACGATCGCTATATAAACTTGTATAAATTTTTTTCTTGTGCCCTCACGTTTATCATGAGGCTCCCGGTCCAGCGATTCTCTACCAACCAATCACTTATCCTCGGTATATTGTCGGGTATAAATTAAAACACTAACAAGAGGTGCACCTGAAGCCTAGAATCATCATCCCTAGGCCTGACCTAGGCCTGATCATGAGTCAGGCCGGGTTCTTTCGGGTTGCCGGGTCGAAATTCTTGGCCCATGCCCGACCCGTCACGAGTCGGGTCCAATTGAGTCGGGTTCGAGTTTTTTATGTGTAATTTTCGGTTTGGCCCGCGCTCGACCCATCGCGTAATAAAGTCGGGTCAAGTGGGGTTTTTCGGATGGGTTGGGTCGAGTTTATCGTACCGAGCGGCCCATGATTAGGTCTAATCATCCCATAAGGGGCCTCGTTAGGGATGACACCCCTAAAGTTGCTCGAGATCATGCGATCGGTGCTTAGCATGCCGGGGAGACGAAGGAGGAAATGAAAGTAGAGGTTGAAAAAAGAGTTATTTGGATCAGTACCATTACAATTTTCCAAAGTTGGAGATATACCATTACAATTCGTCTATTCCGAATCATACCATTATAATTTCAACTTTGTCCGAAATATACCACCACATACCCTTTCGACATGTTTCTAAAATATTTTGGACCAAATTTCCCTCATCTTCTTCCCATCCGTCCGCTCCTCCTCCGAGACGCCTCCATGTCGGCCTCCTCGATGGCTCCGGCGGGGACGAGCAGGGAGAGGGATGTCGCCGCTATCGCGTTCCCTACCTCGCCCCCCTTCCGTGGCCGGCGAAGCTCGGCCGACCCTCGATCCGTCGCGAGGAGCTCCGACGGATCCGCGGACCGGAACACGCCGACCGCCTCGGCTCCTCCGCCGTGCCGACATGGCCTCCTCTTCTTCCCGGCCGAGGGCCGGGCAAGGCCGGGCAAGGGCAAAGGAGGGCCCCGACGGCGGTACTAGCGGTCGGAGCAAAGCCGGAGCGGAGGCGGCCTCGAGCTCTCCGGCGACGGATCCGCCGAGCTCGGCCGCTCCTCCTCCTCCACGCCACCGGCCCATCTAGGGCGGATGAGAAGGGTACATCGGCGATAGTGGAGGAGCTTGGGGCCATCTCGCTCCCTCCCATGGCGGTGAGCTTTTGTTGTTGCCTCATGAGCGGCCCGAGCTCCCATCGCTCCCCATGGCGCCACCGCTCGTCATGTTCTCCCCCGCACCGGAGCTCGCGGTGGAGCGGCGCGCGGGCCTTGCGGTCGGCACGAAGGTGTGACAACCCGCCCAGGAAAATACCGTACTATCGTCTAAAACCAATCCACATTGGTCATTAAGCAATAATAAAGTACCATCCTATCGTTAGTTGCCGGTTATCGCCCGGTAAATCACTTGGAATGCAATACGGAGGATCGACATATGCATTAAAACTCACGCGAAGGCGAGTCCAGAGTACAAATACAATTTAAATTCAAAGCAAGTTCTCGAAGGATTTCAATTATTAAAAACCATTTTTCATGACTCGGGAGTAAAGGTTCGTAGTTCGAAAGCAAAGCGGAAATAAATAAACTAGCGCAACGATACACATCACAGGAGGCCATCCGTGATGCCATCACTCGTCCTCTTCCACCCATTCCAGCTCCCAGCCGGGTGGAATCTCACCAGGCCAAACAACACCTGCAACCACATTATTAAAGCAAGGTTGAGTATACTAATACTCAGCAAGACTTAACCGTCGGGTGATAACTACATCACCAAACTCTAGACATGAGAGGCTTTTTGGCCGGTGGAGCTCTTTTGCCAAAAATAACAAAAAGTATGTCCTTACTTTCATTATTTTAGCATAAGTTCTAGTTGATTACCATTTCTAAGTGTGCCAACTAATTCAATCAAGGATTGTACAATACAATTAATTCACACGAAGTATTCACCATGTTCCATCATTAAGGGATATCATGGCCAGTTGATTAAGCAGTCTCAGATAATGGTGAGAGGCCGACAATCGATTGGTTTATAACCTTGCAAGGTAGACCTAAATACAAGGAGCGGTGCCCCGACAGAGCTGACACCGACCAGGCAGTTCCCAAAAATCCTTGGCTTGGGATCAAAGCTTACAGTCCCGGGTACAATGCTATCTGGCATGCCTCACACAGTACACCCAGCCTCACACATGTACCCACCTCCCAGTTGCAAAGCGGCAGGTGATTACTCAAGAGTAGTAAGGAAGAGTTCCCACACCATCTCTTTAAGGTACTAGGCTTACCGGTCCCATTCCCGACAAGTGTTTAGTACGTTCAAAAGCTTAGCCCACCGGACCGGAGTCCAAATCCCATGCTCTTACCACATGAGCAATCCATTTATAGAGATCTTACGATTCCAACATAAGAACCTATTCTAGTGAGTGACGAACATCACTCGACTTCTACCGGGTCCTATAGCATAGCCGCTATCGACCTACTGTACTAGTGATAAAGCATAGGTACCTAGGGATCATGCAACTAGGGTTTCAATTCAACTCCTGAAATGTAAATGCACAATCACAACAAGGGTAATGGCATAATTTTTAAAGACAGGGTTAATGATCTGGGGCTTGCCTTCGCTGGCAAGGTTGGCCTTGGGCCCTTCTGGATTTTGTTCCAGGTCTTGAGCTATGAACACGTGCCGCAACTCTTCGTCAACGCCTTCGTCTCCTCCTTTCGGCACGAGCGTATATCTACCGTCGGGAAGATATACACGAGGATGCAAATGCAAGATTTACTTGACAATTTTGAATTTAATTAATTACAAGCAACAAATGACAACCATGGGGTGCATTGTTGACCACATTCACCTAGATAAGAATCATTCAACATACTCTTCCCAAAAGGAACAATATGCGACTCTTTATTAATTATTCTTTTGATAGTGACCGTGTACATATATATGGAATTAATTTACTTTAAATTACACAAATAGCAATGGGTTGGTATTTATCTTTTTAAAATGATTTTTTATCACACACATAGAGTTATTAGGGATGTGGTTGGGGATTTCTCATTTAATTGACCATTGAGCTTTAAATTTCTTTCATTGCTTTTATTCACAAAATTACTTAATAAAATTCGGGGAGGTGTGTTATTAAGCACTATGAATCAAAACAAGGTCATCGCACACACATGCACACCGAGGGGAGCTACGAATTTAATTATATCGAAAATATTAAAAAGCTTTCTACCACATCATGATAAATGCATACAAACATAAATACACATCAAAATGATTCCAACTTTGTGACACATGATCTATGGTCTAAACCTAAGTTAGGAATGCAACATATACACCTAGAACTACTATAGAGCTTGAGTTATGCAATTACAAACAAAATCAAGCATATTTCAAGAATAACTGTTTCTGGCAAATATAAAATTGTGATTAATTCACCAGAAGTGCATTTTGTCCTAACAAGACAACATGCAGAAGTTGGTCACAAAAATCTAATTATATTTAGCTACAACATCATTTGGACAGATTCGCATAAGTAGAAAACAATTTATATAAAAAGATTTACAATATAACTTTGTGCAATTTTTGGTACAGGAGCTAGTCATAACGTAACACACAACATATCCGAAAATTATCTACAGAGAACTTGTATATTTTGAGATACAACAGATCTAGGTTTTTCACATTTCTATTTTTCATGCAAAAATTAACAGGAAAAACTATAGACAAGCTTTACCAAAGTTGTAGGGTTTTTCACCAGGAGTGTAGAAAAATTGGGTTTGCAATTTTCTGTTTTTTCTACGATTTTATACGAAATTTACAATAATCAGCAAAATTGAATTTACTATTTAAGGAACCGATTTGCATGGAAGTCCCCGGAAAGCTTTCGGATGCACAAGTATACCCTTGCTTCGCGGTGAGACCCCCGGAAATAGCGGGGACTCGCAATTGGGTCCTTCCGAGGCGGCCGGCGGCGGTCCGGGCCAAAATTCCGGTGAGCTCGCGGTGCTCGCGGCCGGAAGGGGCGCGGGAAGCGCTCGGGTATCACCTAGGGCCCGATTTGCACCGCAGTTGGAGGTCGGGGGTGCGCCGGCGCGCGGACTCGGCGGGCGCCGGGGGCGCCGCGAGCTTGCCTCCGGCCGAGGCCGTCGCTCGACCGGGGAAACACGTGGCGAGGTGAGCTTCTAGGTGACCCGGGGAGTGGCTCCGGCGGTTGGCCGGCGATGGACGCGCGTGGAGCGGCGGGCTAGGGGCTCGCGGTGACGCACATGGCGCGGCCGGCGGAGCAAGGCGAGATGGAGGGGCGCATACGCGTGAGGAGACGAGCATGGCTCGGTTTGTAAGCGGCCACTGCTACGGCTCGAGTCCCGCCGCGCGCCAAGGGGGAGGGTGCGACCGCGAGCGGCGCGGGCGGGCGGGCAGGACCTAGCATGCGCGCGTACGGGGCGCGACACACGGCGGTGCGGATTCCCACGGTTCTCGGCGTGCGTGCCTGTCTCGGTAAGGCGCGTTGCCTAGGGAGGCGCGGCCTCGGGTAGCGCAACCGGCCCGGGGGCGCGGGCCGGCGGGACCCGGCGCCGAGGGCGGGCGTAGCGCGCACGCGGGCGCGCCCGGCGCTCTGGCCGGCGCGACGTCGCGGCATGGCGCCAACTAATTCAACTGGCCCTGTTTGAAAGCAAAATACTCCGAAATTTGCAACTAAAGTGCACTAAGTGGTGAATAGGAAAGTTGTAGATCTCACTATCCTCTACAACTTTTACAAAGGCTCTATGGTGTTTTTCTCAACAGATTTTGCATAAACTGCTGCCAAACTTTGAATGCCACTCTATTTCAAGGTGAACGGGGAGTTGTCGGTAGTTGACCAAGTTTTTCACCATTTTCCACTCAAAATTTGAAATGCCATTCAACATGAAAGTTGTGTCCCTCGAAAAACTGGACAACTTTCATTTTGGGAAATTTTGATGTGTTTAGGTGAAATTTGGAGAATGCGGCAAAAGTTCTGGAGGACGTTCAAAGACATCAGTGTTTAAGTGGGGTTTGACCGTGCCTTTGACCAAGGGTTGACCACGAGTGTGTTGACTTGATCAAGAGGGTCATTAGGGTTTGATGGTGAGGTTTTCGTGGTGATGACCTAGGTTGACTTAGGTTTGACCACTGTCAGCAGGTTTGACTCAGTTGAATTGGTCATTAGCGTTAATGACGCTAATTAAAAACCTGGGGCGTCACAGAAGGGCAGCGCGGACCTCACGGCTGGGCGGCATGCGCGACCGGGGCGCCGTCGGCCTGCTCACCTGGATGTATGAGAGATGGGAAGAAGATGGGGGCAATTTGGTCCAAAATTTTTGAGAAACACGTCGAAAAGGTATGTAGTGGTATATTTCGGACAAAGTTGGAATTGTAATGGTATGGTTCGGAATAGACGAATTGTAATGGTATATCTCCAATTTTGGAAAATTGCGATGGTACATATCCAAATAACCCTTGAAAAAATTTAAAGTTTGGAGATAAAAAAGTATAAGTACTATTGATGTATGTAGAGATAAAAATGTACAAGTACAAGCTTCTCCCTACATTCCTTTTTATTGATGTGTCTTGTTTTAATTAGACGAGTCTTAATATAAAGAGCCGAACTCTTTTTTGGGACAAATTTTAGAGTCTAAAATGAATGATGTTACACATCTATAGAAACTTCTAGTTATTTATATTTCTTTCCAATAGATTATGGAAATATTCAGAATTGGGGGTTGAGATCTTTGTTACCTTTTATCCTTTGGCACTCTTTTTGTTAATCGCACTCTACAACCAGTATATCCACATGGTACTAAGAGCATCTCCAAGAGTTTGCCAAATTTTACTTGGCAAATCTTGTGTTTTGCCAAGTTCTAAAAAGGTATGCCAAGTAAAAAAGAGTTCATCTCCAACAATTTGGCATAATTCACTTACCAAACTCAGATCTAACTTACATCATGAATCCTGAAAGAAACAAAATTATGTTTATGCCCTTCCACCTCTTGGAAACTTACATCAAGATTTCTTCTCTATTCTTTATTTCTTTTTTCACCCTCCCACCTCGAGGGAAACGCCGATGGCAACCACGATCCGCGCGTGCATATATGCGCGTGGCGAGGTGAGTTTTGCGAAGTTTCTATTTTTGCCAAGTTGGTTTGCCAAACTGTTGGAGGCCAATTTTTCTCGTTTTGCCAAAATTAAATGGATGCCAAGCTGATTTGCCAAACTGTTGGAGTTGCTCTAAGTGACAATCAATTGCAACTGCTTGAATTGTCACTTGCAATTTTGCAAACAGATTTCACTTTCTCGTGGAACACTTTTAGCTATGTGTAACATACCATGATTTAGGTGTGCAAAATTTGCGAAAATTTAAAACTCTTTTGTTTGATTTGAAGTGCTACCAATTTCCAACCCAAATTGCTAGTTCTCTCCTAAACTCTCCACAAAAGATAACCCATTTATAAAAACTATAAATTCAAATTATGGTAAATCTCATGAGTTGGATTTTCTTGGATTTTATTTGGATTTTATTTGAGTGATGTTTGAATTTGAATGTAATTCAAATTCAAATGGTATTTCAAATCTATGTTCAAAGTTATTTTGCTAAACTCTAACTGCTAACACAGGTCGGTATCCCCCTTAACTCTAACACGTCGGCCCAGCCCGAGAGGCAACCACAGCCCAGCAGGCCCAGCAAGCCCCTAACCGCGCAGCCTAGCCGACCGACGCCTCTTTCCTTTTCTTTTCCCTCGCCGACGTGTGGGACCCATCGGTCAGCCACCCTTATCTTCTCCCCCTCACCTTTTCCCTTTCCATGCCGGCGGGTGCGCGCCCGGTCGCGCTTGCGCGCGCCGAATGGGGATGGCCGCACCGCCCGACCGCCGGACGGCCGAGCCGCCGCGCGCGCGTGCTCGCTCGGGGAATCCCCCAAGGGGAAAAGACCCCTTTTCCCTCCGAGCCACGCTAGGGGGGCTCCGCCGGCCACACACGCGCCGCCACGTCGCCCTCCGCCCGCGCGTCCAATCCCCAAGCGTCGCAACATCCTTGCCCTCGCGTCGTCTTGACCGCATGCCTACACCTCGACTCCGAGTCCCCGTTGGATCCCCACCAAGCACTTGGGGTTTTCCCCTTTCCTCTATTCCACGGCCGAGGCGAAAGAGGAGGGGAAGGAGGGAAAGGAGGAGGAGAAGCCGGAGAGAGCGCCGTCACCGTGCCGCGCCGGGGAGACCGAGCCCGACGTGGACCGGAGCTGGGGCCGCCAGGACGGGAGCCGCCGTGCCGTGGAGGCGGGAGCTGGGCGTGTCCAAGGGAGCCGGAGCCGAGGGAACACCGTCGCTGGGAATATCTACAACGCCGACGTGAATGACTACACCGAGCTAGCCACGACTACACCGCCGACCCAACGTGAGCACCCCGCAGCCGCCTTTATCTCTCCCCCACCTTGGTCTCTTCCCGGATGCTCCGGCGACATCGAGATGCGCCTCCATGTGATCATGCCTGAGTGCTGGCCATCGAGCCGCAGGACTGCCGCCCCGCGGCCGTGTGGTGCTCCTGGGCCACTCATGCCCCTGAGCCCGCCGTCGTCGTGCGAGGAATCTGTGTGTGAACTGGCTGTCGAGCCGTGACATCTTTTACAGGGGACGTTGTGCACCGCCGCGTCACCTCGTGCTACGCCTCTGGTCTCCAGACAGTCGCGCCGAGTGGACATTGCGAGGCCACGCGTGCTTAGGCACGGCTGTGGCCCGCGCACCCCACAGCGCGCTCTGGACTTGGCCGCGGGCCAGCCGAGCTGCATGTGTGGCCTCCCGCGATGAGCTAGAGATCCCGGGCAATCCATGCCCCTGAGCTCGCCGTCGCCGCGCGGGGTGACTTCTGTGTGGAAGCCGGGCTTCGACCCGAGCTTGGTTGTTTGCAGTTATTAGCGCGGGCGCCGCAGCTCGCCGTGCCGACGGCGCATTGAGCGCACCCCCCGCCACGGGGCGGATGCACCGCGCGTCGTGCACGAGGATGCGTGCACGCGTGCGTGCCCGCTAGCGCACCCCCGGCCGCTCGCCGTGGCCCGGCATTTGGCCGGCCGAGCCGTACGCCGCGCCGCGCACACCGTTCTCCGGGCGTTGCGCCGCGCCGCGCGCGGGCCGGGAAGGCCAAGGCGTGATCCTTGCCTACGTGCTGCCGCCCCGGGATGCCCTAGGATTACCGTCGAACAGTCTGTGTGCGGGGCGGGGGGAAGGCATGTGAACGCGTGAACCCTGAAGAGTTCGGGGGGCGAATCTGAACTTCCGGCGTAAACTAACCTAAATGGGCTGGCGCATGGGCCTTGGCCCATCAAGCTCCAGCGCGGCCCACATTCAAACTCTATTGCTCTGTTTTGGTTTTTCAGGGAGGAAACGTGGACTTTGGCCACTGGGCCAACTGGGCCGAGCCCATTGGGCCACTTTCGGCCCAGTGGAACTTTCGGCCCAATAATGGCCCATCAACCGCTGACTGCTGATGTCATGCTGATGTCATCACCTTTTTAATAAAACCCTTTTCTATTTTCAAAATGATTTCAGAAATGTTTTATAAATGTTTTAAACTTTGAAAAATCATAACTAATCATAGAAGGCTCAGAAAAATATGAAACTAATTTCTATAACTTCGTAATTTCGAAACCTTGCTATTTGTGGGTAGGTTGAGCTCTTTTGGGTTTTCTAAAAAGAGGTTTCTATTTGGAGTTATTGCTTAGATGTGTACGATTTCTTACGTACGCGTCGAATCTCGTGCCTCAGACCCGAGCTTCGACCAGGAGGACGCGAAAGACCCCGAGTACACTGGCCCGGACAACGACTGCTCCAACGGCAACGAAGGTGTCATGTCACTCCCAACCATGTAGATCCCATGTTGATAATTAGATGCTAGTGCTTTACTTTATATGCATTGCTTGGATGGATTGCATAGCCAGTTGATTAGCCTTGCCTTGATAATTTGTTTTATCCCGATTCCTTGTTTCACCTACCTCGGGACTAGCTACAGACCCCTAGCTAGTCCCATATGCCAACTATCCATACTTTTGTTTCTTGATTATGGATGGTATTCGGGTTTGGACTGAGATGCGGGAGATCTCGGTGTGTTCTAGCGTGCGTTCTGGGTGCGTACCTCCTTGACGTGTTTCGGTGGGAGCGAGCCGCTTGGTTACTGGTGAACACCTTACTCGGGAAGATGCGATCTGGCTTCTAACCTGAGCAGCGTGTCAGATGGGATGGAGATGGGGAGTGCTCGCTCTCGGCCCTTAAGGACCGATCCTCAGTCTAACCATGTATCTTTGGACTCTTACCGTACAAACCGCCCGCCTTGTTATGGGCGGGGGTGCGGGGTGAGACTCGTAGTGGATAGCACCCCTCCTGTAGGCGGATCGGTGTGATCGTGTCGGGAGACGACTCTTCCTCCTTAGAAGACTTTGCCCCGGCGTGGCCGGGGAAGGGTTCCACAGGTTCGCGGGACCTCTCGCTAGCAGTATGAGCTCTACAGCGGAGGCTGAGCCAGACTAGGAGACGCAGGAGGGTACTATCCACTTACTTGGCCTTCGGCCGTATGGTAGGGCTCGGAACCCGTGACGACCGATTTTGGTTCTATTCGGGCGGGTACAGCTTGTACAACCTCGCGCAGTGTTTAAACCTATAGCTATAGTCGGTGTCCACCGGTTATGGACAAACCCGAGATCCGCTATTCTCGCTAGATATACTTTTCTTGTGCTTCTTCTCTCCCCCGAGTGAGTGAGCCCGGCTTTGGCCGTTGAGATGTGGGGATAGGAGCCGGTGGGCCCCACATTGCGGATGAGAGTTGGGAGCCGGATCGTGGATGTGATCCGGTGTCTTGGTGTGGTATCCCGAGCAGGTGTGTACCCCGCAGGTGTGGACCTCGGAAGCGTGAGCTTCCCCAAGGTGTTGACCTCACTGCATATCTCTGCTTACCTTGAATGTTGCTTCGCCGCTTTGCTTAAGCCTTCTACGCCCGCAGTAGGAATATATCCCGCATAGTAGATCGTACACCGCTTTTGCCTCTTTGTTGGCAAGCCGACATGACCTACCCACTTATCGAGTAGATCCCGGTGTCTCGACACGTAGCCGGACTACAACTTTGACAACGACTAATGGGAGGACTAGGACTCTTTCTATGCTAGAGATGCCCGCGGATATGGAGTTTCCCGCGCTTGCATGGAGCCGCCGCTAGACGTTTTCTTTTCGTTTGATTCAGTCCCGCTGGACTTGTACCCGACATGTGCCGAAGAGATGTACTCGACTAATGTAATAATTAAATGTTGTACTCTATCCGTTTTTAACTTTCTCGTATGGATTTTTGGTATTGCCGAGACGAGGATTGCACGTGGTAGCCCTCCCGGGGACTACCACCGAGGTGCAGAGTCGAGTTTCCATCCGCGAAAACCGGTTCATTTCGGTTGGTACCGAGCCATGCTTGATCGTAGGACGAGCCCTAGGAATGGTCGATAGCTTAGGAAGCCGTTTTCGAATCTTGAAACTCTATATAAACCCCCTTGACTTCCGTGTGTATATATCTATACATATATATGCATTTAATTATTTAACATTAACTAACTCCCTACTAACAACCCTCTAACAACGTTGTGCGTATGGCCGAACGACCGTGGATTCTACTCAAGTCGGACGACAAGTGGGCGGAGGTTTCGCCACCTCCCGAGGGAGTGTCCGGAGTCGAGAGAGTGGAGGTTGACCGGGTGTGATACGAGGGGAGGACCATGGGACCGTTGGACCCGCCTTCTATGTTCCTAACGGTCACGCACCGGTGGACCCACGAGTTCCGCATTTTAAGGGAGTCAAGGTGCACTCGCTTTGAGAGTTCCACCATGGAGGCGCACCGAGTCCGCGCCCGTTGAGCACTCAAGGAGGTCTATAACCAGCTTGGAGAGAAGCTCAAGGACACCTTGTTCAAGCATTCTACCGACGACGATCTACGACCCGAGTCGTTAGGACACCTACGACCATGCCAAGTACTTCGAGGCGACCACGGAGGTGGAGGACAAGAAGCCGCACATGGCGAACCAGGTGCATCCTAGCACATGACCAGGCACTCTACCGGGCCGACAAGGAGATCACTTTCCCCGAGATGGAAGTGGGGACAGACCTTGCAGCTCGCTCGAGAGCTAGACTTGGAGAAGTCGGGCTTGGAGGATCGGATCGGAGCGAGTGCTCACCAGAGGAATGGTGAGTTGGTGCAGCTCGGACTAGCGGCTGCCAGGGCTAGCTCAGAGCATGACGCCGTGACGATCGCAACCTTGGAGGCACGGTTGAGGACTGCTGAGGAGAGGCACTGGGTCGCGTTGGACACCACCCGCGCAGACAGGGAGCGGTTGGCAGAGGCTAAGTACCTGATGGAGTCCGTTGGAGCTGCAGCGGCAAATTACTAGGAGAAGGTCTAGGACTTGGAGGAGAGGAGTGGTCACAACTACTACCACCTGTGCTACTTGGGAGGCCGAGTGTACGAGGAGCAGGACCGTGCTACCAGGACCCACACGGCGTGGGAGCGTTCCGACCAGCAGAGACTGGAGGAGCTGGAAGAGATCTTAGCATAGCTACCACCGAAGAAGAGGTCGCGTTTGCGAGCAGAGACCTTCGAACTACCTCTGACGCTTCTACCACAACTACGCCCGTACCCGAGAGGCTCTCAGGACACGATTGAGATGGACCGCGCTCTTGAGGACGTCCGAGACTACTACGGAGGACCAGTGATCAGGTTGCCGGGATACCCAGGAGTCAACTCGTCGCCGTTCTACTCTGTACCCCCAGACTGCAACCCAGATGCACCCCAGTGCACCCCGTGACTGGAGTAGAGTTCTAGCAGTAGATCCAGAGTTGTCTTGATGATCTAGTTGTAGTTGCTTCACCCATGTTGTTATGTCAGTAGTAGCTACCCCATGATGTACCATGCGTTAGCGTGATGTGTTACCGTGTACTCTCGAAGGTCGTTGGAGTAAACCTCGAGATACACCCCTTTTGTATGGTGGCATTGATTGAGTGACATTGATCTTCATGGTTTTACTTCGGATTTCATGCTTCTTACATGTCTGATTGAAATTGTCTGATTGTTAGCAGGATTACTCCTTTATAGTTAATAATCTTATAATTTCTCCCCCTACCACTACTGACTCTTGGACATGGAACACATGTCGGGAGCAAGGAGGTCCGGACGACTCCTGGCCCGCTTCGAGGAGGTCGTCAGAGACAACGAAGGGGAGGATGCCCCTAACCCAGTCGGAGTGAGAGCACGCGGGCGCCATGGAGGTCACACGCCGCGAGGAGGACACCGTGGAGGCCGAGTGGGCCGAGGGGGGCGAGGTGGCCAAGGAGGGCATGAACCCGCAAACGACGCCGAAGGAGGTCAGGAGCAGGAGCCTGAGCCTGAGCAGGTACCCGAGCCCGAGGGAGAAGCTGGACAAGAGCAGGAACAGGAGGTGCCACCACCGCCGCCCCACCCGAACTTGGCCGACGTGATGGCAGTACAGACCCAGCTGATGCAGACAATCACTCACTTGCTAGCGCAGAATAACAACAACAACCATAGGGGACAGCACCGCAACGTACCAGAGGGCTTCCAGAAGAAGGTTGAGAACTTCAACAAGCTACGACCACCGACTTTTGACCATTCCGTGGATCCTATGGATGCGAATAACTGACTGAGGGAGATAGAGAAGAAGCTTTAGTTGACAGAGCTTACAGAGGAGTGTGTGACCGTGGCAGCACACCAGCTGATCGGCACAGCCAGTGCATGGTGGGACAGTTACTGTGACTCGCACCCGAACTCGTTGCACATCGGGTGGGACGAGTTTGTGGAGGCATTCAGGGACCACCACATTCCTGATGCCGTGATTGACAGGAAGGCTGACGAGTTCCGGTACCTCAAGATGGGAGGGATGTCCGTGCAAGAGTACGCTAACCGCTTCCAGGAGCTGATGAGATATGTGCCAGATGACACCAACACAGAGAAGAAGAAGGTCTACTGGTTCTGGAAGGGACTGCACAAGGGGATGGCTCACCACTTGTCCGTGCACGACTGCCCGACGCTTCTCTCCATTATTGACAAGGCACTGATTGTTGAGAGGTCGAGGCTCGAGTACATAGAGGTACGCGGAAGCAAGTCGGCGGCACCGACCGGCCGGACGCTCGAGTCCACCCCGCAGGCAAGAGGAAGCTACTCTCGTGGTCACCACCACGCCCGAGGCACTACTCCACCCGCCACAAAGCAGCAGAACGAGACCAACCTGGGGGGAAGTGGAGGACCAAACAACTGGAGGCCGAGACCGCCACCGCAAACAAGCAGACAAAGTTAAGGTGGCATGCTTCAACCGCCATCAAAGTTGGACATAAGTCGTTCGAGTGCCCGCAGCAGTGCAACCGGAGGTCGAACCGCAGCTCACGAGCTTCCGGACACCGGCCAAGGCACCAGCACTGGTGGGGACAGCCACCCCGTACACAAAGAGAGGTCCGCTCGGCCGCCGCCTACCCGAGGACGCCCGAACCACTTCACCGTCGAGGAGGCCGCAGCCCGCACTTGACGTCGCGCTCGGTGAGTTCCTTGTTGACTCGCCTTTGGCAACGCTTTGTTCGATACCGGAGCTCGCTTTTCGTATATCTCTACCAAGTTTGTTAAAGAAAGGTCATTACCAACTAAACCTCGACCAAGGCCTATCTTAACTAGCTCTTCGCCAGGGGAGAAGAGGAGTACGTTAGAGTGCAGAGGGGTGAAGTTGGTCTTTGAGGGACAGTTGTTCACGGCAGACTTGACAGTTCTGGAGTCTACGGGCATAGACGTGATCTTAGGGATGGATTGGTTGGCGAAACACAATGGTATGGTTTCATGCAACCCCAGGTTCATACAGCTAGAACACCCCAGTGGAACGAAAGTGCAGTTTGAACCTCAGAGTCCAAAGACTACAACGATGTCGTGCAACATGAGTGGGGAAAGAAATGGAGGAAATCCTAGTGGTCTGTGAGTTTCCAGACGTGTTTCCAGAGGAGCTTACGGAGTTACCCCCCGATGGAGACATGGAGTTTGTGATTGAGCTGATGCCGGGAGCTGGGCCCGTTGCAAAGAGTCCGTATCGGATGTCGTCCGAGGAGCTGGACGAGTTGAAGAAACAGCTCAAGAAGTTGCTAGAGCAGGGGTTTGTCCGGCCGAGTGCCTCACCGTGGGGTTCACCTGTACTCTTCGTGGAAAAGAAAAATGGCACCAAGAGGATGTGCATAGACTACCGCACGCTCAACTCGATGACGATCAAGAACAAATACCCACTACTAAGGATCGAGGATTTGTTGGATAGGCTCAAGAAAGCAAAGTTCTTTTCCAAGATTGATCTAAGGTCAGGTTACCACCAGATGAAGATCCGAGAGCAGGATATTCCCAAGACGGCTTTTACCACACGGTACGGTTTGTACGAGTTTGTGGTGGTTTCTTTCAGGCTGACCAACGCACCCGCCTATTTCATGAACTTGATGAACAAAGTCTTCATGGAGGAGTTAGACAAGTTTGTGGTGGTGTTTATCGACAATATCCCGATCTACTCTAAAACATCGGAGGAGCACGAGGGGCACATAATATTCCCAAGACGGCTTTTACCACACGGTACGGTTTGTACGAGTTTGTGGTGGTTTCTTTCAGGCTGACCAACGCACCCGCCTATTTCATGAACTTGATGAACAAAGTCTTCATGGAGGAGTTAGACAAGTTTGTGGTGGTGTTTATCGACGATATCCTGATCTACTCTGAAACATCGGAGGAGCACGAGGGGCACATGAGAATCGTGCTAGAGAGGCTGAGGCAGCAGAAACTCTATGCCAAGTTCAGCAAGTGCGAGTTCTGGATGGAGAAGGTCGCGTTCTTGGGACACGTGTTGTCAACCGAAGGGATCGCGGTGGATCTATCCAAAATGGAGTCGGTTACCAAGTGGGAGCAGCCGTTGAACGTGACAGACGTCAGGAGTTTCCTTGGGATGGCGGGATACTACCGAAGGTTCATTGAAAACTTCTCCAAGATTGCAAAACCCATGACAGAGTTGCTAAAGAACAACACCAAGTTCGAGTAGACAGAAGCGTGTGAGAAGAGTTTCCAGGAGTTGAAAAGGAGACTCACCACAACCCCAGTGCTTACCTTGCCAGATATGAAGAAGGACTTTGTGGTCTACTGTGACGCTTCAAGGCAAGGACTCGGATGTGTCCTGATGCAAGAAGGGAAAGTTGTGGCTTATGCTTCTATACAGCTGAAGAAACATGAGGAAAACTACCCAACACATGACTTAGAGTTGGTAGCTGTCGTACACGCACTCAAGAACTGGAGGCATTACCTGATGGGAAACAAGTGTGAGTTGTACACCGACCACAAGAGCTTGAAGTACTTCTTCACCCAGACAGAGTTAAACATGTGGCAAAGAAGGTGGTTGGAGCTGATCAAGGACTACGGCGTGGAGATCAACTACCACCCAGGCAAAGCTAACGTCGTGGCAAACGCACTGAGCCGAAAGACGTATTGCAACAACCTAATGGTAAGAGAAGAGAAACCAGCCTTACACGAAGAGCTAGAGAAGCTGAGGATCGAAATCGTGGACCATGGACAAGCCAACGAACTACGTGTGACCTACGACCTGGAAGATCATATCCGAACGACTCAGAAGTCGTGTGCAGAGATCAATGTTTTGCGAGAACTGATGAAGGAGGGAAAAGTAGAGGATTATCGTTTGGATGAACAAGGCACAGTGTGGCCAAAAAGAGACCACCTCGTACGGCGGTGGTGTAACGTAGCCCACCTCACCGAGAGTCTCTCACAAAATATGGGGAAAACCCTCCCATTGAAGGGCATCGGTACGAATGGTACCGTCCGCGTCGATCTCGTAGATCGGTGGCTACGCCATCCGTACAAATATTAGGAACTACACGTTAGATATCAATCGACATCAACGAGCAATAGGGTAAAATCTGGAGGGTATGAACAAAAATTCATAACATAAAAACCGGGGCCCCAAAAATTCCTAATTTTTCACAGAAACTTAATGACATGATTATGCACGCTTTTGGTATTCAAAGGTAGATCTAAATTGGATTGGAACAAGCTCGAAAAATTTCTTCGTTAGCAAGGGTGCTGCTCTGAAAAACAGCAGAACAGAGACTCACTAAACCGAGCATAACTCTCTACAGAAAATTCCTAAAATCCTGGAACATTCACAAAGTGGATGCTCAACTTGATAAAAAACAACTTTCCTAAAGGATGTCTAGTCGATTCTCTACATATTTGGCTATAAAAATTGAGAAATGACAGAGATAGAATCTGCCAGAATTTTCCTAAATTCAAAAGAGAGGAAAACCTTATCTAAGATCAAGCAATCTCCCTAGAAAAATTACTCCCAACAAGTAAGGGTAAATTTTAGGTGCATCAAGATTTTAATTATGCATGCACACGCCTTAAACAACCTTACACAACTAGATCCAATAGGCGTAGTTAGTGCGGTGGCATGCTTATAATCGGCTCTCCTTATAATAACTAGCCGGAGCTACTCGATTCGCACTTGACGACATACGAACGTTGTTAGTGTACCCGCGTAAAGCGAACCTTTCGTGCCGCACGTCATGAAAGCGTCCACATATGCGTCAAGCCGCCGCATGGGCGGCGTCAACCCCTCGGACACCCTCCGTTTGAATGGAGTGTATCCTTGCCTCGCATGATCGACATGCGGAATGCACACGTATGAGACACGTGGCGACACCACAACTCATAACTAGACGCGAAGATGGGATCCGTGGAATGGATCACTCCAACCCTCGCAATTCCCGTGATGCGGAACAAAGCACACGTATGAAACACGTGGCTCGTCTAGTTTGGTTGTGCAATAAAGTAAGTCCGACATAAAGTAAAGTGCCGGAGGTTAGCAAAATAAACCATAGATTCTTATGCCACCGTAAAAACCCAAAATTCCCTCTAGGGCCTCTCGATCTAGATCATTCCTTAACGATCCAACGGATTTTCAAAATCCAATCAATCTTGGCAAGTTTTATTGTAAACCATGTGATTAGTATTAATCTAATCACTCCGGTGCATACGGATGTTTCCGATACCGACCGTGACAACCCCACCGTAGAGATAATTTCGTACTATCGCCTAAACCACTCCATTTGGTCACTAAGCGATAATAAAGAAGCATCCCGTTGAGTGTTGCCGGTTAACGCCCGTAAATCACTTGACATCACAGAGAGGATCGAACGTATGCATTAAAACTCCCACAAAGGAGAGTCCGAGTGCCTTACAAATTAAACTATCACATCCCCGTAGGGTTCATTATTACAACATAGTTCTTTGACATGAAAGTAAATGGTTCGTAATTTATTGAAAAAAGCGGAAGTTAACTAAGCGATACGATCACATCATAGGAGGATCGTCCATGATGCAATCACTCTTCGTCATCCACCCATTCCAGCCTCCCGGACGGGTGGAAGCTCTCCGGCCACACATCGATGCATTACTTGGAACAACATTTATAAGGCAAGGCCGAGTATACTAATACTCGGCAAGACTTACCCGTCCAAAAGAAATACCTTACCGTTGGGGGGTTACTCGAAAAATTCGGATGACTACCCTAACACAAGTGAGAGTTCTCAACACGTTCAAGTTCAAGGTCGAGCGCAAAGAGACCGTGATTCCCTCGCGCAGCAAGACAAGTTCCAAAAAAGTCCGAATCCGTTTACACGTGCCCTTGCGCCCCCTTTTATAGGGAGACGAAGGGACTTTTACATACCGATAACACCCTTAGCCTCGCAGAATATTCCTAGTGTGAACGCATACAAGATTGTCTTTTTCATCTAACATATTTACAAATCGCCACTAGTTCACACTCTAAACCCGGACTTTTTTGGGACTACAACTTTGACTTTGCTTCTCCCCCGGTTCGTGAATGTCTCCGCGTGAAACTCCCGAACAGTGGTCTTCATCGGGCTCTCCCGAACCGGCCTTCGCTTCTCACTCGGTTCGTGAATGTCTTCGCGTCTTCAATAGTTTCCCGAGCCGGCCTTCGCTTCTCGACCGGTTCGTGAATGTCTTCGCGTGAAATTCCCGAATAGGGTCTTCAACAGTTTCCCGAACTGGCCGTTCTCCGAAGTTCGGGCCATCGACGGTTCGAAATTCCGGCTTCTCGCATGTTCGTGACTCCACTTCTTCACCGAATCAAGATTCCCGAATTTTGCACATTCGCGAATTCAAGGCTTCGCAGGTTCCGGCTTCCGAGAATCGTGAATTCCTCGCTCCCGAAAAAACATGCTTCGAGAACTTTGTTAAACTCAACGTTTCGAGGGTGACGGGTTTTCCTGAATTCCCCAACACTAGCCCCTCGGGGAAGCGGGTTGACTCCGACGATCCGATTCCACGAATTCTTCGGAAATTTAGTAAAAAACGTCACCCTCGGAACGTCGGAGGGGACACGCGTCGCCCGGGGAGCCAAGGACGGTTAAATCGAGGCGCGTTTCGCGGAACTACCCCTCCCCGGCCCTATAAATAGCTGCCTGTTGCCGTTAAAAAAATTTACAGCTCTCCGGCTTTTTACAATTCGTGTAACTCTCTTTCTTCGCGGAATCCGAGCTTCTGCTAAAAAGTTCCCGAGCTCCGGGTCTTGTTCACACTTCTCTAAGGTATCCCTTCATCTTTCTTTTGTCAATTGTTAGTCGTTAAACTTCGTTGTAATGCTGTCGCGATTTCGCAAGGTTTATTCTCGAATGTTATTCTTAACTGTTCGTATCCGTTGGTTAGGTGGCTCGAGTTAAAAGCACGGCTAGACCTATGACTAACGAAGAGCTCGTTGCGGCCGGTCTTCCACTCGACCCGCCTTGCCGAAAGCGCGGAGCATGCTACACCGCCGAAGATTCCGGTTCGCCCGGGCCGGCTCCCGTAGTCACGAAGATGGGGAGGTTCGGTCCGACGGCGGCGAAGACATCGGAGATGTGGATGCCGTGTCGACGATCCGATCGTGGGCAAGGACCTCCGCCCGCCGCCACCCTCACTCGCCTTCGGAGAGTCGAAGGTGACAAGCAACACGATTCGTGAGTACGAGAAGGCCGAATTCTTCTCCCCCGGCGCCGGGCGTGCCCCACTTGATGAGCCGATTCCAACTCCTAAGGACGGAGAGATTGTGGTATTTCGGGATTTCTTCATCCGTGGGCCGAGGTTCCCTTGTGACCCCATCCCCGCCGGCCATTCTCGACGCATTTTCGGTGAAGATCCACCGCCTTTCTCCGACATCCTTCCTTGAAGTGTCGAAGTTTATCCGGATTTTGAAGACCTTCGGTTAGCCCTAGCATCGATGCTTTCACCGCATTCTTTGAACCGGTGATCATCCCCGAAGTTGTCAAAGGTGAAGATGGGCGTTCTACCACGGTCGAAGACGCGTGCTGCACCTTCAATACGCGACGTCAGAACACCCGACAAGGAATCACCCGAATCCAGATCGCTCCTTGCTGCAAGTCCAACCTTACCGACGATTGGAAATCTTACTGGTTTTATTTGAAGGTCGATGTGCCGAAGCTGTCATGCCCGATCACGCCTCTTGCCGCGGTGAATGTAGGGAAGTACAACCAGCGGGCCGTGGGAATCAGGAGCTGTGAGAGTGCATTTCACCTGGCCAGCACCATACTTGGCGGCCGTGATATTATCGAAGAATTCGTCGCCGCGCGGGTGTGGCCTATCTCGAACGGTTGGTCCCCCGCTGAACTCGTGTATTACAACGTCAATTGGGCCGACCAGAAGGTGCCTTTCCTGAAGTTCGGGATCAAGCTCCGCGAAGGCCAGAGTGCCAAGGACTTTATGGACGATGTAGAGAAAAAGGTTAACGTCATGGTAGGCGAATATACCATGAACGAGTACAAGGCATATAAGGCCCCGGTGAGGCATAAGAAGAAGATCAACCGCATCTTTTCGGAAGTTTGTGGTGACAAAATTTTCAGCTCTCGAGGCCCCGGTCCCAAATTGAAACTTCCCGCCGTTGTTGTGGCCGCTTGCTCGCCCGCCCCAATCAACGCTCCCGAAAAAGGTCGTCGAAGCGAGGCTCGTCGCCGCCCGCCGAGGGGGCCTCTTCGGGAGTCAAGCCTTTGAGGACTAGATCGCCGGGAATCGTCGAAGCGGAAACGAAAGACCTCCGAACTTCGAACTTCGGACGTCGAACTCCGGTGCCGCTCTCGTGGCTTGCCCAGATGAGCCGCAAGAAACCAAAGAAGGCTGTGAAGAAAATTTCTTCCACCGGCGTTCGGCGAGTCCCCTCCGCCTTCGACGACGACACCTTCGCGGAGACAGATAGCCTTAAAGGTGTTTTCCTCTGGCCACTGTTTAACTTTCGAGACAAGTTGTCCATCCGGTTCTAAGAATGAATTCGTGGATGTTGTTTCCTTTTCGGATGCGTCGTCCCCGAAGTTCGGGAGGAGACATCCCCCCGCCGTTGCCGAGAAGTCCGTTGTTGCCGCCGCCGTTGTCCCCGCCGAGTCCCCCGCCACCGCCGAAGCTCCCGTTGTCGAAGTCCCCCGCCGCCGACCAAGCCTCCTCCGACTCGCCCAGATCTTGAGCTCACTATTCAAAGGGGAGACAATCCTACCGAACATGTCCCTTTGGTTGAAGTTCGGGAGATTGTCCCCCGAAGACCAGGCTCCGTCTCCTTCCTTAGCCGCTTTTAACAAAAGCTTTGGTACACCTCATCGCGGCAAGCTATTGCGTGTTGGTTTAGAGACAACCGGCATTGGGAGCAAGACGTCCAAGTTTTTAACTCGTGGAAATCGTCCGCAATTGTTGATGAAACAGAGAGGGGAGGCCTCGGAGCGACCCGAAGAAGCCGCCCGTAACTCCGAGAGGGGGCCTCACACTGTCTCCGACACTAGTCCTTCGCTTCGCGAGAAAACTTCTTCTCGGTTCGACTAAACAAGTCACCATGCGCCGCTTTTCTAAGCAAGGTTCGTTCCTTCTCACTACCTTTTCATATGTTTCACAATTGTTGACTCTTGGTCTGCGGCTTACTCCCCGAATTTTTCAGATTTCAAGAATCTTCCGCACTCTTACTCTCCTTCAAAGCTTGCACGGTTCCAAGAGGATTATGCCCTCAAGCACTCCATGCTTGGGAAGGTTGCCATAGAGCGGCTCGGCGAGCAAGAGAAGATTAACGAACAGCCTTTCCCCGAAGTCGAAGGAATTGGAGCGTAACTTCGCCCTCGCGCAATCCGCGAACATGGAACTCGAGAAAAAGGTTGTTGAACCGGCGGAGGCGTTGAAGATAAGTCACGATGAAAAGAAGGTCGCGGAGGCAACGCTCGAACAGTCCAGAAAGAGCTTGAAAAGGTTCGAAAATCTCATGAGGATGACCCGAGTGTGATTGAAAAACTTCGGGAGAAGCAAGAGCGAGCTACGAAAACCGCCGAGGATCTTCGTATCAACAATGCCGCCCTCGCCAAGTCCCCGAGCGCAAAGGATCGTAAAATCGTGGATCTTGAGAAGGCGCTGGTAGAACAAGGTGAAGCCTCGAAGAAAAACACTTCGGAGACTCTGGAAAAGCTGAAACTGCTCTATGTGGAGTACCAGAAGTCCTTGAATGAGTACGGTGTTCGCCCAGCCCCTCTTCCGGATGACATCGATATTCCCGATTTCATGGATTGGCTGGAGGCCGAGTTCAAGGCCCTTACTGAGGTGATCTCCGGCGCCAGCAACTTCGCTGTTGCTTTCTCTGTGGAGAGTATCTTGAAGATTCTTCACGATTATGACTGTGTCGACCTGGAGAAGTTTCGCGCGAATCTCTCTCAATTCCCCAGCGCTACTTGTACCGCGATACTTGGAGCCAACTCCGACGTTCAAGCCATCAAGATCAAGTTCGCAAGGGAGTTTTGGCTGACCAGCGGGAAGGACGTTGTTAAGACCATTGCGCAAGTAAAGCTTGCCGAGGTAGTTTCTTTTGTCCGATTTCATGACTTATATTTGTCGCGGATGTTTCGAGTTTCTTAAACCTTCTTCACTTTTGCCTTCCTTTCTCGGCTGAACGAAGAGGAGAACCGAGAGGGCACCGCCGCATCTCCCGAAGGATCGACCTCCGGCGAGGGTTCGAGCGAGTCCGGCGAGGACGGCTCGGTGTGGCGGCAGCGCGATGATGGCAACGACGGCGAACAGGTCCCCGAACGAGAGGAGGATTCGCCGAAGGTGGATGTTACAAACTGAACGATATGTCTGAACTTTTGGGTGAATTCGAGATTGGTTGTACATTCATGTAGATTCATCAAACTTTCCTGAACAAATGTTTTGTATATTTTAACCTGCGCAGGTCCTGCAAGCCGGGCCTGCGCAGACGTGCTACCACCGCGAATTCATCGGCATAGTATGTTCGTTAGTGGTGAAGCGTGGCGTCTGTTCAAGCGAGCACATCCCGAACAAGATTTTTCCGATTTTTGGCTTGAGGCCTCGATTAAGTTTTCTATAGGTTGTTTTGATCTCTCCTCGTTTTCTTATTTCGTAAGAAGATTCGTTCGCGTCGTCTACTCCGCCGTCCGCGAAGGTTCCCAAGATGGAGCCCCTTAGCCCCTTAGCCGATGCGTCCGACTTCGCCTACGCCGGTGATACTACCGAAGACAATGTTTGTAAACCGGGACATGTTGTAGAGCTTTCGTTTTGAATTTTGCACCGAGTGTTGTAATTATCGAGGAACTTGTTCGGAAGTTTTTATGCGAATAAGGCAAGAAATACATTTTTTCTTGAAAAAACGTCACCCTCCCCCACCTTGCCGTTTCGCATGAAAACTAGATGGCGAGGTTCACGAATCTTACTATTAACGAATTTCTAGCATATCTTTCTAGGAGAAGTCTTCCTTAGTTTTTTGTGAACCTCCATTGCTATTGCGCAAGTCGACAAAATTTGTTTCGAATTTTGTGGACTTGACCCGACCGGCGTACTTGCCTCGGTTGATACAGCAACCCTCAGTTGCTTCAACCAAGACTTTCTGTGATTCCCGAACGAGCCCCTTGCCCTTTTCTTACAACGATGATGTTTGAATAACTTTCAACAATCCTCAGTAAGTAAAAACCTACAAGTAGCCCCTTAGGCATTCATTTTCTCGAAATCTTCGTACAAATTTTTGATGGGAATCCCTTCGTGGATGGGATTTACTGGGCCACAACTTGTTGTTGTCTCAGGCCTCTTTGGTGGGAATCCCTTGATGGATGGGATTTTCTGGGCCACAACTTGTTGTTGTCTCAGGCCTCTTTGGTGGGAATCCCTTGATGGATGGGATTTTGGCTATCAGGAAGCCTTTTTCACGAACTTTTTCTTTTTTTCTTACGATGGAATTCGGCTATCACGAAGCCTTTTTCACGAACTTTTCTTTTTTTTTTCACGATGGAATTCGGCTACCACGAAGCCTTTTTTCATGAACTTTTCTTTTTTCACGATGGAATTTCGGCTATCACAAAGCCTTTTTTCACGAACTTTTCTTTTTTCACGATGGAATTCGGCTATCACGAAGCCTTTTTCACGAACTTTTCTTTTTTCACGATGGAATTCTGGCTATCACGAAGCCTTTTCTCACGAACTTTTTCTTTTTTCACGATGGAATTCTCGAGATACGCAATTTGGGGGAAGACTCTTTTCATATATATATCATAAAGAGTATTTACATAGGATCCGCCTCGTTAAAAACCTTGCCTCTTGATTTAGAGCCCCCTTTGCAAGGAAAAGAGTACGGTCCTTCTTATTCTAATGCGACTAGAAGAAGTAAAACTAATTTTTGTGCCGAAATCACTTATAGACACGTGATTCGGATTTTTTAGTTTTCTAAAGTACAAACTTACGAAAATCAAAAAACTACTACATGTTACATCTATCTACAACTAGGATTTTCATGGATAATACCTTTTTAGGCCGTCGCATTCCATGAATACGGCAGCCTCCTCGCCAGTCCGCTCCATCGTGCGAAAAGCCCCCGGCATATCCGTTTCCCCCGGCTATGTAAGGCCCTTCCCAAGACTCATGAAGTTTTCCCGGGTTCTCCCAATTTTTCTTTCTTTTCAAGACAAGATCACCAGTTTTAATGTCCTTTCGGACCACCTTTTTGTCCCTCCATGCCCTTGTCTCTCTCTGGTATTTTTCAATGTTTTCCGCCGCTTCAAGGATTGTCAGCTCGATCATGTCTTTTTCCACCTTTTTATCAATTTCCTCTATCTCTTTTCCTTTCAGGACTCTCATGCTTTCGTTCTTGATCTCCTCCGTGTCATAGCCTCGGTCCCGAAAAGTAGGCGAAAAGGCGTGAAACCTATTGCCCTTGAAACCGTGGTGTTGTGAGACCGCATCACCTTCGGAAGTTCATCCACCCACTTTCCCCTTTTCGATCGAACAAACATTTCTTGATTCCCGAAAAAATCAAGCCATTGGCTCTTTCGACCGCACCGTTGGATCGTGGATGATATACCGACGAAAACCTCGCCTCGTGTGCCTAAGGTTCGCGGATTCTTTGAAGGTGTAGCAGTCAAACCGTTTGCCATTGTCAACTCGTCGCCTCTCTAGGAACTCCGAACCTCGCGTACTATGTTTCCGCCAAAAGAATTCCCGGATCGTTGCCGCCGTGACATTCGTGAGTGGTTTTGCCTCTACCCACTTCGTGAAATAATCGACCGCACGGCCGCAAATCGGCGGTTGCCTTGAGCCGCCGGGCAACGGGCCTACTAGGTCCATTCCCCACCTCTCGCAGAGGCCAAGTTGGAGGAATTAGGTGAACCGGCATTGAGGGCAGATTCTCGTTGATTTCCCGTCTTCCGGCATGCTTCACATTGCCGAACCAAAGCATCTTGGCATCGATGTTTATGGTGGGCCAATAGAATCCCTCGCTTTATCGCCTTACCGCCCAAAGCTCGGTGCTTATGTGTGCCCCACAAAATCCGCCGTGAATTTCTTTCGAAGTTCCCGACCTTTTTCGGAGGTGAGGCAGGCGCGGCCAAGGCTCGGTGACTCTCGATTTGTACAATTCTCCATTTACTACCGCATAGCCTCGAGCCCTTTGCTTTAATCTCTTTTCCTCCGCTCGTCTTGTGGTTCGTAATGCCCTCCGAGATAAGCCATGATTTCTCGCTCTCCAATCCGGAATTTCCACTATATTCACGATTTGGGCCCTCGAATCTTTGATGGAGGGCTCTCTCGATGATTTCGAAAAACACATCTCGGTGGTAGCTCTTGATTTCTCGGCCGCCGCCTTCGCCAATTTGTCCGCCTCATTGTTGTCATCCCTTGGGATATGCTTCGGACCGAATACCCTCTCGAAGTGTTTTTCCATTTCTCTCGACTTTCTCGAGATATTTCATGAGAATCGGGTTCCCCGGCCTCACTTTCCTTCTCAATATGTTCCCGGATCACTTTCGAATCCGTTCGGATGATGAAGGTCCGCTCGCCCTAAGGCTTTCATTTTTCTTAGTGCCAACAAGAGAGCTTCGTATTCGTTGTATTGTTCGTGGAATGTTCATTGTTCGCGAATACGAGCCGCGATGCGTATCTTATGACCACGCCCGTCGGGAGACGTTACAACGACCGAAATTCCAACCCCCCCGTAACACCATGCTCCGTCACACCGCACAATCCAAGGTTCGGGTATATTTTCGTCGGGGTTCGGGGTGGGTGAGGTCCGCCGACGACAAAATCTGCCGTAACTTGCGATTTTATTGCACTTCTTCTCTCGAAGTTTACCACATACTCGGAAAGTTCGGCACCCCACTTGATGATTCGGGTAGATGCCTCCCTATTTGCGAACAAATCATTCGGCGTACCGTGGTTGGTGATGACTCTTATTCCGTGACCCTCGAAGTAATGTCTTAGCTTTCTCGCCGCCATGATGACCGCATACGTGATCTTTTCCAGCTCGGAATAGAAAACCTTGGAACCAGACAATGCTTTAGAGGCGAAGTATACGGGAATTTGCCTGAGCTTTACTTCTTCTTCCTTTTCCTGTACCAACACTGCGCTTACTGCCGAATTTGATGCGGACACATACAGCAGAAGGGGCGATTTTGGTTCGGGAGGACAGAGTTTGGTCATGGTGGACAAGTAGTCCTTCAGTTCGCGAAAGGCCCCGCTTTCCGAGGTTCGGACCACTGGAATTTCTTGGCACTTCGAGGACTTGGAAGAACGGTAAACTTCTTCTCGCGGCTCCGGGAATAAATCCGTTGAGGGCGCCCACTCTCCCCGTCAACTTCGAACATCTTTCACCGAGATTGGCTCTTGCATTTCCATCAGAGCCTTTATTTTGTCAGGGTTTGCCTCGATGCCTTTCGTTGAAACTAGGCATCCAAGAACTTTCCCCTTATGAATGCCGAACACACATTTTTCCGGATTTAGCTTTAAGTTTGCGGCCCTCATGTTCGCGAATGTTTCTGCCAAATCACTGATATGGTCTCTCCTCTGAACACTTTTGAAAACTATGTCATCCACATATGCCAAAATGTTTCTCCAAATTTGCTGGTGCAGTACTATTGCTATCATCCTCGAAAACGTGCATCCTGCATTCTTCAGCCCCTCTGGCATTCTCATGAAACAAAATGTTCCGAAAGGAGTGATGAAAGTTGTCTTCTCTTCGTCCTCTTTGCGAACCCTGATCTGATGATACCCAGAGAACATATCCGGGAGCGAAAGCATCTCACCGTTGGTCGCATCATCTACGATTTTGTCTACCCTTTCCAAGGGAAAATCGTCCTTCTTGCACGCCTTGTTCGGATCGGTGAAATCCACACACATTCTCCATTTGCCATTTTTCTTCTTAATCGGCACGGTGTTGGCTAACCGTGACCGGGTACTTGACCTCTCCCGATTACCCGGGCATCCCGTAACCTCTCGAACTTCTCGCTTCCACCGCTTTGACTTTTTCGTCGACATTTTCCGAAGTTTTTGCTTCTTGGGTGGTATTTTGTCATCCGTTTCCGGGGCATGCTCGATTATGTCTCTGTCAACACCTTGCAAGTCCTTAGCCGACCATGCGAAAACATACTTGTTTCTATTCGGGAATCGTATAAGTTCACCGTCCTCTTCGGCGCCGAGGTTCGCCCCTATTATGACCGCTCGTCGGGCATGTCATCCAAATACACTTTCTTTGTTTCATCTTCCGGTGCTATCTCATTTTTCTCTTTGTCCCGCTTAGGCTCTTCATAGGTTTCCTTCCTCTCATCACTGCTTTCACCGGTACACATTTGTTTGACCGGGCGTGTGGCCTTTTTCTATGTTCCCGGCCTCCCGCCGATTGCCGAACACCGTGATAACCCCTTTGGGCGCAGCATCTTCATGCATAGGAACTCGTTGTATTATGACAAAGATCAAACTTATTCATGAAACCTCTCGCCGAAGATCGCGAGGTGCGGGTGATATATGTCAACTACATCGAAGGTGAGGCTCTCTCGTTCGGCATTCTCGAGATCTCCGAAAGAAACCCGGGAGTGATATTTTTCCCACCGGCTTGATGGGCTTTCCCCCCGAATCCCCGTAATGGGTACTGCGGTGGGTCCAACATATGCCGACTCGGATTCATTTTCTCGAATGTTTTCAGGAACAGGATATCCGCCGAACTCCCGTTGTCAACTAGGACTTTTCCTATGACCCACCCAAAGCAATATGGACCTCGATAACCGTGGCGTCATTATGAATCGCGGATTTTAGCCTCGAAATCTTCTTCTCGTAAAGGTGATTGGCACCTTTGCCCATTCGGGCGCGTTGTACCGGGCCATCATTGATGATGGTGTTCACGGATCCGAAGTAATTGCTTCTCTCGCTTCTTGGTCTCGAATTCCATAGCGGATCCACCCGTGATTGGCATAATAGTCCCGAACGATGGCGGTGCCTTGGAGTTCGAGGTCCCGAACTTGACCGAGGCCTTGACGAGCTTTCGGGGGCGGTGGCAAGATTTCCCGAATGGGTTGTGGTTGCTTCGGATTGACCGTATCGCTTGCGATTGAGGGAAGAATTGTCGCGATGGCCGCCATGCCGATTGTGGCCGTGGAAATTGCCGAACTAAGACGGAACTTGACCGTGGATTCGCGAATTGCGGCCGCCGAAGTTCGCACGAAACCGGCTTGGCATGGAGGATGCAATGCTCATTAGTGCTTTTTCTTGCTGAATTCTTGCCATTTTCTTCTTTGTTTCTCGGGCACCCTTCGGTGCTATGGCCTCTCCCATGATACCGGCAATAGAAGTGAGGGTCTTTTGGGTTGTGGTTCGTGAGTCCCGAGGGTCCTCTCGCCTCTCCCTCTTCCTCCGGGATTGAATCCTCCCCCGGTGCTTGGCCCGTCGTCTTGTTGTGGCCGAGAGTTTCCAACATTGTTTACGTTTCGTGGATGCTTCGGGGTGGTGCCCGCCGGGTCATATCTCTCGTTGCCCTCGCCTTGCCTCGTTCCGTTCGGCCTACCCTCTTGCGGTGGTCGTCATCGACGAATGTAATCTTCCAATTCTCGAAATAGTTCTTCAACCGTCTCGGTGCTTCTTTCTTGTGAGGTGAGAAGTCGTTGGCCCTAGGGTGAGACCTTTGATCGGTGCCTTGATCGTTGTCTTGTCATCGCCGTCGGGGATCCGAGACCTCTCGTTGCTCGAACCTTCTCACGAAGTTCCGCAGGGGTTCTCTCGTCCTTCTCGCTTGCGCTTGTACAAATCCGAGGCTTCGGCTATTGTGTCATGGAACATCCGAAACGCTTGCATGAACTTTGTTTTGAGATCTACCCGGTTATAGATCGAGTGTGGAGGCAGGCAGTGAGTACTAATTCGAAGATCGGTCCTTCGCAAGCTATGATGAAGGATTTGGCCGCCGCAACATCATCTCCTCCTACCGAGTTCACACCGACTCGTATCTCATGAGAAACCGCCCGGAGTTTCCGAAGCCATTGTACTTGGGTAGAGAGACAAAGCTTGAACTTCGGCGGCCAAGGTGCTGTTTGCAGCCCTATTGACAGCGGCGATTCAGAATCCACGAAGTGTGAGACTCCGTTTCCCGCGAAAAAGTTTTCTTTCGGGGATTCTCTTGCAGGCGCAGGGTTCTGATGCGGTGACTCTTGCCACAGGGAGCTGTTCTCTTGTTCTTTCATTTCGTCAATTTCTTTCTGTATTTCTTGTATCTGCTCTTTTGCTTTGTTCACCGCTCTAGCTTTTCGTAGATTTTTCTCTTCGCCCGCAACCGAGCCGCGAACTTTTCTTTGTCTTTCTCGTAGCCGCCGTATCTTTTGGTGGACCATGGCTAGCTCTCTCGTCTATGGAATCATCGTCGCATCCACATTCTCGAACTCTTGCTATTCGGCGAAGTTGTTCTTGGATGTGAGTCGTCTTTTCGCTCTTGCCTTCATGAGGGCTTCAAGCTTTTCTCTTCGTTGTTGGTCCGTTACGTTCGAGGATTCGGGAATAAACGAGGTTTCATTCCCTTGGGTAGGAAGGCGATCATCCCGGTTTGTCTCGTGCCGGAGCATTCTTCTTGGATTTCTTTTGAGGTGGCATCGTGAGCTTCTTTTCTACGGAACACGGTGGGCGCCAATGTTGGGGGGTTACCCGAAAAATTCGGATGACTACCCTAACACAAGTGAGAGTTCTCAACACGTTCAAGTTCAAGGTCGAGCGCAAAGAGATCGTGATTCCCTCTACAAAGACAAGTTCCAAAAAAGTCTGAATCCGTTTACACGTGCCCTTGCGCCCCCTTTTATAGGGAGACGAAGGGACTTTTACATACCGATAACACCCTTAGCCTCAGAGAATATTCCTAGTGTGAACGCATACAGGATTGTCTTTTTCATCTAACATATTTACAAATCTGCCACTAGTTCACACTCTAAACCCAGACTTTTGGGACTACAACTTTGACTTTGCTTCTCCCCTGGTTCGTGAATGTCTTCGCGTGAAACTCCCGAACAGGGTCTTCAACAGTTTCCCGAACTGGCCTTCGCTTCTCAGCTGGTTCGTGAATGTCTTCGCGTCTTCAACAGTTTCCCGAACTGGCCTTCGCTTCTCAGCTGGTTCGTGAATGTCTTCGCGTGAAATTCCCGAACAGGGTCTTCCACAGTTTCCCGAACTAGTCGTTCTCCGAAGTTCGGGCCATCGACGGTTCGAGATTCCGGGCTTCCGCATGTTCGTGACTCCACTTCTTCACCGAATCAAGATTCCCCGAACTTTGCACATTCGCGAATTCAAGGCTTCGCAGTTCCGGCTTCCGAGAATCGTGAATTCCCCGCTCCCGAAAAACATGCTTCGAGAACTTTGTTAAACTCAACGTTTCGAGGGTGACGGGTTTTCCCGAATTCCCCAACACTTACCTCTAGTCATGCAAGGCTTTTGACTAGTGGGTTTGTTTGCCAAAAAAAAGCTGGTAAGTAGTGAATCCTTACTTTTCATATTTTAGCTCATGTTCTAGTTGAAGTAATCATTACTAGATAAGCAACTATTACAACCAAAGTTGTACAAACAATTAATCAAAGTAATAATCTTCACAAAGTTCCATCATAAAGGGATACCATGGCCAGTCGGGTAAGTAGTCTCAGATGACGGTGAGAGGCCGACAATCGATTGATTCATAACCTTGCAAGGTGGACCTAAACACACATGAGGTGTCCTCACTAAGAGTTCACCAACCAGGCGGTTCCTGTCATTCTTCGGTTTGGGGATGATAGCTCACAGTCTTAAGTACAAGGTTTATCTGGGCTACGCCACTAAGGTCACCCAGCCTCACGCATGCACTCGGGTAGCGAGCCCGGGGCCGCAACCCTAAGAGTAGTGATAGTAAAATCCCGTACCACCTCATTTTAGGTACTAGGCTTACCGTACCCATTTCCGACAAGTGTTTAGTACTTTCAAACACTAAACCAATGAAGCCACTGGACCGGAGCCCAAATCCCAAGCTCTTACCACATGAGCAATCCATTTAAACATATGGTGATTCCATAAAGAAGATCCTATTCTCGCGAGCGACGAACATCACTCGACTTGTACCGAATCCTTAAGCATAGCATCTAACGACCTATCATGCTAGTAAAAGATCATAGGTACTTATGGATCATGCAACTAGGGTTTCATTTCAACTCCTGAACTTAAATGCACATACAATATCAAGAAGTAAATTTAGAGGTTTAAAGAAACACATAGGTTAATGAATAACCCGGGGCTTGCCTTCGTCGGCCCAAGCGTACCCACAAACTTTCGGACTTTGGCCCGGTCTTGCTCTACGGCCACGTAGTGCACGTCTCCTCCTCGCTCCCTCGTCCTCGGCGGCCGGCACAAGCGTATAGCTACCGTCGGGGACTTCTACACGGGGAATGCAATGCGTTGATTAGGAGTGCAATTATTTTAATTTAATTCAAAAACAGTACCAAACTCGTCACCAAGAGTACAAGGTTAGCCATAAACACCTTAAGAAAGTATTTACACCTTTTTCCTTTTAAAGATAATCCAAAAGTCTATTTAGCCTTCTCTTTAAGGTGATTGTGTGCACATCTATTAAAGAAATATTTTATTTAAAAACAAACAGTAAGGAAATTACTTTCGTAGCACCATTTTACTTTTCCTAGCACTTCTCCTTAAGTCATGCACTAGAGAGAGTGATTTCCCTATTTTCCCTTTACTAGATTAATCTAGTTTGAACTCTTTTGCATAACTAAATCATAACAAACCGATCCAAAGAAGACCCATCGGTCCTACCGACCAGAGGCATACCTCGGACAAGAAGAAGAAGGGTTTTGCACCACCGAATTTAATACACCAATTTATGGGCATTTCTAGTTAGCATAAAAGGGAATAATGCATATTAAAATAAATATGACAGAAAGGAGTCCCAACTTTCTCCTACACACACTCGGTCCAAAACAAGCCCAAAGAACCAAGAAACACGCCTATAGCCTTTATGAAACATGCTACACATATTTATGATTAAAAACAAGCATAAATAAGGAAATAATATTTCGACAGAGATAAAATCATGGTAAATTCACCAAAGATGCTTTTTAGCATAACATGACCATATCCGGAAGTTGGGCTCAAAAATAATTATAGGAGGCTACAAAAATCATCTAGGCGAGATTTATCAATATCACAAGATAATTTATACAGAAGATCCCTTCGGTAACTTTGTGCAAATTTTGGCACAGAACCTAAACAAACTAGTTCCCACAACATATCCAAAATCTAGCTCAAGAGCTTGTGTGGATTTTGCAGAAACACAAATCTAAGTATTTGACACTTCTATTTTTCAAGCAAAAACCATAACTCAAAAGTATATACATATTTGGAGAAAGTTGTAGTTCTTGTTATACTGAGCACAAAAAAATTGAGTTTGCTATTTTTGGATTTTTCTATGATTTTTATGCGATTTTACAAGGTGCTGGACCCAAACACAAAACAGAGAAGAATCTTTTTACACTGCAAACCCTAGAACTTTTAAAATCTTCACAATAATGCCCTCGGCTATCCCCCTTGGGCCCGACGGCGGAGGCGAGCTCGCCAGCGGCGAGGTGGGGCATGGGAAGGTAAATATGCTGCGGGGATCGTCGATTGGGCTCACCAATGATTTATTGGTGGCGGTGGTTCGGCCGGAGGGGTCACCGGCGAGCGGCGGCGCAGAGCCGGGCGCGCGCGCCCGCGGAACTCGGACGACGGTGAGGGAAGGGGCGTGCTCAACCACGTGCCGCACGGGGAGCTTCCATGTGACCTAGGGAAGGCGCTAGGCAGGTCACCGGCTTGGAGAATTGACCGGAGGGGCGAGCTCGACGGCGGCGGTCCCGCGGCGGCCGCGGAACTCGGCCCGGCGATCGTGCGGCTCGGTTTGACCAACAAGCGGCTTGGGGAGCTACCGGGGTGCACAAGGAAGAGTATAGGCGCTCGTGGGAGTTGGAGCTTCGGGCCGAAGGGAGAAGCACACAGGGCGGCGCCAATGGCGGGGGCGGCGGTGGCTCGGGCGGATGCGCGTGCGCGCAGGAAGCGACCGGGGCGGTGTTTATAAGGGCGCGGGAGGTCGATTGGGGTAGGTGGGGCCACGCCGGTTCCACTTGAATGCGTGGGGAGGCCGGGGCATGGCCGGGGACGTGCACCGCTCCCGGCCGGCCCATGGATCGCGCCACCCGGCACGACCACTTGCCACGGACGGCACGAGTGAGCGCTCGCCGCCGCGTCGCGCGGTGACCGGCCATCACACCGCGCCCGGCGTGCGTGCTCGAAGCGGGCACGGCGCGTACGGCGGGTGGCCGACGTGGCCGCGCACGACGCCGCGCCCGAACGCGTCTCGGCGTTCCCGTGCCGTTGGTATTTCACCGAGCAGTTTTAAAAATAGTTTTTCTCTAAATTTTCAAACTAAAGTGCACCTTATGGTCCGAAGCAAAGTTGAAGATTACACCCTCCTCTACAACTTTCACAAAGGTTGGTAGGGGTTTTGTTCAAGAAATCGAGCAGAACACCATGCCAATCGTCCAAAATCTCGGCGCTAGTGAACAGTGGCAGGACACCTTCCAAAGCGTTTTTCACCAAGAATTTCTTCGAATTTCAAATGCCAATCAACACCAAAGTTGTGTGCCTTGCCATTCTACACACTTTTCCTTTTGGGTGGTTTTGAAGTGTTTAGGGTAATTTTGGAGAACGTGCCAAAGTTCTAGAATGGAAATAAGGGGTCAAGGGAATGATAGGGTTTTAAGCTAGGGTTTTGACCAAGGGTTAACCTAGTGTCCTCAAGGGTAGTTAGAGGAGTGGTTAAGTGGGTCATTAGCACAAATTATCACTGATCAAAAACACGGGGTGTTACAGCCTACCCCCCTTAACGGGAATCTCGTCCCGAGATTCGAAATCTAGAGACGTGAGAAAAGTTCACCTACGATCTTGACTCGGAATAATGTCGGGGTACTTGGTGTTTAGAAACCGCTTCGGCCTCCCATGTAGCTTCTTCTTCCGTGTGGTGACTCCATTGTATCTTGTACATCTTCACTTTTTGTCTCCTAGTTTGCCTTTCTTTATGATCCAATACCCTCATTGGGTACTCGCTAGGGATAGATCCGGTTCTATCTCCGCATTGGTCTCTTCAATTATTTGTGCCTCCGGGACTTGCTCACACTTCTTCAATTGCGAAACGTGAAACACGTCGTGCACCGCGTACAATTGGCTCGGGAAGTCGAATACGGTAGGTGTCGGTGTTTTGAACCGCAACCTACTACGGGGAGTACCCGAAGTAGATGAATGTGACTCGCCGAGATCGGTAACTCGAAGGAAGAGACACGTGGCACACAATTTAGACAAGGTTCGGGCCGCGAGGTGCGTAATACCCTACGTCCTGTATGCTGCGTAGCTCTGGATTGATAGGGCACGGTTACAGGATGGTGCAACGGTGCGCCGTGAGTTGAGATTGGATGAGGTGATCCTGAGATCGGTCCCTGCCTCGCCTTATATAGTCCGGGAGGCAGGGTTACAAGTCGGAGTAGGGAGGGAGTACTAGCCGAGTACGTCTAGGAGACCTCTATACAGTGCGGAACGTGTACAGAGTCCTAACCGAGTACTACTCCTGTGTTGTCCTTGTGCTCCACGCCTTCGTGTGCCGTGTAGCGCAAGCCGGTAGTCCCTGGGGCCCACCGAGTAGTCGGTCCCGGTACCCACCGAGGTAGTGGGCCCGGGGAGGTCCATACGACAAGCCCCCGAGTACTTTGTAGTCGAGAAGGATGGCTTCCGTAGTCTTGACGGCCTTAACGAGTAGTCCTCAAGCGTCCCCGAGTGCTACAAGCCAAAAGTCCTCAAGAGTAGTCGAAGCATCCCGAGGCCGGGAATGTACTCCACCGATGTTTGAGCAATCTTGAAGTCTTCTCGAGTAGTCCCAAGCGTCCTTGAAATCGCCTTCGAAGGCCTTCAAAAAATGCCTCGCCTTGTCTTGAAGCCGAAGCCGCCATGGAGACGCGATTTGCGAACCGCAATCCACGTGAAGTAGCCCCCGAGCCTCGAGCCGCGGGCTCTGGCTGAGGATCCATCCGAGGTCTTGACAAGAAAATCCCGAAAAATCCGGAGAAAAAACCGAAGGACACGTGGCACGGAGCCCCCGAGCCTTGAGTCGAGTACTTCCTCTCGAATTGAAGGGTCTTCTTGGAGAATGTGTCCTGAGATGCTCTTGAGACTAGCCGCGTCCCAGGTAGTCGAGTAGAAGTAGCCGAGCCCCCGAGGTGAGGCGCGTCGACTAGTAGAATACGAAGAGTCACGCGCTGGCGCTGAGTCAGCCGCGCGTGGACTTATCCGGCCGCCCGTTGCGGGGGCGATTTGGCTTATAAATACAAGCCGAAACCCTTAGGGTTTTCACCCAAGTGAGCCGCAGTCATTTGCCACTTGAATCTTGAAGTAGATCCACTCAGCCGAGCGCCGCCGCCGTAGTAGATCCGAACGCATCGCCACCCGAAAGCTTTAGGTTAGCCCCCGAGCGAATGCGAGTGAAGACTCCTTGTACTTGGAGAATGAAACCGTCACCGTCGAAGACGTCGAAGGCCGGCGGGAAGAAGAGGAGCCGTGCGGAGGCCGCCGCGGCCGCACCGAGCGGCGCCCACATCTCCACCGCGCGCCGACCCAAGCCGCGAGTGGAAAAAGTCGAAGGTCAAGACGGAGGACTCGCTAACCCCCGTTGAACAACGGTTCATCAGGGAGAAGGAGATCGACATGTGGAGATCCGCCGCAGAGATCCTTATCCAATGGAGAAGGCCGAAGACGAGATCCCGATGTTCTCGCGCTTCGTGGAGCGCGGTCTTGCGCTACCAAAGCAAGCGACTTCTTCAAGGGGCTGCTCGTGTACTATGGCATCGAGTACCTCAACCCGAACCCCAATGGTATCTTCCATACTTTCGTCTTCGTCCACTTCGCGAAGCCTTCCCGGGAATCAAGCCGCACCGGGTTCTCTTCCGGAAGTTTTTCCGCGTGAAGCCGCAGCCCCGGCCGCCTCCAACCCCGCAGTAGTCGGGAGGGGCCGGGATCCACCGAGGGAGGATGCCGCGGAACGCACTCGGCGTACAAGCTCGTGGACTCCAACACCGATCGGAAGACGAGGTGGTTCTACATCACGAACCACCATCCCGAGCTGCCGAAACCGAGCGGACGGCAGCCCCTGTGCACCAGGAGTGGTGGAACACGGAGCCCACCATGCAGGAGGGAATCCAGCTCCCGGAGTTGCTAGCGCGCATCAAGACTCGCGGGATGCGGGACCGAGGGCCGAACATGTGGCCTTCGCCTTCATGAAGCGCAGATCCGCCCGCCGATGGCGCGGGATACGATGGGCTTCGAGTACACCGGCGACAACGATACGTCGCGGATGCCGGGGGCGAGGCCGGACGACAACGACATCGTTGAGAGGTTGTCGAGGATCTTCAAGGACATGCCGAGTACACGGCGTGCCCCGTCGAGGAGTACTCCGCCGCGCGCCCGCCCAACGAGGTGAGTAGCCGTACCCCCTCGCCGAGTAGTAGGCACTTGTAGCGCAGTTACCGACGCCTTGTGTCTTTACGCAGACGACGTGAAGCGGTTTGTCTCCGAGCCGCAGCCACCACCGAGCGGGATCGAGATCCCGCGGTGGGGAAAGTGAAGGAGCGCCGCGAAGTCGGGGAAGGCGACGATACCGTCATCGTGGAGGATACCTCCGATGACGAAGAAGACGAGGAGACGTTGCGAGACCGCTTCCGCTGCGGTCGAGGTTTAGCCGTCCGGCTTGCCTCACGTGCCACTCATCCGAGACCCTCCGCCAGCCGGGAGGCTAGCCTTGCCGCGCCGCCGAGGAAGCCGCGCAACCCCACCAAGAAGCGGGTGGCGAAGAAGATGAAGGTCTCGCAGACCACGCCTCCGTGCCGACGAGTAGTCGTCCTTGTGTGCGGGAGGTGCCGCCACCGTAACCCGTGGAGGAGGGCGACGAGGGCATGTGGCCCACGGTGGGGGAACCGGCGCAGAAGCCGAAGTCCCCCCCCCCACCGTCGAAGATCTTCTCGGCGCACCGGGAGCGCCGCCCCCTCGCTCCGTGGAGAGCAGTACTCGCGGCCGCCGCCGTTGAAGAGGTGGAAGCCGCAGGGACGCAGGAGACTTCTGCGCCGGCCGCCGCCACCGTGGAGAAGGCGGTAGTCGAAGAAGCGGAGGAAGAGACGCCCGCCGAGGGTGGACTGGTTGATATCGCCAGCATCCTCGGTGCTCCGCCGTGACTATCGTCCGGTCAAACTTGTAAGTACCACGCCACGTGAGTAGTACTCGTTGTAGTAGTCGATTTTGTTCGACGACCCTCTCGTGGATATTTTCGTAGAAAGTCCACGTACTTGAGCCGGGGACCGGGGAGGAGCCCGCGACGGTGGAGGCAAAAGGCCGCGCCGTCCGTCGAGGAGCCCACCACCGAAGCCCAAGTCGCGACCGAGCCCCCGGGCCGCCGAAGCACCGCCGCCGCAGGCGGTCGTGGTTGAAGGTAAGTACTCTTCTTGAAATTCTAGAGCTCCGTAAGGAGTAGTCGTAGGCACCGATGGCGCGTGTTCCTTGTTGACAAAGCGCCGAAGGAGGTGACATCCCCGCAGGGGTACCCATGCGGTGAGCCGACACCGCAGGCCCCGGGAGGCCGCAGCAGAGCCCCCCCGGCCCGAGAGGGAAACCGTCGAGAAGTCCGCCGAAGGGGAGGCGGCCGCCACGTCGCCGGGGGGTTGCCCCGGGAGGTGGCCGTCCGATCCCCCCGAGATCCAGGACGCGGAGCTCATCCGCTCGGCGCCGATGACGGAGGCTACATCGAGTAGCCGCGGCGGGATTGAGCCGCTTGCCGACGATCTTGTTGAGCCGGCGGTGTTGGCGCAAAGCACTTGGAGGCGATGCGGCGAGCCGAGCAAAGGATGAAGGTACGTAGTTGTAGCTTCCCGAGTAGTCAATCCTTTGCGTTGAGTACTCGCGCTGACTCGATCTTGTCTTGTGCGGGACGCCGCGGAGCGATCCCGCGAGAAGTCGAACATGCCGCAAGGCTACGGCGACACCGTGCTCCGAGCCGAAGCCCCGGAGGAGCAGCTCGTGAAGTCGCGGAAGCACGCGGCCGCGATGCGGCCGAAGCTTGACGCCGCCTTCGCCAAGTACCACAACGACGTGATGGACTTACTGTGCGAAGGGCGACGAGCTGGTGCGGAAGAACAAAGGCCTCCGCAACAAGAATAAGGGTATGTCTCTTGGCTTGTCGGGTACTTGTTGGAAGTCACCGAGCCCTGACCCGCTCGTTGTGTTCCGGTGTTGCAGAACTCGAAAGCCAGGTGGAGCAGCTGAAGGCCTCGGAGGTCAGCATGAAGAATCTCTTCTACCGGGAGCAAGAAGCCCGCTGTGTACTTGAACTCGACTACAAGGAGTCGGCTTTCGAGTGCGAGAAGCACATGGAGCCGCGGATTGCATCGATAGAGACCTCGTCAACCGCTACAAATCTTTGCGATGTTGAACGAGGATTGCGAGGCGCTCCGGCCCGGCCCGAAAGACCTTGAGGAGGCCTGCCCTTCCGATCGCCGAGTCGCCGGTGCCCCACCCGGGAGGCCCCAAGATCGCTCCACCGGCGGATCGACTTCGTGAGGCGCCAAGCCGGCTGGCCGCCTACGTCAAGCACATGGCCGGGTCGATCCCGAAGGTGGCCGGCCTTCATGAAGTCGTACTTCCCGAAGGCTCCAAAGTGGAGGTGGTCGCCGGCGGGGTAGCCGCCAACCGGCTCGGATGAGCAAGACGCGTAGCCGTTGGAGCGAGATGGCTCCCATCGCGGAGCAGGTAGCCGAAAAGTTGAACCTCCAGTAGCTCGCACAGGTAGCTTAGTAGCCATAATTGTACAGAAAAAGCTTGTAATGAACTTTTCATCTATCAATGAAATGAAGTTGTTCCAAAGCAATGAGTACTCGTAACCGCGATCTCGCAGTGCGGAGCGCCCATCGTGGAGTAGGTGCGAGTAGTAGTACCCGGCTTAGTAATCCCGTAGCAGGAGTAGACAAGAAAGAAGTTGATAAACAATCAAGCTTTATTACCGAAGAAGTACACCGGGTGGCCGGGGCCGTAGTTACAAGTAGTCGCCGGGACCGTGAGGCCGCCACGCCTAAGTGGCGCCGGAGCGGGTAGCCGCTGCGCCGAGTGATCCGTAGGTAGCCGTGTAGGCCGGATCGCGATCCGTAGGTAGCCGCGCGGGCCGGATCTTGGAGTGTGGTCTCTTGGTAGACCGCCGCTAGAGTCCTTGATGCTCGTTGCGGCCCGTGTCCGTAGGTAGCCGCACGGGCCGGACTCGGAGGAGAGTAGTCCGAGACTTGAAGCCGGGACCGGAGGGTCGCTTGCGGCGAGGGGTGTTGATGTAGTCGTGTGGACTTGAACCCCGGAGTAGTCGTATAGACTAGGCGTAGAATCGACAGAGTTGGTCGACGTTCCACGAGTTGTTGACTTCTTCGCCTTCGAGTGTTTGGAGGCGGTAGGAGCCTGGCCCGGTCACCTTAGCCACGGTGAAGAGGCCTTCCCTGTGGGGAGCCGAGCTTGTGGAGTCCTTCCGTGTTCGGGATGCGGCGGAGGACAAGATCTCCAACGTTGAAGGAGCGTTCCTTCGACGTTGCGATCGTGGTAGCGTCGGATACCCTCCGGGTACCTTGCCGATTGGACGAGGGCGGCACAACGAGCTTCTTCGAGGCCGTCGATATCAACTCGTCCGTCGTCTTCCGAGACGCCTTCGTCGTAGTGCTCCACCGCCGGCGAGTTCCATATGACATCGGCGGGGAGGATGGCTTCGCAGCCGTAGACCGAGAAGTAGGGGGATTGCCCCGTTGGCTTGGACGGTTGAGTCCGCGCCCCCGCAGTGCGTTGGGTAGTTCCTTGATCCACTTGCCCCCTTTTGAGTTGGCGGCGTCGTGTAGCCGCTTCTTGAGGGCGTCGAGCACCATCCCATTGGCGCGCTCGACTTGTCCGTTGGCCCGTGGATGGGCGACCGAGACGTATCTCGACGTCGATTCCGCCGTTCTCGCAGCACTCCCGAACCGGTGGTTGTTGAAGTTGGACCCCGTGTCCGTGATGATGCGGTGGGGTAGCCCGTAGCGGTGTACGAGTTCATCCAGAAGTCGAGTACTCGTCGCCCTTGGGGCATGTGACCGGCTTGACCTCGATCCACTTGGTGAACTTGTCGATAGCCACCGCACCTCGTTGAATCCTCCCCGGCGCAGCTTGGCGGGGGCCCAATCATGTCGAGCCCCCACAGGCAAAGGGCCGGGTTGGCGGTATGGTGACTAGCTTGTAGGCCGGGACGTGTTGTCGCTTGGCGAAGAACCGACATCCTTGGCACCTTCTCGACGAGTTCTTCGGCATCGCCCGTGGCCGTGGGGCCGCAGAAAGCTCGCCGGAAGGCCTTGCCGACCGGCCGTGCGTGAGGATGCGTGGTTGCCGCGCACGCCCTTGTGGATCTCCTCCAAGATGTCCTTGCCTTCATCGCGCGTGACGCACTTCATGAGTACTCGGAAGATGCGCCTCGCTTGTAAAGCTTGTCGCCGACGAGGACGTAAGACTTGGCGCGGCGGATGAGTTGTTCGGCTGCGTTTTTGTCGGAGGGGACCTTCGCTCGCTGAGGTAGTCGATGAAGGTTTGCCTCCAGTCCACGTCGATCATCATGACCTCCCGTCCACCGGGTGGTTAGCTAGGACAAGGGTCGGTGGCGCCGCTCCGGATGGATGGCGCGTGGAAGCTCATGGACGAAGACGCCCGCGGGTACTTGGGCGCGGGTAGATCCGGAGCTTCGAGAGGACGTCCGCCGCAACGTTGTTGTCGCGGACGATGTGATGGAACTCGAGACCATAGAATTTGTTCTCGAGCTTGCGTACTTCTAGGCAGTAGGCGTCCATGTTCTCCTTGTTGCGGTCCCAGGACTTGTTGACTTGGTTGATGACCACTGCGGAGTCGCCGTAGACTAGTAGCCGCTTGATGCCAAGTGAAGCCGCGAGGCGGAGCCCGTGTAGGAGAGCTTCGTACTCGGCTTCGTTATTTGAGACCTTCCAGAAGATCTGCAGGACGTACTTGAGTTGTTCGCCCGTTGGAGAGATCGGGGAGTACCCCTGCGCCTGCGCCCTCGAGGTTGAGTGAGCCGTCAAAGTACATCACCCAATGCTCTGGTCGCACGGTGGGAGTAGGTAGCCGGTTATCTCGCCACTCCGCCATGAAGTCGACTAGCGCCGCGACTTGATGGCGGTGCGTGGCTTGAAGTCGATCGTGAGGGCGCCGAGCTCGACAGCCCCACTTGGAGATTCTTTCGGTGGCGTCCGGGTTCCTCAAGATGTCGCCGAGCGGGTAGTCGGTGACGACGGAAACCGAGTACTCCCCGGGAAGTAGTGTCGTAGCTTCCGCGAGGTGATGAGTAGAGCGTACGAAGCTTCTCGCACGGGCCGATAGCGAGCCTTGGACTCGATAGAACCTCGCCGACGAAGTAGACCGGCGCCGGACCGGGTAGGCGTGGCCGTCTTCCCCGCCGCTCGACGACGATGGCGATCGACCACGTGAGTAGTCGCGCCTAGGTAGAGCAAGCAGCCTGCTCGCCCTTGTGAGGAGCCGTGAGGATTGGCGGCTTCGACAGAAGTCCTTGAGCCGGGCAAGGGCTTGGTCCGCCTCTCGCGGTCCACACGAACTTCTCGTGGTGCTTGAGTAGTTTGAAGAAGGGGAGACCCCGTTCTCCTAGCCTCGAGATGAATCGTTCAACGCCGCCATGCACCCCGTCGCCTTCTCGGACGTCTTTGATGCTCATGGGAGCTTTCATGCCGGTGATGGCGGAGATCTTCTCGGGGTTGGCTTCAATGCCGCGCCGGGCCGATGATGAAGCCGAGTAGTTTACCCGAAGGTACGCCGAAGACGCACTTGTTCGGGTTGAGCTTCCGGCGGTACTCGCGTAGTGATGCGAAGGTCCGTTCAAGGTCGTCGATGAGGGTACCGGAGTCCCCGGTTTTGACAACCACGTCATCCACGTAGGCCTCGACGTTCTTGTTGAGTTGCCGCTTGAAGCGGTGCCCGGATGGCCCGTTGGTATGTAGCGCCGGCGTTTTTCAACCCGAATGACATGGTCGTGTAGCAAGACGCGCCAAACGGGGTGATGAACGCGGTCTTCTCCGGTCCTCTTCCTTGATTGCGATCCGGTGGTACCCGGAGTAGCGATCGAGGAAGCAGAAGCAGGTCGCAGCCCCGCCGTGGAGTCGATGACTTGATCAATCCGCGGCAACCCGAAGGGGTCCTTGGGGCGCACTTGTTGAGGCTCGGTGTAGTCGACGCACATCCTCCACTCGTTCGAGTTTTTCTTGCGTACGAGGACGGGGTTGGCGAGCCACTCGAGATGGAAGACTTCTCGATGAAGCCACCGCGAGTAGCTTGGCGAGCTCCTTCTTGATGGCGTCCCGTCCGTCGTCGGCAAAGCGTCGGAGGTGTTGTCGCTTGGGGGTGGCCTTTGGATCGACGTTGAGGCGTGCTCGATCGGCTCCCCGGGCACTCCCTGGCATGTCCGCCGGCTTCCACGCGAAGATGTCGCGGTTAGCCGAAGGAAGCCGATGAGCGCGTCTTCCTATTTGGGGTCGAGGCCGGCCCCGATGGTGGTGGTCTTGGTGGGGTCGCTCGTTCCGAGGTCGACCGACTTGACGAGTACCCTCCTCGGTGGCCGAGGATTGTTGGCGCCGTCGGACTTCTCCGGGATGTCGAGTTTGCTCGTGGCAAGCTTCTTCGACGCGGTGTAGACCTCCATCATTGGGGTGGGTACTTGGTTTGTTGAGGCGATCGCCACGGCCTCTCGTATCGCGGTCGTGAGAGATCTTCAAGTCCCCCCGGAGGGAGAGTACGCCGGCCGGACTTGGCATCTTAAGTACCAAGTAGGTGTAGTGGGGCACCGCCATGAACTTGGCGATGGCCGCCCGCCGAGGATGGCATGGTAGGAAGTCTCGAAATCCGCAACCTCGAACTTGATGTACTCGGTGCGGTAGTTATCCCGAGACGCCCGAAGGTAACCGGCGCACCACCGAGCCTAGTGGGACGACCACGTTGCTCGGGACGATGCCGTAGAACGGCATGCTTCGCTCTTGTCGAGCATGGGGGTGACGTCGAGGTTCATCTTCTTCAAGGTCTTGGTGAAAAGGACGTTGAGCCCGCTTCCACCGTCGATGAGCACCTTGTTGAGCTTGGAACCCGCCATCGTTGGTTTCGGGACGAGAGGGAAACGTCCGGCTCGGAGAAGCCGGTCCATTGGTCCGCGCGGGAGAAGGTGATGGGTGTCTCGACCACCTGAGAGGGGTCATGACCGCTGGTTCGATGGACATTACTTCACGGCGAGTAGCTTTCTGCTCCCGCCTGCTGGGCAGTCCGCCGAAGAGGACGTTGACGGTCTTCTCGGGTTCTTGGAAGTCGTTGTCGTCGCCGTCCTTCTTCTTGTTCTTTTGATCGTGAGGGTGCGGTGGCTCCGGCGTATCCTTGAGTGCATGCCTGAGCTGGTAGCACTGCTCGGTGGTATGGTTGTCGTTCGGGTGCCACGGGCACTTCTCCTTCAGCAGGTCTTTGAACCCGCCGGAGTTCTTCTTCGAGTTCCCTTTCGGGGGGCGCTGGATAGCCGCGACGGTATTGTCTGGCTTGCGCTTGCGGTTGGAACCCGAGAAGTTGTTGTTGTTGTTGTTGTTGTTGCGGCCGCCTTGGTTTGGATTGCTGCCGCTGCCGCCGCCCTGGTTCTGCTTGGACTTGCCGCGGATGGCGTCGTACTTGGCGTTGGCCTTGTCCTCTTCATCCGCCCGGGGACGTGATCATGTCCTTGAGGTGGGGAATGGACCGGGGGGCGGCGACGACCGAAGTCCTCGAAGGTGCGGCGATGGTAGAGCCCGTCCCGGAAGAGGTCGATGACCTCCTTGTCGGTGACGTCCACGACGGTAGCGCGCTTGTCGAAAAAGCGGCGCATGTGTACTTGCGGAGGGTCTCGCCTTGTTCCCGCTTGATCATGGCAAGGTCCATGCGAGTACCCGAACGGCCCATGGCGCCCGCGAAGTTGCTTGTGAATTGCTCCTTCGACCTGGTCCCACTTGTCGATTGAGTGCTTGTCCGGGCCGACTCGAGCCACGTGAGTGGGGCTTGGTCCGAGCGAGAAGGGGAAGTAGAGGCACTTGGTGTCGCCGTTGCCACCGGCCGTTCTCGATGGAGAGAGCGTAGCATCGGAGCCACCGGATGGGATCCCGCTTCGCGTCGTATTTGGTGATCCCCAAAGGCTTGAACTTGTCGGGAAGGAGCAAAGGGTTGCGAAGCCGTGGTGAGAAGGCGGGGAAGCCGTCGCCTTCGGCGGCGGTGGTCGACTTCTTCGCCGCAACTCCTCGATCCTCCGGCGAGCGTCGTACCCGCCATGAGAGGCACCGCAGGCGTGGCTATGCGCGTGGCCGCGGCCGCCGCGGCCGCCGCCGCCTCCGGCTTTCTTGTTGGCCCCATGGTTGGAGCTCCCGCCGCCGCCGCCGCCGTCGGGGTCGTTGCCGCCGCCACCGGCCGGGGCACCGGTGGGGGACGACTTCCTTGTTGCCTTGCTCTTGTCGCGAAGGTCCTCGGCGGTGGAGCGTCGACGGTTTGGGTCGGCCGGGATGTCGCCCCGAGTACGGTTAGGACCGGGGTCGACCTGCGACTAGTAGCTTCGTTGTCGCGAGGCTTAGCCGGGGGAGGTTGGTCGACTCTCTTGTCGACTCGCATGAAGTAGGCTTCTTCGGCGAGCTTGGCGATGACCTCCCCGGCGCGTATGCCCCGAGCACGGCGTGCGATCGTTGTGATCGACATGAGGCATTGCTCGGGAGTGGTGTGGACTCGCTCTCGACCGCTTCGAGAGCCTCCGCAAGGTTGCGGATGGGAAGGTTGTCTCTGAGCCGCCGGCGTCGTTCGTTGCGCTTCCTGTTACGTTCGCGCCGGGCGTCCCCGTTGGCGTCGGTCTCGTCGCGCAGGGGCATCGGCGGACGGCTCGTCGCGGAGATGTCCTCCAAGTACTTGTCCGCGGCCGTGCTCGAGGGTCCCGGGTGTCGCCGGCAGCCATGAAGACTTGGCGGTCGGGGGTACCCAAGCTTGACTCAGAAGGTGCCACCTCAGTTGGTGTGTTTGAGTCGGCCTCGGGCTAGTGGTGTTCCCTCCGGAACGGTAGCGAGTCGATGTAGGCGACGTAGCGTGAGTCCCCCTTTGTCGGTTCGGCGAGGCTTGGAGGTCCGGCCGTAGATATATCTTCCGACCGGCGTCGATCTTATAACCGGCCCCGCAGGCCGGTCCCGACAAGGGAAGCTCGGTGGAGTCATCTTCGGACTCGGGCTCCTCGGGGGTCCGACCCGAAGTCGAATTCGTAATCCGGGTTCGAGTAGAACTCGGAGAGAGGGTCGGAGTCCGAGACGGGGGTCGGGGGACGGCGTCGGAGTCCGAGTTGTACTCGGTTACGGGCTCCTTGCCGCCCGGCGTGGTGCGAGAGCCTCCGTGCGGGCCCGGCTGGGGACGCGGGGGCCACGCGCGGAGCGCTGGCATGGTGAAGGGACCGCCTGCGATGGCCGAGCGGCCCGGCTCGCAAGCGATGGCCCATGGCGACGTCGGGTTCGAGTTGGAGACGGACTCGAGCTCGAAGTCGGCGTGGATGTTGGAAAGCGAAATTTCGCCGAACTTGCCGGCGAGCTTGCCCCGTGACAACTTCGGGAAGCGTCACAAGGCTCCGTCCTCGAGTCGGGTTGCATGATCGGGGCGGCGCCGGAAGGAGCCCGCGCCATCGGCGCGTGCGGACCCGTGCGCCGAAGACGGAGGTGTCGCCGCGGTTGAAGGCGACGGTTGGCTTGATGTGAACGGAAGCCGTCGAGTTCGCCATGTGATCTCGAGCGAGAGCCCCTACCGGCGCGCCGGTGTCGGTGTTTTGAACCGGCAACCTACTACGGGGAGTACCCGAAGTAGATGAATGTGACTCGCCGAGATCGGTAACTCGAAGGAAGAGACACGTGGCACACAATTTAGACAAGGTTCGGGCCGCGAGGTGCGTAATACCCTACGTCCCGTATGCCGCGTAGCTCGGATTGATAGGGCACGGTTACGGGATGGTGCAACGGTGCGCCGTGAGTTGAGATTGGATGAGGTGATCCCGAGATCGGTCCCCGCCTCGCCTTATATAGTCCGGGAGGCAGGGTTACAAGTCGGAGTAGGGAGGGAGTACTAGCCGAGTACGTCTAGGAGACCTCTATACGGTGCGGAACGTGTACGAGTCCTAACCGAGTACTACTCCCGTGTTGTCCTTGTGCTCCACGCCTTCGAGTGCCGTGTAGCGCAAGCCGGTAGTCCCGTGGGCCCACCGAGTAGTCGGTCCGGTACCCACCGAGGTAGTGGGCCCGGGGAGGTCCATACGACGATGAGGCAACCGTACCAAACTTCTCAGTGACTTCATACGGACCAATATTGCGTGGAGCTAATTTCCCTTTTACTCCAAAGCGTTGTACGCCCTTGGTCAGAGATACTTTTAGGTATACATAATTACCAACTTCAAACTCTCGGGGAGTTTTCGCTTTATCATGGTAGCTCTTTTGCCTCATCTGAGCTGCTCTCAGATTTTCTCTAATCACACTCACTTTTTCTTCGGCTTCTTGTACTAACTTAGGACCAATCAAGGTTCGTTCACCCGCTTGTGACCAATTCAAAGGGGTACGACACGTTCTTCCATACAAGGCTTCAAACGGGGCCATCTTCAAACTAGCTTGATAACTATTGTTGTAAGCAAACTCTGCTAGAGCTAGGCATTTGTCCCAAGATTTGTCAAAATGGATGACACCAGCTCTCAACATATCCTCTACTATTTGATTTACTCTTTCAGTCTGACCGTCAGTCTGAGGATAATAACTGGAGCTATGGATTAGCTTGGTTCCCAAAGATTCGTGCACTTGTACCCAGAAGCGAGCAACGAATTGAGTGCCTCGATCTGACAAGATAGTCTTGGGAACACCGTGTAAGCGCACTACAAGGTCAATATAGATTTCCGCGTAGCGCTCAGCTAAATAGGTGGTGTGAACGGGGATAAAGTGAGTGGTCTTGGTAAGTCGGTCCACTATTACCCAAATGGAATCATGCTTCGGGGCGTGAGAGGTAATCGACAATGAAATCCATGCCGATATCGTCCCACTTCCATGCGGGAATGGATAATGGTTGCATTTGACTCGCGGTCTTTAGGTGACTAGCCTTGATTCTTTGGCATGTATCACAACCGGACACATACTCGGCTATTTCACCCTTCATATTTGACCACCAAAGGTTTTCCCTAAGATCCCAGTACATTTTGGTACTTCGGGGTGAATGGTGAACTTAGAGAGATGAGCCTCATCTAAAATTTCCTTCTTTAAGTCTTGATACCGAGGTACCACTAATCTTTGTCCGAACCAAACAACTCCCTTGTCATCCTTTCGGAAACAATCATACTTGGGGTCTCCTTCTTCTAATTTCGTTTGATTTTCCGAATCTCTTCATCATTGGGTTGAGCTATAGCAATTCTCTCATGGAGAGGGGATTCGATCGAGGCAAAGCATGAAGCTTGCCATGCTCGACCACTTCCAAGCTAAGCCTCCTCATTTCCTCACATAAAGCTTCATTCTTCGGCTCTAATGTCACATAGTTGCATTGCTTGCGGCTAAGCGCATCTGCAACCACGTTAGCCTTGCCGGGATGATAATGGACTTCCAAATCATAATCCTTGATTAATTCCAACCATCTTCTTTGCCTCATATTCAAGTCAGATTGAGTGAAAATATACTTGAGACTCTTGTGGTCGGTGTAGATATTGCAGTGATTACCCATCAAGTAGTGCCGCCAAAGTTTCAAGGCATGCACGATCGTCGCTAACTCAAGATCATGAGTCGGATAGTTCTTCTCATGAGGTCGAAGTGCCCGTGAGGCATAGGCAATGACTCGGTTTTCTTGCATAAGCACGCAACCAAGACCAGTGCCCGAAGCGTCACAAAACACCTCAAACGGTTTGGACATATCTGGTTGAGTCAATACGGGAGCTGAGGTTAAGTGTTTCCTCAAGGTATGAAAAGCTTGGTCACACTCCTCACTCCCACAAACCTGACACCCTTCTTCAAAAGTTCGGTCATGGATTTAGCTATTCTGGAGAAATTCGGAATAAACCGACGATAGTAGCCTGCTAGACCCAGAAAGCTACGGATTTGATGTACCGTTTTGGGTGGCTTCCAATCCATGACCTCTTGCACTTTGCTAGGATCCACGAAGATATCCTCTTTGGAAACAGTGTGACCCAAAAACTTCACACTATCCAGCCAGAACTCACATTTGGAGAATTTGGCATAGAGTTTGTGATCTCTCAACCGCTGCAAGACAATACGAAGATGCCTCGCATGCTCGGTTTCGCTTTTGGAATATATGAGAATATCATCGATGAAGACCACTACGAACTTGTCCAGTTCATTCATGAAGACTGAGTTCATAAGGTACAAGTAGGCAGGTGCATTGGTGAGACCAAAAGACATCACTAGGAACTCATAAAGTCCGTATCGAGTGGAAAAGGTCGTCTTTGGTACGTCACTTGCCCGAATCTTAATCGGTAATAACCCGATCGAAGATCAATCTTGGAAAAGACCTTGGCACCGCCAATTGATCAAAGAGAACATCAATGCGGTGCGGTAGATATTTATTCTTAATTGTCACCACATTGAGTGGACGATAGTCAATACACATCCGCAAACTACCATCTTTTCGTAGCGAACATGGCCTCATATGCCATTAGTTCGAGTTTGATTTTGGTGATTCATGACAACATGATCATTGGGACTAACCTTATTGTTCTAGCATGTCTTTGTAGACATTTCTAGGTCCCAAGGATGCAAGAAAACTTCATGCAAAAAAGAGAAAAACAAGGGTCAAAACCGAGCAAGAAAAGGAAAAGAGAAAACACCGTCGGATGAACCGACCGTCCCTCAAATACAAGCGTCGGTGCAATTGTCGGACGAGTTGGTGCATAGGGTCAAACCCGTGTACCGTTGGATGAACCGACGATCCATTATTTAGTAGCGTCGGACGAGTTGCGGAGGAAGAGCAAGGAAGACAAGAGCACCGAATGATCCGAGCGGTCCGAGTGGGGACCCCGTCGGTCTATCCGACGCTCGCCTTGAATTCATACAGAGACGCGCCAAGACGAAGCCTTCGGCATTGGATGATCCGACGCCTTGGTCAAGGTGCGGCGTCGGTCTATCCAACGGTCAATCGAAGCTAACGAGAGGGGACTTGGATGCGGGGTCTTCAAGACCGGATGATCCGACGCACCGTCGGTGTATAGCGTCGGAGCAATTGTGTCGAGAACCTTAACGGCTACATGACATGGGAGGGGCACCGGATGAACCGACGCCCGGAAAAGCTTAGCGTCGGATCATCCGATGTTACCTTTTTCAGTGGACGTTAGCCAACGGCTAGTTTGATGCCTTGGGCTATTTATACCCCCTCCACTCACCCATTTGAGGTTGCTGGATTGTGTGGAAGTACAGAGGAGTTCAAGATACATTGAAGATCATATCCAATCCATCCAAGTGCTTAATTGCTCATCCTTAGACTAGTACATGCTTCGTGTATGTGCTTAGTGCTAGGCTTAGCTTAGAGCTGAGTGAGTGCAAGGTTGTGCCAACCTTGTAAGGTGATTCTTGAGTGAATCCAGTTGTACAAGGTTCGCCGGAAGCCTTGGGGCCTAAGTGGCTCACCGGCAATCGTCATCAACCCTCCGGCTTGGTGTGGAGCAGCGAGGACACTTTGTGCGGGGGGACGTGGAGACCCCCTTCCTTGGTGGAGAAGCTCCTTAGTGGAGGCGGCATCAAGGTGACCAAGGGAGCTTGTGAAAGTGCATCTAGGCCCCTAAGTTTGTTTTGGTGAATTGAATGACAAAACGATTAAAGGGCTAATGCATTTGTCTAAGTTTGTGAGCAGGTTTATCTTGAAATTCATAAGAAATTATTGGAGTATTCATTTATGAATAAATACTATATGTCTCACATTGGAAAAGACAAATACATGAATGATTCTTTATGCACATTGGTCAAATGTCAAGAAATAAATGGACTTATATTTTGGGGATATTTTATGAAGTTGAAATACATGTCTCCAAAGAAAGTGGTGGCTTGACTAAAATAAAACGGGGATCATTCAAAAGGAAGTTGGTAAGTCTATCAAGCTAAAGTGCAAGGCTTCATGTCGAAATAGAAAGAGGACACAAGGATGAGTGTAAACTTAATGGTTCTTAAAGGGAAGCTTGCATATTCGTTGTCAATCAAGAACAAACTCATGAAGCAAAGTGGAACTCAAAGTGGATTGGGTAAGTGATGAAGAGATCAACCGAGGTGTCTAGGGTGAGGGACTAAGCAATCTTTGGGGTCTTGGCTCGGCCGCCATTAGTGTTTTGCTAAGGTGAAGTTCTAGCATCCGTGGGGTCTTCAAGTATCATATCCAAACCTTAAGTGAGGGAAGCATTGCAACATATCAAAATGTTACGATTAACAAAATGGAGTGACTTAAGGATTAAAGTGTTCACTTTCATGCAAAAAGGGAAAATCCTAAGTCACCGGCTCAAGTATGGAGTTGCTCAAGACATCGGCTATGTTAAAAGCCCTCATATTGGAATTACAAAAGTACAACAAGATTGAAGATCTACAAGCTCAAGTGATCAACCGTTTTTATACTTAATCTTGAGTCTAGGTATGTCGTACTATCAAGAGGGATGCAACATTAGCTCTAAGACGAAAGATCAAATGTGCTCATTAGTTGACCTAAGTGAGAACTAGCCTTGAGAGAGTCCCCGAGTAGTCTAACCAACCTCTAACCTGCCCTTTGCCATTTGAACTCGTGTTGAAATGCTTGTGAGAAGAGAAAAGGGTTTTAGGGCTCTCTCGCCCGGGGCGGTCTAACCGCCCATGGGGGGCGGTCTAACCGCCCTCGGCGACCCCAACCGCTAGTTTTTCAAACCGACCGTTGGGGGGCGGTCTAACCGCCTCGACCGGGCGGTCTAACCGCCTTTGTCGGAGATCTAAGCGCTAGTTTTCCTTGTGAGGGGTATAAGTACCCCACGAGCTCCACTTGTTGGGGCCGCCGATTCTAGGGTTGCCGAGGTGCTCCCCCTGTCGTTTTTCATAAGCCAAAGCCAAAAGAAATACTCCCCAATTCTCTCTTTGTGAGATTTTCTATTCAAGCCATATCCTTGTGTTGGGTTGAGAGTTTATGCCTTTGTGAGCTTGTGTGAGATGAGCAAGAGCATCCCATAGCTTGAGCACTTGTGATTCACGTAGGAAAGCCTTTGAAGCATTTGTTACTCTTGGAGGTTCGCCTCCTAGACGGCTAGGCGTCGCCGGATAGCTCCCATGGTTGTGATGAGCAACGGCAAGTTTGTGAGGGCTGTGATCTTTCCTCTTTGTGGAAAAGATCACCTTAGTGGAAACAAGGAAAGCGGTTGAAAGAGACCCGGCTTATTGTGGGAGAATTCCCTTACAAGCTCCTCAACGGAGACATAGCCGTTCCTTTGTGGGCGGTGAACTTCGGGAAACAAATCATCGTCTCTCCTTTGTGGTTTGCCTCACTTGTTTTGATTTCTAGCACATTTACTTTGCTTCCGCTCAATCTACTTGGGTGTGCTTGTCTTTGAGTGCGGGGATCATTACCCTACTCGTGATCATCTACAGGAGCTACTCAAGAACCTTAGTTTGTGCTAGAAGTCAAGAGAAGACTTGAGTTGTTTTGCGGGTTTGCGGGCGGGCGGTCTAACCGCCCCCGGACCCGCCCAACCGCCCCCGTGGTTCGGCTCATCGGGGGCGGTCTAACCGCCGGTAGGGGCGGTCTAACCGCCTATGCCGGTGCTCAAGTTTTTCGGGGGGAAAAAGTTTTATTTGGTCGTCCCGCCTATTCACCCCCCCTCCGGGCGGCATCAAGGTCCTTTCGGCTTGACAAGTGCCTAAGTGGCTAGCCTTTGTGGCGAGTCAAGTGGTGCTCTTGGGAGAGACTTGGTGACCAGGGAAGCAATACTCTTGTGTGAGTGCTTCAACAACGTGGACTAAGGGTGGCTTAGTGCCTACCGATACCACGAGATAAATCGCGTGTCAAGAGTTTGCTTCCTCTCATCCCCTTTACGTTTCCGCATTTACTCTTTTGAAATCTTTGTTTGCCTTTACTTTCCTAGAGTAGTATCATGCTATGATTGGCTATAGATTGCAAACCTACTTTTGGGATGGGAGTTTCACACTAGAACAACCTAGTTGCACATCTAGATAGTATGTTCTAGTTTACTTTTGTGTAATTTTAGTGAAGCCATAGGTTAAGGTTTTTAGTTGCCTAATTCACCCCCTCCCCCTCTTAGGCTAACGGGCATCCGATACCTCACAAGTGGTATCGAGTGTTGACAAAGTGAAAATCCGTCAACCTAGCCATGAGTTTACCTTCGGTGTTGGCACAAGTTTTATACCTTATCCATTGGTACTAACCCCCGTGGTATAACAAGTTCACTTGTGCATGTCGGTTTTGGAGTTTAGTGTTTATGCAGGGTTTTAGCGTTGAAAGCAAGACTTTCGGGATAAGTTCATCAAGCACCTTGTGACAAGACCTTGAAACCCGTACAAGTCATGCAATGAAGCAAACTTGACTCCAAGAAGCCAGGGACTCAACCCGAGAAGATGACAAACTCCGAGGACCTAACCAGAAAAGTGCCAAATCTTGTGAGACAAGGAGCCACGTCCAACTCGGAGAGAAACTGATGACAAGGGCCTACATGCAGAAGGGGGAAGCATCTAGAAGACTCGGGAACCGACACCACGCAAAGGAGGCCGGAATTGGGCCTGGATGGTCCCGGGCCGGCCGGCCCATCCCGATCCAGGGCCCAATTCCCCCCTCCTTTGACCTAGCCGCCATTCGGGCTATTTATAGCCCCAGGGTCAAGAGCCACGCATCGTTCAACTCGTCATCGGCCGCCGAGGAGCAGAGAAGAGAGGGACACCATCCCGGAGAGGAGAGGGTCGAGCTAGTTGACTAGGGTCTCCCTAGCCGACGTGGGAACCTTGCACGGAAGACCACGTCGGAGTTCCCGGAGCTAGAAGCAAGATCAAGGTAGGATCCCGGTGGTGATCTTGTTTATGTATCATTGTCATAGTTGAATTATCAAGTTGAATCTATTTCTAGCGATCAAGTGTTTCTTCGATGATTTCGTTTTTCGATCGGCTTTGCTTATTCTAGATCTATTCTCGAGATAGATCACATAGGGTGTTCTTGTAGCTGCGGTGGCTAGTGGTACATGCCGGATCTTCTGAAAGAACTCGACTTGTCCCTGGACTCACCCTAGACTACCCGCATGAGTAGGGATACGTTGTGACAGAACAGGGGTTCCGAAAGGCGGGCGTTTTCGGAGTCGGACGGGAAACCACGATTTAAAGAGGCTTCTAATAAGATCGATTTGCTACTTCTTCTCTTGCTTGGAACTTCAACAAAAGGCTTAACCCGATCTCTCTAGATCGGTTTATCTACCCTATCTTTCTTTGTTATCTCCGGTCTTCGATAAATTAGATTAGTTTTGTGTTCTTTATCTAGATGCATTAGGGTTTCACTTTACCGAAGATTGAAGTTACTTGGCTTTACTAGATCATCTTTTGCGTCACACATTTGTTGCACGGATTCGATACCTTGGGTCCACCACTCGAGGGAAGAAGGGTCCCTTGACTACGACGGGAGACTTGTCCGCTTGCAAGTCTAAATGAACTTTGATACAACTATGAACCGTCAACAAGCCCCTTTTTCCGGCGCCGTTGTCGGGGAACAAGTGATCAAGATTTGATTTTTTATTGCCTTTTTGTGATTTTCAGTTTTATTTTAGTTTTTTCTTTTTGCATCTAATAAACTTTGATCATCCTCAAAATAAATCTAATCTAGTTTGTCTAACCCTAGTTTTCATGGACTTATTTTTACTTTCTAGTTTTTTGCATATTTTGTTTATTGCTAACCCTAACGAGGAGATGGACGGCTACCTCTCCAACAAACCCGATAATTTTGTGGATGATCCGAAAAAACTTTACGAAGCTAAGGAGACGTGAAGCACATCAAGCTAAAAAGCTGGATTTTGTAGATTCGAAGTTGGAAGACAAAGGATCGAAGGAATCTCCAAAGAATTCAACACCTCAAAGTCCTCGGGAGAATCGACTTCCACCGATGAGTGACCAACCGCAAGAGCACGAGATTGGGGAGCTATGCACCCCGGACATCATCGACCTACCAATCTTGAATCTTGAGAAGATTGGAAGACCGTTCGAGATCAAGACCTCAACAATCCGCATGGTGCAACATTCACCCTTCACCGGTAAAGAGGATCCGAACCTTCACCTCCAAGCATTCATCCAACTATGTTAGACCTTCAACATGGATGGGGTGACTCAAGATCAAATGAGAGCAAGGCGTTTTCCGTTCTCACTACTCGGGAAGGCTTTGCAATGGTTCCACTCTCAACCGGCGGAGACGGTGCAAAATTGGAACACGTTGATGAAGGCTTTCATGAAGGAATACTACTCGCCAGGTAAAACTCAAAGCTTGCGTAATAAGATTGCCACCTTTGTTCAATATCCTATGAAACTATCTCGGAGGCATTCGAGCGCTTCAACGAGTACACTCGGGCGGTTCCACATCACAAGTTCCCGAAGGAAGACCTCGTGCAAAAGTTCTATCAAGGACTCACCATGGCGTCAAGGACGATCATCGATGCATCGGCGGGAGGATCTATCATCGAGCTTACACCGGCGGAAGCTTTCACTCTATTCAAGAAGGTCGCGGATAACGACACGTGGGCGTCATCCGGCGCCTACATCCGATCCAACCCACGGGGAACATCAAAGGAGTCTTGCAAGTGGAGAAGGAGAACATACTTGAAGGCAAGATTGATTCGCTCATGAGGAGATTGGAGAAGATGGAGAAAGAAAAGAAAGAGGCTCAAGACTTGAAGGCCGCCGAAGCAAGATCCACATGCGAAGAATGTGGAGAGTATGGCCATGTCCGCAAGGATTGCCCGGAGGAAGCCAAAGTGCTCGACTACATGAGGAAGGGAGAATTGCCGAACTTCCGCTACGGGCAAGGTAGACCTCAATTCAAAGCAAGCTCATCCATTCCGAATTCGGTTCCGCTTCGTATACAATTGAAGGAATTCATGGACGAGCAAGCCAAGATCAACAAGGACACTGTCACCAAGTTCAAGACCATAGATAAGGTGTTGGAGAACATCGATAGCAAAGTGACGGAGGTCGGGAGCTCCAACCATCAAGTGCTCAACATGATGAAGATGCTCGAGACGCAAGTGGGACAACTTGCCGGGCGCCTCACTAATGATGAAGGGAAGCTTCCGGGACAACCTAAAAGTCCCGAATCGGCGAAGGCCATTCAAACACGTTCGGGAAAGGAGACCGAAGATCCGGAACGTTCCGCAGGAGCAAGGAAGCCTAAACCATACACCGAGGCGGAGGAAGTTGCTAAGGAGAAGGTTACGGGGATCGTCACCGAACAGCCCAAATTTGAGATGCCGGAAGAAGACACGAGGATACCACAACTCAAGCCACTCTACTTCCAAGGTAAACTTGACAACCACTTTGAGAAGTTTGTGGAGGTTGTGCGTAGACTTAGCATCAACATGCCATTATTAGATGCCCTACAAGTACCTACATATTCTCGTTACTTTAAAGACATACTTGCAAATAAATATGAGATAGCAACACTCGAGGTAGATCATGTCAAGATGTCCGAGGAGTGTAGTGCCGCTATTGCTAATGGGCTAGAGAAGCAAAAGGACCCCGGTGCCCTACAATTCCATGTTCCGTTGGTTCATTCAATTCCGAGAAGGCGTTATGCGACCTTGGAGCAAGTGTGAGCGTCATGCCGAGGGATGTGTTCGAGAAGCTATGCCTACCATTGGAGCCTACAGGTATGTGTTTGGAGTTGGGAGATAACTCCATTCGCTATCCCTTGGGCATTGCCAAAGATGTACCTGTGAAGGTCGGACACCACTTCATAACCGTCGACTTCGTGGTGCTCGAGATGGGAGAGAGGGAGAAGCCTCCGCTCATCCTTGGGAGGCCTTTCCTCAAGACCGTGGGAGCTACTATTGATGTTGGCAAGGGGGAGATCATGTTCGACATTAACGGAGAAAGGAGTTCTTTCAAGTTCCGACCACGACTCGAGGCATGCAATATGATTGGAGTTAAAGATGTTCCACCTCATCGTCGCATTGTTAAGGAAGAACCAAGGAAGAAGGAAGGGCTGAAAAAGAAGAAAGATCCAAAGAAGAAGGATGTAAAGAAAATCAAGGAAGGTGTTGCATCCGTCAAGACAAAGGAAGAAAAGCCGCCTGTGAAGACCAAAAAAATGACTAAGCCGGAAGAAAAGCCCGTGCCCAAGATGGTGCGGAAGTGGGTACCCAAGATTGCAACGCCCGCAAAGAGCATTAATCCGAAGTAATCAAGTGAAGAAGTCTAGCTATGGACTATAAACGAAGCGCTAGGCGGGAGGCAACCTGTTTCATCGAGTCAAGAATAAGCTACCGGGAGGACAACCCGATTCCAGGTTTTTCGAGTCTTTTTAATAAGTTAGTTTTTTAGTTTTGAATTTTATTACGCAAAGACATTAGACTTAGAAGTGGTTGAACAATATTAGAGACATAATTCTTGGTTGAATATTTTGCTTGATCATAAACCCTTTACTTGAATCCTCCTATGTGTTTGTTTGTTTCTTTTCGAGGAACCACAGCCAAATAAATTCAGAACCTAAATCAACCCTTTATCCTTATTATGGTGTTGTGGTTGACTTATTTTTCATGCTAAAAACACACGAGTAGAGCCACGGCTTATACCTAGGTGTTAATTAAATTTTAGCACATGGTAGGACTCGCGTGAACCTAGAAACTAAACTTTTGGTTGGTTTAAAAATCTATATCCTTGGTTTCTCTAAGATTAAAATTTTTCTAAGCCTCATTTAATTTTGTTTTATTCAAAATCCCTCTCATTTAGACAAAATTAGAACCTAAACCTATGCCCCCATGATCAAGCCGGGAAAAGTTTGCTCTCAACCAATGGAGGCGAACTATACTGGTGAGACCGATATCAACGTAGTCGGAAAACATTTTCGACTTACATTTGTTTTTAATGGTTTAAAAACTTCTCTAAACTTATGCTTGAGCTTTTCCATAGCTATGGAAATATTTTAATTTTCGAAATTAGAGGAGTGCTTAACCTTAAACATACTTAAAGGGAGGCAATCTAGTTAAAGTTAATCATGCATGCACCATTGGATGCCCTTTCATCAACTTTCATCAAGACCACATGAAAAGGACAAGCATGGGTGGGCAGCAAGCATAACTTTGCGGGAAATTCATGGTGACATGTGAAGCAAGTGGAGAAAGGGAGCATGGAGCATCAAGTGGAAGGACCAATAATGCAAGAAAAGGAGTGGACGAGAGCGTTTGGGCGGTGCAACTCGTGGAGCACGCGGGCAAGAAAGTCACGGAGGAGAAATGAACGTCTTTGGAGGAAAACCGAGCCGGGGGAGAGCACGCGGCCACCCGGGCCGGTCGGCCCGGCCGGCCGGACTCCCCTACAAAAGGAGCCCCCGGCTCCCATCTTCTGCGAGCAAGCATCCCTCTCCTTCCTCGGCTTGTGTGCTCAAGTTTGTGTGCCCGAACCACCGTAGACATAGCCAACCTTCCCAAGCTTGATAGCTCAAACAATACACACCCTTAATCCACTCAAAGTATACATTCCGAAGTAAGTTTTTAAGTGCCTAGTTACCGGTTGCAACCCGAAATTTTAGTGGAGAGAAGAGTGCTGCAATCATGTGGAAGAAAACCACAAGTCTCTTCACCAAGAAGAAGGGGTCATCGTCATCCAAGCCGTCTTCAACGACGTCTTCGAGGAGGCACTCGGTTTCCGAGTCTCCTCAGAGCATGGAGGAGGATACGGCACCGCCAAGGAGGAACGGCGCTCTCCTCCTTGGTGGCATGAGGGCAACAAGGAGCACATCCACGAGGTTTACAGAACCTCAAGGGCGTACGGAGGAGCCGCCCGTCCCACCTCGATGATCGACCCGTTCAACCGCGCCACCTCCATACACTCCGCGAGTATTTCTCATATGGCTTCATCATATTGTTGGAGGAGGAGGAGATGAAACTCTCTCGTCTTAAGAAGAGGCTTGTTCCCAACATCGACTTCGACGATCAAGCACTCAACTACTTGGGTTTCGGCACGGACATATATTATATGTTGGGGCACCTTGGATGGGTGCAATTCTCCAACGAGGTATCGGCAGACACCCACAAGGAGTTTGCCTTGGAAATCTTGATGACCATTGCGCCTATCCTTGATGATGGGGTGCAAAGTTTATCATTCCGTTTGAAGGGAGTCCAACAAGTGGTTCCCTACGAGTATGTTAGGGAGCTACTTGGGTTCCAAAAGGGAGCTCCGGAGAAAGTTGACGTGCCGCCTGGCATGTTAGATGGATTCTGGAATTTGATCTCCGGAGAAGCCCACCAACAACACAATTGCATCCGTAACCCCATTATCCAAGTATTCCACTCTTGGATGAGCAAGAAGATATTGGAGGGATGAGGGAGATGAAGGTGACCGACACAGAGTTGAATTGGCTCTACTCGGCTTTAATTGCCAAGCAGCCAATAGACCCCTCATACCTTATGATCAACCGATGGTGTTACGAGGCAACATCGGGGGCGGGAGATATTGGTTCGGGGTGCTACCTTTCTATGTTGGCCATCTCCCTACGGCCGGGGATCACAAGAAACCCCGAACATCTTTTGCGTGGGACCTCTCTCGGCATTGAGTATTTGAGACAAGGTAAATATATTAGTGGAGATGAGAGAGGAGGTTTTCATGTGGCCAAGGTAAACCTACCCCTTCCGGACGCAAGGCTTAGGCTTTTCATTCAAGGGAGGGAAGATTGGTTGGAAGAGGGACTCCTTGTCCCGGCGAAAAAAAAAATAAAAGAGGAAGAATCGTAGAGGAGGGATCTTCCTCCGCGCAAGCGAGTGGTGCACAACCTAACTATGTGCCACCATTTGGTGGGATTCCTCCTCCGCCAAGTTATTACGGAGGGCCACAAGTGCAAGCATGGGGGGTGGCGCACCGGTACCCCCACCAAATTATGTGGTGCCCAACGTAACCTTCGCGAAGCCCTACGCACAATATCCCCAACCACAATAAAGCATGGCCATAATTGGAGGGTATGTTGCGAGAAATATGCAAAACGCCGCAGCCATCCAAACCAACGCGGCTCAACTTTGTGAGGGCAATGCAAATATTGCATATGAGCTTGGACGCCTTCACCTAGTGGAGCCGGAAGAATTCGTTGGAGGGGATGTCCAACCCTACTACGAGCAAGGGTACAACTATCAAGATTATCAACACCAACCACCGGCGGAGGATTAGGAAGAAGGAGGAACTTTAGTTTTCTTTTCTTTTCCCTTTCTCTGTAATTGTCAGCTTTTTTTTGCTTGTGTTTGCGTAATATTTTCAGTTTTTTATTTAATTTTCAGCAAGTGTGTTTGTTTGTTTTCAGTTTGTATTTCAGCTTTATTTCACCATTCATAAAGACACCACCTTGCTTTCACCATTGGAAAAGTTACAAAATTTGTGCCATAATGATATATGATTATAATTGTCGCTTTGTTTATCTTTGTAATTGATTTATGCATGTTAAAGCTAGTGCTCTCTTAAAATACGAATCTGAATTTATCTAAATGCTAGCTTAATCTTTAGCGGAGGTTATGATTAAAATAAAGACCCATAGTGTTTTGTGTGCTCTCAAGTTATAGATAGATTAAATAAGGTTTTTATGCCCAAAAATATCGCTAACCTTGTCATGAATATCACTTGTGTGTTGCTCAACCTATCCGAGCCCGATATATATTTGAGTGCATAAACCTTAGTGTACAAGATTTATTTTTGAGTGAGTTATTGCAGGCCATGATTTCTCCGGCTCGAGACTAAGAAAGTTGGTCATTCCATTTTTGCGTATCTATCTTTTTGCTAGCCTTTTATCCGTGCATTGTGTATCCCCGCATCGGAGATCTCACAAACCTCGCTAGATATCCACCCTTAAAACCAAATATCATCTTTTGTGATTACCTCCTTGACCACAACCCATCGTTGAGAATGGATCATCAATTCAAGGAAGATTGCAAGACGGTGCCAACATTGAAGAATCCAAGTATCTCTCCAAGGTAAAATATTTCGGTACCTACCTTATTTATCGCCTCTTTGCTCGAGGACGAGCAACGTCTAAGCATGGGGGAGGAGGTAGGTACAATGCAATTTTAGAGTTCAAAGGGGAGCAAATAAAAAAATTGAGAAAGAAGAAAAAATAAAAAATGAGAAAAAGAAAGAAAGGAAGAAAAAAAGAGAGAAAGAGAAATATGAGAAAAAGAAAGAAAGAAAGAAAGAGAAATATGAGAAAAAAAAATATATGTATGTGTAAAAATAAAAATAAAGTGAACTCCCCGGTTCTCTAAAGTGCATTAGGAATTTCAAGGCTTCAAGATTAAAAGATCCATATTCACTTTCCAACCATGTGCAATCCGATAACGAGGACTTCCTTTGTGCCTCAGGATCACTCTTTGCCATTTGCACATGTCCACCTATTTCAAGTGTGTGTATTTTTCTCTTTCCCCTCCTTGATATAACATTATTTTCCAATGACCTTTTTGACATGTCTCGGTAAGACCATGAGAAGCTTGTCTTGTTTTGACAACATATTATTTATAATATCTTGGTAGGACTAAACTTTCCCAAAAGCTCCATATAAAGCCTACCACACATATATGTTATGAGAGGGAAAGGAGTAGAATATATAGGCTTGAGAGACAAAGAGAGATGAGAGTTCATGAGCAATATGCAAGATGATTTGAATTTGTGAACTTGGTTTAGCTTTTCTTCGTCTCGTTCTTTATTTCAAAAATTCGGAGATCTATTTAAATTTTGGGAGCATGTTAATACTTGTGGGGTAAGCTTAATTAAGAATCTATCCTCCGTAGAGATGAAGGCTAGTACATTATAGAACTTTAACAAATTAAAATTTCGAGAGCATTATGTTTTCTCATGTATGATCAAGTGCAAGGTTTAAACATTGATGGGCAACGATGATATCCATCAAAGGCTTACTCGAGGACGAGCAAGGTTTAAGCATGGGGGAGATGTTGACGGTGAAAATCCGTCAACCTAGCCATGAGTTTACCTTCGGTGTTGGCATAAGTTTTATACCTTATCCATTGGTACTAACCCCCGTGGTATAACAAGTTCACTTGTGCATGTCGGTTTTAGAGTTTAGTGTTTATGCAGGGTTTTAGCGTTGAAAGCAAGACTTTCGGGATAAGTTCATCAAGCACCTTGTGACAAGACCTTGAAGCCCGTACAAGTCATGCAATAAAGCAAACTTGACTCCAAGAAGCCAGGGACTCAACCCGAGAAGATGACAAATTCCGAGGACCTAACCAGAAAAGTGCCGAATCTTGTGAGACAAGGAGCCACGTCCAACTCGGAGAGAAACTGACGACAAGGGCCTACATGCAGTAGGGGAAGCATCTAGAAGACCCGGGAACCGACACCACGTGAAGGAGGCCGAGAACCGGGGCCGGATGGGCCCGGGCGGGCGGCCCACCCCGGCCGATCCGTGGCCCAATTCCCCTCTCCTTTGACCTAGCCGTCATTCGGGCTATTTATAGCCCCGGGGTCGAGAGCCACGCATCATTCAATTCGTCATCGGCCGCCGAGGAGCGAGAGAAGAGAGGGACACCATCCCGGAGAGGAGAGGGTCGAGCTAGTTGACTAGGGTCTCCCTAGCCGACGTGGGAACCTTGCACGGAAGACCACGTCGGAGTTCCGGAGCTAGAAGATAGATCAAGGTAGGATCCCGGTGGTGATCTTGTTTATGTATCATTGTCATAGTTGAATTATCAAGTTGAATCTATTTCTAGCGATCAAGTGTTTCTTCGATGATTTCGTTTTTCGATCCGCTTTGCTTATTCTAGATCTATTCTCGAGATAGATCACATAGGGTGTTCTTGTAGCCGTGGTGGCTAGAGGTACACGCTGGATCTTTCGAAAGAACTCGACTTGTCCTTGGACTCGCCCTAGACTACCCGCATGAGTAGGGATACGTTGTGACAGAACGGGGGTTCCGAAAGGCGGGCGTTTTCGAGTTGGACGGGAAACCACGATTTAAAGAGGCTTCTAATAAGATTCGATTTGCTACTTCTTCTCTTGCTTGGAACTTCAACAAAAGGCTTAACCCGATCTCTCTAGATTGGTTTATCTACCCTATCGTTCTTTGTTATCTCCGGTCTTTAGTAGATTAGATTAGTTTTGTGTTCTTTATCTAGATGCATTAGGGTTTCTCTTTACCGAAGATTGAAGTTACTTGGCTTTACTAGATCATCTTTTGTGTCACACATTTGTTCCACGGATTCGATACCTTGGGTGCACCACTCGAGGGAAGAAGGGTCCCTTGACTACGACGGGAGACTTGTCCTCTTGCAAGTCTAAATGAACTTTGATACAACTATTAACCGTCAACACGGAGCCGGGACTCACTTCCTTCACAAGGATACGCCAATTCGATTGGTAAATTGTGAAAACCGGCTCATTGGAACGGTAAGGCTTCACCGCCTAGTGAGTTGCTCTATAGAGGAATGAAATGGGTGGATATCATAGGTTTGGCTCCACATTTCGATGGCACGGGCTATCCTCGGTGGAAAGTTCTCATGGAGGCCTATCTCCAAGCAAAGGATCTTGATGTTTGGAGAGTCACCAATGAGGGCATGAAAAATGGTACTAGAAAGGAAAAGCAATTTGATGTAATTGCTAAGAGTATCATTTTGTCCTCACTAGATGTAGGCGTTTTCAATAGAGTTTTTACTTGTGAAAATGCTCATGAGCTATGGAAAACCATCAATGAGCAAAATGAGGGTTCAAAAGAAGTTGCTAATGAACGCTACGGTTGTCTCCTTGAGGAATTCAATAGCTTCAAGCAACATGCAAATGAAAATGCCGAATCTATGTACTCACGCCTAAATGTGCTTGTCAATGAGATCAATGCTTTAGGTGTGAAGGACATCACGGACTTGAACATCAACCGCAAGATCCTTCAAAGTCTCCGGAAGCCCGATTATGACTTGGTGAAGGCAATCATCTACGAGAAGAAGCTCGAAGATTTGAAGCCATCTCATATCTTGAGCAAGATCATGGCACATGAGCTTCAACTAATGCCGAAGTCAAAGAAGGCGCCCCAAGAAAAGCCCCAAGAACCATCTTCTCCAACCACAAGCCACGCTCTCTCAAGCCAACAAGGGAAGGTGTTGAGTAGAATGGCTACTCATGGAAGCTCAACCGAGGATGATGGTGATGATGGTGACAATGAAGATTCCTCAAGTCATGAAGAGGTTGAATATATGGTGGCCGAGTACGTGAAGAAGATCTTCAAGTATGTGAAGAAAGTCAACATGTACGGCTACAACATCCACTTGAGAGAAGGGCGTCATCATCAACACATCAAGTTCACCAAGATCGAGCACAAGCCCAAGAAGAAGGTGGTCAAGGAGAGGATACCAAGGCAAGAAGCAACTATAGCCGTCCGTGAGTGGAGAAGTGGTGGATCAAGTTCTTCTAGCTCAAGCGATGAATCAAGAAAGAACTTCACCACCCGCTTCATGCAAGGTCCATCATCATCACACATGTGCCTTATGGCCAAAGGTATGGAAAGCAATGTAAGTGATGACGAATCTGACACCACCTCTCTCAATGATCTTGTCGAGCTTGTGCATGAGCAAAAAGGAATGCTTGATAAACAAGCTAATGAAATTAAAGAACTCATTGCTCTCAATGATCTTAGTGCCACCCTTGCTACAAATTATGAACATTTGTTGTGCAAATTCAAATTGCTTAGCAAGGAGTGTGATGAGCTAAAATCTAAACTTGAGAGCAAAGAGACTAAAACAAGTGATTCCTTTGAGCTTGATGAAACATCTATTCCTTGTGCAATTCCTATATCCAAGGTAGATGCTTCAACTTCTTGCATTGATTTAATTGATGAATATTGCTCACCATCTTGTCATGAGAATGTTGTTGTAGAAACATGTGATTATCTCATAGGCAAGGAAAATGATGAGCTCAAGCAAGAAGTGAAATGGCTCCGAGAGAGGTTGGCAAACTTGATGGGCAAGGGCAAGAACAATGAAGAACAAGTGGATGTCTCTCAAGACATGAAGAGCAAAGTCCAACCTTCTCAAGATAACCGTATTCCGTGGTGAAGAAGCTTGAGAAGGGTACAATCGTGACTTGCTACAAGTGTCATGGAGAAGGGCACAAGTTCTACAAATGCCCTCAATTTGTCAAGAAGATGGACAAGGGCGCAAAGAAAAAGTTGAAGCCCACCATCAAGAGCTCCCTCATCTACACCAAGCCCAACCGCAAGAACAAGACCAAGAGCAACACCTACGTCATCAAGAAGAAAGCTAGTGGCAAGGTGGTTGCACACAAGGTTGGGAAGATGAAGGAGGAACGGGGTTGGAACCAACCCATTTGGGTGCCCAAGGAAGTTATCACCAACATGAAGGGGCCTCAAATGGTTTGGGTTCCAAAGGCCACTTGAAGGCCTTATGAGCGGGGACTTGGGAAACTTGGCACAATCAAGATGAGAAGATTCAAGCCTATAAGCCAAGCTTGCAAATTGGAAATGTGTTGCCCAAGTTCCCCGGTTGAGGTAATGGAAACTAGTACCTATATCTTGCATCATTGTAGCTCCATTGCCTTGTTTAGGTTGCATTTGTTGCAATGTTTACATATGGTAGGTTGCTTTTGTCATGTGCTAACCCATGAGAAACTTACATGGTTTCATTAGTGTGTAGGAAAGCTACACTTGTTCTTTCATGGTGCATGTTTCTATATATATCTCTTTGCATCATGAGCAAGCTATAGGGTTAGCTTCCTTTTGTTGTCGTAAACAAATGTGCATACATTTGGTTGGTGATTCAAACACTAAATGCACACATTTAGGGGGAGCTCATCCTATGGTTTTGTTATGGGACTAACATTGTTTCAAGCTTTTCTTATGTAGTCCCTTAGCGACGCGTTCCGGTGCGGTGTTTCATTCTAAGAGAATGCTATTTCACTCTCAATGTGATCTAACATCTCTAAAAGAGTGAATATAGCAATATGAGCTTCATGCTATTGAGTCATGTCCTTGCGAGCTTATGTCTCTATATAAGTTCAAAGGCAATGTACTCATACATTCCTAATCCTTGTGATACCCCAAGTGTCTTCTATGCAAGCTTCTTTCAAGTGGTGTCACCTAGTGATATCATTTCCAAGTGGTTCATCTCAATGTGGTGCCAACAAGGTAGAGAGGATCACCCCCCCCCCCCCCCCGAGGTATGCAATGATGAAAAGACTACAAGTGATATCTACAAGTGGTAATGTAACAAGAACCCATTTGTCTTATCTCTTGTCCTTTAAGCTACCTTCTTGCATGATATGCTCTAAGCTTCCTTGCCTTACAATTTTTAGCCGTGCACTTGTTTCTCACTACCCTTGTCCTACAAGTGGTATTCTTTTTGTGCACACACTTAGGGGGAGCTTAGTTTGTATCATGTTAGTCTCATGAGCTTGTGATCCACCTTAGTTATTCTTACATGTGGTATCTTCAATGATATCATACATATGGATCATGGTTCATGCGGCTTTCTCCCTTGCATTTAACATCTCTCCTTTGAGCTATGTTTGCTAGGTCTTGCTAGTTTCCTTGGACCCTTTTCTTTGGGACTTTTTGGAGATTTTATTCCAAAGGGGGAGAATGTGGGACCAAAGAAAGCTTGTGGCTTAAGCTTACAAGTGGTTTCAAGGATACTTACAAGTGGTTTAAAGGATATGAGACCAAAGGGGGAGAATGTGAACATAAGATCAAAAAGGGGGAAGTTTGATTTAGGGGGAGTTTGGATGATGGTAAGCATCCAAGCAAGTGTAAGTGGTTCTAATTCTGTCAATCTTTGCAAATTTATGCTTGCTTTGGTTGTGTTGTAATAAATCACCAAAAAGGGAGAGATTGTAGCAAACATGGCCTCATATGCCATTAGTTCGAGTTTGATTTTGGTGATTCATGACATCATGATCATTGGGACTAACCTTATTCTTCTAGCATGTCATTGTAGACATTTCTAGGTCCCAAGGATGCAAGAAAACTTCATGCAAAAAAGAGAAAAACAAGGGTCAAAACCGAGCAAGAAAAGGAAAAGAGAAGACACCGTTGGATGAACCGATTGTCCCTCAAATACAAGCGTCGGTGCAATCGTCGGATGAGTTGGTGCACGGGGTCAAACCCTAGGTATCGTTGGATGAACCGACGGTCCATTATTTAGTAGCATCGGACGAGTTGCAGAGGAAGAGCAAGGAAGACAGTAGCACCGGATGATCCGACGGTCTGAGTGGGGACCCCGTCGGTCTATCCGACGCTCAGTTTGAATTCATACAGAGATGCGCCAAGACGAAGCCTTCAAAGACCGGATGATCCGACGCCTTGGTCAAGGTGCGGCGTCGGTCTATCCGACGATCAATCGGAATCTAACGGAGGGGACTTGGACGCGGGGTCTTCAAGACCGGATGATCCGACACACCGTCGATGTATAGCATCGGAGCGCTTGTGTCGAGAGAACCTCAACGGCTACGTGACGTGGGAGGGGCACCGGATGAACCGACGCCCGGGAAAAGCTTAGCGTTGGATCATCCGACGGTACCTTTTTCAATGGACGTTAGCCAACTGCTAGTTTGATGCCTTGGGCTATTTATACCCCCTCCACTCACCCATTTGAGGTTGCTCGATTGTGTGGAAGTGCGGAAGCGAGTTCAAGATACATTGAAGATCACATTCAATCCATCCAAGTGCTTAATTTCTCATCCTTAGACTAGTACATGCTTTGTGTATGTGCTTAGTGCTAGGCTTAGCTTAGAGCGAGTGAGTGCAAGGTTGTGCCAACCTTGTGGGGTGATTCTTGAGTGAATCCGGTTGTACAAGGTTCGCGGAAGCCTTGGGGCCTAAGTGGCTCACCAGGCAATCGTCATCGACCCCCGGCTTGGTGTGGAGCCGCGAGGACACTTTGTGCGGGGGACGTGGAGACCCCCTTCCTTGGTGGAGAAGCTCCTTAGTGGAGGCGGCATCAAGGTGACCAAGGGAGCTTGACAAGTGCCTAAGTGGCTAGCCTTTGTGGCGAGTCAAGTGGTGCTCTTGGGAGAGACTTGGTGACCGGGAAGCAATACTCTTGTGTGAGTGCTTCAACAACGTGGACTAGGGGTGGCTTAGTGCCTACCGATACCACGGGATAAATCGCGTGTCAAGAGTTTGCTTCCTCTCATCCCCTTTACGTTTCCGCATTTACTCTTTTGCAATCTTTGTTTGCCTTTACTTTCCTAGAGTAGTATCATACTAGGATTGGCTATAGGTTGCAAACCTACTTTTGGGATGGGAGTTTCACACTAGAACAACCTAGTTGCACATCTAGATAGTATGTTCTAGTTTACTTTTGTGTAATTTTAGTGAAGCCATAGGTTAAGGTTTTTAGTTGCCTAATTCACCCCCTCCCCCTCTTAGGCTAACGGGCATCCGATTCCTCACACTTTCTTTTTCACAAAAAGAGTGGGGCTTCCCCAAGGAGAAGAGCTTGGGCGGATATACCCCTTATCAAGCAATTCTTGCAACCGAACCTTCAACTCGGCCGAGTTCCTTGGGTGGCATTCGGTAAGGCATTTTAGATATTGGTGCGATACACGCGGCTGAAGTTCTATGACAAATTCAACGTCCCCGTCCGGTGGCATACCGGGCAAGTCGTCGGGAAAGACGTCCGGATATTCGCACACGACCGGAATATCTTCTAGTTGGATGGCTATGGCAAGCATAGGAACAAGGATTGGGGCTTTCCATCTTGGGTAGGTACAAGATGGTATGACCACCGGTAGGGGAATGGATTTCTATTATTCTAGTGGCAATATCCAAAACAACTTGATGTTGGGTCAACCAATTCATTCCTAGAATCACATCTAGACCTCCCAATCCCAAATGAATTAGGTTGGTTAAGAAGGTTTTGCTGCCCAGCTGCAAAGGAACGGCTTTAGTTATAGTGTTGGAGAGGATTCTTCCTCCCTCCGTGGCTACGAAGAAAGAATCTTTGGTATGACAAGAATGTAATCCCAACTTGCTCACTAGATTTTCACTAATGAAACTATGGGTTGCTCCAGAATCAAACAATATTCTAACAGGGTGATCACGGATAGAGAATGTACCCGTCAGCACTGCTGCTCCCTCTGGGATGTCAGCCAAGGTGGTGAAGTTGAGTTTACCCTGCTTGACTTGCACCACGGGCTTCTTGCCTTGGTTCCCTTGGCGGAAGTCTGAGCTTTCACCCTGCTTGTTCTACCTGGGCTTAGGGCACTCATTGGCGTAGTGTCCGGGCTGCCCACAATTATAGCAGTGATGATCCTTGGTAGCACTGTTGTTGTTGTTGTTAGCCGGGGGTGCACTAGGCTTGTATGGCTGCTGCTGTGCCTTACGGAACTGAAAGTTTCCAGATGGCTTGTTCTGAGACGGGGTCACCCTCCAGTGTCCAGTTGAAGATGACTGGGGAGGACCCTGAGTACCTTTCTTGATGAAGCGGAATTTCTTGCCTGACCCACCAGTAGCGGTGAATCCGGCCTGTCTCTTTCTACCCCTCTGGGCTTTGGACATGGCATCCTCTTGAGAAATGGCCTTGTTCACAAGGTCCTGATAGTTGTTACGCTCATAAAGATTAAGCCTCTCATAGAGATCCCGTGTAGCCCATCACGGAAACTCTCTATATTCTTGGCATCGTTGTCAACGTGATGCCCACCATACCGACACAAGGCATTGAATTGCTTCACATACTCATACACCGCATCGAGCCTTACTTTAGAGCAAGCAACTCCTTCATATTTCTATCCATGAGACCTTTAGGAATGTGATGTTCCTTGAAAGCTCGCTTGAATTCAGCCCAAGTGATCCGATGTCCCGAAGGAATCATGGTCTTGAAGTTCTCCCACCATATCAACGCCGCACCACGGAGCCGGAGGGCGCCGAAGCCGGCCTTTCGCTCCTTGGAGCGGGGGCAAGGTGAACACCGAGAACTTGGCTTCAATAGCCTTGATCCACGCATCGGCGCCGGTGGCTCCTTGGCCTCTTCAAAAGTTGGGGGCTTCATTGCATAGAAATGCTCCTATTTGGTGACTCGAGGCTCGGTCGTCGATGTTTCCCCATGAGGATTATTTCTGCGGGCAGCTCGCCGAGCAAGCTCGCCGTTGAGTTTGCAAGAGCCGCCGCATCACCTCGGTTTGGGTGACCATAAACTCGCTCTTGAATGGTCATGTTGGGAGGAGGAGGCGGAGCGTCACTCCCGCTTGCACCAAAACCATTGGGAGAAGCACGAGTTTGTCCCACCATTTGAAATCCATGAGATTTTCATTAGTCACATATTCGCAAGCTTGTTTACATTATCCACAAGAAGAATATGCAAAATGAAACTCATAACATCAATTTGGTGAAAACCGGACAGCACGGCGGAGTTACTAGAAAATTCATAACTCTCTGCACTCAATAGCAAAAAACCCCCATTTTTGGTCAACAAGTGCAAAATTTCATGAGCTCCAACATTGGTATTCAACCCGAGGTCCAATTCCAATGTTAACCTACCCGAAAAATTTCAACACCGAGGTTCTGCCTAGCTGTTTTACTGTAGGCCGAACTGCACAAATTTCGCTATAATTCTCGGCACGCTTATGCAATGGTGGTGAATTTCGGTGAGCATGATCTCCACAATATAACACACAAGGTTGGTATTCAACACAAGGCGAGACTTTGACCACAACAACCCTGAAATATTCATTACAACATGACAACATCGAGATGACCATCTAAGCATTACATGATGCGGAGTCTTGGGATCGTTTACATACTTATGTACAACAAAAGGTCATCAATTATAATCTCTGAGCAGCCTCTAACCTTACACAAAAGCTAGCTGAGGAGGCTAAACTAAGAGTACCGATTTCCTTCCAAAAGACAACGCTAACACCACTAATAGCCCGCAGCCCGAGCCAATGCTAGTGTCCGGAGAGTCGGGCGGTGGACCACCAAGACCTTGTCCTCGCTCAAGCCCGAAACTCCCCGTAGCTCGTCCGGAGCGGCGGGGGCAACCGGTGGTGCGATCGGTGGCTCGCCGACCCCCGCCGGGCCATCGCCCGCCACACCTCTACCTCTATCTCCATCTCGCCTACACGGTTTCGCATCTCCATCATGTTACGCACCAAGGCAAAACGCCGGGCCTCGGTGTGAGATAGCCGCACCGAGTCGTCTCAAGAGCGTGCTCTCGGGCAAACAACCGCTCCGTGAGCTCGCACGCTCTTGGTGCCACGCGGAATGCGCTCGTCCCGAAGCGTAACAATCTCCCGGTGGAGGTGAGCAACGGTCTAGCTCTCGTACCGAAGGTCAAGGGTAAGGATATCCCTCGTCGTTGTGGAGTCCATCAACACCACCGAGAGCATACCCTGAGTGGAAAGACGAAACACCTACATGTTGTACACCGCCTCCAAGAACCTCGAACCGGCGCACAACAACCGCTGGAGGGTCTGCCATGAGCAACACGTCGGTGAGCGAGATACGCTCACGCCAAGCCGGGTCGAGTGGGTCCATGGCCGGGAACAAACCTAGCGCAGTAAGCATCACCTCGTTCGGGTGTCGCTCACGAAGGTGTAAAGAATCCGCATGGCCGCGGACTCAACCGACTCAACACCGCGGTGAGCAAAGAACACCATGCTCAAGTTCGCCCACTCCGGGTGCTCGGGGTGAGGAAGCACGGTAGCGGTCGTGCGGGTGTAGGGAACACCCTGGTCCCAAAAAGAGACCACCTCGTACAGCGGTGGCGTAACATAGCCCACCCCACTGAGAGTCTCCCACAAAATACGGGTAAAACCTCCCAGTGAAGGGCATCGGTACGAATGGTACCGTCTGCGTCGATCTCGTAGATCGATGGCTGCGCCATCTGTACAAGAATTAGGAACTACACGTTAGACATCAATCGACATCAACGAGCAATAGGGTAAAATCTGGCAGGTATGAACAAAAATTCATAACATAAAAACCAGGGCCCCAAAAATTCCCAATTTTTCACAGCAACTTAATGACATGATTTTGCACACTTTTGGTATTCAAAGGTAGATCTAAACTGGATTGGAACAAGCTCGAAAAATTTCATCTGCAGAAGGGTGCTGCTCTGAAAAACAGCAGAACAGAGACTCACTAAACTGAGCATAACTCTCTACAGAAAATTCCTAAAATCCTGGAAACTTCACAGTGGATGCTCAACTTGATAAGAAACAACTTCCCTAAAGGATGTCTAGTCAGATTCTCTACAGATTTGGCTATAAAAATTGAGAAATGACAGAGACAGAATCTGCCAGAATTTTCTTAAATTCAAAAGAGAGGAAAACCTTATCTAAGATCAAGCAATCTCCCTAGAAAAATTGCTCCAAACAAGTAAGGGTAAATTTTAGGTTCATCAAGATTTTAATTATGCATGCACACGCCTTAAACGACCTTACACAACTAGATCTAAAAGGCGTAGTTAGTGCCGGTGGCAAGCTTATAATCGACTCTCCTTATAATAACTAGCCGGAGCTACTCGATTCGCACTTAACGACATACGAACGTTGTTAGTGTACCTGCAGAAAATGAACCTTTCGTGCCAAGACGTCACGAAAGCGTCCACATATAGTACTCGTTCACTTATATAAACGGTATCCATGCGTCAAGCCGCCGCACGGACAACGTCCAACCTCGGACACCCTCCGTTTGAATGGAGTGTATCCTTGCCTCGCATGATCGACATGCGGAATGCACACGTATGAGACACGTGGCGACACCACAACTCATAACTAGACGCGAAGATGGGATCCGTGGAATGGATCACTCCAACCCTCGCAATTCCCGTGATGCGGAACAAGCACACGTATGAAACACGTGGCTCGTCTAGTTTGGTTGTGCAATAAAGTAAGTCTGACATAAAGTAAAGTGCTGGAGGTTAGCAAAATAAACCATAGATTCTTATGCCACCTTAAAGAACCCAAAATTCCTTCTAGGGCCTCTCGATCTAGATCATTCCTTAACGATCCAACGGATTTTCAAAATCCAATCAATCTTGGCAAGTTTTATTGTAAACCATGTGATTAGTATTAATCTAATCACTCCGGTGCATACGTATGCTCGATACCTTACCGTGACAACCCCACCCAAGATAATTTCGTATCATCGCCTAAACCACTCCATTTGGTCATTAAGCGATAATAAAGGAGCATCCCGTTGAGTGTTGCTGGGTTAACGCCCGGTAAATCACTTGACATCACAGAGAGGATCGAACGTATGCATTAAAACTCTCACGAAGGAGAGTCAAGAGTGCCTTACAAATTAAACTATCACATCCCCGTAGGGTTCATTATTACAACATAGTTCTTTGACATGAAAGTAAATGGTTTAGATTTTATTGAAAACAGCGGAAGATAACTAAACGGTACGATCACATCATAGGAGGCCTGTCCATGATGCAATCACTCTTAGTCATCCACCCATTCCAGCCTCCCGGCCAGTGGAAGCTCTCGGGTCACACATCGATGCATTACCCGGAACAACATTTATAAAGCAAGGCCGAGTATACTAATACTCAAAGCAAGACTTACCCGTCCAAAAGAAAGACCTTACCTCTAGTCATGCAAGGCTTTTGGCTAGTGGGTTTGTTTGCCAAAAAGTCGCTAAGTAGTGAATCCTTACTTTCGTCGGGGGACCGCCCTAGGGGTCCCCTTAAACAACGGGGAATCCTCACTTAATCCCGTATCAAAACACGCTAAGCCTAACCATGCGGGTAACTAACCATGCAGACACGGCCCACGCCGGGATCCCGACGGCCCACCGAGACCGGCCCACCGAGAAGACCCCTCGAGCGGGCTCCGCCTCGCTCGAGGACGCGCTCCCCTCGGGCGGGCTCCGCCCCGTTCGAGGGGCAACCCTTTCCCTCGAGCGGTCCCGCCCCGCTCGAGGGATCGCCCCCCTCGAGCGAGTCTCGACTCGCTCGAGGGTTCGCTCCGCCCTCGGGCCGGGGCCCGCCACGCTCACCGGGCGCGCCCGCACGCGTGCGCCGGCCCCGTACTTAGGCATTTAACGCCCCGACGCCGCAGACCGGCGCCATCATGCGCCACGGGCTCACGCCCGGTGCCGCCGCACCAACTCCCCGAGGAGGAGCCCATCCCCGCCACCGTGGGGATGGACCGTGCGCACGGCCGGCGTCGTCCCGTGACACCGCGCGCCCACTACAAGACGGCTAACGCGCCCGATCCTCGAAAGGCGGCCGGCGCACCCTCGATTTCATTTTCCCGTGACCCTACGGGTTAGGTAGGGGGCGCCAGGGCCGGTGGATGGCCATCCCGGCCACCGTAACGGTGCGGCCGCCGTACCCACGCGTGCGTGCGCACGCCCGCACCGCGAGCGCACGCCCGAGCACCGCAGAAGAACCACTCCGCCGCCGCGGAGCGCATTGGGAAGGAACGCCGTTCGCCCGCGCCCGTTCCCCGTACCGCCCATCATCGCACCTCCCTCGAAGCCTATCGTAGGACACCACCGCCATCCGCCGCCTTCCTACCCTCGAACCGCCACCGTTCGGGTACGGGGTAGGCCATCATGGCCGGATCGCGCCGAAGATCGTCCGACGGCCGCCCACTCTACACCGTAGCGCGACGTGCTCCCTCACGTAGCTAGGTAGCGCGGCGTGCATGTAACCCATCGCCCCCTTGGCCTATAAAAGGGGGAGGCGAGCCCCCGCCCGCGGGGGGGAACAAGTTGAGAGGAACGAACACGAAGGAACACAACACACCGTGCACTCACTCTCTTATTCTCCCACAACATCTTCGACCACTCTCCCGGGGACTTGGAAGCCACACTTCCTCTCCCGCCTTGCTTGTACTTGCCCCACTACAAGCACCCCCGTGCCGAGCAATATAGTGCCACGAGCACGCCCCCGTCGGGACGTACGGCCCCCTCGGCCGGAACCAGGATAAAACCTTGTGTCATTTGTTGCTTGGCATCGACCATTGAGGGATAGACCTAGGCGCTATCTACTGGTTAGTGTCGGGACCATATTCCGCACCGACAGTTGGCGCCCACCGTGGGGCACACGAGCGCCTAAGGTCATTTCGCCAACTCCCTCCATGGTGATTCGCACTGAGTACCGTGGTACCCGCTACAACATGGGTAGCTCGGACCCCCCCTCCCGCCGGGTTCGAAATCCGCTTCGGGGACTCGAACTTTCGGTGCCACGGGGAACGGCTATTCGATGCGCCTCACTAATCGTGAGGAGCTTCGCGCGCGAGCCGCCGGTGCCGGGTCCACCCCCGGTCTCCGCCGCACGCACGACACCGGCGCGGACGCCCGCGAGCACGTATGCCGCGGGTCCATCAACGCCGCGACGCCGTCGTCGCTCCGGGCTACGCTCGCGTCGGGCGCGGTCCAAGCGGCGGCGGCCGAGCGCGCCGCCGCCCAACGCGGCGCGCCCACCGTCGCGACGACCGCCACCGCCCCCAACGGAACCGCGTGCGGTCTCCCGACCACGCATTCCCATCGGCCGCGTGGCGCCACTACGGCCTACAACGCCAACGTCAACACGACGATGCGCAGGGTTCCACCTGGCCGCCACGTCTTCGTCGCCAGGGATCCCGGCACCTCCGCGCGACGAGTCGTCCCTGGGCTCCGTCGACACGATGCCACCCGCCAACCGCCACGGGTACGCGGAGTGGGACTTCTCCGGCGTGCCGGACCCGGGGCCGCGTTCGGGCGCTTCCTCGACGCCACGGACCATGCGGGTTTGGTCGCTCCGACGACTCCAAAGACCGGGAGCTACGACCCCACGCGGGAGTGTTGCGCCGTCATCACCAACGACCCGGCCAACGCCGCCGGTGCGGTGCGCCGGGGACGGGGAAGTCACGCCCCGCCCGGGGGATCGCCACGCGCCCGGCCACGGGGCCAAGCGCTCCCCGCCGGGGCCGACGTCGACGCGCAGCCGGCCCAAGCCCGCGAGCTCGAGGCCAAGCCGGCGCAGGAATACGGACGGTGCGGGCCGCTCCGCGCCTCGATGGCGGGGGGAGGCCTCCGCGCGCGGCGAACGCGCGCGGGAGCTGGGCCGACAAGTCCGTGACCGCCTCAACCCCGTCCCCAACGTCGACAACGCGGATACTCCGCCACGGGCGAGCCAAAAGCTCATCGCCGCCGCGACGTTGCTACGCGCCATGCCGGCACCCTCGACCCCCGAGGCTCGAGACATGCACCGCGAGGTGCAGACCCTCCTTGAGCAAGCGGCCGTCCGCGCCAGCCGAGAGCTCGGCCCTCACGCATCCGCCAACAAGGGGGACGCACGGGGTGATGATCCCGCACCGGAGAGGCGAACCCTCGGTGCACGTGGGTCAACCCGCTGACCAGGGACGCACGCCGGCCAAGGAACGGCTCCTCGACACGCGCAGGGCGCTGGATGGCGATGCCCGCAACGTCATCAACGCCAGGCGCACCAGCAAGGCGGACGCGCGAGCGGCTAGGGGTTACCACCCTCGAAGAGGTGGACGCTACGACAGCGGCGAGGATCGCTCCCCGACACCGAGCCCCCCGGCACCCGTGTGTTCACCGGGAGATTCGCACGGCGGCGTTCCCCCGCCGCTTCCGTCGCCGCCCTCGACAATCGTCAAGTACAACAGGGAAACGGACCCCCGCGTCCGGCTCAACGACTACCGCCTAGCTTGTCACCGGGCGGGGCCACTAACGACGAAGTGATCATCCGCAACTTGCCCCCGCACCGGGCGACGCGGCCGACATGGCTAGAGCACTTGCCCGCCACCGCATCCATAACTCGGGACGATCTAGTCCACACGTTCGTGGGCAACTTCCGGGCACGTACGTGCGCCCCGGGAACTCCTCGGGATCCGCGCTCCCCGCACGCAAGCCGGCGAGTCGCCGCGGACTTCATACGGCGCTTTTCCAAGCGCCGCACGGAGCTCCCCGCCGTGGCACGGTCCGAGATCGTGCACGCGTTCCTCGAGGGCACCACGTGCCGGGACCTTGTGCGCGAGCCGGGACGCAGCCCCCGCCCACGGACTCGAACGAGCCGTTCGACATTGCCACCCGCCTTCGCCTCCGGGAGAGGAGGCCGTGGGGGCGATCTTCGACGCGCAAGAAGGGCAAGCGCTCCGAGGACACGCCCGCGGAGGGCGGTGGGTCCAAGGAGCCGCGCCGCAACGACAAGCGGGGCAAGAAGGGGGAAGAAGCCGCGCCGCGAGGCGCGCGAGCAGGGGCGCAACGGCGGCAACGCCGAGGCCCTCGCCGTTGACCCGCCCGACGGGGCCCTCGACCGGCTCCTCGAGGCCCGGGGGTGTTTTACGACATGATGAAGAAGCCATGCCCCTACCACAAGACCCCCGTGCAACACACTCTTGAGCAAGCACGACATGCTCAAGAAGTTCTATGGCCGTGCCGCCGCGAAGGAGGCAGAGGCCAAGAAAGATGGGGGCGATGGCGACACGGGTGGTTTCCCCGCTCGTCGAAAATGTGTTCCTCATCTTTGGGGGACCTACCGTCGACATGTCGACCCGCAACGCAAGAAGGAGCGGCATGAAGTCCTCGCCGCAGAGAGGGCGCCTCCGGCCTTCCTCAACTGGTCGAAGGATGCCATCACTTTTAGCCGGGACGACCACCCAAACCGCATCCCGAACCCGGCCGATTTACCGCCGGTGGTCGATCCCATCATTGGGAACGCCCGGTTTTCGAAGGTCCTTATGGACGGAGGCAGTAGCCTCAATATCCTCTTCGCGCATACTTTGCGCCTGATGGGGATCGGGCCGGACCGAGCTCGCGGCCCGAAGCACGAAGCCGTTTCACCCGCATCGCGCCCGGCAAGCGAGTTCAACCACTCGGGCGCATCGATCCGCCCGTCCGGTTTGGGACCCCCAAGAATTTCCGCAAGGAAACCCTCACCTTCGAGGTGGTGGGATTCAAAGGGGCCTACCATGCCATCCTTGGGCGACCATGCTATGCCAAATTCATGGCGGTCCCCAACTACACGTACTCGAAAATGAAGATGCCGGTCCAAACGGCGTCATCACCGTCGGGTCGTCGATCGAGCACGCATTCGACCGTGACGTCGAGTGCGTGGAACATGCGCAGGCACTAGCGCCGGGATGAAGCGCCGGTGAACACGCCGGGAGAAGATGGTCAACGACGACCTCGGCCTCCGCCGCCAAGCACGTCGGCACCTTCGAGGCCGCCGAGCAAACCAAAGGGGTCCCCCTCGACCCGTCGGCCCCCGAGGGCAAGGCGTTGAGGGTCGCCCCGACCCTCGACCCTAAATAGGAAGCAGTGCTCGTCGACTTCCTCCGCGCCAATGCCGACGTCTTCGCGTGGAGCCCCTCGGACATGCCAGGCATCCCGAGGGAGGTCGCCGAGCACTCCCTTGATATCCTGCCTAACGCCCGCGCCGTGCGCAGCGGCCGCGCCGCTTCGACGAGGAGCGGCGACGGGCGATCGGAGCGGAGCCGCGGAAGCTCCTCGAGGCCGGATTCATCAAGGAAGTGTTCCACCCTACGTGGCCGGCTAATCCGTGCTTGTAAAAAAGAAAAATGGGAAGTGGAGGATGTGTATAGACTACACCGTCTCAATAAAGCATGTCCAAAAGTTCCTTTTCCTTTGCCACGCATAGATCAAATCGTTGATTCCACAGGCGGGTGTGAACTACTCGTTTCCTTTATGCCTATTCGGGATATCACCAAATAAAAATGAAGGAGTCCGACCAGCTCGCGACTTCGTTCATCACACCGTTCGGGACGTTCGTTACGTCACGATGCCTTTTGGCCTCAGAAACGCGGGCGCAACATATCAGCGCTGCATGCAGCACGTTTTTGGGGATCACATCGGGCGGACGGTCGAGGCTTACGTGGACGACATCGTCGTCAAGACTAGGAAGGCGGACGACCTGGTTAACGACCTTGGCGTCGCGTTCAGCTGCCTACGGGCCAACGGGGTCAAGCTAAACCCCGAAAAATGTGTCTTTGGAGTGCCGCGGGGCATGCTCCTAGGGTACATCGTCTCCCAGCGGGGAATCGAGGCCAACCCTGAAAAGGTCGCGGCCCTCGAGCGAATGGGTCCAATTCGGGACCTCAAGGGGGTGCAGAAGGTGTTGGGGTGCCTCGCCGCCTTAAGCCGCTTCATCTCGAGGCTCGGTGAGAAGGGCCCTCGCCCCTCATCGGTCGCTCAAGAAGCACGAGCGCTTCTCTTGGACCGCCGAGGCCCAGGAAGCGCTCGACAAGCTGAAGGCGTCTCTGACGCACGCCCCAATCCTTACGCCGCCGCGAGACGGCGAACCCCTCCAACTCTACGTGGCCGCAACCACCCAGGTGGTCGGCGCCATAATCGTTGTGGAGCGCACGGAGGAAGGGCATGCCTTGCCCGTGCAGAGGCCGGTCTACTACATCGGCCGAAGTCCCGTCGGACACGAAGACGCGCTACCCCCGTGTCCGTGTCGTTGTACGCGGTAGTCCTCGCGCGGCGCAAGCTCCGCCACTACTTCGAGGCCCACCCAGTTACGGTAGTCTCTTCCTTCCCGCTAGGAGAGATCATTCGCAACCCCGACGCGGCAGGCAGAATTGCCAAGTGGTCCGTGGAGTTGATGGGCGAGACGCTCGCCTACGCTCCGCGCAAGGCCATCAAATCGCAAATCTTAGCCGATTTCGTCGCCGAGTGGACGGACACGCACCGCCGCCCCCTCGCATTCAAGCAGAGGCCGGACTCCGTTCTTCGACGGCTCGGTGATGAAGACAGAGCGGGCGCGGGCCTCGCTCTTCGTGTCACCCCTCGGGGAGCACATGCGCTACGCAAGGCGCCTCCACTTCCCCGCATCTAACAATATGGCGGAATACGAGGCCCTTCTCTCGCGGCCTCAAAATCGCCATTGAGTTGGGCGTCAAGCGCCTCGACGTACGAGGGGACTCGCAGCTCGTGATCGATCAAGTCATGAAGAACGCGAGCCGCCACGATGACAAGATGGAGGCCTACCGTAAAGCCGTGCGGGCCCTCGAAGACAAGTTCTACGGCATCGAGCTTAATCATGTACCCCCGCCGTACAACGAGGAAGCGTACGAGCCGGCAAAAATAGCGTCCGGGCGGATCACCGTTCCCCCCGAACGTTTTCGCGCGCGACATCGCGCGCAGCCCTCGGTCACCTTCGAGCCCTACCCCTCGAGCGACGGCGGACCCTCGGGGGCTCCCTCGAATCCAGCGGGTGCGGAACCCATGGAAGAGGACCCCTCGAACGAGGCGTACGTACTCTCCCTTCTCGAGGGGTACGGCTCCCACGAGGTCGATGCAATGGATATAGAGCCGGCTCCCGTCCAGGCGGACTGGCGGGAAAAATACATCGCCTGGATTGCTCGAGGGGAACTCCCCGCAGACCAGGCCACGCCCGAGGCGCATCGCCAGGATGGCCAAGTCATTCACCCTCGTCGACGGCGAGCTGTACAAGCGCGCCGCATCAGGCATCCTCCGGCCGGTGTATACCTATTCCCGAGGGGCGCGAGCTCCTACGGGACATCCACGCGGGGATCCGTGGCCACCACGCCACACCACGCACCCTCGTTGGCAACGCGTTCCGCCAGGGCTTCTACCGGCCTACCACGGTCGCGGATGCCGCCGAAATTGTGCGCACCGCGAAGGGTGCCGTTCTACGCCCGCAAGTCCAACTTGCCCGCTCACGCCCGCAAACGATCCCCGTAACATGGCCGTTCGCCGTGTGGGGGTTGGATATCGTCGGGCCCCCGCGGAAGGCGCCCGGGCTTCACCCACCGCTTGTCGCGATTGACAAATTCTCCAAATGGGTGGAGGTGCGCCCCATCACGAATTTGAGGGCCGAGCAAAGGCGGTCACGTTCTTCACCGACATCGTCTACCGCTTTGGAGTGCCAAACTCCATCATCACGGACAATGGGTCCCGTTCACGGCCGGAAGTTTTTGGAGTTCTCGCGACAAGTTCCACATCCGCGTGGATTGGGCAGCCGTGGCACACCCACAAACCAACGGCCAAGTGGAGCGTGCCAACGGCATGATTCTCGCAAGGCCTCAAGCCCGAATTTTCGACCGACTCAACAAATCCGGCCGAAAATGGCTCCAAGAACTACCAAATAGCCGTGTGGAGCCCAAGGACCACCCCAAGCGCAGCCACCGGTTCACCCCGTTTTTCCTAGTTCATGGCGCGGAGGCCGTCCTCCCCACGGACTCCGGAATATGGGTCGCCCAGATTCGAGGCTACGACGAAGATGTTAACCGGCCGAGCCCGCGAGGACTCGCCGGACCAGCTAGACGAAGTACGCCTCGTGGCGTTGATGCACTCCGCAAGGTATCAACAGTCCCTACGACGTTACCAAGCATGCAAGATACGTCGGAGGGATTTCAGCGAGGGGGATTTGGTCCTAAGGCTACGCCAAGACAACCGAGGACGCCACAAGCTATCGCCCCCATGGGAGGGACCCTACGTCGTGGTGAAGGTGCTCAAGCCGGCACGTACAAGCCGGCCAACGAGGACGGCGAAGAACTCACCAACGCTTGGAACATCCAACAGCTACGTCGCTTTTACCCTTAGCTAGGATTTTCCAAGTATTTTTTGTTGTTGTAAAATCACATGGCCAACGCCCCAGTTGGTGTCAATTATGTAAATACTCCAAGTCTAATAAAAGGGCAACTCGGCTTTCCCCTGAAACCCAAGTTACCCTCGGGGGCTACTGCGGGCCCCCCCCCAAATGGTCCCATTTTTTCGCGCAAAAAACATAACAACACGCGCTAAGTTTGTTTCCTACTTCAACCTCGAGCCATGATTCGAACAGGGCGTAGGCGGCAGCGGAAGGAGCGTGCGAGCCGAGATAGCCTACGCCGCGTGGCTATGGCCCTTCTCTCTCGCCTCCAACCCGCCGGGCCCCCGCGAAAATCGAACTCCCCTAACTAGAATCTACTCAGAAAAAGGAGAAACAAAAAGCGTAATAAACAAGCAACTTCATTTACAAGAATCGCTCATGTTCACAAGACAATTTGTTTATTTACAAAAGGCCACGAGGCCGAATTTCGATACACGTAAACAAAAAATGGGCCTAGCGCCCAACTCGCTTTCGGGGGCAGAGGAGCGAGCAAGATCGGCGGCGTCCGGAAGAGGAATTCTTCGAAGGCCTCGGCGAGCGACCCGGCGGCGTCGCCAGCAAGCGCGTCCGCGCGCTCCTTGGCCACCTCGTCCTCGACGCCCTCGGGCACGATGTAGCCCTCCGCCGCCGCCTCGAGGTTGACCTCGTAGTGGGATCGCACCACTCCGAGGGCCTTCCTGGACGCCTAGGTGCAACGCCCGGCGCATCCGCTCCGTGACGTGGCCGCCGAGGGCGCGCAGCGGCCGGCCGCCGAGCCGCCGGCCGGGCCTCGCCTTCCTCGACGACGCGGCAGTCTCGAGGGCCGCGTCACGCGCCTCCTGCAGCCTCCCCGCTCGCAGGAGTTGTAGGAAGCCCGCAGGCCTCGGCCCGCCCGCCAGCCGTGCCCCAAGGCGCGTGCGCAAGCCCGGAATCAACAAGACGACAAGAAATCAGAAAGGGAGAAACGAACCCTCTAAAGCAAAAAACCAACAAACAGAGTCAAAAAGTGACTCACCCTCGACTTGCTTCCTCTCCAAATCGAGGTCGCGCGCGCGGACTCGAGCGCCAACTCGAGACGCCGGGACGGTCTCGCCTTGCTCGCGAAGGGCCAGCTCCTGGCTGGCGTTGCTGATGCTGAGCGCGAGCGCATCATCCTCAACCTTGGAGAATGCGGCGTTCCGCTCCTCCGGCCGACTTCTCCGCCGCCCTCGCGCGCGATGCGCTTCCGCTCCGCCGCCGTTCGGGCATCGCCAAGGGCGCCTCGCTCCCCGCCGGAGCCGCCCCTCGCCCCCCGGCGGGCGATGCGCTCCCCGCCGGAGCTCGCTCCTCGCCGGCAACGAGGGCCGCGGCCTTGGCGTCGAGGGCGGCCTTCGTGTCGTCCGCCTCCTTGGCGCGCTCGCTCCAACTCGCGCGCCCGCTCCTCCGCCCGGCGCCGTTGCGCCCGCGCCCCCTCGAGCGACGTGCGGAGCTCCCGAGCTTTCGGCGCGAGCGGTGGCCACCTCCACCTCCCGCCTGGCGGCCGCCGTCCGCGTCTTCTCTAGGTCCGAGCGCGCATTACACAACGCCTCGTCACGATCAACGAGGGCCGCGCGGATCCGCTCGAGGCTCGAGCGCGCGCGCCGCGTCCCCGCCCGAGCTCTCCCGGGAGCTCGTCGCACCACGCCATCGCCCGATACGCTAGCCGCCCGTCCGTGTCCCGAGAGCATCCGCAAGCGCGTCGAAGGCGCCGCACCGCTCCCGGAGCCGGTGAACTTCGGCGTTCACCCGGTCGAACGCGTCATACTTGTCGTGGGCGCGGCGCTCGAGCTCCCGGCATCCACACGTCAAATCCCGTAAGCGCCAAGACTTGAATGCAAGCATACGAAAACAAAAAGGGGGGAGGGACGAGCCACCATGGCTCACCCGGAAAACGAGCCGGGCCGGCCGCCATGGACCCGCGCCGCCTCGTTCGGGGCGCGCGGTTGAGCGTGGCGCCGTGACTCCGGAGCTCGCCCCGCAGCTCGCTCCCCCCGGCGTCGGCGAACGCAGGGGGGGATCCTCCACGGCCCCCCCCCCCACCGGGCGGGGCGGCCGGCGTGGGAGGACGAGGCTTCGAGCACCGTGTCCTCGGCCCCCCACCACCATGTGACCCTCGTGCCGCCTCACGAGGGCCCCTCTTGGGGCTCGGGGGAGTCCGTGGGCCGGCCCGGCCCACCGATTCCACCCGTGCGGCGGGGAGTCGTCCGAGAGCTCCACAACCTCCGCCCGCAAATCGCCGGCGGCGCAGCCGCTTGCGCCGCCTCCGCCGGCACCTCCACCCGCGCCTCCGCAACCACGGCACCCGTCGTGGCGCCGTGGCCGCCACCTCCGCCGTACCGCCGCATCCACGGGCGCTCCCGCAAAGTTGCGCCCGCTCCACCTCCTCCGCGGTGGCCGCCACCGCGGGCCGCGCCTCCACCGTGGTCGCCGCCGCGCCCGTACCTTCGTGGAGACCGGCGCCGGCCGCCCCCCCGGCGACCGCGGCCGCGCCGCGGCGGGCCGATCCGCCGGCCAGGGCCTCGAGGCCCCGCCCGGCCTTGTGAGCTAGTGCCCGCCGCCACGCTTGTCCCGTGGCGCGACCCCCTCGACGAGCGCCGCCGGTGGGGATCGATGCGTCCGTCCTCGAAGCACATTGGCCGGTGCAAGAGGAGGAACGGTTGGCACCGCCCGCGCCGAGCACGAACGGAGGGTTAGAGCACCTAATCACCAGAAACCAAACCAAACGAAGGAGGACAAAGCCCTTACCTCGCGGAGGAAAAGGCCTCGTTTCCTTTTCCTCGAGGCCTCCGCGGAAGAGGCCGGCGCAGCCGGCCGCGCCCGCCGAGCCGCCTCCCGACGGCGCCGCCGCACGCACGGGCACGCCCGCCCCCGTGCGCGGGCGCGCCCGATGCCGCGCCCCCGAAGACGCCACCGCGCGCGGGGGCACGCTCGCCCGCGCGCGCGCACGCCCCCGCCGCGCGCCCCGACGATGACGCGCGCGCGCGGGCACGCTTGACGCGCGTGCGGCGCGCGTCGCCGCGCGTGCCTCCGCGGCACGCGCCGGCACCTCCGCGGCGCGTGCCGCCCCCGATGACGAGTGCCGGTGGCGGGCGCCGTGCGCCCGCCCCCAGCGGCCGCCCGCCGACGCCGCGCGGGTTCCGGCGACGGGGCGTAGGCCGCCACCGTCGGAGGGGCCCTCCCCCTCGTACTCTTCCTCCTCGTCCTCGCTCCGAAGACGAGGGCTCCTCGATATCCGGGGAGGAGAGCCCCGCCTCCTCGTGCCGCCGGTACTCCGCGGACCGTTGGTCGCGCGCGCTTGGCGCCGCCTCGCGTGCTCCCTCTTGCGCGCCGCCCGCTCCTCGCCGCTCCCGCCGCGCCGCCCGCCGAGCGCACGGGAGTCGGGGGGTGGGTGGAACGGACTTGGCGGCGTTGAACTCCACCACCGCGCGCAAGGACGACAATGGCGCATCGGGAAACAAAGCAAGACCAAAGACCGAAACAAAATCGGAACCCAACTCACCACGGCCCATGGGGAGCATCTCGATATCCCACGGGGTCCGACCCGCGGCGCCGGCGTCCGGGTGTCGACGGCGCTCCGCGCCCGGTGAGCGCATACGGCCGCTCAAGGGGCGTCGGGAGCATCCGCGACCTCGCCGGGTCGACGGGGTTGGCCGCCTCTCGTCATCTCGAAGATGCGAGTGGCCTCTCCATCGAAGGCACAACCCGCCGATGGTGGAGGAAGGCGAGGACGCCCATCGCGGTCGGCCCCGTGCTTCCTCGCCGCCGCAGCCGCGCCCAAAGACCGATTCCCCGCCGCATCCGATGCCGGGGTGGGGACACCCCGTACCCCCGGGAGGCGGGCCTCTCCTTGAACACCCGGTCGGTGTAGGGGGAAGGCCGGGCTCGGCGTTGCGCGGATAAAACCATCCCCGCTCCGGCGGCCGGCGTTGTTTGTCGTCATGGTGCGGGGGATGTAGACATCCTTGAACCGCCCCCGCGAGGCGAGCGACATCCCCGCCGGCGCGCATCGCGCGGCGGGTCCTTGGCTCTGTCGTGGGCTGCGTGACGAGCTCCGCGCGGAAAAGGTGCACCCAGAGCTCCCAATTAACTGGGATCCCCGTGTACCCGCCTTCGCGACGCCCACGAATGTGGCCGCCTGAGAGATCGCGTTGGGGGCGAAATTATGCAGCTCCACCCCGTAGTGGTAGCACATCGCCCGCATGAAGGTGCTCGCCGCGCATTGAAGCCACGCTCGTGGTAGCGGACGAAGCTCACCACGTAGCCCTCCGGCGGGTTGGGCTCGTGGTGCGCCGCCGGCGCACGATCCACTCCGCCGGCGCCCTTCTTCGTTGGCCGACACCGGCCGGCGACGACCGGCTCGCCCGGGGCGAGCCGGGGTCACCGTCGACCTCTCCCGGGCGTACGGCTCCAGGATCCTAACGGGGAGCTGAGGCGGCGCCATGAGGAGGAACGGAGGAATGCGAAGGCGGAGGGCGAGGAAACGGAGGAAAAAGCTTTAGCGGCGAGCCCGCGCGATGGCAAGAGCAAGACGAAGGCGAAGGGGCGGAGGACTGAAAACGGTGAGAAGCTAAGGTAAAAAACCGCCGTCCCTTCTCCCCCGCAGTTTTATAGGCCGACGGGCGAGCTCTCCGGAGCGGACGCCCCGACTAGCATTAACTGCAGGGAATCTTCCCATCGCATCGACGGGCGGGCCCCACCACGACCACAGCGGCTCTAACACTGCAGGCGGGTCATCATTACGGCAAGGACCGGCCGCGACCGAGGCAAAACCGTCACGTCCGCCTGTCGCGCCGCCCACTACGCGCGCGCGCGCGGGCCGCGCCGCCAAAAGGCGCGCCCGCGCTGCAAACCCGCGGCCACGACCGCAAGGCACTTAAATGCCCGGGTCCCTTGCCAAGCAAGGAGAACCCTCGAGCGGGGCGGACCCCCGGCTCGAAGCAGAGGCGACCCTCGATGGGATATCAGCGTGAGAAGGTCGCCCGGGACCTGCTCGATGTAGAGCAGTCAACCGCGGGCACCCATGCCACGTGAGACCCTCGAGCGGCATGACCCTCGGCTCCAAACAGAGGCAACCCTCGATGGGATATCAGCGTGAGAAGGTCGCCCGGGACCTGCTCGATGTAGAGCAGTCAACCGCGGGCACCCATGCCACGTGAGACCCTCGAGCGGCATGACCCTCGGCTCCAAACAGAGGCAACCCTCGATGGGATATCAGCGTGAGAAGGTCGCCCGGGACCTGCTCGATGTAGAGCAGTCAACCGCGGGCACCCATGCCACGTGAGACCCTCGAGCGGCATGACCCTCGGCTCCAAACAGAGGCGACCCTCGATGGGATATCAGCGTGAGAAGGTCGCCCGGCACCTGCTCGATGTAGAGCAGACAGCCGCGGGCACCCATGCCACGCAAAACCCTCGAGCGGCCCGGCCCCCGCTCGAGACAATGTCAACCCTCCAAAGGGAGGCACGCGCGTGAAGGGACCGCCCGGTGTCACGCTTGAAATAGAGCGACACCGAAAGCACTCATACCGCGCCGTGCTACCAACAAGCGCCTCGAGGGCTGACTCGCGCGGTACCCCTCGACGGCCGCAAACGCGAAAAGACCGGGGCGGCCCATGCACGGCCCCGCACGGCCTACCGATCGAGGTTCGAAGCCCGACCCTCGACGGGTTCGAACGGGCGCCCCGCATCACGAGTTAGGGACGACGAGGGCACGCGCATTCGAGCCGTTCCTCGAGCCCGTCGGCTCGAGGGTGCCCCACATGTCGTGTTCGAGAGCCGGCCGAGGGCGCCAGCCGGGGGATCCCACCGAGGGAGAGCTTCCGCGCCCTCGGTCCCTAGCGAACGGGACCGAGCCCCCACCTAGCAAACCCACGCAAGCGCTTCCATGGACGTGTCTCCGGACCGCGCAGCCCTACCCTTATCGAACGGGGCATGGACGTCCACTTGAACCACCCGCTAGCGCTCGACGAGGAATCCGCGATTCGCGACCCGCTCGATGGGAGTCGCGGAAACCTCACCCTCCGTCCCGCGGAGGGACGGCGAGGGCGCGTTAAAAAACAAGTCGTCGTGCTCGACCCGATCGCCTCAAACGGGCCAAGGCTCGGGGGCTTGACGCACGGCTACACCTCCTTGAAATTGCACCCGCCGGGAGACAAAGGATGGGGGAGCGTGCACCCCCGAAGCCGCCGAAACACCGCCGATGCCGGTTGGCATATGTGCCACGCCTTTCTGACCAAAGTTCTCACGGTTAACCCCTGCAGGAGAACCCACACTCCCGCAGGCTTCGGGGCTAGACCCGCCGGGTCCGCCGACGCGGCCCCACGGAAAGCGTTCGCAAACAAGGAGGGAAGAACGTCCTATCGGTAGGTTCCGGCATCCGCGGGAGCCTCAATGGCAAACCCGCGATGCTCGGGGGCTACCGTCGGGGACAGCCCCTAGGGGTCCCCTTAAACAACGGGGAATCCTCACTTAATCCCGTATCAAAACACACTAAGCCTAACCATGCGGGTAACTAACCATGCAAGACACGGCCCACGCCGGATCCCGACGGCCCACCGAGACCGCCCACCGAGAAGACCCCTCGAGCGGTGCTCCGCCCTCGCTCGAGGACGCGCTCCCCCTCGGGCGGGCTCCGCCCGTTCGAGGGGCAACCCTTTCCCTCGAGCGGTCCCGCCCCGCTCGAGGGATCGCCCCCTCGAGCGGAGTCTCGACTCGCTCGAGGGTTCGCTCCGCCCTCGGGCCGGGGCCCGCCACGCTCACGGGCGCGCCCGCACGCGTGCGCCGGCCCCGTACTTGGGCATTTAACGCCCCGACGCCGCAGACGGCGCCATCATGCGCCCGGGCTCACGCCCGTGCCGCCGCACCAACTCCCCGGGGAGGAGCCCATCCCCGCCACCGTGGGGATGGACCGTGCGTACGGCCGGCGTCGGTCCCGTGACACCGCGCGCCCACTACAAGACGGCTAACGCGCCCGATCCTCGAAAGGGGGCCGGCGCACCCTCGATTTCATTTTCCCGTGACCCTACGGGTTAGGTAGGGGGCGCGGGCCGGTGGATGGCCATCCCGCCACCGTAACGGTGCGGCCGCCGTACCCACGCGTGCGCGGGCGCACGCCCGAGCACCGCAAAGAACCACCCCCGCCGCCGCCGCGGAGCGCATTGGGAAGGAACGCCGTTCGCCCGCGCCCGTTCCCCGTACCGGCCCATCATCGCACCTCCCTCGAAACCTATCGGAGGACACCACCGCCATCTGCCGCCTTCCTACCCTCGAACCGCCACCGTTCGGGGCACGGGTAGGCCATCATGGCCGGATCGCAGCGAAGATCGTCCGACGGCCGCCCACTCTACACCGTAGCGCGACGTGCTCCCTCACGTAGCTAGGTAGCGCGGCGTGCATGTAACCCGTCGCCCCCTTGGCCTATAAAAGGGGGAGGCGAGCCCCCAGCCGCGGGGGGGAACAAGTTCAGAGGAACGAACACAGTGGAACACAACACACCGTGCACTCACTCTCTTATTCTCCCACAACATCTTCAGCCACTCTCCCAGGGACTTGGAAGCCACGCTTCCTCTCCCGCCTTGCTTGTACTTGCCCCACTACAAGCACCCCCGGTGCTGAGCAATATAGTGCCACGAGCACGCCCCTGCTGGACGTACGGCCCCCTCGGCCGGAACCAGGATAAAACCTTGTGTCATTTGTTGCTTGGCATCGACCATTGAGGGATAGACCTAGGCGCTATCTATTGGTTAGTGTCGGGACCATATTCCGCACCGACACTTTCCATATTTTAGCTCATGTTCTAGTTGAAGTAATCATTACTAGATAAGCAACTATTACAACCAAAGTTGTACAAACAATTAATCAAAGTAATAATCTTCACAAAGTTCCATCATAAAGGGATATCATGGCCGGTCGGGTATGTAGTCTCGGTATGACGGTGAGAGGCCGACAATCGACCGATTCATAACCTTGCAAGGTGGACCTAAACACACGGGAGGTGTCCTCACTAAGAGTTCACCAACCAGGCGGTTCCCGTCATTCTTCGGTTTGGGGACAATAGCTCACGGTCTTAAGTACAAGGTTTATCTGGGCTACGCCACTAAGGTCACCCAGCCTCACGCATGCACTCGGGTGGCGAGTCCGGGGCCGCAACCCTAAGAGTAGTGATAGTAAAACCTCGTACCGCCTCATTTAGGTACTAGGCTTACCATACCCATTTCCGACAAGTGTTTAGTACTTTCAAACACTTAACCAACGAAGCCATTGGACCGAGCCCAAATCTCATTCTCGTACCACATGAGCAATCCATTTAAACATATGGTGATTCCATAAAGAAGATCCTATTCTCGTGAGTGACGAACATCACTCGACTTGTACCGGATCCTTAAGCATAGCATCTAGTGACCTAACATGCTAGTAAAAGATCATAGGTACTTATGGATCATGCAACTAGGGTTTCATTTCAACTCCCGAACGTAAATGCACATACAATATCAACAAGTAAATTCGAGGTTTAAAGAAACACATAGGTTAATGAATAAACCGGGGCTTGCCTTAGTCGGCACAAGCGCACCCACAAACTTCGGACTTTGGCCGGGTCTTGCGCTACGGTCACGTAGTGCACGTCTCCTCCTGCTCCCTCGTCCTCGTCGCCACAGCACAAGCGTATAGCTACCGTCGGGGACTTCTACACGGGGAATGCAATGCAGTGATTAGGAGGGTGATTAGTTTAATTTAATTCAAAAACAGTAGCAAACAGCAACAACGAGTACAAGGTTGGTCATATTCACCTTATGAAAAGTATTTAAACCTTTTTCCTTTTAGAGATAATCTAAAAGTCTATTTAGCCTTCTCTTTAAGGTGATTGTGTGCACATCTATTAAGGAAATATTTTATTTAAAAATAAACAGCAAGGAAATTACTTTCGTAGCACCATTTTACTTCTCCTAACACTTCTCCTTAAGTCATGCACTAGAGAGAGTGAGTTCCCTATTTTCCCTTTACTAGATTAATCTAGTTTGAACTCTTTTGCATAACTAAATCATAGCAAACTGATCCAGCAGCACGCACTGGTCCTACTGACCAGGAGGCATACCTCTGGACAGCAAGAAAAAGGGTTTTGCACCATTGAATTTAATACACCAATTTATGGGCATGTCTAGTTAGCATAAAAGGGAATAATGCATATTAAAATAAATACGACAGAAATGAATCCAAACTTTCTCCTACACATGTTTTGGTCCAAACAAGACCAAAGAATCAAGAAACACGCCTATAGCCTTTATGAAACATGCTACACGTATTTATGATTAAAAACAAGCATAAATAAGGAATTCATATTTCTGACAGAGATAAAATAATTGTAAATTCACCTAGATGCTTTTTAGCATAACATGACAATATCCAGAAGTTGGGCTCAAAAATAATTATGCAAAAGGCTAAAAAAATCATCTAGGCAGATTTATCAATATCACAAGATAAATTATACAGGAAGATCCCTTCAATAACCTTGTGCAAATTTTGGCACAGAACATGAACATACTAGTTACCACAACATATCCAAAATCCAGCTCAAGAGCTTGTGTGGATTTTGTAGAAACACAAATCTAAGTATTTTACACTTCTATTTTTCAAACGAAACTATAATTTGGAGAAAGTTGTAGTTCTTGTTATACCGAGCACAACAAAGTTGAGATTGTTATTTTTGGATTTTCTACAATTTTAATCGATTTTACAAGGTGCTGGACCCAAACACAAAACGAGAGAAGAATCTTTTTTTACACTGCAGACCCTAGAACTTTTAAAATCTTCACAAGAATGCCCTCGGTTCCCCCTCCTTGGGCCCGACGGCGGAGGCGAGCTCGCCGGCGGCGAGGTGGGGTATGGGAAGGTATCTTTGCGGGGATAGTCGATTGGGCTCACCGGTGATCGATTGGTGGCGGTGGTTCAACCGAGGGGTCACCGGCGAGCGGCGGCGGCGGAGCGGCGGCGGCGCGCCCGCGGAACTCGGACGGCGGTGAGGGAAGGGGCCGGGCTCAACCACGTGCCGCACGAGGAGCTTCCATGTGACCTAGGGAAGGCGCTAGGCGGGTCACCGGGCTTGGAGAATCGACGGAGGGGCGAGCTCGACGGCGGCGGTCCGGCGGTGGCCGTGGGGAACTCGGGCTCCGGCGATCGTGCGGCTCGGTTTGACTAACAAGCGGCTCCGGGGAGCCACCGGGGTGCACAAGGAAGAGTTTAGGCGCTCGTGGGAGCCGGAGCTTCGGCCGAAGGGAGAAGCACACCGGCGGCGCCAATGGCGGGGGCAGCGGTGGCTCGGGCGGATGCGCGTGCGCATGGGGAGCGACCGGGGCGGGTTTATAAGGGCGCGGGAGGTCGATTGGGGTAGGTGGGGTCACGCCGGTGCCACTTGCACGCGTGGGGAGGCCGGGGCATGGCCGGCGACGTGCGTCGCTACGACGGCCAATGGCGCGCCACGGGCGGTGCGCCGGCCGGTGGATGAGCGCCAAGCGGCACGGCCACTTGCCACGGACGGCACGAGTGAGCGCTCGGCGGCACCGCGCGGGGACCGCCGGTCACACCGGCGCCTCGGCGTGCGCGCCCGAAACGGGTACGGCGCGTACGGCGGATGGCCGACGTGGCCGCGCACGACGTCGCGCCCGAACGCGTCTCGGCGCTCCCGGTGCTGTTGGTATTTCACTGAGCAGTTTTCAAAATAGTTTTTCTCTAAATTTTCAAACTAAAGTGCACCTTAGGGTCTGAAGCAAAGTTGAAGATTACACATCCCTCTACAACGTTCACAAAGGTTGGTAGGGGTTTTGTTCGTGAAATCGAGCAGGAACATCATGCCAATCTGCCCAAAATCTCGGCGCCAGTGAACAGTGGCAGGACACCTTCCAAAGCGTTTTTCACCAAGAATTTCTTCGAATTTCAAATGCCAATCAACAGCAAAGTTGTGTGCCTTGCCATTCTGCACACTTTTCCCTTTGGGTGGTTTTGAAGTGTTTAGGGGAATTTTGGAGAATGTGCCAAAGTTCTAGAATGGCAACAAGGGGTCAAGGGAATGATAGGGTTTTGAGCTAGGGTTTTGACCAAGGGTTGACCTAGTGTCCTCAAGGGTAGTTAGAGGAGTGGTTAAGTGGGCCATTAGCACAAATTATCACTGAGCAAAAACACGGGGTGTTACACCACATCGCCCCTCCGCCTGCGCGTCCAATCCCCAAGCGCCGCAACATCCTTGCCCTCGCGCCGTCTTGACCAGACGCCTACACCCCGGACCCGAGCCCCTGTTGGCTCCCTACCAAGCACTTGGGGTTTTTCCCCTTTCCTCTCTTCCACAGCCGAGAGGAGAGAGGAGGGGAAGAAGGAGGGAAAGGAGGAGGAGAAGCTGGAGAGCGCGCTGTCACCGCGCCGCACCGGTGAGACCAGAGGCCGGACGTGGGCCGAAGCTGGGGCCGCCAGGACGGGAGCCGCCGTGCCGTGGAGGCGGGACCTGGGCATGTCCAAGGGAGCCGAAGCCGAGGGAACGCCGGAGCCGGGAACATCTACAACGCCGACGTGAATGACTACACTGAGCCGGCCACGACTGCACCGCCGACCCAACGTAAGCACCGCCGCAGCCGCCTTTATCTCTCCCCCACCTTGGTCTCTTCCTGGATGCTCCGGCGGTGCCGAGACACACCGCCATGTGATCATGCCTGAGTGCTGGCCATCGAGCCGCAGGACTGCCGCCCCGCGATCGTGTGGTGCTCCTGGGCCACTCATGCCCCTGAGCCCGCCGTCGTCGTGCGAGGAATCTGTGTGTGAACCGGGCGTCGAGGCGTGACATCTTTTGCAGGGGGTGTTGTGCGCCGCCGCGCCACCTCGTGTTGCGCCTCTGGTCTCCAGAAGGTCGCGTCGAGCGGACATGGCAAGGCCGCGCATGCTTAGGCACGGCTGTGGCCTGCGCACCCCACCGCGCGCTCTGGACTTTGCCGCGGGCCAGCCGAGCTACACGTGTGGCCGCCCGCGACGAGCTAGAGCTCCCGGGCAATCCATGCTCCTGAGCTCGCCGTCACCGCGTGGGGTGACTTCTATCTGGAAGTCGGGCTTCGACCGGAGCTTGGTTGTTTGCAAGTATTAGCGCAGGGCGCCGCACCTCGCCGCGCCGGCAGCGTCATGCGCGCCCCCGGCTACCGGCGGATGCACCGCGCGTCGTGCACGAGGATGCGTGCACGCGTGCATGCCCGTCCGCCGCACCCCGAGCCGTGCCGCGGCCGGCATTTGGTCGGCCGAGCCGTACGCCGCGCCGCGCGCGCCGTTCTCCTGGGCGTTGCGTCGCGCCGCGCTCGGGCCGGGAAGGCCAAGGTGTGAACCTTGCCTGCGTGCCGCCGCTCCGGGATGCCCTGTGCATACCGTCGAACACTTGGTGTGCGGGGCGCGAGGGAAGGCATGTGAACCTGTGAACCCTGAAGAGTTCAGGGGCCGAATCCGTAAACTAACCTAAGTGGGCTGGCACATGGGCCTTGGCCCATCAAGCTCCAGCGCGGCCCACATTCAAACCCTGCTGCTCCGTTTTGCCTTTTCAGGGAGGAAACGTGGACTTTGGCCACTGGGCCAACTGGGCCGAGCCCATTGGGCCACTTTCGGCCCAGTGGAACTTTCGGCCCAATAACGGCCCGTCAACCACTGACTACTGACGTCAGCATCTTTTTAATAAAAAATCCTTTTCTATTTTCAAAATGATTTCAGAAATGTTTTATAAATGTTTTAAACTTTGAAAAATCATAACTAATTATAGAAGGCTCAGAAAAATATGAAACTAATTTCTATAACTTCGTAATTTCGAAACCTTGCTGTTTGTGGGTAGGTTGAGCTCTTTTGGGTTTTCTAAAAAGAGGTTTCTATTTGGAGTTTGCTTAGATGTGTACGATTTCTTACGTACGCGTCGAATCTCGTGCCTCAGACCCGAGCTTCGACCAGGAGGACGCGGAGGACCCCGAGTACACTACCCCGGACAACGACTGCTCCAACGGCAATGAAGGTGTCATGTCACTCCCAACCATGTAGATCCCATGTTGATAATTAGATGCTAGTGCTTTACTTTATATGCATTTCTTGGATGGATTGCATAGCCAGTTGATTAGCCTTGCCTTGATAATTTGTTTTATCATGATTCCTTGTTTCACCTACCTCGGGACTAGCTACAGATCCCTAGCTAGTCCCATATGCCAACTATCCATACTTTTGTTGCTTGATTATGGAAGGTATTCTGGGTTTGGATTGAGATGCGGGAGATATCGATGTGTTCTAGCGTGCGTTCTGGGTGCGTACCTCCTTGACGTGTTTCGGTGGGAGCGAGCCGCTTGGTTACTGGTGAACACCTGCCTCGGGAAGATGCGATCTGGCCTCTAACCCGAGCGGCGTGTCGGACGGGATGGAGATGGGGAGTGCTCGCTCTCGGCCCTTAAGGACCGATCGTCAGTCTAACCATGTATCTTTGGACTCTTACCGTACAACCGTGCGCCTTGTTATGGGCGGGGGTGCGGGGTGAGACTCGTAGTGGATAGCACCCCTCCTGTAGGCGGATTGGCGTGATCGTGTTAGGAGACGGCTCTTCCTCCTTAGAAGACTTTGCCCCGGCGAGGCCGGGGAAGGGTTCCACAGCTTCGAGGGACCTCTCGCTGGCAGTATGAGCTCTACAGCGGAGGCTGAGCCAGACTCAGAGACGCAGGAGGGTACTATGCACTTACTTGGCCTTCAGCCGTATGGTAGGACCTGGAACCGGTGACGGCCGATTTCGATCCTATTCGGGCGGGTACAGTTGTACAACCTCTGCAGAGTGTTTAAACCTACAGCTATAGTCGGTGTCCACTGGTTATGGACAGTCCTGAGATCTGTTATTCTGGCTAGATATACTTTTCTTGTGCTTCTTCTCTCCCCCGAGTGAGTGAGCCCAGCTTTGGCCGTTGAGATGTGGGGATAGGAGCTGGTGGGCCCCACATCGCAGATGAGAGTTGAAGCTGGATCGTGGATGTGATCGGGTGTCTTGGTGTGGTATCCTTGAGCGGGGTGTGGACCCCAGAGGTGTGGACCTCGGAAGCGTGAGCTTCCCCAAGGTGTTGACCTCACTGCATATCTCTGCTTACCTTGAATGTTGCTTCGCTGCTTTGCTTAAGCCTTCTACAGCCAGAGCGGGAATATATCCTGCATAGTAGATCATACACCGCTTTTGCCTCTTTGTTGGGAAGCTGACATGACCTACCCGCTTATCGGGTAGATCCCGATGGCTCCGACACAGAGCCGGACTACGACTTCGACAACGACGGATGGGAGGACTAGGACTCTTTCTAGGCTCGAGATGCCTCGCGGATATGGAGTTTCCCGCGCTTGCATGGAGCACTGCTAGACGTTTTCTTTCTGTTTGATTCAGTCCTGTTGGACTTGTACCCGGCATGTGCCAAAGAGATGTACTCTGATTAATGTAATAATTAAATGTTGTACTCTATTTGTTTTTATCTTTATGTACAGTTTTTTGGTGTTGCTGAGATTGAGATTGCACGTGGTAGCCCTCTTGGGACTGCCACCGAGGTGCGAGAGTCGGGTTTCCATTCGCCGAAAACCGGTTCGTTTCACTATGATACATTTATGTTGGCAATGGTGCATTCCTTAAGCTATGTGCATGTGTAAACCTGTGGAGCACGTACTGGAGCCTACTTGAATTGTGTATTGATCGGGGAAAAAAGTAAGGACCATATTGCAGGCATAGCACTTCAGCATGGGGGGGGAGGCATCCACCCTCAGAGGGGCTTGAGGAGGGTTTAATGGTTTCTAGCAGTAGAGGTGCTTGAAAGAAATTGCCAACTAGGCTGAAAAAGAAGAAAGAAGAAGCTAGCGTAATGGTGCGAAAGGGCGTGCAGCTTAGTGGTTACAAGAGTCGTAGCACCTCAGGTCCTGGGTTTGACTCCCCGTGGGAGCGAATTTCTCAGGATTTAACGGCGTTTATGCTTTCAGTGGTAGGCGACGTTCCCGTCGACAGCGAGACGTCTGTGGTGACTTCGTCAATCTTGAGGATTTGCCGACACAGTCTTCGAAGATGCTCCTAGGGGTAGGGTTTGCATGCGTGTATTTATAGGGATGAGTGTGCGTGCGTTGTGAGTGTCTCCGATGTATTGTGTAATTCGAAAACCCAAGGCAATGCATCCCCACAGTGATCTTACACCTGACAATGCCTACCCTCCCCAGCCCGGGGGGTGTCAAAAAAGCCCCCTTCCGGTTCAGAGAGCAGAGACACCCGTGTCATGAATCTACGATGATCCAGTAGTCAAACAAAACAAATATTGCTAATCTGACACTAAAAACATAAGTCGGTAAATAAGATCTGTAACAGTATGTAAAATATGAATACTAGGCAACATCAATCACAAAAGTTCTAACACATAAAAAAACAGGATAATCCAAACAAAATTATAGAAAATCGCAAGTTGATAAATAAGATAAACATGTGTAAAAGATGAACCTGCAACATCAATCACCAAGTTGCCATGAATGTGCAACATCAAAATTCACATAGCAAGTACAATTCAGCTCTAGGGCTTCAGATGATACATATATCACATTACATTTACATCCAGCTGACGCAATGGTCTAAATGGTCAGGTGCCCTTTGCATGTTTTAAGCATCTACTCAGCTATAAAACCATGCATTTAACTCAACTGGCTGCCACATGATATAATTACTGTATAAGAGATGTAGCTAGTAAAAGAAGCTGAGGACCTTCTCCAACATTCTCTCTCCATGCTTCTTAACACTCATTGATTCTGAAAAAAATAATCGGTAATCATTATTGAAAAGTCCTAAATGAGAATTGAAATATACTGTACAATATCTTAGATGCATCTACTTCATACTGCATATATATACACTAATCTTTCAGGTTATATATGCAAATAAACATGTATTCTTCTTTCATACAGTAGTATGCCAAATAAATGCATATTTCAGGTTGTTGCACATCAGTTAAGTCCATGTTAAAAAAAGTAATCAAACCACCAACGATTGGTGGGTACTGCATGATCTTTTTGGCATGCTAGCAGGCAGCTCTAGCATATGTTAGCAACAGTACAAACTTAATTTTATCACAGTAGTTTGTCGTGATACTTCCACATATGCATCATATTTGCAAGAAACATATTGCAATCACAGTATCCACTTCAAAGTAGTGGCATTATTGAAGCACAGCAGCAAACAACTACCCTGATACTTTTATCTTCAATAACCCAAGCAGTTAACTCTAATGCTATTTGGCTAAATTCTTGTACACATCTTAAAGTCATAATTATCCACACATTCATTTCAGATAAATAAGGCATGACAAAGAAGTAGTCGGATATTCATCTCAGCGAATTTAGCAAACTCAAGTAGAACAGATGTCTACATGCAGCTATCTATAGATTAAGTTGCAGTACAAGAACTGAGGGAACATACCGAGCAATTTTTTTCATCAACCAAATCAACCGGACACTTGGGTTTTTGGTGCTCACAAATATTTTTCTGTTCATTTCACTTTGGAAAAGCTCGTTAGCATCAGCTTTCTGTTCATCTGATAACTCTTCCATGGTGTCCACAATGTCAATACATTTCTCCACCGAGTAGTCTTCTTCACGTCTCTTCTTCTCTTTTAACTTTTCTAGAGTTTTTTCATTCTGATTCTTTCTAAAGTCAATGGAGTTCCCAAGTTTTGCTGCCATCTGACTTTGCTTGCGTTTCTTCCCAACAACATCCTGATCCTCTGAATTATAATTGGATGGGGCTGATTGAACTTCAGTGCTTTCTATGCCATCAAGTAAAGAAGCCATGGCATTATATCCAGAGCTAGGTGTTGTGTTATGATTGCTTTGCTCCGAGATACTCCTTTGAGGTGTTGGTTCAACTCGCAGCTCAGTTCTTTGTGGTGGAGGCTCAATTGCCCCTATGGATACACTTCCTATTAAATAAACAAATGACTGGCTGAACAAGTGAACAATTAACTAAATTGCTGAACATTGGGATAATTAACTAAATTGATGAACAAGTGAAAAAATAACTAATTGTTGAACAAGTGAACTTGCCCAGGAAGCTCATACAGAAGATTACTTCTAACCGTCATAAGGAAGAACTAGCTTTGCAAATAGAAGTTGTGGCCATTAATGTAAACAGGAAGCAAGATGAAAGCATTACCTTCATACAATAATTCCAAGCTGTTATATAAAGGAAACCCCTTCTTGCGGAACTTGGCAAGTCTGTGATTACCCTATTGAAGTACAATAAAAACGTATGATTGGAAGTTTAGAACCAGAATGTGCCTCTCAAAGATTATAATCTATTTAAGAGAGTAAAAAAACCTAACCTTAATTAACCGTGCCTGTCAAAGATTTATAACCTATTTAAGAGAGTAAAAAACCTAACCTTAATCAAATTCTCCCAAACTTCTGGTTCTGCAATGATCATACCCAAAGTGTCATTCCAGCCAACACCACTTTTCCTGGCTTCTTTTATTATCTTATAGCTCCTTTTTAACTCCTTCTCCTTTTCTTGTACTTGTTGCTTACTGAAATTTACCATTGGAAACATATCACGGAATTTGCTTATGATACTCCTCCAACCTTCTGATGTCCAGCCATTTTGTCCCTTCATCATTGGGAGGTTGGCAAGCTCTTTCAGAATATCCACTAGTCCTTTCTCATGCATGTAGCTCCATGCAGCCCTTTCCGTTGACATGGCTGCAAGAAATAAACAAGATTAGAAAAAGGCTATGATGAAATAAGCAATCAAGCAAAAACCAGTATAGAAATAAGCAATCAAGGGAAAAAGTACAGGAACAAGAAATCCATGCACACTAGTGCTTACATTTATGCTTCAACTAATTATTGTGGGCAACCCACATTTAAAGGGTTAGATTGCACTTCATTTGGGTAGTTGTTGTTTATCCCCCTCTGGCAACTCAACATAATCAGATGTGGAGGATCTGGAAAAGTTGGGCTCCCTCGCGTTGGAAGTTCTTTTTATGGCTGGCCATGAATAACAGATGTTGGACTGCAGATTGGTTAGCCATGTGGTCTCCCTTATCCTACTGCCTGCCCATTACGCGACTAGGCTGAGTCTATTCGGCATTTGTTGGTTTCATGTGTTTTCAGTCAGTAGGACTGGTTTCTGATCCTACACCATCTGAAATTGGATGGTTTAGCTCCCACATTGTTGACAACTCGTTTCTCTAGTTGGTGGGGATCGGCTGTCAGGGGAATGCCAAAGGAATTGAGAAAAGGACTGAATGCCCTCATTATTCTTGTAGCCTGGGAGATTTGGAAACACAGGAATTCCTGTGTGTTTTAGGGACCTTCTCCTAACCTTCAAACTCTGCTCCAGAATGTGGCCAACGAATACACCTTATGGTTGACAGGTGGTTCTAAGCTTAGGGAACTCCTGGCAGGGTCAGTGGACCCCAAGATTAGTTTTCCCTTGGTGTCCCTTGGTCTGGTCTTGTTTATTTCTGTCCGTGCTGCATCTATTAACTTTAAGCCCGGCTTGGCTTGTGTGTTGGTGCTCAGGTTTGGGCTGTTAAGCCCGGCTTGCTGTACTTGTTTTGTTAGTCTGTTTTCCTATCTTAATGAAATGACACACAGCTCTCCTGCATTTTTCGAGGAAAAAAAGATGGGTTGATATGATTTAGTTGGTGATCCAGCCACCCTTCATCCCCATTTTGCCCTCTAATGACAACAGTAATCAGGTGTATATATGTATGTTGATTCCAAAAGGCGACAGTGACATTAACAACTATTTGAGACAAGATATATACAACACTGCAGAATGGAAACACCTATTTACAGAACATTCAGCTAGTATATTATACCACTAATTTTGCCTTGCTCAACAGGCCGGCATGTAATAAACGTACATGTTTTCCATCAGAATCAGATGCATACATTACTTGACAAGGAATGCTGGTTCAGGTAAGCAGTTAAGCACAGATCGAAATCATGGATGACTGATTATATAGGATAGAAAGTGAAAGGGACATTGATTGGTTCCTTCAACTAATCTGAACTGGCCAGAGAGATGCAAAATTTCGTGGGATTTAGTAATTTACTACTACTTACGCAAAAAGGGTAAGCAAGATAACCCAAAGCCGGTGGAGTGCAAGCAGTGCTAATTAATATTAAAACCTAGAAGTAGAATTCGCATTGAGGATTCACGATTACTGTCGTTGTTATCTGGCGTCTGACTAGCTTTCCTGATCCACGCAGTTCAGTGATTACAACAATGAATCAAGAGGATGGCTCTGAAAAATCCTTGGCCCCATCCTGCAGGAGGTTTGTTGGCAAATTCCTGCTAGGATGTGGCATCCTCTCCTCTGAATAAAGTAGTTCCCGTGTGAATTAAGCCAGTAGAATACAAGCAATGGCTCAAGTCAATTAGTACTAGTTGCATCCTGTGCCCACTATTATAATGCTCTTCATTTTTCCTATTCTTTAGGATCCTTTTTTTCCAACAAGCACGGTATAACAATAGTAACAAGCAATTCAGCCTTGGCAACCAACAGAGTGAGAGGCTTACCTAGGCAAAACAATGTCCAGTGGAGAAGAACAAGGAGTCTTGAGCTAGCAGTCTACAAGAACTACGAATCAGAAGAGTGGAGTATAAACCCTAGGCAATAGGAGAGGGGAAGGGTGGAGAACTCACATATGCTAGCCAAGGAGCAAGATGAGGTGCCGGCGATGTTGTGGATGCGGAGGCGGCGGCCGGAGGAGCTGTTGCAGATTGAGACTTCCGGGAGAAGCGCAGCAGTCACGTTGAGCGGAGGGACTTCGAAGAGGAGGTTCTTGGGCAGGGAGGCGGCACCTCGACGCGGAGCGCGTCGGAGCGGCGGCTCTAGCTTGGACGGGGCGGGCGGCGTAGTGGCGGCGGCGCTCGCGAGGACGGAGGCGGCGGCGCGGCGCGGCGCTCGCGCGAGGCGCACGGGGAAGCCTACCCAGGTGGGGGAGCGCTGCCCCGGGGGGAACGGACTCAGATTCAGTGACATTCCCCGGCCATTCTCGGCGTGCCATTGAGTCACGACGTGTGGGCCTCACACGTCGGTGGTCCCACACGTCAGTGACTCGATGGCACCGAGAATGGCACGGCAGAATGTCACTGAATCTCAGTCCGGGGGGAACGCGTGGTCGGGTGGGCCCAGTCCCTTCGCGAGAGTTTCCAAAGGCCGGCCGGGTCTTTTTGGCCCGTGGCTGATTCCCGCGTGGCGCCTTCCACCTCGGGAAGTTGCCCTTCACCATCACGCGCGCAAGACAGAGAGGGCCCGAGCCTGACGCCCGAGACCTCTCTCCCTCCTCCCTGCTCGCGAGAAAATGGCGGCGGCGGCGGCGGAAGGGCTGGCTGCCTACCGGTCGGTGCTGCGGGCGGCGCGGCGGACGTTCGCGGGCGACCGGCTGATGCTGAAGGAGTCGGCGGTGGAGATCCGGCGCCGCTTCGAGGACAACCGCGGCCTCGCCCCGGGCTCCGACGAGTTGGCGCGCGCCCTCGAAGACGCCCGCGAGGCCGCGTTCTTCATCGGCCACGGGATAGTGCAGGCCACACGCGGGCCCTCTGGATCCTTCGGTACGATTCGATGCTGCTCACCAGTCACCCCACTCCCCGCTCTGCCCGCTCGTGATCTAGGGCGTCGATTGGTTCGGGAGTTTGGCGTTTGATTCTGAGTAGGTGCGAATTGGAGTGTAAATAGATGTGATGAGCATGAGGGTGACCGTGGATCTTTACTCTAGTTAGCATACTAGATAATCTACTGCATTTGACTTAAGAATTACGGCATCTCTCATGTCTGCTGAATGATTACTCTAACGCTCCTTAGATTTCTAAACTGGTATTGCTGTAAGGAGCAACATTGTTGAAAACGAGAAAGCCTAATGAACTTGCTGTTTTTGAAATGCACTGGAACATTACTGTAGGATGTAATGGATCTTGGGTAGAGACTCCCAAAACAGGAATTGCTGAAGGTATTTGAGCACAAACAGGCTTGGTTGATCGTAGTTTTATGTAAATGTTGTTCTATCTGTTGCAATTTTCATGCAGAAACTAACACAAAAGCACCATTAGTAACTGCACATACAACTTTTGCCCTATTAGTAAAGGAATTTCTTGAGTAGTTGTAGGCAACTCGCTTATATATGTAACATCTGCATTTATAGTACTCCAGTATTTCACTCTCAGCAGATGAGGGGCTTCATTTGACTAGATTGAACTGCCATATGCCATATTCTGGATTGGTTCACTTCTGTTCAGTAAATTTCTTTAAAGTTTTATTCAAACTTATGTAATATGCCATTCACACATCTTACCATGTCTACAACTCAATACAGTTTTCAGCTTTATCTGAACAGTAAACAATAACCCCACGGGAAAATAATCAATTTGGCCTACGTAATTTTGCATGATAAGAACCAATGAACCATGGAGATCAAAATTGACATGATAGATAAAGATGTTGCCTGACAGTAGTGGCTTTGCCTTTGTAAAAATCTTGACTTATGTTACTCTGCAAAAGAAGAAACCTGGACTTAAGGTGCTTCAGCATGATCGACTTCTGTCATAATAGGGCTTCAAGTCAATACTATTATTATTAATTACACTGACTGTACCATGAATTGGCACTGGGAACCTAAGCAATTCTGTGAGTTACTTTTGTAGGTATACCATGTTATGTGGAAGTCCTTGAACTGTCCCCAAGTACTGAGTATTCTTAATAACAACCCCATCTTATTTTTTGCTGGTGTTTATACCATACACCTAACATCTCAAAGTTCCATGCCTGTTAATACAGTCGTTCAAACAGAGTCCAGCAGCTTCTCACACACACCATCAGCTGCTGATGTGCACAAACAGGTGAAGTTATCATGCACTTGGCAGGGCATGAGCTTAGTTGCTCAGATGCTAGCAACTTGCCCTAGAACTGCTGCATAAGCTGTGTGTGGGTGCAAAAGTTTAGGCAGGCCATTTCCTTATATGCTCTCGAACTGTATTTGATGTATAGTTGATTAGTTGGTGACTCCCCAACTCCTGATCTGAAGTGAGCAAACAAGTGCCATGGAGACACCACGCACGAACTAATTCACCAGCCAACAAGTAACCAGTGTGAACATATAACCGTTGGGCTTTAATGTGCAATATGTAACAAATGCCTCACTGAAAGTCTCCCTGGAATGGATTCTTGTGGACCCTTTTTGCAGTTTAAAACATGTCATTCATCTTGCATTCATGATTTAAAAGTATGCAAGTCATTCAGCATTTTCTAGGACATTTTGTCAAGTAATTTCTGAAGTACCCTTTTCATCTTCTGAAAAATGTCACCTACTAGAATGCTCATGCGATAGCATTAGATTTGTTTCCTGTAGAACTCAATCCTATGTGTCAATGTTTGTATATATCTCTGCCTGTCACTCTTCGTGGACTTGCATACGTCTTTTAGTTTCACACCCTTTGTCATATTGGAACTTTTTTTACCTACTGAGATAAAAAGGAAGTAGGTTGGAACTCTAAAAGCGGGAATTGTTTTTTCATTTGGCAAATGAAGATAATCATCTAGTGGCTGGCAACTCACCAGTAACTTTTATAGAGAATATAGTATTTGAGTTGATTAGTTGAAAGCTGAAGTATACACAAAACTGCAAGGGTTGTGGAGTAGAGAAATATTTAGTTATAAAACTGAAGATCGTAGTGTCAGTTCTATTAATATGCATGATGTGTGTAATGAATTGATGATTATTTGATTCCTTCATTAGGATAAATCCTTGGTATACTATACCGCTTCTATTGCTGTTTAAAAGTTACTTTGGCTAGGAACATGCTTTGTGTATTGACCAAAAAGAAGTTATATCTATTTGGAAATTTTGATGTTTTATAAACATTGAATATTCATTTTTAAGGAAAAAATCATTCGGTGTATAGTGATCCATTATTGGAGCATTAGGGGGTTACCTGAACGAAACAAATTACTTTAGGTTTTGTATGGACCAATGTGATACTTTGGGGGTTTTGGAATGGATGTTGATCTTCCTTCTCATAGTTTGTTTCATTGCCTGAAATAATAGAGAGAGATGTGAGTAAAAGAAGATCAAGTTTTCAATCTAGTTTTGGTCTGCCTACCTAGACATGAAACCATGTTTTCCACAAGTTTTCTGTTTAATCTGGGATAGTGTAATCCTTTTGTCCCCAATGTGTGGATGACAGTTTGAAGCTTGCCACTTTTCTCCAAATATGCAATAGTTGCACTAATGTGAAAGATGAACAGTCCAAGATCTATTGATGGATACATAGTATTCCTTGCCCTATTTTGGCTGTAGCAAAGCAATCCGTTAGACACTAGTACTGTTTGTTGTATCTGATCCCAGGTGGTCCAGGCCACACACCATGCCCACCACCATGCCTTTGCAGGGTAATAATGAAAATCTGGTCTTGTATCAGCATGGTTCCGGAATTAGCCTGTCTGGAGAACTATATATCACACTCAATTTTATGGTCTGCTAAAACAGTATTTCAATTGCCTTCAGTTTATGCTGTGTACTGAAGTAAGGCATGCTTACAATTTCGATGTCCATCCTTGGAACCTAGATCTGGTTATATTGAATGGCATAGGTAGCACTATGTGTAGAGCCGTAATCGTTGTTCAGCTCTAGTGTTTCCATTGTGGTTCCTTTGCTGTTCATCCTGCAGTCATAACTGGTATAATTGGCTTTGCAGTTGTGAAGCCTGACAGCGTACATGCTGGAGCTACACTGGAGGTTCCTTCCGAGGAGATCCTGTCGAAGTTGAAAGAATAGGGGAAAGCACTCTGGCTATATAGAAAGGCGAGTGTCATTGCAGAAAGAAACTCACCCATGTTGAGGCTAGTGATAATAAGAACAGTTTCGGCATCTGCCGGCTTGTAGCATTGCATTACTGGTGTACTGAAATAGTTTTGAGGCTTTTCCGCTGTGCCTGTACTTCCTGTTCAGAGCGTTTTTTCCCGCAGCACTGAGATTGTGGAATTCTGGAAGAAGTTTTTACTGGAGCTTTCTTTTGGAGTTGAGCTGCCGTGGTGTCGACCATTTGTTTTGTCCCTGTCTTGTTGCCAAGAGCGTGAGACACGGGTAAGGTCTCCGTGCGGTTGCGCTCTCTGGCAGCTGGACTGCGAGAGGATGGAATGGATGGCCAAAAAGGCCGAGGAAGGAGACACCCCTGACTGTACCTGCCTGCTACCATGCATCCAAAGGAGCCTGCTACCATGCATCCAAAGGACAGTGGGGGCGTTGGCAGGATTCGTATTCGGTCTCGTCCTGCCTACGTGTGGTGTGAGCCTGACCAGCATCGTAGGCCACCGTGACTGAACTGCGGCCCTGGTGCTGTTACATTCGGTGACTTGGTGAGCAGTCGGCAAAGACGGATTGCGCCTTATTACCTCACCTAATGATTTATGTAGGCATGTAGCATATATATAAAGTGGTAGTGATCTGTGAGGTGGAATCCGTCGCCGTCCGCCTTGTGACTCGGCCGCTCCATCTCCATGATGATCTCCCGGGCCGGGTGCCGTTGCTTGCAGGGAACTCGCGCCGTTGGAGCTTTCAAGAAGCGGAGGCCGGCGTCGCCCATGTCTGGCCTGAGCCTGAGCCTGAGCCTGGGGAACCTTTGCGTTCGCTCGCATTCATACGGAACGGACGACGAAGCGTGCCATTGCCTGTTGTCGGCGACAACAAAAAATGCTCTGTTGTGCGAGCCTCCGTGCACTGTGCGTGCCATGCATCTTCACTTCAGACTTCACTGATGCGTCACGAGCGCCTGAGACCGAGCAGTACTAGGCTGCCTTTATGAGCTCTGAATGATGGGAGCCTTGGCCGTGTGCTTTAGGCCTCTCATGCGCATGGTTCAACTGCTGCACAGCACCGCCGATTATCTTCAACAGTTTCAGACAAAACAGAGTAACAGCAGGAATACTCTGTGTAATGTACACAAATGCTACTGTATTTCAGTCACTATAGGAGTATGGGTTACCTAGTACACGTACCAGCTGGAACGATGGGGATTTGACTGTCAGGCAGCACCTGCATAGGCTCCGGCATAGTGTCGCCGGCCGCCCTGTCTCTAGCTACGTACAGCAGCGCAACAGCACATAGCCACATACAGAAGCGTGGTACAGCAGTACAGCACTGATGCATATATACAGGTAGCAAGGCACCTGCATGCATGTACATACGCTTTTCATCTCTGCTGTGCAGTGTCGCGATGACAGTACGTCGTCGATCACTAGCTGTGTCACCTGCTGCTGCCGGTGAGCAATCGCTACTATAGCACGCAGCATGCAATGCAGCCTCTCTCTGCATGTGGCCATCAGCATCATGGAGCGAGGTTAATTAGCCGGTGCAGCTCAGGTTCTGAAACTGGAGAGCATGTGATCGATGTCGAGCTCGCAGCTTTTCTGCAAGGTGCACTGGTGATCGACTTTGTGTTCAGAAAATTCGTCGTTTCAACAAAAAAAACTCTGCGTGGTCAGGGACACACACACCAAAGGCAAAAGGGGTAGTTAACGTGGTGGAATGTGTAACAGTGCCTCTGGAAGCAGGTCCGTACCGCCACATGCATGATTGTTTACCGGTAGCAAAACGTACCTTCAGTAGTGTTGCTTGTGACCCTTTGGAATGTTGCGGCGTCTAAACTAATCCGCCCTCCCTTGGCGCCTATAGCCTTGATGCTCTTGGGATTGCACGACGCGCGCGCAGAGAGGCTCGTGACGCATGCCGCGCCGCGCCAAGCCAAAGGTTTTTGCAGGCAAAGTCAGCTTGATTCTCTGTAGAGCACCAATTTGTTTGCTGCAAAATCCCAAAGGCTTTGCGAAAAGAGTGACAACCATGAATGTACACGCATGGTAAAGGCGTGCAGCTCAAACATTTTTTTTCCTATTTGGTTTCCGTGACAAAGCAAAAAAGATTTTTCTTTTATCATGTGACTGATACAATTAAACTCTTCTTTGAGCAAACACAATGCTTGGGAAATGTGTTGGTGCAAATTGAACTCTTTCTGTACCGCTGACGACGCTTCAGTTTTCTTTGTACCATTACAGAGCTAGTTTACTACGTTAATTCGTACCTGGTGGAATATATAGAATTAACAATGGAACGTACGGAGAGCTGGTGGCCTCTGAAGATCTTCATTCTCACAGAACACAAAGCAGATGGCGTGCCGTGCTTGTACATCCCCATCAGCGCACACACACAACATTCAATAATTCAGTGGCTCTCTCTGTGAACTTTGGACCTTGCAGCAGAAAGGCCGCCAGAGAGCACTGCATGCATGCATATGAGCCACACAAACAATAATTCAGCGGCTGAAGCTAGCTAGCTAGCCACCACCCTCGTCACGTACAACTTCTGCGTGACTCCAAGATTGGGGCCTGGATGGCCAGCTTGTTGCGAGCCACCTTTTCCCCTGCCCTTGTGGACAAGCTGCAACAGGACACCACAGCAAAGTGAACGTGTAAAACCTTCCTAGCCATGGACCTCTAGTTGTTGTTGGTGGTGGTGGTGTTGTTCCTTTTATTCCTATTGGTCATTAACAATTGCAAACCGTAGTGCATGCCCCTGGGGTCATATTACTTGTACCATACACAAGATTTTTATAGTGATATATGATGAGACCTTTCTTGCATTACTGTTACATGATCTTTTGGGCTATGGTTCAAACCAATCAGCATCAAGAATTCAATTGACCAGGACTTGGAGAGTTTTTAGATACAATGTATCGGTACCTTTATAATATTTTGCCCAAACTATGTGCTACAGAAAATCAAAATGTCGAAATATAAGTAAATTGTCCATCTTTTTCTCCCAAAAGCTTAGCTTTTTTTGTTTCAACTGGCCGGGTGTATGCAATTGGTATCTACAATTTTCTCTCAAATAAAAGGTATCTGACATAATTAATTAAACAAAAAAGAGTTTGACCACCCTTGAGACCCAGGACACGTGTGATGGTGCTGAAGTGTTAGTGAATTACTCTCTCGATCTGTTATAAATTATAATTTGTTTGACTTTCTGACCTGAAGTTTGACCACTCATTTTATTCAAAAAAAATGTATGAATATAGTCAAATTTAAGCCACTTTTGAAGAACTTTTATTAATAAAGCAAACCACAACAAAAGATGTCATATTATTTTTAATTTTTTAATTAGACGAGAGTTTAAACTTGCAATAAAAAAAGTTAAATGAATTATAATTTAGAATGGATGGGGTACCTAGCTTCCCTATGTCAAAGCTAACCATTTTATGCATCCAATAACTCAATACCAAAATTTCAAGAAATTAAATCTTGAAACAATCCCCAACAGGGTTCACGGGGATGCAAATTAAACAAGTAACAAGAACATGCATGCATTGTTTTTTTTTATTAAAACTCCCACTGGCCACTGCCCATCAGATGGATCCCAAACAAACTGCAGGTAATTAACTGCAATATGCTTTCACAGGCCACGAATTCGAGTGCCAATTCAAACGGACCGGATTGTCTCCTTGCGCATGCATTGCCGTCCCTTTCCCGGTGAGCTGTTGGCATCACCGATCCGATAAGTGCAACGGCGACGCGCATCATCACGCACGCATGTGTACTACACGCATGCGTGCACGAGCGAGGAGATCAAGTCGGGCCATTTCACAATTCCGCCACGCAATCTGATGATTCTGTGATCTGACTGGCATGGACACAATGCTAGTCTGACATCCAACAAGCAGGTGGTGGTCAAATCGATCTCATTCGATCTGCAGCAGTTTACTCCGATCGATCCAGGCGCTGTTTGTATCTTTGCAGCCGCGTGGTAAAGATGGAGAATGTCTCATCTGCTGTCCTCAGCTTGCAATGGATTGGATACATGCAGTTTTGGACTAACCATTGGATCTTGTAATGGAGGCATATGCAGGATTCAGTAGTAAATTGTAGTAATGCACAAGATCGGGAGCACAAAACCCTGAGCCCTGAAAGTATTAAAGAACTTTATCTTGACAGTGTCTAACTGTAAAATAGTGTGTGATCATACATCCCAACGAAATGTCTCTCTGTAGCCTGGCTGCGTAACAGGGGAAAATTAGGATACAATAAAACCTTATATATAAAACTAGATTCCGTGAGTTTAGCTTCAGGACAACCTTAGAGGAACTCCAAGAGACTAGTTAAAATGACTTGGCCAAATTTAAATTTTGGAAAAAATATCAAAAACACTCTTCCAAAATGACTAGATATCTACCCAACTAGCTATCCTAACTAGCTAAATTCGTTGCCCTGCTAGCTATCTTTGGCTAGTGGCGAGTGACTAGCTATCCCGATTTTCATAAGTATGGTAGGCGGGACCCACGCCGGTGGAGCATATAGAGTTTAGTTTTAGAGAGACTGTTGGATGTCAACCACTTTTTTGCTAGCTATTTTCATTTTACATGCTAGCTAAATCGGGATTTAGCTAGTGATTTTTAAAGAGGCTCTTGGAGTTGCTCTTATAGATAAAATTGTGGCTTCTAAATAAGGTAGGGGCATTTGTGTTCATTCCCTTGTTTCCAAGTGTTAATTAATTGCGATTTTACCCTCATTTTTCAACTTCGTAATTTCATCCTCGACTATTCACAAGTCTACAATTTTACTCCTAGTCAATGGTCAAAACAGGACAAGTTGTATTTTCAAAGTTGGGGCAAGATAAGAAACCGATAAAAGGTATAAATAATCGAGAGGAAATCCATAAAGTTAAGGTAAAAACACAATTATATTCTCAAAGTTGGGGCAAGATAAGAAACCAATAAGGTATAAGGCCATATTTATGTTAGCTTGCACAGATTGCCGAGTGTAGCAAGTTGAAAACAATCCACTACATGTTTCCCAACCTGTTCCTGCATAGTTGAGTTACTTCTACAGTAGTTGAAGCTGCTCTCGAGTCACTGACGTGGAGGTCCAATCCCACATGTCAGCGATCCCAATTGCAAACACGAGAGAAACCACTTCACTAGTGTAGCATATAGAAGACCCGCCCGTTCCGTGACCGGTTACTCAATTCCTGGTATTTATTTCTTCACACACACGAGAGAATTTAACCTCCCATCTCTGTTGTCTCTCTCTCCAATCCACTGCTAACGCTTCCTTCCATTCCATGAACTCAAGAAAGGAGGAGAGGGACCAGTACACCCCCCATACCAGCCCAAGATTTCCCATGAGCCACTCTTACAAGGCACATCCGATCCTATTGGTGGCGCCACAGAGTTCGCTAGCTGAGCACCGGCAATGCCGACGCCGGCGCCTATAATGGCGTTGCCGCCGCGCGCCTCCATCAGCTCCCTCATCTCCTTCGTCCACCACCACCTGCGCGCGCTCCTCGCCGACGCCGCCGCGCTCCACGCCGCGCGGCGCCGCTGCCACGCGCTGCTCCTCGCGCCTCGTGCCGCTGCCCCGCGCCACGGCGGCGGCCCTCCTCCTCGCCGCCCCACCGAGACCGAGCCCGGGCAGAAGGAGGACGACGAGGCCGTCCTCGCCGCGCTGCACGGCGCCATCGACGCGCTCCTCGTCGTCCCCGCCTCCGGCGAGGACCTCGCCGGCGCCGAGGAGGCGCTGCAGGCCCCCGCGCTGCTGCCGGTGCACGGCGAGACGGCGGGGCTGGACAACCGCCGCGTCGCCGCGTGCGCCTACTTCTGCCTCGCGCTCGTGCGGTGCGCACAGGGGGACGCGTGGCAGATGGCCATGGACCTCCTGCAGGCCGTCGCCGTGTGCCCCGCCGCGGTGGCCGGTGCCGCGGGCGACGGCGGAGGCGACCGCGCCGGCCTCGCGCCGCGCGCGCTCTGGGATGGGCTGTTCGACGAGGGCGTGCTCGCCAGGGCCGGCGCCGGCGGCGCCGGTGCCAGCGAGGAGGACGCGGCACGCAGGGCGGCCAGGCGTTACAAGGACTGGCTCATGTACTACAAGGTGGTGGCCGCCGCGCCGGACGCCGGCGGCGCCGAAAATGGCGGGTGAGTCGCTCGGCTCGTCGTTGGAAAAAAAAAGATAGGGGGCCTTTACCGCGGCAGTTATAACGGCATACGTATACATCTAGCGTATACAACCGCGTATACGCTGACACATACTTGTATACGGTATACTTGGGAGTGACGGTGCAAGCCTGCAATGCTGCATGGCACGCTGATGAGGCGACTGCAAAGTGAAAAGCGAAAACTTTTCCTGACAGAATGATCTGTTTTTTTTTCCTTGGAAAAGATTTTGTTATCCCTGCCTTTTCTGCCGGAGGTCCCTTTCATCTTTTTAGGTCCTTTTTTCGCTTGCTAATTTTTGCCCCATGGCTTTTCACGCAAATAAAATTGAAGGAGGGTTTCAGAAAAAAAAAGTTTAATGGCTGTATTTTGGTGACAATGGTGGAAAATGTTACAACTGGATAAGGAAATCAAGATTGTGAACTTATTCATGTGCAAGTCCACACTTTGATGCAATTTTCTCTTGAACAAAAATCCTGATGCGGGACATCATCTTATGATTTCTCAAAGGAAATTTTGAACACCCATATTTGGAACACATTTTACGAGTCATGGGGTGAAACAGCATTTTCTGGACCAAAAGGGGAAAGAACAGCACCGGGCCTTTTCCAAAAAGGGATTCTAAAGGCAAATGTCACACACCTTTTTCAGCCAAATGCCACCTTCACATTCCTGGCTAATCCCTGCAGCAAAGCTGGTGCAAAGATTCTCCACCAGCGGCTTGAGACAAGCATGTACACAAAACCACCCTGGTCCCCTGCAGCTGCATGCCTGCAGAATGAATGATAGTACCATCTAGAGAGATCATCTTCAGTACTACTGCATTGTCTGCAGCTATATATAGTTCAATAACCAATAGGCGAAATCATGCTGTCAGTGTAGTTGCTGCATTGTCTATATGCCCACTCTGCAGTAGTGGTTTGCTACTATCTGTAGCTGTAGGTGTAGAAAACAAAGGCACGGCTGTCTAGCTGACTGAAATCTGAAGATATATACTTTCCATGAGCAGGTGTCTTCAGTCAGGAAGATCGGGAGACTCTGTTGTTGCGAGATGGGTTGATTCTTCGGAGGCAAGTATCATGTTCAGTCCGCATATCCTGATACAATGCTGTATGTGCATTCAAGAGTTGATCTGACCTGCATTTGTGAGCTGACAGTGGATTTGGCATCGTTGCAGGATAGAACAACCCAGTCAATTGATCATGAAGGAATGAGAACGGCCTCTGCATCACGGTTCGGTGCTCGTGATGGTTTCGCTGAGCTGAAGGATTTTCTCAGCATTGCAGATCAAGATTTCCAGGAAGATACTAAAGGGAGTTCTGACAGCAGATGCCTCCATGAGTTGCTTGAGGAGTCGCAGTCCGACGATTCACCTGTTTCCTTCTACTCACATATTGATTCTAGTGAAGTAAGTGATAATGAGGTAAAACATACTCAATTCTAGCTTCATTGCAAATACTGGTTAAGGGTGTAGTTACCCGTGGTGGGCGGGCCCTTGTGTAAGGGGCTAGTTGTGAGTTGAGCCTCAAAGCACGGGTAAAGGTCCGAACTGCACAGGGCGGTATCTTGAGGGAGCCAGCTTTCGTAACCTTTCTCGGTTGGGCTCCAATTGAGCTATTCTTGGTGAAATACCGCGGGGGTGGTCTTCCCCCACCAGAGTTTTTATTGTGCCACACTTATCTGCAGTATAGTTTCACACTAGCCATCCATGATACCATGTGAATTGTCCATCACCCCAAGTCGAAAACCCAAATGATTAGAGATAGACGCCTATGTTGACCAAAGATTTGTGTTAGTAGAGCACTAAAAACCAATGTTGCAAATCGCGCGCTATAGAATTTAGCGGAGTCCTTCCGAAAAAGCTATAAGAGCTATAGCGCAGCTATAGCGGAAGCTATAACCTTTAGCGGTATGCAAAAAAGTAATGAAATTTAGACCTAAACATTATTAATTTTATAAATTTCAACTCATATTTCATATATATGTGTAGGCATTAGTGAAAACACAAGTAACTCAGTCCTGATTCAGAAGACATGTGATAAATCATAACTCATAGTTCATAAATGTCAAGTATATAAGTTCGTAGTTGAACCATAGCTGTGTTAGCGGTGCTAGGCTATTGAATTTAGCAGAGCTATTTCATGATGATATAGCGAAGTTAACAGCATTAGCGGTAAAATATGCAATATCGTAGTGGCACCTGTCTCAAAAAGCTATAGCGGAGCTATATCGAAGCTATAGCAGGCTATTTGCATCAGTGCTAAAAACTGGATATGTAATTAATTTTTACCAATATCATTTCCTGGACTTGTATATGAAGGCTGAGACGTCTTTTATTGCGACAATTAAAAATGTTGGAGCAACCAGTAGATTTTAATGGAATCTAATACATCTGAAGCAGGCAGCTCCATATGGCAAAGGCAGGTCAGCAAAGATTATGCCAATAGATGCAGATTTCTTGGCAGCTAAACTCCATGAAAGGTACTCCACTCACATTGCATGCCGTACTGTTTCCTGTGCTGCTTAACCTGAAATTTCTTGGCTTTGTTCCATCTTTGCTTAGATCAAGCCACAAGAAGAATCTGACATGGTGCACATCTCCTGAAAATGCGATGATATATGCTCCAGAATCACCGATTTATCATGTCGATGACAGCGAGATGAAGCCAAACGGCTTGCAGTCAAACATATTACATGGCTCACTGAATAATCTGTCAAATTCGGTTCTAGAACTGAAGCATGCTGACTCATACTCCACATCCAACTATTCCACAAAGGATGGAATGTTTCCACAGTGCTCACCAAGGTGTGAGCTCAGATGCTTCAGCAACTTCTCGACTAAATTCATGAAGAAAAGCTCTCTCTCTGATCTAGTCTCCAGAGGAAGCATGAGCAGGAAATTCAAGACTTCCACAGCCAGTGAGGACTGGAGCGATGTTAGTTCACGCTGGGGGAAGGACAGTCAGGTAGATTTTCTTGAGAGGTTCGAGAAGGCCGTATCGAAACTATTGGTTTCAGATGGATTAGAAAGCTGCCTAGATGCTGGCTCTGAGGCCACAACTATATGGCAGTTATTGAACAACACTTATGAGGTGAGGAACAAACCATCAGTAAGGCAAGACATTCTTGACCAGCTGCTTGACAGCATTTCAACATCTAAGAAAGACAAAGTGATCAGGGCATCAGTATATGTACTACTGCTCATGATATCTGAAGATAGAAATGTGATGAGAGGCATCAAGAGGAAGGATTTCCATTTATCTAATTTAGCCACTGCATTGAAGAGAGATGTGCATGAAGCAGCCATTCTGATATATCTGTTGGACCCTACACCATTAGAGATAAAAAACTTGGATCTGTTGCCCTCGCTTCTGCGTGTTGCCTGTAACTCAGACACCCGAAAATGGCCTGCAATGCTTCCACTTACACCGACATCAGCATCGATAGCTCTCATTGAGATCCTAGTAACGGCATTTGACTATGTAACAAACAATGTCCACTTGGCTTCCCTCAGCTCCCCTCCTATTCTGTCTAAGCTTGTTGATGTTGCGAAGAACAACAACTTGGAAGAAGGTGTTGCCCTGGCAGCAATTCTCATCAGATGTGTGCGTCTGAATGGTAACTGCAAGAAGTTCTTGTCACAGGCTACTCCAGTGGACCCATTCCTTCAACTTCTCAGACGAAAAGAGCACCGTGCCAAGTGTGCTGCACTTGAATACTTCCACGAGATTCTTCAGATTCCCCGGTATTATGCAGACCCTCAAAAAGTGTATTCTGTTATATATTTGCCTGAATAGCTTGTGGGATTGTGCAAACTTTCAGGTCCTCAGCAAACTCTCTGCTCCAAGAAATACGACGACAAGGAGGCATTGCAATTATGCATACGTTGATGGCCAGCCTCCATCAAACTGAACCTGAACATCGGGTTTTAGCCGCTAGCCTTCTCCTGCAATTAGATATGATGGTACATACACACTGTCAGCTGTCCTAGATACATCTAGCTGAATAAGCATTTTTGCAGTCTAAACTGTTAAAGAACAACAAGAAGGGAACATATCTAGTGGAAACCAACCTCTCCGTGCAAACTATGGAAACTTCAATCTAAACTACACTATCTTGATCCAAGGGAGAACTCATGAGAGGTGGGAGGGGTGATTTGCAAAATTCATGGGAGGTGGGAGGGATGATTTGCAAAGGTGCTTTTGCAAATCACTCCTCCCACCTCCTCTAAGTGCTCCGTTGGATCAACATCATGTGGCTCAGATTGAAGTTTCCATAGTTTTCACGGAGAGTTTGGTTTCCACCTGATATGTTGCCCAACAAGAAACTTCACATACTCATATGTTTTCATGGTTCCATCAATTGTGCAAAAAACACAATATAAAAACACTCCTCCTTAGTAGTAGACTAGTAGTATTACTTTGAAGATAAACAAGAGAATATTTAAAACAACCACAACATTACAGCTAGCAAGTAAACCTCACATTATCTGAAGCAGCAGGTTTTATATTCCTTTTTGCAGGAGAAAACAGATGGCAGGAGTGTGTTCCAAGATGAAGCGATGGAGGTCCTAATGGACTTTCTATCATCTCAAGAAAACAGTAAAGTGCAGGCACTATCAGCATCGTTTCTTTCAAACCTTGGCGGGACTTATTCCTGGTCAGGAGAATCATATACTGCAGCATGGGTCGCAAAGAAAGCGGGTCTCACATCAACATCTCATAGAAATACAATCCGGAGTATTGACTGGCTTGATTCTTGCCTGCAGGTTAAGTATCAAAACACTCTTTCATTTGGCAAACATTAGAAATTGTTAGATTACTGTGCTAGTGTCTCTTTGGTTACTGTGCTAGTGTCCCTTTGGTTATTGTGCTAGTATCCCTTTGGTTATTGTGCTAGTCATTTACTGCTATTTACTTAGCTGTGCGCCACCCCATGTGGGCATGTGAACAGGCCCCTTGGCCTCTATATAATGTAACCCTCTGTGTAATCACCATCAATTAATCTAAGCCTGTTTGGCTATACTCTAATATGGTATCAAGAGACTAATCTGGGACCTTCCCCTTCCCCCAGCGCCCAGCCGTCTCCCTGCGCGCGGCGCTTCTCCTCCCAGCCGCCGCACCCTCTGCGTGCGCCCCTTCTCCCTTGGCCGCTGCGCCCATGGCTGGTGCCTCCAACGACGGCGGGTCGGCCTCCTCTGCCACCGCGCTCCGCGATGAAGCGCTTACCGCCGCCAAGGCCCTCGAAGACGAAGCCGCCTCCCTGCGCGCCTCCAACTCGGAGCGCAGCCAGCAGCTCCAGGAGGAGGTTGACCTTCTGAAGTCCGCCGCCGCCGCTCAGGAACGCGTCCGCGTGGCCGCTGCCGCCCTCGGTGCGGAGCGCGCGGCCGCCGATGACCTGGAGCGGCAGGCTGCCTCGCGCCCGCCCGCGCGGACGGGACGACGACGACCCCGACGACGACGGCGCCTCCTTCTCCTCCGAAGCCGCAGCCATCGCCCATCCGCACGGCGAGGCCGCCAATGTCCGTAACATCAAGAATCCGATCCCCATCACTCTTGATCTTCGGTCCTCCAACTATTCCAAGTGGCGCGGCCACGTCCTTCTCGTCCCGGGTCGGTTCACCCCGAAGGACCACGTCCTCGGTGACGCCTCCCACCCCGCCGATGCAAGCATGGTCGCGCATGGATTGCGTGGTCATGTCTTGGCTCTACAACACCGTCTCCGCCGACCTCCCGGACGCCATCCACGAGCACGATGGTGTCCTCGCCCGGGTGGCTTGGCTCGGGATTGAACCGCCAGTTCCTCAACAACCGTGAGTCCCGTGCCATGATCCTCGACGCCGAGTTCCGCAACTTCTGCCAGGGCTCTCTCTCCATCGACGAGTATTGCCGCAAGATGAAGACCATGGCAGATGCCCTTGCCGATCTTGGCGAGCCCCTCACTGACCGCACCATGGTGATGAACATTCTGCGCGGTCTCAACGAGCGTTTCCAGTTCGTGGCTCAGCTCCTTTCTCGCCAACGGCCGTTCCCGTCATTTGTTGACGTTCGCGCCGACCTGCGCCTCGCTGAGCTCACCATGGGGACTTCCTCGGCGCCGCCTACGGCCCTCGTCGCCTCTTTGTCCAGCAGGCCACCTGCCCCGCCACCGCTCTCTGGAGTTGCTTCCCCGCGCCCTTCCCAGCCTGCTGGAGGGGCGGCTGGCGGGACATCTTCCGGCGGCAACCGCAACCGGCGCCGCCGTGGTGGGCGCGGCCGGGGCAACCGCAGCAGCCGGGGAGGCCACCAAAACTCTCCCGGTGCCGCTCGGTGGCCCTCCCTCCTCAACCCATGGACCGGGTCCATCCATATGTGGCCCGGCAGCCCCCCGCGGCCCTCCGCCGCGCCCCCGGCGCCGCCCTCTCTCCACAGGAAGCACGCACCGCCGACCGGCGGCCGCCGGGCACTACTACTCGGCGCCTCGTGCCCCTCCTCCGGTGCCTCCTCCGCATGGGCACCGCCGCCTCCTCCGGCGCCCCCGTCAACATGGGCTCCATGGGATGCTCAATCCCTCGCAAATGCCTTCAAGACCGTCTCCCTCACTCCGCCGTCAAGCTCTTCGACCGGGTGCTTGACTCCGTGCTACTTCCCACATTGCCTCCACCCCCGGTATGGTCACCATGTCCTCGACTTCCTCTTTTCCCTCTTCCATTGTCGTTGGCAATGGTTCCACCCTCCCGGTTATTGGCACCGGCTACTCCCGTATTCGGGTCCTTTTCACTTAAATAATGTTCTTGTCGCTCCCGACATTATTCGGAACCTCCTTTCCGTTCGACGGTTCACCCTCGATAATCTAGTTTCGTTGAATTTGACCCGCTTGGTGTTTCGTGAAGGATCTCCGTACCGAGAACACCCTCCCCGCGATGTGACGGCTCGGGCCCTCCGTACACCCTACGGCTTCCGTCGTCTCCTACCGGCCATTGCGCTCTTGTGGCCACCCCTTCTCCGACTACTTGGCACCGTCGCCCGGGCACCCCGGCAAGGCCACTCTTCGTAGCCACGCCCGGTCTTCCTCCATTGTCCGCAGATCGGCCCGACGACGACACCCTCTCGTCATGCCTGTCAACTTGGACGACATGTTCGTCTACCTTTTTCTCATTCTCGTATCGCGTGCATCCAACAATTTCGACTTAATTCACCGTGATTTATGGACCTCTCCCATTATCAAGTGTATCCGGATTTAAATATTATCTCATTATTTTGGATGATCACTCCCATTTTCTTTGGACTTTTCCGCCGCGCCTCAAGTCCGATACTTTTTCTCGTGCTCTCTAACTTCTTTACCTATGTGCATACTCGGTTTGGTCGTACCATCAAATCCGTGCAATGCGACAATGGGCGCGAATTTGACAACTCTGCAGCCCGCGCTTTCTTTCTTGCTAAAGGTGTTGTCCTGCGCATATCCTGCCCCTACACCTCACAACAGAATGGCAAAGCCGAGCGCATGATTCGCACCACCAACAATGTCACTCGCACTCTTGCTGTTTCAAGCTTCCATGCCCTCTTCCTATTGGGCTGATGCACTTGCTACAGCCACCCACCTCCTCAACCGTCTCCCCACTAAGACCTTGGACATGGCACACCCTTCTTTGCTCTCTATGGCACCCACCCTTCCTACCATGACCTTCGTGCTTTCGGATGCACCTGCTACCCCAACCTCACCGCAACCACTCCTCACAAACTTGCCCCTCGCTCTTCCTTGTGTGTTTTCATTGGCTACTCTCCTGATCACAAAGGATACCGGTGCCTTGATCTCAACACTAATCGTGTCATCATCTCTCGTCATGTCATTTTCGATGAGACGACCTTTCCCTTCTCCCGCAACCGGACCTCAGCTCCCCACGAGCTTGATTTTCTAACTAACAATGAACTGCTAGCTCCTTCTTCTACAGGTACACCCTTGCCCACTTCCGGTGCCCCTGCTCAGTTCCCTCTGCAGGCTGCCCCAGAGGTCCTTGAGGATGCTCCGGTTCCACTCTGGCCCCCCGTTCTGGCCGGGCCAGCGCCCCGGCGCCCTCCCCCAGGCTTCCACGCCCTGCCAGCAGCTCGTTCTGCACCAGTGCTGCCCCGGGCTGCAGCCCCGGCGCCCTCATCGCCCACCAGGCTGCCCCTGGCTGCAGCCCCGGCGCCTACTGCTTCTCCAGCCAGGCTGCCCCTGGCTGCAGCCCCGGCGCCTGCTGCTTCTCCAGCCAGGCTGCCCTTGGCTACAGCCCCGGCGCCCGCTGCTCCTCCAGTGAGGCTGCCCCTGGCTGCAGCACCAGCGCCTGCTGCTGCTCCGGTGCTGCCCATAGCAGCAGCCTTTCAGAAGCCGCCAGTCACCCGGGTGTACACTCGACGCCCTCCACCGCCACCATCACCGGCTGCTGCTCCTCCTCGCCGCTCCAACATCATACCTTCACCCCCGCGGTATGTCAAAGATGGTCCTCCGGTTGGTGCTGTACCAATCGCACCGGTTGACAACAGCCATGCTATGACGACTCGTGGGAAGTCTGGATACATTCAGCCCCGCATTCTTCATGTTGCGGATCTGACTCCAGTTCCCCGTTCTTGCCGCGATACTCTTGCTGATCCTCACTGGCGTCGCGCCATGGAAGAGGAATATACCGCCCTCATGGACAATAATACTTGGGATCTTGTTCCTCGGCCCGCCAATGCCAACGTGGTCACTGGAAAATGGATTTTTAAACATAAATTTCATGTTGATGGTTCTCTGGACAGATACAAGGCTCGTTGGGTCCTTCGCGGCTTCACTCAGCGCCCCGGTATTGACTACGATGAAACTTTCAGTCCCGTTGTCAAGCCGGCCACTGTCCGCACAGTCCTCACTATAGCTCACTCCCGGGATTGGCCAATTCATCAACTTGACGTCAAGAATGCCTTTCTTCAAGGGACCCTCTCCGAAACTGTGTACTGCTACCAGCCAACGGGATTCACCAACTCTGCTCTCCCTCAGCATGTTTGCAGACTCAACAAATCCCTTTATGGCTTGAAACAGGCTCCCCGCGCATGGTACAGCCGCTTTGCATCCTTCCTCCTCTCCCTGGGGTTCACTGAAGCTCGATCAGACACCTCCCTGTTTGTCTACCGCCGTGGTTCAGAGACAGTCTATCTGCTGCTTTACGTAGACGACATTGTTCTCACAGCATCTTCCCAGCAGCTTCTCCGCCGAGTTATTGATGCTCTGATGAAGGAGTTCGCCATGAAGGACCTTGGCCCTCTTCACCATTTTCTTGGCATGGCAGTTCAGCGAAGAGGTGACTCTTTGTTTCTCTCTCAACGTCAGTATGCGCTGGACATTTTGTCTCGCCATGGCATGACTGATTGCAAACCTTGCTCCACTCCTGTTGACACCTGCGCCAAAGTCTCAGCAACTGATGGCCCCCTTGTTGCTGATCCCACCGATTACCGCAGCCTCGTAGGTTCTCTCCAGTAGCTAACATTCACCAGGTCCGACATTGCATATGCCGTCCAACAAGTTTTCCTTCACATGCATGATCCTCGGGAGATTCATCTTGTTGCTGCCAAACGGATCCTGCGATATCTCCAGGGAACTCTTGATCATGGCCTCATCATTCCTCGGACTTCCCCAACACAACTCGTCGTCTACACTGATGCTGATTGGGCCGGCTGCCCAGACACTCGCCGCTCCACCTCCGGTTATGCCGTCTTCCTCGGAGGCAGCCTTGTCTCCTGGTCCTCTAAACGGCAGCCCACTGTCTCTCGCTCTAGCGCTGAGGCCGAGTATCGGGCTGTTGCTAACGGCGTCGCTGAGGCTACTTGGCTGCGGCAGCTCCTCCAGGAACTCCATCATCCTCTTGACAAAACCTGCCTTGTCTACTGCGACAATGTCAGCGCCGTCTACCTCTCCACCAACCCTGTTCAACATCAGCGCACCAAACATGTGGAGATTGACCTCCATTTCGTCCGGGAACGTGTTGCCATTGGTGCTGTTCGCGTACTTCATGTCCCCACTACCTCCCAGTTTGCCGATGTCTTCACCAAGGGGCTGCCTACTTCGGTTTTTCAAGACTTTCGCTCCAGTCTGAATGTCCGCTGCTGCGACGTTCCGACTGCGGGGGGGTGTTAGATTACTGTGCTAGTGTCTCTTTGGTTCCTGTGCTAGTGTCTCTTTGGTTATTGTGCTAGTATCCCTTTGGTTATTGTGCTAGTCATTTACTGCTATTTACTTAGCTGTGCGCCACCCCATGTGGGCATGTGAACAGGCCCCTTGGCCTCTATATAATGTAACCCTCTGTGTAATCACCCTCAATTAATATAAGCCTGTTTGGCTATACTCTAATAGAAATAACTTCTTCATGGTAAGCAATATAATAATAATGATGGTCATATGTGATGCAGGATACAGAAATAATCCCATGGAGTAGTAGATCCGCACGAGCAATTATTAAAGTAGGAATACCGTTTATCAGCGCTTTAGCCAAAGGAATGCAGAGCAAGATCAAGGGAATCTCACATGATTGCCTTGTATGTGCTGCATGGCTTGGAAGTGAGCTGGCTGCCCTTGGTGAAAATGCCATCAGATATTCTGCTTGTGAGATCTTGTTACATGACATAGCAAGTCACCTGCATCCAGGGTTTCAGCTTGACGAAAGGGTTCTAGCATGCATGTGTCTATATAATTACACCTCCGGAAAAGGTAAAACATACATCATTACTATCCTTTTTTTTCTCGTTGCGTGTCATTTCATTAACGTAGAAATCATTACTATCTTACATCCGGTTACAGTTGAATGGTTTGCTATGAACTAAAATTTCAAGAGGTATTTTGCACATCCTAATGACTCTTGGAATGTAAACATCCAAGCCAAAGTTGAAGGAATGACTAAAACGTTATATTTATGCAAAGTTACCATTTTCTACCAACAGGAAAGCAAATGTTGATGAGCTTGTCAGAAGGGTCCCGAGAATCGCTTAGGAGGCTTTCATCATTCACATGGATGGCAGAGGAATTACTTCAAGTTACAGATTATTTTCTTTCCAGCAAACCAGTGAGTATTGTTGGGATTTTCTCCTTATCTTCCCTCCTTCATTTAATACTACCCCTGTTCCAAGTAGGCCTTCAAGTAGATCCTCTTCTATTAGGAGCTAATATTATATCTGTTCGACATGGATCTCAGAAATTATTTAGGTTTGCCATTGTTAACTTCAAAAGCTATGCTAAGATCATTTTTACAACATTGCTAGCTAGCCTGTCAGGTAACATGTTTCTTAAACACAAGATTTAATTTTCTGATCTTGTCAGTGCAGCGTGTATCATGTGTACATACACAAATCCTGGAAATTGGTCAGCCAAGCAATGGTGCAGCAACTGCTATAGCATTCTTCAGAGGGCAGCTTTTGTCTGGTTATTCTAATGGCACCATCAGGGTAATGGTTTATTCCACATCTCAGAATTCAGATCATAACCATAGTTTCAAATTACCATAAATCTACAAAATTAACACACAATTTGTTGCGTTATAGAAGTTACTTGGAAAGGGACTTCACAAAAATGATAGAAACACTGTACTATTACACACCAAGTTCACTGTTTGATTTCATGCAGTAATATTTACATAACTAAAAGTTTCCCAATACTTGGGTGTTCTGTGCAGGCATGGGACATAAAAGGCCAAACGGCAGTAATTATCAGGGAGGTAAAAGAGCACAAGAAGGCAGTGACTTGTTTTGTACTATCGGAAACTGGGGCGAACCTTCTGAGTGGATCAGCAGACAAATCCATTCGGGTAACCAATAATACAACCAGAGTTCTAAAACTGCAAAAGAATATCTATTGTTGGATGGTAAATTACAAGGTCATTTGCAGGTATGGGAAATGGCACAGCGCAAGCTTGAGTGTGTCGAGGTGATTCAGACAAGAGAGGCTGTGCAAAAGCTTGATATTTGTGGTGACAAAATCCTTGTACTGACGCAGAACAACGTTCTCAAGGTACTCATTGACTTCCTATGCACTAGAAATAACAAATGGCATGCATAACAATAATTATATTTTACTTTGATTCTTCTTGTTGTCACAGTTCTCTTGTGCATCAAGAAGCAGCCAAACATTGTACAGGGGCAAGCATGTCAAATCTCTAGCTGTATGTCAGGGCAAAGCTTACCTTGGTTGCACAGACCTGAGTATACAGGTTAGTTTTGTGGTTACAAAAGCATGTGATAGTATTTCGGATCACTATATGTAAAGAGAAAGATTTGTCAACAGGAACTAGACATGTCAGTTGAATCCAAGATTGAGATAAGGGCACCAAAAAGAGGATGGAGCATCAGAAAACAATCCATTAGCACCATTGTTATATATAAAGATTTGATGTATTGTGCTGGTTCTCAAGTGGAAGGGTCGGGCTTAAAGGTATTAATCAAAAGGAAAAATGTATTGTTTTATCCCTCAAGTATTGCAAAAGTATGATATTCATCCCTCATGTTTCATTTTGGTGCAAATTAACCCCTTAACTAACTAAACCAGTGCATTTATCATCCCCACCTTCGTTTAACAATGATTTAGTGTCATGTAACATCAGTTTAGGTCATGTGATCATCTTACTAATCACTGCTTAACCACGTCTAAGTTGAGTCAATGGCTATAATAGTTTGGTGTGAATTGGTTCCGCTAATTTTTATGATAAAACTTTTGTGAGATAGGCAATTGAGGATTTACTGAATTCTTTGTGGGTTTTATATCTCCGCTCACGTATTACATCACTAAGAAGGGGGTTAGACACATGATTCTGTGCCATAAACCGCCATTAGATGGCGCTAAACCATTGCTAAACTAAAGTGGTTGCACAAGAATGTCACACTTTTGCAATACTTAAGGGTGATAAATACACTTTTCCTAATCAAAATAATGAACTTGACCTCTGAAAGTTATGAAATGAAAAGAAATGTGAAACTTTAAACTTTTTTGCAGGACTGGAAAAAACGATGCAAACCTAATATGACAATGCCGATACCAAAGGGAACAAATGTAGAGGCAATGGCAGTGGTGGAAGACTTCATCTACTTGAACTGCAGTAAAAGCCCTAGCATCATTCAGGTCACATGAATTTTCTTTTTTTTCTATATCAGCTACAATAAGTTATGTAAAAAAGGCCATAAAATGAGGTACTTGAGCACGATATACTGTTAGGAGATCTCTATCTGCTTACAAATTTCAGCCTTTACTCTCTGAAAATTGGGCAGTCCATAATGATCATGTTCTTGGTGCCAAATGGAAGTAACATTAGGTGATTAGGTCTCACCAACAAGAACCAGAGGAACAAAAAAAAAAATCCATGTCAAGTGAAGACCATCCTACCATTTTATATCTGATCAAAATATAGAAGCTATACCTCTGTAATATATTGGATAAAAAATACAGGATTCACTAGTCTTGATTCTTCTTCTGAAATTTGTGGTAGATATGGCTGAGGGAGAAGCAGCAGAAAGTAGGAAGGCTATCTGCAGGAAGCAAGGTAACGAGCTTGTTCGCCGCGAACGACATGATCTTCTGCGGTACAGAAACTGGATTAATTAAGGTCAGTACCAAGCAAACAAACCTTGAGGAGTGACACTTATGGTTCTCTGAGGATAACGTCATATGGGAAACTCTTGCAAATGTACCTGCAGGCATGGATCCCATTGTGAAGACTAGAAGCAAAAGGAACAGAGGAAGGCTTAATCTTGTAAATGCAAAGGGAAACTAGAGTGTACAGGAAACGTGAAAAAAAAAGAGCATAGTACTATTGTATAAGCCCTCAGGAGGACACAAAAGCACAGCTGGCATATTTGTGGGTAAAGTCCATGACTAGCATGTCCTTCAAAATAACGACTAGTAGCTTCATAATGTAAATACTAAGTAGTGCGTGTGTGTTTTGGGAAGAGTTGATGATTTTGAGTGTTAATAAAAAGTACTCCCAAAAGTAAATTTGGTAGGATGACATGTACTTTGCCGATTTCGGCCAAATATGTGAGAAGACTGCGCATGTCATTCTCAGGCCAAACATGTTTGGGCTCTGCAAAGGAGACGAGGGAGACTGGTCCGGTTGATGATGGAACATCCGAACATGTACGTCAAAATTAATGGCGCACTACAGCTTTGCGCTCTGCTTGCTTGGCCAGTTTTAATTAATGCAGCACGGCTTTGGAATGTTTGTCTACCGTATAACTCGCGTGCCATGATAGTTGCCTATGTGCAGTGCGTTTGTCTTCAAGAAACTTACTTGAAACAGCCCCGGATATATAGTTTAGGACCCCTATCAAAAAAAATCAAGAGGTGTTCATTAAGCTCGCGTGGGGTTACCTATTTCATAAGAGGTGTTCACAATGAAGAGGTGCCCCAGTGGTTTTAAGGTTCTGAATGCTGATTGCAGAGGCCGAGACGTTCGTCCATTGTGCCAAAACGAATCGTAAAAACGGCGCGCCGGGTACAAAAACGATGAACCGGGCAAGCAAGCACCCAGATCATTATATTAGGATGAATCGAAGAGAGCAATGGCATGTGGGCACACACCTAAGACCGGCCGGAACACCCCCACGACCCTGGTGCACACTGGGCAGCCGCAACGACGGCGCCCCGCCCCGGGCGTTTCGCTCGGCCGCGCGCGCCCCCTTGCCGCATTCGGAAGAGCACCTTGTACGCACGGGGCGGCTGTCGACAGGCGACAGCGCATTCCGGCCTCGGCTACGGAGGCTCGGGGCCGGAGGAGCGTGTACTTGTAGGTGGGCGGCCCCGACCCCGCTCCCGGTGGTCTGGTTCGTCTGGGTTGATTCCCGGCAACGCTGCCGCATGCACCGCCGCCCACCCCGTGGCAGAGTCGCAGAGAGAGAGAGAGAGGGGGGGGGGGGGGGGGGGGGGCGATGATAATCTTGAACTGAAGGCCGGGCCCAGTGGGCCTACATCCTATGGGCCCAAGCAAGGTTTTGCGAGCCCACAATCAACAAGGCCTACATCCTTTACTCTTGACACGAACCTAAATTAAATTAAATTAAATTAAACGGAGTTGCCAGAAGGGGAAGAGCCCGTCGTCGTCTTTCGAAACGTATTAGCTCGTGATGTGGTCCCGGCCGGCCCCACCGAAAGGAAACGAAACGAAACGAGCGGCGGTCGGGAGCACATCCGCATGAGTCGCACAGCTCACGTCGCATGCCACCCCCAAGAACGTGTGTCATGTGCCGCATCTAATCTCGCTTTGCGTTCTCCCCCCAATGACTCCATGATGTTGATCGCCGGTTCATGCAGCCTGTTCGTTCGACTTTATCAGCCACCGCCGACCAGAAGATTTTCTCTCGTAACTAACCAAATGTAGCCCACCAAAGAACTGTACCAACATTACTTTTCTCTCACAACAAACCAAGACCGTCATCACCATCACCAAGTACCAAACGAACAGGCTGGTGGATGGGGCCGGCTTTTAGTATCACACGACTGTGCGCTGTGCGTGTGCTGCTGCTTCGAAGAACCAAAGCCGAGCGCTGCTACCTGCTTAATTTCCCTCCCTCGTGGATCGTTGGTTTTTTTTCGTTTGATGAGGCCTACTAGCTAGGCGTCCGATTTGTTAGCCTGGCTGACTGCCACGCATTTCCTTCCTTCTTCGCTCGTCCATATGAAGTTGAGAACATCGTGATCAAGCCACCAAGGAAGGAGGGAGGCACGTACTGTACAGACGACGCCGATGTCATTGAAGAAACGTTTGGCCTGACTTGCTCTCTGTCACTTACTCCTGCTGTCCTGCTGACCCTTCGCATGTCAGGTCCTGGGATCCATTTATTCAGACTGAGGTGCCTAACATTCCACGACGACGCATCAGCAGCAGCAGCAGGCAGGCAAGCACGTCCGCGTCCGGGACTCCAGGACACATGCACACTTGTGCTGACTGCGCTGCCGAACAATTATTCCGGCCGTCTGGCCGGTACGGTGCAGCAGGGTGCGAGCGATCAGAGGGCGGCGACGACGCACAGCTCAAGTAGTCAAAGAATGTACCAGCAACTCAACGAACACCAGCGGCGCGTACGTACTGCTACCGAACTGACGGTGATGCGTGCTGAAATTGTTGTTGTGCGGTGGTGGTTCGGCAGATTTAGGACGAACCTGCTACCTGCTGCGATGCCACACACCAACTTCGATATGAATAGTATATATGATCTACTATCAGCGTAGTAACACTGTCGGTGCTATAGCTCCATCAGAGAAGAAATTAAGAGCCACACATGAGCGTTAAGCTGCAGCATATTCGGTTCGTTTCCGTTCGGTCAGGTCGATCGGGCGCGTGCCGTCTAAAAATTTCCACCCAAATCGTGTGCCCCTGCTGAAAGCTGACGCGCGCGCCGTCTTTTTACCCCTTTTTCGAAAGATTTTCACAAGTAAACTCTTTTTGAAAGATTTCAAAAATTGGACTCTGAGCTCGGCGCCGTGGATCATGGCGCCGAGCTTACATGCCTCGGCGCGCCGAGGTGTTGGGCCCGAAAACAATATCGATTACCCTACTTTGAAATTCTTTTGTGAAGAAATTTGTATGTTTTCATGGTCAACAACATACACAAAATGTTTATTAAACATCATACTACATTTGGGATCCAAATTCTTTCAATGTATATATGAAAACTTTTTCAGAATAGAATTTCAAAGTTGCATGCTTGTTAATGTTTTAAGGGTTCTCAGCACTAAGAATTTTTCAGCACGAGTAAATGCCGACAGCAATACTTTCGATTTTGGAATGTCATTTTAAATATGTAAACTCGCTTAGTTTTTATCCACAAATGTTGTAAGATGTTAAACAAAGTTCATAGATTCCATTTTGCATGTTATTGACCACATTTTACATACAAATTTCTTCACAAAAGAATTCCAAAGTAGGGTAACTGATATTGTTTTCAGGCTCAAGATCTCGGCGCCATGATCTGTGCGCCGAGGCATGTAAGCTCAGCGCCATGATCCACGGCGCCGAGCTCAGGGTCCATTTTTTGAAATCTTTCCAAAAAGGGTCTACTTGTGAAAATCTTTCGCCAAAAGGGCTAAAAAGTAAAAAAAAAGTCGGACGCGCGCATACCGAAATGTCAGTGCCAGATCGAACGGTAAAGCATCGGTGTCATTTACGGTGGAGCAAGAGGTTATTATTATTATTGCAGATGGGAATAATAGTAATAAATAATCAATGCAAGCAAGTGTGGAGGCACTTGTCAAAAAGAAGAAGAAGAAAACAAGAAGGTGCAACCAAGTGTGAGGCTAAAAATGTTTTTGCTCCCTCTAGCTGGCTTTGTCGTCGCTACGTACGTGGTCGTTCATCGTGATGAACCTAGCTAACATTATTGCTTCTGCTAAAAAAAACCTAACATTATTGCTCCGACAACGATCGATCGACGCCTGACCGAAAGGGTTAGCATGCACGGCACCAAACACCCTCTTCCGGTTCAATACACATGACAACAACAACTAATGAACATGTTTTTGCACGTACTTGATGATCTGTGTTTGTACAAAAATCATGTCATTTAAAAATCACTTGTATATTATTATGAACCTTTGATGAGACAGCTGTGGTCGCATCATGTTACCATCCTAATTGATCCTTGGACTACGTACTGGCCCATAAAAAAACCTGCAACGACGACGACCTTGCATTCATGGCTGAATGGACTAAGGAACCAATAAAAATATGACAAATTTCTCTAAAACACACAATATATTTGTTTATATCTCGCTTTACACATACCATTCATACATATAATTACATTTTAGACCACTAGGCGCTAACGTGGATTAGTGAAAGTGTCAGCCACCACCACCAGCCCATGAGCGCAGCACGTGGTGAGATGAGATGCCCACGTCGTCGGCCTCCTCTGCCCCCGATTTTTCTTAGTTTTCCGGTGCGCGCAAGCGCCTCTCATTGTAAGATCAGCTGTAAAGTGGACACGAGAAAACGAGTCCGCATCTGCATCTTTCCACACCACTTAATTATTGCAAACATACAAAAGTACAGCCAGTTTTATTAGTTTATCTCCGATCCGTATCTGCCTTGGGATTTTAAATCTTCTGGAGTTTTGAAGGTCTAGTATTTAATTAACGTCATTGTACGTTTTAGAAAGCCATGGAATACCAAGAATAAACAAATCTATAGCTAAGTTTTGGGAAGTATAAGTATTGTCTAGTTTCTGCAAACGGATCGAATTATCTGCTGCCTGATGAAATGCCACCTGACAAACCTAGATAGATCGAGGTTGAAGTGACGTTGTAATTTAATTGCGCCATCACAATGTAGTAGTAGTTTCCAATACGACCGCACCTGGAAAGTTGTTGAATTGTGTGCTTGCTACCGTACTGTATCTCCGAGCGAGACTTCTTCCTTGATTACCAAACTTTTCCCGCCATCTTCGGGTCGCGAGGCCAAGTGCGCAGCGTGATTAGCTCAAATAAACGACCGGGGCTTTCAAGTAGGTGTAGGTCACACTAATTTGTCCCCATCAATCATTCAACAACCCCCGGCGTGCACTTTGCGTGAGAAGTAGCATCTGCGTGCAGGTCACGGAGTGCTAATAACTATACAAACTCTTGTATTAACTCAAATTTACCGTGTTGAGTGAGGTTTGGTGGAACTCGTGGGCAATGCAAAGTGAGCCAACTAGTACTATTTGTGCTAACTCATGAAATTTACCGTGTTGGCTTGTGTGATTGGCAACCGCCAACACAAAAACTTCTGAACCAGAGGTGGTTTACGTAGTCCGCCAGCACAAACTCTGTCCAAATAAGGTTTCAGACAACATCTTCCCTGGACAACCTTTCCATTTGGAACTTGTTCGAGATGAGCTCGAAAACAGCTTCAAAAACACCAAATCTTGGGTGGATTTCACTCTTGATTTGTTTGGAGGAGTGTGCCTTATAAGTTGAGTTTGTGACATTCTAATCTTCTTTTCAACCTTTATCATCATTTCTAGATTCTCATCGGTTTGTTGTCAACTTTCATCCATAGCATGATTTTGAAATAACTCCACATACAATTTTCTTCCATCAATATCTCTAATAAACTAGCCATTGGGCGACGTGCGATCCTAGAATTTTATTTGACAAAATGATCCATCTCAGATAATTTTAATTATTTACAACTATTTTTACTATTTTTCATTAATATTTTGATATTTTCCGAAGTATTATGAGAAATAACATTTGTAGAGGCTTTTATTAAAGTCAAAATTATATATTTTTTATTTTACCGTATTTTCAGTTTTTAAGGTCTCCTTATGGATTTTTTGTAGGACTTCTAATTTGTCCATATATATGGCCCTGTTTGGAACGGGGGATCCAAAAACTTGCGCAGCTTATAAGCCTAACGCGGCTCCGGGGTCGCTTCTGCGCTTTTCCATCGCCTAGTGCAAATCCCGCGATACGCAGCTGCCGGCGGCTAGTGAACGAGACCTATGTGAACCGTTTGGTAGGTTTATTTTGCTTATAATCTAAGTTAAGCGTCTCCAAACAGGACCTATATGTTTTGCTAGCCGAAATAGCTATAGGGAACCTAGGCATGCCTCTGAGCTTTCGCCTAGTCCATAAGCTTTTAGTAATTTAATTGTATGTAATATTATACTCTTTCCATTTTTTATATTCACAGATATTACTATGCATCTAGACATAGTGTGTATATAAATGCATAGCAACATATGTGAATCTAATCTAATAAAACTAAAATGATTTATAATTTGAAACTGAGAGAGTATGTAGAGTCATAATTTCCTAGGAATTGTATATTATCAATATACATCAGGCAAGTCAAATATGTCGACTTCATGCAGCTACTACTAAGGTTAGTGGCTGATTTATTTTGAGAGAAAAGTACTGTTAGTTGGTGTCTAATAAACCGAACAAAGTGCGTTTGTCCCTTTTGCCGAATCCCTCGCTGCTCATGGTTGACCCAGCGTGGTAAATAAATCAAAAAATAAAGAGGGACCCACTGGGCAGAATCCTGCCTTCTGTCGGTGCAAATAAACGTACAGGACGGTTATTACACATGGTCAAGCTCCCGTCACCTACTCCAGCCGCTAACCACGAGTACTCCGGCGGTCCAGGCTCCAGCTAGCACCTACTGCTACTAGTACACACGAACCGAGGCAGGGGAGACCGAGGCAAAAGAAACCGCGAATTGACCGGCAGCTTGCGGGTGGGGAACGCGGCACGCATAGTAGAGCCGTAGTAGAGGAGAGAGACGCAGACAAAAGATCCATCATCAGCGTGCGAGGGGAGTGTGCGTCGCCGCCGTCCCTCCGTCAGCACCGGGCGGCGGCTTCTGCGAAGGCGGCGTGCAGCGCGGTGCAGGGGAGGCGGAGGCGTTGGAATGGATGGATCCCCCAGCCTGCAAAAGTCTGCAACTGCAACCCACCCAGTCCAACGTTGCCGGAAAAATAAACGCCAATAATGCAAAGGCAGGCGCGCGCGCGGGGGTCTGGGGAATAAGTCCACGTGCCCACGTGCCGGCCCACGAACCAGCCGACCGCGACGCGGGCCCACCGTACAGCGCCTCCCTGCAAGCACGCCGGTGGCTGGTCTGTCTATCCCTCCGATCCCGCGGTGACGCAGAGTCGCAGACGCTCAGCTCAACACCGCAGCCTGCTGTTGGCACTGTCTTGATTTGATGATTTTTTCCCCTACCCCTAAAAAGACCGTAAGGGCAACGTCGTCTCCACGGTCCACCTGTGCGATCGTTCGCCGGCAGAACCATTGCCCCGCGCGCGCGACAGGTGGGCCGTTCTTCGGCCCCGTCCTCGGCGCCGCTTCTCCTCGCCTCCCCTCGCCCACCTCTGCCGCCCCACAGGCCAATCCATGGCCTCACCAGTCACCACGCACCCTCACGCCGCCGCTCGCACATCCCATTTTCCTCTAGATCTACCGCCCCTACATCCCAATCCGTGATGCACCCCACGGCGCCGCCGTGGACACCAAAGCTTCCACGCCACCGCCGTGGACGCCCGTAGATGTCGTCGGAGCCCCATACTCGCGCCCGGAGGATCCGTCATTCGCTGTCCGTCGGAGCCCCACACTATAGCTCGCGGCATGGGCTTCGACGACGACTGCAGCTCAAGTGTCTCTCCCATCGGTGTGTCGCCTCGCTTGGGCCCTATCTCGCTCCCTTCCTTTTCGGCCCACCGCCCGCACCTTCCCACACGGTGCCACGCCCAACCCCCTCGCCCTCGGCGCCACCCCCGGCTCCCTCGTCCTCGACGTCGCCACCCGTGGACGCCCTGCCGTCGGTCGTGCCCGCGTCGTCCGTGCTCGCCGCCTCCTGCCCCTCTGCCCTGGTGCGTTCCCCTGCTACTAATCCTTCTCCGGACTCTATGTCGCCAAGCCGCTATAGTGCATTCGAATTGATGATGAACTAGTGCCTTGCTGAAGGTAGTACAGGAGCTCTGGCCAAGGGCAGGGCAGGTGGGTCCTGCAGGGTGCAACTCGGAGCAGAAGAGGTGGCATGTAGGCGCAGAGGAGGTTGCTTGCCGCTAGCCTTGGGGGAGCTCCAGCCATGCGATATCTGTTTGCTTTCAATTCTTAGCCCAGGTGCATTCCTCTTTCAATCCATCTCATGTAAGCAAGACTGCCACACAATCAACATCACCCTTTGGGATGCAGAAGGCGATGTTGTGTTAAGGAACTTAATTGTTATCTTAATACCAATATAGTGTTTGCTGGATTTGAGGGCTCTAGGCACACCAATGCAGTAGTAATAGATGCAATTGTTTTCGGATTCCACTAATATTTTCCTATACGCTTGCTATCAATAAGCTATAATAATGTTCAATTAGAAAAATATGATGCTAACACCATATATAAGGCATGTGATATTGCAGCAGATAAACAATGGTCAATTGTAGGCCCCAATTAATGTATTTGCCCAATTATCCTGTCGATGTGATAAGGTTTCTGGTACACCATAACTTGCTTCTTGTTTTTCATACAGATCGTGTTGATTTGTTTTAGCACCTTTCAGTTGAGGAAGAAAGGTCTTTACTGAAAAGGTGAGCCAATACAATGTTCAGTTTAAGAAGTAACACAAAATATAATTTTTGGGTTGTGCTCGAAGATTATTGGCCTACGAAGTTGTGTCACCGGGTAATTTCGGTGTCTAATTTTACGAACTCTGTGTACCTTGGCTACCCACGGATATTTCAGTGCAAGGCTAATCTGGTTTGGGTTGAGTGCAAATGGATGGGAGGAAGCCTCTTCCGCATAGAGGAGTATATTAAGGAGGTGGAGTAGCTAGACTGCAGGCTCGTGGTTATCGGCTCAACCTATCAGACGTAAGCTAAAATACATAAAGATGAGAAGTCTATTAAGGAGCTGGAGCCTCGGTCTGATGTTGCAAATTAAAAGTTGCATAAATCATATTTCTTGCCTTTTCATTCCAAACTCACGACGGACTTGTGTTTGCTAATATTATTATGCTCAAAATATCAATATAGTTCCTTGAGAATTATCTAGAAGTAAAGAAATCAAAGCTTGATGCTTCTATTTAAGATCTCAATGTTTGATGTGTTAGGGGATGTGCAAATGACCTTGGCATGATGATTATAGCTGTATTTTGATTTATTTTTTTGGTGAAATACGACATGGCTCTGTGTTGTGAGTCCTAGGAGAAGTGAGTGCTCCAGTTGCTTTTACTTGATTGTTGAGGGAGTTGGCATATGCCTTATGTACAACTTAATATGTTAATTTATCACACTGTCACGCCGGGTGGATCAATATTTTGACTATTTGAGTTAGTACTCTGAACTTTGTTAATGGCATCAAGGCTGTTTCGACAACTATCAATCTTACTCGCTCACAACATAATCTTACTCCCTTTTTGCTAATTTCGCTTGTCTATTTGACACACCATCAGAGTGTTCGATGAAATACCAAATAGGATGCATGTGAGACTATATTATGTTGTTTTTAGTGACATAGAAAAGATAATTGCGCAAATCAGAGCTAGGGGCTGGGTGTCCTTCGCCTGTATTTATCGAATCATTACTATTTTTCAATCATGCTAATTAAGATCTCGTGAGCTACATTTTTACATGTAATCGATGTTACTTTGTCTTGTGCAGGCAAACTTGCTTTTTGACACAGGCCCAACAGGTATGCTCTTTGGTTCTTATTGTGCTTGCTTTCCAACATGAAGCCATCCTGGCTTTAGCATCAGCTTGTTTATTAAACATTTTTCTCTAATTGTATTTGGGCATTCTTGAATGCTGCATTTGGCAATTTTAGGCATGAATCATGTCATCCAGCAGCCAATGTTAAGCTCAGTCTTACCAATCTTCATGTATTAATAGGGAAGGGTGCTATCTGTGTAATGTCGTGGACAACTGCATGTTTATTATGGAAAATTGTATAGGCTAATGTGTTTGGGTTGTAATGCGACCCAAATGATTCTTTTCCTGCTGATTGGCTTATGAAATTTCAGGCAAGTGAAAAGATCTAAAAGTTAATCCTTTATAATTCAAGATTGGGTGCTAATGATTCGTGCATTTCTTCTTTACAGGGAAAACTGACAACCAGCTGCCAATAGAGAACTAGATAAATCAAGGTATGCAGTTGTTCTTTTGTTTTTGCGAAAATAGGTGTGCAAATGTTCATCAGTGTGCTTCATTTTGTTTTGTAGTAGACAGTGCGGAGGGTGGGGGGTGCTAAATCATATTGCTCACCGGTTTTCATACAAGTTGCAAAACTACAAGTGCATCAAGGTCTGGTGAAGTGATGCCAGGCAATGGCCGGGCAGAATTGCATGCCCAACTTCACCGGTGACACTTTGGTACAAAGGGAGGCAATCACTTTATTAATGTTTTTGGCGAAAGGGCAATCACATTAATCTGACTGCCAGAGCATCTTAGAAAATACACTAGAAAGTAGATGATTTTAATTTACTTGAGTGTGTTGCTATTTGATTTGTCTTAAGCGAGAGGATCCGTTCGTTTTGTTAATTCAAGGCACTCTCTAGCCCAAACAACACTGCAGAAGATTTGTTCGTTTTAAGAATATTTTACTTTTTCATGAGAATTAATCTGACTCCCTCTTAATGGTTATTTTTTATTTAGAGAAAAATAATTTCAATTATGTTTCTGACTTCTCTTAAAGTATGCACGTGAGTATAAGCTTTGCACGATCATCTCCAAATCCGTGTAGTTCATCACTCTTATTATACACCGATGCACTTATTTCATGTTTCGTCATGACAAAGATGCTCCGGAAATTAGATGCGAGTGAAATGGATAAGTTGCATCTCGTAATTGTGTTTTGTTTTTTTGAAAAATATTGCATGCTTTCATTCTTTTATTGCTCGATGGTGTCTCACGTGCTTCCTATCCATGACTAATGGTTCAATTTGTCCGGGAACCGGTGCGGAAATGCAGCACTTACGTGCGTGCTGGCAAGATGCATTAGGAGGGTGGAGTTCAGGTGCTTGTAGTTGTATTGACATCAGTGAGCAAACAATTTAATTAGGACTGATTTTAGAGTCATTGGGCTTGTGGGCTCCCTTGGGCTTGTGAGTTTGAATTTCCTCCAAACAAGTGTGGTTTCTTTTAACTAATTCTTTCCGGTGCAACAATATATGCCATAATATTCACATAATTTATTTATGTATATGATTCTACACAATCATTTTTATTGAAAAAATGTTCGGGCATTCGTTGTAGTTGGGCACGATCACAATTTAAAAGGAAAAATTAGATCATATCATTGAACGATTGATTTAAAACTGCTTAGAATCTTATTCTAATTAAATTGTCTTATTGAATGTTATGCGTATTGCAATACAAATGTTTTGTTGCCCGTAGCAACGCACGGGCACAATCCTAGTCACATGAAAAACGCCGATTCCCCTTCCCATTGCCTAGGCCCTTTGCTCCTCCGTATGATCGATCTTGCTGCCAATTGTAGTTATATTTTTTCGCAATGTTACACACGAAGCTGGCGCTCCCTGGGCCACCGGATTGGACCGATCGGACGGACCGAAAATCAGGGTGACGTAGCGCGCGTCGTTGGCCTTAGCAAACACCACGAAATACATAGCTTTGGAGGTGCCATTGTGCTTGCGGCATGTGGAAACGCAACATGAATTTTTTTAACGAACGGGCACCCTAGGATGTCCCTATTTCATTGATAAAGGAGGAGAGTACAAGCCGGGACCCGGCAAAAGGAAATTGCAAGGTATTTATGTTCTTGCTAAAAGGACCGCAAGGTCCTTCGCTCCCGCTGCGATCCAAGCATTCGCTTCGCTCTTGATCTTGGAAACCGTGGAAATTGCCGACGCTTCGGTGCTGTCGAAAACTCTAGCATTTCACTCCTTCCAAATCACCCAGACCGTCAGGAGTGTGATGGAGTGTGTGGCCTTCCTTGGGATGTCTGGTATGATTGTGATGTTCTTCCACCAATATAGCACCAACTCCATGTGTGGCCACTCAGTTGGCTTAAGCTCACTCAGCCTGAGCCAATCTGCAATTAGGCTCCACACCCTTCGTGTGTATCGACAAGCCGAAATAAGATGGTGCGTTGTCTCCATCGTTGCTCTGCGAAGGGGGCAAAAGGGGTTGTGGTCCCACCCTTTACTTTCAATCCTGTCGGAGGTCCACATCGTGTTCTGAAAGATGAGCCACGCGAAGAATTTATAGCCTAGGTATCCCAAATTTTCCAAATTGATTAGCTCTATTTCTGGAGTTTTAACACAGCCGATGAATTGTCACTTAAAAGTTGATGAAGAGGTGTAATCCCTACTCGCAATCTCCAAATTAATTTGTCGTCTTCTTGCTATTGTAATTCAATTGGCGCGACGAGAGTCCATAAGGTGGTGAACTGTGTCGGGTGTGTTGTGGTGAAACCAGTCCGGTAGTTGAGGTTTCGAATCTATGTGTTGTTGTGCACGATGATGGATTTAATGTTGAGCCCCTCCTACCCCCCGAAATGATGTCAATCCCCCCTGAGTCCCCTACAAATTTTGAGCAAAAAATGAAGGGGAGTCAGACGTGGAAGAAACACAGGAGAGCCCCCTGGGGCTCGATCCTGGCTTCACCACTAGTTGTGCAGCACCTCGACCACCGAATGTTTCTTCCTTGTTTTGTTGAAAAGTAGCGGTGCGATGTCCTTAGGCCGACACTTTGTGCAACCAGCCAGACGTCCAAAAGGGTGCTTTTTGACTGTTTCCGAGAGTAATTGTGGTGCAAGCGGTGAATCAGGAGGCGGTCATTCTTGGTGCAGGGGACCTCTGTGCCCACCCAGGCCTTATCCGGAGAGGACCACTTGCGCCAAAGCCATCTGAGCTGTAGCGTCGTCGCAAATCTGTCCACGTTAAGGACCTCAAGGCCCCGAATTTCTTTGGTAGATAAGTTTTCGTCCAGCTGACCTTGCACTTACCACCCGAGAGAGCCTTGTCCCCCGCCCAAAGGAAACACCGACAAATCTTGTCGATTTCCACAAAAACTTCTTTTGTTGGTTTCAGCATGGTGAGTAGATAGACCAGCTGTGAGGATAACACCGATTTTGTGAGGCTAACACGACCTGCATGAGTAAGGTTTTTCTCATACCATGTTGAGAGCTTGCTCGCGCGCCTTGTCGATTTGCTACTGGTAGTCCACCCTACTTAGGTGCTTCAGTGAGAGGGGCAACCCAAGGTACTTAAGCGGAAAGTAAGCACAGGCAAGAGGTAGGAAAGTGAGGATTTCATCAATGTTGATACCGTTGTAGAATATAGTGGACATTTTTGAGGTAGGAAAGTGAGGATTTCATCAATGTTGATACCGTTGTAGAATATAGTGGACATTGTCATTTTCTGCAAGTTTGTTTGAAGACTGGTTACCGCGCCGAAATTAATAAGCAGGTCCCTTAGATTGCGAACGCCAGCGATTGTTGGTTTTAGGAAAATGACGACATCATCATCGTACATAGAGACTCTAAATTTAGTCGCCAGTCCATTGAGCTTCGTGAGTAGACCCACATGAATTGGATTCAACATTACTTACCCTTTATGGATCATTACTAAGGTTCCAAAATTTACTTTATTTGGTGTGGTGGATGTTGATCACCTTATATATAAGTTTGGCCAAATCTAACATTACTGCTTTAGTATTGTCTCTCTAGAGAAGTTGGTGTGCTCGCAATGATCTCACACATGGAGGCTCTTATTTCTTTGTTGCAAGTTCAGTGCGAGTACTTATCGAATCGATGTCATTTATCAATCCAATAGTCTAATGTGTTGTTGGAAGATATGATGTGAAGAAGGGTAACAGTGGATAATTGGTGAGCCAAAAGAAGGTTAAAGACATAGCAACAAAAGAGATTGCAAAGCAATTCGCCCAGTGCCTACTTGGAATCCACTTGAGCAAGGATGGTTGAAATTAAATTCTGATGCAAATTTTGTAGACACCACTGGGGAGGCAAGTACATGTGTTGTGGTAAGTAACAACTAGGGAGATGTTGTGTTATCAGTTTAGTGCTTGTTTTTTGTTTATCAATCAATATACGAGGCTGAATTTGCAGCTTGTTGTGCATTAATACCAAGGCTTCATTATCCTAAGGGCACGTACAATGCCCGTCTATAAGGGCACGTACAACGCCCGTCTATAAGCCGACTGTAAGCCGGAGATTTAGCAGAAATCCCCCTGCCACGACCAAGCGACGAGGGCGTCGTCCCTTCGCGAAAGGACGACCGAAGCTCTTGCTCCCAGGCCAAATCGCCAAGCTTAGCAGCGTTGTACGCCCGGACGACTGCAAGCTTGATGTCGCGCGGCCCTCAAGATTTGGCGCTAAGGTTGCGCTCATGGCATTGCTGAACTCTGGCTAGACTACGTCCATAGACCAAGGGTGTTCATGACACTTCGTGCAATTGGATTGCACCTTTTTATTTTCTAGATATTTGGGTAAATCTTATCAAATATATTGATCATTCTCTCATATAAGCACAAAAAAGCTACAAAGATCAAATTATGTACTAGATCACCATAATTTATGTGTCAAGTTATATGTTTGGCTGTCTTTATGTACCAAATAGACAACAGTTGTCTACACTGTTGTACTTGCCCTAAAATCGGACAATAGTACGTGCAGTGATGGAGCTTGAACGCCATTTCTTAACTCAATATTCATTCAGTGAAGATTTGGTTGGACGAGGGGATCATAGCCCCCTTTGGTCTTCACTAAGCTCCGTCCGTGTGAGTACATGTATAAAAAGTTTGACGTCGGGTGCAAGAGATCAATTAAGTTCAACTTCATGGATTGCATATGCATCTTATATTCCCCATAGCATATACCCATTTTGAGTAGTGATGCGACTATCGTCTAACCTTCCGTGTTGCATAACTAATCTCATATGTTATAATTAAGGATGCCCAAGAAATGCTACATGTACAAACAATCCCAAACAATTATACAAAAATTCATCGAAGTAGAGATAGCCGCAACCATCAATTCTGTATACTATAATTACATAGTTTAGTCATAACACCGAAGAGATATCGTGCTAAAAAATGCCGACGAGATATAAAACCATCTGAAGTGAGAATGTTTAATATTAAGTGTTTTCCATATATTTATAGAAACTCCTCACTCCATATGTGATTCTACTATTCATTCTACTTGCCGTGAACTCGTTATTTATGTTCACACCCATTTGCCGTGCAATGTTACAAACAGTGTGTACATGTTGCGTACAATCGGCCTCAGTGCAAATTTTGAGCCAAACCCCACCTAAATTCCAAACATTGTCGCCGTCCGTGGCACATGCCCCCACCGTCGGTCCAGCTACGGAGAGACACGGAGGGAGATAGCCGCCGACGAGCCCCCACCCCCCTCGGTTGTTGCCTTGCCTCGACCGGCTGACACGCACGCCACGGCGCACATGCCACGGCGGCTTCCCCTTCCCTTCCGCTTCCGCACCTGATCACACACACACACCCCGGCCAGTCAAAGGCTCCCGTCCGCGTCCGCCACTCGCAATCGCGCCCCCACCACACCCGAAGACTCCACCCCCCGCCGCCCACCGCGGATCCAACGGCCCAGGCCCTCCTCCGGCGACCCACCGCGCCACCCGCCCATAAATACCTCGGCTCCTGCCGCGGCCACCGCTGCCACCCCCGCCCGCCCGCCCCCTGTCCGAATCGCGCCAGGTTCCCCTAGGACTAGGAGTGTTTCGCCCAGCGCGGGGGGTGCCTAGATTTGGCGATGGCGTCCGAGCTCACCTACCGCGGCGGCGGGGCGTCCCCGGTCGCCGGCGCCGGCGCCGCCGGCGCGGGCGGCTACTCCGCGAAGCCGTCCAAGCCGCTCGCGTGGCTGCCCCGCGCCGCGCGCTACGCCGCCGCCGAGCACCGCCCCGTCTTCGCGCTCGCCGGGATGCTCATCGCCGCCGCCGTCATCACCATCGCCTCCCCATCCTCCTCCACCTCCACCACCGGCGCCGCCGTCGCCTCCCACTCCTCCTCCAACAGCAACCCGCTCGCCCGCTTCTCCGTCGAGCCGGCGGCGCGCCACCGCGACCTGGCGTCCACGCGGCACTTCGTGGGCGGCAAGGTCCCGCTCGGCCTCAAGCGCAAGGCGCTGCGCGTGCTCGTCACCGGCGGCGCCGGCTTCGTCGGCAGCCACCTCGTCGACCGCCTCCTCGAGCGCGGCGACAGCGTCATCGTCGTCGACAACCTCTTCACGGGACGCAAGGACAACGTCGTGCACCACTTCGGCAACCCCAACTTCGAGATGATCCGCCACGACGTCGTCGAGCCCATCCTGCTCGAGGTCGACCAGATCTACCACCTCGCGTGCCCGGCGTCACCTGTCCACTACAAGTACAACCCCGTCAAGACAATCATATCCTTTTTCGCCGTCAATTCCTTACGCTCCGTTCATGATTCCTTCATGCTTGGATCGCGATCGCGTCTTCTTTTTTCTTGTTCTTCTTGGATTTTCGCGTATTAGTATTGCTTTTTTGTTGGGCGATTTGTTCGTCTAGGCGGGTTTATCAGTCACTTCCGCGATGCATCGAAATAGGAATATGGGACGGAAGGGGAATTTTGTCGTAAGCTCGGGATTTGTGCCACGTTTGTAGTGGATTTTGGAGTTTTCTGCTGCTCGATTGAAGGAAAGCAGAGACAGAGCTTGGCCGTTTCAGATCTCTGTCTGCTACGCTTGCGTGCGTTCTTTTCGTTTATCTTAACAAGCATCTTGTCTTCGTTGCATCTCTGAATCTGGCGTCAAATTGAGATATAACGCAAGATCTGAGTGCTCAGATAGTCAGATCATTTCTTTATACAAACCTTTTATTTTTTGCATTAAAAAAACAGGGCTTTGTCTCCTGTATGCTAACTGTATTTTCCGCACATTTGAAATAGGAAAAAGTACTAGCAATAGTTGCTGTTGGGATCCACTTTGCTTCATGATCTGTTTAATGGAAGCAGAAAGTAGGCCCAACTTGTGTCTGGACCTGGGTTAGTTGGAGCTTGCTTAATTCTGACATAAAGGGTGCATTTCAGTTTTCAACAACACTAAAGTTTGAGGAATGCTTTTGCCCTTTTCACTTTCCAAGCGACTTTGCTTAGTGTTCACTCCACGAAACTTCCTTGTGCCTTTACTTGTTTTTACAATTGGTTGAGTAACAATGTGATAAAGTCAAACGGGTGGCTGATTCAGTGTTTTGCCGGTAATTACTTTCCGGATATGATTGGTGTTAACCTTAACCTTTGTGATGGCACAAGACCAATGTGGTTGGAACACTCAACATGCTTGGATTGGCGAAGAGGATCAATGCCAAGTTCCTCCTCACCAGCACCAGTGAGGTCTATGGTGATCCCCTCCAGCACCCCCAGGTGGAGACTTACTGGGGAAATGTCAACCCCATCGGTAATAACACTTTCATATGCCCTGTTAAATTAATTCCTTGTTGACACTTGTTTTTTTTTGGGGGGGGGGGGGGATCTAGCATGATGATGTTAGCTTGTTGTTAGTTGGATCATGCATATGGCAAACAATAGCCAGATCTATGCTTTTAGCGGGAAACTTAGAGCCGTGAAATGAATGATGTCTCATGTGCATTCCTTCTTTGTCATGCTTTTGTATGTCATTTGGGAGAGAACTGCAGGGTTGTCCTGAACTTGTTACTCAGCAGCAATAAATCTTTAATGATATTGTTTTGGAATGAACTAACCAAGAAAAAGGGTGGGAGAGATGCCATTTCGACAATTTATTACTGTTGCAAAGACGAAAGCTCCTTGTTGACCAATCATTATTCTACTTACCCCAAGCAATAGAAAGCAGAAATGATCCCTATTCAGTAAATAGTGATCTGAGGGTCCCGACTTGCTGTTGCATGAAAGAAGTTTTGTATAAAGCAAGCGATAGGCAGAGAGGAATCTTGGGATCTTACCCTCTGGAGATGCTGGCTATGGAATCTTAGCTGGGTGTGCTCTTGCGTGCTTTGATTCCCTTGGTGGAAAGGGACAATGTTGGTAGGTGGAATTTTTTCTCCAAGAGGGCCACTTTGTGGATTCCTTTTCAATAAAGCAACGGGGGGGGGGGGGGGGGGGGGGGGGCGCAACTATACATGACCAATTAGGCCTAACCAAACATCTACCAGCCAAGGCACCTAAAATAATTATGAGAGCAGACCACAAAAATGATGGTCAGCTATTTACGAAGTATTTGCTGGCTGTTGGATACCGTTTGGATGCTTAGGGAAGATCTTAGCTGCTCTCTGTGAGTTTTACTGATGGGTATTATTTCTGGCTAACAGGTGTCAGGAGCTGTTACGATGAGGGTAAGCGTACTGCTGAAACATTGACCATGGACTACCACCGTGGTGCCAACCTTGAGGTAATTTGCATAAAAAGCTGGTTGGGATTCCATTTTATGTGTGGAAGTAAATGTTCATCTTGGTGATTTCTTGCTGTTTCCAGGTTAGGATTGCACGTATCTTCAACACATACGGCCCTCGCATGTGCATTGATGATGGCCGTGTTGTCAGCAACTTTGTTGCTCAGGTAATACGAGAACTATTGTTATTAGACTAGTTACAGGACCCAAAATATTTTACAGTTGATCTTGTTGCACGGAAAAATTGAGAATATGCATGTGGCTACAGGCACTGAGGAAAGAGCCACTGACGGTTTATGGTGATGGTAAGCAAACCAGGAGCTTCCAATATGTTTCTGATCTGGTAAGTCTATCTCTACTCCAACATTAGCAGATTATTGAAAAAAGACTTGGTAAAACAGTAGTCTCAAGTTTGGCTTTCTAGTGGATTAGCCCACTGTTGAAAGAAGCGGGATGGTCAAATTATTTGTAGCAAGGAACTATGTTACAGTTAGTAATACAGCAATGCCTTTGCATTTGTTATTCTGATCCGGGTCTTCTCCCAGGTCGAGGGTCTGATGAAGCTGATGGAAGGGGAGCACATTGGCCCATTCAACCTTGGAAACCCGGGCGAGTTCACCATGCTTGAGCTTGCCAAGGTTGTTCAGGACACTATTGACCCGAATGCACGGATTGAGTTCCGTCAAAACACCCAGGACGACCCACACAAGCGCAAGCCTGACATTAGCCGCGCCAAGGAGCTCCTCGGGTGGGAACCGAAGATCCCCCTCCGCGAGGGACTTCCCCTCATGGTCACTGACTTCCGGAAGCGCATCTTCGGCGACCAAGACAGTGCCGCCACCACTGCAAACCAGCAAGGTTAGGATGAAGGAGCATAAGACCCAGGAAAAATTTTGGTGGCCTGCTTCTAGCTGCTTGGTTACTCTCCTTACTGACAAAAGCTATGGCCGCGTAGTTCATTGGGAATGTGTTACTGAAATACCTTTGTTGCTGCTGTAATGCTATTCTTTTTTTTCCTGTAATTCTTTTCTCAGTTCTCTCAGTCATCAGCTATACGACAAAATTCAGTTGAATTGTCGGAGATAAACCTGGATGATCTAATTCTTTGTTGAGAGCATAGCATTATATGGTATAAATCACATGTTTTTGCAATTGTATGCCCTGCTTTGATGTGTCTAGTTCTTCTGTTGAGATGCAGACGAACTCAGAAACTACTCTGAAACAAACCGCAGTTCTGGTGATGCAACAGGATTTTATTGAGCATCAAGTTCAGCACACTGTTTACATCACCATCAGACCTGTTTCTTATGCCATGTAGTGAACAACAGATCTATGGAAGTGGTTTTTCCACATCTACATCCTACATTGCTGCTGTTGTGGTCGGCCACCTAGTCCACACAGGAAGCTGCCGCGCCGTTGAAGCCGGCCTTGTGCCGGCACCAAACCCTCAGTGCCACCTCTGCTGGCGACACGGGTTATTTTAGTGTGTGCCACCGGGTGGAGCTTCTCGGGCTCCGATGGATGCCTTAGCCGCTCTTCAGGTTTCCAATGGCGACTCCGCTCATCAAGCCAGGCAACAATGTCAGAGAACACTAGCTCCACATTCTCATCAGGCTCACCGGCAGTGAGGCCGTGCCACATCCCGGGGTAGAGCTTGATTGTCTTGTCGGTGCTGGCTGCCCTCTCATACAGGGCTCGGCTGACCTCTGGGTCGGTCACCGTGTCAGCCTCACCGTGTAGGATGAAGAATGGCATCCTCACCTGTTGGAAACATAGCAAGAAATTCAAGTAAAGCCAGCAGTTGTTACATCTCTGGATTGACAGAGCTAACCCTTATTATGTGGAAACAAACCGGTTTGAAATTTGTCAGTCCGAGGCTATAGTACCTCCGACAGGCTATCTTCCACATCCATGCTGGTTCTGAGCAGCTCCAGTGCCGTCTTCAGCCGGGGCTTGTCCTGGTAGATGAGCTTGTTCTTCCTGATCTGCTCATGGTTGCACGATAACTCAATTCAGGGTCAGTCTCCTAATATTTCAGATCACCAATGGTTGTTCCGCAAGCAATAATTCAGAACGTTCAGGTTTACTGACCTTTTCGCGCTTCACAGGGTCCTTGAATGCAGAGTCGATGACATCTTTGGTGGGGACTATCTTCCACTTGGGGATGATCTCTTCCACCTGCGTCAGGAGGGTGATCACGACGGGGTGTGGCTTCACTTTCTCTGATATCTGCAGTTTTGCGAACAACCCACACCTCAGCAACCAAGCAATAATAGTTCATGGCAGTTCAGCAAGATACGGCACCTTGCACATTGGTGCTACAAGGACTGCACCGTCCCAGAAGGTCGGATCCTTCCTGTGCAGCAGTAGAGTCACGGCTCCTCCCATGGACTCGCCGTACAGGAATCGGCTTTTGTTTCTGTAGTCATCCATGGCTGCAAAAGAGTTTACCCAGTGTTTCCCATGAACTTTAGTAGACTTCAAATTGTGCTGTGTCAAACTGAGTTTTTCTAAAAGAATTATGCCAAACTTAGCTATTATATAAGTAGAGAAGGATATATCTAGAACGAAATGAAACTTTGTAAACTCTTAAACTGTTTACTTGTGATGGCATTTTTGAATTGAGTTCAAAGTTCTGGCGGCAATTGAAGTAAAATTCAGTGATGCTAGAAATTTGTTAGAAACTTTTGAAGCTTTTGCAGTTAAATGTGAAAATGCTAGAAATATTTTTTACCACAGATGGACTTGAAGAACCTGTCGCAGTCAGCCACGAGATTTTCAAACTTCTGGATGTAGCACCTGGCACCCATGGACTTGCCGTGGCCCTCATAATCAATCCCAAACACACCATACCCTGCTGTGGCCAGCTTGATCCCACATGCTGCCAGTAACCAATGTTCCCCATCATTAGACATGGCATCATGCATCCAACATTTTTTAAGTGAAAGTAATCAGGCAGCAGTGTTCATGATTCATGAACATCAATGATCAACAAAGTCAATAGATCAGTGTTCATGGTTCGTTTAAAAATGATGTTTACTGTCACCAGGTTAATAAGTTAGTAAACTGTTTTGTACATCACTAACTTGTTAAGTTCTGAGAGTTCAGGTTGGGCCCAAACTTACATTCAAGAATCATATGGAACCTGACATTACCAAAGGATATGAATAAATAGGTTTGAGTAATATCTTTGGGCTACATGTGCTACACCTGCAACTGCAATCCCCAGTTTCAATAAAGCTTCATGTTACAAAACTGTTGGATAGCTTCATGTGCCAAGTGAACCTTACATGATGACAAATTGGTATCAATTCTGATTAGTATAAATGTGTCTTGTTTCTATGCACATGTTCTATTGTGAACCCACGACCAGACAATGTGTTTCAGAGGATCCACAGGCCATCTGCTTGATGGTCCATGCAAATATAGAAATTAAAGTAGCTTAATTTGGTGAAATATTGATTCGGACATGAAGCCCCACAACTTTTGGTCGCTGTACACACGCAACAGACAACTAGCTTTTCCATAATCAGAAGCGACGATGTACAAAGTCTCGGAATGCAAGGATAGTGATGGATGGATTCTGTGGTTTGAAATTGTGAAGTTGACGTAAGAGAGATCATGAAAGCAAGAAACGACCACGTCAACATTTAAAAACGAGATGCCTGCTTATTGAAGTAATCAGGGAAACAAAGGCTGTTGGATGGTAGCTCGCTAGTCTAAATTGTTCTTGCCTTCCTTTAGAGCAGGAAAGCGACTTGCATTGAAAACCAAGGCAGATAAGAATGGGCTCCTATTTCTAGATCAAAATTATGACCATGCATCATGCATATGCCGCACCTTATCCAGTAATGTAGGACCCAAAGTAAATTGGTGCAGCATTGCAAACTGCATAAGTCTGTAACTATCAAAATGATACCTTCATACTTTCTCTTTGCAGAATAACTAGATACCAGAACATCTTAAAGCATAAGCAGGACCAAAGATTCAAGATGTTCACATCATCTATGTTTATTTGGATAACTGGATTATATAGAATGGGTTTATTTGTACAGATTCGAATCATGGCAACTCTAAAGGAAACATTCTAGTTCAATTCGTATTTACTGAAGCTCACAATGATACCCAAAGAATATCTGTAAGGCTTCAAAGTTAGGCAATCACTGTGGTGGGAGCCCAAAATTATATCTCAATATGGTATAATTAATTGTCACTTCTTTGTTGTGTGACTTTGACTACTTGAAAAAAATATTAGAGGTAAATAACTCAAAGGTGTCGCGTTGCCATCACCAGACTTCTTTATCAAATGTATCTCCCCATTGTGGTTAAAAACAAAAACACACCAAGTGCTAGAAGCCAGAGGAGTATCGGCAACTACCACCTTACTTCCTTTACTATATCTTTTGTGGAGTTCTTCTAAACTTAACAAAGGGTAAAATCGTGAGAAGGTTTAGCAACAATCTTAACTTGTATCTACAGAGGAAGCAAAGATGCAAAGAAAGGTAAACAAATCATTAAAATTGGGGAAAATGCTCTGAATCATTACCCATGCGACAAGGTATTATGAGCAAATTTAGGGACGTTGACAGTGGGCACCCATGCATGCTTACCATTTAGTAGATTGCAAAAAAACGGTAAAAAAAATCCTCGAACTAGGGGGAACTGCTCCGAATCATAACCTATCCGACAAGGTATTATGAGAAAATTTAGGGATGTTGACAGTGGGCGCCCATGCATGCTTCCAGAAATATATGGGTGTAGTATGCATACCATTTAGTAGACCAGGACAGAAGCTCCTTTAATAGAAGCCTGCTCGCTCCTAAAATCGTAGCAGAAACTATATCATCACATTAATTAGTTCAGTTCATTCAAGCACTACAGCTACTTCTAGCGATTTCTTATCATTTCAGTTCTTATGTTATCAGCATTCATAGTTGAATCATATACCCCTTTCCGAAAGCACATAAAACAACCTCTACTTGGAGAATTAACTAAAGAGCACAAAGTGGTATCATGGTCTTTGGTGCTCATTGTTTTTTTTTCTATCCACTCCATGTCTATTCTAGATGTCTTGTAATGTTCTGTCTTTTACTATCATTTACACTAGCTACGCCACCGAGAATATTGCGTAACTTGCAAGTCCCTCCCCTGAAAATAAATTCAAAACCTCACTTCTGGTTTGCCCACAAATCCTAAGGCCAGGAAGAGTGTGTACTTGCAATGCTCTTTGGCCCCCCTGCTAGTAGTTTTATTCTAGATGACCCATGAAGACGTATAATTTTCCACCGACACAGCCGGGGCAAACGCTTTAGGTGCCTGGGAAAGAAGAGGGTTTGGTTGCATCCCAAGTCCCATGCTATTCCCATGCTTGGCTAACTGGTAAAATTAACGCGTACTGCACATCTAGAAGAGTCTATATATTAGTCTAAATGATACTAGAAGTCTAGAACCATTCTGATAGATACGAATGAATGCCAAGTCTTGGATGATGCAAGATAAAAAGCAAAGTTAATTCTGATATATGTGCTAGACGCACCAAGAGTCCAGGAGTAAGTGAAACTGAGGCATCGCTTTGCTTTTTCGACCAATCATGCTGCATGACCTGACCCTCTTTGGTTTGTGCACCGAAAAGGAAAAAGAGCATGGGAAAATGACGGCATGAGCGCACGAGAGCTGGAGCGCACCTCTCATGAAGTCGCTGCACTCCATTCCGTAGCCTGAAGCAGATGAACACACACATGCAGGAAGAGAGAGAGAGAGAGAGAGAAAATTAAAGGTCAATATATATCTGTACATGAATAAACCACTCAAAGAAATGCTCTATCGAAGTATCAAACCCATTAAAATATGCTTAATTTGATGAAGCTACTGTGCGAAATCTGAACATAACAGCAAACGCATTCTTGCGTTGATTTACCAAAAGAGAGCTGATGGTCAGAGGAACATTACCATGGCAGAGGAAGACGAGAGCCTTGGGCGAGGAGGACGGCGGCAGCCAGCCGCACGTGAAGAGCTGCACGCCCCGCGGGTTCGTCACGTACTCCTGCGCGCGGCAGACATCGTCGTCGACCATCATCAGAGAGGTCAGGGAATCGAATAATCATCGAACAGGAGGAGGAGCGCAGCAGGAAGCAATTCAGTTGACGAAGAACCAATCAACGAGCTAGCAAACGCTCAGTTTTATTGGACCTCAACAGGGAAACCAGATTGAAACGCCGTCGACGCAATCCGACCAAAAGTTCATCAAGAACAGAAGAAGGAAAAAAAAGGAGCTGACTTTGCTCTCACCTCATGGTATCGTACGTCCATCTTCTAGAATCAGCTAATCCGCAACGTCTTCCCGAACCGGAGCTCGGCGGAGGGGAAGAATCAACAACACGCAGGGAGCAATGCTCGAGAGAGCACCTTCATGCGCGGAGAGAGAGGAAGGCAATCGAACAGGCAGGGGAGACAGTCAAGGGGACGACAGGGAGGAGGGGAGGAGGTCAGGAGGAGGAAGACGAAGCGGTGGGAGGAGACGGACGGGGGAAGCGTGTGGAGGAGGCGCAACACGTGCCGTGTGAACCCGCCGCGGCTGCCTGTGTATAGGGGACGTGGCTGAAGGGATCATGGGAACGGGATCCTCTGCGCTGCGGTCAGCGCTGGCCTCAACCGTTGCGTTGCGGTTGCGGGAGGAACAGAGCAACGGTTTTACGGGGAGGGTGGCACTGGCAGGGATCTGATCTCTGCATCTGCTGGTCAATCATCATCTGGCATCATCGCTACTCTCTTCTGCTCCCTTCTCTTCTCGGGGCGCAAGATACGGTTGGATTGGTACAGATGAGATGACGATTATCTTGGCTTATTTTAGTGCTGCAACTGTTGGAGATCGTTGCGGTAACGGGAAACGGCATGCCAAATTGCCAGGTAAACGGTTTTGCAGTAGCCTTGCAGAGATGGTGTGGGAATGAGTGCTTCTAATAGAATCAACAATGGTCTCAGAAATAATGCTATTATACATTTTTTTTGTTTTGACATGTTTAATATTTATATTCCATATGTCCAAAAAGCATGCCATTTTACGATTCGAAAATATACATGGTTTAACTTAATTTGGTATGCGGACATGTAACAGCCAATTAGCATCAAAGACTATTAAAAAGAGTCAATCGAGACCATTTTACCTTTTAATGATATATAAGAATTTTCTAAAATGACGTGTTTTCTAAAATTTAGTACTAGAATTGTAGTTGCGACTGAAACTGCTCCAACTGCGACTGTGTTGAGTGGAGGCAAAGTTATATTTTGAAAAGTATTTGGCAAAACGACTTCTCAATGACTTTTCTTTGTGGTTAGTTAGTATAATTGGAGGAGGAGGAAAAACGTATAGATCACTTTTTTTTCTTCGTTTTCTTTTTAGTGTAAATCATTTTGTGATTTTGTTATTGACTTTGATGATGAAACCGATTTAAGTTGCTCCTTTCGTAGAGTTTAAAAAATTGATGGAAAAATCCTTTGAAAAGTCTTACCAAAGAATCCATCCCTATGGGAGGCGATGCTTATTGTGCGACCAAGGAAGGAGACTGGGAGAGTCCATCCCTGAACGGACTCACCCCATGTGCAAAACGAAAGGAAAACCACAGGGAGCATCACTTGAGCGTGTCCATGCGCGATCCATTCCTCAATGTCGACAACGACAAGCACAGCCGCCGCACCGTCTCAATATGCGGGGCGACCCCTTTTTTGCATCATGCTCCCTGGGGATAATTCTAGGCTTCCATTCATTTTCATTCGTCCATTTCTCGATGCGCGGCAACCTGCAACCACCGTCGGCATGCCGCATGCTAAACGACGGCGACAGGCCGGAGTGGAAGAAGACGACCCATACCTCCGATTCGAATCGACGTGCCTCCACAACCGCAGTAGGTATATATGGTCGAAGGGTTCATCCTTCTTTCTTTCCCTCGTGTTGCGAAACCTACTGCTGTGAAGATCGGACAATCCAAAATCTTTCTTGCAACGGTCCCTGTCATGCGGTAATCACAGCTATCGTTGTCATGGTAGGTTTTGTTTTTACCCATCCTCCCACCCTTATATGATACATCATTTTGTCCATGTCCTATAGTCCACTGAAAAGCCATACAAAAATACTATAGTCATTTTGTTGGTAGTGTTACTTTGTGTCATTCCGTTCATCGTATTGCTAGTCACCGTCTTTATTCTTCCATCGTATTCTTGTTTAATTTTTCCCGCACCCCTCATAGATTGTTTTATTTTTGCTATTAGTAAAGAAAATTAGAGAAAAAAGGTGAAAGAAAGAGAAGAAAGAAAAAAAAGTTGTTCAAAGGGATTGTGTTGCAGATTGTGTAATCAAAAGTTTGGTATCTGTAACTCAAGTTGGTGGTGTTTCTCGACAGTAACATTTAACTTGGCTGAACGTACACTTGGTTACAGTCCCATAGTCAGCCACCTATAGCTACACAGAAATCCATAACCGAGGCTTTTGACTCGTAATCTGTTGACGCTTTTTCTAGTCAAACACATGAGTGCGCTGGATCGCGCGGTAGTCGATATCACCTCGTCGAGGTTCCTAGCACGGGCCGGTCTAACCGCCCTAGGGGGCCGGTCTAACCGCCTTGGACAGGAACATCGCCGAAAACCTAAGATCGCTGCCCCGGGAGGGACCCCGTCAGGGACAACACGCCTAGGGTTGTTCTAAGGTCGGCAGGCCACTTAGAACGCCCTAAATCGCCGTAGAGACGAAGAAGGAAGCAAAGGGGTTGGAAAAATAGGGTAAAGAGATAAAAAGGTAAAATTGATATGTTCGATTGGGTGATAGCTCCTCAATCGGCCACGTCCCTTTATATTTATAAGGTGGGGAGGTCTTGCCCCTGCTGGAGTTGAAAGCCTAACAAATCTCGTGCTAAAATACAACTCCAATTCGGTTTACAAAGCTTGGACCCGGTTAAACCGCCTGGGCCCCCCGGTCTAACCGCCCGGGTGACGTGGAGATCTACCGGAAGCCATATCTCTCTCATCCGGACTCCGAATTGGACGTTCTATATATGGATCTTGATCTACTCGACGAGACCTATCCAATGGGGAAGTCCAATTTACCTTTTATAGACTTTTGCCAGGGCGGTCTAACCGGGGTAGAGGGTGGTCTAACCGGATTAGCCCAGACCTGCCATTTTTTGGTGTCAACATAATCCTTTCGATGAATTAATCACAGTTTGGTTACACCACTTTAAACACACTCATAATCCTTGAGAAAGGGTGTACAAGAGGTGAGGTTGTGAGATTCCACACATTTTTCCTATCTCACTTTTTCTTGCAATATCATAACATGGTAGGATCCAATCAGGCTTTTGTGGTGGAGTGGTGGTAGACATAGAGGAAAAGAATCACCAATCTCTCGAGTTGAGTTACATCAATTTGAAAACTCACTTGTGATAGTCATGGAGAGGATGTTCGATGAACGTCTATCTACACCGCGCTGTCATGCTCCACAACAATATAGCCCAACCAACTCTCATGGTCGTCATTTTGACCATAGAGGACATCATGGGAAAAGTGCTCGTGTGCATAGTTCTCACCCTCATGAGCTGATTGGTGTTGAAGATTATTGTGTGTCCGCAAAAAGAAAAATTCAGCAAGAGACACAAAGAAGATCCCCTGATCAGCAACGCCCCTGTGAGAAGGAGTGCACCAGCTAAAATTAAGTGTGAGAGTTCAAAATGAAAAGAAGAGTGACTCCACCATATGTGAGGAAGAGTTCCGCCAACAAAAATTGAGTGTGAGAGTTCAACATGAAAATATGAGAGAATCCGCCATATGTGAGAAAGATACACAAAAATTGAGTGAAGTAGAAGCCAGACCATGTGAGAAAACATTTTTTCTAACATCATAATCTCTTCTAGTTTCTCTTTTGATGTGATGCAGGTTCATGAAGAAAATGAAGTGGTCAAGTACGATCAACGCCCAATTTTTTATGAAGATCAGGTGATGGCCATGGACAAAGGTGCTGAAATTTCATTGTGTTTGCAACATAAAGATCAGATTGAAGGCAATAATTCAGCGACTTCAGTAGCATTTGAGGACGCTTTAGTTCATGGTTCTTTTGCAACACTTGCTGCTCCATTGACTTTACAAAACTTGCTGAAGTATGATACATATGCATATGTTGCTTCACAAGATGTTAAAGTGATTGTGCATCAAAATCTAAGTGAGTATGAGGGCCACATAGCCAAATTGAGAGAGAGAGAATGAAACCAAAAGAAAGTTGTGTGTTTCCACCCACTATGACGTTGAGAGTACAAACAATGAAAACGTGAGGGATACACCACAGAGAAAAAGAGAGTTTGAATGCAATTCATGTGAGGATACTTTTGAAACTAACACTCTCATCTATATAGCTAGTGTTTTGTTTCCAAATGCGCAGGTTTGCAATAAAAATGAGGAAGATATGGTTGTTCATGATGTCACCATCCTTGTTGAGAAATATGAGAAGGTAGCCAAGAAACCGAGTCAATTGTATGTAGCCCCAAACATGAAACATAACGAGGCAATTGGTAAGATTTCAGAAACATCATCCATGATACTAGCACTACCACAACTTATACTAGGTACTGAAAATTATTCAGATTTAAATATGCAACATATAGTGGTGTGTGATTGTGATAAAGCACGTGTTTCAAATGGAATTGACCACAATATTTGTGCTGATTTTGTAGTGTCACATGATCATACCTTTGCTGAAAATTTGCAAATTGATAACTAATGTTCACTAATATATGATATTTTCTATGCTTTCATATGGTTGATTTACATGATACTTTACACTCATATATCTAATACTATGCATGTAATAAATTTGGTAATATAGAAATGAATACTGACGATATTATTGTTTTAGCAAGAACACACAATCAAAACCTCTGTGCTACTTTGATTGAACTACATGTTCATACGAATGTCGAATTTGATCATAACATTTGCGATGTTGATAAAATTTGTACTTTGATAGATTCATGTGATGTTTTACAATCTAATAAACTTCATCCAGTTTATTTGACTACTAGTGCTGAATTCTTTGACAAAAAATCTCCTACCAACTGCGTATTATATACAATGTTTGATACGTCTATTGATGTCAATAAAATGCTTGATAATATCTTCAAGATCCTTGAATACTGCTCATAATTGCAAGTTTACATTTATTTTAATTGGAGAATATGTTGTGAATAAGTTTTATGTTCATGTCATTTGCATAATCAAAGACAAGCTTGTTGATTTCAAGTCAAACATGTTGTGTGATAATTCTTGTAATCTGTATTTTCCTAATGAGATGAATCAATTATTTAGTGCTTGTAATTCATAACCTTCAATGTCATTCCCTTTTTCCAATATTCCATTGAAAGAAAAAAAATCATGTGCACAAAAATGCAAGGGACCATTGAAATAAAGGAATAAGTATGGAGGTTACGACGTCACAAAACAAGTATGGAATAAGGAATGCTCGGTTACAGTAGCAACTGTTATGCCGAAAGTTTTTTGTCACTAAATTTGCTTGGAAGTGAAATATTATGACGAGATCAGCCAGGAACGTCATAAATCAATGACACTAAAATGTGGTTGCATCACTAGTCAACGATTTTCTTGTAGTGTTACTTAGATACAAAGGGGAATTTTCATTGGTGATCATGGGGACTTGAAGCAGTAACTACTACATAGTTTCCATAATTCAGCTTTAGGAGGGCATTCAGGAGAAAGTGCCACATATCAGAGGATTAAATTAATTTTTCATTGTCCAAAGATGAAACAACATATCACTGAATTTGTCAAGAATAGTGATGTCTGCCAAAACAATAAGTTTGACAATGTGCCTTATCCAAGGTTGTTGCAACCACTCCCTCTTCCAGGAATGGCGTGGTCAATGGATTTTATTGAAGGTCTTCCAAAGTCACAAAACCAGGATGTGATACTAGTGGTTGCAGACATACTGTCTAAATATGTTCATTTCATTTCTCTCTCTCATCCTTATACTGCTGCAGAAGTTGTACAATTTGGGTTACCCAAAGTTATACTCACTGAGACTCAATTTTCACAAGTTCAGTTTGGCAATCAATATTCAAGGCTATGGGTGTGCAACTCCACTTAACACCAGCTTACCACCCCCAAACTGATGGCCAGACTGAGAGAGTCAATCAATGTCTAAAAAAATATCTCAGATGCATGTGCTTTACAAGTCCCAAGAGATGGCACTACTGACTTTGTTTGGCAGAATGGTGGTATAACTCTTCCTATCATACTTCTATCAACATGACCCTTTTCCGGGTCCTGTATGGCTTCAAACCACGAATGGTAGCTAAAGTGATCATACCATATTGTCCTAATCTGTCAGCCTAGGAATAATTGAGAAACAGACAAGTAGCTCAACAGGTAATCAAAGACAATTTGTTTAAAGCTCAAGCAAGAATCAAGCACCAGGTAAACAAGCACAAATCTGAGAGGGAATTTAGTGTGAGATATATGGTATATTTGAAGATTCAACCTTATAGGCATACATCTTTGAGCACCAACAATTCCATCAAGTTATATTCTATATTCTATGGGCCATTCAGAGTTATGGAAATAATTGGCAAAGCTACATATAAACTTCTACTTCCTGTAGATAACTAGCTAAACAATGTTTTCATGTAAGTCAATTGAAAAAGCATCTGAGACCAAAAAGTTGTTCCTACACCTGGCTTGTGTCTAGTTGATGAAAAAGGCACTATAAAAGTTGCCCCTGAAGCAGTCTTGGAGCGTAGAATGATCCCTCGAAACAACGAGACGGTCGTACAATGGTTGATTCAATGGATGAACATACCGAAGGAGCAAGCTACCTGAGAGGACGCTTCATTCATTCGCAAGGAATGTTTTAGCTGTATGCCATTACAAAAGTTGCTTTTAACCTGTGCGCCACCAAAAAGTTTGTTCGCATCTCTATGCCACTGACTTGAAATTTTCAGACCCGTGTGCCATTTTGTACATTTTTGTAGCTAGCATCGTCAAATAGACAAGTTAAATGACCATTTTACCACTTAGATGGGGGTCCATTTGTCGGCGACCTGCACTTTCTTTCCTTTTCTCACCTTCTTTACCACCATGTCCATTATCCTGCCACCCCAGGGGTCTCCAGTTGCAAGCACTACCACCGACGGAGACAACACCTTCGTCTGCCTTGGTACAATGAGGGGGCGGCGGCTCTTGGCAACGCCGGAATACTGCTATGAGCGCGAACTACTCGCCCACCCCGACACACATCGTGTCCCTACCCGCGGTGGCCGCCCGTGCCATCACATGCTACAGGTTTTTGCTCAACCTAGATTGGAGCTATTAGCTTGAGTAACTAAGGCCCGCGCCACCACATATCATCCTCTCTACTCTTCTTCTCTTTCCTTTCCTCTTCCTCTTTCTTCTCCCTTTCTCCCCCTCTTCTCTTTCTCCTCGTTCTCTTTTCAGTTGGGCAGTAAATCGAAGATACAAAAACTCTAAAAAAACACCCTATGAGGTCGTGAATGAGATTGCTTGCTTGCCGCGTGCATGTCCTGTAGGAGCAACACCGGATAGAGAAACCAACGACAGGTGAGTGGTGCAGGGATCACGAGTGGTGGTGCCAGAGGTCGGTCCCAGCCGGGACCATGGTTGGCAGTCCAGCGGGGGCAACGCGGCCCCGACGCATGGCGTCTCTACTCCGCAGGTCGGCGAGCGCGTGAGCAACAAGGTGTGACGCCGACGTCCAGGGAGATGATGACGGAGGCGGAGCAGCGGGGAGCACGGTGAGCGACTGGTGTAGTGGCGGCGCACATGCATCCCTAGTCCTCCACAGTGTGCGGCGGTGCTTACAACCCTAGTTCACCACCGTCGACGGCTCACGACTGCAGGCCTGTAGCTCAGCACAACAGGAGAAACATCGATCGATTGGGAAAGGAAAAATTAGAAATGATGGGGTAAGTTGTGTAATCGGTGGCATTGGTGGGTAATTATCCACCAGTTTCATGAGGAGGTTTGAAACATGGGTTTTTGGAGCACTGCTTGAGGTACTCCAGAAAAAATGTGGATCTGCCCCTCTGCTCCACTTTTTTCCGGGAGCTGAAGCTGCTGGAGCTATACGTATTTGGCAGAGAATTTTTTTGGAGTCGATGGAGTAGAGCTGTTTTGCCTCCTCCAAAGTGCTGCCAAACACCCCCTGACTTCGGCGTGGATTGGAGCTATTTAGCTTGAGGTGCTTCTTCAGCTAGCTAGGTAACCTGATCGAATTCACACTATACCACTAGCTTGGCTAGAGTCGACTGAAGAGTGGGAAGGAATCTGCAACTGAGTTAAATCTCTTGCAGCCCCTTCGACGTTTCGCGGTTGGCTTGTGCACGACGCCTTGCGACGAGCAGCTAGCTCCAGTTGATACGGGTGCGCCGGGCTGTGAGCAGAGCTCCACGTGCGCCGGCCGCGGAGGTCACCATGGAGCTCCAGCGAGCACGCACCATCTACGAAGCTCGTTGTGGAGCTACAACAAGAGCGCGCCTACTCTGGATCCGAGAGGGTGACCCGCCGCGAGGAGCTGCAAGGCTACCGCGCTTGTGCTCCTCCCGCCTCCGCGCCGGAAAGGGAGGGAGAGGGAGGACGGGCACACCGCTGAGGGAGGGGGAGGGATCAGGGACACCGACATCTGGCAAGACACACAAAGAGGAAAGGGAGGAGAGAGACAGAGAGGCATCGGCCGGCGTGGCGTGGACACACGGAGCAAGAAGAATGGATTAAAAGAAAATCATTGAAGAGGCAATGACAGTGGGGTCCACACAGCAGTGACTTAAAGGGTAATGGACATTTTACCTGTCCGAACCCACGTGTCAGGACTCCCAAACGACAAGAAACTAACAGACTCTAGATGGAATGGCACATAGGTATGAAAAGTTCAAGTCGGTGACATGGAGGTGCGAGCGAATTTTTCAGTAGCGCACAAGTCGAGAGTAAATTTTGTAGGTAAAGCTATAGGTTGCCTGTGTGATTTGGACCAACTCCTCACACAAATTTTTTCTTCCCCAAACTCACCTTCTTCCCCAACTCCGGCGAGCTTTCCAGTGAGTTTAGGGTTTGGGGTTGCTGGGGGGGCTGCCGTCCCCGCTGGGCCTAGAGGGAGGGCCGGCGGCGGCGGGTCGGCCCGGCGGGAGGTGGCGGTGGGCGGGGCGGCGAGGCCGGGCGACGGGGGGCGCCGCCGGTCGTGCGGTGGAGGCCGGCGGTTGGGCCGGGGTCGGGCGGGGGCGCACGACGGAGCCGGAGATGGCGGTGGTGGGAGGGGGTGGCGGTGGTGGGCGTAGGCGCGGCGGGGCTAGGGTCCGGCGGAGCTCCGTGCCGGCGGGCCGCCGGCGCGGAGGTCCGCCGGACCCCTAGCCCGGCCCGCGCCGGCAGGGTGGGGGCGCGGCGTGGCAGCGGCGGTGGAAGCGAGCGCGGGAGGCAGGGGAGGTTGGGAGGAGGAAGAAGAGGTTAGGAGGAGGAGGAAAGTAAGAAACTGAGGGAGGGAGAGGAAAAATAGTAGCTTGGAGTTGTAAATAATTGCAAAAAGTCGTGTGAGGAGAGGCTCAGAATTACGTGGGTGAACTATAGACAATTCCAATTTTTAATAACATCCAGATAAAAGTCTCATTCGCTAGGTGTTCCCATCTTTACATCTTCGAGGATAAGGATACGGAACTGCTAGCGCCCGGACGTCCGATCCGGGCGCTAGCATCGGACGGGTCCGCGGCCGCACGATTCAGATGAGGGAGCGTATCAGCCGCCAATCTCGTTGCGAGGCGTAGTGATGTTGCGAACAACTTTTGCGATGTTGCGAAGAGTTTTTCCCATGTTGCGAACCGTGGTGCTTGCAACATTCAAAGAGTACATATTGCGAGCGTGTTGCGAACGTGTTGTGAGCATGTTGCGGACGCGGTTACGTGCAACATCCAACATCAGGAGTCTTTCTCCCCTTCCCTCATGTTGCGACTATATTACGAACATGTTGCGACCAGTGTTGCGTGCAACATCCAACATCAAGAGCTCTCCTCTCTCTCCTCCTCAACACAAAACCCAACATCACACGTCTGCAACATCGAAACTCAACATCCGCAACATTTGCCAAATCACAGTGAAACATTAAGATGCATATGTCGCAACATGTTAGAGTAGCAGATGAAACGCGAGAAACAAAATGTTGCAACATCATCAAAACAATAGTGAAACATCTCAAATCACTTCATGCAACATTGAATAGCACTAGATGAAAACATCTCAAATCACTTCGTGCAACATCAGATAGCACTAAATGAAACATCTTGAAACGCTTCATGCAACATCGGAAACACAGCCCCAAGGCTCTGCAACATCTTCCATGCCTCCCTCATGTCGCAACACTGAAACCCCGATCTACTTTTGCAACATCCGCACGAAACACTTGCAACATCCTTATGAAACATCTGAAACACGTAGAACACACGCTTGCAACATGCACAAATCCTGTCGCACGCCATGAATGTCTCCTCGTCGCCGTGACTGCTTGCCCGCTTCCTCAAGCCATCCCCCTGCTGCTCAGCGCTGAGGGAGTCGCGCGAGCCTCGCGCCGCCGCGAGCTCCGTGCGCGGGCGTCGCCGTCGCCGTCGCACATAGAGAAGAAGGGGAGGAGGAGGCCATGGGCGGCGGCGGCGCATCCAACCGTGGGGGGCGCGCACCACCGCCAGAGGAGAGCCCGCCGGCGCCAGTCGTTGCCGGTGGAGGAGGCTCTGTTTGCTGGAGAAGAAGAAAAAAGAAGAGAGAGAAATAGTAGGCAGTTGACTCTTTCTTCCGTGGTGGAGAACGAAGCGTCCAATTTTTTCTGCTCCCTCTGGACGTCCAAGTCCAAGCATTACCGATAAGGATATTAAGTTGTCAGGAATGAATGAGCAAATGGACATTTCTTCAGTTCGTCGTTAAGAGCAGGTTTAATAGTTGCGCCTGCTCGCCGGCGTCTCCCACTCCACCTCACCACAGCTGCTGAGCTGGTGGTTGACGGTCCCACCTTCATTTAATACTATCTATTTTTGAGCAGGCTCGCAGAGCCAATGGCAAGCAAAGCAGCCGAGCTACATAGCAAAACGCCCGTTTTGGGTGGGCGATTGGCGAGACGCCCGCTTCTTTCTCTCTCCACCAGCTATGTTTCTTTACTAAGGGCCGGTCTGGATTGTAGGAATTTCAAAGGAAATGTGAAGGAATCCGTTCCTCCGGAAAAAATTCCTGTGACTGCGTTTGGAACAAAGGAACGGGGCTATCTCGTTCCTATGGAGCACTGTAGACACCATGTGATTCCAGAGGAATGAGAAACTCCACTCTGAACCCATGTTTTCTCCTTTTGCCGCTGATGAGGGACGATTAGCCATAAGCGCTAGGTACCTGGAGTTCTTCCTCGCGTGTGCGCACCCCACCGTAGGACAGCTCAGCCATGAGTGTGGCTCCCACGACGCGGGCGAAGCCACCGGGACGACCTCGCCGAAGCTCATGGCGCGGAGGACCAGCCCGCCCTACCGCTCGCGGCCGGGACATCGACGGCGACGGCGCCCGTACCGCCTCCGCGGCCTCGCGGGGAGAGCGCACCGCCGCGAGAGGGACCGAGACGCCGCGCTAGGAGGCGGGGGCCGGGGTCGAGGCCAGCGGCGCTGTGTGAGGTCCTCCCGTCGTACAGGCCACCGGAACCACTCGAGCTCCGGTCATTTTCATGCGTCATTTTCTTGTATTGACTATTGAAGAAGATAACGAGGGATACAGGCAGGCCAAAGAACCAGTGGACCAGAGAGTGGCTATATACATATGTGGGCCACCGGTTTGGGGATGTGGGATGTGGTTTGTGGGCCGTAGCTTCAAATGAAAAAATAAACAATGTTTAATTAGTTCAAATGGTGATGATTATTTTCAATATTTCAATGTTGTTTTGTTCTTATAATGTGTTCCAAACGCCCTTCTCAAAAAGTTTCCTCTGTTTTCGATTCCTCTGATTTGCAACTTTCTTCATTCCTGTTTCCCGTGTTTCCCGTTATTCCTCTGTTTTGCAATCCTTTATACCAAACAGGCCCTGTGTCCTGCTAGTCGCGTGCTGAAGTAAGCTTATAATAAGTGCTCTAAACAGTGCCGGGAAGCCAAGATAGCACTTCGGGAAGACGTGGTTGATACCGTTCACTTTATTTTCAATGGTTGTCAGACCATCCACACTCGTCATCCTTTATCCCCTCCTTCAAAACAGAATATTTCTTGCTTTGTGAGCGAGATTCTTCCCTTTATATTCACTTCACCCGCATTCGTCATCTTTTCCCGGTGCCTTTTCCAGTGGTTTCCCTTTATTTTCCTCCTCCAGGGACTCGATACAGGTGCCGGTGTGGATGGCCTTACTTTGAGCGCACTCTTAACTGTTACTGCACTGTAACTCCTTGATCTCACTGCTATACTTGAGCTGGGGTACTCTGTAGTAAGCTCTCATCGTTGGTGAAAACTCCTAAGCTAGGGTTAGGAAGTAGCTGTAGTTCGTCGCCGTCCCGCCGTCGGCGCCTGTATCAGTCGGACCGTGTTGCCGATTCAGTGAGTTACAAGCCTTCCTATCTGTGTCTTGTTCGTGTTCTTGTCTAGCTCGCGCTGGTTCTTGTTAAATTCTTGCTCGAATCCCCAGTCTGGTAGCCGAGATCCTCACAAGGCGCAGTCCACATGAGCGAGGGTACCACCTCGCCGGCGCTGGACCCGGATCCAGCGCCTCTGCCGGACAACGACGACATCCACCGGGAGATCTTCCTCCGCCTCCCCCCGCTCCCCTCGTCGCTCCCCCGCGCCTCCCTCGTCTGCAAGCGCTGGCGCCGCCTCCTCTCCGACCCCGCCTTCCTCCGCCGCTTCCGCGCCCACCACCGCACGCCTCCCCTCCTCGGCTTCTTCACCGACGAGGACGGCGACATCGAGTTCGAGCCCACGCTGCGCCGGCCCGACTGCATCCCCGACGCGCGCTTCTCCCCGCCTTGGATCGACGATAACGACCACCTGAGCTTCCTCGGATGCCGCCACGGCCTCGCCCTCCTCGCCGACCGCGCGCGGCTCGAGGCCGTCGTGTGGAACCCCGTCACCGGCACCCGGCGCCGGGTGCCTTTCCCGCCGGGGTTCAACCAAGGGCACGTCTACAAAGGCGCCATACTGAGCTCCTCCGGCCACGGTGATTGCCGCTTGCCCCCCTTCAAATTGGTGCTGGTGCATCATGCTGAGATCCACGGCTCGTTTGCGACCGCCTGCCTGTATGAATCGGAGTCTGGTGAATGGGGCAATGTCAGCTCAACAGCCATTCCACCCTTGTCTCTGCATCAGCCTGGCGTCCTAGTTGGGAATCAAATTTACTGGATGCTTTCGTGGACTAGCGACATCCTTGAGTTTGATTTGGATGGCCAGAGTCTATCTGTAATTCAGAAACCAGAAGACGCACGTGTTACCAACAATTCTGGCCTTCAGGCCCTGAGGACACAACATAACAAGCTTGGTCTTGCAACTCTGTCAAAACTAGGAATCCAATTGTGGGAGAGGGAGACCAACTCAGATGGTTTTAGCAGATGGGTGCCATTGAAAACTGTTGAACGAGACAAACTCCTTTCAATAAGTCCTTCAATGAGCATATGGTCAGCAACGATTTTGGGGTTTGATGAGGATAGCAGTGCCTTCTTTATTTGTACGAATACGGGCATCTACATGATCCAGCTTGAATCATTGCAGTTTACAAGACTTTTGGATGGTGATTGTTTTACTGCCTATTATCCCTACGCAAGTTTCTATACAGCAGGTAATAGCTTTGTCTTCAGTTGCAAGTAGCTATGCAAGTGGGTTAGTAGTGGTTAGTTACCTAGTTGATTTTATCCCACTTTCTTTGCTCTGAAGTATGCATATAGTTCACTTAAATGAGTTTTGGGTCGACCCAATGACCTACAAAAAGATAAACTTGTATCCCTAGTTGCAGAAGTAATCAAATCCAGCTATTTCTTTCTATATGAGAATTGAAATATTGTTCATATGTTTAAGTGTTACTAGCAGTTTAAACATATGCATTTTAATTTTAGTATCTGTTTCTCAAGTTGGTGAACTCATGGCAAAATATGTTTTCTTATAGTCATTAATCCTGAATACATGAACCTGGTAGAAATTTCTTATTGTTATTGCTGGGCTGTTGATGTATGCAAAAGATATCCAGTGGTGCTTGGAACTCTTTCTTTCAGTCTTTTAGCATCAGTTCCAAAAGCGTTAAGAAAATGGCAATACTTTGATTTAAGCAAACTTGAACCTTCCAGTATACTAAATAAGTAGCTAACTTGAAACCGTAGCTTGATTGGGACACTTGGGATTAATTATGTTTTTTTTGCAAGATATTTGTTTACATCTGTTGAATATTGATCTTGCTGTTAAGTAAAATTATCTGAGCCAATGGCATCAATGTTTGTTTGTGGGCTAATACTTCTGTAGGTGATATGTTCACTTGTACTGGGTTAAGTAAATAATGTTTTCATCTACAGGACCAAATCTGTTACTTTGAAGTAAAAATGACATGCTGCATCTAGGTGGCTGTGCTCATTTTATTTCTCACTGAAGTTTCTCAATTTTAACTCGTTTTTATTTTAATGAGGTTCATTTGGGGGTAGGTAGAACAATGTTCCTCATTTCTAGGTAGAGGATTATTGGTGCTCAGTGATTAGCTGTGTACTTGGCATTGGATTTGGCTCTTTTTCTTGCCCATTTATAACATTATAATAAAAGCTAATTTTTTTCTAAGTTTACATGGTTACATTACAGTAGGGGTGACCTGAATCTGATTATCGCATCTTTGATTTAATGTATCAATTTGGCTTTACATTTTTTCTATTGATTCACTGGACCTCTTTTCTCATAGGTTTGGGCATTGATGGTGGAGATAGTTGAGCTGAAAAGTTGAACAATACACTGTCCCAATATATCTTTTAAGGTGAGGTTGTTGGTTAGATGTTAATTTATCTTCTATGTGTATGTTGTTCTCGTCATCATCTTGGTTGATGCTCAACATGTTTAGGAAATCCATCGCCTATTTTGTAATTTTGTTCAATGTCTTTCAGTTGTAAACAGGCTGAATTTTAATGTGTTTAGTAGTCATTATTTGGTCATTGCTTGGCCATTGATGTATGAAAATATTCTTTGTGCTTTCTTTCTATTTTTCCAGTGTGAACCTCCTAATAGGAAATGAATAGCTCAGTTGGCATTGTAACTTGCTGTTTTGTTTTATTCATTGATCATTACCTTCTCCAAGATAATATGTATCTCATTGTTCTTACTACTAAATTGTAAATCTGTAAAGGTGATTACATATATCTTATGACATAATACTAGCCTCATTAAAACTTTTGTGAAAGATTCATGCTGCAAGTGGTGTTTGCACTTTACCGGATTAAAGCTAAATTGTGCTCGTTTTATGTTTCACAAGGCTAATTTTTATTCCTTTCTAAGCATTTATGGTCATACTTTTCTCTGAAGGTTCTCAATTTGAGATTATTTGAAATAATTTCATTCGGATAAGTGTAATAAATTTTTCCAGAGTAGTTTTAGATAACTTTATTTTGTGTGATGAGCTAATTAGTGCAAAACATGTCCTTCATTACTCGGTTATTTGTAGTTGTATGACCATTATTTTTCTGCATACTTTTCTCGTCACTGCTAATTGATTTGATTTCTTTACCTGTTTTTAATCTTTTGATGAAATTCAGCAACTTTGTGCATTCACAAGAATATGTGATGGTAGGTTGACCTTAATATGTCTTTAAGGTCCAGGCTTCCCTTGGTTTTCCTTGGTTCGTTGAGTTTGTGTTTCTTTGTAGGCTTGCGATTCGTTGTGGAGATGATTGAGCTGAAATGTCCTATTATGTGTATAGCTGTATATTGTGTTGCTTGTCAGTGCTTTTCCATCTCGATGCTACCTGTGGATCCATGTCTTTCATGTGGTCATGTGGAATATGCTTAGGAGGGATAAAAATGTATGGAGAAAAAATGAGCTGCAAGCAAATCGAACAAGGAGCTTGGCCTCTTGTCCCCCAACAAGACCAAGGCTGATGACCAAAAAAAAAGTTGGGTACCTGAATGGCTGAATTTTTCAATCACCAATTTGGGTATCAACTATGGAAGACTGAAATATTTGAAATTCAGGTATCTCAAATGACATTGTTGTGACTTGATTTCCTGTGTTCCCTTCAAATACATGTTAATCACGAGGATCATCATGCTGTTAGTCAACGAAACTTTTTTATGCTCATGGGTGGATAGTTCTGAACATCTGCATCCTTGATTGCTGCTGGTTTGCTTGGCCACCGAGCCCGCAGAGGAAGCTGCAGCCATGCTGAGGCTGGCTGTGTGGCTACACAGGCACCGGACTCTCAGTGCCATTGCTGCTGGTGGCACAGGTGATTTCCTTGGACGGCTCTTAGTGGTGCTTGCTCACGGGCTCTAGTGGAGCTCTGACCCGTTCTTCAGGCTTCCAATGTCGACTGCGCTGGTTGAGCCATGCAAGAATGTCAGAGAACACAAGCTCCACGTTCTCGTCAGGCTCTCCGGCAGTGAGGCCGTGCCACATCCCCGGGTAGAGCTTGATGGTCTTGTCAGTGCTGGCTGAACGCTTGTAGAGGGCGCGGCTGACCTCCGGGTCGGTCACCATGTCGGCCTCACCGTGTAGGACAAGGAATGGCATCCTCACCTGGCAGAAACATATCCATAAATTACAAATGATAAAAATCTGGATTGAGTAAACTAAGACATATTGCTTGCAGATAGAGGTTGTTCTAGGACCTCTGACAGATTATCTTCAACATCCATGCTGGTCCTGAGCAGCTCCAGCGCAGACTTCAGCCGGGGCCTGTCCTGGTATATGAGCTTGTTCTTCCTGATCTGTTCATGGTTACAGAAGAACTTAATTCAGCGATCATGTCTGAACTTGCTATATGTTTGGAGTGAGTATAGTTTTGCACAAAATATCGATGAGATAAAATTCTTGTTTTCTTTAGATGACACAAGATCATGTGAAACACCATCGAAATACATACTGCAGCCATCAACAGAGTGGCTCCAAGATTTTAGTGACCTTTTCACGCTTGACAGGGTCCTTGAATGCGGAGTCGATGATATCTTTGGTCGGGACTATCTTACATTTTGGGATGATCTTCTCCATTATAGTCAGGAAGGAGACCACAAGAGGGTGCGGTTTCACCTTCTCTGATATCTGCAATCATGCAATGACGCAAACAGTTCAGATTTGACCACCATTTGAGCAACCAAGCAGCAAGTTCAGATTCTTGGGGATTGAGCCTAAGGATAGACAGGCCTTGCACATTGGCGCCACAAGGACTGCTCCATCCCAGAATGCTGGATCCTTCCTATGCAACAGCAGAACCACGGCTCCACCCATGGACTCACCGTACAGGAACCGGCTTTTGTTCCTGTAAGCCTCCATGCCTGCAGAAGGATTTAGTAAATTTCATGATCCTATGAATACTTTGATATCCGTAAGAATTTGAGGACACATTCAAATGTGAGGCACCAAACTAAATTGCTACCGAGTCAAGCAAAATATATGTAGAGATCATGTTGCATGACAAGGTCTTGGCAGCGATTGAAGTAGAAAGTTAAAGATGTTTTACCGCAGATGGATTTGAAGAACCGGTCACAGTCAGTCACAAGGTTGTCGAACTTCTGGATGTAGCACCTGACACCCATGGACTTGCCGTGGCCCTCATAATCGATCCCGAACACACCATACCCTGCTGTGGCCATCTTGATCCCACATTCTGCCAGGCAAACAATGTTGCCCACGGTTAGTGAGAAGGTATCATGGTAACACACATTTTTCAAGTAACCAGAGAGCAACGTTCGTGAACATTGGTGCTCAATGGTCAATAATACATCAGTTCATAAATAACTTTTTAGAAGAGACATCCCCAGTTCAAGTAGCAGGTAAGGTGGTATACTGTGAACTACACATCTGCCAATATGAAACCTTTCTGCTATCGGTTAAATAGCTTCTGATTTACAGGTAATAGGAACCAAACACCTCAAAGCTAAATTAGGACCAAAGTTTCTGGATATCTGTGGGCTATTGCAAATAATATGGCAACTCCTCCAAGTGAAAGAAAGATGGAGCATCTCCCAGTTCCTGCTTATTGAAATTCTCTGAGCTAAATGAAACCAAGAATGACAAAACCTTTTAAGTCAAGCAATAGTACTCTCTCTCATTATTAACTGCCAAATGATATCCTGAGCATGGGTTAATAGTTTCTAGAGCCTTACAATCTCATTATCATTTTTAGATGGTGGATGATGTATCTCTCATTTTCAGCCTTTCAGGTAACTGTCAACTTTGTTGTTGGCTTGTTGCGTAGCTTTGAGATCTTTGACTACTGGGAATAAAAATAGAGGTAAATACCTCAAAGGTGGTGCATTGCCATCATCAGCTTTCTTTATCAGAACTCAAAAGTATCTTCCAATTATGGCTCATTTTTAACTATCTTTTGCAAAATAGTTCGTCTAAACTTAAGACACAGGGTTTGAACCTTGAACAGGTGAAGTGGCATTATAAAAAATCGTATCTAGTACAAAAGAGCAAATACAAGGAACATGAAATTCAAATTCCTTACAATTTGGGGGAAACTGTCAGATTCAGAACCTACCAAGCAAGGTATTAATAAATAATACCAGATTTAGGGCAATATTATCGAACTAAGTAACACGAACTGCGCTTCTCAGCCAGAGACTGTTTGACGATAAAAATATAAAATCAGACAAGAAAAATGTCAGGTTCAGAACTTTATATTTTACCACAACCTGACATTAGCATCAGACGTTTGACGGTAAAAATATAAAATCACCGTTGAACTGTTGATCTGTAGAAATATGGGTGATGGGTTGGGTGCACATGCTTCCAGAGAAATACGCATGGTTAAATTCAATTCAATAGACCAGGGGACATCTTCTTTGATGGAAGAAGCCTGGTCATAGAGCCGTAGCAGCTAGTATCAAAACGCATTGAACAGTTCTAATTCATCAGAGCACTGCATCTAGTCAGTCATCTAGCATCCATACTCCATTATATTCGAAAGTACAAGGCAATCTCTTCTGCTTTGAGAATTCACCTAAGAATACCAACTTAGCTTTAATTCTTTTCTATGCCCTTGAGTGTTTTTTTGTCAAGATGCAACTATATATAGGAAAATTTTAAAATACTTATTTTTTTTATGAGCCGTCGATCTGGCGAAATCCAAGGGTGGAAGTATTGGAAGGTACCAGGAAGTTAGTACAGGGAAGTACCAAATTGGTGGGACTCAACAAATTTTAATTAATATTTTTTTAATTCAGAAAGTGTATAAGTGTAATTTTGCAGGGTTAATATGACCGGTTCAAAACCATAAAACAATTTCTCAGTTCCATCAACTCTGGTATGTATTTGGCTGGCTGGAGCACGTGCACACATGTGGCGAGAGAATAGATTACCATGATGTTTTTTCTTAATTAGTTTAATTTTTTAATCAATCAGGTGGTGGGACCGTAAAAAGCTAATATATAGGCGAAGCTAGTTAAATTTCTGATAGATATATGCATGAAATGTGAAGGCATGATTTTTTTTTTCTAATATGTGAAGGCATCATTGACGTAAGATTTTTTTAAAAAATAAAAGTGAGGGAAACTGAAACACCATTTAGCTGTATTTACATGTATGCCTGTCTTCAAATAATTTCCAGGCTGAAAATTGAAGGAGAGAACAAGCGAGATGGATAGCGCATTATTAGGGCAAGCACGAAACGCCCGGGAGTACCGTACCTTTCATGAACTCGCTGCACTCCGCGCCGTAACCTGAAGATAGAAGAAGATGGCCAAAAAAAAAAAGTCAGCATCTTCAAAAGAAAAAAAAAATCAAAGCTTTAGAACGTGTTGAGTTTGTGTTGGTGGCAGTTCAAAGAGAGCTCCTGCTACCATGGCAGAGGAAGACGAGCGCCTTGGGCGAGGAGGACGCCGGCAGCCACCGGCAAGTGAAGAGCTGCACGCCACTCGGATTTCTCACGTACTCCTGCATCTCGACCGCCATGATCGATTACAATGCACAAAGATTGTTGGAACTGACCCAAAAGCAGAGAAAGGCAAACATCTTTTCTTGGAACTCGACGAACACGATCTTCTCTCACCTCATGGTACTCTATGCCCATCTTCTAGTTAGATACGAATTGCTCTGTCCTGTCACACGGGCACGAGGAATTGAAGCACAAAGGTTTTCTCGACCCAGGAAGAGGATCGGAGGAAAAAAATCTGTAGAGGATGGAGCAAGTTTTTATGGAACACAAGCTACGCACGCGCAGCTACGAGCAGACCCGGGATGCTAGCTGGTTGCTTGGTCGTCGTCGAGGAAGACGGGAGGGAGGCGTGTGGGAGGAGGAGGAGGCGAAGCACGTCGATCTGTACAGTCTTGCCGATCTGGAGGTTCCTTTTCGATTCCACCTTTGTGTAGTTTATGGTTTGATACAGATCAGATGAGGACTATCTTTGTTTATTTCGGTATATATTGTTTACTTGTTTCTAGAGTTGGGCACAAGAATTAAGGAGTGAAGCTGACCGTATCTTGCCCTTGATTAATGTATTCTATAAAGTGTGTCCTTTGATTATATGCGATTTGGGCAGCCACCGGCACGTTAAGAGTGCACGGCATAGCGTGTTTGTCCCTTGAACCCACGCATAGCCCCATTATTAACACGGGAAACCGTCTCAGTAAGATCCATCTCCTCTACTAACTCCATCCCATACTTTCCCCACTCCCATTTTCCACACCTCTCCCCAACATAAGGATTCAGGAAAGTAGAGAAATGGGGGAGAGAGCTCGTGAGCCCAAGAATCCAACATCCACCCCTCCATCACTCCATCAAGTTTCTATGCTTGGTTTTTGCCAGGGATCGGCATGCGAGCGTTTATCCTTAGAGGGCTAAATATCAAGATTTTTCTCTCAAATACATGGTGAAAATGCATATGATCTAATGAGGTGCCTAGAGCATAGGGGCAACGGCGGACATAAGATTTTTGCACGGGATATGCCAAACCAAAATGTTCATATACAAACCAGTAAAATCCATTTAGCAATTTGTTAAAGTTTCATAAAAATTACCCAATAATTCTATAATAAATCTTAAATTACAGAAAAACAATGCATCTATCCCTCTTCATAGTTCTCAAATCTTACAACCAAATCACATAATGCATAATTAATCAACCAATCACTAATTTTTGGAATAACAGTAAAGTTAGGATTAGGTATTTGGGTGAAAACTAAAGAAAATGTAGAGGAGAGGAGAGGGGACCGAGTTCTTGACACGACCGCAAGGGTTGCCTGATGTAGCCTGCTGGCTGGGGACGATGACACGACCAATTGGGAGGTTGGAGGCCGGAGGGGCGAGTTCCTGAGTACGCTGGGGCTAGCCGCCGAGGTAAAAGGTCATGTCACGTTGTCCACCCACCGCTGAGGAAAACAAAGTTGGGAGCCATATATGTGTCATTGTCTGGAGGTGGAGTGGAGGGGTATGTCAGCGGGGGATTCTGCACGATCTCGGGCATCTGGCAATTGTGCTAGCCGCTTTCTTGCATGCTCTCTTGTGGTTAGAACTGTTGTTGACTATATGCACGATATGCTCCGCCCCGATCTCCTTCACCACCTTACGAATTTCCTGCAAAAAATAAGCACAACATTTAATTACCTCCCAAAACATCCTCAATGTTTGATTGTAAATTAGCACAGGTTTAGGGGTTACCGTCTTGAGGTAGTCTGAATCCTGAGATTTTCCAGTTACATCAATAGACTTGTGAAACCATGTGACCCCATTGCAATATATCAAAAAAATTGATCACACTCATCCGCGTCGAGCCAATCCAAGAATCACACATCAACGTCACGCCAAAGATGGGCCAATCATTCTGAAACTTTGCGTACCGATCTTTCAAGTCTTTCTCGTTCATATCGAGGTACTTGCCATCAATATCCCGTCCAGTGGGGATGCAATTCCTTCCCTGCAACCATACAAAAAACATGAGAACAGATACACAAACGCAAGGCGAAGGAAAACTTTTGTGAACATAAAATGAAAGAAAACTCACCCCACTTCCGTGTCTCTCTAACCGCACTAACAAAGTAAGGACTATCCGCCTGTTTTCCAGGTACTCCCGTAGTATGGGAGAATTTGGACCAAGCTTTCCCAATAGATTCCCTTGCATTCTTACCCTTCTGCGTCCATGATCCTGTATCAATCCTTGTTTGCATCATTCCTCTTCTCCCACCTGCAGCCAAGTTATAGTCTTCCACCACCACAGGAGTGTCCCTTCGCTAACCAGCTCTTCTATGCATCCTCTGAAAGGGATTCAACCCCGCCGAACCACTACCCCCTCCACGCTCATAAGTACCTCCTCTCCCTTCCACCCCCTGTCAGAACTCTGCTTCTGCTCTTGACAGGTTAATTGCATCCTGGATTTGAGCCTCCTCATCATATCCACCAGTGGGATTGTTTCCCGCTGCTGCTGCCGCCTCCCGTGCCACCCTCTCTCAAGCCCGGTCAGTAGTTATCTTCTTAGTCTTCTCAATATCCCATTGAAAGTACTCCTGCACAAGTGGTGGCACCCTGCTGCAATGGAGCACTGATGATCCGCGCGCGGCCAAATGTTGTTTGAATCTAGTAACCACCACCACTTTTCTGCATACCACAATAGTTGCATCGCCATCCAGGAGCTAGATTGTCACCATATTCCCATACAGGATCTTTAGGTCTGCCTGACATTGTCTACCTGCATAAATGCCAACACAAACAAAATAACTACTTAATCGTATACCTAAAGAAAATATACCTAAATCTGAAACAAATCCTAACTAAAATTGGATCCTACCACAAATCCTACCTAGCATCTCCAAAATCCTACATACAATCCTAAAGTAACAATTCTACCTCACATCCTAAATCCTACCTAAAATCCTAAAGCAAAATAAACCTAAATCCTAAGACAAATCCTAACTAAATCCTAATGCAAATGATAGCTACAACTAATTTCTACCTAAATCCTAAAGCTACTCTCTACACAAATGCAAAATAAGGGGGCAAACTCACCTGAAGCCGCAGTCTACCGCCGGACGAGCCGCTCCGGCCGAGCGGGAACAAGCGGATCCGGCCGCGGGGCGGCTTACCGCAGCTCGCGTGCGGTATACCGCGCCGCCGGCCGCGGCCTACCGCCGGCGGCGCGCGGACGAACCCTCCAGGCGGCGGACTGGAAGAGTGGAGCTGCGGACGGGAGGCTCTGAGCGGCTGAGGGTCACGGGCGACCACCTGGAGATGCTTCTAGGGTCGTTTGGACGCTTTGGGCCTCATGGGCCTTAACGGGCCGACCGTTTTTTTTCTTTTTCTTTTTCTTTCTATAACTTCTAAATCTCGAAATAAATACTAAATGGACTCAAATTTGAAAATTTTAACACCATCAGATTCTATAAATCATGAACTATTTTTGGAGGATTTTTATTGATTTTTCATTTTTAATTCAAATTCAAATTTGAAAAACCCTAGGGGTATCTTTCACGCGGTACCGTTACCGCTCCGACGCGATATAAACAGTAACAGCGGTTACCGGAGCGGTAACCAACGGTAAAAAAATCATGTGCTAGCGTCACGAGTTGCCATCGCGTGATGGCCTAGCGGGCTGGACAGAAGAGTAGTACAAACTACATGTATGCTTGCTAGGTTGGGTCTAGAGTATGCCACACCATACATGTGCAGGCCACCTAGATCCACCTGTGCATAAGGGGCAAAACAAGGCCCCCTCCCTCACCCCCTTTGCTATGTCCTGTGCTATATCACCATGGATATTCGACCGTGTCACGTTGCAGCTGGCGGTGGTTGCCTCGGGCGTGTTTGCTTGGGTGGCCCTGGGGCTCGGCCGCGCCCTCGGGAGCTCAATCTCGTGTTTGGCTTCCCTGGCTCAGCTTTGGATTCTGTGCTGCACGGGATTTAAAGCAGTTGTAGCCAGGCTCATTTGCTACGCGAAAATGTGGCGTAGGAATCAGGCCTGGCCGAATCGAGCACCCTCCTAACTCCTAAGCATCGCCTCTCCTTACCTCGCGCCTCGGCCTCTCTGCGACGGTGATGGCAGCGTCGCCGCCCCTTCCCCGCGCGTAGGTCTTCGGCGAAGGCGGACGCGACCAAGGCGGGCAACACTCTCTGATGGCGGCGACCTCACCTCCCAGGGCCTCAACGTGGCTGTGGCGGAGGAAGTGCAGAGGGGCATGCGGCGGCGAGCAGAGAGACGTGGGCTGCATCGCCGTCCATCTCTTCGAACTTGTTGTCGCCGGCGGAGGCGGCTTCGTCGTCGAGGGCCGGAAGCAGGAGCGCGCACACGGACACGCTGCAGAGAGGTCCTGTCGAGCGCCACCACCCTAGGCGGCTCCTCGGCGGCGGCGCCGCGTAGGCCGCACAACTCCACCGCGAACTGCACCACCAGCAGAGCTGCAGGGCAACCGAACTCCGCGCCACCGCGCGCGCGGACATGGCTTGCCTCGTCGTCAAGCTCCGCGAGGACCACCGTGGACATGGACCGCCTCGTCGCCTCGTCGGAGATGCGATGGCTGCGGCATGGCGGAAACGCCCGATTAGGGCCTCACCTTGGCTTGATTCTGGTTGCTGGTGGTACGAGGAGGTGGAGCAGGCCGCGGTGAAGATGTGGCTATGGTGAAATGGGAAATGGCGCAACAGTGGAGGTGCAGGACGAGCTTGAGCTAGAGCTCGGTGCAAGCCATGGCTGTGGTGGAGTACGCCCCTAAAGTGTTTGATGGAATGCCAGTAAAGGTTGAAAGTGTGGTAATGTTTGCCAATTCCGAATCCACCAACTTGCCAAAGACGATCTCGGTGGAGCCGAGCCCCAAGGCCAAGTCCCCAAACACGTGAAGGTGCACCATGGCAACCAGACTTTGGCTGGCTAGAGATAGGCTGAGGAGGCAGGCTGTCTAGATACATGTGAGCAAACACGCCCCTCATGACTGTATGCTCCGGTGTGAGATGTCAGATCAATGGAGCACCTCACAAATGTTATGGCGCAACTAGAAACGTCCATGAACAATCCCAAGATACCATCCGCGAGCTGAAAAGGTTTAGGAAAATAGATCCGATTTACTCGGCACTTTTCACATATATCTTGTTTTTTACTAAAATGAAGGATTACGTATGATGAAATGGTGCAAAGAGGTAGCTGTCTCGATATAACCATTAAGCTTACAATATAAATTTAAATAATTATGGACATTAGAATAATGTAAAGCTTTTGAGTAATGTCAAAGGAGGCGGTAGAATGTGGTGTATATGAGTGGGGTCCACGATGTGTTGAAAAAGTTATGGATCAGTATTTTTATTGTAGTTGTCCTTCCTTTCAACTCTTGATTGAGATCCTTTACCTTTTTTTTCAACACAATATTTCGGGCCGAATGTGCAGTAGAAAGGCTATAAATTATAAGTAACTCTGTTAGAAGTCCAAATAAAGCACCAAGTTTCGGGAATTTGTCAAATCTATACCACCGACCCATTTGAAAGGGCAATAACCCGCTGCTGCCTTTTCAAAGGGCGGTTGCAATACGAACCGTCGTTTGAAACGGCAGTTGGTGGTACCACCCCGCCCAAATCCGACGGTTGCTCGATGGATGTGGGGCCCAGTGCACAACTATCTCTTCAAAGGGCGGTTGCCACCGGACCCCACGGGCCAGGGAAACAACTACTCATTCAAAGGGGGTTCTCCCAACCACCATTTGAAAAGGCGGTTGGAAGCCGAAACCGCCTTTTCAAGTTGCAGTTGGTGCTCCCTACAAAAGATCGAAAATGCCACAAAAATTCAGAAAAAGAAGAGTGGGTGGAGAGTAGAAGGAAGGGAGTGAGGTGGAGGTGGTGCAACAAATAGCGAACAACCCACCACCTAGGCTTCTTCATTGCCTACATATATGTCAGTATGTCACCCTTCTCTTCTTCAATGACTCTTCACACAACAAGTAGTAATATATTCCTGGAGTGGGGATGAACACTCTTTCAGTCCTCCCTTGTGGAGTGAGCACGCAAGATCCGGACTTCGAGGCCAAATTATCTATACAAGATAAGAGGGATTTCAAATCCATGCGTGAAGTTAGAAGCTACACACCCAATAAGTCGGTCTAGTGGTCAAGTTGTGCACACAAACTTTTGCGTGATGCAAGTCTACTACAAGGTCTGGAACAACTCCAGTCATCGCTTCTGCCACTGCCCATGAGCATGGGTAAGTAAATCTATGTGACCTTTGTCCATCATCTTTTTTTGTTTTACTAACGTAATATTGGTTTTTTCAGTACTTCGGTCAACCTGAGAACTACGGTTTCGTGCACTGGGTGGATCCCCCAGCTATTGATCTGTATCAAAGGTACATAGACTACACCTCAAGGATGTCGTCATCTACAACCTCTAGCTGGAGCTGGCGCAGGCATTGACTCCTCCAGATCCACCATCGAGCGGAGATGAAGACTAGTGTTGTGGATGCCACAATAAGAAGAAGAACACTACACCTACAACTCCATCTCCACCACCTTCACCTCCACCTCCACCCCAATTGGGGTACTACTACATGCTGTCGCAGCACTTCGGCGGGTTCATGTTCTCCGGGCAGTACTTGTACAACTAGATTAGGAATGTTGTAATCGTCTTTCTAATTTTCGTAAGGCATGTTAGGACTAGCAACGACCCATGGTTAGGTCAATGTGTCATTGCAATTTTGTGTGTTTTATTTTCATGTATAAAATTTCATCCTTTTATACTTTTAACTGATCTTATTTTAATGAATGATTCAAAGTTCAAACTTGCTTACAAAATTTTTTATTAACCATATTACCCGCAGAAACTAATGAAAAAAATTTCCGGTTAAAAAAACTACAGCGGCCCTTTCATAGGACGGTTCCTGTAGCGCAACGTCACAGTCAAAGGGCGGCAACAAATACTGGTAACCGTCGGCGATTGAGGCTTCAACCATCATTTCAAGTGGCGGTTGCGCCATCTGCCATTTGCAACGGTGGTTCGTGCCCGCTGGCCAAGCCACATCACACCGCCGTTTCAAAAGACGATTCGTGCTGCAACCGCCTTTTGAGGCAGGATGGAGCCGTCCTTTCAAATGGCGGCGGCGGTATATATTTGACAAAAAAAATTTGTGAGCATCTATTTTTCCAAAATTAAAAAAATAGAATAAATTTGAAGTTTGGGGCCGAATGCTCATCCTCCTCTCGCTTGCCCAGTGGCCCAATTCTTGTTCTGACAAGTGGGCCTTTCCCCTTTCTTTCCCAAGACGGATGCTGATTTTTTTATATTTTTTTAAAATCTTTTTGCAAAAATATACGATGGTTTTGAAAACTTTGCACTTTTGACATCCATTCGCCGTGGCCCACGGCGGGCCGCCGTGGCCCACGACGGTTTCAATACTTACCGCCGTGGGCCACAACGGTTAGGATGTCGCCGTGGGGTATACATTGCCACCGACGACGGCATGGGGTGGCCCAGTCACCGCCGTGGGCCACGGCGATTGCATGAGGCATACTGCCGTGGCCCATGGTGGTTAGTTTTTTAATCAACGAGAGAAAACACACATTTTCAATGGCATGTACGGTGCTAGTACTCAAAGATAACGTGCCTTAGGGAATTTAACAATTTCATTGCAACATTCCTAATGAATCTAGAGAACTGCCTACGGGATGAGGTTCAATACTTACTGTCGTGGGTCACGACGGTTAGGATGTCTCACTCGACGTACCTCTTGTCGAAGTCGGACTGCTCGGTATCTAGCCACTGCATGAAATCACGAAGAGGAGGTGGAGTCTTTTTCCAAAGACATGTTAGCAAATACTAAATCTCAAATGACAAATGAATAATTGAGAAATATAGTAAGTCTTGATTTTGGATCTAAGGTTACAGTCGAATGGATGGATTGGGTCGTGTGCAAAGTTACCACACATGAAGAACCTCATCCCGTAGACGTACCTCAGAACCTTGCACCTATCAAACTTGCAACTGTCACCGCAGAAGCACATAGGATTGTCGATCCGGGTGGCACATCGACATTGTCCTTCCTCTTCGTGAGGAAGTCCAAGTCCAACTCAGGACGTGAGGAGGCCATTGCAAACCTGCAAAACAAGATTAGAACAATCAGAGACCAAAAACAATACGACCGAAATTGGCATAAATTATTGAAAAAGAATAAAACAATCACCAGTAAAATAATACAAATAGAAGTTCAATTATTACAATACAGTACCAAGCATAAGTTCATACAACAAATATAGTTTAAATATTACAGATTCCGAAATTAAATGCCCTAACGTTACAAACAATTGTGATCATCTGAATCCTGCGTTGGTCCTACGCCCACGTCCGGATGGGGGTTGAGAATATTTTTCTCAACTGAACTAAAATTTGACAACTCAACTCCTTATGGACCATATATAATCTCTCCAATTCCATAATATATTTTGACTGTCACTGACTCCGACATGTCTGATTCATAATAAAAAGCAGTAACTACTATCAAATGCTACATCCATACTAAAAAAATAAACTTATCTAAACTACATTAAGAAACTAATCAGCCGCAATCTACACACTTAACAATAAATATATGAGAATTCAAGCAAAGGGTTTTAACCAGTTCCCCTCTATGCCCTGCGGGGCCACGCCCTCCGGGGTTGACGCCAGGGAAATATGCTTTTGTTACGTAATATAAACTACAACAACAGACCTATAAACAACAACTACAGATCTATAAACTACAACTACAGATCTACAAACTGCAACCACAAATCTATAAACTACAACTACAGATGTACAAACTACAACTACACCGAAATAAAAATTACTAGAATTAGTGAAATCAGTGAACTACCTGCAAAGCGAAGAAGTAGCAGAGCTTCACTCTTTCGCACCCTCCACCTCCCCTCTCCTCCTCAACCCTAACCCTACAAACAGGAATTTTTTAATACCACAGATCTAAAGAAACGCAGTGAATCACTAAATACGGTTTCTAAGAGTTGAAATCGTCGAAATATTTACAATGAAGCGAAGAACCGGCAGAGCTTCGCTACTCCACCCCTCACTCTCCTTCCCTCTCCTTCCCAACCCTCTCTTTCTTTTTTTCCCGAATTATTATGACATTTTCGGGCTAATTTTCGCCTTATATAGAGGAGGGGGAACTTGCCGCCGTGGGCCACGACGGCTGGGCGGGCCATATCGCCGTGGGCTACGGCGGTTTGACTTGCCGCCGTAGCGCACGACAGTTTGTCGCTAGCCGCCGTGGGCCACGACGATTGACCTCCGAACCCGTGGGGGCCCACGGACAACATCCTAAACGCCGTGGCCCACGGCGGCCGCTGTGAACCACGGCGAATGAATGTCAAAAGTGCACAATTTTCAAACCATCGTATATTTTTTAAATTTTTTTAATATATATATATATATATATATATAATTCACGGATGCTCCCCCTCCGCGAACCAAAGCTCCACCGGCTACCGCCACTAGCCAGTGAGAATCCAGTTATGGGATCAGACTGCCATTTCAGATTGTGTTGTTCGTTGGGTGCTGCAGAGGACTTTTGACTTGGACAAGCTCATTTCATTAAGACCGCCAGTGGAGACACGGTCGACACAAATAGTGGGGTTTGATGAGGATAATAATGTGATTTTTCTCTGGACGACTATTGGTGTCTTCATGATCCAACTTGAGTCAATGAAGTTCACTACCCTTTCCAAAGATGACTGGATTCACTGCTATTATCCCTATATAAGTTTCTATAATGCTGGTAATAGTTTGTCTCCATTCTTGACATCGCTATAGTAACCAAATTCAACCATTTTGGGCTTGTGATAGCTAAAGCATTGTTCATTTGCATAACAATGGTTAACAGACATAGCTATTTAATCATGCATTGTAATGTTTCCCTTTATCTGGTTGGTGAGCTCATAGCATTGTATACTGTTCCAATTTTATGTGCGATTGCTTAAGAAAAGAATTGCTGCCACTATCTGGCTTGTGGCTTCATAAAATATTTCATGGTTACTTTCTTGTACCTTTTGTTCAGCATGATCTTTCTAATTCCTACCATTAGGAAGTTGGCAATGGTCAAACTTAAAAGAAAAGTTGAACAATCCATATGTGAATTGAGCAGTTCAGTTAGCACAATTAGAAGTCTGAAAGTTAATACGTAAGTTAGGCATATGATTATATTTTTCTGACTAATTTAGTAATTTTACCATGGCAGTAGATTTCGTTTCTATTGCAAATCATTTTACAAATGATAGGAATCTGCTCAATTTACAGAACAATATTATAGTAGGTTGATCTATGTATGATTTGCTTTATCTTACAGGTTGAACTTTTCCTCAGTTTTACGTTTTCATGGTACCTTTTATGCTGTAGGCTGGGGCAGTGATGGTGGAGATGATTGATCTGAAAGGTTGAACAATGCGTGAGCTGTTTTTCCTGCTATCCGGTAAAGTTCTGTGTTGGTTTAGCAACTGTTGCTTACTAGCTTATGCTGTCTTCTGCTTCAGTTTCTTAGTTGTAAATTTGTGCGTGCTCTCCAAACTTTCTGCATTGAGATGTAAGGTGAAAATCCACACCACAACAAAATGGTTCGTTGATTCATTCCTCGCAATGGAAGTCGATTAAAATCACAACCTTAGTCCCTATCATCTGTAAACAGGAACTTGATTAAATCCATGATCTAAGTTAGTCCCTATCATCTGTATATAGTCATATGTAAACCATTCACCGTTTTTTTTCTTATTAATTGATCTTTATCTCAGATTTGAGATGCCCATCCTTAGACTTTTGCATGCTTTCAGTTAGTTATTCCCACAGTTACTTGTATTGATGATGTTTAAATATTTCATGTTTTGTGAGCGCCTTCTTTTTTTTGCCAATAGATATGTTTGACACAGAACAAGAAGAGCATTTTCTTAATTCTTAATCAATGCTTTTCTCTGTGTTTTTGCTGGCAAAAAATTTTGAAGACTCTCTACTAGGTACATTTGTAGTATCCGATCATATGCGTGCACATTGTTGCTGGCAGTTTATTGCACTGTCAAGGACAGTAGTTCCTAGAGCCAAGCAGTTGCTAGCATGTCCATTTCTGTTGAACATGATTACCATGATGCCTCTATATCGTGAACTCGATTACTTCTGACATCTCCACTTATTACTAATCAATTCTCCCAACTGCTGAGAGTTTGCCCGTTGAGTAGAAATTGAAACATCACTCATCAGCACTTCCTATGCACCTCATGTGCTGAGAGTACACTGCAAGCCAAGGATAATTTTAGTGGCTCAATGTTCACTTCTGATGAAGTTCATTGTCATGTCTAAAACGTATACCATATCAACATTATAGGGTTTGGTGAGTTGATTCCCGTTTCAAAACTACAAAATTTTCCTCCTTGCTTCCTTTTCCATGGTTAAAAAAGTTTGGTACTGTTGCAAAGGGGCACAAAATGGAAAGGAGCATACTATCACTTGTTAGGCTGGACATCAAGTAAACCTTGGGGCCACATGCCAATGAAACAGTTAGAGTGATGATACATTTCTACTGTTTGAAGTTGCAAAATTGGTTGATAGTATTATCTTGGTGAAATTTGGTTTGATTATGGGGTTATGTGCTTTGCAGGCATGAGGACTACAGGAGCTGCTGCCCAACAGGTGGTGTGCCAAGATGAAGGGATAAGTCTAACGAAACTGCAGCATGTTTTGGTTAGCACTTGAATGTGGAGTACTCTTTCCAGCTGATTCAGTGCAGACAGTTGATCTTCACTACCCGAAGGATGTTTGGTTATCCATCTGACCACGAACCATGATCATCAGACTACAATGGTTTGCAGGTTTGATGTTTGTACCAGACAACTGACGATGTGCTGTGTAACTGTGTTCAGTGATTCAGTCTGTAGCAACTGAAGGGAAACGGGGTGGCTACGCTAGCGCAAAACAAAATTTTCCCCGCAAAACAGGAACTGCTGCTGTCAGAGATCACGGGATTACCACTAGACGCGCGGATGCAGCGGAACCGTCTCGATGTAGACGAACGCGTCGAGGGTAGCAGGCAGTGCAGTTGCTCACGTCCTTCTTGACTTGCACGTGCGGCTCGTCCGATCCAAGTGCTCCAGATGCAGCACCTCCAAGGTATCCACACGTACGGAGAAGGAAGCGACGCACGCCGGACTGCTAGGTCCGCGGGTGCGACGAGGAGGGAGCGTTGGCAGCGCGGCTGCTACTTGAGAAAGTTGTGTCTTTTCAGGAGGGGTGTGGTCCATATTTATTGGGAGGAAAACCCTCCACACCATCGTCCATTAGCAATACGGGACTAATAGATGGTGTACCCCTTCCAATGCTAATGGGCTTTACAACATTTGTGGCCCATTAGGACTTTTACACCATAATGTATCAAATCCATCTAAGCCCACTAGTGGATCAAATCCAGTTGACTCTAGGGCATATTTCCAACAGTCTCCCACTTGCACTAAAGTCAACTATGCAAGTATATTCATCCTCATTCGGCTTCCAACCCCTTAAGTGTGTGACCCTATAGGTTCACATACACATAGACTCGACCCAAGTACATTACTCGATCAATAGTTGATAGCGGCCTCTAGCAAGACGTGTCAACTCCTATGCATACGTAAAGATCTTATCAGACAAACCATCACAACAATTCATACATGCTATTCCCTTTGCCTCACGATATTTGGTCTAGCTCCAAGCTGACCTCTCTTTCTCGACACTGTGATTCGGATCATCAAAAAGGGGTTAACCCTTAACCCAGCACGGCCATGCATTTCTTGATCCGATCACTCGAGGGGCCCAGAGATATCTCTCTCAAGTAGAGGGGCAAATTCTATCTTGATTGACCATGCCTCACAAAGATGCTTCCCGACAAACCCGAAAGTCATCTTTATGACTACCCGATTACGGAGTAGCGGTTGATGGCCCCTAAGTAGGTCAATTCACATCTTGAGTACATGCGACAATCTCAAGTCTAAGGACACAGCGTATACGTTGTGTAAACAGAGAACAAGGTCTCAAATTGGGTCGGTCCGGCCCCATGTCATACATGTGCCCACATTATTAGTTATACATCTCCATGTTCATGACTTGTGAAACATAGTCATCAACTAATTCATGTGCTAGTCATTAACTCATACTAGGGACAACTTTTGAATAACCATACAAGTAAAAGAGTTTCACAAACAATTCACATAATTGCCAATCAAATACAAGTCGCCTTTCATGGATATTCAATAAAAGAACCAAGTGACATGGATATAATGAAATATAATCATCTCTATAATTCCTTATAGGACATATTTCTAACATTCTTCCACTTGCACTTGAGCTAATCTAGAATAAATCTAATACCCATAGCTCTCATGTGCGCCTCATGCTTAGGCTGTGGAAGGGGTTTTGTCAAAGGATCTGCAACATTCAAATCCGTGTGTACTTTGCATATCTTGATATCACCTCGTCTAACGATCTCTCGTATCAGATGAAATTTCCGCAGTACATGTTTATTCTTTTGGTGGTTCCTTGGCTCCTTTGCTTGCGCAATAGCCCCATTGTTGTCACAATAAAGATCCAATGGGCTAGAGACACTCGGAAACACACCAAGTTCAGAAAGGAACTTCCTTATCCAAACACCCTCCTTTGCAGCTTCCGAAGCCGCGATGTACTCGGCTTCTGTTGTAGAATCGACCATCGTCTCTCGCTTGGAACTCTTCCGACTCACAACTCCACCATTTATCGTAAATACGTATCCTGATTGCGACTTTGAATCGTCTTGGTCAGTTTGGAAACTAGCATCGGTGTAACCCGTTACAACGAGCTCCTCCTCACCTCCATAGACTAGAAACATGCCTTTAGTCCTTCTTAAGTACTTAAAAAACATTTTAACCGCCGTCCAGGTGACCCTCACCCGGATCGATTGGTATCCGCTTGTAATACGTGTGCATACAAAATATCCGGACGTGTACATATCATTGCATACATAATAGATCCGATGGCCGAAGCATACGGTATTCTACTCATGCGTTCCCGCTCATCAGTTGTCGAAGGACACTGAGTCTTGCTAAGATGTATGCCATGTGACATAGGCAAGAACCCTTTCTTTGCCTCTTCCATGTTGAACCTTTTCAACACTTTATCAATGTAAGTGTCTTGGCTTAATCCTATAAGCCTTTTTGATCTATCTTTATAGATTTTGATGCCCAAAATGTATGCCGCCTCACATAAGTCCTTCATTGAAAAACTATTTTTTAATGAGGTCTTAGCGGCCTCAAGCATAGGAATGTCATTTCCAATCAGTAATATGTCATCCACATATAAGATTAGAAATACTACAGAGCTCCCACTTGCCTTCTTGTAAACACAAGGCTCTTCTTCACTCTGAATGAAGCCAAACCCTTTTACCACCTCATCAAAGCGAAGGTTCCAACTCCGAGATGCTTGCTTCAATCCATAAATAGATTTTTGAAGTTTGCACACCTTTCCAAAGCATTGGTTGGATCAACAAATCCCTCAAAGTTGTGTCATATACACATCCTCGCCGATTTCCATTTAGGAAAGTCGTTTTGACATCCATCCGCCATATCTCATAATCGAAATATGCAGCTATAGCTAGAATGATCCGAATAGATTTAAGCATTGCTACGGGTGAGAATGTCTCGTCGTAGTCAACTCCTTGAACTTGTCGAAAACCTTTTGCAACAAGTCGAGCTTTATGGATGTGAACATTTCCATCCATGTCCCTCTTCTTCTTATAGATCCATTTGCACTCTATGGGTTTAACACCATCTGGCGGGTCAACCAAGTTCCAAACTTGATTGTTATCCATGGAATCTATTTCGGATCTCATGGCACTTTGCCATTTCTCGGAATCTGGGTCCATCATTGCTTCCGCATATGTCATAGGTTCATCATTGTCTAACAACAATATGTCGCGCTCTCCCGCGATCATGAGATTGATCTTATCAGTTGCTCGACGTGCCCTTTCAGACCTTCGTGGTTGTGGTGGTGCTTCTCTTGCCACGGGCATCTCAACTCGTTCAGCTACATTAGCATCAATTGTGAAATCTTGCCCAACCGGCTCATCTTGAACTTCTTCAAGATACACCTTCTGTCTACATTTTTTTTCTTTTAAGAAACTCTTTCTCTAAGAAAACGCCGTTCCGAGCGACAAACACTTTGCCTTCTGACCGGTTGTAGAAATAATATCCCAAGGTTTCCTTTGGATATCCCACGAATATGCACTTGTCCGATTTAGGTGTTAATTTATCTGATTGAAGTTTCTTCACATAAACCTCACAACCCCAAATTTTCATAAAAGACAACTGGGAGTCTTACCAGTCCACATCTCATATGGTGTCTTAACTACGGACTTAGAAGGTACCCTATTTAAAGTGAAAGCTGCGGTTTCTAGAGCATAACCCCAAAATGACAATGGTAGGTCCGACTGGCTCATCATTGATCGGACCATGTCCAACAAGGTTCGATTGTGTCGCTCGGATACACCGTTTCTTTGAGGTGTTCCAGGTGGCGTAAGTTGTGGAACAATTCCGCAACTCTTTAGATGATTGCTAAACTCATGGCTCAAATACTCACCTCCACGATCAGAACGCAAGGTCTTGATTTTCTTGCCACGTTGATTTTCTACTTCACTCTGAAATTCTTTGAACCTTTCAAAAGTTTCAGACTTGTGCTTCATTAAATAGACATAACCATATCTACTTAAATCATCAGTGAACGTTATGAAGTATTGGTATCCACCTCTAGTTGTCGTACTCATTGGTCCGCACACATCCGTATGTATGAGTTCCGGTAAGTACGAGGCTCTCTCAGAAAACCTGATAAAGGCATCTTGGTCATCTTGCCTAGCAAACAAGCTTCACATGTCTCGTAGGATTCAAAATCAAACGAAGTTAAAAGTCCATCGTTATGTAGCTTCTTCATGCGCTTTTCACTGATGTGACCCAAACGACAATGCCATATGTAGGTAGGACTTAAATCATTAGGTCGAGACCTTTTAGCACTTATTTTACATATAGGTGAATCATCAAGATTTAAAACAAATAAGCCATTCACAATGGATGCACAAGCCACAAACATATTATCCTTAGAGATCACACAACCATTGTTTTCACTCGCAAATGAATAACCATCCTTCATCAAACATGAAGGGGATAAAATGTTTCGACTCAAACTAGGAACAAAATAAAAATTATTCAACTCCATAATAAATCCTGACGGGAGGTGTAGTTGCATCGTTCCGACACTCAATGCAGTAACTCTTGCATTATTGCCTACGCGGAAATCAACTTCTCCTCGTTCCACGCTTCTACTTCTTATCATTCCTTGCATCGAGTTGCAAATATTAGCAACCGATCCGGTATCAAATACCCAAGAATTAGTATAAGAATCAGCGAGGAAAATATATGTAACATAAACATTAAGTGTACCTAAAGTGGAAGTACCCTTACTTCCATTGCTTTTCATAGAAGCTAAGTACAACTTACAATTTCTTTTCCAGTGACCAATATCCTTACAATGAAAACATTCAGCATTGGCAGCTGGACTAGCCTTGGGCGTCTGATTTGGCATGGGGATCTTATCCTTGGCCTTGCCTTTCTTCTTCCAAGACTTGCCCTTCCTTTTAAAGGTCGGCTTGTTTTGGATCGCCATCACATGACTACTGCCGTGCTTTTCTTAACGTTATCATCTATTGGTAAGGGGGTGCCTAGAACTCCTTCTCTTTTCTCAGCTCTGAGAACATTCTCAGATTACGAATCCAATTCGTAAAGTTTGTTCCAGTCAACTTGTCCTTCTCAAGGACCGAATGCAAGGTAAACGATGTGGTGTTGCTAGGTGCCTTTAATCTACAACGGAATAATAAATGCAAAACACTAAGACAATATATCCATGACAGAGTAAAATAAAATAATTTACTCCCACTAAAATCAATATCCCCACATTGATACTTAGTGACTCAGAATCCACAACTAACAAGTCTACTAGTGAGCTTTTGCGTCACCGCTAGTAAACAAGGTAGATCGGTAAGCAACTCTTTGCTAATCATATCACATATGACTTCTGTTGTTGGGTGACATCTCTATGTCTAGGCTCCCAACCTTTATGCCCCAAAGTCCTTAACCGTTAAGATGACTTTGATAAGCAAACCAACACTTATGCGTGTAAGTATCCGATACAAACCCGTCTAGTCAAGGAAAACTAGTGGCACCCTAATTTCATAGACCCACCACTAATTGTACGAGACGTGTGACGGTGGCAAGTGTTGGGAGGGCATGTTAACTTAAAATTCCAAAGGGATCGTTCTACTCGTAACATCACACACAAGAAAATAACATTGTCGCATGTAAAAGTAGAACGGTAAGAACGACATTCACACGGCTTGTAATACGGTATGGCCTATTGTCGCATGGTGATCTCCATCTCCATTGACCCGTACATCATGTTGATCTCCATCTCCATGATCCGTGTGTGCCATCCTCCATGTGATGAGTCCTCCAAGAACTATCTAACGCGTGCTAGTAATGAAAGTTACACAATCGCGTATTAGATCATCACAAATTTGGTACGCAGACCATTACATTAATTTTGACAATACATGTGGCTCCAGCCGTATTGCCTTATGCGTGACACGCAGGTCACGAAAAAATTACACACATGCATCACATACACATATAGGCCATACCGATTACAAAACCTACAAAACAGATTATCGCAATTTCGACGTCCAAACTTAAAACGCCCGAAAACCCATCTTGCAAGCCGAATTTGGCAAAACTAATTTCGCCGAGACCAGCAAAGCTGGTTTATCACATGTGTAAAATTTTCTGTAGATCAATTTTCGTATAGAAAACGTCTTCATCCGAGTTAACCACGAAAAGTTATGACTGTTTTACCGAACAAGTATATTTTCTCGGTTTTTCCCGGCCGGTAGAGATCCAATCGCCACCACCACGCATCCCATGCGCCTGGCACTTGACCTAGCTTCGATTCGACCAATCCAATTGATCTCCTTCTCGTTGTGACTGGGTTTACGTGTATCACTTAACTCCGATGGCGGAATTCCGACCGGTAGGAGTAATTCGTTACACGACCATCACGTCAAGAACATGAAGCCGATCAAAACTTTGATCTACATTCGCATATCTCCATATGCACACATCCCGAATCTAAAACTTAGCAAACCTACGGCTGCGGTACCACCGAAGGGAAACGGGGTGGCTACGCTAGCGCAAAACAAAATTTTCCCCCGCAAAACGAGAACCGCCGCGTCGTCGAGATCACGGGATTACCACTAGACGCGCGGATGCGCCGGAACCGTCTCGATGTAGACGAACGCGTCGAGGGTAGCGAGCGGTGCGCTTGCTCACGTCCTTCTTGACTTGCACGTGCGGCTCGTCCGATCCAAGTGCTCCGGATGCAGCACCTCCAAGGTATCCACACGTACGGAGAAGGAAGCGACGCACGCCGGACCGCTAGGTCCGCGGGTGCGACGAGGAGGGAGCGTTGGCGCGCGCGGCGCTACTTGAGAAAGTTGTGTCTTTTCAGGAGGGGTGTGGTCCATATTTATTGGGAGGAAAACCCTCCACACCATCGTCCATTAGCAATACGGGACTAATAGATAGTGTACCCCTTCCAATGCTAATGGGCTTTACAACATTTGTGGCCCATTAGGACTTTTACACCATAATGTATCAAATCCATCTAAGCCCACTAGTGGATCAAATCCAGTTGACTCTAGGGCATATTTCCAACAGCAACGGCGCTAGCTGGATTGCAAACTGAAACAAAATCCTAGCAATGTGCTGCTACCTGCAATTTCTAAATACTAGAAATGATACCCCACATATTATGTTCAAGTCACAAGTGGCTATCATAACATCAACCATACAGTTTGTTGACCTAATTAGAACTCAAATCCAGACAACTCTATTAAGCTAGGAGCGAACACTTGTCCAAACCCATGAGCATATATATGGTCTCCAATGTCGCCCGTAGGTGTTCTGAAATGGCAAAAAAGAAAATTGCCCTGCATCCCAAATCCAACCAGGGTCACGCAATGGGTTTGCGTATACCTCATTACCATTATTGCTGCAAGCCTGCAAGAGGAGCAAGTGTATCAGGATTGGCAAGGTGTACATTGCATCTGGGCCATTATCAGCGTAGCTGAATTCGAACCCAGGAATCTCTGCTCCCCAACAAAATGAAATGTTGCGCAATGGGTACTCTGAACAGCTTAATTTTTTCACACATTAGAGATGCAATCGTTTACATACATGTGCGCAATGGGTACTCTGAACAGCTTAGTTTTTTCACACATTAGAGATGCAATCGTTTACATACATGTATGCATACTCATCCATACGAACATGCACCCTCAGGCAAAGCCTCAACATTGACGAAGTCAATTAACAGATATGCCTTTTACCACTGAAAGAATAACACGGTTAAATCCTGGAATATGTTCAAAAAAAATATGAGCACCAGTGCCGAGTTGAGAACTCAAGTCCTGATGGGTTGGTTCCACCACAACGATCTTTGCCAGCTGAGGTACGCTTAATTGTTTACACACTATTGGCAGCTTCTTGTTTCTTATGAATGTCAAGTAAATTAACAATTCCCTTCTACTATTTATCTAAGTATCTTTACCAATTGAATTCACCCATTTACACGGAGTGCAATTTTGAAAATATACCAAAAGTGCAGGCACTTAAAAGAAGGCCTGATCAAGAGCCTGACTGCAAAATGGCTAGTTTCTTCAAATCTCTGTCAAAATCGACCCATTTGTGAGTTGAATTGGAACCCCTCTCTCTTATGGTGTCACGGTCCTTTCAAAACCAACAGACGGGGTGTGATTGGGCATATAGTCCAATGGTAGGACGGTCCTGTGGGACGCTATCCAGCAGGGTTCAAATTTTGGTGCTTGCATCTTTTCCTGGATTTATTCCGGGATTTTCCGGCGTTATGCGTTAAGTGGTAAGCGACGTTCCTGTCGACGACGAGACGTCAGTGGTGACTTCGAGAATCTCCAGATCTGCCGGTGCTCAGTCCTTCGGAGGTGCTCATAGGGGTAGGGTTTGCGTACGTGTATTCATAGGGGTGAGTGTGCGTGCGTGTTGTGAGCGTCTGCGTTGTACTGTGTGAATCTAAAAAAACCAACATACGGGGTATTATTAGCAACAATGACCCCTCCGAGATTCAAAGAGGATAAACATGTTGCAATCTCATAAAGTAAATAAATAATGGTTACCCAAATTTTGCGCCACTCCAAGGTGTAATGCATACGTTTTGCTTGTCCATATTGATCATTTGTGTAATTTGGGCGGAGGATTACAACGGTGGAAGAGCTTTATGTGCTTGAGCTATGGAGTGCCTCGAGGAGAAAGAAGCGCTGCCCCTACCATGGTTAAGGACGACCGATACTCACGTGCACCGCACCGCACCGCACCGCAGGGAATCATATCAGCCACTGGTCGCGCTCGTCCTCTTCATGTTGGGACGAAACTTCTTTTGTCCACCGGAAATACATGCTGGCAGTTGGGACGAAACTCTGTGTCCTGTCTCCACAAGCGTACAGCCCTCGCTCCATGAGACATGGATTTTAGTCGCTGTAGACTGGATCGAAAGATCGCTGTTTACAATCAGCCGCTGTTTACAATCAGCTTGACCTCATTCTTACAGTACTAGGTGATACCCGCGCGTTGGCCACGAGAATTTCAACAAATTTTAATGATAAATTTGAAAGTAGAAACTAAAGTTATTGCTTCACAACATTCTACAGTAAACAACACATTGCATACATGGATGCTATTAGCCGTAGAAAATCGGTAGAAGAAATAAATTGTTGATTTTAGTGGATAGTGATATGGACACCTTGCATGTTGAGAGAAGATATAGTGGATGGAGACATGACACACTAAGAGTTTAGAGAACTTCTTAGTGGGGAGCGCTTATATATAGTTTTGTATGATGTGTGCTCTCCATTTTATACTAAGAAATTTAACAACCGAGTCTTATAAAGATCGGATCATTGTTCTATTTAATTTTGAGTTTAGTTGAATTCATAGTTCTATTTAATTTTGAGTTTAGTTGGATTGTGAATGATGCACAAGGGACATGACCCTTTACCACCGGCCTCAGCTTAGAAAGAAAAGGCCGTTGCAGCAGTAACCATTTGCATGCCCGCACGTGCTGCTGGTAATTTTAAGACGATCGATGCAACGTCCAAGCAGTACTTAACCAGTTAATCTACATGCATTACCCCTGATGACGATGAATCCCAGTGACTTGGCCCGGGCCTAAGCACTGCGGCCGGAGCATGTAATAAAGTCCTTGCAAGTTTGTTCAGAAAGCTGCATGCAAAGATGTGAATAGCGCAGGTGCAGTACCGTTGAATATAATGCGTGAATAGTACCGAATCGGAGATGCCGGCCGGTCGCACGGCAGCAGAATCCATCGTGTAGTAATACTCCCTCCGTCCCGAAATATAAGGTCTTCAAGAGTTGAAACTCAAAAAACAATATTGAGAGGAAATGACTTCTATACTCCTCATTTTACACTACCAACCAACTTTTCACCTACTCACCAACCTCATTCAGTTTTGTCCTATCCTTCCAGGACCTTAATTTTGGCACAAAATTTGAATCATTCAGGACCCTATATTTTGGGACGGAGGGAGTACTATATACTTCCAGATGGTGGCAAATAGGAAGAGGAGGAAGACTAGGATCTTCCGATTGGAACAATAGGAAGGTATAGTGGAGGGAGAAGAACAGTTAAATAAGTTTATTACAGATTATTATAAAGGGGCTCTTTGGTCGCTCAGAGTGTAGTAGTATGACGTTAAATGAGTCGACGGTGGAGGAAATTCCTCAAATCACTAGTGCAGAAAGCAAAGTGCTGGAGAGTGAGTTTACTGATAAGGAGGTTAGGGAAGCTATCTTCTGGATGAAGCATAACAAAGCACCAGGGTCAGATGAGTTTCCTGCTGAATTTTATCAAGTTTTTTGGAGTCTCATAAAGGATGACCTAATAGCCATGTTCAGAGACTTCCACACCGGGGAGCTCCCGCTCTTCTGCCTTAATTTTGGAATTATAACCTTACTTCCAAAGGGGTAGGAGGCCAAGAAAATTCAGTAGTACCGACCCATATGTATGCTAAATGTGAGCTTCAAAATTTTTACCAAGGTGTTGGCAAACATGCTCTCCTTGGTAGCGTGTAGGATCCTTCTCAATCGGCTTTCTTACCTGGAAGATATATTTTGTAAGGAGTGGTAGTCCTACATGAGACAATTCACGAGCTTAAAATGAAAAGGAAAAAAGGCCTAATTCTCAGGCTAGACTTCGAGAAGGCATACGATAAAGTTAACTGGGCATTTCTACAACATGTGCTTAGGCTTAAAGGCTTCCCAATGAAATGGTGCCAGTGGGTTGAGAAAATCGTCACGGGAGGAAGTGTTTGTGTGAAGGTGAATGACGATTTGGAGCCTTATTTTCAAACTAAGAAGGGATTGAGACAGAGAGACCTGTTATCGCCTATTCTCTTCAACCTTGTGGCAGATATGTTGGCAGTCTTAATCGAGAGGTCAAAGAATTTGGATTACTTTGACGGTTTGGTTCCTCACTTAGTGGAGGATGACTTCTCCATTTTGCAGTATGCAGATGACACAATTCTATTTCTGGAAGATGATTTAGGTAAGGCTAAAAATTTGAAAATGGTGATAAGCACTTTTGAAAGGTTATCGGGCCTCAAGATTAACTTTCATAAAAGTGAGTTATTTTGTTTCGGGGATACAAAAGATAGGACGTCAGAATATGTGGAACTCTTCAACTGTAAGGAGGGTGAGTTCCCGTTCAGATATTTGGGGATTCCGATGAGCCCACGTAGACTCTCAAATAAGAATTGGAGAGTGGTGGAAGAGAGATTTCAGAAAAAGTTAAGTAGTTGGAAGGGCAAGCTGCTTTCATCAGGAGGGCGATTGGTCTTGATTAACTCGGTCTTGTCAAGTTTGCTGATGTTTATGATGTATTTTTTCAGAATACCTAAACGTGTCCTTGGAAAGTTAGATTATTATAGATCAAGGTTTTTCTGGCATTGTGATGAGCACAAAAAATACAGACTTGCCAAATGGGGGCATCCTTCATAAGCCTAAGAGTATTTTGGGGATGGGCATTATGGATTTGGACATCCAAAATAAGTGCTCGTTAAACAAATGGATTGTTAAGTTAATGAGTGAAGAAGGCATGTGGCAACAAATGCTCAAGAAGAAATATTTTAAAGACAAGACTCTATCTCAAGTAGAAAGAAAGAAAGGGGATTCTCACTTTTGGTCAGGGTTAATGGAAGTAAAAAGTTTGGTCTTAGAGAGAGGCATATTTAGAGTTCATGAGGGAACCCAAACTAGATTTTGGGAGGATTAGTGGATAGGAAATGAACCTTTAATGGTAAAGTATCCGTCTCTCTACAATACAGTTAGGAAGAAACCTGCTTCAGTTGCCCAAGTGCTAAGCACTACCCCATTGAATGTCTCTTTCAGAAGAGTGTTAGTGGGGGAGAACTGGGATCAGTAGATTAATTTAATGGGGAGCATTCTAACAGTAAATCTTATTGAACATAAGGACGACTTCATATGGACGGCTAGTAAAAGTTTTTCAGTCAAAAACATGTATAATGATTTGGTTTGAAAACAGGGATTTTGGTAAATTGCTTAACTTAGAAGGCTAAGATTCTGTTAAAGATAAAATTTTTCCTTTGGTACATCAAGAATAGGGTAATTTTAACCAAAGATATTCTTACTAAAAGACAATGGAATGGGTGCATTGATTGTTTCTTTTGTAGTGAGTATGAAACCATTCAACACCTCTTTTTTTTATTGTCCTATGGCTAGGTTTATGTGGTGTATTATAAGTTGATCTTTTGGTACAACAAAACCCACAAGTATGGATGATTTGTTTGGTCCTTGGCTTAGAAGTTTTTCAAAGAAGCAAAGGAACCTTGTGTTGGTTGGTGATGCTGCCTTTTGTTGGGCACTATGGATTAGTAGGAATTTTGGTGTTTCAAAAGTCAAAATATAAGTCTATCTTGTAGGTGATATTTAGAGGAATGTTTTGGATCAGGAGTTGGTCCATCATCTCTAAGGAAGAAGGAAGAATTATTTTGAAGATTGGAAGTTGTCTACTAGAGACCGTGGCTATGGAGATCATGAGCAAATTAGGATGGAACACTCAGAAGCGTCTGAAGGACTAGGATCTAGTTCAGGTTGTGGTGGTTCTTCCTTGAGAGCTTTAGAGTGTTTTGTTTGTTGCCGACTATTTGCAGCTAAGACTGTCTTTTTTGTTGTAATGATGGTTGTAAATAGACCCTTGGGTCTGTTGAGACCGGATTTGTTTTCGTTATCTAAAAAAACATGCCCAACTAACCAATCAACACACGTACACTAGTACGTATGGAGTTTTTCTTCTTCTTCTCGGCCGCACGTAGCATCCTCTCTGTCGGTGCGGAAAGTAGTCTCGACACTAACTAGGAAGAGCGCTGAGATCTATCTCTCGATGGTCGGTGCTAAGCAACACAATGACACGGGTTTATCCTGATTCCGGCCGTGGGCCGTACGTCCAGCAGGGGTGCGCTCGGGGCACTGTATTACGTTGCACCGTGGTGCTTGCAGAGGGGAGCTACAAGCAAGGCGGGAGAGGAAGGGAAGCCTCTAGGTCCCTGAGGTTTGATTGAGGCCGAGTGCCAATCACTACGTGAAAACCTCAAATAGGTCACACAACATTTGTAACGGGCTCTTAACGCTCGTTACATCCACCCACATTTGTCATGGTTGTTGTTTGGCGCCCGTTACCTATAAGCGTGCCAGGACAACCCCGGGGTTGGCCTCCACAATGCCCGTTACCAATGTGGACTTTCGGCAACGGGCTTCTTAAACGCCCGTTATATAAATTCTTTGTAACGGATTTTAAAAGGGCCCGTTACAAATGTTAAACCTATCGGCAACGGGCTTGTAAAGTCCGTTACCGATCAATGGCCTATCGGTAACAGGCTGCTTAAGTCCGTTACCGATCACTCTGTATTGGTAACGTGCTATAAAGTCCGTTACCGATGAGCATTTGACGCCCGTTACTAGTTTGAGAGCCCAATAATTGAAGTCTGAGACCACTCAACTGCCGTGTAGCGGGAGCACGGCGCCAGTGAACAAATGAGACGGAGGTTTGTTATTCATTGTCTCCTTTGAGTGTGTCCTCATTGACAGGTCAACTCGATCCATCTCTCATTGCTTCCATTTCGACATAGAGGCACAATCAACACACATATCTTCTGAGACAATACAGACATCATAAGATAGATAACTTGTCCACAAAGATGAAGATAACTTGTCCACAGGAATAAAGATAATTATTACAAAAGGTTAACTTGTCCATATATTAGGCTAGGACTTAACTAGTCCATCACATTATTTACTATGGTCGTGCTATCTGACCATACACATCAACAAAGGCATGCCCCTTGAACATCCACAAAAGTATGGCTACTCACCCTGCACATCAACAAGCTTGAACTAGATCATGCCTCATCAGGATTATTGGCTCTTTTTGCATCCTCTTCGTAAGCAACCAAGGATTCTTGAAGCCCTTCTAGTGCACCTTCAATGGGCTCGAGATTTTGTTCAGTAGTATAATTGTACCTCCTTATGTGCTTAGCCTTTTTGATGAGGATGTTCACTTCTTTTGTGATTTTTATAAACTCAGGTTTCACATAATCCCAAACCTTAAGGTTAAGAAGTAACTCAAGCTCTGCTCGCGACTCAAAGAGTTTTTCCTGAAACAGAGTTAAACATGGTATAAGAACAACATAGTTAATTCAGAACTAATTTGCCTCAGACCTTGGAGCATGGTGTGACAAATAAAAGCAGAACTTAGTTCAGAACTGATTTACCTCAGAACTTGGTATAATTAAGATCATGACAAGCATGGAAGACATCATCATAGGCACTAATTAACTTTATGAAGCTCAAGCTCAAGGTACCTTAAGCTCCATCTATAGAACAAGTAAAAAGACAGTGAGATTCAGAGAAACTTGCCTCGCCGTCGTCGTAGTCGTTGCCAGAGTCAGAGATGAGGTCCTCTACACCTTCTTCGCCACTCCCTCGACACCTCTTCATAGTTGCCAGACACTTGTTCTCGCAAACGTGAGGCAGGCCACTCGCCCACTTCGCTGCCCCCTCGCCGGCACGCTCCTCCTTGCCGCTGCTTGGCCCCTCGTCGGAATCCGAGAGGATCCAGTCGAGGACCCTCGTCTCCGGCATTGGGTTCACTCCACCACTGCTTGGCCCCTCTCCGGCGCTCATCATCATCTCCCTCTTCGCTGCCATCTCACCGGCACGCGCGCGGATCCAGTTGCTACACCGCTTCGCGTTCTGGTTCTCCTTGATCCCAGGTGCGCGGGGTCGTCTGCTGCTTGGCCCCTCGCCGGCGCTCATCGTCGTCTCTGTCTCCACGCCTCCTCTGCACTTTTTTTCAAGGAAACTGCTGCGCTTATCCATTCGGAAGAAGAAAGGGGCAATATTTGGGATGGAGGGGGTAGCAGTCAATGCCGACGCGGGTTAGCAAACCCGGGTCGCTTTGTAGTTTGTATGAAGAAAGAATTTGTGTAATGAAGAGAAAAGGAGATAGAGTTAATAACCCTTAGTTTGATGAGAGATGATGTGGGTAGCTTGCATGAAGAGAGAAATGAAGTTAATGATAGTTAGTGGGTACCAATTATATAAGTTATATAGATATAGATATAGATTAATAAAAATACGAACAATTCATAGTTTTTTTAAGAATCGAACAACTCATAGGAGTAGTTGGGCATTTGGTATTTTGAATAAAATATGAATAGTCACACGTCTCCTTGTGACCACATGATTTTTGTGGCCAAGAGCTCTCCTGAGCGGACACGGGTTCCGAGGCGCGTGACCGACCGCCTGACGGTTCGCCGTCTTGTCAATATAAATTCTGGCCGGCCAAGAACTTCGTCAACTACAACACCAAGAAAACCCCAGCACCACCGTCTCCGGTCACCAAGAAGTGAATCCAAGAGTTTCTCCTTCCTCAAGCAAGTGTATGGCGTCAAGCGATCCATCAAGAAAGCGGGGGAGGGAGGAGGTGCCGCCGCCCCCGCCCGCCGAGCCCGAGGAGGTGCCGCCGCCCCCGCCTGAAGAGGTGAAGTGGCTGAAGCCGCCCCGACGCAAGGTGCCGCTGCCCATGCGTGCTCCGTCCGTAAATGTTGAGGATGCCTGTTTTTCAGTGAAGATACTCTACCAGTCTTGGCAAAGTCTTAAAAAGATGGCTGTTCATCTCGGGGTCCAACGGCCTCCTGAGCCGCTGCAGACGACCGTGATAGATTATGCCTTCAAGGTCAATGTCTTGGCTGGGCATCTGGAGAGAGAAGTGGTCCCCCCGACGTCGATGACGATGGCGGCCTCGACGTCTCCAGCTCCGGCTCCGACTCTGACTCCGACTCCGACAGTGGGGCTCCTCCGGTGGCGACTACCTCTGCTTAATTAATTTGTTCTTCTGTTAATGTGTTCTTCCAGTGTGCTTGTTGAACTTGTGATGGACTAGCTAGTAGATCTATGTATGTTGAACTTGTGATGAACTAGTAGATCTAAGAGACGCAGTATATCAATCCATGTCTGATATCTTGGAAGGCATTGCGATGTCTATGGTAGCAGCTTACAATGAATTGCAATGTGTATGCCAGAAGTTTGATACTCTGTTTGTGTCATTATATGGCAGTAGTTCACAATGAATTGCAATGTGTATATATCCCAGAGTTATGTCAGAAGTTTGTTACTCTGTTTGTCTTAATAATTCGCATTTCCTTTGCCTCGCGATGCAATAAAATGTCAGCACAGATGAATTGATGAATTTTGTGATGTGTGACACATTAAGATTTGTGACCCAATTGCCATTCGATTCATTCTTCATTCATACATTTAAGTTTGTCATATGTGACAAATTTTTCATTCCTCATCCACACAGATGAAGCAAAAGCACAACTTTTAACATCAAAATTACTTCTTTGCAGCATACATCCCTAGTAAACATCCAAATACTACACAAACAAAAACCACAATAATCAAGTTCATCTTCCAGATCACGTTGTCCATCTTCTCCTCCAGTGCTTTCTTCCTCTGCTTGTCCTCCAGTGCTTGCCTCTGCTCGCCGCTCCCAATCTGACATTCCACTGAATCAACTACTTCATCGACCGTGTCTGCTCAGTTCGACGGTCGAAAAACAATGATGCCAGCATCCTTTAACATCTGGAGATACTCCTTGTGGAAACGATAAAATCCACAATACTTGGGGTACTGCAGAATCAAAAGCACATAAGAACTCTAACTCAGATTTGGGAGACACAACAGACTACTCACCGAGTTCCTTGCACACTTGAAATAAAGACGACCGTGGTTTTCACCTTCCTTCTGTGTCCGCCCCTCCACCACCCGAGCCATACCACAGTCCGGGAAAGGGACTAGTGGAAAGCCACTTAGCTCACCGACTGGATCCAAGCCGATGGAGTGATTGTGGCTGCTTTAGCAACCTTGGACCCTGCACCTCGCACGTGCACCTCCAGACAAATCGGCGTAGTGCGACATGTGTGCGACGGCGGGGAAGGACGGGTGGGCGACGGCGGTGGAGCTCAGATCGGGGAAGATGAAGGGGGCAGGGGTCGGGGCGCCGGGGCGGATGCATATTCATTCGGCAAGGGGCATTTCTGACAATGGAGCACTTGTTGGCGACGATGGTTAGTCTACCCGGATCGCCTTTGTCGGTCGGGCGGGCTACGGTTTTCTTTTTTTATATAGGCTTCTGATGCTGACGCGTGGGCCCGACACTATTTTTTCTGAATTGAAACTTGCTTCCCTCAAATATTATACCCCATAACAGCACCAAAAAATTCATAAAAAATACGAATAATTCATAGTTGGTAATTTAGTATTTGAATAAAATATCAACAGCCACACTTATCTAACCAATTTTCTTAAAATTATAATTTTTATCTCTTGTTTACGATATAATAATTATAATAACGTCTTAGTGTGTTCTAAAAATTCTACAAATTGACTTGCAACATAATTTAAGTCCCTAAGCTTGTCTAAAAAATCCAAATGGTTTCGAAAACAGAAGATTATACTTGTGTACAAATGTCTACATCTCTCACCTAGTTTATTAGAATGTTACTTCAACATTGAAGTTTTCCACACTTTAAAACATGTTCGAACTCATATGCATTTGAAATTTTAACATAACCTTATGTTCACCATAATATTACGAAATACAAAGTTTAATTAGTAATGGTTGTGTAAAAAAATATTATTTATATGTTGTACTTACAAGGAACAATATAAGGTGTATAAACAACATCCAAGAAATGGAATTACATACGAAAAAATGTCATAAATGAATACATGTTGATTTTAGAAAAATTCAGAAACAAATATCATCAAATTTGGATTACGGTTGACGGAGAAAAACGTGATACAATATTTGATTGCAGATTAAAAGGGGAAAAGAAACTGTTCTTCTTTCGAACAGACCTGGCCCCACCCCTTCATTGGAGACGATGGTTAGTCTACCCGGATCGTCTTTGTCGGTCGGCCAGGCTACGATTTTCTTTTTTTATATACGCTTTTGACGCTGACGCGTGGGCCCGACACTATTTTTTCTGAATTGAAACTTGCTTCCCTCAAATATTATACCCCATAAACAGCACCAAAAAATTCATAAAAAATACAAATAATTCATAGTTGGTAATTTAGTATTTGAATAAAATATCAATAGCCACACTTGTCTAACCAAATTTCTTAAAATTAGAATTTTTATCTCTTGTTTACGATATAATAATTATAATAACGTCTTAGTGTGTTATAAAATCTACAAATTGACTTGGCAACATAATTTAAGTCTCTAAGCTTGTCTACAAAAATTCAAATGGTTTCGAAAACGGAAGATTATACTTGTGTACAAATGTCTACATCTCTCACCTAGTTTATTAGAATGTTACTTCAACATTGAAGTTTTCCACACTTTAAAACATGTTCGAACTCATATGCATTTGAAATTTTAACATAACCTTATGTTCACCATAAGATTACAAAATGTAAAGTTTAATTAGTAATGGTTGTGTATAAAAATATTATTTATATGTTGTACTTATAAGGAACAATATAAGGTGTATAAGTTCCAATGCATATTAATTAGGGGTAACAAGGCCATTTGTCACAACTACTAGCATGTCCTAAATTTTCTAAACGAACGGTTTTTTTGGGACAGAGGGAGTATGAGTTAGTTTGCTTGGTGATGTGACCTACATTACTCGTTTTAAGGCCCACACAAGCCCACTCGCGCTAGGTTAGTACTTAGTAGGGAAGGACGCCTCCCTCACGCAGTCTCCTCCCACTCTCCCCTCGCACCGCCGCCACCACTTTCTCCCCCTCGCCTTCGTCCCCCTCACCTCACCCACACCGCGACCCACTCTACACCCCTTCGCTGAGACGCGTGCAACACCACGCTCGGCGCGACGCGCACCACACCTCTGACAGCGAGATCTAGAGGAGGAGGGACCCAGCTGCAGTGGTGGCGACGACGACGACGACTAGAGGAGGGATCCAGAGACGACGACGATGACTACTAGGAGGAGGAGGGATCCAACCACGAGGTCGACATGAGGACGAGGACGTGGCGGCGAGCAGGCAGCGACGAGGAGTAGAGATCCCTCCGCTCCGGCAGTGCGAAGGTCAGTGGCGAATCTAGGATTTGAGTTTATGGTATGCCGCTCTAAAAATGTCTTATACAATTCGGTAAATGCATTCTACCAACTCAGTAATAATTGTAAAATTAACAACAATTCAGTAATAAGGTAATTTGGTATATTTTCTCGAGTTTATGGAATTAGGCCAAGCGCGCTTTTGCAGCACACATGCGTTCAGGTAATGTACAACATATGTGTGCGTATGGTTTTCTTTTTATATAAATGCGTATAATATACTTGTACTTGTGGGAATTGCAGGGTATGCCGTGGCTCCTTTGTATAAGTACCAGTGGACATACTTAGCTGTCGATCGTATACATACTTAGCATTTCCTTTTAGATTGACTCTTACAATTGGTTTTGCTCTTGTTCCTATGCACATCTGCACATTTTCTCCAAGTTGAATAAGTACCTCATCAGCAACCGAGGCAGCCTGCATCTTGCTCTTTAAAATGGTATGGTCGCTTTGCCTGCACTAATTTATGTTAATGGTTTACCAGAACCAATGATATTACAATGGGCTAAAGTAGTTACTGTAATTTTCTTGACTATTAATTCACAAGATAATTCTGACGAGGACTATAGACCTGGGCCACAAGATGAAGAAGAGGGTTATGACACTGTTAGGGCACAACAAGACCAGATGGGTGGGGCTCAGCACCGAGGCAGAGCGCCAAGGACATCCACAAAGTGACCAAGTGACACAATGATAGTCGCTGAGGTCGACATAGTGGGGATGCCGGTACCATTGACTCAAAAGCGCAGGTTCAGGGCGCTTGCGGGGCTCGTTGCTAGACAAAAGATACCTTTGAACTTGCCGGAAATCAAAGAACTAAGCAATGATGAAAAGTGGGACTTGTTTGATAAGCATGTGCAGAAACACTTGAAGTTCCAGGAAGATGCGAAACCGCAGGCATTCAAGCTTTTCTGGAAGACGGCAGCCAAGGCATGGAGACAATTCAGATTTCAGCTTAGGCGAGATTTTATCAGAAAAGGACTTGAGCCATTTACAAGGCACCCGTTTATTGTCCCGGAACAGTGGAAGGAGTTCATGAAATAGGTAGAAACTGAGCAAGCCTCATCTGCTAGTGTCAAGTTCAAAGAACTCCAAAGCCGGAACACAAGCGAGCACAACATGGGTCCAGCTGGTTATACTGTGAAACTAGAACAATGGGAGGAAGAGGACAAACAATGATGAGGACATGACACCCATGCATACGATCATGATGGGTGCATGGAATGGAGTAGAAGAAGTCCAACAAAGGTTTCCAAGTCAAGAAGGAGGTCCAAGGTTGATCCGGTTCGAGTCCCCGAGGTGGAGGCCAAAAGCAATTCAAGTTCGAGTCCAGTTCAGCGTCCAGGAGCAGTGCGCAATAAAACGGACGCCCAGGTCGCATACGGAGTCGGTTTTGGACGTTCTATATATGGTTGGAAGCATAATTTCATAAAGCTTCCAATGGAACCAGTCTTGTGCCAAAATTCGTCCCGAGTCAACAGGAATCGTCGAAACAAGTTGACATCCAGAATCTGCCAAAGTGCTGCGCTGACAGTTTGGTTGGGCCTTAGGCCCAAGTTGGGGGCGCCCCACCCCTGGTCGCCCCCAACCCTAGGACGCCCCGTCTCTTATATTTTCAGTAGCCGCCGCCTTAGAAACTTGAGTTTGTTTTCATTGTTAGCTTTTGCTACTTTCCGAACCGCCGCGTAATCTACGCCGCCGTCGTGAATTCAAGCTCCACCTTGTGAGTGATTAATAAATTGCTCGTTGTATTTTTCTTGTTCATTCTATCGATTGCGTGCAGGAAAAACGATCTTCGTGATTAGGCTGATCTCGCACCGCGAGGTTGGTAACCATTGGAGGTACGGTTCAGCGATTGCATTGGCGCAACGGGTTCGCTCATCGTAGTCGGATCGTGAGGGTCGGACCACCACCAAATCGAGATTTATCCCACTCACCGAAAGACCGGGCACTCCCCTTCTATCAGACAATTAGCTGCAGCTGGTATCCCCAACCCATATGGCACCTACCCTGACGATCGTTCCAAGAATTGGATACGAGCAAGGAGTAAGCTAGTGATTAAAGACCGTGTTGCCGTGATAGTGTTCAACAACAAAGAGGCAGAAAAATTGGTTGCGGACATCAAGGAGAAGATTGCATGTGCAGAATCTTCAGGAATGGCAGGGCAGAGGGAGTATGATGTGCTAAGTCAGTTCTTGGGCCGCCCTGAACAACACGGTCATGTGCGTGGTGTCTCCAGCTACCAGGGCTGGAAGTATGCATGGCCTCAGCACGTCGAGATGTACAGGAAGAAGAAGAGGACGAAGACCGACACATCAGTTGATACGGAAAAGATAAAGGAACAAATCAAGCAAGAACTGGTGGCTGAGATGCGGATGCAGAACATGCAGATGCAGAGGTGTTGTTGTCACCAGATGGTGTTGTCACCAATGTCCAATCGCGCAAGCCCTTCACCCGCCACATTGAAGAGCAGCTGTGCGTCTGCAGATGTAAGTTTGATCGATGGTACTGCAGAGTTGGCGACGGAGGTGCGCTGTGAAGATCGTACACATGAAGACCTTATAGCCATGTTGACTGAACCCACACACTGTGGCCTATGGATCACGTGGAGGGGGATTCAATGTGAGGCTGCACTTGGTCTTGTTCATCCAGAGGAGACTACGCTACAAACAGTCCCGATTCATGAAGACTGTGTGGTGGTTGAAGTGATCACTGTATATACTATCTTTGTGGATGAACTATTGGAATACCCTCCTAATGACGAGGTGATGAAACTCGGACAAGCTCAAGGACAGAGGTTACAGTGGAGAAGGTGTCGGATTGACATCAAAGGAGCACCAACATGTATATCTCGTTCACAGGCTATTGTACAGATTCCTTGTAGTTCAAGGACGGAAACGGCGAACCAGAGAGGGGGGGAGTGAATGGGAGCCGATAAAAATTCTATTCAAGAATTCGGTCTCTGAACCTGATTTCACTCGTGCACCTCTGCAAGCTTCTCTTGCCAAGTCCACGTAGCCACTGAAGTGCTACTGAACCTAGGAGCAAGACTCAACCAACAGCCACAACGCACACGTAGCGGAAACACACACGACACGGCTGCTGGCAGCCCAAACCGGTCAGGCCGGTTTCTGAAACCGGTCAGGCCGGTTTCGAAACCCGATCGGCCCGCTCGTCGGATTTAGCCTCACGCAGGCAGGGGAAACCGGTCAGATCGGTTTGGCAAACCGGTTAGACTGACTTTGTCCAGAAATTCTCCAAAGACCCAAAACACCTCAAGAGCCTTTCCACATCTGAACAAAAGAAGCCATAGCGCAACCGAGACTTCCTTGCTGAAAAACCCTTCTCGACAGCCCACAGGGAGAAACTGGTCAGACCGCTTTGGGGAACCGGTCAGGCCGGTTTTGGCCTGGACAGTCGGGAAGAACACAGCCCGTGGGAAAAACTCAAACCTTCCACCAATCGATCTCCCGATTTGTTCCACGGATCAAAGTGAGACTTTGGGGATAGTTGGGGTACCTCGTGGGCTACCCTTGGCTAGAAGCTCGGTCCCCAAAACCCACTCAATCAAGGGGATTCGAAAGTCAACCCTCAAGAACACCTCTAACCCTAGAACTCCGAAAACACCAAAATTGAGCCCCTTAACTCGCGGATTTGGGAGGGGAATCAAAGGCAAAAGAACCACGAAGGGTTCACACGAATTTCCCTCGTCAAATCCCCAAGGGCAAGGCCCCGAAAACACACCAAGAAAAACACCAAGAGAGGGCTCCGAAAATCACCACCAAGAACAACCGGGAACAACACAACAAAGCCTTGAGGAACCACGCCGAATCATCTATAGATACCAAGGAGGTTCATACAAGGTCTAGCTTGCCGCTCGATCATCCAACCCTCTCACAAGATCTCAAGCTAGTCCTATGGAAATCCTAAGAAAATAGGAAGGGAAAATAGGAAAACAAATGAGCTAGGGTTCCAAGAGTTGGCCTTAATTCTAAAAATGCCCCTAAGGCCTAAACTAAGATACACGCCCACCAAGGGCACTTTGGGAATTTGTCTTCATAGCACCATCGGACGGACACCCGGCGACCGCACTTCGCATATCCTCGATACAAGCCTTGCGATCCCGACGCGTGTCCTATGCCTCGAAGCTTCCGGCGCCCTGTGACCCCAAACCGGTCAGACCGGTTCCACAAACTGGCCAGGCCGGTTTTGGCCATACAGCCACGCCCGGTCTTCGGCCTCGGCTTTGGGGCTCAGCCGAGTAACCCGGTGATTTTCTGGTGAACCACCGCAAACCCCGCGAACTTGATGTAGCCTCCTCCAATCACTACTCATGACTTGGCTCCCACGAAGTCCCGACTCGACCTTGGTTTTGTCGCTCAACCAAGAAACCATCCACCGACTTCATCTTGCTGTTCTTGCCACTATGTGGCCCGCACTTGACCCCGCTGGTCACCGGTTCCCTCGAACGAAGCCTACTTGTCTTCTCCACACCTGGAGGCCTCACCGGCAACGACCTTTCGCGCTTGTTCTTCACCTGCACCAACATGAGTCAAGCCACAACCTGCACCTGCAATACTTAGCCAAGAATTAGTTCACACAACGTTGTCAATCACTCATCACACCAGGAAGCGACCATCCACCGGTCCTCGAACCACACATGGTCCTCAGTAGTTCACACAGTACGGTACAGGTTCCTTCCTCAGATGGTTCCCCTCCTCCTCCTCCTCCTCCTCCTCAATCCCCACACGTTCCATCCCTACATCCGGAAGGTACACAAAATATTCCATCGCCACCTACTCCTAGTCCTAGAAAACAGAAAAACTTGCATCCCCACATCCACAAGAGACACCAAATATTCCATCCCCACCACCACGCCAAGCACCTCCTCCTCCTTCTCTTCCTCATGAAACAACAAAACCTACACCCACAAACGGAAGTGCTCAAAACAATCATGCCAAAGTAGGTACATCTGGGCCTAATACCTCTGTAATAGGTCCTGGTGAGACACCACTAGGCAAGAAAGCCCTTGAGAAAACCTTCAGCCATTTCAAAGCCGCAAGAAGAGAAACTTGCCAAAAATAACAGCTCTACAGCACCTACAGCAGGCAAGCAAGCCCTTAAGAAACCTTCTTCAGCCATCTCAAAGCAGCAGGAAAAGGAAATTGCTATAAATAAAACCTCTAAGAGGCCTACTAGAAAGCGGTCTAAAAGAAAATCAAGGAGAATCGTCGGTATATGACTAACCCAAAGCAATCTGAGAGTGACACTGAGAAGAATCCTTGGGCTATGGCTAACTCAAATTACAAATTTGGAAAGAACATTCTCAGTGATGGTGATCTCAAAAAGGCTGCTCCTTTTACCAGAAAGCTCCACACATTCTACATGTAACGTGGTGAGTCAGATGATGCTTCTGACATTATGGTCGCACTTGGGCCCAGGACCAATGCATGACTGAAGAGAGATGAATCGTCAAATGCACTCCAGCAGATGCCTGTACAACTCAGTGATTTGTATGATCTCTTCAACTTGGATGCTTTGGATCTGACACTTCTCCGCTGCTTCATCCTGTAAGTTGCTTGAAAATTTAATTTGCTTCTCACTAATCACATCCTCTATCGAACTGTGCTTTTTGCCTCACATCATCTTTATTACCAAGTATTTTGCCTCCTTATACTTTGTTTTTTCTAACTAATAGGAATATGACTGTAGAAGTTGACAACAAGGGCCACAGGTTGGCTACCTTGATCCGAATGCCTTTGCTCGACAACGTTGAACGAAGCACGGATAACACTGTTTCTTTCTCTGTTGACTATATGCTCAGAGCCTTCGAACAATATGCTACAAAGGATTTAATGCTTACCGCTTATCTCAGTACGAACCACTGGATTGCAGTGGCGATCGTTCCGAAGCAGCGGAAGGTCTACTAGCTTGATTCATTGAAGACAATTAATACTAATACTGGCCCTTTAGAGCTAATCATTAATGAGTAAGTTATTTATTTCTTAACCTGCGGACATTCCTAAACAAACTGTACATTTCTCATGGAACAGGTGATCACAGCCGGAGGAAAATTTCATGCTGATGAAACTGTGTGGGCTAATATTGTGTTTGGTGACTAGGAAATTTTTGCATTCCTCCTTGTCCATGAATTTTTGCGTTCCTCATTGTCCATGAATTTTTGTGATATTGTTGCATTCCTCCTTGGGAGATGCATTTCCTTCTTGTATGAGATGATGATGCTGAATTTTGTCATATGATGCATGTGAATTGTGGATTTCTGTGAATTTGAATGTTGGATCTAATTTCTGTGAATTTAGTCATATCTGCCGGGTTCCGGGGATGCGGCCCACGATGGTCGCCAAATCCTGGCGGTTCCGGGATGCGGCGGAAAGCGAGCAGACGGAGTTATCGTAGGGGTGGCCTACATATCTATAATGGGCGTTAATTAAAGCTCGTTACAAACACTGACCACTGAGTAACGAGCTTCAATTGGAGCACCTGTTACAAACTTGCCAACAAAGTAACGGGCACTGTAAAAGCTCGTTACCAATACGTGGCCCGTTCGTTGAGACATCGGAGACGCAGGTTCACCACACGCGTCTCTGATATTGATTTCACAGTAACGGGCTTTGTTTTGGTGCCCATTACCAAAGTTCCCTGTGGGGCCAGAGAAACAATCATTTTCACATGATCGGTGGCTAGTTGTGGTAACAGTCGTTGTTTAATGCCCATTACGAATATATCTTATCATTAATGGCCATCTGCCCATTACCTTTCTTGGGTTATTTGTAACATTTGATCGGTAACACGCGCATTGCCCGTTACCAAAGGCGATCTACGTTCGTTACCAAAACCAGTTTTTCACGTAGTGAATATCGTGGATGTGGGCGGAAATGTGTGAGTGTGCAACTATCCGTCGTCCCCCCTGAGGCTAGGGGACCGCCTTCTCCTTTTATAGACCAAGGGGAGGCAGTTTACAGTCATGCCGCGTGGCTCTAGCGCTACATATGGCGGCATGGCGCACAGTGTCGTGGAGTCGACGGTTGTCCTGGCGAATCTTGCTTCTGGCGGGCGTCGTGGCGAGTCTTGTGCCTGTCCAGGAGCGGCTTCGAGGGTGGTGGCGCGAGAGCTTCTCGTTTGGTCTCTGTCCATACGCCTGATCGAGGGTCGGGCTGACGGAGGGTCGGAGGATGTACAACAGCGGGTGTGGCGGTGTCCCGTCGTCCCTGGCTTGCACAATGCCAGGGATGACACTGCAGTGTTAGGGATGGTGGCACAGTGGCGGTGATGGCCGCACAAGGCCGGAAGTGATGGAGGAGACGCACCTTGCTGGCCTGACGTCACGGCACCGTCCCGGGCAGGTGCGGAGTAGGCAGCCGTACGCCTTTCGAGGGTTCCACCGTCCTCTTTTGAGGGGTGCGACTTGGAGGTGGCGCGGGAGTGGGCGGCACAGTATCACGGAGTTGACACTGGCCTTCCCGCACAGCTCCCGCACAACACCGGGGATGGCCGCACAACGCGGGTTGGTGGAACAACGCCGGGGTATGATTCCCAGGCGGTGTCAGAGGGCCGGTGTGGCGGGGATTCGCCTTTGACCCGAGCGCTCGCAGCGTGCCAGAGCATTTAATGCTCCGGTCGGGGGAGTAGGTGCGGCGTCATGGGCCCTGGGCGGCCTCGAGCGAGGCGGAGACTCGCCCGAGCGGGCGTCAGGCCCTCGAGCGAGGCGGAGATTTCGTGGCGGGGCACCTAGTCCTCGAGCGAGGCAGAGACTCACCCAAGGGGTACCGCGGCTATCTATTTGGTGGGCCGTTGTGGCTTTCTAGGCCATCGACCCTTCGACTTTGGGCCGCGACCATACACGAAGCGTGTTTAGGGGTTTGTGGTTTTGTTCGTTTTGCTTTTTATAATTTTTCAAAACGGGCATTTTCCCCGGTTATGAGGGAACCCCTATGGCTGTCCTCGACAGTAGCCCCCGAGCCTCTGCAGTGGTATCTGTTAGGAACCCGCAAAGGCTGGAGCTTGCTGGTGGGACGTTCTTCGCTCCTGGTGGCTGTGCTGTTCCGTGGGGGTGCGCTAGCGCACCCGCGGGTGTAGCCCCCGAAGCCTTGGAGGAGCGTGAATGCTCCTACAAGGTTTTTCCAAAATGTCTTGTCAGCATGCGAGGTGTTAGTTTCAGCCGGCCTCGACAGTGTTTCAGCCGGCCTCGGCGGTGCCATGCGCACATGTCGACATCCGGTTGCATTCGGTGCGTGTCCAGGAGGTGTAGCTGTGCGTCGAGCCCTCGAGCCTGGGCCCGCTCGAGGCGATCGGGGCGAGCTCTCCGACTTGTTTATGCGCCCCTTCGCCACCCCTTCGCAGGGCGGAGGGTTCAGGTGTCCACGACTCCCATCGAGCGGGTCGCGAATTATGGATCCCTCATTGAGCTGTTAACGGGTGGTTCAAGTGGACGTCCGTGCCCCGTTCAATAAGGGTTTCAATAAGGGTCGGCTCGTGGTCCGGAGACACGTCCGTAGAAGCGCTTTATGCGGGTGTGCTAGGCAAGGCTCGGTCCCGTTAGATGGGGACCGAGGGCGCAGAAGCTCTCCCTTGATGGGATCCCTCGACTAGCTACCCTCATTGGCCTTGAACACGAACTGCGGGGTGCCATTGAGCTAGTGAGCTCGAGGTCAGGCTCGAACGTGCACGCCCCAGTCTTCCCTGACTCTGTCAATCTGGGGTGCCTGTTTGAACCCTTCGCGGGTCAGGCTCCGAACCCCTGTTTAGTATGGCCTTTGTGAGATGGCAGTGAGGTGCCCCCGTCTTGGTTTGATCTGTAGAACTTGTGGGGTCGTGGTCGAATCGACCCTCGAGTTATTGATCAGTAATCCCCAAGTCGAGGGCATCTGTGGCGCCCACCCTCGACGGGCAAAACTTAAGACCACTGATCAGTAGCGCATCGTTCGAGGGGCTGTCCTTCAAGTTCCTCGAGTGAAGTTCGGCCTTGCCTATTTTAGATCAGGATGTCGATCGCAGCCTTTGAGGGTCGGCTTTTTCGAGCTCTCAGCTCGGATCGTGTGGGGGTGATCCTTACTTCGTAAGGGACCCGACCATTAAATGACCATAGTTGTGGCCGCGGTCGTGCGTAGTGGGCGTGCCTTTTCAGGCGGCGCTGTGCAGACGTCGTGGGCGACGTGGGGGGGGGGGCTGATGTTATGGGATGCCGCGGTCGTTCGGTTACCACGCCGTAATGATCACGCACGCGCGCGTGCGCGGCCGTTTCAGCGTGGCTGGGCCCGCCGGTCAGTGGCGTAGGGTACCGTCTGCATTTAATGGGCACGGTGCGTGAAGTTTTCGGGGGCGTGGCTCCCTTGGATCTATAAATCACGGGGAAGGGAAGGGCGAGTTCCTTACCTTGCCACTAGCATCCATTGCCCCCGCAGTTTTCTTTCTTCCGGGCCGTGCGCTCCGCCATTCTTGTTCTCGCACGCGTCCATTGCGTTTCTGCCGCCGTACTAGCTCCCCCCTCTCGCTCTCCATGGCCCCTCCTCAGCCGATCCGAGTGCTGGAGCCTCTCTCATGGCCCTGGTCGACGGTAACGCCGTTCGCGCTGGACGAGCTGGTGAATGGCGGGTTGTTGGCGCCGGCCGACGATGGCATGTGCCTGATGTGGATGGCCCCGCCGGTGTCGGACAGGGAGCCCAACCCGCCGCATGGCTACGTCGTCAGGTTCGTGCGGCTGCACAAACGCGGCTTCACCGCCCTGGCGAGCCGCTTCATGCGGGGGTTGTTCTACCACTATGGGGTGGAGCTCTACAACTTCGCTCCCAATGCCATATCATAGGCGGCCACCTTCGTCGCCATCTGTGAGGGGTTCCTGGGGATCCTGGTGAACTGGGATCTCTGGGTTCACCTCTTCCACGCGGAACTCCACACCCTCGCCACGGGCGAGGTGCAGACGCGCCGGGCGGTTCGTGTTGAGCGTTGTGGGATACATGCAAGGAGCTGTACTTGCTGTGCACGATGACCTGCAACAACGCGGATTGGGAGAAGGGGTGATTCTACCTCCGCAACGACGACGTCAGCCTCCCACCATACACCGGGAAGGTGTTGATGGCGAAGACCGACGCCTGGCACCACGGCGTGTCGCCTCCCACGCGGCAGCGGAGGTTGGAGTCGCTCACCACTGCACTGCAGCGCCTGGCGGATACCGGACTGGGGGCAGCCTTGATCATTGCCAACTTTCACCACCGGCGGGTCGTCCCCCTCATGGAGAGGGAGCTCTGCATCTTCGAGATGAGCGACGCGGCTAACCCTGTGTCGTTGGCACACTCGCGGCTGCTACAGGAGCGCTTCCCTAAGGAGTACGCGGCCATGAGGGTGAGGCGCGTGATTAGCCTCAAGTCGGTGCCACATAGTGACGACGACCTCTGGTCGTTCGTGATGCTCCCCGACGATCAGCCGGTGAGTGTGGTCTTTCTTTTTTCTTCGATTCCTTGTGCTGTGTTTGCGCTTGTCCTGACAGCCTTTGCCCACAGTTGGTTGCTGTGAGTGCTGGCGCGGTCGGACCTGCTGACGCCTCGAGCCTGGGCCGGCGGCCGCGCCGCACAGCAGCGAGAGCAGGAGCGGGCTGCACGCGCGAAGGAGAAGAGGATCAGGCGGCGGGAGCACCTGGAAGAGTTCAATGAGGAGTACCGACTGCGTGAGCAGCAAGGGCTTTCCCCTCACCGGTATTGTCAAAATCGTCGTCGGACGAGGAGGAGGAAAGTGATTGGGGACTAGCCATCTCCGACAGGTGGGAACCCGTGCCCCCGTCACCACGGGCCGAAGGAGCGACCGTGGAATTGGTCCCCGAGGCGGGCGTGGAACCGCTCGCTGCCGGGCCATCAGAGGAGGTTCCAGTAGGCACCACGGAGGCGCCACCGAGCGCGACGGAGGTACCCCCCAGCCCTCAAGGAAGAGGAAGCGGTAATTCTCCAATTTGAGGTGAGTGGCATCTCTCCCCACACTCCTACGATTTTGAGGGGCGATTACTGAGCCTTTCCCTTCTTTTGTTGTCAGGGTGATGCTGACCATTCCCGCCCTCGCGCCAGTCAAGGCACTCAAGTTGAGGATGTCCGCGACGATGGGGCGACGTTCATAGAGGGTGCCGCAGACAGCGGCAAGCGCGGCGGCGACGGGTGAGCCGTCGCGCGTTACGACCGCGGCCGCAAGGCCGCAACAGGAAGAGGCGACGACGGCCTTGCAAGCATTGGTCCCCCACGACCCTCACCAAGGGCGCGGGCAGGCTCATTCGGGGTGCCGGCCCACCAGGGACCGCGAGGCGGCGGGGCCCCCTGCTGATGGTGATTCTGCCCCCGGGAGGGGCCAATTGAGGGGGCAATCTGGGCCAGCCCCCGAGCGCGCGTCCGAGGTACTGGTGATGCGGGAGGATGGCTGCGTGATGTCGCAACGCCCGGTGCACGACCCCGAGGCGTCAGTGTCTCGCGCCACACCGTCCGCGTCTGACGTTGTCATCGCGCAGCTGGAGCTAGAGCTGCATCGCTCCGGGGCGCCACGCGCCCCGCTCGACGAGGCCCAGGATGAGCTGGTGCTGTGGTAGGAATTTCGTGAACACGGTGCCTCGATCAACAATGCCCTGACCGAGGCGCTGCGCATCCATGGGGGCCCTTCGATCCGGCTCTTTGAGGTAAGTGTCTTTCGTTCGACTCGAGGCTTGTTCCTCGTCTTTTGCTTATTTGAGTGTTCTGTGTCTGACTTTTCCCCCGTTTTCCCTACCGCTGCTTGCAGGAGCTGCAGGGCTGGGCGCGAGCGAGGTATGACTGCCTCGCCCAGCTGAGCTCTGAGCTCAAGTGGTACCGGGGGCAGTACGACGCCCTTGACGCCCTCATGGAAGCCCTGCGAACGGACAACAGTTGGTTGGAATACTGGCTGTGAGCCGTGCAGGACGCGCTCTTGGACCATCGCGCTCAGACCTCAGAGCGTGCCTCTGCAGTCGATCGGGTGAAGGACACACTGCTGGAGAGGGACGGTGCGCTGGCGGTGGCAAACAACGATCTGCCGGGGGTGCGCGCCGCACTGGACGAGGTGCAGACCATGATGGCGGATAAGGAGACGTCCCTCACCACGGTGTAGACCCAACTTCACCAGGATCGCACCACCCTCGAGGTGGCAAGGTCCTGGCAGGCCTAGGACAAGCAGAAGGCCAAGGAGGCCGAGAGGCTGGGCGCTGACTTGTAGGAGAAGGCCACCTCGCTCACTGCGTTGGAGGAGCAGCTTCGCCAAGAGGGGAGCGCGCGCCAGCAGGCAGAGAGCCGGCTTCAGTAGTAGCAGTCCACCCTCAAGGAGGCTTATGCTGCCCTCGAGCGCGAGCGCTCGGCCCGGGAGGAGGCGCAGGGCCAACTCCAACGGGAGCACACCGCGCTGGAGGAGGGGCGGGCCACGCTTAATCTTCGGGTCGCGGAGATCACACGGCTCACCAGGGAGCTAGTCCAGGAGGGTGTGTCCTATGAGGAGCTGCGGCATGCCGACAAGGAGAAGGAAGCCGCGATCCTCGAACTGTAGCAGGCGGCCAAGACCGCGTGCGCCGCCCTCGAGACGGAGAAGAAGCAGGTTGAAGGTAAGTTGCCTTTCTCGCTTTTCACTTGTTGACTAAATTCATCGAGATCCGCTCTTGACTTGATTCGCGTTTTCACTTTCAGGTCTGCGAACGGCCCTCAGGACATCAGCAACCCAAGCCGAGGCGATCCAGACGGCCTACAATTCCTCTCAGCAGGAACTGGAAGACCTGCGGGATGCGGCCCTCGAGGCGTGTTAGAGCGTGGAGGAGGGCGACGTGCAGGCTGGGAGCTCCATGGTGAGTCGTCTCTGTGCCTTGGGCGGTCATGTTACCCGGCATGTGCGAAGTGCGCTCCGCCTAGGGGTCCAGAAGACCCTCGACGTGGTGCAGTCGCACTAACGGGTCAATCTCGGAGCGCTGTCCACGAGCTACGTCATCTCCGAGGGTCTTGACGACGACGGTGCGGAGGCTGAAATGAACCGTGTGGACACGCTTGCTGCCCCTGCCGCCGACATCCTCGCCGACGACTTCATGGAGATCCTGTTCCCAGACGCTCCTCCGACCGGCCCCCTCGAGCCCTGAGAGTGATTGGGCAGTCAAGCCCTTTAAGTTTCTGTTAGAACTTGGGCCGCACGACTCGTGTAATAAATACAGTTTACTTGGAATGTTCGTAAGTGTTAATGTCGTTTCATTTCAATGGTTGCGTCATTCCGTATTTTCCCTTTGTTTGGGCGAATTTTAGCTGGAATGGTTCGTTTTCGCGAGTAGCTTATAGGCAAAGTGGCAAGGGGGAAGGGGCGTATCCTGCTGGAGGCGTGGGCTATCCCCGACTCGCGCGTCTTCACCTTTTGGCCGCTCGCGTCCTGCATAAATTCGCCCAAAGTCCAGGTCGAGACGTACTTGGCGCTTTTACAGTAAAACTTTTTTGCGAAAAAATGGGACCATCTTTAGGGGGGAACCCCCCCACAGTAGCCCCCGAGGGGGACTTGGTTTTTAGGGAGAAAGCCAAGTCGACTTTAATCAAAGTAAAATTTACATTTGTACAACCGATGAGGGTGTCAGATGTGTGCAAAAAACTTGGAAATCCTTTCTAAGGGTAGAAGCGACGTAGCTGTTGGATGTTCCAAGCGTTGGTGAGTTCTTCACCTTCCTCATTCGCCAGCTTGTACGTGCCGGGCTTGAGCACCTTGACGATGACGTAGGGCCCCTCCCATGGTGGTGATAGCTTGTAGCGGCCCCGTTTGTCTTGGCGCAGCCTTAGGACTAGGTCGCCCTCGTTGAAGTCTCGGCGTCGAACTTTTCTGAGCTTGGTACCACCTTAATGCATGCTGGTATTTTGTCGAATGCATCATGGCCACGTCGCGGGCTTCATCCAATTGATCTAGCGAGTCCTCGCGGGCTCGCTGGTTGGCGTCTTCATCGTAACCCTTGACTTTGGGCGATCTATATTCCAAGTTCGTGGGGAGAACGACCTCCGTGCCATAGACTAGGAAAAACGGCGTAAACCCTGCGGCTCTGCTTGGGGTGGTCCTGAGGATCCAAATGACCGATGGCAATTCTTGAAGCCATTTCCGGCCAGACTTGTTCAGTCTATTGAAGATCCTAGGCTTTAGGCCTTGTAGGATCATGCCATTGGTATGTTCCACTTGGCCGTTGGTCTGTGGATGTGTAATGGTCGCCCAGTCCACGCGGATGTGGTGGTCGTCGCAGAATTCCAGGAATTTTCTGCCGGTAAATTGGGAGCTATTGTCGGTGATAATGGAGTTCGGCACTCCAAACCGGTGGATGATGTCCGTGAAAAAGGACACGGCCTGTTCGGCCCTGAGGTTTGTGATCGGGCGTGCCTCGATCCACTTGGAGAATTTGTCCACGACAGCCAGTAGGTGGGTGTAGCTCCCAGACGCCTTTCGCAAGGGTCTGACGATGTCCAATCCCCACACGGTGAATGACCATGTGACGGGTATGGTCTGCAGGGCATGAGCCGGGAGGTTGGTCTTGCGGGCGTAAAATTGGCACCCCTCACAGGTGCGCACGACCTCATTGGCGTGAACGACCGTGGTGGGCCAATAAAAGCTTTGGTGGAACGTGTTGCCCACGAGGGTGCGCAGCGCCGCATGGTGGCCACACACGTCTGCATGAATGTCTCGGATGAGATCGCGACCGTGGGGGGTGGGGATGCATCGCTGTAGGACGCCAGACGCGGCGCGCTTGTACAGCCCGCCGTCGATTACAGTGACCGACTTGGCCATCATGGCGATGCACCTGGCTTCGGACCGATCCGAGGGGAGTTCCCCTCGATCAATCCAGGCGAGATACTTGGCCCGCCAATCCTCCGTGCGGGGCAGGGGGGGGGCGATTCTGTCTCCATGGCCTCTATTTTGTCCGCGTCGTACCCCTCGAGTAGGGAGAGTACGAACGCCTCGTTCGAGGGGTCCTCGTCCATGGGTTCCACACCCGCTGGATTCGAGGGAGCCCCCGAGGGTCCTTCCTGATTTGTGGGTGCCAGTCCGAGGTCGACGGACGACTCAGTGACGTCTCGCGCGAAAATGTTTGGGGGAACGGTGATTCGCCCCGACGCGATCTTCGCGAGTTCATCCGCCTCCTCATTGTACTTACGGGGGACGTGGTTGAGCTCAATGCTGTAAAACTTATCCTTGAGGGTGCGCACAACATTGCAGTATGCTTCCATCTTCTCATTGTGACATCTCACGTTCTTCATGACTTGGTCAATCACAAGCTGCGAGTCTCCCCTGACGTCGAGGCGCTTGATGCTGGTTTCGATGACGATTCAGTGGTTACAAAGGAGGGCCTCATACTCCGCCATATTGTTGGACGCGGGGAAGTGCAAGGGCACTGCGTACCTCATGTGCTCCCTGAGGGGTGAGATGAAAAGCAGGCCCGCGCCTACCCTGGTTTTCATCACCGACCCATTGAAGAAGAGGGTCTAGCACTCAGCCTGTATCTGCAACGGGGGCAGCTGCGTGTCCGTCCACTCGGTGACGAAATTCGTGAGGACCTGGGACTTGATTGCCTTGCGCGGTGCGTAGGTGAGCATCTCACCCATGAGCTCCATAGACCACTTGGCGATCTTGCCCGCGGTGTCCGGGTTGCGAATAATCTCCCACAACGGGAATGACGAGACTACTCTAACCGGGTGGGCCTCGAAGTAGTGCCACAGCTTCCGCCGCGCGAGCACCACCGCGTAGAGCAGCTTCTGGATCTGAGGGTACCGCGCCTTGGTCTTAGACAACACCTCGCTGATGTAGTACACCGGCCTTTGGACTAGTAGGGCGTGGCCTTCCTCCGTTCGCTCCACAACGATTACCATGCTGACCACCTGGGTGGTCGCAGCGACGTAGAGGTACAGAGGCTCGCCGCTTTGTGGCGGTGTGAGGATCAGTGCATGTGCGAGCGTCGCCTTGAGCTTATCGAGCGCCTCCTAGGCCTCGATGGTCCACGAGAAGCGCTCGTGCTTCTTCAGGAATCGGTAGAGGGGCAAACCCTTCTCGCCGAGCCGCGAGATGAAGCGGCTCAATGCGGCAAGGCAGTCGAACACCTTCTGCACCCCCTTGAGGTCTCGAATCGGGCCCATCCGGTCGAGGGCCGCGACCTTCTCTGGGTTGGGCTCGTTGCCCCACTGGGAGACAATGTATCCCAGCAGAATGCAGTGCGACACCCCGAAGACGCATTTTCGGGGTTCAGGTCACCCCGTTAGCCCACAGGTAATCGAACGCAATGCGCAGATCGTCGACCAGGTCGTCCGCCTTCCTAGTTTTTATTATTATGTCATCTACGTACGCCTCAACGGTCCGCCCGATGTGGTCTCCGAAAACGTGCTGCATACATCATTGATACGTAGCGCCCGCGTTTCGGAGACCAAATGGCATTGTCACGTAGCAAAACATGCCTAATGGCGTGATGAAGGAAGTCACGAGTTGATCAGACTCCTTCATCTTTATTTGGTGGTACCCGGAATAGGCATCAAGGAAACATAAAAGTTCACACCCCATAGTAGAATCTACGATTTGATCAATCCGTGGCAAAGGAAAAGGAACTTTGGGACATGCTTTATTCAAACCAGTGTAATCTACACACATCCTCCACTTCCCATTCTTTTTCTTAACTAGTATAGGGTTTGCTAGCCACGTAGGGTGGAAAACTTCCTTGATGAATTCGGCCTCGAGGAGCTTCCGCAGCTCCACCCCGATCGCCTGGCGCCGCTCTTCGTCGAAGCGCCACAGCCACTGTTGCACGGCTCAGGAGTGAGGTAGCATGTCAAGGGAGTGCTTGGTGACCTCCCTCAGGATGCCTGGCATATCCGAGGGGCTCCACGCGAAGATGTCGGTGTTGGCACAGAGGAAGTCGATGAGCACCACTTCCTATTTCGGGTCGAGGTTGGAACTGACCCTCAACATCTTGCCCTCGGGGGCAGTAGGGTCGAGGGGCACCTCCTTGGTCTGCTTGTCAGCCTCGAAGCTGCCCGCGTGCTTGGCGGAGGAGTCGGGGCCCTCGTTGGCCAGCTTCTCCAGATCCGTGACAAGTGTCTCATCGAGCGCCAGGGCTTCAGGGTGCTCGACGCACTCGACATCGCAGTCGAACACGTGCTCGATTGATGAGCCCACGGTGATGTCGCCTCTACCTACTAGAAGCACGCTTCTAGTACATCTCCGCTTGACCTCCCGTTGGTCAGCGTTTTTGACCTTCCTTGAAGGTGCGGTGGTTTCACCTAATTCTGTTCAGGTGAAGGGTTCTTCTGGCAGTCATGGCGCCTTGTCTTCACTTCAAGCCCCTGGACTTACTCTCTAGAGATTTGATGTTCGTCTTCGTCAGTGCTGAGGTGGATTTTCTTCTTTAGATCCCCGTGCACCCTATGCGACTTCATCGCCGTCACATCTTCGCTTGCTTCGACGTGACTTCGTTTCTGCCTCTTCGCCTACACGTCGATTGGGGGCTTGTGAGACATGGGTACGCATGGGTCCCCACCGACCAGGGTCCTAGAAGTCCCTGTCAAGTGGACCCGACCTGCCAGAAGTTCAACCGACCTGCAAGTGGGCTTGAAGACCTTATCCGCAGCCCCGACGACCTTGAAAGACCTCAAACGACCTTATCCGGATCGCGGGCGACCTGCCAGGCTTGCGGGGCAAGCCTTTCTTTAGATCACGGCAGCGGCGCCGCCAGTAGACCAGGGGATCGCGAGATCCTCTCTGTAATTACGGAAGGCCACCTTCCTAAATCTGTATCCGACCCCAATGAGGGTCCACCGACCTCGAATGGAAACCCTAGCCCACCGGCCATATAAGGCGGCCTAGAGCTTCATTTGAGGGGAGATCACCTTCCACGTAATCCCACCACACTAAACGTAGGGTTTTACTCTCCGGAGGCCTGAACCAGTCTAAAATCCTTTGCGTCCTTTCCATACTCGCCGAGTTCTGAATTCGTCTAAGAACTACCGCTTACGCTCTTAGGTCCTGACCCCCCTATCAATCCACCTACAACCGCTTGGGTAGCCCCCTTGCGGATCTGTGCAGGTCTCACCCCCTGACAACGCCCTTTGGCCCCGACATCTTCATCTTGAGGTAGGTGTAGTTCGGGACCGCCATGAACTTGGCGTAGCATGGACGCCCAAGGATGGCGTGGTACGCACCCCTGAACCCCACCACCTCGAAGTTGAGGGTTTCCTTGCAAAAATTGTCTAGTGTGCCGAACCAGACAGGCAGATCGATCTGCCCGAGGGGCTTGACGCACTTGCCTGGCACGATGCCATGGAACGGTGTTGTCACACCCGATTTCCGGAGGGAAACCAGATGCATCTCATATGTGTGCCAGGATCTAGTTCCACACATATGATAGACGAAATGAGTGTAATATCATAGACAGTAAAAACGTAACAATGGGTTTAACAACTTACTACACTCATTCGGAAGACACGAAGGTCTTTAACATCGGAAAACGATAACTACACGTCGAGTCTTCGTCTTCCGCTTCCACAGGCACTTGACTGGGGGAGTCGCAAGCCTCAGAACTCCTCAAAGTCGTTGTAGAACTCTTCACCATTGTTCTCTTCTGAACAGCGGTAAGCAAGGCTGAGTACACTTATGGTTGGTACTCAACAAGTGGGGGAAGATGCAAGGCTATCAAGGATAGGCTATGGTTTTGCAGCGGTTAGCATTTTAATGTTGGTCAAACTTTTAATTAGAGAACGCCTAATTACTAGATGTAAGCATATACCAACCCACTTAAGAAACTTTTAAGCAAAACAACCCAAAGCTCATCGAGCTTCACCAAACCACAATTTATTCTCATCTTCAAGTTTATTAATCATGTGAGGGTCCAAGCCGCTCATGACCGTGAGCACGGCCGATCGATCGCGTTTACACTCGCAGGTTTGCACACTTTACCCACGGCTCGCGTAAAAGTTCCGAAGAACTTTGAACCCAACCATGCGATGCCGATCGGGCATCATACCACACTTCCGAGGTGTGATTGCATAGGGACGCTACGAAGCCTTTACAAAGGTATACAAAAGACTAACGACCCGCATAGTTACGCATCGGGCGGACCATAACCCTCCCTAGTGGTTAGCACCTTAGCAAAGGCTCGCTACCCCAAAAGGACCGGGCTATACCCCTGCAACCCGGATCCCCCTCTCGCTCCTTTCGGAAAAGGGCCATCAGATCAATCGCACACCTAATTAATTGGCTAAGGTCAGAGCCATGTAACACTGTGGTTGCGCATGTTTTCTTGGGTGGTTCTCCATGTTCCGATTAAATCACATGATCTTGTATTACCAAAAGCATCATCGTTAAACATACAAGCCTTTATCTTGGAAAACCATTTTTATCTAACCCAAGTTGAGCAACTAGCATATTCTACCCAAAAACATTTATTAAACCGGGTTGATCCAAGGATTGTGGATAAAAGTCTAGGTAAGTCCTTAAAAAGGGTGTTCCCATCAATTTAATGCAATATCATAATAAATATAAACTTAGTTGTCATGCAATTACATACGATAAAATAGAATCATGCAGGGGGAGAAGACCACTTGCCTTCCTTGCTTAATCACTAAGGTTCTTCTTCTTCAAACACTTGCTCTTGATCTACTTCAGCGGTTGCTCGCTTGAAACTGGCACGATGTCTACGAGCACACAAGAATACATTCAATAAACAAAACAATACACCAAGCATGAAAAGCTTAAAGGGAAAACAGGGTTTGGGTCTAGGAAAGCAAACACAAGGAACACTCGGAACTATCGGGAGATTTGGATGATCACATACAAGAGCTAGCTATGCGTTTGATATCTTTTAATTAAGTAAAATCATGTGTATAGGTTATTTCAGAGAAATACCCTATTTATAATTAAGCAAGTTATATTTGTATTTAAAATACGATATAGGCCTAGTCCAATTTTACTTATAAATATTCAAATATGATTTATGCAAATTAAACATTTAATTTTTAAAAGAAGCATGTAAAAGCATCTAAGCGCTTATCATTATATTTCGAGTTATTCTAATCAAATTATAATTTAAAAACACATTTATATTCATTTTAATCAAATTAACATTTAATTAAGAAAACCCGAGATATAGCCTATGGTACATTTTAGTAGAAAGCAATTCGCATAATCATTAATCAAATTAAGTTTGATTATAAAAACCGAGATATACATCTAATTAACTTTTAATTAAAAGAAATATTTAATTAGTATTAATCATATTAACTTTCTTATGAAAACACGTGTTGAACTCTAATTAGATTTTAATTAGAAAAGCATGTGTAATAGGATTTAATCATATTTAATATTTAAATAAAATATAAAACATAGAACTTGTACAACATTGCTCCTAGTGCGTACTTTGAGTTTATATGAGCCTAACGCAACAAGAACGAGGTTAAACGGAGCTAAAACGCTAGATCTATGGACTAGACAAGGTTGCAAGGGTCAAAACACTATTAACTATAGACCGCAGGGGCTAGCAGAGGAGATTCCCAAGACACAAAGAATAGTGCTTGCAAAAAGAACTAAAATCAGGGTTAGATATGCAAACTGTCTTGGGTGGGATTTATGTGTGGAAGTGGAATCTTTCTAGGGGGTTATAGGTAAACTTTGGAAGAGACAGGCTATAGTGCATTGATTTGGGAATACCGCTTGGACCAAATAGCAAAAATGCCATGCCTTATCTCTTCACGGTGGGTGACGGTGGCTTGTTTTATTTCTGTATGGCCATGGCCAGCGGACAGAACTCCTGGCCGTTTTCAATCGACGGCGTTTCGGGCGGCTAAAGGCTCAGCTGAAGTGCGAAACGGAGAGAGGAGATGAAGGGGAACTCGGGGATGTGCTCACCATTAGCAGGGGCGAACTGGAGTGGCTGGATTTTGGAGGCGAACAGGGACAGTGGTGAATCTGTGCAGTGCGGTGCAGCAGCGCTCCGGGAGTCGCCCGGCACCGGGGAGAGGCGGCAGCCAAGCAGCTCATCGTCATGTTCCCCGTAGAGGTACTATCCTGCTTCGGAAGAGGTCCTGGCCGACGAATCGAGCAACCCTGCACTCTGCTTTGGCTCAGGCGATGATGGCGCTACACGAGCCGACCGGCGAGGCGAGGTGCTGGATGGGGGAAACAGCAAAGGAGTCGTGGGCGGCGGACTGTGCAGCAAGGCGTGCGAAGGGGCTGGAGCGCTCGGCTTTATAGCATGCAGGAGGCGGTGCGGGAGAGAGGAAAAATGCATGCGCACTAATGGGCAGTGTCCATTGATGGCCATCAAGGGGGCGCTTAATTAGGAGAAGAAACTGAAGGGATTGATGGCGGTGAGTGAAGGGGGAGCACTAATGCCTCTTGATTGACGACTTGAAGGCATAGGAGCGCGGGAGAGGCGCGGTAACGGCCGGCGGTGCTCTACCGTTGAGATGCAAGGGAGGCAGCAGGAGGTGGAAGGGGAAACTGACGAGCGGGGCCCGGCTGTCAGCGAGCGAGAGAAAAAAAGGGAAAGAGGGAGAGTTGGGCTGGCAGCTCGGCTCGATGGGCCGCGCGGGCTAGCTGGGCTGCACGCGCGAGGGAGAGAAGGCCAGTGGCCTGATCGGCTTCGGGCTGAGAAAAAGAAAAGGAGAAGATGGGCCAGGGAGGAGAGAAGGTCGGCTGGGCTGGAAAAGAGAGAAGGGGAGGAAGGGAGGTTTTGGTAGTTTTTTTTAAAAAACTTTTCACACTCTTTTTCAAATTTTTGAAATTAAACTCTTTTCAAACTTTTCAAGATTTTTAAAACATTTTAAAGCTTCAAACCAACAAACAAAAACATCATGCATTCAAATCATGATGCACAAGCACTTATTGCTTCTAAATTATTAAAATGATATTTAAATATTTTAAAGGCCAAATTTATTTGATAATTTAATTAATCCTTAGAAAATAAAATCTAAACACCATGTTGCTTACATTAATTTGGTGATGGAATTTTAGGGTGTTACAGGTGTCGTGCTGGGTCGCAGCTGGTCCAACCCGATCCACATCAGGCGTAGGGTGTGCGCGTAAAGGATGTTGAAGCTGCTTCCGCCGTCCATTAGCACTTTGGAGAACCGCGAGTTGCCTATGACCGGATCGATGACCAGTGGGTACTGGCCCGGGTTGGGGATGCGTTTTGGGTGATCCTCGTGGCTGAAGGTGGTGGCGTCCTCTGACCAATCGAGGAAGGAAGGAGGAGACTTCTCCGCAGCAAGGACCTCGTGCCGCTCCCGCTTGCGCTGGCTGTTCGACATGTCCACCGTCGCCCCCCCGAAGATGAGGAAGATGTTGTCCACCGCAGGAAAGCTGTCGGCGCCCCTGTCTCCACCGTCCTTCTTAGCCTCGCCTTCCTTCGCGGCGGTGCAGTTGTAGTACTTCTTGAGCATGTCGCATTGCTCGAGGGTGTAGTTGTCTGGGGTCTTGTGGTACAGACATGGCTTCTTCAGCATGTCATCAAACACATCGGGGCCTTGAGGGCCCGCTCGAGGGCCCTTACGGGCCGGTCAACCACAAGGGTTTCATCCTCGTCATCGCCGCACCCCTGTGCGCACACGTCGCGGCGGGGCTTCCTACCTTTCTTGCCCCGTTTGTGCTTCTGTTGGGGCTCCATGGACTTGCTGCCCTCCGCGGGCGTGTCGTCCACGCGCTTGCCCTTCTTGCCGTCGAAGATGGCCCCCACCACCTCCTCGTCGGAAGCGAAGCTAGTGGCAATGTCGAATAGCTCGTTGGAGTCGACCGGCGGGCTCCGCCCGAGCTCTCGCACGAGGTCGCGACAGGTCATGCCCTCGAGGAAGGCGTGCATGATCTTGGACTGAGCCACACTCGGGAGCTCAGTGCAGCGCTTGGAGAAGTGAGGACCAGGAGCGTCCCCGTGGTCGATGGATGACCGCTCCTCAGTGATGAGTGATTGACAACGGGTGTTGGACTGACTCTTGGCTTAGTGCGCAGGTGTAGGCTGCGGCCAAGTTCGTGTTGTTGCAGGTGAAGAACGAGCGCGAAAGGTCTTCAACCTTGAGGGGCCTCCGGGAGATGGAGAGACAAGTAGGCTCGGTTCGAGGGACCCGGTGGACGGCGGGACTAGGTGCGGGCCACATGGTGGCAATACGAGCAAGACGAAGTGAGGACCAGGAGCGTCCCAGTGGTCGATGGATGACCGCTCCTCAGTGATGAGTGATTGACAACAGGTGTTGGACTGACTCTTGGCTTAGTGCGCAGGTGTAGGCTGCGGCCTAGTTTGTGTTGTTGCAGGTGAAGAACGGGCGCGAAAGGTCTTCAGCCTTGAAGGGCCTCCGGGAGATGGAGAGACAAGTAGGCTCGGTTCGAGGGACCCGGTGGACGGTGGGGATCGGGTGCGGGCCACATGGTGGCGACACAAGCAAGACGAAGTCATGGACAAGCGAGCCGGTGCACGGTGGCGGTCGAGTCAAGTGGTTTGGCGGGAGGCCGGACCGAGCACGCGGGGTTTGGTGGTTTCCCCACAAAACCATCGGCGGACGGTTTCTTGGTTTGGGGCCTCAAAACCAAGTCTGAGGGCCCAACACGACGGAGACGGGATCCGGGCGTGTCGGGAAGCTTCGAAGCGGAGGACACGCGACGGGATCGCATGGCTTGCGTCGGGAGGACGCGGGGTGCGCCAAAGGCGTGGCCGTCCGATGGCAAGACCCACAAACATTACTTAAATGCCCCTGCGTGGGTTGTATCGCCAGTAGTTAAGTTAGGGGTAGTCGAGTCATTTACCACTCTGGCGGGACCCGATATATAAGCCATGAGGGTGTATGAGTGGCTCTCTCTCTCCGTGATTAAGGGTTTCTTTTCCTCCCTCCGTTTTCTCATTTTCGTAGCTATTTTTTTCTTCCATTTTCTCTAGGCTAGCATGAGAGCTTCATGAGAGATTTGTTGAGAGGGATGGATGCTAGGGAGGCATGCTAGACCTTGCGAATCTTTCCTGGTTTGTATAGAAGATTCGGAGTTGTGTTTTTCGTGGTCTTTTTGTGCTTGTTTTCGTGCCTTTGTTCTCGGTGCGATTCCGCGGATTTGAGTGGGTTTCTCCCCGGATTTCTTTGAGGGAAACATGGATAGATGTCTCGCGCATCTTTGTGATTGATCTTGTGCCCTCAAACGCCGGAAACCACTTCGATTCGAGAGTTTTCGTTCGGTGCTCAAGCTTTTGGTGGTGCTCAAAGGATTCGCGATTCCCGGTGATTTAGGGAGTTAGGAGGCAAGATTTTTGGGCTATAGCATCCTTGTGTGACGCTTTTCAAGTCCCCAAACCCTTGTCTCCACAGCTTCAACCGTTTGGGAAATCCGATGATGATTTGGGGGAGTTGACTTTCGGGGTCGTGTGTTTTCTGCTCTGTCCGCACCTGGCGGACGGTCCGCGAAGACCAGGCGGACGGTCCGCGCCGCTCCAGTTCGTCCCATGTTCTTTGTGTTCTTCCTCGCCTTTCGTTTCGATCCGTCGCGATTTTGAGTTTCGGTTGGACGGAGTTTCGGACGGTCCGCAGCAGAGGGCGGACGGTCCGCGGGTGCCTGGCGGACAGTCTTCGTGCTCCCCGCGGACGGTCCGTGGTTCGTGGTGTGATCCTGTTGGTTATGTGTGATTTAACGGACGGTCCGCGGTGTAGGGCCGGACGGTTTGCAGTGGTGGCGCGGACGGTCCGCGCGCCGCGGCCGGACGGTCCGCGAGGTCGGTGCGGACGGTCCGCCCCCCCGGCCGGACGGTCCGCCAGAGCCTGTGAGCTTTGCTTCTTGGTTCGATTCCTCCCTTCCTTTCTCGTGCTTCCGCGTGTGCTTCAAGGAATCGTTCCTAAGGCTAGAGGTTGATCCATAACCTTGTTGTCTTGGCGATTGGTGTGTGATTCGATCCATCGCTTGTGTGTGACCGGGACTTGACTAGGGCATAGGCCGGGTTCTTTGGGAAGAATTTTTTACCGGCTCCTATTCACTCCCCCCTCTTTAGTCGCCATCTGATCCTTCAATTGGTATCAGAGCTTGGTGCCGGATTCTTTGCGACTTTGACAAGTCTTGAATCCTAAGATGGCGTACGTTGAGCGGGGCGGTCCGCCGCACTTCGATGGCAAGGGTTACCACAAGTGGGCGGCTCGTATGATGATCTTTCTTCGTGGGAAGCTGTTGGATTTCATTGTGCTTGACAAGACCTATGATATTCCGGTCAACATCCATACTCTTATGGTGACCGATGCCGGTGCTAAGGCCAAGTATGAGGCTAATGCAAAAGCTGTTGATCACTTGGTCCGAAGCTTGTGTGATCCAGAGTTTGAGCGTGTTCGCCATTTGAATCTTGCTTGGCAAATTTGGGAGAAGTTGTTGGTTGCTCCCGGTGGTGAGAACCATGTGAAGGCTCGCCTCTTTGTCTCTTACCGGATGCAATATGAGAACTTCACCGCACTTCCGGTGAGGACATCGATGCGATGTTTCGAGGTTCACCGCCATCGTGAACAACATGAAAGCTAATGTTGAGGATTTTCCTTACACCGAGCATGATCGGGCTTTGAAGCTCTTGCATGTCTTGGACCCAAATGTTTGGGGTGCTAAGGTTGAGGCCATCAAGGAGTCCGGGCATTATTTGACTATTGAGTTGGATGACCTCTTTTCTAAGCTCAAGTCGGCCGAGGTTGACGAGAAGTTGCAATCCAAGCATGAGGGCTCGACTGATCATAGTCTTGCTCTTGTGGGCGGATCAAAGGGCAAATCTAACCCTTCCTGTCGACAGTTTTCCTTGTCTTCTCTTATGTCTATTCCAGATGAGGAGTTTGATGTGCTGGGCGAGGAGGAGCTGGCCTTGCTCTCAAGAAGGTTTGATCGTCTACACGAGAGTCGGAGGAATGCAAGGCGGAGCTCAGGGACGTGCTACAAGTGTGGCAAGCGTGGCCACTTCATTGCCGAGTGCCCGGAAGCGGAGGAGAACAAGTACAAGATGAACGAGTACAAGGCGCACTCGAGGCGTGAAGACAAGTACTCCTCCAAGGGCAAGCACTTCAGCAAGTCCAAGAGCAAGGACAAGGACAAGCGGCGACCAAGCAAGAGCGGCTACAAGAAGAACAAGGCAAGAGCCATGGTGGCCGGTGCAAGCGACGTCGACTCGAGCTCAAGCGACGCGCAGTCAAGCTCAAGCAGTGAAGATGAAGACGCCGGGAGGCGCAAGGACAAGAAGAGTGCAAGCCGGAACCTCAGTGGGTTGAGCTGTGTGGCGTTTGAAGGCTTTTGTGGGATGGCCCATAGCTCAAGCAGCAAGAAGAGCGAGAAGGAAGACAGCGACTCCGACTCGGAGGATGAGGTAAATCGTGACCCCGACTCTTTGCTTGCTGAGATCACTAGGTTGAATGGCTTGATTGACAACCGTGATAGTGTGCTAAGAGATGCCAAAAAGATGAGGAAAGACCTTAGGGTTCAACTTGAGAATGCTAGTGAGAAAGTAGGAGAGTTAGAGTCGAAATTGCTTGAATTAAAACTTGAGAATGACTCTTTGAAACTTGCTCCTACTACTCCTGATGACGTTGAGTGTCTTGAATGTGATGCATGGTTGAATGAGATCAAGCTGCTTAATGAGAAGAATGCTTCCACTTTGGCTAAACTAGATGCTCTTAGGACTGAGTATGATGAGCTTAAGGCTAGACCTACTTTGCTTGGTGCTTGTAAATCATGTCCAACTATGCATGCTAAGCTTGTTGATGCTCGTTCTACCATTAGTTCTTTGGAAGCATCTTTGAAATCTCCTGTTGCAAATGCATGCTCTAGCTGTGATGAAGTTACTTTGCGCAATCTTGAACTTACTTCCCGTTTGGATGTCATCTATGAGGAGAATGACTATTTGAGGAAGGTGTTGGGTTGGTTGTTCGGGCGGGAACCTCAATTGAAAATCATGATTGAGGAGTTCAAGAGAGCGGATGGTCGTGGTTTGGGTTTTGAGAAGTTGGGTGAGAAAGTGGGAGAGAACAAAGTGGGGAGAGTGTGTATGAGAAGTGTGTTGAGTCTAACCCCGAGTTTGAGGTGATCGGAGACATCCAAGTCCCACTTCCAAAAGCACCCAAGAACTCTTTCACACCAAAGCCCAACCACCTTTGCAACAAGCTTGACACAACCCAAGATCCACCCAAATTCCCATCTAAGACAAATGACTTCCAGAAACCCGTGAGGTTTGTGAGTGAGAAGGGTGAGAAGCCTAGAGAGAAGCTAGAGCCAAAACAAAAACCCAACCCCTTCAGGTGTGAGTATTGTGGCAAGGAGAGGCATCTTGCGGAGTTTTGCTACAAGAGGAAGAGGGATGAGAGGCTTGCTAGGGAGCAAGCGAACCAGGACAGGTATCGCCAGTCTCATGGTATTCCTGAGCCTAGAGTGCCACTTCCACGGGGTGTGGGAAGTGTGAAGAGTGTTAGTAGAGTTGGAGCTCAGGGTGGTAGGTTTGTTAGGAGAGATGATGGTGTGCGTGCTGGTGAGAGATTTGGTCGGGCTCGTGGAAGTTTTGCTGGACGTCCCCCTACTCGTCCTCAATACGGGTTTAGGGGAGATGATCGCAGCTTTGGGTTCCAGAGGAACTACGGACCATGTTTTCCCCCTCGTGGTGCTCGTACTCCTCCCATGGGACATGGGAAGTTTGGTGGCAAGGGAATGATGTTTGCTAACCCCTCTTTTGAGCAGATGGCTCGACACTGGTTTAACTTCCTTTGTGCTAACCCCAGTGTCGAGTCGCTAGCTCATTCTCGTTCTTGTTTCGATCTGCGGGCGGGGAGGCTTGGAGGACATTTGGTTGATCGACTCCGGGTGTTCTCGACACATGACCGGAGATAAGAAGTGGTTCTCCAGCCTCACCCCAGTGAAGGAAAAGATGTACATCACATTTGGGGACAATGGACGAGGAAGGGTGATTTCTGAGGGTGTTGTGCATGTGAGTGACAAGGTAACGTTGAAGAGAGTGGCTCTTGTGAAGTCTTTGGGTTTCAATTTGCTTTCGGCCTCTCAGTTGCTTGATGAGGGTTTTGAGGTGCGCTTCAAGTCTGGCGAGTCTCGTTTGCTTGATTCTCGAGGTGATCTTGTCTGTATGATCATCCCCGAGGGTCGATTTTCGTGGCCGATTTCTCTCGTTCTTTGGGTCCTGCTCGCTGTTTGATGGCCGGTCCTTCTTCTGATTTGTGGAAATGGCATAAGCGGTTGGGACACTTGAGCTTTGATTTGGTTTCCCGCTTGAGTAGTCTTGACCTTGTCCGAGGATTGCTGAGGTTGAAGCTTGAAAAGGATTTGGTTTGTGCTCCTTGTAGGCATGGCAAGATGGTAGCCACTCCCCATCCACCCCTGACCGATGTCATGACCGAGCGTCCGACAGAGCTGTTGCATATGGACCTTGTTGGGCCAGCTCGAGTTCGCTCGGTGGGTGGGAAGTGGTATGTCCTTGTGGTGGTGGACGATTACTCTCGCTATGCCTGGGTGTTTTTCTTGGAAGATAAGAGTGAGACATTTGGTTCTGTTCGAGATCTGATCGTGAGGTTGAAAAACGAGAGGCATGGGAATGCTATTCGAGCTATCCGCAAGTGATAATGGCTCGCAGTTCAAGAACTCTCGTTTTGATGCCTTTTGTCGTGATCTAGGTCTTGAACATCAGTATTCGACCCCTTATGTGCCCCCTCAAAATGGAGTCGTGGAAAGGAAAAATCGGACTCTTTGTGAGATGGCTAGGACGATGCTCGATGAGCACAGGACTCCTAGGAGGTATTGGGCTGAAGCGGTCAATACGGCTTGTCATGTTTCCAACAAGATTTTATTGAGAGCTTTCAAGAAGAAGACCTGTTATGAGCTTATGCATGGTCGGGCACCCAAGGTGAGTCATTTCCGAGTCTTTGGCTGCAAGTGCTTTATTCTTAAGAAGGGAAAACTCGACAAGTTTGAAGCTAGGTCTAGTGATGGTATTTTCTTTGGATATGCTAAATACTCTAGAGCCTATAGGGTGCTTAACCTTGAGACTAACAAAATCATGGAGACTTGCGAGGTAACCTTCGACGAGACAATGCCATGTACCTCTCTTGGCTTTGAATGTGCAGGTGATGAAGAGATGGCCGAGGACCTCTTTGAAGAGGAGAAGGATGAAGCTGGAGATGATGATGGAGAGAACCATGCGCCTGAAGCTGAGTGTGTACCCACTACTTCCCCTACGACCACTACGGAGCGTGGACCGTCTACTTCATGGACAACGACGGTGCAACAAGAGGACCAGGCGAGAGAAGCTGAAGTTGAGGGGGAGGTAGTCTCGAGGCGTGAGGCTCCCCGACGGATTCAAGAAGTGCATCCCCTGTCGAAGATCATTGGGAACATCGATGAACGCACTACACGGTCAAGGTCCAGGAATTCCTCTCATTTTGCTCATGCTGCTTTTGTTGCCACTTTTGAGCCCAAGGATATTGGACATGCTTTATCTGATGCAAACTGGGTCAATTCTATGCATGAGGAGTTGGAAAACTTTGAGAGGAAACAAGTGTGGGAGTTAGTTGAACCACCTCCAAATTGCCATCCCATAGGAACCAAGTGGGTTTGGAAGAACAAAGAGGGTGAGAATGGGATGGTTGTGAGGAACAAGTCCAGACTTGTTGCTCAGGGGTTTAGTCAGAAGGAGGGGATCGACTATGAGGAGACCTTTGCTCCTGTGGCCCGTCTTGAGGCAATTCGAATTCTTCTAGCCTTTGCCGTGGCTAAAGGGTTCAAGTTGTTTCAGATGGACGTGAAGAGTGCTTTTCTGAATGGGGTCATAGAGGAGGAGGTGTATGTGAAGCAGCCACCTGGGCTTGAGAGCGAGTTGTACCCACACAGGGTATATAGGTTGAAAAGGGCTCTGTATTGGTTGAAACAGGCGCCCCGTGCTTGGTATGGGAGATTGAGAGGTTTTCTGTTGAGCAGAGGGTTTGTGATGGGTACCGTGGATAGGACCTTGTTTCTCCTCAAGCATGGAAATGACTTGTTGATTGTTCAGATATACGTGGATGATATTGTCTTTGGTGGCTCGTCACATAACCTTGTTGCCAAGTTTGCAGATGAGATGAGCAGGGAGTTCGAGATGAGCATGATGGGCGAGTTGCAGTATTTTCTCGGGCTACAGATCAAGCAAGTGAAGGATGGAACATTCGTGCACCAGACCAAGTACACGAAAGACATGCTGAAGAAGTTCCAGATGCAAGATGTGAAGCCGATGTCGACTCCTATGGGGAGTACGGCCACTTTGGATGCGGATGAGGATAGAGAACCAGTGGACCAGCGGGAGTACAGGAGCATGATCGGCTCCCTCCTCTACTTGACGGCGACGAGGCCGGACATACGCTTCGGCCGTGTGTCTGTGCGCTCGTTTTCATGCTTCGCCGAGGACATCACATCGACAGGCCGTCAAGAGGATCTTCGTGTACCTGCGTCCGCCCTCGGTCTTGGCCTTTGGTATTCGTCCTCCTCGACTCTTTCTCTTCATGGTTTTTCCGATGCGGATTTTGCTAGTTGTCGAGTCGAGAGGAAGTCTACTTCTGGTACTTGACAGTTTCTTGGGTCTTCGGTTGTTTCATGGTCTTTCCGCAAGCAGTCTAGTGTAGCTCAGTCTACCACCGAGGCATAGTATGTTGCAGCCGCGAGTTGCTGTTCCTAGCTGTTGTGGATTTCATACACTTTGAGAGACTTTGGTGAGGAGTGCACCCAGATCCCACTTCTTTGTGATAGCACCAGTGCCATAAGCGTAGCCAAAAACCTAGTGCTTCACTCTAGAACCAAACACATAGAAGTGAGGTATCATTTCTTGAGGGACAATGTAGAAAAAGGAACCATTGTGTTGAGCCATGTCCCTACCCAAGATCAGCTTGCAGACATTTTCACAAAGCCTCTCGACCAAGCTACATTTGTGCGCTTGCGGGGGGAACTTGGGGTCTGTTGCCCTTTCTAGTTGATTCTTGGGGGTTTGTCTTGTACCATATGTATCATACCATGTTTTACCTTGATGTATATACATGTTTTGCTTGATGTACAAACCATGGTAGGATAGCCATCTTGTCATATATCATGTTGCATTTGTATCATATTGCATTTTAGGATGATGAGCTTCTTTCATATGCCATATTTGAGTTTCTTTGGCTATTTGTGAGATATTGGTCATATGTGTGGAGAAATGGTGATGTGAGGCTATGCTCTTGAAATATTTGAGATATATGTGTGGTGAGATAGTCATTTTTGAAATAAATGCTAATCTTGACTAATTTTTGGTGAAATGTGCTCCACTCATGTGTAGTAGTGTATCCATGTCATGTTTTTGGTCTCAACGTGCTTTCTATGCTTAGATTGTGCTTGGATGCCTTTTTCTTGCATTTGGGCCAAAGGCCGAATATCATTGTGAATGTTTAGCCTATGTTGCATTCATGGGGGAGCATAAGCTTCTTTTTGCCGCAAAGGCACTTCATGTACCATGAAATGATTTAATCTTGAAAAGAAGTGTAAAATGCTTGAAAAATGCTCCATCCATCATGTCTGTGCTTAAAATGTCTTATCTTTCACATATGGGTGCAAAACATGTTGCATGATGTTCACCAGTGGAGAAGTCTCCCCGAAGTGTACACATGGCTCATGAGCTTTGACATGACATGCTTTGCTTTATGGGTGTTTGTCATGATCTTTTGCTGAGAATTTGATATCCTTGTATGATCTTTGAATGGTATGCATGTTTGTGGCTCAAGTGTGACATGGATAGGCTTTTACATGTGAAGCGAGCCTTCTTTTGGTAAAATTGCTTAAATCTGAAAATTTTGCTTTGTCACATGCTTGTATTTTCATATATTACTTGTGGCGATGCTTTTACTATGCTATGATTCATATGTGTGATCTTTGTCTCATTTTTAGCCTTTGACACTAGATTTGGCCTATTTGAGAAGCTCATGTAGATGTTTATATGCTTTGTTTTGCATTTCGCATTTTCACCTTGATTCATACATTGTCAACAAGGGGGAGAAGAGGTGAGCTTAATGAAAATTCAGAAGAGGTGAGCTGAAATTTGGGAGTTTGCATCCACATGTTCAGGGGGAGCTTGCATTTGTTCAGGGGGAGCTTTCTTGCTGTTTTCGGTGTGGAGTTTGTGCTTTGCTTGGCTTGTGACCTTTCTTTGCCTTTCTTCGGTTTTGGTCATGAGTTGAGTTTCTTTGTTTTTCTTTCTTCTTCCTTTCTTTCTTTCTCTGAATTTCATTTCGCGTTGTGTGTTGTCAATGCACTCATCAAGGGGGAGATTGAGGACCAGGAGCGTCCCAGTGGTCGATGGATGACCGCTCCTCAGTGATGAGTGATTGACAACGGGTGTTGGATTGACTCTTGGCTTAGTGCGCAGGTGTAGGCTGCGGCCTAGTTCGTGTTGTTGCAGGTGAAGAACGGGCGCGAAAGGTCTTCAGCCTTGAGGGGCCTCCGGGAGATGGAGAGACAAGTAGGTTTGGTTCGAGGGACCGGTGGACGACGGGCCGGGTGCGGGCCACATGGTGGCGACACAAGCAAGACGAAGTCATGGACAAGCGAGCCGGTGCACGGTGGCGGTCGAGTCAAGTGGTTTGGCGGGAGGCTGGACCGAGCACGCGGGGTTTGGTGGTTTGTCCACAAAACCATCGGCGGACGGTTTCTTTGTTTGGGGCCTCAAAACCAAGTCCGAGGGCCCAACACGACGGAGACGGGATCCGGCGTGTCGGGAAGCTTCGAAGCGGAGGACATGCGGCGGGATCGCATGGCTTGCGTCGGGAGGACGCGGGGTGCGGCAAAGGCGTGGCCGTCCGATGGCAAGACCCACAAACATTACTTAAATGCCCTTGCGTGGGTTGTATCGCCAGTAGTTAAGTTAGGGGTAGTCGAGTCATTTACCACTCTGGCAGGACCCGATATATAAGCCATGAGGGTGTGTGAGTGGCTCTCTCTCTCCGCGATTTAGGGTTTCTTTTCCTCCCTCCGTTTTCTCATTTTCGTAGCTATTTTTTTTCTTCCATTTTCTCTAGGCTAGCATGAGAGCTTCATGAGAGATTTGTTGAGAGGGATGGATGCTAGGGCGGCATGCTAGACCTTGTGAATCTTTCCTGGTTTGTATAGAAGATTCGAAGTTGTGTTTTTCGTGGTCTTTTTGTGCTTGTTTTCGTGCCTTTGTTCTCGGTGCGATTCCGCGGATTTGAGTGGGTTTCTCCCGGATTTCTTTGAGGGAAACATGGATAGATGTCTCGCGCATCTTTGTGATTGATCTTGTGCCCTCAAACGCCGGGAAACCACTTCGATTCGAGAGTTTTCGTTCGGTGCTCAAGCTTTTGGTGGTGCTCAAAATATTCGCGATTCCTGGTGATTTAGGGAGTTAGGAGGCAAGATTTTTGGGCTATAGCATCCTTGTGTGACGCTTTTCAAGTCCCCAAACCCTTGTCTCCACAGCTTCAACCATTTGGGAAATCCGATGATGATTTGGGGGAGTTGACTTTCGGGGTCGTGTGTTTTCTGCTCTGTCCGCACCTGGCAGACGGTCCGCGAAGACCAGGCGGACGGTCCGCGCCGCTCCAGTTCGTCCCGTGTTCTTCGTGTTCTTCCTCGCCTTTCGTTTCGATCCGTCGCGATTTTGAGTTTCGGTTGGACGGAGTTTCGGACGGTCCGCAGCAGAGGGCGGACGGTCCGGGTGCACCGGCGGACGGTCCGCGTGCTCCCCGCGGACGGTCCGTGGTTCGTGGTGTGCTCCCGTTGGTTTCCGTGTGATTTAACGGACGGTCCGCGGTGTAGGGCCGAACGGTCCGCGGTGGTGGCGCGGACGGTCCGCGGCAGCAGGCGGGACGGTCCGCGAGGTCGTGCGGACGGTCCGCCCCTCCTGGCCGGACGGTCCGCCAGAGCCTGTGAGCTTTGCTTCTTGGTTCGATTCCTCCCTTCCTTTCTCGTGCTTCTGCGTGTGCTTCAAGGAATCGTTCCTAAGGCTAGAGGTTGATCCAAAACCTCGTTGTCTTGGCGATTGGTGTGTGATTCGATCCATCGCTTGTGTGTGACCCGGACTTGACTAGGGCATAGGCCGGGTTCTTTGGGAAGCATTTTTTACCGGCTCCTATTCACTCCCCCCTCTCTAGTCGCCATCTGATCCTTCACGAAGTCATGGACAATCGAGCCGGTGCACGGTGGCGGTCGAGTCAAGTGGTTTGGCGGGAGGCCGGACCGAGCACGCGGGGTTTGGTGGTTTGCCCACAAAACCATCGGAGGACGGTTTCTTGGTTTGGGCCTCAAAACCAAGTCCGAGGGCCCAACACGACAGAGACGGGATCCAGGTGTGTCGGGAAGCTTCGAAGCGGAGGACACGCGACGGGATCGCATGGCTTGCGTCGGAAAGACGCGGGGTGCGGCAAAGGCGTGGCCGTCCGATGGCAAGACCCACAAACATTACCTAAATGCCCCTACGTGGGTTGTATTGCCAGTATTAAGTTAGGGGTAGTCGAGTCATTTACCACTCCGGCGTGACCTGATATATAAGCCATGAGTGTGTGTGGATGGCTCCCTCTCTCCGCGACTTAGGGTTTCATTTCCCCTCCTCCCATTTCTCATTTTCATAGCTATTTTCTTCTCCATTTTCTCTAGGCTAGCATGAGAGCTTCATGTGAGATTTGTTGGGAGGGATGGATGCTAGGGCGGCATGCTAGACCTTATGAATCTTTCCTGGTTTATATAGAAGATTCAGAGTTGTGTTTTTCGTGGTCTTTTTGTGCTTGTTTTTCGTGCCTTTGTTCTCGGTGTGATTCCGCGGATTTGAGTTGGTTTCTCCCCGGATTTCTTTGAGGGAAACATGGATGGATGCCTTGTGCACCTTTGTGATTGATCTTGTGCCCTCAAACGCCGGGAAACCACTTCGATTCAAGGATTTTCGGTTGGAGCTCTAGTTTTTGGTGGTGCTCAAAGGATTCGCGATTCCCGATGATTTAGGGAGTTAGGAGGCAAGATTTTTGGGCTATAGCATCCTTGTGTGACGCTTTTCAAGTCCCCAAACCCTTGTCTCCACAGCTTCAACCGTTTGGGAAATCCGATGATGATTTGGTGGAGTTGACCTTCGAGGTCGGGCTGTTTTCTCCTCTGTCCGTGCCTCGCGGACGGTCCGCGTCGTCCCGGAGGACGGTCCGCGCCACGCGTATTCGTCACGTGTTCTTCGTGTTCTTGCTTGGCTTCGCTTTCGATCCGCGGTGTTTTTGTGTTTTGGTTGGACGAAGTTTCGGACGGTCCGCGTGTGCTGGGCGGACGGTCCGCGGGTGCCCCGGCGGACGGTCCGCGTGCTCCCCGCGGACGGCCCCGTTGCGCGCGCGCGGTGCGTCTCTGGTGGTTCTGGTGTCTTTTTCGGACGGTCCGCGGCAAGGGTGCGGATAGTCCGCGATACCCAGCCGGACGGTCCGCGCGGCCATCGCGGACAGTCCACGCTGTTTGGCCGGACGGTCCGCCATAGGCTGGCAGCTCTACTTCTTGGTTCGATTCCTCCCTTCCTTTCTCGTGCTTCCGCGTGTGCTTCAAGGAATCGTTCCTAAGATTGGAGGTTGATCCATAACCTCGTTGTCTTGGCGATTGGTGTGTGATTCGATCCATCGCTTGTGTGTGACCGAGATTTGACTAGGATATAGGCCGGGTTCTTTGAGAAGAATTTTTACCGGCTCCTATTCACTCCCCCCTCTCTAGTCGCCATCTGATCCTTCAATTGGTATCAGAGCTTGGTGCCGGATTCTTTGCGACTTTGACAAGTCTTGAATCCTAAGATGGCGTACGTTGAGCGGGGCGGTCCGCCGCACTTCGATGGCAAGGGTTACCACAAGTGGGCGGCTCGTATGATGATCTTTCTTCGTGGCAAGTTGTTGGATTTCATTGTGCTTGACAAGACCTATGCTATTTCGGTCAACATCCATACTCTTATGGTGACCGATGCCGGTGCTAAGGCCAAGTATGAGGCAAATGCAAAAGCCGTTGATCAATTGGTCCGGAGCTTGTGTGATCCTGAGTTTGAGCATGTTCGCCATTTGAATCTTGCTTGGCAAATTTGGGAGAAGTTGTTGGTTGCTCACGGTGGTGATAACCATGTGAAGGCTCGCCTCTTTGTCTCTTACCGGATGCAATATGAGAACTTCACTCAACTTCCCGGTGAGGACATCGATGCGATGTTTCAGAGGTTCACCACCATCGTGAACAACATGAAGGCTAATGTTGAGGATTTTCCTTACACCGAGCATGATCAGGCTTTGAAGCTCTTGCATGTCTTGGATCCAAATGTTTGGGGTGCTAAGGTTGAGGCCATCAAGGAGTCTGGGCAATATTTGACTATTGAGTTGGATGACCTCTTTTCTAAGCTCAAGTCGGCTGAGGTTGACAGGAAGTTGCAATTCAAGCATGAGGGCTCGACTGACCATAGTCTTGCTCTTGTGGGTGGATCAAAGGGCAAATCTAACCCTTCCCCGTCGACGAGTTTTCCTTGTCTTCTCTTATGTCTATTCCAGATGAGGAGTTTGATGTGCTGGGCGAGGAGGAGCTGGCCTTGCTCTCAAGGAGGTTTGATCGACTACATGATAGCCGGAGGAATGCAAGGCGGAGCTCGGGGACATGCTACAAGTGTGGAAAGCGTGGACACTTCATCGCTGAGTGCCCGGAAGCGGAGGAGAACAAGTACAAGATGAGCGAGTACAAGGCGCACCCGAGGCGTGAAGACAAGTACTCCTCCAAGGCCAAGCACTTCAGCAAGTCCAAGAGCAAGGACGAGGAAAAGTGGCGACCGAGCAAGGGCGGCTACAAGAAGGACAAGGCAAGAGCCATAGTGGCCGGTGCAAGCGACGTCGACTCAAGCTCAAGCGACGCGCAGTCAAGCTCAAGCAGTGAAGATGAAGATGCCGGGAGGCGCAAGGGCAAGAAGAGTGCAAGCCGGAACCTTAGTGGATTGAGCTGTGTGGCACTTGAAGGCTTTTGTGGCATGGCCCATAGCTCAAGCAGCAAGAAGAGCGAGAAGGAAGACAGCGACTCCGACTCGGAGGATGAGGTAAATCGTGACTCTGACTCTTTGCTTGCTGAGATCACTAGGTTGAATGGCTTGATTGACAACCGTGATAGTGTGTTGAGAGATGCTAAGAAGATGAGGAAAGATCTTAGGGCTCAACTTGAGAATGCTAGTGAGAAAGTAGGAGAGTTAGAGTCCAAATTGCTTGAATTGAAACTTGAGAATGACTCTTTGAAACTTGCTCCTACTACTCCTGATGATGTTGAGTGTCTTGAGTGTGATGCATGGTTGAATGGGATCAAGTTGCTTAATGAGAAGAATGCTTCCACTTTTGCTAAACTAGATGCTCTTAGGACTGAGTATGATGAGCTTAAGGCTAGACCCACTTTGCTTGTGCTTGTAAATCATGTCCTACTATGCATGTTAAGCTTGTTGATGCTCGTTCTACTATTAGCTCTTTGGAAGCTTCTTTGAAATCTCCTGTTGTCAATGCATGCACTAGCTGTGATGAAGTTAGTTTGCACAATCTTGAACTTACTTCCCGTTTGGATGTCATCTATGAGGAGAATGACTATTTGAGGAAGGTGTTGGGTTGGTTGTCTGGGCAGGAACCTCAATTGAAAATCATGATTGAGGAGTTCAAGAGAGCTGATGGTCGTGGTTTGGGGTTTGAGAAGTTGGGTGAGAAAGTGGGAGAGAACAGTGGGTAGAGTGTGTATGAGAAGTGTGTTGAGTCTAACCCCGAGTTTGAGGTGATTGGAGACATCCAAGTCCCACTTCCAAAGGCACCCAAGAACACTTTCACACCAAAGCCCAACCACCTTTGCAACAAGCTTGACACAACCCAAGATCCACCCAAATTCCCACCTAAGACAAATGACTTCTAGAAACCGGTGAAGTTTGTGAGTGAGAAGGGTGAGAAGCCTAAAGAGTAGCCAGAGCCAAAACCAAAACCCATCCGCTTCAGGTGTGAGTATTGTGGCAAGGAGAGACATCTAGCAGAGTTTTGCTACAAGAGGAAGAGGGATGAGAGGCTTGCTAGGGAGCAAGCAAACCAGGACAGGTATCGCCAGTCTCATGGTATTCCTGAGCCTAGAGTGCCACTTCCACGGGGTGTGGGAAGTGTGAAGAGTGTTGGGGGAGCTGGAGCTCAGGGTGGTAGGTTCCCACGGAGAGGTGGTGGTGAGAGGTTTGTTAGGAGAGATGATGGTGTGCGTGCTGGTGAGAGGTTTGGTCGGGCTCGTGGTGGTTTTGCTGGACGTCCCCCTACTCGTCCTCAATACGGGTTTAGGGGAGATGATCGCAGCTTTGGGTTCCAGAGGAACTACGGACCACGTTTTCCCCCTCGTGGTGCTCGTACTCCTTCCATGGGACATGGGAAGTTTGGTGGCAAGGGAATGATGTTTGCTAACCCCTCTTTTGAGCAGATGGCTCGACACTGGTTTAACTTTCTTTGTGCTAACCCCAGTGTCGAGTCGCTAGCTCACTCTCGTTCTTGTTTCTGACTACAGGAAGGAGACTTGGAGAACATTTGGTTGATCGACTCTGGATGTTCTCGACACATGACCAGAGATAAGAAGTGGTTCTCCAGCCTCACCCCAGTGAAGGAAAAGATGTACATCACATTTGGGGACAATGGACGAGGAAGGGTGATGTCTGAGGGTGTTGTGCGTGTGAGTGACAAGGTAACTTTGTGGAGAGTTGCTCTTGTGAAGTCTTTGGGTTTCAATTTGCTTTCGGTTTCTCATTTGCTTGATGAGGGTTTTGAGGTGCGTTTCAAGTCTGGCGAGTCTCGTTTGCTGGATTCTCGAGGTGATCTTGTCTGTATGATCATCCCCGAGGGTTAGATTTTTAGGGCTGATTTCTCTCGTTCTTTGGGCCCTGCTCGCTGTTTGATGGCTGGTCCTTCTTCTGATTTGTGGAAATGGCATAGGCGGTTGGGACACTTGAGCTTTGATTTGGTTTCCCGCTTGAGTGGTCTTGACCTTGTCCGAGGGTTGCCGAGGTTGAAGCTTGAGAAGGATTTGGTTTTTGCTCCGTGTAGGCATGGCAATATGGTAGCCACTCCCCATCCACCCCTGACCGATGTCATGACTGAGCGTCCGACAGAGCTATTGCATATGGACCTTGTTGAGCCAGCTCGAGTTCGCTCGGTGGGTGGGAAGTGGTATGTCTTTGTTGTGGTGGACGATTACTCTCGCTATGCTTGGGTGTTTTTCTTGGAAGACAAGAGTGAGACATTTGGCTTTGTTCGAGATCTGATCGTGAGGTTGAAAAACGAGAGGCATGGGAATGCTATTCGAGCTATCCGCAGTGATAATGGCTTAGAGTTCAAGAACTCTCGTTTTGATGCCTTCTGTCGTGATCTAGGTCTTGAACATCAGTATTCGACCCCTTATGTGCCCCCTCAAAATGGAGTTGTGGAAAGGAAAAATCGGACTCTTTATGAGATGGCTAGGACGATGCTCGATGAGCACAGGACTCCTAGGAGGTATTGGGCTGAGGCGGTCAATACAGCTTGTCATGTTTCCAACAGGATTTTATTGCGAACTTTCAAGAAGAAGACCTGTTATGAGCTTATGCATGTGAGTCATTTCCGAGTCTTTGGTTGCAAGTGCTTTATTCTTAAGAAGGGAAAACTCGACAAGTTTGAGGCTAGGTCTAGTGATGGGATTTTCTTTGGATATGCTAACCATTCTAGAGCCTATAGGGTGCTTAACCTTGAGACTAACAAAATCATGGAGACTTGCGAGGTAACCTTCGACGAGACAATGCCATGTACCTCTCTTGGCTTTGAGTGTGCAGGTGATGAGATGGCCGAGGACCTCTTTGAAGAGGAGAAGGATGAAGCTGGAGATGATGATGGAGAGAACCATGCGCCTGAAGCTGAGTGTGTACCCACTACTTCCCCTACGACCACTATGGAGCGTGGACCGTCTACTTCATGGACAACGATGGTGTGACAAGAGGACCAGGTGAGAGAAGCTGAAGGTGAGGGGGAGGTAGTCTCAAGGCGTGAGGCTCCCCGGAGAATTCAAGAAGTGCATCCCCTATCGAAGATCATTGGGGACATCGACGAACGCACTACACGGTCAAGGTCCAGGAATTCCTCTCATTTTGCTCATGCTGCTTTTGTTGCCACCTTTGAGCCCAAGGACATTGGACACGCTTTATCTGATGCAAACTGGGTCAATTCTATGCATGAGGAGTTGGAAAACTTTGAGAGGAACCAGGTGTGGGAGTTAGTTGAACCACCTCCAAATTGCCATCCTATAGGAACCAAGTGGGTTTGGAAGAACAAAGAGGGTGAGAATGGGATGGTTGTGAGGAACAAGTCCAGACATGTTGCTCAGGGGTTTAGTCAAAAGGAGGGGATCGACTATGAGGAGACCTTTGCTCCTGTGGCCCGTCTTGAGGCAATTCGGATCCTTCTAGCCTTTGCCGTGGCTAAAGGGTTCAAGTTGTTTCAGATGGATGTGAAGAGTGCCTTTCTGAATGGGGTCATAGAGGAGGAGGTGTATGTGAAGCAGTCACCTAGGTTTGAGAGTGAGTTGTACCCACACAGGGTGTACAGGTTGAAAAGGGCTCTGTATGGGTTGAAACAGGCGCCCCGTGCTTGGTATGGGAGATTGAGAGGTTTTACGGTGAGCGAGAGGGTTTGTGATGGGTACCGTGGATAGGACCTTGTTTCTCCTCATGCATGGAAATGACTTGTTGATTGTTCAGATATACGTCGATGATATTGTCTTTGGTGGCTCGTCACATAACCTTGTTGCCAAGTTTGCAGATGAGATGAGCAGGGAGTTCGAGATGAGCATGATGGGCGAGTTGCAGTACTTTCTCGGGCTGCAGATCAAGCAAGTGAAGGACGAAACATTTGTACATCAGACCAAGTACACGAAAGACATGCTGAGGAAGTTCCAGATGCAAGATGTGAAGCCGATGTCGACTCCCATGGGGAGTACGACCACTTTGGATGCGGATGAGGACGGAGAACCAGTGGACCAGCGGGAGTACAGGAGCATGATCGGCTCCCTTCTCTACTTGACGGTGACGAGGCCAGACATACAGTTCAGCGTGTGTCTGTGCGCTCGTTTTCAGGCTTCGCCGAGGACATCACATCGACAGGCCTTCAGAGAAACCTCCAGTACCTACGATCCGCCCCCTGGTCTTGGCCTTTGGTATTCTTCCTCCTCGACTCTTTCTCTTCATGGTTTTTCCGATGCTGATTTTGCTGGTTGTCGAGTCGAGAGGAAGTCTACTTCTGGTACTTGCCAGTTTCTTGGGTCTTTGTTGGTTTCATGGTCTTGCCGCAAGCAGTCTAGTGTAGCTCAGTCTACCACCGAGGCGGAGTATGTTGCAGCCGTGAGTTGTTGTTCCCAACTATTGTGGATTTCATACACTTTGAGAGACTTTGGTGAGGAGTGCACCCAGATCCCACTTCTTTGTGATAGCACCAGTGCCATAAGCGTAGCCAAAAACCAGTGCTTCACTCCAGAACCAAACACATAGAAGTGACGTATCATTTCTTGAGGGACAATGTGGAAAAAGGAACCATTGTGTTGAGCCATGTCCCTACCCAAGATCAGCTTGCAGACATTTTCACAAAGCCTCTCGACCAAGCTACATTTGTGCGCTTGCGGGGGGAACTTGGGGTTTGTTGCCATTTCTAGTTGATTCTTGGGGTTTTTCTTTTGTATCATATGTATCATACCATGTTTTACTTTGATGTATATACATGCTTTGCTTGATGTACAAACCATGGTAGGATAGCCATCTTGTCATATATCGTGTTGCATTTGTCTCATATTGCATTTTAGGATGATGAGCTTCTTTCATATGCCTTATTTAAGTCTCTTTGGCTATTTGTGAGATATTGGTCATATATGTGGAGAAATGGTGATGTGAGGCTATGCTCTTGGAATATTTGAGATATATGTGTGGTGAGATAGCCCTTTTTGAAATAAATGCTAATCTTGACTAATTTTTGGTGAAATGTGCTCCACTCATGTGTAGTAGTGTATCCATGTCACGTTTTGGTCTAAATGTGCTTTCTATGCTTAGATTGTGCTTGGATGTTTTTTTCTTGCATTTGGGCCAAAGGCCGAATATCATTGTGAATGTTTAGCCTATGTTGCATTCATGGGGGAGCATAAGCTTCTTTTTGCCGCAAAGGCACTTCATGTACCATGAAATGAATTAATCTTGAAAAGAAGTGTGTATGCTTGAAAAATGCTCCATCCATCATGTCTATGCTCAAAATGTCTTATCTTTCACATATGGGTGCAAAACATGTTGCATGATGTTCACCAGTGGAGAAGTCTCCCCGAAGTGGACATATGGCTCATGAGCTTTGACATGACATGCTTTGCTTTATGGGTGTTTGCCGTGATCTTTTGCTGAGAATTTGATATCCTTGTATGATCTCTGAGTGGTATGCATGTTTGTGGCTCGAGTGTGACATGGATAGGCTTTTACATGTGAAGCGAGCCTTCTTTTGGTAAAACTGATTAAATCTGAAAATTTTGCTTTGTCACATGCTTGTATTTTCATATATTACTTGTGGCACTGCTTTGTCTATGCTATGATTCATATGTGTGATTTTTGTCTCATTTCTAGCCTTTGACACTAGCTTTGGCCTATTTGAGAAGCTCATGTAGATGTTTATATGCTTTGTTTTGCATTTTTGCATTTTCACCTTGATTCATACATTGTCAACAAGGGGGAGAAGAGGTGAGCTTAATGAAAATTCAGAAGAGGTGAGCTAAGATTTGGAAGTTTGCATTTGTTCAGGGGGGAGCTTTCTTGCTGTTTTCGGTGTGGAGTTTGTGCTTTGCTTGGCTTGTGACCTTTCTTCGCCTTTCTTCGGTTTTGGTCATGAGTTGATCTTCTTTGTTTTTCTTTCTTCTTCCTTTCTTTCTTTCTCTGAATTTCATTTCGCGTTGTGTGTTGTCAATGCACTCATCAAGGGGGAGATTGAGGACCAGGAGTGTCCCAGTGGTCGATGGATGACCGCTCCTCAGTGATGAGTGATTGACAACGGGTGTTGGACTGACTCTTGGCTTAGTGCGCAGGTGTAGGCTGCGGCCTAGTTCGTGTTGTTGCAGGTGAAGAACGGGCGCGAAAGGTCTTCAGCCTTGAGGGGCCTCCGGGAGATGGAGAGACAAGTAGGCTCGGTTCGAGGGACCCTGTGGACGGCGGGACTAGGTGCGGGCCACATGGTGGCGATACGAGCAAGACGAAGTCATGGACAATCGAGCCGGTGCACGGTGGCGGTCGAGTCAAGTGGTTTGGCGGGAGGCCGGACCGAGCACGCGGGGTTTGGTGGTTTGCCCACAAAACTATCGGAGGACGGTTTCTTGGTTTGGGCCTCAAAACCAAGTCCGAGGGCCCAACACGACGGAGACGGGATCCGGGCGTGTCGGGAAGCTTCGAAGCGGAGGACACGAGGCGGGATCGCATGGCTTGCGTCGGGAGGACGCGGGGTGCGGCAAAGGCGTGGCCGTCCGATGGCAAGACCCACAAACATTACCTAAATGCCCCTACATGGGTTGTATCGCCAGTATTAAGTTAGGGGTAGTCGAGTCATTTACCACTCTGGCGGGACCTGATATATAAGCCATGAGTGTGTGTGGATGGCTCCCTCTCTCCGCGACTTAGGGTTTCATTTCCCCTCCTCCCATTTCTTATTTTCATAGCTATTTTCTTCTCCATTTTCTCTAGGCTAGCATGAGAGCTTCATGTGAGATTTGTTGAGAGGGATGGATGCTAGGGCGGCATGCTAGACCTTATGAATCTTTCCTGGTTTGTATAGAAGATTCGGATTTTTCGTGGTCTTTTTGTGCTTGTTTTTCATGCCTTTGTTCTCGGTGTGATTCCGCAGATTTGAGTTGGTTTCTTCCCGGATTTCTTTGAGGGAAACATGGATGGATGCCTTGTGCACCTTTGTGATTGATCTTGTGCCCTCAAACGCCGGGAAACCACTTCGATTCAAGGATTTTCGGTCGGAGCTCTAGTTTTTGGTGGCGCTCAAAGGATTCGCGATTCCCGATGATTTAGGGAGTTAGGAGGCAAGATTTTTGGGCTATAGCATCCTTGTGTGACGCTTTTCAAGTCCCCAAACCCTTGTCTCCACAGCTTCAACCGTTTGGGAAATCCGATGATGATTTGGTGGAGTTGACTTTCGAGGTCGGGCTGTTTTCTGCTCTGTCCGTGCCTCGCGGACGGTCCGCGTCGTACTGGCGGACGGTCCGCGCCGCGCGTGTTCGTCGCGTGTTCTTCGTGTTCTTGCTCGGCTTCGCTTTCGATCCGCGGTGTTTTCGTGTTTTGGTTGGACGAAGTTTTGGACGGTCCGCGTGTGCTGGGCGGACGGTCCGCGGGTGCCTGGCGGACAGTCCGTGTGCTCCCCGCGGACGGTCCGTTATTCGCGGTGCGTCTCTGGTGGTTCTGGTGTCTTTTTCGGAAAGTCCGGGGCTCAGGCCGGACGGTCAGCGGCAAGGGTGCGGACAGTCCGCGATACCCAGCCGGACGGTCCGCGTGGCCATCGCGGACAGTCCGCGCTGTCTGGCTGGACGGTCCGCCATAGGCTGGCAGCTTTACTTCTTGGTTCGATTCCTCCCTTCCTTTCTCGTGCTTCCACGTGTGCTTCAAGGAATCGTTCCTAAGACTGGAGGTTGATCCATAACCTCGTTGTCTTGGCGATTGGTGTGTGATTCGATCCATCGCTTGTGTGTGACCGGGATTTGACTAGGATATAGGCCGGGTTCTTTGAGAAGAATTTTTACCGGCTCCTATTCACTCCCCCCTCTCTAGTCGCCATCTGATCCTTCAAGAAGCCGTATGAAGTCCCGGTGCGATTCACCGAGCTTCTGGGTGCACGCCCGCAGGTCCCAGGAGTTCCCGGGGCGCACGTACGTGCCTTGGAAGTTCCTCACAAACGTGCAGACCAGGTCGTCTCAGTTATGGATCTGGCTGGGCGGCAGGTGTTCGAACCACGTTTGGGTTGAGTCCGTGAGGTGCAGCGGCAGATTGCGGATGATCACCTCATCGGTGGTGGCGCCGCCCTGCTAGCAGGCTAGGCGGTAGTCGTTGAGCCACACACGAGGGTCCGTCTCTCCTGTGTACTTATCGATCGAGGTGGGCTGGCGAAAACGCTGAGGGAAGCTTGTCGTGCGGATCTCCCGACTGAACACACGGTTCCCCGGGGGTTCTGGTGTCGGTGAGCGGTCCTCCCGGCTGTCGCAGCAACCGCCCCGCCGAGGGTGGTAGCATGCCGCCAGTCGTGCCTCCGCGTCGCCCTTTCGGCGGGTGTTTATGACGTTGTGGGCATCGCCGTCCTGGGCCTTTCCGCGCGTGTCAAGGATCCACTCCCTGACCGACGTTCTGCCCCGGTTGGCTGGTTGTTCCACCGCGCCTCTCGTGTGGACGGATGCCTCTTGGCCTTGAGCGCCGCCGTCGTCACGCGCACTGCCCTGTTGGCGTATGCGGGACGCCGAGCTTTCAGCCTGCTGCACCACCGCCTGCTCGATGAGGGCCTGCGCCTCGTGGTGCAGGTTGCGCACCTCGGGTGTCGAGGGCGTGGGCATGGCTCGGAACAGCGTTGCCGCTGTAATGAGCTTTTGGCTCGCGCGCGGCGGCATGTTTGGGTCATCGACATTGAAGTCGGTGTTGATACGCTCGCGGGCTTGCTTGCCTAGCTCGCGCACGCGTTCGCCGCACGTCGAGGCTTCTCCAGTGATGGTGGCCCGAAGAAGTCGCACTTGCCGGTACTGCTCCGCGAGCTTGGCCTCGAGCTGACGCGCCTGGTCCAGCTGCGCGTTAATACCCATGCCCCCCGTTGGCGAGGTGGGGTGCGCTTGGCCCCGGGTTTCGGGGCGCGCTCGGCCCGAGTTTTGGGGTGCGTCTCCGTCGCTGGCGCCTGCCACGTTCGCGTCGTCCGCATGGTCATCGACATCAACCACGAAGCACTCACATGCTGGGTCGTAGCTTCCGACGCAGGAGTCGTCGGAGCAACCGAACCAGTAGTCCATGGGTTCGAGGAACCGCTGGAACATCACTGGGTCCAGTATGCCGGAGAAGTCCCACTCGACATACCCGTGCGAGGTTGCGGGAGGCAGCTCACTAGCCGAGCCATGGTACGACTCGTCGTTGGTGGTAGCGATGAGGTTCCGGACTGCCAGCAGGTGGTGGCCTGGGAGATCCTCGTACGTCGCCACATTGATGTTGGCAGATGAAGCGTACGTTGTCGCGGTGTTGCGCATCCCGTAGGGGAACTGCGGCCCTACGGCCGCGCGCTCCCCTGTGGGTGCTGTCGTCTCGTCAGTGGGTGCATCACCGCGCGCCACGGCGCGCGCGCTGACGCCGCTCCATCCACGCCTGGCGCGAGCGCTCGCCAATGCGCCGTTGGCACCCATGTGCCGAAGTGCCCGCAACATCCACCTGAGCGGGTGCGGGGGCGTCAGTAGCGGGCGTGGCGGGGATTGGGCCTGGCCCAGTCGACCGTCATGGGTGGAGCTCGTCGCGGTTAGTGATACGCATGAGGTAGTCGTTCCCCGTAGCCTGAAAGTTCAGGCTCCCGAACTAGATTTCGAATCCGGCTGAGAGGGGGTCTGAGCTGCTCATGGAGTACCTCTGGGACTTTTACTCGGTGTGGATCACCATCGAGATGGCTGGTGGGAAGCTGATCTTCAGCGCAGTCCCCCTACCTGGTGTGCCAATTGTTGGTACAGAAAGTAGTCCCGACACTAACTAGTAAGAGCACTGAGATCTATCTCTCGATGGCCGGTGCTAAGCAACACAACATATTTATCCTGGTTCCGGCCGTGGGCCGTACGTCCAGCAGGGGTGCGCTCGGGGCACCGTATTACGTTGCACCGTGGTGCTTGCAGAGGGGAGCTACAAGCAAGGCGGGAGAGGAGGGGAAGCCTCCAGGTCCCTGAGGTTTGATTGAGGCTGAGTGCCAATATCGCGGATGTGGGCGGAAATGTGCGAGTGGTGCAGCTATCCGTCGTCCCCCTGTGACCAGGGGACCGCCTCCTCCTTTTATAGACCAAAGGGAGGTTGTTTACAGTCATGCCACGTGGCTCTACCGCTACATATGGCGGCATGGCGCATAGTGTCGTAGAGTCAACGGCTGTCCTGACGAATCTTGCTTCTGGCGGGTGTCGTGGCGAGTCCTGTGCCTGTTCAGGAGCGGCTTCGGGGTGGTGGTGTGGGAGCTTCTCGTTTGGTCTCCGTCCGTACGCCTGCTCAAGAGTCGGGCTGACGGAGGGTCGGAGGATGTACAACAGCGGGTGTGGCGGTGTCCCATTGTCCCGGGCTTCCACAGTGTCGGGGATGACGTTGCAGTGTTTGGAATGGTGGCATAGTGGCAGGGATGGCCACACAAGGTCGGAAGTGACGGAGGAGACGCTCCTTGCTGGCCTGACGTCACGGCGCCGTCCCGGGCGGGTGCGGAGTAGGCGGTCGTACGCCATTAGAGGGTTCCACCGTCCTCTTTCGAGGGCTGCAATGTGGAGGTGGCGCGGGGGTGGGCGACACAGTATCTCGGAGTTGACACCGGCCTTCCCGCACAGCTCCCGCACAGCGCCGGGGATGGTCGCACAACGCGGGTTGGTGGAACAGTGCCGAGGTATGATTCCCAGGCGGCGACAGAGGGCCGGCGTGGCGGGGATTCGCCTTTGACCCGGGCGCCCGCGGCATGCGAGAGCATATAATGCTCCAGTCGGGGAGTAGGTGCGGCGTCGTGGGCCCAGGGCGGCCTCGAGCGAGGCGGAGACTCGCCCGAGGGGGCGTCAGGCCCTCGAGCGAGGCGGAGATTTCGTGGTGCAGCACCTGGTCCTCAAGCGAGGCGGAGACTCGCCCGAGGGGTACCACAGCCGTCTGTTTGGTGGGCCGTTGTGGCTTTCTGGGCCGTGGACTCTTCCGCTTTGGGCCGCGACTATACACAGAGCGTGCAGGGGTTTGTGGTTTTGTTCATTTTGCTTTTTATTATTTTTCAAAAAGGGCATTTTCCCAGGTTATGAGGGGACCCCTATGGCTGTCCCTGACACTCTCCCTCCCACCAAAATTGTCAAACGAGAGCAGATCTCAAGATGACACGGCTGACGTGCTCGTATTAAGCCAATCTCAATGGCAATGTCATAGATAATTATCAAATCTGCCGCATTAGCTTTTTTAGCATGATGATCCTGTCACTCCCAGTGCACAGGTTCATGACTTCATGGGCACATTTTCAGAGATAGAATGCAATATTTAAATCTTATATTTGTCATCACCATAACCCTGTGATCTCTCAATGCAAGATCATGCATATTGGTAACCGTACCCACCTACGGTGGTCGGGGCACTCCCAACCCAAACTTATAGTAGATTCTAAAGTCATTAACTACACTAAAATGCCGGCTCTGTGCATGGTTGCCACTCCCGAGTTGTTGGGCTCCATCATTGTCATTGACAGTGGGCCCAATGACTGATTTATATGATGACGGCCATCTTTAGGTCACCACAATAATCAGTGCCTTCTCTTGAGTCGCTGCTTCCCTTCCTCGACAACTAATTCGCTGCACGTTCTCCTGATCCACCCCAAGTGTCGGTGTGACACAATTTTTTCTCCAAAACAACCCGAGCCAGATGAATCCGAGCCAATCCTAAGGCCTCATTCGTTTCCACGGGATCAATTCCGATCAGAATGGATAAATGCAACAAGAAAATCATGATAGTTACTATAAGAGATCCGGATTTATTCCGGGTTGAAAATTAATTTGCTCATGATAGGTACACCAAAAGGCTCGGAATCAATCCACTAGTCAAGAGGTGTGGAACCAATCCGGCTCTACGGTCTCTTGTTCTACCTATCATGATTGGTTTGATCCGGAATAAATCCGAGTCCATATCAAAATTTTCTTCATACATTTATTATTCCGGCCGGATTGAATCCCTCGGAAGTGAACAAACCCTAAGACGAGCCGAGAGCACCGACTGATTCGGTGATGCCACTGTATGTGGTGGTGCGTCTCTGACACATAGTCTTGATTCTGTGCTTCCAACAAACACCGACTGAAACAGTTGCTTGAAGTTTTTTTCACTACAAGGATCGCTGCCATCCTTGGCCCTGATGTGACATGTGTCACCAAATGATATGGTGACCTGACCAAATGCGACGGTTCATTAGGATCGCTGCCATCCTTGGCCCTGATGTGACATTTGTCACCAAATGAAATGGTGACCTAACCAAATGCGACGGTTCATTAGGATCGCTGCCACCCTTGGCCCTGATGTGACATGTGTCACCAAATGATATGGTGACCTGACCAAATGCGACGGTTCATTAGGATCACTACTATCCTTGGCCCTGATGTGACATGTGTCACCAAATGATATGGTGACCTGACCAAATGCGACGGTTCATTAGGTTGGTGCACTCTCAAGCAGGATTCGCTTCAAGTCTTTGTGTGTCTTTTTTTCTCGGCTTCAATATCATCATTTTGAGGCTTTTGGATAAAACTATCTCTGGATTTTTGCTATGATTTAGATGTCATATAATGGTTCTAAGAGCATCTCCAACAATCACCCCTATTCCAGGGCCCCTACTTCATGAGTAGGGGCTAAAGATGGGCGTGGTTGCTCCAAGGGGCGAACCGCAATCGACCCATTGACCCAATTAAGTAAAAGTGGAGCACCGATCTATCCATTCTATCCCTAAGCTACCCACTGGTACTCCAATGGTTCGCGTGGTTCGGGACTAGAGTAGTAGTACAGCGTTGTGCAACAGCTGCTATATCCGCCTCCTACCTAGCTCGCCGCGACCGGACGATTGAGTCCTGCAATTAAGAAGTGCTTGCCACCGTGATGTGCCGGCTGAGGTGCTTGCCGCCAACGGAGAGAGGCTTCTGTGCATGAGGTCGGCCTGCGCCACTAGGAGCTTCCTGGCGTACACACACGACGAGGCCACGACGCCCAGCGCCGCATGCATCCATTGCTGCCGCAGATGTCGTCGGACTCGGACCTGAGCATGAAGTAGTTGGCGTGTGGCCGCTGCTGAGAACCCCCGTAGCTCAGCCTGCCATGCATGCCGCGACAGTGGCCAACCACTTTTGCGGAGCCAAGGCCATGGAGCCGTCGGAACTCGGGATCTTAGCTTCCTTCCTCACGGTGGCGCACCCCAACAACCTCGGGCGGCGGTCCGCTGCCTTGACCAGCTGATGGAGATGCAACCGGAGGACGACGTTGCTGCTGTTGTCGGCAGAGACGACGATGTCGGCGGATTCGGGAGGTCAGTCACATATGATCAGGAGACGCGAGGCTCGCATCGCAGCAAACAGCGCGGTGGCGGTGAAGAAATCCTGAATGGATCGAACCTCTCAACCGAAAGGTTTCAACGGTGCTGATCCTGTGATCCTAATCTGTTTGATGGAATAAAAAAGGGGCCCATTAGGGGCGTTTTAATGGGTCGGGTCGACGAACTGACGGGTCGACCCGCTCCATGCCCATCTTTAGTAGGGGCTCCTCCTATTTTTCAGTGGCTTACTTTTTTCGTCTAACTCCAACAAGGACCCTACTATTGAGCCCCTACTCTTCTTCTGACACATGGGTCCCACATGGCAATCTATTTTTCTTATTTTTTTTCTTTCTATTTCTCTCCTTTATCCTCCCGTCCCACCCCGGCCCGTCACGCTCTACCATCCCACCCGCCTCCCAGCCCTCTGCGACCTCACAGCCCTCCGCTGCCTCCATCTCCCATAGCTCGAGCTCGAGCTCTCCCCTCCCCAGCAGATCTAGCGGCGTCGTGGATCCCTCCCCTCCCTGCCCTCGCGCGGGGGCCTGCGCGGTGGCACTACGCAGAGAGGTGGCAGAGCAGAGAGGAGGCCACACACAACCCTATGCGTGGCGGCGATGGCGTGCACGGTGGATCGAGCTCCAGGGGTGACGAATCGGGTTCCCGTCGAGCGAATTGAGCTCCATGGGTGGTGAATCGGGTTCCGGTCGGCAGCAGCGCCCTGGGCGTGGAGGAGATGGCGAGCGGGTCCTCTGGCCGACGTCCTCTGGGCGGGCGGGAGCTCATCCCCAGGCGGTGGCAGAGGCCATCCCCAGGTGGTGGCAGTGCTCGATTGCAGGACGATTGCAAAGGGGAGCTTGGGGCCGCGACCTTGTGCGACGTAGATCGACTGTTGACGATCGATTTTTGTACACCTAGCTATGAGTTTACCGTCAACATTTGCACATATTTGATATTCTAACTAATGTTACTAACCCCCCGGAGGTATCAAGTTCACTCTTGCATGTCGATTTTGGAGTTTATTATTTACGTAGGAAACTAACGCTAAAGAGGAGACTTTTGGGATAAGTTCATCAAGCACTTCAAGAGAAGATCATGAAGCCCGGCACAAATCAAGACACATGATGAACATGACTCCAAATGGCCCAAGGACTGAAGCATGAAGCCGTAAAACTCCAGGGAACTGAACAGAAGATGCTGAAGCTTGCGCGACAAGGAGCTCTATCTAAACCGTGGAGAAGACGACGTCAAGGACCTACATGTAGAAGGGGCAAGTCAACAATTGACCGAGAAGCGTCGAGGAGCAAACCGGGGCCGAACCAGGCCCAGGCCGGCTGGCCCAACCCTTTTTCGTGGAGGTTCACGACGCCCTTTGACCTAGGTGCTCCTCGATAAATTGCCTTTTCCTCCGTCGGCTACCACATCCATCCATTCATCGGAGAGCCGCTGACATGAAGAAGAAGCACTGAGAGGAAGTCGAAGGCCACCACAAGTCCTCGAGTTGCCTAAGAGATGGCCTAGGCCATACCCTAGCCGCCATGGTTGGCCTTGTGTGGTGAAGCCATGGTGGAGTTCCAGAGCCCATGCCTTGATATTCCATCAAGGCAATTGTACACTCTACATTCGATGGTTATATAAATCATGTCTTTTCCTTACTTTGAGTTACTTCGATGCATGTTTATTCATATGTGTAGCTAGCATATGCCTTTAGTAGGAGTAGAAAAATCATGGTGGTTAGTCTATCTCTTGCGGATACATCGTAGTAATGCATAGACCGAGGTTTATCGTTCGGTGATGAATATCCTTGCGTAGTGACAGTACAGTGGAGGAGAAAGTGGCGAGCGAACGTGTACTATTGAGCCGATGACTCATTCTCATGTTGTAGGATTAGATTGGTTTGTCACCCTGGCCAGAACGGCAATAAGAAAATGATAGGCTAGGGTTACCTTTTGATGTTTACCTTTATGGCTAGGTGGATGTGATCCATACATCCTTTCATGTATGTTTAACCTTTATGTAATCAACACTTCACATAGTATTAGACCGGTAGGTGTCACACCCGACTTTCCAAAGAAAACCAAGTGCAAACCTATATGCATGCCATGATCAAGTTTCAAGCATATAGTGACATATAAGTGAATACAGAAACAATATCACGTATGAAAAAGGGAGATTATCAGAGATTTACGCTTAATCCTGGAAGCGAAGGCTCCAAATATCACAGGCAGTCGACTGGGGGTTGCGTACGCCTAGCACTAGCAACATCTTCACAAGACTTCAAAGTAGCTTCCTCCTTCTGAGCAACATTGTTTATAGCAAGGGTGAGCACTTGTCGTACTCAGCAAGTGTGGGGAAAGATATGAATGCAAAGACTTTATAGTGGACTGGGCTATAAGCATTTAAGCAATTTTAGTTGGTCACGTTTTATTAGAACCTGATTACTAATAAAGTATAAGTTTATACCAACCCACAATTATCATAAAGAGATAGATAAGATACGCCATAAGCATATGGCAAGCATAACCAGAGAGCGCGATTTAAGTCCATCTTCAAGTTCAGTTATCATGTGAGGGTCCAGGCCGCTCTTGACCGTGAGCACGACTAATCGATTAGTTTTACACTCTGCAGAGGTTGTACATCTTTACCCACAAGTCGCGTAAAAATCCCGAAGAACTTTACACCCAACCATGCGATGCTGGCCAAGCATCATACCACACTACCGAGGTGTGATTGCATAGGGACGCTATGAGGCCTTTACGAAGATCCCCTAGTGCAGGTTGTCCGCTAGGTTACGTGATCAGCGCAGCGTATAAAGCTCCCGGACGAGTACCGTGTCTTAGCTAAGCCCACACCTACGCCCGAGCAGGTCCATACGCCATCTACCGTCAGCCCCCAACCTTATCAGGTAAAGCATACCTAACACCAAGTTCTCTAGTTATTCAGCCAAGACAGAGCCATATGTCTTGTGGTTGCACTATTGTCCTGGGTGGTCGCTCCATGTTCCAATTAATCATATGGTCTTGTATTAACCAGAGATATATATAGCATTAAAGTAAAGCATGTTCATCATTGTTGTTCATTAGAACCACCATATCTCAAGGTATAGCAACTAAGCATAACTACCCAACATAAAGATAGACCCGTTTGATCAAGGCACAGGATAAATAACACTAGTCAAACCTTAAACATGGGTCCCATCATATTAATGCAAGCATATGCAATGAGTGATTAAACATAATTATTAGGACAAAAGATCAAGGACACACTTGCCTTTAACCAGAGGGTAGTTGCTCAGAATCTTTAACTTCAAGCTCTTCCAAACTTTTCGAACGGCGTTCACTCTAAGCGCATCAATCATCGGACAAGCATACAAAGCAGACAAACAATCAAACTAAGGACAATACACCAATCAAAAGAAAGCTTTAAAAGATCACACTAAAGGATAGACTCGATTCTGTGGTTACGCTACGACGAAAGAACGTTGAAAACAAAAACTAAGGTCTTAGCTATCGAAAGATTATTATCAAACAACAAGAGACTACGTGCTTCATATGTTTTAATTAGTAAATGATGTGGCAAGAATATTACAAAGCAGGTTATGTTTAGTTAAGAAAACACGGTAAACCTAATCATATTTGATTTGCATAGTTTTAAGTACAAGTTATGTCAGATTAACAATTAACATTAAAAGACAAAGCCTGTGAAAGAATCTAATCGAATAACTTTATATTGCGTGTTCAACTAAACATATTGATATTGAAAAGGCATTTACAATATCATTAAGCGGATTAACTTTATTATGAAAACTGTTGTTTAACACTATGCATCTTTTATTTAACAAAAACTAGTTATAAATAAGAATTAAACAAGTTACATATTAATTCAAGAAAACCGGGGTATATCCTAATCACTTTTATTTATAAAAGCTATAGAATAAGTATTAGTCAAAATTAATCATGCAACTTTAGTTTTAAAATAAGTAACGGTGATACACATGCTAACGCACAAGTTATGGTGAAACGAACTATACAACGACACATACGTACTATAACGGTACAAAACTAGTCTACGCGCGTTAGTGAAAGAATTACTGACATCGATCAGAATTGGATAGAATAAGATATGAATTTTAATAACAAGAAAAAGATAAGTGATTGAATATGACATAAAGATGATGTCACCATGAGCAATAATCAAGAAAAGAAATTAAATGATAGATAAATTGGTGATGTGATCAAAAATTTTACAGATGAATAAATAATTATTCTATAGATCAAAGATTTGCAAGGACTAATGATCAATATAGTTTCACATTACCAAAAAGATGTGCAGGAGAGGTGCTGATTATTTTGTCAAAGGGGAATTCCTAATTACCACATAAGCATGATGACATCATGATGTCATCACCGACAAGAGATGCATGGCTTGTTTGCAAGAACGTGACCTTCACTACCGAAATCTGGGGCTGTGCCGAGAGAGAGCTCCTCTCGGCACAGGCCCGAGTACTCTCGGCACAGCCTGCGCCGAGAGGGAACTCTCGGCACAGCCCACTCGGCACCGCTGGGCCGACAAAGAGCCCTATGCCGAGAGCCAAGTGGATCCCACTCGGCGCACGTGTACCGAGAGCAGAAATAGCTCTCGGCAAAGACTTTTGAAAAACAATAAAAGACCCAAAACCCACGACGCGGGCCCACCGGCCGTACATCGTGGCCCACCACCGCCGGACCTCCGCGGTCGTGGCCACCACCGCCGCCGCCATCACGTTGCCACCGCCGCCACCACCAAAACCACCAGCACCACCACAACCCACCACCAACACCACCGCCACCAACACCACACGCCACCACCAGCACCACCCGCCACCATCAGCAGCAGCAGCGCCACCGCCCGCTGCCGCCCACGACCACCACCACCACTGCGGCCACATGCGGGAAGAAACCGAGAGTTGAGAGAGGGAGGGACAGACCATCTCCTCGTTCCGCCGCTATCGAAGTCCACCTGCGCAATCTAGGAACCGAGGATGCCAAAGGTGCCGAATCTCCTTGCTATGCTGCCATCGAGTCCCACTTGCGATGCACCAGATCTCCTTGCTCCTGCCGCCTCCACGCTCGGATCCGCGAAGCTCGAGGTCGCGTCGGGGGAGGAGAGCTCCAGGCCGCGCCGGTCAAATCCGTCACCGCTGCGCAGGGGATGAGCCGCCGACCTCGGATCCGCCGCCACCGCGCCTCACCCCACCGCCGCTCCTCGCCACGAGGTGAGGGGCGAGCGGAGGGGGGAGGAGGGGGACGGTGAGGGTGGGGGCGGCGGGAGACCGAGAGCGGGGAGAGAGGGATGAGGGCCCTACGGGGCGGGGCCATGGGAGGCGGCGGCGTGGTGGGAGGAGGCGGCGGCGTGGTGGGAGGAGGCGGCGTGGAGGGGGGGAATGGGAGGAGGCGGGCGAGGGGTGGAGGGAGGCGGCGGCGTGGTGGGAGGCGGCGGCGTGGAGAGGGGAATGGGAGGAGGGGGGGCGGGGGGTGGAGGGAGGCGGTGACGTGGTGGGAGGCGGCGACGTGGAGGGGGGAATGGGAGGAGGCAGGCGGCGTGGTGGGAGGCGGTGGCAGGGAGTTAAATAGCTAGGGTTCGGCAGGGTTAAGTGGGTCAGCGAGGAAATGTGGGCCGGCTGGGCCGGAAAGGGCGCTGGGTGGGCTGTCTTTGCCGAGAGCCACGTCAGCCTGCTCTCGTCAAAGAGCCCTCTGTGCCGAGAGCCCGGCTCTCGGCACAGAAAATTTTACTAAAAAATAATTACTAAAATAGCAAATAGATTTGAAAATCTTACAAAAATATACAAAGACACTAATTATGTTGTATATTACATGTAGAAAAGTTTTTATAGTCAAACTCAATTTTGAATTTCTCTAGTACCCCAAATCTAATCACATTAGTTCAAATCTTAGAAACTTCTCGTGAGATGTTCCAGTTTCTAAGCAGCGGACGTGTTCATGTGTTCAAAACATTCTCAATTTTTTTTCACAACCTCCTCATATGATATCATGGGTACTTAACAAATTTCATGATTTTCAAACTTCATTTGAATTTTATACAATTTTTTTACCATTCTACCTTACAATCTTCATCACGATCGGAGAACCAAACATCGAATTTAGCTTTATTTCATGTACATGGTCTTAAAGATGTCTCATGAACATGAATATCATGTTTTCACCAACTTTACTATATAATTTCATGCATTTGCAGTTCATATCGGATATATGCGAAAAATTCCTAGAAAGAAGTAAAATTGTTAAATATATCAAACAAAGTTAAAATTGTGCCAAATTTGAGCATAAGTTTTATATAAGTGTATGTTGAGGACAGAAAAAAAATTGGAGGTAAAAACGTGATTTTTTAAAATTTCTTTGCCAAGAGCCAAAAAATTTGCTCTTGGCAAAGAAATCTTTGCCAAGTGTTTATTTCTTTGCCGAGAGTTTTTAATTTGGCTCTCGGCAAAGAAGCCTCTGTGACGAGTGTTTTTTCTGTGCCGGGAGTTTTTTATTTTGATCTCGGCAAAGCCTTCTTTGCCGGGAGTTTTTTATTTAGCTCTCGGCACAGAAACGAACTCTAGGCAAAGCCTCGGATTCCGGTAGTGCTTGTTTCTGTAACTTTCCTCGTGCATGTATACATGTGTGCATACATGGTTAGCACGCGTGCGATTAGGGAGATCATGCGGCAGATTCTAACCAGCAGCGTTGACGGCGAGCTCGTCAAGACACAAAAGCACCAGCAAGCTCCAAGATTCCATGTAGTAACGATGATGGTGTTGAGGTGCTGGTGGCTGTACTTCTCCCGGTGCCTAAGGCCATCATTGGCAATCATCATCGTTGGCGGCCATTAGACCGTACACATGCACATACCATGCACGTTAGCACGGTCGTCGCCGGCCTGGGGCAATTCAGCGCATATATTTATACAAAGGAAATAAATTTTGGAAAAATTCTAAAATTATGAGAAAATCGTTATTTAATTATTCTCTCTATTCACATCCTGAAATTGGAAATTTCAGGGTGTGACAGTAGGTTAGATAGAGAACCTTAGTGGTTTGCTTCCGATCCTTGGATTGACATACCTTGGGGACCCTCCTTGGTGAAAAAGGCACCAAATCACCTGTACACTTGCAGTGAACTTCAACACAGTTTTGAACCGTCAACACTGACCGATGCCAACGGAAGTTCGGGAGGAGGGGGGTAGCAAGCGCGCCGCGGACGGGAGCTCCGACGGTGGGGAAGAAGCACGGGTGGCAGCGGGACGGCCAGGGAGGCGGTGGCGGGAGGGAGCAATGGCTCCAACCGTGGAGTAGGGGCTCCCTTCTCCACCCGCAGGAGAAGGGGCCGGAGGGGGGGGGGGCGTTTGGAGGGTGTGAACAATGTTAGGGGGCGGAGTAGGGGCTCTGCTGGACTGTGATTTTTTGCTTTGGGCCCCTACTTTTCGAGTAGGGGCTGGAATAGGGGGTTTGCTAGAGTTGCTCTAAGTCTTTTCTTTTCTTCTCATTTGATGGTATTTTTATCATCCTTGGTATAAAACACTACAAAGGTACATCTTGCAAACCTATTAGTCCCAATGACTATGTTGACATTAATCACCAAAATCAATATGAACTAGGGACATTTATCTTACATGTTTTCCACACATGGACAATCTGTTAGATATATAGGCTTATTTTGGTATATTTTAATTCCATCATATTAAGTAAATCATCAAGGTTATCATGATTATTGTGAGTGAAATATCTTATGTGTAGGTGTCCATGGTTAAACCAATTTAAGCATGAACAAAATGAAACAAAGAAGTTTCAGCAAGCACCCAATAAAGGGATGGGTGACGGAGGCAACATGTGCGCTATCAGCAGCTGGATTAGTCATACTAATTGTAGGATGCCCTTGCAAGACAGAGGTGATGTAGTGAAGAGTTGTAGACAAAGTAGTAGTTCAGGGAGCAAGCGGTCGCATAAGGTGCTCCCAAAAACCTTATTGACTGCCTATCCCATGCAAGAACTCCAGTGGTAGTTGAGGTTCTGAAGGCTTTGCTTGCGCCATTACTGTGCATGTAGTGGCAGGTGATGAGAATGTAAGAGGTGCAAATAAGAAGGAAGAAGAAGGGAGAGACCTCCTAAGCAAAGAGTATATGATGTCGCCGTCGGCATGGGGACTTGGGTTGTGCCATGTCTTACCGGACCCTTTCGTGCCTCGTGCCGCACTGTGCTTGTACTTCTGGGCACATTAGGCACGTTGTGTTGTGCCGACATGCTTGGAACCATGAGTTTTTTTACTAGACTCATGCACTACCCATGGCACACAAATATGAATTTGTGCCGTGCTAGCCTAAGCACAACACTCACCATAAATGTGCTTGTTTTTATTGGTGCACATTTTGATTGCACAACTCTGATGCGTAAAAAAAATCTAAACGACTAGAGGAAACAAACATTGTTATGTAGAGATCATAGGCGAATATTATTATCCATGGCCATACGAGAATATGATATTGATATGTTATGAATAGTCGTTAGCATAATTATTTGCTCATTTTAATTGCACATATATACTTTCGCTCTCATATACATAGGAAACTAAAAGAACCTAAATGTAATGGTGGAAACAAATTAACATTATTATGTAGATATCTAGCGTAGGAGAATGTCATATGAGTTATACGACTGTTTGTGGTCATACGATCGAGAATATGATATTAATGTAAGCAATCAATTCCCCTAATCATTGTTCGAAAAATAAATATTTTTAGGAATTCCTTTCAACAGCAAATAGTACACCGCAGCACATCTGGCTCTGCCCAGCCATGGCCAGGCCACGGCACATCAACTGCGCTCTTCTTAGTGTCGTTTTTTTCAACTTCACAAGTGGTGTACCGTCCATGTGCCATGCAAGTTGGTTGAAGTCCTTCTGAAATACCGCATGTGGTATTAATCACATTGTATTTCCCTAGCATTTATTAATGGGTTGTTATTCCTTCAATTGGAATAAAGAAATGGGTCTAACCCATTTATTCCAACACAATCTCCCTCCAAGAAAAAAAATGAAAGCATCTAAAGGTGATATTCAATCACTTAATTATCTCATCATGATCCATACCGCCGCAGCACTTCTCTATTATCCTTTGCTAATCGTCCTCGTCCTTGACCGCAAACAGCACTAGTAGAGCGAGCAACGGGTAGCTGACTGTCATCAGCCCCCAGTTCACAATGAGCTGGGAAATAAGAGGCGTCTTGTGTCTGTCGATTTGCCACGAAACCGCTGCTCCAGCACTCTGCACCGCATTGTAGAACCCAACATACCTGAACACACAGATGTTTCAGAGAAGTTAATAAGGCAATAATGCGAATAAGGACCATGCACGAGTAAGAAGAAATAGAAGAATGATCAATTAGCAGCTAGGATCTTTTACCTGCTAAGGACCTGGGAATCGTTTGCGAGGGCACCGATGATCCAATAGACGAGGCTCTGGAACATAGCATCCAGCAGGCCATAGCTGAAAAAGAGCAGAAATGGGCCCACGTAGCGGCGCCCATCCTTGAAATCTATGAGGTTGTCCCACTTGCCATCCTTGTACCTGAGCTGGTTTGCTAACCCTCCACCCCAGATAGCGGTTCCCAGCAGAGCGACAACCGCGATCCCAACGAGGCCCCTCTTCCTACGGCTGGCGCCCAAGCCGAAGTCGAGGAGGTAGCCGATGATGACGGAGCCAATCATCCGCGCACCCCAATAGAAGATGTTGTTGAGACCCTGTGTCCGGAGCGTGAAGAGGACACCGTTGACGTTGTTGAACTGGTACGTGTAGAAGAAGTTGCTGTCCCAGGCAGCAGGGAGCACGAGCAGCATCTTCCAATTGGTGAAGAGGCTGAGGATCTCTCTGCCCTCTATCGCCAGGGAGGAGTAGACGAACCTTGCGGCCTTGCTCCCGTCGTCCCGTACAACCTTGCTCGGTGGTAGGATCACCACACTGAGTGCGGCACCGAGGAGCATCAGGGCCATGAACGCGATGTAGGTGCCGTCGTTGACGCTAGCGGGTCTGTCGCCGCGGTGATAGTTGAAGGCGAAGGGGAAGAGACCCCCGAGAACGCCTCCGAGGTTGTAGAGGCACCAGAAGAGGGATATGTAGCTGCCGCGGCGGTTCAGGGGCGGGTACGAGGTTATGATGGCGCCCTGTGCCGCCCAGAGGAGGGCCGAACCAACGCCGAGGAGCGCCCCCGCAGCCATGGGAAAAGCCCTGGAGCCATGGTGGTGATTGTAATGGAGGAAGGAGCCAGCGTAGAGCGGATAGGTGAGGGCACCCAGGAGGAGTGTGGCCCGCGGGCCGAGGAGGTTGTAGGCGGCGCCGCCCAGAACGCCGAAGACGGCGAAGCAGGCGTAGACGACGGTGTTGGCATCGTCGGCGGTGGTGTGGTCCCGCTGGCCGCCACCGCCAAGGCCGGTGAGTGCGTTGAACATGCCCGGGCAGCACAAGCACACCAGGCCGATTAGGGATACCTGCGCTAATGGGGAGTTGTAGCGAAGCGTCCCGCGCTTCTCTGGGGGCCAAGTCTGCCCCTGCCCTTCTTCCACCTCCGGCTGCTGTGCCACAGCCATGCCAGACATCTTTGATTTTGCGAGCCGTGTGCTGGGAATACTATTCTCAAGATAGCACGTACTGTATATATCGTGCTGAAAACTTAGAATGGCATACTAGTTAGAGCTAGTAATAGTATCCTTGCATTGCCAATGGACGATACTTGTATTCGTAGGGTCCTGTGCCCTCATATACTATGCGCCGTCGATCGTATGGTCGCATGCATGATGTAGTTGGTTAGACTTTTTCGTATCCTTTAGCACGGCGCTCCCGCCGTCCAGGTCGCCGCCGCCTCGCTCGCGGGTCTGCGCCGCCGCCTCGCATCGCTCAGCTCCATAGACCAAAAAAGATACGTCATTGACAAAGAAAAGTTCTTAATTCAAAAAAAGGACAAAAGAAAGACTTGAGTTGCGGCATTCTTTACTTATTTTCCTGTTCCGTGCAACCCCCTCTGTCCCTTTTGATGCGTCGCGAGGAAATCGTGATCCCCTCACAGTTACGATTCACTACCGACACGTAGAAGAGACACAAGGAGTAGTTGATTCGCTTCTACGGTATAGATCAGTCTACTTATTCAACACTATATACATAACATTTGTTTACTTACCAAAAATAATAAAGCTACATTCTGACATTTCTTAGTGTTCACACACCATAGCATGTTCAGTGTTATTAATGGTGGCACACATTATTACAGTTGCAGTTTCAGCATTCTTTGCTGACATTTCTTATGAACCAAGGTCCTTGACGGTGACCAATTAAATAAAAGGACAAGAAAGTCTCAAGTTCACACACTGTAGCATTTTGTATTGTTATTGTTGTACTCATCCAATTAAATAAGAGGAGAAGAAAGTCTCGAATTCAAACAATGTAGCATTTTGTATTGTTGTTGTTGTACTCATGCGGCCTTCTCCCAACTAGGAGGTCAGTTTGTATTGTTATTCACTACCGGAATCGGGGCCTCTGCCGAGACCCGGACCCACTCGGCACAGGGCTGTATGCTCTCGGCACAGCCTGTGCCGAGAGGGAGCTCTCGACGAGCGCTCCGGCACCGCCGGGCCGGCACAGGCAGCTCTGCCGAGAGCCACGGCCCAAACTCTCGGCACATCTGTGCCGAGAGCCCATTTAGCTCTCGTCACAGGCCGCGTCCACAGGCGGCGGGCGTGAATTGCGGGCCCCACTTCTGTGCCGAGGGCCGCGGAGAAAGCTCACGGCACAGAAGCGCTCTCTGCCGAGAGCCTGTGGGCGGCTCTCGGCACAGGCATGGTGTCAGGCGGCCGCTGACGGAGGTGGGCCCCACCTCTGTGTCGAGAGCCTGCTGGGAGGCTCTCGGCACAGAGCTGACAAGCGGGCCCGCGTGTGGCTCCTGTGCCGAGAGCTGGGCCAGCAGGCTCTCGGCACAGAGCCTTTCTGGGCGCCAGGCAGCCCCTCTGTGCTGAGAGCTAAAGCCATAGCTCTCGGCACAGATCCCGCTTTGCCGAGAGCCTGGGCTTTAGCTCTCGGCACAGATTACTTTTTTTCAGCAAGCTCATGGTTACCCTCATCACTTATACATCATCACAGTCTGTTAATATTCATCACAGGCAGTTAATATTCATCCCAGGCAGTTAATATTCATCACAGACAGTTAATATTCATCACAGACAGGTAATGTCCATCACAAGCACATAAAACATAACCACCACAGGCACTCGAAGATCCAACTCAAAGTTTAATTCATGAAGGTCCAAATGCACGTACAATTCAATTATCGAAGATACATAGTCATCACATGGCACAGTCAAGTTTGGCTGTCGAAATGCAAATAAAAGTTGCTAAGTCCAGGAACTCACTGCGGTGGCTGATGCTGTGGCCACGACCCCCATCCAGACCCCGGTGGCTGCTGTGGCACCCCAGGCCAAGAGGACGGGCCACGCGGCATCCCCCACGGAGTCCGCTGAGCTGGCAGCGACATGTCGTGTCCTGTCGACGGGCCACGCGGCATCCCCCACTGAGTCTGCGGAGCTGGCGGCGACATGTCGTGTCCCGCAGGCCCGTCATTTGACGCCGACGACATATTCTGCATATGATTGAAAATCAGAAATGATAATACAAGATTATGAGCATGTATACCAAGTCATTTTCAATTTCTACGTCATTCTAGGTTTCGCTAACATTATAAGTTATATACAACAATAAGAAAGAAATGAAAGTACAAGGTTTTCTAGCTCACCACGAGTAATTCTAGGTCATTCTAGTGTTTAAGCATCTATATCAAGTCGTTCTAGCTCAATACGAGAAACAAAAGAGCAAGCTAGGTTGGAAAGCAACTCACAGGAGAAAGAGCGGCCGGTCGAGGAGGTGGAGCGACCAACACCTGCGGTGGTGGAGGGAGCTGCACATGTGGCGCTACCACGTGGCCAAGGTTCCGCATGTACCGGAGCATGGCGGCCATCCGCTGATTTTGGGCGTCTTGCATCGCATCTAACCGCCTACGGTAACTCACGTGCAAATCATGCGGTTGCCTCTGCGACTCTTCCGCCCCGCCTCTCCCGCTCCGCCTTCTCTGCGCAAGTTGGGCCTACAATATTTGATCCAAAAATTAGATTACAATGAAACATATGTAAACATCAATGAAGGACGAATAGAACGAAATAACCCGGAAGGTAGCATTTAAGGTCTCCGTAACAACGGGTCGTCGTTCTATGGGGCGGGGCTGAGCTCGTGGCCCTGTCTCGAGATCAAACCTGCGAGAGAGTCGGAACATCGCGTGGGACCAGGAGAGAGTCGCCAACGAAGTACCGTCCATGTTTCCTGCCTTCTCCAATTCCGACGACGGTTTCTGGATCCAGAGGCTCTCTCACCGGATCGAAGTCTGGCCCACAAACTTGCCTTGCCACCGTGGTGTACCTTGCGATGCGTGGCTGGATTGTCGGGTTGGTGTACGCCTCGGGCGGGTCGTCGAAGTTGAAGGTGATGTCGGACGTCGCCCTGCCCTTGTGTGCCATACCATATGCCTCAAGATCAGAGAAAGCTTGATTCTCATGTGACTTAGACTGCAGGAAAACAATCGAGAGTTAGAAAACAGTACATTATGCAGTACTGAGAGTTAGAATAAAGAAATAGATTAACATACCCATCTACGAGCATACTCGCGAATGTTAAGGGGGCCTTGATGGTGTGGCGGTCCTGCCATCTTCAAACGTCTCTCCCGACGCTCGAAGTGTTTTGCCTCCCAATCGGGCGCAAACCACAAGTCCACAATCGCACTCCAAGCCCGAGGCATCTCGACGAGCCACCACGGAGGCACCTGCACATCATCAAGTGGATACCATACAAGAACATAAAGGTTGGCGTATCTAATCTGAGAAGAATGAATAATAGTAATTTTTTGCATTTACCTCCATGTATTGTTCTCGAGTGAGGCGCAGGTTTCGGACGTCCCTTTTTTTAACTTTCTCACCATACTTAGCCTTGTAGGCAACATTTTGCGAGATACGTGACTCGTAAATCATATCTGTCACAAGCTTCCGACACGTAAACATCGCACACTCAGCCGCTCGGTTCTCATATCCCTCAAGGACTCTATAGAAATCCTGCATGTAGAAGCAATGTTAATACTTGAAGGATATCCAATTAATTAAATTTATTGAGAAATACAATTTGTTGCAAGGAAGACTCACCCAAAACTCGCCAACCACCCGACGGACCTTGTTCTCGAACGTCCTCTGTGTCGGATCAGGCAAATCGATCATGAGGGTGTAGTGGTCAAACGCTGTCACCAACATCTCTCGAGCGTCTTCTCCCTCCCCAACTGTCACGAACCCGGGGTAGTGCTGCCTGCACAAAACGCCCAAGATGCCATTGGGAAGACGATTATGAGAACCTGGAGTCATGACCTCCCACCCCCTGCCAAAATGATTTCACACAAATTATTAGTTTCAATCGTGAGTTTGAACAGAACGGATGAAAAAAGTTGTGATAAGTTACCGTAGTCCCTCTGGTTTAATAACCGGTCGGTTGGCAAGCGGTATGGGTCGATCCGGAAGCCGAGCGGGGCCTCGTATATAGACCTTCGGCACAGCCCCTGCCCCGCACCCCAGCTCCCCATCCTCCTCCTCAGGCTCATACGCCTCCTCATCCTGATGGGCCTCGCCCTCATCCTGATGCGCCTCCTCCCCCTCATCCTGATCTGCATCCCCCCTCATCACTCTCCTGCTGCAACTCTTCCTCCTCATCACTCTCCTCCTGCACCTCATCCTCCTCATCCCCGTCATCCGACAACGACGGCACCGAAGTGGGTGCACCTTTCCGAGCCCTGGATCCAGACGATGAGGTGGGTGCCTCAGACGGGGACCTCGTCACCCTCCCCCAACGTACCGCCATCCCGGCCTGGTACAACTCATTGATGCTCCTCACCGTAGGGCCGCGATGAGGAGGCTGCTTTGGCATCTTTGATCAATCACCTGAAATAGACAAGATTAAACCAGTTAGTATATAATTAAATGTAAATATCAATTAGTAAATAAGAAAACAAATGTCGTAGTAAAGAAGAAACAAATTATCCTACAAAATTAGAAAACACAATTATCCTAGTAAATAAGAAACAAATTATCGTAGTAAATAAGAAACGAAATATCATAGTAAATAAGAATCCTAGAAAGTTAGAAGCATAATTTCAATTACTACGGACCTTACATGTTTTAGAAATATTCATCACGATCCGGCATATCAGGATCATAAGTCTCGTCATCACTATCACGCATCTCCAAAGACTCAACGCCGTGCTCCAAAGGAGGATCAATGTCATCATCATCACCGACAATGCCTAATTGTAATCGCTCAAGTAATTGTAAGTCCTCTTCATTATCAACCTCTTCGCATCATCGACGTTGACGTCCATTTCATTGTCTACTTCCATTTCGATCTCTTCAGTTAAGTTTATCTCAAAACACCCTTCTAGCCCATCTTCTTGGAAGAACTCTCCGGCATATGTGTTTGAATCTAGTAGGTGGTAATCTTCATCGTTTGGGGTAGGTAGTTTACCGTGTGGCGATACCTTGTACACAACATCCCAACCCCTGAGACTCTTGTCCTTTTGCAAGGGTATGAGAGGTAATATACTTGCGTGGTTTGTTGGGCCACAATATAGACATCGTGTCCAGGGTACACGGATGATTGTTTAATTTCGACTAGCCCAAGATTCTTGTTTCGTCTCACAACATTTGGATCAAACCAATGACACTTGAATATGACAGGTTTAAGAGGTTTGCAACCACGATAATCGAGTTCATATATTTCTTCAAGTCTTCCATAGTAATCTAGCCCATCAGTTTGGCCATGTGTACAAACTCCATTATTTGTGGTTTTTCGATTGGGCCTTTTCTGCTCATGTCGTGTCGTGTGAAAGCGATATCCATTCACGTCATAAGCAAGCATATGACTTGACCCTTAAGGAGAAACCATCGGCAACTTTGTCTCAACTCGGGACTCATAGACGCATCGGTTTGGCTCGCAAGTTCAGGCATGATTGTGGTTAATGTGATATTGAATGCGAGCTCAATTACTTGTAATATTAGAGTACGACCTATATTACCTTGTTTTTGAACCAAGAAATGAAATCGGCATTTAGAAGAACGTTTTCCTCATCGTGGTCGGTAGGGGGCCTTGGCCGACGCGGAAGTGACCCAATAAATTCAACGCACCAAATCAAATGAGGTTGGATGCGAGATGAGGCAAGATACAAGAAAGGAAATGAGGACCTTTATTGACAACTTACTTTATGTATGGTCGTACTTCCTCAAGGTTGCGCGGAATATATATCGTCATAGTGCGCCACTCTTCAAGAGATAAGGTCTTGAACGTCGAACCACTTGCACTTCCGAGCTGCCCCGGAAAAGGTGAGTTTCGATTCATTTGCGCCGGCATTGTACCGAGGAGGTGGATTATGCACGCTGGGAAGGTGCTCAGCATAGTATTTAGTTGTAAAGTTTGTCACCTCCTGCAAAATAGCTGCCTCTGCAATGCAAGCTTCAACTTTGTTTTTATTTTTATATGTACTTCGAAGAACCTTTTGAACCCTCTCAATTGGATAGCACCAACGGTTCTGCACGGGCTCCCCCAATCGTGCCTCACGCGGGAGGTGCAAAATCATATGTTGCATCGGATTGAAGAAGCGGGTGGAAAGATCTTCTCTAGCTTACGAGCAATACGGGTGCATCTTTTTCTAGTTTGTTAATCACAGCCTTAGATAACTCCTTGGCACAAAGCTGACGGAAGAAATAACTCAATTCTGCCAGCACTTGCCACACATGCTCAGGTACATAGCGTCGAACCATCACGGAAGAAGTCGTTCGATCCATATGTGGTAGTCATGACTTTTCAACCCCTTTATTCGAAGAGTAACTAAGTTGACTCCCCTTCTCAGATTCGCGGCATACCCATCAGGGAACATTAATTTTTGCATCCATTCTAGTACTTCCTTCCTTTGTACCCTATTAAGGATGAAATCAGCCTTAGGCCTATTCCATGTCTTTCCCGGTACAGCCTTCGGGATGACTTGCTTTGGCCTGTTGCATAACATTTCTAGATCGAGTCTAGCCTTAACATTGTCCTTGCTCTTCTCTTTTATATCCATCATTGTAGCCCATAGTGCCTCGGCAACATTCTTTTCGGTGTGCATCACATCAATATTATGTGGAAGAAGATCTTTCATATAGGGTAGCCTCCACAAACCCGCCTTTTGAGACCAAGCATGTTTCTCACCATATCCCTCAAAACAACGTTGTCCTTCTTTGAGCACGAGACTATCTACCTCAGCTTGAATCTCAGCACCTGTCATCATGTACGGTGGTGGATCTCTAACTACAACACCTTTCGTGAAGTTCTTGGTATCTAGTCTGAATGGATGGTCAGTAGGCAGGAATTGTCGATGTTTGTCAAACGAAGAATACTTGCCACCTCTCTTCAACCAAATGAACCTCAAAGCTGCCTTGCATACTGGGCAAGGGAACTTCCCGTGGACACACCAGCCGCAAAATAACCCATAAGCCGGCATGTCATGCAGGGAGTACATGTACCACACGTGCATTTTCAAGTTTGTCTTCGTAGGTCGGTCGTATGTCATCACCCCTTCATTCCAGGCCTTGAGAAAATCATCAATCAGAGGCTCCATGTACACAAACATATTATCTCCCGGGTATCCAGGAATTATCAACGACACGAATATGTATTGTCGTTGAAATACGATGCCTGGGGTTAGATTGAGGGGGATAACAAACACGGGCCAACTTGTGTGCGGGGCAGCCGTCATTCCAAATGGATTGAACCCATCTGTCGCTAGCGCAACACGTACATTTCGAGCCTCTACCGCTTTGTCAGCATGTTTCTCATCAAACTTTGTCCATGCTAGGGCATCAGATGGATGTGTCAGGTTATCACTGTATCGACGACCTGTTTTGTGCCATTTCATTTGCTTCGCAGTTTCTTCGGTCATGTACATCTGTTGGAGCCGTTGTATGGGCGGGAGGTACCGTAGGACACTTACGGGATCGTAAGTTGCGTTTTTTACCCTCGGCGAGAGTCTACCTCCATGAACCGAGATGCTTTACATTTCGGACGGTGCGTCGCATTCTCATGTTCTTTCCGAATAAGACGCATCCGTTCGGACGAGCATGTATCTCGCTCGTATGGCATCTTAAGTGCACGAAGGACTTTTTGTGCTTCATACATGTTCTTCGGCAAAATGTGACCTTTGGGAAGCATGTCGTCGAAAATGGTCGACAAAGCATCAAAGCATTCTCGACTCATGTTATGCCGAGACTTTACGGCCATCGGGCGGCGATGGAATCTAATTGAGATAGTTTAGTGTCTTTGGTGAAGAGGTTTTTGTCTTTGCGGCCAACATATCATAATACGCCTTCGCGCTTGGCTCGGTTCCTCCTCTCGACTTTCTTCTTGAAAATGTGCCTCATGAAAGTCATCTATCATGTGTGGTACTCCAGCATCACCATCAAGCTCTCCGATGCGTTGCCTCACAACCTCGTCTCTCATTCGACTGGTTTCACCGTGGCGGGTCAACTTTGAATAGTCTCTCGTAAATCCATTCCTATAGAGATGTGATGCCATCTCCACCTTTGTAATACGACGTGAGTTTCCACAGCGGCTGCAGGGGCACCATGTGGTTTTCCTGTCTTTAAGGCCCTTTAACCTTGCTAAATGCTTCATTAAGTTGTTAACCCGTACTAATCAGTTGTAGAGTCTACTGTCTAGGCTTGTCACTAGCAGTAAGTTAACCCGGAGAGCAGAGCAAGAACTATTTTGCTACTGTATGTAACTGTCCTTGGCTCCTTTGTCCCTTGCTGACCTCCCATTTTGATGCTCTGGATTGGTGTGTGTAAAGACTTTCGTTGCCAAACTTGTTTTCTGTTAGAAACAATTTGACGGTTTCATTTCATTGAATTTTATACAATTCTTAAATTGTTCTAGCTCACGATGTTCGTTCAACGTGATGAGAGAGTCAAATGTCGAAAATTTAGCGTCATTTCATGTAATTGGTCTTGAAGATGCCTCATGAACATGAATATCATTTTTCACTAACTTTACTTCATGATTTCATGTACTTCCAGTTTCTTTCGCACTCGATCTAGCTCTCTCACTACCAGCTCGAAGAGGAAGCGTGGTTCTAAGCTCGGTGTTTCCCTGCCATTTCATGTTCAAAGAGAAGCTCCTCTCAAGGTACGTACCGGCAGATATCTTTCCCTACTAATACAAACATTTCTGGAATTAATTCATGTTCTCAGTTACTTTCTCATGCATGTAAATACAGACGAGCTTGGCTGCCTCTTTGAGGTCGACTTCACGAGTTTTTGGGCTCATGTGGAGGAGGAGGAGGAAGCGCGCCGCAAGAGCAAGGACGGCGACTGTGAGAAGGACCTCGGGAAGCTGACCGAGCAAGAGGACGGAAATCTAACGAGGATGGTGGTGGAAATCCTGAAGCACGAGAAAGAGATGATAGAGGAGAGGACTAATATGGTGTTGGATGAGAGGACGAAGGAGCTCAGGCAGATGTGCTTCAAGGATAGGTTCAAGAGGAGGCAGCTCGCCCATGCATGGCACCTAGCTAGTGAAAGATGACTGCTTGCAGATCCGGTCTCTTGGATTTTGTTCAGCTGCAGGTTTGGTCATGTAATTGGTCTTGAAGATGCCTCATGAACATGAATATCATTTTTCACTAACTTTACATCATGATTTCATGCACCTCGAGTTCATATCGGAGCTCTACTCTACGGTGGAAAACTAGCTAGCTAGAACGAAATAAAATTATTAAATACAAAATAAATATCTATTTTTATGTGAAATTTGAGCATATGCTTTTTGTAGGGGTGTAGGTTGATGAAGAAAAGGTTTGAATGTGTGAATTTGATTTTTTTTAATTCTTTGCCGAGAGCCTGTGGCAGGCACTCGGCACAGGTGCTCTGTGTCGAGAGCTAGAAGTGGGCTCTCGGCACATCTGACGGCCGGGCAAACGGCCGTTACGGCCGTTACGTTGCGCCGTGAGGTGGCGGCTGTGCCGAGGGCCCGCTTCTCTAGCTCGCACAGATCCTCTGTGCCGTGAGTCGTTGTCTGTGCCGAGAGGCGGCTCTGTTCCCTCTCGGCACAGTACGTCTGTACCGCGAGTTTTTTCTGTGCCGAGAGCTGGACCCTTTGCTCTCGGCAAAGCATCTCTGTGTCGAGAGCTTTGGATCTGGCTCTCGGCACAGAACCGAGCTCTCGGTAGAGGCTGCGTTTCCGGTAGTGATTGTTGTACTCATCCAGCCTCCTCCCAAAGAGAATGTCAGTTCACTACTGGAAACAGGTCCTTTGCCGAGCGCCCGAAACCGTCAGCAAAGACCTAGAAACCATCGGCAAAGGCTTTGCCGACGGCCGCACTCGGCACCGTACTCCCGGAAAATTTTTTCTCGGCCAAGGATCTTTGCCGAGAGCCTTAGGTCAAGACCCTCGGCAAAGGCTGCGCGAGAGCCCACGGCGGGCCGTCGGAGGAAAAAAGTAACCATTACGAAGCGACGGATTTTCGAATCCTCTTTGCCGACGGCCGGACGCTAGGCCGTCGGCACGAGAGGTTTAGGTTTGTTTTTTAAAAAAAAAACAAGCGCGCCGACGGCTCACCCCGAGCCGTCGGCAAAGATTACATCTTTGCCGACGGCCAACGCTCGGCAAGGCTGGGAGACCCGGATCGGGGTGCTCCCGGCCGTGCCGAGTGCCTGTGCAAGTACGCTCGGCACAGCTGGGAACACCAGAGAAGGGGTCGATTTCCCGGGTGTGCCGAGCGTACTGGCACAAAACCCTCGGCAAAGGGGCCTTTGCCGACGGCCGCGCTCGGCAAAGCGGTCATACTTTGTTTATTTTTTTTTGCTTCCAAATTGCAACCAGATACATATACCCTGCAAACACACATATATCACCTGCAAACACACATGCAGCAGCACATATCACATATATCACACATCCACAAGTCCACACATCACAATAGTTCACACATCCACAAGTTCACACATCCACACAAGTCCACAAATCCACATAACATCCACAAGTCCATCGAAACAAGTCCATGGTAGATCCACGAGCCTACGGTGAGCTGCTCGGGCGGCGGGAAGGGTGTGAAAGGCGGCATCCGAGTGACGGGCGAGTGGTGGACTTGATCGCCACTTGGAGCCTGGCCGATTAGAACCCGCCGAGAAAGGCTGCACAAAGGAGACAACATTGCAAGTGTTAGATATCATTAGCCACAAAACCGGAAAGTCTTTGGTATCATACTCACGGGACTACCGAGAACTTGCGGCGTAGGAGACACGTGGACCGATCGGAGTGATAGGAGCTAGGAGCCCGGTGGTAGAGCCATACCACCCGACGTCGCCGGAGAACCTAGTAAGTTCCTCGAACTTACTCGCCATTGCCTGCTGCTGAGCCCGCTCCTGTGCTAGCTGCTCTGCTAGCTGCTGACGTAGACTCCGCTCCTCTGCTAGCTCGACCTAGAACATTTAACTTAAATGTTTCAGTAATGCAAATCTAAGAATGTGTTTCAACATTAATATACCATGTTTAGTGGATAGTGCATACCTCAAGGACGTTCAACCGGCCCATCCCCACGCTCGGCCGTGCCCGTATCTGGGGGTCAGACTCCGTCCTCCGTGCCCGGACGTCGGAAAGTCTCAAGCTGGAACTGTCGATGATGCCATCGCCAATCCACAACCTCCCGTGCTTCTTTCCTCCACCCAAGGCCATGACTATGTCCGTATCAATGTCATGCTCGCTCGGGTTGTAGTCTTCCCCGTACTTGTGCTTACATGCCTCTGTGTACTCAGCAATGCGGCGGCCGAAAGACGGGTTGCTGTATGCCTCCGGCCCGTCGCTCACGCTGTAGGACACATCGGACGTCGCCTTGGCCTTGTGTGCCATGCACAAGGCATCGAAGTCCGAGCATTCCCTTCCGGGATGTGCCTTTTCTTTCGCAAGAAAAGCGGGACGAAGATTAGTGTGATGAAACAAGTTTGAGCCTTTGCCGACTTAGAAAGAAAGGCGTACCCATAGCTCCTTGTACTGCGGAAGGCTCCGCCGGCCTTGGTGGTGTGATGGGCCCTCCATCATCAAACGTCGCTCTCGTGCGGCGTCGTGCGCCTTCTTGGTACTCCTCCGTGAACCACTTGTCCACCTCCATTGCCCACGTGTCGGCCTTGGCGCGGCTCCACCGGGGACAAACCCGCACATCACGAGGTAATTGATACATGAGAAGATGAAACATAACATAAGTAATATCAAAACATAGCTTCACTTGAAGTACCTCAATAAGCGCTCACGGGTCAACATTGTCCTTCCGGCTTCTTCCTTGCTTATCTTTTGACCAAGCACCAACGCGTAGTAGGTTACGACGGCACGGTGCTTTACCTCATGATGCATGTCTGTGACACGCTTCTTGCAAGAGTTCCTCAGGCACATGTCCGCTCTCTCCTCTTCTCCATCCTCACATCTGAAGAAGGTCTGCATACAAATACGATGTCAAAATCATTTTGTTAAGATTGAGTGGAACGAATGTGATGTAATGAGAAACTTTGTGATTTGCTAGAGTTACCCGAACGTCCTCGGCACGCGCGCTCGCCGTGTGGGTGAACTCTCGGTCTTCACCCGGTAGTAGTGGCCCCACGTGTAGGCCGGCTCGGTCCGCCCGTGGTACGTGACAATGCCGGGGTAGTGTCGCCTACAGAGAAGCCCGACAATGCCGTTAGGCTTGCGGGCGTCGCCACCCGACACAACGAGCCGGTTCTCGCACATGTCGAACAAAATATTAGTGACTCGATAATCAAAATGAAGTTAGGCATCAAAATGAAGTTAGGCATCTAAATTTACTTACATTCGGCCTTGGGGGCGAATGACCGGGCGGTTCCGAGGGGAGCGGGGGCGAGGGAGTCGTGCGGGGCCTCGCAAGTAGACCTTGGCCGCCGTAGCGGCCTCCCCCGAGGAACCCGCACCCGAAGCGCCGTCCTCGGTCTCGGTGCACCGTCAGTCGGCTCCTCCACCTCGTCGTCGGCCTCCGTCGGCTCGACAGCTGGCCCCCTGGCCCTCCTGGTCCTCCTCTGCGACCCCTCCGCCTCTTCCTGCCCCTGTGAGGCGCTGTAAAAGGTGGACAAGGGCACCTGACGTCGGCCCTCGTCTACCTCCACCCGTGGTACCGGTCGTCGTCCTCCGCGACGGCCGCCTGCCATCTTTTTCAGTCACCTGTGATCAACATATAAACAAAACATAATTAGTATGACATGCATAATAATAATTAGACATGCATAACAATAATGAAAACACGAATACGAAAGAACATAGTATTACATGTATTAAAAGTAATCCGGATCATCGTGGGGATTAGTTTGGTATGTACGTACGCTCGTCATCACTTTGTCAAAATTATCCGGATAATGAAGATAATCGACGGCTCTAAGTTTCCTTCATGTTCCATGTCCAATCGCTCAAGCATTTGTAAGTCCTTTGGGTCATACACCTCATCTTCATCCTCATTGTGTTCGACCAATTCATTGTCTACTTCCGTTACTATAGGTGTAGTTAGGTCTATCACAAAGCTCCCAATCAGCCCCTCTTCTTGATAGAATTCTCCTTCATATGTGTTTGGGTTTATCAAGTTATAGTCTTCATCGTTGGGGACAGGTAGTTTACCATGTGGCGCGACTTTCTGTACAACCTCCCAACCCATAAGGTAATCTTTGCTCTGGCAGGCGTATGGAAGGTAATAAACTTGCACGGCTTGTTGGGCCACAATGTATACATCAGATCTTGGATACACGGAATCCGGTCGAACTTCGACAAGCCCGATGGCCGGGGTCCTTCGAGTACGTTCAGGATCGAACCAATGACATTTGAATATCACAGGTTTAAGATGTGGGGCGCCATAAAATGACGGTTCGTATATTTCCGGGACTCTTCCATGATATTCTTTCCCATCGGTGTCGATCGTAACCACGCCGCTGTTTGTGGTACTTCTATTGGGTCGACTCTCTTCGTAGCTCGTCGTGTGGAAACGAAATCCGTTGACATCATAACCGGTAAATGACCTAACCCTTAGGTCACGACCACATGCAACAAGACACAACTCACTAGAGATGGACACATCGGTTTGGGCCTTTCTCCTGAACCATGAAATGAAATCGGGCCGTTGTTGGCCCGCACCTTGCGAAATAAGATTATCAACTTCGTGTGGCTCTGGCAACCTCGATGCAGTCCAGAACTCACGGAGGAATTCTTGTTTGTACGGTTCAACCTCCGGCGAGTTGAGCAGCACATATAGCATGATGCTACGCCACTCTTCATTGGTGAGTTGCTTGGTGGTACATGCACTCGCGCTTCCGAATTGGCCTTGGAAAAGACTGAGTTTGGATTGATTATCCGAGACATTGTAACGAGGGGGGTGATCATGCACGCTAGGAAGGTTCTCTTTATAGTACTTTTACGTGAAGTTTGACACCTCCTCCACAATGTATGCCTCTCGCAAGCCGAAGCCTCGATTACGGCTTTATTTGTACATTTTTTGCGTACGAGCTTCGAGTTCTCTCAATTGGGTAGCACCAATGGTACCGCACGGAGCCCACCCATGCGTACCTCGTATGGAAGGTGCACAATCATATGCTTGCATTGGCAAGAAGAATCCAGGTGGAAAGATTTTCTCCAACTTACATAGTAACACGAGGGCCGCTTTCTCCAACTCTCTACATACGGTCCGAGATATCTCCTTCGCACATAGGCTATGGGAAGAAATAGCTCAACTGCGCCAGCACTTGCCATATATTCTGCGGGACAAAGCCTCGAACCATCGTGGGAAGAAGCCGCTCGATCCATATATGGTAGTCATGACTCTTCATGCCATTTACTCGCATAGTAGTTAAATTTACTCCCCTCTTCACATTATGTGCATACCCATCTGGAAACCTAAGCCCATTCATCCATTTAAGAACTTCCCTCCTTTGTTCAATGGACAATACATAATCGGCCTTGGGTCTTCTCCATTTCTTGCGGCCTTACGGAGGCCTCATCTCTAGCTTAGGTCTATCACATAGTGTTGCAATGTCCACTGCGGCCTTAGGATTATCCTTAGACTTTTCGGTGTCCATCGGTGTGCAAAAAAGTGCCTGCGATATTCTTCTCGGTGTGCATAACGTCAATGTGATGTGGCACAAGAAGGTCATCATGATAGGGGAGCCGTTGTAAGCCCGATTTATGGCTCCACATATCTTGCTCACCATACCCCACATAACGACCATCTCCTTCATTGGCCACAAGAGCCTCTACCGAGCACGAACCTCGGCACCGGTCGGCATACGCGGTCGAGGTTGTGTCACTACAACACCTTTTACGAAGTTCTTCTTATCTTGTCCGAATGGATGGTCAAGAGGTAGGAACCGACGATGTTGGTCGAACGATGAATACTTAGCACCCTTCGCAACCGGATGAACCTCAAACGTTCCTTGCATATTGGGCACGGGAACTTTCCATGAACACACCAGTGAGAACAACCCATACGCCGGGAAGTCATGAATAGAGTATTGGTACCAAACATACATCTTGAAGGATGACCTTTCGGCTCGGTCATATGTCCATACACCTTCCTCCCAAGCACTAATCAATTCATCCCACAAAGGATCCATATACACACCCATATTACTCCCGGGTGTCCGGGGAATTATTAAGGACATGAATATCGTGTCCCGTTGGAAGGCGACACCGGGGGGGGAGATTCAAGGGTACAACAAACACGGGCCAACATGTGTAAGGGGCGGTACTCATTCCATAAGGATTGAACCCATCGGTTGCCAGCGCAACACGTACATTACGAGCCTCTGCCGCTTTCTCAGGATGTTGCCCATCAAAGTACTGCCATGCTTCACCATCTGATGGATGTACCATCTTGTCTGGACTATACCGTATGCCATGCTTATGCCATGTCATCTGTTTGGCAGTTTCCTCAGTTTGGTAAAGTCGGCCGGATCCTCGGCACGAACGGAAGATACCGTACGATCTTTTGGGCGATATCAGTCCGCTTCATCTGACCATCCCCAGCTGGTACCTCTTCGAACCTCGAGGATTTGCACTTTGGACAGTGTGTGGCATCTGCGTGTTCCTTCCTAAAAAGGACACACCCATTCACACAGGCATCTATCTGCTCATACGGCATCTTAAGTGCTTTGAAGAGTGTTGTTGACTCGTACATGGACGTTGGTAGTGAATGGCCCTTTGGAAGCAAGGAGCCAACAACGACCAACAACCTATTGAAGCCTGCTCGACTGATGTTTAACTCGGATTTCACCCCTAATAACCGCCCAATGGCGTCCAATTGCGAAACGGTGGTGTGGTCGTGAAGAGGTATCTTTGCCGAGTCCATCATCTTGTAGAACAACTTTGCCTCCTCCTCCATCGCCTCCTTATCACGGTTGTCATTGAAAAGTGCTTGGTGAGCATCTTCTAACATGTCTACAACCCCCGCATCATCATCACACCCCTCCGGGCGTGGTCTCACCACCTCCTCTCTCATACGATGTGCTTCACCATGGTAGATCCACACGGTATAGTCTTTGGTAAATCCATTGTACGAGAAGATGTCGGCCCATATCCTCCTTGCTAACTCTCCTCTTGTTGTCACATTTTGTGCGGGGACACCAAACTAGCAAATGACCACGAGAATTGGCCCATGCAAATTCCAAGAAACCATTGGTCTTATCCTTCCATTCATCGTCAAAATCACGCTTACTTCTCCGGCCGGTGTACATCCACCGACGGTCCTCCATCCTTTGTCATACGGGAATGCGAACCATAAAATCCATGTACATCGTGATCCCTCTTGTCTAATAGGTGAGGATAGGTCCTAATCCCACCCGCGGATCCGTAGATGAGTTAGTTTCCATGCCCCGATCCGATCGAGAGCGAATTTCGGCGGCACCTCCCCGCTGTTCTCCGGATACACGTCCGAGTATGGAGATTGTGTATCCGGAGAACAACGGGAGGTGATGCCAAAACTCGCCTCGGATCGGACCGGGACATGGAAACTAACTCATCTACGGATCCGTGGGCCGGTCCGTAAACCGTGGACAATCCGAAACAGATACGGTCAGAGGTATGCACAGAAATGCATACCTCCAGCCGTATCTCTTTCGGACGGGGAGACACCTAACTAGGTTGCGCGATCTACGACCATACGACCAGAAGACGGGTTATTCATACCTAGGGCCTGACGGTGACAAGGCGCCGCAGTGCAGGCAGATCCGCAACGCCAACGAAGAAGATCAAGGTCGTCGAGGTACTCCGGCTTGCCTTCCACTAGCCCATCTCTGAAAAAAAAGCATGTATATACAACTTAGGTCAAAATTTCGGCAGCACCTCCCCTGCACGGTGAGGTGTCAAAACCTGCAATTAAACATTCGACACGAAGGCCGACAACAGAGATATGCATTCTAATCGAACTAAACAAGGCGGTGCCAATTCTACCGATAGTTATTCTATCACTAGTGATATATGCATTCTAATCGAACTCAACAAGGCGGTGCTAATTCAACCACTAGTCATTCTACCACTACTAACATTCTGTTTTGGCTCACCTTGCTCGGGCGGACGACGACGACGGAGGGCGGGGGCGGGGGGGGGCGGCGGGCGGGGGCGGGGGGGGGAGGGAGGGCGGGGCGGGGGGGGGCGGCGGGCGGCGGCGGGCGGGGGGGAGGGAGTGCGGGGGGGGGGGGGGGGGGGGGGCGGTGGCGGGGGGGGAGGGGCGGCGGGCGGCGCGCGCGGGGAGGGAGGGCGGGCGGGGGGCGGCGGGCGGTGGCGGGCGGGGGGAGGGAGGGCGGGCGGGGAGGGGCGGCGGGTGGCGGCGGGCGCGCGCAGGGAGGGCGGGCGGGGAGGGGCGGCGGGCGGTGGCGGTGGCGGAGCCGAGGAGGAGCCGGCGGCGGGAGGTGGCGGTGGCGGAGGCGAGGGAGCACCGGCGGTGGCGGTGGCGGTGACGGGCGGCGGCCGGCCGGCGAGCGGCGGCGCGCGCGTCGCGCGCGCGCGCGGCGCGCGGCGCGCGCGCGCGCGGGGCGAGCCGGCGGCGGGAGGTGGAGGTGGCGGGGAGGTGGAGGTGGCGGTGGCGGCGGCGGGAGGGCGCGGGGGCGGGGCGAGATGGATTTGCAAATGGCTAAGTGTTGCGGGGAAGCCGGGGGTAACGGCACGCCTTTGCCGACGGCCGGTCAAGGGGGCCGTCGGCAAAGAGTGCCCTCGTCAAGAGCCCGCCCCCGTTGTCGCGTTCGGAACCCGGTTGACCGGCCTTTGCCGAGAGCCCGGCCTGGCCGTCGGCACACAGGGGCTCGTGCCGACGGCCCGCCCTCGGCACCGTTCTTTGCCGAGGGCCCCACCAGGCCCTCGGCAAAGAAATAATTTTCTTTTGGTTTTTGCTTTGAGTTTTTTTATTTGGTAAAGGTACATGACCTAGAGATTGATTTGCAATTTTGGTATGATTTTTGACAAATTTTTACTATATTTTATGTATTTTGGTCTTTGTTTTGAATTTCTATGCATATTTCGAATTTGAGCGCAAGTCATCAAAACGGTGCATGTATGTGACGGGAAAAATGATATTCTTGCTTTTTAGTGTGAGTTTAGTCCTAATCTAGGCCCACGTGCCAAAATTCGAACATCTTAGGGCGGATCGCATGTCCACTCACTTTCCCGCGAATCGTTTTCAAATTATATAAAATGGAAATATAGTCGAAAAATCACGAAATGTGACGAGTGGTCGTTATATCACATGTGTAGTCGGTGGTAAAAACCGGAATGATTTCGTGCATGTTTCCGTTCACTTGAGCACAAACCGGGTTTGTGCTAAGGACATCTCCGGGTTTGTGCTAAGGACATCTCCGGGTTTGTGCTAAGGTGAACGGAAACATGCACGAAATCATTCCAGGTTTTTACCACCGACTACACATGTGATATAACGACCACTCGTCACATTTCGTGATTTTTCGACTATATTTCCATTTTATATAATTTGAAAACGATTCGCGGGAAAGTGAGTGGACATGCGATCCGCCCTAAGATGTTCGAATTTTGGCACGTGGGCCTAGATTAGGACTAAACTCACACTAAAAAGCAAGAATATCATTTTTCCCGTCACATACATGCACTGTTTTGATGACTTGCAGTTCAAATTCGAAATATGCATAGAAATTCAAAACAAAGACCAAAATACATAAAATATAGTAAAAATTTGTCAAAAATCATACCAAAATTGCAAATCAATCTCTAGGTCATGTACCTTTACCAAATAAAAAAACTCAAAGCAAAAACCAAAAGAAAATTATTTCTTTGCCGAGGGCTCGGTGGGGCCCTCGGCAAAGAACGGTGTGCCGAGGGCGGGCGTCGGCACGAGCTCCCCGTGTGCCGACGGCCGGGCCGGGCTCTCGGCAAAGGCCGGTCAACCGGGTTTCCGAACGCGATCAACGGGGGGCGGGCCTTTGACGAGGGCACTCTTTGCCGACGGCCCCCTTGATCTGGCCGTCGGCACAGTGTGCAACAGTCAAATGTAACGGCCGTCCGTTCTTCTCCGACGGGCGCTTAAGTCCCGAGAGCTAGCCCTCGGCAAAGAAACCGTCTTGCCGAGGGTCGTGAGGTGCCGACGGTCCGGCCGTCGGCAAAGGTGGTTGTGCCGTGAGTCAACCTGTGCCGACGGCGGCTCTCGGCACAGATCAACTCTGCCGAGTGCCCGACAAAAGGCCCTCGGCAAAGCCTTATACGCTCGGCAAAGCCTGAGTTTCCCGTAGTGGTTACACACCATTCTATGATATCATCCAGAAAGCGAATACGAAAGAACCCTCGTCCTCTAATCACGTATGTGTTTTATTTTCTTAAGTGATCCAAGAAATTTGATTTCTTTTTTTAGAGAACGTGCATAGCACTAAGAAGAAGAGAACAATCACAATTTACACGAAAAGAAAAAGAACAAAGAGATGGTACGAAACAAATTACACAGGGCCCGACCCAAGTGACCTAGGATTAAACAACTGATGAATGGTGTTAAAAGCCAGTGTCCAGATCCTAGCCTCATCTAAGATTTCTGATGAAAGGGTGATAGGTTGCAAAGCGCAGCGATCATGGACCCTTCTATTCCTCTCTCACCACAGCGACTAAGCGACGAACCAAATTAGAGAGTCGAATCCCTTCCTTTGTCACTTGCGTTCATGCTTCCTCTCTTGAAGCCACTAGCTTACAAAGATATCCTGTTGTTGTGGAGCTGAAGCTTGCAGGTTGAAATAGCGTAACACACGGAACCAAGTCTCCCTGCTATGAACACAACCCAACAGGAGGTGATCTAGGGTCTCAACCTCCTGCGCACAGAGAGCACAGACATCGGAGTCCTGCAGACCATGTTGTCTAAGCCGATTAGACATCCAACAACACCAATGAAGGAGGAACCACCCAAAGAAGCGGCACTTGCTAGGAGCCCACACCTTCTAGAGTTGTTTGGCGCCCAACAGAAGCGACCGATCAAGAAAGAAGGCCTGATAGGACAAGGTAGAAGTGAATTCCCGATATGGTGTCCAACGCCAAACGAACCTATCCGGACTGTCATTTAGCCGCGTGTAGGGGCAAGTCCCAAATACAAAGGTGTTGAATGAGCACCTGCACCGTAAAGTCATGGGAGATCTCACACACCCAATGGTGATTCAGAAGCCCCTCACGGACGGTGCGCTTATTCCTGACCTGAGGAGAAATTGCTGCCCAAAGATTTGGAGCCAGGGTCTGAATATCACAACCATTCAACCGACACTCTGACCAAAATAAAGCCTTGTCTCCCTTCCGGACCACGGCCGAAACATACACGTTGAAGAAGGACTTAGTATGGTAGATGTGTCGAAAACTGAAACCCGCCCAGGTTTTATCTGCATCCACTCTAGCAAGGCAAAGCCATCTCATTCGGAGCACTAAACCAGCGGTTGAAAGATTAGGGATCCCCAACCCACCAAGGGGGTTCGGGCAAGCTGCATTGATCCAAGCTACCACATGTTGACGGCTGTAACGTACCTACTTTAGTCGTCAATATTCTCATGAATAAAGGAGCTAATCCATCTTGTACAAATGCAATTTGTGCTTCCTTATTTTCTGTGTATTTGTAAATTTAACCATTTGGGCAAAAAAAATATGGGTTTTTGATTGGGACACATGTGCCATGTAATTAGTTGGCCCAGTAAATTATGTACATTTGAATTTTGTGGAGCACTGGAATATTGGATCTATTTATTTATGGAATTGTTTGGTCATTTCAATATTATTTGCAAATGACAATGAAATCATGATGAATCTTCAGTGACGAAAAAACCAACCAATCATAGCACGTAAAAAGAGGACAAGTGGTCAAACCTAATTTGACCACGTGTCATTCAAAAATGCCACGTCAACACTTACGTCATTTGCTAGCATGGCATACGCCGTTCAAACGCTTCCAAACGGCCGACGATGACGAAAAAAGAAGACTATCGGTGACGTAATCGGATCGTCACGGAACACAGTAAATGGGAGATTAGGACGAAAATGGTGTTTCATCCATGACTAAAAGTGATCGTCACATATTGAAACCACTTCCATGATGAAGTGTCAATCGTCACAGAACGGAGACACATCTGTGATGAAAATTTTTTCATTTCATTACTTATGGACAAATGTGGTGCGACGATACTGGCGAAACACAAATTGTCTCAAACTCGTCACAAATTACTATTTATGACCAAAATGGCATTTTCGGTGACCAAAGGTGAACGTCATCGATGCTAACATCCCTACTAGTGTGAATAAGCACAAAAAGAGTGTGAAAACCACCCTCTATGATCCAAGTGATGGAAGCTTGACGAATCAAAAGCCCCCATGTGTACATCACATGGACTGAAGGACCCACGCCTGCCCAAACCGACTCAAAATGTTTTGTACATCAAAAACCTACCTAAGGGCCCACAAGGGGTCGGTCGAATCGTGGGTTCGGTCGAACCGCCTTAGTGGCGCCTCATCTCCTCCCTACACGTGGCAACCCCCCATTGGTCCTAAGAGGAATTTTGGGGTGTACACAGTGCTTTGATGCCCGGAGGTAGGGTGTCATAAGCCTATAAATAGAAGGGGTGGGGCTCACTTGAGAACACACAACTTTGATTCACTTATCTTCCTTTTGGTTTCCAAGGCTAGGGGAGTAGGCTAGAGTAGTTCTACTTCACGTTCCAAGTCCAATCTAGGATCTTGGTTTTGAGTCCTCTTGTACCTTTATTTGTTTGTATGACTTTGATCTACTTCAGTTATTTAGCTATTTCATATAAAGTAGTACTTTCATATGTGGGTGATATGTTCGTGAGTTCTTCACCTATTCTTGATTTAAAGGCTAGTGTTCTTCGTGAACACAAGCTTTTGATCTTGTGGTATGTACTCAAAAGTTCTTGTATCCATTTGTATGAATTGCCTGTTTGATCTAGTTAGATTACACATTTGTGTTGCATGGCTCAGTGTTTAGTCTACGGTACTCGATGCAAGTGGCCAATTATCTAGTGGCTTCAACCTGTGTCACAATAGCCCAGGCCGGTTGGAGTCTAGTTAACAAATCAAGCATGGAGCTTGGGTTGTGTTGACGATTCAATAACGCGCCAAGTTTCACTGCAAGTGCAAAGATCAGTATAGCTTATCCCTTGAGTATTCCAAGGTTATCAATCCATGGATCAACAACGAACTATCTAGGTTTATCCATCTAATCTAACCGATCTAACCTAACATAAAGCGTTGATTGCATATAAAGGTACCTTAGAGATATATAAGTTATAGCGAAAAGTTGATCACATCCAATAACATATGCATGGTAAAGCGCAACCAAAGGGGTAACTAGGACTATTGCCTTCTAGTTGTAGTTCTAGCAAAAGATTAACAAATCATGCATCTCATCTTATAGCATCCTTAGACTCCTACCTCCGGCCAACCTCCTGAAAACACCCGCCCTACACAGGACATCATCCTATCATGATGAGCTCTATCGGTGCGGGGAGTCTAAGGGCACGCCCATGAGTGAACGTGTCTACAAACAATGAAGGGTTGAAATACTAGATCTAATCACCACGATTACAAAGAGTATGCTATGTTGACTAACCTAGCATTAGACTAAGGATCAAATCATATTCATGATAGGAAGAAAGCATAAACAGAGACATGGAATCACTAATAGATCGGAAAATACAATGAACATTGCTCACACAATAATTGACGTGTTTGGATCATCTCCACCGAGTACATACCAATTGATGACCATAATGAGCTCTGGAACTCCACCATGGCACAACCACGAGGGGGGCATCTCAGATAGGGTAGGCCTAGGCCATCTCATAGACAACTTCGAGGACTTGCGGCGACCGTCTCTCCCTCCATCGAGGCTGTGGACTATTTATCGACCAAGGAAACCCTAGTCCGAAGGGGAGCACAAACCAAGGCGGCAGGGGGGTGGGTCGACCTGCATGGGCCGACCAGCCCAGGGCTTTTTCAGCCCGACTCAGGCCCATCTTTCGCATGCGAGCTTCTTTTGTCGATTGGACCTTCTGCTCCTTTGCATGTGGGCTTTGGACGTCATTATGCCCACGATCAAGATAGGGCATCTTGTTGTATGAACTCTGGTCGATCTTTTATCTTAGTCCTCGGGAATATCTTGTCAATGAGTCTTGGTGCTGGCCACCTTTGGGAGTAAGTTCATCTTGTTTTTGCATACGAACGGAGCTCCTTGATCCTCTTGCATAGCACCCTCCGAACTTGATGCAAACTTATCCATTAAGCGTATGGTTTCCTGCATAAACAATACACTTCCAAAAGCACATGCACATGTGATCTTGTTATATCATTAGTATGCCTAGTGGCGGGTTAGTACCAAATCACAGTCGAAACCAATGTGTAACAAGTGCTCTAGGGGTATCATATTTGAGTGTCAACAAGTTGTGTAGCTTCGTTGGATATGAGTGTCCCCAATAGTTAGATAGAGTTAGGCCGTGGTAGTGAGAAATGTTGGACCCTTTGTATTCCTCCCCGTTCGAGTATCGTTGTAGGAGTGCATGAAATCTAGCAACAACTGTTGTGCGGGCGCGGGGGCTAGCTCCTCGTTTGTACCTGGGTGCTGAACCGATAATCCAGGCAATACATGTGTATATTTCTTGTGTCTTTTGACCTTTGTATGTTTAGTACATTAGAACCATGAGCTAACTCGTATGTCTATCTCCCTATGCCGTAGTTGTTACCTTGAGATGAATAATTGTGTGTCACACTATCCTCATCATTATCTTTATCCTTACCCCTATGTTTGAGTTGTTGTTTCTTTCCCTACTCTTGACTTATATTCATTGCAATAGTATTAGTCTTGTCATCCTACCCGTCGTCCTTGGATTTGATATCATTTGTAATACTCATTTGGAGACATGATTGTTGACGGTCCTTACAACAAAAATCCGACCGTCGTTATCTCGGTAATGAGAGGAGCATATGACATGTTTCATGCACATTTTAGGTACTAATAAAGTTCCATGAGTTGTGTTCAGAATTTTACTTGTAGGTACATAATTAGGGGAAAACCACAGACCATCGAACCACACATGGCAGGTGGGCTCGCACCCACAGGTGCGTCCGCTCCTAGTGGTGTAGCCGGCCCAACCATATGCCACGTCTTGGGTCCAGACTAACATTAGTGCCACATACAAGCCACAAATAAATGAGAAGTGTTGGTTCAATGTCGATTTGATCAAATGGCTAAGGATGAGAGACTTGAATCCATGGGTCCACTTATCCATGCAACCTAACCTCCACAACTTCCACAACCGCAATCAAGGAGTAATCCTGGATGTCCCTCAACAACGTCAGTGCATCACACGACCATTTGGTAGGACTGGGCGCACCTCTAGGTGTGGTCGCACTTACAACCGACGGAACTTCACGAAACAGACCTAGGTATCAACTTGCAACCAGCCAATGAGCACTGATCAGGGCCGTCCACGATGAGAGGCAGTGGATTATAGGTGCACCCACACCTATAAGCTGCCTCCCCAACTCTCCAACGACTCTCCAAGGCTATAAAAGTCACCCCACACTCGCTGGAACAAGAGACACGAAGTATGAGTATCACTACAAGTCACTTTTCTATCTTAGAGTAGGAATAGTGTATTTTGGGAGTTAGAGTCAAGTCGAGCGAGTCTTGGGGTTTCAGAGTATTCTTCTTCAGAGTTCCAGTACTACTCTTGTATCTTTTCTTTGTAAGACTTAAGTTCAATATGAAGCTATCTTTTTCTATCTTACCTTTCGAGTCAATTACATTCAACTTCTACTTTGCTGTGGTAGCTTTATTTTTGGTTTAGACTAATGTTAGTTTAGCCTTGGTTAGTTTAGTCATCTTGAACCCTATAGTGTTGTGGTCGTTCTTCGCTTGATCTTTTGCCGAGTGCTTTTGTGCTTAGTGTGTGTGAAAGAGAGAGTCTTCCATTCCAATCATCGCATGATATCTTTCTCTCACAACAAATCTGTTTGCCAAATCGACAGAAGATCGACCAAATAGAGTCTCACGAGGGTGCGTGCAGCCCAGCCACCACCTACCAAGCTCAGGCACAACCCCGCCAGCCCTACTAGGCATGAGAGTGGGCCCACCAGGCCCTACGCGGCACGGTCCCACCAGCCACCGCTATGCATGTAGCACAGTTGCACACGTCCTCATTCATAATGCTCAAATTGTTGACCCAATGTCCATAAAAGTACTAGTGGCCTGAAGCCCACTATATCATTTTATATTAGCACATATTACCTTTATTTTTTTCTTATTATGTATTTATCGTATTCAAACTTTATATATTTACTTTATTACAATGGTTTATTTAATAATGAATTAACCCTTAAGATTAAGTTTGGGAAATAGATGTATAGTCCTGAAGAATATGCAAAACCATAGTCTTGAAGATTACACACCAACATTGACTCCCATGTACATTAGTTGTTGTTGACAGTTCAATAACACATCAAGTTTCACCGTAAGCGCACGGATCATCGTAGAGTTTCCCTTAGAGTATTCATCCAAGGTTTATCAATCCGTGGATCAGCAGCAAACTACCTAGGGTTTTCCATCTAATCTAGTCGATCTATCTAAGATGAAGCATTGATTGCATATAAAGGTAACATTAAAGATTTATAAGTGAAAGCTCAAGGTTGATCACATCCATGAAGATCGACAAGGGTAAAGCGCCACCGAAGGGGGTAGCTAGGCCTATCGTCTTCTATTTGTAGTTCTAGCCAAACAAGCAAACAAACATGCATCTCATCTAAAGAATCTCCCTCCGGCCAACCTCCCCAAAAAAATCAGCCTTACACGGGATCACATCCTGTCATGAAGCGCCCTATCAGTACGGGGAGTCTAAGGGCACGCCCATATATGAACGTGTCTAGAAATCATGAAGGGTCAACATACTAGATCTAATCATCATAATTGCATAAAGCATGCTTTGCAGTGTAATCTAGAATTAGACTAAGGATCAAACATATTCACGATAAGTAGAAAGCATAGAAGGAGTCATTGAATTGCTAATAAGATTGGATGACAAGATTATCATTGCTCACACGAAACTATGCATTACACCATCACCACCGAGGCCATACCTATGATGATGAACGTGTAGCTCGTGAACTCCACCATGGCACAACCATGCAGGGAGGCCGTGGCAGCTAGGGTAGGCCTAGGCCATCTCCTAGACAAGTTTGAGGACTTGAGGATCGTCGTCTTCCTTCGGTGCTTACTTATGCCAACACCGAAGGTAAACTCATGGCTAGGTTGACTGATTTTCACCGTCAACATCTCCCCCATGCTTAAACCTTGCTCGTCCTCGAGTAAGCCTTCGATGGATATCATCATTGCCAACAATGTTTAAACCTTGCACTAGATCATACATAAGAAAACATAATGCTCTCAAAAATTTAATTCGTTAAAGTTCCATAGTGTACTAGCCTTCATCTCTACGGAGGGTAGATTCTTAATTAAGCTTATCCCACAAGTATTCATATGCTCACAAAGTTTAAATAGATCTCAGAATTTTTGAAATAAAGAACGAGATAAAGAAAAGCTAAACCAAGTTCACAAATTTAAATCATCTTGTATATTGCTCATGAACTCTCAACTCGCTTGTCTCTCAAGCCTATATATTCTACTCCTTTCCCTCTCATAACATATATGTGTGGTAGGCTTTATATGGAGCTTTGGGAAAGTTTAGTCCTAACAAGATTTTATAAATGAGGTGTTGTCAAAACAAGACAAGCTTCTCATGGTCTTACCGAGACTCGTCAAAAAGGTCATTGGAAAATAATGTTAAATCAAGGAGGGGAAAGAGAAAAATACGCACACTTTAGATGAGTGGACATGTGCAAATGGCAAAGAGTGATCCCGAGGCACAAAGGAAGTCCTCGTTATCAGATTGCACATGGTTGGAAAATGAGAATGGATCTTTTAAACTTGAAGCCTTGAATTTCCTAATGCACTTTAGAGAACCGGAGAGTTCACTTTACGCATACTCATATTTTTTTCTCTTTCTCATATTTCTCCTTCTTTTCTTTCTTTCTTTCTTTTTTTCATTCATTCATTTTTTTTCTTATGAGACTTTCACCTTGGAAGTCACGTACATCACCTTTGAATTTTCTTTCATACATTTTTTAAATTGCTCCCCTATGAACTCTAAAACTGCACCGTACCTACCTCCTCCCCCATGCTTAGACGTTGCTCGTCCTCAAGCAAAGAGGCGGTAAATAGGGTAGGTACCGGAAATATTTTTCCTTGGAGAGATACTTGAAATCTTCAATGTTGGCACCGTCTTGCGATCTTCCTTGAATTGATGATCCATTCTCAACGATAGGTTGTGGTCAAGGAGGTAATCACAAAAGATGATATTTGGTTTTAAGGGTGGATATCCGGCGAGGTTTGTGAGATATCCAATGTAGGGATACACAATGCACGGATAAAAGGCTAGCAAAAAGATAGATACTCAAAAACGGAATGACCAGCTTCTTAGTCTCGGGCCAGAGAAATCATGGATTGCAATAACTCACTCAAAAATAAATCTTGTACACTAAGGTTTATGCACTCAAATATATATTAGGCTTTGGATAGGTTGAGCAACACACAAGTGATATTTATGACAAGGTTAGCGATATTTTTGAGCATAAAAGACATCTTTAATCTATTCATAACTTGAGAGCACATAAAACACCATGGGTCTTTATTTTAATCATAACCTCCGCTAAAGATTAAGCTAGTATTTAAATAAATTCAGATTCGTATTTTAAGAGAGCACTAGCTTAAACATGCATAAATCAATTACAAAGATAAACAAAGCGGCAATTATAATCATATATCATCATGGCATAAATTTTTTGTAACTTTTCCAATGATATAATCAAGGTGGTGTCTTTATTAATAATGAAATCAAGTTGAAATACAAACTGAAAATAAACAAACACGCTTGCTGAAATTTAAATAAAAACAGAAAATAATACGCAAACACACATAAACAAAAGCTGAAAATTACAGAGAAAAAGAAGAGAAAAGAAAACTAAAGTTCCTAAATCTTCTAGTCCTCCGCCGGTGGTTGGTGTTGATGATCTTGATAGTAATACCCTTGCTCATAATACGGTTGGACATCCCCTCTGACGAATTGATTTGGCTCCACTAGGTGAAGGCGTCCGAGCTCATAGGCAATATTTGCATTGCCCTCACCAAGTTGAGCCGCGTTGGCTTGGATGGCTGCGACGTTTTGGGCGTTTCTTGCGACATACCCTCCAATTATGGCCATGCTTTGTTGTAGTTGGGGATATTGTGCATAGGGCTCCGCGAAGTTAGCGTTGGGCACCACATAATTTGGTGGGGGTACCGGTGCACCACCCCCCATGCTTGCTCTTGTGGCCCTCCGTAATAACTTGGCGGAGGAGGAATCCCGACGAACGGTGGCACATTGGGTTGTGCACCACTCGCTTGTGCGGAGGATGTTCCCTCCTCTACGATTCTTCCTCTTTTGTTTTTCCTTGCAGGGACAAGGAGTCCCTCTTCCAACCAATCTTCCCTCCCTTCGATGAAAAGCCTAAGCCTCGCATCCGGAAGGGGTAAGTTCACTATGGCCAAACGAAAACCTCCTCTCTCATCTCCACTAATGTATTTGCCTTGGCGCAAATACTCAATGCCGAGAGAGGTACCACACAAAAGATGGTCGGGGTTCCTTGCGATCCCCGACCGTAAGGAGAAGGCCAACATGGAGAGGTAACACCCCGAACCGATATGTCCCGCCCCCGATGTTGCTTCACAACACCAACGGTTGGTCATAAGGTAAGAGGGGTCTATTGGCTGCCTGGCAATTAAAGCCGAGTAGAGCCAATTCAACTCCGTGTCGGTCACCTTCGTTTCCTTCATCCTCCCCAATACCCTCTTGCACATCCAAGAGTGAAATATTCGGATAATGGGGTTGCGGATGCAATTGCGTTGTTGATGGGCTTCTCTGGAGATTAAATTCCAAAATCCCGCTAACATGTCGGGTGGCACGTCAACATTCTCCGGAGCTCCCTTATGGAATCCAAGTAGCTCCCTAACATGCTCGTAGGGAACCACTTGTTGGACTCCCTCCAAACGGAATGATAAACTTTGCACCCCATCATCAAGGATAGGTGCAATGGTCATCAAAATTTCCAAGGCGAACCCCTTGTGGGTGTCCGCCGATACTCCGTTGGAGAATTGCACCCATCCAAGGTGCCCCAACATGTAGTATATGTCGGTGCCAAAACCCAAGGTGTAGAGTGCTTCGTCGTTGAACTCGACGTTGGGCACAAGCCTCTTCTCAAGACGAGAGAGCCTCTCCTCTTCCTCCGATGACAAGATAATGAATTCGTACGAAGAATATATCGGAGTGTAAGGAGGTGGCACGGTCGAACGGGTCGATCATCGTGGTGGCGCGGGCTGCTCCTCCGTGTGCCCTTGAGGTTCGGTAAACCTCATGGACGTGCTCCTTGCAGCCCTCATACCACCAAGGAGGAGAGCATCATTCCTCCTCGGTGGTGCCGTATCCGTCTCCATGCTCCGGGGAGACTCGGAAACCGAGTGCCTCCTCGAAGACGTCGTTGATGACGGCTTGGATGACAACAAACCCTTCTTCTTGGAGAAGAGACTTGTGGTTTTCTTCCACATGGTTGCTGCACTCTTTTCTTCTACTAAAACTACGGGTTGCAACCGGTAACTAGGCACTTAAACTTCTTACTTCGGGATGTGGACTTTGAGTGGATTAATGTGGTGGATTTTTTTTGAGCTATCAAGCTTGGGAAGGATGGCTAAGTCTACGGAGGTTTTGGGCACACAAACTTGAACACACAAACAAAGGAAGGAGGGGGAAGCTTGCCTGCAGAAAACGGGAGCCGGGGGCTCCTTAAATAGGGTAGGCCGACCGGCCTGGGCCGACCGGCCTGGGGTCCTCGGTGCTCCTCCCCGCCTCGTCTTTCTTCCAGCACGATCATTTCGCCTCTGCAACTTTCCTGCCCGCGTGCTCCACGAGTTGCACCGCCCAAACGCTCTCGTCCACTCCTTTTCTCGCATTATTGGTCCTTCCACTTGATGCTTCATGCTTTGGGTCATGTCCATGCTCCCTAGCTCCACTTGCTTCACATGCCACCATGAAATTCCTGCAAAGTTGATGCTTGCTGCCCACCATGCTTGTCCTTTGCATGTGGATTTGGTGAAAGTTGATGAAAGGGAATCCAATGGTGCATGCATGATTAATTCAAACTAGATTGCCTCCATTTAGGTATGTTTAAGGTTAAGCACTCCTCTAATTCGAAATTTGAAATATTTTTCAGAGCCATGCAAGAGCTCAAGCATAAATTTAGAGAAGTTTTTAAACCATTAAAAACAAATGTAAGTCGAAAACATTTTCCGACTATGTTGATATCGGTCTCACCGGTATAGTTTGCCTTCATCGGTTGAGAGCAAACTTTTCCCGGCTTGATCATGGGGGCATAGGTTTAGGTTCTAATTTTGGCTAAATAAGAGAGATTTTGAATAAAACAAAATTATATGAGGCTTAGAAAAATTCTAATCCTAGAGAAACAAAGGATATAGATTTTTAAATCAACCAAAAGTTTTGATTTCTAGGTTCACGCGAGTTCTACCACGTGCTGAATTTTTATTAACACCTAGATATAAGTCGTGGCTCTACTCGTGTGGTTTTAGCATGAAAAATAAGTCAACCTCAGCACCATAATGAGGGTGAAAGGTTGAGTTAGGTTCTGAAATTATTTGGTTGTGGTTTCTTGAAAAGAAAAGAACAAACAAGCACATAGGAGGGTTCATGCAAAGGGTTTATGATAAGGCAAAACATTCAATCAAGAATTATGTTTCTAATATTGTTCAACCACTTCTAAGTCTAATGTCTTTGCGTAATAAAACTCAAAACTAAATTATTAAAAGGACTCGAAAAACCTGGAATCGGGTTGTCCTCCCGGTAGCTTATTCCTGACTCGACAAAACGGGTTGCCTCCCGCCTAGCGCTTTGTTTATAGTCTATAGCTAGACTTCTTCACTTGATTACTTCGGATCAACGCTCTTTGCGGGCGTTGCAATCTTGGGTACCCACTTCCGCACCATCTTGGGCACGGGCTTGTCTTCCGGCTTAGTCATTTTTTGGTCTTCACAGGCGGCTTTTCTTCCTTTGTCTTGACGGATGCAACACCTTATTTGATTTTCTTTACGTTCATTTTTTTCGGCTCTTTCTTCTTTTTCAGCCCCTCCTTTCGCTTTGGTTCTCCCTTCACACCAATCATGTTGCATGCCTCGATTCTTGGACGGAACTTGAAGGAACTCCTTTCTCCGTTGATATTGAACATGATCTCCCCCTTGCCAACATCAATAGTAGCTCCCACGGTCTTGAGGAAAGGCCTCCCAAGGATGAGCGGTGGCTTCTCCCTCTCTCCCATCTCGAGCACAACGAAGTCGACGGGGATGAAGTGGTGTCCGATCTTCATGGGTACATCTTCAGCAATGCCCAAGGATAGCGAATGGAGTTATCTCCCAACTCCAAACATATACCCGTAGGCTCCATTGGTAGGCGTAGCTTCTCGAACACATCCCTCGGCATGACGCTTACACTATCTCCAAGGTCGCATAACGCCTTCTCGAAGTTGAAAGAACCAACCGAACATGGAATTGTAGGGCACCCAGGGTCCTTTTGCTTCTCTAGCCCATTAGCAATAGCGGCACTACAATCCTCGGACATCTTGACATGATCTACCCTGAGTGTTGCTATCTCATATTTTTTTGCAAGTATGTCTTTAAAGTAATGAGAATATGTAGGTACTTGTAGGGCATCTAGTAATGGCATCTTGATGCTAAGTCTACTCACAACTTCCACAAACTTCTCAAAGTGGTTGTCAAGTTTACCTCGGAAGTAGCGTGGCTTGAGTTGCGGTATCCTCGTCTCTTCCTCCGGCATCTCAAATTCGGGTTCCTCAGTGACGATCCCCGTAACCTTCTCTTTAGCAACTCCTTCCACCTTGGTGGATGATTTAAGCTTCCTTGCTCCCGCGGAACGTTCCGGATCTTCGGTCTCCTTCCCCAAACGTGTTTGAATGGCCTTCGCCGATTCGGGACTTTTGGGTTGTCCTGGAAGCTTCCCTTCATCATTAGTGAGGCGCCCCGCAAGTTTCCCAACTTGCGTCTCGAGCATCTTCATCATGTTGAGCACTTGATGATTGGAACTTCCGACCTCCGTCACCTTGCTATCGATGTTCTCCAACACCTTTTCTATGGTCTTGAACTTGGTGACAGTGTCCTTGTTGATCTTAGCTTGCTCATCCATGAACTCCTTCAATTGTATACAAAGCGGAACCGCGTTAGGAATAGATGAACTTGCGTTAAATTGAGGTCTACCTTGCCCGTAGTGGAAGTTCGGCAATTCTCCCTTCCTCATGTAGTCGAGCACTTTGGCTTCCTCCGGACAATCTTTGCGGTCATGGCCATACTCTCCACATTCTTCGCATGTGGACCTTGCTTCGTCAGCCTTCAAGTCTTGAGCCTCTTTCTTTTCCATCTCCATCTTCTCCAACCTCCTCATGAGCGAGTCGATCTTGCCTTCAAGTATGTTCTCCTTCTCCACTTGCAAGACTCCTTTGACGTTCCCCATGGGTTGAACCGGATGTAGGCGCCCGAACGACGCCCATGTGTCATTATCCGCGACCTTCTTGAATAGAGTGAAAGATTCCGTCGGTGTAAGTTCGATGATGGATCCTCCCGCCGATGCATAGATGATCGTCCTTGACGCCATGGTGAGTCCTATAGAACTTTTGCACGAGGTCTTCCTTCGGGAACTTGTGATGTGGAACCGCCCGGGTGTACTCGTTGAAGCGCTCGAATGCCTCCGAGATAGTTTCCGTAGGATATTGAACAAAGGTGGCAATCTTATTACGCAATCTTTGAGTTTTACCCGGCGAGTAGTATTCCTTCATGAAATCCTTCATCAACATGTTCCAATTTTGCACCGTCTCCGCCGGTTGAGAGTGGAACCATTGCAAAGCCTTCCCGAGTAGTGAGAACGGAAAAAGCCTTGCCCTCATTTGGTCTTGAGTCACCCCATCCACGTTGAAAGTCTGACATAGTTGAATAAATGCTTGGAGGTGAAGGTTCGGGTCCTCTTTACCGGTGAAGGGTGAATGTTGCACCATGCGGATTGTTGAGGTCTTGATCTCGAATGGTCTTCTGATCTCCTCAAGGTTCAAGATTGGTAGGTCGATGATGTCTGAGGTGCATAGCTCCCCAATCTTGCGTTCTTGCGGTGGTTGGTCACCCATCGGTGGAAGTCGATTCTCCCGAGGACTTTGAGGTGGTGAATTCTTCGGAGATTCCTGCGATCCTTTGTCTTCCGACTCCGAATCTACAAAATCCAGCTTTTTAGCTTGATGTGCTTTGCGTCTCCTTAGCTCGTAAAGTTTTTTTCGGATCATCCACAAAATTATCGGGTTTGTTGGAGAGGTAGCCGTCCATCTCCTGTTAGGGTTAGCAATAAACAAAGTATGCAAAAACTAAAAAGTAAAAACAAATCTATAAAAACTAGGGTTAGACAAACTAGATTAGATATATTTTGAGGATGATCAAAGTTTAGTAGATGCAAAAAGAAAAACAAAAAGAAAACTGGAAATTACAAAAAGGCAATAAAAAATCAAATCTTGATCACTTGTTCCTCGGCAACGGCGCCAGAAAAAGGGGCTTGTTGACGGTTAATAGTTGTATCAAAGTTCGTTTATGACTTGCAAGCGGACAAGTCTCCCGTCGTAGTCAAGGGACCCTTCTTCCCTCGAGTGGTGAACCCAAGGTATCGAATCCGTGGAACAAATGTGTGACGCAAAAGTTGATCTAGTAAAGCCAAGTAACTCCAATCTTCGGTAAAAGAAACCCTAATGCATCTAAGTAAAAGACACGAAACTAATCTAATCTACTAAAGACCGGAGATAACAAAGTAAGATTGGGTAGATAAACCGATCTAGAGAGATCGAGGTAAGCCTTTTGTTGAAGTTCCAAGCAAGAGAAGAAGTAGAAAATCGAATCTTATAAGAAGCTTCTTTAAATCGTGGCTTCCCGTCCATATCCGAAAACATCCGCCTTTCGGAACCCCCGTTCTGTCACAACGTATCCCTACTCATGCGGGGATCTTAGGGCGAGTCAAAAGACAAGTCGAGATTCTTTCGGAAGATCCGGCGTGTACCTCTAGCCACCGCGGCTAAAAGAACACCCTATGTAATCTATCTCAAGAATAGAATTGGAATAAGCAAAGCCGATCGAAAAACGAAATCTTCGAGGAAACACTTGATCGCTAGGAAAAGATTCAACTTGATAATTCAACTATAACAATGATACATACACAAGATCACCACCGGGATCCTTCCTTGATCTTGCTTCTAGCTCCGGGAACTCCGACGTGGTCTTCCGTGCAAGGTTCCCACGTCGGCTAGGGAAACCCTAGTCAACTAGCTCGACCCTCTCCTCTCCGAGATGGTGTCCCTCTCTTCTCTGCTCCTCGGCGGCCGATGACAAATTGTATGATGCGTGGCTCTCGGTCAGGGGGCTATAAATAGCCTGAATGGCGGCTAGGGCAAAGGGGAGCCTTACTGGGCCCTGGACAGGGCTGGGCCGACCGTCCTGGGCCGGCCGGCCTGGGCTCATCCAGGCCTAGCCCGAGGCCTTCTTTGCTCTACGTCGGTTCCCTTGCTTCCTGGATGTTTCCCCCTTCTGCATGTAGGTCCATGTCGTCAGTTTCTCTCCGAATTGGGCATAACTCCTTGTCTTGCAAGATTCAGCACTTTTCTGGTCAGGTCCTCAGAGTTTGTCATCTTCTCGGATCAAGTCCCTGGCTTCTTGGAGTTAAGTTTGCTTCATTGCATGACTTGTACGGGGCTTCAAGGTCTTGTCATAAAGTGCTTGATGAACTCATCCCGAAAGTCTTGCTTTCAACGCTAAATCCCTGCATAAACACTAAACTCCAAAACCGACATGCACACGTGAACTTGTTATACCACGGGGGTTAGTACCAAAGGATAAGGTATAAAACTTATGCCAACACCGAAGGTAAACTCATGGCTAGGTTGACGGATTTTCACCGTCAACATTGGGACATCACAAAGAGGTAATTCAAAGTGCTTGCTGTGAGCGGCAGGAACTACCTCACTTGGGCTACTGATGTCGAGATCAAATCCAATAGCATGAGCAATCATACCATTGTCCAGCCTGAAGCTGGCAAGGATGAGCGCACAAAGCCTGATAAAGCAAGAGCGTTGCATTTTTTGCGATACCATCTTCACCAAGACCTAAAATCTGAGTATATGATGGAGAGGGGACACTTGTTTTGTGCCAGTTCCTAAAATATTACTTCACCCAACACGCAACACCTGACAATTGTGCTCCCCAGAGGACAACAACATTGGATCACCCTACGCTTCCAAGACTATAAGTTAGTGGCATCGTATAACTCTTCTTTACACAGTATTGTGATTAAGTTGCGCCTATGTGTCTAGACAACTCTATCCATGCACCTTCCACCTTGGCAACATAGTACTACAACAACAATATAGGAACTCAAAGTACACCAAGTATTCTGAGCTGAATGAAATACTATATGTTGCTTACAACAAATGAGGTTTTGTGCAAACATTCTACTCGGCCCACTTGTTCTATGGTTGTGCCTGAAGCACATGCTAACATTGATGGGAGTTCTTTCAACCGTAATGGGGCTGTCGAAAGGGGAAATGGAAGGGGAAAAGAGGTGACATGTTTAAGGCCAAAGGAAAAGAAAAGCCCATAGGTACATTCAAACATAAGAAGGAAAGAGGTGATCATAGTGGAGCAGAACATGACAAATGCTACAAATATAGAGTAAATGGGCATTCGTTGCATAAATTTCACACCCCCGAACACCTCATTGGCATTTACCAACAAAGTAATAACAAAATATAAGGTCAACATGAGTTCCACTATATCACTGAGTTTGAAGCTCAAGCAAAGAAGCACGACTACAAAAATCGTTGGCGCAAATGATGAAGACGTCCAAACATTGACAAAAGTTAGGAAAACCTTGTTGATAAGATTGATATATTTGGGGAACCGTAATAATCTCCAAAATATTATGTGATGCCCAAATGTACCAACTTATGGAGTTTTGGCATGCGTGCTCCTCAAGAGCATTGATACATAGTTATTGGTCAAAACCTCCTTATTTGTTTCCAGTAATTATGTAATATTGTTCTAGTTACATTATATACTTTATTTTAAATACTTATTTTTTGTCATATTTAAGAACCCGTGAGAACACTATGACTGAAGCGGAAACGGTCTCGTAGACAGTGGCACCACAAATACAATACTAAAGAAAACCAGATATTTCCATACATTGACAAAGATAAATGGAAATATTATGACCATCTTGTTATAAATCCGTAAGTTGCTACTATTCATCCATCACATCGGATGTTCTCAATCTAATTAGGAGTAAATTAGATTAATGACATAATTCATTCCATAACCCCTAGTAATTCGTGAGACGAATCTATTGAGTCTAATAAGAACATGATTAGACAATGTGGTGCTACAGTAAACATATTATAATGATGACTTAATTAGGCTTAATAGATTTGGCTCGTGATTTTTAGTCTATATGAGTAATTACTTTTATAATTAGATCATGTTTAGTTCTCTTAATTAGTATTGGTAAACTTGATGTGACATTTTCCACAAGTTTCTTCATCGGTAAACACGAACTTCCATGGAACATGAAAATATTCAGTAAACAGGATCTATGCTTGGGCTTCCACAGAACAGGAAATATTCAGAGTGTGTTTCGTTTGGAGAATTGGGTCGAACGAAACTGGGTGAACTTTGAGGACTTAGACCATTTTCAGGTGATGCACGTAGAGGATGTCGACAGGCTGCCAAAATATTCTACGTGCCGCTGGCCTCCGCACGCTGTCGTCCTCCGTCCGATCCGCTCCACAGGCGCGCGCGCGTCACCGCTCCTGGCCCGTGTGCCCCGTCGTCCTCCGTTCGGTCCGCTCTCAGCCTGCACGCGCCCCCGCTATCATCCGGTCCGCTCTCGGCCCGCGTGCGCCACCGCTGCTGTCCTCACGCTCCGCCGTCGTACGGTCGCGCTGGCGCCTCCCCGACGGTCCGCGTGTCGTCGTTGCTCCCGCCGGTGCACGCCGCTTGCTCCCTTGGGGGCCATGTGGGTGGGCCCGACTCGCGCCTCTCGACGTGCGCCTCCCTTGGTCCCCACCTCCGCGTGTCGGTCGCCGCGTGCCTCGATCTCCCCCCGACAATACATCGTCGATCTACGATCCCTGCCACCAAACATAACGTACCGTAGTGTGGTGTGTATATGTCTCTATGTGAAATGTGAATAATGATGTGAGGTATTCAATCTCTACATATAGTTTGAGCTAATAATATCATCGTCAAGTCTTGGTGGTGGTGGCCGTGGTCGTGGCCACCGTGGCAGTAGTCGTGGTCGTGGCTTTGGCAGTAATGTTCTTGGCCGTGGCCTTGGCGGTGTTAGTGGCGGTGGCTTGGAGGTGCCTCACCATCCAGGTCTTTACTGTCACCGCGACGTGGTCGTGCCACTTGGTAATCAGACACGTGGAACAATAGCCAACATGGTAATGATTGCCCTTTCCTTTATATTGATATGTCTTTTAACACTTCACATGCAAAATCTCTATTTGTAGTTACGTACAAATTATTGTAGCTTATCAACAATGTTAGATGGCTTATATATATTCTCGACAATATGGGTGGTACTCCTCCTGTGGTCCAAATGAAGCAACTTGAGCATAACTCCACAAGACTGCATATCTCTTTCTCTGTACTTGCTCGAGGTGTAGATTACCGGACGTTGCCAATAGGAGTGTCACATCCCATGGTGCCCATTGCAGTAGTGGGTGATACAAGATTTTACCCAAGAGAGGACCGCTATGGAGAGATGTCAAGAGGTGCTTCAGAATATCGAGTGCTTCGTGCCAGACTTTTCATATTTTAAAATAAAGAAGCTCGAGATGGGTGAAAGCAGCATGGTTCAAACTGTTGAGAGGCTTTGCAGGACTCATCAAGATGTGGTATAAAATATATCCTTTTTATTCATTCTTAATTAATTTGTTTGTGTTACATATTTTTAAGTTGTATATGTTTATTATCTCATCACATCATCTTATTGTTTAGGATTATATGTTTGGTTCAACCTATGCCTCAATGAGCTTCCGACGATTCTTAATCAAGTTGTGGAAAAAGATGGGTTGGATTACTATGGTGGGCAGCCGTGCTTCACCAAAGATTGGAAGCATCAAGCAATTCTAACTTTCTACGTGACACACCAACCCGACACTCCACCAATGTTTGATATTTGAAGTGCTATGTGTGACAGTTATCCGGAAGCAAAGCTGAGTGCATTAGCACACACTTTATCTTATTTTGACGGAGTTCTAGGCTAGACCACTAGGGACATTAACTATGTTCCATTACAAATATGAGTTGGATTAATACTGATGCCTTGGCTAGTGGTTGATCTACAAACTTATTTATAAGTAGTAGTGATTGATGTATGAACTTATTTACAAATAGTAGTGGTAAGATTGATGTATGAACTTGCACTATATACCTGGTCCCACCTATTCACCTGGTCCCACATGTTTTTTCACCAACCTTATCCACCCCAGTGCACCACACCCACCCACCCCCACACACACACACGGGCACACCACTGCCGCCAGCATAGAGCAGAGCACCAGAGCCTCGCCGCGCTCATCCCTCTATGGCGACTGACGGCCAGTGCCCTCTCGTGGGAAGTCGTTCGCGGCCACGACACCCTCCCCGCTGGCAGCCCTATCCATGTGCTTCCGTGTCTTGTGTTGCGACAGCAAGGCGGAGCGGTGTACCGCTTGTTGGAGCAGCGGAGGAGTCTTGCGCCGCCGGCCATGGTTGGCCTCGCTGGCCAGCGTGGACATATGTCCCTCCCCACTCCTCCCTCCCCTGCCGGTCGAACCTTCCTACTTTCTCGTCAGGAGCGGAGCTAGAGTAAAATTGTGAAGGGGGCAACACTTCATTAAAAAGCTTCTATGTTGATTTTGCTGAGTTGTGGGTGCATCACATTGATCCGAGGGGTGCATAAAGGGTGAAAATTACTAGCAATCACTGATTGGTAGCACCCACAACAACCAATGTAGCTCCGCCTCTGTTCCTCGTCGTCCCATAGGCCCTCTCCAAGAAGAACGACAGGGTTGGTGGTGGTGCCCCGCGCCACTCGCCGTCAAGAAGGGCACCATGATGAGGGACATGACTGGGCAGATAGTAGATGATGGTGTGGATGACCTCACTATTGTGGGAGCTAGTGCCAGTACCGAAACTGAGGGGCCGCCTCGACGACAACCACCTCGCAACCTGCCATTGCTAGTGCGCACGCCACCACGATGCCGACGACGCCCGTGCCCACCACCACTGCATACGCCGCCTCCCACGAAGCCCTCGAGGCAAGGCCTCGCGACGCGAGTCCTCGAGGATGCCGCCCTGCTGGACGCGCTCACCGACGTGGACCTGAGCAAGCTCGACCTCACGACGGTGAGGTGGCCTTGCTAACCTCTGGTAAATGCGTGCGAGGCTAGCGTGTAGCACGTAGGAGCGGCCTCCTCCTCCATGACTTGCTCGTCCTTCTCCCTTCCTTTCCTCTTCTTCAACGTTGCAGTCCTCCTCAACCGGGGCCCTGTCTCCATCTGCTCCACTCCCCCTCCTCTCAGCACCGTGAAGATCCATGGGCCGGTGGGATCCAGTTGTCGTCCACGTCCTCCGCGGCGGACTCTTCCCCTGTGTGTGGCGAGGCCAGGACCGACCGAATTCTACTCGACACCACTGACTCACCCGTGCGCGTCCCGGGCCTCCCCGGCTGGGAGACCGGCTTCGGACCTCCATGGCCGGTGCAGGCGCGACCTGGCACCTTGGCCACTAATGTGCGGGAGCCACCGGTGAGGCTTGGCACGGGCAACCCTGGACGGCGACCGGTCGCGAGGGACATCGGCGTGGGTGCGGTGGACGTCGTTGTGGCCTGGCAGAACACTTTTTGTCGGTGTCGGGTGGAGGACGAAGCGGGAGATCCTTTTTTTGTTGGTACTCCTTTTGAGGAGGGATGGGGGTATGGGATGTTTTGGGGAGGGAGGGGTGCCCATAAAAATTACAGGGTTGTTGTTTAGGGGACGTTGTTGCACTTCGTTTTTTTTCTCAAAAAGCTCCAAATTTAAGGGTTCAGGAGCTTTTAGAGGTCATTGTTGCAGTTAGTCTGATACAATTAGCCGAGGATAGATTATTTGTTTCTCCAGCCTGTCACTATTGGGAGCCAAAATTTTCACAAGGACCAAAAATCCTCAAACAAATGGCAAAATCCATAAGAGAAACATACTCAGTCGACCTCCCATCAAGATGAAGCCACCATGGCTGTAACGACACGGAAATCCCATAAGAGAAATGACATTGTGTGGTAGAGAACTAGAGGTCATCTGTTTGCATAGCTGAGTGCATAGCTGAGTCCGCGGTACTAGACGACGCAAGAAGAGCATGCAAGAATAGTATCGTCTGCATTTTGCAATATAGGAAGCCCATCCTCCACTAGGTGAGGCACTACACCTGCAAACTGGTCCTCATCTTATAGAAAACTAGGTACAGAGGGACATGTTTTATAGGAAACTAAAATCCGGTGCTGACCAGCACGGTGTGTGGGCTCGATATGGGGTGGTGCAAGTCGAGTAGGGATGACATCATCTCATGCAACACTGTTGGTGTACGCAAAAGACTACCGTTGGATCTAGTAGTCCAGCCGTCGAGGCGGGCGTAGAAGTGTCGGCGCTAGATGTTGGGGCGTGGAGTCGGTAGGAGTGCGAGGAAGAGGGAGTTACAGCCAGAGACATGAGATATGATTGTCATGGACTAGGCTGGCAATGCCCTGGCCATTTTTTATTTTGCACAGGCCTATATCCTAGTTTCCAATAGTGTGTCATATTCATCACTTCACAAACATCTGTGGTTGTAACCAATGTAACCTGAATTTCTAATGAAGGAGAGTCCAAATCCTTTCCCGCGAGAGTGACAGGGAAGATGATATCTTGCTGGGAGAATCAAAGAGTCCACTAAGGAGGTTTCCTACATTTTTTCCCTGAGGATCCATTTGATGTCATCTCCACTAAGGAGCTTCTCCATGAAGGAAAGGAGTTTCCATGTCCTCCACACATGGTCGTCAACACCGCTACATGTCAAGCTTCGGCAACACCTTGCACTGTACACTTTGATTCACTCCAGAATCATCCTCATAAGGTAGGCACACCTTGCTCTCATGCACCTTTAGGCCTATGCTAGCACACTCTCACAAAGCTAAGCTTAGGTGAACACTTAAGCATTTTACTGGTATTGATGTGATCTCAATGTGTCTTGCACCCCAACAAACTCCTGCACAGTACTCTCACACACTCAAATGGCTTGAGTGGAAGAAGTATAAATCCCAAGACATCAAACCAACCGTGAGCTAAATGTGCAGGAAACAACATATCATTGGATCAACCAATGCTATGACTTTTCTAGACATTGGTTCATCTGGTGCCTCTTCCACATCATATAGTAGTTGGATCCCGCTGACGCACAATTGCTCTGATGCTTGCACCATTGGTACCATCGGTTGATCTGATGCAGCTCCTTCCACGACCAAAAACCTCTTTGGGAGTTTCTGATGTAATTATGCTTGCATCGACGTTTTTTCCCTAAGCACCAATCGGTTCATCAGGTGCTTCGCTTCTTCTCTCTGCCTCCTACAACTGCCACGTCGCTTGTAGAAAACAAGCCATCGATTCATCTTATGGTCCACTAGCCTTCAACACAATGTACTAATTGCTTCAACGGCACTGGCGCATTTTTCAGCTACCATAGGTTCATCCGATGGTCTCAGTTTCTCCATTTTGCATATTTTTTTTAACATACCATCATTTTGCTTCCCAATTGCTCTGTATTTTCTCTATACTTTGAATACCATAAAATAATCTTAGATACCGCATGGCTTAGTCATTTCAATTCCACAACTTAGATTCTTGAATATCATGACTTGTATACCAAGAATACCATAGTTTGGATCCTTCACCTTGCCATGGTTTGGTTTGCATTCTTGAAGGACCGGATTGGTGACCATAACGAGGGGGTGGTGAATAGGAGCTGATAAAAATTCTTCTCTCAAAGAGAAGAACCTGACCTCAAACACCTCCGAACTAAACTTGTGTTCGATCTTGCCAAGATCACAGAGTAAAGGACCGATACGGCGAACCAGAGAGGGGGGGAGTGAATGGGAGCTGATAAAAATTCTTCTCGAAGGAGATGGAGGCTCCAACAAGATGAACACGACTTCCAACACACGTCTCCGACTCACTACCCAAGTTGGCCAAGACCACGCAGCCACTGAAGTGCTACTGGCCCTAGGAACCAACAACCAACCTCACAGACCCGAGAACGCAGCGGAACACAGGACTCGAGCCTCACTGACCTACACCGGTCAGGTCGGTGCACCACCGGTCAGACCGGTCCCTGCTGGTGAAACCTGGCGACTTCCACAAAACAACCCTCACATCGGTCGGGCCGGTGTAGCACACCGGTCAGACCGGTCCAAGCCAGAAAGCCCCAAAACACCAAACAGGCCTACCGAGCTCCAAAACGACCTAAACTCGAAACAGCAGCAACACGGGACAACAGCGAACTCACCCAAACGTTCACCCGAGCAAAACACAATAGGGGTCTGCACCGGTCAGACTGGTGAGAGGCACCGGTCAGACTGGTGTGACCTGAGCTCGTCGGGATGAACAGCACCCGCGGGTCAACTCCCCCAAATCCAACTCCCGATCTCCCGAATCTCTCCACGGATTTGCACAAGACTTTGGGGATAGTAGGAACACCTCATGGGGAGTCCATAGCCAAGTTTATGTCCACCAAAACTTGCCAAATCAATAGGAATCGAAGAAATCCTGCCAAGAGCTCCTCTAACCCTAGAACACCGAAAACCCCAAAATCGAGCCTCTTTACTCCCGGATTTGAGAGGGGAATCATAGGGAAAAGAACCACGAAGGGTTCACACATACATCCCCCACCAAATCCCCAAGAGAAAGGTCCCGAAAACACTCCAAGAAATTCACCAAGAGAGGGCTCCGAAAATCACCACAAAGAACGAATGTGAACACCACATCAAGTCTTGAGGAACCACGCCGAATCATCTATACAACACAAAGAGGTTCATACAAGGTCTAGCTTGCCGCCCGATCATCCTTCCCTCTCACAAGATCGCACCATGAAGCTCTCAAGCTAGTCCTATAGAAATCCTAGGGAAAATAGGAAGGGAAAATAGGAAAACCAAATGAGGTAGGGTTCCAAGAGATGGCTGTCATCCTCTCACCTCTTGGGTTATATGAAGGAAACCAAAAGTCTAAAATACCCTTACTAGCTAATTAGGGATGCATGACCCTCGAGGGCGAAATCAAAAATATTTGTCATGGCTCCATCGGACGGATGCCCGACGACCGCAACCTGCTTAGCCTCGATGCAAGCCTTCGATCCCGACGCGTGTCCTCTGCTTCGAAGTCTCCGGACTGCGTCGTCACACACCGGTCAGACCGGTGCTCCTCACCGGTCAGACCAGTACTCACCGGTCAGACCGGTCAGACCCACCGGTCAGACCGGTCTGGAGCTGCTACATCTCCGTCTTCGGTTCTTCTCTCTTGGCTTTGTGGATCTACCAAGGAACCCAGTGGTTTTCTGGTGAACCACCGGAAACCCCGCGAACTCGGTGTAGCCTCCGCCAATCTCCACTCATGACTCGACTCCCACGTAGTCCCGGCTCGACCTGGGTTTTGTAGCTCAACCAAGAAACTGTCCACGACTTCATCTTGTTGTTCATGCCACCATGCAGCCCGCACTTGACTCCACAGGCCACCGGGTCCCTCGAACGAAGCCTACTTGTCTTCTCCACACCTGGAGGCCTCACCGGCGACGACCTTTCACGCTTGTTCAGTCCACACAACGTTGTCAATCACTCATCACACCAGGAAGAGACCATGCACTGGTCCTCGAACCACACATGGTCCTCAATCTCCCCCTTGATGAGTGCATTGACAACACCCACAAATAGTAACACAAGAGAAAAGAAAAAGAAAAGAAACGAATAAAAAGAAACTCCAACAAGCGATCGAAAGTCAAACAAAGGCAAAGCGCAAGATCACTTGAAGAAGACAAGTCTCGGACCCCTTAGGCAAGGGCAACGGCTCGACACATCCGAGACAAACTATGCTGAAGCAAAAGGCGCAAAGCACCAAACCAAAGCTCAAAAACCACAAAGAGCTCCCCCTGAACCAATGCATGCGAACCACTCATGAAACAGAGCAGCTGCATCAGCTCAGCTCTCACTGGTCAGACCGGTCACCCTCACCGGTCAGACCGGTGGACAAGATCGCCCAACACCTGGGAACTACACCGGTCAGACCGGTGCACCTCACCGGTCAGGCCGATGCCACCTGGGAAACTGCCAGAGCTCAAAAATAGCTCGAAACCACTTGGAAACATTCTAAATGCGTGCAGCAAGCCATTTCAAATTCAAACTTCTCCCCCTTGTTGACAATGCATGAATCAAGCCAAAAATGCCAAAAATTCAACCTAGAGCTTCTCAAATAGACAAAATTCAACATGGGATGCTACACATGCCCAAATGAGCAAGTTAGATACTCTATAGCTTCGTATTGACATCAACTACATGATCACCAAGTTTCACAACCATTGGACGAAGCTAAGATGGAATTGAGCAATTTTGCGAAAATTTACCCTCTCATGAGCAAAGTCCTAAACATGAGCAAAACATATCAAAATGGCAAAACCACACAAACTTCATGCTAGGACGACCATTCTAATCATAATACCATCACAAACACCCACAAGCACCTCATGTCATGTCAAAGTCACCGAGCCATGTGCCTACTATATATGAGACTTCTCATTGGTAGGCATCATGCAACGGTTTAGCACCCAAAGCAATTTAAATTTAGCACATATGACATGGGAGCACATTTTCCAAGCAATTCACATTTTATTTTCAGATTCATATTTGGTACATGAAATGTCTTTGCGACAAAAATGAACTTATGCCCCTCCACAAGATAAAGCATGAGGGCTAAACATTTATGATGGCAAATGAGCCTTTGACCCCATATGATCAAAATAAGCTATCCAACCACAAATTAAGCATAGCCAAACCACTAAAACATGTCAAGATCATATAAAGGCATTTACTCACAAGAGAGCATATACATGACATTTTTCAAAAACATAGCCATCAACCATGGATATAAATCAAGATTATCAAGAGCTAAGCCAAACTAACCATATTATACCAAACAAGCTCACAAAGACATAAATATCATTCCATGGGGAATAATGTATATAGGAGAAGCTTTTTCTAACCAATGCATATGATACAAAATGCATGCAATCTAAGATACAAGGATGCATATACATCATGTTACATATGCCATGCCAAATGCAAGAAAAGCACAAAGGAAAGCTATACATATGCTACAAAGGAGCTCCCACACACCCAACTCAAGAAATCAAACACACACCAAGCTTCCCCCGCAAACGAGTGAAAGTTGCTTGATCTAGGGGTTTGGTGAAAATATCGGCTAGTTGGTCATGTGTGGGTACATGGATCAAGGTTATCTTCCCTTTCTCTACATTGTCTCTCAGAAAATGATACCTCACTTCTATGTGCTTAGTTTTGCAATGGAGCACTGGGTTCTTTGCAACGCTTATGGCACTGGTGCTGTCACATTGAAGTGGAACATGGGTATACTCCTCACCAAAGTCACTCATGGTGTATGTGATCCAAAGGAGTTGAGAGCAACAACTAGCTGCGGCAACGTACTCAAATGCCTAAACCCCTATCCTTCTTATCTACCTAACCAACTTAAGCTAGCCCAGCAGCAGCAGCTTGCGCTGCGGCCCAACCCGGTGGCCGCCGCCGCCGCTCGGGCCCAACCCGCGCTAGCCGCCCGGTGGCCCGGCTCGCCGAGCGGGAGCCGCGCCCGCCTTAGCCCCCGGCGGCCGGCGCTCGCGCCCACGGCCCACTCGTGCGCACCGCATAGCGGCCCATCCGGCCCGGCTAGCCGCTCCGCCCGGCCCGCCGGCACGCGGTCGGCCGACACGAGGGCCCCCCGTCATCCCCTCCGCCTCGCGCGTCTTCTGTCCGGACTTCGCCGCCGCCGCCGCCGAGTCCGGGCCGCGCACGCCCCCTTCGCGTGGCCCGCACGCCAAGACGGTCCGCCCGGGCTATTTATATCCGCCCGCCGCCCCCTGGACGTCCCCACCCGAGCCATAGCCACCGCCCTTGCCCGCACCGCGAGCCACCAAAACCTTAACCCTAGCTCGCGCTGCCGCCGTTCTTTCCCCGGCGTCATCGTTGTCTCATCACCGTAAGCCATCCAGGAGCTGCGCAAGGAGGTATGGAGCCGCCCTGCGCCATTTGTGGTCGAGCCCGTGCACCGTGGCCCCTTGCAACCTCGCCGAAGCTTCGCCGGAGACTGCAACCCGCGCCGCCGTGCTGACCGGCCGCCCCGTCGCTTCTCCGCTGCGGCCGCCGTCCCCTCGCTAGCTTCGTCTCTTCACGCGCATCGCATAGGTGCCACCCGCGCGCCAAACCGAGGCCCGGGAACCCGGGATTGGGTCTCGCCGGCCGGCCCCGCCGCTCGCTCACCGCCGGCCACCGCCGTCTCCCGCGCCTGCCGCCGCTCAGAGCTTGCGTGCGACCTGTGCCGCCGGATCGAGATCCGACGCACCAGATCTAACCCGTCGCCCCGCTTACCCGCAAGCAACAACAGCCGTTTGATCTAGATCCAACGGATCTAGATCGAACCAGCTAGTCAAACCCCGCCGGCTCTGTGAATTTTGCAAAAAAACCCTCATGTTTTCTTGTATTCACAGATATACCCTTCCGCAGAGACAAAACCTTTACGGTTCTGTCCTTTTTTCTTTTATTTTAGCCCAGTTTCTTTTTAAACCTTTACAGTTTAGTCCATGCACCTTCTATAGGGCGTAACTTAGTCGTTTTAGCTCTGATTTTAGCGTTCTTTATATCCACACGACCGTCTCGAAGCGTAGATTAGTTTAATGCCACTGTTTAGTTCTGTTTGTACTATTTGGTGATTGTTTCTTATTTATTCTTGTTGTATGCTTGTATGTGATGATTGTGGATCGTAGAGAGCGATTCATTCGAAGGATTTGAAGATCAAGACGTGCAAGAGTTTGAGCAGCAGAGTTTTGTTGAAGGCAAGTCTTCCTTGATGCATACCCACTTGTCCTACATAACATGCATTTAAATTCATTGTATTTACTTTTCTGCTTGCATTAACTTGACCGAAACCTACTAAGGATCATGCCTAGTCTTTTACTACCTTTACCTTGTCACCGGGGTTATTAAATTAATCTTGTGGTAGCTATTGCTTAGCATGCTCAACGGGGATTGGTATTAATAAAACTTGGTTACCTTTAGAATCTATGTTCCGTTTATGTTCTTTACTTTACAAGACCACTTTGATATGTTAATCGGAACATGGAGAACCACTCGGGAAAATAGTACAACCACAAGAACTAACGGGCAATGGTCTTGGCTGAATAATTAGGAACTTTAGCTTGGGATGGTCTTACCTGATAAGGACAAGGGATCGGCGGTACTGTGGGGTATAGACTCTCTCTAGCAGGGGGTTGGGTGAGTTATTCTTTTTATGGTGGGGTATCGACCTGCTAGGGGACTTTCTACCTTGCTAACTGATCCGGACCTTGTGGGTCATAACTTGCTAGGGAACCTTTGTAAAGGCCATGTAGCGTCCCTATGCAACCACACCTCGGTAGTGTGGTATGGTGCCTTGCAAACACCGCATGGTTGGGTTCAAAGTTCTTCGGAGCTTTTACGCTACTTGTGGTGAAAGTGCACAACCTCTGCAGAGTGTAAAACTAATCGAATAGCTGTGCTCACGGTCAAGAGCGCCCTGGACACTCACATGATTAAATTATGGAACTTTAATGTTTAATTGTTGTTTTATTCTTATTTATGATGCTTATCTCTTATTAATTGGGTTGGTATGAACTTACACTCTTTAGTAATTAGGTTGCTAATAAAACTTGACTCACTAAAATGCTAAACTGCTTGAACCTTAGCCATCCACCATATGGCCTTGCATGTTATGTTGTTCTCTCTTGCTGAGTACGTCATGTGCTCACGCTTGTTTACTTTCTTGTATCTACAACACTCGGATTGCTGCTCAAACTGGGAGAACTTTGAAGACATTCCAGGAGATTTCCAGGAGTTCTAGGTCTGCGTAGTCTTCAGTCAATTGCCTGTGGAGGCATTTTTGTCCGCTGCAAGAACTCGTTATTTAAGTTTCGTTTAAGACTATGGTTTGTAATAACTCTTTATTCGTGTGGCACTGATTTTGGTATTCACAATGTCTAAGCGTGTGTGTAATTTGATCCTGGCGCACACGTGCACTATGCATTCGGTTTTGCCTTTAAAACTGGGTGTGACAAAGTGGTATTAGATCCGTGTTGAATGTAGGAACGCTAGCCTAGATAGAAATGGTCGAACTAAGGATTTTATAATCATAGAAGCTTTCTCTTACATGCTTGCTTTACTCCTATTAACCTTACTCTTGCCTTTTTGTCTCACTCTTGAGCTATCTGGATTCTTTACCTTGTGCTTGCTTTAGCTCTCATCCTTTTTGTCTTACCATCTATCTCATTCTACACTGCACTACGGATGGTTCGCCGTTTGAAGACTTCTCATGATGGTGCGGTCCACCAGTATGCTCCGCAAGAATAGTACAACGACTTCATGACGGAGACACGGATGAGGACATTGAGATGGAGCCTGCACCCGTGGTCGTCCCTAACCTCATCATGGTGTCTGATGAGGAGGAGGATCCGGAAGAGATGATCCTAGAAGAGGATGAGCCAGCTGAACAGCCCAACCTAGAGGAGCAAGCGCCAGGAGAGGATCTGGAAGATCCTTTCGATCTAGAGATGGAGGAAGAAGAACAAGAACAAGGGCAAGAGGAAGCAGCTGAGGAAGTGATCTGGGAAGTGTACCACTACAGGGCTGATTGAGTGGGCATTACCATGGCTGATCACCTGCGAGCTATGGTACTCCGCTTGGGCTATGATAAGTGTGACAACCCGCCCAGGAAAATACCGTACTATCGCCTAAGACCGATCCACTTTGGTCATTAAGCAATAATAAAGTATCATCCTGTCGTTAGCTGCCGGGTTAACGCCCGGTAAGTCACTTGAAGAGCACAAGGATCGAATATATGCATTAAAACTCACTCGAAGGCGAGTCCAGAGATACAACAACATTAATACCCAAATTCGTACCCCGAGGGGTTTAATTATTACGAACCATAGTTTTTGCCATGATGAAATAGTTCAGAGTTTTGAAAAGCAGCGGAATTTAACTAACGGAAGCGAAGACACCACGGGAGGCCATCCATGATGCTTTCAGAAGTCGTCCTCCACCCACTCCAGCTCCCAGCCGGGCGGGATCTCTCCGGGCCACACATCACTGAAGGCATTACCTGGATCAACACATTATAGCAAGGCTGAGTATACTAATACTCAGCAAGACTTACCCGTCGGTGATAACTACTTCACCAAATCTAGACCATGAAAGGCTTTTTGGCTACTGGGTTGCTTTGCTAAAAAGTAACAAAGAGTAGGTCCTTACTTTCAAGATTTTAGCACAAGTTCTAGTAGTTTTAATCTTTACTGCATTAGCCAACTAGTACAAACAAAGTTGTACAATACAATTAATCAAGCATCATCTTCATCAACTTCCATCATTAGGGATCTCATGACTAGTGGAGTAAGTAGTCTCGGATAACGGTGAGAGGCCGACACTCGATTGATTTAAACCTTGCAAGGTAGACCCAAACACACGGTAGGCTGCCCACAAAGGTACAGCTGTCCCAGGCCTTCCCCAGAAATCCTCGGGTCGGGATCGAATCTTACAGTCTTTGGTGCAGGCTATCTGGCATGTCCCACCCAAGCACACCCGAGTCACCATACACCACGGTGGCGAGCCGTGAGAGCGAATCCCAAGAGTAGTAACGGTAGGATCCCTCGCCGCCTCATTAAGGTACTAGGCTTACCGGTCCCATACCCGACATGTGCTTAGTACGTTCAAAAACTTAACCCACATAACCACTGGACCGGAGCCCAGATCCTATGCTCTTACCACGTGAGCAATCCATTTAGGATATAATATGATTCCTATCTAGGAACCTATTCTCTCGAGTGAGGTCATCACCCGACTTGTAACGGTCCTATAGCTTAGCAGCTATCGACCTATCATACTAGTAGGGACAAAAGGTACCTAGGGATCATGCATCTAGGGTTTCATTCAACTCCTGAACGTAAATGCACAATCATCCATAGATAATTGAATAAAGAATTTGAAAACTGGGTTAGATGCACCGGAGCTTGCCTTCGTCAGCTAGGTTAGCCTGGGCACCCTCGGTGTCGAGCACTTCCACGTACTGCAGCGACGCTTCCGCTCCTCCTTCCTCGGTTTCCGGGACAAGGGAGTAATCTCCGTCCGGAAGATCTACACGGAATGCAATGCAAGTTTAGGTGATGTGATAGTTCGTTGTCTTATCCAACTCTGGGTTGGTCATATTCACCTTAACAAGCATTTAGATAGGGTTTCTCTTTTAGGAAGGTTATTGGTGTACATGGGTGATTCTTTTATTGCACATTTGAATAAAGGTTTTTATTATACTTATCATTTCATGTGAATGCTTTAATTCCTTTTACTTTCACAAGCAAGGGTATAAATAATATTTTTATTTATGAATTACTTTCTGATCAGTGATGATAAGTAATTATCTTTTAATTATATTAAATAATACCTTCGAAAAGGAAAAAGAATTAATTAGGGGTTTTCTTTATTTAACTTCCCTTTAATATTAAAAGGGCTTTTAAGCTTTTTATTAAGAAATTAAATTACCAAAAATTAAAGAAATGTTTCTTAATCACATTATCACCTATACTGGTCCATTGGACCCACATGTGATGCTTGGATGCTAGGAAATTAAAGATTATGGAAAAATAACAAAGGCTAGCTAGTGATTCAAATTAAATGCATACAAAAATAAATAAGCAGCAAAATGATCCCAACTTTCTCGTGCATGCTCTCTGGTCCTAAACAAGCCCTAAGAACTAGCATTTTCACATAGAATCTCTACTGATATTCCCCCATTAATTTACAAAGGAAAACATGCACAAATTAAGAATAATTATTTCTGGTAAGCCAAAAATCATGATTAATTCATAAGATGTGTATTTTGATATTACAAGACAGTGTGCACAAGTTGAGCTCAAAAACATAAATATATTTAGCAAGAAAAAACATTTATGCAGATCTGGCAGAAATGGAAAAACATTTTTATAAAAAGATTTACATTATAACGTTGTGCAATGTTTGGCATAGGAGCTTGTCATGACCTAATACACAACATATCCAAAAATTATCTACAGAGGATTTATAGATTTTGAGATATTGCAGATTTAGGTTTTTCATATTTGTATTTTTCATGCAAAAACTATCAGGAATTAGCCCAGGCGAGAATAACAAAAGTTGTAGGATAATTCACCATTAATCAACAAAATTGGTTTTACATTTTTCTGACTTTTCTGTGATTTTCTACGCAATTTACAATAATCAGGAAATCACTTTTACTATTGGAGTTCACCTTTTGCAGCAGGGACCCTGGAAAAAAATTTTCTCTTTGCAATGTGGTCCCTGGCGGCCGGGCAGCGGCGGTCCGGCTAAATTCCGGCCAAGCGCCGGCCGGGGCCGGCCGGGCACGGGCGGGGGAGGGGCCTTGGGTCCCAAGGGGCCAATTCGGGGGTTGGATGGGGTAGGGAGAAGGCCGGCGAGGGGGCGGCGCGGCGGCCGAGCACGATGGCCACGGGCGCTGCTCGTGTACCGGCGTGGTGGGGTTCCACGGGTAGGATGGGCACGCCGGCGAGCTTTGGGGGATGCAAGGGAAGGTGGGGAAACGCTTGGTTCGGTGCGTAGCCGGCCCCGCCCGGAGCTCGCCGCGGCGGCCGCAATGGCGCCGACGGCGGCCGACCGCGGCTCGACCGGGACAGGAGGGTGGTGCCCCTTTATATGGGCGACCAGGGAGCCTGCAAGCGACCACAAGGGACTACAGCGACGTCCATGGGAGCGCGTGCCGACCTCGGGGGAAGCGAACAGCAGGGGAGGCAGGCAAGGAACGGACCGGTGGTCCGTCGGCGTTCCCCGGCCGGACGGCGCGCGGCGCGAGGAGGGGGCAGACTCTGAGGCGGCCTCGGTGGGCGCGTGTCCTGGGGAAGGGTGGCCTAGAGACGCGGGAGGGCCCTGTGACAACCCGCCCAGGAAAATACCATACTATCGCCTAAGACCGATCCACTTTGGTCGTTAAGCAATAGTAAAGTATCATCTTGTCGTTGGTTGCCGGGTTAACGCCCGGTAAATCACTTGGACATCGAACAGAGGATCGACACATGCATTAAAACTCATGCGAAGGCGAGTCCAGAGTACAACATGAATTAAACATTTTATTACAAACCATTGTTCATGGCATGGAGTAAAGGTTCAGAGTTCGAAAATTCAGCGGAAATAATTTAAACTAGCGCAACGGAGAACATCACAGGAGGCCATCCGTGATGTCCTTACTTGTCGTCACCCATCCGGTCAATCACACCTGCAATCAACAATTTTAAAGCAAGGCTGAGTATACTAATACTCAGCAAGACTTAACCGTCGGGTGATAACTACATCACCAAACTCTAGACATGAAAGGCTTTTGGCCGGTGGAGTTTCCTTTGCTAAACAGCTACTAAGGGTAGATCCTTACTTTCAAAATTTTACCACAAGTTCTAGTTGATTACCATTTCTAAGTGTGCCATCTAATTCAATCAAGAATTGGACAAGCAATTAATCCATACAACAATATTCCTCGAGTTCCATCATTATGGGATATCATGGCCAGTTGATTAAGCAGTCTCGGATAACGGTGAGAGGCCGACAATCGATTGATTTAAACCTTGCAAGGTAAACCCAAACACATGGTAGGCTGCCCCCGCAAGGACAACTTTCCCAGGCCGTTCCCGTCGATCTTCGGCTCGGGAGCGGAACCTACATTCCTTGGTACAAGGTTTCTTGGATCGCTCCCACACGAACGTCCGGACTCACTCGGGTACCACACTGTTGCAAGCAGGGGGACACAAGTGCCCCAGGTTTAGTAGGGAAAGGTTCCCTTACCGCGTCAATCGGGTACTAGGCTTACCGGTCCCATTCCCGGCATATGTTTAGTACGTTCAAAATCTTAGCCCACGAAAGCCACTGGACCGGAGCCCAATCCCATGCTCTTACCACATGAGCAATTCATTTATAAAGATCTTATGATTCCAACATAAGAACCTATTCTCGCGAGTGAAGAACATCACTCGACTTCTATCGGGTCCTATAGCATAGCAGCTATCGACCTAGCATACTAGTAAAAGAACATAGGTACCTAGGGATCATGCATCTAGGGTTTCATTCAACTCCTGAAACGTAAATGCACAATCGTAGCAAACATAATTTGCATAATTTTAAAAGACGGGTTAATGATCCGGGGCTTGCCTTCGATGGCAAGGTTGGCCTTGGGCCCTTCTGGACTTGGTCCAGGTCTTGCTCTACAACGACGTGGTGCACGTCTCCGTCAGCTCCTCTGTCTCCTCCGTCCGGCACACGCGTACAGCTACCGTTCGGGAGATCTACACGAGGATGCAAATGCATGATTTACTTCACGATTTCAATTTAATTCACCACAAACCACAAGTGACAATCAAGGGGTGTAATAGTTGGACACATTCACCTAGATAAGAATACATTCAGCATACTCTTCCATAAAGGAACAATATGCAACTCTTTATTAATTATTCTTTTTTATGGTGACTGTGTACATATATATATGCAAATAATTAAATTTAAATTCACAAATAGTAGTGGGTAGGTATATTTAACCTTTTTAACATGATTTGCAACCATCCTCAAGTTAACATGGGTGGTTTGGTGATTTCTCTTTTAGGAAGGTTATTGGTTGTACAAGGGTTATTCTTTTATTGCACAATTGGATAAAGGTTTCTTTGTATTTGTCATTTCCTGTGAAAGCTTTAATCCTTTTTCCTTTCACAAGCAAAGATATAAATAATATTTTTATCCATGAATTAATTCCTTATCAGTAATGAGAATTAATTATCTTTTAATTAAATTAGATAATACTTTCAAAAAGGAAAAAGAATTAAATAAGGGCTTTCCTTTATTTAATTTCTCTTTAATATTAAAAGGGCTTTTAAGCTTTTTATTAAGAACTTAAATTACCAAAAATTAAAGGAGTGTTTCTTAAGCCTACTAGCACCTATACTGGTCCACTGGACCCACATGTAAGTGTTGGATGCTAGGAAATTAAATATTATTGAAAATAACAAAGGCTAGCTAGTGATTCAAAGTAAATGCATATAAAAATAAATAAGCCTCAAAATGATCCAAACTTTCTTGTGCATGCTCTCTGGTCCTAAACAAGCCTAAAGAACCAGCATGTTCACATGGAATCTCTACTGAACTTGGGAAAACATGCATAAATCAAGAATAATTATTTATGTTAATCCAAAAATCATGATTGATTCACAAGATGTGTATTTTGGTATTAAAAGACAGTGTGCACATGTTGGGCTCAAAAACATAAATATATTTAGCAAGAAAAATCATTTATGCAGATCTGGCAGAAATGAAGAAACATTTTTATAAAAAGATTTACATCATAACTTTGTGTAATTTTTGGCATAGGAGCTAGTCATGACCTAACACACAACATATCCAAAAATTAGCTACAGAGAAGTTATAGAATTTGAGATATTGCAGATCTAGTTTTTTCACATTTGTATTTTTCATGCAAAAACTAACAGGAATTAGCTCAGGACAGAATAACAAACGTTGTAGGATAAATCACAACGGATCCAACAAAATTGGTTTCACACTTTTCTGATTTTTCTGTGATTTTCTACGCAATTTACAAGAATCAGCCAACTCACTTTTACTATTGGAGTTGCGCTTTTGCAGCAGGGACCCTGGGAAGATTTTCTTCTTTGCAATGTAGTCCCTGGCGGCCGGGCAGCGGCGGTCCGGCCAAATTCCAGCCAACCGCCGGCCGGGGCCGGCCGGGCACGGGCGGGGGAGGGGCCTTGGGTCCCAAGGGGCCGGTCGGGGGTTGGATGGGGTGGGGAGAAGGCCGGCGAGGGGCGGCGCCGGCGGCCGGGCCCGGTGGCCGCCGCGACCTGCCGTGCCGGTGAGGTGGGGCGCCGCGGGGGCGACGGGCATGCCGGCGAGCCGTGGTAGGTGCAAGGGGGGTGGGAGCGCACTCGTTTTGGGGTGCGGCCGGCCGGACACGCGGCTCGCCGCGGGCGCCGGCAATGGCGCCGCGGGCGGCTCGGTCGCGGCACCGCGGGGCCATGGGCGGCACCGGGGGCGCGGCGCGGTGCGATGTAGAGGGGGGCAGCGCCCTTTATGGCGGCCAAGGATCGACGGCGACGTCCCTGGAGTAAATGCCGGCCTAGGGAGGAGTGAATGGCGGGGGAACACGGCACCGGCCGGCGGTCCGTCGGGCGTTCCGGCCGGACGGCGCGCGGCGCGAGGAGGGGTGGACTCCGAGGCGGCCTCGGTGGGCGCGTGGCACGGGAACGGGCGGCCTCGGGACGTGGGCGCGCCCGGACGCCGAGGCGCGGGGGCGGGCGGCCGCGCGCGCGGGCGTGCGGACGACGCGGCGCGGCGTCGCACTCCGGCGCCAGAAATCTTTTAGTGTGCCCCTGTTTGAACTAATTTTTCTCCAAATTTTTGTATAGAACTTGACTAAGCTTTGAATACGAAAGTTGTAGATCTAGTCACCCTCTACAACTTTCAAAAAGGCTATAGGGTGTTTTTCTCAACGGATTTTGCAGGAACGTCGTGCCAACATTGAATGTCGGCCTGTTCTGGAAAACAGGAGGTACTGTCAGTAAATCGAGTTTTTCACCAATTTCCACTCAAAATTTGGAATGCCAATCTACATGAAAGTTGTGTCCCTCAACAAGATGGACAACTTTCATAAAGGTAGATTTTGAAGTGTTTAGGTGACTTTTGGAGAACGCGGCAAAAGTTCCGGATGACATTCGCTGACGTCAACGGTTAAGCCGGTTTTGACCGTGTCTTTGACCAAGGGTCCACTACGGGTGTGTGTAGGCTTGGTCAAGGGGTTCATTAGGGTTTATTGGCGAGGTTTTCGAGGTGATGACCCAGGTTGACCTAGGTTTGACCGTTGTTTGACCGGTTTGACTTGGCTGATCCGGTCATTAGCGGTAATGACGGTAATTAAAAATCTGGGGCGTCACAGGCCCAGACGCCGAGGCGCGGTACGGCGCGCGCGGGCGCGGCGCCGACGCGTTGGAGCGCGGGCGACGTCGCGTCGGCCTGAATTTGTTTCGGACTGGCCCTGTTCGAGCGAGATTTTCTCCAAAAATTTGAATACAAGTGCACAAAGTGATGAATACGAAAGTTGTAGATCTAGCTACCCTATACAACTTTTGTAAAGGTTGTCTAGTGTTTTTATCGACGGATTTTGCAGGAACGTCGTGCCAACATTGAATGCCGGCCTGTTCTGGAAAACAGGAGGTACTGTCAGTCGATCAAGTTTTTCACCAATTTCCACCCAAAATTTGAAATGCCAATCTACATGAAAGTTGTGTCCCTCAACAAGATGGACAACTTTCATAAAGGTAGATTTGTAAGTGTTTAGGTGAATTTTGGAGAACGCGGCAAAAGTTCCGGACGACATTCGCTGACGTCAACGGTTAAGCTGGTTTTGACCGTGTCTTTGGCCAAGGGTTGACTACGGGTGTGTGTAGACTTGGTCAAGGGGTTCATTGGGGTCCATTGGCGAGGTTTTCGAGGTGATGACCCAGGTTGACCTAGGTTTGACCGATGTTTGACCGGTTTGACTCGGCTGATCCGGTCATTAGCGTTAATGACGGTAATTAAAAACCTGGGGTGTCACAATAAGGCCCATGTTTACCATTGTGAGTTGTGGACTCATCCGTTGTTCGAGCCTCATTGGGAGGTTGCTGCCATCCTGGAGGAGTACATTCCATGCCGTGGAGTGAGAGAGATGTCTAAGCATCATGATGTGGCTCACAGGACTACTATGGACGCTGGTATAGCAGAGTCAGCTCGGAGGGCACTTTATGTGCTCTCTCACAAGAAGCGTGACAGGTTGAAGGATACTGTGACGCCCCAGGTTTTTTATTAACCCTAACAGCCGGTCAACCCAGCTGACAGTAGTCAAACCACGGTCAACCTGGGCCCTCACCTCGAGAAACTCACTAACTTACTCTAGTGACCCCCTTTGAATAGTAAACACACTTGTGGGGCCAACCCATGGTCAAAGACTTGGTCAAACCCCTTTGTCCCCCTAGTGTCCGTAGATGTCTGCCGGAACTTTTGCCGCGTTCTCCAAAATTCACCTAAACACTTAAAATTCTACCTTTATGAAAGTTGTCCATCTTGTTGAGGGACACAACTTTCATCTAGATTGGCATTTCAAATTTTGAGTGGAAAAGCTTGAAAAATTGGATGCAAGGGCAGGGTTCACTGTTCAAAAGAACAGGCTGACATTCAAAGTTGGCATTTGTGTAATTCAAAATCCGTGGAGAAAAACCCCATATAACCTTTTTAGAAGTTGTAGAGGGTGACTAGATCTACAACTTTCATGTTCAAAGTTTGGTCGGGTTCTAGTCAAAATTTTGGAGAAATTCTAATTTGAAATCAGTGCCAGTAAAACAATTTAGGGTCGGGCGCCAGCATGCCGCGACGTCGCGCGCCCGAGCGCCGTGCGTCGCCGGCCGCACCTTGGCGTCCGCACCCCGCGCGCCGCCCGAGGCCCTCCGCCCGAGGCGCTCCTTCCCCATGTGCGCGCGCGTCCTCGGGCCGGGAGCCCCGTAGACGCCGTGCGCGCGTCGCGTCCGTGCCGTACGCGCCGAGCGCGCCACGGACCGCCGGTCCGACGGCGGCGTCGCCGCCATACGTGCGGCCACCAAGGACGGGTACCACAGCGGCATCTTCGTCGTCACGCCGTCGTCACCCACGAACCCAAGCCGGCCTATTTAAGCGCCTTCCTCCTCCCCTCCGCGCGCCACCGAGCTCCCCCCTCCCCCCGCCCGGCCATTGCGCCGCCGCCGCTGGAGCACCCCCTCCTCAGGCTGCCCCCGTTGCAACCCAAGCCCCCTGGCACACTCGCTAGGATCTATTGCACCTCCTGGGTTCGCGTGTTGCCCAACAGAACCGCCCCCTCGCCGTCACCCCGAGCCGCCGCGGCAACGCGCCGCCGCCACCGTCGATCCCCCACGTCCGTCAGCCCTTCCACCCTAACTCCGACCCCCATCAACCCTAGGTGAGTCCCTGGTCGAGCCCCATCGCTTGCCCGGCCGGGATCGCCGCCGGCTCACCGAAATTGGCCGGTGCCGCGCCGCCCTCCCCGGCCAAGGACCCAATTGCGGGGCTAAAGATCTTTCCAGGGTGTTTCGTGTAAATTCTAGGACCCAATTGCGGGGCTAAAGATCTTTCCAGGTTGTTTCTTGATAGTTGGTCCAGTGTAGGAGAAAATCCCTAGAAAATTGTAGAAAATTCAGAAAACTGCCAAACCAATTTGTTGGATTCATGAAGAGAAATCCCACAACTTTTGTTATTCTCACAAGGTCTAATTCTGGATATTTTTAACATGATAGGATTGTGAAATACCTAGATCTGCCATAACTCAAAAACTACAACTCCTTTGTATCTAAATTTTGGATATGTTGTATGTCTGGCCATGACTAGCGCCTGTGCCAAAAATTGCACAAAGTTATGAAGTGAAGCTTGCTATATAAATTGTTTTCCATTCCTGCAGAAACTGCCTAGATGATTTTTGTAGCTAAATATATTTATGTTTTTGTGCCCAACTTGTCCATGCTGTCTTGTTATGTCAAAACACACCTCTTGTGAATTAATCATGATGTTTGGCTTAACAGAAATATTTATTCTTAATTTGTGCATGTTTTCTTTGTAAATTATTGAAGCTAGATCAGTAGAGCTTTTAGGTGTACATGTTGGTTCTTTAGGCTTGTTTAGGACCAGAGAGCATGCATGAGAAAGTTTGGATCATTTTGGTGCTTAATTATTTTTGTATGCATTTAATTTGAATCACTAGCTAGTCTTTGTTATTTTCTATAGTATTTAATTTCCTAGCTTCCAAGCCTTACATGTGGGTCCAGTGGGCCAGTATAGGTGCCGATATGCTTAATGAACACTTCTTTAAATTTTTGGTAATTTATTGCTTAATAAAAAGCTTAAAAGCCCTTTTAAATATTAAAGAGCGATTTAATAAGGAAAATCCCTAATTAATTCTTTTCCCTTTTGGGAAAGTATTATCTAAATTAATTAAGATTAATAAAACATTCTTGCTGATAAGGAATTGATTCATGAATAAAAATATTGTTCATACCCTTGCTAGTTAAGGGGAAAAGGAGGAAACCTTTACATAAAATATCAAGTACAAAGGAACATTTATTCAAATGTGCAATAAAAGAATGAATCATATATAACTAATAACCTTCCTAAAAGAGATGTACTATCTAGATACTTGTTAAGGTGAATATGACCAACAAGAGTTGGATAAGATAACAAACTGTCACATCACCTGAACCTTGCATTGCATTCCGTGTAGATCTTCCGGACGGTGACTACTCCCTTGTCCCGGAATCCGAGGAAGGAGGAGCGAGAAGCTTGCGGCAAGTACGTGGAAGTGCTCGACGACACCGAGGGTGCCCAGGCTAACCTAGCTGACGAAGGCAAGCTCCGGCGCATCTAACCCAGTTTTCAAATTCTTTATTCAATTACCTATGGGTGATTGTGCATTTAAGTTCAGGAGTTGAATGGAACCCTAGATGCATGATCCCTAGGTACCTTTGTCCCTACTAGTATGGTAGGTGGATAGCTGCTAAGCTATAGGACCGTTACAAGTCGGGTGATGACCTCGCTCGCGAGAATAGGTTCCTAGATAGGAATCACAATATATCCTTAATTGGATTGCTCATGTGGTAAGAGCATGGGATTTGGGCTCCGGTCCAATGGCTATTGTGGGTTAAGTGTTTGAACGTGCTAAGCACTTGTGGGACCGGTAAGCCTAGTACCTTAATGAGGCGGCGAGGGATCCTACTATTACTACTCTTGGGATTCGTCTCACGGCTAGCTACCTGTGGTGTACGGTGACTCCGGGTGCCTCGCGGGGTATGCCGGATAGCCTGCACCAAAGACTGTAAGATTCGATCCCGACCGAGGATTTTTGGGAACTCGCTTGGGAAGTTGTCCTTGTGGGGGCAGCCTACCGTGTGTTTAGGTCTACCTTGCAAGGTTTGAATCAATCGATTGTCGGCCTCTCACCGTTATCTGAGACTGCTTACTCCACTAGCCATGAGATCCCTAGTGATGGAAGTTGATGAATACTATGCTTGATTAATTGTATTGTTCAACTTTGTCTGTACTAGTTGGCTAATGTAGTAAAGATTAAACCCACTAGAACTTGTGCTAAAATCTTGAAAGTAAGGACATACTCTTTGTTACTTTTCAGCAAAAAGAAACTTAGTGGCCAAAAAGCCTTTCATGTCTAGATTTGGTGAAGTAGTTATCACCGACGGGTAAGTCTTGTTGAGTATTAGTATACTCAGCCTTGCTATAATATGTTGATCCAGGTAATGCTTTCGGTGATGTGTGGCCTGGAGAGATCCCGCCCGGCTGGGAGCTGGAGTGGGTGGAGGACGACTACTGAGAGCATCATGGATGGCCTCCCGTGGTGTTTCCGCTTCCCGTTCATTTAATTCCGCTGTTTCAAAACTCTGAACTATTTCTTTATGGCAAAAACTTCGGTTTGTAATAATTAAACCCTTCGGGGTACAAATTTGGATGTTAATGATGATGTATCTCTGGACTCGCCTTCGTGTGAGTTTTAATGCATATATGTCGATCCTTGTTGCTATTCAAGTGATTTACCGGGCGTTAACCCGGCGACTAACGACAGGATGATACTTTATTATCGCTTAATGACCAAAGTGGATTGGTTTAGGTGATAGTACGGTATTTTCCTGGGCGGGTTGTCACAGTTGGCATCAGAGCAATTATATGCACCAGAGATTAATTAATAACCTTAATCACTGGTTTTTGAATAAAATTTGCCAAGATATTCTGATTTTCCAAAATACGTTGGTCCGCTAAGGATAAACTAGACCGAGAGGCCCTAGAGGGAAATTTTGGGTTCTTTCAGGTGGCTTATTTAACCTATGGTTTATTTTGCTAACTTCCAGCACATTATTTTATGTGAGACTTACTTTCTTGCACAACTAAACTAGATGAGCCACGTGTTTTATACGTGTGTTGTTCCGCATCACGGGAATTGCGAGGGTTGATGGAGTGATCCATTCCACGGATCCCATCTTCGCGTTTGTTTATGAGTTGTGTGTCACCACGTGTTTCATATGTGTGCATTCCGCATGTCGATCATGCGAGGCAAGGATACACTCCATTCAAACGGAGGGTGTCCGAGGTTGGACGTTGTCCATGCAGCGGCTTAACGCATGGATGCCGTTTCTATAGTGAACGGTAATGTATGTGGACGCTTTCGTGACGTGCTGGCACGAAAGGTTCGTTTTCTGCAGGTACATAACAGCGCTTCGTTAGTTGTTAAGCGGGTACCGTATAGCTCTCGACTAGATATTATAGGGAGAGACGAATAACAGCCTTGCCACCGGCACTAACTTCGATTTTTGGCTTGATTGCCATGTGAGGTTGGATAGGACGTCTTGCATGCATATTAAAAATCGAAACAACTAAAATGGACCCAAAGCTAAATTTCCATATGCTCCCTAAGGAAGATTTTGCTAGTGTGTGCTTTTTATAAACTAGAGTACCTCTCATGCTTAGCTGTCATGCTGCCAAAATTTTGAAAAAGCTTGTGACCTTGTTGTACCTTGTGCTAGATTTAATTAAACCAAATTGTTAAAAACAGTTGCTCCTTAGCCAGTCTAGCTTGTAGTCGCAAGTTTCGATCTTAGTTTCTTTTGGTTTGGATTACACTTTCCTAGGCACATCAAGGTCTTGTATCGTCCACCTTGTTTTCCTTGTTTGAGGTCAACCTTAAAAATCAAATATGTGTTAAAGAACTCTTGTAGTAACCGGGAAACTTGGGGGGAAGATTTTGAGGCTTCTGGATTTTTGGTTATGAATTTTTGTTCACAGCTGCCAGAACTTCACCATTTGACATGTCGTTCTCTTTGAGACCTGACATGTGTTACATTCTTGTACAGATGGCTTTCCCCATGTTCCACCAGTTCGACGTTGACGGTACGATCCGTACCAACGGGTTGCACTAGGAGGGTTTTCCACGCCTTGCGTGGGAAGCACTCAGCGCCGCAGGCTACCTCACACCATCGACTTATGAGGTGTCTGAGTTCGAGCGCTATGGCGTTCCCCGTTGCAGAGTGTTTGTCACTATTCTACCACACCCGGACCACGCCGACTGGTTCGACTTGAGTTTTATCTACTGGGGATTTATCACCCACGAGGCTGTTGAGTCAGCAGCCCTCAGAGTGCTGACAGACTTCTGTGACCACAACCCCACTGTGGTAGCTCTCTCTCCGTTTGGGTTGTTTCCTGTTGTGAGTCCTCACGACCCGGCATGGTTGGACTGTATGGATCACCTACGGGAGTTGTTGCCGTTAGCAGAGCCACTGGACGTCACTCAGACGTTGACTCGCTGTCTTAACGTGGTTTTCACACTTCAGGGGCTGCGCTATAATACCGCAGTGGTTATTGGGCAGCGTTTGGAGGCATCTAGGCGAGATTGGCAGCAGCTATCAGCAGCACATCAGCAACTGAACTTTACACTTACCCAGATGCAGCAGGAGAATGACACGCTGCATGCTAGGAGATTCCAGTTAGAGCTAGAGAGAGGCGACCGCCTGTAGAGGATTGTAGATCTGGTGGCGGAGAATCACACCTTGGAGGAGAATGCCGATGTGTATGAGATTGAGAGGTTGACGCTACTTCAGAACATTGCTGATATGCAGCAGCAGGTGGAGGAGGCCGAGGTACAGGTGGCAGCCTTGCAGGCTATAGTGGCCTTGCAGCCACTGCCTCCAGTACAGGCACACCCGGAGGAGCAGCAGGATCTGTCTGGTCTGGATCAGACGAGCCAGGCAGGACCACCGTTGCCGACTCCCCCAACTTCGCTTAAGGACAGTGGTGCTTCGGTGGGCAACTAGGTTGCCGGCATGCGAGAATAATGTAAGGAATCGGATGCCCGTTAGCCTAAGAGGGGGAGGGGGTGAATTAGGCAACTTAAAACCTTAACCTATGGCTTCACTAATTTTGCGCAAAGGTAAACTAGAACATACTATCTATATGTGCAACTACGGTTGTTCTAGTGTGAAACTCCCATCCCAAAAGAAGGTTTGCAACCTATAGCCAATCCTAGCATGATACTACTCTAGGAAAGTAGAGACAAGCAAAGATTGCAATAGAGTAAATGCGGAAACGTAAAGGGGATGAGAGGAAGCAAACTCTTGACACGCGATTTATCCCGTGGTATCGGTAGGCACTAAGCCACCCCTAGTCCACGTTGTTGAAGCACTCACACAAGAGTATTGCTTCCCGGTCACCAAGTCTCTCCCAAGAGCACCAACTTGACTTGCCACAAAGGCTAGCCACTTAGGCACTTGTCAAGCTCCCTTGGTCACCTTGATGTCGCCTCCACTAAGGAGCTTCTCCACCAAGGAAGGGGGTCTCCACGTCCCCCCGCACAAAGTGTCCTCGCCGCTCCACACCAAACCGGAGGGTCGATGACGATTGCCGGTGAGCCACTTAGGCCCCAAGGCTTCCGGCGAACCTTGTACAACTGGATTCACTCAAGAATCACCTCACAAGGTTGTAACAACCTTGCACTCACTCAGCTCTAAGCTAAGCCTAGCACTAAGCACACACACAAAGCATATGCAAGTCTAAGGATGAGCAATTAAGCACTTGGATGGATTGGATATGATCTTGAATGTGTCTTGAACTCCTCTGCACTTCCACACAATCCAGCAACCTCAAATGAGTGAGTGGAGGGGGTATAAATAGCCCAAGGCATCAAACTAGCCGTTGGCTAACGTCCACGCGAAAAAGGTACCGTCGGATGATCCGACGCTATGCTTTTCCGGGCGTCGGTTCATCCGGTGCCCCTCCCACGTCACGTAGCCGTTGAGGTTCTGCGACACAAGCGCTCCGACGCTATGCTCCGACGCTACGTCGGATCATCCCGTCTTCGAAGGCCTCGCGTCCGGGTCGATGCGTTAGCTTCCAACGGACCGTCGGATAGACCGACGCTATGCCTTGACCAAGGCGTCGGATCATCCGGTCTTGAAGGCTTCGTCTTGGCGCGTCTCTGTCTTGATTCAAGGCGGCGTCGGATAGACCGACGGGGTCCCCACTTAGACCGTCGGATCATCCGGTGCTACCGCCTTCCTTGCTCTTCCTCCGCAACTCGTCCGACGCATGTAGAAAATGGACCGTCGGTTCATCCGACGGTACCTAGGGTTTTACCCCCGTGTACCAACTCGTCCGACGATTGCACCGACGCTTGTAAATGAGGGACCGTCGGTTCATCCGACGGTGTCTTCTCTTTTCCTTTTCTTGCTCGGTTTTGACCCTTTGTTTTGGCATTTTTGCATGGGGTTTCCTTGCATCCTTGGGACCTAGAAATGTCTACAAAGACATGCTCAAACAATATGGTTAGTCCCAATGATCATGTTGTCATGAATCACCAAAATCAAACTACGAACAAATGGCATATGAGGCCATGTTCGCTACAATCTCCCCCTTTTTGGTGATTTATGACAACACAACCAAAGCAAGCATAAATTTGCTAGAATTGACAGAATTAGAACCACTTACACTTGCTTGGATGCTTACCATCATCCAAACTCCCCCTAGATCAAACTTCCCCCTTTTTGCTCTTATGTTCACATTCTCCCCCTTTGGTCTCAAATCCTTGAAATCACTTGTAAGCATCCTTGAGCCCACTTGTAAGCTTACGCCACACGCTTGCTTTGGTCTCACAAATAAGGATGTTGATCCTATGGTGTTGTCTTCGAGATGTTGGAGTAGTTAACTTTTAGCACGCCTTCGTGCAGAGTGACTGCTTGTAACCTTGTCGTGTTGTGGTGTTTTCAAATTTGAGTCTTGTAATGTCCTTGGAACATGTTCCGTCTTGTTGTAATAATGAATGCTTAAGCATGTGGGTTTTAATTGAAATTCGCTTGTTCACCCAGAAGTTGAAGTTGAAGTTTCATTGCGTATGATTGTCGAATTCTCGAATAAATCGTTGCAATGACCACGCTGGTCAAAGCTTGCATTTCACAAAAGCATTAGTAAACCAAAGCATTTCTAGAGGCATCACTCGTTTGCCCAACGATTAAGTGCTCGTTCGAATACCACCTTCGTTGGTACCCGAAGTGACAGTAATTGTGCGAGAGTGAATGTTGGCTCATGTTGTTCGAGTGATCGCATTCCTAACTGTGTTAAGAACGATTCTATGAATCCTTGTGGCTACGTGATACTTTTTTGACTGTTGTTGTTATCATCATCTAAATGCTAATGAGTTGTGGTTATGTATGATCATGCTTGTCATCATTTTGGAGTAAGCTTTTGATTATGTAACTAATAAGGCTCGCATTTCAGATGGTGGGAACCATGCGCAGCTCACTCAACGGGTTCGGAGCGAACGGTAGCGGTGACTTGCCGCCACCACCGCCCATGACGCTGTCAGAGGCCTTCATGGCCACCCAAACCGAGGTGCTGTGCCGGATCCTGCGTACGCCGGCGGCATCGCCCAGCAGATGAACCGAGGGCCGCCACACGGGGCCAACCACGAGGGGCCTAATCAGGTCACCACATATGCCCAGTTCATCGCAATGAAGCCGCCGACCTTCGCTAAAGTGGAAGACTTCCTGGAAGCTGAGGCTTGGATCAAGGCCATAGAGGCAAAGTTCTCGGCCTTTGTGTTGCCTTGCTCCGAGGAGAACAAAGCTAACTTCGCAGCTCTGCAACTGCGGGGAGAAGCTTTGATGTGGTGGGACCATTTCAAGTCGATGCAGCGAGGGCACGCTGTAACTTGGGATGAGTTTAAGCAAGCCTTCAAGAGTCACCACATTCCCAAGGGACTTATGGATAGGAAGATGAGGGAGTTGTTGGCCCTCAGGCAGGGATCCAACATGGTGTACCGCTACGCCCAGAAGTTTAACAACTTGTGCCAGTATGGCGGGCATCACGTTGACTCTGATGCGAAGATGGAGAGATTCCGCGACGGGCTAGATGGCAAGTTGTACGAGCGGCTGAACCTGCTCGAGCCCGCAAACTTCCATGAGCTAGTGAACAAGGCTATCTCCCAAGAGGATGCTATTAAGAAGGCCCATGGAGACAAAAAGAGGATGTCTTGTTTTGCTCCGGGCAGCGGAACGGGCAAAAAGTTTAGCTTTGTGAAGAAGAACGTCCCAAGCCCATCCCAGCCATCTTCAACTGGACGCTGGACGATGAAGCCACCCTAGAGTAAACCTGTAGGGAACTTCCAGTTCCGCAATGCTCAGCAGTAGGCTCCAAAGCCTAATGCACCTCCTCGCAACGTTGGTGATCATCGTTGCTACAACTGTGGTCAGCCGGGGCATTACATCAGCGAGTGTCCCAAGCCCAGGCAGATCAAGCCCAACCCACAGAATCAAGGTGCAAGAAACAAGCCTGCCACTCCGGTCAAGAAGCCTATGGTGCAAGTACGCCAAGGCAAGCTGAACTTCACTGCCATGAGTGATATCCCAGAGGGAGCTTCAGTGCTCACGGGTACATTCTCTATCAACAACACCTCTGTTAAGATTTTATTTGATTCTGGACCCACCCACAGTTTCATAAGTGAGAATCTACTAGACAAATTGGGTCTAAAAGGAATGCAAACCAAATCGGCTTACAAAATTACCACACCAGGTGGAAACATCACTTCTCACCTAGTAACTCTTGGAGTTCCTTTAAGGCTAGGAAGTAAGGTTATTCGATCTAATCTCATAACCATAAAATTGGGAAGCAAGGATGTTATCTTGGGTATGGAATGGATGACCCAGCATAAGGTGGTTCTAGATATATCAGATAGGGTCATAGAGATCAATTCTCCTACGGTCGGGCACACTACCTCGTACCTACCTTTCAAGGACGGTACCGACTCTTGTGCCTATGTGACCATTATCTCCCCTCTTGATGAATTTCCAGTAGTGTGTGAGTATCCAGATGTCTTTCCTGATGAGTTGCCTGGTATGCCACCAGACAGAGATGTCGAGTTTGTAATCGAACTCCAACCGGGTACCGCACCCATTTCCAAAAGACCTTATCGTATGCCAACCAAAGAATTAGCCGAGCTGAAAACTCAACTCCAGAAATTGTTAGATAAGGGTTATATTCGCCCGAGCTCTTCTCCTTGGGGTTGCCCCACTCTTTTCGTCAAAAAGAAAGATGGTAGCTTGAGAATGTGTGTGGATTACCGACCGCTCAATGCAGTCACCATCAAGAACAAATACCCTCTTCCCCGAATTGATGTTCTTTCGATCAATTAGCTGGAGCCAAAGTCTTCTCTAAGATTGACCTTCGTTCTGGTTATCATCAAATCAAAATTCGACCTTGTGATATTCTTAAAACCGCTTTCTCCACTCGTTATGGTCTTAACGATTTCTTGGTAATGTCTTTTGGTCTCACGAATGCCCCAGCCTACTTCATGTACCTCATGAACTCCGTGTTCATGACGGAGCTCGATAAATTTGTTGTGGTCTTTATCGATGATATCCTCATCTATTCCAAAAGTGAGAAAGAACACGCCAAACACCTCCGAGTTGTCCTTCAGCGTTTGCGAGATCATAAGCTTTATGCTAAGTTCTCCAAATGTGAATTCTGGTTGAAAAGTGTGAAATTCTTAGGGCACACCATTTCCCAAGATGGTATCTCCGTAGATCCTAGCAAAGTCCAAGAGGTGATGGATTGGAAACCACCCAAGTCCGTACACCAAATCCGCAGTTTCCTAGGATTGGCGGGATACTACCGTCAATTCATTCCTGACTTCTCTAGAATCGCAAAACCTATGACTGAACTACTCAAGAAAGGAGTGAAGTTTGTGTGGAAAGAAGCATGTGAGAAAGCCTTGAGGCAACATTTAACCTCAGCCCCAGTGCTAGTGCAACCGGATAATTCCAAAACGTTTGAAGTCTTCTGTGACGCATCAGGCACGGGTCTCGGCTGTGTCCTCATGCAAGAAGGCCGAGTCATTGCCTATGCTTCACAGGCACTTCGACCTCATGAGCTCAATTATCCTACCCACGATCTTGAGTTAGCTACTGTTGTCCATGCTCTCAAGATATGGAGGCATTACCTAATGGGTAATCGTTGCAACATCTTCACTGATCATAAGAGTCTCAAATACATCTTTACTCAGTCAGAGTTGAATATGAGGCAGAGAAGATGGCTTGAGTTAATTAAGGATTATGATCTAGAAGTGCACTACAACCCTGGCAAGGCAAACGTTGTTGCAGATGCTCTTAGCCGCAAAGATCACTGCAACCACCTAGAGTTGGAGCCAGTTAGTGAACCGTTATGTGAAGAAATGAGAAGGCTCAACTTAGAAGTGGTACCACAAGGAAGTCTTTATGCCTTAACGGCAGAGTCCGATCTTTATGATAGGATTGTCACTGCTCAACGCAATGATGAAGATATACAAACCATCAAACAGAAACTAGTAGAGGGTGATCCTAAGTATGCTTGTTTCCAAAAAGATCACCAGGATGTAGTCTGGTTTGGGAAGCGTCTTGTAGTCCCCGTTGACCCGGAAATCAAGAAGATCATTCTAGATGAGGCTCACAAGTCCAAATTCTCTATTCATCCCGACAGTACCAAGATGTACCAAGATCTGAAACAGAATTTCTGGTGGTCCAATATGAAGGTGGATATAGCCAAGTATGTAGCTGAGTGCGATACTTGCCACCGGATGAAAGCAAGCCATTTGAAATCGGCAGGTGTACTCCAACCCCTGTCGATACCCATGTGGAAGTGGGATGATATTAGTATGGATTTCATTGTGGGTTTACCCCTAACGGCTAGAAAGAAAGATTCTATTTGGGTAATCGTAGACCGACTCACCAAGACCGCTCACTTCATTGTCGTGCATACCACTTATTCTGTACAGCAATATGCAGAGTTGTACATGGATCACATAGTTCATTTGCATGGAATTCTGAAGACTATAATCTCTGACAGAGGAACTCAGTTTGTAGCTCGTTTCTGGGAGCAATTGCATGAGTGTTTAGGAACCAAGCTAATTCGCAGTTCCAGTTATCATCCGCAGACCGATGGTCAGACGGAAAGAATAAATCAGATTTTGGAAGATATGCTACGGGCTAGCATCTTGCATTTTGACAAGAGTTGGGAAAAGTGTTTGTCGTTGGCAGAATTCTCTTACAACAATAGCTATCAAGCCAGTTTGAAGATGGCATCGTTCGATGCTCTTTACAGACGGAGATACCGCACCCCGTTGAATTGGTCAGAAGCCGGAGAGAGAACACTCTTTGGTCCGGACTTAGTTAAAGATGCCGAAGAAAGAGTGCAAGTGATAAGAGAGAATTTGAAGATGGCTCAGATGAGGCAAAAGAGTTACCATGAAAAGGGAACCGCACCTCGACACTTTGAAGTAGGAGATTACGTATATTTGAAGGTGTCCCCCACCAAAGGTGTGCAAAGGTTCGGTGTCAAAGGAAAGTTAGCTCCGCGCTACATTGGACCCTATGAAGTTATAGAAGTATGTGGGCCAGTGGTTTATCGTATCCAGTTGCCAGAACGGTTTTCCGCAGTCCACAATGTGTTTCATGTAACTCAATTGAAGAAGGGAATGCCTGTGTTGGAGAATGAAGTTCACAGAAGCTAATGCTTGGATTGAGCTGGATTTCTCTCTCATCGAGCACCCATTGAGAGTATTAGACCAAAAAGAGCAAAACACCCGCAGACAAACCGTACGGATGTACAAGATCCAATGGAGTCATCACACGGAAGAAGAAGCAACGTGGGAGATGGAGGACTGTCTCAACACTAAGTATCCGGGCTTCCTACAATCTCAAAAACGTGAGTTCTTCTCCCCATCTTTTCGTTATCTAATCGAATCTCGGGACGAGATTCCGTTTAAGGGGGGTAGGTTGTGACGCCCCAGTTTTTTTATTAACCCTAACAGCTGGTCAACCCAGCTGACAGTAGTCAAACCATGGTCAACCTGGGCCCTCACCTCGAGAAACTCACTAACCTACTCTAGTGACCCCCTTTGAATAGTAAACACACTTGTGGGGCCAACCCATGGTCAAAGACTTGGTCAAACCCCTTTTGTCCCCCTAGTGTCCATAGATGTCTGCCGGAACTTTTGCCGCGTTCTCCAAAATTCACCTAAACACTTGAAATTCTACCTTTATGAAAGTTGTCCATCTTGTTGAGGAACACAACTTTCATGTAGATTGGCATTTCAAATTTTGAGTGGAAAAGCTTGAAAATTTGGGTGCAAGGGCAGGGTTCACTGTTCAAAAGAACAGGCTGACATTCAAAGTTGGCATTTGTGTAATTCAAAATCGGTGGAGAAAAACCCCATATAACCTTTTTAGAAGTTGTAGAGGGTGACTAGATCTACAACTTTCGTGTTCAAAGTTTGGTCGGGTTCTAGTCAAAATTCTGGAGAAATTCTAATTTGAAATCAGTGCCAGTAAAACAATTTAGGGCTGGGCGCCAGCACGCCGCGACATCGCGCGCCCGCACGCCGCGCATCGCCGGCCGGTGTCGGCCGCACCTCGGCATCCGCGCCCCGCGCGCTGCCCGAGGCCCTCCGCCCGAGGCGCTCCTTCCCCATGTGCGTGCGCGTCCCCGGGCCCGGGAGCCCCCCGGATGCCGTGCGACGTCGCGTCCGCGCCGTACGCGCCAAGCGCGCCACGGACCGCCGGTCCGACGGCGGCGTCGCCGCCGTACGCGCGGCCACCGAGGACGGGTACCACGGCGGCATATTCGTCATCACGCCGCCGTCACCCACGAACCCAAGCCGGCCTATTTAAGCGCCTTCCTCCTCCCCTCCGCGCGCCACCCCCCCCCCCCCCCCCCCCCGCCATTGCCACCGCCGCCGGAGCACCCCCTCCTCCGGCCGCCCCCGTTGCAACCCAAGCCCCCTGGCACACTCCCTAGGATCTAGTGCACCTCCCGGGTTCGCGTGTTGCCCAACAGAACCGCCCCCTCGCCATCACCCCGAGCCGCCGCGGCAACCGCCGCCGGCCACCGTCGATCCCCCACGTCCGACAGCCCTTCCGCCCTAACTCCGACCCCCATCGACCCTAGGTGAGTCCCTGGTCGAGCCCCATCGCTTGCCCGACTAGGATCGCCGCCGGCTCGCCGGAATTGGCCGATGCCGCACCGCCCTCCCCGGCCAAGGACCCAATTGCGGGGCTAAAGATCTTTCCAGGGTGTTTGGTGTAAATTCTAGGACCTGTCTGTAATGAAATGTATCTAACTTTTCTTGCTAGTTGGTCCAGTGCAGGAGAAAATCCCTAGAAAATTGTAAAAAATTCATAAAACTGCCAAACCAATTTTGTTGGATTCATGAAGAGAAATCCCATAACTTTTGTTATTCTCACAAGGTCTAATTCTGGATATTTTTAACACGAAAAATAGGATTGTGAAATAGCTAGATCTGCCATAACTCAAAAACTCCAACTCCTCTGTATGTAAATTTTGGATATGTTGTATGACTTGCCATGACTAGCTCCTGTGCCAAAAATTGCACAAAGTTATGAAGTGAATCTTGCTATATAAATTGTTTTTCATTTCTGTAGAAACTGCCTAGATGATTTTTGTAGCTAAATATATTTATGTTTTTGTGCCCAACTTGTCCATGCTGTCTTGTTATGTCAAAGCACACCTCTTGTGAATTAATCATGATGTTTGGCTTAACAAAAATATTTATTCTTAATTTGTGCATGTTTTCTTTGTAAATTATTGAAGCAAGATCAGTAGAGCTTTTAGGTGTACATGCGGGTTCTTTAGGATTGTTTAGGACCAGAATGAATGCATGAGAAAGTTTGGATCATTTTGGTGCTTAATTATTTTTGTATGCATTTAATTTGAATCACTAGCTAGTCTTTGTTATTTTCTATAGTATTTAATTTCCTAGCTTCCAAGCATTACATGTGGGTCCAGTGGGCAAGTATAGGTGCTGATATGCTTAAGGAACACTTCTTTAAATTTTTGGTAATTTATTGCTTAATAAAAAGCTTAAAATCCCTTTTAAATATTAAAGAGCAATTTAATAAGGAAAATCCCTAATTAATTCTTTTCCCTTTTGGGAAAGTATTACCTAACTTAATTAAGATTAATAAAACACCCTTGCTGATAAGGAATTGATTCATGAATAAAAATATTGTTCATACCCTTGCTAGTGAAGGGGAAAAGGAGGAAACCTTTACATAAAATATCAAGTACAAAGGAACATTTATTCAAATGTGCAATAAAAGAATGAATCATATATAACTAATAACCTTCCTAAAAGATATGTACTATCTAGATACTTGTTAAGGTGAATATGAGCAACAAGAGTTGGATAAGATAACAAACTGTCACATCACTTGAACCTTGCATTGCATTCCGTGTAGATCTTCCAGACGATGACTACTCCCTTGTCCCGGAATCCGAGGAAGGAGGAGCAGAAGCTTCGCTGCAGTACGTGGAAGTGCTCGACGACACCGAGGGTGCCTAGGCTAACCTAGCTGACGAAGGCAAGCTCCGGTGCATCTAACCCAGTTTTCAAATTCTTTATTCAATTACCTATGGGTGATTGTGCATTTAAGTTCAGGAGTTGAATGGAACCCTAGATGCATGATGCCTAGGTACCTTTGTCCTTACTAGTATGGTAGGTGGATAGCTGCTAAGCTATAGGACCTCTACAAGTCGGGTGATGACCTCGCTCGCGAGAATAGTTTCCTAGATAGGAATCACAATATATCCTTAATTGGATTGCTCATGTGGTAAGAGCATGGGATTTGGGCTCCGGTCCAATGGCTATTGTGGGTTAAGTGTTTGAACGTACTAAGCACTTGTCGGGAATGGGACCGGTAAGCCTAGTACCTTAATGAGGCGGCGAGGGATCCTACTATTACTACTCTTGGGATTCGTCTCACGGCTAGCTACCAGTGGTGTACGGTGACTCCGGGTGCCTCGCGGGGTATGCCGGATAGCCTGCACCAAAGACTGTAAGATTCGATCCTGACCTGAGGATTTTTGGGAACTGCTTGGGAAGTTGTCCTTGTGGGGGCAGCCTACCGTGTGTTTAGGTCTACCTTGCAAGGTTTGAATCAATCGATTGTCGGCCTCTCACCGTTATCTGAGACTGCTTACTCCACTAGCCATGAGATCCCTAGTGATGGAAGTTGATGAATACTATGCTTGATTAATTGTATTGTTCAACTTTGACTGTACTAGTTGGCTAATGTAGTAAAGATTAAACCCACTAGAACTTGTGCTAAAATCTTGAAAGTAAGGACATACTCTTTGTTACTTTTCAGCAAAAAGAAACTTAGTGGCCAAAAAGCCTTTCATGTCTAGATTTGGTGAAGTAGTTATCACCGACGGGTAAGTCTTGTTGAGTATTAGTATACTCAGCCTTGCTATAATATGTTGATCCAGGTAATGCTTTCGGTGATGTGTGGCCTGGAGAGATCCCGCCCGGCTGGGAGCTGGAGTGGGTGGAGTATGACTACTGAGAGCATCATGGATGGCCTCCCGTGGTGTTTCCGCTTCCCGTTCGTTTAATTCCGTTGTTTCAAAACTCTGAACTATTTCTTTATGGCAAAAACTTCGGTTTGTAATAATTAAACTCTTCGGGGTACAAATTTGGATGTTAATGATGATGTATCTCTGGACTTGCCTTCGAGTGAGTTTTAATGCATATATGTTGATCCTTGTTGCTATTCAAGTGATTTACCGGGCGTTAACCCGGCGACTAACGACATGATGATACTTTATTATCGCTTAATGACCAGAGTGGATTGGTTTAGGCGATAGTACGGTATTTTCCTGGGCGGGTTGTCCCAGATACCCACTGTCGGTACACACCCTTCAGAGCCAGTGGGGAGGCCAAGACCTACATCGCCCCAGCGCCAGCCTATGAAGGAACGCTGAACAATGTCCGGAGTCTACTTGCAGCTGTTAACACCGCATTGGACGACACCAACAACACTCTATATGCGGCACAGCAGCAGATTTTCACTCTGGAGATGCAGAGGCGTGCCTTGGAAGCTGCGCTGCAGAACAGGGAGCAGCCAGTTGCTCATGATGCCACAGAAGGATGTACCTCCCCGTCGCCCAAGAGGCCACACTACGACTCCCCTGACGCCCGTACAGATGCCATGGCAGAAGATAGTCCTTAGGATTAAGTTAAGAATAGGGTCTTTTTGTAACCGCTAGTAGACGATCGGTAAAGTGTGCTTAGTTTAGAAATGTGGTTGAATGCTTGGTTTTGTGCTTAATGTTTGAGCTGGATTTTCTTTGAGTGCAATGTGTTGTGGAGTGATGACCACAACGACATTGGTTTAGTAGTAAGTTTGTGGGGGTCAACTTTCAGTCTCAATCAATTATCTATCTTAATCCTTTTGTCCCTTTAAGTTTTTCCTTAATGCAAATTCGAGAGCTCTAAATCTGTTCGCGCAGCTTTCTGAGTCAGTTGCACTGTTTTAATTTTATCTCGAGCTACAGAACTCCGACTGCAGTAAAACCAATTGGAAAAGTTCAGAAAATTTCGTGACTGATTTTCTGTGAAAAATTCAGAATATTTGGGTGGATAATCAGAGAGTTATGACTGAAACATTACAGCCTCACGAATCTGTTAAACATTGCTGACCTACCTGACTTGTTTATTTTATAAGCAGAGTTACAGAACTCCGATTGAGGTGATTCCAGTTGGAGTAGTTCCATAATTTCATTACCATCTATCAGTCCGAAACCCATAATTTTTGGTTACCCATACTGAGAGTTATGCCTGATTGTTTTGAGTCAACAGAATCTGTCTTATCTAAACACTTTTGCTATCTTATCTTTCTGGGTTTAACTCTTGGTGCAAACATCTAAAAGTAATGTCCCTAACACTCAGATGGTGAACACCAGGTCAGGATCAGGAGTTGATCAACCAGCAGGAAGAGCACCCCAGCAAGCACCAATGGATCCCGCTATGCAGCAATTCCTGGAGGCACAGACTCAGCTCCTCCAGAACCTGACCAACACCGTGACGAACCTGCAAGCCCAGGTCAACAACCCACCGGTGCAGCCACCGGCACCTCGCAACAAGCACCAGGAGTTTATGAGTCACCATCCTCCCGTGTTCACTCATGCCGTTGATCCGCTTGAAGCTGAAGATTGGTCGAAGACAAGGTCGAAGATGCTCACTACCTGTCAGTGTGATGACAGAGAGAAGGTCCTGTATGCGGCAGGATGACTTCAAGGATCTGCAGCCGCTTGGTGGGATGCGTATTCTGCCGCTCATGCCGCCCCAGACACTATCACCTGGGAGGAGTTTACCACCAACTTCAGGAGCCATCACATACCCTCTGGAGTCATGAAGATCAAGAAGAAGGAGTTCCTTTCTCTGAAGCAGGGAGGAATGTTAGTGGCTGAGTACAGAGACAAGTTCATTGAGTTGTCTCGCTATGCAGCTGAGGAGGTTGCAGAAGACAGGAAGAAGCAGGAGCTGTTCCTGGATGGGTTAGCTGGTTCGCTGCAGTACCAGCTGATGTCTTATCCATTCCCCAACTTTCAGCAGTTAGTTGATGTTGCCATCTGCTTGGAGCACAAGCGCAAGGAGATCGGGGAGCAGAAGAGGAAGGCCGCCAGCTCTGGGCAGTTTGGGAGTGCGTCTCGCCCGTGCTTCAACCCACCGCCGAACACCCCATTCCGCTTTGGGGGACCGGGTGGAAACTTTGGGCAGCAGCAGTCCCAACGTCCCGCTCGGCGGTTCCGGCGGTGCCGCCGCCGGCGGTTTCGGCGTCCGTCCCTCAGACTCCACGCCCAACTTCCCAGCAGAGTCAGCAGAGAGCTCCAGTTGGCACACCTGTGAGGTCCGTGGCACCTCCTAATCCCGCCACCACTACTTGCTTCAAGTGCGGAGAGCTTGGTCACTATGCGAATGCTTGCCCAAAGAGGAACCCTCCACACACCCCAGTGCAGAACCAGCAGCAAACGAGGAGCGGGAATCAGACCCCGTAGACTAACAAGGGACAACAGAGCTATGCACGAGGCAAGGCGATGCACGTTGATGCTGAGGTCGCCCAGGAGAACCCTAGAGTAGTGCTCGGTATGTTTCTAGTCAACTCCACTCCTGCCTCCGTTTTATTTGATTCTGGAGCATCCCATTCTTTCATTACATCACAGTTCGTAGCTCAACATAATGTACCCATCAGTCCCATGTCTCGCCACATGTTAGTTACCTCACCTGGGAGGAATTGAAAGCCATATATAAATGTGACAACGTCCATCTCAAGATTTTGGGCAGAGATTTCCGTGCCAATCTTATAATCTTGGATTCAAAGGGGATTGATGTGATACTGGGAATGGGATGGTTAACCGCATGTGATGCGGTGATATAGTGTGCTAAGAGATCAGTCCTTCTTACAAGTCCAGCTGGTGAAAGGTTTGAGTTTGCAGCAGATCCCGCACCATCAAACGCCAGTGCCGTGAATAAGCTTGATGGAACGGCCTTGGAAGACATGCGTGTGGTGTGCAATTACCTTGATGTGTTTCCTGAGGCGTTGCCAGGTATGCCCCTGACCGAGATGTTGAGTTCGTTATTGATCTTTTGCCTGGTACTGCTCCTATATATAAGCGCCCATATAGAATGTCTAGTGATCAGTTACGAGAACTTAAAGCTCAGATTAAAGAATTAATGGGTAAAGGGTTCATTCGTGCTAGTTCATCAGCTTGGGGAGCACCAGTTATCTTTGTGGGTAAGAAGGATGGCACACAGAGGATGTGTGTTGATTACAGGTCTCTCAATGATGTTACCATCAAGAACAAGTATCCTCTGCCTCGTATTGAGGACTTGTTTGATCAAATGAAAGGAGCCAAAGTGTTTTCTAAGATCGATCTGCGATCTGGGTATCATCAGATGAAGATCAGACCTTCGGATATTCCTAAGACAGCTTTTACCACCAGAACGGACTTTATGAGTATACGGTTATGTCCTTTGGGTTAACTAATGCACATTCCTACTTCATGTACCTGATGAACAAGATCTTTATGGAGTATATGGATAAGTTTGTTGTGGTGTTCATTGATGACATCTTGATCTACTCCAAAAACGAGGAAGAGCATGAGGAGCATTTGAGGCTTGTATTGCAGAAGCTGAGAGAGCACGAGTTATACGCAAAGTTTAGCAAGTGTGAATTCTGGCTCAAGGAAGTGTCCTTTCTGGGTCATATCATCACCAATGGAGGTATTGCGGTAGATCCAAGTAAGGTCAGTGATGTGCTGAAGTGGGAAGCCCCTAGTACGGTGTCCGAGATTAGGAGTTTTCTAGGACTCGCTGGTTACTACCGTCGATTCATAGAGGGATTCTCCAAGATTGTGAAGCCTCTCACCACACTGCTAAAGAAGTACAGGGAGTTCAAGTGGACCGGTGCATGTCAGTCCAGTTTTGAAGAATTGAAGAAGCGGTTGACCACAGCACCTGTTCTAGTGATGCCAGATCTGCAGAAGAGCTTTGACATCTATTGTGATGCATCTCGACAAGGTCTGGGTTGTGTGTTGATGCAAGAAGGTCACGTTATAGCCTATGCATCTCTCCAATTGAAGAAGCACGAGTTGAACTACCCCACGCACGATCTTGAGTTAGCAACAGTGGTTCATGCATTGAAGATTTGGAGACACTACATTATGGGAACTAAGTGTCGGATCTACACTGATCACAAGAGTCTAAAGTACATCTTCACCCAGAAGGATCTCAATCTTAGATAGCGCCGTTGGTTAGAGTTGATCAAAGACTATGATCTAGAGATTCACTATCACCCTGGTAAGGAGAATCTGGTCGCTGATGCCTTGAGTCGGAAGGGCCATACTAACATGGCTATGATTCTCAAGTTTCCTGATGAGTTGGTAAAAGAGTTTGAAAGGCTCAACTTGAAGGTGGTTGCACATGCAGAGGGAGTGACTTTGGAAGTGCAATCCACTCTGGAGTAGGAGATACGCAAGTGGCCGTTAGATGATGCTGGAATACAGAAAATCAAGGAGAGTATGAAACGAGGGGAGAAGCCCCGATTTCACGAGAGGATGAACAAGGAAGCGTGTGGTTTAAGAACCGATTATGTGTGCCGGAGAGGGGAGACCTCAGAGAGACTATCTTGAGAGAAGCTCACGACTCAGCTTACTCTATCTATCCAGGCAGTACTAAGATGTACCAGGATCTCAAGCAGAGGTATTGGTGGTACGGTATGAAGAGGGATGTGGCCGCACATGTGGCTTTGTGCGACAGTTGCCATCGGGTTAAGGCTGAACATCAGAGGCCCGCTGGTTTGCTTCAACCGTTGAAGGTGCCTGAGTGGAAGTGGGAAGAGATCGGAATGGACTTCATAGTGGGTTTACCCCGAACCCGAGATGGTTATGATTCGATTTGGGTCATTGTGGATCGTTTGACCAAGGTAGCTCACTTCATTCCGGTGAAAACCACGTATACAGGAGCTAAGTTGGCAGAGCTATACATGTCCAGGATTGTGTGTCTGCATGGTGTACCAAAGAAGATCGTGTCAGACAGAGGTACTTAGTTCACTTCTCGTTTCTGGGGGAGGCTGCATGAGTCTATCGATACTAAGTTAAATTTCAGCTCAGCTTATCATCCACAGACTGATGGACAGACAGAGAGGACCAATCAGATCCTAGAAGACATGCTTAGAGCATGTGCGCTTAAGCATGGTGGTAGTTGGGATAAGAGCTTGTTGTACGCTGAGTTCTCTTATAACAACAGCTACCAAGCCAATCTCAAAATGTCACCCTTTGAGGCCTTGTATGGAAGGAAGTGTAGAACTCCATTATACTGGAGTGAAAGAGGCGAAAGGCAGTTATTTGGGGCAGACATCATCAGAGAAGCAGAGAAACAAGTTGAGATCATTAGAGAGAACTTGAGGATTGCCCAGTCTAGACAGAAAAGTTATGCGGATGGTAAACGAAGGGATGTGGTCTTTCAGGAGGGTGATTATGTGTGCCTAAAGGTGTCACCCATCAGAGGTTTGCGTCAATTCAAGGTTAAAGGGAAGTTGTCACCTCGGTTTATCGGACCTTTTAAGATCCTTGAGAGAGTGGGAGAAGTGGCTTACCGGTTGGAGTTGCCAGTCCAATTAGCTGATGTGCATGATGTGTTCCATATCTCTCAGTTTAAGAAGGGTTTTGGTCCTCATGACAAGGAGCCGTTACCCTTGGATGATCTAAACGTCAAAGAAGATCTCACTATTGTTGAACACCCCATCCGGATATTGGAAACTATGACAAGGGTCACCAGAAATAGTGTGATCAAAATGTGCAAAGTACAGTGGAGTAATCATGCAGAGGATGAGGCAACATGGGAAAGAGAGGATGAGCTGAAAGCAGAGTTTCCAGATCTTTTTCCCAATCTATCCGAATCTCGAGGACGAGATTCTTCTTAAGGGGGGGTAGGATTTGTAACACCCTAATTTTGCTAAAATTGGCTTTATTAAAATTTGTTAGAAACCTTTAATTGCTTAAGGAATATAAGGTAGCTTTACTTTTCTTTTAGGCATTTAAAACTTTTCTAAAATAAAATTAATGAAACTTAGGAGTTAATTGTTGCATACATGTTGGTGCATTGTTTTTGGTTTGTTGGAATTCAAATTCAAAGTTGAATTCTTTTGAGTTGAATCCTTTTCTAACCCAAATGCCTAAACCCCTATCCTTCTTATCTACCTAACCCACTTAAGCTAGCCCAGCAGCAGCAACTTGCGCTGCGGCCCAACCCAGTGGCCGCCGCCGCCGCTCAGGCCCAACCCGTGCTAGCCAGCCACTAGCCCGGCTCGCTCGGCCAGCCGGTCGCGGCCCGCCTTAGCCGCCCGGCGGCCCGGCGCTCGCGCCCGCGGCCCGCTCGCGTGCGCCGCATCGTGGTCCATCCGGCACGGCTAGCCGCTCTACCCGGCCCGCCCGCGCGCGCGGCGGCCGACCCGAGGGCCCCACCCGTCATCCCCTCTCGCCTCGCCGTCTTCTATCCGGACCGCCGCCGCCGCCGCCGAGTCCGAGCTGTGCACGCCCCCTTCGCGTGGCCCGCATGCCAAGACGGTCCGCCCGGGCTATTTATATCCGTCCGCCGCCCCTTGGACGTCCCCACCCGAGCCATAGCCGCCGCCCTTGCCCGCACCGCGAGCCACCAAAACCCTAAACCTAGCTCGCCGCCACCGCTGTTGTTTCCCCAGCGTCGTCGCTGTCTCGTCACCGTAAGCCATCCGGGAGCTGCGCAAGGAGGTATGGAGCCGCCCTGCGCCGTTTGTGGTCGAGCCCGTGCACCGTGGCGCCCTAGGAACCTCGCCGGAGCTTCGCCGGAGACCACAACCCGCGTCGCCGCGCTAACCGGCCGCCCGTCGCTTCTCCGCTGCGGTCGCCATCCCTCGCTAGCTTCGTCGCTTCGCGCGCATCGCTTAGGTGCCACCCGCGCACCAAATCGAGGCCCGAACCCCCGGATTGGGTCTCGCCGGCCGCCCCCGCCGCCGCTCACCGCCGGCCACCGCCGTATCCCGCCGCCCGCCGCCGCTCAGCGCTCGCGTGCGACCTGTGCCACCAGATCCAGATCCGACGCATCAGATCTAACCCGCTGCCCCGCTTACCCGCAAGCAACAGCAGTCGTTAGATCTAGATCCAACGGATCTAGATCGAACCAGCTAGTCAAACCCCGCCGGCTCTGTGAATTTTGCAGAAAACCTCCCATGTTTTCTGGTATTCACAGATATACCCTTTCGCAGAGACAAAACCATTACGGTTCAGTCCTTTTTTCTTTTATTTTAGCCTAGTTTCTTTTTAAACCTTTACAGTTTAGTCCCTGCACCTTCTATAGGGCGTAACTTAGTCGTTTTAGCTCCGATTTTAGCGTTCTTTATGTCCACGCGACCGTCTTAAAGCGTAGATTGGTTTAATGCCACTGTTTAGTTCTGTTTGTATTGTTTGGTGACTGTTTCTTATTTGTTCTTGTTGTATGCTTGTATGTGATGATTGTGGATCGTAGAGAGCGATTCGTTCGAATGATTTGAAGACCAAGACGTGCAAGAGTTTGAGCAGCAGAGTTTTATTGAAGGCAAGTCTTCCTTGATGCATACCTGCTTGTCCTACATAACATGCATTTAAATTCACTGTATTTACTTTTCTGCTTGCATTAACTTGACGGGAACCTACTAAGGATCATGCCTAGTCTTTTACTACCTTTACCTTGTCACAGGGGTTATTAAATTAATCTTGTGGTAGCTATTGCTTAGCATGCTCAACGGGGATTGGTATTAATCAAACTTGGTTACCTTTATAATCTATGTTCCGTTTATGTTCTTTACTTTACAAGACCACTTTGATATGTTAATCGGAACATGGAGAACCACCCAGGAAAACAGTACAACCACAAGAACTAACGGGCAATGGTCTTGGCTGAATAATTATGAACTTTAGCTTGGGATGGTCTTACCTGATAAGGACAAGGGATCAGCTGTACTGTGGGGTATAGACTCGCTCTAGCAGGGGGTTGGTTGAGTTATTCTTTTTATGGTGGGGTATCGACCTTCTAGGGGACTTTGTACCTTGCTAACTGATCCGGACCTTGTGGGTCATAACTTGCTAGGGAACCTTTGTAAAGGCCATGTAGCGTCCCTATGCAACCACACCCCGGTAGTCTGGTATGGTGCCTTGCAAACACCGCATGGTTGGGTTCAAAGTTCTTCGGAGCTTTTACGCTACTTGTGGTGAAAGTGTACAACCTCTACAGTGTAAAACTAATCGAATAGCCGTGCTCACGGTCAAGAGCGGCCCGGACACTCACATGATTAAATTATGGAACTTTAATGTTTAATTGCTGTTTTATTCTTATTTATGATGCTTATCTCTTATTAATTGGGTTGGTATGAACTTACACTCTTTAGTAATCAGGTTGCTAATAAAACTTGACTCACTAAAATGCTAAACTGCTTGAACCTTAGCCATCCACCATATGGCCTTGCATGTTATGTTGTTCTCTCTTGCTGAGTATGTCATGTGCTCACGCTTGTTTACTTTCTTGTGTCTACAACACTCGGATTGCTGCTCAGACTGGGAGAACTTTGAAGACATTCCAGGAGATTTCCAGGAGTTCTAGGTGTGCGTAGTCTTCAGTCAGCTGCCTGTGGAGGCATTTTTGTCCGCTGCGAGAACTCGTTATTTAAGTTTCGTTTAAGACTATGGTTTGTAATAACTCTTTATTCGTGTGGCACTGATTTTGGTATTCACAATGTCTAAGCGTGTGTGTAATTTGATCCTGGCGCACACGTGATCTATGCATTCGGTTTTGCCTTTAAAACTGGGTGTGACACCGCTTGCTGATGCGAAGTCCTTGGAGACGCTTGAAAACGAGCACATAGACATACTGAGAACTGGATGTCCGGCCTCGTCACCGTCAAGTAGAGGAGTGACCCGATCATGCTTCGGTACTCCTTTTGGTCCACGTGTTCACCTTCCTCATCCGCATCAAGGGCTGTAGTCGTACTCATCAGCGTCGCCATAGCCTTGGAATCCTCCATCTTGAACTTCCGCACAATGTCCTTGGTGTAAAGACAATATCATCCACATACACCTGCACAATCAGGATATCTCTGCCCCGCCTGAGTAAAAACAAGGTCTGATCGACCTTTCCCATCTCAAACCCTCGCTCAAACAGGAACCCCCTCAACCTACCATACCAAGCTCTAGGCGCTTGCTTCAACCCATACAACGCCTTCCTCAACTTGTACACCTGGTGGGGGTACTTCTCACTCTCAAACCCTAGTGGTTGCCTCGCATACACTTCTTCCTCCAACACACCGTTTAGGAAAGCACTTTTCACATCCATTTGGTGCAACTTGAACCCTTTAGCCATGGAAAAGGCTAGAAGGATCCTAATCACCTCCAAACGGGCTACGAGAGCAAAGGTCTCCTCGTAGTCGATCCCCTCCTTCTGACTGAACCCCTAAGTAACAAGCCTTGACTTGTTTCTCACCACTTCACCTTTCTCTCCCTCTTTGTTCTTCCACACCCATTTTGTCCCAATCGGCTTACACCCTAGGAGAGGGTCAACCAATTCTCAAACCTGATTCCTCTCAAAGTTCGCCAACTCTTCATGTATCGAATTAACCCAATTATGATCAGATAGTGTGTGTCTAATGTCTTTGGGCTCAAAGGTGGCAACAAAAGCAGCATGAGCAAAATGAGAATTATTCCGAACCCTCGACCGTGTAGTACGTTCATTCATGTCGCCGATGATTCTTGAAGCTGGGTGATCCACTTGTACTCGCCGGGGAGGTTGTCGCCTTGATGCTACCTCCTCCTCAACAGCAGCTTCTCCTTGATCTTGGTTTGTCATCATAGGTGTGGGAGAGGGGTCGTCCATCACCGTAGTCGAAGTAGTAGGTACATGCTCAGCCGCGGGCACCTCACCGCCATCTTCGTCGTCTCCATGTTTATGCTCCTCCTCCTGAAAGATCTCCTCGCCAAGTTCATCATCACCTGCACACTCAAAGACAAGCTGACTACATGGCTCTGTCTCGTCAAAGGTTACCTCGCAAGTCTCCACGATTTGGTTAGTTTCAAGATTGAGCACACGATATGCTCTAGAATGAGATGCATAACCAAACAAAATACCATCGACCGACCTAGCCTCAAACTTATCCAATTTCTTCCCTTTCTTCAAAATAAAGCAATTGCAACCAAAGACATGGAAGTGACTCACCTTGGGTGTGCGACCATGCATCAACTCATAGCAGGTTTTCTTCTTATGCACTCTGAGGTAGATCTTGTTTGAAACATAGCACGCGGTATTCACTGCCTCAGCCCAGAACCTTCTCGGTGTCCTATGCTCATCAAGAATCGTCCGAGCCATCTCACACAAGGTTCTGTTTTTCCTTTCCACAACACCATTCTGAGGAGGCGTATACAGACTTGGAAACTGGTGTTCAAGACCCAAGTCATGGCAAAAGGTTTCAAAACGAGAGTTTCTGAATTCTGAGCCATTGTCGCTGCGGATTGCTCGTATGGCATCTCTGTGCCTCTCGTTGCTCAACCTCAAGACAAGATCTCGAACAAAACTAAATGTCTCCCCTTTCTCCTTAAGAAAGAACACCCACGCATACCGAGAGTAGTCATCCACCACAACAAGGACATACCACTTCTCACCCGCAGATCGCACACGAGCTGGGCCAACAAGGTCCATATGGAGCAGCTCGTATGGACGCTCAGACATCACATCGGTGAGAGGCGGGTGAGAAGAGGCTACCATCTTGGCATGCCTACAAGGCGCACAAACCAACTCTTTCTCAAGCTTCAACCGTGGCAATCCTCAGACCAAATCGAGTTTACTCAAGCGAGACAAAAGATCAAAGCTCAAGTGACCCAACTTCCTATGCCACTTCCACAACTCACTCGAAGAGCCAGCCAAGAAACAACGCTCAACACCAGAAGACTGAGAAAAATCAGCTCGAAACACCTGACCCTCGTGAACGACCATACAGACAAGGTCCCCTCGAGAGTCCAAAATCCGAGAACCACCAGGCCAAAACAATACCTCAAAACCCTCATCCAATAGCTGGGACACAGAAAGCAAATTGTATCCAAGCGATTGAACAAGAGCAACACGCCTGAGAGTGATCTTGTCACTCACCTTAATCTCACCTTCTGATAGCACACGCCCTCGCCCATTGTCCCCAAAAATGATGTACCTCTTTGTCACCATCGGGACGAGACTTGAGAACCACCCCTTGTCTACGGTCATATGCCTCGAGCAACCGGAGTCAATCAACCAAATGTTCTTCAAGTCTCCCACCTGAAATTCAAAAACGAGCATGTGAGCGAACAAACGACTTAGCACTGGGGTTAATACCAGAGTAAAACCAGTGCCGAGCCATTTGCTCAAAAATGGGGTTAGCACAATCCAAACCATCTTTCCTACTAAAGCTACCTCCACGAACACCACCATGGTAACAACTATGAGGGAACCAACCCTCTCTAACTGGAGGAGGACCAAAACCGCGAAAGGGAAACCGTGGACTGTCCCTCCTCTCCATCTCAAAGCTACGACTCCTCCCATCCCCGTATTGAGCACGAGGAGGAGAACGCCTAGCAAATTTACCACCTGCAAACTCTCCAGACAAACCACCAGAACCACGACCTCTTGAACAAAACCTAGCACATGTACGAGCTCGAAACCCAAACTACTATCCAGACCTACACCGGTCTGAGCAGTGCCTCTCACCAGTCTTACCGGTGTAGCCCAGCTAGCAGCACCTCCAACAGCCTTTCGCTCTCCCCAAGCCGGAACTGTCCTCACACTCGCCTTGGCCCTGGGCATCTGCACACGAGGCTCAAGTACACCATTGGAAGGGTGGTACTTGTCCTTGTTAGCCCACTCCTTCGCCATTCTCTCCTCACGCCTCCTCTTGAAGCAAAACTCATCTTTGTGGCCATCTCTCCCACAATAGCCACAATGAAACCTTATGGGCTTAGGCTTAGGTTTGGGATGGGGCTGTTCATTTGGTTTCTCTCCACTCGGCTTTTCAACCGGTTTCTCCTCACTAGGCTTCTCACCCGACTTCTCCTCAATTCCCTCCTCACTTTCTTTCCCAAAGAACACTTTCCCCGAAGTGCTCACAAACTTAATACGCTTTTGGAAATCATTTGTTTGTGGAGGAAACACGGGTGGAGCTGGGGTTGTGTCTAGACGGTTCCTGAGATGGTTAGGTTTAGGAGGGAAATCATTTTTGTGGTGGGTTTTTGGTGGCTCTGGGATATTCTCTCCACTTCTCTCACCAACCTTGTTTGCCCCAAGTCCCTCACCATTCTGCCTCTTGTATGTCTCGATCATTATCCTCAACTGAGGCTCATGACCAGACAACCAACCCATCAACATTCTCAACTCATCATTCTCATCCTGCAAACGATCAACATAATGTGCAAGTTCCAGATTCTTCAAAGCATGCAATTCACAGGTAGAGCAAGATATAAGAATTGGTTCTTTCAGCTTAGCCTCAAGAGAAACAGTGTAAGTATGCATCTCATCAATTTTTCCATGCAAAACAGGGCAAGAGGTGCAAGCACCTAGCAAAGCAGGTCTAGACTTAAGCTCAGCCACTTCAACCCTAAGCACATCTAGTTCCTCACACTTGGAGGCATGCTTTTCCTTAAACAAGGCAAGATCAGCTAGAAAGATAGGACAATCAGCACGTTCAACTTCATCAGAAACAACATGTGAAGCTTTCAGAGAATCAATTTCAAGCTTAGCGTCCAAATTCTGTGTTTCTAGCTCATCCACTCTAGTCCTAGCATCCTCAAGCGAGGCCCTAAGCTCTTTCCTCGTCTTCTTGGCCTCTCTAAGCATGCCATCATGATTATCAAGAAACAAGCCAAGCCGTTCATTCTCCTGACGCAAGAAGGGAAGTTCATCACGCACCTCGTCGTCGGAGTCGGAGTCCGAGTCACTCTGTGTGCTCTTCTTGCTGCCGGAGCTCAGTGCCATGGTGCAGAAGCCGTCTCTAGTGAAGCAACTCGGCCTGCTCAGGTTCTTGGACGACTTCCTGCCCTTGCGACGATCACCTTCATCTTCACTGTTGCTCAAGCTCGAGGTGGAGTACGCGGAACTGGAGTCGACGTCGCTCGCTCCAACAATCGCTCGGGCCTTGCCTCGGTTCTCCTTCTTCCTCGATCGTCGCTCGTCCTTGTGCTTGCTCTTGTGGTCACGCCTCGACCGGTGCTTGCCATTCGTCTTCGACTTGTGCTTGTAGCTGTCCTTGTTCTCGACCTTCTCCGGGCAATCGGCGATGAAGTGTCCCGGCTTGCTGCACTGGAAGCATGTCCTCATGTTCCTACTCATGTTCACCCGGTTCTCGTGCAGCCTCTCGAACCGCCTCGTCAGCAATGCAAGCTCGTCCTCTCCAAGCACGTCGAACTCCTCATCTAGCATAGACATCAAAGAGGACAAGGAGACCATCCTGATGGATGGGTTAGCGTTAGTCTTTCCTTTCGAACCACCGATGAGGGCGAGACTATGAGAGTCAGCCGGGCCCTCAATCTTGGCTGTCACGCCCCGATCCACCTCAGCCGACTTGAGCTTCGAGAACAGCTCGTTAACGGTCAGAGTGACATACTTCTCCGACTCCACAATGGCCTCGAACTTTCCACCCCAATCCGTACGATCCAAAAAGTGTAAGATCTTGACGGCTCTATCATGATCATCGTATGGGAGCACGTCCACATTGGCCCTCATGTTGTTCACCACAACCGTGAAGCTCTGAAACAAGGCATCGATGGACTCACCGGGGAGATGAGTGAAGTTCTCGTACTCTCTCTGGTAAGTCGCATACATCCGAGCCTGAACCTGGGCGTTTCCAACATGAGCTTCCTTCAACACCGACCAGATTCTACAAGCCAAGCTCTCCGTGTGCACCCGATCGAATTCGGACTGACACAGAGCACGAAACAAGTAGTCGACCGCCTTGTTGTTGGCGTCGAACATGTCCCTTGATCTTGGAGCAAGGAAGTTCATAGGCTGGACATAGCCTGTGTCCACCGTGACATCCCAAAGGATCTGACCCTTTCCGCGGAGGAACGCCGCCATCAGATTACTCCACATCTGGTAGTTTTTGCCATCGAAGTGTGGAGGACCTGAACCCCGTTCCTGGTATGCCATCCTTAGATCTTAGACTGGTTAGAGTCAATAAAGACCCGTAACCGGCTATGATACCAATTGAAGGACCGATACGGCGAACCAGAGAGGGGGGGAGTGAATGGGAGCCGATAAAAATTCTTCTCAAAGGAGATGGAGGCTCCAACCAGATGAACACTGCTTCCAACACACGTCTCTGACTCACTACCCAAGTTGGCCAAGACCACGCAGCCAATGAAGTGCTACTGGCCCTAGGAACCAACAACCAACCTCACAGACCCGAGAACGCAGCGGAACACAAGACTCGAGCCTCGCTGACCTACACCGGTCAGGTCGGTGAGCACCACCGGTCAGACCGGTCCCTGCTGGTGAAACCTGGTGACTTCCACAAAACAGCCCTCACATCGGTCATGTCGGTGTAGCACACCGGTTAGACCGGTCCAAGCTAGAAAGCCCCCAAAACACCAAATAGGCCTACCGAGCTCCAAAACGACCCAAATTCGAAACAACAGTAACACGGGACAACAACGAACTCACCCAAACGTTCATCCAAGCAAAACCCAACAAGGGTCTGCACCGGTCAGACCGATGAGAGGCACCGGTCAGACCGGTGTGACCTGAGCTCGTCGGGATGAATACCACCCGCGGGTCAACTCCCCCAAATCCAACTCCCGATCTCCTGAATCGCTCCACGGATTTGCGCAAGACTTTGTGGATAGTAGGAATACCTCATGGGGAGTCCAGAGCCAATTTTATGTCCACCAAAACTTGCCAAATCAAGAGGAATCGAAGAAATCCCGCCAAGAGCTCCTCTAACCCTAGAACACTGAAAACCCCAAAATCGAGCCCCTTTACTCACGGATTTTAGAGGGGAATCAAAGGGAAAAGAACCACGAAGGGTTCACACATACATCCCCCACCAAATCCCCAAGAGAAAGGTCCCGAAAACACTCCAAGAAATCCACCAAGAGAGGGCTCTGAAAATCACCACAAAGAACGAACGGGAACACCACATCCAAGCCTTGAGGAACCACGCCGAATCATCTATACATCACAAAGAGGTTCATACAAGGTCTAGCTTGCCGCCCGATCATCCTTCTCACAAGATCTCACCATGAAGCTCTCAAGCTAGTCCTATAGAAATCCTAGGGAAAATAGGAAAACCAAATGAGCTAGGGTTCCAAGAGATGGCTGCCATCCTCTCACCTCTTGGGTTATATGGAGGCAACCAAAAGTTTGAAATACCCTTACTAGCTAATTAGGTATAATGCCCCTCGAGGGCGAAATCGGAAATCTTTGTCATCGCTCCATCGGACGGATACCAGGCGACCGCAACCTGCTTAGCCTCAACGCAAGCCTTGCGATCCTGATGCGTGTCCTCCGCTTCAAAGTCTCCGAACTGCGTCGTTGCACACCGGTTAGACTGGTGCTCCTCACCGGTTAGACTGGTACCCACCGGTCAGACCGGTCAGACTCACCGGTCAGACCGGTCTAGAGCTGTTGCGTCTCCATCTTCAGTTCTTCGGTTTTGGCTTTCTGGATCAACCAAGGAACCCAGTGGTTTTCTGGTGAACCACGGGAAACCCTGCAAACTTGATGTAGCCTCCGCCAATCTCCACTCATGACTCAGCTCCCACGTAGTCCCGGCTCGACCTTGGTTTTGTGGCTCAACCAAGAAACCATTCACGACTTCATCTTGCTGTTCATGCCACCATGCGGCCCGCACTTGACTCCACTGGCCACTGGTTCCCTTGAACGAAGCCTACTTGTCTTCTCCACACCTGGAGGCCTCACCGACGACGACCTTTCGTGCTTGTTCTTCACCTGCACCAACACTAGTCAAGCCACAACCTGCACTTGCAATACTTAGCCAAGAATCAGTCGACACAATGTTGTCAATCACTCATCACACCAGGAAGCGACCATCCACCGGTCCTCGAACCACGCGTGGTCCTCACGGAGTCACTCGAGTACTCCTGATCCTAGGAGCTAGTGGCATAAGGCTACAGCAGAAACTCTCGGACTAGCCTCAGAAATAAGTATTCAAGAATGCAGTAGGGAAGTACTCGGGGAGGAATCCTCTATCGATCTCAGCCGAGTACCCGAGAGTTGTTCTACGAGACAAACTAGAGGGCGAAAAAGCACTGAGCCAGATTTGCGTTGGAACGCTTAGGTGGAAATCACCAACACTGCTCTATACTAGGGCACTCGAGATAGAGCCTTAACCGCAGAACAGAGTCACTCGTTCAGGACCAAAGCACACGATTTGCTCCACAGATTCAAGTAAGATTCTGGGATGGGTAAGCTTGCTTGCAAGGCAAACTACAAGAATTTAGGGGCCCAAACTCACTGAATCAAGACAATTCAGGCTTCGCACCTCAAGAACACATGTTCTTTTGAAATGCTCCACAAAGAAGTTGTTTTTTGGAACTTGTGGGTTAAAGATCACCAAGAAAAGAGTCACTGGAAACTCATATGTGATCCACTCAAACGAAAATCCAAAGAAACTCCTTCGAAGCCAAGAACGGAGAGTTCTTCCAAGGTGATGCCAAGAACCACAGAAAAAGCAACAAGCTCAAGAATCAAAGAAGTCACATATGATAAACGTCAAATCTTCCATACAACCAAAGGAAAGATTCTTTACAAACAAGGCTAGCCTCCTCCCTTCATCCAACCCACTGAAAGGTGGAGGAACAAGAAGTGGAGAGACCTCCTCTACTCTTCCTCATAGCACAACGCACACGACTAGCCTAGGGAAAAGAAAAACAAACAGTTCAAAATCCTGGAGCTCAAAACACAAATCCCCAAGCACTACTTGGTCTCCTCCTCTAGCACCTATTTATACAGACCATTGGTGGAGGCGGGGGCAAACTCCAACTTGCCCACTTGTAGATAAGATACATACCCACCAGGGGTGAAAGCGGGAAATTTGTAGATGAGTTTCCTCCGAGTAAACACGCATCCACCACAGACTTGTCTCCACCTCGGTTGCAAGCTCCGTGGCCATGTCGCGTGTCCCCCGCTTCAAGGCTCCTCGCCTCACATGAATCCCGCTGTGCTGCGTCGAGTCCTCGAGTGTTGATTTTGTGGAGTAAACCAACAAACCCCGTGTACACGACATAGTCTCACCATGCTGATCTTCGAGCACGCCAAGTCTTTCGCTTCCAACTCCCAGACAGCCTACTCAATCTTGCCTCGTTCCTCGACTTGGCCGCCGTTGTGTACCAACTAGTCTTCCTTGACTTCGTCTTGCTCTTCCTGCACCATGTTGTACCGCGCTTATTCCCAGCATCCACCGGGTCTCTGGAACCCAGACTACTTGTCTCTCCATCACCAGGAGGCCACCTCGGCTAAAACCTTTCGCACTTATGCTTCACCTGCAACAGCGCAAAACAAGTCACATCCAACACCTGCAGTACTACGCCAAGAGTTAGTCCACACACTATTGTCAATCACTCATCACGGAGGAGAGACCACCTAGCGCTCCTGGCTCCCAATTCTTGGAACCTAGAAAACCGACAAGGTTCATGCTGGACAATTTGGTCCTAATGACTATGTTGCATTGAGTCACCCAAATCACAAACTATGGTGTAATAAGATCATGTTCGCTACTACACGTTTCAGTTTTCATATTTATAATTGTTTTATAAAGTATCTTTACTTTTGACTAATATTCCGGGGCCTTCCTTTTCTTGCGTGGATGGGTAATACGCAGGGTTTTGTTTGACTAGAATTTCTGTTGAGTGAGCCTAGCCAATTGGGTTTAAAATACATTAACAAAATTGGATTTGTGGCACACTCCACACGAAAGAACGATAACAAACGTGTCACAAGCCGGAAGAGCCACGGCAACACGTACGTGGCGGCTGCGTTGAGCCGATGAGTTTTCGGTCCAAGCACGCGACGGGCAGAGACGGCAGTGGTTGACCACCCTTAGGCAGTCGCCATCGCAGCCAGGGGTCACTCCGGGCATTCGGTTAACCGAAACCGATCGGTTCGGTTCTTCGGTTATTCGGTTAATTCGGTTACCAGCGAACCTAGAACCGATCGGTTCCTCAGAGAACTCGGAACCGAGGCTTTTCGGTTTCGGGTAATTCGGTTCGGTTTCGGTTCTAACCGAAAGGAACCGAAATTTTCAAAACATAAAAAATAGCACATTCAAATGCAAATTTTGACTCGCATTTCATCTCTTTTTTATGCACCCAACATAGACAATTTAAGGAGCAATAAGCATAAAAGCAGTACGACACATATATGTGTCAAATTCTAATGCAAACAAGCAATGTTCCACAAGCATCAAACATAACAATCACCTTTACTCGGTATTTTGGCCTGTGCTAATATATATTTCGGTTAGTTCGGTTATTTCGGGTACCGAGCCCGGAACCGAATTAACCCGGTTATTTCGGTTCTCGAGATCCGGGAACCGAATTAGGAACCGAAACCGATCGGTTCGGTTACTTCGGTTCGGTTCTCGGTTACTTCGGTTCGGTTCTCGGTTCTCGGTTTTTCGTGCCCAGAGTGAGCCAGGGGGTGGGTGGGTGGGGGGGGGGGGGGGGGGGGGGGGGGGCGGCGACTTAGCAAGCGCGCGGGCCCGACCGTGCGCGGCGGAGCGAGCGCGTCGTCCTATTTAGTTCTGATCAACTTGCATCAGTGAGAGGACTACCACACACACACACTCTAATCGCAGCAGCGAGCGAGTACAAGGCAGCCAACCGCCATGGCCATGATGCTCTCCTTCTCATCACGCCCCGTCCCCGTCCTCTCCCTGTCGTCACGCTCGAGCCCCGTCGCCTCATCCTTCCTCCTCCGCCCGAACCGCCGACCACACCGTCTGCTCCTCTCCACGAAGCCCCTCGCCACCGCGTCGTCCGAGCTCCAGCCGCCCGTTCCCTGCGACGACCCCACCGCCACGGGGAACCCGGACGCGGACCCGACCCCGCTCTTCCTCCGCCCGGCGATTCACCCGGTCCCGGCGTCCGCGCTCGCCGCGTTCCGCCGCCGCGCGTCGTCCCTCGCGCCGCACTACCTCCACGGCCACCTCCGCCTGCTGCTCGCCGACGCCGGCGCGGATGCCGCCGCCGGCTCCGACCCTGCGCTCCTCCGCGCCCGGCTGCACGTCCTCGAGGCTCTCTGGCTGGGCCACGTCCGCGGGAAGCGCCCCATCCAGTACGTGGTCGGGAACGAGCGGTGGCGGGACCTCGTGGTCGCCGTGCGGGAGGGCGTGCTGATCCCGCGCCCCGAGACGGCGGCGGTGGTCGACAAGGTCAAGAGCGTCGAGGGGTTCGCCCACGGGTGGTGGGCGGACGTCGGGACCGGGAGCGGCGCCATCGCCGTGGCCGTGGCCAGGGAGCTCGGCCCAGGCGGGAGGGTGTTCGCCACCGATATCAGTGATGTGGCCATCGAGGTCGCGCGGCTCAACGTCGAGAGGTACGGAGTGCAGGTGAGTACAGTACGTACGTAGAACGACGACGGAGAGTAATCGCGTTTATCTTTAATTATATCATGCTACTGCATGTTTGTTCATTGCGTACGTTAAAACTAGTATGCAAATAAATGATTTTCAAACCATTCTCTTCAATTCTTAAGTTAAATATTGAAACTATCGTCAACAAGCTAGTGTTCTGCTCTGTAAAAATTATCAGGACAAAGTTGAAATAAGGAAGGGGTCATGGTTTGAGCCTCTTGAAGACGTCAAAGGAAAACTCACAGGTGTCATTAGCAATCCTCCGTACATACCAGCCGAGGACCTACCTGGTCTTCGTGGTCTGCGACCTGAGATGGTTTGTCATGAACCAAAATTGGCGATGGACGGAGGCAAGGATGGACTTGAGCATCTCATCCATCTTTGTGAAGGGTTGTCGTCAGCTCTCAAGCCTAATGGCATATTTGTTTTTGAGGTAAAAACATCTTCTATGTTATATATATACATATGACAGGATTAATTAGTTCAATATGATTCAGTTTTGTGGAAACTTGAATGTTTTTACTGGAATACTTTCAGAACCGGATCAACTTCCTTCATTCCCATGACCTTCAGTTACATACAGCTAGTGAATGTTTTCTTTTCTAAATGGACTTATGCTATTATGGAAACATCACATCTGTACCTGATTATGGACCGTCTGACCCGATAAACCCGACAAAAGAAAAAACGTGATCCGACCATGCGATCGGTCGAATGCGGGCCAAACTTTTTACCTGACCCAACCCAACCCAACCCAACCCGTTGCGGGTCGGGTGCGGGCCAAGAGTTCCAACCTAGAAACCCGAAAGAACCCGATCCGAACTCGACACACTACCACATAAACGTTTGTACAAGCGGGCGGATTCGCATTTTCAGGTGCGGGCGCGAGACCCGCTCTTAGTTGTCGCTTTTAGACATAGCAATTTTCTAGGAGCAGATAAAACGCCCGCACATTTCCAAGTGCGGGTCATGGCGTCACCCGCACCTGGAAACAGCATTTCCAAGTGCGGGTGACCAGGTGGCCCGCACCTGTTATCGATTAGAAAAAAAACATGGATGGGTTAAAAATCCCAAAATAAATAACAAAAAAAATATTTTTTATGGGAGGGAGTACCCGATCATAATTAGATCTAATCACATCACGTGTGATCTGAAACATGCATGAAAAGTTGTTGCTTTTTTAAGCCTACGTGGTTACCCCAAACCAATCACCCTTCTATGAAATACACATTCCATACATGAAATATTTTGCTTCTATTGTTTTGCAAATCATATTTGCATTGTAGCCCCCAAAGAGATTATTTGACATCAAATATTTTGTGTATCTATTTGCAGACAAATGGCAACAAACAGTCAGAGTTCCTTGTTGATTTCTTAAGTTCAAAGTGGAGGTCATCTTTTCGTGATGTGGAAGCAGTTTTAGACTTTGCAGACATCAAACGTTTTGTAACAGGATATCGCAGATGAACACTACGTGTTTGGCATAGCTCCATCTCCACAAAATTCGTATAGTTCTAGGAGCTGATCATACCGAGCTCTAGAAATTCACAGAGCTGGAGCTGTGAATAAATAAAGTGTCCTTTGTATTTGTTTAGATTAAAAACAAATATATAAAAACACTTTAATTTTATCTTATAAACTCCAGCTCCAGCATGAAGCACAGACAAAGTTATTTTGGGCATGTGAGAAGTAGTTCTCCTAATCTATACGCATCGTTGTCAATGGAACTGGGTTATTTTGTTTGTCCGCCATTTTGCAATGTTCCTTTGTCACCCAAAAATAAATGGACATTTTGGTTTAGATAATGGGATGATTTTATTGTTTTAGATAATGAGAAAATGTACCCAGCCTTCACCTGAAAATGAGGTTATGGCCAATTATTGTTACATGAATGCAGCGCTTCTGTCTGTTATAACCTGACTCTAGTTTTTAAAAGACCTTGCAGTTCCCCTTGTGTTACCTGCTCCTAGGAGGTAGAGATGGCCATTTGACACTAACGTTTCTAAAAGACCTTGCAGTTCCCCTTGTGCTACTTGCTCCTAGGAGGTATAGATGGTCATTTGACACTAACACGATGTGCTGACACGTGCATGTCAGGAAAAACACAGTTAGGGCACGACACCACACGATAACGATAGTGTCAATGCGGGGCATGACACGACATAGTGCTAATGCCTAGGCTGCTAATTCGATCCGTAGTGCCATCCCAGACACGACACGGCTAAATGGCCCTGCCCACTAATAGGCACGATTTTGACCATTGGATGGGAGAGGGGGCGACGGGGTGGATCTGACCATGTTGACACAAAAAATCCCGATGGCGGCGACTCTGCATCAACACATCAGGACCTGGGAGATCTGCTTAACTCCAGTGTAGCATTGGAATCGGCACGCGATGAGTGTGTGGGCAAGCCATTCAGCTTGAACCTTCGACTAACGGCGAGAACATATCGACTAATTGATAGCTCTATGACGATGAGCCGATATGAATAAAATATACATAGCAATCCGTCAGCTATGTGATAAACTTGAAGTACGTAGGCAACAGATAAGAATTAAACATAAACCAAGGCAGGATAATTGTGATTCTACCACATCTAGCAAGAGATTGAACGATGTAGCCTTACAATATACTTCCTCCGTCACTAAATATAAGCATTCTCCCGATTTCTGTGATGCACGTTTGATCATTTGTCTTATTCAAAAAATTTCTGAAAATATGAAAATAATTATATTACACTTAAAATATATACGATGATAAAACATGTCATAACAAAACAAATAATATTTTCATAAATTTTTTGAATAAGACGAGTAGTCAAACGTCATCAGGAAAAGTCAACAAATGCTTATCTTTAGGGACAAAGGGAGTATGATAAAGTCGATACGGTAACGCTTGGTTACGGACGTCCGATGCCCGGGACAAATATCGGACGCCCGCCCAGCACAACCACACAACCACTCGGTGCCTTATCTTATCTTCTCAGCTCTGCTCCAGCAGACCAACATGCTACCAGTTTTTTTCCTCTCGCGAGCCTTACAGCCGATGCGTTTGCCGGCGGCCGTAGGCTCCACCGCAAGCTCCGCGCCGGAGGAGGCGGTCGCAGGGAGCTCCGCGCGGGAGGCGGTGGGAGCTCCGCTGCGAGCTCCACGCCGGAGGAGGCGGCCGCAGGGAGCTCCGCCGCGAGCCACGCGCCGAGGCCGCGAGGGGTGGAGCTCCCCCCACGCGCGCAGCCCGCTGCCCGAGCCGACGAGGTGCTCCCCGACGGGAGGCCGCATCCCAGGTCGACGGGAGCTCCTCCATGGTGCAAGAGAAGAGGGAGGCGACGACGGCGACCTCCACGGCGCGCACTCGAGGGAGGCCTCGATTCGGCCCGCGGGGATCTCGACCGGGGAGGAACGTGGCGTGAGGGTGAGCTCTCTACGGCGAGCGGCGCTCCTCGCTCCTCCGCCATGTGTGCTGGAGGAGCTCGCGGAGCTCGTGGTAGGTTTTCTCGGTGCATGTTGCAAGCGTATGTGCCACGTGTTTCAGATGTCTCACAAGAATGTTGCAAGAGTTTCGTGTGGATGTTGCAAAAGTAGATCTAGATTTTTCAACATTGCGGATGTTGATCCCCAACACAAACGTTTGATTCCTGACGTTGCAACTATTTGTTTTCGAATGTTGCGGATGTTGCAACTACTTGTAACATATTTTTTATGTTGCAGACATTAATTTTTAGATGTCGCGAATGTTGATTTTTGATGTTGCGACATGTTCGTATTGTGTCCGGGGGTAGGCCCTCGATGTTGGATGTTGCAACCATTAATTTTCGATGTTGTAGATGCTGAGTCTCGATGTTGCAGACATGTGCTGTTGGGTGTTGCAAACATTATTTTTTCAATGTTGTAGACGCTACGTTTCGATGTTGCAGACACGTGGTGTTGGGTGTTGTGTTGAGGAAAAGGGAGAAGAGGCTCCCGATGTTGGATGTTGCACGCAACACGGGTCGCAACATGGCCGCAATATAGTCGCAACATGGTCGCAACATGGGGGAGGAGAGAAGAAAGACTCCTGATGTTGGATGTTGCAAGCAACCGCGTTCGCAACATTTTCGTAACACATTCGCAACACGCTCGCAACATTTACCTGGTAGTCTTTAGATCTAACGGCTGACGATTGAGGATCCTAAGATCTAACGGCCACAGAGCCGTCCGACGCTAGCGCCCGGATCGGACGTCCGGGCGCTAGCAGTGCCGAAGTCGATAACTAGTGAATGCTGCAGATCGAGACAAAAGTGATGCACCATAAAAAGTCGAAGATCTAAGGTACTCAATAGCTTGATAGAACTTTGGACTTACCCCTTCGCTCAAGATCAAGACGATCCAGGCCCGACGTACAGGTGCCAGGTTCCACCATTGATTAAAGTAAAGACATTACGGAAAGATAAATTGAAAGATAAAAGGGGAGGCGATGTGGCAAGTTTGATTGATCTTGTGATGATCTATTATAATGACCGGGAGCACATAGTATTATACTCTTAACTGGCTAGGACGACAACTTGCACAAAACTTCTTTAATACAAGATATCTACATAAAAGGAAATACTAACATATATATAGATCTATTTGGTTCGGTACACTAGTAGAGAGAGAGGACCTACGCTCCGGGTTGGTAAGGGCGTTAGGTCCCTATTGTTGGATTGATCTCTCCACTAATGGGCCCAATGGCCCATTGGGCCTTTGACTCGCGTCCGGATCGGGGACGCCCAGCCCATTAGAAGGCTGGTGGGCCCCTGTCGCGCAGCACTATAAGAAGGAGTGGGGACCACATGCCCAGATGACGAGGTTCGCCGCCGCCACAGTAGCCCCACACTCCTAACCCTAGCCGTCCCAGAGGGAGGTGCTGAAGCGATGGGAAGCTCCACCAGTGGCCGCCGTCGTCACCAACGGCTCCACCTAGTCATCCTCGCCATGGGTGGCTCACCAGAAGGTCCAAGGTATGAGTTATTCACAGATCATCCCACTCGATCTACTCCTAGTCGATCCGGTGAATCTATCAATGGTACCAGAGCCGTGCTAGGTAGTGGATCGTGTTTGGGAAAAGAAATGAACAAAGGAATCGATTTCAAATCGGTTATACAGTGCAAAGTTGAAACCCTAACCCTAGATTGAAGAAGAAAGGACGCGCGTGAGGAAGTCCTACCTCTGGTGGCTTACCTCACCGCAGCAGTCACCGCTGGCCGTCAAATCGACGCCGCCGGGTCAATCACCCGAGCCATCGGGAGGGCAATGCAACAGCATGACCTCGCCTTGGACTCATGGCAAAGGGCACCGTCACAAAGCCGTTCGACGACGGCGCGCTCACCCTCGGGCGAGCGCGCGCCGGCGAAAGGCTCTGCGGCGGCGCCGCCATCCTCCTCAGGGGCCGCCATGGGTGCAGCCCTCTCTCGACCTCGCGTGTTGCGGGGATAGTGTCGGTGTTTTAGACCGGCAAACCTACCAAGGGGGTACCCGAGGTAGTAGATTGTGCGGTAAGGATCGTGATCGGTTGACCGAGAACTCGAAGGTATGCGCAAGGACACGGGACACAAGATTTATACAGGTTCGGGTCGCCAAGGTGGCGAGCCCTACGTCCTGTTTGGGGGATCAAGTATGGCGCCCTGCGCTTGGTGTTGGTTGTCCCCGGAGGGATCGGGGATGTGCGGCTAGGTACCCGGCCCTCCTTTATATAGTCCAGGGGGCGGGTTCCTAGTCGGTTACAAGGCAGGAGTCCTAGTCGGTTACAAGGCAGGAGTCCTAGTCGGTTACAAGGCAGGAGTCCTAGTAGGAGTACACAGAGCGAGTCCTAGTAGGAGTACAGGGGAATTCTACCAGGAGTCCGTCTTCTACTCTTCCTCCTTCCTTGCATGAGTACCCGGGGAGTATGCCCGACAAGCCCCCGAGCACGTTGTAGTCGAGAGAAGTAGTTCGAGTAGTCTTGAAGCCTCTTCGAGTAGTTCTTGAGCGTCCTCGAGTACTGCTTGGAGAAGCCTTCAATAGTACTTGAACTGCCGCGAGGCTGGAAGGTGGTCCAGCCCATCAGTCTTGAAAAAATTTGAATGATGGGTGTAGCATAGCGACCCCCCCGAGCCTTGAAATGATTAGGTAATCAATCCAAGGGTCTTCAGTGTTCGCGAAGCCATCATCCGAGTACTCTTGCAGCGTGTAGCCCCCGAGATAAGAGAGCTGTATGATCCACGTCGAGTAGTGATTGGTGAGGAGCCCCCGAGCTTGAGAGCGAGCGAAGCATGCTGAAGTTATCTTCAAGTAGCCCCCGAGCTGGAGAGATTCCAAGTAGCAGTTTGGCGTCGAGCCGTGGAGCTTGAGAAGTAGTCGTGCCGTCGAGCGGACTTTAGTTGCGACCGAAGTCGACTTTAGATGCCGGCAGAGCGGACTTTAGAATGCGACTTAAAAACCGAAGTCGACTTTGTGCCGCGCGGAGCGGACTTTGAGATGCGACTTGAAATCCGAAGTCGACTTTCTGCCGCGCGGAGCGGACTTTGAGATGCGACTTGAAAACCGAAGTCGACTTTGTGCCGCGCGGAGCGGACTTTGATATGCGACTTTAGAAGTCGACTTTGTGCCGCGCGGAGCGGACTTTGATATGCGACTTTAGAAGTCGACTTTAGTTGCCGCGTAAAGCGGACTTTAGGTGCGACTGCAGTAGTCGACTTTGTGCCACGCGGGGTGGACTTAAGATGCAAAAAACGAAAAGCACTTTCCGGAAAGCCAAAGCGAATGAAAAATCAGAGAAAACGAGTAGTTTTGCCGCCGGAGCGGGCATAAGATTGCGACCGGAGTCGGCTTGTGCCACCGGAGTGGGCTTAAGTACCTGAGCCATGGATTTCAGACCCAAGGTACAGTTGCCGCCGGAGCGGGCTTGAGGGTGCGACCGGAGTCGGCTTGTGCCACCGGAGTGGGCTTGGATGCGACCGTTAGCGTCGACTTGTGCCACCGGAGTGGACTTGAGTACCGAGCCATGGATTTCGGACCCAAGGTACGATTGCCGCCGCAGCGGGCTTGTGCCACCGGAGTGGGCTTGAGTACCTGAGCCATGGATTTCAGACCCAAGGTATGGTTGCCACCGTAGTGGACTTGAAGGTGCGACCGGAGTCGACTTGCGTACCTGGGCCATGGATTTCAGACCCAAGGTACGGAGCGCGAGTACTTAGGGTACTTGGACCCATGGTACAGGGCGTGAAGACCACGTGCAGCTAGGTTCCATCGTCGCCAGGACCCGAGGGCCGCTTACAGCTAGGTTCCATAGAAGCTTACACACGTAGTATGCTATCGAAGCAGGCGAAGATGCGACCGGAGTCGACTTTAAGTTGCCGCATGGAGCGGACTTTAGAATGCGACTTAAAAACCGAAGTCGACTTTGTGCCGCGCGTAGCGGACTTTAGAAACTGCCTCCTAGGGATAGCCCCCGAGTTGATGAAGTAGACTCGTGGTGACTTGATTGATATACCCCAAGAGTAGTCAGCAGAGTGCAGCTCCCGTGAAAACCCGCCGAGAAGCATACACAAATGAGTAGTCGGCAAGCAGTCCTACATGATGAGGAGAACAAGCCAAGAAAACAGCAATCATTTAGATAAATGACTTAGCTGTTGCTGCCTGGGCAGACTTGCAGATGAAGCCGTGGCGATCGGCGATGGAGCCGCGACGGTTGCTGCTGAAGTCGACTAGTCAGAGTTGATTCCGACTAGTTGTTGGGGGCGTGACTGCCGTTCTCGACTAGTTTGGGAAAACTAGTCGAGATGAATGGTCAACGCGATGCGACCGGGGAAGATGACGTCGTGGCGGTGCGCGGCGTACTCGAAGTAGAGCCAGTGTTGCCGCGAGACAAGTAGTCGCACCCCACGGCGTGGCTGAAGTAGAGCCAGTGTGGACGCAAGACGAAGTCGCGGCGCACGGAGTAGTCGATGATGAGCCGTGTGACGGGCTGCGCGACGTGCCGAGGCACCTGGACGCGCAGCGTAGGCGGAGTAGTCGACGATGAGCCTGCGTGAGGTGAAGTAGTCGACGACGAGAAGGCGCGACAAGCCGCGTGGCGAGCCACGCGACGTGCCGAAGCACCCGGACGCGTGACGAAGGCGAAGTAGTCGACGACAAGTAATCGACGACGAGCGGCGCGACAAGCCGCGTGACGAGCCGCGCGACGTGCCGAGGCACCCCGGACGCGCGGCGAAGACGAAGTAGTCAACGACGAGCCCGGGCGAGGCGGAGTAGTCGACGACGAGTAGTCGACGACGAGCGCGCGCGACAAGCCGCGTGACGAGCCGCGCGACGTGCCGAGGCAACCCGGACGCGCGGCGAAGACGAAGTAGTCGACGACGAGCCCGAGCGAGGCGGAGTAGTCGACGACGAGCGCGCGCGAGGAGCCGCGTGACGGGCCGCGCGACGTGCCGAAGCACCCGGACGCGCGACGAAGGCGAAGTAGTCGACGACGAGTAGTCGACGATGAGCGGCGCGACAAGCCGCGTGACGAGCCGCGCGACGTGCCGAGGCACCCCGGACGCGCGGCGAAGACGAAGTAGTCGACGACGAGCCCGGGGCGAGGCGGAGTAGTCGACGACGAGCGGCGCGACAAGCCGCGTGACGAGCCGCGTGACGTGCCGAGGCACCCGGACGCGAGGCGAAGACGAAGTAGTCGACGACGAGCGGCGCGAGGAGCCGCGTGGACGAGCCGCGCGACGTGCCGAGGCACCCGGACGCGCGGCGAAGACGAAGTAGTCGACGACGAGCCCGAGCGAGGCGGAGTAGTCGACGACGAGCGGCGCGAGGAGCCGCGTGACGGGCCGCGCGACGTGCCGAGGCACCCCGGACGCGCGGCGAAGACGAAGTAGTCGACGACGAGTAGTCGACGACGAGCGGCGCGACAAGCCGCGTGACGAGCCGCGCGACGTGCCGAGGCACCCGGACGCGCGGCGAAGACGAAGTAGTCGACGACGAGCCGCCGCGAGGCGGAGTAGTCGACGAGCGGCGCGGCGAGCCGCGTGACGAGCCGCACGACGTGCCGAGGCACCCGGACGCGCGGTGGAGACGAAGTAGTCGACGACGAGCCCGGGCGAGGCGAAGTAGTCGACGACGAGCGGAGCGACGAGCCGCAAGACGAGCCGCGCGACGTGCCGAGGCACCCGGACGCGCGGCGGATGCAAAGTAGTCGACGACGACGAGCTTGCGCGAGGCGGAGTAGTCGACGATGAGCGGCGCGACGAGCCGCAAGACGAGCCGCGCGACGTGCCGAGACACCCCGAACGCGCGGCGAAGACGAAGTAGTCGACGACGAGCCTGGGCGAGGCGGAGTAGTCGACGACGACGAGCCTGCGTGAGGCGGAGTAGTCGACGATGAGCGGCGCGACGATCCGCAAGACGAGCCGCGTGACGTGCCGAGGCACCCGGACGCGCGACGGAGGCAAAGTAGTCGACGACGACGAGCTCGCGCGAGGCGGAGTAGTCGACGACGAGCGGCGCAATGAGCCGCGTGACGAGCCACGCGACGTGCCGAGCCACCCCGGACGCGCGGCGAAGACGAAGTAGTCGACGACGAGCCTGGGCGAGGCGGAGTAGTCGACGACGACGAGCCCGGGCGAGGCGGAGTAGTCGACGACGACGAGCTCGCGCGAGGCGGAGTAGTCGACGATGAGCGGCGCGATGAGCCGCAAGACGAGCGCCGCGCGACGTGCCGAGGCACCCGGACGCGCGGCGGAGGCAAAGTAGTCGACGACGACGAGCTCGCGCGAGGCGGAGTAGTCGACGACGAGCCCGGGCGAGGCGGAGTAGTCGACAACGACGAGCTCGCGCGAGGCGGAGTAGTCGACGATGAGCGGCGCGACGAGCCGCAAGACGAGCCGTGCGACGTGCCGAGGCACCCGGACGCGCGGCGGAGGAAAATTGATTACGCTTTGACAAGAGCAAGGCGACTTGCTTCAATGGATCTCGGCGAGTCGACGAGTAGATTGATCTTGTTGACGAGGGTCCTTCGAATTCGCCCGGTGGTGATGATCACCCCTACCTGGCGCGCCAGCTGTCGGTGTTTTAGACCGGCAAACCTACCAAGGGGGTACCCGAGGTAGTAGATTGTGCGGTAAGGATCGTGATCGGTTGACCGAGAACTCGAAGGTATGCGCAAGGACACGGGACACAAGATTTATACAGGTTCGGGTCGCCAAGGTGGCGAGCCCTACGTCCTGTTTGGGGGATCAAGTATGGCGCCCTGCGCTTGGTGTTGGTTGTCCCCGGAGGGATCGGGGGATGTGCGGCTAGGTACCCGGCCCTCCTTTATATAGTCCGGGGGCGGGTTCCTAGTCGGTTACAAGGCAGAGTCCTAGTCGGTTACAAGGCGGGAGAGTCCTAGTCGGTTACAAGGCAGGAGTCCTAGTAGGAGTACACAGAGCGAGTCCTAGTAGGAGTACAGGGGAATTCTACCAGGAGTCCGTCTTCTACTCTTCCTCCTTCCTTGCATGAGTACCCGGGGAGTATGCCCGACAGATAGGGAAGAAGTGGGAGGAGTTAGAAAGAAAGAAGGAGGAAGGGAGGAGCATGCTGCGGCCGTGTGCCGGGCGGCGCCGCCCTCCACTGTCGCCGGCCATCGCCGGCCGCGGGCGCCGACCACCATGGCCAACCCCTCTTTGGATCTCGCCTGTAGGGAAGGAGGTGGGGACGGGGGCTGAAGAGAAAGGATGGGAAATGATAGAGGAGGAAGAGATGGCCGACGGCTTTGAGGCGGACGGCGCTCGACCTCACCGACGCCGGTGAGCGCGCCGGCCATGCGCCGCGCCGCCGGGCGCTCCATCCGCCGCCGCCAGCTACGCGGTGCGAAAGATGCGGGGGAGCAGAAAGAAATGAAGCTAGGGTTTCGAGGGAGCTGTGCATCACGGTTTTGTCTGCGCGAGGAGTTCGGCCGGCCGTCGGATCAACATCTACGGTGATGGATGACTCCCAGCGGCCAGGTGCATGGATGGGCCGAATTCAGCCCAGGCGGGAGTGGGAAACAGGCCGTTATGACGGCCTGATGGTTTGCTGCTGGACCTCGGGCCCAGGCGGACGTGAGCAAACCGGCCGTGGGCCATATTCTCTTTCGGGGCGAAAGAACAGTATAGCACAGTTATCTTTTGTGAATAGTTGTACTCAGTTTCAAAAGCATATTTGGTATGGTTTTTTGATGAATTATGTATAGTTTTGATTACTACTCAAATTGAACCAACGAGTATTTGTGTAGAGATCAAATTGTGACAGAAATGCTTCTGAATAGTTAATTTTCGTGAATTTTATTCATGTTTTCCTCTGCAAAGTTTGAATTGTTACTCCTCTAATTTAATTCGAAGATTAAATTAAAGGAAAAGTTGAGTAGAGAAAATCATAGAAAAGAAAAGATTATTCTGATGGAATATTTATTTTAAGGTAGAGTTTTGGAAAGTTTGTCAAGTTTTGGCAAGTTTGTTAAGGTTTTACCTCTATTCAATTTTGAACCAACGGGATAAATTGTTTAGAGAGTTGACCGATGTAAAGAAAAGTTTAGAAGTATGATTGCTTCTGAAAAGAAATAAAAGTTTTCCGCTGCAAAGTAAAAGTTTTACCCTCTAATTAAATTTAATTAGTGGAGTAGAAACATATTTATTTAAAGTTAATTATGGTATTGTTATTTTCTAACCAATGTTGATGATAACAATATTGTAATTAAAATGTGTGTTATATTTAAAGTAAAGTCTCTGATATTTGCATTAAAGTGATCAATGTTCAGAGAACTTAGAGATCAAGAAATGTTGTTTCATTTCTTGTTTTTCTGCTGTACAGTGATACTTATCTCTCAATTAGATTGGAACCAACGAGAAGATTTAATTGAAAGAACAGTATGAAAAGTTTTCCTGTGGGTTATATACACGTTAAAATTAAAGTCAGCTTCCGCTGGATAAAGTTCAGATAAAAGTTGCATTGGTTTTGATTGCCAATTTTTTGTTCAAAGTTTATGTCTCTACTCAATTATAGACACAGAGGATATTTTAGAAATACTTATGATAAGTATTATTTCTAAATGTAAAGTTCATGGTGTTGTCATTTTCTGACCAACGTTGATGATGACAATATTATGATATGATAGATTAATTCTAATTCAGTTGATGGTGACTTGGAATTAATACAGATGAGAAATGTTTTATTCTATTTTCTGCCCAACGGTAATATAGAATAGAACATAAAGTTTTAAAAGCTTTCATAAGCTTAAAGTTTGGATTATTATTGAAAATTTTCTCAGAGAAAAGATCTTTATGTTTTCATTCATGAAAGCATTAAGAAAAGTGAGCTGAGCACTTGTGGCTCAGGAGATGACAAAGAAAGAAGGACATAATGTGAGGGACTATGTTCTCTTTAAAAGAATGTCTTTCAAAAGTAAAGTTTCTCGGATATTAATCCAAGAAAAGAGATAGATCATTGAGAGTCTTGAGAAGTGTTTTCATGTACTCTCTATGACAAGGAATTCAATTCCAGTTCAGTCATGATGATAAAAGTTGCACTAATCCATATGCATGTTTAATTTGATTAATGTTGAATTAAGCATGTGTGTGTTATAGTTCTACTCAGATTTATTGAATGCAAGCCAATGTTGGCATGCATGTCCCTTTTCAGGTTATTACCTGAATGGAGAGGAAAGTTTGTGATACTCTCGCACGACGAAAAAGATCATAATAATACTCGCATGGCGGGAAAGGCTCTGAGAAAATAACCGCATGATTGGCTAAAGTTGGCATAATGCTTAGTTTAGACAATCTTATATGGCGGGAAAAGTTTTGTCGAAGGACTAATCCTGCATGGCGGGAGAAAGATATAATGACTCATGTGCTTATTGTGTATCCCACAATGGGAAAGAGAATTTTTTGGAGTAGCTCCCGTGCTATTCTAATACTGTTCGTACATATCGTACTATAGTCATTAAGCACTTATGAGTCTAAAGAGAATCAAAAGTTATATGCGAACCTAAAGATAAAGAACGATCCACAAGCTAGAGTTGCTTGAGTTTTCAAAAGCATGGAAATAAAGAACTCTGTTGAGTTCTTAAAGTGAAATGAGGAAAAATGTACTCCCATACATGAGTTAAGTAATAGTCTTGTTTTTGTATGATATAATCATGCAGATAAAGGAAGTAATTTAAAGTTTCCTCACTGATAATAGTTCTGAATGGTTTCGAAATTGTGTCAGGAAAGTTCATGCCACATTTTGAGGGGGAGAAAGGTGAAATCCCCTATACTTCAGGAAAGAAATGCATTGTGAGTGTGATCTAAATGTGATTGTCTGGGGGAGTACGACAGTCATAAATGTGATATCCCTAAATAAAATGAATAGCTAAAATCCTGGACTTTTATAAGTTCAATAGGATGATGGCGATGTGACCTAAATGGTGAAAGTACAAACCCAAAAATGAGCAAGTTTAAAGATACTCTATTATTTATAATAGATGGAAAGATCTGGGGGAGCCATTTAGTTGGCCATCCGGATGAAAGAAAAGGCTGATCTGAGGAGCCATTTGTTGGCAATTCAGATAACAGAAAAGGTTCTTTTAATTCTAACGAGACACTTTGTCTTCTTGGAATATAAGAGCAATCAGGGGGAGCATGGTGGCTCCAGAAATTGACTTCGAGGAGAAGTGGGTATATATGCCCGCTCTGATGATTCAGTAGCTATTTCTCTCTGTACTCGTGACAACAACATGGTAGATGACATGGAACCTGTCCTCCAGGAGCCATTGAAACTTGTTGTTGTGCATGGGGAGAGCTGCTGCAGCCCCTTATGGTAGACGTACCAAAAGTTTAGGCACACAATGTGCCAGAGGTTGAGATCTCTAGTAGGTCTCAAAGAGTTAAAAGTCTAATGGTTGCAAAGTTTGCAATATAGAAAAGTTCAATCTCATGTGTTAAAAGAAGCGCTTGTTTATTGAAAGTTGAACTAAGGAATCCCGAGGAAACTTGGGACTCGTAAGTGTTTCTCAATGGAGCCAACACAATAGGCTATAATGGGTCTACAAGTCGTAACGTGACTCCAAAGAGAATATGTGAACACACAAAGCGCGTCTTAAATCAAAAGTTTTGTGCAAAAAGAATGAAAGGACTACAATGAATTTTGTGGCACATCATGATCTGAGTTACATCAGATGAAAGTATTTCATGGCACAACCTAAGGGTTTTGTCATAAAAGAAGAAAAAGAATGCTGCTTAAAGAAATCATTTATGAATGATAACATTCAAAGATAAAGGATTTGGTTTTGGGTTTAAAAGTGAATAA